>CM077151.1:101030151-103905204 GCA_039583875.1 Platanthera guangdongensis
GGCGCCAAAGAGGAACGCTAGGTAACGATCCTCATCTGAGCATGGTGCTCTCTTCTTTGCATAGGAAGCCCGCTCCGCGAATTTGCGGAGAGTGGAGGCGTTCCTCGGGGTAAATATGTGAAGTCCCCGTGTTTAGAGTCCGTAAGCGAGAACGGGACATAGGCATGATATGTGAAGCCTACCCGGACATGTTGGTCTGGATTGGTGATGTTGCATTGCATAATGCCGGAGAGACTCCGTGTTATTGTGTGTTTCTGGGTTTTCTACGCGGTAGATTGCAGCAGGGAGCCTTGGGGACTAAACCAAAGGTGCACCGGAAAACTGGGCGGATACGAGATCTTGCCAACTTGGCCTGAGAGCCAACTTGAATATAACCGGGTTATGTGACTTGTGATGGAAATGGGACTCGGTGGAAGTTTGACCCGCGCAAATGGCTTAAATTGTCGTTGCGATGTGAGCACGGTTAGATGGAACCGTACCCGTTCTATGTCGTTCGGTTAAAGAGACCTAAAGTCACATGGCACTTGTCGTTGGCATAGATTAGGGTCTTCGGCGGTCAATGGCTTAAATTGTCGTGACCCAGGCCAGGAAGACAAATTGCTCATAGGTTTGGCCGTCCAAGTGGTGGTGGTGAGTCCGGAATGTCTATGGCTTCAATTGACGTGACATCGACCGGTTCACCGAGAATGTGCCCTGAAAGCACGGGGCGTGTGGCCGTGTGAGCCAACGTCTGTGATGAAATGGCTATATATATATTGCTCGCTTATGCTAATGAAATGCAGTGAAGGAGCATCGCCGCCCCGAGTTGGGGGCGGGATCGTTATAATTTGGTCAGCATTGCTGACCGTTGCCTTGTTTTGCCACCGTGCGGTGGTTTGTTGCTTGCAGGTGCTGCTGGACCAAGCGGTCAATAGCGGGCTAAAGCCCTTTTTGCGAAGCCGGCCCTCGAAGTCCCAAATGGAAGTGTTTACTATTTTATTCATGTATGACCGGCCTGCGTGCCGTGGTTTGTAAATCATGTAATATCAAGTGAAACATTTTGTAAGGCCTTAAGGCTTATTGGTATTTGTATACATTCCTTTTTTGGTTAGTGGACATTCATGCTTTAATGCTGGGTTCTTTGTTACAACTTTTTAAACTTCTTCCGCTAGAATGCTCTGTGTAGGACGTTGAGATTGGTTGGATGGTTTCCATAAGTAACCACCCAGTCTGTCTGTGGCATGCGGCGTCGGGCCCGGCCAGACCTACTGTTATATGCTATGTGACGGATAGGGGGCGTTACAATTTGGTATCAGACTCCTGGTTTTGGTCGAGCTTAAAGTGAATTCGTGGGCGAATTCTTTTAAGGGGTGGTGAGCACGTTTGTGTACGTCATCGTGTCGTTATAACAGTAAAAGAACTCATGAATGTCCACTTAGGAATGAATATACATGTGTTTGAGGAACCTGCGTGTTCCTATTATTGTTGTTTGCAATTTATTTTGTCGCTTAACGGTGTTTTGTACCACTATAGGTGACCAGAAGTGGTGTTGGGCCGTCAGAACGCTGAGTTTCTGAGGCTAGTAGTGCACCGGATGTTGCTCCTGCAACACCTCTGTCGGCTGAGAACATACGATTGGCGGCTGAAGCGGTGTTGGCTGTGATAAATGCGCAGCCTGCAAGGCAAACGCAGCAGCCCACTCCTGTGATGGAGCAAGAACCTCTTCAAGAGGCTGAGCCGAGGAGAGTGGAGCAAGTGGTTGTGGAACCGGTGGTGCCAAGAAGGGCAACCGTGAGGCAGCTTAAGCATGTAATGAGCTTTAACCCTCCGTTATTCTCGGGGTTGGGAACCCCATCTCTGGTTGAAGACTGGCTCTCCAGGGTGAAGAGAGTCATGACAACAACGGAGACGGAGGTGTGGCAAATGACCACCATCGTTACGTTCCTTCTAGATGGTGAAGCAAGGATGTGGTGGGAAGGATTGGAGCTGCATCATTTGAGAGGTAGACAACTTATAGACGTTCCGATGGAAGAGTTCTCGGGATTGTTCTTAGCAAGATACCTCCCTTCTACTCAGAGGATTTCGATGGAGAACGAATTTTTGAAGTTGGTTCAGGGTGAGAAGAGCGTGGATGAATATCTCCATGAGTTCACTCGTTTAAGTCGATATGCTAGCTCCACCATCATGGATGAGGAGCGCAAGACTAATCGCTTCTACGAAGGCTTGAGAGATGAGTTGAGATTACTACTCTCGGGGCCGATGACGCAGGGTTTCTTAACCTTGGTCAATACTGCCCGGTCCTTGGAGAAGGACATGAAGAATGTGCAAGCAAAGAAAGGCTTGGGTGATAGAAAATCTGAATTTAAAGTGCCGACTACTTCAAAGTCCGGCTATCGGAGGGCTTTCAAGAAGCATAAGACTTCGGGTCCAGCTCCTTCTGGTGCTTCTGGGGCGACTACGAGTCGGACCCCGGGCGCGTGTTTTACTTGCGGAAAGATGGGGCATTTTGCCCGTGACTGTTGGAGCGGACGTCCTAAGTCCGAGAGAAGGGCGGGAGCTACTTATGAAGAGAATGGAAGGCGGTGGAGTCGACCGCATCCCATTATGCTCCGGCCCAACCAAGGGCCTACAATCTTGGCCAACAGGAGGCCATCAAACAGGCTGATGTGGTGACAGGTACGGTTTAATTTATAGCAAGTCAATTTCTTTACATACTTGTTATGCACATATTACCTTACCACTGCCTGTTTAGGATTTGTATTGATTTGTGAAAATCCGGCACGAGCACTCTTCGATACGGGAGCTTCACACTCCTTCTTGTCCGAAGGATTTATATCACGCATCGGAGTCCCTTCTTCGATGGCGAAGGATAAGTTGGATGTGTTGTTGCCCAATGGGTGTTCGATGCGAGCGGATCGGATCTGCGATGTTAAGATTCGTATTGGGAAGCAGGAGTTCGACCTGCGGGCGTCTTTACTTCCATTGGTGGAGTTCAACGTCATATTTGGCATGGACTGGCTCTCGGAGTAGCAGGCCCATATAGATTGCGGTAGCAAGGAAGTCAAGCTGGGAGCAAGTCGTGAAACGACTTTTACGGGCTTAAAGGGGTCGAGCAAGACGTTGATGTCTGCTCTTCAGGTGGTGAAGGCGGTTCGTGCCGGTGCAGAACTGTTCTTTACACTAGTGGAGGTTGCAAAGCCGAAGCCTGCGTTGGATTGTATTTCAGTGGTATCGGAATACCCTGATGTGTTCCCCGCAGATCTTCCTGGAGCCCCGCCTCAGCGGGAGATCGATTTTACGATTGAGCTAGTGTCAGGTGCAAAGCCTGTGTCATGATCTCCTTATCGGCTAATGCCTAAGGAAATGGCGGAGCTGAAAGTTCAACTGCAAGAGTTGTTGGAGCAAGGGTATGTGCGCCCGAGTTCTTCGCCTTGGAGCGCACCGGTCCTCTTTGTTAAGAAGAAGGACGGAAGCTTGAGGCTATGTATTGATTATCGGGAGCTCAACAAGCTGACTGAGAAGAACAAGTACCTGATCCCCCGGATTGATGATCTTTTTGATCAGTTAGTCAGGTCGACGGTGTACTCGAAGTTGGATCTCAAGGTTAGTGGACATTCATGCTTTAATGCTGGGTTCTTTGTTACAACTTTTATAAACTGCTTCCGCTAGAATGCTCTGTGTAGGACGTTGAGATTGGTTGGATGGTTTCCATAAGTAACCACCCGGTCTGTCTGTGGCATACGGCGTCGGGCCCCGGCCGGACCTACTGCTATATGCTATGTGACGGATAGGGGGCGTTACACCTCTGCTCGCCCAAGCTCGCCAAATGGTCTGCGGATAGCCGTCTGCTAGGGCACTTCTGATCTCGACAAATTACGGGTTATACAACCATAGTCTTCAAGTTGATGTTAAATCCATAAAAGATGAGCATAGCAGCTACCTGCAACAACATATTTAGACTTAGCAGTGGAAATTGCAACACTTGTCTGCTTCTTACTGCTCCATGACACCAATCTACCACCTAGAAATGACATGTGCCAGTGGTGCTCTTTCTATCTTCTTTGCAACCTGCAAAGTCTGCATCTGAAAAACCAGTCAGTAGAAAGTCTCTATTCTTAGGGTACCAAAGACCAAGATTAGGTGTGCCCTTAAGATATCTCAAAATTCTTTTAACTGCAGTATAATGAGATTCTTTAGGGCTTGCTTGGTACCTAGCACAGACACATGTAGCATACATAATGTCTGGTCTACTGGCAGTTAAGTATAGAAGGGAGCCAATTATCCCTCTATACAAAGACTCATCTACAGGTTTTCCTGCATCATCTTTGCCTAAAGGCATACTTGTCCCCATTGGAGTTATCATGGTGGTGGATGACTCCATACCATATTTCTTAATTAACTCCTTGGTGAACTTAGACTGTGATATGGACAAGCCATCATCAGTCTGTCTTACTTGGATTCCCAAGAAGAATTTCAGCTCACCCATACTACTCATCTCAAACATCCCTTGCATAAGTTTTGTAAACTTCCTACAAATGTTGTTTTCTGTTGATCTAAAGATTATGTCATCAACAAAATCTGGACTAGGATCATCTTGCCCTTTGACTCCCTAAGGAATAGAGACTTGTCTATTTTCCCCCTTGAAAATTTATTCTCAATGAGGAAGGTAGACAATGTTTCATACCAAGCCCTAGGGGCTTATTTCAAACCATATAAGGCTTTCTTAAGCCTATAAACATAATCAGGATAAAGTGGATCAACAAAACCCGAGGGCTATTCAACATAGACTTCTTCTTTCAAATTACCATTTAGGAATGCTAACTTGACATCCATTTGGTATACTTTGAAACCTTGGAAAGCAGCAAAGGTAAGGAATAGCCTTATTGCTTCTAACCTTGCCACTGGGGCAAATGTCTGATCAAAGTCTATGCTCTCTTCCTATCTATAACCTTTGGCAACCATTCTTGCTTTGTTCTTCACTATGATGCCATTTTCATCTAGTTTGTTCATGTAGATCCACTTAGTCTCAATAATATTATGATCCTTTGGTTTTGGAACCAGCTCCCATACTTTACACCTTCTGAATTGATTCAGCTCCTCCTACATTGCATCAATCCAGTTGGAGTCTTGTATGGCTTCTTCAAATCTCTTTGGTTCCACCTGTGATAGGAAACTTGAGCAAAGCACTGTGTTCATGTGTTTGCTTTTGGTTTGCACACCATATCTTGGATCGCCAAAAATTTGTTATGCTGGATGATCCTTTAGATTCCTTATTGTTGTAGGCATTCTATCAGCAATTTGAACTTCTTCAATTTCTCCACCATGCTGTACTTCATTGTCTTCAATGTCAGCTTCTGGACCTTGTACTCCCCCTGGACAGCAACCACCATTTTCCTCATCTTGCATTGCAGTTTGGTCTTCATTAATGGTCAGCATGTCCAACTTTTCTTTTAAACTTGTTGAGCTACAAGAATTGCTAGACAACTCACAATTAATTAGATCAGATTCATCAAACACTACATGAACAGATTCTTCTACAACTTATGTAGTCAAGTTGTAGACCCTATATGCCTTACTATTATTGTTGTACCCAACAAATATTCCATCTTGGGATTTGGCAGCAAACTTAGTTAGGTGAGACTTGCGAGTGTTAAGCACATAACACATGCTACCAAAGATCCTAAAGTAGGATATGTTTGGTTTTCTGCCCTTCATAATCTCATAGGGTGTCTTTTTGTGGCTCTTAGTTATGGTTGCTCTATTGAGAACATGACAAGCAGTATTTACTGCCTCAGCCCAGAAATATTCTGGGAAAGAAGTGTCACTTAGTAGAGTTCTACCAGCCTCAATAAGAGTCCTATTCTTTCTTTCAGCAATTCCATTTTGCTGGGGTATTCTAGGTGAAGAGAATTCTTGATGAATCCCTAGTTCTTCACAAAACCTTGTCATACATTCAGACTGAAATTCAGTTCCATGGTCACTTCTGATTTTGACCACTGAATTGTTAAGTTCATTCTGAATTTGTTTAACAAAGTTATGAAAGACAATAGGGGTTTCAGATTTCTGCCTCAAAAAGAAAACTCATGTAAATCTAGAATAGTCATCTACTACCACAAAAGTATAGAATTTCCTACCTAAACTATGAACTGGCATATGACCAAATAGATCCACATGCAAGAGGTACAAACACCTCACAGAGTCTTTAGTATCAAGACTATGAAAAGAGGATTTGGTCTGCTTGCCTTTTTGACAAGCTGAACATATACCCTCTTTTATGCACTTAAACTGAGGACCATTCCTCACTAATTCTAAACTATAGAGTTGGCATATAGTCTTATAGTTCAGATGAGCTAACATCTTGTTCCATTAGACACACTGAGATGCTTTCTCATCTGCAACTAAACATACAGGAGAGTTCATGTTTTCATAATCAAAATTTAAACAATAAACATTCCCTTTTCTATAACCAGGCAAGATCACCTTCTGATCAGTTGTCCTTTTAATTTGACACTCATTCTTAATAAATGAAGTGTCATACCCAAGATCACTCAGCTGACTTATGCTTATCAAGTTATGTTTCAAACCTTTTACATAAGCCACTTGAGTGATTGTTATAGAACTAGAAGAAATGTTACCAAACCCTTTGATGACCCCTTTTTCTGATCCACCAAAGATCACTTTGGGTCCACTCTCTATGGGAGTATAGTCCTTTGACATTCTTCTTGTTCCAGTTATGTACCTGGAACATCCACTGTCCAAGTACCATATAGGGGTATGACAACTTGGACCCACCTGCAGCAAATAAAATTATTTTACCTCAGAACCCAAATGTTTATTGGGTTCTAGGTTAAAGTTAGATTGAAACTTGATATTCTTACCAGCAACCTTCCTCACAGGTAAGTTGGCATTCTTCCTGACACTGGTGTTGTGCCAGCAATCTTTGGCATAATGCTCTATCTTACCACAGCACCAACACTCATATCTATTATACCTCTTTTTAGGTATAGTTTTAACAGCATTGCTATCAGCTGTTCTTAATACTATTGGTACAGTGGTTCTTTGCTTGAGTTCTGAAGCTACCCTTGACATTCAGAATATCAGGCTTACCATGACCATGTATGATATCATGATCATATCTATTGGTAGGTTGTTGCACTTTCCTGAAGGCAATGGGGGGTTTGAAGGCAAGTAGCTGAACTGGGGCATTGCTTTTTTCTTTGGAATTAGCTGCCCTAGTATTTCCCTTAAAGCCTAATCCTTTCTTAACCTTTTGAGGAATGAAATCATAATTAGAGGTAAGACTGATTTTAGCTTTGAGAATTTTGCCACCAATTCCTTCTCTCTTAGTAGTCTGTCTTCATACCCTTGATCTGATTATTTTTGAATGTTATTGTTCCCAGCTGAATAATAGTTATGTTTTTCAGTTTGGCAATTTCATTCATCTTCTGATCCAGTAATTTTTTTGAATCAGATGCAGCCAGCTTAAGAGCAGCAATTTCCTTGGCCTGTGCTTTGTTAAGGATTCTGCTTTTCTTAAGTGCTTGCAGCAGATCACCATATTCATCAATAAGTTGATGAACATCCCCTTCAGATTCAGATTCGTCCACATCTCTTGATGCAGATGCTTCTGATTCTGATCCAGTATAGTAATCAGAAACTATTGAAGAATTATTTACCTTACTAGGAACAGGCTGATCCTGGCACTGATCTTCTTCTGTCAAGGCCATCAGCCCTTTACAACAATGTTCTTCAATTCCATTTACTGAGTCCAGCAATTTCAAGAACTCAGCCTCTTCTGCATCCTCTTCAGTTGCAAATAGTCCTATGTATGCTTTAGCTTCAGCTTCAGCCTCAGAATTTGATGATGAAGAATCTGACCAGCTTTTTTGCTTCTATGCAACAAAGGATTTCTCCATCTTGCCCTTGTTTTTTAGTTTCTTCTTGTCATTAGATTCTTTCCTTTTGTCAGGACAATCAGCTACCACATGTCCAGGCCTGTTGCAACAATAACAAACAATCTTAGTTGAAGATAATTTACTAGGTTTAGAGCCATACCTGTCCTTCCTAGAGGATTTCTTTTTCTGATAGTAATCATCCTTGGATTGTGAGGAGGATGGCTTGGATCTCCATTATTTCTTCTTCAAGAACCTTTGAAATGGTCTTGAGAAAGCAACTAAGTCTTCATCAGAATTTGGACTATCTGATGTGTGACTGTCAGAACTTTCTGAAAATACTTCTGCATCTTTCCTAGGAGGAGATGGAGACATCCTCCTGTCCTTTCTTACGGCTTCAGTCTTGAAAGCCACTGACTTATCTCTGTAATCAACTTTATTACTTTTCTCCTCCTCCTTTCTGGCCATCAGATGCATCTCATATGAAAGCAGTTTGCCAAATAATGTAGGAGGTGAGATTTCTGCTAGTCTGGCCACTTCCCTAATGACACATATCCTGGTGTCCCAGTCCTTAGTTAATGATCTCAGAAACTTATCATTTAACTCATATGTGTTGAATACTCTTCCATATGACATCAATTCATTAACTATTCTGAAGAACTTCTTGTAACATTCAGTTATGTTGTCTGTTTTAGATTGTCTAAAACTTTCATACTCCTGATTCAGCATAGACTTTCTGTCTTCTCTCACTTCTTCTAATCCCTCCATGTAGACAATCAGGGTGTCCCACATTTCTTTGGAGGTCTTGTAGTGAATCAAATTTTGAAATGTTGAGTCATCTATAACACTGACTATTATATTTTGTGCTCTCTTATCCATAGTAGCCAAGATGATCTCATCCTTTGTCATTTCAGAATACTCCTTCGGTGTCCTGAGATTTGCATCAAGAACTGAGACTTTCATTGGGATGAATGACCCATCTTTGACTGTCATATAGATTCTTGGATTTGAAGCTTCCATAAACAGTCTAACTCTTTCTTTCCATATGCCAAAAATCTCTTTCCTGCATATAGGTAACTTCAAGGAACCAAACTCCTTATGATTCTCAATGTAACTCATTTTGCCTAATGGATTTCTGCCTTGGAGATCTACTCAGACTGTTAAGTATATTCTTTGAGGAACCTCTCTTTGATACCACTTGAAAGAATTGGTTTCAAGATATCCTAAACACCTAGAGGGGGGTGAATAGGTTTAATTCTTTTTCTAACTTAGGTAGACAAATCTATCTAGTTTAAAAATTTATTCAGCAGATATCACAGCACAACATTCACATACACACAGTATTCCACAGATTGCACACCAGATTTATAGTGGCTCCCCAAATGATGGGTACATCCACTTTCCCCCTTTGCCTATCTAGAAGTGTACTAGATTCGGCCCAACTTCCTTCTTTCTTCTCAGATCCGCAGATCTTACAGCTCAGAACCAAGAATGGTTCCTACAACTCAGAGTGAATCCACACTCCTACAACTCGGGCATAAGCCCTACCTCAGCCTCTTTCACATACCTACAATTCAGAGTGAAACCCCACTCCTACAACTCAGGCAAAAGCCCTACCTCAGCCTCTTTCACAGGCCTACAACACCGGGAAAAGATTCCCCTACCTCAGGCACTCAGTCCTACCTCAGCCTTTATAATTTAGGCTTACAACTCAGAGAAATAAACCTCCTACACTCAGATCTATTACAGATCCTACAAAAGTTATTGATGAAAAGATAATAATATCTTCAACCAGATGGAGAGAGAATTGGTTGAAGGCTTCTTGATCAGTTCTTGATAGAACTAATTACTTAAGGATCAACCTGTCTTAGCTTCTTTAAAGCTTCTTGAATCTGAACAAAGTAATGTTGATCTTCTTGGTGTTGGAGTTGATCTTCAATCAGCTTCCTTATTATTCAGAAATTAATCCGAATTCTTCTTCAGAATTAATCTGAATTCTTCTGGCAGACTGTTCAGGATCTGCCTTCACTGGATGAGGACTTCTCTCCTTCTTATTTTTCTCTCTCTACAATCTGTTGACTGTTTCTTCTTTCTCTTCTTCTGGATCTTCAATCCTTCAGAGATTATTCTTCATTCACTGATCGTGTCCACGATCACTTCTTCACCAATCGATGTCAATTGTTGACAGAGCATATCTATATATAGGCTTCATCCATGGTTACCGGTTGTTCCGGTTCCAAACGGTCTTCTAACACCTCTGACAGATGTGACAGCAATGTCAGTAATGACAGCTGTCAAGTCTCCAGTTATATTACTTCAACCTTCATTGTACTTTGACTCAGCAGAGAGTGTCGAGTGAATACTTCACATGTGTCGACACACATAGTCCATGTGTCGACACAAGTCTTGATGATGTCAACACAGCTTCACTTTACTTCTCGACACAGCTTCTGTGGAATGTGTCGACACAAGTCCTGTGTGTCGACACAATCACTCCTTGTCTTGACAAAGTTGGTGTCGACAGAATTCTGGTGTGTGTCGACACAAGTTCTGTGTGTCGACACAGTCGTTGTCGACAGAATTCTGGAATGTGTCGACAGCTTCTCTGTGTGTCGACACAAATTCTGGGTGTCGACACAATCTGGCCCTTGGTGTCGACACAGCGTTGTCGACAGATTTTCTGTGTGTCGACACAAATTCTGGGTGTCGACACAATCTGGCCCTTGGTGTCGACACAGCCATTCCCAAGTGTCGACACTTGTACTTAGAAAATTTTTCTTCCATTTACTTAACCTGCACATGATAACTCAACACAACATCAAATACAACTTGATGCATATCATTGAGTTAGGTGAGGCTTCTCCAAATCTGGTACACATTTTCCAATGTACCCAACATTTGTCTATTTTTGTCACTTAACATGTAACCAACACTCGGGCCCTTCCAGCGATGACAAGAGAGATGGACGGGAGAGGGAGAGAGTGGGGAGGCTCGGGATAGGGAGATCAGGATCGTGAGGGGGGGGGAGGGGCTTGTGGCTGAGAGAAAGTGAATGAGAGGGGAGGGGGTTTATTTTAGGTTTTATATAAACCCCTAGCCCGAAACTGCTATCTGCAGCCTTAAACCTCTAAACGCACCCCAAGAACCCACTACTCGCACACCGACTCCTTAGATTTTACTCCTATCAGCACCGCACCCTCTACTCGCACTCCAAAATTTTTTCACTTAGATTTGGGGAATTACAGCCGCAGTCGCCCGACCGCATGACCCCTTGGCAGCGCGCCCGTACGGTCACGCGGCCCCCTCGCAGCGTGCCTGTGCTGCCACGCGCTGCTCGAGCACCGCGCCCATGCTACGACAGCGGCCCGCGCTGCCGCCGACGAGCCCCTGCCGCCGTCGCCACCTCCGGGCACCCTGCCTAGGTCGCCCGAACTGCCCTAGGGGAAGGGGGCACTCCTGTCATTTTGACAAAAATGGTGATCCGCGTGATCAAAACGGAGCGACACCATTCGACAGCACAAATCACTCTCTGATGCAATTACTGACGTGCTCTTCCATAAAACTATAAATAGGCCCCAAGTCCTTCATTTCAATCCGAGCAACTTTAGAGGCAAGAGAGAGCTCTGAGGTATACCGGCGAGATCATGGACTTGGGTTGATCCTTCGCTCAGGAACTCGCTCCGCTCTTCTCCTTGCGCTACGGTTCCCTCATGCCTCATTTGACGTTAACCTTCTCCGCGAGAGCGCTCCCATATACGCTCTACGTCAACGATACCGCAACCTTCAGAAGCTCTGTGTACTTTAAATATTTTCAAGCCGGAACACTCTCACCAAGGTTCCGCGAGCTAGGTGTCATCTCAAGGTCGGAGCACTTCCATCGAGGCTTTGAGTACTTAGTTGTTTTTCATCATTTACCGCACTTGTTACGGAGTAGCGGCCTGTCGCGATCCGATATCAAATAAATCTTTGTAGCAATCCAAGAAGTTAGTGAATTTTGCCTCGAACAGTTCCAGTCATGTGGTTTTTTACCTTTTCCTGATTTTTCAAGTCAAAAACTTCTCTTGTTCATTACTGCAGTTTACTTTAACTGATTGCACGCCCGACACGACTCCAAGCTAAGACGGTCCGATCCTCCAGACCAAGAAAAAAGCTGGATAACCGGCAATAATATTATTTCACCAAATGACCAAAACAAGCATTCTTATTTATTTTTACTGTATATCTATACTATTTCAAAAAATATAGAGGCATGCAAATAACCACGAATTAAAATTCATTCAAAAAATTTAGGCCGTCGGATTGATCAGATCTGGACTGCAAATAAACTTTTCCAAAAAAAAATCTCTGCTTCTTCTCTCTCCTGAATCCCGAGCCCACCCCCAAAAAATCCCGTCTTTTTGTGCCCAGCCCTGCCCTCCCCCTCTTCCACTGCTGTCGGTCGGTGGCCCTGCCCGCCGGTCGCAGGACAACCCCCAGAGGGTTCGCCGGAGTCCGGCGAACCCGCCAGTGGGCGCCGAGCCGCCGGCGGCAGTGGAAAGAGGGGGAGGGCGGGGCTGGACACAAAAAAACTCGGGGTTTTTTTATATATTATATATTTATAATATTATATATATATATATTATTATATTACATAGTCGTGAAACCCGACGGGGGCGGGCGAAGCCAGCCACCGCGACTGGGTACTATCGCGTGGGGCACAAGCGCCAGAGGCTCATGCCTATCACTCGTATATATCTATATGTATATATATATAATATTACGCTAGTTTAATTTAAAATTCAAGCCAAAACATGCCCAAATTCTAGATAACCACAAGTATTCAAAATACCAAGCTTTTGAGAACCGGACCGGACCGGCTGGTCGGACCGGTCAGACCGCCAACCGGACCTCCAGCCGGTCCGGCCACGGTATATTGCCCGCTGCTCTACCGAACCGTCCCGGAACCGTGGAACTGACAGGTTCGACCGGGAAACCGGGAACCGTGACCGGTTCCCCAAAATCGGGTGGGCGCATTTTTGCCCGTTTGATTTAAATCAAATGGTGAGGGGGACTCAGTGAGAGGGATAGGATAACCAATAACCTAGGTTTTTTACTTTTTACTTTTTTAGTTTTTGCCATTAGGAAGTTGTCGGCGTCCAGCGATCGGCGAAACCAGAACGGCGACGGCGAAACTCCTCCTTCCTCGCATTGATCGGCTGCAGGCACAATCCGATAGTTTCTTCTTCCTCCCTCTATTCTTCTACTCCCTTGATTTTTCTTATTTTCGTCTATACTCACTCTTCCTAAACCAAAAGCCAAAGAGCGTACTGCGTAGTAATGTTATTTTTTTCCCAATCTGGTAGTTTTCATGAAACTTTTGGTTCTCTGCTTCATCTTCCTCGTTTCGAATAAATCTGATAGTTTCCATCAAACACAGTGTAATTATTAATTAATATTTCTGCTTCATCTTCCTCGCTTCGAAATATAATTAGTATTATAATTCATCTACCAGATGAGAATCGAGAGAACAAAAAATACAATAACTTAATTAATATTTATGCATATAATCAAACTTCATATAAATCAAAAATGTTAATTTTTTTCCCCGAATATATATAGGCTTCTCATCATGCAGAGCTAGCTAGCTTTCGGCAAGTGTTTGGTGGGTGGACAGTTAATAGCCAAGGATTTGTCTTCTTCTTCGTGGAGATCGATAGGGTCTTTTGGCTGAACCAATTTTACAGTGGGTTAGTAGTGTATATGGAGCATGGTGGGCACAGTGCATTTGCGCCCTCCTCCATCAACTTGTGTTTGTGTTTGATGGACGACGCAGATTTTCTATGCGCATCATGCTCATATACGAGCAGCCAGCACACAGAAATTCTGCTCCTTTTAACTGGATATACAGTACACGGTACCCGTTCTAGCTAGTTGGTCAATGACATTAATTTTTCACAATTGTTTTCTTCTAATTAGATTATTTATGCATGATTTTCTGTCAAGCTTTAATATTATTTGGTCCAATGTACGTAGATCTGTTGGCACATGAATGTTTAAAAGCGCACATATTTGTTGATGCACGAAAACACAAAGGGGGATCGAGCACCACCAGCTAACGGTTCGAGCACCGGGGAATAGAGAGACTGCGCGTAGTAATCTACTAAGCGGATGAGAGCAGGAAGAAGAGCAGGGTTGTGAGCCACGGCAACAACAGACTTCGCCCGTCGCGGCCTTAATGCCTCTCTTGCGACGGGCTTTTCCTTGATTGAAGAAAGATTTGGTTACAAGTGAAGGAAAAAAGTTTGACAAGAGCAGAGCAAGGAGGAGTCCGCAAGGCACAAGATTCGAGTCCGCAGCCTTTAACAAGTAGGCTCCTGAGTTCGAGTCAGCGTGCCCTGGGTGCACCACCTCCCCCCTATTTATAGGATGGGGGGCCTGCCCAAACGGGCAGGGCTAAAATAACCAACTGCCCGGGGTACAGGAGAACCGGGCAGCGGTGACGGGAAGCAAAAAAGAAAGAACACGCCAGTCCGCGCAGAAGGGGCGGACTGGGCTCGCGGGCTGGAGCTTCCATCTGCTGCTGCTAGGTGCGATCCTGCTGGAGGACGGCGGCCTGGGCGGACGGGATACTGTGTCCGCTGTTGTAGAGAATCCAAATCCCAAGGTACGGCGGACTGAGCGAACAGAGCCTCGAATCCGCCGCTGGGAACCATCCTTGGTGGCTGATTACCGCTGCTCTGTCGGACTGTGCGGACTGCCTAATTGAGTCCACGCCTGTTGAAAAGGGGGTCTTGGCATCTCGTAGGATGTTGCGGGCTGAGGGGTTAACATAATCCTCGCACATTTTTAAGTTTCCAGAAAACTTCGAAAATGTTTCCTTAACCGCGGAGTCCGCAAGCCTCATAAATGTCGCCAGCGCTATAAATATCGCTGGAGGGCCTGGAACTGTTGGAAATTCCGATCGACACGGGGCGCTATTCACCACTTGCGGTCTCCACTTTCCAGTCCGGCATGGCAAGGCTTGGAGCTTTCTTCTCTAGTCTTACTGCAAAAGGCGAGATGGCACTAACAATGCCTATGAAGACCAAGAAGATAATAAAGAGGTCGACAAGAAAGGATCCTGTCTGCTCTACTGGAGAAGGTTCCCACAGCCAGAAGCCTGCTGAGAAAGCAGTCCGCCGTGCTGATGCATCTGTGTGCGAGGATGCCGCAGTTCTTGACGTTGAACCACTGAGAAGTGAAAAGATGGTGACTCTGTCGGACTCTGCCCCTTCCCAGAAAACTACGAACTCAGCGGACACCGTTGGTGAACATAATGAGTCTGAAATATCTTCCCCCAATGCCCAGGTGCCCATCGTTAACCTGGATGAAGAAGATAGGCGGACTTCAGGAGAAGAGGTTGGCAAGGATGCACCTTCAAAGACATTGATTGTCGCGAACCCTAAGACTGTCCGCGAGAGTCAGCCCGACTTAGGAGAGGCCGCCGCGGACTCTTCCGAGAAGGGGGGTTAACATAACTGTTGATGCACGAAAACACAAAGGGGGGTCGAGCACCACCAGCTAACGGTTCGAGCACCGGGGAATAGAGAGACTGCGAGTAGTAATCTACTAAGCGGATGAGAGCAGGAAGAAGAGCAGGGTCGTGAGCCACGACAACAACAGACTTCGCCTGTCGCGGCCTGAATGCCTCTCTTGCGACGGGCTTTTCCTTGATGGAAGAAAGATTTGGTTACAAGTGAAGAAAAAAGGTTGACAAGAGCAGAGCAAAGAGGAGTCCGCAAGGCACAAGATTCGAGTCCGCAGCCTTTAACAAGTAGGCTCCTGGGTTCGAGTCAGCGTGCCCTGGGTGCACACCTCCCCCCTATTTATAGGATGGGGGGTCTGCCCAAACGGGCAGGGCTAAAATAACCAACTGCCTGGGGTACAGGAGAACCGAGCAGCGGTGACGGGAAGCAAAAACGAAAGAACATGCCAGTCCGCGCAGAAGGGGCGGACTGGGCTCGCGGGCTGGAGCTTCCATCTGCTGCTGCTAGGCGTGATCCTGCTGGAGGACAGTGGCCTGGGCGGACGGGATACTGTGTTCGCTGTTGTAGAGAATCCAGATCCCAAGGTACGGCGGACTGAGCGAACAGAGCCTCGAATCCGCCACTGGGAACCATCCTTGGTGGCTGATTACCGCTGCTCTGTCGGACTATGCGGGCTGCCTAATTGAGTCCGCGCCTGTTGAAAAGGGGGTCTTGGCATCTCGTAGGATGTTGCGGACTGAGGGGTTAACATAATCCCCGCACAATTTTAAGTTTCCAGAAAACTTCGAAAATGTTTCCTTAACCGCGGAGTCCGCAAGCCTCATAAATGTCGCCAGCGCTATAAATATCACTGGAGGGCCTAGAACTGTTGGAAATTCCGATCGACACGGGGCGCTATTCACCACTTGCGGTCTCCACTTTCCAGTCCGGCATGGCAAGGCTTGGAGCTTTCTTCTCTAGTCTTACTGCAAAAGGCGAGATGGCACTAACAACGCCTATGAAGACCAAGAAGATAATAAAGAGGTCGACAAGAAAGGATCCTGTCCACTCTACTGGAGAAGGTTCCCACAGCCAGAAGCCTGCTGAGAAGGATCCTGTCCGCCGCGCTGATGTATTTGTGCGCGAGGATGCTGCAGTTCTTGACGCTGAACCACTGAGAAGTGAAAAGATGGTGACTCTGTCGGACTCTGCCCCTTCCCAGAAAACTGCGAACTCAGCGGACACCATTGGTGAACATAATGAGTTCGAAATATCTTCCCCCAATGCCCAAGTGCCCATCGTTAACCTGGATGAAGAAGATAGGCAGACTTCAGGAGAAGAGGTTGGCAAGGACGCGCCTTCAAAGGCATTGATTGCCGCGAACCCTGAGATTGTCCGCGAGAGTCAGCCCGACTTAGGAGAGGCCGCCACAGACTCTTCCGAGAAGAGAGCTAAAAGAAAGAAGAGGAAGAGGGACGGGTCGACCGTTGCCGAGCGGGTTGACAAGAAACTGCGCGCGATGAAAGAGAAGAATATCTCCAAGCGGACTGGAGAAGCGGACTTACAGCACAGACCGCGCGACAAAGAAGTTCCGGACAGCGATTTGATTACACCGGAGGCACAAATTCAGGGAGACAATTCCCTCTCCACGGTCAGTTTAACCACGGATGAGATGCTTGACTCTATAGACGTCAATGAAGTAGATCTAATCAATGAATCCCTGCTGATTGTACTGCAACAATCTGAGGCGGAAGCCACTAGGAAAAAAGATAGCGAACTCCCTTCTTTGTCCGCTGCAGAGGAAGAAGAGAGGGAGAGACTGAAGCAGAAGATAGAGGAGCAGAAGAAACAAATCGCTGCTCATGTAGCTGTGGTGGAGGCGGCCTCGAAGCAGGTCGCGGCGGACAAGAGCGCTGAGGATCTGCGGACTGCTGCGAAGCTACTGCGGTCAGGTAAACTTCAACCGGTGCCTAAGTATTTTAAGAGTCAGTGGCTTTACAGGTCGCCACCGCGGAAGTCGAGACCAATCAAGATCATTACTGAAACTGAGGACATCGTGGTTTCAAAAAGCTCTGCTGCTGAGAAAAGAGCAAAGGTCCATCGCGAATGGAAGAAGCGGTTAAGCGTTTTTGACCCGGAGCGAGCAAGGAGGCCTGTCTTTTTCGATAGTCGGCAAATCGCTGCGGCTATATCCAAATGTGATCTTTCATCCTTTCTTTGAGTCCGCCGCGGACTGTTTTTGAATGATGAAGTTGACCTTCTTTCTTGCAGGTAGAAAGTCGCCGCCGGGCTCCGTTGAGAGTGGCGAGATTGTGGTTACACCGAATACTGGTGTTGACGCGGTCTTGCATGAGGAATCCGCAGGGGATGAGCTGCCCAACCTGAACATCATCAAAGAGTTAGAAAAGAAATTTCAAGCTGAAGTTCAGAATATCAAAGCAGAGTTAAAGAAGGCGGAAGTGCGCGAGAAAGCGTCCGCGGAGCGGGAGAAAGCCCTAAAAGACCATATCGCCAGCATCTCCAGGGCGCTGGAGAGGTTCGATAGGGAGAAGAAGAGGCTCGCGGACGATGTCCGCTTCTACAAGGGGAAACACTTGGCGTCAGGGAGGGAAGAGAAAGGGAAGCGGGCTGCTGAGGTCGTCGAGCAGAGGTCGCGATTGCAAGATCGCGCTGCTACGGAGGTCGCAGCACCGGCGGGCGGTCAATAGGTTGCGGATGAAGAGCCGAGGCCGGCAACGGATCCAGTGGTGCCCCTTAGCCGGGTAGACCGGGAGGCTGCCCACATGCACCGGACTATAAACGTCATCCATCATCATATCTGCCGCCTATACAGCGAGATTCTTCAAATTAGCGACCAAGCTGCTCACTTGTGCAGAGACAGGACGGAAAGGCCGGTGCGGACTGAAACTAGGGACCGCTGAGTCCGCGATGCCATGAACTATTAATTTGTTTGATTGTATAATTGTGTGTGTTTTTTGAACAATGTTGTTGTAGATTGAACTGTGTTGCGATCTGTGCGGATTAAATAATATATCTGCAAATGTTGTTGCTTATTTTTGCTGTTATCTGTGGCGAACTGTGCGGACTAATGATGTGTCCGCTTCACGTATTTTAACTTCTACAGGTGGGAAATTTTGCGAGCTAAGCGGACTGAAACTGTGTCCGCCTCTCATGTTTGATGTATGCAGGAAGGAAACATCGCGAACTGGGCGGACAAAAGTTGTGTCCGCCATAATTTTTGCTTTGAATTTTTCTTGGCATGTGAATCTATATTTGTGTCCGCGTTATCGTTAACTTTTGCTGCGTGAATGATTGGATTTTTGCGGACTATGCGGATTTAAATTGCGAGCTGTGCGACCTGGTCAAAAAGCTGTCAGACCCTATAACTATAAATATGGCCCTGCCGCTTCTTCTATGCAGGAAAATAGTTGAAGTAAAAGAACCCTGCGGCCTGCAAAAATGGTGTCCGCCAGAACAGATGTTGCTGTTGCCTTCCACTCCGCCGACCACCGAAATTGCACCTTAACTGAGGCCTACCTGGAGACCTTTGTTGAGAAAAAGATGGCGAATTCAAATATCCTTGTCCGCCTTCCAGCCCACCAAGAAAGGTTGAACTTTTCAACCGTGACTCAGATCACAATTCTTGTAGACCATTTTGACAGCGGATTCAAGTTTCCGTTACTATGGGAACTTGCCGAAATCTTCGAGCACTATGGAATGGTACCAAGCCAGCTCGCGCCGAACACACTCGCTGCGATCTGCAGCTTCATTTCCTACTTGCGGTCTGAAAAAATTGCCTTCTCCATGAACGTCTTCCGCAAGATGTTCTCTGTCCGCTCCATAACCGCTTCTGGAGGCCGCCCCTACAAGGGGGTGATATATTTCTACTATAGAGGGATGAAGGTTGTGGGCCTTCCAAACAAGATCCACAACTGGACCTCTAGGTTCTTGATCTTTGAGGGCGACCTAGGGTTCGCGCACACCTATCCGCAAGTGCGCGCGGACTCCGCCTTCAAGAGCGTGCAGCTGGACGTGGTGGAGTCCGCTATTGTCGAGTTCCTCGCTGATGCCAGGCTCGATATTGAGCACTATATTCCGCAACTGGCGAGCATGGCGGATGTTTTGCCAGAAGAGAGTAAGCTTTTTGCGAACTAGCATTTTGTATCCGCAGTGACCTTGGTGTTAACTCTCTTTATTTGTCTTTTGCAGCGACCTTGGCGGTACCCACCAACCTGCCGCAAACTCCAAGCGGCTTTATCCCTATACAAAGAGAG
Source organism: Platanthera guangdongensis (assembly GCA_039583875.1). NCBI lineage: Eukaryota > Viridiplantae > Streptophyta > Magnoliopsida > Asparagales > Orchidaceae > Platanthera > Platanthera guangdongensis. The sequence goes on from CM077151.1 coordinate 101,049,781, forward strand.
AAGAAAGAAGAAGTTGCAAGGAAGAGAAAGGAAGACGGGGATCCCGCGGAGGGCTACTCCTCTTCCGAAAGCTTTACGATGAGCGGCTTCGGAATCTGCCAGAAGGACCTTAGGGGAAACCCAATGATCCACTAGCACAGCAAGAATAAGCACGTCCGCTTATCCACCGCGCTCCCTTCCTGGAAGAGTCCGCAAATAACCTGACATGCCCATATTGCGATTTTCGCCCTTTACGGAAAGCGCAATCTGAGCGAACCGAATAAAGTGCCTGCTGCCGACCTCCCCCTACTGGCCTCTCAGGCTGGCGCGAATAGTGTGGTGACAACCCACTATGTAGCCACCTTGGCCAGAGACCTGCTAAAGGAAAACGAGCAGCTTCAACAACAAAATAAGGTGCTAAAGGAGAGGAACGCGCCGTTAGGGAAAAAGGTTGCTCAGCAAAAAGAAGAGCTCGGGGTGACTTGAATTCGCAGCGGCTTTAATTTGTAGTTCGCCGCGATCTGTCTAATGTTTGCTCTTGTTTTTCGCAGGTCGCCTACGATTTAGAGAACAACAGCTTTCAGGCCGCCATGCTCCCTTTCGTGAAGGAAACCGTCGAGGTTGCCATTGAGCGACTTATCCGCGACGGCTTTACAAAGGAGGGAGTGGATGGCGTCCCCTTCCTGGAGCTCTTCCCAGAGTTGGCACCGTAGGTCACAGCAATGGAGCGGGCTAAAAAGGGCAAAGACATCATCGAGGAAGAGGAAGATGAAGAAGAAGAAGACGAAGAGGAAGAAGGCGGAGAGCAAGGAGATGGGCAAGGCGCCACGGAGAAAGCGGACGACACTGGCCCAAGCCAGCGAGGCGGAGAACAGTCCGCCGAGTCCAGCACCTCTGCATCCTCCTCTACTGCCAGGAGCTCGGATAGCGAGTCCGCCTCAGGCACAGGATCAGATAGTAGTGGAAGTGGCTCGGGGCGGCTACTCTCCGGAAGTCGACATCGACAGCGTAAGCCCTGCACCTCCAGAAAAGAAACAAAAGACTGCAGATGATTAATGTATTTTTTACTTTTTTTGATTTTGTAAATGGGGCGGACGCAAGATCGCAGTCCGCCGAATAGATAGAAAGATGTAAGAAATTTTTTGATGAAATAGAAAGAATATTCTTGTATCTATGCTTCCTGCAATGTTCTTTTTTTGTGTTTAATGTAATTAAGTTCGATCTGACACTTAGCAGTCTACACGACACGCTGATAGATATACTGAGCTTTTTAACTTACTGACTAGATGACCATTGTCCGCCGTACGAATGAGAAGAAAATGTCAGGCGGACTCCGTTGAGTTCCAAATTCAGTCTGTGAGATACAGATCATCTATAATGAGTCTTGCTGATTAGGGAATTCCATTTTTCAATCCAGTCATTGTCCGCCTTAAAGATGAACGAAAATAATCATCTGATAACAATATCAGGCGGACTTTATTGAGTTCTAGGAGCAGTCCGTGATTCAAAATAATATATGGAAGCCATTCGGCGGACTGGTCTGATATAATTTCACAGTTCGCGCATATGCCAATAGAAATGATCTATAGCTTGCGACCAGGTGGGCAGGTGCACATGGCATTGCTTTCCTCACCAGGTCACAAGCTATAAAATCAACCCAAGGAAACTGGCGGACTACGCGGATAAAGAAAACCAGTCTGCCCGGAACAAGAAATGATCTACAGCTTGCGACCAGGTGGGCAGGTGCACATGGCATTGCTTTCCTCACCAGGTCACAAGCCATAAGATCAACCCAAAGAAAAAACAGGCGGATTGTGCGGATAAAGAAAACCAGTCCGCGCTAAGAAGAAGAAATGACATATAGCTTGCGACCAGGTGGGCAGGTGCGCATGGCATTGCTTTCCTCACCAGGGCACAAGCTATACAGTCAACCCAGAGAAAACAGGCGGACTGCGCGGATAAAGAAAACCAGTCCGCGCTAAGTAGATTCCCTGCGAAGAGCAAGATGCCGACTTGGCGGAACGGTTCCCTGCCCTCTTGCCTTGAGTACAGTCTCAGCTGTGGGTCTCCTGCAGGCACTGCTTGAGGGTACTATGGAGTGTTCGAGGGTTACAAGCTAAGATGATCGGTGGGCAGGTGCGCATGGCATTGCTTTCCTCACCAGATCATCAAAGTTGTAACGATATCCCAAATACGGCATGGTAGAGCTTTACACCCACCCGCCCTCCATAATGCAGAGGTGGGGTCAGGTACTCGCCGGGATCCGAAGTCCAGAATCCTACCGCACTAGAGCCTGCAAGCTCCCACTACACGGTGCGAAATCTCCTCGCAACACGTGGTCTTCGTGGTGTTATGCTAATGACAACAGCTCTAGGGGAGGTCTAGCTGAACTCGGCGATGTCTCCTGGTATCAGGGAACCGTTATAGATCTTTGGGAGAGAAAGAGAGAACACTAGAAAAAAGTGTCAGTATGAATCCTTTGATTAATAAAATGTATTTGCAAAGCAAGCATAAGAAAGAAAGGAGAGTTCAAGGGCAGAACCGTTTTTGAAATCTTTCTTAGCATGTCATCTGTTATGATTACATACACAAAAAACTTGAAGAAGCGTTAGCAAGCAGTTTTTATTAATAATGACTCTTGAAGAGGATGCACAAAGTAGAAAAGAGGAGGTTCAAGAATAGAACCGTTTGAGATCATCCCCGGTCCATGTATGTGGCATATCCTCTCCTTCATATGTCTGCAAGTGGTAGGCGCCGCTCTTTAACGCTTCTTTGATAACAAAAGGGTCGGCCCAATTTGGATTAAGCTTTCCAACTGAACCAGCTCTTGCAGCAGCATCAATCTTCTTTAGAACTAGATCTCCCACTTGGAAGTGTTTGATCCTTACGTTCTGATCAAAGTAACGGGCCATCCTTCTTTTGACCTCCTCCTGCCTTATGGCTGCTTGATCTCTGATTGCCTTGATGTGTTCCAGGCTGAACCTCATCTCTTCATTATTCAACTCAAGCCAGTCCTCAACGCCTTCTCTTGCAAGCAGAACTCTAGGTGACGAGACTTCAAACTCAACTGGAATGAGTGCCTCTGAGGCATGAGAAAGTTTGAATGGAGTCTCCCCAGTTGCGGATGATGGCGTTGTCCTAAGGGACCAGAGGACTGATGGAAGCTGATCAGCCCAGCTGCCCTTGAGATTCTGCACTTTCTTTTTGAGCAAATTGAGGATCTGCTTGTTGGCCGCTTCAACTTGGCCATTGCTTCTGGGATGATGAACTGATGCAAACCGTAGCTCTGTTCTGATCTGCTTGCAAAAATCTATCATCTATGAGTTATTGAATTGTGGCCCATTATCAGTGATGACAGCCATAAGTATCCCATGCCGACAGACAATCTCCCCCCAAATGAAGTTTTTGACGACTTGAGTAGTTGTCTTAGCCAATGCCTTGGCTTCAATCCACTTGCTGAAGTAGTCGATCATTACGATGATGAAACGTCGTTGCCCGCTTGCCATGGGAAAAGGACCAATGAGATCCATCCCCCAAACCGCAAAGGGCCAAGGAGTTGCAATCGATCTGAGTGACTGAGCTGCTTGAAGTTGAAGTGGAGCAAACTTCTGGCATTGAACACACTTTCTTGCATAGACCTCAGAGTCTCTCTTCATAGTGGGCCAGAAATATCCCTGCCGCAGGATCCGTCTTTCCAGGTTTCTTGCTCCGAAGTGGCTTCCACACTCTCCTGAATGAACTTCTTGCAAAATAAGGGGAGCTTCTTCTTCTGAAACACACCGGGCCATGGTAGAGAGGAATGCTCTTCTGTAGAGGATTCCCGCCACTAAGAAGTAGTGAGCTGCTTTTATTCTGAACTTTTTCTTATCTTTGACTGAATGGTGATAATCTCCCATTGACAGATAGAGAATGAATGGGTCCATCCAGGAGGGACGTTGATCCACTTGCATCAAATCTCCTTCCACCACTGCCGGGCGGAAGAGCTCAGAAGTTGTTCCTCCTGAAGGCATCCCATACTTGGAAAGACAATCTGCCTCCTCATTTTCTGTTCTGGGGATGTGCTCAATGGTAAAGCTCTTGAATTTGCCGACTTCTATTTTCACAAGAGCAAGATATTTCTTCAAGATCGGTTCTATTGTTTCGAAGTTACCAAGGACTTGTGATGCCATTACCAGAGAATCGGTTCTGATATGAACACGATCGATTCCTAGTTCCCTTGCAAGTCTCAAGCCTGCTAGCAGAGCTTCATATTCGGCCTGGTTATTGGTTACTGGGAAGTAAAACTTGATGGCCTGCTCCAGTTTGACGCCGTTTGGATTAATGAGGACCACCCCTGCTCCAGAAGAACTTCTGCCTGAGGCTCCATCAACATAGATGGTCCAAGCCAAAGGTGACCTTTCTGCTCGATCAGAACTGGACTCTGGCATGTCAATTAGAAAGTCTGCTAGGACTTGAGCCTTGATGGCTGTCTTGGGCACATAAGAGATCTCAAATTCACTCAACTCTATTGCCCACTTAGCTAGCTGGCCTGAGTGCTCCGATTTTTCCAGCACACTTTTCAAAGGTTGATCGGTGACGACCTGAATCGAGTGTGCTTGGAAATAAGGACGGAGTCTGCGAGCTGACATGACTAGTGCCAAGGCTAACTTCTCCAAGATTGGATACCGTGTCTCAACACTCTTCAGGATATGGCTAACATAGTAAATTGGGAACTGCTTCCTGCTCTCTTCCCGAAGAAGAACGGAGCTGACCGCCTCAGGGCCAACCCCTAAGTACAAGAAAAGAATCTCTCCTGGCCGGGGACTTTGAAGCAGAGGGGTTGAGGTCAGTTGCTTCTTCAACTGCTCAAAGGCTTGGGAGCATTCTTCTATCCACTCAAACTTGGATGCTCCTCGGAGAGTCTGAAAGAAAGGAGCACTCCTATCTCCAACTCGAGAAAGAAATCTCGCAAGACCTGCTAGCCTCCCCCCTAGCTGCTGAACCTCCTTAGGTGAACGAGGGGTAGGCATATCAAGAATGACTTTCACTTTATCAGGATTGGGGGCAAGTCCTTCCGGAGTAATGAGATGACCAAGAAACTTCCTCTTACTCGCCCCAAAAGTGCATTTCAAAGGGTTGAGTTTCATTTTGTATCTACGCAGAGTAGCGAACGTCTCTGCTAGATCTTGCAAGTGCAACGAAAACGACTTACTCTTGATCAAGAGATCGTCTACATACACTTCTAGGTTTCTCCCCTTCTGATGGTTAAACATACGGTCCATCATCCGTTGATAGGTTGCACCGATATTTTTAAGCCCAAAGGGCATCACAAGGTAGCAATAGCAACCATCATTAGTTATAAATGACGTGTGAGGAACGTCGGGCTTATGCATTCTTATCTGGTAATAACCAGAAAACGCATCTAAAAAGCTCATGCAAGAATACCCTACCGCGGAATCAACTAAAGAATCTATCCGAGGCAAGGGGTAGCAATCTTTAGGGCATGCTTTATTAAGTTTGGTAAAATCTACACACATTCGTCATTTTCCCCCTCGCTTTTTAACCATTACAACGTTTGATATCCAGGTGGGATATTGAATTTCTTTAAAAAAAATTGTCCTTGAGGAGCTTTGGGACCTCCTTCCTTATTGGCTCTGCAAGCTTTGCAGCTATGTCCCTCTTCTTTTGTTGTATAGGCTTGCAGCCGGGATCAACATTCAAGTGGTGGCATGTAACATCAGGATCGACTCCTGGCATGTCTTCTGCTGACCAGGCGAAGACATCCAGGTTCCTTAGCAGGCAGGAGATCAGCTCGGCTTTTTGATCTTCAGGCAGCTCCGAGTTGATGGAGAGCTTCCTCTCCTCCCCCTCAGCAATGGGGACTCCATGCGTCACCTGGGCAGGTTCCAGGTGAGCGCCACTATCAGCAGCAGCTTCTGAATTTGGCGAGGCTTCTGCAACTGCTGCTGGAGCAAAGGGAGGGCTGGCATTAACCATGTTGACAGTGCGGATGTAGCACTTCCTTGCTCTCCTTGGGTCACTCCTGACCCGGCACATCCTTCCATCTGCGAAGAACTTGATGGCAAGGTGGTAAGTGGAAACCACCGCTTGATACTTGTTTAACAGGCGCCTGCCGAAGATGGCAAGGTAGCTGCTGGGAGCGTCAACCACTATGAATTGCACTTGCTTAGTTGCCCCTCCAAGCTTCACGGGCAGGATGATGCTACCTTCCACTTCTTTTCTCTCTCCTGAGAAACCATAGAGTGGCCCTTCGGTGGAAAGCAGAGGCTTTCCAGTCCTCAGGGCCTCAAAAGTAGACTTGAACAGGAGGTTGACCGAGCTTCCGGTGTCAACAAGAATTCTATCAACTGTAAAGTACTCAATTACAGCCTGAATTACAACTGCATCATCAAACGGATTGGCTGTTTAAGGTAGATCTGCTGGACCAAAGGTGACAACATCACTTGGAGGAGCAACGGAAGAAGAAGAGGCCACCTCTGCTCGGGTGACCCTTAAAATTGAAGATTTCCGAGTAGACTCGGTCCCTGCTCCACCATGGAAGAAGAAGAGGCGCCCCAGAACCCCTTCAGCATTTGCGTCGAAGCACTCCACTGGGACGTTGATCGGCCCCAGACGGCCTTCGTCCTCTACATCCACACATTCCCGGTATGCTTCAGCTACTTCTTTGCCATTTGAGGTGGATGGCTTCGAAGAAGAAGAATCCTTCTTGGCCAAGTCAATCTTGCCCTCGGCAAGCAGCTTCTCTATCAGCATGCGAACGACCTTGCAATCCTCGGTCGAGTGGCCCTTATCTTTGTGGAACTGGCAATACTGCGTATTGTTCCTTGGCCTCCACACTCTTTGAGGCTCTTGCTTCTTTTCTTCCGACCTCTTTTGTAAGATCTGGATGACTTCGTCAAGGTCCAGATCCGTTATATCCTCCATGGGGCTTGCATCAGATTGGCTTGGAGCAGGCAAGGCTGCCTGCTGGAGGATTGGAAGAGCTTACAATGGAACGGCGGGAGTGGCGGCCAACGGCAGTCTCTGCTCGTGAAACTGTTGATGGCCAAGGAAAGGTTTCTTGTGGCGGAAGTTCCTGCCTCTTTGAGACGGAGGCTGGAAGACTGGGCGAGGGGGCTTGCTATGAGAGGAAGAAGCGGGGGCATCCCTTCCTTCAGCCTTAGCTGTCAGGGATGAGACATAGGTTGGATTGGCGTTTTCTCCTTCAATGAAACGGTTGACCATGACGATCAACTCTTGATAAGTCTCAGGTGCCTTGGTTGTTGCTTTAAACTTCAGGGGGCCTTCCCGGAGGCCATGGATCAAGGAAACCTTGTAATAATCGGGGTTCACATTCCTCACCCCTTGGATCTCTCTTTGAAAGCGATCAACGAATCGCGCCACTGATTCATTGTCCCTTTGTTTGATTTCAAAGAGGGCAGCTGGCCCATTCTTTCTCTTTCTTGAGGTAGCAAACCTCAGCAACCACTGGCTGCGAAGCTCTGCGAAAGAAGAGATTGTGCCGGAAGGCATCTCATAGAACCACTCTCTCGTCTGTCCTTCGAGAGTGGTAACCAGGAGTTTACACTTGATTGCATCTGAGAGGCATCTCAAAGCAACTGCCCCCTCAAATGCTTGGAGGTGAGAGACTGGATCAGTCCCTCCTGAATAGAATGGGAGGCGAGGCTCCCTGAAGTTATTCGGAGCTTATTCCCATCGAATTCGATCAATGAAGGGAGACGGGGTCTCGAACTCAGCAGGGTAGAAGGGGCGGACTGAAGCAGGGGAGTCCGCGGGCTCGACGGACTGGCGGTCAGCAAAATGAAGCTGGTGGGGAGGAGTGCCCCTGGCAGCTTCTCTGAAGAAATTCTTGAAAGCAAACTGCTCCTCCTGAGGGCGCAGAGGGGAGGCGGACTGAGCAGGATTCCGAGGCGTGGCTGGAGACTGCCGAAGCAGAGTTCGGCGAGCTGGAGTCTGGCGGACTGGCGAGTCCGCTGGTCCTGCTGCGGCCTGAGGAGCAAGTCACTAGGCTAGCGCGAGCAGGGCTTGGCTGATTGCGTCGAGATGCTGGTCAGTCTGCCGGCGGGACTGCTCGGCCTCAAGGCGAGCTTGTTCAATTGCATCCCAAAGAGAGTCCTCTGAAGAACTGGAGCGGTCTGAAGAGCGGGCTCTACGGTCTGACATTTCTCTCCGCTGAATTCAAAACACTACTCGAATCTGAAGGTCGCGTGTTAACTGTTGATGCACGAAAACACAAAGGGGGGTCGAGCACCACCAGCTAACGGTTCGAGCATCGGGGAATAGAGAGACTGCGAGTAGTAATCTACTAAGCAGATGAGAGCAGGAAGAAGAGCAGGGCCGTGAGCTACAGCAACAATAGACTTCGCCCGTCGCGGCCTGAATGCCTCTCTTGCAACGGGCTTTTCCTTGATTGAAGAAAGATTTGGTTACAAGTGAAGGAAAAAGGTTGACAAGAGCAGAGCAAGGAGGAGTCCGCAAGGCACAAGATTCGAGTCTGCAGCCTTTAACAAGAAGGCTCCTGGGTTCAAGTCAGCGTGCTCTGGGTGCACCACCTCCCCACTATTTATAGGATGGGGGGCCTGCCCAAACGGGCAGGGCTAAAATAACCGACTACCCGGGGTACAGGAGAACCGGGCAGCGGTGACGGGAAGCAAAAAAGAAAGAACACGCCAGTTGATGGCGACGGCCACCACGACGGCCAACTGGGTGATGAAGACGAAGTCCATGGCGGTGTTGCCGTGGCAGAAGATGACGACGTCCATGGCGGTGTTGCTGTGGCAGAAGATGACGACGATGCTCATCCAACAAAAGACTTGCGGCGCCGTAGCGGGCACGGCTACAATCTTTGCCCACGCAACAAAATTAAGAGTTAAATTTATTTTACTAGTGGTCTGCATTTATCTTTTATATGTGGTATTTGAAACTATGTTATTTTCTATCATTTCATTTCGGAACAATATTTTATTTTGGGCTGCTAATAGCCACATGGTTGTAAGCCTTATATAAGGCCACATTTTCATTTGTTATGAGACTATTATTGAAATCAAGACAAAATGTTTGCCCTAATCTCATTCTCCCCTTCCTTCTCCTCTTAGCCGCCGCCCCCCTCAAGGCTTCCCCCTCAAGGAGTTCGGCCACCCTTCTCCTCCTTTGCTTGGCCGCCCCCTTCTACTCCTCATTCCCTCTAATCACCTCTCGTTCTCCCACCTCTCTACCCTTTCTCCACCAACACCGTATTCAACCATTGGAATTTCTCAACCAACTTGGAGGACGGGGATCATGTGCAAGGAAGAACCAAAGTTTTGGGGAAAACTCGTCCACGGTGAGAAAGCGAAGGAGACGAGCAAGATCTTCATCTGTGGTGCGTTTCCCGTGGGTCCAAAGGAAGAGCGGTCATCTTGGTGGATCCAAACATCTCGGATCTACATTTCCGAGCGGGGTAACGAAAATTCCTACACAAGAGATTTTCCATCTTGACTAGTTCTTTTGGTGGACGACTTTTGCGTGATTTCCCGAATCGTTAATTTTCGCGGTGTTTCTAATAGTAGATCTGGATTTTCATTTGGTTTTTCCGAAAGATCTAACGAGAGGATTGGCGCTCCTCGCTTTTGTTTTGTTGGGATAGATCCTACCACTTTTCGAATCTTGATTTATTTTTGGGTGGATCTATTTTGGTACAACTCCAAGCTCGACCGGAATCAATATTATTTCATTTAGCCGGAAAGGATTTTGGCCTATAGCCATTCTCCATTCCACTTGCGGATCGGCTACCCGTATGTTAGCGCGAACGATAAATAAAATTCATTGTGGACGCTGCGTTTCGTTTGTGTGCAGGTTAGGGAGCGCTAACGTTGCAAAGGTCGCAGTCACGCCCTCCGTGTAGTATCCCTAAGGCATAGCCTACATCAAATTTGGTATCAAAGCGAGGTTTGTGTTGATTTCTCAATCGACACCGTCCTTATGCTTTCTGGTCTTAGGACGACGACCCACACTTGGTCGTGCATGTTTCGTAGACACAAAATCTGAAAAAAAAATTTCACCATCTGGTCTGCATATAACAAAAGTCAAAAAAAAATTTCTGCAAAAAAAATTGCCCAAAAAATTCTGAATTTTCTACTTTTTTTTTCTAAGCATAAAAGTCAAAAAAATTATTTTCATTCTCCGAGTCATTAAGCGTATAAAAATCTTGATTTATAAAATTCTTGTCCAAAAAGTCTCTTGTCTAGGTGAGGCACCATGTATCAGTGTTGTTCATGCGCACGAGGCTTGGCACAGAGTATCCTCCATCCACATCACACATGGCCGACCATCATGATGATGGTGAGCCCGCTCCTGCAACAATTGCGGCGCTTAGGGAAGAGTTTAACACCAGGTTCGATGCACTCACTCAGTTAATACAAGGGTTGGCTGTAAATCAGGCGGCGCCTCGAAATCCCGGCTTTGGGATAAATCGACCGGGGCAGCCACCCCATCCCGCCAACCAACGAGAAGAGCGACAAAATCTCCCTCGTGATCCGGATTATGAGTACGCACCCCGAGCCCCTTATGAGTTCGACTTAACTAGGGCCGTTAAAATGGAATCACCATCCTACGATGGCATGGGTGAACCCCAACTCTTTCTAAACTGGATCATGGATATTGAGTGCTATTTTGAGTGGCACAACCTGACGGACGTTGAGAAGGTACGAGTAGCACGAATGAAACTTCTAGGTAGAGCCAAAACATTCTGGTTGAATGAAGAGAGGCGTCTAGGCACCGTGAATGGAGCACCCCCAATTGGGTGGGCTGCCATGAAGGCACTCCTGCATGACCAATATGTCCTGGCGTATCACCAAACCCAAATGTTCGACGAGCTAGCCACCCTTCGTCAAGGGGGCCAATCGGTAGCGGAGTACATGGGACAACTCAAGGATATGATGGTGCGTTGTGATATTCGAGAAATGCCCGAGGTCACACTATCTCATTTCCGTAAGGGCCTTAATGCAGACATCCAAGGCAAGCTTTTACGTTATGGTCACACGGACCTTAACACAACATTCAATGCGGCATTGGATATAGAAAAGCACAATGCCTACAAGTCTAAGGGTCGAACATTCTAGAAAGGCAAATCCATCTTAGGACCCCCACCTTCGTCATCCATGCGAGACAAAGGAAAGTTCCGAACGACTGACTCAAGTTCCATAGTAATTACCGCTAGGAATAATAAAAATCTCAATGGAGAGAGAGTTCCAATAGGACGAATTAATAAGACTAATGCTACCTGTTATTCGTGCGGAATTCAAGGACACTACTCTAGTGAGTGTCCCACTAAGAGTAAGCCATTGGCACTGTTAGAGTCCACGTCTGAGCCTGCCGAGCTCGTCTATGAAGCTGGCGGTGAATCAGATGCCGAGCCGAGTGATATCGAAGATGAGTCTTATATGATGGTTATGAGGTGTATCTTGGCCACACCGCATGCACCAGATGACCACAATCGGACGAACATATTTTCTTTGAACTTTAAATGTGGTGAAAAGTGGTGCAAGTTAATAATAGACAGCGGAAGTTGCATGAATGTCATTTCGGAAAACGCCGTCACTCGTATGCACCTAGTCACCGAACCACACCCCCAGCCATATAAAATAGCGTGGGTGAACAAAACGTCTATCGCGGTTTCTAAGCGTTGTTTAGTGCCACTTACGTTGAAGAGCCATGTCGATAAAGTGTGGTGCGACGTCATCCCCATGGATGTATGTCATGTACTTCTAGGGCGCCCGTGGCTCTATGATTATGACGTGACCCATTTCGGGCGAGCCAACACTTACGAGTTCAAGTATAATGGTAAGACCATTATACTGAAACCCACACCGACCAAGGATCCTTCGGTTGCCCCCAAAGACACAATTGTTCCTGCGGAAAGAAAAATTATAAGTTTGATAAGTAAGAAGGAGTTGGAACGCGAGACCTTCTTGGACGACGTCCTGTATGCGTTAGTATGCCTACAAGCTAAGGAAGACTAGCCCATTTTAGAGAATATACTGTTATCTCTGCGCACTATATTGGAAGAGTATAAAGACGTCTATCCGGAGGACTTGCCATCTAAGTTTCCACCCATGAGAGATATTCAGCATGAGATAGATTTCGTCTCGGGCTCTTCATTGCCTAACCATCCACATTATCGGCTCAACCCCTCCGCACATGAGGAGCTACAAGCTTTAATTTCGAATTTGCTAGCAAAGGGTTTTATCCGCCATAGTAAGAGCCCATGCGCCGTCCCGGCCCTCTTGGTTCCAAAGAAAGATACGTCTTGGCGATTGTGTGTAGACTACCGGGCCATAAATAAAATTACGGTCAAATATAGGTTCCCCATTCCCCTTTTGGACGACTTATTAGATATGTTATTGGGCGCCGCCATGTTTTCAAAATTGGATCTCAAAAGTGGTTATCATCAAATACGGATACGGGAAGGAGATGAATGGAAGACGACTTTTAAATTTAAGGATGGGCTCTATGAGTGGTTGGTGCTTGGGGAAGGGCTCACTAACGGACCGAGTACTTTCTCTCGATTGATGACCCAAGTTTTTAAGCCATACATGGGTAAATTCGTAGTCGTATACTTTGATGATATCTTAGTATTCAGCCGTTCACAAAAGGATCATGACACACATCTAAGGACAATCCTATCAACCTTGCGCCAAGAAAAGCTATATATTAATCTAAAAAAATGCTCCTTTGGTGTTACATCCGTAGAGTTTCTAGGCTATATAGTGAGTTCCGAAGGCATTCATGTTGACCCAAAGAAGGTCCAAGTGATTAAAGAATGGCCTGAACCAACAAATATTCGGGAAGTTAGAAGTTTTCACGGCTTGGCCACATTTTATCGAAGGTTCATCCAAAACTTTAGTAGTATCATGGCACCGATCACCGAATGCATGAAGAAAGGAGAATTTCATTGGACTAAAGCGGCCACTCGCGCGTTTCAAATGATTAAGGACCGGATGTCTGAAGCCCCATTATTACGCTTGCCGGATTTTAGTAAAGTGTTTGAATTATCATGCGACGTATCGGGAATAGGGATCGGAGGAGTCTTAAGTCAAGATGGACATCCGATAGGATATTTTAGCGAAAAACTTGCCGGTCCAAAGTTAAATTATTCCAATTATGATCGTGAGTTCTATGTCATGATCCGTTGTCTCCAACATTGGTGGCATTATCTTATCTCAAAGGAATTTGTAATCTTGTCTGATCATGAGGCATTAAGATTTGTAAACTCCCAAAGTAAGATCAGCCCTCGGCACGCCAAATGGGTCTCATACCTTCAAGAGTATACATTCATTATCAAGCACCTCAAGGGTACATTAAATCGTGTGGCAGACGCCCTTAGTCGCGTCACTCTATTACTATCTACCATGGAGGTATCGGTCATACGATTTGAAAGAATTAAAGATGAGTATATACAGTGTCCGGATTTTAAGGAGATATATTTCGCCGCTCAGGATAATTCCCCTTCCACTATTTCGGCGTACTACATCCGTGATGGGTACCTATTTAAGCATACGCAACTATGCATTCCCCGCTCTTCGCTACGCCATTTTATTATATGGGAGTTACATAGTGGAGGACTAGGAGGACACTTCAGTCGCGATAAAACGATCACACTTGTAGAGGATAAATTCTTTTGGCTGGGTCTCAAGCCAATGGTCAATAAAATCGTCGGGAGCTGCCGCGTTTGTCAATTATCCAAGGGTAACAAGACCAATGCCGGTCTTTACACACCCCTTCCGATTCCGTCTGCCCCATGGGTGGATGTTAGCATGGATTTCATTATGGGTCTTCCACCGACATTTAGGCGTCACGATTCCATCTTGGTCGTAGTGGACTGATTCTCAAAAATGGCTTATTTTATCGCTTGTCATAGCACCAACGATGCTTCACACGTCGCTAAGTTGTATTTTAAGGAGGTCGTGGCACATCGGGGTGTCCCCAAAACCATCATGACCGATAGAGATGTTAAGTTTACTACCTACTTTTGGAAAACACTTTGGAAGCTGTTGGGCACTCGACTTATGTTTTCGTCGGCCTATCATCCACAAACGGATGGGCAAACGGAAGTTGTTAACCGGAGTTTGGGTGGGTTACTTCGTTGCTTAGTAGGTGATCATAAGGGTACATGGGACCTTATTCTTCCTCACGCTCAACTAGCCTACAATAATTCTAAGAATAGGTCCACCGGGTTATCGCCAAATGAGATAGTGCATGGATATAAGGCGCCCGTGCCTCTTGACTTGATTCCGTTACCACCATCATTTAAATCAAGTCAATTTGCACAGGACTTCGCCTCGCACGTTCACACTCTCCATGAGAACATAGGCAAGACGTTAGCTAAACAATATGTTATTTATCAATCGAATGCTAACATACATAAGTGAGCAGTCACCTTAAATATTGGCGATTTGGTAATGGTACGTCTTATCCCTGAACGGATGTCTTCGGGCACCATAAAAAATTAGCGAATAGGAGAGCCGGTCCTTTTCGGGTTTTGAAGAAGCTAGGTGAAAATGCATATTTATTAAAGTTACCCGCTGATTGGGGAATCTCCCCTGTTTTAAACATTTCGGATTTAACGCTCTATGTCGCTCCACCACCTGAACTGTTAGTCTCTCCGTTTCGTATTTCCACTATACCGTCTAAAGGGGTGGGGGTGAGAATATTTTTGGACCGCTCTCCCTTTCGGATCCTTCGGGAGGTACGTTGCCTATTGATGATGCAACTTGTTTTTCTTCTGCGCCTAACGCTTTTCCAAGGTTCCCCCGGACCGATTTCTTGCCTGACAAGATTTTGCAGGATGCAGTGTTTTCTACTCCCGACGGTGACGTTCACAGGTTTTTGGTCAGATGGAGAGGTCGTCCAGCTTCGGACGACTCTTGGGTTTCTTCGGCAGAGATGGCTCTTCTTGATGCAGATCTCCTCCACCGTTACCGTCCAGCCCACTCATCGGCGATGAGTCCTTTTGAGAGCGGGAGGATTGATGGCGACGGCCACCACGACGGCCAACTGGGTGATGAATACGATGTCCATGGAGGTGTTGCCGTGGTAGAAGATGACGACGTCCATGACGATGTTGCCGTGACAGAAGATGACGACGATGCTCCTCCAACAAAAGACTTGCGACGCCGTAGCGGGCACGGCTACAATCTTCGCCCACGCAACAAAATTAAGAGTTAAATTTATTTTACTAGTGGTCTGCATTTATCTTTTATATGTGGTATTTGAAACTATGTTGTTTTCTATCATTTCATTTCGGAACAATATTTTATTTTGGGCTGCTAATAGCCACATGGTTGTAAGCCTTATATAAGGCCACATTTTCATTTGTTATGGGACTATTATTGAAATCAAGACAAAATGTTTGCCCTAATCTCATTCTCCCCTTCCTTCTCCTCTTAGCCACCGCCCCCCTCAAGGCTTCCCCCTCAAGGAGTTCGGCCACCCTTCTACTCCTTTGCTTGGCCGCCCCCTTCTACTCCTCATTCCCTCTAATCACCTCTCGTTCTCCCACCTCTCTACCCTTTCTCCACCAACATCGTATTCAACTATTGGAATTTCTCAACCAACTTGGAGGACGGGGATCGTGTGCAAGGAAGAACCAAAGTTTTGGGGAAAACTCGTCCACGGCGAGAAAGCGAAGGAGACGAGCAAGATCTTCATCCGTGGTGCGTTTCCCGTGGGTCCAAAGGAAGAGCGGTCATCTTGGTGGATCCAAACATCTCGGATCTACATTTCCGAGCGGGATAACGAAAATTCCTACACAAGAGATTTTCCCTCTTGACTAGTTCTTTTGGTGGACGACTTTTGCGTGATTTCCCGAATCGTTAATTTTCACGGTGTTTCTAATAGTAGATCTGGATTTTCATTTGGTTTTTCCGAAAGATCTAACGAGAGGATTGGCGCTCCTCGCTTTTGTTTTGTTGGGATAGATCCTACCACTTTTCGAATCGTGATTTATTTTTGGGTGGATCTATTTTGGTACAACTCCAAGCTCGACCGGAATCAATATTATTCCATTTAGCCGGAAAGGATTTTGGCCTATAGCCATTATCCGTTCCACTTGAGGATCGGCTACCCGTATGTTAGCGCGAACGATAAATAAAATTCATTGTGGACGCTGCGTTTCGTTTGTGTGCGGGTTAGGGAGGGCTAACGTTGCAAAGGTCGCAGTCACGCCCTCCGTGTAGGATCCCTAAGGCATAGCCTACATCACCAGTCCGCGCAGAAGGGGCGAACTGGGCTCGCGGGCTGGAGCTTCCATCTGCTGCTACTAGGCGCGATCCTGCTGGAGGACGGCGGCCTGGGCGGACGGGATACTGTGTCCGCTGTTGTAGAGAATCCAGATCCCAAGGTACGGCGGACTGAGCGAACAGAGCCTCGAATCCGCCGTTGGGAACCATCCTTGGTGGATGATTACCGCTGCTCTGCCGGACTGTGCGGACTGCCTAATTGAGTCTGCGCCTGTTGAAAAGGGGGTCTTGGCATCTCGTAGGATGTTGCGGACTGAGGGGTTAACAATATTTATCATTCATTTTTGATAACAAATATATTAGTCTTGATCAGAAATTACTTAATTAGTTTTGTTGATTAGTTCAATTTAGTTTATTAATATTAATTGGACATCACTTGTTATAGGCTGCATCCTACAACATACAACCACCAAGGAAAGTTGGAGACGGATTTCTCGTTTCTATTTATACGGGCATACTGCTCATCTCGAACTACGGATTGTAGCTTAGGTATTGTTTGCTTCTTACTTGTTTTTTATTTTTATACATGTATTTTGAATTTTAGGGGTGCTTTGAGGTATTAATCAAGTAGTGGCTAAGCAAAGCATGTAGTCTCTGTGAATCTGTGATGATTGCTTATAGGGCTGCTCTATAGTATTGACCAGTAGAGGGTCAAGCGGAGTAGATAGATATGTGATGATTACTTATTATTGATATGTTGTTGTTCTTTACACCAATTTTTTATTGATATGTTGTCGTTCTTTAAATCAAATTTTTATTAGATTCGATAAAATGGAAGGT
Source organism: Platanthera guangdongensis (assembly GCA_039583875.1). Lineage (NCBI taxonomy): Eukaryota > Viridiplantae > Streptophyta > Magnoliopsida > Asparagales > Orchidaceae > Platanthera > Platanthera guangdongensis. The sequence continues at coordinate 101,066,817 of CM077151.1, forward strand.
GGTGATTCTTCAAATGTTTCTACACAAGCTATTCGTGACAAAAATGATCCAGGATGAACTCATTTTAGTTTAACAAAAGATGTGAATGTAAAAATATAAATTTAGATGTTTGCATTGTGGAACTGTTTATAGCGGTGGGGGATTAATAGGATGAAACAACATTTTGCCGGTGTTAAAGGAAATATAGTGGCTTGTAAAAATGTTTCTCTTGATGTTCGTCACCAAATGCAAGAAAACCTTAAAGGGATTTCAGAAAAAAAAACAAGAGATTCAAAAGTAAGAGAGAATATAGGCATATATGATGAACATGCAACTGAGGAGTTAGCATCAGCAGGATCACAACCGTCTTGAAATTCTATTACAGAAGATAAAGGTAAAAGGAAGATTGACAAAATTGATAATTTCTTCGCTCCTAGAACATCAGTTGGATCACAACCTTCTATTAAAAGTGTCTTGGCGTCAAAGAAAGTTGTACATCATGCTGATATGGCTGTGGTTAGGTGGTTTTATGATAGTTGCATATCAATGAATGCTTTAAACTCACCTTTTGCACAAAAGGCTATTGATGCAATCACTGTCATTGGTCCTGGATATAAATCACCTACATATCATATTATGCGAGTAAATCTATTAAACGATTATAGGGAGGAATGCAAACTACTAGTGGAAGCTTATCGTAGTAGTTGGAAGGAGACCGGATGTACAATTATGGCTGATGGCTGGACTAATATAAGGAGTAGAACATTAATAAACTTCTTAGTTTATTGCCCTCACGGTTTATCTTTTTTGGAGTCTATTGATGCTTTTGATATTAAGAAGGATACAAAAACATTGTACGAGTTATTTTATGAAATAGTTGAATGGGTTGGCGTTAACAATATTGTTCAAATAGTAATTGATAAAGTGGCAAATTATAAAAAGGTGGGTGCTTTGTGTAACACCCCGAAAATTGTGTGCGAGTCGGTCGCGAAGAAGGTTTTTGGTGCATGTATAGGGGTACACGGCCTAGGATATGGGCGTGTCCAAGGCCGTGTCTGGTGTTGATTTTTTGGCCGTTTTCATCCCGAGAAGGACACGGCCAGGAACACGGCCGGATGACACGGGCGTGTCATCCGACACGGGCGTGTGCCAACCCGTGTCCCTACCCATGTGCAGTTGGGTCGTGTCCGTTGCCGTGGCGGTTATGCGTGACACGCCCCCGAACACGGGCGTGTCAAGGAACCCGACACGGGCGTGTCAGGTGAGACACGGGCGTGTCTTGGCCCGTGTGCGTCTCTCAGTTCGACGATCGTGCCTGGATCGAGGCACACGGCCTGGGACACGGCCGTGTGCCAAGTCGTGTTTGGCCCAGGTCTGGAAAATTTTGTGCAGATCTGAGCCGTTCGTTTTCTTTAATTAAGATCTGACGGCCCAGATGAGATCCTGCTCTGTTAAGGCCGGGAATAGGAGGTTAATCCCTCATTTTCTCTCCAAAGCTTTCTCCTTCCAAGGTGAGAGAGAAGAGGAAGAAGAAGGAGGTTTCCGGCCGCCGGCGGATCATCGGAGCACCGTTTCGAAATTGGAGAGCGGATCCGTGGAGGGAAGGTCGTTGCGAAGGGTTTTGTCCGCATAGTTTTTCCATGGAGCCAAAACGGACTACAAGGGTAACGATTCTCAACTTGAGCGTTTGAAGCTCTTTCTTTCTGCATAAGGAATCCCGCTCCCGCGAGTGTGCGGTGAGTGTGTGGTGTTCCTTGGGGTTGATGTGAATAGTCCCCCTTGTGTTGCATATAGAGCCCGGAATCGTAAGTACGGGCATATGCATTATGTGTGAAGCCTACCCGGACGTGTTTTCTCTGGATCGGTGATGTTGCATTTGTTATGTTTTGCCGGAGAAGACTCCGTGCTTTGGGTTTTTCGGGTTTCTACGCGGTAGATTGCAGCAGGGACCCTTGGAGGCTAGCTTCAAGGCGCACCCGGAAAACTGAGCGGAAACGTGTTCTGCTAACTTGGCGGTCTGAGAACCGGCCTTGATCATAACTGGGTTATGAGATTGTTTTGGAAAATTTGGGATCCGAGAGAAGCTTGGCCCACGCGTAGGACTTAAATTGTATATGCGGCGTGAGCAACAGGCAAGTGGAATTGGACCTAGGCTATGTGGTACGATGCGAGAAATCCGAAGACGGGCACTGGCCGTAGGCATAGTCGGAGCCTTAGACGGTGGTCAGATAGGCTAAATGCTCACTTGGTTGCCATCTTTGGGATGGCGATGAAGCCACGGTATTGACCGGATTCACTGTTAATGTGCCCTGAGTGCACAGGGTGTTTGGCCGTGCGAGCCTACACCTGTGGCAAAATATAATTGCGCTAGATTATTTTATTGGACTAATGTTATGCAGGGAAAGAGCACCGCCGTCCCGAGTAAGGGGCGGGGTCGTTATAATTTGGTCGGCTTTTAGCTGACCGTTGCTTTGTTTGCCACCGTGTGGTGGAATTGTGCTTGCAGGTGCTGCGGAGATGAGTACCAAGTAGCGGGCTGGAGCCCATGTTGGTGTGCTAGCCGTAGAAGGCCGTAGAATATCTGTTTTTACTCTTATCATGTGTGGCCGGCCTGCGAGCCGATGTATGTAAGACATGTTTTATTAAGTGAATATTTGTAAGGCCATAAGGCCATGTACCTCTTCAGTGTTCTTGGGTGTCATTCCTGTCTTGTAGTTGTGGACATTCATATTTATTGGATTCAAGTTTTGGGTTCTTTCAACTTTTAAAAACTTCCGTTAGAATGCTCTGTGTAGGACGAGTAGTCTTAATTGGATGGTTTGAATATTCATTTGGTAACCCTTCCGACTGTCTGTGGTATATGGCGTCGGGTTCCAGCTGGACCTTTTGTTATATGCCATGTGACGGATGGGGGGTGTTACAATTTGGTATCAGACTTCTGGTTACGGTCAGACCTAAATGAATTCGTGGGCGAATTCTTTTAAGGGGTGGTGAGCACATGTATGTGTCATCGTTATAACATTAAAAAGAACCCCTGAATGTCTACTTAGGAGTGAAAAATACTCGTGTTTGAGAAACCTGCGCGTTCCTATAATTGCTTTTTGCAATTTTGTTTGGTCACTTATTGGTGTTTTGTACGACTATAGGTGACCGGGAGTGGCGCAGAGCCGACAGAACATCTAGTTTCTGAGGATTATAGTGCACCCAGTGGCGCGCTTGAGACCCCTCTTTCGTTTGAAACCATAAGAAGGATCGTTGAAGTGGTACTCGCTATGACTAGTGCACAGCAGGGAAGCAATGTGCAACCTTTTGTCCCCGAGATGACTTCAATGTCGGGTGGTGTGTTGGATCAAATGACATTTAGAAGGCCATCAAGTCAGCCGGGGAATATGTGCTTGGTGCAGGGTACGCACTCAGTTGATGAGTATTTGCAGGTGTTTCTTTTGATAAGCCGCTACCCATGCTTTGAGTTGGAGAACGAAAGGTCTATAGTTGATAGATTCAATAGTGGTCTGCGTGACGAACTGCGAATTCTACTTCTAGGACCAAAACTAATGGGATTTCGAGCCTTGGTATAGTCGGCCAGATCTTTGGAAGTGGAAATGGGGAAAATTCACCAGATACCAGTGAGTAGGGTATCAAACTCTGTAAGTCCTATGAGGAGTGCATCTCGCAGAAGGCTGAAGAAGAAGGTTAGATCATCGACTAGCAAGGTTACTTACAACTGTCATACTTGTGGCAAGAAAGGGCACGTTGCCCGAGAATGTTGGGATGGTGCTCAGAAGATTAAGGAAGCCATGTCAGGAGCAGGTGAGGACTCTAGTACTAAGAAACCACAGTTCAAAGGGCCAAGTTCAAAGTCCGATGTCCGCAGTGGGAACAAGAAGTTGAAGACTTCGAACTCAGCCCCTTCATCTGGTGCGTTGGGGGCAACCGCAAGTCGAGTCCGAGGAGCTTGCTATATCTGCGGAAGAGTGGGGCATTTTGCCCGTACCTGTTGGAACGGACGCTTTATGTCCGAGAGGAAGTCTGAAGTGTACAGGCTGGGTCTACAAGAGACCAGAAAGCAGGCAGACGTGGTGATAGGTATGAGTTAAATTGTAGTAGTTTAACTTTCATAGTTGTTACCTCTTTTGTTTGTTAGCTTTCTTGTGTAGGTGCTAGGCTTTGTGTTGAGTTTTGAGTTTCCAGCGAGAGCCCTATTTGATACGGGAGCATCACATTCCTTCTTGTCCGAAAAATTTATATCGCGCATCGGAGTTCCGTTCTCGATGGCAGAAAACAAGTTGGATGTGTTGTTGCCTAATGGGTGCTCAATGCGTGCAGATAGGATTTGTGTTGCGAAGATTCGGATTGGAGACTGGGAGTTTGATTTGCGGACGTTGGTTCTACCATTGGTGTAGTTCGACGTAATCTTCGGTATGGATTGGCTCTCGGAGCAGAGTGCATGAATTGATTGCAACCGTAAGGAAGTCAAGTTGGGTCTGGACACAGATCGGGAGACGATTTTTGCGGGCATGAAGGGATCAAGGAAAGTTCTGATGTCGACCCTTCAGTTGTTCAAGGCAGTTCGGTCTGGTGCAGAACTGTATGTCACTCTAGTACAGACTTCGACGCCTAAGCCTAGTTTGGATAGCATCCCAATTGTGTCAGAGTATCCTGATGTGTTTCCAGATGATCTCCCAGGAGCCCCTCCTCAGCGGGAGATAGACTTTACTATAGAGTTGGTACCGGGTGCTAAACCGGTGTCACGCTCCCCCTATCGGATAGCTCCAAGAGAAATGGCGGAGTTGAAGGTACAACTGCAAGAGTTGCTAGAGCAAGGTTATGTGCGTCCAAGTTCGTCGTCTTGGAGCGCACCAGTTCTCTTTGTTAAGAAGAAAGGTGAGAGCTTGCGGCCTTGTATCGACTACCGGGAATTGAACAAGCTTACGGAAGAGAATAAGTATCCGGTCCCGAGGATTGATGATCTGTTTGATCAGTTGGTTGGATCAACAGTATATTCGAAGTTAGATTTGAAGTCCGGTTACTGTCAGTTGAGGATAAGGGAGAGCGACATCCCAAAGACAGCATTTAGTACGCGGTTTGGGCATTACGAGTTCACGGTCATGCCGTTTGGGTTGACGAATGCACCATCCGTGTTTATGGATCTGATGAATAGGACATTTAAAGAATACCTGGATCATTTCGTGATAGTATTTATCGATGATATCCTGGTGTATTCGCGGTGCGAGGAGGATCACTACAAGCATTTACACATGGTGTTAGAGACATTGAGGAAAAGTCAGTTGTATGCAAAGTTCTCCAAGTGTGAATTCTGGTTATCCTCGATAGCGTTCCTTGGTCATGTTGTTAGTGGAGAAGGAATAGCTGTGGATCTGGCGAAGATAGTGACGATACGGGAGTGGCCTACTTTGACAACGGTGGCAGAAGTCCGGAATTTTCTGGGGCTTGCTGGCTACTACAGGCGCTTCGTAGAGAACTTCTCGCTGATAGCACTACCACTCACGACGTTGACAAGAAAGGATCAGAAGTTTGTGTGGTCTCCGGAGTGCGAACAGGCTTTTGAAGAGTTAAAGAGGCGGTTGACCACGACGCCTATTTTATGTTCGCCAAGTGGATGCTTCGGGCAGTGGTTTGGGCTGTCCTGCTACAGCATGGGAGAGTGATATCTTATGGTTCACAACAATTGAAGGTTCACGAGAGGAATTATCCGGTCCACGACTTAGAGTTAGCGGCCGTGATATTTGCTCTAAAGCTTTGGAGGCACTATCTGTACGGTGTGAAGGTCGATATTTACACCGATCATAAGAGTTTGAAGTACCTGTTGGACCAAAAGGATCTGAACATGAGTCAGCGGAGGTGGATGGAGTTCTTAGGGGACTACACCTTCAAGATACACTATGTGCCTGGGAAGGGAAATGCAGTGGCGGATGCGTTGAGTCGTAAGATTCCCGCACAAGTCAACTGGTTATCGGTACATGATGAGAGATTGGTCCAAGAATTGGAGGCATTGGAGATATCTTGTGTCAATAAGCAGTCTAGTGCGGAGACGAAACTGTTTTGGACAGAGGTGCAGTGTGACCTAGCGGATAGAGTTCGGCGGGCTTTGGTTCAGGATAACAGCATGAAGCAGATCTTGGATGAATCTCTGGATGGGTCAAATTCACAGTTTGTGGTTGAGGATGGGTTGCTAAGGAAGGACGGTCGTCTATGCATTCCTAGTACGGATAATCTTCGGGAGGAATTGATGTATGAGGCTCATCATACCAAGTACTCAATCCACCCGGGAAGCACGAAAATGTATAGAGACATGAAGAAATTATTCTGGTGGCCGGGTTTGAAGAAGGATGTGGCACTTTATGTGGCCAAGTGTCGTACTTGTGCATTGGTGAAAGCGGAATGCCAGAAGCCTGGAGGATACTTGAAATCCCTTCCTATCCCAGAATGGAAGTTTGACGACATATCTATGAATTTTGTGCACGGTTTGCCGAAATCGCAGAAGGGAAACGACGCCATTTGGGTGGTCGTAGTTAGGTTGACAAAGGCGTCGCACTTTATCCCAGTAAGGAAGGAAGATCCGGTGGAAAAGTTAGCCAAACTCTACGTGGATAATATTGTACGATTGCATGGTGTGCCTCGCAGTTTTGTTAGTGATCGTGATGGACGCTTCACGTCGAATGACTGGATGTTGGTGCATGGTCTGTTGGGTACTAAGCTAAAGTTCAACACAACCTTTCACCCGCAGACAGATGGCCAAACCGAGAGAGTCAACAGGACTATGGAGGACATGCTTCGCATGTGCGTCCTAGATTTCGGGAAGAATTGGGAAGATCACTTGTACGTGGTGGAGTTTGCGTACAACAACAGCTTTCAGGCAAGTATTGGAATGGCGCCTTTCAAAGCCTTGTACGGGAGGAAGTGTCGTATGCCGTTGTCTTGGTTGGAGGTAGGCGAATCGAAGTTATATAAACGTCAAGCGGTGGAAGACGCCACTTCAATGGTGCGGACAATTCAGGAAAGGCTGAGGATTGCTCAGGATAGACAGTCAAAGTATTACAACGCCAAACATAGGAATGTGGAGTTCAATGTTGGTGACATGGTATATCTAAAAATCAAGCCGTTCAAGAGTGTATCGCGGGTTCGACGCTTGAAGAAGCTGAGTCCGAGATACCTTGGACCATTTAAAATCCTGGAGCGTGTTGGCGAGGCAGCGTATAGGTTGAAGCTGTCAATGGAGTTGAGTGGGCTGCATGACGTGTTCCACGTATCGATGTTGCGTAAGGCAGTGCAAGGGCCTTCGCAGATCGTTGCGGACAATCAGGTACCGGTTGATTATGAGTTAACAACAAGGGTCAGACCAGTACGAATTGAAGATGTTGCAGTCATACAACTCCGCAACAAGGAGGTCCGAATGGTTAAAGTCCGTTGGCATAATTGTGGACGTGAGGAGCTTTCTTGGAATCGAGAGCAAGCTATGCTGGAGGAATACCCCGAGTTGTTCCACTCAGCTATCAGTTAGATTTTGTGTACCTTTGTTTAATTTTGGGACGAAATTCCTTAAGTGAGGGAGATTTGTAACGCCCCGAAAATTGTGTGTGAGTCGGTCGTACACGGCCTAGGACACGGGCGTGTCCAAGGCCGTGTCTGGCTGGTAATTTTTTGGTCGTTTTCATCCTGAGAAGGACACGGCCAGGAACACGGCCGGATGACACGGGCGTGTCATCCGACACGGGCGTGTGCCAACCCGTGTCCCTACCCGTGTGTAGTTGGGTCGTGTCCGTTGCCGTGGCGGTTATGCGTGACACTCCCCCGAACACGGGCGTGTCGAGGAACCCGACACGGGCGTGTCAGGTGAGACACGGGCGTGTCTTGGCCCGTGTGCGTCTCTCAGTTCGACGATCGTGCCTGGATCGAGGCACACGGCCCGGGACACGGCCGTGTGCCAAGCCGTGTTCGGCCCAGGTCTGGAGAATTTTGTGCAGATCTGGGCCGTTCGTTTTTTTTAATTAAGATCCGACGGCCCAGATGAGATCCTGCTCTGTTAAGGCCTAGAATAGGAGGTTAATCCCTCATTTTCTCTCCAAAGCTTTCTCCTTCCAAGGTGAGAGAGAAAAAGGAAGAAGAAGGAGGTTTCCGGCCGCCGGCGGAGCATCGGAGCACCGTTTCGAAATCAGAGAGCGGATCCGTGGAGGGAAGGTCGTTGCGAAGGGTTCTGTCCGCGTAGTTTTTCCATTGCGCCAAAACGGACTACAAGGGTAACGATTCTCAACTTGAGCGTTTGAAGCTCTTTCTTTCTGCATAAAGAATCCCGCTCACGCGAGTGTGCGGTGAGTGTGTGGTGTTCCTTGGGGTTGATGTGAATAGTCCCCCTTGTGTTGCATATAGAGCCCGGAATCGTAAGTACGGGCATAGGCATTATGTGTGAAACTTACCCAGACGTGTTTTGTCTGGATCGGTGATGTTGCATTTGTTATGTTTTGCCGGAGAAGACTCCGTGCTTTGGGTTTTTTGGGTTTCTACGCGGTAGATTGCAGCAGGGAACCTTGGAGGCTAGCTTCAAGGCGCACCCGGAAAACTGAGCGGAAACGTGTTCTGCTAACTTGGCGGTCTGAGAACCGGCCTTGATCATAACTGGGTTATGAGATTGTTTTGGAAAATTTGGGATCCGAGAGAAGCTTGGCCCACGCGTAGGACTTAAATTGTATATGCGGCGTGAGCAACGGGCAAGTGGAATTGGACCTACGCTATGTGGTACGGTGCGAGAAATCCGAAGACGGGCACTGACCGTAGGCATAGTCGGAGCCTTAGACGGTGGTCAGATAGGCTAAATGCTCACTTGGTTGCCATCTTTGGGATGGCGGTGAAGCCACGGTATTGACCGGATTCACTGTTAATGTGCCTTGAGTGCACAGGGTGTTTGGCCGTGCGAGCCTACACCTGTGGCGAAATATAATTGCGCTAGATTATTTTATTGGACTAATGCTATGCAGGGAAAGAGCACCGCCGTCCCGAGTAAGGGGCGGGGTCATTATAATTTGGTCGGCTTTTAGCTGACCGTTGCTTTGTTTGCCACCGTGCAGTGGAATTGTGCTTGCAGGTGCTGCAGAGATGAGTACCAAGTAGCGGGCTGGAGCCCATGTTGGTGTGCTGGCCCTAGAAGGCCGTAGAATAGCTGTTTTTACTCTTATCATGTGTGGCCGGCCTGCGAGCCGATGTATGTAAGACATGTTTTATTAAGTGAATATTTGTAAGGCCATAAGGCCATGTACCTCTTCAGTGTTCTTGGGTGTCATTCCTGTCTTGTAGTTGTGGACATTCATATTTATTGGATTCAAGTTTTGGGTTCTTTCAACTTTTAAAAACTTCCGTTAGAATGCTCTGTGTAGGACGAGTAGTCTTAATTGGATGGTTTGAATATTCATTTGGTAACCCTTCCGACTGTCTGTGGTATATGGCGTCGGGTTCCAGCTGGACCTTCTGTTATATGCCATGTGACGGATGGGGGTGTTACACTTTGCTCCATGAGAAGTATGGTAATATTTATTGGTCTCCTTCTGCTGCTCATTGCTTGAATCTTATTTTAAAGAAATTTGTTCTATGGTTCATGTCAAAGATCTTGCTAACAAAGCTTCCAAAGTAACTATACTTGTGTATAATCATATTTTCTTACTATCATGGCTACGAAAAAGAGAAGGATGGAAAGAGATTGTGCGTCCTGGGGCAACTCGATTTGCAACTACTTTCATTACCTTAAAGAGTGTGCATGATCATAAGCATGATTTACAAGCTTTGATAACAAGTAAATATTTCTCTGATTCCAAGTTATCTAAAACAGATAAAAGAAAAGAGGCAACTTCAATTATTTTGGACAACAAGTTTGGACTTCTTGCTTGATAATGACAAAGATATCAGGTTCTATCATAATGCTATTACATATTGTTGATGCAGATGAGAAACCATCACTTGGATATGTTTATGATGGATTATACAAGATAAGGAAAGCAATCAAAAATTTGTTCAAAAACAATAAAAGATTGTACAAGCCATACACAAGCATTATCAAGAGCAGATGAGATAGTCAGTTTCGTCAAGGGATACACTCTGCTGCATATTTTCTAAATCCAACATTTCAATATGATAAAGATAATTACAGTCACAAGCTTAAAGTGATGCAAAGATTGGTTGAGTTAATTGGAAACAAAGATGTATGTAGCAAATCAAAAAAAGCAATGATGGAGGTTAGACTCTTCCGTGATCAGCTAGAAAGTTTTGGAAACCCCATTGCTATCAAATTAGCGATGGAAATGCAGCCCGGTGAGAACACAAATTGATTTTGTATTTTTAATTTTTCAATCTATTGTTTGAATTTTCAATTATCATAATCTAATAATTATCTTTCTATTATTTTTTTTATCTAGATGAATGGTGGAGAATGTTTGAATCTAGTGCTCCTCAATTGCAAAAATTAGCAATTCGTATTCTTAGTTAAACATCATCTTCATCGGGTTGTGAAAGAAATTGGAGTGTTTTTGAAAAAATTCACACCAAAAGAAGAAATCGTTTGGAGCACCAAAGATTAAATGATCTTGTATATGTCCGATATAACCTAAATATGAGAAATCGGTATGACTTTCATTTACCCTCTTTTAAATTTCATATTTTGATAGTTTTATATTTTGTATCTTTTTAATAACATTTTACTTTTCTATATTTTATGATTCTACGTTTGTTTTAGGTTTACATGTACGAAAAGAAGTTACGATCCTTTAGATTACACATGTATTGATTTGATGGACTTTTGGGTGGTAGAGGAGGAACCAGTGCCGGAGCTCACATATGATGATCTTGAGAATGAAATTTATAATGAAGACGCTATCCCAATAGGTGGAGAGCAAAGCCTTAATACTACATTACCAACTCAAAGTAAGTATATATCTACATGCCAATTTTTATGCATAATTGTATGATTAAAATATAAGTTGTTTCATAATTTAAATAAATATATATATTGAATTTGCAGATGATGAACAAATTGATATTACTGATTCATTTGTTGAGCACACCGACTTGGAGAATTTTGACGACGAGAGTATTACGAATTTTGATGGTGTTGACAATGACTTTGGTGGAGGATTTGAGTTTGACTTATTACAATATGATTTGAATTTGTGAATTGTGATAATGTCATTAAAACGTTATTATCTATTACTAGATCATTACTATTTTGAGACAATCATTTTATAATTGTTATGCGACAAATGTCACAAAAACATTATTATCTAATTTTGTGTTTCATCTTTCGTGATATGTAAATATAAATATGTAATATGTTTTTATATTTTGTATTTTATTTTATAATTTTACTTATTTAAATGTATTAATATAATAGTATAAATGTATATTACAACATAACGGTTCAATCCCGATCCGATCCCGGTACGACCGGTTGGACCGATCGGATCTTAAACCTTTGATCTTATCGGTTCGATCACCGATCTGATTCTCAAAAGATTGCAAAATACATAAAAACGGCAGTAAATGCCATGCCCAAATTCTTTTTGGGAACGCAATTGATTGTCATGAAAGATGACAACGCTGCATAGGTTTAATAATAATTGTATCGCTAATTGATTCACTAACACCTCAAATACTCCTTAATTGCTGTTATGAAAAAATTTCCCCCGCTCATTTAGCCCTAAACTCAGCCCTAAACCCCAAAGCCCGCAAACCCCGACCCTCTTCTTCCTCCCTCGCGACCCTCTTCTTCCTCCCGTTCGGTGTCGCGCAAAGGATCTAGCCGCCGCCACCGACCTCCAAAGCCCGCCTGCTTCAATACGCCAGTCGCCTATTTGGAGAGAGTGTTCCACATCGCCGGTGAAGACACCTACTCCTTCTCCCTCGATTTCATTTTTCTTTAACCTTTTCATTTCTTTTTTTACTCCCTGTTTTGATTTCGGCTTCTCATTTCGGTTTTTGTTTCCCTTTTTCATTCCATTTTAGATCTCGTTGTTGATTCATTAGGCTTTAGATCTAGGTGTCTGATTTAGTGTTTTTAAGGGGCTTGAATGAAATAAACACCTATAACAGCGGTTCGAACACAGTTGTGAGTTCCCCGTAATCTCCCCGTTTATCATGTCAGATCTGATTGCATTTTCAACTTCACTACCTATATATAACAGCGGTTTTTGATTCGTTTTTCAGTTTTGAGCAGGTTTTTGATTTCGTTTTAAACAGGTTTTCGATTCTGTCTTTCATTTCATATTTTAATTTCTGATTTCTTTTCAGATTTGATTTGACAACACTGTTTTTACTTCCCCATTTGTCGGATTCATTTTGATTACGTCCAGCGGTTTTATCTTCACTTAATTCCAGTTTAGATTCTAGTTTTAATTTTCAGTTTCTATTTCAGTTTAAAATTCAGTTTTACTCTTCTCAGTTTTAGGGTTTGATTTTGATTTCGTCCATCATTACCACTCTCTTATTCCGTTAAACATTTAGTTACCAATTACCCGTTTCTAAGAACTTAAAAAAACGCTTGAAAATCAAAATCTTTTAAATTTCAAAATCAGTTTTGAATAGGTCTTTGATTTCTATTTGTGAGTTCTCCATTTTGATTTAACATTTCAAAAATCAAAATCTTTTTGATTTCAGAGTACAATAGACAGTTATCAAAACAAAGAACAAAAAGAAAAAAAACCGAGATCAAAATAAAAACTGAAAAACGGAAATCAGAACGTTCAGTTTTCATTCCAGTTTAGATTTTCATCTCAGATAAGATTTCAGTTCATATCAATTTTGATCAAACTTAGTTTAAATTTCAAAAAATTCCAGTTCGGAATCCAGTTTTTAATATCACTTTTAATTTAAGTTTTTTATTTCAGATAAGGATTTCATTTTGATTTTCAAAAACAATTTTGAATTATGATTTTGAATTTCAGTTCTGACCTCAGATTTAAGCTTTTAATTTAGAAAACAGGTTCGATCTATGAATTGAAATTTAATTATTGTTCTCATTTTTTATTTCATTAAGATTTTTAATAACAGTTTTGCTTTTACTTTTTGATTTCAGTTTAGGATTTCATTTGGATTTCCTTATTCAGTCTTGATTTTTAATTTCAAATTTCTGTTTTGATTTCTGATAACAGTTTCTAATTTCAAAATTTCATTTGTGATTTCAGTTGTGAACTTTCTGATTTCATGTATTTAATTCATTTTTGAAATAAATTTTTATTTCAGATTTGATTTCATTTCTTTTTTCAGATTAAATTTCATTTAATGAATTTCTCCAATCAACCATTTTTATGCTAATGCAGTACTATAGTAATACGTTCAAGACGCTTGCATTGTGATTGGTGATAAGAATTCGGGAACGGATTTGAGAGTACATCCTTTTCCTCCAATCATTTCAGGTACGACGAAATTCTATGTTTACTTATTGCAACATGTTTCACTAGATGCTAACTTCATCTACCTTTTTATTTATTCAATTATAGATTTTTTTGTGTATCTCTATTTTTAGTTCTTACTTTCCTTGCATCAGAGTAGAAGATTTTGTTCTGATGAGAAAATTTTATTAGCCTTAATATTTGGTTTCAAAAATAGGGATTTAGCTACGTTTGGATTTAAAAGTTGTATTTTTGGAATATCTCTAGAACTTCCTCTCTTATTTTATTCAACTTCAGAATGTCAACCACAAACCAACAAAATGTGGTCAACGCAAGCGAACATCAACATCATCCACTACATGCTGTGACAAATGAAAGCTACACCAGAACCAAAGCAAACCAACGAACAACCTATGTAGCCCCACGACTGTCTCGACCAAGAGGAAGACCACCAATTTACACATCACCTCAACAACGGCGTGATGCAATTAATGCCCGACAAAGGGAAAACCATTTTGTCGCCGAACCTATTTCTTGCACCAAAAAAATATTAACTGAAACACTTTGTTTCGCTCTAACAAGAAATTTGTTATTTTTATTTACCCCTTCAATCTCAAAGAAGTTGTTTATGGGTCACTTTCATAATTGCCATGGCTAATTGTTATTAATCGTTGGAATATGTTTGCATGTGTATAACATCATTCCTAAGCCTTCACACCATTCCACCAATCTCAATCAACTAGGTTTTCCTTAGGACACAATCACACCCTCTACACCATCATCTCTCCCATCACCGTAAACCAAACAATAGATGTCCTATTATCATTTTATTCCCACTATCAAATGTTTTACCTTCCCTCCTCTCATATATATATTCTTGATATTCTTATTTAAGCCAAACACTTTTCCAGCTACCTCTTTCATTTGGGAACTTTCAGGAGGTAAATAATCAAATTTATGAGGTTAAGAGAGGCATCTTTAGATCCAGTAGTAACAGTTAAAATAAAAAAACATAAATAATAACAGAAAAATAATAATTTTCTTTAACATCCGTTAGATTATTTGAAAGTATAATACCAAATTAACAGCTATAGAAACAAAAAGTAATTTTGAATTTCAGTGAGCGAGTATACAAGAGGAACATAAATAGGAAAAAACAATGCTAAAATTCAAAAATCAAACAAGACATTGCTGAATGTGGCCACAAACATTACCTACATAAAAAATAATAAGAAAAATAAGAAGACGGTATGTATATTTAATTGATTTATTAACTAAAATTTTCAATTTAAATGTTTTACCACACTCAGTTCTATTTTCAGTTATTTTTCTTCAATCTTTGCGCTGAAAATGTCAACTATTAGTATTGTCTAATGCTGCCTATACAAAAAACACGGACAATCAATGGTACTATCCAGGATTCCATGACACTAATTTCAGTTAAATGTTAGTTTAAATTTCAGTTTTATTTTCACATAATTTCATCACTCATTTTTATTTCAGTTAAAACTTTTGATTTCAGTTTTTTGTTCAAAGTTCTCTTCACGTTGTTCATTTCAGATCTAATTGCAGGTTCAAATACATGTTTTCTTCACGATGTTCATTTTGTTTTCAGTTTTTGGGTCAGTTCTTTTAAAATAGAAAACCTAATCAAAAAAAAATGAAAACAATATTGAAAAAAAACATAACTCATTTGATTGTTGTTTCAAATTTTCATCTGCAGTAAAATCTGTTTTTTTGTCCATTTCAGTTTATTTAAATTTCCTATGTGTAGTTTCAACTTCAGTACTCATCTCAGATTCCATTGCAGATTTTAATTTAAAATTTTGATATCAGTTCTGATTTCAGATCCGTATTTCATTTCCCGGTTTTAAAAATCAAAATCGGAAATCAGTCTTGATCAAACGTTTTGATTTTTAATTCTGTTTAGAATTCTAATTTTAAAATCAGTTCTCCGTTTTGATTTTGATTCCAGATTTCATGTTTTAATTTCAGATTTCAATTCAGTTAAGATTTCAGTTTTAAATTCAGTTCTAATCACATTAAGATTTTAGTTTAGATTTTAGTTTTGGGTTTTAGATTTAAGCTTAGAGTTAGATTTCAGTTTTTAAAATCAGATTTAGATTTAAGTTTTGAATTTCAATTTTTAAAATCAGTTTTAGATTTCAGTTGTGTGTTTTAGATTTCAGATAAGATTTCAGTTTTGGATTTTAGATTTCTGTTTTGAAAATCACATTTAGATTTCAGTTCTTAAAAACAGTTTTAGAATTCAGTTTTTAAAATCTGTTTTTTGATTTCAGTTTTTAAAATCAGATTTACATTTCAGTTTTAAAAATCAATTTTAGATTTAGATTTCAGCTTTTAGATTGTAGCATTAGGCCACCACTCACTTAGACTATTTTTAACCATTTATGAAAAACACAAGTAATAACTTAGATTTGGTAATTTCTTTTGGAAGCATTTATGAATAGAAATCTGATTTCTTCAGCATTCCTCTAACTACCAAACTTTACCTATTTTCGTTTGGCCCTGCTTCGTTTTTTTCATGTTTTACTTTCCTTTTTGAACTTTTTGAAACCATGAAAACATTAGTTAATGAAGTTCTCTCCTCCACGACAAATGTTGCCCCACGACAAATATCGCCCCCACGATATTTGTCGCTCACACGACAAATGTCACTACACAACAAATGCCCCCCCCCCCCCCAAATGTCCCCCGGGCCGAAGGCCCATCACTCGTTTGTGTATGTATATATATATATGTATTCTAGATTCCTAAAGAATTATTTGATAAATTAATTTCCTTAAGAATTATTTGATAAATTAATTAACATTTTTTTGGGGGGGGGGGGGGGTGGGTTCTGCAGATCGATGATGATGGCGAGGAAGAAGAGGCAGAGCATGGGTCGGCAAAAGATCGCCATGAAGAGGATTGAGTGGGAGGTGTCCAGGCAGGTGTGCTTCTTGAAGCGGCGGGCGGGGCTGTTCAAGAAGGCGACCGAGCTCTCCATACTGTGCGGGGCTAAGATCAGCATCGTCGTCTTTTCGCCGGCAGGGAAACCATTCTCCTTCGGCCACCCGTCGCTCGACCATATAATAAGGCGTTTTTTCAGTGGCGGCTCCGACGCGCCGCCGCAGCTGCACGGGATCCGCGTCGATGGAGACAAAATGCATCATCTCAACGAGGAGCACACAGGTAATTCATACATGGGCGATGCTAACCCAGAAATCGGCGATCCCTCCCAAGTTAGCCAGCTTGCTAGTCGCGGCCTGCTCCAGGTTCCCCCTGTAGGTCGCGACCAGTCCTCCAAGGATGGGCGGACATACTTCTTTGTCCGCTCAGGCCGCACGGCTAGGGCGGTCTCCCCGTTCTGACCGCCCAGGTCGCGCGGCCGCCGCTTGTTCTGCAGGGGCTGCGGACTGCTTCCTTAGTCCGCCCCTACAGGCCGTGCGGTTTGATCAGCTAACCGCACAGATTCACTTTGCCCCAACAGATGCGAACTATCCAACTAAGTGGCAGACTCGTTTTCCTATCCGCCCAGACTTCCATGTAGCCGCATGCTCGACAGGAGTCACGGTCTTCACCAGCCCACTCCTGCAAGTTGCACAACAAGCAAGGCAAACAACCACATCATCAGGCGACCTACCTCCAGGTCACCCAACAATAAGCAACGAGCCTCAGGTCGCCAGGCAGGCGACAACTCTCCAGGTCGTCCACCAGCGGGGGCGACCTACTCCACCTCAGTCCGCCCGGCAGTCGACGACCTTCCTTTAAGTCGTCCAACAAAGGGCGACAACCTCCAGGTCGCCCAGCGGGGGCGACAAGCCCATCCAACAGGAGGCGGACTTCAGCAGAGGGGGCGACCTGTTTCTTCAGTCCGCCAGGTCGCCCAGTCGACCTGCTCTCGTCCGCTTGCAGTTCGCAAACTCTATCTCAGTCCGCCCAAGTGGCGTGGACGCTCCAGCTCTCTGTCAATCCGCACAACATTCAGCGGACTCATCCCATCCGCCGCGGGCTGGGCGGACTCGTCATGCAGTCGAACTCTTCAGTCCGCCTGCATTGGAAAATCCTTTACACCAGCACGCTTCTCTGCACCAGAGGCGGACTCACTATGCAGTCTGCCACTCAGCTTTCCAGCATCAACCTCTTCCCAACAAGGGGCGGACTACTCCTCAGCCCGCATAGCTTGGCGCGGGCTCGCTGAGTACAGCAGAGGCGGATTCGTCCCAGTCCGCCAACAGATCAGCTCCAGAAGACAAGTCCCTAACCGCACAACATGGTGCTGACTCGGCGGACTCCTCGTTCTACTCGCACAACTCACCAACTCACCGGGGGTGATGTTACCAAAAGCCGTTACCTCCTCGGGTCTATAAATAGCCCCCCATACCTCTCATTAAGAGGGACGATGACAGACGACCGAAGACAATCGACGACAAGGTCAAGGCATCAAGTCCTACAAACTCAACTACCCAGTCCGCGCGACCTCAGCTGTCCTCTCTGCCTGATCGCGCAGTCCGCTCAGCTTACTCCAGCGAGCTGCGGGATCAGTTAGCCGCGCGGTCTGCCGACCTCTCTACTCAGTCCGCTCGGCCTCCTGACAACTTCTTTCCTTAGCCGTCATCTTCCCCCTTTGTACCATTTATTTGCTTTCCATGTAAAGGTGCAACTCAAGCTGTAACATTGAATTATAATTAAAGGAAAGCCCGTCGCAAGAGTGGAATTTAAGCTGCGGCGGACGAAGTCTGCTGTTGCCGCTGCTAGCGGCCCCCTCTTCTTCTCAACTCACCACTCTCGACATCAACCTGCCAACCCAACCGTCAAAATAACCGTCTGCTCAACAGTTCCTAATCAACCTCCCGGCCATCTCCGCACTCGGATCAGCATCCACCTTTCCTATATCCCTGCAACTCATGCTCAAGTGCTTGCTCCACTGTCACCTGCTCTTGCTTATTCTCCACTTTTGGTACTTCCCTTTCCTCCTCTCCTGCACAGTGCCTAGGTATCGCAGGGGAGGGGAGGGGGATCAAGACTTAGTATAATCTAACGGCCTGATGGGCATAACACCAAGGACTCTAGCATCAGGGGAACCAACACATCCAGGAGGAGGTGAACCACTCTAGTCCAGGTGTGGCAGCAACACTAATAGTCATGGGATCCGTGAGTGACTAGTAGCTTTTCTTCCGCGAGCGTTATGTAGTGAGGAATATATGTACCGGGCAGGAGCCCTCTTATCGTTTTTTTTTGAACTGTTTCATGTTGTTTAGCTTTGATTTTATGTGGACTTTCTATATATTGCATTGTGATTGTGGTCTGGTTTCATTAATATGAATACTTCTATTTCATCAGTGGTACATGGTTGAGTATTTGCCGGCAGAATCAGCGATTTGTGGTGGCAACCTCCTTGGGAGTTGGAGTCACCGCAAAGCGACGGTTCTAGGCATAAGACCCGATAAAAAAGGGTCGAGGTTCTTACAACTGGTATCAGAGGGAAACCTCGACCCGAAGAAAAGAAGTCCACAAACCCTGGGACACCTCCGCTCGAGTTTAGTTTGGGGACAAACTAAGCAGCGAAAGTTATGGTGTGCCCCTATAGGAATCACAAGCAACAGTCCACTCTTAACGAGATTTTAGTCAACCACCTTATTAGAAAACCCTTCCTTTTGAAATTTAAAATTTATAACGAACCCTAACCTTTGAACAGGGAATGCCTTCGGTTCAGAATGCTGTTCCACCCCCGCCAGTTCCTAGTCCGTTCCAGCAATCGGAGATGGGACAAACACTGACTGCTATCTTGGAGGCTTTTAAGGCACAACAAGCTCCAGCTTCTCAACCAAATCCCGGGGCAAATTGGCTGAGCGTCTTCTGAGGCCTCTCCCCTCCATCATATCTGGGGACGGAGTCAGCCGTACAGACAGAGTGGCTGGACATCATCCACGAGATGTTGGCTGGGATACGATGCCCGTCTGATATGGCTGTATATTTAGCTGTTTCATGTTTGGAGTCCCACGCTAAGTGGTGGTGGAAGTCCCTTCTGGACACCACCTATGCAGGATTTGAGGGCGCATACATCACTTGGGATGAGTTCAAGACAACGTTCTTGGAGCATTTTGTGCCACAGTCTGTGAGAGATGAGCTAGAGGACAAATTCCTTCAGTTAAGGCAGGGCAGCAGGTCAGTTTTGGAGTACTCTCGGGAGTTTACTCACCTGGCTCGCTTTTGCGGATTCATACCTGATGTTGGCTACGTGAAGAGGTTCTACAAGGTCCTTCGGGATGACTTGAGACAGGCATTCCTTTTTTTTTCCGACGGTAGCCTGACCCGGATCTTGCAAATGGCAAAGAAGTTGGAGGCGGACCAGCTCACGGTTTGAGGCAGGGGAAAAAGATCGGCAGACGACGCGATTATTGGTGGCAGGAGGGAACAACAGAGGGATCAGAGAAATGGGGATCAACCCCGCCCGAAGTATAGATAGGAGTAGAGGGATCCGGAAGTATTGACCCCTCAGCCATTACAGATGCGGGAGATGCCAAGGCTAGAGGACAGAACGTTATCATCACAGCAACGTGCAAATACATGTGCAAATGCGCTAATCAGTACCGTCAAACAACAAGGGCAACATACAAGACATCAAACTAGAAAAAGAAAAAATGCAAACACACTAATATAGGAATATAACACCACTACACATGAGCCGCGTCAACATCAGAACACTCATCGCCTAAGATATTATCAAAACTAAAGACGGATATGTCGCATCCCAAGCTCCTTCCAACAAGATGAAAAGACTTCAAAACTCCACGCCTAAGCGCCAGTTCACAAACGTCCTCCATCTGAGGCTCCACCTCCTTGGTGCAGATCTCATCACGAACCTCCTCGCTAATCAGACAATGATCCCGCATAAAATCTAAAGACTCCAGGTACTCCGCAAGTTCGGCGGCCTTCAAATATAACATGCGGCTATCCGAAGATAACGTATCCACTTGGGCCTTCGCCGCATAAAGCTCTATCCCTAAACAGGAAGTCTCCTCCTGAGCATGCTTCAGCATCTGCGCGGTCCTCTCCACCAGAGATATCTCCACTTCCTAGGACGCCCAAGTCTCCTCCAATTCTTCCTTCAACTCCGACCCGATCTGACAAAACTGAGAAATGTCCCGATCATGATCATCCCTCAAAGTAGCAAGCGAGCTCACAACCGTCCAAAACTTCTCCTGAAGAGCCAGATATCCATCCTTCAAGCTCATGTAATGATCATTTCAAGTAACAGTAATCTGAACCTGGGCCTCGATCTACAAGACAAAGAAGGAAAAAATCAGTACAAACACAACAATAGAGGAGAACAAAAAACAATCAAACTCGCTTACCACCTCATTCATGTCCTTTAAAAAAGAAGACAATCTCGAAGCAGCCGACTCCGCAGGGGGAGCCCGGGGGGGGGGGGGGGGGCAAAACATCCGAGCACCTGTACCTCGGGAGTAGGCCCCCTCGACCATCAGAAGGAATAGTCTTACCCTGAGAAACTGAACAAGGCACCGTACTATCGCCACCACGAGGGGCTGCAACGACCTTCCTCTTCCGGACACAATCTAAAGATGTCTCGGAAACCCGCCGAGAATTTGAAGAAATACCGCACCACAACAAGTGTTTCTCTTCCACGAACGAGGAAATGTTGAACAACTGGTTTGCCAACTCACGAGCCTCTGAAAATCCTAGCACTGGGAAAAACTCCCGCTCCTTCCCCTTTTGACGGCGACAACAATCAGGCAATGTGTTCCACAACTCTGGCAAACCCCAAGAATTCTTGACATACCCAAATAAAGTATTTTCGTGATGGAGGTCCGTCCGAGTCTCAAAATCAAGCCAACTCTTGTTGATATGAATTTCAGCACGCTCACCACCATCAGAGCGAATGTCGCACCAACCCCGGAAACAGTCCAAAGAGAGTTTCCCGCCATGTTCACGAAAAAAGACAACCAATCCCATGAGGTGAACTACCCCCAGCGGAGTAAACTGGGAAATCAACACACCGCAAAATTTCAGAATCTCGATCACTTTCTTGCATGGTGGGAACCGGAAACCCGACCTTAAAGTAGTCTCACAGATCGTCAACCAACCGTGAGGAGGATTTTGAACCCTCTCTTCAACGCGCGGTATCTTCACCTCAAGGTCGGGAAGCAAACCGAACCTCCTCCAAATTGCAACCTGATCGTCGGTAAGAGAAGAACGCAGACGCATCAGTCTCGCAGTACGTTTCGAACCCTGACACAAAGAATCAAGATTGGACTTAACTAAAAATCCGCCAATCAAAAAAGTTCTACCCCCGCCATGCGCATAATGGCGCGTCGCGCAGTGAAACCAAATTATACAATGCGCCCCAATATGCACGCACAAGCTGGCTTGCTCATAACTTGGAGCGCGCACACACAACATGGAGTGCGCGCATCCTCATGTGCACAAATCGCAGCTCACAATCGCACACGCGGGGCAAGCAGTCAAGCGTGCAAGCACCCTCGTGCGGTCGGGCGCGCGCGGGCCCCCCCGCAGTCGGGCGCGAGTGGCCCCCCCCGCGGTCGGGCGTGCGCAGGCATCCCCGCGGTCAGGCGCGCGCGGGCCCCCGCGCGGTCGGGCGCGAGCGGGCCCCAGCGCGGTCGGGCTCACGCTCTCCCGCACGCGCTTCGCCGCGCGGTCGGGCGCGCGCGCGCCTCCCCGCCCGGTCGGGCGCGCGCACGCCTGCCCGCCCGGTCGGGCGCGCGCGCGCCTCCCCGCCCGGTCGGGCGCACACACGCACGCTCGCGCACCCGCACGTAATTAGGCGCGCGCGCCCACCCGCCTTGGAACACGCGCTCCCGCGCTTGCACCCGTGCTCGCAGGTGCACCAACGGTTTTACCCGGGCACGTTCGCGGCCTCTCCTTCGCCTCCTTGGCATATTCTAACATTTTTACCTGAGTTTGCAGGGCTCCGCTATCCATTGTCTCAAGCCTTTTACCATTTGTCATCGTCGCCACTATGAAAAATGAGCAAAGTGAAGATCCTTCTTTTTCTTCGCCCGAGTCGGTCTCTTACAACAAGGATTTGGGGGGCAATTGTTAGGAACGAGATCCATCTTTATAAGATGGGTGTGCACATAACCACACCCCCATGATCTCTACCAAAAATAGTCGGATCATGGGATTGGTCGCACGCGTGATCATCGTGCCCGATCCCCCCGCACGCCAATCTCATCACGTGTAACTACAAAATCGCCGCGTACGTCACCTGGCCGGCGTCGGGCAAACGACATCATCCCCTGACGCCGACCGCCCCCTCCTCTCGCTGCCGCCGGCCGTCCCATCGGACGCCGACACGCGTCCAAGGGAGCGGCAACTCCAGCCTCTCCTCCTCGGCCGCCAGTCGCGGCCGAGAGAGCGGCCAAACCGACCGCTCATCCTCGGCTGCTGTCGCGCGGCCGAGGGAGCGGTCGCTGCAGCCGCTCTTCCACGGTCGCCGACTGCGGAAGAGGGAGCGGCCGAATCGGCCCTCCTTCTCGGCCTCCGCCCGCTGCTGAGAGATACCGACCGCTCCTCCTCGGCCACCGGCGCGCGGCCGAGGGAGCGGCCGAGTCAGAATCCCCTCCTCGGCCATCGCCGACGTGACCCCCTCGCCAGCAAGGTCTGCGGCAAGTTAGTTGGCCGCCTGTGGGGCCCATCCCCGCCGTCCGAACATTTCGGGTCGTTCCTCATCGTCCGATTCACATATAACCACTCGGCGGTTAATGGAGGAATTTTATTATTAATTTAATTATGGTACAAATAGCGAGATTAATTATCATAATGCACATCCCTAAATTATAGCAAAGATATTTATGAGGCTGGTTATGGTGCGCGGATACTGCATAACTACCATAACCACCCCATGGAGGCTATAAAAGGAGCCCAAGGCCTCCTCATTTCTCACATTTTTTCTCAGAGTCTTTTTCTTCCTCAGGTCGGAGCTCTGTCAAATTCCTCCTACATGCAGCATCCGAGCTGCACTAGAGCCAGGAACGAGCTGCGTACGAGCCACGTTCAAGCCACCCGACGAAGCCCAATCTCTCGGTTTCCAAGAGACCTCAACAGCCGCAAATAAAAATGCTTCACTACCACATTCAAAGCCAGCAGACGCTCAGTAAAGTCCATCGTCGCAAATTATAATTTATAACAAACGCCAGGCGCGACGGCCTATCGCCCGTCTTGTGCTAAATGTTTTCTTACCTCAAAATTGTAACGAGAGGCGCCATGTCGCCCCCGATTCAACGAACAAGTTGTAACAGTCAAGAAATAGTGGACTTTGACCGGCACAGATCCAGTCACGTAGTTTTTTAACCGATTTTGAGGTTTTTCTATGTTAAAACTTCGTGTGTACGATCGACCTACTTCATTGACTGTGTGCGCATTCGATCGTTCTGAGAGTTAAGGCGGTTCAGGTTATTCCGGTCTGACTGGAACGTCGAGTTAGACCGTAACATTATTATAACATCATCACAGCTTTATTCAATTCAAAAACTCCTTTGTCAATGTCAATTTTTATATGATCAAGCATTTGATGCTACCAATTAATAGTTGAAAGTCATTTTTAGATTGTTATTGTTGTCCCGTGATGTAGATTAAGTAGTGCAAATTTGGGGTCTATTTATTTAGCATGATATTTAATTGCGCAGTATATATTGAAAAAAATTGATTAATTTTAATAAACTTTAATTTAGGTGTTTCTTTGTTCTTTTGGGAAACTTGGTAGTTGAGGGAGAATAATGATTTTCTCAATGCTTATCTCGGCCATGGAATTGGGGAGGATAATGTGGGAACTTTACTAAAAGTTGCGCTCGCGTAGGGTCGAAAGTCCGTGTTATTGCAATTACGTAGGGTTGAAGGCCCGTGTTATTGCAACTATGTAGGGTCGGATGCTCATGTCATTGCACTCATGTAGGTCTGGAGACCCGTGTCGTTACACTCACGGTTGCCCATGATAAATGTCGCCGCCCACGACAAATGTCGCCCCCCACGACAAATGTCACCGCTCATGACAAATGTCACTCCTTACGACAAATGTAGCCCCTCACGACAAATGTTGTCCAACGACAAATGTCGCCCTATAGAACAATTGTCGCCGCTTATGACAAATGTCGCCGCCCATGACAAATGTCACCCCTCACGCCAAGTGTCGCCCCTCAAGACAAATGTCGCCCTACGATAAATGTCTCCGCTCAGAACAATTTCCGCCCCACAACAATTGCCGCCCCTCATAACAATTTCCGCCCCACAACAATTGCCGCCCCCACGACAAATGTCACACCCACGATAAATGTCACACTCATGCCAAATGTCGTCCCACGACAAATGTCTTCCTCATGACATTTGTCTCCCCCACGACAAATGTCGCTTCCAACAACAAATGACGCTCTCAGAACAAATGTCAGACCCCCACCGAATGTCGTACCCCTGTCGAACACACACACACACACACACACACACACACACACACACACACACACACACACACACACACACACACACACACACACACACACACACACACACACACACACACACACACACACACACACACACACACACACACACACACACACACACACACACACACACACACACACACACACACACACACACACACACACGAGCATCTTCGCACGGACTACGCCCGCGCTCGATGGTCTCGGGCGGCCTGCGGCCGTATTAGGCGGGCTTGGCCCGCCTGCGCACGGGCTTCACCCGTGCTTGATGCTTCGGGTGGTCTTCGGCACAATCCACCATCTCGCCGGCGCACCCGCCACTCGCGGCCCTCCGGAGCAAAATCAAATAACCATAGCGCTTTGGTGGCCGCGAGTGGTCGGTGCAGCACCGAGATGGTGGATTGCGGGCGAACACCACCCGAAGCATCAAGCACGGGCGAAGCCCGTGCACAGGAGGGCTTCGCCCGCCTGATGCGGCCGAAGCCCGCTCGAGAGCATCGAGCACGGGCGTTGCCCGTGCCGACACCGACGACCCCGACGGGGGTAGGCCGGAGGCAAACCGGCAGGGCCACCGCCCGTGCTTGATGCGGTGGGGTCCAGTGAGGCCGCCGCCGCCTCCGCCGGCGGCGGCTTGCAGAAATCCATTATTTTAAAATGGCGGAGCTCACGGGCAGGGCCACACAGTCGGGGTCACCGGACCGCACATTCGGGGTCACCGGATGCCGGCGACACCGGCGGGGGTAGGCCTGGTCACCGGGCCGCCGCCGTGTGTTGCGCCTGAGCAGCGCGCGGCCTGGTCGCCGAGCGGCGACGTGGGGGGCTGTCGCGCAATCCACGGGTGTGCTGCCTGCACGGGGTGCGGTCACGCGCGCTTAGGCGCGGGACTGGAGCACCCTCCCGGTCTTCTCGGGTGCTCGTGATTCTCGGCGTGTCACTGGTTCGGCTTGACTCCTTTATACTTGGACCGTTTCGTCTCGAAAATTTCATGGGGACCCTATGAAGTTATAGTTATTTTCTTTCATAAGTTATTGAACTGTTAATTTCTTTTAATTCAAATTAACTTTTTATAACTAATCCATTTTATTTTAATCTGCTAGGATTATTTTTCTCGGGAGAATATTATTACACCAAATTACCAAAACAAGTATTCTTATTTATTTTTACGATATATATTATTACGTGCGGTTAATTTAAAATTCAAACCAAAACATACCCAAATTTCAGGAAAGCACAAGTATGGGAACGACATTAAATGCCAGGTGTCGGTTACCTTTTTGGGAAGCCATTGATTGTGTATTGAAAGATGACAACTCTATATGGGTTTAATAATAATTGTATCTTTAATTGATTCGCTAACACCTCAATTATTCCTTAATTGCTGTTATGAAAATTTACCAGGCGCGCTTCTTCCGAAACCCTTGTTATAATCCCACCGAGTTATATTTATATATATGTATTCTAGTTTCCTTTCAGAATTATTTGATAACTTAATTAATAGTTTTTGTTGTGCGGGGGTGGAATTCTGCAGAAGAACGATGATGATGGCGAGGAAGAAGAGGCAGAGCATGGGTCGGCAAAAGATCGCCATGAAGAGGATTGTGAGGGAGGAGGCCCGACAGGTCTGCTTCTCGAAGCGGCGGGCGGGGCTGTTCAAGAAGGCGACGGAGCTCTCCATACTCTGCGGGGCAGAGATCGGCATCGCCTTCAAGGAAACCTTTCTCCTTCGGCCACCCATCGCTGGACCATATAATAAGGCGTTTTATCAGTGGCGGCGCCGGCGCGCCTGCGCAGCTTCACGAAATCCTCATAGACGGAGACAAACTGCATCATCTCAATGAGGAGCACGCAGGTAATTACTTTATACACGGGCGATTAGCTTATATATAATTAAGTATATATCTAGGCTTTGTTTGGCACAGCTTATTTGCTTGGTAAGTTTGATCAAAAACATCACTGTCATAGAATGTATGTTTGACAAGACAAAGGTTATGAACGCTATCAAGAAAATAAATTAATTTTAAGCATAAAATGATGACCGCCGTGTTCATGACCGCCACCGCCGCGCCAGAAGCCGCGCCAGAAGAAGGCCTAGTTGTCAAATATTATTAGATATATATAACCAAAGTTATTATTAAAAATTCCATTGGAGTTCATCACAGGAGGCGGGAGGGCTACGGCTGGGAGCAAAATCTGTTGCGCGTGGCAAAAGAGGCGTTTGTTTTCCCGCCCTGCGTTGGCAGCTGCTCCATCACTAGTGTCCAGCCACCCATCCAAACAAAGCCTTAATCAATTCTCAACATATAATATCAGCCTTTCATGCAGGTCTAATAGAGAAACTGGAGGAGGCGAGGCGGCGGCGGTCAGAGTTGGAAATGGAGGTGGGGGCACAGCAAGTAGCATTGGGATTGGACATTGAGGTGCAGCAGATGATGATGGAGGAGCTAAAGAGCTTTCATAATGCGCTCGAGGAGCTAAGGAGGAACGTGGAGAGCCGGCGGGAAGAGCTCGAGATGATCTCTGCCGTCGAGGCCAAACAGATAGGGCGTGGCCCGGGAGCCATGTTCGGTTATGGATTCGGCTATCTCGGCGGCTTGCATAACGGGTTGTATCTGCCCGCCAGTGACGCCGATGGGCTTTATGGCCAATACGGAGTACCTGATCTACGCACATTTCTGTTCTGGGGATGATAGATTGATGTTTTTTTCTTTCTTTGAATTACTTTGCATGGTTTCTATTTTTCAGGCAGCTGTTCATCGCTGATGAAGAACTATACTGTTGTAATAATGTTAATGGTGGGGGAGTAAATATATATGCAGAACGCATTATAAGATCATGTTTCCCCTATTAATTGTATTGTCTCTGCATCTGTAATTTTGAAGTTGGCTTAGTTTTTCTTCCCTTTGTTATTCAGATGTCATAAATGTTTATATTCAGATATCATAAATGTTTATGGGCAGATTAATGTTTTTCTAATTTATTTGAGTTTATAAAAGTATATCTGCACGGCAATTTGCAAATCATAAATGTATTGTTTATATTTATATTATGAATGAATCTTGTATTGTGTAAGGTATTGATAAATAATAAGATTATGATGCCATACATATATTTTTGGTTTAAAATGATTTCTTCGTTATTCATGCGATTACGATTTCATAAAATGTTTGGAAAGATTTGGAAACACGATTTCTTTAATGTTCATGTGATTTAGGCACAAGGCACGCTCTTCTTGCGGTGAGGAAGGCAAAGTGAATGATCATTTTTTTGAATGTTTTGTACTAATTGAGGATAACAAAAATATTTGTGAATAATAAATTTGACTTTCTTTAGGGTTACGAATAGATAAAATCTATGAATAAACAAACATGATTTGCAAATAACAACCGTCTTAATTATGTGCTTAGTTTCTTTCGAATTCTATTATGTTAATCGATTTTTGTGCTAAAATTTAATTTCACTATTTCTGGGGCTTCTTAAAGATGTTTTCACGTGACATGAAAAAATTCTAGTTATTACAAGCTAAATTCCTAATACTGTCAAAGCTAGGGATAACGACTATATTATTCTTGAAAATTGGGAAAGAACTACTTTGTTGTTGGATGACAACAATATTTTTTATTACCGCAGTAGGTCCTGAATTTTTGACACACTTAAATAAACAATATGGGTGACAGTGCCAACAAGCGCGGAGACCCGGACATTCTACGGTCTGTTTGGGATGCCCACACTCCCAAAGCGAGTTGAGATGTTCTCGCTTTGAGATGTGTGTGGGCATCCACACGAGCCGTTGGATGCCCGCACTTTACGGTAAGTGCATCACTTGATCTCCCACGGCCGCGACTATGCATGAGTACACTTTACTGTAAGTGCACTTTACGGTAAATGCATCACTTGATCTCCCACGTCCGCAACTGTGCATGGATGCCCGCCTCGGCCGCGATTATGCATGGGTGCACTTTACCCCTCCCCCACCCCCCTATCGAGTCTGTGGACTACTGTGGAGATGCTTTGCAGAGATCGGGAATTCAACAATCAGTTCTGAAATGATGATTTGGTCGGATAGGGAGTCACGCTGAAACTTCATGTTCTTTACGATTAAGTGTTGTCTATCAAGCATGTGGGCTTTCCAGAGATCGATAATTCAACATCAATTTCAAATCTGGATATCGTTAAACTACCACGGAGAAATTAGCCCCGAAAGATTTGAGATTTGTTGAGATTTAGGTCATCATGCATTTTGGGGAGCTAGTCGACAAGAGGGGTGTCACATGGATGCCCAAGCCCTGGCTGGTTTTGTGACTTGCGATTGCCCAGCTGACCGGGGTGGAGTGTCATTGTCAACTTTTCTCGAACACCTGGGCACACCCTAGTGTGGGTAGCTATGGCAGCCTTTTGTTCTACAATGATTGAAAAATCAACCCTGTAGTGTCGGTCGCCTCATCAAAAAGTTAATTCTTTGATCTTGCTCGAAATATTAGAGATTCTTTGTCTCGTTGGCACTAGTCCAAGGATTGGATCTCCAATAATCAATTCTGAAAGATAATTTGGGTGGATATGGAGTCACATTGAAACATTATGTACTTTATGATTAATGGGTCTATTATGTGAGCTTTTAAGAGATCAGTAATCCAACATCATCTTCAAATCTGAATTTTATTGAACAGTCGCAATCACAGAGAAATTAGCCCCAAAAGTTTTGAGATTTAGGTCATCATGCATCCAGAAGAGCTAGTCGATAAGAGGGGTGTTTGATATGTGAAGACCCTATTTTCGGTCTCCACAGAGGATTCAAGAATTGAGCGTAGTTTCCAATTTATTTATCGCAACATTGCATCAAAAATGATTCGCAGTACAAAGTAAACATATCACCAAATTTTATTTCATTTGTTTACAAATTTACATAAGGTTTTACAAAAGATACAAATATTTATCCATATTCATTACAAAACGCACATGCCCAATCTTCACAGGCTGCCGTATGATTTTTTTGCACTTTTTCGACCCCAATAAAGATCTTAAGACATCTTCGCAAATTCTTCAGCGCACTTTTGCTTCTCTTCTGCCACCAGGGGTGTCCTACGTGGTGCACTGGGTGATGCTCACATTGCCTAAAAAATTGGGTTCACGATGAGTTAGTCATAAACATATGACTATGTGAGAAAATATTTCGTGAATTGTTATACATGCAAGTATTGAAAGATAGTAATAAGCATACACAACAATAAGAGATATTCATATTATCATTTGCTCACAATTTTCAAAAATTGTTTCATGATTCCCCCTAAATATTCAAATATTTTATATATTTTTTGATTACATAATGTAAGAAATGTTAAGACATGCAACAAAAATAGGCCCCACCAATTTAGGGTAAAATGTAGACAAACTCCCTACTTGGGAAATCTATCAGAACCCCTTCAATCTAATCTTTAATATTTCTCTATGCAACGTTTTAACATATTTTTATCTTGTCCTATTTCCACTTGAAAACAAGCGTCTTGAAATAGAAATTTCCCCTTAGAACTTATTTGGCTTTTTTTAGAAACCCAAACTGGTGGGGTCGAGCACCAACATGGCGTAATCTGGTTAACCCAAATACGGGGGCCGACTACAGTCGAACGACACATCCCCAACAAATCTCCCAGAGTCGGGCACCACACATGGCCAAATCCAGAAATTTCGTGTAGGATGTTGA
Organism: Platanthera guangdongensis; assembly: GCA_039583875.1. Classification (NCBI taxonomy): domain Eukaryota; kingdom Viridiplantae; phylum Streptophyta; class Magnoliopsida; order Asparagales; family Orchidaceae; genus Platanthera; species Platanthera guangdongensis. Next base: position 101,097,362 of record CM077151.1, read on the forward strand.
GGCCCGGGGCATTATCCCTGGACCTCCTTTATCAAGTTCCTAAATGGAATCCTGTTACCTAAGTGTGTTGCAGCACACTTGGAGATTGGCTAGGGATGTGTGGCACCCGACACCGGGAGATTGGCTAGGGATGTGTCGTGTTGGAACCAGCTTTCTGATCCCTCCTAGAGTTCGAAACAGGATGCAGCCCACACGTACTCTCCCTGCGCTACCGTCCTGACGAGGTCTGTGACCTGAAAACAGACCGAGGGGGTTCAGCTTGGAGGTCCCGCCTCTTACCCGGAAGAACTGAGAGTCTTCCCCTCCCTAGCCAGTGCTGAGCTAGGTGCCTGTGTGGAAAATAGTGGGAAGGTTCAACAACCTTTTCTCAGGCACCTTATCGGTCTATTTATAGGTTTCTGAATCTGTTCTGCAAATATCACTTCCAAACCATCTTGAAATGCCCAAAACACCCTGGACCGGGTCTGCTAATAGCCCAACTCCGCTGTTTTGGAGGGCTATACGCAGGCCTCCAGGGTTAAAAATGTAAAACTATCTGGGGTCCAAAGGTAAAATCCCCCTTATGGGTAAAAAGATGAAAACCGTCTTCCTTCCTGCGGCGAGTGGGGAGGGACCCGCCAATCTTTTTAGGGGATCTCGCCTGTTGGTTACTCGCTCGCGCCCGGAGGTCTCGTCTAGCGAGATCTCGTCTGGCGAGATCTCGCCTAGGGAGGTCTCGCCTTACCTTGCGAGCTGTCCCTTCTCGCCTTACTTTGTCGGCCTACTCGCGAACCCAAGGTTGTACACATGGTGGAGATGCGGGGTACCTCCTAAATAACTATTACACAGCACCCCAAAAGGGGAAGCGGCCGTTAGCATATAAAAAGTTTTAAACAAAAGTTAATAAGACAGAGACACCTCGCTCTCCTTTTAAGAAAGGGAACCAGAATCATAAGTGTTAGACAAAAATAAGAGGGCGCGAGGAAGACATTGCGGGGGATGGTGCACTACTCATTATCAGAGGAGGCACTGCCGTCCGACTCGTCGAACAAGCGCGGGACTAGGTCGCGGACGGTCACCGTCTCCGCATCAGCGCGCACCACTCCCAGCTCCTTCATCATCTTAAGGACAACCTCCGCCGTCTTGATGTTTGAGTCCCGGCAGATGGCCTCCACCTCATCCACGGAATATCAAGAAGAAACGGGAAACTGATCCGTTGGGGGCGTCGCACTGCTCTGAAGGCGAAGGTTCTCGGCTTTCAGCTTCTTGTTTTCCCCCTCCAGCTCCTCGATACGCGAACGCATCCTGTTGGCCGTCTCAGCATCCTGCGGGAGGGGGAAAAGTAAGAGACTATAAGGGGCAAGGGCGAGGCTGGCAGGGCAAAGATGAGGAAACTTACCACGCCACCCTGGCTCTGTGCAAGGAGTTTGTCAGCAACATTCAACCGCTTCTCCAAGTCAATAGACTTCTCGCGCTCCGCGGCGAGACCGGGAAAGCCAGCTCGTTGGGATAGAAGGTGTTGATGCATTCGCCCACTTTGGGCGGGCGAGACGGATAGCTATCAGAGAGGTACTCGCGGACGAAGTGAGCGTGGTCTTCCTCTGGCAGTCTGCCGAGAGGGAAGTCATGGTCGACGAAGCGCTTCCCGCAGCGACTGCGTCCCTCGCCCTCTTCGGTCTTCTTCTTTCCCATAATTGGCGAGAAGGCGACAAAAGAAAGAGTGGAATGCCCGGAGAGAGAGACGCGAAATGACGAAGGAGGTACGGTAACCGGGATCAGAAGAACAACTTGGGACAGTGAGGGACAGTGGTAGCGATTGAAGGTATTTATAAGGGGGTAGGGAAAAGGGCGGGAAAGTTAGGCGGCGGGAAAAGAGAGGACATCCCGGCGCCTCGTTCCTTTCCCCCCTCTCTCTCTCTCTCTTATCTACCTCTCTCTCTCTCTGGAACCCAAGAGGCGGGGGCGCCGCAGACATCCTTTCGAGGCAGGCCATCATTGCAGGATTAATAAAATAATGAAATAAAACAATATCTAATCATGACAATAATGAAAAGACGGCATGATGCGACCCTTGCATGACCAAAAGTCAAAACGAAAATCGTCCCACAGGAGAGGGCGACCCGCCCTAATAAGCTTTTACAACATATCGGTAATAAAACAGCGACATTAATAAAAATGAGATCCAGAGAGGGCGAGACGGGACGGGGACAGTTTAGTTCCGCACCCACTGCCAGCGGCCATCCTTACCCCCCGCGCATGGCGGGCGGCTAGGAAGATGAAAGGCGCGAGCGGCGATCACGCCGCGGCGCGCGATACGGAGATGTTCATCCGTCTCGTTCAATATAGCCTGAGGGTCGGTCCCGTCTAGCACCCCGTCTGCTTCCACCATTGCGGAAAGGCGGTGGTGATCTGATTCCATCCACTCCATGTGCCGGTCGGAGGCCTGCTTCTCGAGCTCCATCTCGCGGATTATGTGTGTATATTTGCGGAACATCCGAGCAGTCCTACGTTTCAATTCCAAAGGGTCCATGGGGTCACCTAGGTAGTCCTCGATCTCGCTTGGATGAGGGAGAGGCGAGAGGGGGGGCGACGCGGGAGCCTCCTCAGTGTCAGAATCAAAGTGGATGCCTGCGAGGGTAAGCGAAAGATCACAAGCCAAGTGAGCCCGTGCAAGCCAGATAAAAGAGGGCGAAGCAATCGAGAGGCGAGAAGGGAAGAGATCTTACTCGGGATTCGAGGGTTCCCCACAACTCGCGAGAGGTCTTCACTCCGCGAGGGAGGAGGAGAGGCCACCTTGGGCAAGTCTGCGCGCTGAGGAACTTGACTTACATTATCCGGGGGATTGGCAGACACCGACGAATCAGCAAGACTTCCCTGGAAAAGCATAGTCAGACAGGCAAAACCAGAAAAGGGAAAGATAAGGTGTTCACCTGCCTCCCCCCTGAGGAAGAAAGGAGGTTGTCTATCGGGGCGGAGGATGAAGTTGCGCCCGCCGAGAGAGGGGCGCAGGCCACTTTCGCCTTCTTTATGCGAGAGGGCGGAGAGGCTGCGGGGGGAGTACGCCCCAGATCTGGAAAAAGGGCATCCGTGTGGGCTTTGTTTCGCCTTCGCACAATCGCAAGACGCTCGCGGAAACTCTGACTATGAGACATTCCAAAAGAAGATGACAAAAGGGTTCCGAATGAAGGCTTTCTCCTCATATTTATAGCCCGTATGGATGGGGGTGGGGGGCCCACCCAAGATTCTCATGAAGGAATCTCAGCATCGCGAGCCGCGGTTGGACGTGTCTTTCCGAGGTTAGGGCAACCTCGTAAAGAGCGGGGATTGTGTACAACCTTGGGCTCGCGAGTAGGACGACAAAGCAAGACGAGAAGGGACAGCTCGCAAGGTAAGGCGAGACCTCGCTAGGCGAGATCTCGCCAGACGAGATCTCGCTAGACGAGACCTCCGGGCGCGAGCGAGTAACCAACAGGCGAGATCCCCTAAAAAGATTGGCGGGTCCCTCCCCACTCGCCGTAGGAAGGAAGACGGTTTTCATCTTTTTACCCATAAGGGGGATTTTACCTTTGGGCCCCAGATAGTTTTACATTTTTAACCCTGGAGGCCTGCGTATAACCCTCCAAAACAGCGGAGTTGGGCTATTAGCAGACTCGGTCCAGGGTGTTTTGGGCATTTCAAGATGGTTTGAAAGTGATATTTGCAGAACAGATTCAGAAACCTATAAATAGACCGATAAGGTGCCTGAGAAAAGGTTGTTGAACCTTCCCACTATTTTCCACACAGGCACCTAGCTCAGCACTGGCTAGGGAGGGGGAAGACTCTCAGTTCTTCCGGGTAAGAGGCGGGACCTCCAAGCTGAACCCCCTCGGTCTGTTTTCAGGTCACAGACTCTCGTCAGGACGGTAGCACAGGGAGAGTACGTGTGGGCTGCATCCTGTTTCGAACTCTAGGAGGGATCAGAAAGCTGGTTCCAACATGTCGTTCGACTACAGTCAGCCGCCCAATTTGGGTTAAACGGATTACACCATGTTGGTTTCCGACCCCACCCGTTTGGGTTTCTAACATCTTTTATTTTCCACTCACATATATTTCATAGCAATATTTCATACCCGTGATTAAAATCATATTCACAGATAAGGTTATCTTAAAGAAGTAAAATAGGAAATACTTAAAGTATTCGAATAAAACATAATTCAAAAAAAAAAAGAAACTCACCAAAACCTTTCCTTTACCCTTATCTTTGTTAGCTTCATCATCACGTCTATCTCGAATTTCCATTCTCTGATTTCTTGGCCTCAAAAAATACTAAAATAGTATGCACATTTAATTGACTTGTATCTCTTTGATATTTTTATAGAGTTGATGTTTAGAAAAGGATGAGACTTTTATTAAGGGTGACAAATGTTTAGGAATTGTCATGTGAGTGCATAACAATAAATATAGACTTAAGTTAAATCAGCAAAAACAACGTTAAAGCCATAAACAAACGTAAAGCCATAAAGCATGAATAATCAAAGCTCATATAAATATAAAGCCCCAAAATAGCTCGCCAAAATCAATTTTAAACGTTAAAAAAAATAGAATGACTGGCCATTAGCCCGATATAAATACAAAAGCTCAGCAATAGCTGTCAATAATTAATTTCAGCTAACTCAAACTAGTAGAACAACCAAATAATTATTTATATTTGTTGTCCCCACTAATTCTATAACGACTCCATCCGTTCATATAGAATATAATAGAAGGTCCGTCCGGGACCCCACATCATATGCTACAAAACAGGCGGCGAAGTCACGGGTTGATACCAGAGTTGCGCATCCTAACTCATAGCATTCTAGCGGAAGCTTTTAACATTAAGACTGAACCCCAACCATGAATGTCCACTGATATAAACAACCACATTTATATAGATAAGAATGTATACCAAATACAATATCATTTGGCCTAAGGCCTTTGACAAGTGGATTCCAAACATCGGCGTGCAGGTCAGCCACACGTGAACAAAACATAACATTCTTCATGTAGCCTTCAGGAGCTAGCAGCAGCAGCAGCAGGGACTTCAGCCCTTATGTATCCCGCTAGGTTCTCCAGCACCTGCACAAGGACAATCCACCAAATGGTGGTAACAAGGCAACAGTCAGCATTCAGCTGACCAAGTTTATAATGACCCTACTCCTTTCCCGGGGCAGTGATATTCCTTCCCTGCAGGCATAAAAATTCATATGTAGATATATAGAAAGCAAACATTGTGCTCTCACGTACAAACAATCCATCACAACCGTTAGCCGCGCGGCCCGATGATCCGTGCACACATGACACAGTCTTGGTGTACTGGCGAACCAGGGTCCCACCACCGTTCCGGGGTCAAAACCCAACGGTAAAATTGAGCATTTTGCTCCATGGTGTTCAGCCGGAGACTTTAGTCTTAGTGACGCGCAGGCCTAAGACTCTCGCTATGCGCTCCAACAGACCGCACTTTCAGGTCTTCAAGTCAGACGGACATAACGCAGGTCGGATCAACCACCCCCCGTTGCTGAAGTTGCCTTGCCATCACCGAATACCAACGTACTCGCGGCTAAATAGAAGGCGCGGGTCGGTTTCACCTTACCTATTTGGCATAAAGCCTTTTGAAGAACTCTCTAAGCTCACACGTAGCCATATCGTCCCCGAGGGACTGGCTTCATATTCATAGGTTAGCTAGGTGCCACGCCCATCGTTAGCGACAGAACTCATTTTCCATCCCTAGTCCTAACCGTACATTCGTAGCATACAACACAAACACTTGAGGGTATTTTCCTGGACTTCCAATTCAGTACTTCCTGCTACCACCCTTCACAGGCACAACCCATCAAGCGTCACAAGCATCACAAGGGTATTTTCCTGGAATACCACTCCAGTACTTCCTACTACTGCCCTTCACAGGTCTAACCCATCGATTCCATAAACTACACGTTTAATCATGGAGTCTTCTCCGGTGTGCAGATGCAACATCACCAATCTAGACCAACCTGTCCAGATGGGCTTCACACATCATGCCTATTCCGTACTACATAGTTCCGGATCTATATGCAAAACTATTGGGGATTATAAGAATCAAGTCAAGGGAAATCCCTTCCAAATTCACCCTTTGGTGGGGTAATCCCATGCACATGCCAAAAAGGAGGACTTCACATGTCCAAGAAGGAAGATCGTTACCCTTGATGACCTCTTTGGAGCCATGGAATTCTAGTCGGCTGGAAAGCACCGCAGCGACCTTGCCTCCACAACGCGGGACTCGAATCTCGAATCGGAACAATGCAGCTCCACCGATGGCCGGATCCCGTTCTCTTCCTCCTCCTTGCTCTCCCCTCTCTTTAGCTTCTTAGAAAGAGGATAACTCAAGCCAAATGAGAATCTCATCTCAATTCCTGGCTTTAAGACAACAGGGAGAAGTTTGGGCCATCGGATCCCAGATGAAGAAAATGGACGGCCACGATTCGTCCATAAAAGGCTAATTTTTTGGTTGACATGCCCTGTGACACACCCGTGTCACAGGGCGTGTACCTTAAGTGACACACAACCGACTCATCCAGAACATTACACGGCCATTGGACATGCCCGTGTCATAGGCCATGTACCCTGACACACCTTCAGACACGCTTGTGTCTATGGCCGTGTACATTAGGCTGTACACAACTAATTCAACCTGAGCGGGACACGACCAGTGACACGCCCGTGTCACAGCCCGTGTACCCCAAGAGACGCTCGTGTCCTGCCCGTGTTCACCAGGCCTCATTGCTTGGCCAAATCCAGAGAAGGACACGACCATGTGACACGCCCGTGTCACAGGCCGTGTGCCCTTACACGGCTGCAGGCAAGCCTGCAGCGTGCACTTCGTAAAACGAAGTTCGTCGACCAGAGGAGGACACGGCCTCCGACACGCCCGTGTCAGAGGCCGTATTCCCGGATCGCATTTCGTCAACCACTCACCAGGCAGCTCACCCGGATTGCATTTCAATGTACATAAAAAACTTGATGGACTTGAGAAGCCAACACAAAAGGATCATCCATGTAGCAAAGCTTTATGAAGTTAACACATGTAAGCCCAAATTCATCTTTCAGAACATCAAACCAGACACATCTAAATAGCACAACACTAAATGTTCCCCAATAATCTATCTCAATTATGTCATCTATTGCCCCATAATATTCTACATTGCCGACAATAGGGTTTTGGTCCCTTGAGTTAGCAAAACTTGTTGTTGTTGTAAGAGTAACTCCACTATTTTCAGTCTTGCATTTCCCATCTCGTTCCCTAGTATAAAATTTATAACCATTAATATAATAGCCTTTATATCTCCTTGCCACTGGATTTGGAAATTTGGAAAGCCAGCTTATGTAATTAGGAACTTGTTCATTAGTTACTCTAGTTTCAAACCAATGCACAAAATCTTGACTATGCATCTTTTCTTTATCCCATTTACTCGATCCACGTCTACTATCAATCAAATTTTTATGCTCTCTGCATTTACATGAAATAAAGTTATAATAAATAATCTGATGATATTGAATCAAAGTAATCCATGCGTATTAATAGAAAAAAATAGTCAAAGTAATTACTGTCTTACTTTATGTACTTCTCAACTTCTTCGTCTCCATAATTGAAGATAGCATATCGATGAGCTAGTGTTAAGCTAGTATTATCTAGCATAATAGCCTCACCCTTCAAATCTTTCTTTAATCTTCCTCTTTTCTTCTTTCCCCCTAGCAGATAACCCATTTATATAAAGGGAAAAGTGGAATGTGTTTCACATGAGTTTTGTAACCTAGAATACCTGTTCAATCTTGTTTTCACCCCATCATGCATATACCTTGTGTAACCGCCCAAATTTCTCAAACAAGAAATTTTTGGGTGACACGGCCTGAAACACGGGCGTGTCCCAGGGCGTGTCCAGCTGGGGTCGACGATTTGGCCGCGTAGTCGACGAAAGTTGGAGTCGACGGTCGTTGAGTGGCGGACACGGCCTGCGACACGGGCGTATCGCAGGGCGTGTCAAGGCCGTGTCGACTATCGGCTTTAGTGTCGACGATTTTTCGCTCGACGATGTGTCGAGAGGGGGCACATGGCCCATGACACGGGCGTATCCAAGGCCGTGTCGTGTGCTCGACGATTTTTGCTCGACGATCGTCGAGTGTCGAGTGTTGAGGGTCGAGAGGTTGGACACGGCCTGTGACACGGGCGTGTCACATGGCGTGTCAATTTGGGTCGACGATCTCAGCCCGACGAAGGATTTCGACAGGGCGTGTCTTCGTGCCATGTCTAGGCACACGGCCTGGGACACGGGCGTGTCACAGGCCGTGTGAAGTCTCAGGATGTTTTGGGATTTTTTTCGCCCGGGCACACGACCTCAGACACGGGCGTGTTCGAAGGCGTGTTGGTGACACGACCCATGACACGGGCGTGGCCCATGGGCGTGTCACTGGTCTGGATAGGTCGGTTGACCACCGCTTGAGGCACACGGCCTGGGACACGGGCGTGTCACAGGCCGTGTCAGGTCAAAATCAGTGTTTTTGGCAAAATCATAGCCGTCCATTCCTTCAGCCTGTATCCAAAGGCTGAAAGGCCTCCAGCTTTCCTTAAGGCCGTGAATGAGAAAGGATTTCTCATAGTGTATTTTGGCCTTCATCTTTCTACAAGCTTAGAGAGAGAAAGAGAGAGGAAGAAGGAGGAAGAAGGGGAAGGGCTGCTGGTGGTGGTGCTGTAGTTTACCGACGAGAGATCGGAAGCCGGCATTGCGGAGGAAAAGCCCTTGTGTTCCATTCAAGCTAGCTTTGCATTCATGGCACCGAAGTGGTCGTCAAGGGTAACGACTTTTCTTCCTAGACATGTGAAGGCTTCTTTTGTCATATCTTTGTGATTCCCCCACCAAGAGGTGGCTGATGTTGGGAGTCGTTTGGGTGATTCATGAAATCCCCTTTGTTGGCATATAGATCCGGAAATGGAGTACGGAATAGGCATGCTGTGTGAAGCCCATCTGGACAGGTTGGTCTGGATTGGTGATGTTGCATACGAACCGGAGAAGACTCCGTGAGAAACGTGTAGTTTAAGGAGTCAACGGGTTATGCCTGCGAAAATGAGTAGCAGGAAGTACTGGAGTGGTAGCCCAGGAAACTAGCCATGGTATGTTTTTGGGTCCAACCTGTGAATGAGGCACAAGAAGTACTGGTATGACCAGGAAAGGCCCTTTGTGATGCTTGATGTCGTAGGGTGTCCACCTATGAAGCGAGTAACAGGAAGTACTGGCATGGTAGCCAGGAAAGACCCCTGATATTTGTGATTGTGCGGTGTCCACCTGTGAAGAGAGTCACAGGAAGTACTGGGAGGCCCGGGAAAGACCCGTTGTTGTGCTAAGAAAGTGGGTATCGAGAAATACCCAGGCTTGAATGCCAAGAACAGGATTGGTGAGACCTACCCGCGCCTTTGAGATAGCCATGAGTACGCTGTACTCGGAGAAGGCAAGGCGATTTGAGCAACAGGGGGTGGAGGATCCGACCTGCGCTATGTCCGTCCGACGTGAGACCAAAAGGTGGGGTCTGTTGGAGTGCATAGCAAGAGTCTTCGACCTGCGCGCTATGACACAATGGGGGGCTACGGGCCATCCCGGTGTAGGAAGACTAATTCCGGCTGCACGCCATGGAGTAAATGCTCAAGAGATTTACCATTGGCTGGTGACCCTGATACGGTGGTGGGCAAGAGCTTTGCCAGAATACCAAGAATGTGCCCTGAGTGCACAGACCGTTGGGCCGGGTGGCGAACGGTTGTGATGGCTTGTGTGCGTGAAAGCACATTTTGATGAAATATATTGCCATACTGTATTTTCCTATGCTTGCAGGGAAGATTACCGCTGCCCCGAGAAAAAGGGGTAGGGTCGTTATAATTTTGTCAGCTGAACGCTGACCGTTGCTTTTGTTTGCCACCGCTGGGTGGATGTCCCTGTATAGGTGCTGGAGAGCCGAGCAGGACGCATAGAGGTTGACGTTCCTGCTGTTGTTGCTGCTACTGCTGCTAGCCCTCGAAGGCTATATGTGTTGGAAATGTTGTGTGTTTTCTTTTATTGTGGCCGGCCTGCGCGCTAATCTGTTTAGGCCACTGTGTGAAAGCCATGTATGGCCATAAGGATAACTCTTTTTACTTGTTGTAAGACATTCCTATAGCATATAAAATGTGGAGTTTTATATTTGGGCATTCATGAGGAGTTCAAGTTGTAGTCTAGGCTTCCGCTAGAATGCTTTATGATAGGTGCGATGCGCGACTCTGGTATCATCCTGTACCTTCACCGCCTGTTTTGTGATATATACTGTGGGGGCCCCGGCCGGACCTTCTAGAATATACCATATGAACGGATGTGGTTGTTACATTTTTGGTATCAGTTGTCTTGGTCTTTCCCTCTCGAAGTCATGGCCGACTTCTTTTGTGGGGTGGCGAGCACGTGTTTGTGCAAACCAAAGTCTACGAATGAACTCCTGAATGTCCATGATAGGAATGCAAATTGATGTGTTTGAGGAACCTGCGTGTTCTTATTTTGTGTTGTTTTCTTGGGTCTGACCGCTAATGTGTATGTCTTGTCCACCTTTAGGTGACACGAAGTGGAGCTGGGCCGTCTGAGCCTCAGCATTCTGATGAAAGTACGGCACCAGCCGCGGTGCCGACACCTCCACCGTCTGCGGAACATGTGCATTTAGTTGCGGAGGCTTTATTTACCATGATCCAAGGCCAGCCACTTAGGCAGGAACAAGCGGCTGTAAGGCCAGAATAGGTGGCGGCAAGGCCTGAACCTGTAGTGGATGTGGCTCCTCGAGCAGCTGAGATGCAGCTAACGCGGTTTATGAGTTTCCATCCGCCTACGTTCTCGGGAGAGGGAACTCCGACACAGGCTGAGGATTGGCTATCGCGCGTCAAGCGAGTGATGACGGCGATTGGAATGACGGAGCATCAGAAAGTTACTTTAGTTACCTTCTTGCTTGAAGGAGAAGCTCGATTGTGGTGGGATGAGATGGAGTTGCATCACTTGGCGGGTCGTCCGTTAACCCAAGTATCGATGGAAGAATTCACCCGGCTCTTCCTAGCGAAGCACCTTCCTGCGGCTCAGCGGATAGCCATGGAAAATGAATTCCAAAGGTTAACACAAGGTGATGGCAGTGTTGACGCATACCTGCATGAATTTACTCGCTTGGGGCGGTATGCGGGTTCTATATTTGCAGATGAGTAGAGGAAGACCAATCGGTTCTATGAAGGACTGAGGGACGAGCTGAGGTTCCTTGTGTCAAGTTCGGTGAACCAAGGTTTCCAGGCGTTGGTTGACACTGCGAGCACGCTGGAGAAGGATATAAAAAGGGTGCAAGGGAAGAGAGCTTTGGTTGTATCACAACCGGAGTGGAAGGCGCCCCGATCGGGAAAACCATTTTATAAGAAGAGATGGGGCAAGAAGTCCAAGCCTAGCGGACAAGCTCCTTCATCAGTTGCAACGGGAGCAACGTCAGGGGCTACCTCTAAGCCAGACACTCGTATCTGCTTTAATTGTGGCCGGATGGGGCATATTGCGTGAGATTGTCGGATGCCGCCAAAGAGTGAAAAGAAGGCGGGAGCATCTTATGCGAAAAAAGGGAAGGTGGTGGTGGATTCCTCTGCCTCGCAGGCGCAACCCCGGGTTTACAATCTTGGCCTGCAAGAGGCCATCAAGCAGAGTGACGTTGTCACAGGTATGAGTTTAGTTTTGCATATGCTATTGTTTGTATGCTTTGCTTCGTACCCCTATGTTTGTGGTTTTTGTGTGACATGTTTGTCACAGGCTTTGTGATGATTCGGGACACGCTGGCGCGAGCACTATTTGATACGGGTGCATCACATTCTTTTCTGTCTAGTGAGTTTTTAGCGCGGCTTGGGTTACCCAGTCGTGCAAAGATAGATAGCGTCAGAGTGGTGTTGCCAAATGGCTGTTGGATGCTTGCGGATCAAGCTTGCGATGTGGCGATTCAGTTAGGAAGTCGGGATTTCAGTTTAACTGCATTTGTTTTGCCAATATCGGAATTCGATGTGATTTTTGGGATGGATTGTCTTGAGGAGCAGCATGCTATGATTGATTGCCAGTCCAAAGAAATCACGTTGGGCCAAAATTCCGAACATGAGACAAAGTTCGCGGGTATGCGAGGAGTGGGCGGGACATTGGTGTCTGCACTCCAGGTAGTCAAGGCTGTTCGGAAGGGTGCAGAGTGTTACTGTGCACTGATTCAGGCTGTTGAGCCTAAGGCCCATGTTAGTGAGGTTCCGATTGTGGCGGAATTTACAGATGTGTTTCCCACGGATCTCCCCGGGCAACCACCCCAGCGGGAGATTGACTTCACGATCGAGTTGGTGCCAGGTGCGAAACCTGTGGCTCGCTCGCCATATCACGTCGCGCCAAAAGAGATGGTGGAGTTGAAGGTTCAACTACAGGAAATGCTAGAGCAAGGTTATACACGCCCAAGTATGTCACCTTGGAGCGCGCCTGTGCTTTTTGTAAAGAAGGAAGACGGTGGGTTGCGGTTGTGTATCAATTACCGTGAACTGAATAAGCTGGCCGAGAAGAATAAGTATCCGATACCCCGGATTGATGAGTTGTTCGATCAGCTGGTGGGCTCGACCGTCTATTCAAAGTTGGATCTGAAGTCTGGTTATTACCAGTTGAGAATTCGGGAAGGTGACATTCCCAAAACCGCATTTGGAACGCGTTACGGGCACTATGAGTTCACAGTCATGCCATTTGGATTGTGCAATGCGCCCTCGGTGTTTATGGATTTGATGCACCGTATTTTTCGCGAGTACCTAGATCTGTTTGTGATTGTGTTCATTGATGACATCCTGATGTACTCGAAGTCAAAAGCTGAGCATGAGATTCATTTGCGGTTAGTATTGAACACATTGAGGCAAAATCAGCTCTATGCCAAGTTCTCGAAGTGCGAGTTTTGGCTATCGTCGGTGGCATTTCTAGGCCATGTGGTGAGTGGAGTGGGCATTGCAGTGGATCCAGCGAAGATAAGGGCCATACAGGAGTGGCCAATCTTGTCTTCCGTTGCCGAAGTCAGGAGTTTTCTTGGACTTGCGGGCTACTATCGAAGATTTGTGGAAAACTTCTCGCGGATCGCTTTGCCGCTAACCACATTGACGTGAAAAGATCAGAAGTTCGTTTGGATGCCAGAGTGAGCACGAGCTTTTGAAGAGCTGAAGATTCGATTGACCACGGCGCCGGTGTTGTCTTCGCCCAGTGGAACCGACGGATTTGTGATTTATAGTGATGCCTCAGGGAGCGGCTTAGGCTGCGTTCTTCTACAGTATGGAAAGGTTATTGCTTATGGCTCACGCCAGCTGAAGATGCACGAGCGAAATTATCCCGTCCATGATTTGGAACTAGCGGCGGTGATTTTTGCACTCAAGTTGTGGCGACACTACCTTTATGGAGTGAAGGTGGAGATCTATACAGATCATAAGAGCCTCAAGTATCTTTTGGAGCAGAAAGATTTGAATATGCGACAACGAAGGTGGTTGGAGTTCCTTGGGGACTACACTTTCGAGATTCACTATACGCCCGGGAAGGGGAATGTTATCGCAGATGCCTTGAGTCGGCGGGTTCCGGCTAGAGCAAATTGGTTACAAAGGCATGATGAACGTCTTATCCATGAGCTGGAGGCGTTGGAGATTTATTGTGTTGACAAGAATTCTACTGCCACTGCATGTTTGAACTGGACGGAGGTGCAATGTGACCTTGCAGACCGAGTTCGACGGGCAACAGAGTTGGATGACGATCTCTTACGCTATGTGACTGAAGGGACAGAAGGCAAATTTTCCTTGAATGACGGCCTTTTGCGAAAAGAGGGCCGTTTGTGCGTCCCGAATGTGGGGAAATTGAGGGAAGAACTGATGTATGAAGCGCATTATACAAAGTATTCCATTCACCCCGGGAGCACGAAGATGTTCAACGATATGAAGAAGCTATTCTTGTGGCCAGGGCTCAAGAAAGATGTTGCCCTCTATGTCTCCAAATGCTAAACATGTGCGCTGGTGAAGGCGGAATGCCAAAAGCCGGGCGGTTATTTGAAGTCACTGCCAATCGCAGAGTGGAAATTTGATGATATTTCCATGGATTTTGTGCACGGATTGCCGAGATCGCAGCGAGGAAATGATTCCATTTGGGTGATTGTTGACAGGCTAACGAAAGTGGCACATTTTCTTCCGAACAGGCGGGATGATTCAGTTGAAAATTTGGCAAAGTTATATGTTGACCAGATTGTGCGGCTTCACGGTGTTCCTCGGAGCATCGTAAGTGATCGAGATGGGCGATTCACGTCAAATGATTGGAGGCTAGTTCACGGACTGTTGGGCACAAAGTTGACTTTCAGTACGGCCTTTCATCCCCAAACGGATGGCCAAACTGAACGTACCAACAGAACCATGGAGGACATGCTCCGAATGTGCGCCCTTGATTTCGGAAAGAGATGAGAAGATCATCTCTATATGGTAGAGTTTGCATATAATAACAGCTACTAGGCGAGCATTGGGATGACACCATATGAAGCTCTATATGGAAGGAAGTGTCGTACTCCCTTGGCTTGGGTAGAAGCGGGCGAAGCTCGGATTTTTAAACCAAATGAGGTTGATGTAGCAAACTCAACCATACGGACGATTCGAGAGAGATTGCTTATTGCTCAAGATCGACAAGCGAAGTACTACAATGCCAAACACCGGAACGAGGAATTTGCGGTTGGCGATTGGGTCTACTTGAAGATCAAGCCATTCAAAGGTGTCTCCAGGATTTGACGATTGAAAAAGTTGAGTCCAAGATATTTGGGTCCTTTTGAAGTGGTTGAGCGAGTTGGCAAAGCGGCTTATCGGCTAGCTATGTCGACAGACTTGGGTGGATTACATGATGTATTTCACATCTCGGTGCTTCGGAAGGCCGTGAAAGATCCAGCTCAAGTGATCCCGGATGATCGTGTGCCGGTGGAGTATGGGCTAACAACGAAAGTTAGACCCATTCAGATCGAAGATCGAGACGAGAAATAGTTACAGAACAAGACGATCGGCATGGTGAAAGTCCGATGGGACAACTGCGGCCGTGAAGAACTGACATGGGACCGAGAGAAAACCATGCGATAAGAGTTCCCTGAGCTATTTTTGTAATCTGTAGAGAGGATGTTGTAACATACATTTTTCATGTTGTAACCTTTTTCTTGCTGGTTACTGTTGCCTTCCTGTGTCTTAATTTCGAGGACGAAATTTCTTGTAGGAGGGGAGGATTGTAACAGCCCAAATTTCTCAAACAGGAAATTTTTGGGTGACACGGCCTGGGACACGGGAGTGTCCCAGGGCGTGTCCAGCTGGGGTCGACGATTTGGCCGCGTAGTCGACGAAAGTTGGAGTCGACGGTCGTTGAGTGGCGGACACAGCCTGCGACACGGGCGTGTCGCAGGGCGTGTCAAGGCCGTGTCGACTATCGACTTTAGTGTCGACGATTTTTCGCTCGACGATGTGTCGAGAGGGGGCACACGGCCCATGACACGGGCGTGTCCAAGGCCATGTCGTGTGCTCGATGATTTTTGCTCGATGATCGTTGAGTGTCGAGTGTTGAGGGTCGAGAGGTTGAACACGGCCTGTGACACGGGCGTGTCACAGGGCGTGTCAATTTTGGTCGACGATCTCAGCCCGACGAAGGATTTCGACAGGGCGTGTCTTCGTGCCGTGTCTGGGCACACGGCCTGGGACACGGGCGTGTCACAGGCCGTGTGAAGTCTCGGGATGTTTTGGGATTTTTTTCGCCCAGGCACACGGCCTCAGACACGGGCGTGTTCGAAGGCGTGTTGGTGACACGGCCCATGACACGGGCGTGGCCCATGGGCGTGTCACTGGTCTGGATAGGTCGGTTGACCACCGCTTGAGGCACACAGCCTGGGACACGGGCGTGTCACAGGCCCTGTCAGGTCAAAATCAGTGTTTTTGGCAAAATCGTAACCGTCCATTCCTTCAGCCTGTATCCAAAGGCTGAAAGGCCTCCAGCTTTCCTTAAGGCCGTGAATGAGAAAGGATTTCTCATAGTGTATTATGGCCTTCATCTTTCTACAAGCTTAGAGAGAGAAAGAAAGAGGAAGAAGGAGGAAGAAGGGGAAGGGCTGCTGCTGGTGGTGCTGTAGTTTACCGACGAGAGATCGGAAGCTGGCGTTGCGGAGGAAAAGCCCTTGTGATCCATTCAAGCTAGCTTTGCATTCATGGCACCGAAGCGGTCGTCAAGGGTAACGACTTTTTTCCTAGCCATGTGAAGGATTCTTTTGGCATATCTTTGTGATTCCCCCACCAAGAGGTGGCTGATGTTGGGAGTCGTTTGAGTGATTCATGAAATCCCCTTTGTTGGCATATAGATCCAGAAATGGAGTACGAAATAGGCATGCTGTGTGAAGCCCATCTGGACAGGTTGGTCTGGATTGGTGATGTTGCATACGAACCAGAGAAGACTCCGTGCGAAACGTGTAGTTTAAGGAGTCAACGGGTTATGCCTGCGAAAAGGAGTAGCAGGAAGTACTGGAGTGGTAGCCCAGGAAACTAGCTATGGTATGTTTTTGGGTCCAACCTGTGAATGAGGCACAGGAAGTACTGGTGTGACCAGGAAAGGCCCTTTGTGATGCTTGATGTCATAGGGTGTCCACCTGTGAAGCGAGTAACAGGAAGTACTGGCATGGTAGGCAGGAAAGACCCCTGACATTTGTGATTGTGCGGTGTCCACCTGTGAAGAGAGTCACAGGAAGTACTAGGAGGGCCAGGAAAGACCCGCTGTTGTGCTAAGAAAGTGGGTATCGAGAAATACCCAGGCTTGAATGCCAAGAACAGGATTGGTGAGACCGACCCGCGCCTTTGAGATAGCCATGAGTACGCTGTACTCGGAGAAGGCAAGGCAATTTGAGCAACGGGGGGTGGAGGATCTGGCCTACGCTATGTCCGTCCGACGTGAGACCAAAAGGTGCGGTCTGTTGGAGCGCATAACAAGAGTCTTCGGCCTGCGCGCCATAACACAATGGGGGGCTACGGGCCATCCCGGTGTAGGAAGACTAATTCCGGCTGCACGCCATGGAGTAAATGCTCAAGAGATTTACCGTTGGGTGGTGACCCTGATACGGTGGTGGGCAAGAGCTTTGCCAGAACACCAAGAATGTGCCCTGAGTGCATGGACCGTTGGGCCGGGTGGCAAACGGTTGTGATGGCTTGTGTGTGTGAAAGCACATTTTGATGAAATATATTGCCATACTATGTTTTCCTATGCCTGCAGGGAAGATTACCGCTGCCCCGAGAAAAAGGGGTAGGGTCGTTATAATTTGGTCAGCTGAACGCTGACCGTTGCTTTTGTTTGCCACCGCTGGGTGGATTGTCCCTGTACAGGTGCTGGAGAGGCGAGAGGGACGCATAGAAGTTGACGTTCCTGTTATTGTTGCTGCTATTGCTGCTAGCCCTCGAAGGCTATATGTGTTGGAAATGTTGTGTGTTTTCTTTTATTGTGGCCGGCCTGTGCGCCAATCTGTTTAGGCCACTGTGTGAAAGCCATGTACGACCATAAGGCCAACTCTTTTTACTTGTTGTAAGACATTCCTATAGCGTATAAAATGTGGAGTTTTATATTTGGGCATTCATGAGGAGTTCAAGTTGTAGTCTAGGCTTCTGCTAGAATGCTTTATGATAGGTGCGATGCGCGACTCTGGTATCATCCTGTACCTTCACCGCCTGTTTTGTGATATATACTGTGGGGCCCCTGCCGGACCTTCTAGAATATACCATATGAACGGATGAGGTTGTTACACCTTGAACAAAATGCTAAACATTCATCAGCTAAGTACGCTTCTGCAATAGATCCTTCTGGACGACTCCAGTTAAGAACATATAATTTCAATCTACAAATATATCTTTCCATCCAATACATCCATTGGAAATGCATCGGTCCACCCAGTTTTATTTGATGAATGAGATTGTTGGATCCCTAGTAAGATTTGGGCTAGGTTCACTAAGTTAGGATCAAATGACCCACAATGTGTATAGCTAGGGTCATGGTTGTGTCCTAAAGTCTAGGCCAAGTCCTCAGTAGTAACATCACATGGACCAGCCATCATCAGACTGCCAGAGACTCAAAGACTTAGAGTTTTTCTAAAGACCAAGTAAAATGAGTTCGACGTTCGTCGAACTTAGGTCGACGATAGTCGTGCTCAGCTCGACGATCTCAGAGTAAATTCTCTGAGCTGAGCCCGACGAACTTGGTACTCAGGTCGACGAACTTTGGACGCTATACTTCAACACTTCAAGATCAGAAAACATCTCATTATTCTAAGTCCCGAGTCAGACTTTGGTCGACGAACTTGATTCTCAGCTCGACGAACTGTGACCACAATAGCTAGAGTTATCTAGCAGCAGTTAAGCAGAACTCAGCTCGACAAAACCAATTCTTAGGTCGATGAATTCTGGATACTTCACTTCAACACCTTCATTCAGAATCATTTGAAATTATTCCAAGTCCAGAATCATCTCCAGTCGATGAAGTTACAATCTCAGCTTGACAAACTTGAGACACAGAATAAGCAAGTCTGGATAATGCAGTTTTCTGCTTCAGCTCGACGATCTTGGAACTCAGCTCGACGAACAGAAGTCATCTGGTCGACGAACTCAACAACTCAGCTCGACGAACTGTGGACTCAGCTCAACGATTTCTGCTATCAGTTCGACGAATCAGGACTTAGTCATTTTTCCATCCTTCTGTCCCCATTATACTGCAATAATTCCTGAGTAATTAATGCTCAAATATTCTCTGGAAAAAAACCGTTAGACAGAGCATTGATTAAGGTCTTCTCCAGGATTATTGCCTGCCATTTTTCCATGAGACAGTTGGGGAAATAATTCAATGCTGTCTATTCTCTAGGCCGTCATCATTGATTACAGAAGATTTCAAAAATTTGAAAGATCATTTTTCTTATAGGAAATATAAAAGAGATTTTCTCTCTTCTTCCTGGAGATAGGCAAAGAGACAGACAGAAGAACAAGAGAGATAGACACACAGAGAAAAATACAATCAGTCTGGTCTCAATTTCTTACATAAGATTTCTGATAGAGAAGAAGCCGTAGACCAGAACATCAGTCACTTTTGAAGAAGAAGAACAATCTAACAAATATCAAGAGTCTTCCTTCTTCATCTCTGCAGGTCACTTCAAAGGACAAGACTGCCAAAGAAGTTCCTAGAGATTTCTCTGGTCAAGGATGTACTATTGAAGGCCAACTCACCCTGTGCAAAGCTTCCCAGCCTGAATCCTTTTACATCTCAGGGGGAGCTTTGACAACATCACTGAATCCACATAGTCTTCTCATTGTGATTGAGAAAAGAAGACTTTTATCACTCTCTCATCCCCACCTCTGTACATGGTTTTAATTCCCTTCAAAATTATTCTAGTTCACAAGTCTCCTTCCAAAAGACTTGAGGTTTGGTTTTTGAGCACCTGATCAAAAGCTCATTGGTGTCAGGCACCTGATCAAAAATCTGAGTGGATTCCTACCAGGGTGGTAGAAGAGTGGATGTACCCAAGATTAGGGGAACCACTATAAATTCTTGTGTTGTCTGGATTGCTCTTTTTCTTTTATTTTTGTGCTGTGGCTGTTTGTTAGGATTGCTGTTTTAATTTTGTTTCTGCACTAGATTAAATTAGAAGAAAATGTTAAAAACCCCTGAATACTCTATTCACCCCCTCTAGAGTATTTCTGATCTAACAGCTCACTTTCAATTGGTATCAAAGCAGGTTCCTTTGGTTGTACAAGCAAACCCTTGAACCAAAGATCCTTTGTTAGATCTAAACTTTATTTTTATTTCCATTTAGATTTATATACACAGCTATGACACAAAACAAGGACTATGCAAGCACCAGACCTTCAGTTTGCAACCTAAATAGGTTTGC
The DNA here is from genome assembly GCA_039583875.1 of Platanthera guangdongensis. Taxonomy (NCBI): domain Eukaryota; kingdom Viridiplantae; phylum Streptophyta; class Magnoliopsida; order Asparagales; family Orchidaceae; genus Platanthera; species Platanthera guangdongensis. The sequence goes on from CM077151.1 coordinate 101,117,324, forward strand.
CATCTGGAAGGCAAGAATCAAATTATACATGAACTCTATTGATGAAGATATCTACAATTCCATCTTGACAGGTCCTCCTCAAGCCACTGCATCTACCTCTACAACAACATCTTCAAGCACAAATACAGTTCCACCACCTGAATGGACTGAGGCTCAGAAGAAGGCCAAGCTTGCTGATGCCAAGACAATGAACATACTGGCACAGACTATGTCATATGAGATCTTCCAAAAGGTTGTTGAATGCACTTCAACCAAAGCAATCTGGGATTCACTCAACCAAATGGTTGCTGGCTCAGTAGATGAGAGGAAAGATAGAAGAACAAACCTCATCACACAATATGAAAACTTCAAAAAGAATGAAGCATAAATAGTTGAAGTGATGTACAACAGGCTTAGCTCCATCATCAGTGAGCTAAGGACCTTAGATAAAGAAATCACCTTGACTGAAGTAAATGATAAGATCCTTATGTGCTTCCCAAGCTCATGTGATTCAAGGATCTGGCCCATCAAGGAGGCCAGAAGCCTACATGAGATATCCACTGAATCTCTATTAGGCAAACTAAAGTCCTGTGAACAGCTGATTAAATCTAGGGAGGCAGCTGATCAAAGAACACCCCCTCCAGCAAGAAAAGAGCATAACATTGGTTTCAAGGCAGCTGAAGAGACAGAAACTCCCTCAACAAATGAAGAACTCATGAGTCTTTTTGCCAAAAGATTCTATAAGCTGGCAAGAAAAGATTTCAGGAGGAAGTCATCAAGGCAGGATGACAACCTAGATATGATAAGACACCAACCAAAGAAGTTGTGTGTTTTGTATGCAAAAAGCCTTGGCACTTCATCTCTGAGTGTCCAGAGAATCAGAAGAAAGAAAATAGAAGAGTGAAAGATACCAGGAGACAGCACAACAACAGACCTTCTTCCAGTAAATACAAGAAGATGGAGAAGGGTTTTGTGGCTGAAACCTGGAGTGAGACTGAAGAAGAATCAACATCTTCCAGCTCCAGTGAAGATGAGAAAGAGGCAAGGGACAAGGAGGTTTGTCTCATGACAATTGATGCTTTCAGGAGCCATTCAGAAGAAGAGGATTCAGACAATAAAGCAGCCTCAGATTTTGAAGCTGACAAGGTATTGCCTTCTTTTGATTACAGTTCTGATTCCTTTAAATTTGAATTTAAAACAATGTGTATAGACTTGATTAATTCAGAAAAGGAGATTAAAACTCTTAGGGAGAAAATAGGAATTTTAGAAAATGTAAACTTAGAAAATAATAGATTAAAAGATGAACTGTGTTTAGCTAATGAACAAATAATAATGTTAAAGACTGAGATTTGTGAGGCTAAACAACTTGAGGAAACTCTTAATGGAAGAAGCCTCAAGCTGATGAACATCACAAGCACTGTTAATGCCAGACTTAATGGCAAACTAGGCTTGGGTGCTTTATCAAGTTTGCCCCCCATCCTCAAGAAAAATATTTTGACAACCCCAATAAAATTTGTCTCTGCTAAGGGGAAAGAAAAATTAAATAATAAACAAACAACAGAAAATATTCCCAAATTAATAGGTCAGAAAACCAAAAATCAGAAAACTATTAAAAACAAGGTTCAGCAGAATTCGTCGAACTTAGATCGACGAAATGCAGCCAGTTCGTCGAACCCCACTCGAAGAATGCTAAACGCAAACTATCGTTATAATTATTCATCTAACTGCGATCAACAAACTCTGTATGGTTCATCGAGCAGAGGTCGACGAACGTGGGGCACAAAATATGAATATGTTCATTCTCTGGGCAGAGATTGACGATCTCAACCCAATTCGTCAAACTCTGGTCGACGAACTCACATAAAATCGTCGAACCCAGAAAGACTTGACCAAAACTTTAATTATAACAGAAACTTAAATAATTTCAGGAAAGCTTTTAATCCACTAGCTGATTGGGTCATACCACCTTGGAGATATCACCCTTTAGGATATAAATCCCAACTAGAATATTCTGTTATTTCCAGCTTTTCATACCAAGAAAACAAAGGACCCAAGGTAACCTCGGTCAAGAACATTTAACTGTTTTCATTGCAGGTGAAGAGCTGTCCAGCAAATAATCAAACATGGTACCTGGACAGTGGGTTCTCCAAACATATGACAGACAGTAAGGACAATCTATCCAACTATAAGTCCAAGTGGGGGTCAAAGGTGATCTTTGGGGATTCCAAATGTGGCCTGTCAGAAGGCTATAGAGTAGTGAAGATTGGACCAGTTACTTTCAAGAAAGTGACATATGTCAAAGGACTCAAGCATAACCTCATCTCCATAAGTCAGTTATGTGATGAAGGTTATCAGGTACATTTCAATTCATCTTCTTGTACTATTGTTAATAAAGAAAACCAAACAGTTTTAAATGGAAATAGACAAGAAAACATTTACTTAGTTGATTTTCTATCTGACAATTCTGATGTCTGCTTACTTAACTTGATTAGTAACTAGAATGATTTATGACATAAAAGACTAGGTCATGTTAATATGAAAAATATTGCTAGGCTATCTAACGACAACCTTGTTGGAGGTCTACCTTCTGGTCCCTATAAGAAGGAAGGTCTCTGCAGGGCTTGTCAACTAGGAAAGCAAACTAAATCTAGTTTTAAATCTGTAAATAAAAGTGATTCACCTAGGATTTTGTATTTGCTACATATGGATCTCTTTGGACCCATTATTGTACAAAGCCTAGGAGGGAAATCCTACACCTTGGTTATTGTGGATGACTTCTCCAGGTTCACTTGGTTATCCTTTCTGAGATCTAAGTCAGATACCTTTAAGGTTCTTATAGATTTTCTCGGGACCATACAGATTGAGTTCTCTACTCATGTTGCATTGATCAGAAGTGATAATGACACAAAGTTTGAGTCTCTTCTTATTCATGAGTTCTGTGATAAGGAAGGTATCAGGCATTACTTCTCAGCTCCTAGAACTCCTCAACAAAATGGGGTGCTGAAAGGAAAAATAGGACACTCATTGAAGCTGCAGGTACATTGCTTGCAGATGCTTACATGCCACTAACCTTTTGGGTAGCGGGTGTAAACACTGCAAATTATGTCATGAATAGAAGCCTGATACATAAACTGAAGAATAGGACTCCCTATGAATTACTTAAAGGGAAGAAACCTAAAATCAACTATTTTAAAGTATTTGTATGTATTTTTTATATTCACAACAACAACAAAAGATACATTAGAAAGTTTGAGGCTAAGGTTGAAGAGAGAATTTTTCTAGGATATTCCCAAGTAAGCAAAGCCTATAGGGTTTTTAATAAATCATCATTAAAAATTGAAGAGTCCATTCATGTTTCTTTTGATGAAATTAACATGTCTTGCAAGGAGAAAGAGATTTCTACCAATAGCCCTTTGCAGGTACCTCACTTGTGTGAGAGTTTGGATGGACTAAACCTTACCCAAGAGGTTCCAACACATCCTTCTCCACAAGTCATTGAAGAAAGTGAAGATGAAGTCACTGAAGGACTTGACCTTCCTCCAACAACAAACACAATCCCACAAGAGGAATTAATCCAAGATGTTGTTGCACAACCAACTCCACCCACTGATTTAGTCACACTTATGGATCACCCCAGATGTCAAGTGATTGGAGACATATCAATAGGTGTACAGACCATGCATCAACTTAACCAAGACTTGATGCATGCCTGTTTTCTCTCTCAGGTTGAACCTCTATCCATCCATAATGCTGAGCAGGATCCCCACTGGATCATTGCAATGCAGGAAGAATTAAACCAATTTGAGAGATGTAGAGTTTGGGATTTGGTTCCAAGACCCCAAGACTATCCAGTCATTGGAACCAAATGGGTATACAGAAATAAACTGGATGCCCAAGGAGTGATTGTGAGGAATAAGGCTAGACTTATTGCTCAAGGTTATAAGTAAGAGGAAGGGATTGACTATGACCAAACATTTGCACCAGTTGCAAGGTTGGAGGCCATCAGAATGTTTCTAGCCTATGCAGCATACAAAAAATTCAAGGTATATCAGATGGATGTGAAGAGTGCATTCCTCAATGGAGTACTTAAAGAAGAGGTTTATGTTGAACAACCTCCAGATTTTGTCTCTCCAACTCACCCTTATCATGTTTTCAAATTGCATAAAGCTCTTTATGGTCTCAAACAAACTCCAAGAACTTGGTATGAGACCCTAGCTAGCTTTTTGATAGAATATAAATTCATTAGAGGCATTGTAGATAAAATACTTTTCACTCGACATCATAAGGATCAAATATTGTTAGTGTAAATATATGTGGATGACATCATATTTGGGTCTACTGATTCCAAATTATGCAAGAGGTTCTCTGACCTCATGCATTCAAAATTTGAAATGAGTAGCATGGGTGAGCTTTCATACTTCCTTGGTCTCCAAGTGAAGCAGTTGCCTGATGGCATCTTCATACCTCAAGCTAAGTATGCTAAAGAGCTTATAAAGAAGTTTGGGATGGCTGATGATTCAGCAAAGAAAATATCTATGGCTACTAATGCTGTGATTGACTCTGATGCACATGGGAAACCTGTGGATCAAAAATTATATAGGGGAATTGTTGGGTCCCTACTATATCTTACAGCAAGCAGGCCTGATATTATGTTTGCCATATGCCTTTGTGCTAGGTTCCAAGTGAACCCAAAAGAATCTCATCTAATTTTCTAAAAAAGATTTTGAGATATATAGAGTTGTCCTAGTCTAGGCCTATGATATCCAGCTGAGTCAGAGTTTGATTTAACTAGATTTTCAGATGCTGACTTTGCTGGATGCAGGGTTGATAGGAAAAGCACCTCAGGGACTTGTCAGTTCCTTAGTATGAGGTTGGTATCCTGGTTTTGTAAGAAACAATCATCTATGTCTACCTCAACTACTGAGGCTGAGTATATTGCAGCTGGCAGCTGTTGTTCCCAGATGTTGTGGATTCAAAATCAATTATTAGACTATGGTCTCAATTTAAATAATTCAGCCCTCTTTTGTGATAACACAAGTGCTATAACAATAGCACAAAATCTAGTCCATCATAGTAGGACAAAGCATATAGACATTAGACATCATTTCATTAGAGAGTGTGTGGACAAAAACAAAATTAATCTTGTCTATATCTACACTAATTTAGAAAGAACTGATATATTCACCAAACCTCTGGATGAGAGAAATCACCTATTCTTTATAAATCAGCTTGGAATGATAAATGGAGAAGACTTAGTTTAGTTTTTGTCTACACTCGATGAATTATCCAGAGTTCGTCGAACGGAGCTCGACGAACTAGGGAAAGTTTGGGAGATATTCGTCGAACGGAGGACGACGAACTCTCCGAGAGTGAAGTTGTTTTCGTCGAACGGAGATCGACGAATCCACTTCAGAAAACTTTCGTCGAACGGAGCTCAATGAAATGTCTTCAACTCTTCCAGCTGAGCTCGACGAATTATTCCACTATCAATTATTTCGTTGATCTCAGGTCGAAGAACTTCTTATTTTTTGTGGAACGAAGTTTGTCGATTCATATTCCAGAAAATCTTATAACTAGGTTTTCTTCGACCTCCATCCCATGCTTTCTATTCCCTTTGCACTTGATCGCCGTTTCTCTCTTTTGCAGGTGATTTCATGTCGATTCAAGCAGGAGCCCTAGCCGCTATGAAGTTTGACACAGGATTTGATGTCGACTTCGACTCATTTCAACACTCGGATCCAATTTTTCTGAACATTCTGACTCTACTAGAAGAACAAAATTTGAAAAACCTGATGACAATAAGAATAAAGCTAGCTGGAACAAAAAATAGAGAATGTGTCTATACTTCATCTACATCAGAGGAAAACACCATGACAGGAACAATCGCGAGTAATGTTGTTTCTTTGACTCCCGTAATTTTAGCTGAAATTTTTGATCTGAGTAATGGAGAAGAAGATTTAGAAATTGATTCTGAAGAATATGATATGATGTTGAGTTTAATGGGTTATGCTGGAGATAACCCCAATAAGTTATTGAAGAAACACTTATCGGCAGAATACAAATTTTTGGAAGATATAGAGGGAAAAGTCTTGCTGGGGAAGCACACTGTACATGACTACATCACCAGACATCAATTCCTGGTCATGTGTGCAGTGGTCAATAAGAAGAAAGTGGATTGGGCACAGATCATTTTTGATCTTATTAAGAAAAAGTGTAATAAGAAAGAAGTTTGCTTTGGAAGGATCCTGAGGATCTTCCTTAAGGAGAAGGCTGCTGAATCCCTGGTCTCACACACCATATTCATTAATGCCAGCAAGAGGCTCACATGCACCTTGTTTGGCAGGTGGGAGAGGACCATAACTAAGCCATCCAAAGCTTCAACCTCTTCCACCCCAGCTTCTGAAAGCACCAGGGCTGTAAGAGCCACTCCCCACCCTACTGAAGAGATCATCCCCACACCTCCATCTCTTCCAGCAACTCAACAACACTCACCCTCTACAGTTCATACTCCCTCTCCTCAACCACATCCACAACTCCAACAAGTTCATGTCCCTACTACAGTTACATTTTCTGCCACCTCTCCACCCCTAGATCTTACCAACATCCCCTCATCTCCTATTCAGGAATACCATCAACCCACTCCACCTCAATCACCCCTATCCCCTAATGCTACACCAGATCCAGCACCACCTTCATCTCCTCTTCCACCATACTTATCCTCCATACCATCCTTTAATCTCCTGACATCTCCTCCCAATTCTCCTCCTCCTCCACATCCATCCACTCAGGATGTCCCCATGACAGATGTACCTCCTCCATCATCTCCAACATCTACCATCCCTCAAAATGTCTCCACCTAACATTCTACTGAACCATCTGCTACTCCACCTCTGGATCCCTTCACCATCTCCTCTGTAATTACTCTCATCACTCCTCTACTCAAATCTCTTATAACAGAGGCCATTACACCTCTTGCTACTTCTATCTCTACTCTTTCTGCTCAACTCTTTGCCTTCACTGCTGCCCCCTCTTCATTTAGGGGCCTGGCTCCAGTTTTTACTGAAACAAGGTAGAGCGAGATGCTTGATGAAGAAGCTACAACAGCTCCAGTAATAACAGCAGTTCAAGCAGCAGCTCCAGCTCCAGCAGTGACAGAGGTAGTAACAGCAGCAGTAGTTGATACTGATTATACTGATACAGATTTAATTGATTTAATTCAATTCATTGATACTGACATGGACTTAGAAGAGTCAGTACCAGAGGACATTATTACTGGTGGTGATTTCATCATTAATCCCACAGTAAATTTTGATAATTTGTTAAAACATTTTGATATTGCATTGTTGTGATGTCCTACAGTAGAGTATACTAAGCCATTCTTGGCTATTGTACCATATACTTCCCCATTAAGTCCTCAAGTTGTAAAGCAACTTAGTGATAGTTTTGTTGTTCCTAAGCCCATAGTCATTCCAGCTTCCCCAGCAATGTCTTCTGCACCCAGTTATGTCATGGATGACTCTCCATTGCTAGATCTGGATGACTTGATCCTGGCTGATATTGAAGAAGAGAAAAAGGCAGCTACTGAAAGCACTGTCAGAATTAGTTCTCCAGCTTCTCCTGTGGCTTCTCCTCCAGCTCCTGTTGAAGTTCCTGCTCAAGCTCCATCTCTACCTGAAAAGCCTATCATTTCTGCTGAGGCTCTAAAAGATTTAAATGAGTTATGATAACCCTCAGAGATCTGATGATGATGATGATGAGGATGAGGATGATGATTCTGATGATGAGCCCAAGAGGAAGCCAGTTTCCAAGAAAATAAAACCTCCTCCTCCTCCTACTCCAAAGCCAAATCCAAATAATGACACTCCCTATTATATTCTCCAAAAGATAACTCCATACAAAGGGATGCCATCTTGGATGTGATTATCCAAAAATCAGCAGAAGGAGAGGAAGAGAAACAGAAGGTACTCTCCTCCTCCAGTTCAAAGATTCAGAAAAGATCCACCTCCTCCACCTACTCCAGCTGCTGGTGCTTCAGGCACAACCTCTCAAAGATCTGCCCCTGTTCAAACATATCAGAGACACCATGGGAGATCATCTTTTGAAAGCAGTTAGCATAGGCATTACTCTTCAGGCAAGCAACACCAATTGCAGCATCAACCACAGCAACAACATCAACCACAACAGCAAACATTCTCTGCAGATCAGAAAGCTGAAAGTTCTAAAAGACCATCTTCTTCTCCTGTTCCTTTTGAAGATCCAGAAACAACAACTACTGTTAGAATGGCCAGGTTCCAGGAACTAGTAGGCCTTTCTATGATTAACAAAGCCAAAGCTGAAGGAAAGGATCCTTCTGAATATTCCACAATGTCTAAGTACAGGAAAGAAGAGCTGAAAAGGTTTGAGAAATCAAACAAATTTTTCAATGTAGATGACTACAAGAAGTTGCAACCAGAAGCAGTTGTCCCCAGGGCTACATCTTTGAAGATTATAGGGGCTGCTGATATGACCATGACAAAAGTGCAAGCTTCAGATCCAAACAGAGAGATTTTGTTTACAAAGCCTGGAGAGAAGAGCAAGCAAGAAATGCCAAAGGAAAAGAAACAGAAGAAGTAAATTTTGAACACTTTTATTTTCTATAATTATCTATAACTGCTCTATATTCTGAACAAATCTTATGTATATATATATCTGCTGCATGTGTTAGTGATCTCTGCCAGATATATGCTTTTTCTGCTTTTTTATTTTCAATTTTGATTTGAGTCTGTAATTAGTGACCTCACCCAAATAGGGGGAGATTGTTGGATCCCTAGTAAGATTTGGGCTAGGTTCACTAAGTTAGGATCAAATGACCCATAATGTATAGCCAGAGTCATGGTTGTGTCCTAGAGTCTATGCCAAATCCTCAGTAGCAACATCACATGGACCAACCATCATCAGACTGCCAAAGACTCAAAGACTTAGAGTTTTTTCTAAAGACCAAGTAAAATGAGTTCGACGTTCATCGAACTCAGGTCGACGATAGTCGTGCTCAGCTCGACGATCTCAGAGTAAATTCTCTGAGCTGAGCTCGACGAACTTGGTACTCAGGTCGACGAAATTTGGACGCTATACTTCAACACTTCAAGATCAGAAAACATCTCCTTATTCTAAGTCCAGAGTCAGACTTTGGTCGACGAACTTGATTCTCAGCTCGACGAACTATGACAACAATAGCTAGAGTTATCCAGCAGTAGTTAAGTGGAACTCAGCTCGACGAAACCAATTCTTAGGTCGACGAATTCTGGATACTTCACTTCAACACCTTCATTCAGAAGCATTTGAAATTATTCCAAGTCCAGAATCATCTCCAGTCGACGAAGTTACAATCTCAGCTCGACGAACTTGAGACACAAAATAAGCAAGTCTGGATAATGCAGTTTTCTGCTTCAGCTTGATGATCTTGGAACTCAGCTCGACGAACAGAAGTCATCTGGTCGACGAACTCAGCAACTCAGCTCAACGAACTATGGACTCAGCTCGACGATTTCTGCTATCAGTTCGATGAATCCAGACTTAGTCATTTTTCCATCCTTCTATCCCTATTCTACTGCAATAATTCCTGAATAATTAATGCTCAAATATTCTCTGGAATATAACCGTTAGACAGAGCATTGATTAAGGTCTTCTCCAGGATTTTTGCCTACTATTTTTCCATGGGATAGTTGGGGAAATAATTCAATGCTGTTTATTCTCTAGGCCGTCAGCATTGATTACAGAAGATTTCAAAAATTCAAAAGATCATTTTTCTTCCAGGAAATATAAAAGAGATTTTCTCTCTTCTTCCTGGAGATAGACAAAGAGACAGACAGAAGAACAAGAGAGATAGACACATATAGAAAAATACAATCAGTCTGCGCTCAATTTCTTACACAAGATTTCTGATACAGAAGAAGCACTAGACCAGAACATCAGTAACTTTTGAAGAAGAAGAACAATCTATCAAATATCAAGAGTCTTTCTTCTTCATCTCTACAGGACACTTCAATGGACAACACTATCAAAGAAGTTCCTGGAGATTTCTCTGGTCAAGGTTGTACTATTGAAGGCATACTCACCCTATGGCAAAGCATCCCAGACTGAACCCTTTTACATCTCAGGGGGAGCTTTGACAACATCACTGAATCCATATAGTCTTCTCATTATGATTGAGAAAAGAATAATTTCATCACTCTCTCATCCCCACCTCTGTACAGGGTTTTAATTCACTTCAAAATTATTCTGGTTCACAAGTCTCCTTCCAAAAGACTTGAGGTTTGGTTTTTGAGCACCTGATCAAAGCTCATTGGTGTCAGGCACCTGATCAAAAATCTGAGTGGATTCCTACCAGGGTGGTAGAAGAGTGGATGTACCCAAGTTTAGGGGAACCACTATAAATTCTTGTGTTGTCTGGATTGCTCTTTTTCTTTTGTTTTTGTGCTGTGGATGTTTGTTAGGATTGTTATTTTAATTTTGTATCTGCACTAGATTAAAGTATAAGAAAATGTTAAAAACCCCTAAATACTCTATTCACCCCCTCTAGAGTATTCCTGATCTAACAGCTCACTTTCAGAGATGAATAGACAAGTGTACCATTACATCAAAAAAACTTGGAGGAAAAATCTTTTCAAGCTGACAGAGTATTTCAACAATTTCTCTTTGTAATAGAACAAGGTCGCGAATCTTGATAACTTTACTGCATATGGACTTGAAAAAATCTCCAAGTCTCATTAAAGTTAGTGCAACCTATTTCGGTAATGCCTTCCTAACAACAACTTGAAGCAAGAACTGCATTAAAATATGTGCATCATGACTCTTATATCCTCCTGAAAGTTTTTTGTCTTGCACAAAGCGGGATATATTGGATGAGCAAGCATATGGCAACTTAGCAGCCTTTAAGACACTACAAAAGGTTCCTTTTTCAGCACATGTCATTGAGAAAGTTTGATAACTCTAATTTTGTCCTTGTTTTTATATTACTTTTATTTAATAATTAGTTAGTTTATAAGTATATTTTATAATTTTATAATTTAAGTTTTCTAATTTCTTATTGCAGGGCAATCTGGGCTGCAAATCTCAATTTGGAGTCTATAGGGTTGATCAGGAGACAAAACTGGGCAAAAGCAGTAAATTTCAAAAGGACACGCTAAAGTCACGGGCGTGACCGACATGGTCACGGGCGTGACATCCTGGCGAGAACCCGACGTGTGGAAGGAGCTATCTGCCACGTCAATTAAAAGTACACACCCTAAGTTCACGGGCGTGACTATCATCACACGGGCGTGTTCTCCAGGCGTGACGTCCAGTGCTTTCCCTGTCTTCCAGTCAACGACAGTTTCTACTTGCAACAAGTCACGTGCGTGACACATTTGGCACGGGCGTGACGAACCCCCTGACAGCCCGGCGTGCCGACTTAATGCTGCAGTTTCATGCGTTGGGAGTTTTCTCAAGACACGCCCACGGTCACGGGCGTGACCATGGGCGTGACCCCTCCAACAATGGCCGGAGTTATTCCCGCCGTTTCTGCTTCCCGCCATTTTTCTATAACCGTCAAGACACGCCCTAGGTCACGGGCGTGACCTAGGGGCGTGACCCGCCAATTAACGACTTTTGGCGGTTTCGCGCCAACGTTCAGAGGACTTGAAGACGACGGTTCCGAGACCGACACGCCCTAGGTCACGGGCGTGACCTAGGGGCGCGACCGCACAACAACTTTTTCTATAAATTCCAGACAGCTTTAGATGCTCAAGGAGGAGATTTTTGGGAGCTTAATTCTATTTTCTTTACTGTTTTTCCTGCATTTTCAATTCATAGTGTAACCTTTATTTTCAAGTCGTTCTTTAATCATGTCTTTCTTTATGCTTTCATGTAATTCTCCCATCATGATGAGTAGCTAATTTCCCAATTAGCACTTGATCATGATGAACATTGGAATGAAATAAAATTCTTATTTTTGTCTCAATTTAGCAAGCATTCTATTTTCTAAACTTTGATTTATCGTTGATTTAAATTTTCTTCGAATTCATAAGTTGCAAATTATGTTTATTCGAGCTTAGATTCGTATCCTAGATTTACCGAGAGGTTGTGGATACGAGTAGATCACTCAAGGATAAAGAGAATTTCTTGCACCCCTCGAGAGAGGAACGCAAAATTCTTCCGCCTTGGAGTCAACTCCATTAGTGAGGTTCACCGCCTAAAGCAAGCTTAGGTCTTTTGACTGGCCGAGAGGTCTTAATCGATCTACCTAAGGTTAGTCGAGTGCGTATTCTCGAGAGAGGCGCTTCGTAGCTTTGGAACCTCCGCGGTCGAAGTTAATAATTTAGATGCTTGTGCTCTTTAATTTCGTGGATTTTATTCTAGCCCAAAGGGATTCCAGATCAAGTGTTAGCCTTTTATTCATCGAATTTCTCCTCTTAATTTAACGTTCGTTTTTCGCAAAACCATTTTTCCGATCGATAAAATAATAGCTCTTCCTTGTGAGTACAAATACTCAACGGTCCCCGAGTTTAAATACGATATTTCCTATACTAAATTTCGATAGGTGCACTTGCCTAGTTGAGAGTTTAGTTTGGATCATTTTCAAAACTTATAAAATCTACATCAAGTTTTTGGCGCCGTTGCCGGGGATTATTTTTTTGTTGATATTTTGAAAGCAAGGCTCTATTAATTTTATCATTTTCTTTTTGTTTTAGAAATATCAAAATAAAAAAAAATTTATTTTGTTTTATCTTGGTGTATGACCCGAGGGAATCCGTCGCCTCTTTTTGATTTGGATCCGGAAATCGAGCGAACCCTTCGGCACCGCTTACGATTTCAAGTTCCGAATTTTCAAGATACGGAATCCTTAGGAGACACTCCTAATCCTTCATTAATCCTCTCTCCGTCACCGCCTTCTTCTTCTCCTTCTTCATTTAGTTCTTCTTCTCATTCTCCTAGATCTCCTTCTTCTGCTTCTTCCAATATGGGTGAGCCAAATGCGGTTGAACAAAGGACTATGTCCTATTATGCCCGTCCAAACTTGGACGAGACTCAATCTAGTATTGTTCGCCCCGCTATTGCCCCTGAAAGTTCACCTAGTGTCAACTATGTTCACCTATGGGGGGGGGGGGGGAATAGGTGACGTGCAGCGTTTTTGCGGAATTTAAATTGTACCTGCACACGAAAATAAAACAACACAGCACAACAGAGTACACAGGCTATTTATAGTGGTTCCCCGACTTGGGTACATCCACTTTCCCCCTTCGACCTATGTAACGCCCCCGGTTTTTCTGTGTTTTGTTTGATTTTGGATTGGCGTTACGATGACGCATTTCCGGCCCTTCGCCGTTGTAGAGCGCGGTCCTAGCTCTGTAGGTTCCTTGTGTAGCCTGGTTGTAGCCAGTTGGCAAGTTTCCCCAGCTAGCCGGAGTCTGTTTTGGTGACTCGGTTGGGCCTCTTAGGGAAATGCTTGCGTTTTGGCTTCGGGAGGTGTTAGCCCGAGTGTTCGATCGTCGGATGTTGTTTTCGACCTCGCCGTTGTTTTCATGGCTTGGTTGTTTAGCTACGGTGCGAGTTTTGGTCGAAATCCGAGATCGTTTGCCTTCGCGTCGTTTCAGCGTTGTTTTGTTAACTACATGTTTGTAATGTTTGCTGTGCTGTGCGTGCCCGTTGTGGCTGAGCTTGTAGGCTGGTGCCTTGTCTCTTGTTTGCTAGGTGCTGGCAGGTTTCTTTTCTATGTAAGTTTGGGTGACACGGCCTGGGTCACGCCCGTGACCCAGGGCGTGTCGTGCTCGGGCAGAGCTCCCATTTCTCCGGTCGACGAATTTTTGGTCGACGGGGTTTTTTGTAGGAACACGGCCGTGATACGGGCGTGTCACAGGCGTGTCACGGGCGTGTCCCCCTTCGGTTCGTCGAGCTGCGCTCGATGGTCGTCAGGCGGTGTTTAGTGAGAACACGGCCCTGTCACGGGCGTGTCGTGTCGAACACGGGCGTGACATTGGGGCGTGTCTCTCTGTTCGACGATCGGCGCTCCACGATCGTCGGGCGGTGTTCGAGTTGGTACACGGCCTGTGACACGGGTGTGTCACAGGGCGTGTCCCTTGCTTCGTCGAGCGGAGATCGACTTTCGTCTAGTGGGTAGGTGCGTGAGTACACGCCCCGTGACACGGGCGTGTCGGGCCGTGTCACAGGCGTGTCTGGGGGGCGTGTCCCGTGTTTTCGTCGAGTGGAGATCGATGTTCGTCGAGTGTGTGAGTACACACCCCGTGACACGGGCGTGTCGGGCCGTGTCACGGGCGTGTCTTGGGCGTGTTCCGTACTTTTTTCCTGAAATCATCTTTTGTTGCCGTGGACTGCTTTTCCTCCTCATTTTCATCGTTCTCGAGTCTGGAGAGCTTCCAGCGGAAGGGTTTTGAGAGGAGGCGGTGGTTGTTTTGGCCGGCGATTTCGGGAGGGTTAGAGCCCATTTTTATCGTGTGATAGCGGATTCGGTTTGCTCTCGGCTAGATCTTCCCTTCAATGTAATTTTTTCTTGATTTAGGGTTCGATTCCAGGAATTTCTAAATATCTGATTTCTTTCTTCCCTCAAGTTTCAGCTTTGGTCTTCTAGGTGGCCGATCTTGCCGCCGGAGCCAAGCCGTGGTGCGGCTGTTGTTTGTTTTTCCGAAGAGGTAGAGGCAAGTGGCCCCTTGCCCTTGCCAAATTTTTTTCTAACCCATGATCTTTTTTATTTCTTCTGCAAAGCTCTGTTCTCTTTGTCCTTTTTCCTCCCTAGGGCAGCAGATTAAGTTATTACATCAAGCTTTTAATCAAGTGCTGATTCTTCATTTCTTTTCTGGAATTTTAATCAATGTTCTCTTTTGTCGGAGGTTTAGTGTCCAGTGGGTAGCTAGAGTTAGGGTGAGATGGCTTAAGCTGCGATTTTAGCAAGACTTACGTTTACCCTAAGTGGAAAGCGCTGACAGCGTCGAGTGAGCCGAGCTCACTCAACGCCGTCACCTAGCTTAGGACTTGCGGTTAAGTATTTTTAGGCGTCAGGTGAGTGGAGTTTACTTAACGCTGCGTCGAGTGGGCTCGACATTTCTGTCTTGAGTTCATGTGTACCTTAGGATTGTTAGTGTGACTTTTCCCTTCCTTTAGGGGGTGGTATTGGGTGTTCGGCAAATTTTTGCTTGCCGACTCTTGGGTTGTGGCAGGTGGTGGAGTTTTAGTGGCCTCTCGAGGGGTGGATTTTGACGTGGAGAGCTGTGGCCACCGCCTGTTTGCCCTGGTTTGGGTTGGTGTGTGGGACCCTAAAGCTGCCACTGGCGACCCCTTAGCCCTTTTTGTTGGATCTGATTTTGGTTATGTATTCAGATCCATGTTTTTGACCACTGCCACTTACCCACGTATTAGGAATGTTAGACTCTTTTGTTGAGCTTGTTGCTTTTATTGCTCGCACTTGGTGTGCTTTGCTGTGCTTTAGACAGTGCTCTTTTCTTACTGTCATGCTCTTTCTTTTGCTTATAGCAGCTTGTTGTCGGGTTGGTAAACCCTTCTTTTTGCTCTTAACTCTAATGCTTTATTTACACTTTTGATTATTTCCTTGCTGAGGTATTCTTTTCTTGAATGCCTCAGGTCCAGGTTGTAGCCGGTTCAGCGGCTAGTTCTTTTGGAGGGGCTGGTTTGTGGCCTCTTGGGTAGCAGAGACAGCTGATCCCGATTCTGTGAGGTAGTTCTTTACTTTTCTGTATAGACATACATACTCACCAGTGGGTTCGTGTCAGGTTGTTGGCGCCCACTGGTGGCTTCTTGCGATGCTGGGTATGAACTTAAACTGTTGTTTTTTTGCCTATTAGTGGTTGTTTACTTGCTTCTGGGAAGGATTTTTGCTAGGTTGCATGTTAGATATTTTAAACCCTAAAAGGATTATTATATGTATATCATGCATAGCATAATTATAAAACAAAGTCACTATATTTCCTTAGCGTAAAAAGACTACCTTTTATATCTATTATATTCACTTTAGAGTCGTGCTTACCATGAGTTGTCCCTCGGGGACACTCATGCTCACTAGGGTGTCAACTTAATTGAATCAAACTATTTTCTGCTGCGTATACTTATACTTTTAATTGTGGACTGGCTGATCCACCGTGCTGAGGGATACGGCCAATCAACATAACTGCTTTCCTTTCATAATTAATCAACGATTTTCCTTAAAATTTAAGGTGTGGAGTTTTGCCTGAGCGTGTGCAGTTATCCCCTGCACGACGTGGCCTCACGGCACGCGTTTTCTCTAGCTCTGATACGATTTTATCGTTGAGAAAATGCGGGTTGTGACAACCTATCTCCCAACCAGGGACGACTCAGTCACTTCTCCAACAGGATTGAAATCCAATCCTTGCATTATCGGAAGGAACCCTTCCACACGTAGGAGTCAACACTCCCACAAACCGGGTTGCACCCAACCCTTACAACTAGGAACCAATGTTCCTTTACAACAAAAGTAAAATATAATGTACAAGAAATACAAACTACGTGTGGAGACTACGGTGTCCCTCTTCGTTGACGACGTGATCTTGAAGTCTACAAAGAGTCCACAACCTTGGTCTCTCTTGGAGAGAATCTCCCCGGAACCGGCGGCGGCAAGATGGACGGCGGCTAGGTTCACGGGATCGGCGGCAACAACGATGTGTGGCTGCTGTTCTTTGGAGATCCAAACTTCGTAGCGAAGCAAGCTAGGTCTACCAACGGTCACACTAGGATCAATCGTCTCGATCGATTCGGATGGGGAAAATTTTCCCGATCTACAAATCAAGAGACAAAAGATCTCCGGTTAGACACGTGAGACGCTAAGCTTAGCTAAGCTTCTGTCGCAGGATGATCTGGGTGAAACCACGATCAAACGGCGACCAACTTGGCGAGATCGGCGACGGCGGCAGCGGCGGAGCGAAAAATAGCGATCTAGGTCACGTCGCGGCTCGCGTATTTCTTTTATTCTTCGCGGATCGTACTGTTCAAAAATACCCGTGTATTTATACACACGTATACTCCAAAGTGACTGTTGTCGGTCCCACCTGAAGGAAACCCTAGTTCCGGTTCAACATAGTCCAGCGGCAGAATCCGGTCCAGCAGCTTCCAGAGAAAACGCCAAGTAAAAATCGGCGAGAATCGCAGGTGATTCTCGACGAATCGGCGAGAATTAGTTAGTGATTCTCGACGATTCGTCGAGAATCACTAGTGATTCTCGCCGAATCACTTGTTGATTCTCAACGAATATAACTTGGTATTCATGATCTGCTCAACGATGGGTTCGGCGAGAATCACTAGTGATTCTCGCCGAATCTTACTTGGCACCATTTTGAGGTAGTCGGATAGAGTCGGCGAGAATCACTAATGATTCTCGACGATTCGGCGAGAATCACTAGTGATTCTCGCCGAATCGGCGAGAATCACTTGGTGATTCTTGTCGAATTACACTTAGACGAATTTTCGTCTTTCCACCCAAGAGCTGCTCCTTGACCCATCCTTGCTCCTTGTCTGCTCTTGTATAAACACGGCCCTGCACTTGAAATTAAGTGCACTCCAATAGAGAGAGTACACGTAGGCCAACACACTGATCTGCTCAACGAGGGATTACGTCGTGCAGACCCGTGTATATTGACCTACTGCACCCTGACATTGGTGTGCACTTAGCGTGAAATAACTGCAAGTACAACTTGAGAGGTTTCATCAAATACATTGTGAATTCATCTTAGCTTGACAGGTGGCTTCCTCAAATCCAGGTAATTGTGGATACAATAGCCAACAATCTCCCCCTATTTGACGAAGCCAAAACCCTACTAGCTAAGATGAATAACACCCATCAAATAATATAAACAACATTCAGAATTTAAATATGCAGCACAAGATAATATAGGCAGACAAATCAAGACTTGAGTCATTCATAATTTCAAATGCATATATATATATATATATATATATATATATATATATATATATATATATATATATGTATATATACATAATCTCAAGATTGTTCAAATAATAACAATAACCATTAATCGTTCTTAAGAGAGAATGACAAGTTATAAAGTTTTGACTATTTTTCTTTGGCTAAGTCATCCTTGAGTTTTTGCGCCAAATACTTCTTTCTTTGCCTCTCCATATACTCTTTGGGCTTCAGATAATATCTAGGAGGAGGAGCTTTATCTGCCGCTGTGTTGGTCCTGAAGAAGATGTTTCGTTTCGCTTCATACGTCTTGTGCATTTCCCACTCATACTGGCTGTATACTTCGTTTCGATTGATTTCTCCTTTTTCCTGTAGCCAGAAGGTGTCCAAGATGATATTCTTTGAAACTGGACTCCACTTTTCATTTCTTACTTCCTCCTCACTCAGTCGAATTCTCTTTTCAGCTTGTGTCTCCTTGGAGGTCCCTTCTTGAGCTTTTCTCTTGCCCCTGGCTTTTGCTAGGGCCTCTTGGTCAAACATGCTCATCAGTTTTGCTTTAGAAATAGCCCTAGCATCAGCTTCACTCATGGGAACATCAGCAGCGCTTACTCCCTCAACAGCACTTACTCCCGCAGCAGCCGTAGTAGTCTCAGGAGCATGAATACCTGCAGGATTCAAATCGACGCCTAACTCCTGTTGGAGCATCCACCAGCAGCTGCCATAGACATATTTGTTTGACTGTTCGAAGTTTGTGATCATGATTTCTTGAAGCTCAGCCATCTTAGCTATGTATTCCTT
The DNA here is from genome assembly GCA_039583875.1 of Platanthera guangdongensis. Classification (NCBI taxonomy): domain Eukaryota; kingdom Viridiplantae; phylum Streptophyta; class Magnoliopsida; order Asparagales; family Orchidaceae; genus Platanthera; species Platanthera guangdongensis. The sequence goes on from CM077151.1 coordinate 101,136,024, forward strand.
CTCCCTCTTTTTGGCTTCGACTGCGATGGAGTTTGCATAGGAGTGCAGTGAGTCATCAATATGCTTGGTAGTCTTGGAGAATTCAGTGACCAAGGCCTGCTGATTGGAGTTGAGGATTACCATATTACCGTCAAACTTTTGAATGTTGTTTGCTACAACATGAGCATTCTGATTCACTACAGCAATAGTATCAGTGTTCTTTTTCAATCCGGCCATAAGAAGAGTGACCGCTTGGCCGGCCGCTGTATACTTTTCTTCAAATTTCTTGTCCATCATGTCAAGTTTATGATTGATCTCCACCATGTTCTTGAGCATGAGATTTTCAGACTTCTTAATCCTTTGCAGCATTTTATTCTGAGCTTTATCAAAGGAGGCTTTAAGCTCATTTACTATGCCCTGAATGATATTCACGGTATGAGTGGCTAGATTATCTCGTAGTGGAAGATCCGGAGGCACTTCTTGGCCTTGCACTTCATCAGATGCACCTGTAGAGCTGGACAGGAGCACAGCCTCTAAGGGAGGAATACTTGCAGCATATGCAGATTTCTCGGACTCCCCCTCCACTCGTGCACCAATGTTTTCAGGAATGATTTCAGGTGTGTGCTTGTCAGATGGAGGTTCAATGAGATCCTGAGTCTCCAATGCTTCTTGTCCATCATTGCCATCATCCTCTCCTTCATCATCCATGAAATCATCTTCATCAGCATCCTCTTCCAACTCTTGGTCAGCAGTCCCCTGTACATCAGCTTCGGCTCCTTGATCGTTCTGGTTCAGGGCCTCCTCATTCTCCGGCACAGCTTCACTGTCTTCTTGTATATCTGCCACCGCATCTCTGGCTATCTGGGAGATGTCAGATACGATGTGAGCATCAGTGGGTAGAGACTCCCCCTCAATTCCTGCAGTCAAAGCGTCAGGAATTTCACTGGGGATTACTGCTGGAGATACTTCCTGTTGTTCTTCCATGGCAGCCTGCCCAATTCGCCTCTCCCATCTGTCAAAAACACTTGAGTCCATTTTCTTCAAGTAGTGTAGAGGAACACCATTGCTCATGTCATACTTGTCTCCATTCAGCTGATTGAGATACAGACTTATGATTCGGCCAAAGCTCGGAGATCTCAGGGTGTCCTTTATCTTCTCAAACAACAAAGCCCCCCAGTTGAAACTTTTCCGACAGACAATTGCCACCAGTATCTTGAACATGTCCCCAGAGATATGGTCATGAGAGCCTGGCTTGCAGATGAGTACTTTTCCGATTATGTCTGATAGAAGCTTCCCTTCTTCATTCATATCCTTGCGCTTTATTGACCGTGTTCCTCGAGGGAGTCCACAGAATAATAGAGTCCGAGTTTTGTCTTCTTCCTCAAGATAGTCCTCATGCTCCGAGCTAGAGAGCTGCAGGAAGCGGGTCAGCTTGCTGGCAGACATCTTGATCTTTGCCCCGGCTACCTTGCTTTTGATAAGAGAATCGTCATTCCGGAGTTTTGCGGTTGCAAAGAACTCCAGCACCTCCTTGTCCAGGATTTTACAGGGATGCTCTAGGACGAATGAGAGTCCAGCCTCCTCTAGCATAAGGATGATGTTCCTGAATTCATCTGAGGCATGAGAGAACCCTGTGCGAACCAGCTCGCATCCGGTGACCAGCCCAACAGTTGTCCTTAGAGCCATCGTAAATCTAGGGATAAAAGTCCTACTCTATGCTTAATCAAAAATCAAAAAGGATGCGACACTAGTAATCAAGTCCAAGTAAGGGTGAGGGGGTGGTTACCTAAAAGCGTAGACGGGAGTTAGATGGTTGAAGATGAGGGGCACCGGACGGGAGAGATCGTCGGTGAGCTTCCTGCAGGATGTCGACGGAAGCCGGCACGGTTCGGCGAGATACTTGCGGGAAGACGATGGAGACCTTTGGTGAGAAACTTCGGTGGGATTCTTGCGCGAAACCTTCGATGAGAAACTTGCGGATTCGGTGAGTTTCCTGCGCGATTCGGCGAGTTTCCTGCGGGATTCGGCGGGAGACCTTCGATGGAGACCAATTCGGCGAGAGTCTTGCGGGAGTCGGCGAGTTTCCTGCGGAGAAGGAGTCGATTCGGCGAGCTTCCCTTGCGGCGAGAATCGACAAGTTTTCCTGCGGAGAGCGTTCTTAGGCGGGATTCCTGCGGGAGGTGAAGGGTCGGCGGGAATGGGTTTCTTCTTAAATGAGATTCTCCTTAAAGCCAAGCTCGACGAGTTAAATGGGATTCTCACGGTTTCGTTTGTCTAAGTTAATTTGAAAGTCTTCTAACTATATAGATACTCCTTAAAGCCAAGCTATTAGGGTTTGAGCCGGCTTTTCCATATAAATTAATTTAAGCATCTTCTAAGTATGTAAATACTTCGTAAGGCCAATCTACGTTGGTTTTCAGTGAACTAATTTAAGCTTGTAGACTTCAAGATCACGTCGTCAACGAAGAGGGACACCGTAGTCTCCACACGTAGTTTGTATTTCTTGTACATTCTATTTTACTTTTGTTGTAAAGGAACGTTGGTTCCTAGTTGTAAGGGTTGGGTGCAACCCGGTTTGTGGGAGTGTTGACTCCTACGTGTGGAAGGGTTCCTTCCGATAGTGCAAGGATTGGATTTCAATCCTGTTGGAGAAGTGACTGAGTCGTCCCTGGTTGGGAGATAGGTCGAAGGGGGAAAGTGGATGTACCCAAGTCGGGGAACCACTATAAATAGCCTGTGTACTCTGTTGTGCTGTGTTGTTTTATTTTCGTGTGCAGGTACAATTTAAATTCCGCAAAAACGCTGCACGTCACCTATTCCCCCCCCATAGGTGAACATAGTTGACACTAGGTGAACTTTCAAGTGGTATCAGAGGGAGGTTACTCATCAAAAAGGTTTACACCTTGAGTAGTATCCTTGAGTAGTATCAAAGATAATTTTCGTGTACAGGCCCATAACCCACAGGTCCGAGGATCGGAACCTCGCTTTGATACCACTTGAAAGTTCACATAGTGTCAACTATGTTCACCTATGGGGGGGGGGGGGAATAGGTGACGTGCAGCGTTTTTGCGGAATTTAAATTGTACCTGCACACGAAAATAAAACAACACAGTACAACAGAGTACACAGGCTATTTATAGTGGTTCCCCGACTTGGGTACATCCACTTTCCCCCTTCGACCTATCTCCCAACCAGGGACGACTCGGTCACTTCTCCAACAGGATTGAAATCCAATCCTTGCACTATCGTAAGGAACCCTTCCACACGTAGGAGTCAACACTCCCACAAACCGGGTTGCACCCAACCCTTACAACTAGGAACCAACGTTCCTTTACAACAAAAGTAAAATAGAATGTACAAGAAATACAAACTACGTGTGGAGACTACGGTGTCCCTCTTCGTTGACGACATGATCTTGAAGTCTACAAAGAGTCCACAACCTTGGTCTCTCTTGGAGAGAATCTCCCCGGAACCGGCGGCGACAAGATGGACGGCGGCTAGGTTTACGGGATCGGCGGCAACAACGATGTGTGGCTGCTGTTCTTTGGAGATCCAAACTTCGTAGCGAAGCAAGCTAGGTCTACCAACGGTCACACTAGGATCAATCGTCTCGATCGATTCGGATGGGGAAAATTTTCTCGATCTACAAATCAAGAGACAAAAGATCTTCGGTTAGACACGTGAGACACTAAGCTTAGCTAAGCTTCTGTCGCAGGATGATCTGGGCGAAACCACGATCAAACGGCGACCAACTTGGCGAGATCGGCGACGGCGGCGGCGGCGGAGCAGAAAACAGCGATCTAGGTCAAGTCGCGGCTCGTGTATTTCTTTTCTTCTTCGCGGATCGTACTGTTCAAAAATACCCGTGTATTTATACACACGTATACTCCAAAGTGACCGTTGTGGGTCCCACCTGAAGGAAACCCTAGTTCTGGTTCAACATAGTCCAGCGGCAGAATCCGGTCCAGCTGCTTCCAGAGAAAACGCCAAGTAAAAATCGGCGAGAATCGCAGGTGATTCTCGACGAATCGGCGAGAATCGCAGGTGATTCTCGACGAATCGGCGAGAATCAGTTAGTGATTCTCGACGATTCGTCGAGAATCACTAGTGATTCTCGCCGAATCACTTGTTGATTCTCAACGAATATAACTTGGTATTCATGATCTGCTCAACGATGGGTTCGGCGAGAATCACTAGTGATTCTCACCGAATCTTACTTGACACCGTTTTGAGGTAGTCGGATAGAGTCGGCGAGAATCACTAATGATTCTCGACGATTCGGCGAGAATCACTAGTGATTCTCGCCGAATCGGCGAGAATCACTTGGTGATTCTCGTCGAATTACACTTAGACGAATTTTCGTCTTTCCACCCAAGAGCTGCTCCTTGACCCATCCTTGCTCCTTGTCTGCTCTTGTATAAACACGACCCTGTACTTGAAAGTAAGTGCAGTCCAATAGAGAGAGTACACGTAGGCCAACACACTGATCTGCTCAACGAGGGATTACGTCGTGCAGACCCGTGTATATTGACCTACTGCACCCTGACATTGGTGTGCACTTAGCGTGGAATAACTACAAGCACAACTTGAGAGGTTTCATCAAATACATTGTGAATTCATCTTAGCTTGACAGGTGGCTTCCTCAAATCCAGGTAATTGTGGATACAATACCCAATAGCCCCCAATAATTTTGAGTTGAAGCCAAGCATCATCCAAATGGTACAACAATATGTACAGTTTGATGGGCTTCAAGATGAAGATCCAAACGCGCATATTTCAAATTTCTTAGAAATATGTGATACTTTTAAAATTAATGGTGTATCCGATGATGCCATCCGGCTAAGGTTATTTCCATTTACATTGCGCACTAAAGCCAAGCAGTGGTTGGGTTCTCTACCGAGAGGATCCATCACAACTTGGGCTCAAATGACAGAAAGATTTCTTACGAAATACTTTCCGCCGGCTAAAACGTCTAAATTGCGCAATGATATCACTTATTTCTCCCAACTTGATTCGGAAACGTTATATGATACTTGGGAGCGTTTCAAGGAATTGCTTCGTCGATGTCCTCATCATGCAATTCCGGATTGGTTACAAATCCAAACCTTCTATAACGACCTAAATTCTCAAACTAGGCAACATATCGATGCCGCCGCCGGTGGAATGCTTAATAACAAAACACCTGCGGCCGCACAAGAGCTTATAAAAGGTATGGCTTTGAATACCTATCAATGGAGTACACCTCGGTCTAAACCACCTAAACCGGCTGGGATGTATGAAATCGATACGGTTTCAAGTTTGTCTCTCCAGGTTGAGCAACTGCAAAAACAGATGAACGAGATGTCTGCTTCCTCATCCAAATCTACCTGTGAGCCCCAATATTGGGAGCCTTCTACTATTGCCGAGCATGTGGATTACATGGGTAATCCGAATCGGCCACCTTATAATCCGGGTAACAATTTTGGCAATACCTATCACCCGGGTATAAGGAATCACCCCAACTTCTCTTGGAGTAATCCGGGGAACGCGGCGCGCCCGCCGAACACGATTCCACCCGCCTATTTTCCACCGCAAGCTCCCAAAGCTCCCAATCTCGAGGAATTGTTCACTAAATATACGACTACAAATGATGCCAACATCCGGAATCTCACCGGATCTCTTCGAAGTTTGGAGACACAAATTGGGCAAATCGCTAAAATGCTCTCCGATCGTCAACAAGGAGCGCTACCTGGCAATACAGAGCCCAACCCAAAGGAGCATGCCAAAGCCATCACCCTACAGAGCGGGAAGGAGGTAACCACTTCTCCAAATCCGGTTGATACTTCTCCAATTCCGGTTGATACGGAGGTAATAATTTCTCCATCTTCTCCTCCGCCTAAGCCTTCTACTTTTAATAAACCAAAAGCTTATCAACCACCTCTTCCCTATCCATCTAGAATGCAAAAAAACCGGGTGGATGAACATCACGGTAAATTTTTGGACATATTTAAACAAATCCAAATTAATCTACCGTTTTGTGAAATAATCGTACAAATGCCGAAATACGCCAAGTACCTCAAGGATCTTTTATCCAATAAAAAGAAACTTGAGGATATCTCCACGGTTCAATTGAATGCAGAGTGTTCCGCAGTTTTACTTAATAAATTACCTAAGAAATTACCCGATCCGGGTAGTTTCTCCATTCCCTGTTTATTTGGTGATTTATTAGTAAAACGTGCGTTAGCCGATCTAGGCGCCTCAATCAATTTAATGCCTTATTCTTTAGTTAAGAAGTTGGGATTAGGAGAACCTAAACCCACAAGAATGTGCATTCAATTGGCGGATCGGTCTGTCAAGCTCCCTATGGGGATCATAGAGGATGTGCTTGTCAAAGTTGACAAGTTTATCTTTCCGGTAGATTTCGTCATCTTTGACATCGAAGAGGACACCGAGGTCTCACTCATCCTCGGTCGCCCTTTTCTTGCCACCTCGCGCGCAATTATAGACGTTAGTAATGGGAAACTTCTCCTTAGAGTCGGAGATGAAGAAGTTACCTTTACTATTGACACGTCTATGAAAAACTCGCTCTCAAATGACGACTCATGTTATTATTTGGAGGCTTCTCCTGAAGAAGACTCTTTTCTTTTTTCTGAAAAATCTTTATCTTCTATTGATCATGATGCCGATTTAGAACATTTAGATTTAATTGCTAATGAAAATAGTGCTAATCTCTCGATCACGCACGCACCTATTTTTGAACTTTTAGAAATTGGTAGTGATCGTTTGAAAACTTCTTATGATGAACCCCCCGCGTTAGAACTAAAACAATTGCCTGATCATTTAGAGTATTTATTTTTAGCGGAGGATTCAAAACTTCCGGTTATTGTGTCGGCCTACTTGACCGATGAAGAAAAAATTAAATTATCTCATACTTTAAAACTTCATCGCCGCGCAATTGCGTGGAAGATCACGGATTTGAGAGGGATTAATCCCTCCTTTTGCACCCATAAAATTTTATTAGAAGAACACGCTCACAAAACCATTCAACCTCAACGCCGGCTAAATCCTAACATGAAGGAGGTAGTCAAGGCCGAGGTAATAAAATTATTAGATGCGGGTATCATATATCCAATTTCGGATAGCTCTTGGGTGAGCCCGGTCCAAGTGGTGCCCAAGAAAGGAGGGTTAACGATAGTGCCTAATGATAAAAACGAGTTAGTTCCCACTCGAACCGTTACCGGATGGCGTGTGTGCATCGATTACTGTAAATTAAATGATGCCACCCGTAAGGATCACTTTCCTTTGCCGTTTATTGACCAAATACTTGAACGGCTATCCGGGCACTCATTTTATTGTTTTCTTGATGGTCTCTCGGGATATTTTCAAATCCCAATCGCGCCCGAGGACCAAGAGAAAACAACCTTCACTTGTCCGTTTGGCACCTTCGCTTATCGAAGGATGCCTTTTGGTTTGTGCAACGCGCCGGCAACCTTCCAAAGGTGTATGCTAGCGATCTTTGACGAATTAGTGGAGGATATCATGGAGGTTTTCATGGACGATTTCTCCGTTTTTGGAGATTCGTTTGATTTATGTTTGGCAAACCTTTCCCGTGTACTCCAAAGATGTGAGGACACGAACCTAGTTTTAAACTGGGAGAAGTGCCATTTTATGGTACGGGAGGGTTTGGTCTTAGGCCATAAAATTTCTAGTAAGGGCATAGAGGTAGACAAAGCAAAAATTGAAACTATAGAAAAGCTACCTCCCCCTTCAAATGTTAAGGCCGTTCGTAGTTTTTTGGGGCATGCCGGTTTCTATCGCCGGTTTATTAAAGATTTTTCTAGAATAACTAAGCCCCTAACCCACTTGTTAGAAAAAGACGCGCCGTTCATTTTTGATGAAAATTGTTTGTGTGCTTTTTCTCTTATTAAAGAAAAATTGATTAACGCTCCTATCATGATCGCTCCCAATTGAGAGCTTCCTTTTGAGATAATGTGCGACGCTAGTAGTTTTGCCGTTGGTGCGGTGTTAGGACAACGCATAAATAAAAACTTTCATCCTATCTATTATGCAAGCAAAACATTAACCACCGCACAGGAAAATTACACGACCACCGAAAAAGAATTATTAGCCGTAATTTTCGCATTTGATAAATTCCGCTCATATCTCACTTTGTCTAAAATTATTGTTTTTACTGATCATTCGGCTTTGAGATATTTACTACCAAAAACAGATGCAAAGTCGCGATTGATTAGGTGTATCTTACTACTCCAAGAATTTGATTTGGAGATTCGCGACAAGAGAGGAGCGGAGAACTTGGCGGCTGATCATCTTTCGCGGTTGGAGAACCCAAATTCGGGGGAGCTCATGGAGGAGGACATTGATGACACTTTCCCCGAGGAGCGCCTTCTCGCCATTCATAAGGTAATCACCCTCCCCACTCCTTGGTTCGCCGATTTCGCAAATTATCTTGTTGCGAGATTCCTCCCGAATGATTTTTCTTCTCAAGAAAAGAAGAAATTCTTTTCTGATTTGAAAAATTATTTTTGGGAGGATCCCTTCTTTTTTCGTGTTTGTGCGGACCAAGTAGTGCGGAGGTGTGTTTCTCATGAGGAAGGCGCACAAATTTTAACGCATTGTCATGAGGGACCCACCGGTGGGCACTATAAAGCTAATCGGACGGCTCAGAAGGTACTTGAAGCGGGCTTCTATTGGCCAAGCATCTTCAAGGATGCTCACGCCCATGTAAGTCGTTGTGAACAATGCCAACGCTCAGGTAATATTTCCCGCCGTGATGAAATGCCATTAAATACATTTTTAGAAATAAAAGTTTTTGATTTATGGGGGATCGACTTTGTTGGACCGCTACCAACATCGCATGGAAATAAATATATTTTGGTAGCGGTCGACTATGTGTCACGGTGGGCGGAAGCGCAAGCCCTTCCCACTAATGACGCCCGAGTCGTGACCCAATTTCTCAAAAAACTATTTTCACGATTTGGAGCACCGTGGGCAATAGTTAGTGATAGGGGCACCCACTTTTGTAACGCACAATTCGCTAAGGTTTTGTCTAAATATGGCGTTACACATAGGTTAGCCACCCCCTATCACCCTCAAACAAGTGGTCAGGTAGAAGTAGTTAACCGTGAAATCAAACGAATTTTGGAGAAAACGGTTTCTACTAATAGAAAGGATTGGTCGGTCAAGCTTGATAATGCTCTTTGGGCTTATCGGACCGCATACAAGACCACTATCGGTTGTATGCCGTACCGATTGGTCTATGGGAAAGCATGTCACTTACCGGTTGAGCTTGAGCACCGCGCCTTTTGGGCGCTTAAATTTTTAAATCTAGATGAAAATTTGTCCTCCGAGCTTCGGAAATTCCAAATTAACGAGCTCGATGAGTGGCGCTCCTTAGCCTATGAAAGTAATAAACTTTATAAGGAGCGCACAAAATTTTATCATGATAAAAAAATTAAGCACCCTAAAGATTTCAAACCGGGAGACCAAGTTCTCCTCTATAATTCGCGCCTCCGACTTTTTTCGGGCAAACTCAAGTCCCGATGGTCCAGCCCTTTTATTGTAAAAGAGGTATGGCCATATGGGACAGTGCTTCTCTCGCACCCGGAACAAGGATAATTTAAAGTGAATGGGCACCGGTTGAAGATATTCCTCGCCGGCGATACTACTAATGAGTACCGGGAGGAAATTAACCTCCCGAACCCATAAACGAGTGCCCCTCTTTGGTCGAGCTCAACGACAATAAACAAAGCGCTTGTGGGAGGCACCCCATGCTTATCTTTTCTTCTTAATTTTAATTTTATTTAAATTTTTGCAGGTTTGAAGGACATCTTTTTCGGCGTGACGATCGACGGAGTTGAGCGCCAAGTTTACGCGTTTCTTCAAGTCGGTAACTTTTGTTTTATTATCGTTTAGTTGAATCTTAACAAAAAAAAAACAAAAAAAAAAAAAAAAAAACAAAAAAAAAATTAAAAAAAAACAAAAAAAAATTTTCTGCTCGTACATGCCTCTGTCACGGGCGTGACCTATGGGTCACGGGCGTGACCTATGGGTCACGGGCGTGACCTATGGGTCACGGGCGTGACAGAGACGTGTTTCGTTCGTCGAGCGAAACCCGAGAGTGGTTTCGTCGAGTGCAGCGTTCCGTTCGTCTTTCGGTACTATCACGGGCGTGACCATCATTCGTCACGGGCGTGGCTAGCCCGAAACTTCGTTCGACGAAGTGAAGCTGGGAAGCTTCTCTTCCTGCCCAGTCATGGCCGTGACAGTTAGTGTCACGCCCGTGACGCTGGCAAGTCACGGTCGTGACTCGCCCGAAAACAAAAAAAAAGAAATTTTTTTTTATTCTCGTTTTCAGATACACGCCCCAGGGTCACGGGTGTGACCCTGAGCCGTGTTATCGAATCCGAGGCGTGACCCCGGGTCAACGCCTCGGATTCCCTTGCCTTTATGTTTTTTAAGAGACACGCCCCAGGTCACGGGCGTGACCTGGGGCGTGGCCTTGGAATCCAATGCCAGCGTATTGGATTCCTGCACCAGACACGCCTTACACGCCCAGAGTCACGGGCGTGACTCTGGGGCGTGACCAGGGAATCCGAGGCAGGAGGCCTCAGATCCTCTTTTATTTTTGTCCCGTGCTTGTCACGCCCCCGGTCACGGGCGTGACATGGGGGCGTGACCAACCCGAAAACCCTATAAATAGGGATTTTCCCCCTATTCTTCCTCCACACCATCCACCCTTCTCTTCTCCCTTTGCTAACCCGAATCCTTCTTTCTTCTTCCAAAATTCCTCGCCACAACCCTCGCTCCACCGCTTCCTCCTCCGAGCACCCCGCGGATCCCGCCGCAGCGGAAGCCATGCTCCTTTTTCAAAACCAAACCCAGCAGGAGCGCAGCGAGCGCCTACGCGCCAAACCCCTTGGGGTGTTCCGCATTTTAGATTGGGCGATCCTCGCCACATTTGGAGCTGCGGATTTGGTGCGGGGATTTCTGTCCACCCCTGGATGGAGTTCCCTCTTCTCTATTTCCGAGCATGCCTTTCTTGAACTCACCGTTGAGTTCTTGGCTTCATTCGAGTTCCGCTGGGCGGCCAATGACGACTTCATCATCTTTCACCTAGGTGGGATGGTGCATCAGCTCACCATCCGCCAGCTCAATGTCGTCATGGGCTTCTGCTCGGAGGCTTTTTCCCAATCTCCCGCCTATCTCGATTTAATTACTGATTTCCCGACCGATTTCAACCTTCTCGCCTTTTGGGCGGAAATCAGTAGTGACACCGCCCCCTACACCCCAAAGAAATCCAAAGGCAACCAACTCATTTCTCCCGCCTTACGTATTCTCCACAACCTCCTTACCTTCACTATTTCTGGTCGCGGCGATAGCCACGGGGTGGTGACTCGGGCAGACTTACTATATTTATATAGTATGTTTTACCGGGTCCCCCTCAACCTTGGTTATCTGCTCGCAATTTTCTTTCGGCACCAGGCCAAAAATGCGAGGTTGGGAGCAGTGCATGGCGGGAACTTCATCACTTTCCTCGCGAAGCAGCTCGGCATTTGGGATGCTCTTCCACGCCTCAGCTACGTCCAGACGCCGCAAGTCATCCAGTTCCAGACCCTTCAGGCCCTCGGCCTAGCGCGGCGACGTGATGAAGAGTTTGAGGCTATTCCCCCCGCAGTCGGTGGTGGAGATCTTGGCCTTGATTACGGTGCCGGTCCCAGCGACACTATTCACTCTCCCCAGATTCCTCCACCACCGCAGGACCCTTCTTCCGAGCCCGACCCTCAGAGCTATTGGGATCGTCAGTTTGCGTCTCTTCACACACGCTTAGATACGATGCAGGCCGATTTCGACGCTCGATTTGTGAGTTTTGACAGTCGATTTACCACGCTAGCGACAAATCAAGCCTCCTCCATGGCACGTATTGAGCGTGAGTTTTCAGACCTCCGGACGCACTATCAGGAGCCGCGGCAGCATAGCGATGAGGATTAGCCTGCTTTCTTTTTCTTTGGGATTGTAGACCGCCCTATTGTATCTTTTCTTTTTATCATTTTCTTTTCCTTTGTCATGTATCTTTTCTTTTTCGTACAATAAAAAAATATGTTTTGCTTCAGCTTTATCTTCTAGGTACTTTTTGGTGCTGCATGACCCGCTTCAGGGAAGTCTCCTATCTTTTCTCTTTATTTATTTATTTTTCATTGGGGACAATGTCTTGTTTAAGTATGAGGGGATTTTTCTCAAGCAAAACATACAAAAAATCATACTAGTTTTCAAAAAAAAAAAAGAAAAAAAGGATTTTATTTCTTTTGTGCAATTTTGTTTTTGCTTACTTTACAAAAAATACAAAAATAAAAAAATAGGATTACTTTCAAAATTAGGGAGATCTTTATTTCTCTATTTACTCACATGCGAAATTCTAGGTATTCAACTTTTACATAAGTTTAGAAAATTTTTGATGCTTTAATTGAATTTTGAATTTTGTAGTAGAACTGTTGGCCATGCTGTGTTTCTAGTTAAGTGCACATGTTAGTAGAATTTGAGTAGAATTAAATATTCAGCATACAATTAGATTTTTCTTTTTCTAAATGCGTAGAAATAATTTATTTTACTTCTACTTGGAAACCGGTAAAATCTAAAAATAGTTTAGGAGAGTGTGTAGAAGTTTACTAGAGAGATATTTCGCGGATCAAGAAAGAGGTATTCTTTCTCGATGTCTAGAACTTGCCCTCTAGCTATTCTCAAGACTTTGCATAGGTTAAACTCATTAGCATGAAAAGGATTTAGGCATTTCTTTTGGGCTAGTTTGAGCCTTTGCACCCGTACCTAACGTTTTACCCTTGCTAAGACAATTTGAGCCTATACCCTTCCTTTTGTTATTGCTTCACCAACACTTTACCAAAGCCTAAAACGCATCCTAATTATACACCTAAAACCGAGCTTGAAATTATACATAAAACCAGTTTATGTGTGATTAGGAGCCATTTTATTTTGGTGGCTTTTGAAAATATACAAGAGTTGTTCTATTTTTCACTTCTCCTCTAAAAAAAAAACAAATAAAAGAAAAAAGGAAAAAAAAAACAAAAACAAAAAAAAGAAGAAAAAAGGGGAAGTTGAAAAAATATTCAACATATTGAAAAAAAAACAAAGGAATTGGCGGAGTTTTTCAATTTATTTCTTTTGTGCAAGCTCTCTTTATGTTTTGGTGTGTCTACCCATCGCATTTATCCTTGTTTTTCCAAACCAAAAACCTAAGCCTACATTCCAACCTACTTAAGTCCTACTGATTTGTGCTTATAAGTTAACCTAGTGCCGTGGCGAGAGTGTGAAAGGGCAAGCCTATGGCCATCGACATTGATGGATTTCTTTGGAGGGTATCCCGATCTTCGATTTGTGCAATGTTATCTTAGCAAACACGCTACTTTCTCCCTAAACGTGATTCGAAGATTTATCGTGTTTTCATCTTTGAAGTAAAAATAAAAAGTGGAAACATATTTTAGAAAATTAAAAAATTAATTTGTATGCTGAGTAGATTTTTCTACAATAATAACTACAAGCATAGACATAAGACTTCGCATTATACTCCTTATGTTCAGTTTTCATTTTTAGCATTAAGATTTTTCTACTCTCCATGAAAAGTTGTTTGCTCGGGACAAGCAAACGAGTAAGTATGGGGGTATTTGATAACTCTAATTTTGTCCTTATTTTTATATTACTTTTATTTAATAATTAGTTAGTTTATAAGTATATTTTATAATTTTATTATTTAAGTTTTCTAATTTCTTATTGCAGGGCAATCTGGGCTGCAAATCTCAATTTGGAGTCTATAGGGTTGATCAGGAGACAAAACTGGGCAAAAGCAGTAAATTTCAGAAGGACACGCTAAAGTCACGGGCGTGACCGACATGGTCACGGGCGTGACATCCTGGCGAGAACCCGGCGCGTGGAAGGAGCTATCTGCCACGTCAATTAAAAGTACACGCCCTAAGTTCACGGGCGTGACTATCATCACACGGGCGTGTACTCCAGGCGTGACGTCCAGTGCTTTCCTTGTCTTCCAGTCAACAGCAGTTTCTACTTGCAACAAGTCACGGGCGTGATACATTTGGCACGGGCGTGATGAACCCCGTGACAGCCCGGCGTGCCGACTTAATGCTGCAGTTTCAGGCGTTGGGAGTTTTCTCAAGACACGCCCACGGTCACGGGCGTGACCATGGGCATGACCCCTCCAACAATGGTCGGAGTTATTCCCGCCGTTTCTGCTTCCCGCCATTTTTCTACAACCGTCAAGACACGCCCTAGGTCACGGGCGTGACCTAGGGGCGTGACCCGCCAATTAACGACTTTTGGCGGTTTCGCGCCAACGTTTAGAGGACTTGAAGACGACGGTTCCGAGACCGACACGCCCTAGGTCACAGGCGTGACCTAGGGGCGTGACCGCCCATCAACTTTTTCTATAAATTCCAGACAGCTTCAGATGCTCAAGGAGGAGATTTTTGGGAGCTTAATTCTATTTTCTTTACTGTTTTTCCTGCATTTTCAATTCATAGTGTAACCTTTATTTTCAAGTCGTTCTTTAATCATGTCTTTCTTTATGCTTTCATGTAATTCTCCCATCATGATGAGTAGCTAATTTCCCAATTAGCACTTGATCATGATGAACTTTGGAATGGAATAAAATTCTTATTTTTGTCTCAATTTAGCAAGCATTCTATTTTCTAAACTTTGATTTATCGTTGATTTAAATTTTCTTCGAATTCATAAGTTGCAAATTATATTTATTCGAGCTTAGATTCGTATCCTAGATTTACCGAGAGGTTGCGGATACGAGTAGATCACTCAAGGATAAAGAGAATTTCTTGCACCCCTCGAGAGAGGAACGCAAAATTCTTCCGCCTTGGAGTCAACTCCATTAGTGAGGTTCACCGCCTAAAGCAAGCTTAGGTCTTTCGACTGGCCGAGAGGTCTTAATCGATCTACCTAAGGTTAGTCGAGTGCGTATTCTCGAGAGAGGCGCTTCGTAGCTTTGGAACCTCCGCGGTCGAAGTTAATAATTTAGATGCTTGTGCTCTTTAATTTCGTGGATTTTATTCTAGCCCAAAGGGATTCCAGATCAAGTGCTAGCCTTTTATTCATCGAATTTCTCCTCTTAATTTAACGTTCGTTTTCCGCAAAACCATTTTTCCGATCGATAAAATAATAGCTCTTCCTTGTGAGTACAAATACTCAACGGTCCCCGAGTTTAAATACGATATTTCCTATACTAAATTTCGATAGGTGCACTTGCCTAGTTGAGAGTTTAGTTTGGATCATTTTCAAAACTTATAAAATCTACATCAAAGTTACTGCCATGAAGACGGTTTTTTACGTTTCTTACAAAAAAAGGCTGAAGTTCCTTTCTGATACCCATCTCTTTAAGGTCATAGCGAGCCTTTGCATGATCTTTTGTCTTTCTTGGGATGTCTAGCAAAGTTCAAAACACATTCTCACATATATTCTTTTCAATGTGCATAACGTCAAGGCAATGCGACAAGGATTATGCTCCTAATAGGGCAACTGGAAAAATATTGATCTTTTCTTCCATGGGGTATCGCTGACTAACTTCCTCTTCTATTTTTTTCCCAAACATAGTTTCAAAATTCATCAACTCTAGCACTTCTTGTCCTGGTAAGGGGGTAGGTGTGGTCCTTATTTCCACTTTCCCATTAAATGATCTTGTATCAAATCTCCAAGGGTGGTCCTCCCCTAAGAACAACCGAGAGGACAGATAACATAACTTTCTACTATGCTTTAAGTATTGAGAAGATGTTTCATAATTACAGGAAGGGCATGAAAAGTTTCCTTTAGTGCTCCATCCTCATAACATGGCATATGCTGGAAAGTCACTGATTGTCCACAATAAAGCTGAACGCATTTGAAATGTTTGATTCTTTGAAGCATCATATACTTCCAAACCGAACTCCCACAACTACTATAATTCCTCAACCAATGGTTGCAGATAAACATCAATATTATTTCCAGGAGATTGGGGTCCTTGAATTAGAAGAGACATGATCAAGAACTCTGGCTTTATTCTTAGCCACGGTGGTAAATTATAATTAATCAACACCACAGGCCATGTGCTATAGACACTACTCCTTATTCGAAAAGGATTGAATCCGTCACTAGAAAGGCCAAACCTTACATTCTGAGGGTCCATAGTAAAATAAGGATCTAAGGCATCAAGAGTCCTCCAAGCTTCACCATCAACTGGATGCCTTAAATTTCCATCCTTTGACAATTTATTAGCATGCCAAGTCATCAAATCAGCTGTTTTGAGCACATGAATGGCCTTTGAAGCCTAGGCTTCAATGTGAAATGCCTTAGAACCTTTGCTGGAATTTGATGAGCCTTCTTAGCTAATTAATCAGTTTCTTTTTCTTTATTATCTCCATCAGAATTCCACCTAGAAGATCCACAAATATGACAAGATGAAGCATTACTGTGCTCCTTCCAGTACAACATATAATCATTTTGGCATGCATGTATTTTTTTATAATGAAGACCTAAATCCTTCACTGTCTTTTTTGCATCATTGAAAGAATCATGAAGTTTTGCATTTGGGAAGGCTTCTCTCAGCAGACACAAAAGATCATCAAAAGCTTCATTGCTAATTCCATGGACACAGTTGTTGATATACAAATGAATAGTAAAGGATAGCTTAGAAAAGCTAGAACACCCAGAATACAGCTGCTCTTGGCCTTCCTCCACCAACTTATAAAATTTTTGGCGTCTTCATTTGGCCCTTCCCTTGCTTCTCCCCTATCTTCTTGAGGCATAGGAGACTCTTGTTCAACGTTTCTATACATGTCATGCAACATACCATCAATGTTATCATGGATGAACCCACCATCATCATTTCGATTGTCAATATTTATCTCATCACTTTCCCCATGGAAAACCCATTCATCATAAACATCAATAAATCCATCAACAATCAAGTGATCTCTCACGATATCCTTGGTATGATAATAACCAAAAGCACACTTGTTGCATGGACAACAAAATTCATCCCCTTGAGTTTCTTGGACAAATGTTGTTTGAAGGAAATATTAAACCCTTTAACATAATCATGATGCCATCTAGGAAGGGTCATCCAACTCTTATCTGTATCCATTAGCAAGACCACAAATGTGTTTCTAAAGAAGAAGAAAAATTCATAGTGATAGTTATTGAACAACTATTGGGAAGCAATTCTTCATAACTATTAAATTAATGAAAACATGAAGAATTATTACATAAAATATGTAGAAAGTTGTCTTAAAACGTAAACATCAAGAATTACCTTCACAACAACTTTATCTTTAAGAAACTCTGATCACCAAAATAAAAGCTCCTAGTTGCACAACAACTTTGTCTAAACATCAAAATAGGAGCTCAAATTTTTAGGAGAAAACACAATCCAAGTAAATGACTTGTCATATAGCTCCAAGTAATTTGATAGACATTTATTATCAAATGTTAGGTCTTTCTCATCTGAGAGAAGCCACTTTGTGCATTGTCCTAGAGGTTAGGTCTGCTTCCAATCTTCCCCTGCCCATACCCCCAATGATTGGGGGCTATATGGGTTCTGTTGTCGTTGTTGTTATTGTTGTTGTTGTTGTTCCTGTTCTTAGATATGTGAACTGTGCTTCGTGTGCGTATATCATATTTTCATGCCAATCCTGATCACTTGTGTGTAAATGTTCGATGTTCATAGTTACCTCAATTTTTAGTTAAAACTTAATCATGAAATTTTGAATTAGGAAGTTATTTTTCCTATTGATGGTAATAATCACTATGACTGTATGATAGTGGAATAACTAGGTCATTAGCTGCCTCAACCATTATCATTTCCCCCCTTCAAATCCCTTGCTTAAACAAAAAACAAAACATCGTCATTCAGCTGCTAAGAGTTGTGGAAATGAAATCAATATGGAAATCTCCATTAGAGATGGATTGCAGAGATATGTTAGGGTTGAGCTCGAGATTTTGCAAGTTCATGAACATTTTTCCTACTAAATTAGCATGAAGAATTCGTGATAAACTTATTTACTGTGAAATTCTATTTAAGTAGATATTATAACATTAAACAAAAATGACAAAAAGAATAGTTTTCAACCTCTTTATCACCAGATGAAAAAAATTTCTTATATCAACCAATCCCTTTTCCAACTGATAATTAATTAACTTTGCAACGATTAGCACTTAGCAACCATCTCATCTAATTAACTGCAGGTTCTCACATTCTCACTTATGATTAAGCAAAAGATCCCTTCACAAATGACACGTGCTTCAACATTCCAGTCCAACATAGACACTTTAGATAAAAAAGAGAAAAATGCTTATATCAAAGGAAGAGAGCTAAGTATGATCCCTTCCAAAACTGCACAGAACCAGCGCTCCTCCACGACACCACTCACTAAATTGCTAAACACAAGAGTTAGAGCACTGCAGAGTGCAGAGTTTAGGGGGAAATAAACATCTAATTGACAGATATTTGGTGAGGAGAAACTAGAAAGCATGCTAAGGGGCAGTGCTAGCCTTGGGTCGCCGGCTAACGGCTCGCCGCTCGTGAGAGAGATGCCTCTCAAGTCTCAAGAATCTCAACTCTGATGTCTCCTCAGTAGCCGACTCGCCGCTCATCTCACTCCAGCGACTCGGCAACCGCACTCGGTCGGTCGTTCAACAAGAAAGCAAAAAAAAAAACCCTAAAAGTGGGATGGAGATGAGATGGCGTGAAATGAAAAAAATTGAACTGAAATGCACGTAATATATGCAGTCCGGGTTGGAATATTGATGCCCTAATTAATTAAGGATATATTTTATAAATTAAATGATTGGAATATTGTATAAATTAGGGTGTGGTAGCGTTTATAATATGTAGTAGCGGTTGCACACGCAACAATAAATTTATATTGGTAGCGTTTTTATAACCACAACAAAATAACTGATATTGTAGGAATGATATGTTATAGTAGCGTTTATTTTTCTACAGTTGAGGTTATGAACGCTACCATAAATATCTTTTGGTAGCGTTTACATAACCACTACAAATTAAGCTCTACCAAATGCAAAAATAGAGCATTGGGCATTTGATGCACAAATAGAGCATTGGGAATTTGAAATGGAAGTGCCGAAACATATTAATTTAACAAAACACAACTAAAATGCTAGGCATCTTCCCAGCATGATTGCGTAGCATGATGACAGTGCTAAAGTCTGCAGGATAACACAATCAAAAGCTGGAATTGTATCTCCAGAAGGATGAAATGGGGTGGATGTTGCTGCGGTGTTGGATCCCTAGTTGGATTTGGGCTAGGTTCACTAACTAGGATGATTGACCCACCATGTATAGCCAGGGTCATGTCTGTGTCCTAGAGTTTAGGCTAAGTCCTTAGATTCAACCTTACATGGACCAGCCAACTGAAGACAGTAGATGACTCAAGACTTAGAAGAAAATCAAGTTCAGAAAATGAGTTCGACGTTCGTCAAATGCAGCTCGACAATAGTCGTGCTCCGCTCGACAAACTCAGAGTAAATTCTCTGAGTTGAGCTCGACGATATTCGAGCTCAGGTTGACAAAGTCTGGAAGTTCAACTTCAACACATCATGTCCAAAATACCTTCTCTGAACTCAGGTCGACGAAGATAGACTGTCAGCTCGACGAACTTGGAAAATAGAATTTGGAAGCTTTTCACAGAAAGTAGTTAGCTGATCTCAGGTCGGCGGACTTGGATCTCAGGTCGACAAACAAGAATTCTCTGGTCGATGAACAAGATCTCTCTAGACGATGAACGTTGATCTCAAGTCGACGAAATCTGCTCTCTGGTCGACGAATTTTGTGCAGTTCCAGACTTAGAATCTTCTTCATTCTGTACTTATTTTATGCAGTAATTCCTGAGTAATTAATGCTTATATTCTCGGAATATAGCCGTTTGTGGCAGCATTGATTATGGTCTTCATTAGGTTAATTACTTGCTCTTTTTAATGGGACAGTTGGAGAAATTCATTAATGCAAATATTCTCTCCAGCCAATTTTCATTCTCCAGGCCGTCAGCAATTAATGTTGACAATTCAAAATTCAAATGAGAATTCGGTAGAGATATATAAAAGAGATTTTCTTTTCAGTCGAGAACAGGATATAGAGAATTTACAGAGAATACAGAGCTCTTAGTACACAGAGAAGATTCACAGAAACACCCAAGATAATCTGCTTCTATGTACAGAAAACATTCTATTTTCTCCTTGACCTCACTGAAGAAGAAGAAGAATAATAAATACAAATCAAGAGCCTTCATCAATCTTCAACTCCAGGAGCTCTCAAGGACAACATATTCAAATCAGTCAGGAGTTTCTAGATTTTCACGAGTCAAGGAAGAAGACCTACTACACCCTGTGCAATACTCCAAGTGATATTGAAAGGAGTTCTTGACAACAACAATCCACTTGTCTTCTCAGCTGTTTGAGAAAGAGAAGACACCATCAATCTCTCTCTCCCCTCCTGTATAATGGGTTTATTATCTCCCTTTAAAAGTTTATTTGGTTTTTGAGCACCTGATCAAAAGCTCATTGGTGGCAGTCACCTGATCAAAACCTGCTAGTGGATTCCTACTAGGGTTGTAGAAGAGTGAATGTACCCAGGTTGGGGAACCACTATAAAATTTCTTGTGTTATCTTATTGCCCTTTTTCTATTGTTTTTGCTGTGGCTGTGATATATTAGGCTAGCTGTGCTGTGGTAGTTTAGTTTAGATTATTTTCATTTTATCTATTACCACTGCTGGTATCATTCTTTACTCTGATAATTATTTTAGAAACAGTTAAAAAGATTTTAGATTACTCTATTCACCCCCCCTCTAGAGTAAATCAGGTCTAACCCCATCTTTCAATTGGTATCAGAGCAGTTTCCTTTGGTTGTACAAGCTAACCCTTGAACCAAAAGATCCTATGTTAGATCTGATCCCTATTTCTCTTAGGGTTATTTAGTTCACAGCATGACATAGAACAAGGATTATGCAAGCACTAGATAATGTAGCGTTGTACGCGCGACACAAATATTAGCGAAATTATGGTTCCCTCTCGACGTTCCAACTAATTTGCGATTCGCACAGAAGATTATTCCAGCCCACACGTTTGCAATATTTAGCGATCCAAGGCTAACGTACGGGTATACAATCTGTTAGGGATCGAACAACGGCTATAGGCCGAGGTTCGATCAAGCTAAAGGGACGACTATTGCGTCCGAACGAGCGGAGTTGTACCAAGGTATCTACCAAGAAAAAATACGATTCGCAAAAAATGGTAGATCTCTCCCAACAAAAGGAAACAAGGCCCGCCAAGCCTTCTCGAATTTAAACAAATCAGGTTAAACGCATAATTCGTTCAAGAAAACCACGATAATTCCAATGCTATCAAAATTGCACGCCAACGTTTTCCACCATAGAAATTATCTAGAGGGAAAATAAATCTCAAGGTTGTAGAAATTCCGTTACCCTGCTCGGAGTTAGATCTAGGAGTTGATCTATGCCAAAAGTTGATCGCCATTCAACGGTTCCACCGGAATCACGACGGATGGAGAGAAACTTGTCCGCCTTCCTTGCATCACGCCGGGTTGGAGTTCCACAAGGCCTAGTCTTCTTGCTTTGGCCGACCAATTGAGGGAGAGAGAGAAAAGGTGGTGAATCTTTTGGTGGCCAAATTTAGAGGGGGCAAGGGTGAGAGAGGGTCGGTTTATCTCGGTGGAGGAGTGAGGGTGGCCGGCGGCCAAGAGGGAGGGGAAGAGGGGGAGGGGCTGCGGTTCCAAGGTTGGCCGAACCTAAGGGAGGGGAGAGCCTATTTCGGCAATAGAGAGGAGAAGGAAAGAGAGAGGGAGGAGGAGATTCCAAATCAAGGGAAATTTCAAATTTTATCATCAATAATCAATTATCAATCCTATTACCACATGGCCTATTTATAGGCTTACAAACAATAATCGCTATATGCAGCCCACAAAGCAAGAAAATTAATTATTGTCCAAACAAACAAATATTTAATAAAAGAAAACATGATAATATTTAATTAATACTTATAATAGAATAATTATATGTACAAATTAATTATTATGGCGCCACGGGCGGAGGTTGTAACATCGATGACATTTATCAAACTGGTTGTTGCGGCAACGCGCGTCTTTGATTGGAGAAGCACCATCGTCCGTAAGCGTGCCGATACCATCGTCATCATGTTGAGGGCCGTCGTCTCCATCAATCCTCCCCCGCTCGAAAGTACTCATCACCGATGAGTTGTCTTGAAGGTACTGTCGTAGAAGAGTATCATCCAAAAAGGCCACCTCTGCTTCCGGGAGCCATGAATCATCAGAACCTTGACGGTCACACCAACGAATTAAGTAGCGGCGAATGTCACCACTTGGAGAGGAGAGCACTTTGTCTCGAAGAATCCTGTCAGGCAAAAAGGTGGTCCTGGGGAACCTTGGAAAAGCGTTAATCAAAGAAGGAGAAAAAGTTTCTGCATCAACATCCAACGTACCTCCAATGGAGACCGGTGTAGAGAGCGATCCAGGAACAAGCTTACCCCCAAACCCATTAGAAATTACAGTGGACCCAAACAGACAGATAGACAATTCAAGTGGTAGAGAAACATAAGGCGTTAAATCCGAAACATTGAAAATAGGGGAAATTCCCCAATCAGTGGGTAACTCTAATAAAAATGCGTTTTCTCCCAACTTCTTTAAGATTCGAAATGGACCAGCTCGCTGATTCGCTAACTTTTTTATGGTGTCCGAAGGAAACCGTTCAGGGATGAGACGCACCATAACTAAATCGCCAATTTTTAAAGGAGACACCCTCTTATGTACGTTAGCATTAGATTGATAAGCCACATATTGTGTGGCTAGCGTGTCTCTAATGTGCTTATGCAAATGGTGGACATGAGAGGCAAACTCTTGTGCAAATTGGCTTGACTTCTAGGATGGGGGTAACAGAATCACGTCAAGTGGCACTGGCGCTTTATATCCGTGCATGATTTCATTTGGAGAAAGACCCGTGGATCTATTTTTCAAATTGTTATAAGCTAGCTGAGCATGGGGTAGGATTAGGTCCCATGAACCGTGTGGGGGTGAACCCATGTGCCACATGACTTGAATCAACAGTAGAAAATAACGGGACTATGTCAGGTGGCATGTGGGCCTTAAATTCATTAATGATTTCCGTGGAGTCCAACGTCGTAGTTTTAAATTTATATTCAAGAATGTCATAAAGAAATGCCAGTGAAAAATGCTCATTACCAACTATAGAGCTGGACGCTCCCGGATGTGAAAGGACGTGTGTGCGACACAACTCAACATACCCGACTACGTTCACTAACGTGTGCATGCACGGGTCATCAAAAGGCGGAGGATAAATGCATGCGACCAGGCTTGGCAAGTAAGTGTGCCTTGGGGACACCACATAAAAAAGACCCATAGCCAAGGAATGACTAGCAGTACAACACGAAGCCTTACCCAACGCCAAGCGGTCAGGAGAACGGTCCATCCGAGGAAAAGCATAGTCAGATCTACGAAATGGTGTGGAAAGACCAAACGCGACAACTAACAACTCGCCCACCCACACCCGTATAGGTAAGTCTAACGGGGAAGCTAGATAAATAGGCATCTCCAAATATCTCAGACTAGAAATGACAAGCTTGTTTCCTAACAAATCATCTAATCGAGTCAAGTGAACCGAAAGGGGAGTCGACATGGTCGATGCCAGGGGAGGAGCTAAGTCATACTCACCGTCAAAACACGAATTTAACGTCCAAGAAAAATCCGTCGGGTGCCCGCCATCAAAATCAAAAGGAAGATCAAACAGTGGATTCGTCCTCACAGAAAACTCAACCAGATCGTCATCACCTAACTCACTCTCAGATAAACATTCATCACAGGTTGACTCTACCAACTCAGCCGAAATGTCTTCCAACCCACTATATATTTCATCCAAATCGTAATCAGTAACGGTCTCAAAAGTTGGCAAAATCGAACCCGACAAAACTTCTATTCCACATTGGGCTTCAGGCAACGGAGATAACAACAAAGTAATATCTTTCGGGTCCTCAGTGCTAACGTCATCCAAAAATAACCCTCCCATACAGAGCAAATCTTCCAATACAACACTTCCTTCACTAGCCAAATCTTCCCATGATGTAGGGACATCGTCAAAATCAGGATAGAGGATTGAGCAAATCGAATCCCGGGGAGAATCTAAATTAGCTTGAACCTCAAGCAACGACGATAATATCAATGAACTATCTCCTGGATGTGCATCACTAAGATCATCCCAAGGTGACTCCTCCAACATCGTTGAAACATCTACCAACACTGGATCAACAGAAGACTCCACGATACTCAAGGGTGACAGATCTGAAATTGGGTAGTGGGCGGGGGACAAATATGAAATATAGTCGAGAGGGGGTCAGATAGTCATGTGGGGGGGGGGGGGGGCACTTCTGAGGAGAACTCCTCTTCCATGTCACTAGGATAACCGACATCGTCATCATCACTCAGCTCTTCACTAATGACGTTATCGCCCTCGGTGGCGGGCTCAGTCCTAGTCACTACGTCAGACTTATCCGAAGAGTCAACAACTATATCCGACCGCTCAGGGGGCGACTCTAATGAGACTACGGGCGTAGTCAGAATAGGACAAACATTAGTGCCACCGCCAGATATGTCACTAACTTCACGTGTCATAATCTCCCGACTAACCATACTGATAGGAACACTCCTGTGATCAGAAATGGGTCTAGTGCCCTGGAGGGGAGAAATAAGATCATGAGGCATCCGAGTATGGAGGTACGAGGGGATGTACTGGTTCGATGTAGGCAAAGTCTTAGGCGGCGAATCACACTGATAATGATAAATCTGGGAACGACAGTAGGGAGGGTAATACTGTAACACCCCCTATCCGTCACATAGTATATAACAGTAGGTCCGGCCGGGGCCCGACGCCATATACCACAGATAGACCGGGTGGTTACTGAATGGAAACCATCCAACCAATGACAACGTCCTACACAGAGCATTCTAGCGGAAGCAATTTAAGGTTACAAGATTAAGAACCCAGCAATAAGCATGAATGTCCACTACTCAAAACAAATAGGAATGAAGGTACAAATACACAAGTACTGGCCTTATGGCCTTACAATATTTTGCTCCAATATAAAATGTTTTCCAAACATCGGCACGCAGGCCGGACATACATGAGTAAAACAAGTAAACACTCAAATTAGGCCTTCGAGGGATGGCTCAGCAACTTGGGCTTTAGCCCGCTATTTAGCACTCGGCTCCGCAGCACCTGCAAGTAACAATCCACCGCACGGTGGCAAACAAAGGCAACGGTCAGTTATGCTGACCAAATTATAACGATCCCGCCACCCAACCCGGGGCGGCGATGCTCCTTCCATGCACTTTGTTAGTATAAACAACAGTATAGTGTAACAACATATCAACATAGGCGTAGGCACGCACGACCATACATCCCGTGCTCTCAGGGCACATTCTCGGTGAACACGGTCCAAGTCCGCTGACTCACCACCGCCCCCAGGACGACAATATCTCGTGAGCATCTGGTCTTTCTGGCCACTGCCTAAGACCCTCCATCTATGCCAACGGCGAGTACCACGTACCTTGGGACTCTCTAACCGAACCACATAGATCGGGTACGGTTCCGCCTGACCCGTTGCTCACACCGCAACGTCAATTAAGCCGTCTGCGCTGGTCAAGCTTCCCCGAGTCCCGTATCTCCTACACATATCACATAACCCAGTTATGTTCAAGTTGGCTCCCAGGGCACCATGTTGGCAGAATCACGCATCTGCCCAGTTTTCCGGGTGCACCTTGGAGTTAATCCCCAAGGCTCCCTGTTGCAATCTACCACATAGAAAACCCGAAAAACAAACATTCGCACGAAGCCTTCTCTGGCCATTCATGCAATGCAACATCACCGATGCAGGCCAACTTGTCCGGGTAGGCTTCACACATCATGCCTATATCCGTTCTCGATTACGGTCTGTATATGTACACAACGAGGACTATTCATGTCTACTCGAAGGGACGCCTCAACTCACCTCAAACTCGCGAGAACGGGCTTCCTATGCAAGGGAAAAGAAGAGCTTCACATGCTCAAGTAGAGAATCGTTACCCTAGCGTTCTTCCTTGGCACCATGGAAATGTACGCGGATGAAAAGCACCACAATCTCCTTGCCTCCGTAGATTCGAAGTCGGCTCGCGATTTGGAGCTCCGAAGCTCCGCAGGTGACCGGATCTAGGCTTCTTCTTCCTCCTTTGCTCTCCCCTCTCTCTAGACTTAGAAAGAGAACCACTCAAGTGAAATGAGGGTTTCAAAGGCCCAATCCCGGGTATATCCAAGCACTAGCAGCCCCCAGCCGTCAGATCCCAAATTAAAGAAACGAACAACCACGATTCAGAGTTGAATTGCAAAACCTGGGCCGAACACGGACTGCGACACGCCCGTGTCCAGGGCCGTGTCCCCCATTCGCCGTCGAAATCGACGCGTCTCGAAAAGCACACGGGCACCGGACACGCCTGTGTTTCACCTAACACGCCCATGTCATCTAGTACACGGCTGTGTTCCTCCATCGACAATAGACCAGCATCGACCCGAGACTCACACGGGTCTTGGACACGCCCGTGTCCCATTTGATACGACTGTGTCACCATTGAACACACCTAGGATTCCAGGTCATGTTTCACTTGTGAATAAAAATCGGCCAACCACCCTAGACTCACACGGCCTATGACACGCCCATGTCCCAGGCCGTGTTTGCTGCTCGACGATTGTCGACTCCAAATTTCGTCGTCCACATGGCCAGGTCGTCGACCCAAGCTCGACATGCCCTGGGACACGCCTGTGTCCCAGGCTGTGTGCCCCCTACCAAATACCAAACTTGGCTCAAAATGCCTCCCGCCGCTCTTTTGAGTTTCAGGGCGTTACAACTCTCTCCCTCTTAAAAGAATTTTATCCACGAAATTACATAAAGGAAAGATAAGCACAAAACTTAAACGGTACCTGAGCAAAACAACTCCGGGTACTCCTCAAGCATAGTCTGCTCTCGCTCACATGAGAGCTCCTCCCGACCACAATTGTCCCAATGGACCTTGACCATCCAGATCTCTTTATTGCGTAGCCGCTTGACTTCCGAGTCCTCAATACGTACGGGCTTGAACTTCGTCATCAACCCACTATTGACCGGCTCTTGATCGACTGCGATCACTTGCGTAGGCTCTTGTACCGCCTTCCGTAGCACCGATATATGGAATACATCATGTAGATCACTAAGATCCACTGACAGCTTCAACCGGTACGCTGCTTCACCAATCCGCTCCAGAACCTCAAACGGTCCAATGTACCTCAGGCTTAGCTTCCTCAAGCGCTGCACCCGCGAGACACCCTTGAACTGCTTGATTTTCAAGTACACCCAATCGCTGACAGTGAACTCCACGTTCCTGTGCTTGGCATTATAGTACTTCGCCTGCCGGTCCTGAGCGATAAGCAACCTCTCTCGAATCGTTCGAACCAAAGACGTAGCATCATCCACCTCTTGGTATTTGTATAACTTTGACTCACCCATTTCCAACCAAGACAACGACGTGCGACATCTTCTACCATAAAAGGCCTCGAAGGGCGCCATTTGTTTACTCGCCTAGTAGCTATTTTTGTACGCGAACTCCACCAAGTATAGATGATCTTCCCACTGCTTTCCAAAGTCCAGGACACACATGCGAAGCATGTCTTCCATTGTCCTATTGAGCCTCTCGGTCTGCCCATCCGTCTGTGGGTGGAAGGCTGTGTTAAAACTCAGCTTCATTCCCAACATCTGCTGCACCAACCTCCAATCGTTGGACGTAAACCGCCCATCCCGGTCACTCACGATACTGCGGGGCATAACGTGAAGCCATACTATGTTATCCACATACAACTTTGCCAATATCTCAACCGGATCATCCTTCCTATACCGAATGAAGTGCGACACCTTCGTTAGACGATCTACGACCAGCCAAATGGCGTCGTTACCCTTTTGCAACATTGGCAACCCATGCACAAAGTCCATAGTAATGTCGTCGAACTTCCACTCAGGAATAGACAAGGATTTCAAGAATCCTCCCGGCTTTTGGCACTCCGCTTTCACCAAGGCGCACGTTTAACACTTCACCACGTAGAGTGCCACATCCTTTTTCAGTCCTGGCCACCAGGACAATTTCTTAACATCGCGGTACATCTTCATGCTCCCCTGGTGAATTGAGTACTTGGTATGATGCATCTCGTACAACAATTCCACCCGCAAATTGCCCACGTTTGGGACGCACAGACGACCGTCCTTCCAAATCAACCCATACTCAACGATGAATTGGGAATTTGACCCATCCAGAGCTTCAACCATGATCTGCTTCATGTGGCCATCCAAATCCAAAGCCTGTCGAATCCGATTAGCCAGGTCATACTGGACTTCAGTCCAATTCAATAATACTTCATCACTTGACTGCTTATCCACGCAAAAGATCTCCAACGCCTCCAACTCCCAAACCAACCGCTCGTCATGGAGTGACAGCCAATTGGCTTGAGCTGGGGCTCGGCGACTCAATGCGTCCACAACCGCATTGCCTTTACCAGGCACGTAGTGGATCTTGAATGTATAGTCCCCCAGGAACTCCATCCATCTACGCTACCGCATGTTCAGATCTTTCTGATCCAGCAAATACTTCAAGCTCTTGTGATCGGTGTAGATATCAATTTTCACACCGTACAAATAATGTCTCCACAGCTTCAATGCAAAAATCACGACCGCTAACTCCAAGTCATGGACCGGATAGTTCCACTCGTGCACCTTCAGCTGTCTCGAGCCATACGCTATCACACTTCCGTGCTGCAGTAGCACACAACCCAAACCACTGCTCGAAGCATCACTATAAATCTCAAAGCTCTCAGTCCCACTCGGCGAACTCAGCACAGGCGCCGTGGTCAACCGACACTTCAACTCCTCAAAAGCTCGTGCGCACTCCGGCGTCCAAACGAATTTCTGCTCCTTCCTCATCAAAGTAGTGAGAGTTAACACTATCCGCAAGAAGTTCTCCACGAAGCTCCTATAATAGCTGGCAAGCCCCAAAAAGCTCCGGACTTCCGTTACCGTAGAAAGCACATGCCACTCTCGTATCGCAACAATCTTCGCCGGATCCACTGCAATACCCTCTCCACTCACTATATGACCGAAGAATGTAACTGAGGACAACCAAAACTCACATTTAGAGAACTTGGCGTACAACTGATGTAACAGCCCAAATTCGAGAAACGGGAAAATATTGGTTGACACGGCCTGGGACACGGGCGTGTCCTGCTTGGATTGAGTGGTCGAGTGCGTGGTCGACGAATTTTGTTCGACGAATTTTCGGGAGGTACATGCCCGGGACACGGGCGCGTCATGGGGCGTGACCTAGGGCGTGTCCTCCCCCGGTCGATGATTTTCTCTCGAGTAGTTGAGGTCAATGAATACTCGAGAAAGAGGGTACACGGCCTGTGACACGGGTGTGTCACAGGGCGTGTCCCGCCATACTCGAGTAGCACTCGTGTAGGTCGAAATGTACTCGAGTAGGTGGAAAAGTACTCGAGTAAGAGGGGGTGACACGGGAGTGTCATCCCTGTGACACGGGTGTGTCCTATCTGGGTACTCGAGTAGTTGGTTTTCTCTTGTGTAAGTCCTCTCGAGTAGGTCTCGAGTGGGTTACACGCCCTGTGTCACAGGCGTGACTAGGCTGACACGGGCCTGACATGGGCGTGTCACCTTGGCATGGATAAGTTTGGATAAGGCGGTTCATGCACCGCTTAGGGGACACGGCCTATGACACGGGCGTGTCACAGGGCGTGTCAGACCCGATAGAGCTGTTTTCAGGAAATGTTTTGGTCGTTCCTTTTCTTCCTATGGGATCTGATGGCTAAGATTTCTCCTTGTTGTTATATGGACGAGAAATGAGGATTATTTCCTCATTTTCATCTTCTTCTTCTTCTCATTCCAAGAGAGAGAAAGGCCAAGGGAAGGAAAGGAGGAAGGGGGAAAGCCGTTGCTGGAGGAGCTGTGGAGTGTGGATTGAAGATCCGAGAGCAGTTTCGTGAAGGCAAAGCCGAGGCGGTGACTTCCATCCGGCTACTTCATGGCGCCGAAGCGATCTTCAAGGGTAACGATCTCCTTCTTGGACATTGAAGTCCTCTCTTTATGCATGTGCATGGAATCCTCCACCAAGAGGTGGATCGCGGAAGTGATTCCTTGGTTGAGTTTGCATCTAGAGCCGGAAGTGTGGAGTACGACATAGGCATGCTGTGTGAAGCCCATCTAGATGGATAGTCTGGATTGGTGATGATTATGGGTAAACTGGAGAAGACTCCGTGGATTTGATAACTGTGCATGCTTTATAACTCTGGATGGTGTGTATGAATGTGTGAATGAATGGTTGGATGGATTTGGGTTGCTTTGTGTAAGCTCCTTGTGGTGTGAGCGCTAATGGCTCTGGGAGAGCGAAAAGCTATAGTAATCAAGAGGGAAGGCCGACCCGTGTCTAGTATTGCGCTACTGATGGTTTGGGCAACGGGAAAGGCTGACCTGCCCTAGTTACGGGAGGTCGATATGGCAAGGTATGGGAGGAAGTGAGGTAGACCCTACTTGCAGCACTGTAATGGTGGATCGATTTGCTAATGCTCAAGTTTGTCGTGAGGTTCTCACCTCTGAGTGGTCTGGACGGAATGTCACCGGTCTGCGCGCTGGTGGACTAGGACCGGCCAGCCAACATTGTTGGAACACCGTATTACTGATTTGGGTCAGGATCACTATGTCTCTTTAGGAAACCTGTTTTGACCTCATTGTATAGATCTAAAGGTCAAGTAGAATTGAGTCTAAGGGTTAGTAGTTAGGTTTGGAAGCTTCCCTCAAGACCAGGATTTTCAGTTTCAGAAGACTAAGTCATTTCGTCGAGCTCAGTACGACGAATCGTCGAACTCCATTCGACGATCGGTGAGCTCACTTCGACGAGTCATCGAACTCCATTCGACGATCTCTGAGCTCAACTTCAACAAGTCGTCGAACTCCATTCGACGATCTTCGAGCTCAGTTCGACGATCTTGACTCTAGTTTGATTCTCTATCTCTGAGCTCAGTTCGACGATAGTTGAGCTCAGATCGACGATCTCTGTTTCTGTCAAAGTCCAGGCTCTGAGCTCAGTTCGACGATAGTGGAGCTCAGTTCAACATTTTTCTGAAGAGTTCAACGATTTTCAAGATTCAAATTCAGACAGTTAAGGAATTGTTCTCAGCATTTAATTCAGAGATCTTGTAGCCGTTTTCATTTATTCTGGAGCAAGTTTCAAGGGATCTTCAAGGAATGTTTTATTGGACTTTCCTCCAGAAGACAAAAGCAATTAAAGAAGTAATTAATGACAGGCTAACGGCTATCTTGGACAGTGGATCATTTCTATTCAGAACAAAGGAATAAAAGAGAAGATTATTCATTCCTGCTACACAAGAAGAAAAACAGAAGAACAAGAAGTTAGAAAAATATTCTCTGCAACAACCATTCTCTGCAACAACCATTCTCTGCAACAACAACTCTTACAACAATATTTTACATAAGAGAAAGAAAGAGAGTTGCAGACATTCTCAGTCTCAAGATTCATATAAGAACACATCACCAAAGGAGATCAACCAACTGAAACTTTTAGATCTCTCTTGATTCAAGTGTTCAAAGGCCATCATCATTCAAGACTCTAGACACCTCACATTTCAGCTGTTGCTGAAATCATCATTTGCTGGAGATCAATTTTCTGAAGGCCTATCACCCTACTGCAAAGCTTCACTTCCTGAACAACTCAAGATCTCACGGGGAGCTTTGACAACATACACAATCTTCTCTCTGATTATTGACAGAGAAGATCTTCTCATACCCTCTCACTCTCTGCTGTATAACCAGAAGGCGGGTGTTCTTGGCCATTAGCCTCCTGTTCTACTCCTCCAAGGCCGCCATGCACGAACGCATTCGATTAGCTGTCTCGGCATCCTGCGAGAAGGCTATCAGTCAACAAAAATTCATGCAAGAAAATTAGCGAGCTTAAATTGGTGAATGGTCGTTAGAAAGCTTACCACGCCGCCTTGGCTTCGAGCGAGAAGGTTGTCGGCGATTGCCAGCCTCTTTTCGAGGTCATTCGCCCTCTCGCGTTCTGCGGCAAGGCTGGTCTCAGCCTCATTCCACTTCTTGTTGTTGAAGACAAGGCGACATGAGATTCTGTGCGAGAGCTCCATGGAGCGAAATTGGGCGTGAGCGATCTTTAAGAAGAGGTCTCGCAACGGCTCGTTGTCGAAGGGCTCAGCCCCAAGGCCACCATATAGCCCATACCCGAGGGAGAAGGAATGACTGGTAGGCGGGTCTTGCTCCTTCCAGGAGGGAAGGAGAGTGGACACCGACACACGGTTAGAGTCCTTCTCCCACAAGAGAACCGGCTCGCCGGCGGCATCGTTCACCACGAGCCCCATGTTATAATTCGGATGCAGGGAGGGGGCCGGGTGGCTGGAAGAGCCAGCTTCACGAGGTGGAAGCTCGGAGGGCTGGACGGAGGTGGCGGCGGTTTGGTCAGGTAGGGCCGTCTCGTGGGCAGGCGAGACGGCTTGATGAAGAGGTGATGGAGATCTTTCCACAGACATGGGGGACAGAGACCCCGACATTTCTTTCCTTTCCTTGGACGCAGCTTCCACGGGCGACATTTCTTTCTAATGGCCAAGAATCACTATAACTCATTGTGTCTTCTGGTTGCTTGTCTTTATTTTTGTTTCTGGCTGTGATTATTCTGTGATTAGATAGTTGCTTCTTGTTTAGATTACTTTATATTATTTGCTTCCCTGTTCACTTAGGATTACAACAACTGTTGTAAAAAGTTTTTAGCAAGCACCATACTCTATTCACCCCCCTCTAGAGTATATCAGATCTAACTTGCACTTTCAATTGGTATCAGAGTCAGGTTGGTTAAAAATACCACACCTTGGTGGTTGCACAGGCTAACACCTGAACCCAAAGATTCCTAGTTAGATCAGCTTATTTTGATTTTGTTATTAGAATTCTTTCTTCACAAATCATGGCTCAAAACAAAGATTATGCTAGCACCAGACCTCCAGTGTGCAATCTATCCAAGTTTGCACTTTGGAAGGCAAGGATTAGACTCTATATGAATTCTATTGATGAGGACATCTTCAATTCTGTTTTGACAGTGTGTCCAAGACCTCCAGAGAACACAAGTACAAATGTTGTTCCACCTCCCTCAGGAACAGATGCTGACATCAAGAAATGGAAAGTTGCAGATGCAAAAGCCATGAACATTCTTGCTCAGACTATGTCTGATGAAATTTTCCAAAAGGTAGCTGAATGCAACTCAGCAAGGGAAATCTGGGATAAGCTATCTGAAATAGTCTCAGGATCTGCAGATGAGAGAAAAGACAAAAGATATCATCTCATAACCCAGTATGAGAATTTCAAGAAAGGAGAAGCTGAGTCAGTAGTAGAAATGTACAATAGACTCAGTCTGATAGTCAATGAACTGAAAACTTTGGATAAAGAGATCTCATTGACTGAGCTAAATGATAAAATCCTAATGTGCTTCCCAAGCACTTGAGACTCAAGGATCTGGCCAATCAAGGATGCCAGAAGTCTCAATGAGATCACCACAGAAGCTCTCTTGGGCAAGCTCAAGTCTTATGAGCTGCTCATCAAAAATAGAGAAGAAGAGCAGAAGGCTGCCTCGCCAGCCACAAGAAAGGAAAAGTCAATAGCTTTCAAAGCCACTGAAGATCAGCCTGAAGACAAAGTCACAGGCAATGATGAGCTGCTCAGTCTACTGGCCAAAAGATTCTACAAAATGGCCAGAAAGAACTTCAGGAAGAGATCATACAAAGAGCATGACAAGCCAAGGTATGATAAATCAAATAATAAAGAAATTATTTGCTTTGGTTGCAGGAAACCAGGCCACATTGTGCCTGACTGTCCAGAGAACAAAAACAAGGACAGATAGGACAAGAAAGAAAGAAGAAAAGACAAGGACTTCAAGAAGAATAGCAATGACAAACCTTCCTCCAGCAAGAACAAACACACAAGGAAGGGATTTGTTGCTGAATCTTGGAGTGAGACAGAAGAAGAATCAGAAACTTCTTCCAGCTCAAGTGATGATGAGGATGATGCTGAAGAGAAGGAATTCTGCATGATGGGGCTATCAATGCCTCACAACACAATTCTGATGAAGAAGAGTCAGAGTCAGACTCAGAGACTCAACCTGAAGAAGACCAGGTAATAGACTCATTTGATTTTAATTCTGAGGACTTTAAGTATGAATTTAAAGCACTATGTTTAGACCTATTAAAATCTGAGAAGGAAATCATTTCTCTCAGAAATCAATTGTCTGAACACAGTACCTTAAAATCAGAAAACCTCAAACTCTCTGAGGAGTTGGAGTGCTGTAGGGGGCAGATAGCCTCACTGAAAAGTGAGCTATCAGAGGACAAGAAGATTGAAGAATCCCTCAATGGGAGAAGCATCAAGCTAATGGACATCACAAGCACAGTGAACTCTAGATTCAATAGTACACTGGGCTTGGGTGCTTCATCCAGCCAACCTATAGTACTAACAACCCCAATTAAGTTTATTTCTGATAAAGGGAAGGGAGTTGTAGAGGTATCTAGGAAAAATTCTGACTTACCCAAGAAATCAAGTGTTCAACTGAAATTGTCGAACGGAGCTAGACGATCTCAGGCAAAATCGTCGAACTCAGGTCGACGATCTCTAAACCCTGAACTCTACCATAGTCGATCGTCGAACGGAGCTCGACGATCTAACCCAAGATCGTCGAACCCAGCTCAACGATCGTCGAGCAGAGATCAGAGATTTGAAAACTTCTTCAAGGGTAAATCAAATTCCAATCCTAGGGGTCCTTCATCCAGATTTAACCCTTATACTGAATGGATAATACCTCCAAGGAGATATCATCCTGAAGGTTATAAGAGTCAACCAGGGATGTCATTTATTTCTGAATTTAAAGGTTATCAACCCAGGCCCAAGGTAAACTGGGTCAAAAACAAGTAAATTGCTTTATGTGCAGGTGAAGACCTAACCAACATCAAACCAACAATGGTATCTGGATAGTGGGTGCTCAAAGCACATGACAGGAAATAGGGACAACCTCACATCCTTCAAAGCCAAACTTGGTCCCAAAGTCATATTTGATGATTCAAACTTTGGACAAACAAAAGGATATGGTGCAGTCCAGATTGACACAGTCACATTCAAGAAGGTAGCCTATGTGGATGGACTGAAGCACAATTTGATCAGTATCAGTCAGCTATGTGATGAAGGCTACCAGGTGACTTTCAGCAAAGCTCTATGCAAGATCAAATCAGAGGACAACACTACTGTGTTGACAGGTAAAAGGAAAGGTAACATCTATTTAGTATACTTGCTTTCAACAAAAGTAGATATTTGCCTGTTTAATTCTGTTTGTAGACCTAATGTTTTATGGCATAAGAGACGAGGACATTTAAACCTTAGAACCATTGCTAGGCTATCCAAGGACAACCTTGTTAGAGGACTACCTTCTGGCCCCTATAAGAAGGAAGGACTCTGTAGGGCTTGTCAATTAGGCAAGCAAACTAAAAATAGTTTCAAGTCACTTAATAAGAGTGATTCACTTAGGATTTTGTATCTATTACACATGGATCTTTTTGGACCCATTACGGTACAAAGCTTAGGAGGGAAATCTTACACTTTAGTGGTTGTAGATGACTTCTCTAGATTCATATGGATGTTCTTTCTGAGGAAGAAGTCTGATAACTTTAAGTGTTTGACAGAGTTTCTCAAATGCATACAAATTGAGTTCAATACTCACATTGCTCTGATCAGAAGTGATCATGTGACAGAGTTTGATTCTCTTCTTATGCAAGAGTTATGTCAGAGTGAAGGGATCAAGCATACTTTCTCAGCTCCTAGAACTCCTCAACAAAATAGGGTAGCTGAAAGGAAAAATAGAACCCTTATTGAATCTGCCACTACATTATTGTCAGATGCTCACCTTCCTCTATCCTTTTGGGCAGAGGCAGTGAACATCTCCAACTATGTGCTGAATAGAAGTTTAATACATAAACTGAAGGGCAAGACTCCCTATGAATTACTCAAAGGGAAGAAACCTAAAGTAGATTATTTTAGAATTTTTGGTTGTATCTGTTATATACACAATAATGACAAGAGATATTTAGCAAAATTTCAAGCTAAAGCTGATGAAGGAGTATTTCTGGGATACTCCATGATCAGTAAGGCTTATAGGGTATATAATAAATCAACTCTTAAAATTGAAGAATCTATTCACATATCTTTTGATGAAACTATCATGTCTTTCAAGGAGAAGAACATTTCTACCATAGAACCTTTGCAGGTACAATCTCTTGCTGAAGACTTGAACTGATTACAAATCATTCAAAAAGAGGAAAGCAGTGAAGATGAAGAAGACATTCAACATCCTGAAGAGAAACCTCTTGAAGAGCCAGTTGTTGTACCACAAGAGGAAACAACAACACAGGTTGGTGAACAATCAACAACCCCTGTTGATTTAGTAACATCAAGAGACCATCCAATCTCCCAAGTGATTGGAGACATCTCAGCTGGTGTGCAGACCAGAAATCAGGTCAACCAAAATCTGATGCACACTTGCTTCCTTTCTCAAATTGAACCTCAATCCATTCAAGATGCAGAGCAAGATCCACACTGGATCATTGCAATGCAAGAAGAGTTGCATCAATTTGAAAGGAACAAAGTTTGGGAACTAGTACCAAGGCCTAAGGATCACTCCATTGTTGGAACAAAGTGGGTGTTCAGAAACAAATTGGATGATCAAGGAGTAATTGTAAGGAACAAGGCAAGGCTAGTTGCTCAAGGGTACTCTCCAGAAGAAGGCATAGATTATGACCAGACTTTTGCACCAGTTGCAAGATTGGAGGCCATAAGAATCTTCTTAGCATATGCAGCACATAAAGGCTTCAAAGTATACCAGATGGATATAAAGAGTGCTTTTCTCAATGGAGACATCATAGAAGAAGTCTATGTCAGACAACCTCCAGGTTTTATCTCTTCATCTCATCCTGATTATGTTTTTAAACTGAATAAAGCATTATATGGTCTCAAGCAAGCTCCTAGAGCATGGTATGAGACCCTAGCATGCTTTCTCCTGAAAAATGAGTTTATAATGGGTAGAGTAGACCAAACTCTTTTTATTAGAACCCATAAGTCCCATACCCTACTAGTACAAATCTATGTAGATGATATTATCTTTGGTTCTACAGATTCAAATTTGTGCAGAAGGTTCTCCAACCTAATGCATTCTAAATTTGAAATGAGTAGCATGGGTGAGCTATCCTTCTTTCTAGGATTGCAAATCAAACAACATGCTGAAGGCATATTTATTTCTCAAACCAAGTATGCAAAAGAATTGGTCAAGAAATTTGGTATGTCTGAAGCATCTTGTATAAAAACACCTATGCCTACTAATGCTGTATTAGATGCTGATGAACATGGGAAACCTGTTGATCAGACAACATATAGAGCAATGATTGGCTCTTTATTGTACCTTACAGCTAGTAGACCTGACATAATGTTTGCTACATGCATCTGTGCTAGATTCCAAGTGAGCCCTAGAGAGTCACACCTAACATTAGTAAAAAGGATTCTCAGGTATGTTAAAAGTTGTCCAAATCTAGGTATCTGATATCCAAAAGATTCAGCATTTGACTTAACTGGATTTTCTGATGCTGATTATGCTGGATGCAGAATTGACAGGAAAAGCACCAGTGGAACTTGTCAGTTTCTTGGTGACAGACTTGTCTCTTGGTTTTGTAAGAATCAAACATCTGTGTCAACTTCAACTGCTGAAGCTGAATATATGGCTGCAGGTAGTTGTTGTTCACAAATCTTGTGGATTCAAAACCAACTCCTAGACTATGGATACAACTTAGAGAAGTCTAAAATCTTTTGTGATAATATCAGTGCTATTTCTATAGCTCAAAATCCAGTCCTCCATAGTAGGACAAAACACATAGAAATTAGGCATCACTTTTTAAGGGATAATGTTGAGAAAAATAAAATTGAACTTCAATATATCCCAACTGATTTACAAAAGGGAGATATTTTCACCAAACCCTTGGATGAAAAGAAACACACCTTCTTCCTAAATCAGTTAGGAATGTTAGATGGAGGAAGTCTAAAATAATATCCAAGATTTTAAAAACTCTAAAAATTGACCAAGACTAGGCAAACATCTTGATTTTTCTAGTGTCTAGAGTGTATTTCTGGTCTCTGAAGTGCGCTCGACGATTTTCCCCCAGATCGTCGAACGGAGATCGACGCTTTCCGAAATAGTCGACCAGCATTCAGCACTTCTCAGATAGTGCTCAACTATCTCTCCAGGTCAGCGATCGTCGAACGAAGCTCGACGATTTTATTCTCTGAACTATCGTCGAACGAAGCTCGACGCTCTCCAATATCGTCGAACGGAGATCGACGATGTTGATGACCTTTCAGTTTCCTTTAGAAGCCCCGATCGTCGAAATGAGTTCAACGATCTTTCCTTTTCTGCGTCAAACCCTAATATAAAACTCTTTTTTCGGCCGTCGTTCTCCCTTGCGCTTTCATACTTTCTGCAAAAAATTCTCTTTCCCTCCAAACGTCTCTACACTTGGTCGTTTGTTTGTTGATTTTTGCAGGAAACAATGGCCGTCTCAGTTGCAGTCCTGGCCGCCATGAAATTTGATGCAGGATTTGATATTGATATGGATTCGTTTAACAACAGTGATCAGATTTTCAGAGACATTCTAGAACTTTTCAAGGAGCAAAAGCTAGTTGCTATAATGTCCACCAGAATCAAATTGGCTGCTGATGAAATCAAGGAGTGGGTCTATACTGCCCACAACCAGGACCAGAATATAGTGATGGCACAGTATCAGGAACTCAGGTACCTCTTACACCTGCTGCCCTGACAGAGATTTTTGGATTGAATTCTGGAGAGGACTCTACTGAAATGTCTGGAGAAGAATTTTCTACCATGCTTGCTAGAATGGGTCATTCTGATGCAAACCCTAGCAAACTTTTGAAGAAAAATTTATCTGTGGAATACAGATTTTTGGCTGATGTTGTAGGAAAGGTGTTATTGGAAACACTCAGCCCATGATACCATCTCCAGCTATCAGCTGTGTTTGATGGGTGCTATTGTAGATAAGAAACAGTTAAACTGGGGAGAAGTTTTCTTTGACCTGATTAAGAAAAAGATCAACAAGAATTTTGTCAACTTTGGAAGGATACTAGGGCTATTTCTTCAAAACAGATGCCCTGCACTGCTAGTCTCAAATGGGATGCACATCAATGCCTCTAAGAGGCTCTCCTGTGCCCTGTTTGGAAAGTGGGACAGGTAGATAGTAAAGCCCAGCAGGCCCTCTGCATCTACAACTTCAGGCACAAGGACTCTTACAGTCTCTTCCCCTCAAGTCTCTGCCCCTGCAGAAGACTTACCTGCCTCTTCCTCTCCTCCTCCACCTCTTATTTCATCTCCACCAGTCACATCCACCATCACAGTTTCCTCCACAATCATTATTTCTAGCCCATCTCCAACTTCAATTCCATCTCCAATTCCTCCACTCACAGAAGAGCAATTCCACCCTTTACATCACTACCCTCAACAAGAAATTGATTCATCATCTCATCTTCCATCCTTCAATCTGATAAATGATTCCTTTATGAATGATTCCCCTTCATCCCCTCCTGATCTACCCTCTTCATCCACATCTTACCAACAGCTACTGCAAGATATCGTTGCACAACCCTCCTTCACACCTTCTATTTCCATTCCATTATCTTCAATTTCCACAATCCCCATATCTCAACCTTCATTTCCACCATACACCAGTTCTCCACCAACATCTCCAGCTGTTCCACCTTCATTCTCTACCTCTGCTCAAGTCCCTATTGAGCATGTAGATCTTCCAGCCTTAGTAGACAGACTTTATGAGCAGATAGCTCCCAGGCTATCCCTCTTGTTGGAGACCTCCTTGGCTCCACTTTGAAAGTCAGTTGCAGACCTGTCTGCCAGGCTCTCCTCTCTTATTCCTCCTCAGGCAATCCCTTCATCTGGGTGCCTTGATCCAGTCCTGACTGAATCTAGGCAGGGGGAGATGCCTCATGAAGTGGTTAGATTGCCTGCTGTTGCTGCTGCTGTTACTTCTATTCAAGCTCAAGCCTCAACACCACAAGTTGCAGTTTTCTCAATGGACCTCAGGTCATTATTATCAGATTTTGATTCAGTATATTTCAGCTGTCTTCCAAAGCATATTGCAGTCCAGCCATCTGAAGATCTGTCTAAGGCCATTGTGCCTATTTCAAGCTGTGACACTAGCTTAATTCATTCTTTTGTACAATCCCTTTCTACTGCTGCCCCTGCTATTTCTATTGCTGCTGCTTCTACTGATATTGTTGATATTGCTGCTAATTCTGATGATTTAATATCTGAGGATATACATATGACAGAGGCATTTGACCTTGAGCCTACTGTTATTGCTGATGTTATTGCTGATGCTGAACCTGTTGTATCTGAAAGTATTTTATCTGTATCTGCTGCTGCCCCAGTCACTGCTATATCTACTGCTGCTGTACCTTCCATTTCTGAGAGTGTTACTTCTGAAAGTTTTGTATCTGCTGATGTAATCGCCTCTGCTAGTGTTGCTTCTATTCCTCCTTCTACTGTTGCTGCCACAATTGCTGTCACTACTGTTACCTCTGCTCAATCCCAACAACAGACAGACTATCTCAAAAGGATTGATGCACTATATGATGATCAAAGCTCAGAAAGTGATCAGTATAGGACTGACTCAGATGACTCCTCAGCTACTATTGCAAGAAAAAGAAAGGCCAGAAGCAAGGCTATGAAAAGAGTCCCCCCAGCCAAAGTAAAAGATACCAATGATATTCCCTATTACATACTGCATAACTGCCCTATTACTGAACATTGGATGCAATATTCCAAGAATCAATTAAAGGCTAAGAAGAAAAAGAGAAAATATGAGAAAGGTTCCTCTCAGTTCCATTATCCTCCTCCTCCTCCTCCTGATGCAGGTGTAGGTGGTAGCTCTGCTGTTCAACCCTCTGCCAGAAGCCAAACCCCTTATCAGCCTCAAGGAAGATCTCAACATAGGGGAAGCCAATCCAGAGGCTATCAATCAAGCAGAGGAAGCTATAGAGGAAATCAAAGAAAACTTCATGTATACTCCAAAGGCTATTCCAGGCAACACCCTTATTCAAGGGAAGGACAAGCTTCCTCTTATACTACTTCAGGTCCCTTTCCTATAAGCTTAAAGAATTAGTCTCCTCCAGAGCTCCTCCAGATAATCCCTCTAACAGATATGAGCCTCCAGTTCCTTTTGAGGATCCAGAGAACAATCCAACTTCCTGTACAGCTAGGATGAAAGAGTTAGCTGCTTTGGATCAGATCAAGAAAGCCAGAGAGCAAGGCAAGGACACCTCCAGTATTACTACTTTATCTGATCAAAGGAAAAAGGAATTTGAAAGATACGCTTCCAGCAAGTTTTTTAATTCTGAAAGCTACATGAAGCTGCATCCTGAAGCTGTAGTTCCCAGGCCTAAACAACAAACTTCTTTAGGTGCAGTTGATGACAGAAGATCCAAAAAGTAAGCTCTCAATCCAAATAGAGAAATAAAACTTATAAAGAGCAAAGAAAAAGAGTAATTCTGTAAGGTGACAGTACATTTTGATTTCTGAACTATCTATGACAATGTCTGTGATTCTGCAATGTTGTTTTGTTGTTATATTGTTGCTTTGTATGCTTTTAATTTTCCAATGTCTCTAAATAGTAATCCTAACCCAAATAGGGGGAGATTGTTGGAACACCCTATTACTGATTTGGGTCAGGATCACTATGTCTCTTTAGGAAACCTATTTTGACCTCATTGTATAGATTTAAAGGTCAAGTAGAATTGAGTCTAAGGGTTAGTAGTTAGGTTTGGAAGCTGCTCTCAAGACCAGGATTTTCAGTTTCAGAAGACTAAGTCATTTCGTCGAGCTTAGTATGACGAATCGTCGAACTCCATTCGACGATCGGTGAGCTCACTTCGACGAGTCGTTGAACTCCATTCGACGATCTCTGAGCTCAACTTCAACAAGTCGTCGAACTCCATTCGACGATCTTCGAGCTCAGTTCGACGATCTTGACTCCAGTTTGATTCTCTGTCTCTGAGCTCAGTTCGACGATAGTTGAGCTCAGATCGATGATCTTCGTTTCTGTCTAAGTCCAGGCTCTGAGCTCAGTTCGACGATAGTGGAGCTCAGTTCGACGTTTTTCTGAAGAGTTCAACGATTTTCAAGATTCAAATTCAAACAGTTAAGGAATTGTTCTCAGCATTTAATTCAGAGAACTTGTAGCCGTTTTCATTTATTCTGGAGCAAGTTTCAAGGGATTTTCAAGGATTATTTTATTGGACTTTCCTCCAGAAGACAAAAACAATTAAGGAAGTAATTAATGACAGGCTAACGACTATCTTGGACAGTGGATCATTTCTATTCAGAATAAAGGAATAAAAGAGAAGATTATTCATTCCTGCTACACAAGAAGAAAAATAGAAGAACAAGAAGTTAGAAAAATATTCTCTGCAACAACCATTCTCTGCAATAACCATTCTCTGCAACAACAACTCTTACAACAACATTTTACACAAGAGAAAGAAAGAGAGTTGCAGACATTCTCAGTCTCAAGATTCATACAAGAACACATCACCAAAGAAGATCAACCAACTGAAACTTTCAGATCTCTCTTGATTCAAGTGTTCAAAGGCCATCATCATTCAAGACTCCAGACACCTCACATTACAGCTGTTGCTGAAATCATCATTTGCTGGAGATCAATTTTCTGAAGGACTATCACCCTACTGTAAAGCTTCACTTCCTGAACAACTCAAGATCTCAGGGGGAGCTTTGACAACATCCACAATCTTCTCTCTGATTATTGACAAAGAAGATCTTCTCATCCCTCTCTCTCTCTCTCTGCTGTAAAGGGTTTTTCAAACTCCCTTCAAAAGTTTGTGTTTGGTTTATGAGACCTTATCAACACTCAGTGGTGGCAAGAC
The DNA here is from genome assembly GCA_039583875.1 of Platanthera guangdongensis. Classification (NCBI taxonomy): domain Eukaryota; kingdom Viridiplantae; phylum Streptophyta; class Magnoliopsida; order Asparagales; family Orchidaceae; genus Platanthera; species Platanthera guangdongensis. The sequence goes on from CM077151.1 coordinate 101,179,252, forward strand.
ACCTGATCAAAACATCTGGTTTGGTTTTTGAGCACCTTATCAAAAGCTCATTGGTGCCCAGGACACCTGATCAACTCATCCTGCAGTGGATTCCTACCTAGGGTGGTAGAAGAGTGGATGTACCCAGGTTGATTGGGGAACCATTATAGCTCCTTGTGTCTTCTGGTTGCTTGTCTTTATTTTTGTTTCTGGCTGTGATTATTCTGTGATTAGATAGTTGCTTCTTGTTTAGATTACTTTATATTATTTGCTTCCCTGTTCACTTAGGATTATAACAACTATTGTAAAACGTTTTTAGCAAGCACCATACTCTATTCACCCCCCCTCTAGAGTATATCAGATCTAACTTGCACTTTCAAACATGTTAATAACCTCTAATCGGTGGTGTTGCCACGGAGTCCGGTACACCGTAAGGTGCCCTGAGTGCACGGAGCGTCTGGTGGATACCGATATCTGTGATGTGATTGTGATTGGTAGATTTGCTAGATTGGAATGATTATGATATGACAATGCATACAGGGAAGGAACCACTGCCCCGGGTAAGGGGTAGGGTCGTTATAAGTGATCAGCTAAAGCTGATCGTTACTTTGTTTTCCTCTTTGGATTGGGTGGCTAATTGCAGGTGTTGATGCTTGAATTGATTTGCTTGAGCGGAATGGAGGATTGCTTCTAAATGCCCTTGAAGGCCGTGCGAATCGTGGTTGGATTTCATGTGTGGCCGGCCTACATGCCGATGTACGAAAATGTATTTGTGTAAAGAAAAATCTGTAAGGCCTTAAGGCCAGTGTGTGTGAGTTGTATACATTCCTGGTTTTGATATATAAATGTGGCATTTATATAGTAGTGGACATTCTCTGAGTTGAGTTCATGTTAACGTAAAATGCTGCGCTAGAATGGATTGAGTTAGGATGCGAGTAGATTTTGATTTCTACAAGTAATTCCGCCAATTGTCTGTGACATATGGCGTGGGGCCCCGGCTGGACCCATCGTTATATGACAAGTGACGAGTGGGGGCGTTACAAAGTGGTATCAGAGCCAGGTTTAGATTGTTTGGGAGGAGAGAACATATTTGAACTCACGAATGTCCACTAGGAATGTATTTCAGGCACGTGAAGTGCATGCGTGTGTCGGCAATGTATAATTACCGTTATGAACTGGATACTTAATGGTGTTTTGTACATTGCTAGGTGGCGAGGAGTGGTGCGGGGAAGTCTGAGCCCCAGTGGTCTGATGAGAGTGCGACACCAGTTGAAGCGCCTATGCCTCCTTCGGCGGAGACTATATGTGTGGTGACTGAGATGGTGCTGGCGGTGTTACAGGAACAACCTACTGGACAGGCAAGGCCTACAGGGGTGCCAGTATGGCCTGGTGCAAGGTAAGGGTGTGCTGAAGTTGTAATGGCAGAACAAGGAACGGATGAGTAGTTGAAGCGGTTTATGGACTTTCATCCACCTATGTTTCGTGAGGCAATCTCCCCAATGCAGGCGGAGGATTGGCTAGCAAGAGTGAAGCAGATCCTGACTGCACTCAGGACTGCGGAGGCACAGAAAGTGACTTTAGCCACATTTCTGTTGGAAGGTGATGCACGGCTGTGGTGGGACGAAGTGGAAGTGCATCACTTGGTGGGACGAAGATTGGAAGAAGTATTGATCGACGAATGCTCACAGTTATTTCTGGCAAAGTATGTGCCAGTATCACAGCAGATTGCCATGGAGAATGAGTTTCTACGTATGGTGCAGGGTGAGCGGGATATTGATACTTACCTGCATGAGTTCACCAGACTGGGACGTTATGCGGGGTCTACTTTCGCTGAGGAAGCACGAAAGATGAATCAGTTTTATGAGGGATTGCGAGACGAGTTGCGGTTGGCACTCCCGAGTTCGGTGAGCCAAGGCTTCCAAGCATTGGTAGATACAGCTCGGGCGTTGGAGAAAGATCTAAAGCGGGTATAAGAGAAGAGGAGCTTGGCAGTGGAAAAATAGGAATTTAAAGTTCCGCAGTCAGAACAGTCGGAGTTTAAGAGACAAGAGAAGAAAAAGTTCAGGACTGAACCAACTCCATCTACTATTTCGTCTGGGGCAACCTATGGGCAAGGACAAAGTGAAATACACACATGTTTTAAGTGCGGAAAGCCGGGACATATCGCCCGTGATTGTTGGAGTGGCCCTTCCAGAAAGTGAGAAAAAGACAGGTGCGTCTTATGAAGATAAGGGAAAAGTAGTGGCCGAATCATCTGCATCCCGGACGCAACTTTGATTGCATAATTTAGAAGTACAAGAGCACAAAGCTTAATTGGTGAAATTCAGCTTCGAGTGTTTAATTTGGCTCTTACACGAGAAATGCAAAATCGAGAGGCTGAGCGGAAGTAAGGATAGTGACTTGTATCATTTTGGGGATGTGAATAATGTTGTATCTGTTATATGTCACGTTATATGTTGAAATGTTGGTGCACACTTGTGATATGGAAGTGATCGCTCGATTGTGATATAACTCGATGATGTGTTTGTTTTTTGATCACTTTATAAATTTTGTGGCTGCATGTACACAGATGGAAGTTAGGGATGTGCTGTATGTTTGTTTTGTTTGTGCGATGCCTTGGGGTGAGATAAGCCGCGACCTTTGAGCTCAAACACGGCTCGCCTCTTTGAGTGCTCGATTGCAGTGGGTGCAATATTGTGTGAGTATGTGGCTGATTGGAGTGAGCCAAATTTTGAGGATGAAATTTCTTAAAGGAGGGGAGGGTTATAACAGCCCAAATTTGAGAAACGGGAAAATATCTATTGACACGGCCTGGGACACGGGCATGTCCCTGGGCGTGTCCTGCTTGGATTGAGTGGTCGAGCGCGTGGTCGACGAATTTCGTTCGATGAATTTTCGGGAAGTACACGCCCGAGATACGGGCGCGTCATGGTGCGTGACCTAGGGCGTGTCCTCCCCCGACGACGATTTTCTCTCGAGTAGTTGAGGTCGACGAATACTCGAGAAAGAGGGTACACGGCCTGTGATACGGGCGTGTCACAGGGCGTGTCCCGCCATACTTGAGTAGCTCTCATGTAGGTCGAAATGTACTCGAGTAGGTGGAAAAGTACTCGAGTAAGAGGGGGTGACACGGGCGTGTCATCCCTGTGACACAGGCGTGTCCTATCTGGGTACTCGAGTAGTTGGTTTTCTCTCGAGTAAGTCCTCTCGAGTAAGTCTCGAGTGGGTTACACGCCCCGTGTCACGGGCGTGACTAGGCTGACACGGGCGTGATATGGGCGTGTCACCATGGCGCGGATAAGTTTGGATAAGGTGGTTCGTGCACCGCTTAGGGGACACGACCTGTGACACGGGCGTGTCAGACACGAGAGAGCTGTTTTCAGGAAATTTTCTGGCCATTCCTTTTCTTCCTATGGGATCTGATGGCTCAGATTTCTCCTTGCTGTTATATGGCCGAGAAATGAGGATTATTTCCTCATTTTCATCATCTTCTTCTTCTCATTCCAAGAGAGAGAAAGGCCAAGGGAAGGAAAAGAGGAAGGAGGAAATCCACTGCTGGAGGAGCTACGGAGTGTGGACTGAAGATCCGAGAGCGGTTTCGTGAAGGCAAAGCTGAGGCGGTGACTTCCATTCGGCTACTTCATGGCGCCAAAGCGATCTTCAAGGGTAATGATCTCCTTCTTGGACATCAAAGTCCTCTCTTTATGCATGTGCATGGAATCCTCCACCAAAAGGTGGATCGCAGAAGTGATTCCTTGGTTGAGTTTGCATCTAGAGCCGGAAGTGTGCAGTTCGACATAGGCATGCTGTGTGAAGCCCATCTGGACGGATAGTCTGGATTGGTGATGATTATGGGTAAACCGGAGAAGACTACGTGGATTTGATAAATGTGCATGCTTTATAACTCTGGATGGTGTGTATGAATATGTGAATGAATGGTTAGATGGATTTGGGGTGATTTGTGTAAGCTCCTTGTAGTGTGAGCGCTATGAGCGCTAATGGCTCTGGGAGAGCGAAAAGCTGTAGTAATCAGGATGGAAGGTCGACCCGCATCTAGTACTGCGCTACTGACGGTTTGGGCAACGGGAAAGGCTAACCTGCCCTGGTTACGGGAGGTTGATATGGCAAGGTGCGGGAGGAAGTGAGGCAGACCCTACTTGCTGCACCGTAATGGTGGATCGATTTGTTAATGCTCAAGTTTGCCGTGAGGTTCTCACATCTGAGTGGTCTGGGAGGAATGTCGCCGGTCTGCGCACTGGTGAACTAGCACTGACCAGCCAACATGTTAATAACCTCTAATCGGTGGTGTTGCCACAGAGTCCGGTACACTGTAAGGTGCCCTGAGTGCACGGAGCGTCTGGTGGATACCGACGTTTGTGATGTGATTGGTAGATTTGCTAGATTGAAATGATTATGATATGGTAATGCATATAGGGAAGGAACCACTACACCGGGTAAGGGGTAGGGTTGTTATAAGTGGTCAGCTAAAGCTGACCGTTACTTTGTTTTCTGCTTTGAATTGGGTGGCTAATTGCAGGTGTTGATGCTTGAATTGATTTGCTTGAGCGGAATGGAGGATTGCTGCTAAAGGCCCTTGAAGGCCGTCCGAATCGTGGTTGTATTTCATGTGTGGCCGGCCTGCGTGCCGATGTACGAAAATATATTTGTGTAAAGAAAAATCTATAAGGCCTTAAGGATAGTGTGTGTGAGTTGTATACATTCCTGATTTTGATATATAAATGTGGCATTTATATAGTAGTGGACATTCTCTGAGTTGAGTTCATGTTAACGTAAAATGCTGTGCTAGAATGGATTGAGTTAGGATGCGAGTCGATTTTGATTTCCACAAGTAATTCCGCCGATTGTCTGTGACATATGGCGTGGGGCCCCGACCGGATCCACCGTTATATGCCATGTGACGAGTGGGGGCGTTATAACTGATTCCTCCTCAGCGTCTCCAAAACCAAATGTAGATGTCTGAAGTGATCCTCCTCACTCTGCGAGTACACCAAAATATCGTCGATGAAGACGATCACAAAATGGTCCAAGTATTCCCGGAAAGTCATGTTCATCAAATCCATGAACACCGACGGCGCATTGGTCAGCCCAAATGGCCTGACCGTAAACTCGTAATGCCCGTATCTCGTACTGAACGCTGTCTTTGGGATATCACTCTCCCTTATTCTCAGCTGATAGTAACCGGACTTGAGATCTAATTTAGAGTACACCGTCGACCCGACTAACTGATCAAAGAGATCATCAATCCTTAGGATTGGGTACTTGTTCTTTTTCCGTCAACTTGTTCAGTTCCCAGTAATCGATACATAGCATCAAGCTTCCATCCTTCTTATTTACAAAGAGGACCGGTGCGCTCCAAGGCGAAGAACTTGGACGCACATATCCTTGCTCCAACAACTCCTGAAGTTGCACCTTCAGCTCCACCATTTCCTTAGGCACTAGCCGATATGGAGATCGTGACACAGGATTCGCACCTGACACTAGCTCAATCATGAAATCAATTTCTCGTTGAGGCGGGGCTCTAGGAAGATCGGCAGGGAACACATCAGGGTACTCCGATACCACTGAAATACTATCCATCGTAGGCTTAGGCTTTGCAACCTCCACTAGCGTAAAGAACAGCTCTGCTCCAGCACGAACCGCCTTCACCCCCTGAAGAGCAGACATCAATGTCTTGCTCGACCATTATAAGCCCGAAAAAGTCGTCTCACGACCTGCTCCCAACTTGAGTTCCTTGCGACCGCAATCAATATAGGCTTGCTGCTCCGAGAGCCAATCCATGCCAAATATAACGTCAAACTCCACCAGCGGTAGTAACGACGCTTGGAGATAGAACTCTTGATTCCCAATACGAATCTTAACACCGCAGATTTTATCCGTGTGCATTGAACACCCATTCGGTAACAACGCATCCAACTTATCCTTCTCCATCGAAGAAGGTACTCCGATGCGCGATATGAACCCTTTAGACAAAAAGGAGTGTGAAGCTCCCGTATCAAAGAGTGCTCTCGCCGGATACTCGCAAATCAAAACAAATCCTAAGCAAATAGTGGTAAGGTAACACACACATAACAAGTATTTAAAAATTAACTTGCTATAAATTATGTAGGACCCCTCCCCTTACCAGGGAGGCTCCCGGTCTTATGCCCAGAACCACCGTCTTACAGTGGCACTAACGCACGGGTTAGTCGACACCGCAACACGCCGATTCTGACGGCTAATACGATCATATAACCTGTAGGCCAATATGAGAAATAGAAGTAATATAAAACAGAGTACAACACAGCTAGTCCACAGTCACAGTACAACTCATATATATATGAATGAAAGAGTGCACAGTCCACAATGAGTACACAAAATATGAAGAGTAATAAGGGCTTATGCCCAGTAAATCATATGAATAACTCTCCTCACAAAACATCAAAACAGCGGAAGCTAATCAACTAATCTCGTCCCACCTAAGGTAGCGCTGTAGTAGTAGTAGGTGGTATCAACTCCTCACGCCCTGTCACCTCGTCCTGCCTGTTGTGCTGGTGCTCCATCTCCTCGAGCTCCTAAAATAGTTTGGTCACCGACCATTAGTCAAAAAGACTAAGTCGTTTCCTCCACACCTCGCCCCACAACTCCTAGGCACCGTGCGCGAGGACGAAGCGGAGGACTATCAAGGGGTAACAAAAGAAAGCAGGTGACAAGAAGCTATCTATCAATTATAAGAGCAACATAGTTCTACTCTAGCAGATCTAAGTATATAGTACAAAGTAAAAGCATGTACAATATAAGTAAGTAAAGAACTGAAAGTAAGAGCAAAAAAGTAAAGCTATACTACCACAACTCTACCATCGCAAAACGTACCTTAACTTATAAAAATGCCCATAAAAATTTATAAGTTAAGGTTTCCAGGAATTTTAACTTATCATATAAAAGAGCACATACTAATTTATATGATAAGGTTCTATGAAGCGTATGACCTAATATGAATGAATGTTTATGATGCAATTTATGCAACAGGCAAGTGCAACTCTCACACAAGGACTCTGTGATCACAGACCTTTAGTTCCCACTTTTTGAGAGCTAGCTTCACTGTCGGGTACCACCATTGTGGCTAACGGCAGCAGCGGAGCGGGCATCTCCACTTCTAGGCAGGTATGCACACTACCAAACCTAGACCACCTCTCATACGCCTCTGTACACGTCCTAGGTGCACTCTAGAGTTTGCGTATGCATTTTGCTGACTACCTGTCAGTCTTGTTGGGACGGGTGTGCGTTATCGAGGATCGTCCTCCAGACCGCAGTGTAAAATAACCCACTGGCCCCTCAAAACTTCACTCCCGCCTGAGTAACCGTACTGCCATTAGTGTGACGATCGGCCCTGTACCGCATGACTCACCACTGTTTATGCACATGCAAGATATTCCAATCCGAGCCTTCAGCTCGCAGGACCAACCTATCCTGAATCCCTCAAACCCTTCACGGGTGTGCCTGCAACATATATCCCTCCAACCCATCGCGGGTGAGAACGCACAATAGTGCCTTTATTCAAAATCCCTCAAACCCATCACGGGCGAGAATGAACCATAATGTCTTAACCTATTAGACTACTCTTGTCTATGGGTTATTATACTTAGTGATTTAAGGTTAATCCCAGGACTGCCCAGGGTATACCCGGTGAAGGGCTCTCAGGGGCACTAGGAACTACGATGAGATTACGCCAAAAGCTCCCTTTCTCAAGGATATTTACTTTAGTTGATGACTACCCATAATTCACCCCCAACTCTCATTATTACTCTTGAGTGATCCTAATGACTTAAGATGTTCTCAGAAGGGCGACGGTCTTCCGTCGGCCTCCACTCCAGTTGTTATCAAGGGCTTGCATTTTTACTCTCGTCACTAAGACAACACTACCAACCAGGGTTATTCTCCAATTGTAATCTCTAGCTCATCCGTCGATCTATCCCCCTGTGGTCCTTATAGTATAACCTACTTACACTATGCGCAACCCATGACCTAATACCACCCCGAAATAGAACTTCCAATTCCTTGGGCCACCTGCCCCTAACTATTTATCCTAGGATGGTATGGACTAATGAAGTGAGCATGTTGATTTTCATAATTTTCTTGTCATTAAAGGCTCTAATTAAATCATTTAATTAATCCCCTAGGTCATTTAATACATGAAGTATTACAAATTATAATCCACTGACCTAAGGAATTTTTCTTGAGTTGAATCCTGGTAAAATATTTCTGTCTACCAAAATTCATAATTTTCGTTTGAATATTTCTATTTATTCCTTAATTAGTACAAAACTCACATAATAGCCATTTTTCAAAGGAAGTATAAGGAGTTCATTACTAAAAATTCTAAGAAAATTATAGAATACATATATTGGTAAATTAATGCTAAAGACAGAATTTCATGAACTTCCATGAAACTAGTGCTACAAAATTTCATTTCTAATTATTTTACCAAAATGCCACTATGAGGTTTTAAAAATTACCGACTCATCCAAAAATGTTGAGAAAATTATACAAGGTTATTCATACTCAGATATATCACCAAGAAGTTTTCCAAAAGTTTCTACTGAGTATTTTCATCAATTTTCTAATTAAGTATAATGAGGGTAAAAAGGTAATTTCCACATAACTCATATCAAATTTCTTCAAACAGAGACATAAAAATTTTCAGGAGTTAAACCTAACATTATATTGACCATGGAAAAAATTTGGTATTTTATCTCAAAGACGAGCCTATTTTTATATTTATTTTTCAAAAGACCTATTATTTCCAAAATTCCAAATAATGGGATTTTTGCTTCCAAAAATCCCATTACTACAATGTGGGGTATACATCACCCTAATGAGCCTCTGAAATCAATTCCATGATTTTTGGATGTTCCAAAAAGGCCTAATACACAATATTTCAAAATTGGCTATTTGCACCCCAAGCCTATGTATAACCAACACATGCAAGTGAGTTTACCCAACATGCAGTGGTCCAAATGTGCTGAAAGTTTTACCATGCACATGTATAGTTACCAAGGACATGCCACCAAAATTTGGGGCCATTTGGAGCCATAACACTCCAAATATTTCATTTATTTACTTTTGTGTATTATGAATAAAACTATAGAAAACTATTCCCCAAAAATTCTCAATTTTTGGCAGGGACTAGATATACCCTAGTTAAGCACATGCCCAAAATTTTGGGTCATGTGGATATATGGATTGGCATGGGCATTAGTTTTGGTTTCTGCCCTAGCCTAGGACCAGGCGTAGCAAAACAGTCCTACAGAATAGTACACTGCACCGAATTATAGGATTAATGTGGTAAATTAAGTTAAGAGGAAGGGCTACAACTTTCATCCCAATCACCAGATCTAAAAATGGCTCTAAGGTGCCTAAAATAGACATGCAATATCACTGTATAAGTGTGATAGAAATTTAATAAATTAGATTTATATATTAAAAAAAATCATATGAATTAAACGGACGGCATCGGGTTGTCGTCCCCAATCAGCCAAAGGCCCAGTTTGGTTTTCGCTGGGCCGACTTGCCCGACTATTTCTGGCCAGCTGAGCCGCCACCACCGCCGGCGGATGTCGCCACCACCTTCACTGAGGTGGTGGCTAGCGATTCCCGGCGATGAGGCCGCCGGAGTTGGCTCCTCCGGCGAACCCGAGCAAGACGAAAAACTCGAAAAACTCTCCTTTTCCTCACATGGTATCGAGCTTAATTGATCCCGATGTCTCTCCTAAAAGATCTAGAAAGCTAGTACGGGTAGAGAGACGGCGAAACGGACCCGAATGGCGGCATGGCGGCGAGGTTGGCGGCGAGGTTGGCGGCGGTTGGTCATGGCTGAGCTGCTCCGGCGATCTCCTGCTCAAAACTTCATTTATTCACCAAAAGCTCTGCTCCAGGACTTGTTCTCCACTCGTTTCCACTCACTGAAGCTGATGGTGTGGTCGGTTTGAGCTGGAAGTGGCTGTATAAGGAGATACACCCAAGGTGAGCTCGGTTTGGGCTTTGGTTTTATCACCAATGGTGCCAAGTGGCCACCATGCTCAACATTCTCTCTCAAATTCTTCTGGGAGGTCGGCCAACAGGCTTGGGCAGAAGGAATGAGGCCATATGGCCACCTCTCACCACCCTTCCATTTCTCTCTCCTCTTTTTGGGTGAATTCCCCAAAATGCCCCTTTGCATGTGACCTCACTCTAAAACCAGAGGGGTAGGGGTGGTCTTTGACCACTTGGGCTGATAATGGGCCAAGTTTGGTGGGCTTGGCCCAAGGAGAGTGGGCTTAGCCCTCATTTTCTTCTTTAGGTCAATTATGTTGACTAAGTTGACTTTTGAGTGGACCTGGTCAACCATGATGAGTGGGCTGACCCCACTTGGTGTTCATGGGTCTAGTGGCACCACCCAACTTGGGTTGGGTCAATGTGGTGCCCTACTTGGGCTAATTGGGCCTATAGGTATAACATTGACCAACTTAGGGCTATGGTTGACTTTGTTCAACTAGGGTCAAAGGGTTGACATAATGACATGTCCTAGGGTCCACTTAGATTATTTTATGGTTAGGGAAATATGTTGGGGTCATGGTGTGGCTAGGGTTCCTATTTAGGCTAGTTTGACCTGGTTTGACTTTGACCCTTTAGTGGGCCCCACATGGCTACAATCCACTCCCTAGGGTCAAACCTAGCTAAATTCCATATCACCAACCCCTTGCCGAACCCAATCTAAGTTAAGGGGTCTAGAAGTAACATGGGATGTTACAAATCCTATAAAAAAAATAATTTCTTCCCCGAAATTTAAGTTCGGGTCTACGAGGTTCTACTTGCAAGAGTTATAAGAAATTTAAACGCATAAACTAAAGTATACCTGAAGTGAACAACTCCTAGTATTGCTCCATCATCAGATCCCTCGGCTCCCAGGTGTGCTCCTCCCGTCCATGGTTGGACCACAACACCTTCACGAGAGGGACCTTCTTCTTCCGCAACACTCGAACATCTGTATCTTCAATCCGGATCGGATCCAATATAACGGATCTGTCTGGCGCTATTTGGCCGACTGTAGTAGTAACGTGCTGCTTCGGCCGTAGGATAGCTCTTCGTAAGGAAGAGACATGGAAGACGTCGTGTAGGGTACTCAACTCTGGTGGCAGCTGCAGTCGGTAAGCTAAGGGGCCGATACGCTCCCGGATCAAGTATGGCCCCATGTATCGAGGACTGAGCTTATTGTGCCTCCGCACCTGAGAGACACTGTGTACCGGATGTATCTTCAAGAAAACTCTGTCGCCAACCTGGAATTCCACCTTCCGGTGCCGAGCATCATAATACTTCGCCTGCCTACTCTGGGCCTCTAGCAGCCGATCCCTGATCAAACGAACCTGAGCCTCCGTATCCTTCACATAATCAGAACCAAGAGTCCTCGTGTCCACATCCTGAACCCAAGACAGCGGTGTCCGGCACTTCCTCCCGTAAAGTGCCTCATATGGAGCCATCCTGATGCTAGCCTGGTGGCTGTTATTGTAATAGAACTCGATCAATGGTAACAGCCTCTCCCAAGACTTCCCTGTATCCAATATGCATAGACAAAGCAGATCCTCCATGGTCCGGATGGTCTGCTTGGTCTGGCCGTCGGTCTGCGGATGGAAGGCGGTGCTAAAAGTGAGCCAAGAACCCAAGTAAGCATGCACAACCCTCCATTCCCTCGATGTGAACCGACCATCACGGTCCGAGACTATCATTTTGGGGATGCCATGGTACCTGACAAAATTCTCCACGAACAATCTCACCAGAACAAGAACTGGAGCATCCTTCTTGACTGGTATAAACCGCACTACCTTGGTTAGCCTGTCGACTATGACCCATATGGAATCGTGCCCAGAGTGGGAGCAAGGTAGTCCATGCACAAAATCCATAGCGATGTCCTCGAACTTCCACTCTCGGACGGGCAGTGGCTGTAATAAACCTCCCGGGCTCTTGCATTCTGCCTTTACGCACTGGCACGTCTCGCAATGTGTCAAAAAGTGGGTGATCTCCCTCTTCATCCCAGGGACAATACATAGTCTTCTGTAAATCTGCCCATATTTTGGTGATGCCAGGATGAACTGAATATCTGGAGCAGTGTGCCTCTCTAAGTATATAATCCGGGATACCGTCCCCTGCTGGTATATAAACACGTCCACAGAATCGAAGGAGACCATCCTACAGCGTGTATTCCTCAACCTTGCCCCTTTCCAGGGCACTGAAAATCGGCTCCAATACAGCATCCAGCCTCTGATGCGCCACAATGCGCTCCCGAAGATCATTCTCCCCGATCAAGGAGTTCAGATATACCCGATAAACTGCTAGCTTGTCCTCTGAAACCATGGTGATGTGCATATCATCCATCATCTGCATCAATCCCATATACATCACCCGGGGCCCCGGTCCAGTAGTGTCGGCTCTCCTACTCAATGCATCTGCCGCAGTGTTCGCTTTCCCAGGGTGATAGTGCAATTTGTAGTCATAATCACAAAGAAATTCCAGCCATCTCCTCTGCCGAAGGTTCAGATCTTTCTGTGTGTCGACGTATTTGAGGTTCTTGTGATCAGAGTAGATATCACAATAAACCCCATACAAGTAATGTCTCCATATCTTCAGTACGAATACGACCGCCCCAAGCTCCAAGTCATGCACCGGATAGTTATGCTCATGCTTCTTCAATTATCTCGAAGCATAAGCAATAAAATATCCGTGATGCATCAGTACAGCACCCATCCCCTGATAAGAGGCATCCATGTAGATCTGAAATCCCCCATTCCCAGATGGGAGTGCAAGGATAGGGGATGAGGTGAGCCGATCCTTCAACTCCTGAAAGGCTCTCTCGCATTGCTTTGTCCAAGCAAACTCTACATCCTTCCTCGTCAAGGACGTGAGGGGGAGTGCTATCCTCAAGAACCCCTCCACAAACTTACGATAATAACCTGCTAATCCCAAGAAGCTGCGAATGTCTGACGCTAATTCCAGCCATGGCCAATCTCTCACTGCCTCTATCTTGGCTGGATCCACCGCCAATCCAGCTCCACTGATCGTATGCCCTAAGAAGGCCACCTCCTGTATCCAGAACTGGCACTTAGAAAACTTCGCATACATCTACTACTCCCTCAGCCTCTGCAAAACCTGTGCCAAATGCTCTGTGTGCTCCTCCTGAGTTCGGGAATAGATCAGAATATCGTCGATGAACACAATGACGAAACGGTCCAAGTAGGACTCGAATACATGGTTTATTAGACTCATGAATGCGGAAGGGGAATTCGTGAGCCCAAAAGGCATCACCGTGAACTCGTATAACCCGTATCATGAGCTAAAAGCCGTCTTCGGGATGTATTCCTCTCGGATACGTAGCTGATAGTAATCAGATCTCAAATCCAGTTTAGAGAACCAGAAGGCCCCCTGAAGCTGATCAAATAACTCGTCTATCCGAGGCAGTGGATAGGTATTCCGGAACAACAACCGGTTCAGCTCCCTGTAATCTATGCACATCCTCAACGATCCGTCTTTCTTCTTCATAAAAAGAACTGGTGCTCCCTACGATAACGAGCTCGACCGCACAAATTCTGAGTCCACAAGCTCCTGTTGCTGAGTCCTGAATTCTGCCAACTCTCTGGGAGCCATCCTGTAAGGTGCCCGGGACACTGGCCTCGCTCCCTGCACCAACTGAATCCTGAAATACAAGTCTCGAGCTGGTGGTAGTCCGTGAAATTTCTCCGGGAATACATCAGAGAAGTCCCGAACCACCGGGATATCAGCTATAGAACTCTCTGCTGCCACCATCTCGATGCAGATAAGGTACACCTCTTCCTCCTGCTCATAGGCCTTGACAGCCTGTACAGAAGATAATAATATATGAGAGATAGGTCTGATACCTTCGACGACGACGTAGGAGTCGCCGTGCCTCAGAATGATCCTCTTCGACAGGCAATCAATTTGGGCATAGTTCCGGTGTAACCACATCATGCCCAAGATCAAGTCGAAATCTAGCAGTCGCAGGATCGTCGCTGGTGCCTCAAATGCCTTGCCGCCAATCTCGGCCTCTATGTTGCAATGGGCAGAGGTCTGTAGCTCTGACCCATCGGGTAGATGCACCATCATCTCCAAGCCTGGAAATCTTTCTACACCCTCCAGACCTTCTATAAAGGCCTCCAAAACAAACGAGTGGGAGGCACCCGTGTCAAACAAGGTACGAGCGGGCTTGCCGCTGATCACGACTATGCCTGATTTTATTTTGGGTCTAAATAAACTGTTATTTATGAAAATCAGGTATTACATAATTGAATCTTTAAATTAAATAATCTAAGTACCTGTGATGACCTCCTCTGGGTTCCTCGGTTCGGCGAGGTCTAGTGCGTATATTTGCTGCTGTTCTCTCCCTTGGCCGTGATATCCCCAGACTCGGCCTCGACCTCGTCCTCGGCCTCGGCCTCGACCCTGCTGTACTAGAGGGGCAACTGGAGGTGGTGGAGGAGGAGGTGGATGGAACTGATGCGGACACTCCGATCAAATATGCCCAGGCTGGTGGCATCCATAACAAACTACATGCCGGTGGCCATGGTCATCTTGCCTCCTCAGAACATGCACCTGTATAGGTGGGGGAGCTAATGCTTGAGGAGGCCCCTGCTCCTGCCTGAAGTTCGGACGACGATGTCCCCCACCCCTCTTATATCCAATGGTCCTACCTCTCTGAGAGCCCTTGCTGCTCTCTCCTAGTGTCAACCCATCGTATGGTCTCTTCCCTCTGCCTTGCACCATCAGCTGGTCGGCCTCCAGCTTCTTTTCCATCTCGATTTTTTAGGCTGATGTGCCGTGAGAAATGAACAATAGGGCCTGCCTCAAGTCATCTCTGAGGCCTCGGTAGAATCTCTTGGCATACCTCCTGTCGTCTGTATCATGTATCCCTGCGAACATTAAAAGGTGGGAAAACTCCCTCTGGTATTCAATCACTGATCTACTCCACTGCCTGAGGTTCACAAACCTGTCTTCTAGTGCATCTCTGTCTGTGGTGGATACGAAGTGATCCAAGAATACTTCGCCGAACTCCTCCCAAGATATGTCCGACATCTCCCAGTCAGCATAAGTGGACTCTCGCACGGACTTCCACCAACTTTTTGCATGAGCTTCTAATGCAGAGGTGGCTAGAGGAACTGCTTGGCCTACCGGGAAGCTGATGCCTGCCAATATCTCATATATGGCCTCCAGCCATTCCTCAGTCTTCACAACATCCTCTGTCCCACGGTACATCGGTGGGGACAGGCTCTTGAAGGCACTCAACCAGCTTGACCCCGGATTTGGCTGCGGAGCCGGGAACTGCTAGGCTTTGAAGGCTTCCAGGATCGCCGTCAAAGTCTGCCCCATCTTTGTCTGTAGAAAGGGCGTAGCAGCCGGAGGGGGGGGGGAACCATATTCTGCGGCACAGCGACCTGTGGAGGTTGCATAAAGGTAAGGAGAAGACAGAACTGGACTAACTCATTGTATTTAATGGACTGTTTTATGTGACGTTTTACACATGGGCACACCACTACTTCCGTCACATAGTTTGTAAGACCCCTCCTCTTACCAGGGAGGCTCCCGATCTTATGCCCAGAACAGCCGTCTTACGGTGGCACTAATGCACGGGTTAGTCGACACCGCAACATGCCGATTCTGCCGGCTAATACGATCATATAACCTATAGGCCAATATGAGAAATAGAAGTAATACATAACAGAGTACAACACAGCTTATCCACAGTCACAGTACAACTCATATATATATGAATGAAAGAGTACACAGTCCACAATGAGTACAAAAAATATGAAGAGTAATAAGGGCTTATGCCCAGTACATCATATGAATAACTCTCCTCACAAAACATCAAAATAGCGGAAGCTAATCAACTAATCTCATCCCACCTGATGTAGCGCTGTAGTAGTAGTAGTATGTGGTGGTATCAACTCCTCACGCCCTGTCACCTCGTACTGCCTGTCGTGCTGGTGCTCCATCTCCTTGAGCTCCTAAAATAGTTTGGTCACCGACCATTAGTCAAAAAGACTAAGTCGTTTCCTCCGCACCTCTCCCCGCAACTCCTAGGCACCGTGCAGGAGGATGAAGCGGAAGACTATCAAGGGGTAACAAAAGCAAGCAGGTGACAAGAAGCTATCTATCAATTATAAGAGCAACATAGTTCTACTCTAGCAGTTCTAAGTCTATAGTATAAAGTAAAAGCATGTACAGTACAATTAAGTAAAGAACTGAAAGTAAGTGCAAAAAAGTAAAGCTATGATACCACTACTATACCATCACAAACGTACCTTAACTTATAAAAATGATCATACAAATTTATAAGTTAAGATTTCCAGGAATTTTAACTTATCATATAAAAGAGCCCATACTAATTTATATGATAAGGTTCTATGAAGCGTATGACCTAATATGAATGAATATTTATGATGCAATTTATGCAACAGGCAAGTACAACTCACACACAATGACTCTGTGATCACAGACCTTTAGTTCCCACTTTTTGAGAGCTAGCTTCACTCTCAGGTACCATCGTTGTGGCTAATGGCAGCAGCGGAGCAGGCATCTCCACTTCTAGGCAGGTATGCACATTACCAAACCTAGACCACCTCTCATACGCCTCTGTACATATCTTAGGTGCACTCTAGAGTCTGCATACGCAGTTTGCTGACTACCTGTCAGTCTTGTTGGGTCGGGTGTACATTATCGGGGATCGTCCTCCAGACCGCAGTGTAAAACAACCCACTGGACCCTCAAACCTTCACTCTCGCCTGAGTCACCGTACTTCCATCGGTGTGACGATCGACCCAGTACCGCATGACTCGCCACTGTTTATGCACATGCAAGATATTCCAACCCGAGCCTTCATCTCGCAGGACCAACCTGTCCTAAATCCCTCAAACCCTTCACGGGTGAGCGTTCAATATATATCCCTCCAACCCATCACGGGTGAGAACGCACAATAGTGCCTTTATTCAAAATTCCTCAAACCCATCACGGGCGAGAATGAACCATAATGTCTTAACCTATTAAACTACTCTTATCTACAGGTTATTATACTTAGTGATTTAAGGTTAATCCCAGGACTGCCCAGGGTATACCCGGTGAAGGGCTCTCAGGGGCAGTAAGAACTACGATGGGATTACACCCAAAGCTCCCTTTCTCAAGGATATTTACTTTAGTTGATGACTACCCATAATTCACCCCCATCTCTCATTATTACTCTTGAGTGATCCTAATGACCTAAGATGTTCTCAGAAGGGCGACGGTCTTCCGCCGGCCTCCACTCCAATTGCTATCAAGGGCTTGCACTTTTACTCTCATCACTAAGACAACACTACCCACCAAGGTTATTCTCCAATTGTAATCTCTAGCTCATCCATCGATCTATCCCCCGGTGGTCCTTATAGTATAACCTACTTACACTATGTGCAACCCGTGACCTAATACCACCCCGAAATAGAACTTCCAATTCCTTGGGACACCTGCCCCTAACTATTTATTCTAGGATGGTATGGACTAATGAAGTGAGCATGTTGATTTTCATAATTTTCTTAAGTCATGAAAGCCTCTAATTAAATCATTTAATTAATCCCCTAGGTCATTTAATACATGAAGTATTACAAATTATAATCCACTGACCTAAGGAATTTTTCTTGAGTTGCATCCTGGTAAAATATTGCTATCTACCAAAATTCATAATTTTCCTTTGGTTATTTCTATTTATTCCTTAATTAGTACAAAACTCACATAATAGCCATTTTCAAAAGGAAGTATAAGGAGTTCATTACTAAAAATTCTAAGAAAATTATAGCATACATATATTTGTAAAATAATAGTAAAGACAGAATTTCATGAACTTCCATGGAACAAGGGCTACAAAATTTGATTTCTAATTATATTACCAAAATGCCACTATGAGGTTTTAAAATTTACTGAATCATCCAAAAATGCTGAGAAAATTATACAAGGTTATTCATACTCAGATATATCACCAAGAAATTTTCCAAAATTTTCTACTGAGTATTTTCATCAATTTTCTAATTAAGTATAATGAGGGTAAAAATGTAATTTCCACATAACTCCTATCAAATTTCTTCAAACAAAGACATATTTTCAGGAGTTAAACCTAACATTATATTGACCTTGACAAAAATTGGGGATTTTATCTCAATGATGAGCCTATTTTTACATTTATTTTTCAAAAGACCTATTATTTCCAAAATTCCAAATAATGGGATTTTTGCTTCCAAAAATCCCATTATTACAATGTGTGGTATACTTCACCATAATGAGCCTCTGAAATCAATTCCATGATTTTTGGATGTCCCAAAAAGGCCTAAAACACAATATTTCAAAATTGGCTATTTGCACCCCAAGCCTATGTATAACCAACACATGCAAGCGAGTTTACCCAACACGCAGTAGTCCAAATGTGCTGAAATGTTTACCATGCACATGTATAGTCACCAAGGACATGAAACCAAAATTTGTGGCCATTTGGAGCCATAACACTCCAAATATTACATTTATTTACTTTTGTGTATTATGAATAAAACTATAGAAAAATGTTCCCTAAAAATTCTCAATTTTTGGCAGGGGCTAGATATAACCTAGTTAAGCACATGGCCAAAATATTGGGTCAAGTGGACATCTGGATTGGCATGGGCATTGGTTTTGGTTTCTGCCCTAGACTAGGACCAGACCTAGCAAAACGGTCCTATAGAACAGTATACTGTACCAAATTATAAGATTAATGTGGCAAATTAAAGTTAAGAGGAAGGGATACAAATTTCATCGTAATCACCAGATCTAAAAATGGCTCTAAGGGGCCTAAAATAGACATGCAATATCACTGTATAAGTGTGACAGAAATTTAATAAATTAGATTTATATATTAAAAAAATCATATGAAATAAACGGACGACATCGGGTCGTCATCCCCAATCAGCCAACGGCCCAGATTGGTTTCCGCTGGGCCGGCTTGCCCGG
This sequence comes from Platanthera guangdongensis, assembly GCA_039583875.1. Taxonomy (NCBI): domain Eukaryota; kingdom Viridiplantae; phylum Streptophyta; class Magnoliopsida; order Asparagales; family Orchidaceae; genus Platanthera; species Platanthera guangdongensis. Next base: position 101,198,275 of record CM077151.1, read on the forward strand.
CTATTTCCAGCCAGCTGAGCCACCACCACCGCCGGCGGATGTCACCACCACCTTCACTGAGGTGGTGGCTAGCGATTCCCGGCGATGAGGCCGCCGGAGTTGGGACCTCCGGCGAACCCGAGCAAGAAGAAAAGCTCAGAAAACTCTCCTTTTCCTCATATGGTATCAGGCTCAATTGAGCCCGATGTCTCTCCTAAAGGATCCAAAAAGTTAGTATGGGTAGGGAGACGACGAAACAGACTCGAATGGCGACATGGCGGCGAGGTTGGCGGCGGTTGGCCATAGCTGAGCTGCTTCGACGATCTCATGCTCAAAACTTCATTTCTTCACCAAAAGCTCTGCTCCAGGACTCGTTCTCCACTCGTTTCCACTCACTGAAACTGATGGTGTGGTCGATTTGAGCTGGAAGTGGCTGTATAAGGAGATACACCTAAGGTGAGCTCGATTTGGGCTTTGGTTGTATCACAAATGCTGCCAAGTGGCCACCATGCTCAACATTCTCTCTCAAATTCTTCTGGGAGGTCATCCAGCAGGCTTGGGTAGAAGGAATGAGGCCATATGGCCACCTCTCACCACCGTTCCATTTCTCTCTCCTATTTTTGGGTGAATTCCCAAAATGCCCCTTTGCATGTGACCTCACTCTAAAACTAGATGGGTAGGGGTGGTATTTGACCACTTGGGCTGATAATGGGCCAAGTTTGGTGGTCATGGCCCAAGGAGAGTGCACTTAGCCCTCATTTTCTTCTTTAGGTCAATTATGTTGACTAAGTTGACTTTTGAGTTGACACGGTCAACCATGATGAGTGGGCTGACCCCACTTGGTGGTCATGGGTCTAATGACACCACCTAACTTGGGTTGGGTCAATGTGGTGCCCTACTTGGGCTAATTGGGCCTATAGGTATAGGTTTGACAAACTTAGCGCTATGGTTGACTTTGGTTAACTAGGGTCAAAGGGTTGACCTAATGACATGTCCTAGGGTCCACTTAGATTATTTTAAGGTTATGGCAATGTGGCGGGGTCATGGTGTGGCTAGGGTTCCTATTTAGGCTAGTTTGACCTGGTTTGACATGGCCCTTTAGTGGGCCCCACATGGTTACAACCCACTCCCTAGGGTCAAACCTAGCTAAATTCCCTATCACCCACCCCTTGCCTAACCCAATCTAAGTTAAGGGGTCTAGAAGTAACATGAGATGTTACAAATCCTATAAACAAAAAAAAAATAATTTCATCCCCGAAATTTAAGTTCGGGTCTACGGGGTTCTACTTGCAAGAGTTATAAGAAATTTAAACGCATAAACTAAAGTATACCTGAAGTGAACAGCTCCTAGTATTGCTCCATCATCAGATCCCTCGGCTCCCAGGTGTGCTCCTCCCGTCCATGGTTGAGCCGGAAGTTATGAATTAAACCATACCTGTCACCACATCTTCTTGTTTGATGGCCTCCTGTTGGCCAAGATTATAAACCCTCGGTTGAGCCGGAGCATAATAGGACGCGGTTGACTCCACCGCCTTGCCCTTCTCTTCATAAGTTGCTCCTGGCTTCCTTTTGGACTTGGGACGTCCTCTCCAACAGTCATGGGCAAAGTGCCCCAGCTTTACACATGTAAAACATGCGCCCGGGGTCCGACCCGTAGTCGCCCCAGAAGCACCAGAGAGGGGGCTGGACCCGAAGTTCTAGCCTTCTTGTTGAACTTACGGTACCCAGACCTTGAGTTAGCCGACACCTTGAACTCAGTCCTCTTATCACCCGAGCTTTTCTTTGCTTGTACATTCTTCATATCCTTCTCCAAAGAGCGGGTCGTGTTGACCAGGGTCAAGAAGCCCTGCGTCATAGGCCCCGAGAGCAGTAGCCTCAAGTCATCTCTCAGTCCTTTGTAGAAACAGTTTGTATTGCGCTCCTCATCCGCGAATGTGGAGCTAGCATATCGACCCAACCGAGTAAACTCGTGGAGATACTCATCCACGCTACTCTCTCCTTGTACCAACCTTTGAAACTCATTCTCCAAAGCTATCCTCTGCGATGAAGGGAGGTACCTTGCCAAGAATAGTCTCGAGAACTCCTCCATCGAGACGTCTGTAAGTTGTCTTCCTCTCAATAGATGCAGCTCCAAACCCTCCCACCACAGCCTAGCGTCTCCATCCAACAGGAACGTAGCTATAGTGGTCATCTGCCACTCCTCCGTCTTAGTTGCTGTCAAGACTCTCTTCACTCGGGAGAGCCAATCTTCAGCTTGCGATGGGGTTCCCAACCCCGAGAACACTGGAGGTTTAAAGCTCATAACATGTTTGAGCTGTCACTCGGTTGCCTTCCTCGGCACCAACGACTCCACTACTACTTGCTCCACTCTTCTCGGCTCAACCTCTGGAAGAGGTACCTGCTCCATCGCAGGAGCGGGCTGCTGCATTTGCCTTGCAGGCTACGCATTGATCATAGAAAACACTGCTTCGACAACCAATCGTATGGTTTCAGCCAATGGAGGTGTTGTAGGAGCATCGTTTGGTGCATTGCTAGCCTCAGAAACTCGGCGTTCTAACGGCCCAGCACCGCTTCTGGTCACCTATAGTTGTAGAAAACACCATTAAGCGACCATACGAAATTGCAAAAAGCAATTATAGGAACACGCAGGTTCCTCAAACACGTGTATTTTCATTCCTAAGTGGACATTCATGGGTTCTTTTACTGTTATAATGATGACGCACACACATGTGCTTACCACCACTTAAAAGAATTTGCCCACGAATTCATTTAAGCCTGACCGAAACCAGTAGTCTGATACCAAATTGTAACACCCCCTATCCGTCACATAGTATATAGCAGTAGGTCCGGCCGGGGCCCGACGCCATATACCACAGACAGACCGGGTGGTTACAGAATGAAAACCATCCAACCAATGACAACGTCTTACACAGAGCATTCTAGCGGAAGCAATTTAAGGTTACAAGATTAAGAACCCAGCAATAAGCATGAATGTCCACTACTCAAAACAAATAGGAATGAAGGTACAAATACACAAGTACTGGCCTTATGGCCTTACAATATTTTGCTCCAACATAAAATGTTTTCCAAACCTCGGCACGCAGGCCGAACATACATGAGTAAAACATGTAAACACTCAAATTTGGCCTTCGAGGGACGACTCAGCAACTTGGGCTTTAGCCCGCTATTTAGCACTCAGCTCCGTAGCACCTGCAAGCAACAATCCACCGCACGGTGGTAAAAAAGGCAACGGTCAGCTATGTTGACCAAATTATAACGATCCCGCCACCAACCCGGGGCGGCGATGCTCCTTCCCTGCACTTTGTTAGCATAAACAGCAATATAGTGTAACAACACATCAACACAGGCGTAGCCACGTACGGCCACACACCCCGTGCTCTCAGGGCACATTCTCGGTGAACACGGTCCAAGTTCGCTGACTCACCACCGCCCCCAGGACGACAATATCTCGTGAGAATCTGGTCTTTCTGGCCACTGCCTAAGACCCTCCATCTATGCCAACAGCGAGTACCATGTACCTTAGGTCTCTCTAACCGTACCACATAGATCGTGTACGATTCCGCCTGACTCGTTGCTCACACCGCAATGTCAATTAAGTCATCTGCGCGGGTCAAGCTTCCCCGAGACCCGTATCTCCTACACATATCACATAACCCAGTTATGTTCAGGTTGGCTCCCAGGCCACCATGTTGGCAGAATCACGCATCTGCCCAGTTTTCCGGGTGCACCTTGAAGTTAATCCCTAAGGCTTCCTGTTGCAATCTACCGCGTAGAAAACCCGAAAAACAAACATTCGCGCGGAGCCTTCTCCGGCCATTCATGCAATGCAACATCACTGATCCAGACCAACTTGTCCGGGTAGGTTTCACACATCATGCCTATATCTGTTCTCGATTACAGACTCTACATGTACACAATGGGGACTATTCATGTCTACCTGAAGGGATGCCTCAACTCACCGCATACTCGCGAGATCGGGCTTCCTATGCAAGGGAAAAGAAGAGCTTCACATGCTCAAGTAGTGAATCGTTACCCTAGCATTCTTCCTTGGCGCCATGGAAATGTATGAAGATGAAAAACACCACAATCTCCTTGCCTCCGTAGATCCGAAGTCGGCTCGCGATTTGGAGCTCCGAAGCTTCGCCGGTGACCGGATCTAGGCTTCTTCTTCCTCCTTTGCTCTCTCCTCTCTCTAGACTTAAAAAGCGTACCACTCAAGTGAAATGAGGGTTTCAAATGCCCAATCCCGGGTATATCCAAGTACTCAATCCACCCGAGAAGCACGAAGATGTATAGAGACATGAAGAAATTATTCTGGTGGCCGGGTTTGAAGAAGGATGTAGCACTTTTGTGGCCAAGTGCCCTACATGTGCATTAGTGAAGGCGGAATGCCAGAAACCCGGAGGGTTCTTGAAGTCCCTACCTATCCCAGAATGGAAATTCGATGACATATCTATGGATTTTTTGCATGGCTTGCCGAAGTCGCAGAGGGGAAATGACGCCATTTGGGTGGTCGTAGATAGGTTGACAAAGGTGTCACACTTTATTCCGAACAGGAAGGAAGATCCGGTGGGAAAGTTAGCCAAACTCTACGTGGAGAATATGGTACGATTGCACGGTGGGCCCCACAATCAGTATTGTTAGTGACCGAGATGGACGCTTTACGTCGAAGGATTAGAGGTTGGTGCATAGTATGTTTGGAACTAAGCTGAGTTTCAGCACATCCTTTCATCCACAGACGGATGATCAGTCGGAGAGGGTCAACAGGACTATGAAGGACATGCTTCGCATGTGTGTCCTAGATTTCGGAAAGCATTGGGAGGATCACCTGTACATGATGGAGTTTCCGTACAACAACAGCTTTCAGACAAGTATTGGAATGGCACCTTTCGAGGCCTTGTACCGGAGGAAGTGTCGTACGCCGTTGTCTTGGTTGGAGGCAGGCGAATCGAAGTTGTATAAACGTCAAGCGATGGAAGACGCCACTTTAATGGTGCATACAATTTAGGAAAGGTTGAAGATCGCTCAGGATAGACAGTCAAAGTACTATAACGCCAAGCATAGGAACATGGAGTTCAATGTTGGTGACATGGTGTATCTAAAAATCAAGCCGTTCAAGGGTGTATCGTGGGTTCGACGCTTGAAGAAGCTGAGTCCGAGATACCTTGGACCATTTGAAATTCTGGAGTGTGTTGGCGAGGCGGCATATAGATTGAAGCTGTCGGTGGAGTTGAGTGGGCTACATGACGTGTTCCACGTATCGGTGTTGCGTAAGGCGGTGCAAGAGCCTTCGCAGATCATTGCGGATAATCAAGTACCAGTTGATTATGAGTTGACCACAAGGGTCAAGCCAGTACGTATTGAAGATGTTGCAGTCAAGCGACTCCGCAACAAGGATATCCGTATAGTTAAAGTCCGATGGGATAATTGCGGATGTGAGGAGCTTTCTTGGGAGCTAGAGCAAGCTATGTTGGAGGAATACCCCGAGTTATTCCACTCAGGTATTATTTAGATTTGTGTACTTTTACTTAATTTCGGGACGAAATTCCTTAAGTGGGGGAGATTTGTAACGCCCCGAAAATTGTATTTGAGTCGGTCGCGAAAAAGGGGATTTTTGGTGCCTGTATAGGGGTACACGGCCTAGGACACAGGCATGTCCAAGGCCGTGTCTGGCTGGTGTTTTTGGCCGTTTTCATCCCGAGAAGGACACGGATAGAAACACGGCTAAGTGACACAAGCGTGTCATTTGACACGGGCATGTGCCAACCCATGTCCCTACCCGTGTTCTTTTGGGTCGTGTCGATTGCCGTGGCGGTTATGCGTGACACGCCCCCGAACACGGGCATGTCGTGGAACTCGACACTGGCGTGTCAGGTGAGACACGGGCATGTCTTTGCCCGTGTGTCTTTTCTGGGTTCGACGATCGTGCCTCGATTAAGGCACACGACCTGGAACACGGCCGTGTGCGAGGCCGTGTTCGGCCCAGGTCTGGGAAATTTTGTGCAGATCTGAGCCATTCGTTTTCTTTATTTGAGATCCAAGGGCTCAGACGGTTTCCTGCTCTGTTAAGGCCGGGAATAAGGGAGTTAAAACTTCATTTCTCTCCAACCATTCTCTCTCAAGGAGTTGGAAAGAGGAGGAAGAAGGAAGGGATTCCGGCCGCTGGCGGAGCATCAGAGCACCGTTTCGAAATCTGAGAGCGGATCTGTGGAGGAAAGTTCGTTGCGAAGATTTCCTTCCGCGTAGTTTTTCCATGATGCCAAAGCGGACTACTAGGGTAACGATTCTCTACTTGAGCATGTGAAGCTCTTTCTTTCTACATAGGGAATCCCGCTCCCGCGAGTGTGCAGTGAGTGCGTGGTGTTCCTTGGGGTTGATGTGAATAGTCCCCCTTGTGTTGCGTATAGAGTCGAGAATCGTAAGTACGGGCATAGGCATTGTGTGTGAAGCCTACCCGGACGTGTATTGTCTGGATCGGTGATGTTGCATTTGTTATGTTTTGCCGGAGATGACTCTGTGCTTTTGGTTTTTCGGGTTTCTACGCGGTAGATTGCAGCAGGGATCCTTGGAGGTTAGCTTCAAGGCGCACCCGGAAAACTGAGCGGAAACGTGTTCTGCTAATTTGGCGGTCTGGGAACCGGCCTTGATCATAACTGGGTTATGAGATTGTTTGGAAAATTTTGGGATCCGAGAGAAGCTTGGCCCGCGTGTAGGACTTAAATTGTATATACGACGTGAGCAACGGGCAAGTGGAATTGGACCTAGGCTATGTGGTTCGGTGCGAGAGACCCGAAGACGGGGACTGGCCGTTGGCATAGTCGGGAGCCTTAGACGGTGGTCAGAAAGCCCAAATGCTCACATGTTGTTGCCATCCTGGGGGTGGTGGTGAAGACGCTGATTGGTCAGGATTCACCGTTAATGTGCCCTGAGTGCACGGGGTGTTTGGCCGTGCGAGCCTACACTTGTGGCGTAGTATAATTGCGCTTTATTATTTTATTGGGCTAATGATATGGAGGGAAAGAGCACCGCCGTTCCGAGTTAGGGGCGGGGTCGTTATAATTTGGTCGGCTTTTGGCTGACCGTTGCTTTGTTTGCCACCATGCGGTAGAATGTGCTTGCAGGTGCTGCGGAGCCGAGTACCAAATAGCGGGCTGGAGCCCATGTTGCTGTGCTGGCCCTAGAGGGCCAAAGCGAATAGTTGTACTTTACTTTTGTCATGTGTGGCCGACGTGCGAGCCGATGTGTGGAAAACACTATTTATTAAGTGAACTATTGTAAGGCCATAAGGCCATATACCTTTCAGTGTGTTTTGGGTTTCATTCCAGTAGTATGGTTGTGGACATTCATGTTTATTGGATTTAAGTTTTGGGTTCTTTCAACTTTAAAAGCTTCCGCTAGAATGCTCTGTGTAGGACGAGTAGTCTTAATTGGATAGTTTGTATATTCTTATGTAACCTCCGACTGTCTGTGGTATATGGCGTCGGGTTCCAGGTGGATCTTCTGTTATATGCCATGCGACGGATGGGGGTGTTACAAACAGCTGCTAGTATTGCTCCATCATCAGATCCCTCGGCTCCCAAGTGTGCTCCTCCCGTCCATGGTTGGACCACAACACCTTCACGGGAGGGACCTTCTTCTTCCACAACACTCGAACATCTGTATCATCAATCTGGATCGACTCCAATCTAACGGATCTGTATGGCGCTATCGGGCCGGCTGTAGTAGTAACGTGCTGCTCCGGCCGTAGGAGAGCTCTTCTCAAGGAAGAGACATGGAAGACGTCGTGTAGGGTACTCAACTCTGGTGGCAGCTGCAGTCGGTAAGCTAAGGGGCCGATCCGCTCCAGGATCAAGTATGGCCCCATGTATCGAGGACTGAGCTTCTTGTGCCTCCGCACCCGAGAGACACTATGTACCAGACGTATCTTCAAGAAAACTCTATCGCCAACCTGGAATTCCACATTTCGGTGCCGAGCATCATAATACTTCTCCTGCCTACTCTGGGCCTCTAGCAGCCGATCCCTGATCAAACGAACCTGAGCCTCCGTATCCTTCACATAATCAGAACCAAGAGTCCTTGTGTCCACATCCTGAACCCAAGACAGCAGTGTCCGGCACTTCCTCTCCTAAAGTGCCTCATATGGATCCATCCTGATGCTAGCCTGGTGGCTGTTATTGTAAGAGAACTCGATCAATGGTAACAGCCTCTCCCAAGGCTTCCCTATATCCAATATGCATAGACGAAGCAGATCCTCCGTGGTCCGGATGGTCCGCTCGGTCTGGCCGTCGGTCTGCGGATGGAAGACGGTGCTAAAAGTGAGCCGAGAACCCAAGTAAGCATGCACAGCCCTCCATTCCCTCGATGTGAACTGACCATCACGGTCCGAGACTATCGTTTTGGGGATGCCATGGTACCTGACAAACTGCTCCACGAACAATCTCACCAGAATAGCAACTGGAGAATCCTTCCTCACTAGTATAAACCGCACTACCTTGGTCAGCCTGTCGACTATGACCCATATGGAATCGTGCCCAGAGTGGGAGCGAGGTAGTCCGTGCACAAAATCCATAGCGATGTCCTCGAACTTCCACTCTGCGACGGGCAGTGGCTGTACTAAACCTCCCGGGCTCTTGCATTCCGCCATTATGCGCTGGCACGTCTCGCAATGTGTCAAAAAGTGGGTGATCTCCCTCTTCATCCCAGACCAATACATATTCTTCCGTAAATCTGGCCACATTTTGGTGATGCCAGGATGCACTAAATATCTGGAGCAGTGTGCCTCTCTAAGTATATCATCCCAGATACCGTCCACTGCTGGTATATAAACGCGTCCACGGAATCGAAGGAGACCATCCTGAAGCGTGTATTCCTCAACCTTGCCGCTTTCCAGGGCACTGAAAATCGGCTCCAATGCAGCATCCAGCCTCTGATGCGCCATAATGTGCTCCCGAAGATCATTCTCCCCGATCAAGGAGTTCAGATATTCCCAGTAAACTGCTGGCTCGTCCTCTGAAACCATGGTGATGTGCATATCATCCATCATCTACATCAATCCCATATACATCACCCGGGGCCCCGATCCAGTAGTGTCGGCTCTCCTACTCAATGCATCTGTCGCAGTGTTCGCTTTCCCTGGGTGATAGTGCAATTTGTAGTCATAATCACAAAGAAATTCCAGCCATCTCCTCTGCCGAAGGTTCATATCTTTTGGCGTGTCAACGTATTTGAGGTTCTTGTGATCCGAGTAGATATCACAATAAACCCCATACAAGTAATGTCTCCATATCTTCAGTGCGAATACGACCGCCCCGAGCTCCAAGTCATGCACCGGATAGTTATGCTCATTCTTCTTCAATTGTCTCGAAGCATAAGCAATAACATGTCCGTACTGCATCAGTACAACACCCATCCCCTGATAAGAGGCATCCGTGTAGATCTGAAATCCCTCATTCCCAGATGGGAGTGCAAGGATAGGGGATGAGGTGAGCCGATCCTTCAACTCCTGAAAGGCTGTCTCGCACTGCTCTGTCCAAGCAAACTCTACATCCTTCCTCGTCAAGGACGTGAGGGGGAGTGCTATCCTCGAGAACCCCTCCACGAACGTACGATAATAACCTGCTAATCCCAAGAAGCTGCGAATGTCTGATGCTGATTTCGGCCGTGGCCAATCTCTCACTGCCTCTATCTTGGCTGGATCCACCGCCAATCTAGCTCCACTGATCGTATGCCCCATGAAGGCCACCTCCTGTAGCCAGAACTGGCACTTAGAAAACTTCGCATACATCTGGGACTCCCTCAACCTCTGTAAAACCTGTGCCAAATGCTCTGTGTGCTCCTCCTGAGTTCGGGAATAGATCAGAATATCGTCGATGAACACAATGACGAAACGGTCCAAGTAGGACTCGAATACACAGTTCATTAGACTCATGAATGCGGAAGGGGCATTCATGAGCCCAAAAGTAATCACCGTGAACTCGTATAACCCGTATCGTGAGCTAAAAACCGTCTTCGGGATGTCTTCCTCTCGGATACGCAGCTGATAGTAACCGGATCTCAAATCCAGCTTAGAGAACCAGAAGGCCCCCTGAAGCTGATCAAATAACTCGTCTATCCGAGGCAGTGGATATGTATTCCGGACTGTTAACCGATTCTGCTCCCTATAATCTATGCACAGCCGCAACGATCCGTCTTTCTTCTTCATAAAAAGAACTGCTGCTCCCCACGACGACGAGCTCGACCGCATAAATCCTGAGTCCACAAGCTCCTGATGCTGAGTCCTGAATTCTGCCAACTCTCTGGGAGCCATCCTGTAAGGTCCCCGGGACACTGGCCTCGCCCCCGGCACCAACTGAATCCTGAAATCCAAGTCTCGAGCTGGTGGTAGTCCGGGCAATTTCTCCGGGAATACATCAGAGAAGTCCCGAACCACCGGGATATCAGCTATAGAACTCTCTGCTGCCCCCATCTCGAAGCAGATAAGGTACACCTCTTCCCCCAGCTCATAGGCCTTGACAACCTGTACAAAAGATAATAATATATGAGAGATAGGTCTGATACCTTCGACGACGACGTAGGAGTCGCCGTGCCTTAGATTGATCCTCTTCAATGGACAATCGATTTGGGCATAGTTCCGGTGTAACCACATCATGCCCAAGATCAAGTCAAAATCTAGCAGTCGCAGGATCGTTGCTGGCGCCTCAAATGCCTTGCCGCCAATCTCGGCCTCCATGTTGCAATGGGCAGAGGTCTGTAGCTCTGACCCATCGGGTAGACGCACCCTCATCTCCAAGCCTGGAAATCTTTCCACACCCTCCAGACCTTCTATAAAGGCCTCCAAAACAAACGAGTGGGAGGCACCCGTGTCAAACAAGGTACGAGCGGGCTTGACGCTGATCATGGCTATGCCTGATTTTGTTTTGGGTTTAAATAAACTGTTATTTATGAAAATCAGGTATTACATAATTGAATCTTTAAATTAAATAATCTAAGTACCTGTGATGACCTCCTCTGGGTTCCTCGGTTCGACGAGGTCTAGTGCGTATATTTGCTGCTGTTCTCTCCCTCGGCCGTGATATCCCCGGCCTCGGCCTTGACCTCATCCTCGGCCTCGGCCTCGACCCTGCTATACTGGAGGGGCAACTGGAGGTGGAGGAGGAGGAGGTGGATGGAACTGATGCGGACACTCCGATCTAATATGCCCGGGCTGGTGGCATCCATAACAAACTACCGGCCGGTGGCCATGGTCGTCTTGCCTCCTCAGAACATGCACCTGTAGAGGTGGGGGAGCTAATGCTTGAGGAGGCCCCTGCTCCTGCCTGAAGTTGGGACGACGACGTCCCCCACCCCTCTTATATCCAATGGTCCTGCCTCTCTGAGATCCCTTGCTGCTCTCTCCTAGTGTCGACCCATCGTATGGTCTCTTCCCTCTGCCTTGCACCATTAGCTGGTCGGCCTCCAGCTTCTTTTCCATCTCGATGATCTGGGCTGATGTGCCATGAGAAATGAACAATAGGGCCCGCCTCAAGTCATCTCTGAGGCCTCGGTAGAACATCTTGGCATACCTCCTATCGTCTGTATCATGTATCCCTGCGAACCTGGTAAGGTGGGAAAACTCCCTCTGGTATTCAATCACTGATCTGCTCCCCTGCCTGAGGTTCAGAAACCTCTCTTCTAGTGCATCTCTGTCTATGGTGGATACGAAGTGATCCAAGAATACTTCACCGAACTCCTCCCAAGATATGTCTGACAGCTCCCAGTCTGCATAAGTGGACTCTCACATGGAATTCCACCAACTTTTTGCATGAGCTTCTAATGCAGAGGTGGCTAGAGGAACTGCTTGGCCTACCGGGCAGCTGATGTAACACCCCAGATTTGTGATTGCGTACGCATGATGGGCGTTGAGGAAATGTGGGTTGTGACAGCTGATGCCTGCCAATATCTCATGTATGGCCTCCAGCCATTCCTCAGTCTTCACAATATCCTCTGTCCCACGGTACATCAGTGGGGACAGGCTCTTGAAGGCACTCAACCAGCTTGACCCTGGATTTGGCTGCGAAGCTGGGACCTGCTGGGCTTTGAAGGCTTCCAGGATCGCCGTCAAAGTCTGCCCCATCTCTGTCTGTAGAAAGGGCGTAGCAGCCGGAGGGGGAGGAACCACATTCTGCGGCACAGCGACCTGTGGAGGTTGCATAAAGGTAAGGATAAGACAGAACTGACCTAACTCATTGTATTTAATGGACTGTTTTATGTGACTTTTTACACATGGGCACACCACTGCTTCCGCTGTATAGTTTGTAAGACCCCTCCTCTTACCAGGGAGGCTCCCGGTCTTATGCCCAGAACCGCCGTCTTATGGTGGCACTAATGCACGAGTTAGTCGACACCGCAATACGCCGATTCTGTCGGCTAATACGATCATATAACATGTAGGCCAATATGAGGAATAGAAGTAATACATAACAAAGTACAACACAGCTTATCCACAGTCACAGTACAACTCATATATATATGAATGAAATAGTACACAGTCCATAATGAGTACAAAAAATATGAAGAGTAATAAGGGCTTATGCCCAGTACATCATATGAATAACTCTCCTCACAAAACATCAAAACAGCGGAAGCTAATCAACTAATCTCGTCCCACCTGAGGTAGCGCTGTAGTAGTAGTAGTAGTAGGTGGTATCAACTCCTCACGCCCTGTCACCTCGTACTGCCTGTCGTGGTGGTGCTCCATCTCCTCGAGCTCCTAAAATAGTTTGGTCACCGACAATTAGTCAAAAAGACTAAGTCGTTTCCTCCGCACCTCTCCCCGCAACTCCTAGGCACCGTGCGGGAGGATGAAGCGGAGGACTATCAAGGGGTAACAAAAGCAAGCAGGTGACAAGAAGCTATCTATCAAGTATAAGAGCAACATAGTTCTACTCTAGCAGTTCTAAGTATATAGTATAAAGTAAAAGCATGTACAGTACAAGTAAGTAAAGAACTGAAAGTAAGAGCAAAAAAGTAAAGCTATGCTACAACTACTCTACCATCACAAACGTACCTTAACTTATAAAAATGACCATAAAAATTTATAAGTTAAGGTTTCCAGGTATTTAAACTTATCATATAAAAGAGCCCATACTAATTTATATGATAAGGTTCTATGAAGCGTATGACCTAATATGAATGAATATTTATGATGCAATTTATGCAACAGGCAAGTGCAACTCACACACAATGACTCTGTGATCACAGACCTTTAGTTCCCACTTTTTGAGAGCTAGCTTCACTCTCGGGTACCACCATTGTGGTTAACGGCAACAGGGGAGCAGGCATCTCCACTTCTAGGCAGGTATGCACATTACCAAACATAGACCACCTCTCATACGCCTCTTTACACATCCTAGGTGCACTCTAGAGTCTGCGTACGCATTTTGCTGACTACCTGTCAGTCTTGTTGGGTCGGGTGTGCGTTATCTGGGATCGTCCTCTAGACCGCAGTGTAAAATAACCCACTGGCCCCTCAAACCTTCACTCCCGCCTGAGTCACCGTACTTCCATCGGTGTGACGATCGGCCCAGTACCGCATGACTCGCCACTGTTTATGCACATACAAGATATTCCAACCCGAGCCTTCATCTCGCAGGACCAACCTGTCCTGAATCCCTCAAACCCTTCACGGGTGAGCGTTCAACATATATCCCTCTAACCCATCGCGGGTGAGAACGCACAATAGTGCCTTTATTTAAAATCTCTCAAACCCATCACGGGCGAGAATGAACCATAATGTCTTAACCTATTAAACTAGTCTTATCTACGGGTTATTATACTTAGTGATTTAAGGTTAATCCTAGGACTGCCCAGGGTATACCCGATGAAGGGCTCTTGGGGGCACTAGGAACTATGATGGGATTACGCCCAAAGCTCCCTTTCTGAAGGATATTTACTTTAGTTGATGACTACCCATAATTCACGCCCAGCTCTCATTATTACTCTTGAGTGATCCTAATGACTTAATATGTTCTCAGAAGGGCGACGGTCTTCCACCGGCCTCCACTCCAGTTACTATCAAGGGCTTGCACTTTTACTCTCGTCACTAAGACAACACTACCCACCAAGGTTATTCTCCAATTGTAATCTCTAGCTCATCCGTCGATCTATCCCCCGGTGGTCCTTATAGTATAACCTACTTACACTATGCGCAATCCGTGACTTAATACCACCCCGAAATAGAACTTCCAATTCCTTGGGCCACCTGCCCCCTAACTATTTATCCTAGGATGGTATGGACTAATGAAGTGAGCATGTTGATTTTCATAATTTTCTTAAGTCATGAAAGCCTCAAATTAAATCATTTAATTAATCCCCTAGGTCATTTAATACATGAAGTATTACAAATTATAATCCACTGACCTAAGGAATTTTTCCTGAGTTGCATCCTGGTAAAATATTGTTGTCTACCAAAATTCATAATTTTCCTTTGATTATTTCTATTTATTCCTTAATTAGTACAAAACTCACATAATAGCCATTTTCCAAAGGAAGTATAAGGAGTTCATTACTAAAAATTCTAAGAAAATTATAGCATACATATATTTGTAAAATAATACTAAAGACAGAATTTCATGAACTTCCATGGAACAAGGGTTACAAAATTTCATTTCTAATTATATTACCAAAATGCCACTATGAGGTTTTAAAATTTACTGAATCATCCAAAAATGCTGAGAAAATTATACAAGGTTATTCATACTCAGAAATATCACCAAGAAATTTTCCAAAATTTTCTACTGAGTATTTTCATCAATTTTCTAATTAAGTATAATGAGGGTAAAAAGGTAATTTCCACATAACTCCTATCAAATTTCTTCAAACAAAGACATATTTTCAGGAGTTAAACCTAACATTATATTGACCTTGACAAAAATTGGGGATTTTATCTCAATGATGAGCCTATTTTTACATTTATTTTTCAAAAGACCTATTATTTCAAAAATTCCAAATAATGGGATTTTTGCTTCCAAAAATCCCATTATTACAATGTGAGGTATACTTCACCATAATGAGCCTCTGAAATCAATTTCATGATTTTTGGATGTTTCAAATAGGCCTAATACACAATATTTCAAAATTGGCTATTTGCACCCCAAGCCTATGTATAACAAACACATGCAAGTGAGTTTACCCAACACGCAGTGGTCCAAATGTGCTGAAAGTTTCACCATGCACATGTATAGTCACCAAGGACATGGAACCAAAATTTGGGGCCATTTGGAGTCATAACACTCCAAATATTACATTTATTTACTTTTGTGTATTATGAATAAAACTATAGAAAAATGTTCCCTAAAAATTCTCAATTTTTGGCAGGGGCTAGATATACCCTAGTTAAGCACATGCCCAAAATATTGGGTCAAGTGGACATCTGGATTGACTAGGACTAGGCCTAGCAAAAAAGTCCTATAGAACAGTATACTGCACCAAATTATAAGATTAAGGTGACAAATTAAAGTTAAGAGGAAGGGATACACATTTCATCGTAATCACCAGATCTAAAAATGGCTCTAATGGGCCTAAAATAGACATGCAATATCACTGTATAAGTGTGACAGAAATTTATTAAATTAGATTTATATATTAAAAAAATCATATGAATTAAACGGACGACATCGGGTCGTCATCCCCGATCAGCCAACGACCCAGATTGGTTTCCGGTGGGCCGACTTGCCCGGCTATTTTCGGCCAGCTGAGCCACCACCACCGCTGGCGGATGTCACCACCACCTTCACTGAGGTGGTGGCTAGCGATTCCCGGCGATGAGGCCACCGAAGTTGGCACCTCCGGCGAATCCGAGCAAGAAGAAAAGCTCGGAAAACTCTCCTTTTACTCATATGGTATCGGACTCAATTGAGCCCGATGTCTCTCCTAAAGGATCTAGAAAGTTAGTATGGGTAGAGAGACGGCGAAACAGACCCGAATGGCGGTGAGGTTGGCGGCGGTTGGCCATAGCTGAGCTGCTCCGGCGATCTCATACTCAAAATTTCATTTCTTCACCAAAAGCTCTGCTCTAGGACTCATTCTCCACTCGTTTCCACTCACTGAAACTGATGCTGTGGTCGGTTTGAGCTGGAAGTGGCTGTATAAGGAGATACACCCAAGGTGAGCTCGGTTTGGTCTTTGGTTGTATCACCAATGATGCCAAGTGGCCACCATGCTCAACATTCTCTCTCAAATTCTTCTGGGAGGTCGGCCAGCAGGCTTGGGTAGAAGGAATGAGGCCATATGGCCACCTCTCACCACCGTTCCATTTCTCTCTCCTCTTTTTGGGTGAATTCCCAAAATTCCCCTTTGCATGTGACCTCACTCTAAAACTAGATGGGTAGGGGTGGTCTTTGACCACTTGGGCTGATAATGGGCCAAGTTTGGTGGGCGTGGCCCAAGGAGAGTGGGCTTAGCCCTCATTTTGTTCTTTAGGTCAATTATGTTGACTAAGTTGACTTTTGAGTTGACCTGGTCAACCATGATGAGTGGGCTGACCCCACTTGGTGGTCATGGGTCTAATGGCACCACCTAACTTGGGTTGGGTCAATGTGGTGCCCTACTTGGGCTAATTGGGCCTATAGGTATAAGTTTGACCAACTTAGGGCTATGGTTGACTTTGGTCAACTAGGATCAAAAGGTTGACCTAATGACATGTCCTAGGGTCCACTTAGATTATTTTAGGGTTAGGGAAATATGGCGGGGTCATGGTGTGGCTAGGGTTCCTATTTAGGCTAGTTTGACCTGGTTTGACATGGCCCTTTAGTGGGCCCCACATCGGCACAACCCACTCCCTAGGGTCGAACCTAGCTAAATTCCCTATCACCCACCCCTTGCCTAACCCAATCTAAGTTAAGGGGTCTAGAAGTAACATGGGATGTTACAAATTAAACCGTACCTGTCACCACATCCGCTTGTTTGATGGACTCCTGTTGGCCAAGATTATAAACCCTCTGTTGAGTCGGAGCATAATAGGATGCGATTGACTCCACCGCCTTGCCCTTCTCTTCATAAGTTACTCCCGGCTTCCTTTCGGACTTGGGACGTCCGCTCCAACAGTCACGGGCAAAGTGCCCCAGCTTTCCATATGTAAAACATGCGCCCGGGGTCCGACCCGTAGTCGCCCTAGAAGCACCAGAAGAGGGGGCTGGACCCAAAGTTCTAGCCTTCTTGTTGAACTTACGGTACCCAGACCTTAAGTTAGCTGACACCTTGAACTCAGTCCTCTTATCACCCGAGCTTTTCTTTGCTTGTACATTCTTCATATCCTTCTCCAAAGAGCAGGCCGTGTTGACCAGGGTCAAGAATCCCTGCGTCATAGGCCACGAGAGCAGTAGCCTCAAGTCATCTCTCAGTCCTTCGTAGAAACGGTTCGTCTTGCGCTCCTCATCTGCGAATGTGGAGCTAGCATATCGACCCAACCGAGTAAACTCATGGAGATACTCATCCACGCTACTCTCTCCTTGTACCAACCTTTGGAACTCATTCTCCAAAGCTATCCTCTGCGATGAAGGGAGGTACCTTGCCAAGAACAGTCTCGAGAATTCCTCCATCGAGACTTCTGTAAGTTGTCTTCCTCTCAATAGATGCAGCTCCAAACCCTCCCACCACAGCCCAGCGTCTCCATCCAACAGGAACATAGCTATAGTGGTCATCTGCCACTCCTCCGCCTTAGAGGCTGTCAAGACTCTCTTCACTCGGGAGAGCCAATCTTCAGCTTGCGATGGGGTTCCCAACCCCGAGAACACTGGAGGTTTAAAGCTCATAACATGTTTTAGCTGTCACTCGGTTGCCCTCCTCGGCACCAAAGACTCCACTACTACTTGCTCCACTCTTCTCGGCTCAACCTCTGGAAGAGGTACCTGCTCCATCGCAGGAGCGGGCTGCTGCATTTGCCTTGCAGGCTGCGCATTGATCATGATAAACACTGCTTCGACAACCAATCGTATGGTTTCAGCCAATGGAGGTGTTGCAGGAGCATCGTTTGGTGCATTGCTAGCCTCAGAATCTCGGCATTCTAACGGCCCAGCACCGCTTCTGGTCACATATTGTTGTAGAAAACACCATTAAGCGACCATACCAAATTGCAAAAAGCAATTATAGAAACACGCAGGTTCCTCAAACACGTGTATTTTCATTTCTAAGTGGACATTAATGGGTTCTTTTCCTATTATAACGATGACGCACAAACATGTGCTCACCACCCCTTAAAAGAATTTGCCCACGAATTCATTTAAGCCTGACCGAAACCAGTAGTCTGATACCAAATTGTAACACCCCCTATCCGTCACATAGTATATAGCAGTAGGTCCGGCCGGGGCCCGACGCCATATACCACAGACAGACCGGGTGGTTACTGAATGAAAACCATCCAACCAATGACAATGTCTTACACAGAGCATTCTAGCGGAAGAAATTTAAGGTTACAAGATTAAGAACCCAGCAATAAGCATGAATGTCCACTACTCAAAACAAATAGGAGTGAAGGTACAAATACACAAGTATTGGCCTTATGGCCTTACAATATTTTGCTCCAATATAAAATGTTTTCCAAACCTCGGCACGCAGGCCGAACATACATGAGTAAAATATGCAAAAACTCAAATTTGGCCTTTGAGGGCCGAATCAGCAACTTGGGCTTTAGCCTGCTATTTAGCACTCGGCTCCGTAGCACCTGCAAGCAACAATCCACCGCACGGTGGTAAACAAATGCAACTGTCAGCTACGCTGACTAAATTATAACGATCCCGCCCCCAACCCGGGGCGGCGATGCTCCTTCCCTGCACTTTGTTAGCATAAACAGCAGTATAGTGTAACAATACATCAACACAGGCGTAGGCACGTACGACCACACACCCCGTGCTCTCAGGGCACATTCTCGGTGAACACGGTCCAACTTCGCTGACTCACCACCGCCCCCAGGACGGCAATATCTCATGAGCATCTGATCTTTCTGGCGACTGCCTAAGACCCTCCATCTATGCCAACAGCGAGTACCACGTACCTTAGGACTCTCTAACCAAACCACATAGATCGGGTATGGTTCTGCCTGACCCGTTGCTCACACCGCAATGTCAATTAAGTCGTCTGCGCGGGTCAAGCTTCCCCAAGTTCCGTATCTCCTACACATATCACATAACCCAGTTATGTTCAGGTTGGCTCCCAGGCCACCATGTTGGCAGAATCACGCATCTACCCAATTTTTTTGGTGCACCGTGGAGTTAATCCCCAAGGCTTCCTGTTGCAATCTACCGCGTATAAAACCCGAAAAACAAACATTCGCGCGGAGCCTTTTCCGGCCATTCATGCAATGCAACATCACCGATCCAGACCAACTTGTCCGGGTAGGCTTCACATATCATGCCTATATCCGTTCTCGATTACGGACTCTACATGTACACAACGGGGACTATTCATGTCTACCCGAAGGGATGCCTCAAATCACCGCAAACTCGCGAGATCGGGCTTCCTATGCAAGGGAAAAGAAGAGCTTCACATGATCATGTAGAGAATCGTTACCCTAGCATTCTTCCTTGGCGCCATGGAAATATACGCGGATGAAAAGCACCACAATCTCATTGCCTCCGTAGATCCGAAGTCGGCTCGCGATTTGGAGCTCCGAAGTTTTGCCGGTGACCGGATATAGGCTTCTTCTTCCTCCTTTGCTCTCCCCTCTCTCTAGACTTAGAAAGAGTACCACTCAAGTGAAATGAGGGTTTCAAAGGCCCAATCCCGAGTATATCCAAGCACTAGCAGCCCCCAGCCGTCGGATCCCAATTTAGAGAAACGAACGGCCACGATTCGGAGTTGAATTGCAAAACCTGGGCCGAACACAGCCTACGACACGCCCGTGTCCAGGGCCGTGTCCCCCATTCGCCGCCGAAATCAATGCGTCTCGAAAAGCACACGGGCACCAGACACGCCTGTGTTTGACCTGACACGCCCGTGTCATCTAGTACACGGCCGCGTTCCCGCCCGTGTTCATCCATCGATAAAGGACCAGCATCGACCCAAGAATCACACGGGTCTTGGACATGCCCGTGTCCCATTTGAAACGGTCGTGTCACCACTGAACATGCCTGGGCTTCCAAGCCGTGTTTCGCCTGTGAATAAAAATCAGCCAACCACATGAGACTCACACGACCTATGACACTCCCATGTCCCAGGCCGTGTTCGCTGCTCGACGATCGTCGACTCCAAATTTCATCGTCCACATGGCCAGGTCGTCGACACAAGCTCGACACGCCCTGGGACATGCCCGTGTCCCAGGCCGTGTGCCCCATGCCAAATACCAAACTTGGCTCAAACGCCTCCCGTCGCTCTTTTGAGTTTCAGGTCGTTACAACTCTCTCCCTCTTAAAAGAATTTCGTCCACGAAATTACAGAAAGGAAAGATAAGCACAAAACTTAAACGGTACCTGAGCAAAACAACTCCGGGTACTCCTCAAGCATAGTCTGCTCCCGCTACAAATAGAGCTCCTCCTGACCGTAATTGTCCCAATAGACCTTGACCATCCTGATCTCTTTATTGCATAGCCGCTTGACTTCCGAGTCCTCAATACATACAGGCTTGACCTTCGTCATCAACCCACTATTGACCGGCACTTGATCGACCGAGATCACTTGCATAGGCTCTTGTACCGCCTTCCGTAACACCGATATATGGAATACATCATGTAGACCACAAAGCTCCACTAACAACTTCAACCGGTACACTGCTTCACCAATCCGCTCCAGAACCTCAAACGGTCCAAGGTACCTCGGGCTTAGCTTCTTCAAGCGCCGCACCCGCGAGACACCCTTGAACAGCTTGATTTTCAAGTACACCCAATCGCCGACAGCGAACTCCACGTTCCTGTGCTTGGCATTATAGTACTTCGCCTGCCGGTCCTGAGCGATAAGCAACCTATCTCGAATCGTTCGAACCAAATACGTAGCATCATCCACCTCTTGGCGTTTGTACAACTTTGACTCACCCGTTTCCAACCAAGACAACGACGTGCTACATCTTCTACCATAAAGGGCCTCGAAAGGCTCCATTTGTATACTCGCCTGGTAGCTATTATTGTACGCGAACTCTACCAAGTACAGATGATCTTCCCACTACCTTACAAAGTCCAGGACACACATGCGAAGCATGTCTTCCATTGTCCTATTGACCCTCTCGGTCTGCCCATCCGTCTGCAGGTGGAAGGCTGTACTAAAACTCAGCTTCATTCCCAACATCTGCTACACCAACCTCCAATCGTTGGACGTGAACCGCCCATCCCGATCACTCACGATGCTGCGGGGCACACCGTGAAGCCGTACTATGTTATCCACATACAACTTTGCCAATTTCTCAACTAGATCATCCTTCCTATAAAGAATGAAGTGCGACACCTTTGTTAGACGATCTACGACCACCCAAATGGCGTCGTTCCCCTTTTGCGACCCTGACAACCCGTTCACAAAGTCCATAGTAATGTCGTCGAACTTCCACTCCGGAATAGGCAAGGATTTCAAGAATCCTCCCGGCTTTTGGCACTCCGCTTTCACCAAGGCGCAAGTTTGACACTTAGCCATGTAGAGCTCCACATCCTTTTTCAGTCCTGGTCACCAGAACAATTTCTTAACATCGCGGTACATCTTCGTGCTCCCTGGGTGAATTGAGTACTTGGTATGATGCGCCTCGAACAACAATTCTACATGCAAATTGCCCACATTTGGGATGCACAGACGACCGTCCTTCCAAAGTAACCCATCCTCAACGACGAATTGGGAATTTGACCCATCCAGAGCTTCAACCATGATCTGCTTCATATGGCCATCCAAATCCAAAGCCTACCAAATCCATCAGCCAGGTCATACTGGACTTCAGTCTAATTTAATAATGCTTCAGCTCTTCACTGCTTATCCATGCAAAAGATCTCCAACACCTCCAACTCCCAAACCAACCACTTGTCATGGAGCGACAGCCAATTGGCTTGAGCTGGGGCCCGACGACTCAATGCGTCCGCAACCGCATTGCCTTTACCAGACACGTAGTGGATCTAGAATGTATAGTCCCCCAGGAACTCCATCCATCTACGCTGCCGCATGTTCAAATCTTTCTGATCTAGCAAATACTTCAAGTTCTTGTGATCGGTGTAGATATCAATCTTCACACCATACAAATAATGTCTCCACAACTTCAAGGAAAAAATCACGTCCGCTAACTCCAAGTCATGGACCAGATAGTTCCTCTCGTGCACCTTCAGCTGTCTCGAGCCATACGCTATCACACTTCCGTGCTGTAGTAGCACACAACCCAAACCATTGCCCGAAGCATCTCTATAAATCTCAAAGCCCTCGGTCCCACTCGGCGAACTCAGCACAGGCGTCGTGGTCAACCGACACTTCAACTCCTCAATAGCTCATGTGCACTCCAGCATCCAAACGAACTTCTGCTCCTTCCTCGTCAAAGTAGTGAGAGGTAACGCTATCCTCTAGAAGTTCTCCACGAAGTGCCTATAATAGCCGGCAAGCCCCAGAAAGCTCCGGACTTCCGTTACCGTAGAAAGCACATGCCACTCTCGTATCGCAATAATCTTCGCCGGATCCACTGCAATACCCTCTACACTCACTATATGACCGAGGAATGCCACTGAGGACAACCAAAACTCACATTTAGAGAAATTGGCGTACAACTGATTCCTCCTCAGCGTCTCCAAAACCAAATGTAGATGCCTGAAGTGATCCTCCTCACTCTGCGAGTACACCAAAATATCGTCGATGAAGACGATCACAAAATGGTCTAAGTATTCCCGGAAAGTCCTGTTCATCAAATCCATGAACACCGACAGCGTATTGGTCAGCCCAAACGGCATGACCGTAAACTCATAATGCCAGTATCTCGTACTGAATGCTGTCTTTGGGATATCACTCTCCCTTATTCTCAGCTGATAGTAACCGAACTTGAGATCCAATTTAGAGTACACCGTCGACCCGACTAACTGATCAAAGAGATCATCAATCCTTGGGATCGGGTACTTGTTCTTTTCCGTCAACTTATTCAGTTCTCGGTAATCGATACATAGCCTCAAGCTTCCGTCCTTCTTCTTAACAAAGAGGACCGGTGCGCTCCAAGGCGAAGAACTTGGACGCACATATCCTTGCTCCAACAACTCCTGAAGTTGCACCTTCAGCTCTGCCATTTCCTTAGGCGCTAGCCGATATGGAGATCGTGACACAGGCTTCGCACCTGGCACTAGCTCAATCATGAAATCAATTTCCCGTTGAGGCGGGGCTCTAGGAAGATCGGCAGGGAACACATCAGGGTACTCCAATACCACTGAAATACTATCCATCGTAGGCTTAGGCTTTGTAACCTCCACTAGCGTAAAGAACAGCTCTACTCCAGCACGAACCGCCTTCACCACCTGAAGAGCAGACATCAACGTCTTGCTCGACCCTTTTAAGCCCGAAAAAGTCGTCTCACGACCTGCTCCCAACTTGACTTCCTTACGACCGCAATCAATATAGGCTTGCTGCTCCGAGAGCCAATCCATGCCAAATATAACGTCAAACTCCACCAGCGGTAGCAACGACGCTTGCAGATAGAACTCTTGATTCCCAATGCGAATCTTAACGCCGCAGATTTTATCCACGTGCATTTAACACCCGTTCGGTAACAACGCATCCAACTTGTCCTTCGCCATCGAAGAAGGTACTCCGATGCGCGATATGAACCCTTCAGACAAAAAGGAGTGTGAAGCTCTCGTATCAAAGAGTGCTCTCGTCAGATACTCGCAAATCAAAAAAATCCTAAACAAATAGTGGTAAGGTAACACGCATATAACAAGTATTTAAAAATTAACTTGCTATAAATTAAACCGTAACTGTCACCACATCCGCTTGTTTGATGGCCTCCTGTTGGCCAAGATTATAAACCCTCGGTTGAGCCGGAGCATAATGGGACGCGGTTGACTCCACCCCCTTGCCCTTCTCTTCATAAGTTGCTCCCGGCTTCCTTTCGGACTTGGGACGTCCGCTCCAACAGTCACGGGAAAAGTGCCTCGGCTTTCCACAAGTAAAACATGTGCCCGGGGTCCGACCCGTAGTCGCCCCAGAAGCACCAGAAGAGGGGGCTGGACCCGAAGTTCTAGCCTTCTTGTTGAACTTACGGTACCCAGACCTTGAGTTAGGCGGCACCTTGAACTCAGTCCTCTTATCACCCGAGATTTTCTTTGCTTGTACATTCTTCATATCCTTCTCCAAAGAGCGGGCCGTGTTGACCAGGGCCAAGAATCCCCGCGTCATAGGCCTCGAGAGCAGTAGCCTCAAGTCATCTCTCAGTCCTTCGTAGAAATGGTTCGTCTTGCGCTCCTCATCCGCGAATATGGAGCTAGCATATCGACCCAACCGAGTAAACTCGTGGAGATACTCATCCACGCTACTCTCTCCTTGTACCAACCTTTGGAACTCATTCTCCAAAGCTATCCTCTGCAACTAAGGGAGGTACCTTGCCAAGAACAGTCTCGAGAACTCCTCCATCGAGACATCTGTAAGTTGTCTTCCTCTCAATAGATGCAACTCCAAACCCTCCCACCACAGCGTAGCATCTCCATCCAACAGGACCGTAGCTATAGTGGTCATCTACCACTCCTCCGTCTCAGTTGCTGTCAAGACTCTCTTCACTCGGGAGAGCCAATCTTCAGCTTGCGATGGGGTTCCCAACCCCGAGAACACTGGAGGATTAAATCTCATAACATGTTTGAGCTATCTCTCGGTTGCCCTCCTCGGCACCAACGACTCCACTACTACCTGCTCCACTCTTCTCGGCTCAACCTCTGGAAGGGGTACCTGCTCCATCGCAGGAGCGGGCTACTGCATTTGCCTTGCAGGCTGCGCATTGATCATGGAAAACACTGCTTCGGCAACCAATCGTATGGTTTCAGCCAATGGAGGTGTTGTAGGAGCATCGTTTGGTGCACTGCTAGCCTCAGAAACTCGGCATTCTAACGACCCAACACCGCTTCTGGTCACCTATAGTTGTAGAAAACACCGTTAAGCGACCATACGAAATTGCAAAAAGCAATTATAGGAACACGCAGGTTCCTCAAACACGTGTATTTTCATTCCTAAGTGGACATTCATGGGTTCTTTTGCTGTTATAACGATGACGCACACACATATGCTCACCATCCCTTAAAAGAATTCGCCCACGAATTCATTTAAGCCCGACCGAAACCAGTAGTCTGATACCAAATTGTAACAACCCCTATCCATCACATAGTATATAACAGTAGGTCCGGCCGGGGCCCGACGCCATATACCGTAGACAGACCGGGTTGTTACTGAATGGAAACCATCCAACCAATGACAATATCTTACACAGAGCATTATAGCGGAAGCAATTTAAGGTTACAAGATTAAGAACCCATCAATAAGCATGAATGTCCACTACTCAAAACAAATAGGAATGAAGGTACAAATACACAAGTACTGGCCTTATGGCCTTACAATATTTTGCTCCAATATAAAATGTTTTCCAAACCTCGGCACGCAGGCCGAACATACATGAGTAAAACAAGTAAACACTCAAATTAGGCCTTCGAGGGCCGGCTCAGCAACTTGGGCTTTAGCACGCTATTTAGCACTCGGCTCCGTAGCACCTACAAGCAACAATCCACCGCACAGTGGCAAACAAAGGCAACGGTCAGCTATGCTGACCAAATTATAACGATCCCGCCCCCAACCCGGGGTGTCGATGCTCCTTCCCTGCACTTTGTTAGAATAAACAGCATTATAGTGTAACAACACATCAATACAGGCGTAGACACGCATGGCCACACACCCCGTGCTCTCAGGGCACATTCTTGGTGAACACGGTCCAAGTTCGCTGACTCACCACCGCCCCCAGGACGGCAATATCTCGTGAGCATCTGGTCTTTCTGTCCACTGCCTAAGGAGAGTACCACGTAGCTTAGGTCTCTCTAACCTAACCACATAGATCGGGTACCGTTCCGACTGACCTGTTGCTCACACTGCAACGTCAATTAAGTCGTCTGCGCGGGTCAAACATCCCCGACTCCCACATCTCCTACACATATCACATAACCCAATTATGTTCAGGTTGGCTCCCGGGCCACCATGTTGGCAGAATCACGCATCTGCCCAGTTTTCTGGGTGCACCTTGGAGATAATCCCCAAGGCTCCCTGTTGCAATCTACCGCTTAGAAAACCCGAAAAACAAACATTCGCGTGGAGCCTTCTCCAGCCATTCATGCAATGCAACATCACCGATCCAGACCAACTTGTCCGGGTAGGCTTCACACATCATGCCTATATCCGTTCTCGGTTACGGACTCTACATGTACACAATGGGGACTATTCATGTCTGCCCGAAGGGACGCCTCAACTCACCGCAAACTCGCGAGAGCGGGCTTCCTATGCAAGGGAAAAGAAGAGCTTCCACGCTAAAGTAGAGAATCGTTACCCTAGCGTTCTTCCTTGGCACAATGGAAATGTACGTGGATGAAAAGCACCACAATCTCCTTGCCTCCGTAGATCCGAAGTCGTCTCACAATTTGGAGCTCCGAAGCTCTGCCGGTGACCGGATCTAGGCTTCTTCTTCCTCCATTGCTCTCCCCTCTTTCTAGACTTAGAAAGAGAACCACTCAAGTGAAATGAGGGTTTCAAAGGCCCAATCCCTGGTATATCCAAGCACTAGCAGCCCCCAGCCGTCGGATCCCAAATTAAAGAAACGAACGGCCACGATTCAGAGTTGAATTGCAAAACCTGGGCCGAACACGGCCTGCGACACGCCCGTGTCCAGGGCCGTGTCACCCATTCGCCGTCGAAATCGACACGTCTCGAAAAGCATACGAGCACCGGACACTCCCGTGTTTGACCTGATGTAACACCCCCATCCATAGCATGACATATAACAGAAGGTCAAGCTGGAACCCGACGCCATATACCACAGACAGTCGGAAGGGTTACATAAGAATATTCAAACATTCCAATTAAGACTACTCGTCCTACACAGAGCATTCTAGCGAAAGCTTTAAAATAGTTGAAAGAGCCCAAATCTTAAATCCATAATCATGAATGTCCACAACCACACCACTGGAATGAAAACCAAATACACTGAAAGGGTACACGGCCTTATGGCCTTACAAATGTTCACTTAACAAAGTAGTGTCTTACATACATCGGCTCGCAGGCCAGCCACACATGACAAAATAAAAATAACTATTCTTTACGGCCTTCGAGGGCCAGCACAGCCATGGGATCCAGCCTGCTATCTAGCACTCGGCTCTGCAGCACCTGCAAGTAACATTCCACCACACGGTGGCAAACAAAGCAACGGTCAGCCAAAGCCGACCAAATTATAACGACCCCGCCCCTTACTCGGGACGGCGGTGCTCTTTCCCTGCATATCATTAGCCCAGCTAAATAATTATATAAAAACATACTTCGCCACAGGTGTAGGCTCGCACAGCCAAATACCCCGTGCACTCAGGGCACATTAACGGTGTATCCTGACACTTCAGCATCTTCACCACCACCCCCAGGATGGCAACAACATGAGCATTTTAGCCTTCCTGACTTAGTCTACTCTAAGACTCCCGACTATGCCAACGGCTAGTCCCCTTTTCGGGTCTCTCACACCAAACCACATAGCCCAGGTCAATTCTACTTGCCCGTTGCTCAACCACGTAGTTCACATTAAGACGTACGCAGGAGCCAAGCTTCTCTCAGATCCTAACATTTTCCAAACAATCACATAACCCAGTTATGTTCAAGGCCGGTTCCCAAACCGCCAAGTTAGCAGAACAACGATTCCGCTCAGTTTTTCGTGTGCGGCTTGGAGTTAATCTCCAAGTATCCCTGCTGCAATCTACCGCGTAGAAACCCAAAAAACCCAAAGCACGGAGTCTTCTCCGGCAAAACATATCAAATGCAACATCATCGATCTAGACAATACACGTCCGGGTAGGCTTCATACACAATGCCTATGCCCGTACTTCGATTCCGGACTCTATATGCAACACAAGGAGGACTATTCACATCAACCCCAAGGAACACCATGCACTCACCGCACACTCGCGGGAGCAAGATTCCCTATGCAGAAATGAAGAGCTTCACATTCTCAAGTGGAGAATCGTTACCCTTGTAGTCCGCTTTGGTGCCATGGAAAAACTACACGGATGGAAATCTTTGCAACGAACTTTCCTCCACGGATCCGCTCACAGATCTCAAAACGGTGCTCTGATGCTCCGCCGGCGGCCGAAATCCTCCTTCTTCTTCCTCCTCTCTCTAACTCCTTGGAAAGAGAAATCTTGGAGAGAAATGAAGGATTAACTCCCCTATTCCCGGCCTTAACAGAGCAGGAAACCATCTGGGCCGTTGGATCTTAGTTAAAGAAAATGAACGGCTCAGATTCGCTCAAAAATCCCCAAACGTGGGCCGAACACGACTTGGCACACGGCCGTATCCCAGGCCGTGTGCTTCGATCCAGGTACAATTGTCAAACACAGAGACTCACACGGGCTACGACACGCCCGTGTCTCACTCGACACGCTCGTGTCGGATCCTCGACACTCCCGTGACTAGGGGGCGTGTCACATATAACCGTCACGGCAACGGACACGACCCAACTGAACACGGGTATGGACATGAGTATGTACACGCCCATGTCACTCGATAATTGTCGAGCAAAAATCGTCGATCGTCGAACACAGAGGGTCACTCGACAATCGTCGAGTGCCTTTCGTCGATCGTCGAACACAAGGGGACACGCCCTCCCGACACGCCCGTGTCTCTTGGCGTGTTCCTCCCGAACACTTTTCGTCGAACTCAATCGGCTTTCGGGAACACAGGTACAGACACGGTTAGGCACACGCCCGTGTAAAATGACACACCCATGTCATTCAGCCGTGTTTCTAGCCGTGTCCTTCTCGGGATAAAAACGACCAAAACACCAGCCAGACACGGCCTTGGACACGCCCGTGTCCTAGGCCGTGTACCCCTATACCGGCACCAAAAATCCCTTTTTACGCGACCAACTCAAATACAATTTTCGGGGCGTTACAAATCTCCCCCAGTTAAGGAATTTCATCCCGAAATTAAGTAAAGGTACACAAATCTAAATGATACCTGAGTGGAATAACTCGGGGTATTCCTCCAACATAGCTTGCTCTCGCTCCCATGAAGGCTCCTCACGTCCGCAATTATCCCAACGGACTTTAACCATTCAGACTTCCTTGTTGTGGAGTCATTTGACTTCAACATCTTCAATACATACTAGCTTGACCCTTGTCGTCAACTCAAAATCAACCGGTACTTGATTGTCCGCAATGATCTGCGAAGGCTCTTGCACCGCCTTACGCAACACCGACACGTGGAACACGTCATGTAGCCCACTCAATTCCGCCGACAGCTTCAATCTATACGCCGCCTCGCCAACATGCTCCAGGATTTCAAATGGTCCAAGGTATCTCAGACTCAACTTCTTCAAGCGTCGAACCCGCGAGACACCCTTGAACGACTTAATTTTTAAGTACACCCAGTCGCCAACATTGAACTCCACATTCCTATGTTTGGCGTTATAGTACTTTGACTGTCTATCCTGAGCGATCTTCAACCGTTCTTGAATTATCCGAATCACTGAAGTGGCATCTTACACTGCTTGACGTTTGTAAAGCTTTGACTTGCCCGTCTCCAACCAAGACAACGATGTGCGACACTTTCTCCCGTACAAGGCCTCAAAAGGCGCCATTCCAATACTCGCCTGAAATCTGTTGTTATACGCAAACTCCACCATGTACAGGTGATCCTCCCACTGCTTTCCTAAATCAAGGGCGCACATGCGAAGCATGACTTCCATTGTCCGGTTGACCCTCTCGGTTTGGCCATCCGTCTGTGGATGAAAGGCTGTGCTGAACGTTAGCTTAGTACCCAATAGACTATGCACCAACCTCCAGTCATTCGACGTGAAGCGTCCATCTCGATCACTAACAATACTGCAGGGCACACCATGTAATCGTACAATATTCTCCACATAGAGTTTGACTAACTTTTCCACCGGATCTTCCTTCCTGACCGGGATAAAGTGCGACACCTTTGTCAACCTATCTATCACCACCCAAATGGCGTCGTTTCCCTTCTGCGACTTCGGCAAACCATGCACAAAATCCATAGATATGTCATCGAATTTCCATTCCGGGATAGGTAGGGACTTCAAGAACCTCCCGACTTCTGACATTCCGCCTTCACCAATGCACAAGTTCGGCACTTGGCCACATAAACTGCTACATCTTTCTTCAATCCTGGCCACCAAAATAATTTCTTCATGTCTCTATACATCTTCGTGCTTCCCAGGTGGATCGAGTACTTGGTATGTTGAGCCTCATACATCAACTCCTCCCGAAGATTATCCGCACTAGGAACGCATAAGCGACCGTCCTTCCTTAGCAACCCATACTCAACAGCAAACTGGGAATTTGACCCATCCAATGATTCATCCAAGATCTGCTTCATGCTGTTATCCTGAATCAAAGCCCGCCGAACTCTATCAGCTAGGTCACACTGTACCTCGGTCCAAAACAGTTTCACCTCAGTACTAGACTGCTTGTCGACACAAGATATCTCCAGAGCCTCCAACTCTCGGACCAATCTCTCATCATGTACCGATAACCAGTTGGCCTGTGCGGGAATCTTACGACTTAACACATCCGCCACTACATTACCTTTCTCTGGCACATAATGTATCTTGAAGGTGTAGTCCCCTCGGAACTCCATCCACCTCCGCTGCCTCATGTTCAGATCCTTTTGATCTAATAGGTACTTCAAGCTCTTATGATCGGTGTATATATCGACTTTTACACCGTACAGATAGTGCCTCCACAGCTTTAAAGCAAATATCACGGCCGCTAACTCCAAGTCATGGACCGGATAATTTCTCTCATGAGCCTTCAATTGTCGTGAACCATAGGCTATCACTCTCCCATGTTGTAGCAGAACACATCCCAAACCACTGCCCGAAGCATCACTATAGATTTCGAACCCCTCGGTTCCACTTGGGGAACATAAAATAGGCGTTGTGGTCAACCGCCTCTTCAACTCTTCAAAAGCCTGTTCGCACTCCGAAGACCACACAAACTTCTGATTCTTCTTAGTCAAAGTCGTGAGTGTAGCGCTATCTAGTGGTGGGCATAAAGCCCGGCGGGCCCGGGCTTTTCCGAACCGGGCCCAGGCGGGGCTTAATAATGTAACCGGGCCGGGCCGAGCCGGGCTATGCTCCCTGGGGGGGGGGGGGGGGGGGGGCTGGTAAGGCCCCCCAGGCCGGCCCGGGCCGGGCCCAGGCTAAGCCCGACCCGGTTTTTTTTTAAATTTGTTTTTTTTAATTCATAAAAAAAATCAAGTTTTGATTAAAAAAAAATCGAGTTTTTGATTTACAAAAAAAAAAAAAAACACATCGCAATATTAAAAAATAAAATTTTTATTAATGTAACGAAATTATACAAATTTAGAAATGTGCAAATATACAAAAATTTGGAAATTCTAAATTATTAAAAATTACAAATGACAAAAATTCTAAATTATTAAAAAATACAAATTACAAATGACAAAAATACAAGAACTTGTCTAGTTTAAGTTGATTGCATCCATCTCGTCTTCCATGTCCGACGAGCTATCCTCGATCGCTGAAATATGTTGCTTCCTCTTCATCGCATCCAGGTGGTCCTTGTAGCATATGCAGATCTCAAGCGATTCTTCGCTTAGTCGACTTCTCCGCTCATTCAAAACCCTGCCACTAAGAGAAAAAGCAGACTCCGAAGCTACCGTGCTAGCTTGGATCGTTAGTAAATCTCGGGGCATATAGACCATAATAGGATAGGTATTTAATTTACCTTTCCACCATTTTAAAATATCGAAATTTTCTAATTCGTCCGTGGATGTAGCCCTTGGTGGATGTACTCGGTTTCTTCGTCGTTGTCTTAGTGGCTGAACGGCAACCCACGTCTGATGATGTTCTTCACCTGCAGCTCCCGCTGCCGACCTTGATC
The DNA here is from genome assembly GCA_039583875.1 of Platanthera guangdongensis. Lineage (NCBI taxonomy): Eukaryota > Viridiplantae > Streptophyta > Magnoliopsida > Asparagales > Orchidaceae > Platanthera > Platanthera guangdongensis. Next base: position 101,230,335 of record CM077151.1, read on the forward strand.
GTACGTCCAAATTTGTCCAGATGCCGATAATTGCGCCTGGGTCGACTCGGGAGGAGCTTGTTTGGCTGCGCAAGACTTAACGTGTCTTGCGAGTGTCGAGTTGCCATCGATCGAAAGTAATTTCGAGCACTGTCTGCACCTCGCCTTTTGCTCCGCACCGACTTGCACTAAGTCGAAATATTCCCAAACCAGCGTCGTACGCTTGTGCTCCACCACTTCGTGAGCGACAGATGATGGAGAAGACGCCTGCGTTGACGACATATTCGAGAGAATAGAGATTAGAGAGAGAGAGAGGGTGGGTGATGAGGGGGTAGAAGAGGGAAAGGAGGGGGGGGGGTGTTTATAGATTTTTTTTTAAAAAAAAAATTAAAAAAATTTAAAAAAATAAAAAAATGGCTGCCAGCATGCCCATGTGGCATGCTGGCAGCCAACGGCTCTTAGAGTCGTTGGAAACCAAGGGCTCTAAGACCCGTTGGTTGGAAACCAATAGCTCTAAGAGCCGTTGGTTTCCAACAGCTCTAGGAGCCAGCCCGGTAACCGGGCTTTGCCCGGCCCGGCCTGAGCCGGGCACCGGGCTGGGCATTTGCCCTACAATGGGGCCCGGAAGGGCCCCATGGCCCGGCCTGGGCCCGAGGCGGGCTTGGCCCGGGACCGGGCCTGTCGGGCTTTTCACCGGGCCGGGCGGGTCCGGCCCGGTGGGCCCGGTTTTTTAGGACACCTCTAGCACTATCCGCGAGAAGTTCTCTACGAAGCGCCTGTAGTAGCCAGCAAGCCCCAGAAAGCTCCAGACTTCCGCCACTGTAATCAAAGCAGGCCACTCCAGTATCGCTACTATCTTCGCGGATCCACAGCTATCCCTTCTCCACTAACAACATGACCAAGGAACGCTATCGAGGATAACCAGAATTCGAACTTAGAGAACTTAGCATACAACTGGTTTCTCCTCAACGTCTCTAACACCAAGTGCATGTGATTGTAGTGATCCTCTTCACACTGCGAGTACACCAGGATATCGTCGATAAAGACTATCACAAAATGGCCCAGGTACTCTCTGAACGTCCTGTTCATCAGATCCATAAACACGGATGGCGCATTGGTTAAACCAAATGACATGACCGTGAACTCGTAATGCCCAAATCGCGCACTGAATGCTGTCTTTGGGATGTCGCTCTCCCTTATCCTCAATTGGTAGTAACCAGATTTTAGATCCAACTTCGAATACACCGTTGACCCAACCAACTGATCAAATAGATCGTCAATCTTCGGAATCAGATACTTATTATTTTCCGTAAGCTTGTTCAATTCCCGATAGTCAATGTAAAGTCGCAAACTCCCATCTTTCGTCTTGACGAAAAGGACCGGTGCGCTACAAGGCGACGAACTTGGACGCACATACCCTTGCTCCAACAACTCTTGTAGTTGCACCTTTAACTCTGCCATCTCTCTTGGCGCTATCCGATACAGGGAGCGTGACACCGGTTTGGCACCCGGTACCAGCTCAATAGTGAAATCAATCTCCCGCTGAGGAGGGGCTCCTGTGAGATCATCTGGGAACACATTCGGATACTCAGACACAACTGGGATATTGTCAAGATTTGGCTTAGGCATCGAAGTCTGCCCTAGAGTGACAAACAACTCTTCCCCAGACCGAACTGCCTTGATCCCCTGAGGGGTAGACGTCTACGTCTTGCTCGACCCCTTTCACGCACCCAAATGCCATCTCATGACTAGCTCCCAACTGACCTCCAAGCAATTACAACCAATGCATACTTGCTGCTCCGAGAGCCAGTCCATACCAAACACCACATCCAACCCCCCTAACGGTAGCAACAACACTCGTAAGTCAAACTCTTGGCTCCCAACCCAAATCTAAATGCAACAGATTCTATCCGCGCGCATTGAGCACTATTAGTCAACAACATATCCATTATGTCTTTTGCCATCGGAAGAGGTACTCCGACACGCAATACAATTCCTTTGGGCAAACAGGAACGCGAAGGCCCCCTAAACGAACGGTGCTCTTGCCAAATAAACGAAAGTCAGGACAAATCTCAACACAAATAGTTCTAAGCTAACATGCACAAGGGTGACATGTATTTACAGTTAACTGCTATAACTTTAAACCGTACCTGTCACCATGACAGCGAGCTTCCTGGCCTCCTACTGGCCTAGGCTATACACTTCAGACTTCCTCTCGGACTTTGCACGTCCGCTCCAAAACTCACGAGCAAAATGCCCCGTCTTCCCGCAGTTATAACAAGCACCCGAGGTTCGGCCTGTAGTTTCCCCTGAAGCACCAAAAGGGGGGGCTGGACCCGAAGTCCCAGCCTTCTTATACCACCTACGATATCCAGACTTTGAGATAGCCGACACTTTGAACTCTATTTTCTTAGCACTAGAGTCCTCAACCGCTCCTGACATAGATTCCTTAGTCTTCTGAGCACCATCCCGACAAGCTTGGAAAAAGTGCCCTTTCTTGCCACAAGTATGACAGTTGTAAGTAACCTTGCTAGTCGATGATCTAACCGTCTTCTTCAGCATTCTGCAAGATGCACCCCTCATAGGACTTGTAGAGTTCGATACCTTACTTACTGGTATCTGGTGAATTTTTCCAATATCCACTTCCAAAGATCTAGCCGACTCCACCAAGGCTCGAAATACCAATAGTTTTGGTACAAGAAGTAGAATTCGCAGTTCGTCACGCAGACCACTATAGAATCTATCAACTATAGACCGCTCGTTCTCCAACTCAAAGCATAAAAGAAATGCCTGCAAATACTCATCAACTGAGTGCGTACCCTGCACCAAGCACATGTTCAACGGCTGACCTGATGGCCTTCTAAATGTCACTTGATCCAATACAGCACCCGACATTGAAGTCATCTCAGGGACAAAGGGTTGCACATTGCTTCCCTGCTGTACACTAGTCACAGCAAGCACCACTTCAACGATCCTTCTTATGGTTTCAAACGAAGGAGGGGTCTCAAGCACGCCACTAGGTGCACTATAATCCTCAGAAACCAGATGTTCTGTCGGATCTGCGCCACTCCCGGTCACCTATAGTCGTACAAAACACCAATAAGTGACCAAACAAAATTGCAAAAAGCAATTATAGGAACGCGCAGGTTCCTCAAACACTAGTATTTTTCATTCCTAAGGGGACATTCATGGGTTCTTTTTAATGTTATAACGATGACGCACATATGTGCTCACCACCCCTTAAAAGAATTTGCCCACGAATTCAGTTAAGCCTGACCGTAACCAGAAGTCTGATACCAAATTATAACACCCCCATCCATCGCATGACATATAACAGAAGGTCCAGCTGAAACCCGACACCATATATCACAGACAGTCGGAAGGGTTACATAAGAATATTCAAACATTCCAATTATGACTACTCGTCCTACACAGAGCATTTTAGCAGAAGCTTTAAAATAGTTGAAAGAAACTAAATCTTAAATCCATAATCATGAATGTCCACAACCACACCACTGGAATGAAAACCAAATACACTGAAAGGGTACACGGCCTTATGGCCTTACAAATGTTCACTTAACAAAATAGTGTCTTACATACATCGGCTCGCAGGCCAGCCACACATGACAAAATAAAAACAACTATTCTTTACGACCTTCGAGGGCCAGCACAACAACATGGGCTCCAGCCCGCTATCTAGCACTCGGCTCCGCAGCACCTGCAAGCAACATTCCACCGCACGGTGGCAAACAAAGCAATGGTAAGCCAAAGCCGACCAAATTATAATGACCCCGCACCTTACACGGGATGGCGGTGCTCTTTACCTGCATATCATTAGCCCAGCTAAACAATTATATAAAAACATACTTCGCCACAGGTGTAGGCTCACACAGCCAAACACCCAGTGCACTCAGGGCACATTAACGATGAATCCTGAAACTTCAGCTTCATCACCACCACCCCCAGGATGGCAACAACATGAGCATTTTAGCCTTCCTGACCCAGTCTAGTCTAAGGCTCCCGACTATGCCAACGACCAGTCCCCTTTTCAGGTCTCTCGTACCGAACCATATAGCCCAGGTCCAATTCCACTTGCTCGTTGCTCAACTGCGTAGTTCACATTAAGACGTACGCACGAGCCAATCTTCTCTCAGATCCTAACATTTTCCAAACAATCACATAACCCAGTTATGTTCAAGGCCGGTTCCGAGACCGCCAAGTTAGCAGAACAACTATTCCGCTCAGTTTTCCGGGTGCGCCTTGGAGTTAATCCCCAAGGATCCTTGCTGCAATCTACCGCATAGAAACCCGAAAAACCCAAAGCAGGGAGTCTTCTCCGGCAAAACATATCAAATGCAACATCACCGATCCAGACAATACACGTCCGGGTAGGCTTCACACACAATGCCTATGCCCTTACTTAGATTCCAGACTTTATATGCAACACAAGGGGGACTATTCACATCAACCCCAAGGAACACCACGCACTCACCGCACATTCGCGGGAGCGGGATTCCCTATGCAGAAAGGAAGAGCTTCACATGCTCAAGTGGAGAATCGTTAACCTTGTAGTCCGCTTTGGCGCCATGGAAAAACTATACGGATGGAAATCTTCGCAACGAACTTTCCTCCACGGATTCGCTCTCAGATCTCAAAACGGTGCTCCGATGCTCCGCCGGCAGCCGAAATCCTCCTTCTTCCTCCTCTCTCTAACTCCTTGGAAAGAGAAAGCTTGGAGAGAAATGAAGGATTAACGCCCCTATTCCCGGCCTTAACAGAGCAGGAAACCATCTGGGCCGTTGGATCTTATTTAAAGAAAATGAACGGCTCAGATCCGCTCAAAAATCCCCAAACCTGGGCCGAACATGGCTTGGCACACGGCCGTGTCCCAGGCCGCGTGCCTCGATCCAGGCACGATTGTCGAACACAGAGACTCACACGGGCTACGACACGCCCGTGTCTCACTCGACACGCCCATGTCGCATTCTCGACACGCCCGTGACTAGGGGGCGTGTCACATATAACCGTCATGGCAACATACACAACCCAACTGAACACGGGTATGGACACGGGTATGAACACGCCCGTGTCACTCGACAATCGTCGAGCAAAAATCGTCGATCTTTGAACGCAGAGGGTCACTCGAGAATCATCGAGTGCCTTTCGTCGATCATCGAACGCAGGGGGACACACCCTCCCGACACGCCCGTGTTGCCTGGCGTGTTCCTCCCGAACACTTTTCGTCGAACTCAATCGGCTTTCGGGAACACTGGTATAAACACGGTTAGGCACACGCCCGTGTCAAATGACACGCCCGTGTCATTCAGCCGTGTTTCTAGCCGTGTCCTTCTCGGGATGAAAACAGCCAAAACACCAGCCAGACACGGCCTTGGACACGCTCTTGTCCTAGGCCGCGTACCCCTATACCGGCACCAAAAATCCCTTTTTACGCGACCAACTCAAATACAATTTTCGGGGCGTTACACCTGACACGCCCGTGTCATCCAGTACACGGCCGTGTTCCCGGCCGTGTTCCTCCAACGACAAAGGACCAGCATTGACCCGAGACTCACATGGATCTTGGACACGCGCGTGTCCCATTTGACACGGCCGTGTCACCACTGAACACGCCTGGGCTTCCAGGCCGTGTTTCACCTATGAATAAAAATCGGCTAACCACGCGAGACTCACATGGCCTATGACACACCCATGTCCCAGGCCGTGTTTGCTGCTAGACGATCGTCGACTCCAAATTTCGTCATCCACATGGCCAGGTCATCGACCCAAGCTCGACACGCCCTGGGACATGCCCGTGTCCCAGGCCGTGTGCCCCCTGCCAAATACCAAACTTGGCTCAAAATGCCTCCCGTCGCTCTTTTGAGTTTCGGGGCGTTACAAATACCCATCCGTTAATAGATTCTTCATAATCTGCCAACCTACCAGTGAGCCGTTTAGTGACATCCCAAAATGTCTCTCCTCATTGAGCCAGAAGGTCAGAGCTCGATCAGTTAATTGTAGTCTCGCAACGAGAATCTTGTGGGGGTCCATAATATGATATCGCTCAAAATAGCGTTCCATGCCCTGCACCCAACATAAAAATACTCGCGGTCTACCTATTCCATCATAGGTCGGAGCATGAACTCGAACATGCCTAAAGGTGAGCGGTGGTGGTGTCAAATATGGTGCTAACATAACATTACGCTCAACGAATGAAGGTGAGTGAGCGAAGCTCTCAATGTGCGCCATAAAAGACCAACGAAAAACTCAAACTAAGTGAACACAAAAACCACTTTTTTTGATATATTTTAAGAAACAATATATATATATATATATATATATATATATATATATATATATATATATATATATATATATATATATATATATATATATATATAACTAGAAATAAATTAGAAGACCAGCAAAAAACTACAGATGAAATTATTCCCACTTAAAGGCTAGGGTAAATTTTTTTTTTTTGTGTTTTCTTACTGGAAACAAAAAGAAGATTATTAAAATTTTTTTTTTGAATTTTGCTGAAAATAAGAAATCTAGGCCGCTATTGGCAGACCAGCAAATTTCTTTTTTTTGAATTTTTTGACTCGAAAATGAACAAGAAAAGTGCGTGCCGACGTGCAAGAACCAGGGGACGGTGCCAATTGAGAAATTGACGTGAACCTGGCTCTGATACCAAATTGATGTATCGTTGTACGCGCGACACGAATATTAGCGAAATTGTGGTTCCCTCTCGACGTTCCAACTAATTTGCGATTCACACAGAAGATTATTCCAGCCCACAGGTTTGCAATATTTAGCGATCCAAGGCTAACATACGGGTAGCCAATCCGTTAGAGACCGAACAACGACTATAGGCCAAGGTTCGATCAAGCTAAAGAGATGACTATTGCGTCCGAACGAGCGGAGTTGTACCAAAGGGATCTATCAAGAAAAAAATAAGATTCACAAGAAATGGTAGATCTCTCCCAACAAAAAGAAACGAGGCCCGCCAAGCCTTCCCGAATTTAAACAAATCAGGTTAAATGAAAAATTCGTTCAAGAAAACCACGATCATTCCAAAGCTATCAAATTGCACGCCAACGTTTTCCACCATAGAAATTATCTAGAGGGAAAATAAATCTCAAGGTTGTAGAAATTTCGTTACCCCGCTGGGAGTTAGATCTAGGAGTTGATCTTTGCCAAATGTTGATCGCCCTTCAACGGTTCCACCAGAATCATGACGGATGGAGAGAAACTTGTCCTCCTTCCTTGCGTCACGCCGGGTTGGAGTTCCACAAGGCCTCGTCTTCTTGCTTTGGCCGACCACTTGAGGGAGAGAGAGAAAAGGTGGTGAATCTTTTGGTGGCCGAATTTAGAGGGGGCAAGGGTGAGAGAGGGTCGGTTAATCTCGGTGGAGGGGTGGCCGGCGGCCAAGAGGGAGGAGTAGTGTAACAACCCCATCCATTCATATCATATATACTAGAAGATCCTGCCGGGGCCCCACAGCATATACCACAAAACAGACGATGATGTTACAGAGTGATACTAGAGTAGCACAGTGCACCTAACACATTGCATTCTAGCGGAAGCCTATAACACTACACTTGAACTCCACACTTGAATGTCCAACAGAATCAGTGAGACCTACCTGCACCTTTATTTAGCCGAGAGTACGTCGTACTCGGTGATGGCAAGGCGATTTGAGCAACGGGGGGGGTGGAGGATCCGACCTGCGTTATGTCCGTCCGACGTGAGACCAAAAGGTGCGGTCTGTTGGAGCACATAGCAAGAGTCTTAGGCCTACGCGCCGTGATACAATGGGGGGCTACGGGCCAGTCCCGGTTCACTAAGACTATAAAACTCCGGCTGCACGCCATGGAGTAAATGCTCAAGTGAGTTGCCGTTGGGCTGTGACCCTGATACGGTGGTGGGCAACTGGTTTGCTAGTACACCAAGAATGTGCCCTGAGTGCACGGACTGTCGGGCCGGGTGGCTGACGGTTGTGATGGCATGTGTGCGTGAAAGCACATTATATGAGATATATATACATGCTTGTGATATGCTATGCCTGCAGGGAAGAATACCGCTGCCCTGAGAAAGGGGTAGGGTCGTTATAATTTGGTCAGCTGAATGCTGACCGTTGCCTCTGTTTGCCACCATTGGGTGGAATGTCCCTGTGCAGGTGTTGGAGAGCCGAGCGGGACGCATAAGGGTTGAAGTCCCTGAAGCATTTGCTGCTGTCATTACTAGCCCTCGAAGTCTAAAAGAAATGAAAGTGCTATGTTTTCTTTTGATGTGTCTGGCCTGCGTGCCAATGTTTGAGGCCACTGTTTGAAAGCTCTGTAAGGCCATAAGGCCAGCGACTTGGATGTGTAAGACATTCCTATAATATATAAAATGTGGAGTTTTTATATGTTGGACATTCAAGTCTGAAGTTCAAGTGTAGTGTTATAGGCTTCCTCTAGAATACAATGTGTTAGGTGCGCTGCGCTACTCTGGTATCACTCCATAGCTTCATCGTCTGTTTTGTGGTATATGCTGTGGGGCCCCGGCCGGACCTTCTAGTATATATGATATGAACGGATGGGGTTGTTACATTTTTTGTATCAGCTGTCTTGGTCTTTCCCTCTCGAAGTCGTGGTAGACTTCTTTTGTGGGGTGGCAAGCACGTGTCTATGCGAACAAAGTTAACACGATTGAACTCCTGAATGTCCATGGTAGGAATGCAAATACATGTGTTTGAGGAACCTGTGCGTTCCTATTTTGTTGCAATTGCTTGTGTACGGTCGCTGATGTGTGTGTCTTGTCCACCTTTTCGTAACGCGGAGTGGTGCAGGGAAATCGGAGCCCCAGCGGTCTGATGGAAGTACGACACCAGCTGAGGTGCCGACACCTCTGCCATCTGTACAAACTGTGCGACAAATTGCTGAGGCTTTGTTTGTTATGGTTCAAGGACAGCCGGTTGGGCAGGCACAGCCTGCCGTGAGGCCAAAACAGGTGGAGGTGAGGCCAGAACCTGTTGCGGCTATGACTCCTCGAGCCGCTGAGAAGTAGTTGAGGCAAGTTATGAGCTTTCATCCGCCTACGTTTTTGGGAGTGGGAGCTCCTACACAGGCTGAGGATTGGTTATCGCGCGTCAAGCGGATCATGACAGCGATTGGGACGGAAGAGCATCAAAAAGTCACCTTAGCCACCTTCTTGCTGGAAGGTAAGGCGCGGTTGTGGTGGGACGAGATGGAGCTGCATCATGTAGCGGGAAGACCGTTAACACAAGTGTCGGTGGAGGAATTCTCTCGGCTCTTCCTAGCGAAGCACCTCCCGGTGGCACAACGTATAGCCATGGAGAACGAATTCCAAAGGCTGACCCAAGGTGAAGGCAGTGTGGAAGCTTACCTGCATGAGTTTACACGCTTGGGGCGGTATGCGGGTTTGATTTTTACTGATGAGCAGAGGAAGATGAATAGGTTCTATGAAGGTCTGTGGGATGAGTTGAGATTCCTGCTTTCTAGTTCTGTGAACCAAGGCTTCCAGGCGTTAGTTGACACTGCTTGCGCGCTGGAAAAAGACATGAAAATGGTACAGGGGAAGAGGGCGTTAGCTGTGACACAGCCGGTGTTTAAGGTGCCCCGACCGACGAAGTCATTTTATAAGAAGAAATGGGGCAAGAGACCCAAGACGGCGGGACAAGCTCCTTCTTCAGTTGCATCGAGAGCAACGTCGGGGACCACCTCAAAGCCGGATAATCGTACGTGCTTCAATTGTGGACGGGTGGGGCATATAGCTCGGGATTGTCGGGTGCCTCCAAAGAGTGAAAAGAAGGCGGGAGCGTCATATGCGGAAAAAGGAAAGGCGGTGGTGGAATCCTTTGCCTCGCAGGCGTAGCCCCGGGTCTACAATCTTGGCCTGTAGGAGGCTATCAAGCAAAGTGATGTCGTCACAGGCACGAGTTAAGTTTTTGAGTATGGTATTGCTTGTATGCTTGGTTTATTGCATATGTCTCTGTGGTTTGTATGTGTTACATGATCGTCACAGGATTTGTAATGATTCAGAACATGCTAGTGCGAGCCCTGTTCGATACGGGTGCTTCTCATTCTTTTCTGTCTAAAGAGTTTATCACGCGGCTTGGGATACCTAGTCGTGTGAAGACAGATAGCGTCAGAGTGATGTTGCCGAATGGTTGTATGATGCTTGCGGATCAAGCTTGCGATGTGGCGGTGCAAATAGGAAGTTGGGATTTCTGCTTGACTGCATCTGTATTGCGGATATCGAAATTCGACGTGATTTTTGGTATGGATTGGCTCGCGGAGCAGCATGCCTTGATTGATTGCCAGTCCAAAGAGATCGTGTTGGGCCAGAATACCGAGCAGGAGACGAAGCTCGCGGGTATGCGAGGAGTTGGCGGGATATTGATGTCTGCACTTCAAGTTGTCAAAGCTGTTCGGAAAGGCGCAGAGTTATTTTTCACGCGAATTCAGGCTGTGGAGACTATGGCCAGTGTGTGCGATGTTCCGATAGTGTCGAAATTTACAGATGTGTTTCCCAAGGATCTCCCTGGGCTACCACGCCAACGAGAGATTGACTTCACGATCGAGTCAGTGCCAGGTGCGAAACCTGTCGCCCGCCTGCCATATCGCATCGCGCCTACGGAAATGGCGGAGTTGAAAGTCCAACTGCAGGAATTGATGGAGCAGGGGTATATACGCCCAAGTATGTCTCCTTGGAGCACCCCTGTGTTTTTTGTGAAGAAGAAAGACGATGGTTTACGGTTAAGCATTGACTACCGCGAATTGAATAAGCTGACCGAGAAAAATAAATATCTGATTCCGCAGATTGATGAGCTGTTTGATCAGCTAGTGGGATCGACCGTCTACTCCAAGTTGGACTTGAAATCTGGTTATTACCAGTTAAGGATCCGAGAATAAGACATTACCAAAACCGCATTTGGAACACGGTACGGGGACTACGAGTTCACGGTCATGCTGTTTGGGCTGTGTAATGCGCCCTTGGTATTTATGAACTTGATGCATCGAATATTCCGCGAGTACCTGGATCTATTCGTGATAGTGTTCATTGATGATATCCTAGTGTATTCGAGATCGGAAGCCGACCATGAGAAGCATTTGCGGTTGGTGTTGAATATATTGAGGCAAAATCAGCTCTATGCCAAGTTCTTGAAGTGCGAATTTTGGCTAGCGTCAGTGGCTTTTCTAGGCCATGTGGTGAGTGGAGCGGGCATAGTAGTGGATCCAGCGAAGATAAGGGCCATAGAGGAGTGGCCAGTGTTGTCTTCCATGGCCGAGGTCAGGAGCTTCCTTGGACTGGCATGCTACTACCAAGATTTGTTGAAAATTTCCCGCGGATTGCTTTGCCGCTAACCACGCTGACGAGAAAAGGTCAAACGTTCATTTGGATGCCGGAGTGCGCACGAGCTTTTGAAGAGCTGAAGATTCGGTTGACCACAATGCCTGTGTTGTCATCGACATGTGGTACCGATGGATTTATAATCTATAGTGATGCCTCAGGGAGAGGCTTAGGCTGCGTTCTGCTGCAAAATGGAAAGGTGATTGCTTATGGCTCACGCCAACTGAAGGTGCATGAACGAAACTATCCCGTCCATGACTTAGATTTGGCGGCGGTGATCTTTACACTAAAGCTGTGGCGACACGATCTTTAGGGTGTGAAGGTGGAGATCTTACAGATCACAAGAGCCTAAAGTACCTGTTGGAGTAGAAGGACCTAAATATGCGACAACGAAGGTGGTTGGAGTTCCTCGGGGACTACACCTTCGAGATTCACTATACTACCGGGAAGGGGAATGTGGTCGAGGATGCCTTGAGTCGGAGAATGCCGATAAGGGCGAGCTGGTTGCAAAGGAATGATGAACGTCTCATCCAGGAGTTAGATGCGTTAGAGATTTCTTGTGTTGACAAAAATTCCATTGCTGATGCATGTTTGAACTGGACGGAGGTGCATTATGACTTTGCAGACCAGATTCGACAAGCAACGGAGTTAGATGAAGATCTCCTACGCTATGTTATCGTAAGTGATCGAGACGGGCGGTTCACATCGAATGATTGGAGATTAGTTCATCAAATGTTGGGCACGAAGTTACAATTCAATACGGCCTTTCATCCCCAAACAGATGGCCAAACTGAACGGACCAACAAAACGATGGAAGACATGCTTCGGATGTGCGCCCTTGACTACGAAGCGAGCATTGGTATGACACCGTATGCAGCTTTGTATGGCCGGAAGTGTCGTACTCCTTTGGCTTGGGTAGAAGCGGGTGAAGCTAGAGTTTATAACCGTAAGGAAGTCGATGAAGCAAACTCGACCATACGTACTATTCGAGAGAGTCTACTCATAGCCCAGGATCGACAAGCGAAGTACTACAACGCCAAGCAGCGGAATGTGGAGTTCGCAGTAGGCAATTGGGTATACTTGAAGATCTAACCCTTCAAAGGTGTATCCAGGATTCGACGCCTGAAAAAGTTGAGTCCAAGATACCTTGGTCCGTTTGAAGTGGTCGAGCGAGTTGGAGAAGCCTCATATCGGCTAGCTCTGTCGGTAGACTTGGGTGGATTGCATGATGTATTTCACATCTCGGTGCTACGGAAGGCCGTGAAAGATCCAGTTCAAGTGATCGCGGATGATCATGTGTCGGTAGAGTATGGGCTAACGACGAAGGTTAGGCCCATTCAGCTCGAGCATCGTGCCGAGAAGCAACTGCGGAACAAGTCGGTCGGGATGGTCAAAGTCCGATGGGATAATTGTGGCCGTGAGGAGCTTACATGGGAGCGAGAGCAAACCATGGAGCTAATTTTCCCGAGTTGTTTTTGTAATAACAGTTGAGTAGTGAAAAGTTTGTTGTAACCTAAACGATTTGATGTTATAACTTCTTGCTTGCTGGTTCCTTCCTGCGTACAAATTTCGAGGATGAAATTTCTTGTAGGAGGGGAGGATTGTAACACCCCAAAGTCAATTGTTTTTCAGGTATGGGTGACACGGCCTGTGACACGGGCGTGTCCCAGGGCGTGTCCTGCTCGGGTTGAGCAGATGGGCGCGTGGTCGACAAAATTCGTTCGACGAATTTTTGGGAGGTACACGCCTGTGACACGGGTGTGTCAGGGGGCGTGACCTAGGGCGTGCCCTCCTTTGGCCGACACCAGAGTTTGGTCGACGAACTACGCTCGACGATCGTCGAGTATGGGGTACACGGCCTGTGACACGGGCGTGTCACAGGGCGTGTCCCGATGTGTCGAGAGGTCGACACTTTTCTCTCGAGTTGGTGGAAAAGTACTCGAGTAAGAGGGGGGTGACACGGGCGTATCATCCCTGTGATACGGGCGTGTCCAATCCGGGTACTTGAGTAGTTGGTTTTCTCTCGAGTAAGTGCTCTCGAGTGGGTCTCAAGTGGGTGACATGCCCCGTGTCACGGGCGTGTCGGTCATGTGACACGGGCGTGTCATAAATAACTACTTGAGTAGTCTTCTCGAGTAGGTCGTGAATATGACTCGAGTGAGGTACACGCCCTATGTCACGGGCGTGACCTGGCCGTCACGGGCGTGTGCCCTGGGCGTGACCTATTTTGGGATAAGGCAGTTTGTGCACCACTTAGAGAACACGGCCTGTGACACGGGCGTGTCGGACCCGAAAAGTGATTTTACAGCTTTTTCGTGGCCGTTCATTTTCTTCAGCTGGGATCTAAGGGCTGAGAGGCCTTCTTGCTTCCTTAAGGCCGTGGATCGAGATGAAAGAACTCATTTTATGTTGGCCTTCATCTTTCTACAAATCTAGAGAGAGAAAGGGAAAGGAAGGAGGAAGAAGAAGAGGGGCTGATCTCTTGATCTCTGGTGGAGCTTGAGAGTGTCAAGCTGAGATCCAAGGCCATCTTTGCGGAGGAAAAGCTGTTGCGGTTCTTTCTAGCTAGCCAGGAGTTCATGGCAACGAAACGATCTTCAAGGGTAACGAACTTTCTTCTTAGCCATGTGAAGGCTTCCTTTTTAGCATATGTATGATTCCCCCACCAAAGGGTGGCTGATATTGGGAGTCTTTTGGGTTGATTCATGGAATCCCCTTTCATATAGATCCGGAAATGGAGTACGGAATAATCATGCTGTGTGAAGCCCATCTGGACAGGTTGGTCTGGATTGGTGATGTTGCATATATGAACCGGATAAGACTCCGTGATAAACGCGTAGTTTAGAAGTCGATGTGTTGGACCTGTGAAAGGAAGTAGCAGGAAGTACTTGAGTGGTAGTCCAGGAAAATACCCGTAGAATGCTTATGCTGTTGGGTTATACCTGTGAAAGGAAGTAGCAGGAAGTACTGGATTGGAATTCCAGGAAATACCCTTTGAAATGCTTAATGTTCATAGGGAGTCCACCTGTGAAGAGAGTAATAGGAAGTACTGGCGTGGTAGCCAGGAAAGACCCCTAACATTTGTGTTATTTGCGGTGTCCACCTGCGAAGAGAGTAGCAGGAAGTACTGGTGTGCCCAGGAAAGACCCGCTGATGTGGTGAGATGAAATGGGTGTTAGAGTTATGCCCAGACTTGAATGCCAGAACAGGATCGGTGAGACCTACCCGCGCCTTTATTTAGCCGCGAGTACGCCGCACTCGGTGATGGCAAGGCGATTTGAGAAACGGGGGGTGGAGGATCCGACCTGCGTTATGTCCGTCCAACGTGAGACCGGAAGGTGCGGTCTATTGGAGCGCATAGCAAGAGTCTTAGGCCTACGCGCCGTGATACAATGGGGGGCTACGGGACAATCCCGGTTCACTAAGACTATAAAACTCCGGCTGCACGCCATGGAGTAAATGTTCAAGTGAGTTTCCGTTGGGCTGTGACCCTGATACGGTGGTGGGCAACTGGTTTGCCAGTACACCAAGAATGTGCCCTGAGTGCACGGACTGTCGGATTGGGTGGCTGACAGTTGTGATGGCATGTGTGTATGAAAGCACATTATATGAGATATATATAAATGCTTGTGATATGCTATGCCTGCAGGGAAGAATACCGCTACCCCGAGAAAGTGGTATGGTCGTTATAATTTGGTCAGCTGAATGCTGACCGTTGCCTCTGTTTGCCACCCTTGGGTGGAATATCCCTGTGCAGGTGCTGGAGAGCCGAGCAGGATACATAAGGGTTGAAGTCCCTGCTGCATTTGCTGTTGCCATTGCTAGCCCTCGAAGGCTAAAGAAATGAAAGTGTTATGTTTTATTTTGATGTGGCCGGCCTGCGTGCCAATGTTTGAGGCCACTGTTTGAAAGCTCTGTAAGGCCATAAGGCCAGCGATTTAGATGTGTAAGACCTTCCTATAATGTATAAAATGTGGAGTTTTTATATGTTGGACATTCAAATGTCGAGTTCAAGTGTAGTGTTATAGGCTTTCGCTAGAATGCAATGTGTTAGGTGCGCTGTGCTACTCTGGTATCACTCCGTAGCTTCATCATCTGTTTTGTGGTATATGCTGTGGGGCCCCGGCCGGACCTTCTAGTATATATGATATGAACGGATGGGGTTGTTACAAGAAGAGGGGGAGGGGCGGCGGTTCCAAGGTTGGCCGAACCTTAGGGAGGGGAGAGCCTATTTCGGCAATAGAGAGGAGAAGGAAAGAGAGAGGGAGGAAGAGATTCCAAATCAAAGGAAATTTCAAATTTCAAATTTTATCATCAATTATCAATTATCAATCCTACTACCACATGGCCTATTTATAGGCTTACAAACAATACTGGCTATATGCAGCCCACAAAGCAAGAAAATTAATTATTGTCCAAACAAACAAATATTTAATAAAAGAAAACATGATAATATTTAATTAATACTTATAATAGAATAATTATATGTATTAATTAATTATTATGGCACCGCGGGCGGAGGTTGTAACGGCGATGGCGTTTATCAAACTGGTTGTTGCGGCGACGTGCGTATTTGATTGGAGAAGCACCATCGTCCGTAAGCGTGCCGGTACCATCGTCATCATGTTGAGGGCCATCGTCTCCATCACCAGACCTCCAGTTTTCAATCTGAACATGTTTGCAATTTGGAAGACAAGAATTAGATTGTACATGAATTCTATTGACGAGGACATCTACAATTCTATCTTGACATGTCCTCCTCAACCAACAGCATTTACATCTACATCAACATCCAACACTCATGCTGTTCCACCACCTGAGTGGACAGATGCACAGAAGAAGGCAAAGATTGCAGATGCAAAAGCCATGAACATATTGGCTCAAACCATGTCATATGACATCTTCTAGAAGGTGGCTAAATGCACATCTGCCAAGGCAATATGGGACTCTCTCAGCAAGATGGTTGCTGTCTTAGCAGATGAGAGAAAAGATAGAAGATCAACTCTCATCTCACATTATGAGAACTTCAAGAAAGATGAAGCTGAATCTGTTAGTGACATGTACAACAGATTAAGTGCAATTATCAGTGAGTTGAAGACCTTGGACAAAGAAATCTCTCTCACTGAGATCAATGACAAGATCCTCATGTGCTTCCCAAGCTCATGGGATTCTAGGATCTGACCAATCAAGGAGGCCAGAAGTCTTAATGAGATTTCCACAGAATCTCTCCTGGGAAAGCTCAAATCTTATGAGCAGTTGATCAAGTCCAGGGAAGCTGCAGAACAAAGGACTCCTACATTAGCAAGGAAGGAGCAAAATATAGCTTTTAAAGCTATAGAAGAACCAGAAGCTTCAATATCAAATGAAGAACTGCTAAGACTCTTAGCCAAGAGATTCTATAAGATGGCTAGGAAGGAGTTTAGGAGAAAGTCATCCAGGAATGATGACAAACCCAGGTATGATAAAACACCTACTAAAGAAATAGTGTGTTTTAGGTGCAGGAAACCAGGACACTTCATCTCAGAGTGTCCTGAAAATCAAAAGAAAGAAAGGATAAGAGAGGAGGACTCCAGAAGACAGCAATACTGCAGGCCTTCCTCCAGCAAGCACAAAAAGAAGGAGAAGGGCTTTGTGGCTGAAACCTGGAGTGACACAGAAACATAATCCATATCCTCTAGCTCCAGTGAAGAGGAAGAAGAGGCAAAGGCAAGGGAAGTCTGCCTCATGGCTATCAATGCCTCTTGCAGCCTATTAGATGCTGAAGAACAATTTGACAATGAAGAATCTGAATCTGAAGCAGATCATGTACTCTCTTCATTTGATTACAGTTCTGATAATTTTAGAATTGAATTTAAATCCATGTGCATAGATTTAATAAATTCTGAAAAGAAAATTAAATCACTTAGGGAAAAGTTAATTGATCAAGAAAACCTTATCTCTGAAAACATTAAACTTAAAGATGAACTAACATTATCTCAAGAGCAAATAATTTCAATAAAATCCGAATTGGCTGATGCTAGGAAACTTGAAGAATCCCTAAATGGGAGAAGCATCAAGTTGATGGACATCACAAGCACAGTAAATGCCAGATTAAATTGCAAGCTGGGCTTAGGTGCATCATCAAGCCAACCCCCACTAATTCAGAAAAATATATTAACTACTCCTATAAAATTTGTTTCTGAAAAGGGAAAAGAAAAGATAGAAACCAATAATAATGTGAAACAAACTGAGCTTAAAACAAAAAATAAGAAAAATCCAAATTATAACAATGTTCAACATATTTCGTCGAACGCAGATCGACGAAATGTGTACAGTTCGTCGAACTCCAGTCGACGAACTCCGAACACAGATTTCTACTATAATAATTCGTTGAACTATGATCGACGAAACCAGTATGGTTTGTCGACTAGAGATCGACGATTTTGGGGTCCAGAGATGGATATTCTCATTCTCTGAGTGGAGTTCGACGAACTCATCCCCATTCATCGAACTCAGGTCGATGAACTCACTTGAATTCGTCGAACGCTGTTCAGTATAACAAAAATTTTAATTCTTCTAAAATTTATAACCAACCAAGAACATCTAATAATCAATTTAATCAATGGATCATTCCACCTAAGAGATACCATCCCTTAGGATATAAATCTCAACCTGAATTTTCTGTTATATCAAGCTTTTCATATCAGGAAAACAAAGGGCCCAATGTAATCTGGGTCAAGAATCACTAATCTTTTCCTTTGCAGGTAAAGTGTTGTCAAGCTTTTAATCAACAATGGTATCTGGACAGTGGATGCTCCAAGCACATGACTGACATCAAGGACAATCTAAAAAATTACAAGTCCAAGCTGGGACCAAAGGTGATCTTTGGTGACTCAAATTGTGGCCAGACTGAAGGCTTTGGAGAAGTTAATATTGGAGCAGTCACTTTCGAAAAGGTTGCATATGTAAGTGGACTGAAACATAACCTCATATCCATAAGTCAACTATGTGATGAAGGTTATCAGGTATCTTTTAACTCAAGCTCTTGCATTATTTCTACTAAAGAAAACCAAACTGTTTTAATTGGAAATAGACAAGACAACATATATGTAGTTAATTTCAATCAGCAACATCAGGTATTTGTTTATTTAATCTTGTTAGCAATCAGAATGATTTATGGCATAAAAGATTAGGTCATGTTAATCTGAAAAATATTGCTAGACTATCTAAAGACAACTTTGTTAGAGGATTGCCTTCTGGTCCCTATAAGAAGGAAGGCCTCTGTAGGGCTTGTCAATTAGGCAAATAAACTAAATCAAGATTTAAATCAGTTAATAAGAGTGATTCACCTAGGATCTTGTACTTGCTACACATGGACCTTTTTGGCCCTATTGCTGTACAAAGTCTAGGAGGGAAATCTTATACTCTAGTTATTGTAGCTGACTTCTCAAGATTCATTTCAGTTTTCTTTCTGAGATCTAAGTCTGATAACTTTAAGGTTCTTACAGATCTTCTCAAGAACATACAGAATGAGTAATCTACTCTAGTTGCATTGATCAGAAGTGATCATGGTACTGAGTTTGAGTCTCTTCTTATACAAGAGTTCTGTAGGAAGGAAGGTATCAGGCACTGCTTCTCAGCACCTAGAACACCTCAACAAAATGGGGTTGTTGAAAGGAAAAATAGAACCCTAATTGAAGCTGCAGACACATTACTTACAGATGCTTATATGCCCCTATCCTTTTGGGCAGAGGCTGTGAGCACAACAAACTATGTACTGAACAAAAGCTTAATATATAAACTTAAGAATAAGACTCCCTATTAATTGCTTAAAGGGAAGAAACCTAAAATCACCTATTTTAAAATATTTGGTTGCATATGCTATTTTCATAACAATGACAAGAAATATATTAGAAAGTTTGAAGCTAAGGCTGCAGAGAGAATTTTTCTAGGATATTCCCAAGTCAGCAAAGTTTATAGGGTGTTTAATAAATCTACTTTAAAAATTGAGGAATCTATTCATGTAACTTTTGATGAAGCTAACATGTCTTATAAGGAGAAAGAAATTTCTACCAACAACATATTATAGGTACCTCACTTGTGTGAGAGATTGGATGATCTAAGCCTCACCCAAGAGGTTCCAATACATCCCTCTCCACAAGTTTAAAAAGAAAGTGAAGAAGAAAGTTTAGCGGTGGCTGAAACCTATCCAACAGCTAATGAAATTCCACTTGGGGAATTTATTCCCCAAGCTGTTGCCCAACCAACTCCACCCACTGAATTTGTCACACTTAGGGGTCACCCTGTATCTCAAGTGATTGGAGAAATTTCAGTTGGTGTGCAAACAAGACATCAACTCAACCAAGACTTGATGCATGCCTGCTTCATATCTCAAATTAAGCCCCAATCCATTAAAGATGCAGAGCAAGATCCCCACTGGATGCAAGAGGAGCTCAATCAATTTGAGAGATGCAGAGTTTGGGATTTAGTTCCAAGACCCAAAGACTACCCAGTCATTGGAACTAAATGGGTATATAGAAACAAGCTGGATGCCCAAGGTGTCATCATAAGGAATAAAGCAAGACTTGTTGCTCAAGGTTATAGGCAAGAGGAAGGGATTGACCATGACCAGACTTTTGCTCCTGTTGCAAGGCTGGAAGCAATCAGGATTTTCCTTGCATATGCTGCATACAAGAAATTCAAGGTTTATCAAATGGATGTCAAAAGTGCTTTTCTAAATGGTGAACTCAAAGAAGAGATTTATGTTGAACAACCTCCAAGTTTCATCTCTCCAACTCATCCCTCATATGTCTTTAAATTGCATAAAGCTCTCTATGCTCTAAAGCAAGCTCCAAGAGCTTGGTATGAAACCTTAGCAAGCTTTCTCATAAAGTATAAATTCTCTAGGGGCATTGTAAATAGAACATTATTCACTAGACACCATAAGGATCAAATTTTGTTAGTACAAATTTATGTAGATGATATTATATTTAGGTCTACAGATTCCAAACTATGCAAGAGGTTTTCTGACCTCATGCATTCAAAGATTGAAATGAGTAGTATGGGTGAGCTCTCCTACTTCCTTGGTCTCCAAGTGAAGTAGCTACCTGATGGCATCTTCATATCCTAGGCTAAGTATGCTAAGGAGCTTATCAAAAAGTTTGGGATGGCTGATGCCTCAGCAAAGAAAACACCCATAGCCACTAATGCTGTAATTGACTCTGATGAACATGGCAAGCCTATTGATCAGAAATTATATAGGACCTTGGGTCCCTATTATACCTTACAACAAGCAGACCAGATATAATGTTTGCTACATCTCTTTGTGCTAGGTTCCAAGTGAACCCTAAAGAATCTCACCAAATTTTCTTAAAAAGGATTTTGAGGTATATAAAGAGTTGTCATAGTCTAGGACTTTGGTATCCCACTGAGTCAGAGTTTGAGTTAACTGGATACTCAGATGCTGACTTTGTTGGGTGCAGAGTAGACAGAAAAATTACCCCTGGAACATGCCAATTCCTTGGTGCTACATTAGTCTCTTGGTTTTGCAAAAAGCAGTCATCTATATCTACATCAATTGCTGAAGCAGAATATATAACAGCTGACTGTTGCTGTTCCCAGATGCTGTGGATTTAGAACCAACTTCTAGACTATGATTTCAACTTAAATAATTAAACTCTACTATATGACAACACAAGTGCAATTTACATTGCACAAAATCCAGTCCATCACAGTAGGACTAAGCATATATATATTAGACACCATTTCATTAGAGAGTGTGCAGACAAAAATAAAAATTATCTTGTCTATATCTACACTGATTTGCAAAGAGCAGATATCTTCACCAAACCTTTGGATGAGAGGAACCATCTATTCTTCATAAATCAGCTTGGTATGATAAATGGAAAAGTTCTAGAGAAATTCGTCAAACAGAGATCGACGAACTCTCTGTTAGTGAAGCTATTTTCGTCGACCGGAGCTCGACGAATTTGCTTCAAAAAAATTTCATCGAACTGAACTCGACGAAATGTTTTCACATCTTCTGACTGAGATCGACGAATTCTTTTGACTATAAAATATTTCGTCGACCTCAGATTGAAGAATTTTTATTATTCGTCGAACGGAGTCTGCCGGTTCATATTCTGAAAACCTTATATCTAGGTTTTCTTCGACCTCCGTCCCGCGCTTTCAGTTCTCTTGTACTTGATCTCTTTGTTTTTTGTTGTAGGAGAAAACAATGGAGATTCCGGCGACCACTCTTGCTACAATGAAATTTGATATGGGGTTTGATATTGACTTTGAATCATTCCAGCATTCTGACCCGATCTTTGTGGAAATTCTGACATTATTTGAAGAACAAAATCTTAAGCAGTTCATGACTCACAGAATCAAGATATCCATGACAGATATAAAGGAATGGGTATTTACATCTACAACATCAGAAGATACTATGTCGGGAACAATTTCTAGTAACAACGTTTCCCTTTCCCCTACTGTACTAACTGAAGTTTT
Source organism: Platanthera guangdongensis (assembly GCA_039583875.1). Taxonomy (NCBI): domain Eukaryota; kingdom Viridiplantae; phylum Streptophyta; class Magnoliopsida; order Asparagales; family Orchidaceae; genus Platanthera; species Platanthera guangdongensis. The sequence continues at coordinate 101,252,163 of CM077151.1, forward strand.
CGGTTTACTGAATGGTGATGGAGAAATCGAAATGAATAATGAGGAATATGAGAATATGCTGATCAAAATGGGTCAATCTGGAGAGAACCCAAACAAATTATTAAAGAATAATTTGTCTGCTGTGTATAAGTTCTTATCAGATATAGTTGGGAAAGTGCTGCTGGGTAAACACACAGCACATGACTACATCACCAGGCACCAGTTCATGGTGATGGGTGCACTGGTAGAGAAGAAAGCAGTAAACAGGGGCACACTGCTCTTTGACTTGATTAAAAAGAAGAATAATAGGAAAAAAGTCTGTTTTGGAAGGGTATTGGGGATATTTCTGCAAGAAACGACACCTGAACATCTGGTCTCCACGACAGTGTTCATAAATGCCTCAAAAAGGCTTACCTCTGCTCTGTTTGGCAGATGAGAGAGGAAGATCACCAAGCCATCCAAGGCTTCATCCTCCTCATGAACTTCTCAGAGCACCAGGGCCGTAACATCCGCTCCTCCACCACCAGAAGAAGTTCCTTCCACCACCACCATTCCTTCTCCTCAACCTCAACCACAACAACAACAATAACATCTACCCATACCAACACCATCACCAGTTCAATCTCCAGTTCATACTTTACCAACTCACCAACAACATCAACCTACACCAGCATCAACCCCAGTTCCATATCCTGAGCACATCACTCCACCTCAATCTCCACTTCCCCCTCATTTAACTACCACACACGCTGACACACTTATTAATGAATTGTAAATATACCTATTTTTTGTACATTAATTTAGTTGTTTTCATTTATTTTCGTCATTTTTATTTGTTTTTATTCAATAAAATGCTCCTATTTTTGTAAATATTATACTAACTTATTTTATTTTATTTTTCAGGAAAAAATATGAAAAATCTGCCAAAAATTGTCATGTCACGCCCGTGACTTACTGGTCATGCCCGTGACCAGGGCTTGACAGTTCAAAACCCGTGAAATCAACAAAATTCTGAAGAAATTGATCAACACGCCCGGCCACACGCCCGTGTCACCCGACACGGGGCGTGACCCAAGCCCGTGTCCACCCGCTCGATGTTTTCAGCTCAACGTTCGTCGACCCCTCGACACGCCTGGAGTCACGCCCGTGACCTAGGGCGTGACACCTCTTCCCGCTCGACGATTTTCAACTCGACATTTTCCACTCGACGTTTGTCGAGTGTCGACACCAACTGACAAGCCCAGAGTCACGCCCGTGACCTGGGGCGTGACTTCTCCACCTGGCCGACAAGACCCGCGGGACGACTTTCGGCGCAGCCCGTGCCCAGATCCACCTTCTTGACACGCCCACCGTCACGCCCGTGACCTGGGGCGTGACCACTGCGGGACCGACACGTGTCCAGCCCGAAGTCAAATTTCCAGTCACATTGCCGGCCGCCATCATGAATAGTGTCGACACGTCCCCTAACACGCCCGTGTCAGAGGGCGTGTACTTGTAAATTTTCCCCTATAAATAACTGTGTTCTGCTTGAGTTCCTGTTCCCCTTTTGAACCATTTTGTATAAGGTGTTGTGCTGCTGGATTGCTTCCAAGGTCTATGTAAGGGATATTTCTCCCCCTCTACTTAGTTTTATTTTCGTTCCTTTGTAACCGGTGTTTTTACTTAATAAAATATTTTTTTTCCTCTTCATATGGCTTTGGAATGGATTTATGCACCTCTTCCCTTATACAATCTTATTTATTTTTGTTTTAACTTAGTTTTTGTTCTCTTTTAAATGGGTGTGTGTGTATGAGTATAACTTTCTAGTTTTATGTTTTAGTTAATTTTCTTACTAGTTTTGTTAAGTTAGGAATTTTTATAGTTTTCATAAATATAGTTTTTAGTTCTTTTCATTTCATTTTTATGTGGTTATAAAAGTAACTTAAAAAGTGTTTTGATTTTTCTTTAACTTAGTTTTGTTTAGGTTGTAGAACCCATTTTTCGTTCTTTTTCAACTTTATTTCCACTTTTTAAGCTCCTTTATAAAGCTATAAGAATGAAAATCTCATTGTTTTACTTTTCCAAACACTTATATTTTTGCATTTATTTTCAAAACGTTTTCCTCTTTTAATTTTTTCGTTCTCTTTTTATGCATTTCTACCGCATTCTAGCGGTAGAAATGTATTCGTTTTAATTTTCCGGGCATTTCATTTTACCTTTATTTGCAAACCTTTTTGCCCGATTTATTTTTATTTCAGCTTTTTACGCATTTCTACCGCATTCTAGCGGTAGAAATGCAGTTATTTTAATTTTTCGGCAACTTAGTGTTTCTTAATTTTTTTGCTCATGTGTGTGTGCGCATTTATTTCCGCCTACTCGTTAAGAGTTAAATGACGCTTTGCTTTATTCCATTCAGTAGAGTGTGTGAGTTTTTACATTTTGTCGTGTGGGTGTGTTTTACTTTATGTCGAGAGAGTGTGTGCGTGAGTTTTACTTTCTGTAGAGTGCGTGCGTGTGTTGCATTTATTTAGTCCTACTCATTTGAGTAGGACCCGCTTTCTATCTCCCGCCCACGCATTTGCGCAGGGACTCGCAATTTACAGCTTTCTTCAGTCCTACTCCTTTGAGTAGGACTTGCAATTTTCAGCTTTCCTTTACTGCTTTATTTTACTTCTTTCATTTCCTGCCTTCCATTTTCTGCTTTCTTTTCTGCTTTTCCCGCAAGCCGTCCCCATTCCGATGAGTGGCTAATCGTTCTTAGCCCTCGGTATCGAAGAGTATTGGGACAAATAAAATAGCTTAAAATAATTAAAGGTCTTATTTTTCTAATTAATTAAAAGTACTTATGGTTTGCTCGGGGTAAACGACGCGTAGGACCACATATCAATGTGTGGGCCCTATTTCCGTAGTCCATATGCTAGCTAGCCGAGAGGCCGTGCATATGTACCGATCACCCCTTGGCAAAGAGAGTTCCGCACTAACCCTCGAGAGAGGAGGCGCGCCAACTCTACCGGATTGGGTTCCCCACCCAATAGTGGGGTTCTTAGCGTAATGCGGGCGTTAAGAGGAATCCTTCGTCGGACGAGAGCCCGATCGAATAGTCTTAGCGTTCAGGTGAGCGATAGTCCTAGAGATAGGTGAGCTCATTTTAGTGGAACCTCCACGGCCAAGTCTCCGCCTTAATTAATTAGAAACTTAGGAGCTCTTTTTATTTAAAGTCTATTTTAGTTCAATTGTTTTTTCGGTGCCATCGAGCTAAGCTCTTCATCGGCACCACCTTCTTGCTTTCATTTTCTTTCTGCCATTTTCTGCTTTTTATTATATATAAAATATCCCGACAAGATAATCATCGGTAAAATAATAGTCCCCTCCAGGGAAGAGTAGAAATAATCGAACCGACCCCGAGAACAATACGACCTCGATATTCCACCCGGAATATCCTGTACTACTCACGATAGGTGCACTTGCCTCCTTTCATTAAAACTCGATCATCCTTTTTATATCCAAAATAAATAAATACGCGCGCCCCGTTTTCTAAATAAAAAACCACTTCCGCTTTAATTAAATAAAACCACCCGGGGCGCCGCGTGACCGCAACTATTTTTGGAGTTTTAACCGCATCTCCTCCTACACCTATCTCCTCCCACACCTTCAATGTACTGTTTTCTCCACCATCTCCTCCAACAACAGTTCCCCTTTCTACAACTGCAACTCCCTCTATTCACATCCCTCCACTCACCCAAACTGATATTCCCTCTACTGTACCTGACTACACACATACAGATATGTCTAGTGCATTCTCTGTATGTTCAAATTGTGGTCATCACACTCCATACTCCTCCACTGCTCCAGAATATCTCTATCTCAACTCCTCTAACATTGCTAAAGACCTGCTAGCATTCATCTCTCCCACCCTTAATAAGCTTTTAACTGATGCTTTATCTCCTCTTACTGCTTCAATCACATCCCTTTCTAGCAGAATTGCTGCTCTATCCCCTATCCCTTCTTCTGGGGGACTAGATTAGGGCCCCCTAAAACCAGTCAGGGGGAGATGCTCCATGATGAAGAAGCTCCAGTGATCATAGCAGCAGCAAAAGCAGCAGAAGCAGCAGTAGACTCAGTAATGTCAGATTCTTCAGAAGAAGTAGCCACTTCTATTGAACTCGTAGATTTAATTGATTCTGATACAGATATGGATGAGTCAGTTATAGCTGAAATCAATACTGTTGGTGATTATATTATAAATCCCACAGTTAATCTGAGTTCTTTATTAGATTTATTTAATTTTGTCTACAGATATATTCTACCCAATTCTTTTTTTCAGCAATCCTTGGCTATAGTTCCATATACTGCACCAATAAGCCCTACAGTTGCCAAACAACTTAAGGCTAGTCTTGCAGTAACAGAGCCACAAATTGTACCATACCCCTCTAAGGACACTTCTTCTTCAGAATCTATTTCAGCTCCAACATACAAGATGGATGACAGTCCTCTGCCAGATCTGGATAAGATCATTATGGAAGATATAGAACAAGAAAATTTATTAGCTGCTGAAAATATTACTGAAACAGTTGCTCTAGCTCTTCCAGAATCTCAAACACAGTCTCAGGCTGAAAAGCTAATTTCCAAAGATCTTCTGAAGGCCATTAATGCCTTATATGATAATCCTCAAGGATCTTCTGATGATGAAGATGAGGATGATGATTTTGATGATAGCTCCTCTACTAAGAAGAAAATTTCCAAGAAAAGAAAGGCTGCTCCCAAACCAAATCCCACACATGACACTCCATACTATATCCTATAGAAAATCACTCCATATCCTGGGTTGCCAGCTCGGATGTGGCTTTCAAAGAATGAGCAGAAAGCGAGAAAGAAAAGCAGGAGGTACTCTCCTCCCCCTCCTCAAATAAATTGGAGAGGTCCTCCTCCTCCTCCTCCACATGCTGCTGGTACTTCAGGTAGCACTTCTTAGAGGTCTACCTCTTATACTCAAACCTATCATAGACATCATGGTAGATCCTCAACACCTTAAGGAAGTAGCCAACAGAGGCATTCCTCCAGCAAGCAATATCAACAACAGCAACATCAGCAACAACAACATCAACATCAGTAACAACAACATCAACAACAACAACAAACTCCTAAAACAGATAAAGCTGAAAATCCTAAAAGGCCAGAGTCTCCACCTATTCCCTTTGTGGATCCAGAAACTGTGACAACTTCTAGAATGGCCAGGTTCTAGGAACTTGTTGGATTATCAATGATAAATAAAGCTAAAGCTGAAGGAAGAGATCCATCCCAATACTCTACAATGTCTACCTACAGAAAAAAAAGGTATGAAAAGGCTAATAAATTCTTTAATGTATATGCCTACATGAATCTGCATACAGAAGCTGTTGTTCCTAGAGCCTCTTGTCTCAACATTATTGGAGCTGCTGATTTGACCATTTCTAAGAGAGAGGCAACAAAACCAAATAGAGAAATCAAATTTACACAGCCTTCTGAGAAAGAGAAAGGTGACAAGCAAAAAGTAAAAGCTGAAGAAAAAGAAATGGTATATTTTGTTTAGTTTCTGTTTGTCTGAACTCTATATTTATTTAGTATCACAAAGCTATTATATAAATATCTGCTGAATGTTTCAATTTTTCTGCCAGATATATTTTTCCTGCTTTGTGAATGTCTTTATTTCATTTGTATTAGTGACCTCATCCAAATAAGGGGAGATTGTTGGATCCCTAGTTGGATTTGGGCTAGGTTCATTAACTAGGATGATTAACCCACCATGTATAGCCAAGGTCATGTCTGTGTCCTGGAGTTTAGGCTAAGTCCTTAGAATCAACCTTACATGGACCGGCCAACTAAAGACAGCAAAAGTCTCAAGACTTAGAAGAAAATCAAGTTTAGAAAATGATTTCGACGTTCGTCGAACTCAGCTCGATGATAGTCGTGCTCCGCTCGATGAACTCAGAGTAAATTCTCTGAGTTGAGCTCGACGATATTCGAGCTCAGGTCGACGAAGTCTGGAAGTTCAACTTCAACACATCATGTCCAGAATACCTTCTCTGAACTCAGGTCAACGAAGATAGACCGTCAGCTCAACGAACTTGGACCACAGAATTTGGAAGCTTTTCACAGAAAGTAGTTAGCTGATCTCAGGTCGACGAACTTGGATCTCAGGTCGACGAACAAGAATTCTCTGGTCGACGAACATGATCTCTCTAGACGACGAACTTTTATCTCAGGTCAACGAAATCTACTCTCTGGTCGACAAATTCTGTACAGTTCCAGGCTTAGAATCTTCTTCATTCTATCCTTATTTTCTTGCAGTAATTCCTGAGTAATTAATGCTTATATTCTCGGAATATAGTCGTTTGTGGCAATATTGATTATGGTTTTCATCAGGTTAATTACTTGCTCTTTTTAATGGGACAGTTGGGGAAATTCATTAATGCAAATATTCTCTCCAGCCGATTTTCATTCTCCAGGCCGTCAACAATTAATGCAGACAATTCAAAATTCAAAGGAGAATTCGGTAGAGATATATAAAAGGGATTTTCTTTTCAGTCGAGAACATCATATAGAGAATTTACAGAGAATACAGAGCTCTCAGTACATAGAGAAGATTCACAGAAACACTCAAGATCATCTGCTTCTCTGTATAGAAAACATTCTATTTTCTCCTTGACCTCACTGAAGAAGAAGAAGAACAACAAATACAAATCAAGAGTCTTCTTCAATCTTCAACTCCAGGAGCTCTCATGGACAACATATTCAAATCAGTTAGGAGTTTCTGGATTTTCACAAGTCAAGGAAGAAGACCTACTACAACCTGTGCAAGACTCCAAGTGATATTGAAAGGAGTTCTTGACAACAACAATCCACTTGTCTTCTCAGCTGTTTGAGAAAGAGAAGGCACCATCAATCTCTCTCTCCCCTCCTGTATAAAGGGTTTATTAACTCCCTTCAAAAGTTTATTGGGTTTTTGGGCACCTGATCAAAAGCTCATTGGTGGCAATCACCTGATCAAAACCTGCTAGTGTATTCCTACCAGGGTGGTAGAAGAGTGGATGTACCCAGGTTGAGGAACCACTATTAAATTTCTTGTGTTGTCTGGTTGACCTTTTTCTTATTGTTCTTGCTGTGGTTATGATATATTAGGCTAGCTGTGCTGTGGTAGTTTAGTTTAGATTATTTTCTTTCTATCTATTACCACTGCTGGTATCATTCTTTACTCTGATAATTATTTTAGAAACAGTTAAAAATATTTTAGATTAATCTATTCACCCCCTCTCGAGTAAATCAGGTCTAACCCCATCTTTCATGCGGTATGGCTGGAGGTTGGTTGTGGAGCTAAGAACTTTTTATATCAATAAAAAGGAAAAACCCTAAACTACAAACAAAAAAGGCGAGCGGCGAAGCGATGAAGCAAAACAAAAAAAGCATAAGAAAGAACAAGAAAAAACCCTAAACTACAAACAAAAAACATATAGATGGTGTTATACATGCCAGAGAGAATCGGTAGAGAATCAAGGTCGTGGACTACCACTGTTTTTGTGAAGCAAACTGAGCGGTGACTGGGACAGCGAGCGACAATCGGGATTGCGAAGCATGACGAAGCACGACAAGGCGAGCGACGAAGCGATGAAGCAAAACATTGCGACCGAAGAATGGGACAGCGAGCTACTGGGACGGCGAGCGGCGAAGCACCAACGATCGGCGATTGGGATTGAGAAGCACGATAGGGACGCCGCTCAGTTCGGTCGAAGGAAAAAAACCTAAAAATAAAACTATCTGTGGTGGTTTTGAGGGGGGGGGGACATATTAAAAATGGAATTTTACCTTGTATTTGAGATTTTAAGGCCATCCATTGAATTTTACCTTGTAGCTAAACAATGGAATTATTAATTTTAATTCCTTCGAATAATTCTATCATTCAGCCAAACCCAAATAGTAAAATCAAAATTGACTTCACACGAACGGGGTCTTACGGAATTTTTACAATCATCTTGGATTGTTCACAATTTAATCACATCAAAAAGTAATGCAATGTATCATGAGAAATGCCACGATTCAACTACGTATTGCCATCATTAAAACGTAACACAATGACATCACTAAAAAGCTTCAACGATTATGTATTTCTTTTTATAATATAGATTAGGAAATCTAAATGGGGAAAGTGTGGGAGAAAATTTTTAAGAAAAATTAGGATGTAGTAGAATTTAAAACATATAGTAGCGGTTGTAAACGCGACCATAAATTGCTATTGGTAGCGTTTTTGTAAACGGAACAAAATAACTGATACTGTAGGTATGATAAGTTATAGTAGCAGTTATCTATCTACAGTTGTGTTTCTAAGCGCTACCATATAAATCTTTTGGTAGCGTTTACTAAACCGCTACAAATTAAGCACTACCATATGCATGATATTGTGTAGTGACTGAAATATAACTAAAACACTATTTGTTACTAATAGCTATATTTAGTAACGAATTTTTTCTGTTGTTACCAAAAAAGTACTTTTTTGTAACGAATATTTTATATTTTATTACAATAATAATTAATTTTTCTATAAATGTAAGTATTTGTAACAACACTAATGTTACGTTACAAATAGTAAATTTTTCTCACAATATGTATCAATTGTAACCAAATTATGAAAGTTTTTTTGACAAAGAGATTTTCTTTACTATTAGTAATATTTTATTATTAAAGTTTTGTGATAATAAATATATCGTATTTTATTATCAAATTTTGTACTATTTATTATCAAAGTTTTCAATTAATTTTTTTAGAAATAAAAAAAAATTTGTATACTTACAACAGTAGTACCTCGCCCTGATAGTGCTTTACCACGATGACACTCATACAACTCGCAAACATCCGTACGCGGTTGTTGCAGATATGTGGTACTATTGCGACATGTGTATTTTTACGCGTGCGGGGGTGTTTTGCGAGCTGCGCAATGTCATCACACTGGGACAATATCGAGGCGAGGGTAATTAATGTCGCTCGGGGAATGAGCGGTTCTTTGTTTGGTTAGTATAACGAGTGTTCGATAGCTAACATTTTTGGCTCGTTAGAGCATTTTCTCCCAAGCACGTGCTTTTCAGTCGGACGCACATATTTTTCCCGGAGCACACAATTTTTGCTTAGTCACGCATATTGCACTAGTTCTTTTTTCTCTGGAGAAAACATAATTTTGCAAGTGCACGTTTTTTGCTCGGGAGGAGCTAGCGTTTTCTTGCAAAGCACATTTAATTTTTTTCAGACTCGCTTTTTTCGTACCAGTGCTTTTTCGCAATTGTACCTGCGTGACAATACCACCCCCAACTCGACAATGCTCCAACACGACGACGCTCTTACAGCTCGCAAACATCCACGCACGTCTGTTACAGACATATGAAACGCACTTATGCAAAATGAGTATATATTTTCGTGTGTGGGCGGGGTTGCGACCTGCATGAGCGTCGTTGTGTTGTGACACTATTAAGTTTTATATAAAACATTATATATTAAATTTCTTTATATAAAGTTTTTATGAAAATTTATTAAAACATGTATAAAAAGTTTTATTAAACTTTAACTTTTTATAAAAGTTTTTCTTCCTCTCTCCCTTTCTCTCACATGAATGACATATATGGAGGAAAATTTCTCTCTATAAAATTTTGAACAAAACTAAACTAAAAATTTAAAATATATTAAACGTAAAATTGAATGCAAATATGACATTAATTTTTTAATATAATTTTGGAATAAAAATAAAATCACGCATGGACCCACACAGAGGCAAATGCACTCTCGCGCGCACGCAAATACACTCTCGCACGCACACCAATGCACTCTCGCGCGCACACCAATGCACTCTCGCGCGCACTCCAATGCACTCTCGCGCGCACACAAATGCACTCTCATGCGTGTAGTTTTCCTTTTTTTGCTTGAGAGCATGTATTGTGTCGGGGTGCATTTTCTCTAGGAAGCACCTTTTTAGCAATGACACGCGTTTTTGCATGCCCGTATTTTTGGTCCTAAAACGTTTTTTTCGCTAACATGGAGCACGAGCACGTGCGCGCGCGGGTGCTGCCAATGTGCTGGGGTTGCACAGCTAACGTTTTCTTGCGGAGCACATTATATATTAAATTTCTTTATATAAAGTTTTTATTAAAATTTATTAAAACGTGTATAAAAAGTTTTTATAAAACGTTAACTTTTTATAAAAGTTTTTCTTCCTCTCTCCCTCTCTCTCACATGAATGAAATATATGGAGGGAAATTTTCCGTCATAAAATTTTGAACAAAACTAAACTAAAAATTAACCCATTCATGCATTTTTTCGAAATATGTGCGCATTTTATCGGTTGCTATATGTGACGCGGTTTAATGGAAATAGATGTAATGAAATTCATAAATACATGTAAATTCGATTGATAAATACAATGTGTGGTTCAATAAGAATTTCTTTTTAAATAAGATTTTTTTATTTTTTTAAATAAGAATTATCTCTGCCCGATTTCAATTCGTCGGCTAGTTCTTGGATATGATGCTCGATAACTGACAGTGCACATGAAGTTCCTCTTCCACGCGAGATATATAGTGACCTCCGCCACATAGACACAAACACACACACAGACACAGATAGACACAAATACACAAACACAGACACATACATATATGGACACAGACCCAAATATATATATAAAAACTGACACATACAAACACAGACCGACAACAATACACACACACACACACAGACAGACACACACACACACAAAGACACACAGACACAGACACGCACACATCCGCAGACACACATTGATATTACAGAGACACAGATACACATAATTAAACACATAAACACACATACATATATATAGGGGCGCAAAGACACAGACACAGACCCCAATAGGCACAGACAAACATATATAGGCAAGCAGACACAGACACAGACAGAAAACCCAACAGGCACAGGCAAACATATATAGGCACGCACACATATATACATGCATATACATAAACACACACACACACACACACACACACACACACACACACACACACACACACACACACACACACACACACACACACACACACACACACACACACACACACACACACACACACACACACACACACACACACACACACACACACACACACACACACACACACACACAAACATAGACAAAGACACACATAGCCGCAGACACACTGTACACATATATAGGGACACAAATCCACAAGTACATATAGACTACACAGAGACATATACAGAAACACAGACAGAAACACAAACCCCAATAGGAACAGACAGACATAGGAGCTACGCATAAATGCATATACATGAACATGGACAAACACACAAACAACTCGACTCAAACTCAATTTACTTCTCGAAAAGCTCGACTCGAGCTCGAGCCACTCTATCTCGGGCTAGTTTACGAGTCGAGCTCGAGCTCGTTTACGAGTTGAGAGGTCGAACTCAAATATTTTTTGCTCTTGATGGCACACGAGTTATTATTTCCACGCGAATTACTCCCTAAAACCTTACAAAAAAAATATTTCATGAGGATAAAATATTTGGAGGGAAATTGCCCCCCACCCCAAATTTTTTTTAACATTATTATATATTAGGGTGATGTTATATATAAACCGTTTTTGACTATATACAAACAATTACTATATACAAACCAGTGCAAATATAAATTTGTTATACACAAACCTAATGGTTATATACAAACCAGCACAAAATAAAATTTTTTTTTTTAAAAACCACTTAATAACACTAGCTCGCGAGATATTAAATTTTTTTCTTACAAAAATCAATAGCTTGTATAAATACTTTAAATTTTGTTATAATTGTGAACAGTGCTGGAGTAGAAAGAAACATTCCGGCTATAGGTAAACACTAGATTGTCAAATTTGGAGAATCTCCATTACACGTCGGCGACACGATATCGAGGGGCGGCAAAGGTTATCGTGAGGAACCAAATAGGAGTGATCGGGAGGTGTATGCGGATGGGTATCGAGAGTGGGCGAACCGAATATGAGAGATCACCAACCAGGGGGCTGCTTCTGCCACCAAGGCTCCATTGCGTGACGGGGGCTTTAGCATGATCGTTACAAGAGATATCAGTAGGTGTATGCGGCGGGGTATCGGGAGCTGGCAAACATCTTGTGAGACTTGGGATAGAAATGAGAAAAATTGACTTTTTGAGTATTTAAGTTGGTTTGTATATAGTGTTTTTAAAGGACCCAAAAAACTATAAAAATTGGTTTGTATATATCCAAAAGCGGTTTATATATAACATCACCCATATATTATCAAATCCCTCGAATTTTTCAAAACAGGCCGCACACGATTATTAGTGTTTAGGGTCGAATATTTTCATTTCTCACACGGTTTGGCTAGGGTTTTTCCAACGCTTTAAGAACCGGAACGAACCGGCCGGTTCGACCGGTCAAACCGCCAAACGGTCTCCCGTCCGGTCCAGTTAGCTCATAAAAATCGAATTCTCTAAGAACCATCCAAGAACCAGCAGACCAGCCGGTCAGACTGGCCGGTCAAACCGGGCAACCGGGAACCGGCCAGGTTTTACCCTAACTGGCCGGTTCGTAAAACCACTGTGGATTTCAAATCCAACGGTGGATAAATGACTTTTATCTTAGGTTTAGGCTGTTTAGCCACCAACTCGCAGTCTCACGAGCCGCATATCCCGAACTTCTTCCTTGAAATATTCTTCGTCTTCCTCCAGACGATATTCTTCCTGGCGTGAGAGTCCCATCTTCTTCCTCACGTGATTTGCAAGCCACGAGCAAGGAGATCCTGATCTTATTCCTAGCACAACTTTGGGGCACACGGCTCAAGGTATCCTTCCTCTTCCTCCATGGTTTTGGCTTTCTGACTTGTGGTTTTTTGCACCTTCTTGCTCGCATAATCGACATTCTACTTCCCCCCTTTTTTTATATTCTATCTGGGAGGGGTTACACCAGGAAAATATCATCTTGCAGTGCCTAGAGGGGTTCAAACATTTGTTTGCTATGTTATTATTTATTAAAGTGTTGTGATCTTGATCTATACAAGCAGCCAAAGGGCCTTAAAGACCCTTAACTTTTATCAATTAAGCCTTGCGATCTTCTGATTTTTTTAATTATGCTTGTAGTTAGCGTTAGCGAGATTGATGCACTGTATGAACTCTTTAAAAACATTAGCAGTGCTCTTGTTTTCAGAGCTGTCTCTGTGCTGATGAAATGTTTTTTCTTTTGAGCCCAAGTAACTATCTAACTTAGAATGTATATGTGTTTCTTGGTAGTGTTATCCCATTCTTTTTTTGTTAGCTATGGATAAAAGCTGGATTTATGAACAAGATAGATTGAGTTCTACCTATACCAGAGGCGTGGATATTTTTTTAGAGTTTGCACGGGAAAATGCTATTTACTTTGAAGGTAAAGTTCTTTGTCCAAGCAATGTTTGTCGAAACACTAAAACAAAGAGCCTCGTTGAAGTTAAAACAGACTTGCATTTGAAAGGGTTTTACAAATATTATAAGGAGTGGATACATCATGGAGAAGCTAAAATGACTAGTTCTTTTGTGTTCAGTTCTAATAGTAACAATACTGGACCTTCTCAAAGTCAGAAAAGCAATGATTATATTGAAGCCATCGATGATTTAGTTGATTTGATACATGAGAATGTAGATGTAGAACTTCCTGAACATTCTAATGAAGATAGTACTGGAACTTTTTCAAGTCTATTATGTAATGCTAGATGTGAACTGTACCCAGGTTGTAGAAAGTACTCTTTGTTAGCATTCAATGTTAAACTGCTGCATATTAAAGTAATGTACAAGATGTCAGATAAGTCAGTTAACATGCTTCTTGAAATGCTAAAGTACGTGATGCCAGAAGGTAATCTTATTCCAAAATCTATTTATTGGGCTAGGAAACTTCTTTCTGGTTTAGGTTTGGGCTATAAGAAGATAGACACATGTAGACATGATTGTGCACTATTTTGGAAAGAGAATGAGAAGAAAGATGTGTGCCTGTGTGTGAAGAATCACGTTGGAAATATAAAGAAGGAAAAGGAAAATTAATTGATCAAAATGTTTTGTGGCATTTCCCCTTAACACCAAGGCTACAAAGACTTTATATGTCTTCTAAAGCAGCAACTTACATGAGGTGGCATACTAAGAAGCATATAGAGATAGAAGGTACTTTGAGACATCTGGTAGATTCACTTGCATGGAAGAGTATTGATGCATACTATTGTAGTTTTGTCGTAGATCCACGTAATGTTAGGCTTGGATTGGCTACTGATGGGTTCAATCCGTCTGGAAATACGAGTACTTCTTATAGTATGTGGCCAGTTGTGCTAATTCCATATAATATGCCATTATACAAAGGTATAAAAGATGATTTTCTTATAATTTCATTATTAATTCCTGGCCCACATGCGCTTGGAAAAGATATCAATGTTTATCTTAAACCATTGATAGAAGAATTAAAAGAATTATGAAATGGTGTGAGACTTATGACACATACACCAAAGAGACTTTTAAAATGCATGCTGCACTTATGTGGACAATTAATGATTTTTCAACTCTTAGTAATTTTTTTGGGTGGACCACAAAGGGTTACAGGGCATGCCCAACTTGTTTATATGATACATATTCTAAAAGAATTCGAAGTAAGATATGCTACATGGGACATCATCGTTATCTACATAAAGATCACCCTCATCGAAGGAGTAAATTGTTAAATGGAAAGTCGGAAACACGTTCAAAATCAAGAGAGTGGAGAGGCACACAATTGCTTTCAGATTTAACCAAACTCGAACATAACTTTGATAAATTTGGAAAACACCCAAGCAAGCGAAAGAGGAAGCGCAATAGTGAAGAAGGAATTTGGGTAAAGAGATGCATCTTTTTTGAACTACCTTATTGGAATAAGCTTTTGATACGTCACAATGTTGATGTAATGCATGTTGAAAAAAATATTTATGATAGTGTGTTGTGCACGTTGATGAAAAAAACAAAGATATGGAAAAAGCGCGAGAAGATTTGCGAGACCTTAACATTAGGAGGGAGTTACACTTGATTAGAAATGGAAGCACTATAATAAACCTCAAGCATGTTATAATCTATCTTCTAATGAGAAAAAAGGTTTTGCAATTTTTTAAAAAATGTTAAGTTTCCGGATTGCTATGCGTCAAATATTTCAAAATGCGTAAAGGATAGGAAGATTTATGGACTTAAATCTCATGATTGTCATGTTCTACTACAACGGTTAATTCCTATTGGCATTCGTGGGTTTCTACGCCCAGATGTCGTTGAGGCACTATATGAGCTAGGAGATTTTTTTAAGATTTTATGCTCAAAGATACTAAAGGTAGAGCATATCGAGAAGTTGGAGCGTAATATCCCAATTATTTTGTGCAAATTGGAGAGAATATTCACTCCAACATTTTTTGATGCAATGATTCACTTGGCTATTTACCTTTCGAAAGAGGCAAAGATTGCTGGCTCAGTTCACTCACGTTGGATGTAATTGATTGAAAGGTACTTGTTTTTTTATGCATTTATACTTTATTATCTTACATAACATAAATGAACAATTTTGGTGTATTAACATCAAGTTTCCCCTTTAGGTTTCTTAAAACTTTTAAAGGATACGTACGTAATAAAGCTCGTCTAGAGGGCTCTATAGCAGAAGGATATATTGTAAAAGCGTCTTTGACATTTGTGTCAATGTACCTAAATGAAATATAAACAAGGTTCAATAAAGAAAATAGAAATGAAGATTCAGTGTGAAAGTGAGGGATTGATCTCCTTTACACTAGAGGGGGGGGGGTGAATAGTGTATATTAAATTTTAATTTGTTTTTATAGCGAAATTAAAGTAGGTGATAAATAAATATATATGAAAAGGAAACTATCACAACACACAAATAATGCAAGTAAAGGCAATCCAGATGACACAAGGAATTTATAGTGGTTCCCCAATAAACTGGGGTACATCCACTCTTCTACCACCCTGGTAGCAATCCACTACAGGTTTTTGCTCAGGTGCCCTGCCACCACAGGTTTTTAATGTGGTGCCCTGTCACCAGAAGATCTATTTTCTAAGGGAGATCTAGCTACTCTTTGAGCTTTTGATCAGGTGCCCAAAAACCGATCCCAAGTCTTTTCATCAGGTGACTTGTGAACCAAAAGGTTAACTTTTGAAGGGAGTTAAAACCCTGTACATAGTAAAAGAAAAATGAAAATGATTTTGTCTTTTCTATCTCAAATCTCTGAGAAGACTAGTGGATTGTTGATGATGTCAAAGCTCCCCCTGAATTGTATAGATGATCAGGAGAGGGAAGATTTGCTTCATGGTGTAGGCCTTCAAAGTTATGTTGCTCTTCATCAAGCATTTAGACTAATTTTGATTTGTTGTCTCTTAAAAGCCTGAAGCAGATGAAGAACTCTGTGTATATGAGAGCTGTGTTGTGTTCTTCACTTTTCTGTATACTGTTCTATCTTGTTGACTTATTACTGGTTTTCTAATTACTTACAATCTTTAGAAAATCACTCTATATATATTGATTATAGATTCAAAAACATTTGAATTTTAAATTCTTTCCTTTAAATCCTCTGCATATTTTTTGGGAGTTGGAACCACTAATTTAGTCTTGAATGCATTTCCCTAACTGTCACAGTAAATTTGGTAGAGTAATAACTCTGTGAAATGCATAGTTAATGCTGCCAGGTAACGACTATATTCTTGAGAATATTGAGCATTAATTATCAAAGTATTACTGCCTTAATATTTGAAATCAAACTGCTATAGTCGAACTGAGAAACTGTAGAGAACATTAGTCAAACAGAACCTGGAAGGAGTTAGTCGAACTCAGAAAGGATTTCGTCGACTTGAGCCCCAAGTTCGTCGAACTGAGATAGTCCTTCATCGAGCTGAACTTTTGATATGAGATCACAGTTCATCGATCTCAGCTAGACTTTCGTCGAGCTCAACTCAAAGAAGGAACTCTGAGTTTGTCGATCTGAGATCGACGATCGTCGAGCTGAGTTCAGCTATCGTCAAACTACTTTTCCGCATTCTTTTTAACTACTTTTTCTCTGAAGTCTTCTGTCTCTAAAGTCTACTGAAGGAGGGTACTGACAATCTAAGTATGTGCTGCTGACCTTGACCCTAAAAATAACCTATGACCCTAGACTATACATGTTGAAACCGATTCCTCGATTTCCCGTGGAGTTCGACCCTTGGGGAAAGGGGTGATCTCGCGCCTACTTCTCCCCTGCAAGCAAAACAACAGAGAAGACAAGGTAAGACCGACCCAAGGGCTCGGCGGGGGAGGTCCCACCACAAACCCGGAAGATCTCAGAGCGCTTCCCCTCCTTAGCCAGAAGCCGAGCTAAGGTACCCTCAGAAGGCACTTGAAGATTGGAGTAGGAGAGCACAGGAAAAAAACCTCCTTTCTGGGGTACCCCTTGGGTCCTATTTATAGTTTTTAAAATCTGGAATGCCAATAACCAAAAGAACTGACCTGAAATTACCAGAAAACCCTTGGTTGGGTCTGCCAACAGCCAAACTCCGCTGTTTTGAAGTGCTATGGGCAGACCAGCGGGGGCAAGACAGTAAAAAGTACCTCATACATGAAGGCGAGCTGGGGGGGGGCTTTGACCACCTCGGCATGTTCTGCTCGCCTACTGCTGCCGAGCTCCACTGCGAGGATGCGAGTTGTGGCTTGCTCGACGAATGCCGAGCTTGGGGTCGCCGAACGTCGATCTCTGGTCGACAGATGCCGAGCTCGGGCTCGGCCCCTCCACTGCCGAGCTCGCTTATTGTCCCCAGCCCGATCTGCCTAGACCCTGGTGACCTTGCTCGCCGGACACAGGGTTGTACACCATCCCAGCTCGTTTTGAGCTTGTCAAAGCTCGGAAAGAAACATCCAACCCCAATTGTGCGGTAAGCGCGGGTTGGCGAGTTGGAGGGAATCTTCGGGTGGGGTCCACCTGCGGCTATATATATATGCACCTGCCCTCCTGCCTGACTCTTGCCATTCCCTTTTCTCCAACCCTGCCAAGATGCCTCTTCCCAAGGAGATCCAAGAGCGCATAGACCGAGCTCGCCAAGCCTCCGCAGCTCGCATGGCTGCCCTGACGGCGGTCAATACCAAAGCTCCTCAAGTTGATTCTGCCGAGCCCGACTCCAAGAGGTCAAAGCCATTCCCTCAGGCGGCTGAGCCCATTTACAATGACCTGAGGGCCACCCTGGCTCGCGAGACCGGCTCTTCCACACGAACTATTCTTGAGAAGGATAGAGAGGTTTTCGTAGTCGGCGACGACCCGGACGGTCAACCAGATGGCGGGGGCGTAGCACCGCGAGAGCCCACACCGCGAGGCAAGACCACGCTCGCCGACTCGCGGTTCATGTCACTGGATAGCCATCCCCAGGACCCGCCTCTCCTCTTTGGGATCCTGCCAGTGAGCTCGCAGAGTCCGAACTCGCCAGTGCGCGCCTCCCCTCCTCGCCAAACTGACGTGGCCGCGGGGGCGGGTCTGGGGTCCATCCCCACCCCGGGATTCGAGCTCATCTCGCCGGGGGCTCGCGACCTAGGTCGCGGGAAGGATCTGAGGTTCATCCCTCCCCACATCTCCCTTGAGCTGCTGAGCTCGTCTGGTTAGTCTTGCTTGACTTCTTGCCTCATGAGTTTTTTCTGCCTCTCTTCTCGCTGACACTTGTCTTCACAGCTCTTCCCAGTCAATCTGCTGCCGAGGAATCCTCGCGGGCAGACCACTACTCTCCCCTCCCTTCCCCAAGCTCGCTGGACTCTTACCTGGGTCCTGAGGTGGATCAAGGTAAGCTGACAAGGAGGGAGGTCAAGCTCCTCAAGAAGCTGGTGTGTGGGCTACGCGAGGTGCAGGGGGTAAATGAGACGCTGCAGCACGACTACGCGCGTATCGCCGAGGAGGTGCAACGCGGCCAGGCTGGCGAGCTGATGTCCACCTCCCGGCTCCTGGACGAGATAGATGACGGTCTCTCGGTTGTGTAGAGGAATTCCGGAAGGATCCGCGAGCTGCTCCGCGCGCGGCAGTCTGGGGGCGGGGGTCGCGAGGCCGGGTTAGGTAAGTGAGCGGCTACTTTGCCGAGCCGACCGGTACTCGCATCCCGATGCCCTCCCTGCTTGCGCGCCCCGCTTTTTAATTCCTGAACTTTATTTCTGTAATAAATAGTTTTTAGAATATTCTTGATCTTGTTACTCAAATAAAATGCTGCAATGTTTGACTTAGCCTTGGTTGGGATGCGCCGGAAGTCGGTGAGCTGGGGTGGCGAGCTGGGTTGGCGAGCTGGGGCGGCGAGCTGCGCCGATTGGACAGCCTGCCCCAAATTTCTTTTCGTATAAATAGCCCCCCTCACCTACCCCGTACTGTGCCTTTATTGCTCTCTTTCCCTCTCCCTGTGCTTTTCCATTTCCTGCTCGCGCTCTATCTCTTCCTCCGCGAACATGGGCAAGATGAATCCAGATGCTGACGGCCGCTCCAAGTGCGCGTAGCACTTCACAGACTACTGCTTCTTCGAGGGGCACACTAGCGAGGAGGAGCTCGCCGAGTTTGTGGCGGAGTGCGTGCCGCCGGGCTTCGAGGCATGCAGGCCGAGGCAGGGGGAGTCCATCAATACTTTTTATGAGGACGAGCTCGCCTTCCCCCTCTCACATTTCGAGGTGGGGTTACGCCTCCCCCTGTGGCCGGAGATCCGACAAATCTTGAAATATTACGGAGCCGTGCCCGCGCAGCTGAATTCCAACGCCATCACGATGATGGTGGCGTTCGCGAGTTACCTCCGGCGGGAGAGGATCGAGTTCAACCTGAAGGTGTTCAGGAAGCTCTTCTCTTACAAGGCGACGCCGGACGGGGTCGCCTACTTCGGTGGCTCGCTGATCAAAGTTCACGAGATCGCGAACAAGCACCATACCTGGATGACCAAGATCGCCTTCATCAAGGGCGATCTCGAAAACATCTCCTACTCGCCTCAGCAGAAGGGCGAAGAGGTGTACCGCCCGCCGGCCGTGTCCGACAATGACGCCGAGCTCCACAAGTACTTCCTCTATAAAGACTTCGAGGTCGCCTTCCTGCGGAGGGGCCTCGACGCGCTCTCTCCTGTTCTGCCCGGCGAAGGTATGCTTCTCTCCCCATCTTGCCGAGTTCGCCTGACCGCCGAGCTCGCCATATCATTGCTGAATTCCTAACGTTTTCAAAGTATTTTCCTGCAGGGGAGCGAATAATCCCGGTGAACCCGCCGTTCGCGGATCCAGGGCTTCATACCGACCCTCTTGCTCGCGAGAGGGCGGCGGCGGCAGCCTGCCGAGATGAGGCGGCCCTCTCGCAACCCTCTTCTAGCAAGAGGCGACCTGAGGACGCGGGGTCGAACCCGCCACTCCGCCAGCGACAATCAAAGAAGATGCGGAGAGCCCTGCTGGCTCCGCAGGGGCAACAACAACAACTACAACAGCCCAGCCCTAAATACATCAGCTCGTCGGAGACCCCTCCCGACGTGTCGCCGGAGAGCCCGCTGAAGGAGACAACCAGCAAGGGCCGGAAAGGTGGCGAGGGCCCCTCTTCCACGGCGGCGATCTCCCCTCATCCATCAATGAAGAGGGTCGCCCTCGAGCGCGCGCCGCCGAAGCAACACCCCCTCTTCAACTTCGGCGAGCGGTGGAAGGACTCGGCGAGTGAGCCCATGCTGCAGTGGGACGAGCTCGCTCATCGAGTCTCGGTCTCCACCCTGCATCCCTCCTGGCACGACCGCGAGCCCGCCACCGGTCACGCCTACGCCCTCGGCTTCGGCCTATATGGCCGGGAGGATGCCGAGGCCTACAAAAAGATGACCCTCCGGCAGCTCGGCCATGAGGGCCTGCAGTCCCACCTGCGGACCGTGGAGCTACATCACATGCTGGCACGCCGCAGCTTCGCCCTCAGCCACCAACTCGAAAAGGCTGAGCAGGCTCGTGACATCGCCAAGGATAAGGTCACCGACCAGGCGAGGCAGCTCGACATAGCGGAGGGTCTACTCGCCCAAGCCGCCGGCGGGCTGGTAAGTGTCGGGCACTACTCTTCTCTTTTACTTAGGATATTTTGTGCTGCTGCTAAATGGACTCTCGTTACCAGAATGCCAAGGCCGCGGGGGAGCTTCAGGCTCGCAATGCCGAGCAGGGGGAGGAGATCAACCAGCTACGCGCACGCCTGGCTGAGCTGGAGGGCGCGAACATGAAGCTGAGGGGGGAGAATCAGCACCTCCTCAGCGAGGTCCGTCGCCAGGCGAAGATCTTATTCCCGCCTCACGACCTTGACCCCACCCTCCCCTACAAGTGCCTGCGGATCTTTGGCGAGGCCGACCTCGCCGAGAGACTGCGGATAAACTCCATCCAAGCCGCCGAGTGCACCCTCCAAATGATGAAGGACTCGAGGGTGCTGGTGGAGGGATGCGAGGAGATCTCGGCCCGGGACCTGATTTCGAGCCTATTCCCGGCAACGCCGTTCAACGAGAAGGAAGACAGCCTGGACGCGATGTTTGGGAAAAGCTTCCAGGATCCTTCGGGTGACGGCGAGGATCGGTCTGGCGGAGGGGGCGAGGCCTGAGGATAGCCTGTACTTTTTCCTTTTTCCTTTTTTGTTCAGTCGCCGAGGCGAGCCCCCTGTAATTACTTTTTGTAAGCAATTAATGAAAGAGTTTTTGATCATACCCGTGCCACTTACTTTTTTCCTTTTTCTTTACTTTGTTTGTTATGCTCTGAATATATGCGAGTGCTTGCCCACGCGACCTCGCCGAGACAGGTTCCGCGAGTAGAGTAGTTATGAGAGCGCGCGCGCGAGTGGATGCGTTTTGAGTTTTCGCCGAGCCCCAAGCGATTCGGGGGTGGGTTGCTCTCTGCCCTTGTCACGCCACCATAACTCGCACGCAAGCCATCCAGGTTGAGCCCGAAAAAGAAGAGAAAATTTTCTAATTCAAATGGGCTAAGGGGTGAGGTGCCCCGGCTTGGCTCGCCTTCCTTTGGCGAGGCCCGAGTTTGCCACCTACTCGCAAATGCCGAGCCGGGAATGACGAGTCCAAACTCGCCCATGCAGAATCCTCTTGCTGATGCCGAGCTGGATTAGCCGAGCCCGAGCTCGCCTCTACAGAACCCCTTTCCCCTTGCTTCCTGGCACTTTGAGACTTCTTGATCTTTATCTGGCGATTTCGGGGCCGACACCATCGAGTGACTTCCAGCCCTATCAACTAGGTGAGAGCCTGACAGCAGGATCTGCTCGAGGCCAAGGATGACACCGAGTGACTTCCGGCCCTGCCAGCTAGGTGAGAGCCTGTCAGCGGGATCTGCTCGGGGTCCAAACACATTCCATCGAGTGACTTCCGGCCCTGTCAGCTAGGCGAGAGCCTGACAGCGGGATCTGCTTGAGGCTAAGGATGACACCGAGTGACTTCCGACCCTGCCAGCTAGGTGAGAGCCTGGCAACGGGATCTGCTCAGGGTCCAAACACATTCCATCAAGTGACTTCCGACCCTGTCAGCTAGGTGAGAGCCTGACAGCGGGATCTGCTCGAGGCCAAGGATGACACCGAGTGACTTCCAGCCCTGCCAGCTAGGTGAGAGTCTGGAAGCGGGATCTGCTCGGGGTCCAAACACATTCCATCGAGTGACTTCCGGCCCTGTCAGCTAGGTGAGAGCCTGATAGCGGGATCTGCTCGAGGTCAAGGATGACACCGAGTGACTTCCGGCCCTGCGAGCTAGGTGAGAGCCTGACAGCGGGATCTGCTCGGGGTCCAAACACTTTCCATCGAGTGACTTCCGGCCCTGTCAGCTAGGTGAGAGCCTGACAGCGGGATCTGCTCGAGGCCAAGGATGACACCGAGTGACTTACGGCCCTGCCAGCTAGGTGAGAGCCTGACAGCGGGATCTGCTCGGTGTCCAAACACTTTCCATCGAGTGACTTCTGACCCCGTCAGCTAGGTGAGAGCCTGACAACGGGATCTGCTCGAGGCCAAGGATGACACCAAGTGACTTTCGGCCCTGCAAGCTAGGTGAGAGCCTGGCAGCGGGATCTGCTCGGGGTCCAAACACATTCCATTTCTCTATGCAGGCTAGCTATGACAATACTAGAGGGTTGAAGAAATTTATTATAATCAAAGTATCGCTTACATGCTTCAGGGGAAAAATCATTTTAGGTCGTCACCACTCCAGGTGAGACTCAGGGTCTCGCCCTCTACATTTTGGGGTCGATAGCCTCCTGACTTCAAAGCTTCCTTTACAATAAATGGTCAATCCCAGCTGGGATTGAGCTTCCCTACGGATGCTGATCTCCCTGCTGCATCCACCTTCTTCAGCACCAAGTCCCCTTCCACGAACTGCTTGACCCTGACATGCTTGTCAAAGTACTTGGCCATTCTTCTTTTCACCACCTCCTGTCGGATAGCGGAGAGGTCCCTCAGCTCTTCCACCATGTCAAGGGAGAGCCTCAGCTCCTCCTCGTTCTCCGCTTGCCACTCCTCTCGGCCTTCTTTGGCCGCAACGACTCGAGGTGTTTGGACTTCAAATTCCACGGGGAGCACTGCCTCGCACCCATGAGAGAGTTTGAAGGGGGTCTCTCCAGTAGCCGTGTTAGGGGTGGTCCTTAGGGCCCAAAGAACCGCGAGAAGCTGCTCCAACCAGCTCCCTTTCAAATTCTCCACTTTCTTCTTGAGGAGGTTGACGATGATCTTATTTGCGGCCTCCACCTGCCCGTTGCTCCTGGGGTGATGGACCGAGGCAAACCTGAAATCGATTCCAAGCTGTTCGCAAAAGCTGGTGAATTCGGCGCTGGCGAACTGGGGCCCGTTGTCCGTGACGATGGCCTGGGGCAGCCCATGGCGGCAGATGATCTCCCCCCAAATAAAGTTCCTGATTACCTGGGAGGTCACCTTGGCCAGCACCTTCACCTCCATCCACTTTGAGAAGTAGTCGATCATTACTAGGAGGAACCTTCTCTGACCACTGGCTTGGTGGAATGGTCTAACCAAATCCATCCCCCAAATTGCAAAGGGCCAGGGGGCCGTGATACTTTTGAGTCACTAGGCCGGCTGTAGCTGGAGGGGGGCAAACAGTTGGCACTTATGACATCTTCTTGCGAACTCCGCGGCGTCTCGGCCCAGGGTGGGCCAGAAATACCCTTGCCTGACTATCCTTCCTTCCAGGGTCCGACTCTCGGAGTGACTCCTATATTCCCCGGAGTGGACTTCCTCCAAGATCCTTTGCACTTCACCCTCGGCCACGCAGCGAGCCATCATCCCTGAGAGGGTCTTCCTATACAGCTGCCCGTCCTGGAGGAGGTAATACGCTGACTTGTGCCTTAGCTTCTTCTTATCTGCCCCCTCCGGATACTCTCCCGTGGAGAGGAAAGCCACAACTGGGTCCATCCACGAAGCTTGTTGATCAATTTCCATGAGCTATCCCTCTTCGATGGAGGGGCGGAACAGGTCGGTGATGGTACCCCCCACCTGGGGACCATGCTTTGCTAGTTGGTCGGCTTATTCATTCTCTTCCCTGGGCACGTGTCGGATGGAGAAGGTTTGAAAAGTGCCTATGACCTCCTTCACTTTGGCCAAGTATGATCGCAGGGTGGGTTCCCTTGCCTCGAACTCCCCGTTGATCTGGGAAGCTACCACCATGGAGTCAGTAAGGACCTCCACGTCTGACACCCCCAACTCCCTGGCCAGGCGCAGCCCTGCTATCACGGCCTCGTATTCGGCCTGGTTGTTTGTAATGGGGAAGTGTACCACCACCGTCTGCTCAATTCGAGTCCCTTGAGTGCTTTCCAGAATCACCCCCACTCCAAGGGAATGCCTTCCTGAGGCACCATCCACCCTCACCTTCCAAGGAGTCAGGCGGGTAAGTTCTTCCTCCGCTACTTCAACCACGTAGTCGGCCAAGAAGTCCGCCATCACTTGAGCTTTGATCGAGAGCCGCGGAATGAAGGAGACATCGAACTCACTCAGTTCCACCGTCCACTTAGCCAGCCTGCCTGAATGCTCCACCCCCTCAAAGATGTTGCGGAGAGGATGGTCGGTCACCACTCGAATTGAGTGTGTTTGGAAGTAAGGTCGCAGCCTCCGGGCCGAGATGACCAGGGCAAAGGCTAGCTTCTCCAGAATCGGGTACCGGAGCTCGGCCTTCCTCAGGACCTGACTCATGTAATAAATAGGGAGCTGCTTCTTCCCCTCTTCGCGAACTAAGACGGAGCTCAAGGCCTCCGCCCCGACCCCATGATATAAGAACATGTCTTCCCCCTCCTTCGACCCTTGGAGTAGCGGAGCCTGAGTCAACTGCTTCTTGAGGGCCTGGAACGCCTCCTCACACTCCTTGATCCACTCAAACTTCTGTCCACCCCTTAGGGTTTTGAAGAAGGGGGAGCACTTTTCTCCTACTCGGGAGAGGAACCTACTCAGCCCTGCTAGCTTCCCCGTCAACCGTTGCACCTCCTTAGCATTCCGCGGCGCCCACAGCTCCAAGATAGCCTTGACTTTATCAGGATTCGGCTCGACCCCTACGGGGGTGAGGAGGTGCCCCATGAACTTTCCCCTGCTGGCCCCAAAGACACATTTTAGGGGGTTCAACTACATCTTGTATTTGCGCAGGGTGGCAAAGGTCTCCTCCATGTCCCGGAGGTGGGAGTCCACATCCCGACTTTTGATCATGAGATCATCTACATACACCTCCAAATTCCTCCCCCTCTGCTCCTTGAAGACCCTATCCATCATTTTCTGGTAGGTTGCCCCAGAATTTTTCAGCCCGAAGGGCATCATCTTGTAGCAGTAGCATCCATCCCCTGTGATGAACGAGACATCCTTGATGTCTGGGGGGTGCATCCTGATTTGATGATAACCTGAAAAAGCATCTAAAAAAATCATTACAGAAAAACCGACGGCTGAGTCAACCAGCGCGTCGATCCGAGGCAAAGGATAACAGTCCTTAGGACAAGCTTTATTAAGTAAAGAAAAATTGATACACATCCTCCATCGGCCGTCTCCTTTTTTAACCATGACCACGTTGGAGACCCAGCCGGGGTACTGAATTTCGGATATGAAGCCCGCCTTGAGGAGCTTCGCCACCACCTCCCTGATGGGCTCCGCCAGCTTATCCGCAGTGGACCTCTTCTTCTGCTGAACAGAGCGTATTCCCGGGTCCAGGTTGAGGCGGTGGCAGGCCACATCCGCGTCAACCCCCGACATCTCCGCGGCATTCCAAGCAAAGATGTCCACGTTCTTCTGCATGCATTCCAGCATCCTGCCTTGGTCCTCCGGGGTCAGCCCCCCGCTGACGCGGATCTTCTCCACCCTGCCTCCTCGGATGAGCACCTCCAGCTCCACCACTTCCTCTGCAGCCTCCAGCCTGGACTACTCTTCCCACCCTTCAGCATCCTTCTCTCCCGGGACCGGGACCTCTATCTCCATCTCTTCCCCTATGGCCGTCACTTCGGCCACCTCCTCCAGGTCTCCTCCTAACGCCTCTCCGGCCCAGCTCTCCGTCTCCAGCTCCTCCCTCCTTCCTCCTTGCTCGGCTTCCTCCAGCCTCCGACCCATCTCCTCGGCTTCCTCCTGCCAAGAGATGGTGTTCACCACAGTGACATAGCACTCCCGCGCCACCTTTGGGTCCCCCTGACCCGGACCAGAATCCCCTCGGCGTTGAACTTTAAGCACTGATGGAAGGACGAGGGGATACAACGGAAGGCGCTGATAAGGGGCCTCCCAAAGATGGCGCTGTAGCGGCTGGGGGAATCCACAATGTCGAACCTGCAGTTCCTGGACTGCCACCCCAAGGTAACATGGAAGCCTACTCCTCCCTCCACTTCCTTCATTTCTCCTGAAAACCCGAACAAGGGTCCATCCGAGGCGAGCACCCTCTTTGCCTCCACCTTCATCGCGTCAAATGCCTTTTTGAAGACGACGTTGATGGAGCTCCCGTTGTCAACGTGGATCTGAGAGACAGTGAAATTCTCGATGGCTGCCTTGATGACCAGCGCATCATAGAATGGATCCTCGTGATCTAGCATGTCGCCTCTGGAGAAGGTGATCCTCTCCTCCGGGGGTGGGGTCTGGGAAGTGGAGGCAACACTCCGGCGGTACATGGTATGGAGGCTCGCCATACGGGAAGCCTCCACCCCCACTCCCCCGTGGATCACTCCGATCCCCCCTCGGGTTCCAACATCCACCCGGTCCTCACAACGATCCTCCTCCGTCCGAGGCAGGACCTCCTCAATCCTCACTTCTTGCCGCCCCTGCTGCTGCTGCTCCCTATTCCCCCTCATCTCAAGAAATTCCGGGCACGTGGCTGTTGCGTGCCCCTCCTCCTGATGGAAGTCGCAATAGGGCAACTCCAACCTGACCTCTCTTCTCCTCCTCCTAATAATCCCCCTCCTTGCTCCCAAGGCTATGGCCATGGCTTCCTCTTGATCGGGGAGCCGGGGCCTCTGGCCCTACTTCTAGCCCAGAGGGTGGAATTGATCTTGCCTCCCCTGGTAGTGATCCCTTCCGCAGTACCCTCTCTATGGCCCCTGCCCTTGCCACTCAGGTCTCCATCCCAGTCGACGGTCGGACTCCTGATGCCCCCACCTCGGCTGCTGCTGCCACTGGAGCTGCCTTTGCTCCCTCTTCCTAGGCTCTCCTCTTCTCTCCTCCTATCCTTTCCCTCTTCTTGACTCCTTCTCTTCCTCCGTGGCCCACCTGGCCAGCTTCCTTGCAAATTCCGGGTTCGACGCCTTCCCGTCAACTTCTCTTGCCGCCCTCTCCATCAGCTCCTCATAGGAGAGGGGGGGGGGAACTCTCTTCAGATCCATCCGGAAGAACCCCTGCTGCAGGCCCAGGGTAAAGGCCATCATCAGACTATGGCCTAGCATCTCCTGGACCTGAGTGACCTCCTCCTGAAACCAGTCCACATAGCTCCCCAACGTCTCATTCACCCCCTGCTTGATGTGGAATAGGGACTCGGACTCCTTCTTCCTCTTCTTCGAGGTAGTGAACCTTAGCATAAACCCTCGGCGCAAGTCCTCAAAGCAGTAAATGGAGCTTGCTGGTAGCTGATGGAACCACTCCCTTGCCTTCTCCCTGAGGGTGATAGCGAAGAGTCGGCACTTGAACCCGTCCGACATCTGCCGGATGGAGACTACATCCTCAAACCATTGCACATGCTGGACTGGGTCTCCCTTCCCAGTGTAGTAGGACATATCGGGTTCCATGAACCCATCTGGAACTAGAGCTGAGGAGACCAGCTCGCTGAAAGGACTGCCTCCCCCCACTGGGCGAGCCGGCAAGTCTCGCGAGCCCAGCTCGCCGAACCGGTCTCGGTCTGCCGAGCCGGGGAAGAGTTCGCGCACAGGGAGCTCGTACCCCCGACCTTCCTCGGCCACTTATTTCCCAGCTCGCCTGCCAGGAGCATCCTCGTCCAAAGAGGGGGCGGCCGCGATCGGCACCGCTGGAGTCGAGCACTCGGCCCGCGTGCCGAGTGCGAACTTGACGAGGCTCAGCACCTCATTCCTGAAGTCTTCTAAGATTCCCACCGCGGCGAGAGGCGGCGGGGGGCTGCGAGTTCGGCCCGTCGGATCCCTGTCCTCCTGTCAATGAACTCGCTGAAGCTTTTCTGCACTGACCACTGTCCACACTCACCGCGCCAAAATGTTGAAACCGATTCCTCGATTTCCCGTGGAGTTCGACCCTTGGGGAAAGGGGTGATCTCGCGCCTACTTCGCCCCTGCAAGCAAAACAATAGAGAAGACAAGGTAAGATCGACCCAAGGGGTCAATGGGGGAGGTCCCACCACAAACCCGGAATATCTCAGAGCGCTTCCCCTCCTTAGCCAGAAGCCGATCTAAGGTACCCTCAGAAAGCACTTGAAGATTGGAGCAGGAGAGCACAGGAAAAAATCTCCTTTATGGGGTACCCCTTCGGTACTATTTATAGTTTTTAAAATCTGGACTGCCAATAACCAAAAGAACTGACCTGAGATTACCAGAAAATCCTTGGTTGGGTCTTCCAACAGCCAAACTCCGCTGTTTTGAAGGGCTATGGGCAGACCAGCAGGGGCAAGACAGTAAAAAGTACCTCATACATGAAGGCGAGCTGGGGGGCTTTGACCACCTCGGCATGTTCTGCTCGCCTACTACTGCCGAGCTCCACTGCGAGGATGCGAGTTGTGGCTCGCTCGGCGAATGCCGAGCTCGGGGTCGCCGAAAGTCGATCTCTGGTCGACGGATGCCGAGCTCGGGCTTGGCCCCTCCACTGCCGAGCTCGCCTATTGTCCCCAGCCCGATCTTCTTAGACCCTGGTGACCTTGCTCGCCGGAAACGGGGTTGTACAATATATGTTGGGTCATCTAATCAATCCTAATAGTGAACCTAACCCAAATCACAAGTAGGGTTCCAACAATCTCCCCCTTTTTGGGTGAGGTCACTATAAAAAATAAAGAAAATCACAAAGCATGAAAAATATCTGACAGAATTATAGATCTTCAGCAGATATAAAAAATTATGGCTTGTGAATATATATACAGCAATAATAGAGTTCAAAATACATAAGCAAAAATTATAAATCTTTCTTTGGAGCATCAGAAGAAGGGTCTGAAGCAGGTTTTGTGAAGATCAACTTCCTGGTTGGATTTGCAGCTTCTTGCTGAGTCATCTTCAAGTCTTGAGAACTAATGATCTTCAGGGAAGTAGCTCTAGGCACAACTACCTTTGGATGGAGATGCATATATTCATCAATATTAAAAAGATTCTTTACCTGATACTTATCTAATTCCTTCTTTCTATAAGATGATATTGTTGAAAATTGAGAAGAATCCTTCCCTTCAGGTTTGGCTTTATTAATCTGAGAGAGAGCTATCAACTTATTAAACTAGCCATTCTGAAGTTAGGATACAACTCTGGATCATAGGTTAGAGAAGGGGGTCTCTCTTGAGTGGAATGTTGTTGAATGCTTTGACTTCTGTGAGAATCAGACCTAGATGGTCTATCTTGTTTCTAATAAGAAGATCCTGAATGTTGAGAGGAGGAAGTAGACCTTTGAGATTGTGAAACACTTCTTGTAGAACCAACTGCTGGAGGGGAAGGAGGAGGAGGACCTCTCCTAAATTGTGGGGGTGGAGAGTATCTCCTACTCTTCTTTCTAGCTTTTAGCTCATTCTTAAAATACCTCATCTAGTGAGGGGAGTCTTGAGTAAGTGTAATATTTTGCAAAATATAATAAGGGGTATCTACTATAGGAGAAGGTTTAGGAGTACCTCTGGAGGGAACATTATTCTTAAACTTTATATTATTAGACCCATAATCTTCTGAGTCATCTGACTCTTCATCATTATCAGATTCACTAGTAGGATTATCATAGAGAGCATCAATCTATTTTTGCATTTCAGCAGAAATTGCTAGAGGAGCCTGTGGCTGTATATCCGTATTTATTATTTCAGCCTGTGGCTATACAACTATATCTTCCTTTTCAGCCTGAGGCTGTGGCTCTATATTTTCTGTATTAACCTGCACATTAGTATCTACTGTATCTATGTCTTCAAACATAATATCATCCATATCTGTCATGGGGATTCAGCCCAAGCAAATGTTGGTGGGGAGAAAGTCTTTGGCTCTATATCAGTTACTTGCTCTATAATATTCTCAATAACTACAAAGCTTGTCTTAGTTGTTCCAAAACTATAGGATTTATTGGGGCAGTGTAACATACTATTGCTTTAGAAGAATCATATGCAAAAAATGGTAAATTGCTGCTATAAATTGTATCGAAAGAATGTAGTAATGAAGGAATATCAACTGTGGGATTAATGATAAAATGACCAATAGTGATGATTTATGTTGCTGCCTCTTCTGCTGTACAAACCATTTCAATATCATCAAAAATTTCAACTGCTGTTGCTGCTGGAATTGCTGCTGCTGGAGTTACTGTTGCTGCTGCTGGAGCTTCTTCATAGGACATTTCCCCCAGTCTAGATTCAGAGAGACCTAAACCCAGTGTAACGCCCCCGGTTTTTCTTTGTTTTGTTTGCTCTTGGATTGGCATTACGATGACGCATTTTTCGGCCCTTCGCCGTTGTAGAGCGTGGTCCTAGCTCTTTAGGTTCCTTGTGTAGCCTGGTTGTAGCCTGTTGGCAAGTTTCCCCAGCTAGCCGGAGTCTGTTTTGGTGACTCGGTTGGGCCTCTTAGGGAAATGCTTGTGTTTTGGCTTCGGAAGGTTTTAGCCCGAGTGTGGGATCGTCGGATGTTGTTTTCGACCTCACCGTTGTTTTTGTAGCTTGGTAGTTTAGCTACGGTGCGAGTTTTGGTCGAAGTTTGGGATCGTTTGCTTTCGCGTCGTTTCGACGATTGTTTTGTTAGCTGTAATGTTGGTTGTGCTGTGTGTGGCCTGATGTGGCCGAGCTTGTAGGCTGGTGCATTGTCTTTTTGCTAGGAGTTAGCAGTTTTTTTTGTGAAGTTTGGGTGACACGGCCTGGGTCACGGGCGTGACCCAGGGCGTGTCGTGCTCGGGTATAGCTCTCTTTTTCTGCGGTCGATGATTTCTGGTCGACGGGTCTTTTTGGTTGGAACACGGCCTGTGACACGGGCGTGTCACAGGGCGTGTACCCCTTCGGTTCATCGAGCTGCGCTCGATGGTCATCAGGCGGTGTTTTAGTGAGAACACGGCCGTGTCACGGGCGTGTCGTATTGGACACGGGCATGACACGGGGCGTGTCTCTCTGTTCGACGATCGGCACTTCACGATCGTCGAGTGGTGTTTGAGTTGGTACACGGCCTGTGATACGGGCGTGTCACAGGGCGTGTCACCTGTTTCGTCGAGCTGAGATCGACGATCGTCGAGTGGGTAGGTGTGTGAGTACATGCCCCGTGACACGGGCGTGTCGGGACGTATCACGGACGTGTCTGGGGCGTGTCCCGTGTTTTAGTCGAGTGGAGATCGACGTTCGTCGAGTGTGTAAGTACACGCCCCGTGACACGGGCGTGTCGGGCCGTGTCACGGGCGTGTCTGGGGCGTGTTCCGTACTTTTTCTCCTGAGAGCATCTTTTGTTGCCGTGAACCGTTTTTCCTCCTCATTTTCATCGTTCCCGAGTCTGGAGAGCTTCCAGCGGAAGGGTTTTGATAGGAGGTGGTGGTTTTTTTGGCCGGTGTTTGCGGGAGGAAGCTCGTTTTTCTTGTGCGATAGTGGATTTGGCTTGCTCTCGTCTAGATCTTCCCTTCCATGTAAGTTTTTCGTGATTTAGGGTTGATTCTAGGAGTTGAGAATATCTGATTTCTTTTCTTTTTCCTCAAAGTTTCAGCTTTGGTCTTCTAGGTGGCCGATCTTGCCACCGGAGCCAAGCTGTGGTGTATCTGTTGTTTTTCCGGGAGGTAGAGGCAAGTGTCTCCCTTGCCCTTGCCAAATTATTTCTAACCTTTACTCTGCTTTCTTTTCCTGTGCAAAACTTCTGTTTTCTTTATTTTTCGTCCTTAGAAATTAGAGCAATAGGATGCCTTTTTTCCTTCATTACAGCCATGGGCTGCTTCATTGCTTTTTTACAATTAAATCAATGTTCTCTCTTTTGTCTGAGGTTTGGTGTACAGTGGGTAGCTAGAGTTAGGGTGAGGCTGCGGTAGTGATAGTTTAGGTTTAGTTGTGGTAGTCCCGAGTAGTTAGGATGGAAGGGAGGGTTGAGATTAAATTTCCAACTCTCTATTTTTGCGCGTTGAGAGAGTTTAGGCTGCGGTTTTAACTAAAACTTACGTTTACCCTAAGTGGAGAGCGCTGACAGCGTCGAGTGTGCTGAGTTCACTCAACTCCGTCATCCAGCGTAGGATTTGCGGCTAAGTATTTTGGGCATCAAGTGAGTGGAGCTTACTCAACGCCGCGTCGAGTGGGCTCGACATTTCTGTCTTGGGTTCGTGTGTTTCCTTAGGGTTGTTAGTGTGACTTTTCCCTTTCTCTAGGGGTGGTATTAGGTGTTCGGCTAGTTTTTCATGCCGACTCTTGGGTTGTGGCAGGTGGTGGAGTTTTGGTGGCCTCTGGAGGGTTGGATTTTGATGTGGAGAGCTGTGACCACCGCCTTTTGCCTCGGTTTTGGGTGGGCATGTGTGGGACCCTAAAGCTGCCACTGTTTGACCACTTAGCGCTTTTTGGATCTGGTTTTGGTTATGTATTCAGATCCATGTTTTGACCACCGCCATTAACCCACGTGTTAGGACTGTTAGTTCCTTTCCTATTCTATGGCTTTTTCTTTTGGCATATATGTATATGTCTTGTTGTTGTTGCAAACTCTTTTGTAGGGCACATTGTTTTTATTGCTCTCACTTGGTGTGCTTTGCTGTGCTTTAGACAGTGCTCTTTTCTTACTGTCATGCCCTTTCTTTTACTTATAGCAGTTCGTTGCCGGGTTGGTAAACCCTTTTTATTTGCTCATAAATCTAATGCTCTATTTACCTTTTGATTATTTTCTTGCTGAGGTGTTCTTTTCTTGAATGCCTCAGGTTCGGGTTGTAGGCAGTTCAGCGGCTAGTTCTTTTGGAGGGGCTGGTTGGTGGCCTCTTGGGTAGCTGAGACAGCTGTTCCTCGATTTTGTGAGGTAGTTCTTTACCTTTCTGTATAGACATACATACTCACCAGTGGGTTCGTGTCAGGTTGTTGGCGCCCACTGGTGGCTTCTTGTGATGCTGGGTATGAACTTAAACTGCTATTT
The DNA here is from genome assembly GCA_039583875.1 of Platanthera guangdongensis. Taxonomy (NCBI): domain Eukaryota; kingdom Viridiplantae; phylum Streptophyta; class Magnoliopsida; order Asparagales; family Orchidaceae; genus Platanthera; species Platanthera guangdongensis. The sequence continues at coordinate 101,285,849 of CM077151.1, forward strand.
TTTTGCCTATTTGTGGTTGTTTATTTGCTTCTGAGAAGGATTTATGCTAGGTTGCATGTTAGATATTTTAAACCCTAAAAGCATTATTATATGTACCTCATGCATAACATATTTATAAAACAAAGACACTATTTCTCCTTAGCGTAAAAGACTATCTTTCATATATACTATAATCACTTTAGAGTCGTGCATACCATGAGTCGTCCCTCAGGGACACTTATGCTCATTTAGAGTGTCAATTTAATTGAACCAAAGTATTTTCTGCTGCGTATAAATATACTTTTTATTTGTGGACTAGCTGATCCACCTTGCCGAGGGATACGACCTTTCAACATAACTGGTTTCTTTCATAATTAATCAACGATTTTCCTTAAAATCTAATATCTGGAGTTTTACCTGAGCGGGTGCAGTTATCCCCTGCACGACGTGGCATCACGGCACGTGTTTTCTCTTGCTCTAATACGATTTTATCGTTGAGAAAATGGGGGTTGTGACAGTTGGTATCAGAGGAAGGTTGCTTGGCAAATGGTCGGGCAACCTTTCTCTTGTTTGCATTAATGGTTAGCGTCATACCATATGTAACATCCCATTTCCAACTAGACCCCTAGGAGTGGTTTTGTCCATGACTAGGTCATGACAAACCCTAGGAAGCCAGGAATGGGCCAAGAGATAGGAGACAAAGTGTGGAAATCATCATGGTCTGCAAATAGTAGAACTCTGAACAATGGTTTAGGATGACCATGGGCTACACCTTGACCCCAAGACCCTACCACAACACCCCCTAATACCTTGGGAGGCCCATTAGAGCCATAAGGACCCATTGGGGTCAATCAAAGAGGCTCAGTTGACCAAGGTCAACCCTAACCCAAAATGGGTCAAAGTGGCCTACTTAGGGTCAAATGACCCACTCCTAGCCTAGAGGACCCCAACTATGCCCCCCTAACTCTAAAGTGAAGTCAAGGGGTCACTAAGGACACATTGGGGTCAGCCCTAGAGGCCAGGTTGACCCAAGTCAACTCAAGCCCCAAAGTGGTCAAAGTACCCTTACTAAGGGTATGTGACCTCCAAAGTGCAAGGTAACCCTACATAACCCTTACTAGACCTTAGGGGAGGCCAATGGGCCACCAAGGAGCCATTGGGGTCAACCCAAATGGTTATGTTGACCCAAGTCAACTCTAGCCCTAAAATGGTCAAAGTGTCCTTACTAAGGGACATGTGACCCCCAAGATGCCCAACCAACCCTATTAAAGTCTCCCTAGACCTTAGGGGAGTCTAATGGGTCACCAAAAACCCAATGAGGTCAACCCAGATGATCAAATTGACCCAGGTCAACCCTGACTTAAACCAAGTTAAACCTATCCCAAAAGGGCTAACCCAAGCCCAAGCCACTTCTTCCTTAGGCTAACCTCACTTTCATGATCATCATGACTAAGAGGGCTGCACATAGCCTATGGGGTTGACCAGTCAATAAGGGTGACTAGGAGAGAGAAGGGAGCTTCCCTCCATGTTAATGGTGGAGAGAAGATGGGGGAGAGGTGATGGGGTTAAAACTCCAAAATTATTTGCGGTCACGCGGCGACCCGGCGGTTTTATTTGAGAAAAAAAAGCGGAAGTGAATTTATTTAAGAAAACGGGGCGCGCGTATTTATTTATTTATTTTGGATATAAAAAAGGTGTGATCGAGTTTTAACGAAAGGAGGCAAGTGCACCTATCGTGAGTAGTATAGGATATTCCGGGTGGAATATCGAGGTCGTATTGTTCTCGGGTCCGGTTCGATTATTTCTACTCTTCCCTGGAGGGGACTATTATTTTACCGATAATTATCTTGTCGGGATATTTTATATAAAAATACAGAAAATGGCGGAAAGAAAATGAAAGCAATAAAAAGAAAGCTTGAAGGTGGTGCCGATGAAGAGCATAGCTCGATGGCACCGAAAAAACAATTGAACTAAAATAGACTTTAAATAAAAAGAGCTCCTAAATTTCTAATTAATTAAGGCGGAGACTTGGCCGTGGAGGTTCCACTAAAATGAGCTCACCTAGCTATAGGGCTATCGCTCACCTGAACGCTAAGACTATTCGACCGGGCTCTCGTCCGACGAAGGATTCCTCTTAACGCCCGCATTACGCTAAGAACCCCGCTATTGGGTGGGGAACCCAATCCGGTAGAGTTGGCGCGCCTCCTCTCTCGAGGGTTAGTGCGGAACTCTCTTTGCCAAGGGGTGATCGGTCCATATGCACGGCCTCTCGGCTAGCTAGCATATGGACTACGGAAATAGGGCCCACACATCGATATGTGGTCCTACGCGTCGTTAACCCGGGCAAACCTTAAGTACTTTTAATTAATTAGAAAAATTAGACCTTTAGTTATTTTAAGCTATTTTATCTGTCCCAATGCTCTTCGATACCGAGGGCTAAGAACGATTAGCCACTCATCGGAATGGGGACGGCTTGCGAGGAAAGCAATAAAGAAAGCAGGAAAGAAAGCAGTAAATGAAAGCAGGAAAATAAAGCTGTAAATTGCAAGTCCTACCCAAATGAGTAGGACTGAAGAAAGCAGTAAATTGCGAGTCCCGGCGCGAATGCGTGGGCGGGAGAAATGAAAGCAGTAAAACACACACACGCAAGTCCTACTCAAATGAGTAGGGGAAAATAAATGCGGGTCCTACTCAACCGAGTAGGACAAAATAAATGCAACGCACACACACTCTCTCTCGACATAAATGAAAACGCACGCACTCTACTGAAATAAAATCCAGCCATTAAACTCAAGTGAGTAGGCGGAAAAAAAGGAAAATTACAAACACACGCACTCTACTGAAAGTAAAATAAGCAAGCGCCATTTAACTCTTAACGAGTAGGCGGAAATAAATGCGCACACACAAAATGTAAAGAACTAAGTTATCTAAAATTGAAAACGACTGCATTTCTACCGCTAGAATGCGGTAGAAATGCATAAAAAGATGAAATAAAAATTAAACGGGCAAAAAGATTTGCAAATAAAAATGAAAAATGAAAGTGCTTGAAAAATTAAAACGAATACATTTCTACCGCTAGAATGCGGTAGAAATGCGTAAAAAGGGAACGAAAAAATTAAAAGAGGAAAAAGTTTTGACAATAAAATTGAAAATGCAAGTGTTCGAAAAAGCAAAATAACAACTTATCCATTCTTATAATGCTATAAAAATGCCTAAAAAGTGGAAGAAAAGTTAAAAGCATGAAAAGTTTTACAAAAATAACGAAAAGGTTAAGTAAGAAAGATCAAAAACTATCTTTATAACCATTTTTATAGTTTATAAGGATGGATATGAAAGTGCAGAAAATCCTAACACTAAACTAAGCTAAGTAAACGAAATAATGAAAACATAAAAGTAAAGAACTACACTCATACACACACACACACATATAAATAAGAACGAAAAAAACTAAGTTAAGACAAATGAAAAAAAGATAAGATTGCATAGGGGAGATTGTAAAGATCCATTCCAAAGCTATAATAAGAGAAGAAAATGGAGACAAATTTTATTAACTAAAAACACGGGTTACAAAGACATGAAAATAAAAGCTAAGGAGAGGGGGAAAAATATCCCTTACATAGACTTTGGAGGCATCCCGACAGCATAACACCTAAGCAAAATGGTGCCCAAAAGGGAACAGGAATTCAAAGGAGACCCTCTGAATTTATAGAAAAAATTTACATGGGTCACGCCCTTGGTCACGGGCGTGACAGGGGGCGTGACAGTACTATTTGGAAGGCGGCCGGCGATTTGACGGGAAAGTTGACTTCGGGCTGGACACGTGGCGGTCTCGCAGTGGTCACGCCCTTGGTCACGGGCGTGACAGGGGGCGTGACAGGTAGGTGGATCTGGGCGCGGTGCGCGCCGAAAGTCTTTAGGCAGGTCTTGTCGGCCAGGCGCAGTGGTCACGCCCCAGGTCACGGGCGTGACTCTGGGCGTGTCGGCTGGTGTCGACACTCGACGATCGTCGAGATGAAATCGTCGAGTTGAGTGAACACGGGCTTGGGTCACGCCCCGTGTCGGGTGACACGGGCGTGTCGCCGGGCGTGTCAGCTGGGTCGACGATCGTTGAGCGCGATTCCGTCGATCTGGATGGTCACGGGCATGGGTCACGGGCGTGACGCGGGTGACACGGGCGTGTCGACGCTTTGCTCCTCGAAAATTGCAAATTTACTGGAATTTGACGTGTCACGCCCTGGTCACGGGCGTGACCAATATGTCACGGGCGTGACATGTCAATTTTTGGCAGATTTTGATTTTTTCCTGAAAAATAAATAAAATAGGTTAGTATAATATTTACAAAAATAGGAGCATTTTATTGAATAAAAATAAGTAAAAACGACAAAAATAAATGAAAATAACTAAATTAATGTACACAAAAATAGGTATATTTACAATTCATCAAATACCCCCATACTTAAGCTTTTGCTATTCCAGAGCAAAAGTTGGAGATGAACTTATAAGAAATAAAAGAAATCCTAAGTTTAGCTATCGCTTGAATTAATTAAAAGGAAGATCAAAATAAACATCCGGGGTTAAAGAATTAAATCCTAATTTATGAAATGTTATGAATAGAGGAACAGTTTCAAAAAGACTTCTAGAAAAAATAAAATAGAAAGCAAAAATTTATTTTTGTTAGTTTAACAAAGATGGATTGGATTTATAAAAAAAAACTTTAGCTTAAAAGAAGTTAAAGGAAATAATACAATTTAAAAATTATGCTCTCAAAAAAATTTAAATTAAGTCTAGAATCATTGAAATAGGCTAAGTGGTTTGGTGGTTTATGAAGAAGGCTTGAATATTGAGGTGAGGTAATTTTTTCTCGAACCTCCAATTTTTTTCTTTTGGATAGTTAGGAAAACGAAATCTTATTTTCCTAACACATAAAAACTTTTTTTTTCTTTCTTCATAATAAATAAAATTAACCCAATGTATATTTGTAGGAGTAATGAATTTTATCCTCTTACTCCATATATAATCTTTTTAAATTATTGGGTGCTTATGTTTACGGAACGAAATCTTATTCCCATTGACATAGGATCTTTTAAGGGATAGGGGGGAATCATGTCAATTAAGACACGAAAAAAAAATGGAAGTGGTTTAGTTTTTCAAAAATAAAACTAGCTTTTAATCAAAAAGTTTTGAGAGCAACCTTTTTAAAATGAACGTTCCAATGTTTCTAAAAGCATGAAGTTGAAATAATTGAAATCCATGGATGTTATTTTCTAACATAAAAAACGAGCTTCTATTTATAAAATTAGAAGTGGTGGTGAAAAACAAGTTCCCTATTATAAGGAAAAGACATAAAAAATTCTTTAAATCTTAACCCCAGACACTTAAATCTATCGAACTTTAATTAATAAACGAATAGTAAGCAAAGAATAACTAAAATTCGCATATAAATTAACTCGAAACTAGATTTTTGGAAAACAAAAAGAGTTAAGATATGGTGTATTCGAATTATTTTGTTACATAATTTATCAAAACATTTTTTTTTTTTTGAATTTTTAGAGTTTTTATCATTTTTTTTGTGTTTTAATTATTATCTTTTTAGGATTTTTAGATTTTTTATTTTTTTGGGGTTTTTGGGTTTTTCTAATTTTTTTATTTTTAGTTTTTGAGGATAAGCTATTTACAAGAAAGAGGAGAGAAAGAAAAGTTATTTACAAAGAAGATAGGGGGGAAAGAGAGATTTTTACAAAAAAGCAAAGTAAAAACTCGATTGCGGCCCCGCGAACAGACTCTTATTTGAATGGTTGGTTCGATGAGTCGACCGTCGCGGGCAAGCAAGAAGCAAGTTTTTACAAAAAAAGGAAGAAGAGGGGGGAAGAGAGATTTTTTACAAAAAATATTTACGAAGTAAAAAGATTTTTTGAAAATTTTTTTTTTTTGAGGTTTTAATTTTTTGATGTTTTTGTAATTTTATGCGTTTTTGTAAAGTGCAGAAATAAAGAAATACGAAAACACCCCCATACTTAAACCCAACATTGTCCCCAATGTTGCAATCTAAGTATGCGGAACAGATAATATACAAAATATAATAAGTATAAAAGAAAAAGAGAAGGGAAGGAGCTTCCCTAAGACGAACGCGGGAGGCCCAGTTTGAAACCCTGCATTATTTAGAAGAAAAAGAAAGAAGCAATACAATAATAGAAAAAAAAAACAAAAGACGAAAAATTCGGCTAAAAAGGTTGCGGGCGGTAGGGGGGCATGTACGTGGGGAGTCGGAGGTAGCTAAGGCCTTAGCGACCACTGTGTGATAAAAGTGTGATCCCCTAGCGCGCACAAGAGTGGAAGTGCGCCGAAACAAAATAATTAAAATATAATAAGTTAAATTAAAATATATTTTTTTTTAGTTTTTTCATTTTTTAGTTTTTTTTGTTTTGTTTTTTTTTGTATTTTTTGTATTTATTTTTTTTTTTGTGTTGTTTTTTTTTTGTTGTTTTTTTTTTCTTCTTTTTCAAAAACAAGAATGAAAATAAAAATATTTTTTGTTAAGTTTTTTTTTTTTTTTTCATTTTTGGATTTTTAGTTTTTTTTTTAGTTTAGTTTTTTTAGTTTTTCAAGACTCCATTTGAAGCTTGGAGTGGGTGGAAGCCCAGTGTGAAGCACCTAAGGGTTTTCGGGTGTGTGACTTATGCCCACGTCCCGGAACAGAGGAGGAAGAAGCTGGATGACCGGAGCGAGAAGCACCTAAGGGTTTAGGGTTTAGGGTTTTTCAAATTTTTTTTTTGTTTTGAGTTTTTCATTTTTTTTTTTTGGTTTTATAAATTTGTAAATATATATATTTTAGTTATTATTATTATTATATTGGCCATATTTATATATATATATATATATAAAAATATAGGTAAAATTAATAGATTTCCAGGGTTTAAAATAACGAACCTAAAATTTCCCGGCAACGGCGCCAAAAACTTGATGGTTAAAACTCCAAAATTATTTACGGTCACGCGGCGACCCGGCGGTTTTATTTGCGAAAAAAGGCGGAAGTGAATTTATTTAAGAAAACGGGTCGCGCGTATTTATTTATTTATTTTGGATATAAAAAAGGTTTAGAAATCGAGCTTTAACGAAAGGAGGCAAGTGCGCCAAAAATCGAGTTTTAACGAAAGGAGGCAAGGTTTAGAAGTCGTTGTAGTATAGTGGTGAGTATTCCCGCCTGTCACGCGGGTGACCCGGGTTCGATCCCCGGCAACGGCGCCAAAAACTTGATGGGGTTAAAACTCCAAAATTATTTGCGGTCACGCGGCGACCCGGCGGTTTTATTTGAGAAAAAAAAGCGGAAGTGAATTTATTTAAGAAAACGGGGCGCGCGTATTTATTTATTATTTTGGATATAAAAAAGGTGTGATCGAGTTTTAACGAAAGGAGGCAAGTGCACCTATCGTGAGTAGTACAGGATATTCCGGGTGAAATATCGAGGTCGTATTGTTCTCGGGTCCGGTTCGATTATTTCTACTCTTCCCTGGAGGGGACTATTATTTTACCGATAATTATCTTGTCGGGATATTTTATATAAAAATACAGAAAATGGCGGAAAGAAAATGAAAGCAATAAAAAGAAAGCTTGAAGGTGGTGCCGATGAAGAGCATAGCTCGATGGCACCGAAAAAACAATTGAACTAAAATAGACTTTAAATAAAAAGAGCTCCTAAATTTCTAATTAATTAAGGCGGAGACTTGGCCGTGGAGGTTCCACTAAAATGAGCTCACTAGCTATAGGGCTATCGCTCACCTGAACGCTAAGACTATTCGACCGGGCTCTCGTCCGACGAAGGATTCCTCTTAACGCCCGCATTACGCTAAGAACCCCGCTATTGGGTGGGGAACCCAATCCGGTAGAGTTGGCGCGCCTCCTCTCTCGAGGGTTAGTGCGGAACTCTCTTTGCCAAGGGGTGATCGGTCCATATGCACGGCCTCTCGGCTAGCTAGCATATGGACTACGGAAATAGGGCCCACACATCGATATGTGGTCCTACGCGTCGTTAACCCCGGGCAAACCTTAAGTACTTTTAATTAATTAGAAAAATTAGACCTTTAGTTATTTTAAGCTATTTTATCTGTCCCAATGCTCTTCGATACCGAGGGCTAAGAACGATTAGCCACTCATCGGAATGGGGACGGCTTGCGAGGAAAGCAATAAAGAAAGCAGGAAAGAAAGCAGTAAATGAAAGCAGGAAAATAAAGCTGTAAATTGCAAGTCCTACCCAAACGAGTAGGACTGAAGAAAGCAGTAAATTGCGAGTCCCGGCGCGAATGCGTGGGCGGGAGAAATGAAAGCAGTAAAACGCACACACGCAAGTCCTACTCAAATGAGTAGGGGAAAATAAATGCGGGTCCTACTCAACCGAGTAGGACAAAATAAATGCAACGCACACACACTCTCTCTCGACATAAATGAAAACGCACGCACTCTACTGAAATAAAATCCAGCCATTAAACTCAAGTGAGTAGGCGGAAAAAAAGGAAAATTACAAACACACGCACTCTACTGAAAGTAAAATAAGCAAGCGCCATTTAACTCTTAACGAGTAGGCGGAAATAAATGCGCACACACAAAATGTAAAGAACTAAGTTATCTAAAATTGAAAACGACTGCATTTCTACCGCTAGAATGCGGTAGAAATGCATAAAAAGATGAAATAAAAATTAAACGGGCAAAAAGATTTGCAAATAAAAATGAAAAATGAAAGTGCTTGAAAAATTAAAACGAATACATTTCTACCGCTAGAATGCGGTAGAAATGCGTAAAAAGGGAACGAAAAAATTAAAAGAGGAAAAAGTTTTGACAATAAAATGAAAATGCAAGTGTTCGAAAAAGCAAAATAACAACTTATCCATTCTTATAATGCTATAAAAATGCCTAAAAAAGTGGAAGAAAAGTTAAAAGCATGAAAAGTTTTACAAAAATAACGAAAAGGTTAAGTAAGAAAGATCAAAAACTATCTTTATAACCATTTTTATAGTTTATAAGGATGGATATGAAAGTGCAGAAAAATCCTAACACTAAACTAAGCTAAGTAAACGAAATAATGAAAACATAAAAGTAAAGAACTACACTCATACACACACACACACATATAAATAAGAACGAAAAAAACTAAGTTAAGACAAAATGAAAAAAAGATAAGATTGCATAGGGGAGATTGTAAAGATCCATTCCAAAGCTATAATAAGAGAAGAAAATGGAGACAAATTTTATTAACTAAAAACACGGGTTACAAAGACATGAAAATAAAAGCTAAGGAGAGGGGAAAAATATCCCTTACATAGACTTTGGAGGCATCCCGACAGCATAACACCTAAGCAAAATGGTGCCCAAAAGGGAACAGGAATTCAAAGGAGACCCTCTGAATTTATAGAAAAAATTTACATGGGTCACGCCCTTGGTCACGGGCGTGACAGGGGGCGTGACAGTACTATTTGGAAGGCGGCCGGCGATTTGACGGAAAGTTGACTTCGGGCTGGACACGTGGCGGTCTCGCAGTGGTCACGCCCTTGGTCACGGGCGTGACAGGGGGCGTGACAGGTAGGTGGATCTGGGCGCGGTGCGCGCCGAAAGTCTTTAGGCAGGTCTTGTCGGCCAGGCGCAGTGGTCACGCCCCAGGTCACGGGCGTGACTCTGGGCGTGTCGGCTGGTGTCGACACTCGACGATCATCGAGATGAAATCGTCGAGTTGAGTGAACACAGGCTTGGGTCACGCCCCGTGTCGGGTGACACGGGCGTGTCGCCGGGCGTGTCAGCTGGGTCGACGATCGTTGAGCGTGATTCCGTCGATCTGGATGGTCACGGGCATGTGTCACGGGCGTGACGCGGGTGACACGGGCGTGTCGACGCTTTGCTCCTCGAAAATTGCAGATTTACTGGAATTTGACGTGTCACGCCCTGGTCACGGGCGTGACCAATATGTCACGGGCGTGACATGTCAATTTTTGGCAGATTTTGATTTTTTTCCTGAAAAATAAAATAAAATAGGTTAGTATAATATTTACAAAAATAGGAGCATTTTATTGAATAAAAATAAGTAAAAACGACAAAATAAATGAAAATAACTAAATTAATGTACACAAAAATAGGTATATTTACAATTCATCAAGAGGAAGGGGAGAGTGGAGCCGGCCAAAGGGAGACTAACAACCACCTTTAATGGCTGCAATCAACTCCTCTAGGGAAGAGGAGTTGATTCCAGTCGTTTCCCGACCACCAAGGGGTGGATTCAGCCCCCCTCCACTCAACCCGAGCCACACCATAAATGGTGTTGATGGGCATTGAAGAACCAGCCGCCCCCTCCCCAATTGCCCATTTAAACATCACCAGTGGGCAGAGGAGAACATTTTCGAGCTTTTACCTGGAAGAGACAGGCCGTCTCACTGTGCTGTTGCAGAAGCCGAGCGCCTCCGCCGTCAGCTATGGCATCCCGCCGCTCCACCCGCATTCAGGCCGCCTGGAAGGTCCTCCCCCTCTCCTTAACTCACGGGTAGATCATAGGTCTCCTTAGGTTTAAGGTTCGGGCTCAATTGAGCCCGATCCAAACCAAGATTTTCATGGTTTTCGGCAAAACATTATCCTGCTAGAACCGCCGGAAAACACCTCTCCAGCGGCTAAGCCGCCGCCTAGCGATAGCCACCACCTCAACGGAGGTGGTGGTGGCGGTGGCCGGCCAGGGAAGGGGCTGGACCGCCGGTGGCAGAGCTTGGAAGCGGCTCCAGGTGGGATGGATCCTGGCCGTCGGCTCAAGGAGGAAGATGAAGGGATCCCGTCCCTTTTGCTTCAAGATCTGTGCGGCTAAATGATTAAACTATAGGAAATCATTTTATATTAATGTGATTTATGTCACAGATTTTGATATTATTGGTTTTAAATTTTAAAAATACTTAGGCCCCTATGCAGAGAAAGTCACCAACATTAAAGTTGTAGTCCTATGGGTCTACGTTATTTTAAAATTAGTTTGAACCAATTTGGGTGCATGGTCTGACCAGGGCACCCATTTTGGTGGGACATACACTTAGGGCTAGGCAGTCATTAAACTGAGTGCCCACACCTCATCCCTGGTCCAAATCACTTGAAATTTTGGCAGGGAGTTTAACTTAGCTATACCAAGGCTAGCCAAAAACTCAGAATTTTTGGAGACATTTGCCTAAAGTTTTTGCTTTTTTTTAATAATGCTAGGGTAATTTAATTAAGTGGTCAAATGACCTCCAAACCCTCCCAGATTTTGGTGAGTGGTCCCTGGCATCAAGACCTAGTTCTATACAAAATTTTATCTTATTTGGATATGTTTTGGTTAGGGTATCACCAAACCCTAGTTTGGCCTAAAGAGGGTATTTTTGATTACAAGTGCACTATGGACTTAGGGTGGTACCCCCCCCCTCAACAGAGGCTGAGGCTTTGGAAACTGACTTGGCATGGCTAATGCCATCCTCGTAAGGAAAATGGGATGATTTAGGCTTGATTTACCCTAGGGTTCAACCTCAAACCCTAAGGAAGGACTTTTGAGGGTTGTGAAGGACATGGGGGCAAATGCCCTTGCATGGCCTTGGAAACCCAGTAGAATTGAGGGTAATGTAACCTAAGATCTCTGGTAGGAACTTTAGAAGAATTGGAGCAAGGTAGACACCTCAAAACCCTAACCCTAGTTTTAGGGTAGGAGCACAAATTTGAAGATTCAGCCACTAAACCTTCCCCAAATGTTATGAAACTTGGGTAGAGTAGGTTTTAGGCCACCTAGAACCTTTGCTAATTTCTGTAGAATTTTATGGATTATAGTTTTGGTACTTCATTTGTTAATTACCAAAAGACCAAAAATGATGTCTGATTTTCTTATGGATATTATGTGCTTTAAAATATGATGCAACTTGGTCAGAGGATATTCTAGGGCTAGGTGAACATCTCTGAATTTTATCACAATTCTTAATTGATTTTATTTGGTACTTCCTTCATTAATTTCAGAAAGGGGCTTTGGTAGAATAAATTAATTATTGATGAAATATTTGTTGACAAATCATAAGGCTTAGGTTTTAATGTTTTCAGGCCAAAAAGTACTTGTAGAAATTTATTTATAATTTTTAGAGGTCTGTTTACAGAACTTCCTTTACAAGACCCTAATTTTGAGAATTGGATATTTAGTTAATTCAGGGAAAAAGATTCTTTCAAAAATTATGAAACTTACTTAGTGGTTTTATGTGCCCTTATAATCATCCTGGAATTTTATCTGAATTTTTGGAAGTATTTTTATAGTACATCCCCTTTAAATGATTTAATATGGTCTAAATTTGAAATAAAATTTAAGGGCTTAAACCTTGCTGAAAACTTGGGAGATTCTGGATTGTTAGATTATTATTCATTTTGCATTTAACATAAATTTATTGGGATTTTATCTTTTCTAAAACTTGTACTTCATGTTCAAACTTGGAACTTTTGGTTACTAAATTAAATAAATAAATTATTAGTTAAATTATGAAAATTAGGAAATTATGGATTCAGGCTACAAATGCCAATATAGTCCTCCAATAATTATTATATGAGCATCGGATGATCATTTGGTATGCTTCCCATTTTACGGGTCATATAGCTTAAGTGGTCTGCATTTAGCAAAACTGCAGGAAATCATTTGGGATATGAATTAGAGCACATGTGTTGGGTTTTGTTGGGTTGTTGGAAAGGATAAATAGAGGTAGATGCATTATTGGAAGATAAAGTGAGTAGGGAGTGTTTTGGCTAGGGTTTAGAGGCGCTCAGGTCCGACGAAAGATCGTCCTCCCCGAGGTGAGGTGGAGTCAAATCACCTTAGGATTAGCCTATCGTAACATGAGAAAGTAATGGGTAAGGGGATCAACCAATAACAAAAATAAGTACCTTGCGAAAGGGAACGGTGGGCGTAATCCCAACATAGTTCCTTGTGCCCCTTGAGAGCCCTTCACAGGGAATACCGGGGGCAGTCCCGGGTTAACGTAAACCGTATTAACGAACTGAAAAGAGTAACTTAGTAATTGGGGTTGCACATTTCACGAACACAGGTAGCACATGAAGATAGCTGGGAGCTTCTGCTCGGATGGTTAAAAGACGGACTTTGGGTCCGGGGAGCTTCGGCTCGATTGTTTGAGACAGACGTTTTGGTCCGGGGAGCTTCGACTCGGTTTTTGTTTACGCTAAATTTACATGTGAATAAAAGGAAAGGAAATTAAGGTGGTGGGTCTTCGGTATTGGAGGGTCGATGCACCGACACCAATACGCTGACTCGACAAGTGTGGTTAGCACTTCGTCAACAGAAGTCCGGTGCACCAGCCGGCAAGAGTACGCAGGAGTCCGCTTCGTGCACCAAGCGTTGAGGCGTACGATAGGTCTGACCGGTAGTGCTTTACTGGTTTAGAGGTGGGCGAGGCCCAACCCACCGCTTCCGTCTGCCACTACGGAGGTATCCTGGGATGTTACGGCTCTAGAAAGGGGGAACTAAAGGTCTGTGTGCACAGAGTCGGGTGTGTGTGTTGCACTTGCATGATCCATCATACCCACTTGCATGTCTTAGCATAATCGATTCATTTAACCCTGACACCTAAAGTATAAGTGGAATGGGACGCTTATACTTTAGGCCCTGCAAAATGACCCCTTGGTCTATAAGCTTGTGTGGGCAAGTTTATAAATTAAGGTCAATTTTGATATATAAATATATATACTGCTGTTTGATAACCGTCACCCCAACGTATAAATTGGAATGGGACTCTTTATACGATGGGAGCCTTGCAAAAGATCCCTTGGCTTATGTGATCTCACATAAGTGAAGGTTACTTTTCTTATTTAATCTTATTGTCAATATCTATTATAGAATTGCTAGTATAGGTCCGCTGCCATCTGTTTTGATTATTCTCCACCTTCAAGTCCTCCCCTTTCATCCTCTCCGCTCAGTGCCTAGGAGCCATGTGGGAAGGGGTGGGGCTGATAGGACTTAGTCATTTAGACTAACGGTTTTCAAACCGCATCATTTAGGGTATCGTGGAGTCCAGCATGGAGGAGCAGCCCCAGAGACCGGTGCGCTTGGAGGTGGGGCAGTCTAGCTCCGGAGTTCATACAACCGGGACCGTGAGTCTCGACCTTGAGTAGTTTTTCTGCTTTTGCTTCCGCATGAGGGATTTTGTAGTGAGGATATGATGTACCGGGCTTAAGCCCGTATTTTAGCACTCTGATGTATTATTCTGTGGACACTCCCTTCGTGGAGATTTATTTACTATGATATGTGGTTTTCTGTGGACTGCAAGTTTCCATTTACTTCATTATGCTACATTTCTGTGATCGAATTGGCCGGCAGAATCAACGCTTTGTGGTGATGACCCTTCAGGGTGTGAAGGAGTCACCGCAAAACGGCGGTTCTGGGCTTAAGACCCCGGTGTTGAAACAGAGAAAATAAAAGGGGGGGGGGGGGTCTTACAAGTGGTATCAGAGCAGACCTCGATCGAAAAGTAGCAGTCCACAACCCTGGGTCACCCCCGCGCGAGTTTAGTTTGGGGACAAACTAAGCAGCGGAAGCAGTGGTGTGCCCATATGGGGGATCACATGTAAATTGTCCACTTTTTATTAGGTATTGAGTCGATTACCTACTAATATAGTTCGTTTTGCAGCCCCCAGATCAGCCCACCCCACAAGGTGGAGCTCAGCAGACTCCAGACATTGCACCAGCTCCCATGGTCCCCACACCTTTCCTTCAGTCAGACATGGGACAAACTCTTACAGCTATCCTTGAGGCCTTCCGGGCTCAGTAGGCTCCGGCCCAGCAGCCAAACCTAGGGGCCAACTGGATGAGCACCTTCCGAGGACTCTCTCCCCCGTCCTACTTGGGGACAGAGTCGGCAGTGCGGACAGAGGAGTGGCTGGATGTTATGTACGAGATGTTGACCGGGATACGGTGCCCCTGGGAGGAGAGGGTGGCTTTGGTATTATCTTGCTTGGAGTCCTATGCCAAGCGGTGGTGGAAGACGCTGTTGGACACGACATTTGCCGATAGGGAGGTTGCATAAATTACTTGGGAGGAATTCAGGGCCACGCTGTTGGAGTATTTTGTTCCGTAGTCGGCCAGAGATGAGTTGGAGGAGCGGTTCTTACAGCTGAGGCAGGGCACCAGGACGGTGGTGGAGTACCATCGAGAGTTCGATCATTTGGATCGATATGCAGGTTCTTACCAGCTGGACGAAGCAGGATACATCAAGAGATTCTATAAGGGTCTGAAAGAGGAGTTGAGGGAGGCCTTGTTGTTTGTATCTGACGGGCCGATCTCCCGAATTTTGGAGATGTCAAAGAGGATTGAGGTGGATTGGCACACCACTCGGGGCCGGAAGTGGCAAGCGGAGGATCAGGGCCGGAGGGCCAGAAATGATCAACGGCGAGGCGCTATTCCAGATGGGAGAAGGACGGAGGACCAGCCTCATCAGGAGGTGAGGCAGGAGCCGAGAGAGCAGGTGGTTTTGGCCCCTCAACCCCTTCGAATACAGGAGATGCCGAGACCCGGGGGTATGACGTATCCCCCGCCGGAGTGCTTCCATTGTCATCAAGTGGGACACCTCCGGAGAAACTGCCCTATGAGGGGGGCACCACCTCCAGCACCACAGGGTGGCCCACCTGCCCAGCGTTTCGGAGGCCGAGGACACGGCCAAGGACGTGGTTACCAGGGAGGAGAGCGAAGACAGGAAAGGGAGCAGGCATATGCTTTGGATCTGGCACAGCCTCGAAATCCAGAGCGGGTCATCACAGGTAAGTCAAGATGTTTAAATTGTTTAAATTAAATTCTCGTTCTCAATTGCCCAACAAGTAGAACTGCCCTAGGTAGAATAAATAGGAAAGAAAACGCGTTATAAAATATTAAGACCTTTAATCATCTCAGGTATAGTCTTCATCAGCGGCGAGCCCGCCTATACCCTGTTCGACACGGGTGCCTCGCACTCGTTTGTGTCGGAGGCCTTTCTGGAAGGGCTGGAAGGAGTGGAACGGTTCACAGGCCAGATGAGGAGGGTGCGTCTACCCGACGGATCAGAGATACTCACCTCAGCCCACTGCAGCATGGAGGCAGAGATTGGAGGGAAGTCGTTCGAAGTTCCGGCAACGGTCCTGAGGATGCCAGTCTTCGAGCTGATCCTGGGCATGACTTGGTTGCAGTGGAATCATGCCCAGATTGATTGTCAAGCGAAGAGGATCACCGTGAGGCACGGGGACTCTACCATCATCATCGAAGGTATAAGACCTGCCTCACGTATACCCTTATCTTCAGTACAGGCCGTTAAGGCCTATTTATAGGGGGAGGAGGTCTACGAAGTGCTGTTTGAGATGGCGGAGGCCACGAGTTCTATATCGAATATCCCGGTGGTGCGGGAGTTTGAGGACGTCTTTCCAGAGAAATTACCCGGATTACCCCCGCGCAGGGAGCAGGACTTCCAGATACAGCTTGTGCCGGGGGCCAAGCCAGTATCCAAGGCACCTTACCGGATGGCCCCAAGGGAGTTGACAGAGTTCCGGAGCCAGCTTCAGGAGTTAGTGGAAGCCGGATTTGTCCGGCCAAGCTCTTCACCTTGGGGAGCCCCGGTATTGTTTGTCAAAAAGAAAGACGGGACTCTCAGATTGTGCATCGACTACCGAGCACTAAATCGGCTGACGGTCCGGAACACCTATCCACTGCCAAGGATAGACGAGCTGTTCGACCAGCTGCAGGGAGCACAGTTCTTTTCGAAATTAGATTTGAGGTCGGGATACTACCAGCTTCGGATTCGAGAGGAGGACATTCAGAAGACTGCTTTTAGTAGCAAATATGGATTATTTGAGTTTACGGTGATGCCCTTCGGGCTCACCAACGCACCCTTGACGTTCATGACTCTCATGAACCAGGTTTTCAAGGAGTACCTAGATGTGTTTGTCATTGTGTTTATCGATGACCTCCTCATCTACTCGAGGACGGAGGAGGAGCACACTCGCCATCTGGCACTGACCCTACAGAGACTGCGGGAGAATCATTTATATGCGAAGTTTAGTAAATATTAGTTCTGGCTGAAGGAGGTGGGCTTCTTAGGCCATATTATAAGTGGAGCCGGGTTGGCAGTGGATCCGACAAAGATTCAGGCTATTCAGGATTGGCCGCAGCTGAAGACAGCCACCGACGTACGAAGTTTTCTAGGACTTGTCGGTTACTACCGGAAGTTCGTGGAGGGATTCTCTCGAATCGCCCTCCCGCTCACATCCTTGACGAAGAAGGAGGTACCTTTCGTGTGGACCCCGCAGTGCCAGGCAACTTTCCAGGAGCTGAAGGATCGGCTAACCTTGGCTCCCATTCTTACTCTCCCCTCGGGGAGGGAAGGATTTCAGGTCTACACTGATGCTTCCTACCAGGGTATGGGAGCTGTACTGATGCAGAAGGGCCATGTGATTACATATGCATCTCGCCAGCTGAAGAAGAACGAACAGAACTATCCGGTGCATGACCTTGAGATGGGGGCGGTCGTTTTTTCTTTGAAGGTCTGGCGTCATTATCTTTATGGAGTCCATTACGATATCTATTCCGACCACAAGAACCTGAAATACGTGGACACGCAGAAGGAACGGAACATCAGGCAGAGGCGCTGGGTGGATTTCTTAGCAGATTATCAGTATGAAATGCACTACCATCCAGGGAAGGCAAACATGGTGGCAGACGCATTGAGTAGGAGAGCTGCCACTTCCGAGGTCGGGCCCCAGGTTATGTCTATGGAGCTGGTGAGGAGATTGGAGGATATGCACATCACACTGGTGTCATCCGAGGACCCCGAGCTTTACATGGAGTATTTAGCTGCGGTGAGTGTTACAGACGATATCCGTGACCGAGTTAGAGGGGGACAGAGGCGAGTTGTCAAATTGGAGCCGGTATTCTGGGCCTTGGAGAACGGTACAACAAGAGATTACACGATGAGGGACGACATGGTATACTTCAGAGGTCGGACTTATATACCGGAAGGAGGCCAGGTCCGCGAAGATATTATGGCGGAAGCCCACCACAGCAGATGCTCGGTGCACCCGGGCATCACGAAGATGACTGCGGATTTGAAGAAGGCTATGTACTGGTCTGACATGAAGAAGGATATCACTCGGTTTGTGACCCACTGCGAAGCTTGCCAGCTAGTGAAGGCAGAGTGCAAAAACCCTGCGGGTTTGTTGCAACTACTCCCGGTACCAGAGTGGAAGTTCGAAGACATCGCGATGGACTTCATTCACGAACTTCCCCGATCACGAACAGGAAATGACTCGATTTGGGTCATCGTCGATCGGTTGACAAAAGTAGTCAGGTTCATTCCGATCAGGAAGGATGACGCTATGAGAGTATTAGTACGGAGATTTGTGGAGCAGTTCATTCGATATCACGGGGTGCCCAAGACGATCGTGTCGGATCGGGATGGCCGGTTCACTTCCAGGGAGTGGAGATCCGTGCAAGCTTACTTAGGCACGCGATTGACCTTCAGCACTGCATTCCATCCCCAGACGGACGGGCAGACAGAACGCACCAACTGGATGCTGGAAGATCTTTTGAGGCTATGCATTTTGGACCGCGGGGAACCGTGGGAGAAACTCTTACCCCTGGTCGAGTTCTCCTATAACACCAGCTACCAGTCCAGCATCAGGATGACGCCTTACGAAGCCTTGTATGGAAGGAAATGCCGGACCTCACTTTCTTGGGTTCAGGACGAAGATCCGAAGGTGTTGGGATCAGAGTTTGTTGAAGAAACCGAGGCTCAGGTGAGGCTGATCAGAGACAGGATGCTAGAGGCGCAGAGCAGACCGGCTAAGTACTATGATGCCCGACATCGGCAGGTGGAGTTATAGGTGGGGGACCGAGTGTTTTTGAAGATCCGACGCATGCATGGAGTCTCGCGGGTGCGTGGTCGGAGGAAGAAGCTCAGCCCTAGGTACATGGGCCCTTATAGGATCCTGGAGCGGATCGGGCACCTAGCCTACAGGCTGGAGTTACCACCAGAGCTGGAAGCTCTGCTCGATGTCTTCCATATTTCTTCGTTGAGGAGGGCTCTGCTACGCCCGGAGCAGCAAATTTTGAGCACCGAAGGGCCGGTAGCTTCAGACCGGTCAGTTCGTTTGGAGCCGGTTAGGATCGACGACCGAGGAGTACGGGTCTTGCATCACAAGAAGGTCCCATTAGTCAAGGTCCTGTGGAGGAACCACGGCCAGGAGGAGCATACCTGGGAGCCGCAGGACCTGATGCGATAAAGATACCCAGAGCTGTTCAGTCAGGTATACCTCACAGACCCCTCAAGATGTTTTAATTACTTTCCTACTTTAAACTAGTAAGGGATGTTTTAGGCAGGTAGAGGCTTATCTTTTGTTTATTGGGGGCTTATCTTTTGTTTATTGGGGGCTTATCTTTTGTTTATTGGGATCTCAGCTTCATCAATTGGGTGAATTGGACATAGATTAGGCTTCCCTTGAAACCTAATTTAGCAAACATGGCGTCGTGATGGGATGTTACAAGTTTCTTTCTTCGGTAGAAAATCCCCGTAGGCTTAACCTTGATTTCGGGGATGAAATCTTTGTTTTGTTTATTGGGATTTGTAACATCTCATTTCCAACTAGACCCCTAGGAGTGGTTTTGTCCATGACTAGGTCATGACAAACCCTAGGAAGCCAGGAATGGGCCAAGAGATAGGAGACAAAGTGTGGAAATCATCATGGTCTGCAAATAGTAGAACTCTGAACAATGGTTTAGGATGACCATGAGCTACACCTTGACCCCAAGACCCTACCACAACACCCCCTAATACCTTGGTAGGCCCATTAGAGCCATAAGGACCCATTGGGGTCAATCAAAGAGGCTCAGTTGACCTATGTCAACCCTAACCCAAAATGGATCAAACTAGCCTACTTAGGGTCAATTGACCCACTCCTAGCCTAGAGGACCCCACCTATGCCCCCCTAACTCTAAAGTGAAGTCAAGGGGTCACTAAGGACACATTGGGGTCAGCCCTAGAGGCCAGGTTGACTCAAGTCAACTCAAGCCCCAAAGTGGTCAAAGTACCCTTACTAAGGGTATGTGACCTCCAAAGTGCAAGGAAACCGTACATAACCCTTCCTAGACCTTAGGAGAGGCCAATGGGTCACCAAGGACCCATTGGGGTCAACCCAAATGGTTATGTTGACCCAAGTCAACTCTAGCCCTAAAATGGTTAAAGTGCCCTTACCAAGGGACATGTAACCCCCAAGATGCCCAACCAACCCTATTCAAGTCTCCCTAGACCTTAGGGGAGTCCAATGGGTCACCAAAAACCCAATGGGGTCAACCCAGATGATCAAATTGACCCAGGTCAACCCTGACTTAAACCAAGTCAAACCTAGCCCAAAAGGGCTAACCCAAGCCCAAGCCACTTCTTCCTTAGGCTAACCTCACTTTCATGATCATCATGACTAAGAGGGCTGCACATAGCCTATGGGGTTGACCAATCAACAAGGGTGACTAGGAGAGAGAAGGGAGCTTCCCTCCATGTTAATGGTGGAGAGAGAAGATGGGGGAGAGGAAGGGGAGAGTGGAGCCGGCCAAAGGGAGACTAACAGCCACCTTTAATGGCTGCAATCAACTCCTCTAGGGAAGAGGAGTTGATTCCAGCCGTTTCCCGGCCACCAAGGGGTGGATTCAGCCCCCCTCCACTCAACCCGAGCCACACCATAAATGGTGTTGATGGGCATTGATGAACCAGCCGCCCCCTCCCCAATTGCCCTTTTAAACATCACTAGTGGGCAGAGGAGAACATTTTCGAGCTTTTACCTGGAGGAGACATGCAGTCTTACTGTGCTGTTGCAGAAGCCGAGCGCCGCCGCCGTCAGCTATGGCATCCTGCCGCTCCACCCGCATTCAGGCCGCCAGGAAGGTCCTCCCCCTCTCCTTAACTCAAGGGTAGATCATAGGTCTCCTTAGGTTTAAGGTTCGGGCTCAATTGAGCCCGATCCAAACAAAGATTTTCATGGTTTTCGGCAAAAAATTATCCTCCTAGAACAGCCGGAAAACACCTCTCCGGCGGCTGAGCCGCCGCCTGGCGATAGCCACCACCTCAACGGAGGTGGTGGTGGCGGTGGCCGGCCGGGGAAGGGGCTGGACCGCCGGCGGCAGAGCTTGGAAGCGGCTCCAGGCGGGATGGATCCTGGCCGTCGGCTCAAGGAGGAAGATGAAGGGATCCAGTCCCTTTTGCTTCAAGATCTGTGCGGCTAAATGATTAAACTATAGGAAATCATTTTATATTAATGTGATTTATGTCACAGATTTTGATATTATTAGTTTTAAATTTTAAAAATACTTAGGCCCCTCTGAAGGGAAAGTCACCAACATGAAAGTTGTAGTCCTTTGGGTCTACTTTATTTTAAAATTGGTTTGAACCAATTTGGTTGCATGGTCTGACTAGGGCACCCATTTTGGTGGGACATACACTTAGGGCTAGACAGTCATTAAACTGAGTGCCCACACCTCATCCCTGGTCTAAATCACTTGAAATTTTGGCAAGGAGTTTAACATTGCTATACCTAGGGCCAGCCAAAAAGTCAGAACCTTTGGAGACACTTTGACTAAAGTTTTTGCTTTTATTTAATAATGCTAGGGTAATTTAATTAAGTGGTCAAATGCCCTCCAAACCCTCCCAAATTTTGGTGAGTGGTCCCTGGCATCAAGACATAGTTCTATACAAAATTTTATCTCATTTGGATATGTTTTTGTTAGGGTATCACCAAACCCTAGTTTGGCCTTAAGAAGGTATTTTTGATTACAAGTGCACTATGGACTTAGGGTGGTCCCCCCCCCTCAACAGAGGCTGAGGTTTTGTACACTGACTTGGCATGGCTAATGTCACCCTCTTAAGGGAAATGGGATGATTTAGGATTGATTTACCCTATGGTTCAACCTCAAACCCTAAGGAAGGACTTTTGAGGGTTGTGAAGGACATGGGGGCAAATGCCCTTGCATGGCCTTGGAAACCCAGTAGAATTGAGGGTAATGTAACCTAAGATCTCTGGTAGGAAATTTAGAAGAATTGGAGCAAGGTAGACACCTCAAAACCCTAACCATAGTTTTAGGGTAGGAGCACAAATTTGAAGATTCAGCCACTAAACGTTCTCCAAATATTATGAAACTTGGGTAGAGTAGGTTTTAGGCCACCTAGAACCTCTTGTAATATCTGTAGAATTTTATGGATTATATTTTTGGTACTTCATTTGTTAATTACCAAAAGACCCAAAATGATATCTGATTTTCTTATGGATATTATGTGCTTTAAAATATGGTGCAACTTGGTCAGAAGATATTCTAGGGCTTGGTGAACATCTTTGAATTTTATCACAATTCTTAATTGATTTTATTTGGTACTTCCTTCATTAATTTCAGAAAGGGGCTTTGGTAGAATAAATTAATTATTGATGAAATATCTATTGACAAATCATGAGGCTTAGGTTTTGATGTTTTCAGGCCAAAAAGTACTTGTAGAAATTTATTTATAATTTTTAGAGGTCTGTTTACAGAACTTCCTTTACAAGACCCTAATTTTGAGAATTGGATATTTAGTTAATTCAGGGAAAAAGATTCTTTCAAAAATTATGAAACTTTACTTAGTGGTTTTATGTGCCCTTATAATCATCCTGGAATTTTCTCTGAATTTTTGGAAGTATTTTTATAGTGCATCCCCTTTAAATGATTTAATATGGTCTAAATTTGAAATAAACTTTAAGGGCTTAAACCTTGCTGAAAAATTGGGAGATTCTGGATTGTTAGATGATTATTCATTTTGCAGTTAACATAAATTTATTGGGATTTTATATTGTCTAAAACTTGTACTTCATGTTCAAACTTGGAACTTTTGGTTACTAAATTAAATAAATAAATTATCAATTAAATTATGAAAATTAGGAAATTATGGATTCAGGCTAAAAATGCCAATATATTCCTCCAATAATTATTATATTAGCATCGGATGATCATTTGGTATGCTTCCCATTTTACGGGTCATGTAGCTTAAGTGGTCTGCATTTAGCAAAACTACAGGAAATCATTTGGGATATGAATTAGAGCACATGTGTTGGGTTTTGTTGGGTTGCTGGAAAGGATAAATAGAGGTAGATGGATCATTGGAAGATAAAGTGAGTAGGGTGTGTTTTGGCTAGGGTTTAGAGGCGCTCGGGTCCGACGAAAGATCGTCCTCCCCGAGGTGAGGTGGAGTCAAATCACCTTAGGATTAACATATCGTAACATGAGAAAGTAATGGGTAAGGGGATCAACCAATAACAAAAATAAGTACCTTGCGAAAGGGAACGCTGGGCGTAATCCCAACATAGTTCCTAGTGCCCCTTGAGAGCCCTTCACAGGGAATACCGGGGGCAGTCCTGGGTTAACGTAAACCGTATTAACGAACTGAAAAGAGTAACTTAGTAATTAGGGTTGCACATTTCACGAACATAGGTAGCACAGGAAGATAGCTGGGAGCTTCTGCTCGGATGGTTAAAAGACGGACTTTGGGTCCGGGGAGCTTCGGCTCGATTGTTTGAGACAGACGTTTTGGTCCGGGGAGCTTCGGCTCGGTTTTTGTTTACGCTAAATTTGCATGTGCATAAAAGCAAAGGAAATTAAGGTGGTGGGTCTTCGATATTGGAGGGTCGATGCACCGATGCCAATACGCTGACTCGGCAAGTGTGGTTAGCACTTCGCCAACAGAAGTCCGGTGCGCCAGCCGGCAAGAGTACGCAGGAGTCCGCTTCGTGCACCAAGCGTTGAGGCGTACGATAGGTCTGATCGGAAGTGATTTAATAGTTTATAGGTGGGCGAGGCCCAACCCACCGCTTTCGTCTGCCACTATGGAGGTATCCTGGGAGGTTACGGCTCCAGAAAGGGTGAACTAAAGGTCTGTGTGCACAGAGTCGGGTGTGTGTGTTGCACTTGCATGATCCATCATACCCACTTGCATGTCTTAGCATAATCGATTCATTTAACCCTGACACCTAAAGTATAAGTGGAATGAGACGCTTATACTTTAGGCCCGGCAAAACGACCCCTTGGTCTATATGCTTGTGTGGGCAAGTTTATAAATTAAGGTCAATTTTGATATATAAATATATATACTGCTATTTGATAACCATCACCCCAACGTATATGTTAACCCAGAAATCGACGATCCTTCCCAAGGTGCCCAGCTGGCTAGTCGCGACCCTTAGGTTCTCCCTTTCGATCGCGACAAGTCCCCGCGTATGCAGACAGTTTTCCCTGTCCGCCTAGGTTTCCTAGCAACTGCGTGCCCCGCGGGACGGCGGGCTGTTCCCATGGCTCACCCTCGCGGGACATGCGGTTAGGTCCGCTAATCGTGCAGTGCTTTTCCTTGCAGGAGTTCGCCAACAGCACCACCGGAAGCGACCTCCTAATCAGCCCAAGGAGCGGCAGTCTCCTGCCGCCATCCGTCGGGGTCGCCCACCAGGGGCGACCTCCCTGCTGCCCGAGGGGCGGCGGCCTCCTGCCGCCGTCCGCCGAGGCCGCCCACCCGGGGCGGCCTCTGCCCGCCAGTCGGGCGGACTCCCCCCTGAGTCGGCCCAGGCCGCCCGCAAGGGGGCGGCCAGGCCCGCCGGGCGGACTCCCCCTGGAGTCCGCCCAGGCCGCCCGCTAGGGGGCGGCCCCGGCGACCAGCCGGGCGGACTCCCCCCGGAGTCCGCCCGCAAGGGGGCGGCCAGGCCCGCCGGGCGGACTCCCCCTGGAGTCCGCCCAGGCCGCCCGCTAGGGGGCGGCCCCGGCGACCAGCCGGGCGGACTCCCCCTGTAGTCCACCCAGGCCGCCCGCAAGGGGGCGGCCAGGCCCGCCGGGCGGACTCCCCCTGGAGTCCGCCCAGGCCGCCCGCTAGGGGGCGGCCACGGCGACCAGCCGGGCGGACTCCCCCTGGAGTCCGCCCAGGCCGCCCACAAGGGGGCGGCCAGGCCCGCCGGGCGGACTCCCCCTGGAGTCCGCCCAGGCCGCCCGCTAGGGGGCGGCCCCGGCGACCAGCCGGGCGGACTCCCCCTGGAGTCCTCCCAGGCCGCCCGCAAGGGGGCGGCCAGGCCCGCCGGGCGGACTCCCCCTGGAGTCCGCCCAGGCCGCCCGCTAGGGGGCGGCCCCGGCACCCTGCCGGGCGGACTCCACCCTGGAGTCCGCCCAGGCCGCCCGCTAGGGGGCGGCCTCCGGCCTGCCGGGCGGACTCCTCCTGGAGTCCGCCCGGTCACCCGCTAGGGGGCGACCTCTAGTTCTCTGCAGGTGGGTCCTTCCGCTTGCTTCCTCAGTCAACAGTGGAGGACGCAAAATCTCCGTCCGCGGAGTCCGCGCAGGTCGTCATGCTGATGTCACTGGGCCCCGCTTCTAGAAGAACTTCCCTGGGCCTATAAATACCCCCTGAAGCCTCTCATTCTGGAGAGGCTGGATGCTGGATCCTGGATCCTGGTGGTGAAGACAAGTCTTGCCAGCAGCCCCTGCGGACTCCGTTTTCCAGTCCGTCATCACCTCTCCAGCAAGCTCAGCGGACTCAGTTTCCTGTCCGCGCAGTCCTCCACAGCTCTTCAGCAGCTTGCCAGCAGACTCTGCAGATTCAGTTTCCCAGTCCTCCAGCAGCTAGCAGACTATTTTACTTAGTCTCTGGCAGCTTCTCCCCTCTGCTTTTTGGCACTTTCTTCTCCCTTAGCCGCCAGCTTCTCCTTGTACCCTTTAAGTGATTTTGTTGTAAAGGTGTACTTGTAAGCTTGTAATCTCTAGCTATTAATAAAGGGAAAGCCCGTCGCATGAGTGGCATTTAGGCCGCGACGGGCGAAGTGTGTTGTTGCCGCTGCTAGCAGCTCCCTCTTCTCTGCTCAGCAAGCCTTGCTCCTCTGCTCAGCGAGCCTTGCTCCTCTACTCAGCAAGCCTTGCTCCTCTGCTCAGCAAGCCTTGCTCCTCTGCTCAGCAAGCCTTGCCCCTCTGCTCAGTAAGCCTTGCTCCTCTGCTCAGCAAGCCTTGCTCCTCTGCTCAGCAAGCCTTGCTCCTTTGATCAGCAAGCCTTGCTCCTCTGCTCAGCAAGCCTTGCTCCTCTGCTCAGCAAGCCTTGCTCCTCTGCTCAGCAAGCCTTGCTCCTCTGCACAGCAAGCCTTGCCCTCAGCTCAGCTCAGCTCTCCTCGGCAACCAACCTGCAAGTGCAACCGTTGCGATTACTGTCTGCTCGACTGCTCCTGGTCTCCCTCCTCTTCCTCCCTTGATCAACCCTCTCTGTTGATCAAGGCTCGCCTCTCCTCTCAAGCCTCTCCCTTACCTCACGCAACCTTCTCCTTCATCCTCACCTAGTCTGTGAGGCCCAATCACCCCCTCGGTGATAGCTGTCCCCCCGGTGCCGTTTTCGCGCATCAACATTTTGTGCGGTGAGCGTGGATCCGAACAGCTCACGCGCAAACCTTCAGATCAGAACAGGCAGTGAAAGCAACATCTAACCATGTCAGACCATCAGTCAGCCGAGAACCATGCTCCAAGTCCCAGTGAAGATCCTCTCTGGGAAGCCTTTGAGCAATCGCGCAGAGAGAATGCTCAACAGTTCCAGGCTATCAACAAAGTTCTTGCTGCTATAACGCAGCGATTGGACGCTCATCCAGCAGCTGCTCCAGCAGCTCCAATCAACCCAACACCAACAGCAGAGCATCAGCAAGCTTACTCTCAAGCTTGCCCGCCGTTCTATCCCCCGTACACTCCAACCTTTCCGCAAGGGCCTGCAGCTCCTTTGCGGACTCAAGATGAAGAGTTCGCTGCTCGCCATAACTTCTTCCGGGAAGCAGCCCGGGGAAGTCCAGCTAGAGTTCTCAACTTTCAGGGAAGTCATCCCTACCCTTCAGCTCCTCCCCCTGCTCCTCTTGCAGCAACTTTTCCTTGTTATCCTCATGCTCCTTTTGCAGCTGCAGCTTATGCTCCTTTCTTTCCCTATGCTGTAGGAGAGCAAGAAGAACCTTCACCATTCGCGGAGAGTGTCCGCCATGAGCCAACTCCAGCAAACTTCAGAGAGCCTCGACTACCAACCTACACTGGAGAGACAGATCCAGTAAAGCACCTCCAAGCTTTTGAGTCAGCCGTTGCTCTCAAGACTCTTTCAGATGCAACCAAATGCAAGCTCCTAGTCACCTCTTTTGATGGGCAAGTGAGGGACTGGTTCTATGGCCTCCGTCCTCACTCCATCGCTTCCTTCCTTGATCTTCGAAGGGAGTTTCTTCTCAGATTCTCTACGTCAACTAAGAGAAAGGGCGGTCCTGAAGCCCTCTTTGAGATCAAGCAGCGCGGGAATGAAACTTGGTCTCAGTTTGTTGATCGATTCCAAAGAGAGATTTTGGATATCGAAGTTACTGACCAAGAGATGTACCGAGTGGCTCTTATCCACGGTCTTCGCGAAGGGCCTCTCAAATTTGAAGCTAACGTCCGTGCTCCAAGGACATATCAAGAGTTGATCGCTCTAGCCAACTCATACATTCGAGGCGAAAATAGCAATCCAGGCTTCGTCTCCAAACTTCTATCCGAGGAGGATCCCTCCCGCAAGCATCCTCCAAGGTCTCCTCGCAATCACACCCCAACTTACTCAAGGAAGGAGAGAAGGCTTCATCGCCAGCGATACTCCTTCCCAAGCCGAGACAATGCTCAAGACTCATTGCTGCCACTAGCTCATTCTCAAACAGCAACTGTTCAACAAGAGCAAGACGATGACTTGCATGAGTCTGATCTCGACGACGTCGTGCAAGAAGTAGTCCAGATCATGAAAGATAGGGCAAACTACAAGAAGCCCTATCGACCGACCGATCAGAGGTCTAGAAACTCAGAGCCTTATTGTGAATTCCACAAAGAGTCAGGCCATCGAACAGAAGACTGCCGAGCATTCCGCCAGCTTGTGCAAAGGATGCTCCGGCAGGGCAAGATGCATGACTTGCTTCCTAAAGAAGATAGCCCTGATCCAGCAACTTCAAGGGGCAAAGAACTTGCAGATGCTCCTTGCTCCTCAAGAGGAGTGAACCACGTCACAGAGCCTCCTCTCCTCATTGTTAACCAAGAAGTCGAATGCTTCGATGCCGACGACGAGGGTGTGCTGGGAAGGCTATTCTAAGCTAGTGATGGACTTCACAGTCCTCCAAAGCGATGGACTTCACAGTCCTCCGGAGCACCTTGCAACCTTCAGGGGTTATCTCAACCCTTTCTCTCTCTCCTTTTCAAACATTTTCATTACAACACTTCTCAGTGTTCTTTACTTGCTTTCCAGCAAAGCTTTTATTCAGGGATCCCGTACTGACACAGTTCCCTTCTTGTGTTGCTCCTTCCTCTCTTCTCCCTCTCTTAGGATCGTTACGCCAATGAGATTTCGCCGAGCCTGAAACGTTCCCTCCGTAGTTTGTTCTCGCACTACCGCTTCGACCACACATGGCGGGAGTATACCCATGTGTGTAGTGGGAGCAGTTCATTCTACGATTATGGGCTTCAGACTTAGGATCCTAGCCAACATCTGACACAGAGTGTGTGCTAGGGGAGCCCCATGTGTTAGCTCTGTTGTGCGTCCTATAGGATACACTACGGTTAGGATGATCTTCGCTGGACAAGCAATGGCGATCAAGCGTAGCCTTGTCTCTTTGCTCATCCTTCAACTGTGGTGGCCGAAGCACTCTCCGGTATCCTCGATCCGTGCCTTCTCGGGTTCGCAACTCCACTGATCAATACACAGACAAGATAGGCCTCTTGGCGCAACCCGTCTCGTTGATCAGTGATGCTTGTACCCAAGGCGAGAGAGCGGTCCTTCTAGCGGTCCTTCTCAGGACCTTTCCCTTGCTTTTCTCTTTTGTGCCCTCCTTGAGGATGCGCGGCCAGCCCGCTTTGAGCAGGATCATGCTCGGAATGATTTTTCGGGCAAGTGATGCATAAGGCCCACGGGGAACACCTGTGGCAGCATTCAACCCTCCTTAGTCATTCTGAACATGGACCTCTTTTTCCTTTTCCCTCCTCCTCGAGGATGCGCGACCAGCCCGCTTTGAGTAGGACTGTACTCGGGATGATTTTTCGGGCAAGTGATGCATAAGGCCCACGGGGAACACCTGTGGCAGCATTCAACCCTCTTTAGTCATTCCGGGTACAGACCTCCTTTTCTCTCTTCCCTCCTTTCACAGGTGAACAGGTTAATCCAACCTACCAAAAGGATTTCCAGCTATGTCAACAGCTAGTGCTCGATTCATTAATCTGGACTTCGTGATAATGTTCATCGGGCATTTCTCTTGCTACTTGGTCATATCGACCCTATCTCATCAACCTTCATGGGTTATCTCAAAAAGATTTTCAGCAATCACCTTGCTTATGCTCACCTCATATACTTTGCCTGCTCAAGCTCTATCATATGGAGATTCACAGAGCTACTCATTATTCTTGCCAAAGTCTAATGGCGTCAAACATTAATCGAGTCATATCAACATTTTTGGTATGGTTCTGGTGCGGTTATCCTCGCGTCTTATTTGCTTCTAATCTCTCTCCTCACAGAGATTAGCAAACCCTTGCAAGCCTTCTCCACAGGTACTTGCAAGCTCCATTCATATGCAAATTGTTTGCTTCTAACTTTTCTCTTTGTAGAGAACAACAGACACCTGCAAACCTCATCCAGGTACTTGCAGTTTAAATCATTATTTTATCTCTGCTGCTTACTCTTCACTTTGCAGTGGTTAGCAGACATCTGCAAGTCATTCAGGTACTTGCAGCTTATCTCTATATACAATATCTGTCTCTAACTCTCTTCTTGCAGAAGTCACCAACACTTGCAAGCTCCATTCAGGTACTTGCAAGTTACTTTCATGTACTATGCATACTCTTAACTCTTCTCTCGCAGAGACCACCAAAGATTTGCAAGTTCCTTCCAGGTACTTGTAACTCATTTTTTCTGTCCTTGTACTCTTTTTCCTTCTCTTTTTGCAGAGAATGACAGGTGCTTGCAAGCCTCTATCAGGTACTTGCAAGTTATTATGCCTTTCTGTTTTCCCTCACTATTGTTTTGCAGAACTTTACAAGAGAAGCGACTTCTTCGTTTTGCAAAATCAAACTCAGGTACACACTCGATGTACCACTCATACGTGCTTACCCTTAATTTTCCTCTTGCAGGAAAATAAAACAGGAAACACCAAGCTTGTGAGGAGAGGCTTCAGGTTCTACCTCTCCTTGCTTCCCCCTCTCCTTCCTTTGGGGTGGATCACGATTTTCGTGGGTCTCCAAATTTTTCGAAGTTCTTTTCGGAACTTGAAAAAGTGCGGGGATTATGTTAACCCAGAAATCGGCGATCCTTCCCAAGGTGCCCAGCTGGCTAGTCGCGACCCTTAGGTTCTTCCTTTCGATCGCGACAAGTCCCCGAGTATGCGGACAATTTTCCCTGTCCGCCTAGGTTTCCTAGCAACCGCATGCCCTGCGGGACGGTGGGCTGTTCCCATGGCTCACCCTCGCGGGACATGCGGTTAGGTCCGCTAATCGTGCAGTGCTTTTCCTTGCAGGAGTTCGCCAACAGCACCACCGGAAGCGACCTCCTAATCAGCCCAAGGAGCGGCAGTCTCCTGCCGCCATCCGTCGGGGTCGCCCACCAGGGGCGACCTCCCTGCTGCCCGAGGGGCGGCGGCCTCCTGCCGCCGTCCGCCGAGGCCGCCCACCTGAGGCGGCCTCTGCCCGCCAGCCGGGCGGACTCCCCCCGGAGTCTGCCCAGGCCGCCCGCAAGGGGGCGGCCAGGCCCGCCGGGCGGACTCCCCCTGGAGTCTGCCCAGGCCGCCCGCTAGGGGGCGGCCCTGGTGTCCAGCCGGGCGGACTCCCCCTGGAGTCCGCCCAGGCCGCCCGCAAGGGGGCGGCCAGGCCCGTCGGGCGGACTCCCCCTGGAGTCCGCCCAGGCCGCCCGCTAGGGGGCGGCCACGGCGACCAGCCGGGCGGACTCCCCCTGGAGTCCACCCAGGCCGCCCGCAAGGTGGCGGCCAGGCCCGCAGGGCGGACTCCCCCTGGAGTCCGCCCAGGCCGCCCGCTAGGGGGAGGCCCCGGCGACCAGCCGGGCGGACTCCCCCTGGAGTCCGCCCAGGCCGCCCGCAAGGGGGCGGCCAGGCCCGCCGGGCGGACTCCCCCTGGAGTCCTCCCAGGCCGCCCGCTAGGGGGCGGCCCCGGCACCCGGCCGGGCGGACTCCACCCTGGAGTCCGCCCAGGCCGCCCGCTCGGGGGCGGCCTCCGGCCTGCCGGGCGGACTCCCCCCGGAGTCCGCCCAGGCCGCCCGCAAGGGGGCGGCCAGGCCCGCCGGGCGGACTCCCCCTGGAGTCCGCCCAGGCCGCCCGCTAGGGGGCGGCCCCGGCGACCAGCCGGGCGGACTCCCCCTGGAGTCCGCCCAGGCCGCCCGCAAGGGGGCGGCCAGGCCCGCCGGGCGGACTCCCCCTGGAGTCCGCCCAGGCCGCCCGCTAGGGGGCGGCCACGGCGACCAGCCGGGCGGACTCCCCCTGGAGTCCGCCCAGGCCGCCCGCAAGGGGGCGGCCAGGCCCGCCGGGCGGACTTCCCCTGGAGTCCGCCCAGGCCGCCCGCTAGGGGGCGGCCCCGGCGACCAGCTGGGCGGACTCCCCCTGGAGTCCTCCCAGGCTGCCCGCAAGGGGGCGGCCAGGCCCGCCGGGCGGACTCCCCCTGGAGTCCGCCCAGGCCGCCCGCTATGGGCCGGCCCCGGCACCCTGCCGGGCGGACTCCACCCTGGAGTCCGCCCAGGCCGCCCGCTAGGGGGCGGCCTCCGGCCTACCGGGCGGACTCCTCCCGGAGTCCGCCCAGGTCGCCCGCTAGGGGGCGACCTCCAGTTCTCTGCAGGTGGGTCCTTCCGCTTGCTTCCTCAGTCAACAGTGGCGGACGCAAAATCTCCGTCCGCAGAGTCCGCGCAGGTCGTCATGCTGATGTCACTGGGCCCCGCTTCTAGAAGAACTTCCCTGGGCCTATAAATACCCCCTGAAGCCTCTCATTCTGGAGAGGCTGGATGCTGGATCTGGATCCTGGTGGTGAAGACAATTCTTGCCAGCAGCCCCTGGGGACTCCATTTTCCAGTCCGTCATCACCTCTCCAGCAAGCTCAGCGGACTCAGTTTCCTGTCCGCGCAGTCCTCCACAGCTCTTCAGCAGCTTGCCAGCAGACTCTGCAGACTCAGTTTCCCAGTCCTCCAGCAGTTAGCAGACTATTTTACTTAGTCTCTGGCAGCTTCTCCCCTCTGCTTTCTGGCACTTTCTTCTCCCTTAGCCGTCAGCTTCTCCTTGTACCCTTTAAGTGATTTTGTTGTAAAGGTGTACTTGTAAGCTTGTAATCTCTAGCTATTAATAAAGGGAAAGCCCGTCGCATGAGTGGCATTTAGGCCGCGACGGGCGAAGTGTGTTGTTGCCGCTGCTAGCGGCTCCCTCTTCTCTGCTCAGCAAGCCTTGCTCCTCTGCTCAGCGAGCCTTGCTCCTCTGCTCAGCAAGCCTTGCTCCTCTGCTCAGCAAGCCTTGCTCCTCTGCTCAGCAAGCCTTGCCCCTCTGCTCAGCAAGCCTTGCTCCTCTGCTCAGCAAGCCTTGCTCCTCTGCTCAGCAAGCCTTGCTCCTTTGCTCAGCAAGCCTTGCTCCTCTGCTCAGCAAGCCTTGCTCCTCTGCTCAGCAAGCCTTGCTCCTCTGCTCAGCAAGCCTTGCTCCTCTGCACAGCAAGCCTTGCCCTCAGCTCAGCTCAGCTCTCCTCGGCTACCAACCTGCAAGTGCAACCGTTGCGATTACTGTCTGCTCGACCGCTCCTAGTCTCCCTCCTCTTCCTCCCTTGATCAACCCTCTCTGTTGATCAAGGCTCGCCTCTCCTCTCAAGCCTCTCCCTTACCTCACGCAACCTTCTCCTTCATCCTCACCTAGTCTGTGAGGCCCAATCACCCCCTCGGTGATAGCTGTCCCCCCGGTGCCGTTTTCGCGCATCAACAGTATAAATTGGAATGAGACTCTTTATACGATGGGAGCCTTGCAAAAGATCCCTTGGCTTATGTGATCTCACATAAGTGAAGGTTACTTTTCTTATTTAATCTTATTGTCAATATTTATTATAGAATTGCTAGTATAGGTCCGCTGCCATCTGTTTTGATTATACTCCACCTTCAAGTCCTCCCCTTTCTCCCTCTCCGCTCGGTGCCTATGAGCCATGGGGGAAGGGGTGGGGGATGATAGGACTTAGTCTTTTAGACTAACGGTTTCGAACCGCATCATTTAGGGGATCGTGGAGTCCAGCATGGAGGAGCAGCCCCAGAGACCGGTGTGCTTGGAGGTGGGGCAGTCTAGCTCCGGAGTTCATACAGCCGGGACCGTGAGTCTCGACCTTGAGTAGTTTTTCTGCTTTTGCTTCCGCATGAGGGATTTTGTAGTGAGGATATGATGTACCGGGCTTAAGCCCGTATTTTAGCACTCTGATGTATTATTCTGTGGACACTCCCTTCGTGGAGATTTATTTACTATGATATGTGGTTTTCTGTGGACTGCAAGTTTCCATTTACTTCATTATGCGACATTTCTGTGATCGAATTGGCCGGCAGAATCGACGCTTTGTGGTGATGACCCTTCAGGGCGTGAAGGAGTCACCGCAAAACGGCGGTTCTGGGCCTAAGACCCCGGTGTTGAAACAGAGAAAAAAATGGGGGGTCTTACACCATACACACACCGATATGTCATCAGCACGTCTTGGCTAAAGCACGAACACTACACTCATGAGCATAAAGAAGTATACGAGGCATATTATGTAGTATGGGATGCATAATATGTGTTTGTATATGGATCCACCATAGGAGGCAACATGTGACGGTTATGTAGTATGGAATGCATAACCTCACCACATGAATGCGGCTAGCACGTTTTCTTTTTTTCATTGCATGGGAATGTTATGTAGTATGGGATGCATAACATTTTCATGTGTACGCCGCCCATGACATGCATTAAGGCTTTTTTTTAGAATGCATAGCACATCATGCATAACATAATATTTCATAAGCACAACGTACCAAGCGAAAGATTTGCAAGATGACATATGTACACGCATGGTTTTTGAGTCAAAAAGAATACAAATACATGCATTCATGGTTTAGGCACATGAGTTAGTATGATGGTGGTGAACCATCTTAGGTTAAACATAACATCATCATGGTAAAAAACAACTCCCAGAGCAAGTTTTGCAGTTGAAGTTCATATTTAAGTGTGTTTGTCTGTACCGAGTAGTTTTGTTCTAGCTGTTGGGCTAGATTTTGTCTAAAGCTTGTGCGATTATATGATGGCGAGACGTCCTGCGACGAGATCGACCCCCCAATCTGATGGTGAGACGTCAGGAGCGCAGAGCGAGGCGTTGGTAGAAAACCTGCGGCAGAGTAATGAGGCCTTATCGAGGCAGGTGGTGGCTATGCAGGCTCAGATTCAGTCCCTTGTGGCAGTGGTGGCGGGACAGGCTCCGAGAGTTCCGGACCCCGCTGAGGGGGTAGCTGTTCCTACCCCTCCTGCTCCTCTCATGCCTTTGGTTGTGGTGCCCCCGGAGATTGCGTTTATATCCCAGTTTCAGCGGTTGAGACCCCCTACTTATGATGGGCAAGCAGATTTCATGATTTTGGATGACTGGCTGATTACCATTGAGGAGATGTTCTCTTACTCTGGGATTACGGACGATCAGAGAGTGATGCTCGCTGCCTACCAGCTCAAGGGCTTAGCAAAGAATTGGTGGCTGAGGGAGAAAGAAAGCTTGGTGGCAGGATGCTCTTGGGAGTCATTTAAGGTGATGCTGTTGAGTAAGTTTCTGCCTTCAGTCGAGAGGGACCGACTGATGAATGACTTTCTCCATTTGAAGCAGAGGAAACTCACGGTTAGTGAGTTCGGTTTGCTCCTAGTCTGTTTGCTCCTAGTTTAGTAAGTTGAGTCGGTTTACTCCTAGTTTGGTGAGTGTTGAAGCAGACCGAGTTAAGCGATTTCTGGGTGGACTAAGAAGCAACATTCAGCAGTTAGCGAATGCCTACGGAGCAGTCAGTTATGCCAGCGTGGTTGAAGCTGCCTTGACAGTTGAGGCCATTGAGAATGCCAAGAATAGAGGCCAGCAGTTGAGGAAGGATAAGAGGAAGTCCGGTGGAGGGAAGAGCCCTCAAGAACCTGATGCTGTCTCGAGATAGAAGAACAAAGAGGTTTGTAGTTTCTGTGGCCGGCCAGACCACCCCTTTGAGAAGTGTTTCAAAAGGTTGGGAGCGCAAAAGAAGGAACAGGTGCACGCAATTCAGGGTGCTCCCAGAGGAGACTTGGTGTGTGCCTTGTGTGGAAGGAAGGGGCATGAGGCTGCCCGTTGCTAGTTAAGAGATAAGGTCTGTTTTCAGTGTGGGCAGAAGGGTCATCTCAAGACAAAGTGCCCACAGTTCCATCCTATTCCGCAGCCAGTTCCCCTCCAGGCTTTGCCACCGCCTTAGCAAATGGATAGAGGAAAGGGGAAGCTGAATGTGCTTTCGGCAGACGAAGCGCAGACTTCGACCCAGGTTATCTCAGGTCGACTCCTCCCCAGTCGTTTCATTATGTTTCCTTTTTGGTTGTAGTTTTCATTTTAGTGTTTTTTGCCGTAGATGCATGCGCTATTTGTAGGACGATTTAAGGTAAAGAACCGCTGGGCGCGCGTTCTCTTCGATTCAGGCGCTACCCACTCGTTTGTGGCTAGAGCCTTCGTGGAGCGGTTCAGTTTGGGCCTCGATCGTGTTGGTGGTGCCTATTGCGTTAAGTTCCCCTCCGGTGACTCTGTGGTTACGGACCTGGGTGTCATTGATTGTCCAATTTTGTTGGGGGATTTTCTAGCCAAGGCAGATCTGAAGGTGATTGACCTGTAGGACTTCGATGTTATCCTGGGCATGGACTGGTTGTCAAGGTACGATGCTGTTATCCAGTGCAAGGGTAAGCGCTTGGACTTCGTCAAAGACAACGATCAGCCAGGGAGCATTTATGGGTATTCTCTCCAGGAGTCTCCAGTCATATCTGCGGTGCGTGCTCGGAAGTTGCTTGATTCTGGCTGTTTTGCCTGTGTGGTCTCTCTGGTAGGGACAGTTGTTAGAGTGCCGTGTTTGGAAGAGATTCCTGTGGTGTGTGACTTCTCTGATGTGTTTCCTGATGATCTTCCCGATCTTCCACCCGATCGAGATGTCGAGTTTGTTATAGATTTGGAGCCAGACACGTGTCCTATTGCAAAGGCGCCGTACCGGATGGCCCCGCGAGAGCTGGAAGAGTTGCGAATTCAGCTGGATGAGATGTTGGCAAAAGGTTTCATAAGGCCGAGCTCTTCACCTTGGGGTGCACCAGTGCTGTTCGTTAAAAAGAAAGATGGGTCGATGAGGCTATGCATCGACTATAGAGAGCTGAATAAGGTTACTATTAAGAACATGTACCCTTTGCCTCGGATTGACGATTTGTTTGACCAACTGCGTGGTAGTGCCATGTTTTCCAAGATTGATCTTCATTCTGGCTATCACCAGTTGAGGATTCGGGAGTCAGATGTTCCGCGGACGGCATTCCGCTCTCGTCATGGGCATTTTGAGTTTTTGGTTATGTCATTTGGTTTGACTAATGCGCCCTCAGCTTTTATGGATTTGATGAACAAAGTTTTCAAGGATTTTCTAGATAAGTTTGTGATTGTCTTTATAGACGATATTTTGGTGTAGTCTTGAGATGCGGAGGAGCATGATCAACATTTGCGACTGGTCTTAGCGACTCTGAGAGACCATAAGCTATACGCCAAGCTGAGCAAATGCGAATTTTGGTTGCCTCAAGTTTCTTTTCTCGGCCACGTGGTTAATAAGGAGGGAATATCGGTGGACCCAGAAAAGATCGCTGCTGTTATGGAAGGGGCGAGGCCTGTTACTCCCAAAGAGATCAGAAGCTTTTTGGGCTTGGCTGGATATTATATAAGATTTCTAGAGGGATTCTCTACCTTGTCTGCGCCGTTGACCAGGTTGACGCAGAAGAATGTAGCCTTTTTATGGGACGACAAGTGTGAGGAGGCCTTTGTGGAACTAAAAAGAAGGTTATGTTCAGCTCCAATTTTGTCCTTGCCTACTGAAGATAGTTAGTATGATATATATGTGGATGCGTCGCATGTCGGACTGGGCTGCGTATTGATGCAGGGCGGGAAGGTGATTGCGTACGGGTCGAGGCAGCTAAAGACTCACGAGAGGAATTACCCTACGCATGACCTGGAGTTTGCAGCTGTGATCTATGCGTTGAAATTGTGGAGGCATTTGTTATATGGCGCGCAGTGCAAGATTTTCACGGATCATAAGAGTTTAAAGTATGTCTTCACCTAGAAAGAATTGAATCTGCGCCAGCGGCGATGGTTGGAGTATGTGGCCGACTATGATGTTGAAATCCAGTACCATCCGGGTAAAGCGAATGTGGTGGCCGATGCCCTGAGTCGGAAGTTAGGGAAGATTTTCAATCTCTCCCCCGAGCGTCTAGTGGAAGAGTTCCTTTTGATGGACATTTCTGTGGGAAGCTGCGATTCGCAGAGTAGCTTGGTAGTGGCAGAACCTTCGTGGATTGCGCTTATGAGACTGCATCAGAAGGATGATCCCGATCTTCTGCATTTGTATCTTCGAGCTGAAAAAAGTGAATTACCAGATTTCTCTACAGATGATGCGGGTACCTTGAAGTATCGTGGCAGGTTTTGCATCCCCGCAGTTGGATATATCCGGGATATGGTGTGCATAGAAGCCCACGGATCTAGTGTTGCCTACCATCCAGGGTCTACCAAGATGTATCATGATTTAAAGCAGAATGCCTGGTGGTATGAGATGAAGAGGGACATAGCCAGATTTGTTTCAGAGTGTTACACCTGCAGGCGTGTGAAAGCCGACCATGGGAGGCCTGGTGGCAGGCTGACTCCCTTGGAGATTCCGATGTGGAAGTGGGAGAGTATCTCGATGGATTTCATTACAGGCTTAGCGAGATCTCCTAAGGGGCATGATTCAGTTTGGGCGATTGTAGACAGATTGACGAAGAGTGCTCACTTCGTACCATTTAAGATCGATTATCTGATGAGGAAGATAGCCGAGCTGTATTTGGATGAGGTTATCAGGTTGCATGGTGTACCCGTGTGTATCATATCAGATCAAGACTCCAGGTTCACGTCTCGTTTTTGGAAGAGCCTTCAAGAAGGGTTGCGTACAGATTTGAGATATTCCACGGCTTATCATCCGCAGACCAATGGTCAGACGGAGCGAGTAAATCAGATTGTGGAAGATATGATCCGATGCTATATTCTGGACCACGGAGGAGCGTGGGATGAGCTCTTGCGGCTTATGGAATTTGCGTATAACAACAGTTATCAAGAAAGCTTGCAAATGCCTCCTTTTGAAGCTTTGTATGGGAGGCGCTGCAGGACTCCCTTGTTTTGGGCTGAGCGAGAGACCTTTGTTGGGTCCAGAAGCGCTCGAGGAGATGGAAACCGCTGTGAAACTCATTCGGGAAAAGCTTCGGTTAGCCCAGGAGAGATACGAGAAGAACGCCAACCGGCGTAGATCGGACTTGAAATTTGTGGTGGGGGACTCAGTGTTCTTAAAGGTCTCCCCGTTGATCGGAGTCAAGCGGTTTGGCAAGAACAGGAAGTTGGACCCGAGGTACGTGGGGCCGTTTCTGATTGTTGAGCGGATTGGGATATCAGCTTATAGGCTGGCTTGGCCCGCAAATTTCCCTGGCATGCATGATGTCTTCCACGTCAGTCAGCTGTGGATATGTGTGATGAATGGCAGGCAGGTTTTGGATTCGGTGCCTCAATTGGAGCCGAATCTTTCTTATGAGGAGGTGCCTGTCCGCATTCTGGATTCTTAGGTTCGTGCGTTGCGGAAGAAGACTATTCCTATGGTTAAAGTTTTATGGAGGAATCAGGATGTAGAAAGCGCGACTTGAGAATTGGAGTCGGCTATGAGGGAGGCTCACCCTCATCTGTTTCCCTGATCTTGTGTCTGGTATGTTTTGTTTTATTTACATATATAGCCCTTTCCTGGCTCTTTCTCCCTCCTTCTTCATAGGAGTGTTGTGAGTAAAGTTTCGAGGCGAAACTTTCTTTTAGGGGGAGTGGCTGTAACGCCCCCGATTTTTCTTTATTTTGTTTGCTCTTAGATTGGCGTTACGATGACGCATTTTCTGGCCCTTCGCCGTTGTAGAGCGTGGTCCTAGCTCTTTAGGTTCCCTGTGTAGCCTGGTTGTAGCATGTTGGCAGGTTTCCCCAGCTAGCCGGAGTCTGTTTTGGTGACTCGGTTGGGCCTCTTAGGGAAATGCTTGTGTTTTGGCTTAGGGAGGTGTTAGCCCGAGTGTGCGATCGTCGGATGTTGTTTTCGACCTCACCGTTGTTTTCGTAGCTTGGGAGTTTAGCTACGGTGCGCGTTTTGGTCGAAGTCCGGGATCGTTTGCTTTCGCGTCGTTTCGACGATTATTTTGTTAGCTGTAATGTTGGTTGTGCTGTGTGTGGCCTGATGTGGTCGAGCTTGTAGGCTGGTGCCTTGTATTTTTGCTAGGAGTTAGCAGTTTCTTTTGTGAAGTTTGGGTGACACGGCCTGGGTCACAGGCGTGACCCAGGGCGTGTCGTGCTCGGGTGTAGCTCTCTTTTTCTGCGGTCAACGATTTCTAGTTGACGAGTGTTTTTGGTTGGAACACAGCCTGTGACACGGGCGTGTCACAGGGCGTGTCCTCCTTTGGTTCATCGAGCTGCGCTCGATGGTCGTCAGGCGGTGTTTTAGTGAGAACACGGCCGTGTCACGGGCGTGTCGTATCGCACACGGGCGTGACACGGGGCGTGTCTCTCTGTTCGACGATCGGCGCTCCACGATCGTCGAGTGGTGTTTGAGTTGGTACACGACCTGTGACACGGGCATGTCACAGGGTGTGTCACCTGTTTCATCGAGCTGAGATCGACGATCGTCGAGTGGGTAGGTGTGTGAGTACACGCCCCGTGACACGGGCGTGTCGGGCCGTGTCACGGGCGTGTCTGGGGCGTGTCCCGTGTTTTCGTCAAGTGGAGATCGACGTTCGTCGAGTGTGTAAGTACACGCCCCGTGACATGGGCATGTCGGGCCGTGTCACGTACGTGTCTGGGGCGTGTTCCATACTTTTTCTCCTAAGAGCATCTTTTGTTGCCGTGAACCGTTTTTCCTCCTCATTTTCATCGTTCCCAAGTCTGGAGAGCTTCCAGCGGAAGGGTTTTGAGAGGAGGCGGTGGTTTTTTTGGCCGGTGTTTGCGGGAAGAAGCTCATTTTTCTCGTGCGATAGCGGATTTGGCTTGCTCTCGCCTAGATCTTCCATTCCATGTAAGTTTTTCTTGATTTAGGGTTGATTCTAGGAGTTGAGAATATCTGATTTCTTTTCTTTTTCTTCAAAGTTTCAGCTTTGGTCTTCTAGGTGGCCGATCTTGCCGCCGGAGCCAAGCTGTGGTGTAGCTGTTGTTTTTCCGGGAGGTAGAGGCAAGTGGCTCCCTTGCCCTTGCCAAATTATTTCTAACCTTTACTCTACTTTCTTTTCCTGTGCAAAACTTCTGTTTTCTTTATTTTTCCTCCTTAGAAATTAGAGCAATAGGATGCCTTTTTCCTTCATTACAGCCATGGGCTGCTTTATTGCTTTTTTACAATTAAATCAATGTTCTCTCTTTTGTCTGAGGTTTGGTGTACAGTGGGTAGCTAGAGTTAGGGTGAGGCTGCGGTAGTGATTGTTTAGGTTTAGTTGTGGTAGTCCCGAGTAGTTAGGATGGAAAGGAGGGTTGGGATTAAATTTCCAACTCTCTGTTTTTACGCGTTGAGAGAGTTTAGGCTGCGATTTTAACTAAAACTTACGTTTACCCTAAGTTGAAAGCGCTGACAGCGTTGAGTGAGTTCACTCAACGCCGTCATCCAACGTAGGATTTGCGGCTAAGTATTTTGGGCGTCAAGTGAGTGGAGCTTACTCAACGCCGCGTCGAGTGGGCTCGACATTTCTGTCTTAGGTTCGTGTGTTTCCTTAGGATTGTTAGTGTGACTTTTCCCTTTCTCTAGGGGGTGGTATTGGGTGTTCGGCTAGTT
This sequence comes from Platanthera guangdongensis, assembly GCA_039583875.1. Classification (NCBI taxonomy): domain Eukaryota; kingdom Viridiplantae; phylum Streptophyta; class Magnoliopsida; order Asparagales; family Orchidaceae; genus Platanthera; species Platanthera guangdongensis. The sequence continues at coordinate 101,326,927 of CM077151.1, forward strand.
TTGCATGCTAACTCTTAGGTTGTGGCAGGTGGTGGAGTTTTGGTGGCCTCTAGAGAGGTGGATTTTGATGTGGAGAGCTGTGGCCACCGCCTTTTTCCCCGGTTTTGGGTGGGCGTGTGTGGGACCCTAAAGCTGCCACTGTTTGACCCCTTAGCCCTTTTTGGATCTTGTTTTGGTTATGTATTCAGATCCATGTTTTGACCACCGCCATTAACCCACGTGTTAGGACTGTTAGTTCCTTTCCTATTCTGTGGCTTTTTCTTTTGGCATATATGTTTATGTCTTGTTGCTATTGCAGACTCTTTTGTAGGGCATATTGTTTTTATTGCTCGCACTTGGTGTGCTTTACTGTGCTTTAGACAGTGCTCTTTTCTTACTGTCATGCCCTTTCTTTTGCTTATAGCAGTTCGTTGCCGGGTTGATAAAACCTTTTTATTTGCTCATAAATCTAATGCTCTATTTACCTTTTGATTATTTTCTTGCTGAGGTGTTCTTTTCTTGAATGCCTCAGGTCCAGGTTGTAGCCAGTTCAGCGGCTAGTTCTTTTGGAGGGGTTGATTGGTGGACTCTTGGGTAGCTGAGACAGCTGATCCTCGATTTTGTGAGGTAGTTCTTTACCTTTCTGTATATACATACATACTCACCAGTGGGTTCGTGTCAGGTTGTTGGCGCCCACTGGTGGCTTCTTGCGATGTTGGGTATGAACTTAAACTGCTATTTGTTTTCCTATTTGTGGTTGTTTACTTGCTTCTGGGAAGGATTTATGCTAGGTTGCATGTTAGATATTTTAAACCCTAAAAGCATTATTATATGTACCTCATGCATAACATATTTATAAAACAAAGACACTATTTCTCCTTAGTGTAAAAGACTATCTTTCATATATACTATAATCACTTTAGAGTCGTGCATACCATGAGTCATCCCTCAGGGACACTTATGCTCATTTAGAGTGTCGATTTAATTGAACCAAAGTATTTTCTGCTGCGTATAAATATACTTTTTATTTGTGGACTAGCTGATCCACCGTGCCGAGGGATACAACCTTTCAACATAACTGGTTTCTTTCATAATTAATCAATGATTTTCCTTAAAATCTAAGGTCTGGAGTTTTGCCTGAGCGAGTGCAGTTATCCCCTGCACGACGTGGCATCACGGTACTTGTTTTCTCTTGCTCTGATACGATTTTATCGTTGAGAAAATGCGGGTTGTGACACCCAGGCCCCTAGAAGAACGGGCAGTGGAGGAGGAAGCTAGCTGAGCAGAAAGAATGGAAATAGAAGCAGTAAGAGGGGCAATAGCCTCAACTATAAGCTTCTTAAGTGTGGGTGTAATGAATTTAAGAAGGTCATTGGCTATGTCAGATAAATCCAAATACATTGGATCAGAAGTAGAGGGAGTAGAGGTGGATCTTGTTGGGTATTGCATCCACAATGACCCAGATTTGGTGAAGTCACCCTTGAACTAAGATGAATTAAGTTGTATTTGATGTCTTGTTTGAGTTATGTGTTTGCAGGACTATATTGCCAAGTGTAGACCAATATCATTCTACAATGGGTCACCAAACACAGGACCATACAATGTAATCCCTCATTGTGTGATCCATGGTGTTGACTCATGTGTAGCCTCTCTATTGGGATGCACTTCATGTTTCAAGTACTAGGACTGATTGGAGAAAGAAATGTTGCTGATTTTATTGGAGAATTGAAAAGTCTGTTGAGGAAATTTTTGCTAAGTCTTTTACTCGAGTAGTAGTTTATATACTCGAGTGAAATACTTAGTAATTACTCGAGTAAGTATATCTGTACTCGAGCAAGGGAAATGGCTCTCGAGTAGTCTGAATATAGCTCTCGAGTAGCCAAGTCAATTACTCGAGTAGATCCTCTCTTATTCTCGAGTTAATAGAATTTCCTCTCAGAAAACTTTCTAAGTTATTTACTCAAGTAGTCATATTAGTACTCGAGTAGATTAGTCTTTTGTCTCGAATTACAGAAGATAGGATTTCATGTTGTTTTACTTCACTCGAGTAGTCTATCTATTACTCGAGTAGTCCAGGTTTAATACTCGAGTGATAAGATTTTCATCTCTTTGATTTTTTTCTAAGTTCTTTAATCGAGTAGTAATTTCCATATACTCGAGTAATCAATCACCTCTCGAGTAGTCCAGTTCCAGTACTCGAGTAACCAGAATTTTTCTTCCAGATATTGTTTCTAAGTCTTTGACTCGAGTAATCCTTCTACCTCTCGAGTAGTATATCTAGTACTCGAGTAGTCAATTTCTACCACTCGAGTAGTTCAACTCCACTTCTCGAGTAATTATATTAGCACTCGAGTAAATCATTTTGTACTCGAGTAATTACTCATTCTTTCTGGATTTTCTCTAAGTCTTCTACTCGAGTAGTCTTCTTTTATTCTCTTGAGTAATCTTATTAAGTACTCGAGTAGGTAATCTGTTACTCGAGTATTTTAGTCAGATTTTCCCAGAATTTTGCTAAGTCCAGATTTGACGGGAATTTCAAATGGCTTGACGTGATTGGTCCACGTGTACGTCATTAATGATAATTATGACCGTTAGGGAGATCTTATATAAGGTCTTGTCAAAACTGACCAACCCTAACAAACTGTCAAGTATTATTCTAAGAATTTCTGAATCTTATTCTCTCTGTCCAAAAATGGAAGCCGCCGCCGCCGATCTTCTTCATCCAAATCGCTAGGGATTTTGATTCAAGAGATTCAGATCAAGTTGACTCACATATCGAGATTGCTTTTTAATTCTTCATCATCTCTTGGATCGTGTATGTCCAAGAAACTTCAGATCCAGATCTTGCCAAGTTTCTTCTCCAACTTTTCTGATAGAGCCGCAAAGATCAAAGAAGAAGATACATGCCTAAATTTTCAGATCTGAGAAACAATTACTGTTTGTATTTTCATTATTCTCAATTTTATTCTTGCAGGTGATATTTCTCCGAGTGTAGAAGCTTTTTTGTGTCCGAGTTGTAGGAATCTTTTACCTTCTGAGTGTAGATCCGTGTTATGGATCGAGATTGTAGGAACTTTGTTCCGAGGCGTAGGATTGGTTTTCAATCAGAGATAGTGGAGTTGCCGATTCTAGTGATTTGCTAGATCGGTGAGGGAAAGTGGATGTACCCAAGGTTGGGGTACCACTATAAATCTTGTGTCATCTGTGATTGCTTGGTTGATTATTGTGTTGATAAATCTATAAATTTTTATACCGCAAAAATATGAACAACTCACCTATTCACCCCCCTCTAGGTGATTTTGGTAGACAACTATAACACTTTTAATTGGTATCAGAGTCAGGTTGATCAATAAAAGGTTAACACCTTGATCAAATTTGACTTGAGTTGTCTTTTGAGATCTTCCAAGCATGGAAAAGGCTAATGATTTTGCCAAGCTCCCATTGTGCACTAAGAATAACTTTCCCATGTGGAAAGAAAGAATCAGATTTTTCATGGAAGCTGTGGGTCCAAGGATCTTCATGATCGCTAAAGAAGGTCCTTACATTCCCATGACCGTCTTCACTATAGATCCAACTAAGAAAGTTCCCAAGAAATTGATGGATCTAGACAAAGATAAGATTGTACTTGTGTCTTTAGATAAGAAGGCCAAGAACATAATAGCAAGTATAGTTGATGACTCCATGTTACAGAACCTGATCCACTGCCAGTCTGCTAAGGAGATGTGGCAGTCCCTCGTCACCTTGATGTAAGGTATAGAAGAAGTTAGGGATGATAGAAGATCCCTTCTGAATCAGAAATATGAAGCCTTCCTACAAGGACACAAGGACACCATTGCTGACACTTTTGAAAACTTGTTCAAGATAGTCAATGGCCTAAGGGTCTATGACCGAGTCTTCACAAATGGAGAACTAAATGATAAGTTCTTGAGATCCCTAGCCAAGGAATGCGATAACAAGGTTTGTGCTATCCGGGAGTTTGGAAAGCTAGCAGAGACAGACCCGCAGAATCTCTTCGGGAAGCTTATGTCATACGAGCTGCAACTCAATACGAGAAAAGTTGAAGAAGAGAAGAGCAGGTCCTCGTCCAAGGAGAATTCTGTTGCTCTCAAGGCAGACACCTCAAGGAAGTCCAAGGCTGCCTCTCCCACCCTAACACATGAAGTTAGTGAAGAAGAAACCTCGGGGCCAAGTACCTCAGGCTCAGAGCTATCTGGAGGAGAGTTCTCTCAACTCTCACGTCAGTTCAAGAAATATTTGAACAAAAAGAAGCAATGGAAAGACAAGGATGCCTCCTACAGAAGATCATGACATGATTGTGATCGACACCGAAAAGGCTCAATGACGAATTGTAAATATACGTATTTTTGTGCACATTAATTTAGTCGTTTTCATTTATTTTCGTCGTTTTTACTTATTTTTGTTCAATAAAATGCTCCTATTCTTGTAAATTTACTACTAAATTATTTTATTTTATTTTTCAGAAAAATTCCAAAATCTACCAAAATTGGGCAGTACACGCCCGTGTTATCTTGATCACGCCCGTGACCAGGGCGTGACAGCTCAAAATCCCGTGAAGTTGCAAATTTCTGAAGTAAAAAGCTTGACATGCCTGGCGACACGCCCGTGTCACCCGACACGGGGCATGACAGAAGCCCGTGTCCACTCCGCTCGACGATTTCAACTCGACACTTTCCGCTCGACGATTGTCCAGTGTCGACACCATTCGACACGCCCAGTGTCACGCCCGTGACCTGGGGCGTGACCATTCCACCTGGCTGGACAAGACCCGCGCGACAACTTTCGGTGCAACCCGCGCCCAGTTCTACCTCGCCGACACGCCCACCGTCACGCCCGTGACCAGGGGCGTGACCAACGCGAGACCGACACGTGTCCAGCCCGAAGTCAACTTTGCCATCAAATCACCGGCCTCCTTCGCAAACAGTAGTGACACGCCCATCGACCCGCCCGTGTCGGAGGGCGTGTACTTTGCTTTTTTTTTTCCTATAAATTCCCCACTTCTGTAATGACCAAGGGTTCACATTTTTGATCCACTTTAGTGTGTTTTGTGGGCTGCATCCGTGGATTCCCTTACAATGTAAGGAGATTTCTCCCCCCTTTTCTTTCATGTTTGTTTTTTTGCTTTAGCTTTAGTTTTGTAATATTTTTCTTTAATCAATAAAAATGTTAGTTTTCCTCTTCTTAAATGGCTTTGGAATGAACTCATGTGCCCACTTTTCTTCTCATTTTATCCTTAGTTTCTCCTTTGTTTTTCTCTTTATGAAAAGTGTGTGTGTGTGTGTGTATGAGTGTAACCTTTTATTATTCATGTTTTTAACTTGTCCTCATGATTAGGTATGATAAGTTTTCCTCTTTTTCACCATGTCCTTTTCTTAAGAGACTTATGTTTTCATTCTTATTTATTTATAAAAGAGATTTTAAAAGTGATTTTGTTCCTTTTTACTTAGTATTTTTTTTAGGATTTTAAAACTTTTTTTTGTTCTTTTCATTTTCTCTTCACCTTTTTTATCACTTTTATGAATTCTTAAGAATGAAAAGTTATAGTTTTAATTTTTGAGCACCTTTGATTTTGACTTTATTTTGGAAAACTTTTTGCTCATTCTCTTTTTATTTGTTCTTTTTATGTGTTTTGGGTAAGCTTTAGGAGTAGAAATCTTGTTATTTTTATATTATAAGCAACTTGGATTTTTCTTTATTATTAGTGTGGGTGAGTGTATGAGCATAAATTTTCACTTTGTTCTTCTTAATTTTCATGATGTATGTGTCAGTGTATGAGTATAACTTTTTATTGCTTTCTTCATTTATGAAGAGTGTGTGAGTGTAGGTGTTAAATTTTCATGCTTTATGTTATCGCTTTCTTCAATTACATAGAGTGCGTGTGTGTAGGAGATAATTTTATTGCTTTCTTTCAATTATGTAGAGTGTGTGTGTTAGCTTTTATTTCCGCCTACTCGCTAGGAGTTAAATGGACGGATTTTGTTTACCGCCTGCTCATTTGAGTTAAATGACTGGTCTTTTATTTTTCTGTAATTATTTTATTAGGACTTGTAATTGTATTTATTTCCGCATACTCGTTAAGAGTTAAATGACGTACCCTTTATTTCCCGCCTACTCGTTTGAGTAGGTTGTAATTTTCCTTTTTCGTAACTTTGTTTCTGTTTTATTTATAATTTGGAGTGTGCGTGAGTTCTTGTTTTAGCTAACTTTTCAGCTTTCTAAATGTTTGTTATTTTTTTATGTCCTCTTCTTATAATCATTTAGCGTTTAATTTCGAACTCGCGCCTCATTAAATTATAAAGCCATCCCCATACCGATGTGTGCTAATCGCTATTAGCCTCGGCATCGAAGAGCATTGGGACATTTAAAATGATTTGTAATAATTAAAGCTCTTTATTTTCACTTTAATTTAAGGACTTAAGGTTTACCCCGGGTTAACGACGCGTAGGACCACAAATCGATGTGTGAGCCCTATTTCCGTTATCCATACACTAGCTAGCCGAGAGGCCGTGCGTATGGACAGATCACCCCTGGGTAAAGAGAGTTGCGTGCATACCCTCGAGAGAGGACAAGCGTAATTCTTCCGGATTGGGTTCCCCACCCAATAGCGGGGTTCTTAGCATAAAGAGGGCGTTAAGAGGAATCCTTCGTCGGACTAACGTTCGGTCGAATAGTCTTAACGTTCAGGTGAGCGATATCCCTATAGCTAGGTGAGCTCACATTTATGGAACCTCCACGGCCAAGTTGCCTTTTATTAATTTGAAAACTAAGTACTATAATTATTAAAAATTATTTCAGTGTTAATCTGATTTGATGCCGAGCGTTAACCCTTCATCGAATTTCTCTAAATCATTTTTTCGCTCTTTTACTTTTTCTGTCTTTACTAAATTAAAATCTCCACCTTACTTTCAGTAAAATAATAGTCCTCTCGGAGGAGTAAGAATAGTCAACATGACCCCGAGAATAATACGACCTCGGTATTCCCCCAAATATCGAGTACTACTTGCGATAGGTGCACTTGCCTCATGTAGCACGCCCGCGGCGATCGACTCACCGAACCAACCACAGTAAGAGTCTGCTCGCGGGCAATCAAGTTTTTGGCGCCGTTGCCGGGGAAAATCTTTGAGTTGCTATTTCGAATTCCGGAGTCTATTACTTTTACTTATTTTCTATAAACTAAAAAAAAACTAAAATCTTTATTTTAAATAAAATAAAAAAAAAGAGTTTATTTTGTTTTATTTTTTTTCTCTTTGGGTATATGACCCGTGGACAACCCTCCGAGTCTAAAGATTTTGACTTCGACCCTGAGATCGAACGCTCCCTTGCGCGTATTCGATCTCAACCCCGAATTCCTTCTTTAGACCCCGAAGAATCTATCAGAGAACCCTCTGTTGTAGTTATGGTCGCCCCTAACCCTGCCCCGGCGGCCGAGCGTACTATGTCTTATTACGCCCGACCTAACCTGGACGATACTGGGTCTAGTATTGTTCGCCCTGTAGTGGCGAATAATAATTTTGAAATAAAATCGAGTGTCATTCAAATGGTCCAAAATGCCATGCAGTTCGATGGACTGCCGGAAGAGGACCCTAATGTCCACTGGTCCAACTTTTTAGAAATATGCGACACCTTCAAGATTAATGGCGTCACTGATGATGCCATTCGCTTGCGCCTATTTCCTTTTTCCCTTAAGTCCAAAGTCAAGGAGTGGTTGAATGCCCTCCCGTGAGGAGGTATCACCACGTGTGCTGAGTTGACAGAGCGGTTCCTAACGAAGTACTTTCCGCCCGCAAAAACTGCAAAGTTGCGGGTGGACATTTCTTCGTTTGTGCAAAACGATCCTGAGTCTCTATACTAGACTTGGGAACAATTTAAGGAATTCCTCCGCCGGTGCCCGCACCACGCGCTGCCAACGTGGTTGCAGGTACAATTTTTTTATAATGGGCATAATTTTCAGACGCGTTGAATGATTGACGCGGCTGCCGGGGGCACACTAAACAACAAAACCCCCGAGGCTGCCCAGACTTTATTCGAAGAGATGGCTATGAACGCCTATCAATGGAACATCCCGCGGGGACGCCCAAAGCCAGCGGCTGGTCTTTTTTAAGTGGATGCCACTGCTCTCTTAACCCTTCAAGTTGAAAGGTTAACAAAGCAGGTGGCAGAGATGTCTGCTACCTTCTCCACTCCGCCTTTTTTTATTCCCCCTAACGTCTGCGTGGTTGAAGAGTTCGTGGATTTCATGGGAAATTCGGGTCGTCCTTCCTTCAACACCAACAACAACCCTTATAGTAATAACTATAATCCGGGTTGGAGGAATCACCCAAATTTCTCTTGGAGCGACCCGAACAATGCTCAACGTCCCCCTATTTCTTATGCGCCCAGATTTCTGCCGCCTCCTCCTCTTCCAAAACCCTCCCCGATGGAGGAAAATTTTTCGAAGTATATTGCGTCCAACGAGTCAAATATCCGGAACATCACCGGATCGCTAAAAATTCTCGAACAACAGGTTGGACAACTGGCGAGGATGATGTCCGAGCGCACGCTCGGGGCACTGTCGGGAAATACGGAGCCCAATCCGCGGGAGAACGCCAACGCTATAACCCTCCGTAGCGGAAAGGAGGTGGTCGATCCAAAACGGACCGACCCTCAGGTACATATTTCACCTCCGACCCCTCTTCCCCTTTCTTCGATTACGCCGCTTCTACCGATTTTAAAAGAAAAAATTATTTTAAACAAGGCCCTTCTATATCCACATAAGTTAGATAACGAGCGTAAGGACGCGCAATATGAAAAATTTATTTTATTATTAAAACAAATTTTTTAATGTTCCTTTTTGCGAGGCTATCTCGCAAATGCCCAATATGCGAAATTTTTAAAAGACTTACTTTCTAATAAACATAAATTAGAGGATATTTCGCATGTATCTCTCAACGCTGTCTGCTCGGAGGCCCTTACTAATAAATTGCCCACAAAACAAAACGACCCGGGATGGTTTTCCATCCCGTGCCTTTTTGGCAATATATTAGTAAAGTACGCCTTAGCTGATTTAGGGGCTAGCATTAATCTTATGCCGTTCTCGCTCTTTTCACGTTTAGGTTTGGGTACTCCTAGTCCTACGAATATGCGCATCCAATTAGCGGATCGCTCGGTTAAGTTCCCTATCGGGGTTGTGGAGGATGTCCTTGTCCGAGTAGACAAGTTTACCTTCCCGGTAGACTTCGTCATCTTAGACATCGAGGAGGACGCCGAGGTACCAATAATACTCGGTCGCCCTTTTCTCGCCACCTCCCGTACACTAATAGATGTTAGTAATGGTAGTCTTCTCCTCCGAGTAGGCGATGACCAAGTTACTTTCTCTATTAATCCCTCGATGGACAATTTATCATCGAGCGACGATTTCTACTATTCTTTAGATACCTTTTTTAGAGATCATTCTTCTCCCGTTTTCGAGTCCGTGTTTTTAAATGACGATATTTATGCGCTCGAAAATTTTAAATGCGATGAGGATACCTCTTTAGACTTGCCTTTCAAACCAATTGGTAAGAAAGACATAGGCATTAAAACCTCCCTGGAAGAACCGCCCATCCTAGACCTCAAACCCTTACCTGCATCGCTCAAATACGCATTTTGGGAAAAGGCGATACGCTTCCCGTTATTATTTCTTCGGACTTGAGTGATTCGGAGACTTCCGATTTATTGGAAGTTTTATTTAAACATCGCCACGCAATTGCGTGGCAAATCTCTGACTTAAAGGGGATTAGCCCCTCCTTTTGCACCCGTAAGATATTTCTTAGCGATAATTGCCGCAAAACGATTCAGCCGCAGCGTCGTCATAACCCAAACATGAAAGACGTCGTTAAAGCCGAAATTATTAAGTTATTAGATGCGGGGATTATCTACCCTATTTCGGACAGTGCATGGGTTAGTCCCGTGCATGTCGTGCCCAAGAAGGGCGGTCTAACCGTAGTGGCGAATGAGCATAACAAGCTCGTCCCAACTCGTACTATTACGGGTTGGCGAGTGTGCATCGATTATAGAAAACTTAATGATGCCACCCGCAAGGACCATTTCCCTCTGCCTTTTCTGGACCAGATTTTAGAGCGTTTATCCGGTCATCCATATTATTGTTTTCTTGATGGTTTATCGGGGTTTTTCCAAATCCCCATTTCCCCCGATGATCAAGAGAAAACAACTTTTACTTGCCCGTTTGGCACCTTCGCATATCGAAGAATGTCATTTGGACTCTGCAATGCGCCGGCTACATTCCAAAGATGTATGCTAGCGATCTTTGGCGAGCTAGTAGAAGACTTTATGGAACTCTTTATGGATGACTTTTCTGTTTTCGGACGCTCTTTTCCCGATTGCCTTCATAATTTAGATCGTGTCCTTCAACGGTGCGAGGACACAAGCCTTGTTTTAAATTGGGAAAAATGCAACTTTATGGTTCGAGGAGGTTTGGTCCTCGGCCATATCATTTCGTCTAAGGGGATGGAGGGGGATAAGGCCAAGATAGAAATCATAGATAAACTCCCGCAACCAACAAACGTAAAATCTATTAGGAGTTTCTTAGGCCATGCGGGCTTTTATCGATGCTTTATTCAAGATTTTTCAAAAATAACAAAGCCGCTTACTCACCTCTTGGAAAAGGAATCACGTTTCATCATTAGTAGCGAATGCGAGTCCGCGTTTAATTTAATAAAGCAGAAACTTATCACTTCACCAATTTTAGTGGCCCCTAATTGGTCGCTTCCGTTCGAAATTATGTGCGACGCTAGTGATATTGCCTTAGGTGCCGTTCTTGGCCAACGCGTAGAAAAACATTTTCATCCTATTTATTACGCTAGCAAGACGCTCACTTCGGCACAAGTAAATTACACGACGACGGAAAAGGAACTCTTGGCCGTCGTCTTCGCTTTTGATAAGTTTCGCTCGTATATAACACTATCTAAAGTTATCGTATTTACCGATCACTCCGCGCTTAAATATTTATTAGCTAAAAATGATGCGAAGCCCCGCCTTCTTCGATGGATTCTCCTCCTATAAGAGTTTGATTTGTAGATCCGAGATAAGCGGGGCGCGGAAAATCTAGCGGCAGACCACCTCTCCCGTTTAGAAAATCCGGGTGCGGAAGCGCTCGTCGAATCTGAAATAAATGACAGATACTCCGAGGAACGCCTCCTTGCCATTCATCATGCTTCGTCATCTTCGCCTTGGTTCGCAGATTTTGCAAATTACTTAGTAGCGCAGGTGCTTCCTAAAGAGTTTTCAAGTCATCAAAAGAAGAAATTCTTTTCTGACTTGAAAAATTTCTTTTGGGAGGACCCATTTCTTTTTCGTATCTGCGCGGACCAAGCGGTCCGAAGATGCGTTGCGGGTGTGGAGTGCTTGCAAATTCTTAAGCACTGCCACGAGGGTCCAGCCGGTGGGCATTATCAAGCCAACCGGACCGCTCGGAAGGCACTCAAGGCGGGCTACTTTTGGCCCACTCTCTTCAAAGACGCGCATACTTTTGTGCGTGCATGCGATATCTGTCAGCGGTCGGGTAACATCTCTCGTCGTGACGAGATGCCCCAAAACATGTTTTTAGAGTGCGAAGTTTTCGATTTATGGGGCATAGATTTTGTTGGCCCCCTGCGTCCGTCTTTCAAAAATATGTATATTTTATTGGCGGTCGACTACGTATCAAGGTGGGCGGAAGCGCAAGCTCTCCCCACCAACGATGCGCGAGTCGTCGTTACATTTCTTAAAAAACTATTTTCTCGCTTCGGCACGCCTCGCGCAATTGTTAGTGATAGGGGAACACATTTCTGTAATGCTCTTATGGCTAAGACGTTAGCTAAATACGGAGTCACGCACAAGCTTGCCACCCCTACCACCCGCAAACAAGTGGCCAAGTTGAGGTAGTAAATCGAGAGATTAAGCGAATTTTAGAAAAAACCGTTTCACTAAATAGGAAAAATTGGTCCGTTAAACTCGACGATGCATTGTGGGCGTATCGGACGGCATACAAAATCGCAATTGGTTGTACGATGTTCCGGTTAGTCTACGACAAAGCGTGCCATTTACCCGTAGAATTAGAGCATCGCGCTCTTTGGGCTTTAAAACTCTTAAACCTCGACTCCAACTTAGCCACTCAGAATAGAAAACTGCAACTAAACGAGCTCGATGAATGGCGTGCAAACGCTTACGAGAGCAATAAGTTCTATAAGGAGCGTTCTAAGTTATATCATGATCGAAAAATCAAGTCCCCAAAATTATTTTCTCCGGGCGATCTTGTCCTTCTTTACAACTCACGTCTTAGGCTTTTTCCGGGTAAACTAAAATCTAGATGGTCCGGTCCCTTCCTAGTTGAAGAAGTTTTTCCATATGGGACCGTACTCGTCTCCCACCCGGAAAAAGGTTCGTTTAAAGTAAACGGTCATTGGTTAAAGTCTTATATAACAGTCGATCCAGTGATCAGTTTTAACGAAACCATAACTTTCCTCCACATTATAAACCCGCCAATATAGTCAAGCTACACGACTATAAACAAAGCTCTCCTGGGAGGCACCCCTTGCTTATCTTTTTCGCCCTTTCCTTATTATCTTTGCTGTTTTTTCTAATAAATGCAGGGTTTCTAATGGACTTCCCCGAACGCGCATCAGGGACGTTTCTACCCCCCCTCTCTTTACTTTTGTACCTACATCATTTTATTTAATTTTTGTTCCGCATACTTACGTTACAACATTGGGGACAATGTTGGCCTTAAGTATGTGGGTATTTTCGTGCTTTACTTTCTGCACTTCAATTTTTCTGCATTTCAAAAATACAGAAAAATACATATAACAACAAAAAAAAACAAAAAAAAATCTTAAAATGAGAAAAAAAAATTAATTAAATTAAAATGAAAAAATGAAAAATCCAAAATTTTTTTCATTTTCTTTTTCTTTCTTTTTTCCAAAAACTCCAAAAAAATTATAAAACAAAAACAAAAAAAATCTTAAAATGAGAAAACAAAATAATTAAATTAAAATGAAAAAAAAACCAAATTTTTTTTCATTTTCTTTTTCTTTCTTTTTTCCAAAAACTCCAAAAAAATTATAAAAAAATAATAAAAAAAAAATATTTAGTTTCACTTTGTAAATATTTTTCTTTGTAAATATTTTTATGTAAATAATCTTCTCTCTCCCCCTTCCGCTTCCCTCTCATTCTTGTAAATAACTTTTCTTTTTCTCCCAATCTTTGTAAATAGAATGAAAATTTTCTTTAAAAAAAATATACAAAAAAAAACTTTTTATGTATATATTAATGTCATAAACTTAAAAAACCAAAAAAAGATAATATTTCAAAAAATTCAAAAAAATTGAGAAAAAAAAATACAAAAGAAAGATAATAAATGAAAAACAAAAAAAAAATGATGATAAAAACTATAAAAATCAAAAAATGTTTTGAAACAAATAAATCAAATATTCCATCCTTAACTTTCCTGCTATCCAAAAATTCTGTTTTGAGTTTATTTATATGTGAATACTATTAATTCTCTGTTTGCTATTCGTTTGTTAATTATTGAGTGAAAAATTTAAATAGCCGGGGTTAAGTTTTAAAGAATTCATTATGCTTTGTTAAAAATATCGAACTCGTTTTAGGCACTACTTCTAATTTTTCATTGATAGGAGTACGTGTATTATGTTAGGAAATAACGACTATAGAATTCAATTATACTTACTTTTAGCTTTCTGAAAAATTGGAACGTATAATTTATTAAGGTTGCTCTCAAATATTTTTAGGATTAAAAATCTAGTTTTCTTTTCTCCCCTTACTTATCATGACCTACTTGGCATGATAAAATTTTTATCCTTAAAAGATCCTATGTCAATGGGAATAAGATTTCGTTCCGTAAACATAGGCACCCAATAATTTAAAAAAATTAAATATTATGGAGTAAGAGGATAAAATTCATTACTCCTACACATATACATTGGGTTAATTTTATTCTTTTGAAGTTGAAAAACAAAAATCATATTAGGAAAATAAGATTTCATTTTCCTAATAATCCAAAAGAAAAAAAAACGGAGGTTCGAGAAAAAATTACCTCACCTTAAAATCAAAACCCACTTCATAAACCCACTACCCCCTTATAACAAATTACACGATTCTAGAATTAATTCAAAAATCGATTTGAGAGCATAATTAGTAAGTAGTATTATTTCCAGTAACACTCCTATAAGCTAGAGTTCATATAATTCCAAACTATTTTCGTTAATCTAACCATTACAAATATTGCCTTCTATTTGATTACATCAAGAAGTCTTTTGGCCAAAACTTTTGCGCTATTTAAATCATCTACATAATTTTAGGACTTAACTCTTACTTCCCGTATATTTATTTCGATCTCTCTTATAATTAATTAAGCGGTAGCTAAACTTAGAGTTTTTTCTATTCCTTATAAATTCACCTCAAACTTTTGCTCTGGAATAACAAAAGCTTAAGTATGGGGGTATTTGATGAATTATAAATATACGTATTTTTATGCACATTAATTTAGTCATTTTCATTTATTTTCGTCGTTTTTACTTATTTTTGTTCAATAAAATGCTCCTATTCTTGTAAATTTACTACTAACTTGTTTTATTTTCTTTTTCAGAAAAATTCCAAAATCTGCCAAAATTAGGCAGTACACGCCAGTGTTATTTTGATCACGCCCGTGACCAGGGCGTGGCAGCTCAAAATCCCGTGAAGTTGCAAATTTCTGAAGTAAAAAGCTTGACACGCCTGGCGACACGCCCGTGTCACACGACACGGGGCGTGACAGAAGCCCGTGCCCACTTCGCTCGACTATTTCAACTCGACACTTTCCGCTCGACGATTGTCTAGTGTCGACACCATCCGACACGCCCAGCGTCACGCCCGTGACCTGGGGCATGACCATTCCACCTGGCTCGATAAGACCCGCGCGGCGACTTTCGGCGCAACCCGCGCCCAGTTCTACCTCGCCGACACGCCCACCGTCACGCCTGTGACCAGGGGCGTGACCAACGCGAGACCGACACGTGTCCAGCCCGAAGTCAACTTAGCCATCAAATCGCCGGCCGTCTTCGCAAACAGTAGTGACACGCCCACCGACACGCCCGTGTCAGAGGGCGTGTACTTTGCTTTTTTTCCTATAAATTCCCCACTTCTGTAATGACCAAGGGTTCACATTTTTGAGCCACTTTAGTGTGTTTTGTGGGCTGCATCCGTGAATTCCCTTGCTATGTAAGGAGATTCCCCCCCCCCTTTTCTTTCATGTTTGTTTTTTTGCTTTAGCTTTAGTTTTGTAATAGTCTTCTTTAATAAATAAAAATGTTAGTTTTCCTCTTCTTAAATGGCTTTGGAATGAACTCATGTGCCCACTTTTCTTCTCATTTTATCCTTAGTTTCTCCTTTGTTTTTCTCTTTATGAAAAGTGTGTGTGTGTGTATGAGTGTTACCTTTTATTATTCATGTTTTTAACTTGTCCTCATGATTAGGTATGATAAGTTTTCCTCTTTTTCACCATGTCCTTTCCTTAAGAGACTTATGTTTTCATTCTTATGTATTTATAAAAGAGATTTTAAAAGTGATTTTGTTCCTTTTTACTTAGTATTTTTTTTAAGGATTGTAAAACTTTTTTTTGTTCTTTTCATTTTCTCTTCACCTTTTTATCACTTTTGTGAATTCTTAAGAATGAAAAGTTATAGTTTTAATCTTTGAGCACCTTTGGTTTTGACTTTATTTTGGAAAACTTTTTGCTCATTCTCTTTTTATTTGTTCTTTTTATGTGTTTTGGGTAAGCTTTAGAAGTAGAAATCTTGTTATTTTTAATTTATAAGCAACTTTGATTTTTCTTTATTATTAGTGTGAGTGAGTGTATGCGCATAAATTTTCACTTTGTTCTTCTTAATTTTCATGATGTGTGTGTGAGTGTATGAGTATAACTTTTTATTGCTTTCTTCATTTATGAAGAGTGTGTGAGTGTAGCTGTTAAATTTTCATGCTTTATGTTATCGCTTTCTTCAATTACGTAGAGTGCGTGTGTGTAGGAGATAATTTTATTGCTTTCTTTCAATTATGTAGAGTGTGTGTGTTAGCGTTTATTTCCGTCTACTCACTAGGAGTTAAATGACCGGATTTTGATTACCACCTGCTCATTTGAGTTAAATGGCTGGTCTTTTATTTTTCTGTAATTATTTTATTAGGACTTGTAATTGTATTTATTTCCGCCTACTCGTTAAGAGTTAAATGGCGTGCCCTTTATTTCCCGCCTACTCGTTTGAGTAGGACTTGTAATTTTCCTTTTTCGTAACTTAGTTTCTGTTTTATTTATAATTTGGAGTGTGCGTGAGTTATTGTTTTAGCTAACTTTTCAGCTTTCTAAATGTTTGTTATTTTTTTATGTCCTTTTATTATAATCATTTAGCGTTTAATTTCGAACTCGCGCCTCATTAAATTATAAAGCCTTCCCCATACCGATGTGTGGCTAATCGTTATTAGCCTCGGCATCGAAGAGCATTGGGACATTTAAAATGATTTGTAATAATTAAAGCTCTTTATTTTTTACTTTAATTTAAGGACTTAAGGTTTACCCCGGGTTAACGACGCGTAGGACCACAAATCGATGTGTGGGCCCTATTTCTGTTATCCATACACTAGCTAGCCGAGAGGCCGTGCGTATGGACAGATCACCCCTGGGTAAAGAGGGTTGCGTGCATACCCTCGAGAAAGGACAAGCGTAATCTTCCGGATTGAGTTCCCCACCCAATAGCAGGGTTCTTAGCATAAAGCGGGCGTTAAGAGGAATCCTTCGTCGGACTAACGTTCGGTCGAATAGTCTTAACGTTCAGGTGAGCGATATCCCTATAGCTAGGTGAGCTCACATTTGTGGAACCTCCACGACCAAGTTGCCTTTTATTAATTTGAAAACTAAGTACTATAATTATTAAAAATTATTTTAATCTTAATCTGATTCGATGCCGAGCGTTAACCCTTCATCGAATTTCTCTAAATCGTTTTTCACTCTTTTACCTTTTCTGTCTTTACTTAATTAAAATCTCCACCTTACTTTCAGTAAAATAATAGTACTCCCGGAGGAGTAAGAATAGTCAACACGACCCCGAGAACAATACGACCTCGGTATTCCCCCGAATATCGAGTACTACTTGCGATAGGTGTACTTGCCTCCTGTAGCACGCCTGTGGCGATCGACTCACCGAACCAACCACAGTAAGAGTCTGCTCGCGGGCAATCACTCAAGCAGCCATGACAGGTATACTTCTAAACCGAACAAACATATTTATACTGATATCGTTTGTTATTGCTATAATAAGCCAGGTCATGTCATCGCTGACTTCCCCCATAAGAAAAAGGAGGGTGGAAGAAAAGAAGAAAAGAAATCTTCTTACAATAAGAAGAAAACAGAAAAGAGCCTAATAGCCAAGAAGGGTAAGACTCTTAGCGACTCCGACTCATTTGAGTCGAGTGAAGAAGAAGAAGCCTACTTCGGGCTTATGACTCAGACTGATGATGAACAAGAGCCCCAGTTCACTGGGAAGGTAAACTCTCACACTCCTCTTTCCGATTCTGATGTTTCTGAGCATGATCTTGAGGACAGCTCTTCTGACGATGAGTCTGAACTCATGGCCCAGTATAAGGAGTTAATTATGGCGTACGACAAGTGTCAACGAGTCGTGAAAACTCAAGCTAAAGAGATAAAGTATCTGAAAGCTGAAGAGAGCACTCTAAGAGAGCAAGTCGCTAAGACCGACTCGCTCAGAGAAAACTTCAATGCTACCATTAAAGAATATAACAAGGCTCTCGAGCACCTAGACCTTAAGGAGAAAATCATAAAAGAACTGGAAGACAACTTGAGACCGAAAAGAAACTTGTTGAAAGTTTCTCGAAGCCGAAGACGGTTCTCCCATTCGTTGCTGAATTCTCAGCTAAGGGCAAGGGTGGTGGGCTAGGCCATGTAGAAGCACCTAGTAAATCTTCTAGGAGGAATAAGGCTAAAAGAAAGAATAAGGCCACCCATAAGGCTTTGGCCAAAGAGAAGGGGAAAGCCCCTCAAGATCAGACTTCTTTAAGAAGGTCATATTTCCAACAAATGAGTTTGATCTTGACTCATCCTACGGTCACTTCGCTAGACCTACTTATGTAGATCCCAAGTCCTGTTACCAAGGATGGACTCGCCCTAGAATCTTTGGTGAGTGTGTCTTTAAGGCACCTTATGAAGAAGTCATTCTTCAGAGCTATGACCCTTTCAATCATGGTCATAACATCAAGAAAGCTTCTTCCTCCAAGAATGCCATCACCATGAAGCTTCTTCCTCCAAGAATGCTGCCCCTGCTAGACCACCAACTCAAAAGGTCAAGCAGGAGAACTTAAGACAAAGATACAACAGGTTCTACTATTGGTGGTGCGACTGGGAATAGGCCACGTAGAGTGCCACATCCTTCTTCAAACCCGGCCACCAAAACAGTTTCTTTACATCGCGGTACATCTGTGCTCCCATAGTGAATCGAGTACTTGGTATGATGTGCCTCGTACAACAATTCTACCCGCAAATTGCCCACACTTGGGACGCACAGACGACCGTCTTTCCAAAGCAATCCGTCCTCCACATCGAATTGAGAATTTGACCCATCCAGAGCCTCTACCATGAACTGCTTCATATGGACATCCAAATTTAAAGCCTGCCAAATCCGAACAGCCATGTCATATTGAACTTCAGTCCAATTCAAGAGTGCTTCAGCATTTGACTGCTTATCTACACAAACAATCTCCAATGCCTCCAACTTCCGAACCAACCGCTCGTCATGGATCGACAACCAATTGGCTTGAGCTGGGGACCAGCGACTCAACGCGTCCACAACCGCATTACCTTTACCAGACACGTAGTGGATCTTAAATGTATAGTCCTTCTCCAAGGACCGGGCCGTGTTGACCTCTCTCGAATGGTACAAACCAAAGATGTAGCATCTTCCACCTCTTGGCACTTGTACAACTTTAACTCACCCGTTTCTAACCAAGACAACAACGTGCGACATTTATATCACGACATCACTTGCGAAGGCTCTTGCACCGCCTTTCATAGCACCGAAATATGGAATACATCATGTAAACCACTAAGCTCCACTGAAAGCTTCAACCGATAGGGTGCTTCACCAACCCGCTCTAGAACCTCAAACGGCCCATGGTACCTCGGGCTTAGCTTTTTCAATCGCCGCACCCGCGAGACACCCTTGAACGGCTTGATCTTTAAGTACATCCAGTTGCTCATAACGAACTCCACGTTCCTGTACTTGGCATTAGAGTACTTCGCTTGCCGGTCCTGAGCGATAAGCAACCTCTCTCGAATTGTACGAACCAAAGACGTAGCATATTCCACCTCTTGGCGCTTGTACAACTTTGACTCACCAGTTTCAAACCAAGACAACGACGTGCGACCTTCAAGCCCGTGAAAGTCATCTCACGACCTGCTCCCAGCTTAACTTCCTTGCCACCATAGTCAATATAGGCTCGCTGCTCCGAGAGCCACTCCATGCCAAATATAATGTCGAATTCCACTAGCGGGAATAACGACGCTTGCAAATGGAACTCCTGGCTTCCAATTCGAATCTTCATGCCACAGATTCTATCCGCGCACATCGAATACCCATTGGGCAACAACACATCCAACTTGTCCTTCGCCATCGAAGAAGGTACTCCGATGCGTGTTATAGATCCTTCGGACAAGAAGGAGTGTGAAGCTCCTGTATCGAAGAGTGCTCTTGCCGGATTTTCACAAATCAAAACAAATCCTAAACAAGCAGTGGTAAGGTAACAAGCACATAACAAGTATTTAAAAGGTTATCTTGCTATAAATTAAACCGTACCTGTCACCACATCCACCTATTTGATGGCCTCCTGTTGGCCAAGATTATACACCCTTGGTTGGTTTGGAGCATAATGGGATGCGGTTGATTCCACCGCCTTGCCCTTCTCTTCATAAGTTGCTCCCGACATCCTTTCGGACTTGGGATGTCCGCTCCAATAGCCAAGGAGAGAGTAGCATGGATGCATATCTCCACGAGTTTACTCGATTGAGTCGATATGCTAGCTCCACCATCGCGGATGAGGAGCGCAAGACGAATCGATTCTACGAAGGGTTGAGAGATGAGTTAAGGCTACTACTCTCGGGGCCGATGACGTAGGGTTTCTTGACCTTGGTCAACACGGCCCGGTCCTTGGAGAAGGAAATGAAGAATGTTCAAGCAAAGAAGAGCGTTGGTGATAAGAGGTCGGAGTTCAAAGTGCCGAAATCCTCAAAGACTGTGTTCCAGAGTTGTAACATGCGCCCGGGGTCCGACCCGTAGTCGCCCCAGAATTTTACAACTCCTTAAGTTGGCAATATGAGAAAGACCACTCATAATGCTAATACTCGTAGGGGGAGTGTTCTAACAAGAGACCAAGGACCCAAACGTGTTTGGGTTCCTAAGGTAAATTGACTTATAATTACAGGTATGTCCAAAGGCCACCAAAATGCCTATTGGGTATTTGGACAGTGGATGCTCTCGGCACATGACCGTGATAAGAAGTCTACTTCAGAACTATTCTCCAGTCTTGAATGGGCCAAAGGTCATCTTTGGAGGTTCAGACCGAGGAACTACGATAGGCTATGGTATGATCTCGAGCGGTAGAGTATCCTTCTCAGATGTGGCTTATATTGAAGGATTGGAACACAATATCATAAGCATAAGCCAACTCTGCGATAAAGGTTATATCGTTGAATTTCAAGTTGATAAGTGCTTGATAAAATCTGTTGATAATATGGAAATAATTCTATCAGGCACTCGAAGCAGAAATATATTTTGTTTAAATTTCATTTGTATAGACTCTTCTACACCAGTGTGTTTTATGGCAAAAGATAGTGCGTCTATTGGTGACCAATGGCACAAGAGATTAGCACATATTAATTTCAAAACTATTAATAAATTATTTTCAATGAATTTAGTACATGATGCCCCAAATGTCAAGTACGTCAAAGATAGATCTTGTCACGTATGTGTAAAAGGCAAGCAAATAAGGGCTACCTTTAAAAGCATTTTTGGCAAAGATTCTAACAGATGTTTACGTCTGCTTCATATGGACTTGTTCGGTCCACTGCAAGTTAGAAGTTTGGGATGCAAGGATTATACGTTGTTAATTGTTGATGATTACTCGCACTTTGCGTGGATGTTCTTTCTGAAACACAAGTCAGATACCTTCCACATCTTTACTAATTTTGTCAGGAAGGTCCAGAATAAATACAACTGTTCCGCGGTCAAAATCAAAAGTGACAATGGAACAGAGTTCAAGTCTGGAGCCATGACAGAATTCTATGAAAGCTTGGGTATCTTTCATGAGTTTTCCTCTCCTCGTACTCCTCAATAGAACGGAGTGGCTGAGAGAAGGAATAATACACTCATAGAGGCCTGCAGGACCATGTTAAGTGATGCTTCACTTCCTGAATACTTCTGGGCTGAAGCCATCAACACTGCATGCCACGTGCAAAATCGAGCACTCATAAATAAGAATCATAATAAGACACCTTACGAACTTCTAAAGGACAGGAAACTGACTGTCTCATAATTTAGAATTTTTGGTTGTAAGTGTTTCGTGCTTAACAATGACAAGTATCATACTACCAAATTTAGCGAAAAGAGTTTTGAAGGTATTTTTGTAGGGTATAGCAGCCATAGTAAGGCATATAAGATATTTAATAGAAAAACTCTGTTTGTAGAAGAATCAATACATGTTGTATTTTATGAGACGTGCTTGCTGCAAGGTAACTCCTCTAGTGTGTTCATTGAAGATGCAGGTACAGAGTTAAAAGAACTTAACTTGGAAGAATCGTCTGAAGATAAAGGTGAAAAGTTCATCAAGATCACCACTCCAACCTCGATTGGAGAGGTTGATGATCAAGATGAAGAAATCATCCAAGTTGATGAAGTCACTCTGGTGATTGAAGAAGAAGTTCCAGATGCAAGAACTCTAGAGCTCAGACATCTGAAGGATCACCCCATGGACCAGATCATAGGAGATCCCCGGGATGGTGTCAGAACTCGTAGAGGTACAACTAACGAGAATTTATATCTATGTTTTCTCTTACAGGTTGAACCAAAGATGTTTGAGGAAGCAAACTCAGACGCATATTGGATAATGGCGATATAAGAAGAACTAAATCAGTTCAAGCGCTGTCAAATATGGAAACTTGTTCCAAGACCCAAAGGTAAGAATGTCATTGGGACAAAGTGGGTCCACAGGAACAAGATGGACGAGGATAGAACGATCATAAAGAACAAGGACAGACTCGTCGCCAAAGGATATCATCAAGAAGAAGGAATCGACTTCGACCAGACGTACACTCCAGTGGCAAGGCTGGAGGCAATCAAGTTATTCCTAGCATATGCTGCTCTTAAAGGCTTCACTGTCTTTCAGATGGACGTGAAGTCTGCCTTCCTTAATGGTGATATAAAGGAAGAGGTGTATGTGGAACAACCTCCAGGTTTCGTTGATTCTAACATTTCCGATTATGTTAATTTATTACATAAAGCATTATACGGTTTGAAACAAGCTCCTCGAGCTTGGTATGAGACGCTGACTTGCTTTCTTCTTGAGAATAATTTCACAAGGGGAAAGATAGATAAGACATTATTTCTTAGGAAAATAAAAGGCAAGATTTTGCTAGTGCAAATCTATGTCGACGACATTATTTTTGGCTCTACTGACGACAACCTCTGCAAGAAGTTCTCTAAACTTATGCAAGAGAAGTTTGAAATAAGCAGTATGAGCGAGCTGAAGTATTTCTTAGGGCATCAGGTGAAACAATTTGAAGATGGAATTTTCATCTCGCAGACTAAGTTCACCAAAGAGCTAATTAAGAAATTCGGAATGGAGAACGAAACCTCTATGAGGACTCCAATGGGTTCAACTGTGTCTCTGGACAAGGATGAGAAAGGGAAACCTTTTGATGAAACCAAGTACAAAAGCATAATTGGATCCTTGCTCTACCTTACTGCTAGTAAACTAGACATAATGTTCTCAACATGTGTATGTGCTAGATTTCAAGTGAACTCTAAGTAATCTCACTATGCTACTGTAAAGCGGATTTTGAGATACCTTAAAGGTACGCCAAATCTTGGCTTATGGTACCCAAGAAGTAATGATAGTGAGCTGATTGGTTTTTTAGATGCAGATTTTGCAGGTAGCAAAGACGACAGGAAAAGCACTTCCGGGACTTTCCAATTCGTTGGAAGAAGGCTTATTTCCTATAGTAGTAAGAAGCAGAACTGTATTGCAATCTTAACAGCTGAGTCAGAGTATATCTCTACAGGCAGTTACTGTGCACAGCTGCTATGGATAAAGAATCAATTTGAAGACTACAATATGAAGTTTCAGAACATTCCATTATTTTGTGACTCTTCCAGCGCAATTACAATAGCCAACAACCCAGTCTCACACAACCAGACAAAGCACATATAGCTGAAGTACCACTTCATCTAGGAGCATGTGGAGCATGGGGATATATATCTACAGTATGTCCATACAGACAGGCAGATTGCAGATATTTTCACGAAGCCGCTGGACGAGACCAAGTTCTCGTTCTTCAAAACAGAACTTGGAATGCTCAACAAAGAAGATTAAAGAAGGTGGACTCACTAAAAGGCTCAGAGATTAAGAAGTCTGTCAAAAGGTGAAATTTTTCAAAATTCTAACTTTATGACTCGAGTAAGATAAAGACTACTAGACTAAGAAGTAAGTCACTCCAGTACCTCCTCGACCTACTCGAGTATTTCTACAACCACTCGAGTAACCTACTCGAGTAGTAGAAAGGCCTACTCGAGTACTAAAGCTTCACTCGAGTACTTCTATTTTCATTACTCGAGTACTTCCAAGACATCACTCGAGTACTTCTGCATTTCTCACTCGAGTACTATCAACTCTTCACTCGAGTACTGTCGATCCTCTCGAGTATCAAACAACCAATTTTTCACTTTGATTCAAAATTCTTTATTCGCAACCCGAGACTTATACCGCCAATTTCAAAGGTATGTTTGCTTTATTTATTTCTTAATTATAGATAAATTAGGGTTATATAAATAGAAAAGTTTGGATTTCCATTTTCTATACGAATCAAAATCCATTCACTCGAGTAAGCCGACAGACGCTTCGTATTTCGCCGAAAGTTGCAGAGCCCGCGGCTTCTTCTTCCCCGCAACAGCTTTCTCTCAAATCACTGGTTCATGGCGCCTCCGCCTAAGATTGGAATAGGTTCGGAACTTGTTGCCGCAGGAATTGGCGACATTTCAGACGATTTTCGAAATCTTTTGATTCTCCTCGACACTGCCGGCCTCACGTTTGTTCTACAGCAGCCATGTAAAATATTGTTTCCAGAGGTTGAAGAGTTCTTCAGGAATATCAAGGTTAAGAGAAATGGAATAGTCCTCAAGTCCAAAGTTAAGGGAATCAAGATCAAGCTCAACAAAACCTCTGTTTCTACTCTTCTTCGACTGCCAGTCGTTGATGAAGAAGATCACTTAGGTCCAGAAGATTCTGACAGGACATGTATGTTCTTTGGAGTTTCTCCAGATGTACTCACCATCAAAAGATCAGAACTAAATCTAGAAGGAAAACTCTTTTTGGACATCATTGGAAAGATACTTCTATGCAAGATAAGTTCCATCAGGGATATTTCACTCAGCTTCTTTGCCATCATGACAACAATAATTTGCAGGAAAAGGTATCAGTTTTGGATGTTAATTCTGGACAAGATCAAAGACAGTATAAAGGCTCCAAGTCATGCTAGGATTATTTCTCTTCTCCTACATGAGATCAATCCTCAAGTCTTCAACTTCTCCAAAGGGACTATTCTCCATCACATGAAGAAGTCTCCATATCCTCCATTCAGAGGTGGGAGTTGAAATTGAAGAATCCTGCTCAGGCTGTCAGAGCCCATGATCAGCCAGCTGTAGAGGACAGGACCCCATCTCCCTCTCCACCTCATGTTGCAAGCACATCTGGTGCACCTGTTGAGGGGGAGCCTGCTCCTTCTGTTCCAGAAGACAGAGTACCTACCCCTCCAGCTGATACTTCTCTCCCTCCATCCACTCATGTAGAAGTTCCAACAGATACTCAACTCTAAGAAACCCTTCTCTCTACTGATGCAGCCATCAATGAGATGATTGCAGAGTTAACTTCTGAAGAACCTCTTACCCCACTTCAAAAAGATCAAACCACTGAAGCTTCCAAGTAGTAAACTCTAGTACAATCTCCTAGTCATACTCTTCCCAAATCTCCAACTCCATCTCCTCAATCCCCTGTTCACCACTCTCCTGCTGCTGACAATGAGCAGGTTGAGACCATTTTGATTCCTGATGACAAAGAAACTTCATCATAACCAGCTGAAGCTCCATTGAATAACTTGGATTTCACTATCCCCACCTTCATCACTGAAGAAGGGGATACCCTGATCCATACCACTAGAGCTAAGAGCTCAGTCACTGTTGAAGAAATTGCCCCATGGTTTGCTCCTCCTCCTTCAGTTCCTTCTACATGTATTGCTGCTCCTCCTGCTGCCAATGATCTTATGGGTATGTTTGTTCAACTGCTTCAAGAACAAAGGAAATATTTTGATGATTCATTCAAGGCTGTAATTGAGAAAGTAACTGTTCTTGAGAAAGAGATGAGCAGAGGATTTGCTGAGATTCAGCATAATACAGATCAATTAAGACATCTATTCCAGATTGGTGGAAAAGCACTAGACCACACTATCACTACTGTTGGTCATGTCATGGAACAAGGTGTCACTCTTGCCAACAACCAGATTGAGTTAGATAAGAGAGCAAAAGCAAATAAAATCAAGATCTGTGAAGAAGTTGGTACATTCAAAGATGATGCTATTAATACTTTGACTGTAGAAGTCGGAAAGGGGTAGAGCATAGTAAAAGAATATCTAGAGAAATCAGATCAGATGCAAACAAGCAAACTCTCTGGGAAGCTAAGATGAAAGAGATTCATGATGATGTGCTAGGCCAGATTCAAAGTGTGAAGTTTCATACCTAAGATACAATAGTCTGGATGCATAATTAGATACTTCCTGAGTTTCCAACAAATCTAAATGTCATTCCACACCATCTGAACCCACTGGCCCCTATTGCTCCAGCTCCTCATCCTACCCTCTCTCCTAGACCTGAAGGCTTTGAAGGTCCTCGTCCAAAATCATATACTCAGGTTTGGGAGGCTGACCCAGCAGACATATTCCTTCATACTCCTCCTGAGATTCACATTCCTAAGAAGAGAAAATATGGTGATGGAGCCTCTGCAAGCAGATCAATTCCAGTTCTAGATACAGAAAAGAGGAAAGCTCCAAAGTTTGCAGAAATCGGCTCCCCAACTTCAAAGTCTCTCATTCTGGATACTCTCAAGCTTGTCATGGATTTCAATGAAAATACGAATGATCATTACAGCTCTCAAGAATGGGAATTATATGAGAAGTCTATGACAAATAGAAGGCTATATGATAGAGAATTTGGAAGAAACAACCCTGCTGCTCCTCCAAAGCCTCCAAAGTACTATCCTAAACCTTACAGTTACCAAAGAAGACAGCAAGAGAAGAAGGACAAGCAGCAACATCAAGTTTAAGCATAGAGAGTTATTAGAGTGGGGATATGATTTGTGTAGAAATGATATTTTGGACAATATTATTTATATAATTCTCAATTCTGATCATATTCTCTTTGATTTTAATCCTTATGCTTAATGCACTGCTTTCTCTATTGCATATCTAGTTCTTTTTTATGTCTATATAATTCACCTTAGTGTAAAGGGTTCTAGCTTCTATAAATAGGGGGAGATTGTTGGGTATTGTATCCACAATGACCCAGATTTGGTGAAGTCACCCTCGAACTAAGATGAATTAAGTTGTATTTGATGTCTTGTTTGAGTTATGTGTTTGCAGGACTATATTGCCAAGTGTAGACCAATGTCAGTCTATAATGGGTCACCAAACACAGGACCATACAATGTAATCCCTCATTATGTGATCCATGGTGTTGACTCATGTGCAACCTCTCTATTGAGATGCACTTCATGTTTTAAGCAATACGACTGATTGGAGAAAGAAATGTTCCTGGTTTTATTGGAGAAGTGAAAAGTCTGTTGAGAATTTTTTTGCAAAATCTTTTACTCGAGTAGTAGTTTATATACTCTAGTGAAATACTTAGTAATTACTCGAGTTAGTATATCTGTACTCGAGTAAGGGAAATGGCTCTTGAGTAGTCTGAATATAGCTCTCGAGTAGCCAAGTCCATTACTCGAGTAGATCCTCTCTTATTCTCGAGTTAACAGAATTTCCTCTCAGAAAAGTTTCTAAGTCATTTACTCGAGTAGTCATATTAGTACTCGAGTAGATCAGTCTTTTGTCTCGAGTTACAAAAGACATGATTTCGTGTTATTTTACTTCACTCGAGTAGTCAAGTTCATGTACTCGAGTAGTCTATCTACTACTCGGTTAGTCCAGGTTTAATACTGGAGTGATAAGATTTTCATCTCTCAGATTTTTTTCTAAGTTCTTTACTCGTGTAGTAATTTCCATATACTCGAGTAGTTAATCTCCTCTCGAGTAGACCAGTCCCAGTACTCGAGTAACCAGAATTTTTCTTCCACATATTTTTTCTAAGTCTTTTTCTTGAGTAATCCTTCTACCTCTCGAGTAGTATATCTAGTACTCGAGTAGTCTATTTCTACCACTCGAGAGGTTCAACTCCATGTCTCGAGTAATTATATTAGCACTCGAGTAAATCATTTTGTACTCGAGTAATTACTCATTCTTTCTGGATTTTCTCTAAGTCTTCTACTTGAGTAGTCTTCTTCTATTCTCTCGAGTAATCTTATTAAGTACTCGAGTAGGTAATCTGTTACTCGAGTTTTTCAGTCAGATTTTCCCAGAATTTCGCTAAGTCCAGATTTGACGGGAATTTCAAATGTCTTGACATGATTGGTCCACGTGTACGACATTAATGATAATTATGACCGTTAGGGAGATCTTATATAAGGTCTTATCAAAACCGACCAACCCTAACAAGCTGTCAAGTATTATTCTAAGAATTTCTGAATCTTATTCTCTTTGTCCAAAAACAAAAGCCGCCGCCGCTGATCTTCTTCGTCTAAATTGCTAGGGCTTTCGATTCAAGAGATTCAGATCAAGTTGACTCACAGATCAAGATTGCTTTTCAATTCTTCATCATCTCTTGGATCGTGTGTGTCAAAGAAACTTCAGATCCAGATCTTGCCAAGTTTCTTGTCCAACCTTTCTAATAGAGCCGCAAAGATCAAAAAAGAAGATACAGGCCGAGATTTTCAGATCTGAGAAATAATTACTGTTTGTATTTTCATTATTCTCAATTTTATTCGTGTAGGAGATTTCTCTCCGAGTGTAGGAGCTTTTTTGTCTCCGAGTTATAGGAAGCTTTTACCTTCCGAGTGTAGATCCGTGTTTTGGATCGAGATTGTAGGAACTTTGTTCCGAGGCATAGGTTGGTTTTCAATCCGAGAAAGTGGAGTATCCGAGTCTAGTGATTTGCTAGATTAGTGAGGTAAAGTGGATGTACCCAAGGTTGGAGAACCACTATAAATCTTTTATCGTCTGTGATTGCTTGGTTGATTATTGTGTGGATAGATCTCTAAATTTTTATTTCGTAAAAAGACGCACAACTCACCTATTCACCCCCTCTAGAAGATTTAGGTAGACAACTATAACACTTGCAGATCAGTTACCACATATGGAATAGATTAAGAAGGCTTGAGGGATGTCTGAATGTGGGATGCTTGGAAATGTTGGCGGAATATTTGATGGAGGGATGACATCAAGGATGATATCCTGGATAGGTGAATGTTTTGGAGTGTGTTGTGGAGATGGAGATGATAGTAGATAAAAATTTGGAGATGACAGTAGTGGATATGTATGAAGAGAAGTGGATGGTATGTCATCAAGATGTGATGGTAGAGGTGATTGAAGAGGTGGAGATGGTGTATCCTCAAAAATGTGGATTGGTGAGTGTGGAGGAGATGGTGGTCGAGATGGTGAGGCAGGAGGGATGGGAATAGATGGTGTGTCTACAATAATAGTGGATGGTTATTGAAGAGGAGGAGATAGTAATCTGGGTGAAGGAGGTGGAGGTGGAGCAAAAACTTCTTCTGGGTTTGGAGGAGTGACTATATCAGTCCTTGTATCCTCAGAAGCTCTAGAGGAGGCCCTTGAGGGCTTGGTGATAACCCTCTCCCATCTTCCAAAGAGGGCTGATGTGAGCCTCATGGAAGCATTAATAAATAAGGTCTGTGAGACCAAAAGTTCTGAGTACTTGGCTTGCAAGAAAAGCCCAAGAATTCTCTCATACCCAACATCCATCTTATTTACCTTCCTCTTAATATAATCAAACAGGATAAATCCCTAGTTCACTGATTTTTGATTTATCAGGGCACTCATCAGAAGAAATTGGTGTCTGGTTATGTAGTCATGGGCAGAGTGTTTGCCCAAGATTTCTTTTCCCACAACATCTGCTAAGAACTTGTATTCAACAGACAAGTTCTTTTTCAGCATTTTGTTAGGGTTTCCCTAGGAGTGACCCATTCTAACTAGCATATCATTAAACTCAGTACTAGGTAGTTCTATATCATCTTTTCCATTGATAAAATCAAAAACTTCAGTTAAAATAACAGGCGTGAGAGGAACTTATTGTCCAGATATGGAGCCAATGAGAGTTGTGGAATCTGGAGACGATGATGAGAATACCCATTCCTTTATCTCCTGCACTAGAAGTTTAATCCTTGAGGTCATGAACTTCCTTAACTGTTGAGCCTCAAACAACTGTAAGATGTTCTTGAAAACTTGATCAGAATGGCTGAATGAATCCATATCGATGTCAAAGTAGGCATCAAATTTCATTCCGGAAAGTGTCACCACTGAAATCGCTATTGTCTGCAAAAACAAGAGATCAAGTGCAAAAGCACTGGAAAGCGTGGGATGGAGTTTGATGAAAACCTAATTATAAGTTTTTAGAAGATGAAGCGGCGAACTACGTCCAACGAAAAAGAAAAGCTTCGAACTCAGTTCGATGAAAATCTCATAAAGAAATAAAATCGTCGAGCTAAGTTTGAAGAGGGGGGAAACAATTCGTCGTTCTCCATTCGACGTGAAAAATTTTTTTTGAAACAAATTCGTCAATCAACGTTCGACAAAAAGTTTTGCAAGGAAGGGTTTGTTGATCTCCGTTCGACGAACACTCCACGAAGAGTTCACAGTTCGTCGATCTCCGTTCGATGAAAAATGGAAGAATAGATGTTTCTTTTCATTTAATGGTTTGGTGAAAATGTCTGCTCTTTGTAAATCAGTAGAGATAAAGACAAGATTAATTTTATTTTTGTCCATACAATCCCCAATGAAATGAAGTCTAATCTCTATATGCTTGGTCCTACTATGATGCACTGGATTTTGTTCAAGATAAATTGCACTGGTATTATCACAAAAGATAGTAGAATTATTTAAGTTGAAACCATAATCTAGAAGCTGATTTTGAATCCACAAAATCTATGAGCAGCAACTACCAGCCGCAATGTATTCAACTTCTGCAGTTAATGTGGACAAAGAAGTTTTCTTTTTGCCAAACCAGGACACAAGCCTATCACCAAGGAACTGACAAGTTCCTGTTATGCTTTTCCTATCAACTCTACATCCAGCAAAGTCAGCATCTGAGAATCCAGAAAATTCAAATCCTGACTCAGTAGGATACCAGAGTCCTAGATTTGAACAACCCTTTATATATCTTAAAATCCTTTTTAGTAAAATAAGGTGTGATTCTTTAGTGTTGAATTGAACTCTAGCACAAATACAAGTAGCAAACATAATGCCTGGACTATTAGCTATAAGATACAATAAGGACACAACAATAGCCATATATGTTTTCTGATAAACTGGCTTGCCCTATTCATCAGAATCAACTACACCATTGGACGACATGGGTGTTTTCTTAGCTGAGGAATCTGACATCCCAAATCTTTTAAGTAGCTCTTTAATGTATTTAGACTGGGATATAAAGATACCATCAAGATTTTTCTTCACTTGGAGACCAAGGAAGTAGGATAGTTCACCCATGCTACTTATTTCAAACTTTGAATGCATCAGGTCAAGAAACTTTTTGCACAATTTGGAATTAGTAGAACCAAAGATTATATCATCTACATATATTTGTACTAGCAAAATTTTAGATTTATGATGTCTAATAAATAAAGTCCTATCTACAATGCCTCTAATGAACTTATATTCTAAAATAAAACTAGCCAAGGTCTTATACCAAGCTCTTGGAGCTTGATTTAGACCATAAAAGGCTTTATGCAGCATAAAAACATAAGAGGGATGAGTTGAAGAGATAAAATCTAGAGGTTGTTCAACATATACTTCCTATTTAAGTTCTATATTAAGAAAGACACTTTTTACATCCATCCGATATACTTTAAAGTTCTGGAATGCAGCATAAGCAAGAAAGATCCTGATAGCTTCAAGTCTTGCAACATGAGCAAAGGTTTGATCATAATTAATGTCTTCTTCTTGTGAATATCCTTGGGCTACCGGCCTAGCTTTGCCTCTTACTATTACTCCATGTCTATCCAACATGTTCCTGAAGACCCATTTAGTTCCAATGACTGGGTAGTCTTTGGGTCTAGGAACTAAATACCAAACTCTACACCTCTTGAGTTGATTGAGCTCCTCTTTTATTGCAATAATCCAGTGGGGATCTTGCTCTCCATATTTAATGGATTGTGGCTCAATTTGAGAAATGAAACAAACATGCATCTGATCTTGGTTGAGTTGATGCCTTGTTTGCACACGAACTAATATATCTCCAATCACTTGAGATATAGGGTGATCTCTAAGTGTGACAAGATCAGTAGGTGGAGTTGGTACATCAACGACTAGTGGAGTTAATTCCTCTTGTGGAATTACATTTGCTGTTGTTGGTTCAACAATTTCAACATGATCTTCATCACTTTCTTCATCAATCTATGGAGAGGGATGCAAAGTAACCTCTTGCTTAAGGTTTAAATCATCCAACTTCTCACACAGATATGATACCTACAATGAGTCTATGGAAAAAGAATCCTTCTCCTTATAAGACATGTTAGTCTCATCAAAAGATATATGAACAAATTCTTCCATTTTTAGTGTTGATTTATTAAAAACCCTATAAGCCTTGCTGATTTGGGAATATCCAAGAAAACTTCCCTCTGCAGCCTTGGCTTCAAATTTCCTTAAGTGTTTCTTATTATTATTATTAATATAGCATTTACAGCCAAATACTTTAAAACAATCTACTTTAGGTTTCTTCCCTTTAAGTAATTCATAGGGGTCTTACCGTTTAGCTTATGAATTAGACTTCTATTCAGAACATAATTTGTTGTGCTTACGCCTCTGCCCAAAAGGATAGTGGCAAGTGAGCATCTACAGTAATGTCCCAGCAGATTCAATCAAGGTTCTATTTTTTCCTTTCAGCTACCCCATTTTGTTGAAGAGTTCTAGGAGTAGAAAAACAGTGTCTGATACCTTCCTTCTCACAGAATTATTGCATTAGAAGAGATTCAAACTCGGTGCCATGATCACTTCTGATCAAGGCAACCTGAGTAGAGTACTCAATCTTGATGCTCTTAAGAAAGTCTATAAGAACTTTAAAGTTATCTGACTTATTTCTCAGAAAGAAAACCCAAGTGAATCTAGAGAAATCATCTATAACAACTAAAGTATAAGATTTCCCTCCTAGACTTTACACTACAATAGGCCCAAAAAGGTTCATATGTAACATGTACAAAATCCTGGGTAAATCACTTTTAGATATAGATTTAAAACTATTTTTAGTTTGCTTGTTTAGTTGACAAGCCCTATAGAGTCAATCCTTCTTGTAAGAACTAGAAGGCAGTCCTCTAACAAGATTGTCTCTTGATAATTTAGCAATATTCCTAAGGTTTACATGACCTAGTCTCTTGTGCCAAAAATCATTGGAGTTACTGATTTGGTTAAATAAACAAATTTATGAATTAGCAGATTTGAAATTAACTATATATATGTTTCCTTGTCTAATTCTAGTTAAAACAATTTTGATTTTATCAGAAGTAATAATACAAGAAGACTGATTGAATGATACCTGATAACCTTCATCACATAATTGTCTTATGGATATTAGGCTATGCTTGAGACCACTTACATAGGCTACTTTCCTGAAGGTAACTACTCCAACTTTGACATTTCCATATCATTCTGTCTGTCCATAGTTGGAGTCTCCAAATATCACTTTTGGTCCAAGCTTTTCTTTGAAATCAGTTAGGTTGTCTTTACTTCCTGTCATGTGTTTTGAATAGCCACTATACAGATACCACTGTTCCTCTGTGGTAGGATAGTTCTTCACCTGCATAAAAATAGGTTAGGTGTTCTTGACCCAGGTAACCTTGGGCACTTGATCTTTTTCATATTTATAGCGAGAGATATAAGAAAATTCAGGTTGGTCCTTATAACCTAGTGGATCATATTTCCTAGGAGGAATAATCCACTGAGTAAAAGGATTGATAATGGTTTGATTTTGATTAAAGTTTTGAAAAGAATTAATGTTTTTGTTATAAGAAACTGAGTTAGATGAATTGTAATAAGTTCGTCGATCTGCATTCGATGAATAGGGATGTGTTCGTCGAACTCCATTCACAGAATGAAAGTATTCATTTTTTGCGCCCCACGTTCATCGATCACAGTTCGACGCACCATATTGAGTTTGTCAAGCATAGTTAGACGAATAATTATACTGAAAGTCTGCGGTCATAGTTCATCGATCTGAGTTCGACGAACCATATTCATTTCGTCGAGCTTGTTTCGACGAAACATGTTGAACATAATTTTTATTAAAATTTTTCTTTTTCTTTTGTTTAGTCTTATATAAAACTTCTGTTTCTTTATTAGTGTCTTCTACCTTTTCTTTTCCTTTTTCAGAAATGAATTTAACAGGAGTAGATAATATATTTTTCTGTAATAGAGGAGGATGACTATATGAAGCTCCCAGCCTAGTTGGCCATTAAGTCTGGCATTGACTGTACTTATGATGTTCATCAATTTGATACTTCTCCCATTAAGAGATTCTTTAAATTCCTTAGCCTCAGATAATTTAGTTTTCAAAGATATTATCTGTTCTGAAGCATTATCTAGATCATCTTTGAGTTTAATATTTTCAGGAAATAGGATATCAAATTCAATTAGCTTTTCTTTGAGGAGTTTGATTTCCTTCTCCGATTTAATTAAATCATCACATAACAATTTAAATTCAGTTTTAAATTGATCTGAAGTAAAATCAAAAGAAGAAATTACCTGATCTTCTTTTGATACAGATTCAACTTCTGAGTTGTCAGCTTCTGAATTAGCAGCTTTAAAGTTGCTGCAAGATGCATTGATTTCCATCAAGCAAATCTCTCTGGCCTTGGACTCTTTTTCATCCTCACTAGAGCTGGATGAAGACTCTTCCTCTGAGTCACTGCAGGTTTCAGCAACAAATTATCTCTCCTTCTTTTTGTATTTGCTTGTGGAGTGCTTGCTAAAATGTTTCTTGGAGTCTTTCTCCTTTCTTTTATCTTTCTTCTGAGTTTCTAGGCACTCGGGTAATATGTGTCCAGGTTTCCGGCAAGCATAACAAACTATTTCTTTAGTTGGAGTCTTGTCATACCTTGGCTTATCTTCTTTTCTGGAAGATCTTCTCCTAAAATCCTTCCTAGACAACTTGTAGATTCTCTTAGCCAAGAGACTCATTAACTCTTCATTATTAGGAAGAGCTTCTTCTTCCTCAGATGCTTAAAAGCAATGCTTTGCTCTTTCCTTCCTGATCATGAAGTCCTTTGCTCAACTTCTCTGGTCTTGATGAGCTGCTCATAAGACTTGTGCTTGCCCAACAAAGTTTCAATAAAGATTTCATTTAGGGTTCTAACTTCCTTGATTGGCCAGATCCTTGAGTCCTATGTGCTAGGGAAGCACATAAGGATCTTGTCATTTATCTCTGTCAATGAGATGGTCTTGTCCAATGATTTCAGCTCATTGATTATGAGGCTGAGTCTATTGTACATATCGGAAACTGATTCTGCTTCTTCTTTCTTGAAGTTCTCATACTGCGAGATCAGATGTGATCTTCTGTCTTTTCTTTCATCTGCAGATCCTACTACCATAGTATTGAGAGAATCCCAGATTTTCTTTGCTGAGGAGCATTCAATAACTTTCTGGAATATGTCACCTGACATAGTCTGGGCTAGAATATTCATTGCATTGGCATCAACAATCTTGGCCTTCTTCTGTACTTCAGTCCACTCAGGTGGTGGTACATCACTTATACTTGTTGCCACTAGTAGAGGTGGTCCTGTCAAAATAGAATTATAGATGTACTCATCAATATAATTCATACAAAGTCTTATCCTTGCCTACCAAAGTGCAAACTTATTCAGATTGCACACTGGAGGACTGATACTTGAATACTCTTTATTTTGTGCCATGATAAACTCTAGGTAAAGAGAAAATCTATCAGATCTTATGGTTCAGGTATTAGCATGTACAACCAAGTAATCTATCCCTCTGATACTAATTGAAAGTGAGGGATAGATCTCCTTTACACTAGAGGGGGGATGAATAGTGTATATTAAAATTTTAATTTGTTTTTACAATGAAATTAAAGTAGGTGATAAATAAATAAATATGAAAATAAAACTATCACAACACACAAATAAAGCAAGTAAAGACAATCCAGATGACACAGAATTTATAATGGTTCCCCAATAAAAATAGGTACATTCACTATTCTACCACCCTGGTAGGAATCCACTACAGGTTTTTGCTCAGGTGCCCTGCTACCACAAGTTTTTGATCAGGTGCCCTGTCACCAGAAGTTCTAATTTTTTCTAAGGGAGATCTAGCAAACCTTTGAGATTTTGATCAGGTGCCCAAAAACCAATCCCAAGTGTTTTGATCAGGTGACTTGTGAACCAAAAGGTTAACTTTTGAAGGGAGTTAAAACCCTGTACACAGTGAAAGAAAAATAAAAATGATTTTGTCTTCTCTATCTCAAATCTCTGAGAAGACTAGTGGATTGTTGATGATGTCAAAGCTCCCCCGGAGTTGTGTAGATGATCAGGAGAGGGAAGCTTTGCTTCAGGGTGCAGGCCTTCAAAGTGATGTTGCTCTTCAACAAGCTTTTAGACTGATTTTGATTTGTTGTCTCTTGAAAGCCTGAAGTAGATGAAGAAGAACTCTGTGTATATGAGAGCTGTGTTGCGTTCTTCACTTTTTTGTACACTGTTCTATCTTGTTGACTGATTACTGGTTTTCTAATTACTTGCAATCTTCTGAAAATTGCTTTATATATATTGATTGCAGATTCAAAAACATTTGAATTTTAAATTCTTTCCTTGAAAGTTTCTGCATAATTTTTGGGAGTTGGAGCGGCTAATTTTGTCTGGAATGCATTTCCCTAACTGTGAGAGTAAATTTGTTAGAGTAATAACTCTATGAAATCCATAATTAATGATGCCAGGTAATGGCTATATTCTTGAGAAAATTGAGCATTAATTTTCAGAGTATTACTGTCTTAATATTTGAAATCAAACTGCTATAGTAGAACTGAGAAACTGCAGAGAAGATTAGTTGAAAAGAACCTGGAAGGAGTTAGTCGAACTCAGCAAGGATTTCGTCGACCTGAGCTCCAAGTTCGTCGAACTAGGATAGTCTTTCATCTACCTGAACTTCTGATATAAGATCACAGTTCGTCGATCTCAGCATGACTTTAGTCGAGCTCAACTCAGAGAAGGAACTCTGAGTTAGTAGATCTGAGATCGACGATCGTCGAGCTGAGTTCAGCTATCGTCGAACAACTTTTCCACATTATTTTAATTGCTTTTCCTTAGAATTCATTTGTATCTAAAGTCTTCTGAAGGAGGGTACTGATAATCTAAGTATGTGTTGCTGACCTTGACCCTAGAAATATCCAATGACCCTAGACTATACATGTTGGGTCATCTAATCAATCATAATAGTGAACCTAGCCCAAATCACAAGTACGGTTCCAACACAGTGGAGCATCAACAAGAGTGTGAATTGCTTATTTTTGCATCAAAAGTGAGACCATTCGGAACACTTCACCGTTGCAAAGCACTTTCTAAAAAGGATCTAGATGAATCTCATAAATTCATATTAAATAATTGTAGCAAAGTAGATGATTTCCAAAGGTTCGATACATGAAAGAGCTCAATTTCCTTACTTTGTAACTAATTTTAATGTACTTATTTTTTATTTTTAATAGTAAGCACATATAGGAGCTTAAAAGGGAAAATGAAGGAAACATTGACAAAACTCATCAAGATCGGTTTCATTATTGGTTTCAAGCTCATATAAGCTCCAAATCCGAAGATGCCCTTAAGGACTGTTAATTTATAGTATCACCTATCTAATTAGCTTCATATTGTATTTTGTATAGATAAATAGAGTGCATCACACAAACGCGGGGGAAGTCTCCGAAGAATTATGGGCAAATGGTCCACAATCATACTTAACAAAATTTTACTCTGGTTGTATTGTTAATGAAGTACGATTTCATATACAAGATCGAGATGATTGTCGAACAATAGAAAATAGTGGTTTACTTGTTGAAGGGGAACATTAAAATATCTTGGTAGAGTTTTATGGAGTATTAAGTAGGGTCGTTGAATTGACCTATCTTCATGGGTATAAAGTAGTATTATTTTGGTGTGAGTGGTTTGACACTTGTGGGAAAAAGACAATGAATAAAGATAAATATTTTTTGAGCATCTACATAACTTCTCGTTTGTGTGAGGATGATTCATTCATTCTTCCAAACCATGTGCAACAAGTGTTCTATGTCAATGACACAAAACTCTGTGATCCTTGGAAAATTGCACAACTTGTATGTTATAGACACCTTTGGGACATAGAGGAACACGACCTAGAAGTGGAGGAGATGAATGATAACATAGTTCAACAATATGAGTCCTCAGAAACTGAATTAATATATGCTACCGAAGATCAGAACTTGCAATTCCTCGGAAGAGATGATATAGTACCTGATATTATAAATATAGAAGTTCTAACTAGAATATACGAAGAGGAAGAACTTAATAATATTATTGAAGGAGATGAGTCAATAGATGAGGATGATGAAACACTAGTACAATATTGTGATGACAGTGATCATAACATGTAAAGCTAATTCAAATGGTACGCTAAGTTTTTTCATATTCATTAGTATGAAACAATAATGCAATTCTTCCTTTTTTATGATTTCTCTAAATAATTTAATGTGATGTTTAACATTTGCATCTTATTTACTTTACAGTAATATGCCTCCAAACAATGTTATTCTACGAAGCCCTACGACAAGGAGCAGCAAACAACTGTTTGTTAATGAAAAACCATCAAATATTGAGGTTGTTGAATTGTCACCTGCACCAAATACACCTTCACCTAATTTGCAACAATCACAAAGTAGATCACAAGCTCTTGATGATGATACCACCATTATTGAATTAAATGATGAAAGTCCAATACATGGTTCTAATAATACTGACAAGCATACCTTATTTTATTTCACAAATTTGTATCATTTACTTGAATCATATATTTATTAAGGGTTTTTAATTATGCAGTGGGAAGCTCCTCTATAAGAAGAGGTTGTGGGGTGACCACCGAAAGGTCGATTGAGAAAGCAATACTAGAAAATGTATGCTTTATTTAGGTATATTAAAACTTATATAAACTTATTATTTGTTTACAGACATTTATTTGTTTTATTAGGATATGAAACTACTTGAGATTGAGTTCCCTGAAGGTTTTAAGAAGCCGCGTCGCTTTGTAAAGCACCTTTCAAATGGTGTAGGTGTTATTGTAACACACAGTGCGGTTTTGGATTTTTTGACCACATGGAGTGAACTGGGGGAAGAGCTGAAAATTACTTTATATACTGGATTAGGTGTAAGTAAATATTTATATACCATATATGTGAATTTATTTGGGATAACCAAATATTTTATTCTTTTATAGCAATGGTTTGAGATAAAGAATTGGGAAACAGATAAAAGTGTGCAAAATTTCATGGAGGAGATGTTTCAACGTATCTACACACATTGGAGAGGAAGATTATCTGCAACGTATTGAGGTTATATTGTGGCAGGAAAGAATCCACGAGCTAGTAGCCCATTTGAGTGGATCTTAACCGAGAATTGGTGCCAATTGTGCGATCTCTTCGAGAGTGAGACTTTTATGGTGAATGTGACTACTTAAGTAAATTCTGTTTAATACATATGTTATTAATCACACATTCAATGACTACCATTCAATACTTTTGTTTACTTGCAGAAAAGGTCCAAGACAAATGCTGTTAATAGATCACACATGTCGTTTACTCATACGTCGGGTTCCAAATCCTACCATTCAAGACTGCTGGAAATGGTAATGCAATGATTACATGTGAGTTTTTGATTACTATGACATATTCTCAAATATTTTATTGATATTCAGGTTAATCAAAGCCCCGTTGAGAACTTTGCTAACACCCATAAGAATAATGGGGTGTTTGTTAGTGAAAAAGCCGAAACAACATCCGTAAGTCAAAATATATTTGAAACTTTCACTGAATTGATTGATAACATACGTTTCTATTATAACACAATATTTTATAGCGTGAAGTGGAAAGGATGAGGACAATATCAATAGATTTTGAAAGTGATCTCATAAGCTTTAAGAGAGAAATTATAAAGTCTGCACTTGGAAATAAGTCTGGTTATGACAAAGGATTAGGCTACGGTGTTGTGCCTTCAAAATGAATGAAGAAGACATTGATAGAGTCCACTCAGTTGAAAGAGAAGTTGAATGTAGCGGAAGAAGAATTGCGCAATGCCACGACTCGTATTACATCACAAATAGATCTTATTGATAAACAGGAAGCTTTGATTCAAACTCACATTGCAGAGATTGCATGATTAAAAGAGAGGCAGATTGAGCTGAAAGCGATGTTGTCTTCTGTTCTGGAAAAATCGGGCGCAATTCCTTGACTAATTGATGCACACACCATTCACTTTTTCTCGCACTTTTTTGTCGTCGAATGGTTTATGACTGTTAGTATTTTGGAATAGTGCTTTGTTACTATTTTATTACTTCTGCTTGGTTTAGACTATTATTTGACTATTAGTATTTGGGTATAGTGTTTTGTTACTATTTTATTACTTCTGCTTGGTATAACTTTGATATATCTGACTTGCATGTTTGGTGACGAACTACTAAAGCCTGCTAAAAATACATTGTGCCATTATACTTTATTACTTCTGCTTAGTATAACTTTGATATATCTGAAATTACTGCTATGTTGTTCTTTGTGCCTTACAGTGTAGTTGTGAACATAGTCTTTAAGTACACAATCAGAATCTCTCCGTTGTGTTCCATTCTTTACAGGAACATAGTCTTTAAGTAAACTCCATATCCCAGTCATATGCCTGGAATACCCACTGTCCAAGTACCAAATCTGATGTAGAAAGGCACTTGGACTAACCTGCAAAATATGATTTACTTAACCTTAGGTGGCCAATTAATTTTGGATC
This sequence comes from Platanthera guangdongensis, assembly GCA_039583875.1. Lineage (NCBI taxonomy): Eukaryota > Viridiplantae > Streptophyta > Magnoliopsida > Asparagales > Orchidaceae > Platanthera > Platanthera guangdongensis. The sequence continues at coordinate 101,367,604 of CM077151.1, forward strand.
CTGGGTGCATGTTAGCTGCATAAGAATGTCTAACAAAACCTTACTTGGGCTGAATGTCTTTCTTTACATTAGGCACATTGGGATTGTGCCAATAGTCTATGGTAAAGTGTCCCACTTTCCCACAGCACCAACACTCATGAATGTTGTATCTTCTTTTATGAATAGCTCTTGAAGTAGATGCTTCAGATTTCTATTCATAAAGGAAGACTGCAGCATTCTTCCTATTCCTCTTAGCAATAATTTGGAATTTAGCATGCATGTAGTCAGTCTTAGCAGGAAATATCTGATGGGTATTAGCACGACTCAGCTTGGAGGCTGAACACAAGTTGATAGCTTCAGAGATTGCCCTATGTGATTGAGCTATAAGCTCGACAACAGCCAGCTGTTTAGTTGGTTAGGACTTGGAAGTTGATGCACCCTTATCCTTGAGTGAGGGGACTGAGGTACCAAATATAAATAGTTCGGGATAGGCCATATGTATTTCCCCATATGGAGACTTAAAGGCACTCAAGCCTATGCCCTTCCACTATATTTGTGAACATTTTTGTTCACACTATTGGATGTTACATTCAACCAATGACAATACATGCTCTCTTGGTCATACTTGTTGGATGTCAATAGAACTTTCTCGAAAGAGATAACAGGTTGGATTGGAGGATTGCCCTGCTATTCCTTCTTCTAGTATTCCCCTCAAATTACCCCAACCCCTTCTTATTAGTTTGGGAGATGAAGGTATCAATGAGTGGCAATGCTGATTTGGGTTTGGAGTATTGAGACACTAGCATCCTCTCTTTGAGGAGCTTATCTTCCAATTCTTTAATTAAAAAATTCTTACAGTTTATGGTAGATACTTGGATAAAGGTGATTGTTTTAAATTGGGATATCTCTTTGCTCATTTGACTTAGCTATGAGGCTAACTCAATGTGCAAGGAGATATCTTTTCTTAAGAAGATAGTCTCCTTGGCTTGTCTTTTGACAAGAAACTTACTCTTTTTCAGAGCTTTCAAGATTAAACCATAATTATCAATCAATTGATTGATAACTTTCTCAGATTTTGAGCTATCTTTATCACATGATGAAGGTGCTTCAGAATCAGGACTTGTTTCATAATCTGATTCTGAGGAGGAGATGGAATGAATTATTACCTCATCTGGATCAGACTGATCCTGGCTGGATTCTCCTTCTTTCATGGACATAAGTCCATAACAGCCACTGACTGCTTTATCCACCTCATTGTAACTATCTGAGTGTGATAGAGGGGCCCTTATTCCTATCAGTGCTGCTGGATAGTCCTCATCCTCTTCAGTAGTAGCAACATCAAATAGCCTTGTATAGGCTTCATCTTCTACTTCAGAATCCTAAGATGCTGAGTCAATTTGACTCCAGCTCTTCTCATTCTTGGCAATGTAGGTCTTTTCCTTCTTGCCCTTGTGGTGGTGGTGCTTCTTCTCACCTATATATTTTCTTTTGTCTGGGTAGTTAGCAATGATATGCCTAGGTTTGCTATAATAATTGATGGCGCGGCCCCCCCAACACTTCCTGATGATGACCCGGTTGCTGCGGCCCCTCCAACACTTCCTGATGATGACCCGGTTGCTGCGGCGCAACAAGTTAAATTGGTGTAGGGATGTTTGTGAGATGGACGTGCTTACGCTAACGGCGGATTACCCATCACAGAACATAGAAAAAATAAGAGAGTGCTCCGACCAAAAGCGAACGAAAAGGGGTCGGTTGGCTCTCAAAAATACGGGACTCGATACAACGTCCTTAGGACCTACTCTCCAACAAGCACACAACTCGCGCCTAGCCGGACTCGATACCACGACCTTAGGACCTACCTCTCCAACAAGCACACGTCTCACCGCACCTACACAAGCATCTATTCTTTTCACAATAAGCCGTCAATCGCAGCAAAAATATATTTAGGAGCGGCGGTAAACGATAAGGAGGGATCAAGAACAAGTTGAGATTAACTCCCTTGTTAGCACCAAAGCGTGCCCAATCTTGGAGAACAAGTCAAGGCTTGGCCTAGTTTGTTCTCTAGCGGATCTTCCAATCCGGAAAACAAGAGGGTCAACAACAACGTTCGATTCAGATTTGCAAGCGAAAAACACTTTAAAACCGCGGAAAAGACGGATGAATAACCTCCACAAAATTCTCACAGCAAGAAACACAAAGATAGGGAAGAGATTACCCAACCAAGAAGAAGATCACACAATATTTGTGGGAGAATCACTCTCTCCACGGTTCCACCGGTTTCACACCGAAGGGGGCTGCTTCCTTCTTCCACGGAGTCGCACCGAGAGAAGCCACGCCGGAGTCGCACCGAACGGGGATGGAGGAGGCAAGGCTTGGCTTCACACCAAAGGGGAGGAGGTGGCTATGGCTTTCACCATGGTGGCCGAAATTCCTCAAGGGGGTTTCTTTAGGTTTCTTTTTCCAATGTGTAACTCATCATAATAGCCTCCTTTAAATAGGAGTTACAAAAGAGATCCAACCATCCATGATGGAGATGAAATCTCATCCATCCGGGCGGTTACATACACACCAAGGGTTTAATAGCACACCAACATGAAAATAAAAATAATACAAGCCAAATGTTTTAAGCAATTAAAATAAAACTAAGTAGAATTATTAAGCAAGCTTTGCGCGCCGCGGACGGAGGTTGTATCGCAGCTTTCCGTTAGCGTCCGTGGCGTTGTCATGACGCCGCAAATCTTTAACTTGTTGCGCCGCAGCAACCGGGTCATCATCAGGAAGTGTTGGAGGGGCCGCAGCAACCGGGTCATCATCAGGAAGTGTGGGGGGGGGGGGCCGCGCCATCAATCCTCCCCCACTCAAAATCTCGCATCTCCGATGCGTGGGCTGATAGAAAGCGGCGGAGAAGCTCAACATCCAAACGTTGAAGCTCTGTCGCGAGTACCCATGAGTCGTCCGACGGTGGGCGGTCACGCCAACGGATGAGGAAGCGGTAGGTAGCACCGTCAGGAGTAGTAAGTGGCTCAGCAGCGAGTATCATATCTGGATGGAGAAACGTCTTGGGAAACCTGGGAAACATGTCAGCAGTAGGAATAAAAGAAGGCAACGTACCATCCGATGTTATACCTGTGGGGACCGGAGGAGAGAGATCATCCAAACTACCACTCCCCAACCCATTAGAAATTTCAGTGGAGGGAGAAGACGACAAAGAAACCAACTCTTGTGGAGGCGCAACAAACAGCGTCAAATCCGAGACATTAAAAATAGGGGAGATACCCCATTCAGCAGGCAAATCCAATACGAAAGCGTTGTCACCTAGCTTCTTTATAATCCGAAAAGGACCGGCGCGTTTTGGAGCTAACTTTTTAACGGTGCCAGTTGGCATTCGTTCGGGAACTAACCGTACTAAAACCAGATCGCCGACCTTAAAGTGTGACACCTTCCTATGTAGATTAGCGTGCGCTTGATAAGACTCATATTGAGCAGTCAAGGTAGCTCGTATACGTGCATGTAAGTCGTGAATATGTTGGGCGAAGGATTGTGCAAACTGACTTGTTTTGTATGTGGGAGGTAAGGGGACCAAGTCAAGTGGCACAGGGGCCTTATACCCGTGGACAATTTCATTCGGAGACATACCCGTGGACCGATTTTTAGAATTATTGTAAGCCAGTTGTGCATGTGGAAGCAGTAAATCCCAAGTGCCTTTATGGTCGCTCACGAGACATCGAAGAAGATTTCCTAGGCTCCGATTGACTACTTCCGTCTGGCCATCAGTTTGTGGGTGATAAGCCGCGGAGAATAATAATTTTGTGCCCATAAGAACACACAAGGTTTTCCAAAAGTAGCTAGTGAACTTGACGTCCCTATCTGAGACAATAGTCTTCGGAACGCCACGGTGACTAACGACGTCTTTAAAATACAGTTTCGCAATGTGAGAGGCGTCGTTGGTCTTACTACAGGGGAGGAAGTACGCCATATTGGAGAACCTATCCACAACAACGAGTATAGAATCATGACGTCGCAGGGTGGGGGGAAGGCCTAATACAAAGTCCATGCTCACGTCTTCCCACGGGACGGACGGAATAGGTAGCGGAGTGTATAAACCGACATTGGACTTAGTACCTTTAGAAACTTGGCACGTACGGCAACTGCTCACAACTTTCCCAACCATCGCCTTTAGTTTAGGCCAAAAGAATTTCTCCTCTACGAGCGTTATTGTTTTGTCTCTGCCAAAGTGGCCACTCAAGCCACCACTATGTAACTCCCAAATGATGTGGAGTCGCAAAGAGGAGTGGGGGATACACAATTTTCCGTGTTTGAATAAGTATCCGTCTCTAAGTGAATAGGCCGTGATGGTCGCGGGAGAGCTATCCTGGGCAGATAAGTATGGCTCCTGAAAATCAGGGCATGTGGCGTATTCATCCTTTATGCGCTCGAAACCTACCACGTGGACTTGCATGGAGGAAAGTAAGAGGGTGAGGCGACTGAGTGCATCGGCAACTCGATTGTCGGTCCCCTTAAGGTGCTTGAGAGTAAATGTGTATTCTTGCAAGAAGGATACCCATTTAGCGTGGCGCGGGCTGATTTTGTGCTGACCATTGATGAACCGCAACGCTTCATGATCAGAGAGGATCACGAACTCCTTATGAAGGAGGTAGTGCCTCCAATGATGCAAACATCTAATGACCGCATAAAACTCCCTATCGTAATTGGAATAATTTAATTTAGCACCCGCTAACTTCTCACTAAAATAACTAACCGGGTGACCCTCTTGACTCAAGACACCTCCAATCCCTACGCCAGATGCATCACAAGTAAGCTCGAAGACCTTGGTGAAGTCTGGGAGACGTAACACCGGTGCTTCGGTCATAAGCTCCTTAATACGATGGAATGCAAACGTGGCGGATTTGGACCATGTGAATTCTCCTTTCTTCATGCAGTCCGTAATGGGTGCCATAATGCTACTAAAATCACGTATGAAACGACGATAAAAGGTAGCTAACCCGTGGAAACTACGCACCTCACGAAGGCTAGTGGGCTCGGGCCAGTCTCTAATCACCTGAACCTTTCCTGGGTCAACACGAATTCCTTCAGAGCCAACTATATAACCTAAGAATTCAACCTCCGAAACATAAAACGTGCATTTCTTTAGATTTAGATATAAGGTTTCAGTCCTTAAGGTGGAGAGGACTACTTTGATGTGAGAGAGGTGTTCGGCGGGGGAGGTACTAAACACTAGGATGTCATCAAAATACACTACAACAAACTTCCCCATATATGGCCTAAAGATGTGCGTCATCATCCGGGAGAAGGTGCTGGGGGCATTGGATAGCCCAAAGGGCATCACAAGCCATTCATACAACCCGTCCTTAGACTTGAACGCCGTCTTCCACTCATCCCCCTCTCGGATCCTGATTTGGTGGTAACCACTCCGTAAGTCCAGTTTTGAGAAGATAGTGGCACCTGATAGGACATCCAAGAGATCATCTAGTCGCGGAATTGGAAACCTATATTTTATAGTAATTTTGTTGAGAGCTCGGCTATCAACACACATGCGCCAGGTGCCATCCTTCTTAGGGGCAAGAAGAGCAGGGACAGCACATGGGCTCATACTCGTCCTAATAAATCCCTTATTTAACAACTCCTCTATCTGGGTTTGTAACTCTATGTGGGCAGTTGGATTAAGCCTATAGTGTGGTTGGTTGGGTAAGGACGATCCGGGGATAAGGTCTATTGCGTGTTGTATATCTCTAAGCGGTGGTAACGACGAAGGCAACTCCTCCGGGTATACATCCCTAAACTCATCCAACAATACCCGTAGCTCTCGGGGTAAATCTTCCAACACGCCACCATCAGTTTTTTCACTCAGAAGTACAAGAGCGTACATTATTCCCCCAATGAAGGGATCCTTCACAAATTCCTTCCTACCAACTAAACTCAAGGCTTTCCTCTCAACTGGGATGGTGGTATCCTTAGCCAACACTACCGGCTCTTTTGGCACAGTCGGTCTCAAGGTGACGATCTTGCCATTGAATTTAAACTCATAAGTGTTGGCACGACCATAGTGTGTCACATCACGGTCGTATAGCCAAGGGCGACCTAATAACACATGACAAACGTCCATTGGTAGGACGTCGCACCAAACCTCATCCGTGTAGGATTTGAAAGACAGGGGGACTAGGCATCGTTGGGTAACCTTAATAGTAACCTTACTAATCCAAGCGACCTGGTAGGGGGTCGGGTGCGGCTCGACAGTCAAGGACATACGCTTAATGGCATTCTCAGAAACAGCGTTTACGCAACTACCACCATCAATAACTAATTTGCAAAGTTTTTCTCCACTCTTAAAGATCAGGGAAAAGATGCTCGTCCTCTTCCAGTCGTCTACAGGACGAGGAGTGGTCAAAATGCAACGCATCACCATAAGGCGGTGATCGTCCTCCAAGTCACTAGGGACTCCGTCAGGGTCGCTCTCCTCTTCGGCCTCATGGACATAGTCGTCAGGGTCGGTAGTGGGCTCTAGTAAGGCTAGGGCCTTCGTCTTGGTGGGGCATTCATAGGCATAGTGGCCTTGAACACCGCATGAGTAACAAGTGGTGTTAGCCTTGCTAACCTTTCCAACGGGGATACGCTCACTAGCGGGGTTCTTGGTATTTCTCGCGGTAATCACAACGGATTTCGACTCGGAGGATCTAAATTTTCCTTTATCAGGAAAAGTGGAAGAAGATGCTCCAGCGGTGGACTTATTCTTCGCATTAGAATAACGGGAGTGAGATTTAGATGCTAGGTTCTTTTCAATGTCCAAGGCGGCATTGAAAGTCGTATTCAAGTCCGTGTGACCATAACGCAAGAGTTTCCGCTGAATGTCGGGGTGAAGTCCCTTTCGAAATCTAGATAAAGTTACTTCGGGGATCTCTCGAAGGTCACATCGTACCATACGGTCCTTAAGTTCTCCCATATATTCAGCAACAGACATTGAGCCTTGCCGAAGGGTGGCAAGCTCATCGAACATTTGCGTCCGATGGTACGCGGGAACGTACTGATCGGTTAGCAGGTTCTTCATAATAGCCCATCCAATGAGTGGGACCCCGTGCCCAGCTCCTAACCTACGTTCTTCATTCAGCCAATAGGTTTTGGCACGTCCCATTAATTTCATCCTGGCAACTTGAACCTTTTGGGGGTCCGTGAGGTTGTGCCATTCGAAATAGCACTCCATGTCTATAGCCCAATGGAGGAAGATCTGGGGATCTCCCATGCCATCATAGGTGGGGGCATCTATCTTGATAGCCCTCGTGATATCAAAGCCTCGCTCGGGGCGGGGTTCTCGAGGGGGCATACGGGGAGAGTTTCCCTCAGAATCCGAATCAAAGTTCGGTTGGTGCCGGTTGGGCTGCCCAGCATTAACGGGAGGTGGGGGTGGCCTAGCTTGATTTTGTAGGATCTGGGCTAAGGCGTTCCTAAGCTCTGTCATTTCGGCACGAAGACCTGCTATAGCCTCGGTGTTGGGATCACCATGCTCGTTCGCAGCCATCCTAGACGTAGACGGGGTTGCGTACTCCGTTCCTAGCCTAGTGCGCATTCAGGTTTGGGAGGCCCCGGGCAAGATGAATTTTCCTAGGACTGAAGCTATATTGAAAATACGATATTTTTATATACTCCCGATGTGAATAACACGTAGATCGTTAAAAAATTTTTGTCTTTGAAATTTTGCTGAAAAATAAAGATTTCAGCCCGCTATTGGCAGACCACAGAAAATAATTTTTTTGAGTTCTAACGATCGGATCTCTAACAAGGAACGCAGAGAGGATGTTTGCAACGTGAAAGTTAAAACGACCGCCTCTGATACCAAATTGGTGTAGGGATGTTTGTGAGATGGACGTGCTTACGCTAACGGCGGATTACCCATCACAGAACATAGAAAAAATAAGAGAGTGCTCCGACCAAAAGCGAACGAAAAGGGGTCGGTTGGCTCTCAAAAATACGGGACTCGATACAACGTCCTTAGGACCTACTCTCCAACAAGCACACAACTCGCGCCTAGCCGGACTCGATACCACGACCTTAGGACCTACCTCTCCAACAAGCACACGTCTCACCGCACCTACACAAGCATCTATTCTTTTCACAATAAGCCGTCAATCGCAGCAAAAATATATTTAGGAGCGGCGGTAAACGATAAGGAGGGATCAAGAACAAGTTGAGATTAACTCCCTTGTTAGCACCAAAGCGTGCCCAATCTTGGAGAACAAGTCAAGGCTTGGCCTAGTTTGTTCTCTAGCGGATCTTCCAATCCGGAAAACAAGAGGGTCAACAACAACGTTCGATTCAGATTTGCAAGCGAAAAACACTTTAAAACCGCGGAAAAGACGGATGAATAACCTCCACAAAATTCTCACAGCAAGAAACACAAAGATAGGGAAGAGATTACCCAACCAAGAAGAAGATCACACAATATTTGTGGGAGAATCACTCTCTCCACGGTTCCACCGGTTTCACACCGAAGGGGGCTGCTTCCTTCTTCCACGGAGTCGCACCGAGAGAAGCCACGCCGGAGTCGCACCGAACGGGGATGGAGGAGGCAAGGCTTGGCTTCACACCAAAGGGGAGGAGGTGGCTATGGCTTTCACCATGGTGGCCGAAATTCCTCAAGGGGGTTTCTTTAGGTTTCTTTTTCCAATGTGTAACTCATCATAATAGCCTCCTTTAAATAGGAGTTACAAAAGAGATCCAACCATCCATGATGGAGATGAAATCTCATCCATCCGGGCGGTTACATACACACCAAGGGTTTAATAGCACACCAACATGAAAATAAAAATAATACAAGCCAAATGTTTTAAGCAATTAAAATAAAACTAAGTAGAATTATTAAGCAAGCTTTGCGCGCCGCGGACGGAGGTTGTATCGCAGCTTTCCGTTAGCGTCCGTGGCGTTGTCATGACGCCGCAAATCTTTAACTTGTTGCGCCGCAGCAACCGGGTCATCATCAGGAAGTGTTGGAGGGGCCGCAGCAACCGGGTCATCATCAGGAAGTGTTGGGGGGGGGGCCGCGCCATCAATAATATATTATTATGTTACAAGAAATATGTTCACTGGATTTAGCATCATACCTGTCTCCTTTGGAGAACTTCCCAGATTTGTTGTGATCCTTCTTATAATATGAGGAGGAAGGTTTGTTCTTCCACTACTTCCTCTTCATCATCTCCTAGAATTGCCTTGAGAAGGTGTTAGAAACCAGGCTGGGGGTCCCACGCGGGTAAAGGCCCGGCCCTGTCCGACTACAGTCTAACACATCCCCAGCCAAATCTCTGTGCAAGGCTCCAAATTCACACACGTGAATATTGCACGGCAAGTTATTGAGACTTGGCCTCAACAACCTGACGTGCAATATTACCGTGTGTGAATTTGGAGCATTGCACGGAGATTTGGCTGGGGATGTGTTAGACTGCAGTCGGCTAGGGCCGCGCCTTTACCCATATGGGATCCCCGGCCTGGTTTCTAACAAAAGATGGCCAACACAGTTGGGTATCTGGTCCCTGAATAAGGGCTTGATAAAGGAGGTCCTGGGGTCGAGACCAGGTCTCAATAACTTGTCGTGCAATATTCCCGTATGTGAATTCAGAGCCTTGCACGGAGATTTGGTTGGGTATGTGTTAGACCGTACTTACCATCTAACATGTTGATGTGGATGAGCTAGACTCAGAGCTTTCTGAATTGACTAGCCTTCTTAGGGGAGATTCAATTCTCTCCTTGCTCTTCTTAGAGCTCTCAGCCTTGAGAGTCACCTTCCTCTCCTTAGCATGAGACCTGATGGTGGTCTCCTTCTCTATAACGCCCCTGATTTTTTTGGTGTTTATTTTAATTCCTGTAGTGACTTATTTTTGATGTCAGGGCATTACGTTGATGCATAGTTAACGGGTATCATTTGTTAGAGCATGGGTTTGTTCAGGGGGTTTTCTTATGTGGTTGGTTTTGTTTTGGTTGTGCAGCTTCCCTCGCGAGCCAGGTTTGTTTTGGCTACTCGGTGGAGCTTTTTATAGGTATATGGTGGCATTTTGTCTTCGGGTAGTGTTTTACCCGAGTTTGGTTTGTCGGATTGGGATTTCAACTTTGTTGTTAGATCCGCAACATCCATATTTAAGTACGGTGCGATTTTTGTATGAATTCGAGTTGGTTTGGATCTCGGGTCATGTTAGGATTATTGATTATTGAATTGTATTATATTATTATAATTATTTATGTATGTATATATATAGCCAGTTATTAGGTCGCATCAAACAAAACCATGTTCATATTCTTCCCGAACCGAGCGGCAGCTGTTTTTGCGAAACGGAAGAGGAGCGGCGTCCCGCGGGCTTTCTACTGGAGATTTCCAGCGATTTGTTGACGGATTCCTCGATAGATTAGAGATTTGGAAATTTCTCGTAGATATCTACCCAATCGTGGTTAGATTTTCCCGATTCATCGATTTTTAGGCATTAGGGTTAGTGATTTTAACCTCTTTTCTCCTTCAAAAGTTTCAGGAAGCATTGCTAAGGCCTTTTCATGGCCGATCCTTGTCGCGGTGCGAGCGGGCGGTGATTTTCCGAAGTTTCAAGGCAAGTGGATTTCCTCCCTTGCATGTCTATTTCCATCCGTTGTTTTCTTTGCTCTTCCTCCTCCTTTAGAGGGTAGGAGTAGTGTAAGTTAAATGATGAAAGAGCCCCTAGGTTAGGGCAAGATTTTGGCCAAGACAAGGAGACTAGGGTTAGCGGTTTAAGAAATTTTCGGTGTGCATCAGCTAGCTGAAATCGTCGGGTTTCGGGCATGTAATTTTCGACGAGTTTCATAGCCGAATTCGTTGTATTTCATAGGTCATTTCGTCGAGTATAAGTGACGGATTTGGCGTATATTGTAGAGAAAATTCGTCGGGTACGGTGAAGTTTATTATAAGGCAGATTCGGCGTGTACCGTAAGGTAGAATCCGTCGAAAATCATAGATTAGCCGAAGTAGAGTTCAACGAGTATCTTTAGTAAATCGTCGAATATCACGAGTTAGCTAAGGAAATTCCGGTGTGTATCATTGAGGATCTTCGAGTATAGTCTAGCCTTAGTAAGTGTCGAGTAGCGTTGGTCGACTTGTCGAGTATAGAAATGTTGAGATTATATTAGCCAGCAGGACACGTGTGTGTGAGACCGCATGTTTGGGCTTTCCCCATCACGTTCCACGTCTGGGTGTTGACCCCGATGGGCCCCCTTGTGTGGCGGAATATCCCCGCGGTCCTGTGGTTGGGGTTAGTCCCACATCGCTCGTAGCAGGCGATCCTTTGTGTTCATGTACCCCCGTCCCCCCTTACCATGACCTCGGGGTTTTGGGAAGATGTGCGGTGACGGGTGGTTTCCACATGGTATCAGAGCTAGGTTGTCCTGCTGCGGGGGTGTGTTGAGATTATATTAGCCAGCAGGACACGTGTGTGTGGGACTGCATATTTTGTTAGAAATGAACAAAAAACAAGCCGAAAGTGGAGCTAAAACAAACCGGAGGAGGTTTTAACAGAAACTTTATTATCTGAAAACAGTATCTATTACAAAGGTATGCCGTCCCTTATATAGAATGGAGGAGAGATGAGAGAATACAAATAAGAGATGTGGGACTAAAAATTTACAGGACTAAGCGGACTATACAAAATAAACCGCACAAGCCGCGCGGTTAGACAGAAGGGCTAACCGCACGGCTACCATCAGAGAGAAAGAGAGACAGTCAGGGTAGACCACCAGACCGCCCGATCTCCAAGCCGGCTGAGACAAACCGCCAGACCGCGCGGTCTTCAACCCGCCAAGACAGACCGCCAGACAGCCCGGTCACCATCTTCAACACTCCCCCTTAAGCTGGAGCATATATACCGATCATGCCCAGCTTGTCGCAGATGTGGAAAATGGAAGCGGACACCGGCTTGGTGAAGACATCTGCCAACTCGTTGTCGGAAGTGACAAATGGAGTGCAAATCTGTTTCTTCAATATTTCTTCCCGAATAAAATGACAGTCGACTTCTATGTGTTTTGTTCTCTCATGAAAGACCGGATTTTTGGAAATGTATATCGCGGCCTTATTGTCACAGAACATAGGAAGAGGATAGTTGTAAACCTCTCCTAAGTCAAGCATGAGAGCCCGCAACCACTTCAACTCACATGTAGTCGATGTCATGCTGCGATATTCCGCCTCTGCACTAGACCTGGAAACTACAGACTGTTTCTTGCTCTTCCAACTCACAAGATTGCCTCCAACAAATGTGCAGAAACCTGATGTCGATTTGCGGTCCCCTTTGTCATCCGCATAGCTTGAATCAGAGTAAGCTTCAACCCTTAGGTGACCATTCTTCTGAAATAGGAGTCCTTTTCCTGGAGCAGCTTTAATATACTCTAATATCCTCAGAGCAGATTGTAGATGACACTCCCTCGGAGCTTGCATGAACTGGCTCACCTTGCCAACAGCATAAGAGATGTCGGGTCTGGTTACCGTGAGATATATGAGTTTTCCCACCAGACGTCAGTATCTCGTAAGATCGGAGAGAAGAGGCGAGTCATCTGTCCAAGTTTTGTCTTCTCCAGCATCCATAGGACAACGTGCAGGTTTAGCACCAGTGAGTCCTGCCTCCTTTAAAAGATCAAGAGCATACTTCCATTGGGAAAGGACCATGGAGTTGGGCTTTCTACAGATTTCAATCCCCAGAAAGTATTTCGGGGAGCCCATATCCTTTGTGACCAGATGTTGACGAAGGTGTTTCTTGGTCATCAATACCCCATCCTGGTCATCGCCAGTAAGAAGAATGTCATCAACATAAACCGTAAGAACAACAAGAGAAGAGGCGGTTTTCCGAACAAATAAGGAGTGATCTGCTGAGCTTCTTGTAAAACCAATGGCCGCAACAATGCCACTGAACTTGTCAAACCAGGCACGAGGACTCTGCTTGAGGCCATAGATAGCCTTCTTTAGCCGGCATACCCGTTTCTCCCCCTGAGCAACATACCCAGGAGGTTGCTCCATGTAAACATCTTCCTGCAGATCACCATAGAGGAAGACATTCTTAACATCGAGCTGCGAGATGGGCCAATCCCTGTTGACAGCCACAGAGAGAAGAACCCTAATAGTGCTGCGACGAGCCACTGGAGAGAAAGTGTCAAAGTAATCTACTCCATAAGTTTGGGTAAAACCCTTGGCAACCAGGCGAGCCTTATAACGATCCACACTGCCATCCGGGAGAAACTTCACCATGAAGACCCATCGACAACCAACAACATCCGTGCCGAAAGGAGGAGGAACAAGGGTCCAGGTACCCCGTTCAGTTAGAGTAGCAATCTCCTCATCCATGACAACTTTCCAATGAGGAATAGTAAGAGCCTCCTGGTAGGAACGAGGGGTGGCAGTGGCTGAGATAGCCAGTGCAAAAGCTCGGCGAGAAGGGGTAAGACGATCGTAGGAAACAACTGCAGCAAGCGGGTGTTGGGTACATGCCCGAACCCCTTTGCGAAGAGCAATCGGGAGATCCAGGTCAGCAGGTGCCTCAGTATCCGGAGTATCCGTGGTGGAGAGAGCTGGCCCGGGAGTAGAGAGAGATGGCAGCGGAGTGGAGGGAGAAAGCGGAGTAGAGGGTGGAGATGATGGGGATGGGGAAGAGGGTGGAGAGGGTGGAGATGGCAGAACATCAGTGGGAGCAGAGGGAAGGGATGGGTTGGCAGGAAAAGTAGGATCAGGAGGAGGAGAGGAGGAAGCGGGAGAGAAGTAAGATGCATTGGCAAAGAAGGTGACATCAACAGAGACAAATTGCTTGCGGGTAACGGGGTCAAAGCAACAATAACCTTTCTGAGTGGGAGAGTACCCCAGAAAGACACATTTAGTGGCACGTGGTGAGAGTTTATCACGGGTGGCAGCGGAGAGTGCACAAAGGCAGTGCACCCAAAGATGTGCAGAGGAAGAGGAAAGGGATCCTTGTCCGGATAAAGAATGGAGAAGGGGGTAGCACCGTGGAGAACTGTGGAGGGAAGGCGATTGATGATATAGCAGAGGAGGACAGCATAGCCCCAATAGGAGCGAGGAACATGCATTTGAGTCATCATAGTGCGAGCGACATCAAGGAGGTGACGGTTTTTTGCGTTCCGCCACCCCATTTTGTTGTGAGGTGTAGACACAGCTTGTTTGACGAATAACACCATGGTGAAGACAAAAAGAGGAGAAGTCTTGGCTATGATATTCCTTAGCATTGTCAGAATGAAGGATCTTAATAGACGTATCAAACTGAGTCTTAACCATAGAATAAAATGACGTCCAAACAGAGAACAGCTCGGAGCGATCTTTGAGAAGATACACCCACGTACACCGAGAGAAATCATCAATGAAGGTGACAAAATAGGAACTACCCCGACCGATGGTGAGGTTAGGAGCGGGACCCCATATGTCAGAGTGAACGAGGTCGAACGGATGGAAGAGCCCGACTTTGTGTTGGTGGGAAGGATGAGCGGTGATGTTTGCCAAGTTGACATGCATCACAGTTTAGAGGAGGATGATGATGAGGGAGGTGCGGCAGGAGCTGGCGTAGAATTCTGGAGGAGCATGTCCAAGACGAAGATGCCATTGGAGAAATCTGTAGAGGAGGAGGAGAAGGCGGATAGAGCAGAGACATTGTCGAGGAAGTAGAGGCCACCACTCTCAGTCCCGTAGCAATCGTCCGTTGGGAGTCCGGATCCTGAAAAGCAGAAGAGGTAGGGGTGAATAAGACAGAACACCATAGTTGCTTGCATAAAGAAGTAACCGATAGTAAATTGCATGGAAACTTGGGCACATAGAGGGTATCAGCCAGGCACAGAGATGGAGTGACTTGAACCATGCCCATCCCATGGACCGGTGAGGGAGATCCATCGCAACAATGACTGGAGCAATTGAGCATGTGTTTCAAGAAGAAAGAAACATTGAGGATTGCCTGTTATATGATTTGTTGCACCAGAGTCAATTAGCCATCTTCTGCGGGTACATGTGAGCACTACCAGAAGAGGTGACCACCGAGGCGGACATACTGGAGGAGGGGAAAGCCATGGAAGCAAGAGAGGAGCAAACCGTGACGATAAGAACAAGCCGCGAGAAGAGGAAGAAGCCGAACGGTGAAGCGAAGAAGAGAAAAGAGCACCAAGTCGGGCGAACAGAAAACAGGTCGTGCGGCTAGGAAGGCCACTACCAAGAAGCAAAGTAAAGGGGAAGAAGTCGCACGGCTTGAAAAAGTCGGGCGAACAGAGGAGAACAAGTCACACGGCTAAAGATGAGGCCGGGGCGACAAGCAAGCTGGAGCGGGTAGAAGGAAACAGGTCGAGGCGACTAGTAAACAGGCCGCAGCGACTAAGAGGAGCAGCGAGAAGAGAAGCAAGGAGAAACAAGCCGCACGAACAGGGCAGCGGTCAAAAGAGAAGGCAAGCCTCAAAGACAGGTCGCGGGAAGACGAGAATCAAGCGGATGGAAAGAAGTCGAGCGGCTAGAAGGTAGCCCGCGCGAACATAAGAAGAAGCTGAATAAGGAGGAAAAGATCGTTTCCTCTGATACCATGTTAGAAATGAACAAAAAACAAGCCGAAAGTGGAGCTAAAACAAACCTGAGTAGGTTTTAACAGAAACTTTATTATCTGAAAACAGTATCTATTACAAAGGTATGCCCTGCCTTATATAGAATGGAGGAGAGATGAGAGAATACAAATAAGAGATGTGGGACTAAAAATTTACAGGACTAAGCGGACTATACAAAATAAACCGCACAAGCCGCGCGGTTAGACAGAAGGGCTAACCGTACGGCTACCATCAGAGAGAAAGAGAGAACTGTCAGGGTAGACCGCCAGACCGCCCATCTCCAAGCCGGCTGAGACAAACCGCCAGACCGCGCGGTCTTCAACCCGCCAAGACAGACCGCCAGACCACCCGGTCACCATCTTTAACAAGAAACATTTTGTCGAGTATCATAATGCAATTCGTTGTGTATAGTAGGAATTCGTCGAGTATTGCAAGTCTTATTCGCCAAGGGTTGTGCAATTCGTCGAGTATCCATGTAATTCGTCGTGTATACTCGCCGAATTTGGCCAGGACTTAGAATATTTTGCCGTTTTGCTAGGATTCATCGTGTATGGCCCTTAGCGTGGTTTTAGGGCTTGTTTAGGTATGTCTTTGGGTTTGGGCTTGGGTTTTGGTTTGGGGGGGGGTATTTGGGTATGATGTTTATTTGTCTAGGTAGGTTAGCAGTGGATAAAGGACCACCAACTAGACGCCGATTTGTGGGTCATTACACTTGGTGCGTTGGTTTGGTCTCTGTTTTGTGGCCTATTGGGTTGGTTGGGCCAGGTGGCCACCACAGTGCCATTGTGAGACATTTGGGTCTGGTAGTTTGGGTTTGGACGTTTTGGTCACCGACTCCGGCCCGGTTGTTTTTACAAAGGGTTAACGATTCACGTTTTCGAGCTGTTTTGTGCTCAGTTTGTTTCTTAGACCAGTCTATGTTATTTTATGCTAATCCTTGCAGATTTTATCGAAGCACGACTTCGTTCCCCACTTGGTGCAAATGTTCATTTAACTTTTTTATTATAAACTTTTACTTTACCTGTTTTATTTGGCTTATCAGCTGTGATTTTCAGTATTTCTTATAACTGGGTTTGGTAAACCCTTTCTTGCCTTTGTACCTTTTACCTGTTTATTTCCTTTGACACTTGTATTTTCTTGCTGAGGTGTTCTTCTTTTGAATGCCTCGGCTTCAGGGTTGTAGCCAGTGGAGCGGTTGTGTTGGGTAGTATCTTTTGGACTGTAGTGGTTGTAGTAGTTTTCCGCACCATCGTGAGGTAGTTGTTGTTTTGGTTGTTAGTTCCGACTTGCATACTTTCATTAGGTTCGTGTTAGGTTGTTGACGCTCACTGGCAGTTTTCTTTTGGATTATTTAATATTCTACCAGCTGCTAGTTTATCTCTTTGTGGTTGTTTTTACTTGCTCTCTGGGAAGGTTTTATGCTTGGTTGCATGATGAGTATTTTAAGGTATAAAATTACTATTATTACATCATACATGCCATATTTGAAAACCTAAATCACTATATTTAACGGTCGTAAAAGCTACTTTTACTAGAATTATAAATCTATAGTCTTGCATGCCATGAGTTGTCCTCTAGGGATGTTTATACTCATGTAGGACATCTAATCTTGTAAATAAAGTATTTCCATAGCATATAATCATCGTTTTTTCTTGTGGACTAGATGAGCCACTGAGGCTAGGGATACAGCTAACCGCTTAACCTAAGCTGGATTTTCTCTAAATAACTTATAGATCCTTTATAAAGGAGTTAAGTTGGAGTTTTTCCTGAACGTCTGCAGTTATCCCCTGCTGACGTGGCATCATAACGTACATTTTCCCTTATCCTAATATATTGTTAAATGTGAGGAAAATGCGGGTTGTGACAGTTGGTATCAGAGGGATAAGTTGTTTGAAAATTGGTCAAATATCTTTCTCAGGTTTGTGTTAGTTGTCTAGTTTCATTTCATACACACAACGATGTATCATCAGTACGTCTTGGCTGAAGCATGAACACTACACTCATAAGCATGATAAGAAGTATACGGTACATATTATGTAGTATGGGATGCATAATATGTGTTTTTATATGGATCCTCATAGGAGACAACATATGACTGTTATGTAATATGGGATGCATAACATCATCACATGAATGCACATTAGATTTTGATATTCGTTGCATGTGATATTATGTGGTATGGGTGCATAATATTTCATGTGTGCGCCGCTCATAACATGCATTAAGGCCTTTTTAGATTGCATGGAACAATATCTATGACATAACATTGCATCAGCACACGTGCCAAGCTAAAGATTTATATGATGACATACGTACACACATGGTTTTGAGTCAATAGAATAAGAATTCATGCATTAATGGTTTAGGCACATGAGTTAATAGAATGATGGTATATCATCCTAAGTTTAGGTATGGCATCATAAATGAAAATCCTAGAGCAATTTAGCAACATGAGCAAGTGTTTACTTATGTATTGTCTGAACTAAGTTATTTGGTTCTAGCGGTTAAGTTAGGTTTTGATTAGATATTCATTGTTTGATTAGAAGCCGCCTAAGCGTCTAGTGATGAGGTCGACTCCCAGTCGGATGGAGAATCGTCTAGCGCCCAGAGTGCGGTCGTGATAGAAGGATTACTCTAGAGCAATGAGGCTCTGTCAAGGTAAATGCTGGAGATACAGTCACAAATCCAGGCATTGTTATCGGTTGTTGCTAGTCAGCCGCCTAGAGTGCAGGACCCGGCCGTGGGCCAGACTATTCTCGTTCATGTTCCCCCTACTACTAGGGTGCCCCCGGTCTTGTTGCCACTAGAGGTGATGTTTATTTCGCATTTCTAGAGATTGGGAACCCCTACCTATAATGGTAGAGTAGACTTTATGTATTTGAATGATTGGATTATAGCCATCAAGGAGATGTTTGCTTACTCAGGAGTTTCAGTGGACCAGAGAAGGATGGTCACTGCATATCAGGTTAAGGGACTTACAAAGAGTTAGCGGCTGAGAGAGAAGGAAAACCTTAAGAATGGTTATTCATGGGAATCCTTCAAGAAATTGCTGTTGAAAAAGTTTCTGCCATTGGTCGAGAAGGACTGTTCGATGAATGATTTTCTGCATCTAAAGCAAAGGCAACTCACCGTTAGCGAGTACGAGGTGGAGTTCGGCAAACTGTGTTATTTTTCCCCTGACATGGTGTATTCAGAGACTAGTCGAGTTAAACATTTTCTGGGTGGTCTTTAAAATGACATCCAATAGCTAGCTAGTGCTTATGGATCTAAAAGCTATGCTGAAGTTGTGTAGGTTGCTCTGAAGGTTGAAGCGATTGATAATGCTAAGAATCTAGGTCAACAAATGAGGAACGATAAGAGAAAGACTGGTGAGGGTAAGAGTTCCCAGGAATCTGGTGCTGCTTCGAGGAGAAGGAGTAAAGGGATATGCAGTTTCTGTGGGCGGTCAGGCCAACCATTTGAAAGATGTTATAAGAGGTTAGGAGCCCAGGAGCAAAAGCAAGTTCATGCGATTTAGAGTGCTACTAAGGGATATTTGGTTTGTTCTGCATGTAAGCAGAGGGGGCACAACGCAGCCCATTGTTGGGGAAAGGAGAGGGCTTGCTACTAGTGGGGACAGAAAGGACATTTCAGGTCGAAGTGCACGCAGGCTTAGCCCCTGTTGCAACCAGTTTCATTTCAGGCCTTGCAGCTACTGCCGCCATTGGACAAGGGGAAGGGCAAGCTGAACGTGGTGTCTTTAGAGGAAGCTCAGACGTTTACTCAAGTGATTTCAGGTTAGATCCTAACCTAGTTCTATCTTTTAGTTTATAGCTATAGTTTCGACGTTTGTTCCCTTAGTTGCGTATATGATTTTATAGGAAAGTTTAAGGTCAAGAACCGCTGTGCGCATGTTCTTTTCGATTCCGGTGCTACCCACTTGTTCGTGGCTAGAACCTTCGTAGAGAGTCAGTGTTTGACCCTCGATCTTGTTGGCGACACGTTTCCTGTCAAGTTTCCCTCTATCGATTCAGTTGTATCAGACCAAGGCATTCAGAGTTATTTGATTCTGTTAGGAGATTTTCTGGCCGTTGCTGATCTGAAGGTGATAGACTTGGATGATTTTGACATGATTTTGGGCATGGACTGGATGTCAAAGTATAATGCAGTTATCCAGTGCAAGGTCAAGTGCTTGGAATTCAAGATGGAAAATGGTCAACCTATGAGTGTTTATGGTTTTCTGCACCAAGTTTCTTCGATCATTTCTGTGGTACATGCTCTGAAGCTTGTAAATTCCAGATGTTATGCCTGTTTGGTTTCAGTGTTGGCAACCGGTGGTAGTTTGCCGCATGTGGAGGAGATTGCTGTAGTGCGTGAGTTTCCTGATGTTTTTCCTAATAATCTTCCGGGTCTTCCACCTGAGAGAGACGTGGATTTCATCATAGATTTGGAGCCGGGTAGCCGTCCTATTGCGAAAGCACCGTATTGTATGACCCCGCGCGAACTTGAGGAGATGCGTACTCAATTGGATGAGTTGCTGCAGAATGGATTCATTAGACCAAGTTCTTCACAGTGGGGAGCTCTTGTGCTGTTTGTGAAGAAAAAGGGCGGATCAATGAGATTGTGCATTGATTATAGAGAGCTGAATAAGGTAACCATCAAGAATAGGTATCCCGTGCCGAGAATAGATGACTTGTTTGATCAGTTGCGTGGTAGGACTGTATTTTCAAAGATTGACCTCCATTCAGGCTACCATCAGTTGAGGATTCGTGAGACAGATATTTCACGGACTACTTTTCATTCACGGCATGGACAATTCGAGTTCTTGGTGATGTATTTTGTATTGACCAATGCACCCTCTGCCTTTATGGATGTGATGAACATAGTGTTTAAGGATTTCCTGGACCGTTTTGTGGTTGTATTTATTGATGATGTTCTGTTATACTCTCTCAGTGTTGAAGAGCATGCACAATACTTGCGTCAAATTTTGTCTTCTTTGAGGGAGCATAAGTTGTATGCTAAGCTAAGCAAGTGTGAGCTTTGGCTTCCTCAAGTTTCTTTTCTGGGTCATGTGGTTAATAAGGATGGGATTTCTATGGACCCCGAGAAGATATCTGTTATAATGGATTGGATAAGACCTACTACACCCAAAGAGATAAGACGTTTCCTAGGGTTGGCAGGATATTACAGGAGGTTTATGGAAGGTTTCTCTACATTATCTGCGCCGCTGATGAAGCTTACGCAGTAGAACACAACTTTTGTTTGGAGCAATAAGTGTGAGGAGACTTTTCAGGAATTAAAAAGGGGATTGTGTACTGCTTCGATTTTGGCCTTGCCTACCGAAGGGATAGAGTATGCTGTGTATATAGATGCATCGCACGTTGGACTTGGTTGTGTGTTGATGCAAGAAGGCAAAGTGTGTAAGACCCCCCTCCCGGAAAACAAAACACGGCACGAAGGGGGTCTTATGCCCAGAACAGCCTCCTTGCGGTAGCATTAGTATACAGGCTAACCGGTACCACAAGACGCCTATTCTGCTGGCTACATCCAATATCAATCATTGCCAACCCAACCAAAGTATAATATAGAAGTCAATCCACACATAAGCATAATAAGTACAAAAGTACATCAAGACAAGAAGCTACAAAAATCTTCTAAAGTATCAGATTACAGCAAAAACATGCCAAAGGGGCCACATCAAAACCTCTCGCAACTCACATCGGTGACTGACTGTAACGATGACACCGTCCCTTCAGGCCCTATTGTCCTGGCCTAGCTGTCCTGTAGCATAGTCTGCGGCTGCTCTACCTACCGGGTATCCTCCTAAAAAGGAAGATGTAGCAACCGTTAGTCAAAAAGACTAAGTGGCTTTCACATCCGCTCCCCCGACGACTCCTCGGCACCGGGCGGAGAAAGGAACAAGGGTACAATATATAAATAACAATATAAGCAAGTACAAGCAGGTGGATTAAGTACACATATCGAGGATAGTAATAGAATAAAAGTATAACATGATTAATACTAGTCTACTCTAGCAATTCTACACAAACTATATCAATCCATCAAGTATATAAATCTAAAACAGGAAAGTAACTTAACTTATAAGAATGCACATACAGACTTATAAGTTAAGGATCGGTTTTGCAGTAAAGTAACTCGTCGTATAGGAGTGCCCATACAAACTTATACGATGATGATATTGATATGTAATGTATTATAATGGAATGTATGCAATGCAATGACTCACCCATGAACACGCACATGCAATTACTATGTCGACACAGACTTGTAGTTCCAACTTTTCGAGCAGGTAGCTAACCTCCCAGGCGTCAACCGTCATCACTAGGCCGTGATTGTAGAGCGGGCTTCTCTATTACTAAGCGGGCATCCACACTACTTCGCTTAGGCCTCCGCATGCCACAACGCTAAGAACACAACAATGGAGCCCCCATGCGTATTGCGGCTCAACGGGAGTCTCGGGTAGATGTGCACCGAGAACCATGCCCCGAACTGGCCTTGTGTGAACCGAAAGGAGCGTCGAAAAAAGCACGAGAACCAAGCCCAACCATCCACTTGGTGCAGAAGTAGCCCCGTGAAATGAGCACCGAGGACCAAGCCCAACCGCCCAAGGTCTAGCTGTCAACTCCCGTCGGTGTGACGACTGGCGAGCTTGTAGACCTGCCACACAATCCTTAACCCAGGATTACGACATCGCGTGTTGACTCACACCGCATGCAATTCCATATCACCATGGTACGGAAGGAGACCCGGGAATGAACACCAAGGACCAAGCCCAACAGTCCATTTATGACTCTTCTCAACACTATCCAGACTAGTGCGGTCAAACACCCACACCTACATCCTTTCACAATGCTACTCGTAGGGTGACACCACTCTAAGCATTGGACTACTAAATCCATTCCGTTAGAAAATTATTCACATGGCCATAGATTAGCATCCTACATTTCATTTCCAAATGATTTCAACAAATTATTAACTTGATGCGCATTTCTATTGGTTCACCAATTTCTACCAAATCGTTTAGTTTAAGTACGCTTCACATCTCAAATCATTTACGTGGGAATTCATTCATCAAACATCATCATGCATTGAACTATGATGGTTAACATAAAAGAGTTCACCCAACCTCAATGTCAATTTGCTACATTGTCTCTACCGAGTCCAAACACGACTCTACACCAATCCCAGAGTTTTAGGTGCAGGACACCTTCTGGACAGAGAATTTGACCAGAGATTCCTGAAACTACAAGAATCCAGTGAAGGCGTGTAACTACTCGTTGGAAAGGTATTTCCATGGGTTACAAATTTCGTGTTCAGACTACAACCCAGATCCGAAAGTAACACACTTGAAATCGGCCTTAAAGTCCACTGCATACAGAACACAATTTCTGCACGCTAGGTTTGTCGGCCGTCAATTTCATTCAGACTTTCCTGTGGCTACACACTTCATCTTAAGTTGTGCAACCACTCGTTGGAAAGGCATTTTAAAGGGCTTCGACTTTCGTGTTTAGTCGAAAGCTCAGTTCTGCAATATCACACCTGAAAATGGCCAAGAAGATTGCTGCGTGCAGAACACAGATTCTGCACGCATCTTAATGCGGAATGAACGACATTAGTTCATCTTCCTCCTCAAGCTGATCTTCCACAAATAACATCCAGACTTCCTCCCCCTTATTCACCCTTAAAAAGGCCACTTTTCTTCATGGAACCATCCTCCATCATCCATAGAAAGAGGGAGGGGTTGAAGACTTCTATTCCTAGAATGCAAGTCCTAGCATGACCTTCCCTAAGAAACTTCTCCTCTCAAATCTAGACTCTCTTGAGTCGATATCTCTCATAGGAAATAACTAAAGATCTAGCACCAAGGGAGAGGGGAGGAAGCTCACCTCATTTCCGGTGCTCCCACCATTTCTTTTATCTTTTCTCAGTTGTTGACCTCGATTCTTGGCGTTATCAATTGCCTCTACCTTTAAGGCAGCTTCCACCATACCAGCATAACTTGATGTCGCATAGGCACTTGCTAATTGCTGGATGTCACTCCTTAGCCCAGCCAGAAATCGCTTGCTTCTATTTTCATCGGAACTCACCAAGTCTGGGGCAAATCGGCTTAGCTTACTAAACTCGATTTCGTACTCACTAACCGTGAGCTGCCTCTGCTTTAAGTGCAGGAAATCATTCATCAGACGGTCCCTCTCGACCGATGGCAGAAACTTGCTCAGAAGTAGCTCCTTAAAGGACTCCCAGGAACACCTGTCCTTCAGACCTTCTTTCTCCCTCAGCCACCACCCCTTTGCTAACCCTTTGAGCTGATATGCGGCTAACATCACTTTCTGATCATCAGTGATCCCGGAGTATGAGAACATCTCCTCGATTGATATCATCCAATCGTCTAAGACCATGTAATCTGCCTTGCCATCATACGTCGGAGGCCTAAGTCGCTGAAACTGAGAAATAAAGGTCATCTCTGGTGGCACCACGACCGGAGGCACCAGAGGAGTGGGGAGAACAGGGATAGCTTGACCCACAACAGGGTCCTGAACTCTCGAAATTTGCCCTGCTACAACTGCTAACAAGGACTGGACCTGAGACTGCAAATCCACTACTTGCTTTGACAAGGATTCATTGCTTTGTCGCAGACCTTCTATCATTGCACTGCTCTGCGCACCTGAAGATTCTCCCTCCGATTGGGGAGTCAACCTTATCGAAGGACGCCTCGACATTCTAATGGAACAACAAAACACTAATCAGACACCTAGCCCACCCACTAGAACCAAACAACATACAAATAATACATACTTAAGTACTTGCTCATGCTGCTAACTTGCTCTGGGATTTCCAATAATGATGTTATGCTTATCCTACGATGATTCACTATCATCACACTAACTCTTGTGCTTAGATCGGGAATGCATGAATTTATATTCTTTTTGACTCAAAAATTATATGTGTACACATGTCATCCTGCAAATCTTTAGCTTGGCACGTTGTGCTTATGCAATGTTATGCTATGAATGATTGTGCTATGCATTCTAAAATGGCCCTAATGCATGTTATGAGCGGCGTACACATGAAAATGTTATGCATCCCATACTACATAACATTTCCATGCAACGAAAAAAGAAAATGTGCTAGCCGCATTCATGTGGTGAGGTTATGCATCCCATACTACATAACCCTCACATGTTGCCTCCTATGGTGGATCCATATACAAACACAAAGTATGCATCCCATACTACATAATATGCCTCGTATACTTCGTTTCATGCTATGAGTGTAGTGTTCGTGCTTCAGCCAAGACGTGCTGATGATATATCGGTGTGTGTATGATATGACTCTAAACACCTAATACTTACAGGGACAGGTTGCCCAACAATTTGTCAAGCAACCTCCCTCTGATACCAACTGTCACAACCCGCATTTTTCTCATTAATAAATAAATCAGAGCACGAGATAACTATGAGCTGTGATGCCACGTCAAGAAGGGGATAACTGCTGACGCTCAGGCAACACTCTATTCCTTCAAATCATAAGTTAAAATGAATAGAAAACTGATTTTTTAAATTAATTGGCCGTATCCCTCGGCTCAGTGGATCAGATAGTCCACGGTTTGAAAACTATTTTTATACGTAGCGGAAAAATACCTCATTTATGCTTAACATCCTAAAAGAGCGCATAAGTGTCCTAAGAGGACAACTTACACTATGCAAGACCTAGATTTCAATTTATACTATTTATAAGGAAAACAATCTTTTTACGCATTTGGAAAATAATGATTGAGCTTTTAGACAACATGCTGATCATGCAATACATATAGTAGTTTTTTTTATAGGTTTTAAAGTAACTAGCAACCTAGCATAAAACCTTCCCAGAGAGCAAGTGAAACTACCACAAAACAGGTAAACTAGCAGCTAAGCAAAGACTTAGTATCACAAAGGAAAATCACCAACGAGCGTCAACAACCTGACACGAACTCGCTGGCGAGCATGCATGTCTGTACTACTACAAAGCTAAAGAACTACCTCAACAAGTGAGGAAAACACTGCCACAACGCAGTCCACAAGGAAACTCCTGAAATTAGCCGTTCAGCCGGCTACAGACCTGAACCTGAGGCATTCAAAAGAAGAACACCTCAGCAAGAAATAATAAAACAAGAGGCAAAGAAACATCAGATAATAATCGAATGAAAAGAGCAGAAAGAAAAGGGTTACCAACCCTGCAAGAGAAATGCTGAAAATCTCAGCTAAAGAATCCAAAAAGGGACAAAATGTAAGTATAACAATCAGTAAAGTGAGAGAAATGCATCAAGTACTAAAACGTACCAAACTCCGCTAAAGCCTGCAGAGACAAAAAGGAAACCAATATGCATCAAATGAACAGTATGAAAGGAACTAACAGTCCTAAACTTGTAAATCGTTAGCACTGGCACAAATCCCAAACCTGTGTCAGAGACTAAGAACAGTCACAACCGAACAACCAGGTCCAGGTGTCTCAAGAGTATTAAAGGGGCCGCCACAGGGTCCACACACATAGAGTTCCAACCTCTTACAGGAACCCAAAATGTCCAAAGGAGGGAATGGTGGTGGCCACGACTCGAACTCCCCCGGTACCATACTCCCTCAGAAACCCAGCTACCACATGCTAAGGATCAACGATTCGGCGCCAAAACTAGCCGACAACACCACTTAGAAACTACCAAGTTCTACAACCAAAACCCGCCGAATTATTTCCCCCTACCCGCCGAATTATTTCCCCCTACCCGCCGAATTATTTCCCCCTACCCGCCAAATTCAACTTAAAATAACTTCCGAAACTTCCTAGTTTAGGCCGACTACACGCCCTAACCTAGGAATATTTCTAGTCTCACCTATACTATTCCGGTATTCTACGACAAGGAGAATTAATAAAGCGAAATACAACTTCATGGAGGCACGCAAGAGGGAGAAATCCACTTGCCTCAAATCGTTCTTGAAAACGTCCTCCCAAAATACTCCACCACGTAGATCCGTCCAAAAGGGGGCACGCGGAGACGAGATCTACGAAAAAATGGACAACCGGGGTTAGGGCCGAAAAAATCTAAGGCGAAACGGTCACCGAAACCGGAAAAGCTTACCGCGATCTCGAAGCTCTCGCCGAGAGCTTTCCAACGCCGCGATCGGATCGAAATTCCGTCCACCGGATCGGCTGTGGCGGCCGCCGGAAGAATCGCGAACGAGAGGATCCGCACTCGCCTAATATTTTCGCACAGGAGGGGATGCTGGTTCAGAGGAAGAAGAAAGGTTTTTTTTTTCTTTTATTCTTATATATATATATACTTAATATAATTATATTAATAATAATATATAAATAATAATATTAATCAAAAGGGGGGGGGGCTGCTCGGTGAGAATGATTCTCACCGAATACATGATTCAGTGAGAATCATTCTCACCGAATCATCATTCTCACCGAATTCATGATTCGGTGAGAATCATTCTCACCGATTCTTTTCTTTTTTTTTATTTTATTATTTCTTTATATATATATATAAATAATATTTATAATTATTATAACATGATATAACTTTATATCGTTACGGAGGGCCAAACGCGCGCCGAATCGAACCAAATTCGCACCGTAGGCGAATGACGACGCTATGAATCCAATGGCGAAGTCGAAATTGAATTCCGACGCATCGTTTTCGAGATAATAATTTCTAAAGTTAACGGCGTACACGAAAACATACAAACTTCAATCGCGCGCCGAGGCTCCAAAAATGCTCGGAACGCGACGAAACTTGACGAGCAAGTCTAAAATTAGCCGATCTAATTTCCTAATGTAAAATTTTCCACTCCCGACGCAAATCCCAAAATTTGGCCGGTCAAACCTAACGAATGCAAAACGCGCTAACGACAAGGTCGGTAACAAAATCCGACGAACAAAACTCGGGCAAATTTCTCCCGAAGCCAAAACACAAGCATTCCCCCAAGAGGCTCCACCGAGTCACCAAACAGACTCCGGCTCGCTAGGGATTCTTGCTAGCAGGCATCACCAAGCCACGCAGGGAACCTAAAGAGCTAAGAGCACGCTCAAACAACGTCACATGACCAACACGCGCCAACATAACGCTCTGACGTCATAATACGTCAAATAAGAAATTAAATAAATCACTGGAAAATCGGGGGCGTTACATTTGTCGCCAACCCACTATCGACTGGCACTTGATCGACCACGATCACTTGCGAAGGTTCTTGCACCGCCTTCCGTAGTACCGATATATGGAATACATCATGAAGGCCACTAAGCTCCACTGATAGCTTCAAACGATAAGCTGATTCACCAATACGCTCCAAAACCTCAAACGGTCAAAGGTACCTCGGGCTTAGGTTCTTCAAGAACCGCACCCGCGAGACACCCTTGAACAGCTTGATCTTCAAGTATACCCAGTCGCCAACAACGAACTCCACGTTACTGTGCTTGGCATTATAGTACTTCGCTTGCCGGTCCTGAGCAATAAGCAACCTCTCTCGGATCGTTCAAACCAATGAAGTAGCATCTTCCACCTCTTGTCGCTTGTACAACTTTGACTCACCCGTTTCCAACCAGGAAAACGACGTGCGATATCTTCTACCATAAAGGGCCTCGAATGGCGCCATTTGTATACTCGCCGGGTAGCTATTATTGTACGCGAACTCCACCAAGTATAGATGGTCTTCCCACTGCTTCCCGAAGTCCAAGACACACAAGCGAAGCATGTCTTCCATTATCCTATTAACCCTCTCGGTTTGCCCATCCGTCTGCGAATGGAAGGCTGTGCTAAAGCTCAGCTTCATTCCCAACATCTGCTGCAACAGCCTCCAATCAGTCTGACACACTCGGGACGCACATACGCCCGTCTTTCTAAAACAATCCATCCACAACCTCATATTGGAAGTTTGACTCATCCAAAGCCTCTATCATGAGTTGCTTCATGCTGCTATCCACATCCAAAGCCTGCCGAATCCGATCAGCCAGGTCATACTGAACTTCCGTCCAGTTCAATAGTGCTTCAGCACTTGACTGCTTATCCACGCAAGAGATCTCCAATGCCTCTAACTCCCAAACCAACCGCTCGTCATGGAACGACAGCCAAATTGCTTGAGCTGGGGCCCGACGACTCAACACGTTAGCAATCACATTGCCTTTACCAGGCACGTAGTGGATCTTGAATGTATAGTGTCCCAGGAACTCCATCCATCTACATTGCTGCATGTTCAGATCTTTCTGATCCAACAAATATTTCAGGCTCTTATGGTCGGTATAGATATCGACCCTTACTCCACACAAGTAGTGCCTCCACAGCTTCAAGGAAAAAATCACGACCACTAACTCTAAGTCATGGACCGGATAATTCCTCTCGTGCACTTTCAGTTGTCTCAAGCCATACGCTATAACGCTTTCATGTTGTAGTAGTACGCAACCCAAACCACTGCCTGAAGCATCTCTATAGATTTCAAAACATTCGGTCCCACTCGGCAAACTCAGCACAGGCGCCATGGTCAACTGACACTTCAATTCCTCAAAAGCTCGCGCACACTCCGGCGTCCAAACAAACTTCTGCTCCTTCCTCGTCAAAGTAGTGAGAGGTAACGCTACCCGCGAGAAGTTTTCCACGAAGCGCCTATAATAGCCGGCAAGCCCCAGAAAGCTCCGGACTTCCGCTATCGTAGAAAACTCAGTCCACTCTCATATCGCAATAATCTTCGCCGGATCCACTGCAATACCTTCCCCACTCACTATATGACCGAGGAACGCAACTGAGGACAACCAAAACTCGCATTTCGAGAACTTGGCGTACAATTGATTCCTCCTTAGCGTCTCCACTGCAATACCTTCCCCACTCACTGGAAACTCGTAATTCACGTATCTCGTACTGAGCGCTGTCTTAGGGATATCACTCTCCCTTATCCTCAGCTGATAGTAACCAGACTTGAGATCGAATTTAGAGTACACCGTCGACCCGAATAACTGATCAAAGAGATCATCAATCCTTGGGATCGGGTACTTGTTCTTTTCCGTTAGCCTGTTTAGATCCCGATAATCGATACACTACCTCAAGATCCCATCCTTCTTCTTAACAAAGAGGACCGGTGCACTCCAAGTTGAAAAACTTGGACGCACATATCCTTGCTCCAACAACTCCTGAAGTTGCACCTTCAGCTCTGCCATTTCCTTTGGCGCTAGCCGATACAGAGATTGTTATATAGGCTTCGCACCTAGTACTAGCTCAATCGTGAAATAAATTTCCCATTGAGGTAGGGCTCCAAGAAGATCGGCAGGGAACACATCAGGGTACTCCGATACCACTGAAATACTATCCATCGTAGGCTTAGGCTTTGCAACCTCCACTAGTGTAAAGAACAGCTCTGCTCCAACACGAACCGCCTTAACCACCTGAAGAGCAGACATCAACGTCTTGCTCGACCCTTTTAAGCCCGAAAAAGTCGTCTCACGACCTGCTCCCAACTTGACTTCCTTGCGACTGCAATCAATATAGGCTTGCTGCTACGAGAGCCAGTCCATGCCAAATATAACGTTGAACTCTACCGGCTGTAGTAACGACGCTTGCAGATCGAACTCTTGATTCCCAATGCGGATCTTAACGCCGCAGATTCTATCCGCTTGCATCGAACACCCATTCGGTAACAACACATCCAACATTTCCTTTGCCATCAAAGAAGGTACTCCGATGCGCGATATGAATCCTTCGGATAAGAAGGAGTGTGAAGCTCCCGTATCAAAGAGTGCTCTTGCCGGATTCTCACAAATCAAAGCAAATCCTAAACAAGCAGTGGTAAGGTAACACACACATAACATGTATAAAACAATTTGACTTGGTATAATTTTAAACCATACCTGTCAATACATCCTCTTGTTTAATGGCCTCCTGTTGGCCAAGATTATAAACCATTGGTTGAGCCAGAGCATAATGGGATGCGGTTGACTCCACTGCCTTGCCCTTTTCTTCATATGATGCTCTCGGCTTCCTTTCGGACTTGGGACGTCCGCTCCAGCAGTCACAGGCAAAGTGCCCCGGCTTTCCACAAGTGAAACATGCACCCGGGGTCCGACCCGTAGTCGCCCCAGAAGCACCAGAAGAGGGGGCTGGACCCCAAGTCCTAGCCTTCTTGTGGAACCTTCGATAGTTGTACTTTGAAGTAGTTGGTACTTTGAACTCAGACTTCTTATCACCCAAGCTTTTCTTCGCTTGAACATTCTTCATGTCCTTCTCCAAAGACCAAGCCGTGTTGACTAGGGTCAAGAAAACCTGCGTTATCGGCCCCGAGAGTAGTAGCCTCAAGTCATCTCTTAGACCTTCGTAGAAACGGTTGGTCTTACGCTCCTTATCCATGAACATAGAGCTAGCATACCGACCCAACCGAGTAAATTGTGGAGATACTCATCCACGCTACTCTCTCCTTGCACCAACCTCTGGAACTCATTCTCCAATGTTATCCTTTGCGTCGAAGGGAGGTACCTAGCCAAGAACAATCTCAAGAACTCCTCCATCGAGACGTCCACAAGTTGCCTTCCTCTCAAGAGATGCAGCTCCAAACCCTCCCACCACAGCCTAGCATCTCCATCCAACAAGAACGTAGCTATAGTGGTCATCTGCCACTCCTCCGTCTCTGTCGCTATCAATACTCTCTTCACACGGGAGAGCCAGTCTTCAGCTTGAGATGTGGTTCCCAACCCCGAGAATATCAGAGGATTAAAGCTCATGACATGTTTGAGCTGTCTCTCAGATGCTCTCCTCGACACCAACGGCTCCACTACTACCTGCTCCACTCTTCTCGGCTCAACCTCTAGAAGAGGTACCTGCTCCATCCCAGGAGCGGGCTGCTGCATCTGCCTTGCAGGATGCACATTGATCATGGCAAACACTGCTTCGGCAACCAATCGTATGGTTTTAGCCAATGGAGGTGTTGCAAGAGCATCATTTGGTGCACTACTAGCCTCAGAAACTCGGCGTTCTGACGGCCCAGCACTTCTTCTGGTCACCTATAGTGGTACAAAACACCGTTAAGCGACCATACAAAATTGCAAAAAGCAATTATAGGAACGCGCAGGTTCCTCAAGCACGTGTATTTTCATTCTTAAGTGGGCATTCATGGGTTCCTCAGGCCACGAATTCATTTTAAGCCTGACCCAAACCAGTAGTCTAATACCAAATTGTAACACCCCCTATCCGTCGCATAACATATAGCAGTAGGTTCGGCCGGGGCCCGACGCCATATACCACAAACAGACCGGGTGGTTACTCAATGGAAACCATCCAACCAATGACAACGTCCTACACAAAGCATTCTAGCGGAAGTAATTTAAGGTTACAAGATTAAGAACCCGGCAAAAAGCATGAATGTCCACTACCCAAAACAAATAGGAATGAAGGTACAAATACACAAGTACTGGCCTTATGGCCTTACAATTATTTTCCACAAATTACATGTTTTTCAAACCTCGGCACGCAGGCCGGCCATACATGAATAAAAGAAAACACTCAGAATTAGGCCTTTGAGGGCCGGCTCAGCAACTTGGGCTTTAGCTCGCTATTTACCGCTTGGCTCCGTAGCACCTGCAAGCAACAATCCACCGCACGGTGGCAAACAAAAGCAACAGTCAGCTATGCTGACCAAATTATAACGATCACGCCCCCAAACTCAGGGCGGCGATGCTCCTTCCCTGTAATTTATTAGCATAACCAAGCAGTAATGTAGCAACACTACATCACAGGTGCAGGCACGCACGACCACACGTCTCGTGCTCTCAGGACACATTCTCGGTGATCACGGTCAAAGTCCGCCGACTCACCACCGCTGTAACGCCCCCGATTTTCCAGTGATTTATTTAATTTCTTATTTGGCGTATTATGACGTCAGAGCTTTTTGTTAGCACGTGTTGGTCGTGTGACGTTGTTAGAGCGTGCTTTTAGCTCTTTAGGTTCCCTGCGTGGCTTGGTGATGCCTGGTAGCAAGATTCCCTAGCGAGCCGGAGTCTGTTTGGTGACTCGGTGGAGCCTCTTGGAGAATGCTTGTGTTTTGGCTTCGGGAGAATTTGCCCGAGTTTTGTTCGTCGGATTTTGTTACCGACTTTGTCGTTAGCGCGTTTTGCGTTCGTTAGGTTTGACTGGCCAAATTTTGGGATTTGCGTCGCGAGTGGAAGATTTTACATTAGGAAATTAGATCGGCTAATTTTAGACTTGCTCGTCAAGTTTCGTCGCGTTCCGGACATTTTTGGAGGCTCGGCGCGCGATTGAAGTTTGTATGTTTTCGCGTACGCCGTTAACTTTAGAAATTATTATCTCGAAAACGGTGCGTCGGAATTCGATTTCGACTTCGCCGTTGGATTCGTAGAGTCGTCATTCGCCTACGGTGCGAATTTTGTTCGATTCGGCGCGTGTTTGCCCTCCGTAACGATTTAAGGTTATATCGTTTTTATATAAATATAAATATTATGTATATATATTTATTAAATTTTATAAAGAATTAATTAAATAAATAAAAAAAAAAGTAAAAAGTAGAAGGGGAGATTCGGTGAGATGATTCTCACCGAATTATGAATTCGGTGAGAATCATCTCACCGAACAGCCCCCCCCCCCCCCCCCCCCCTTATCTTAAGTGTTAAAATTATTATTTTATTATATATTTATTATTATGTTAAATTTATATATATTTTTTAGTTAAAGAAGAAAACCGTCTTCTTCCTCCGATTGCCAGCAGCCCCCCCCCACCTGTGCGTAAAATCTTAGACGAGTGCGGAACCTCTTCGTTCGCGAATTTTCCGGCGGCCGCCACCGCCGATCCGGTGGACGGAATTTTGATCCGATCGCGGCGTTGGAAAGCTCTCGGCGAGAGCTTCGAGATCGCGGTAAGTTTTTCCCGTTTCGGTGATCGTTTCGCCATAGATTTTTTCGGCCCTAACCCCGGTTGTCCGTTTTTTCGTAGATCTCGTCTCCGCGTGTCCCCTTTTGGACGGATCTACGTGGTGGAGTATTTTGGGTGACGTTTTCAAGATCGATTTGAGGCAAGTGGGTTTCTCCCCTCTTGCGCGCCTCCATGAGTTGTATTTTTGCTTTATTTTCTTTTCTCCTTGTCGTAGATTAGGTGAGATAGGAATATTCCTAGTTTAGGGCTTGTGATCGGCCTAAACTAGGAAGTTATCAGAATTTATTTTTAAGTATAATTCGGCGGGTAGGGGGAAATAATTCGGCGGGTAGGGGGAAATAGTTCGGCGGGTAGGGGGAAATAGTTCGGCGGGTTTTGGTTGTAGAACTTGGTAGTTTCTAAGTGGTGTTGTCGGCTAGTTTTGGCGCCGAATCGTGGATCCTTAGCATGTGGTAGCTGGGTTTCTGAAGGAGTATGGTACCGGGGGAGTTCGAGCCGTGGCCACCACCATTCCCTCCTTTGGACATTTTGGGTTCCTGTAAGAGGTTGGAACTTTATGTGTGTGGACCCTGTGGCGGCCCCTTTAGTACTCTTGAGACACCTGGACCTGGTTGTTCGGTTGTGACTGTTCTTAGTCTCCGACACAGGTTTGGGATTTGTGCCAGTGCTAACGATTTACAAGTTTAGGACTGTTAGTTCCTTTCATACTGTTCATTTGATGCATATTGGTTTCCTTTTTGTCTCTGCAGGCTTGAGCGGAGTTTGGTACGTTTTAGTACTTGATGCATTTATCTCGTTTTACTGATCGTTTTACTTACATTTTGTCCCTTTTTGGATTCTTTAGCTGAGATTTTCAGCATCTCTCTTGCAGGGTTGGTAACCCTTTTTCTTTCTGCTCTTTTCATTCGATTATTATCTGATGTTTCTTTGCCTCCTATTTTATTATTTCTTGCTGAGGTGTTCTTCTTTTGAATGCCTCAGGTTCAGGTCTGTAGCCGGCTGTGCGACTAGTTTCAGGAGTTTTCTTGTGGACTGCGTTGTGGCAGTGTTTTCCCCTCGTGTTGAGGTAGTTCTTTAGCTTTGTAGTAGTACAGACATACATGCTCGCCAGCGAGTTCGTGTCAGGTTGTTGACGCTCGTTGGTGATTTTCCTTTGTGATACTAAGTCTTTGCTTAGCTGCTAGTTTGCCTGTTTTGTGGTAGTTTCACTTGCTCTCTGGGAATGTTTTATGCTAGGTTGCTAGTTACTTTAAAACCTATAAAGAACTACTATATGTATTGCATGATCAGCATGTTTTATAAAAGCTCAATCATTATTTTCCAAATGCGTAAAAAAGATGGTTTTCTTTATAAATATTATAAATTGAAATCTAGGGACTTGCATAGTGTAAGTTGTCCTCTTAGGACACTTATGCGCTCTTTTAGGATGTTAAGCATAAATGAAGTATTTTTCCGCTACGTATAAAAATAGTTTTCAAACCGTGGACTATTTGATCCACTGAGCCGAGGGATACGACCAATTAATCAAAAAAATCAGTTTTCTATTCATTTTAACTTGTGATTTGAAGGATTAGAGTGTTGCCTGAGCGTCAGCAGTTATCCCCTGCTTGACGTGGCATCACAGCTCGTAGTTATCTCGTGCTATGATTTATCTATTAATGAGAAAATGCGGGTTGTGACAGTTGGTATCAGAGGGAGGTTGCTTGACAAATTGTCGGGCAACCTGTCCCTGTAAGTGTTAGGTGTTTAGAGTCATATCATACACACACCGATATGTCATCAGCACGTCTTGGCTGAAGCACGAACACTACACTCATAGCATGACATGAAGTATACAAGACATATTATGTAGTATGGGATGCATACTATGTGTTTGTATATGGATCCACCATACGAGGCAACATGTGAGGGTTATGTAGTATGTGATGCATAACCTCACCACATGAATGCGGCTAGCACGTTTTCTTTTTCGTTGCATGGAAATGTTATGTAGTATGGGATGCATAACATTTTCATGTGTACGCCGCTCATAACATACATTAGGGCCTTTTTTAGAATGCATAGCACAATCATGCATACCATAACATTGCATAAGCACAACGTGCCAAGCTAAAGATTTGCAGGATGACATGTGTACACACATAATTTTTGAGTCAAAAAGAATATAAATTCATGCATTCCCGATCTAGGCACAAGAGTTAGTGAGATGATAGTGAATCATCGTTGGATAAGCATATCATCATTATTGAAAATCGCAGAGCAAGCTAGCAGCATGAGCAAGTACTTAAGTATGTATTGTTTGTACTATGTTGTTTGGTTCTAGTGGATGGGCTAGGTGTCTAATTAGTGTTTTGTTGTTCCATTAGAATGTCGAGGCGTCCTTCGACAAGGTTGACTCCCCAATCGGAGGGAGAATCTTCAGGTGCGCAGAGCAGCGCAATGATAGAAGGTCTGCGACAAAGTAATGAAGCCTTGTCAAAGCAAGTTGTGGATTTGCAGTCTCAGGTCCAGTCCTTGTTGGCAGTTGTGGCAGGGAAAATTCCGAGAGTTCAGGACCCTGTTGTGGGTCAAGCTGTCCCTGTTCCCCCCGCTCCTCTGGTGCCTCCGGTCGTGGTGCCACCAGAGATGACCTTTATTTCTCAGTTTCAGCGACTTAGGCCTCCGACGTATGATGGCAAGGCAGATTACATGGTTTTAGACGATTGGATGATATCAATCGAGGAGATGTTCTCATACTCCGGGATCACTGATGATCAGAAAGTGATGTTAGCCGCATATCAGCTCAAAGGGTTGGCAAAGAGCTGGTGGCTGAGGGAGAAAGAAGGTCTGAAGGACGGGTGTTCCTAGGAGTCCTTTAAGGAGCTACTACTGAGCAAGTTTCTGCCATCAGTCGAGAGGGACCGTCTGATGAATGATTTCCTGCACTTAAAGCAGAGGCAGCTCACGGTTAGTGAGTACGAAATCGAGTTTAGTAAGCTAAGCCGATTTGCCCCAGACTTGGTGAGTTCCGATGAAAATAGAAGCAAGCGATTTCTGTCTGGGCTAAGGAGTGACGTCCAGCAATTAGCAAGGGCCTATGCTACATCAAGTTATGCTGGTATGGTGGAAGCTGCCTTAAAGGTAGAGGCAATTGATAACGCCAAGAATCGAGGTCAACAACTGAGAAAAGATAAAAGAAAGTCT
Source organism: Platanthera guangdongensis (assembly GCA_039583875.1). Classification (NCBI taxonomy): domain Eukaryota; kingdom Viridiplantae; phylum Streptophyta; class Magnoliopsida; order Asparagales; family Orchidaceae; genus Platanthera; species Platanthera guangdongensis. Next base: position 101,404,251 of record CM077151.1, read on the forward strand.
GATGAGGGTAAGAGTACTCAGGTCCCTGACGCTGCTCCGAGGAAGAGAAACAAAGAGGTATGCAGTTTCTGTGGCCGACCGGGCCATCCATTTGAAAGGTGCTATCAAAGATTAGGAGCTCAGAAGAAAGAGCAGATTCATGCGATCCAAGGTATCCCAAAGAAAGACTTGTTTTTTTCTGTATGCAAGAAGCCGGGGCACGATGCTGCCCATTGCTGGAAGAAGACGAGAAGTTGTTTCTTGTGCGGTCAAGAGGGTCATCTCAAGTATCAGTGCCCGCAAGCTCAGCTTACTCTGCAGCCAGTTCCTCTTCAGGCCTTGCCGCCGCCGCAGCGAGTGGACAAGGGAAAAGGAAAGTTGAACGTGGTCTCTATGGATGAAGCTCAGGCGTCCACGCAAGTGATATCAGGTTAGACTCTCCCCTAGTTTTAATGTTTAGCTCATAATTATAGTTTTGAGCGTTCGCTTCCTTAGTCGCGTGTGCAATTTTATAGGACGATTTAAGGTAAAGAACCGCTGGGCGCGTGTTCTGTTCGATTCCGGCGCTACCCACTCATTTGTGGCTAGGGCCTTCGTAGAGCGTTACCGTTTGAATCTCGATCGTGTTGGTGATGCGTTCTGTGTCAAGTTTCCTTCAGGCGAATCTGTAGTTTCGGATCAGGGTATTCAGAGTTGTCCGATTTTACTAGGCGATTTTCTCGCGATTGCTGATTTGAAGCTGTTGGATTTGGAAGACTTCGATGTGATCCTAGGTATGGACTGGTTGTCCAGATATGATGCTGTGATCCAATGCAAGGGTAAACGCTTGGACTTCAGGATGGACAACAGTCAGCCCGGGAGTGTTTACGGTTATCCACGCCAGGATTCTCCGACTATATCGGCGGTATGTGCTCGGAAGCTTGTAGATTCCGGTTGTTTTGCTTGTTTGGTTTCGGTTTTAGAAACCAAGGTTAGTTTGCCGCGTTTGGAGGAGATCCCGGTGGTTCGTGATTTTTCTGATGTCTTTCCAGCTAATCTTCCTGGTCTCCCGCCTGATCGAGACGTGGAGTTTGTTATAGATTTGGAGCCGGGTACGCGTCCTATTGCCAACGCGCCTTACCGGATGGCCCCACGCGAACTGGAGGAGTTGCGCATCTAGTTAGACGAGTTGCTTGAGAACGGATTTATAAGGCCGAGTACTTCGCCTTGGGGTGCTCCCGTTTTGTTCGTCAAGAAAAAGGATGGATCGATGAGGTTGTGCATCGATTATAGAGAGCTAAATAAGGTAACGATCAAGAATAGGTATCCGTTGCCGAGGATAGATGATTTGTTTGATCAACTGCGAGGCAGCGCCGTGTTCTCTAAGATTGACCTTCGTTCGGGCTACCACCAGTTATGGATCCGTGAATCAGATATCCCGCGGACTGCCTTCCGTTCCAGACATGGTCATTTTGAATTTTTGGTGATGTCGTTTGGTTTGACCAACGCACCTTCTGCTTTCATGGACATGATGAACAGGGTTTTCAAGGACTTTCTGGACAAGTTTGTAGTCGTATTTATAGACGATGTGTTGGTGTATTCACGCAATGTTGAGGAGCATGACCAACATTTGCGTCTAGTTTTATCTGCCTTGAGGGACCATAGGTTGTTCGCCAAGCTAAGTAAATGCGAGTTCTGGTTGCCTCAGGTTTCTTTCCTGGGTCATGTGGTTAACAAGGACGGAATCTCTGTCGACCCAGAAAAGATAGCCGCAGTTATGGAATGGATGAGGCCTGCCACACCCAAAGAAATAAGAAGCTTCCTAGGGTTGGCTGGCTACTATAGAAGATTTGTAGAGGGTTTCTCTACATTATCTGCGCCATTGACCAAATTGACGCAGAAAAATGCAGCATTTGTGTGGAGCGATAAGTGCGAAGAAGCGTTCCAAGAGCTAAAGAATAGACTGTGCACTGCTCCGATATTGACATTGCCTACGGAAGGATTAGACTATGCCGTTTACGTGGACGCATCCCACGTGGGTCTTGGTTGTGTGCTGATGCAAGAAGGAAAAGTGATTGCGTATGGGTCAAGACAGCTTAAGATTCATGAAAGGAACTACCCTACGCATGACTTGGAATTCGCAGCAGTTATTTATGCATTGAAATTATGGAGACACTTGTTGTATGGCGCGCAGTGCAAGATTTATACAGATCATAAGAGTTTGAAGTACGTCTTCACTCAAAAGGAGTTGAACTTGCGCCAGCGCAGATGGTTAGAGTATGTGGCTGATTATGAAGTGGAGATCCTGTACCATCCGGGTAAGGCTAATGTGGTAGCCGACGTCTTAAGCAGGAAGACAGGGAAAATTTTCAATCTCTCCACTGAGTTGTTAGTAGAAGAGTTCCTTTTAATGGATATTTCAGTTGGTAGATGTGACTCGCCAAGCAGTTTGGAACTGTCTGAGCCTTCATGGATTTCTCTTACGAGGCTTCATCAAAAGGACGATCCTGATCTACTGCACCTTCATAATAGAACTGAGAAGGGGGAGCTGCCTGACTTTTCGATCGATGACGCGGGTACTCTAAAGTACCGCGGTATATTTTGCGTCCCCAATTTTCGAGATATTCGAGATAAGTTGTGCAGTGAGGCACACGGTTCAAGTGTGGCCTACCATCCAGGGTCTACAAAAATGTATAAGGACTTGAAACAGATTGCCTGGTGGATTGGGATGAACGGTGACATCGCAAGGTTTGTGTCAGAATGTTTTACGTGCAAAAGAGTTAAGGCTGATCATGGAAGGCCTGGTGGAAAGTTAGCGCCTTTAGAGATTCCAACTTGGAAGTGGGAGAGTATCTCAATGGATTTCATTACTGGTTTGCCGAGATCTCCCCGAGGGCATGACTCTGTTTGGGTGATTGTTGATAGATTAACAAAGTGTGCGCACTTCGTACCCTTTCAGATTGGTTACTCGATGAAAAAGATAGCGGAGCTATATTTGAATGAAGTTATCAGGTTACATGGAGTACCCGTAAGTATAGTATCAGATCGAGACTCCAGGTTTACGTCTCGTTTCTGGAAGAGCCTTCAAGAAGGATTGGGAACTGACTTGAGGTATTCTACCGCATATCATCCACAGACCAATGGTCAAACGGAGCGTGTTAATCAGATTGTGGAAGATATGATCCGTTGTTATATATTAGACCACAGAGGAGCGTGGGATGAACGCTTGAGATTGATGGAGTTTGCATACAATAACAGTTATCAAGAGAGTCTGCAAATGGCTCCTTTCGAAGCGCTATATGGAAGACGATGTAGAACTCCTCTATTTTGGGCTGAGGTTGGTGAGAGGCCGATGTTAGGTCCAGATGCCTTAGAAGAAATGGAAGTCTCTGTAAAGCTTATTCGAGAGAAGCTTCAGATAGCTCAAGAGCGATACGAGAAGAACGCCAATCGGCGTAGGTCCGTTTTGGAATTTTCTGTGGGGGACATGGTATTCCTTAAGGTTTCCCCGATGGTTGGAGTGAAGAGGTTCGGTAAGAACCATAAGTTGGACCCAAGGTATGTGGGACCATTTGAAATTGTGGAGCGGATTGGTGTGTCCGCCTACAAGTTGAAATTGCCCGAAAATTTTCCTGGCGTGCACAATGTTTTTCACGTGAGCCAACTGCGGAGGTGCGTGCTAAGTGACAGACAAGTTCTGGATGCAGTGCCCCAGTTGGAGCCTAACCTTTCCTACGTGGAAGTTCCTATTCGTGTTCTGGATGTGCAAGATAGAGTGTTGCGGAGAAAGACAATACTGATGGTAAAGATTCTGTGGAGAAACCAAGACGTGGAGAGCGCGACTTGAGAGTTGGAGTCAGCCATGAGGGAGGCGCATCCTCATTTGTTCTCCTAGCTGTGCTCGGTAAGCATTCGATAACCCATGGTTATTTTCCTTTCCTTCTATTGTAGAAGTATTTTATGCGTAAAGTTTCGGGACGAAACTTTCTTTTAGGGGGGGTGACTGTAACGCCCCGATTTTCCATTGATTTATTTAATTTCTTATTTTGCGTATTATGACGTCAGAGCTTTTTGTTAGCGCGTGTTGGTCGTGTGACGTTGTTAGAGCGTGCTTTTAGCTCTTTAGGTTCCCTGCGTGGCTTGGTGATGCCTGGTAGCAAGATTCCCTAGCGAGCCGGAGTCTGTTTGGTGACTCGGTGGAGCCTCTTGGAGAATGCTTGTGTTTTGGCTTCGGGAGAATTTGCCCGAGTTTTGTTCGTCGGATTTAGTTACCGACTTTGTCGTTAGCGCGTTTTGCGTTCGTTAGGTTTGACTGGCCAAATTTTGGGATTTGCGTCGCGAGTGGAAGATTTTACATTAGGAAATTAGATCGGCTAATTTTACACTTGCTCGTCAAGTTTCGTCGCGTTCCGGGCATTTTTGGAGGCTCGGCGCGCGATTGAAGTTTGTATGTTTTCGCGTACGCCGTTAACTTTAGAAATTATTATCTCGAAAATGGTGCGTCGGAATTCGATTTCGACTTCGCCGTTGGATTCGTAGCGTCGTCATTCGCCTACGGTGCGAATTTCGTTCGATTCGGCGCGCGTTTGGCCCTCCGTAACGATTTAAGGTTATATCGTTTTTATATAAATATAAATATTATGTATATATATTTATTAAATTTTATAAAGAATTAATTAAATAAATAAAAAAAAGTAAAAAGTAGAAGGGGAGATTCGGTGAGATGATTCTCACCGAATTATGAATTCGGTGAGAATCATCTCACCGAACAGCCCCCCCTTATCTTAAGTGTTAAAATTATTATTTTATTATATATTTATTATTATATTAAATATATATATATATTTTAGTTAAAGAAGAAAACCGTCTTCTTCCTCCGATTGCCAGCAGCCCCCCCCCCCCCCCACCTGTGCGTAAAATCTTAGACGAGTGCGGAACCTCTTCGTTCGCGAATCTTCCGGCGGCCGCCACCGCCGATCCGGTGGACGGAATTTTGATCCGATCGCGGCGTTGGAAAGCTCTCGGCGAGAGCTTCGAGATCGCGGTAAGTTTTTCCCGTTTCGGTGATCGTTTCGCCATAGATTGTTTCGGCCCTAACCCCGGTTGTCCGTTTTTTCGTAGATCTCGTCTCCGCGTGTCCCCTTTTGGACGAATCTACGTGGTGGAGTATTTTGGGTGACGTTTTCAAGATCGATTTGAGGCAAGTGAGTTTCTCCCCTCTTGCGCGCCTCCATGAGTTGTATTTTTGCTTTATTTTCTTTTCTCCTTGTCGTAGATTAGGTGAGATAGGAATATTCCTAGTTTAGGGCTTGTGATCGGCCTAAACTAGGAAGTTATCGGAATTTATTTTTAAGTATAATTCGGCGGGTAAGGGGAAATAATTCGGCGGGCAGGGGGAAATAGTTCGGCGGGTAGGGGGAAATAGTTCGGCGGATTTTGGTTGTAGAACTTGGTAGTTTCTAAGTGGTGTTGTCGGCTAGTTTTGGCGCCGAATCGTGGATCCTTAGCATGTGGTAGCTGGGTTTCTGAAGGAGTATGGTACCGGGGGAGTTCGAGCCGTGGCCACCACCATTCCCTCCTTTGGACATTTTGGGTTCCTGTTAGAGGTTGGAACTCTATGTGTGTGGACCCTGTGGCGGCCCCTTTAGTACTCTTGAGACACCTGGACCTGGTTGTTCGGTTGTGACTGTTCTTAGTCTCCGACACAGGTTTGGGATTTGTGCCAGTGCTAACGATTTACAAGTTTAGGACTGTTAGTTCCTTTCATACTGTTCATTTGATGCATATTGGTTTCCTTTTTGTCTCTGCAGGCTTGAGCGGAGTTTGGTACGTTTTAGTACTTGATGCATTTATCTCGTTTTACTGATCGTTTTACTTACATTTTGTCCCTTTTTGGATTCTTTAGCTGAGATTTTCAGCATCTCTCTTGCAGGGTTGGTAACCCTTTTTCTTTCTGCTCTTTTCATTCGATTATTATCTGATGTTTCTTTGCCTCCTGTTTTATTATTTCTTGCTGAGGTGTTCTTCTTTTGAATGCCTCAGGTTCAAGTCTGTAGCCGGCTGTGCGGCTAGTTTCAGGAGTTTCCTTGTGGACTGCGTTGTGGCAGTGTTTTCCCCTCGTGTTGAGGTAGTTCTTTAGCTTTGTAGTAGTACAGACATACATGCTCGCCAGCGAGTTCGTGTCAGGTTGTTGACGCTCGTTGGTGATTTTCCTTTGTGATACTAAGTCTTTGCTTAGCTGCTAGTTTGCCTGTTTTGTGGTAGTTTCACTTGCTCTCTGGGAATGTTTTATGCTAGGTTGCTAGTTACTTTAAAACCTATAAAGAACTACTATATGTATTGCATGATCAGCATGTTTTATAAAAGCTCAATCATTATTTTCCAAATGCGTAAAAAAGATGGTTTTCTTTATAAATATTATAAATTGAAATCTAGGGTCTTGCATAGTGTAAGTTGTCCTCTTAGGACACTTATGCGCTCTTTTAGGATGTTAAGCATAAATGAAGTATTTTTCCGCTACGTATAAAAATAGTTTTCAAACCGTGGACTATTTGATCCACTGAGCCGAGGGATATGGCCAATTAATCAAAAAAATCAATTTTTTATTCATTTTAACTTGTGATTTGAAGGATTAGAGTGTTGCCTGAGCGTCAGCAGTTATCCCCTGCTTGACGTGGCATCACAACTCGTAGTTATCTCGTGCTCTGATTTATCTATTAATGAGAAAATACGGGTTGTGACAACCGCCCCCAGGACGTTAATATCTCGTGAGCATCTGGTCTTTCTAGCCACTACCTAAGACCCTCCATCTATGCCAACGGCGAGTGCCACGTACCTTAGGTCTCTCTAACCGAACAACATAGATCGGGTACGGTTCTGCCTGACCCGTTGCTCACACCGCAACGTCCATTTAAGTTATCTGCGTAGGTCAAACTTCCCCGAGTCCCGTATCTCCTCCACATATCACATAACCCAGTTATATTCAGGTTGGCTCCCAGGCCACCAAGTTGGCAGAATCACGCATCTGCCCAGTTTTTCGGGTGCACCTTGGGGTTAATCCCCAAGGCTCCATGTTGCAATCTATCACGTAGAAAATCCAAAAAACAACCATTCGCACGGAGTCTTATCGGGCCATTCACGCAATGCAACAGCACCGATCCAGACCAACTTGTCCGGGTAGGATTCACACATCATGCCTATATCCGTTCTCGATTACAGACTCTACATGTACACAACGAGGACTATTCATATGTACCCGAAGGAACGCCTCAAACTCACCGCAAACTCGCGAGAGCGGGCTTCCCTATGCAAAAGAAGTAGAGCTTCACATGCTCAAGTAGAGAATCGTTACCCTAGCGTTCTTCCTTGGCACCACGGAAAAGTACGCCGATGAAAAGCGCCGCACTCTCCTTGCCTCCGTAAATCTGAAGTCGGTTCGCAATTTAGAGCTCCGAAGCTCCGCCGGTGACCAGATCTAGGCTTCTTCTTGCTCCTTTGCTCTCCCCTCACTCTAGACTTAGAAAGAGAACCACTCAAGTAAAATGAAGGTTTCAAAGGTTCAATCCCGGGTATTTCCCTACAGGAACAACCTCCAGCCATCGGATCCCAAACAAAAGAAAGGAACGACCACGATCCGTAGCCGAAATGCAAAACCTAGGCCGCACACGGCCTGCGACACGCCCGTTTCACACATTTGCCGTCGAAATTGACGCGTCTCGAAAAACACACGGGCACCCAACACGTCTGTGTTCGACCTGACATGCCCGTATCAGCCATTACACGCCCGTGTTCTCGGGCATGTTCCTCCATCAACACAGGACCAACACCAACCCGAGACTCACATGGGTCTTGGACACGCCCGTGTCCAATATGACACGCCCATGTCACACTCGAACACGCCTGGGCTCCAGGCCGTGTTCACCGTCTCGACGCTTCATCGAGCGCAGTTCCTCGACCACCCGATACGACCTTGGATACGCCCGTGTCCTAGGCCGTGTTCCGTGTCTCGATATTTCGTCGAGTGCAAATCGTCGACTTCCCTGGCAGATCGTCGACATGAGCTCGACATGCCCTGAGACACGCCCGTGTCTCAGGCCTTCTTCGCTGCTCGATGATCGTCGACTCCAGAATTCGTCGACCTCTCGGCCAAATCGTCGACCTAAACACGACACGCCCTGGGACACGCCCGTGTCCCAGGCCGTATGCCCCCTTCCAAATTCAAAATTCGGCCCAGAACGCCTCCCGTCGCTATTTTGAGTTTCGGGGCATTACAAAACAAAATAATAGATTTCGTCCCCGAAATCAGGCTAAGGCTATGGGGAGAGAAAAGCATAAAATAAAATAAAATATGCTTTTAAAAATTACCTTGAGCGAACAACTCCGGGTAGCGCTTTTGCATCAAGTCCACCGGCTCCCATGTATACTCCTCCTTCCCATGATTAGACCACAGCACCTTTACCAAAGGGACACTCTTGCGGCACAAAATCCTCGTCTCGTTGTCTACAATCCGCACTGGCTCTAGTCGCACAGACCTATCAGTCGCTACTGCACCATCTGTGGTGGGGATATATTGATCAGGCCGCAAAAACGCCTTTCAAAGTGACGACACATGGAATACGTCGTGAAGATTCTCTAGCTCTGGTTGTAACTCCAACCGATAGGCCAAAGGGCCAATTCTTTCCAATATAGTGTAAGGCCCTACGTACCTTGGGCTGAGCTTTTTCACACCTCGCACCCGTATCACTCCATGCATCGGCCAGATTTTCAGAAATGCTTTGTCACCCACTTGAAATTCCACCATCCGGTGCTTTGCATTATAATATTTTGCCTGCCGACTTTGAGCCTCAAGCATGCGGTCCCATATCAGTCTAACTATCGCATCGGTATCATCAATGTACTTAACTCCCAATACATTCGGGTCCTCATCCTGCACCCAAGATAAGGGGGTTCTACACTTTCTTCCATAAAGGGCTTCATGGGGCGCCATATCGATGCTAGCTTGATGGATGTTGTTGTAAGAGAATTCTACCATTCCCATGGCTCTCCTCTATCCAACACACACAACCTCAATAGATCCTCCAATGTTCTGATGGTCCTCTCAAACTACCCATCCGTCTGAGGATGAAATGTTATGCTAAAGGTAAGACACGAACCCAAGTACGCCTGTACAGCTTTCCACTCCTTGGAGGTAAAACGACCATCCCGGTTAGATATGATTGTCTTAGGTACACCATGGAACCGTACAAACTGTTCCACAAAGAGGCGTACCAAGACATCCACATGAGCCTCTTTCTTCATAGGGATGAACCTGGCTACTTTTGTCAGGCAATGAACGATCACCCATACCGAATCATTCCCTGCGCGTGAGCGAGGTATCCCGTGAACGAAGTCCATGGAGATATCCTCAAATTTCCACTCAGGAATGGGCAATGACTGTAGCAAACCACCGGGGCTCTTGCACTCTGCCTTCACCCTTTGACAGGCCTCGCAATGTGTAACAAAATACATGACGTCTTTCTTCATTGCCGGCCAACACATGGTCTTTCGCAAGCCGGCATACATTTTAGCAATACCGGGATGCACTGAATACTGATAGCAATGCTCCTCCCTGAAAATATATTCCCGAATCTTACCGCCCGTGGGAATGTAGTGCCGACCATGAAAATGAATGAGGTCGTCTTTTAGGGAGTACTCGTCAGTAGTCCCATCCTCAATTAACTTTATTGCCGGGGCCAGGGCCGCATCCTTTCCTTTCTCTGCCCAAATTCGGTCTCGGATATCACAGACTATGCTTATCGCATTCAAGTACCAAATATACTCTTCTGAATGGTCTTTATACACCAAGGTAATCTCCATCTCCTTGAGCATCCGAGCTAATTTCATGTTCACCGATCGGGACTCAGGACTTGCTTCCGGTACCTTTCTGCTCAGAGCATTAGCTACAGAATTTGTTTTTCCGGGGTGGTAGTTCAAAGTAAATTCATAGTCACACAAAAACTCTAACCACCGCCGTTGTCTCAAATTAAATTCCTTATGAGTGTGAACATACTTTAAATTTTTGTGGTCCGAAAATATCTCGCAGTGAGCTCCATATAGGTATTGTCTCCAAACTTTGAGGGCGAACACCACTGTCCCCAATTCTAAATCGTGAACTAGATAATTGAGTTCATGCTTCTTTAGCTGCCTTGACGCATATGCAATTACATGACTGTGCTGCATCAGCACCGCTCCCATCCCTTGATAAGATGCATCGGTGTAAACTTGAAATCCTTCCTTCCCAGACAAAAGTGTTAGGATGGGGGTGGAGGTAAGTCTATCTTTCAGCTCTTGGAATGCAACTTCACACTGGGGTGTCCACTCATATGGGACACCTTTCTTTGTCAAGGTAGTAAGAGGAAGGGCAATCTTTGAGAATCCTTTTATGAACTTGCGATAGTACCTGACAAGTCCAAGGAAGCTTCGAACATCGGCCGCTGACTTCAAGGGTGCCCACTCCTTCACGACACGCACTTTGGCCAGATCCACAGCTAGTCCAGCCCCACTGATCACATGGCCCAAGAAAGCAACCTCTTTAAGCCAGAATTCACACTTCCTGAACTTGGTAAACAAGGCGTGCTCTTTTAGTTTCTTCAGTACCTAGGTCAGATGTTCGATATGCTCCTCCTCGGTCTTTGAGTAGACCAGGATGTCATCGATGAAGATGATGATGAAGATGTCTAAATTGGGCTCAAACACCTTGTTTGTCAGACTCATGAAAGCTGAAGGGGCATTTGTCAGCCTAAATGGCATTACAGTGAACTCGTATAGCCCGTACCTTGAGCTGAAGGCCATTTTCTGGATGTCCTCCTCTTGTATCCTCAATTGGTAATACCCCGAGCATAAATCCAACTTGGAAAAACAATGTGCACCTACCAATTGGTCGAACAATGCATCTATCTGGGGTAGCGGATAGGTGTTCCGTACCGTCAACTGGTTGAGCTGCCGATAGTCTATGCATAACCGTAAGATACCATCCTTCTTCTTAACGAATAGAACAGGGGCTTCCCAAGGTGAAGAGCTGGGGCGAACAAACCCTGACTCCACCAGTTCTTGCAACTGAACTCTAAACTTTGCGAGTTCCTTCGGGGCCATCCGGTAAGGGGTCCTGGAGACGGGCTTGGCACCCGGTATTAGCTTAATTTGAAAATCTACCTCTCTATATGGGGGTAATCCTAGCAATTTCTCAGGAAATACCTCGATGAAATCTCGCACCACCCGCACATCCTTGATATCCAACGTCAACTCCTTCATCTCTAAACAAATCATGAAGACTACTTCCCCCTTCATATTGGCTTTTATAGTGTGAATCGAAGATAATAACAGACGAGATGCAAATTTTGTACCTTGGAAGATGACATCTGTGTCCCCATGTCTTAAGTAAATCCGCTTCTCTGCGCAGTTAATTCTCGCGAAGTGCCAATCCAACCACGCCATGCCCAGGATGAGATCGAATTCTGACATTCTCAAAGCTGTGGCAGGAGTATCAAAGACCTTTCCCCCAATGAATATCTCTAACTCGCACTTAGCGATTGCGGTCATCTTAGAGCCGTCTGGGTGGCGTACTCGTCAAGCAATACCAGTGAAGTATTGCACTTCTTCAACGTCTTTAATGAAGTCCTCAGACACAAAAGAGTGCGAGGCACCGATATCGAACAACGTGTAGGCCGGTTTCCCGCCGACCATCACACTGCCTAAGTACCAATAACAATCCTTAGTGCTAAATATCCAGTACGTCTTAAGAAACTTAATGTTTAACAATGAAAATGTAATAACTAACTGTAACATACCTGCAATCACCTCCTGGGGGTTCCGCTCCTCGTCATGTCTAGAGTGAACATTTGATCCTGAGTCGGTCCGGGGCTTCCTCCTCGTGGTCCTCGTCCGCGACCACGCATGTGTCCCCGCCCTCGAGGTGCTGCTGGAGGGAGAGTAAGAGGAGCATTCCCAAACAACTGCGGGTAGTAACGTCAGATGTGCCCGATTGATTGCATTCGAAGCACACCTGCCCATAACACCCCTCTGGTTGCTGGAACTGTTGAGGCTGTGGAGGTGGAGGCAATGCTGGCAGCTGTGGAACCAGGTACTCCACTCTATAATTCCAGTGGAAACGTCCGCCACCTCTCCGATGTCCTCTTCCTCCTCTATAGTCATGTCTCCTTCTATTGCTAGGAACAGCTTCCATCAAAACCTCAGCAGGCCTCTTACCACTTCCCAGGTGGTCCGCTTCTAGCCTCTTTGTCATGTCAATTATTTCCGCCAAGCTGGAGTCCGCTATAAACAAAAGGGCCTGCCTCAGGGGGTCCCGCAGCCCTTTGTAGAAGCACTTAGCGTAACCTCTGTCATCCAATTCATATGAGTCCGCAAATCTCGCAAGTTGTTGGAACTCTCGCTGATACTCCGTAACCGACTTCGATCCTTGCTTCAGCAGTAGAAATCTCTCTTCGAGTTCATCTCGAGCGGTCGAGGGAATGAAGTGCTCTAAGAAGACTCCTGATAACTCGCTCCAGCTAATCTCCATATAAACTCGCCCTTGAAAGGTGGAGCCCATAAGGGACTTCCACCACCTCCTGGCGTGTAGTTCCAGGACGGACACTGCCAATGTTACAGCCATGTTGGTTGGGCAACGGATTCCTGCCAATAGCTCCTGCACCGTATCGAGCCATTCTTCTGTGCGCACGGCCGGCTCTGTCCCGAGGTAGGTGGGAGGGGAGAGAGCTCGAAAAGTGCTCAACCTATTTGAGCCAGGCGCCTGTTGCTAGACTGGGGTTTGCTGCAACCTAAAGGCGTCCAAGATGGCCGTGAGTGTCTGTCCCAATTCTGGTTGTTGGAACTGAGTAGGTACGGAAGCGGCAGGAGTGCCCGCCACTGGCTCAACGTGCACTGGAACCTACACGTAGTACAAACCTATGGTCAGGTTGGCTAATCTTAAGGTCAAAGTTGGACATACTTAGTGTGAATTACATATGGGCACACTACTGCTTCCGCTAAGTCAATTTGTCCCCAAACTGACTAATCGAATGGGGGTGGTACCATTGTTGACTGACTTCTTTAGTTCGGAATGAGAGCAAGCTGATACCATTTGTAAGACCCCCCCTCCCGGAACACAAAGCACAGCACGAAGGGGGCCTTATGCCCAGAACAGCCGCCTTGCGCTAGCATTAGCATACGGGCTAACCGGTACCACAAGACGCCTATTCTGCCGGCTACAACCAATATCAATCATTGCCAACCTAACCAAAGTATAATATAGAAGCCAATCCACATATAAGCATAATAAGTCCAAAAGTACATCAAGATAAGAAGCTACAACAAACTTCTAAAGTATCAGAGTACAGCAAAAACATGCCCAAAGGGGCAACATAAAAACCTCTTGCAACTCACATCGGTGACTGACAGTAACGACAACACCGTCCTTTCAGGCCCTGTAATCCTGGCTTGGCTGTCCTGGTGCATAGTCTGCGGCTTCTCTACCTACGGGGTTTCCTCCTAAAAAGGAAGACATAGCAACCGTTAGTCGAAAAGACTAAGTGGCTTTCACATCAGCTCCCCCGGCGACTCCTCGACATCGGGCGGAGAAAGGAACAAGGGTACAATATATAAATAACAATATAAAAAAGTACAAGCAGATGAATTAAGTACACATATCGAGGACAATAATAGAAGAAAAGTATAACATGATTAATAATAGTCTATTCTAGCAATTCTACACAAACTGTATCAATCCATCAAGTATATAAATCTAAAACAGGAAAGTGACTTAACTTATAAGAATGCCCAAACAGACTTATAAGTTAAGGATCAGTTTAGCAGTAAAGTAACTCATCATATAGGAGTGCCCATACAAACTTATATGATGAGGATCTTGATATGTAATGTATGTTAATGGAATGTATGCAATGCAATGACTCACCCATGAATATGCACATGCAATTGCTGTGTCGATACAGACTTGTAGTTCCCACTTTTGAGCAGGTAGCTAACCTCTCAGGCGTCAACCGTCGTGGCCAGGTGGTGAAAGTAGAGCAGGCTTCTCTACTACTAAGCGGGCATCAACACTACTTCGCTTAAGCCTATGTACGCCTCAACGCTAATAACACAACAACGGAGCCCCCATTCGTACTACGGCCCAGTGGTAGTCTCGGGTAGATGTGCACTGAGAACCAAGCCCCAAACTGGCCTTATGTGACCCAGAAGGAGCCTCAAAAAAACTTTGAGGACCAAGCCCAACCGTCCACTTGACGTGGAAGGAGCCTCGAGAAATGAGCACCGAGGACCAAGCCCAACCACCCAAGGTCTAACTATCAACTCCTGTCAGTGTGACGACTGGAGAGCCCGTAGACCTGCCACACTATCCTTAACCCAGGATTACGACACCGCGTGTCGACTCACACCTCATGTAATTCCACATCACCATGGCACGGAAGGAGCCTCGGGAATGAACACCGAGTACCAAGCCCAACCGTCCATTTATGACTCTTCTCAACACTACCCAAACCAGTGCGGTCAAACACCCGCACCTACATCCTTTCACAATGCTACCCGTAGGGTGACACCACTCTATGCATTGGACTACTAAATCCATTCCGTTAAACAATTATTCACCTGGCCATAGATTAGCATCCTACATTTCATTTCCAAATGATTTCAACACATTATTAACATGATGCGCATTTCTATTGGTTCACCAATTTCTACCAAAATGTTTCGTTTAAGTACGCTTCACATCACAAATCATTTATGTGGGAAACCATTCATCAAACTTCATCATGCATTGAATTATTATGGTTAACATAAAAGAGTTCACCCAACCTCAATGTCAATTTGCTACATTGTCTCTACTGAGTCCAAACCCGACTCTACATCAATCCCAGAGTTTTAGGTGCAGGACTCCTTCTGGACAGCGAATTTGACCGGAGATTACCGAAGCTACATGAATCCAGTGAAGGCGTGTAACCCCTCATTGGAAATGTCTTTCCATGGGTTACAATGTTCATGTTTAGACCAAAACCCAGATCCGAGAGTAACACACTTGAAATAGGCCTTAAAGTCCACTGCGTACAAAACACAATTTCTGCACGCTTGGTTTGTCGGCCGTCAATTTCGTTCAGACTTTCCTGTGGCTACATGCTTCGCCTGAAGTCGTACAACTACCCGTTGGAAAGGTATTTTCAAGGGCTTCGACTTTCGTGTTTAGTCAAAAGCCCAGTTCTGGACATATCACACATGAAAATGGCCAGGAAGATCGCTACGTGTAGAACACAGATTCGACACGCATCTTAAGGCGGAATGAACGACATCGGTTCATCTTCCTCCTCAAGCCGATCTTCTGCAAATCACATTCAGACTTCCTCCTCCCTTATTCACCCTCAAAAATTCCACTTTTCTTAACGGAACCATCCTCCATAATCACATAGAAAGAGGGAGGGGTTCAAGACTCTAACCCTAGAACACAAGTCCTAGCATGGCCTTCCCTAAGAAACTTCTCCTCTTAAATCTAGACACTCTTGAGTCGATATCTCTCCTAGGAAATAACTAAAGATCTAGCACTAAGGGAGAGGGGAGGAAGCTCACCTTGTTTCTGGCGCTCCCACCATTTATGGCCAAGGATCTTGTCACTCTCCTCGGCGGCATCTTCTTCTCCTTGGCGGCGGCGGTCCTTCCTCTTCTCCAGCAGTTTCTGTAACTTAGATTGGGTTGGGCATGGGGTGTGTGTTAGGGAAATTAGCTATGTTTGACCCCAGGTAGTGGGTTGTACCATGTGGGGCCCACTAAGGGGCCAATGTCAAACTAGGTCAAACTAGCCTAAATAGGAACCCTAGCCACACCATGACCCCACCACATTGCCCTAACCCTAAAACAATCTAAGTGGACCCTAGGGCTTGTCATTAGGCCAACCATTTGACCCTAGTTGTTTAAAGTCAACCATAGCCCTAAGTTGGTCAAACCTATACCTATAGGCCCAATTAGCCCAAGTAGGGCACCACATTGACCCAACCCAAGTGGCTGGTGCCATTTGACCCATGTCCACCAAGTGGGGTCAGCCCACTCATCATGGTTGACCAAGTCAACTCAAAGTCAACCTAGTCAACATAATTGACCTAAAGAAGAAAATGATGGCTAAGCCCACTCCCCTTGGGCCAAGCCCACCAAACGTGGCCCATTATCAGCCCAAGTGGTCAAAGACCACCCCTACCCTCTGGTTTTGAAGAGTGGGTCACATGCAAAGGGGCATTTTGGAGAATTTACCCAAAAGAGGAGAGATAAGATGAGATTAAGAGGAGGGGGCCACTTGGCCTTGGCTCCTTCTGCCCCAAAAGGTGCTGGCTGGCCTCCTCAGAAAATCCAGCAGGTTTTGGCAGTATGGTGGCCACCTGGAACCATGGGTGAAGCCTCCAAAACCCCATACCAAGCTAACCTTGGTTGTATCTCCATATACAGCCATTTCCAGCTCAAACCGACCACACCATCAGCTTTAGTGAGTGGAATCGAGTGGAGAACGAGTCCTGGAGGAGAGCTTTGTGTGAAGAAACCAGATGTTGAGCAAGAGATCATCGGAGCAGCTCAACCATGGCCAACCGCCGCCGCACTCGCCGCCATGGCCTGATTCAGGTCCGTTTCGCCGCCTCTCTACCCGTACTAGCTTTTAGATCCTCTAGGAGAGACATCGGGCTCAATTGAGCCAGATACCATGTGAGGAAATGGAGATTTTTCCGAGCTTTGCTTCTTGCTCGGGTTTGCCGGAGGAGCCAATTCCGGTGGCCTCATCGCCGGGAATCGCTAGCCACCACCTCAGTGAAGTTGGTGGCGACATCCGCCGGCGGTGGTGGTGGCTCAGCTGGCCGGAAACAGCCAGCAAAGGTGGCCCAGCCAGAATCGATCCCAGCCATCGGCTGGAGGTAGAAGACGACCAGATCCCGTCCATTGCGCGACAAGATTCGTGCAACCGATTTTAAATTAAATAGAAATAAAACTATAGTATTTGTATAAATTTGTCACACATATTTAGCCTTTTGCAAGCTATTTTTAGGCCTCTTAGAAGCATTTCCAGGACATGAACCCTAAATGAAATTTGTAGCTTAATGTCTTAACTTTAATTTGGCACCTTAAACATCAAATTTGGTAGAGCATATTGTGCTGTAGATCAGTTTTCCTAGAACTAGTCCTAGGCAATGGCAGAATTTCAAATTTATGCCCAAGCCAAACCATTAATCAAAATGACCCCAAATTTTGGGTGCATGCATGATTAGGGCATATTTAGCTCCTGCCAAAAATTGAGAATTTTTGTGAATAAATGTTCTATAGTTTTTGCTTAAATATCAAAAAGTAAATAAATGAAATAATTGGAGTGTTATGGCTCCAAATGGCCCTAAATTTTAGTGGCATGTCCTTGGGGACTATACATGTGCATGTTGGACCAATCCATGTTGGGTAAACTCACTTGCATGTGTTGGTTATGTATAGGCTTTGGGTGCAAATAGCCAAATTTGAAATGTTGTGTATTAGACCTATTTGGAACATCCAAAAATCAAGGTATTGATTTCAGAGGCTCATTAGGGTGAATTATACCCCACATTATAATAATGGGATTTTTGGAAGCAAAAATCCCATTATTTGGAATTTTTGAAATAATAGGACTTTTGAAAAATAAATGTAAAAATAGTCTCATCATTGAGATAAAATCCCCAATTTTTGTCAAGGTCAATATAATGTTAAGATTAACTCTTGAAAATTGTTATGTCTATGTTTGAAGAAATTTGATAGGAGTTATGTGGAAATTATCTTTTTACCCTCATTATACTTAATTAGAAAATTGATGAAAATACTCAGTAGAAAATTTTGGAAAATTTTTTGGTGATATATCTGAGTATGCAAAACCTCATAGTGGCATTTTGGTAATATAATTAGAAATGAAATTTTATAGCCCTTGTACCATGGAAGTTCATGAAATTCTGTCTTTAACATTATTTTACCAATATATTTATGTTGTAAGTTTCTTGAAATTTTTAGTAATGAACTCCTTACACTTCATTTGGAAAATGACAATTATGTGAGATTTCTATTAATTAAGGAATAAATGGAAATATTTCAAGGAAAATTATGAATTTTGGTAGACAACAATATTTTACCAAGATATAACTCAAGAAGAATTCCATAGGTCAGTGGATTATAATTTGTGATACTTCGTGTATTAAATGACCTAGGGGATTAATTAAATGATTTAATTAGAGACCTTTATGACTTAAGAAAATTATGAAAATCAATAGGCTCACTTCATTAGTCCATACCATCCTAGGATAATTAGTTAGGGGCAGGTCGCCCAAGGAATTGGAAGTTCTATTTCGGGATGGTATTAGGTCATGGGTTGCGCATAGTGTAAGTAGGTCATGCTATAAGGACCACCTGGGGATAGATCAACGGATGAGCTAGAGATTACAATTGCAATATGACCTGGTGGGTAGTGTTGTCTTAGTAAGGAGAGTAAAAGTGCAAGCCATTGGATATCAACTGGAGTGGAGGCCGGCAGAAGACCGTCGCCCTTCTGAGAACACCTTAAGTCATTAGGATCACTCAAGAGTAATAACGAGAGCTGAGGGTGAATTTTGGGTAGCCATCAACTAAAGTAAATATCCTTGAGAAAGGGAGCTTTGGGCATAATCCCATCGTAGTTCCTAGTGCCCCGAGAGTCCTTCACCGGGTATACCCTGGGCAGTCCTGGGATTAACCTTAAATCACTAAGTATAATAACCCGTAGACAGGAGTAGTCTAATAGGTTAAGACATTATGGTTCATTCTCGCCCGTGATGGGTTTGAGGGATTTTGAATAAAGGCACTATTGTGCGTTCTCAAACGCTATGGGTTGGAGGGATATATGTTGCAGGCTCACCCGTGAAGCGTTTGAGGGAATCAGGATAGGTTGATCCTGCGAGCTGGAGGCTTGAGATGAAATACTTGCATGTGCATAAATTAGTGGCGGGTCATGCGGTACTGGCCGATCGTCACACCGATGGCAGTACGGTGAACCAGGCGGGTGTGAGGGTTTGAGGAGCTAGTGGGTTGTTTTACACTGCGGTCTGGAGGACGATCCCCAATAATGTACACCCGACCCAACAAGACTGATGGGTTGTCAGCAAAGTATGTACGCATGTACTCTAGATTGCACCTAGGACGTGTACAGAGGCGTATGACAGGGGTCTAAGGTTTGGTTGTGTGTATACCTGCCTAGAAGTGGAGATGCCCACTCCGCTGCTGCCGTAGCCACAACGGTGGTACCCAAGTGTGAAACTAGCTCTCAAAAAGTGGGAACTAAAGGTCTGTGATCACAGAGTCATTGTGTGTGAGTTGCACTTGCCTGTTGCATAAATTGCATCATAAACATTCATTCATATTAGGTCATACGCTTCATAGATCCTTATCATATAAATTAGTATGGGCTCTTTTATATGATAAGTTAAAATTTCCTGGAAACCTTAACTTATAAATTTGTATGGGCATTTTTATAAGTTAAGGTACGTTTTGTGATGGTAGTGTTGTTGTAGCATAGCTTTACTTTTCTGCTCTTACTTTCAGCTCTTTACTTACTTGTACTGTACATGCTTTTACTTTTTTGTGCTATATACATAGAACTGATAGTGTAGATTTACTGCTCACACTCTTACTTGGTAGCTTAGTTTCCCTTGTCGCCTGCTTCCTTTTGTTACCCCTTGATTGTCCTCCGCTTCGTCCTCCCGCACGGTGCCTAGGAGTTGCGGGGCGAGGTGCAGAGGAAACGACTTAGTCTTTTTCACTAATGGTCGGTGACCAAACTATTTTTAGGAGCTCGAGGAGATGGAGCACCAGCACGACCGACAACACGAGGTGACAGGGCGTGAGGAGTTGATACCACCTACTACTACTACTACAACGCTACCTCAGGTGGGATGAGTACGAAATTAGATGATTAGCTTCCGCTATTTTGATATTTTGAGAGGAGAGTTTATTCATATGATGTACTGGGCATAAGACCTTATTACTCTTCTATTTTATTCTCATTGTGGACTGTGTACTCTTTCATTCATATATATGTATGATTTGTACTGTGACTGTGGACTAGCTGTGTTGTACTATGCTATGTATTACTTCTACTCCTCATATTGGCCTACAAGTTTTATGAATGTACTAGCCGGCAGAATCGGCGTGTTGCGGTGTCGACTAACCCGTGTGTTAGTGCCACCATAAGATGGCGGTTCTGGGCATAAGACCGGGAGCCTCCTTGGTAAGGGGGAGGGGTCTTACAAACTTGTATCACTTGACCGAATGATCATATGAGAAAGAAGTCCACAACACTGGACCACCCTGCGCGAGCATTAGTTTGCGGGCAAACTATGCAGCGGAAGCAGTGGTGTACCCATGTATAAAAGTCACAGAAAACAGTTCATTAAATACAATGAGTTAGGCCAGTTCTGTTTTAACCTTACCTTTATGCAACCTCCACAGGTCGCTATGCCGCAAAATGTGGTTCCTCCCCCTCCAGCTGCCACTCCATTTCTACAGACAGAGATGGGGCAGACTTTGACGACGATCCTGGAAGCCTTCAAAGCCCAGCAAGTCCCGGCTCTGCAGCCAAATCCGGGGTCAAGCTGGCTGAGTGCCTTCAAGAGCCTGTCCCCACTAATGTACCGTAGGACAGAGGATGCTGTGAAGATGGAGGAATGGCTGGAGGCCATACATGAGATATTGGCAGGAATCAGCTATCTGGTCGGCCAGGCAGTTCCTCTAGCCACCTCTACATTAGAAGCTCATGCAAAGAGATGGTGGAAGTCCGTGCGAGAGTCCACTTATATTGACTGGGAGCTGTCAGACATATCTTGGGAGGAGTTCAGTGAAGTATTTTTGGATCACTTCATATCTAGCACAGACAGAGATGCACTGGAGGAGAGGTTTCTGGACCTCAGGCAGGGGAGCAGATCGGTGATTGAATACCAGAGGGAGTTTTCCCACCTTGCCAGGTTCGCATGGATACAGGATACATATGACAGGAGGTATGCCAAGAGATTCTACAGGGGCCTCAGAGACGACTTGAGGCAGGCCCTATTGTTCATTTCTCACGACACATCAGCCCAGATCATCGAGATGACAAAGAAGCTGGAGGCCGACCAGCTGATGGTGCAAGGCAGAGGGAAGAGACCATACGATGGGTCGACACCAGGAGAGAGCAGTAAGGGCTCTCAGAGAGGTAGGACCATTGGATATAAGAGGGGTGGGGGACGTCGTCATCCCACTTCAAGTAGGAGTAGGGGCCTCCTCCAGCATTAGCTCCCCTACCTCTACTGGTGCATGTTCTGAGGATACATGATGACCATGGCCACCGGCCGGTAGTTTGTTACGGATGCCTCCAGCCCAGGAACATTAGATCAGAGTGTCCGCATCAGTTCCGTCCACCTCCTCCTCCTCCACCTCTAGTGGCCCCTCCAGTATAGCAGGGCCGAGGCCGAGGCCGAGGACGAAGTCGAGGCCGAGGCCGGGGATATCACGACCGAGGACGTAACTAGGAGCAGACGTACGCTTTGGACCTCACGGAGCAAAGGAACCCCGAGGAAGTGATTACAGGTACTTAAAATGTTTTAATTTAGAAATTTCAACCTTAGTCTTGAAAACCATAGAGATAACATCCATTTTAACTCAAATAAATCTCAGGCATAGTTATGATCAGCGGCAAGCCCGCTCATACCCTCTTCGATACGGGTGCTTCACACTCATTCGTGTCGGACACTTTTATTGAAGGACTAGAGGGTGTGGAGAGATTCCCTGGCATAGAGATGAGGGTGCGTCTTCCTGATGGCTCGGAGCTACGGACCACGGATAGCTGCAACATGGAGGACGAGATAGGAGGAAAGGCATTCGAAGCTCCGGCGGCGGTCTTGAGATTGCCGGACTTTGATTTGATTTTGGGCATGACCTGGCTTCATTGGAACTATGCCCAGATCGACTGCCCCTCTAAGAGGATCACACTTAGGCTAGGAGACTCCTACGTCACTATTGAAGGTATCCGACCTATTCCCCATCTTTCATTATCTTCTGTACAGGCTGTCAAGGCCTATATGCAGGGGGAAGATGTGTACCTTATCTGCTTCGAGATGGTGGTAGCAGAGAGTTCTATAGCTGATATCCCGGAGGTTTGGGATTTCTCTGATGTATTTTCGGAGAAATTTCCCGGACTGCCACCAGCTCGGGACTTGGATTTCAGGATTCAGTTGGTGCCGGGGGCGAGGCCAGTGTCCCGGGCACCTTACACGATGGCTCCCAGAGAGTTGGCAGAATTTAGGACTCAGCTTCAGGAGCTTGTGGAATCGGGATTTGTGCGGCCGAGCTCGTCACCATGGGGAGCACCAATTCTTTTTGTGAAGAAGAAAGACAGATCATTGCGGCTGTGCATATATTACAGGGAGCTGAACCGGTTGACAGTCCGAAATACCTATCCACTGCCTCGGATAGACGAGTTATTTGATCAGCTTCAGGGGGCCTTCTGGTTCTCTAAGCTGGATTTGAGATCCGGTTACTATCAGCTGCATATCCGAGAGGATGACATCCCGAAGACGGGTTTCAGCTCACGATACGGGTTATACGAGTTCACGGTGATGCCTTTTGGGCTCACGAATGCCCCTGCCACATTCATGAGTCTAATGAACCATGTATTCGAACCCTTCTTGGACTGCTTCGTCATTGTATTCATCGACAATATTCTGATCTATTCCCGAACATAGGAGGAGCACACAGAGCATTTAACACAGGTTTTGCAGAGGCTGAGGGAGTCCCAGATGTATGCGAAGTTTTCTAAGTGCCAGTTCTAGCTACAAGAGGTGGCCTTCTTTGGGCATACGATCAGTGGAGCTAGATTGGCGGTGGATCCAGCCAAGATAGAGACAGTGAGAGATTGGCCACGACCGAAGATAACGTCAGACATTCGCAGCTTCTTGGGATTAGCAGGTTATTATCGTAAGTTCATGGAGGGGTTATCGAGGATAGCACTCCCCCTCACATCCTTGACGAGGAAGGATGTAGAGTTTTCCTGGATAGAGCAGTGCGAGACAGCCTTTCAGGAGTTGAAGGACCGACTCACCTCATCCCCTATCCTTGCACTCCCATCTGGGAGTGAGGGATTTCAGATTTACACAGATGCCTCATACGAAGGGATGGGTGCTGTACTGATGCATCACAGACATGTTATCGCTTATGCTTCGAGACAGTTGAATAAGCACGCGCATAACTATCCGGTACACGATTTGGATCTCGGGGCTGTTGTATTTGCACTAAAGATATGGTGGCACTATCTGTATGGGGTTAATACTGACATTTTCTCAGATCACAAGAATCTCAAGTACATCGATACGCAGAAGGACCTAAACCTGCGACAGAGGAGATGGCTAGAATTTCTCTGTGACTATGATTACCAGATTCACTACCACCCGGGGAAGGCAAACACAGTAGCAGATGTATTGAGCAGGAGGGCCGACACCTCTGGACCGGAGCCCAGAGTGATGGCTATGGAGCTGATAAAGATGATGGAAGATATGCATATTACTATGGTTTCTGAGGCCGAACCAGTAGGATATCGAGAGTACCTGAGCTATTCAGAGCGCATTATGGCGCATCAGAGGCTAGATGCTGCATTGGAGCCGATTTTCAGTGCCTTGGAAAGGGGCAAGGTTGAGGATTACATGCTGTAGGATGATCTCCTTCGATTCTGTGGACGCATTTATATACCTGCAGGGGACGCTATCCGGGATGATATACTTAGAGAGGCACATTGCTCCAGATATTCAGTGCATCCCGACATCACCAAGATGTGGGCAGATTTACGGAAGACTATGTATTGGCCTGAGATGAAGAGGGAGATCACCCACTTTGTGACACATTGCGAGACGTGCCAGCGCGTTAAGGTGGAATGCAAGAGCCCGGGAGGTTTATTACAGCCGCTACCCGTCCCAGAGTGGAAGTTCGAGGACATTGCTATGGATTTTGTGCACGAACTATCTCGCTCCCACTCTGGGCACGATTCCATATGGGTCATAGTCGACAGGCTGACCAAGGTAGGGCGATTTATTCCAGTCAGGAAGGATGCTCCAGTTGCAGTTTTGGTGAGATTGTTCGTGGAGCAGTTCGTCAGATACCATGGCATCCCTAGGACGATTGTTTCAGACCGTGATGGTCGGTTCACTTCGAGGGAGTGGAGGGCTGTGCATGCTTACTTGGGCTCTCGACTTACTTTTAGTACCGCCTTCCACCCGCAGACCGACGGACAGACCAGGCGGACCATCCGTACCATGGAGGATCTACTCCGCCTATGCATATTGGATACGGGGAAGCCTTGGGAGAGGCTGCTACTATTGATCGAGTTCTCCTATAATAACAGGCACCAGACTAGCATCAGGATGGCTCCATATGAGACACTTTACAGGAGGAAGTGCCGGAAACCGCTGTCTTGGGTTTAGGATGTGGATACCAAGGCTCTTGGTTCTGATTATGTGAAGGATACGGAGGCTCAGGTTCATTTGATTAGGGATCGGCTGCTAGAGGCCCAGAGTAGACAGTCAAAGTATTATGATGCTTGGCACCGGAAGGTGGAGTTCAAGGTTGGATACAGAGTTTTCTTGAAGATATGTTCGGTACACGGTGTCTCTCGGGTGCAGAGGCACAAGAAGTACAATCCTCGATACATGGGGCCATACTTGATCCTGGAGCGGATCAGCCCCTTATCTTACCGACTGCAGCTGCCACCGGAGTTGGGTACCCTACCCGACGTCTTCCATGTCTCTTCCTTGCGAAGAGCTCTCCTTAGGCCGGAGCAGCATGTTACTACTACAGCCGGTCTGATAGCGCCAGACAGATCCGTTAGATTGGAGCTGATCCGGATTGATGATATAGATGTCCGTGTGTTGCAGAAGAAGAAGGTCCCTCTCGTGAAGGTGTTGTGGTCCAATCATGGATGGGAGGAGCACACATTGTAACCGAGGGATCTGTTGATGGAGCAACACCCGGAGCTATTCACTTCAGGTATACTTTAGTTTACGCGTTTAAATTTCTTATAACTCTTGCAAGTAGAACCCCGTAGACCCGAACTTAAATTTCTGGGATGAAATTATTTTTTTTTGTTTATAGGATTTGTAACATCCCATGTTACTTCTAGACCCCTTAACTTAGATTGGGTTGGGCATGGTGTGAGTGTTAGGGAAATGAGCTAGGTTTGACCATAGGTAGTGGGTTGTAGCCATGTGGGGCCCACTAAGGGGCCAAAGTCAAACTAGGTCAAACTAGCCTAAATAGGAACTCTAGCCACACCATGACCCCACCACATTGCCATAACCCTAAAATAATCTAAGTGGACCCTAGGGCTTGTCATTAGGTCAACTATTTGACCCTAGTTGACCAAAGTCAACCAGAGCCCTAAGTTGGTCAAACCTACACCTATAGGCACAATTAGCCCAAGTAGGGCACCACATTGACCCAACCTATGTGGGTGGTGCCATTAGACCCATGTCCACCAAGTGGGGTCAGCCCACTCATCATGATTGACCAAGTCAACTCGAAATCAACCTAGTCAACATAATTGACCTAAATAAGAAAATGATGGCTAAGCCCACTCCCCTTGGGCCAAGCCCACCAAACTTGGCCCATTATCAGCCCAAGTTGTCAAATACCACCCCTACCCTCTGGTTTTGAAGAGAGGGTCACATGCAAAGGGGCATTTTGGAGAATTTACCCAAAAGAGGAGAGAGAAGATGAGATTAAGAGGAGGAGGCCACTTGGCCTTGGCTCCTTCTGCCCCAAAAGGTGCTGGCTGGCCTGCTTAAAAAATCCAACAGGTTTTGGCAGCATGGTGGCCACCTGGCACCATGGGTAAAGCCTCCAAAGCCCCAAACTGAGCTCACCTTGGTTGTATCTCCATATACAGCCATTTCCAGCTCAAACCGACCATAACATCAACTTAAGTGAGTGGAATCGAGTGGAGAACGAGTCCTGGAGCAGAGCTTTTGGTGAAGAAATGAGATTTTGAGCAAGAGATCACCGGAGTAGCTCAACCATGGCCAACCGCCACCGCACTCGCCGCCAAGGCCTGATTCAGGTCCGTTTCGCCGCCTCTCTACCCGTACTAGCTTTCTAGATCCTCTAGGACAGACATCGGGCTCAATTGAGCCCAATACCATGTGAGGAAATGGAGATTTTTCCGAGCTTTGCTTCTTGCTCGGGTTCACCTGAGGAGCCAATTCCGGCGGCCTCATCGCCGGGAATCGCTAGCCACCACCTCAGTGAAGGTGGTGGCGACATCTGCCGGCGATGGTGGTGGCTCAGCTGGCCGGAAACATCCAGCAAAGGTGGCCCAGCCAGAATCGATCCCAGCCGTCGGCTGGAGGTAGAATACGAGCAGATCCCGTCCATTGCGCGTCAAGATTCGTGCAACCGATTTTAAATTAAATAAAATAAAACTATAGTATTTGTATAAATTTGTCACACATATTCAGCCTTTTTACAAGCTATTTTTAGGCCTCTTAGATGCATTTCCAGGACATGAACCCTAAATTAAATTTGTAGCTTAATGTATTAACTTTAATTTGGCACCTTAAACATCAAATTTGGTAGAGTATATTGGGCTGTAGGTCAGTTTTCCTATGCCTGGTCCTAGGCAAGGGCAGAATTTCAAATTGATGCCCAAGCCAAACCAGTAATCAAAATGACCCCAAATTTTGGGTACATGCATGATTAGGGAATATTTAGCCCGTGCCAAATGTTCTATAGTTTTTGCTTAAATATCAAAAAGTAAATAAATGAAATAATTGGAGTGTTATGGCTCCAAATGGCCCCATATTTTGGTGGCATGTCCTTGGGGACTATACATGTGCATGGTACAAATTCCAGCACATTTGAGCCACTGCATGGTGGGTAAACTCACTTGCATGTGTTGGTTATGTATAGGCTTGGGGTGCAAATAGCCAAATTTGAAATGTTGTGTATTAGACCTATTTGGAACATCCAAAAATCATGATATTGATTTCAGAGGCTCATTAGGGTGAATTATACCCCACAATGTAATAATGGGATTTTTGGAAGCAAAAATCCCATTATTTGGAATTTTTGAATTAATAGGACTTTTGAAAAATAAATGTAAAAATAGGCTCATCTTTGAGATAAAATCCTCAATTTTTGTCAAGGTCAATATAATGTTAAGATTAACTCCTGAAAATTTTTATGCCTCTGTTTGAAGAAATTTGACAGGAGTTATGTGGAAATTACCTTTTTACCTTCATTATACTTAATTAAAAAATTGATGAAAGTACTAAGTAGAAAATTTTGGAAAATTTATTTGTGATATATCTGAGTATGCATAATCTTGTATAATTATCTCAGCATTTTTGGATGATCAGTAATTTTTAAAACCTCATAGTGGCATTTTGGTAATATAATTAGAAATGAAATATTGTAGCCCTTGTATCATGGAAGTTCATGAAATTCTGTATTTAGCATTATTTTACCAATATATATGCTGTAATTGTTTTGAAATTTTTAGTAATGAAATCCTTACACTTCATTTCGAAAATGACAATTATGTGAGATTTCTATTAATTAAGGAATAAATGGAAATATTTCAAGGAAAATTATGAATTTTGGTAGACATCAATATTTTACCAAGATATAACTCAAGAAGAATTCTTCAGGTCAGCGGATTATAATTTGTGATACTTCATGTATTAAATGACCTAGAGGATTAATTAAATTATTTAATTAGAGACCTTGATGACTTAAGAAAATTATGAAAATTAATAGGCTCACTTTATTAGTGCATACCATCCTAGGATAATTAGTTAGGAGCAGGTGGCCCAAGGAATTGGAAGTTCTATTTCGGGGTGGTATTAGGTCATGGGTTGCGCATAGTGTAAGTAGGTCATGGACCACCGGGGGATAGATCAACGGATGAGCTAGTGATTACAATTGGAATATGACCTGGTGGGTAGTGTTGTCTTAGTGACGTGAGTAAAAGTGCAAGCCTTTGGATAGCAACTGGAGTGGAGGCTGGCGGAAGACCGTCGCCCTTCTGAGAACACCTTAAGTCATAAGGATCACTCAAGAGTAATAACGAGTGCTGGGGGTGAATTTTAGGTAGCCATCAACTAAAGTAAATATCCTTGAGAAAGGGAGCTTTGGGCGTAATCCCATCGTAGTTCCTAGTGCCCCGAGATCCCTTCACCGTGTATACCCTGGGCAGTCCTGGGATTAACCTTAAATCACTAAGTATAATAACCCGTAGACAAGAGTAATCTAATTAGTTAAGACATTATGGTTCATTCTCTCTCGTGATGGGTTTGAGGGATTTTGAATAAAGGCACTATTATGCGTTCTCACCCGTTATGGGTTGGAGGGATATATGTTGCAGGCTCACCCGTGAGGACAGGTTGATCTTGCGAGCTGGAGTCTCGAGATGAAATACTTGCATGTGCATAAATTAGTGGCAGGTCATGCGGTACTGGCCGATCATCACACCGATGGCAGTACGGTCAACCAGGCGGATGTGAGGGTTTGAGGGGCCAGGCGGGTATACCCTGGGCAGTCCTGGGATCTGCTCGGGGTCCAAACACATTCCATCGAGTGAATTCCGGCCCTGTCAGCTAGGCGAGAGCCAGACAGCGGGATCTGCTCGAGGCCAAGGATGACATCGAGTGACTTCCGGCCCTGCCCTCTACGTGAGAGCCTGGCAGCGGGATCTGCTCGGGGTCCAAACACATTCCATCGAGTGACTTCCGGCCCTGTCAGCTAGGTGAGAGCCTGACAGCGGGATCTGCTCGAGGCCAAGGATGACACCGAGTGACTTCCGGCCCTGCCAGCTAGGTGAGAGCCTGACAGCGGGATCTGCTCGGGGTCCAAACACTTTCCATCGAGTGACTTCCGGCCCTGTCACCTAGGTGAGAGCCTGACAGCGGGATCTGCTCGAGGCCAAGGATGACACTGAGTGACTTCCTGCCCTGCCAGCTAGGTGAGAGCCTGACAGCGGGATCTGCTCGGGGTCCAAACACTTTCCATCGAGTGACTTCCGACCCCGTCAACTAGGTGAGAGCTTGATAGCGGGGTCTACTCGAGGCCAAGGATGACACCGAGTGACTTCCGGCCCTGCCAGCTAGGTGAGAGCCTGACAGCGGGATCTGCTCGGGGTCCAAACACATTCCATTTCTCTATGCAGGCTAGCTATGACAATACTAGAGGGTTGAAGAAATTTATTAAAATCAAAGTATCGCTTACATGCTTCAGGAGAAAAATCATTTTAGGTCGTCACCACTCCAGGTGAGACTCAGGGTCTCGCCCTCTATATTTTGGAGTCGATAGCCTCCTGACTTCAAAGCTTCCTTTACAATAAATGGTCCCTCCAAGCTAGGATTAAGCTTCCGTACGGATGCCGACCTCCCTGCTGTATCCACCTTCTTCAGCACCAAGTCCCCTTCCACGAACTGCTTGACCCTGACATGCTTGTCAAAGTACTTGGCCATTCTTCTTTTCACCTCATCCTGTCGGATAGCGGAAAGGTCCCTCAGCTCTTCCACCATGTCAAGGGAGAGCCTCAGCTCCTCCTCGTTCTCCGCTTGCCACTCCTCTCGGCCTTCTTTGGCCGCAACGACTCGAGGTGTTTGGACTTCAAATTCCACGGGGAGCACTTCCTCGCACCCATGGGAGAGTTTGAAGGGGGTCTCTCCAGTAGCCGTGTTGGGGGTGGTCCTTAGGGCCCAAAGAACTGCGGGAATCTGCTCCACCCAGCTCCCTTTCAAATTCTCCACCTTCTTCTTGAGGAGGTTGATGATGATCTTATTTGCGGTCTCCACCTGCCCGTTGCTCCTGGGGTGATGGACCGAGGCGAACCTGAGGTCGATTCCAAGCTGTTCGCAAAAGCTAGTGAATTCGGCACTGGCGAACTGGGGCCCGTTGTCCGTGACGATGGCCTGGGGCAGCCCATGGCGGCAAATGATCTCCCCCCAAACAAAGTTCCTGATTACCTGGGAGGTCAACTTGGCCATCGCCTTCACCTCCATCCACTTTGAGAAGTAGTCGATCATTACTAGGAGGAACCTTCTCTGACCACTGGCTTGGGGGAATGGTCCAACCAAATCCATCCCCCAAATTGCGAAGGGCCAGGGGGGCGTGATACTTCTAAGTCGCTAGGCCAGCTGTAGCTAGAGGGGGCAAACAGTTGGCACTTATGACATCTTCTTGCGAACTCCACGGCGTCTCGGCCCAGGGTGGGCCAGAAATACCCTTGCCTGACTATCCTTCCTTCTAGGGTCTGAATCCCGGAGTGACTCCCACATTCCCCGGAGTGGACTTCCTCCAAGATCCTTTGCACTTCGCCCTAAGCCACGCAGCGAGCCATCATCCCTGAGAGGGTCTTCCTGTACAGCTGTCCGTCCTGGAGGAGGTAATACGCTGACTTGTGCCTTAGCTTCTTCTTATCTGCCCCCTCCGGATACTCTCCCATGGAGAAGAAAGCCATAACTGGGTCCATCCACGAAGCTTGTTGATCAATTTCCATGAGCTCTCCCTCTTCGATGGAGGGGCGGAACAGGTCGGTGATGGTACCCCCACCTGGGGACCATGCTTTGCTAGTTGGTCGGCTTGTTCATTCTCTTCCCTGGGCACGTGTCGGATGGAGAAGGTTTGAAAAGTGCCTATGACCCCCTTCACTTTGGCCAAGTATGATCGCAGGGTGGGTTCCCTTGCCTCGAACTCCCCGTTGATCTGGGAAACTACCACCATGGAGTCAGTAAGGACCTCCACGTCCGACACCCCCAGCTCCCTGGCCAGGCGCAGCCCTGCTATCACGGCCTCGTATTCGGCCTGGTTGTTTGTAATGGGGAAGTGTACCACCACAGTCTGCTCAATTCGAGTCCCCTGAGGGCTTTCCAGGATCACCCCCACTCTAAGGAAATGCCTTCCTGAGGCACCATCCACCCTCACCTTCCAAGGAGTCAGGCGGGTAAGTTCTTCCTCCGCTACTTCAACCACGTAGTCGGCCAAGAAGTTGGCCATCACTTGATCTTTGATCGAGAGCTGCGGAACGAAGGAGACATCGAACTCACTCAGTTCCACTGACCACTTAGCCAGCCTGGCTGAATGCTCCACCCCCTTAAAGATGTTGCGGAGAGAATGGTCGGTCACCACTCGGATTGAGTGTGCCTGGAAGTAAGGTCGCAGCCTCCGGGCCGAGATGACCAGGACAAAGGCTTGCTTCTCCAGAATCGGGTACCGGAGCTCGGCCTTCCTCAAGACCCGGCTCACGTAATAAATAGGGAGCTGCTTCTTCCCCTCTTCATGAACTAAGATGGAGCTCAAGGCCTCCGCCCCGACCCCAAGATATAAGAACAGGTCTTCCCCCTCCTTCGGCCCTTGGAGTAGCGGAGCCTGAGTCAACTGCATCTTGAGGGTCTGGAACGCCTCCTCGCACTCCTTGGTCCACTCGAACTTCTGACCACCCCTCAGGGTTTTGAAGAAGTGGGAGCACCTTTCTCCTACTCGGGAGAGGAACCTACTCAGCCCTGCTAGCTTCCCCGTCAACCGTTGCACCTCCTTAGCATTCCGCGGCGCCCCTAGCTCCAAGATAGCCTTGAATTTATCAGGATTCGGCTCGACCCCTGCGGGGGTGAGGATGTGCCCCAAGAAATTTCCCCTGCTGGCCCGAAAGACACATTTTAGGAGGTTCAACCGCATCCTGTATTTGTGCAGGGTGGCAAAGGTCTCCTCCAGGTCCCGGAGGTGGGAGTCCACATCCCGACTTTTGATCATGAGATCATCTACATACACCTCCAAATTCCTCCCCCTCTGCTCCTTGAAGACCCTATCCATCATTTTCTGGTAGGTTGCCCCAGCATTTTTCAGCCCGAAGGGCATCATCTTTTAGCAGTAGCATCCATCCCCTGTGATGAACGAGACATCCTTGATGTCTGGGGGGTGCATCCTGATTTGATGATAACCTGAAAAAGCATCTAAAAAACTCATTACAGAAAAACCGACGGCTGAGTTAACCAGCGCGTCGATCCGAGGCAAAGGATAACAGTCCTTAGGACAAGCTTTATTAAGTAAAGAAAAATCGATACACATCCTCCATCGGCCGTCTCCTTTTTTAACCATGACCACGTTGGAGACCCAGCCGGGGTACTGAATTTAGGACACGATGCCCGCCTTGAGGAGATTCTCCACCTCCTCCCTGATGGGCTCCGCCAGCTTGTCCTCAGTGGACCTCTTCTTCTGCTGAACGGGGCGTATTCCCGGGTCCAGGTTGAGGCGGTGGCAGGCCACATCCGCGTCAACCCCCGGCATCTCCGCGGCGTTCCAAGAAAAGATGTCCACGTTCTTCTGGATGCATTCCAGCATCCTGCCTTGGTCCTCCGGGGTCAGCCCCCCGCTGACGTGGATCTTCTCCACCCTGCCTCCTCGGGTGAGCACCTCCAGCTCCACCACTTCCTCTGCAGCCTCCAGCCTGGACTGCTCTTCCCACCCTTCAGCATCCTTCTCTCCCGGGACCGGGATCTCTATCTCCATCTCTTCCCCTATGGCCGTCACTTCGGCCACGTCCTCCAGGTCTCCTCCTGACGCCTCCCCGACCCAGCTCTCCGTCTCCAGCTCCTCCCTCCTTCTTCCTTGCTCGGCTTCCTCCAGCCTCCGACCCATCTCCTCGGCTTCCTCCTACCAAGAGATGATGTTCACCACAGTGACATAGCACTCCCGCGCCACCTTTGGTCCCCCCTGACCCGGACCTGAATCCCCTCGGCGTTGAACTTTAAGCATTGATGGAAGGACGAGGGGACACAGTGGAAGGCGCTGATAAGGTGCCTCCCGAAGATGGCACTGTAGCGGCTAGGGGTGTCCATAATGACGAACCTGTAGTTCCTGGACTTCCCCCCCCCCAAGGTAACATGGAAGCCTACTCCTCCCTCCACTTCCTTCCTTTCTCCTGAAAACCCGAACAAGGGTCCATCCGAGGCTAGCACCCACTTTGCCTCCACCTTCATCGCGTCAAACTCCTTTTTGAAGACGACGTTTACGGAGCTCCCGTTGTCAACGAGGATCCGAGAGACAGTGAAATTCTCGATGGCTGCCTTGATGACCAGCGCATCACAGAACGGATCCTCGTGATCTGGCATGTCGCCTCTAGAGAAGGTGATCCCCTCCTCCGGGGGTGGGGTTTGGGAAGTGGAGGAAACACTCCGGCGGTACATAGTGTGGAGGCTCGCCTTGCGGGAAGCCTCGACCCCCACTCCCCCGTGGATCACTCCGATCCCCCCTCGGGTTCCAACAACCACCCGGTCCTCACAACGATCCTCCTCCGTCCGAGGCAGGACCTCCTCAATCCTCACTTATTGCCGCCCCTGCTGCTGCTGCTCCCTATTCCCCCTCATCTCAAGAAATTCCGGGCACGTGGCTGTTGCGTGCCCCTCCTCCTGATGGAAGTCGCAATAGGGCAACTCCACCTTGACCGCTCTTCTCCTCCTCCTCATAATCCCCATCCTTGCTCCCAAGGCTTTGGCCATGGCCTCCTCTTGATCGGGGAGCCAGGGCCTCTGGCCCTGCCTCTAGCCCGGAGGGTGGAACTGATCTTGCCTCCCCTAGTAGTGATCCCTTCTGTAGTACCCTCTCTGTGGCCCCTGCCCTTGCCACTCAGGTCTCCAGCCCAGTCGACGGTCGGGCTCCTGACGCCCCCACCTCGGCTGCTGCTGCCACTAGTGCTGTCTTTGCTCCCTCTGCCTAGGCTCTCCTCTTCTCTCCTCCTGTCCTTTCCCTCTTCTTGACTCCTTCTCTTCCTCCGTGGCCCACCTGGCCAGCTTCCTTTCAAATTCCGGGTTCGACGCCTCCCCGTCAACTTCTCTTGTCGCCATCTCCATCAGCTCCTCATAGGAGAGGGTGGGCGGAACTCTCTTCAGCTCCATCCAGAAGAACCCCTGCTGCAGGCCCAGGGTAAAGGCCATCATCAGACTATGGCCTGACATCTCCTGGACCTGAGTGACCTCCTCCTGAAACCGGTCCACATAGCTCCCCAATGTCTCGTTCACCCCCTGCTTGATGTGGAACAGGGACTCAGACTCCTTCTTCCTCTTCTTCGAGGTAGTGAAACTTAGCGTAAACCCTCGGCGCAAGTCCTCAAAGCAGTAGATGGAGCTTCCCGGTAGCTGATGGAACCACTCCCTTACCTTCTCCCTGAGGGTGATAGCGAAGAGTCGGCACTTGAACCCGTCCGACATCTGCCGGATGGAGACAACATCCTCAAACCATTACACATGCTGGACCGGGTCTCCCTTCCCGGTGTAGTAGGACATCTCGGGTTCCCTGAACCCATATAGAACTGGAGCTGAGGAGACCAGCTCGCTGAAAGGGCTGCCTCCCCCCACTAGACAAGTCGGCGAGTCTCGCGAACCCAGCTCGCCGAACCGGCCTCGGCCTGCCGAGCTGGGGAAGAGTTCGCGCATGGGGAGCTCGCACCCCCGACCTTCCTCGGCCACTTCTTTCCCAGCTCGCCTGCCGGGAGCATCCTCGCCCAAAGAGGGGGCGGCCGCGATCGGGACCGCTGGAGTCGAGCACTCGGCCCGCGTGCCTAGTGCGAACTTGACGAGGCTCAGCAGCTCATTTCTAAAGTCTTCTAACATTCCCACCGTGGCGAGAGGCGGGGGGGGGGGGGGGGGGGGGCGGCGAGTTCGGCCCGTCGGATCCCTGTCCTCCTGTCAACGAGCTTGCTGAAGCTTTTCTGCACTGACCACTGTCCACGCTCACTGCACCAAAATGTTGAAACGGATTCCTCGATTTCCCGTGGAGTTCGACCCATGGGGAAAGGGGTGATCTCGCGCCTACTTCGCCCCTGCAAGCAAAACAACAGAGAAGACAAGGTAAGACCGACCCAAGGGCTCGGTGGGGGAGGTCCCACCACAAACCCGAAAGATCTCAGAGCGCTTCCCCTCCTTAGCCAGAAGCCGAGCTAAGGTACCCTCAAAAAGCACTTGAAGATTGGAGCAGGAGAGCACATGAAAAAACCTCCTTTCTGGGGTACCCCTTGGGTCCTATTTATAGTTTTTAAAATCTGGACTGCCAATAACCAAAAGAACTGACCTGAAATTACCAGAAAACCCTTGGTTGGGTCTTCCAACAGCCAAACTCCGCTGTTTTGAAGGGCTATGGGCAGACCAGCGGGGGCAAGATAGTAAAAAGTACCTCATACATGAAGGCGAGCTGAGGGGGCTTTGACGACCTCGACATGTTCTGCTCGCCTACTGCTACCGAGCTCCACCGCGAGGACATGAGTTGTGGCTCGCTCGGCGAATGCCGAGTTCGGGGTCGTCGAACGTCGATCTCTGGTCGACGGATGCCGAGCTCTGGCTCGGCCCCTCCACTGCCGAGCTCGCCTATTGTCCCCAGCCCGATCTGCCTAGACCCTGGTGATCTTGCTCACCGGATACGGGGTTGTACAATATATGTTGGGTCATCTAATCAATCCTAATAGTGAACCTAACCCAAATCACAAGTAGGGTTCCAACAATCTCCCCCTTTTTGGGTGAGGTCACTATAAAAAATAAAGAAAATCACAAAGCATGAAAAATATCTGACAGAATTATAGAACTTCAGCAGATATAAAAAATTATGGCTTGTGAATATATATACAGCAATAATAGAGTTCAAAATAAATAAGCAAAAAATTATAAATCTTTCTTTGGAGCATCTGAAGAAGGGTCTGAAGTAGGTTTTGTGAAGATCAACTTCCTGGTTGGATTTGCAGCTTCTTGCTGAGTCATCTTCAAGTCTTGAGAACTAATGATCTTCAGGGAAGTAGCTCTAGGCACAACTGCCTCTGGATGGAGATGCATATATTCATCAATATTAAAAAGATTCTTTACCTGATACTTATCTAATTCCTTCTTTCTATAAGATGATATTGTTGAAAATTGAGAATAATCCTTCCCTTCAGGTTTGGCTTTATTAATCTGAGAGAGAGCTATCAACTTATTAAACTGGCCATTCTGAAGTTAGGATGCAACTCTAGATCATAGGTTGGAGAAGGGGGTCTCTCTTGAGTGGAATGTTGTTGAATGCTTTGACTTCTGTGAGAATCAGACCTAGATGGTCTATCTTGTTTCTAATAAAAAGATCCTGAATGTTGAGAGGAGGAAGTAGACCTTTGAGATTGTGAAACACTTCTTGTAGAACCAACTGCTGGAGGGGGAGGAGGAGGAGGACCTCTCCTAAATTGTGGGGGTGGAGAGTATCTCCTACTCTTCTTTCTAGCTTTCAGCTCATTCTTAGAATACCTCATCCAGTGAGGGGAGTCTTAAGTAAGTGTAATATTTTGCAAAATATAATAAGGGGTATCTATTATAGGAGAAGGTTTAGGAGTACCTCTGGAGGGAACATTATTCTTAAACTTTATATTATTAGACCCATAATCTTCTGAGTCATTTGACTCTTCATCATTATCAGATTCACTAGTAGGATTATCATAGAGAGCATCAATCTATTTTTGCATTTCAGCAGAAATTGCTAGAGGAGCTTGTGGCTGTATATCCGTATTTATTATTTCAGCCTGTGGCTATACAACTATATCTTCCTTTTCAGCCTGAGGCTGTGGCTCTATATTTTCTGTATTAACCTGCACATTAGTATCTACTGTATCTATATCTTCAAACATAATATCATCTATATCTGTCATGGGGGATTCAGCACAAGCAAATGTTGGTGGGGAGAAAGTCTTTGGCTCTATATCAGTTACTTGCTCTATAATATTCTCAACAACTACAAAGCTTGTCTTAGTTGTTCCAAAACTATAGGACTTATTGGGGCAGTGTAACATACTATTGCTTTAGAAGAATCATATGCAAAAAATGGTAAATTGCTGCTATAAATTGTATCAAAAGAATGTAGTAATGAAGGAATATCAATTGTGGGATTAATGATAAAATCACCAACAGTGATGATTTATGTTGCTGCCTCTTATGCTGTACAAACCATTTCAATATCATCAAAAATTTCAACTGCTGTTGCTGCTGGAATTGCTGCTGCTGGAGTTACTGTTGCTGCTGCTGGAGATTCTTCATAGGACATTTCCCCCAGTCTAGATTCAAAGAGACCTTAACCTAGGCCCCCAGAAGAAGGGACAGTGGAGGAGGAAGCTAGCTGAGCAGAAAGAATGGAAATAGAAGCAGTAAGAGGGGCAATAGCCTCAACTATAAGCTTCTTAAGTGTGGGTGTAATGAATTTAAGAAGGTCATTGGCTATGTCAGATAAATCCAAATACATTGGATCAGAAGTAGAGGGATTAGAGGTGGATCTTGTTGGGTATTGTATCCACAATGACCCAGATTTGGTGAAGTCACCATTGAACTAAGATGAATTAAGTTGTATTTGATGTCTTGTTTGAGTTATGTGTTTGCAGATCTATATTGCAAAGTGTAGACCAATATCAGTCTACAATGGGTCACCAAACATAGGACCATACAATGTAATCCCTCATTGTGTGATCCATGGTGTTGACTCATGTGTAGCCTCTCTATTGGGATGCACTTCATGTTTCAAGTACTAGGACTGATTGGAGAAAGAAATGTTGCTGATTTTATTGGAGAATTGAAAAGTCTGTTGAGGAAAGTTTTGCTAAGTCTTTTACTCGAGTAGTAGTTTATATACTCGAGTGAAATACTTAGTAATTACTCGAGTAAGTATATCTGTACTCGAGCAAGGGAAATGGCTCTCGAGTAGTTTGAATGTAGCTCTCGAGTAGCCAAGTCAATTACTCGAGTAGATCCTCTCTTATTCTCGAGTTAACAGAATTTCCTCTCAGAAATTTTTCTAAGTCATTTACTCAAGTAGTCATATTAGTACTCAAGTAGATTAGTCTTTTGTCTCGAATTACAGAAGATAGGATTTCATGTTATTTTACTTCACTCGAGTAGTCAAGTTCATGTACTCGAGTAGTCTATCTATTACTCGAGTAGTCCAGGTTTAATACTCGAGTGATAAGATTTTCATCTCTTCGATTTTTTTCTAAGTTCTTTACTCGAGTAGTAATTTCCATATACTCGAGTAATCAATCACCTCTCGAGTGGTCCAGTTCCAGTACTCGAGTAACCAGAATTTTTCTTACAGATATTTTTTCTAAGTCTTTGACTCGAGTAATCCTTCTACCTCTCGAGTAGTATATCTAGTACTCGAGTAGTCAATTTCTACCACTCGAGTAGTTCAACTCCACGTCTCGAGTAATTTTATTAGCACTCGAGTAAATCATTTTGTACTCGAGTAATTACTCATTCTTTCTGGATTTTCTCTAAGTCTTCTACTCGAGTAGTCTTCTTTTATTCTCTCGAGTAATCTTATTAAGTACTCGAGTAGGTAATCTGTTACTCGAGTATTTTAGTCAGATTTTCCCAGAATTTTGCTAAGTCCAGATTTGACAAGAATTTCAAATGGCTTGACGTGATTGGTCCACATGTATGTCATTAATGATAATTATGACAGTTAGGGAGATCTTATATAAGGTCTTGTCAAAACTGACCAACCCTAACAAGCTGTCAAGTATTATTCTAAGAATTTCTGAATCTTATTCTCTCTGTCCAAAAATGGAAGCCGCCGCCGCCGATCTTCTTCATCCAAATCGCTAGGGATTTCGATTCAAGAGATTCAGATCAAGTTGACTCACAGATCGAGATTGCTTTTTAATTCTTCATCATCTCTTGGATCGTGTATGTCCGAGAAACTTCAGATCCAGATCTTGCCAAGTTTCTTCTCCAACTTTTCTGATAGAGCCGCAAAGATCAAAGAAGAAGATACATGCCTAAATTTTCAGATCTGAGAAACAATTACTGTTTGTATTTTCATTATTCTCAATTTTATTCTTGTAGGTGATTTTTCTCCGAGTGTAGGAGCTTTTTTGTCTCCGAGTTGTAGGAATCTTTTACCTTCTGAGTGTAGATCTGTGTTGTGGATCGAGATTGTAAGAACTTTGTTCCGACACGTAGGATTGGTTTTCAATCAGAGATAGTGGAATAGCTGAGTCTAGTGATTTGCTAGATCGGTGAGGGAAAGTGGATGTACCTAAGGTTGGGGTACCACTATAAATCTTTTGTCGTCTGTGATTGCTTGGTTGATTATTGTGTGGATAAATCTATAAATTTTTATACCGCAAAATGATGCACAACTCACCTATTTACCCCCTCTAGGTGATTTTGGTAGACAACTATAACACTTTTAATTGGTATCAGAGCCAGGTTGATCAATAAAAGGTTAACACCTTGATCAAATTTGACTTGAGTTGTCTTTTGAGATCTTCCAAGCATGGACAAGGCTAACGATTTTGCCAAGCTCCCATTGTGCACTAAGAATAACTTTCCCATGTGGAAAGAAAGAATCAGATTTTTCATGGAAGCTGTGGGTCCAAGGATCTTCATGATCGTTGAAGAAGGTCCTTACATTCCCATGACCGTCTTCACTATAGATCCAACTAAGAAAGTCCCCAAGAAATTGATGGATCTATGTTGGAACACCCTATTACTAATTTGGGTCAGGATCACTATGTCTCTAGGAATCTCTGCTTGAACTCTTGTATAGCTCAATAAGTCAATTAGAATTAAGTCTATGGGTTAGAAGACTAGGTTTGGAAGCTGCCCTGAAGACCAGGATTCTCTGTCTGGAGACTAAGTCTGATCGTCGAGCTCAGCACGATGATTCATCGAACTCCGATCGACGATCGTCTAGCTCAACTTCGACAAGATCGTCGAACTCCATTTGACGATCGCTGAGCTCAACATCATTATATCGTCGAACTCCATTCGACGATCGGTGAGCTCAGGTCGACGATTTTGACTATGCTTTGGATCTTTATCTCTGAGCTCAGTTCGACGATCTTTGAGCTCAGATCGACGATATTTTGCTGCTGTATGTTTCCAGATCGCTGAGCTCAGCTCGACAATAGCAGAGCTCAGTTCGACGATTTCAGATAACTTCTAGGATGTTTCAACATTCAAATTCAAATCAGTTAGGAGTTATTCTGCAATTAATTCAAAGATTTCCTAGCCGTTTTCATTCATTTCTGGACCAAGTTTCAAGGGATTTTTCAAGGAATATATCTGTTGACTTTCCTCTAGAAGAGATTATGCAATTAAGGATGCAATCAATGCAGGTTAACGACTATTCTTGACAGAGAATGTTATTCTATTCTGCACCAGAGAATAAAAGACAGAATTTTTGAATCTCTCATAGAACACACTCAATACAGAGAGAGAATACAGATTACAGAGACACATTCAAAAATCTTCTGTCACAAAGAATTCTCAAGAACACACATCCAAGGAGATCAAGCTTTCTCAAAATCTTCAGATCTCTGTAGTTTTCAAAGTGTTCAAGGCCAACATATTTCCAGACTCCAGACATTCAACATTTCAGCTATTACTGAAATCATCTATTG
This sequence comes from Platanthera guangdongensis, assembly GCA_039583875.1. Taxonomy (NCBI): domain Eukaryota; kingdom Viridiplantae; phylum Streptophyta; class Magnoliopsida; order Asparagales; family Orchidaceae; genus Platanthera; species Platanthera guangdongensis. The sequence continues at coordinate 101,444,686 of CM077151.1, forward strand.
CTGGAGTTCAATCTTTGAAGGCCTATCACCCTCAGCAAAGCTTTTCTTCCTGAAGATCTCAAGGATTCAGGGGGAGCTTTGACATCAACAATCCACATAGTCTTCTCAGTTGTTTGAGAAAGAGAAGATTTCCATCACTCTCTCACCCCCACTCTGTAAAGGGTTTCTCAAACTCCCTTCAAAAGTTTGAGCTTGATTTTTGAGCACCTTGTCAAAAGCTCATTGGTGGCAAGACACCTGATCAAAAAATCTGCTTTGGTTTTTGAGCACCTTATCAAAAGCTCATTGGTGCCCAGGACACCTGATCAACTCATCCTGCAGTGGATTCCTACCAAGGGTGATAGAAGAGTGGATGTACCCAAGTTTAGGGGAACAACTATATTTCCTTGTGTCTTCTGGTTTTGCTTGCTTTCATTTTTGTTTCTGGCCTTGATTTATCTGTGCTTAGTTTTTGTTTAACTTAGTGCTGTGATTAGATTTATTATTGCTTCCCTGCTCACACATATTACAACAATTGTTGTAAAAAGTTTTAAAGAACCATATACTCTATTCACCCCCCCTCTAGAGTATATCATATCTAGTTGCACTTTCAATTGGTATCAGAGGGAGGTTGGTTAAACATACCATACCTGATTGGTTGTACAGGCTAAAACCTGAACCCAAAGATCCCAAACTAGATCTGCCTTTCTTTGGTATTTTATTATTAGATTTTGTTTTCACAAATCATGGCCCAAAACAAAGATTATGCTAGCACCAGACCTCCAGTGTGCAATCTATCCAAGTTTGCACTTTGGAAAGCAGGGATTAGACTTTACATGAATTCTATTGACGAAGATATCTTTAATTCTGTTTTGACAGTGTGTCCAAGACCCCCAGAGAACACAAGTACAAATGCTATTCCACCTCCATCAGGAACAGATGCTGATATCAATAGATGGAAAGTAGCTGATGCCAAGGCTATGAACATCCTAGCCCAGACAATGTCTGATGACATATTTCAAAAGGTAGCTGAATGTAATTCAGCCAAGGAAATTTGGGACAAGCTCTCAGAAATAGTCTCAGGCTCAGCTGATGAGAGAAAGGATAGAAGATCCCACCTCATCTCTCAATATGAGAATTTCAAAAAGGGAGAGACTGAGTCAGTGGGATACATGTATAACAGACTAAGTCTAATTGTCAGTGAAATCAGGACATTGGACAAAGAGATCTCTCTAACAGAACTTAATGACAAGATCCTAATGTGCTTCCCCAGTACTTGGGATTCAAGAATCTGGCCAATTAAGGAAGCCAGAAGTCTGAATGAGATCACCACTGAAGCTCTATTGGGTAAGCTCAAATCTTATGAGCTACTCATCAAAAATAGAGAGGAAGAACAGAAGGTTGCCTCACCAGCCACAAGAAAAGAGAAAACCATAGCATTCAAGGCAACTGAGGATCTGCCTGAAGATAAAGCTACAGGCAATGATGAACTACTCAGTCTGCTGGCCAAAAGATTTTACAAAATGGACAGAAAGGACTTCAGAATAAGATCATACAAGGAGCAGGATAAGCCAAGGTATGACAAGTCCATTAGTAATAATAAAGACATTATTTGCTTTGGTTGCAGGAAACCAGGGCACATAGTTCCTGACTGTCCAGAGAACAAGAACAAGGACAGAAGGGACAGGAAGGAAAGAAGAAAGGAGAAAGACTCCAAAAGGAATGACAATGACAAACCTTCTTCAAGCAAAAACAAGCATACAAGAAAAGGGTTTGTTGCTGAATCCTGGAGTGAGACAGAAGAAGAGTCAGAAGCCTCATCCAGCTCCAGTGATGATGAGGATGATACAGAAGAAAAGGAGTTCTGCATGATGGCAATCAATGCCTCACAACACAATTCAGAGGAAGAGGAGTCAGAGTCAGACTCAGAGACTCAACCTGAAGAAGATCAGGTAATTGGTTCTTTTGATTTTAGTTCAGAAGATTTTAAATCTGAATTTAAAGCACTGTGTTTAGACCAGCTAAAGTCTGAGAAAGAGATTATCTCTCTCAAAAATCAATTATCTGAACACAATACTTTAAAGTCAGAAAACCTCAAACTCTCTCAGGAGTTGGAGTGCTGTAGGGAACAGATAGCCTCACTGAAAAGTGAGCTCTCTGAGGCCAAGAAGCTTGAAGAATCCCTCAATGGGAGAAGCATCAAGCTGATGGACATCACAAGCACAGTGAACTCCAGATTCAACAGTACACTGGGCTTGGGTGCTTCATCTAACCAACCTATAGTCCTAACAACTCCAATCAAATTCATTTCTGACAAAGGAAAGGGAGTTGTAGAGGTTGCTAGGAAAAATTCTGATCTGCCTCAGAAAACTAAGTCCCAGCAGAAATCGTCGAACGGAGATCGACGATCGTCGAATGAAGATCGACGATCGCCGAACGCAGCTCGACGATCTCAGGCAAAATCGTCGAACGCAGATCGACGATCTCAGCCAAAGTCGTCGAATGCAGGTCGACGATCTCAAATACCTGACTTCAGCCATAGTCGACCGTCGAACGGAGCTCGACGATCTGACCCAAGATCGTCGAACGCAGCTCCAAGATCGTCGAACAGAGGTCAGAGCTCTGGAAAATTTTTCAAAGGCAAGTCAAAATTGAATCTTAAGGGTCCTTCATCCCAAATCTTTAACCCTTATACTGAATGGATTTTACCTCCAAGGAGATATCATCCTGAAGGATATAAGAGTCAGCCAGGGATGTCTTTCATTTCAGAATTTAAAGGTTATCAACCTAGGCCCAAGGTAAACTGGGTCAAAAATAAATGAATTGTCTTATGTGCAGGTGAAGACCTATCCAACATCTAACCAGCAATGGTATTTGGATAGTGGGCGCTCTAAGCACATGACAGGGAACAAGGACAACCTCACATCCTTCAGAGCCAAGCTTGGACCCAAAGTTATCTTTGGTGATTCAAACTTTGGACAGACTAAAGGATATGGTGCAGTCCAGATTGGTTCAGTAACTTTCAAGAAGGTAGCTTATGTGGAAGGACTGAAGCACAACCTAATTAGCATCAGTCAGCTGTGTGATGAAGGCTACCAGGTGACCTTCAGCAAAGCCTTATGCAAAATTAAGTCAGAGGACAACACAACTATGTTGACAGGTAAAAGGAAAGGTAACATCTATCTAGTAGATTTTCTTTCAACTGATGTAGATATCTGCTTGTTTAATTCTATCTATAGACCCAATATTTTATGGCATAAGAGATTAGGACACCTAAACCTTAGAACTATTGCTAGGCTATCCAAGGACAACCTTGTTAGAGGACTACCTTCTGGCCCCTGCAAGAAGGAAGGACTCTGCAGGGCCTGTCAATTAGGCAAGCAAACTAAAAACAGCTTTAAGTCACTTAATAAGAGTGATTCACCTAGGATATTGTATCTGTTACATATGGATCTCTTTGGACCCATCACAGTACAAAGCCTAGGAGGGAAATCCTACACTTTAGTAGTTGTAGATGACTTCTCTAGATTCACTTGGGTGTTCTTTCTAAGGAAGAAGTCTGATAACTTTAAGTGTCTGACAGAGTTTCTCAAATATATACAGATTGAGTTCAATACTCACATTGCCCTGATCAGAAGTTATCATGGGACAAAGTTTGATTCTCTTCTTATGCAAGAGTTCTGTCAGAGTGAAGGGATTAGACACACTTTCTCAGCTCCTATAACTCCTCAACAAAATGGGGTAGCTGAAAGGAAAAATAGAACCCTTATTGAATCTGCCACCACATTGTTGTCAAATGCTCATCTACCTCTATCCTTTTGTGCAGAGGCAGTGAACACCTCCAACTTTGTGCTGAACAGAAGTCTGATACATAAACTAAAGGGAAAGACTCCCTATGAATTACTCAAAGGGAAGAAACCTAAAGTTGACTATTTTAGAGTCTTTGGTTGTATTTGCTATATTCACAATAATGACAAGAAATATCTAGCAAAATTTCAAGCTAAAGCTGATGAAGGAGTGTTTCTGGGATACTCCATGATCAGCAAGGCCTATAGGGTCTATAATAAATCATCCTTGAAAATTGAGGAATCTGTTCACATTTCTTTTGATGTATCTAATATGTATTTCAAGGAGAAGAAGTCTTCTACCATAGAACCTTTGCAGGAACATTCTCTAGTTGAAGACTTGAACAAGTTACAGGTTACTCAAGAGGATGAAAGCAGTGAAGATGAAGGGAATGCTCAACACATTGAAGAACAACTTGAAGAGCCAGTTGTTGTACCATAAGAGGAAACAACAACACAGGTTGGTGAACAATCAACACCCCCTGTTGATTTAGTAACATCAAGAGACCATCCAGTTTCCCAAATAATTAGAGAAATCTCAGCTGGTGTGCAAACCAGAAATCAGGTCAACCAAAACCTGTTGCACACCTGCTTCCTATCTCAAATCGAACCTCAGTCCATTCGAGATGCAGAGCAAGATCCACACTGGATCATTGCAATGCAAGAGGAGTTGCATCAATTTGAGAGGAACAAAGTATGGGAACTAGTGCCAAAGCCTAAGGATCACTCCATTGTTGGAACAAAATGGGTATTCAGAAACAAACTGGATGATCATGGAGTAATTATAAGGAACAAGGTAAGGCTAGTTGCTCAGGGATACTCTCAAGAAGAAGGAATCGACTACGACCAGACTTTTGCACCAGTTGCAAGATTGGAAGCCATCAGAATATTTCTAGCTTATGCAGCTCACAAAGGCTTCAAAGTATATCAGATGGATGTCAAAAGTGCTTTCTTAAATGGAGACATCAAAGAGGAAGTTTATGTCAGACAACCTCCAGGTTTTATCTCTCCAACTTTTCCTGATTATGTTTTTAGACTGAAGAAAGCATTATATGGTCTCAAGCAAGCTCCTAGAGCATGGTATGAGACCCTAGCATGCTTTCTATTGGAAAATGGTTTTATAAGGGGTAGAGTAGACCAAACTCTTTTCATTAGAACCCATAAGTCCCATACCCTACTAGTACAGATTTATGTAGACGATATCATTTTTAGTTCTACTGACTCCAAATTGTGCAAAAGGTTTTCTAACCTGATGCATTCTAAATTTCAGATGAGTAGCATGGGTGAGCTATCCTTCTTCCTAGGATTGCAAGTCAAGCAACATGCTGAAGGCATCTTTATTTCTCAAACCAAATATGCAAATGAACTGGTTAAGAAATTTGGTATGTCTGAAGCATCTTGTATGAAAACACCCATGCCTACTAATGCTGTATTGGATGCTGATGAACATAGGAAACCTGTTGATCAGACCACATATAGAGCAATGATTGGCTCTTTACTGTATCTTACAGCTAGTAGACCAGATATAATGTTTGCTACATGTATATGTGCTAGGTTCCAAGTAAGCCCTAGAGAGTCACACCTAACATTAGTAAAGAGCATTCTCAGGTATGTTAAAAGTTGTCCAAATCTAGGTCTCTGGTATCCAAAAGATTCAGCATTTGATTTAACTGGATTCTCAGATGCTGATTATGCTGGATGTAGAATTGACAGGAAAAGCACCAGTGGAACTTATCAGTTCCTTGGTGACAGACTTGTCTCTTGGTTTTGTAAGAAACAAACATCTGTGTAAACTTCAACTGCTGAAGCTTAATATATGGCTGCAGGCAGTTGTTGTTCACAAATCTTGTGGATTCAAAACCAACTCCTAGACTATGGTTACAACTTAGAGAAGTCTAAAATCTTTTGTGACAACACAAGTGCTATTTCTATAGCTCAAAATCCAGTCCTCCATAGTAGGACAAAATACATAGAGATTAGGCATCATTTCTTAAGGGATAATGTTGAAAAGAATAAAATTGAATTACAATATATCCCAACTGATTTACAAAGGGGAGATATTTTCACCAAGCCCTTGGATGAAAGAAACACACCTTCTTCCTAAATCAGTTAGGAATGTTAGATGGAGGAAGTCTTAAATAATATCCAAGATTTTGAAAGTTTAAAAATTGACCAAGACTAGGCAAACATTCTGATTTTTCTTAGTGTCTAGAATTTTTCTGATCTCTGAACTGCGCTCGACGATTTGCCCCAAAGATCGTCGAACGGAGATCGACGATTGCCAAAAATCGTCGAACTGAGTTCAGTGTCTATCAGATAGTATGGACTATCTCTTCCGGTCAACGATCGTCGAACGGCGCTCGACGATTATGTTCTCTGAACGATCGTCGAACGGAGATCGATGCTCTCCAATATCGTCGAACGGAGATCGACGATGTTGAAGACTCTTCAGATTCCTTTAGAAGCCTCGATCGTCGAACTGAGTTCAACGATCTTTCCAATTCTGCGTCGAACCCTAATATAAAACTCTTTTTCGCCGTCATTCTCATTTGCGCTTTTGATTTCTCTGCAAGAATTTTCTTTCCCTCCAAACAGTTCTACACTTGGTCGTTTTGTCTGTTGAATTTCTGCAGGTACCCATGGCTGTGTCAGTTGTTGTTCTTGCTGCAATGAAGTTTGATACCGGTTTTGACATTGATATAGAATCCTTCAGCACGACTGACCAGATTTTTCAAGATATACTGGGTTTATTCAAGGACCAGAATCTGACTGCCATAATGACCACTAGGATCAAGCTGGCTTCTGATGAGATAAAGGAGTGGGTTTATACTGCCCATAATCAAGATAACAACACTATTGTTGGGTCAATAGCTGGAACTCAGGTACCCTTGACCCCAACCATTTTATCAGAAGTTTTTGAGTTGAGGAATGGAGAAGATTCTGCTGAGTTATCTGGAGAAGAATATTCTGAACTGCTTGCCAGGATGGGTCATCCAGAGGGAAACCCTAGCAAGCTCTTCAAAAGGAACTTGTCTGTAGAATACAGGTTTCTAGCAGATGTGGTTGGGAAAGTGCTATTGGCAAAGCACTCTGCCCATGATACAATATCAAGATATCAGCTCTGCCTCATGGGAGCTCTTGTGGACAAGAAGAATCTGAATTGGGGAGAGATTTTCTTTGACCTCATCAAAAAGAAAATCAACAAGAGTTTTGTTAATTTTGGCAGAATTATTGGAGTATTTCTACAGCACAGGTGCCCTGCCTTGCTGGTCTCCTCTGGAGTTCATATCAATACCTCCAAGAGATTGTCTTGTGCCCTCTTTGGAAAGTGGGACAGACAAATAAGCAAGCCTAGCAGACCCTCCTCCAGTGCCCCTTCAGGCACAAGGACTCCAAGAGTCACTCCTCCACAGGCCTTTTCCCCTGCAGATGACCTGGCTGCTATTGCTGCCTCTCCTCCTCCTCCAATTCCATCCCTTCCCCTACCATCCACCATTCCAGCTCCATCCACCATCATCATATCCAGCCCATCTCCAACATCAACACCTTCTCCAGAAACTAATCTACCTCCACCAGAAGAACAATTCCACCCATTATTCTCCTACCCCCCACCTGATGTCACCTCATCACCCTCTCTTCCATCTTCACCCTACTTGATGATTCCTTTATGGATGATTCCCCATCATCTCCTCCTGAGTTACCTTCCTCCTCCACTTCATTTCAACACCTCCTACACCAGATCATTGATCAACCAACATTCACCCCATCCATCTCCATTCCCCTGTCCTCCATTTCCACCTTGCCAACACCTCAGCCATCCCTTCCACAATTCTCCATCTCTCCACTTCCAGAACCTTCAGCTGCTTCCATACCTTCTACCTCTGCTCCAGCTCTTGAGCAAGTAGACCTCTCAGCCCTTGTTGACAGGCTGTATGAGCTGCTTGCCCCCAGGCTCTCTCTATTGTTGGAGACCTCCTTGGCTCCTCTACACCTGTCAGTGGCAGCCCTTTCTGCCAGGCTCTCTTCCCTCCTCCCTCAGGCAGCACCTACAGCAGTGTGCCTTGATCCAGACATGTCTGCATCTAGGCAGGGGGAGATGCCATATGAAGTGAATCTTCATGCTGCTGATGCTGCTGCTTCTGTAAGCTCTCTGTCTGCTGCTGCTGTTAGTTCTGTTTCTTCTGCTGCTCCTCCTGTTGCTGTTGCTGTGCCTCAAGCACAAAGTCAGATTTCAACTGCAGTCCTTGCAATAGACCTCAGGTCTTTGCTATCTGTTTTTGATTCTGCTTACTTTAGCTGTCTGCCAGAGGTCCATGCTGTCCAGCCTCCAGAAGATTTATCCAAGGCACTTGTGCCTTTTTCCTGCTGTGACCCTAACATTATCACCTCCTTTATAAATTCAGTAATTGCTGCTGCTGAAAATGTTGATGTTGCTGCTTCCGAAGAAAGGATTGTTGTTGCTTCTGAGAATATTGATACTGCTGCTGAAGTTCCTACTATTTCTGCTGAACCATCTTCCAAGGACATTCTGATGTCAGAGGCCACTGAATTTGAGCCTTCTGCAGTCTTTGATGATGTTCCTGAAAGTCCACCTAGTGTCAACTATGTGCACCTATGGGGGGGGGGGGGAATAGGTGACGTGTGACGCTTTTGCGGAATTTACGAATGTACCTGCACAATAAAAATAAAAAGCACAGCACACAGAATACACATGCAATTTGTAGTGGTTCCCCGACTTGGGTACATCCACTTTCCCCCTTCGACCTATCTCCCAACATGGGACGACTCGGTCTCTTCTCCAACAGGATTGAAATCCAATCCCTGCACTATCGGAAGGAACCCTTCCACACGTGAGAGTCAACACTCCCACAAAACGGGTTGCACCCAACCTTTACAACACGGAACAAACGTTCCTTTACAACAAAAGTAAATATAGAATGTACACGAGATACAAACTTCCTTTGGAGACTACGGTGTTCCTCTTCGTTCGACGACGTGTTCGTGAAGTCAACGAAGAGTCTACAACCTTGGTCTCTCTTGGAGAGGATCTCCCCGGAACCGGTGGCGGCAACACGAGCGGCGGCTAGCTTCGGGATCGGCGGCTATGATGATGAGCGGCTGCTGAAAATAGAGATCCAATCTTCGTAGCAAAGCAAGCTAGGTCTACCAACGGTCACACGAGGATCGGTCGTCTCGATCGATTCGGATGGGAAGTTTTTCCCGATCAACAAATCGAGAGATAAGGAATCTCTGGATAGACGCGTGAGACTCAAGCTTTGCTAAGCTTCTGTTGCCGGAGATCGGGAAGAAACACAACCAACAGCGGCGACCACTTGACGCGAGCGGCGGCGGCGAAGCGGAGCGGTTTCGCGATTTTAGGGTTTGCTCTGCTCGGCTTCTTTTTCTGTATCTCTACAGTTCAAAATACTCGTATATATACTGTAGATACTACTAATTTGACCGTTGTGGGACCCACAAGAAAAATCCCGAAAACCGGTCCAGAACATTGACAGCGGCAGAATCCGGTTCAGGAAGATCCAGAAAAACGCCCAAGTCAAAATCGGTGAGAATCTAAAGTGATGCTCGCCGATTCGTCGAGAATCAAAGGTGATTCTCGACGATTCGGCGAGAATCACTGATTGATTCTCGTCGAATTTGCCTTGGTTGCACGCACTGCTTTATGCCAAGTCGAGACGGCGAGAATCAACCAGTGATTCTCGACGATTCGACGAGAATCACTAGTGATTCTCGCCGAATCGGCGAGAATCACTTGGTGATTCTCGTCGATTCTTACTTAGAAGCAGAGGTGCTCGCTTAGAAGTGGCTGGGTTGAGTTCGGCGAGAATCAACTTCTGATTCTCGACGAATCGGCGAGTATCCCAAGTGATTCTCGTCGATTTAACCTTAGACGAATTTTCGTCTTTCCACCTATGAGGTGCTCCTTGACCCATCCTTGCTCCTTGTCTGCTCCTGCATATTTACAGCCCTGTGCTTGAAAATAAGTGCACTCCAATAGAGAGAATACACGTAGGCCAACACACTGATCTGCTCAACGAGGGATTACGTCGTGCAGACCCGTGTATATTGACCTACTGCACCCTAACATTGGTGTGCACTTAGCGTGGAAAAACTGCAAGCACAACTAGAAAGATTTTATCAAATACATAGTCTATTGACCTTAGCTTGTCCAGGGGCTTCTTCAAATCAGGTACATTGTGGATACAATACCCAACAATCTCCCCCTATTTGAAGAAGCCTAAACCCTACAAGCTAAGGTGAATAGAGCAAATGGGAATGAAAACCAGAAACTTAAAATTGAGTTGAGTGAGTTATCCCTTACCAATACTTAAGCTTGGAGCCACCTTAGCCTTGGGGTAATCTCCCCCTTTTCGGCTTCTGCAAATCGGGGTCGGTAGCATTTGACCCCTTGCTCCCCCTCAGTTCTTGGGTCTGTGCTCACACTTGATTTCCTTGCTCCCCCTCAGATCGTGCACGAGCCTGGAGCTTCTGTAGTCTTCAGTCCTCATAGTTGAGCATTCCCAATTCAGTCTTGAAAAGATTGAACTTGGCCTCGTCTAAGGGCTTTGTGAATATATCAGCAATCTGCTTGTCCGTGGGGACATAACAGAGAGAGATGTCCTTGTTCTCCACGTGCTCCCGAATGAAGTGGTAGCGCACTTCAATATGCTTCGTTCTGCTGTGCGATACCGGATTGTTGGCAATGGCAATTGCACTGGAGGAGTCGCAGTACATTAGAACTTCCTTGAACTGAAGGTCGTAGTCGGCTAACTGGTTTCTGATCCATAGAAGTTGTGCGCAACAGCTGCCTGCTGAGATGTACTCAGATTCTGCTGTGGAGGTACCCACACAGTTCTGCTTCTTGCTGTTCCATGAGATAAGCCTTCTTCCGAGGAATTGACACTTCCCGGAAGTGCTTTTCCTATCATCCCTACTCCCTGCAAAATCAGCATCTGAAAAGCCTATTAGCTCGACATCATTGTTTCTCGGGTACCACAAGCCAAGATTAGGAGTACCTTTAAGGTATCTTAGAATTCGCTTTGCAGCGACATAGTGAGATTCCTTAGTGTTCACCTAATATCTGGCACAGACACATGTGGAGAACATGATATCCGGTCTACTGGCAGTAAGGTAGAGCAGGGATCCAATGATGCTTCTGTATTTGGTTTCATCGAAAGGTTTACCTTTCTCATCCTTATCCAGAGACATGGTGGATCCCATTGGAGTCCTCATAGAGGTTGCACTCTCCATACCGAATTTCTTAAGGAGTTCATTTGTGAACTTCGTCTGAGAGATGAAGATTCCATCCTCAGACTGTTTCACTTGAAGTCCTAAGAAATACTTGAGCTCTCCCATACTGCTCATTTCAAACTTTCCTTGCATAAGTTTAGAAAACATTTTGCAAAGATTGTTGTCCGTTGAGCCGAATATTATGTCATCGACATAGATTTGCGCCAGCAAAATCTTGCCTTTGACTTCCCTGAGAAACAATGTTTTATCTATTTTACCTCTGGAGAACTTGTTCTCAAGAAGAAAACTAGATAAAGTCTCATACCAAGCTCGTGGAGCTTGTTTCAACCCATATAAGGCCTTATTAAGAAAATAAACATGATTGGGATAGGTAGGATCGACAAAACCTGGGGGTTGAGCGACGTATACTTCCTCTTTCAGGTCTCCGTTCAGGAATGCCGATTTCACATCCATTTGATAGACTGTGAATCCTTTGTGTGAAGCATACGCCAGGAACAACCTGATTGCCTCGAGCCTTGCTACTGGTGCGAAGGTCTGGTCGAAGTCAATCCCTTCCTCCTGTCTGTAACCTTGAGCCACCAGCCTGGCCTTGTTCTTTACGATGACACCATGTTCATCCAGCTTGTTTCTGAAGATCCACTTCGTGCCAATCACATTCTGCTTGTATGGTCTGGGAACCAGCGTCCAAACATTGCAATGTTCGAATTGATGTAGTTCCTCTTGCATGGCCAGAATCCATGCCGCATCCTTGTTCGCCTCGTCGAACTTCTTTGGCTCAACCTGTGACAGGAAGCTAAGATGCAATACTTCGTTAATAGTACCTCTTCGAGTTCTAACACCGACACGAGGATCTCCGATGATCTGATCTCTAGGATGATCCCTCACGTGCCGGAGCTCAAGAAGTCTGGCGTCTGGAGCTTCGACTACTTCTTGGGCTTCTCCTTCTTCTAAGATATTTGTTCCATTTTGATCTTCAACATCTTCAGATGACGTGGAGGTGGAAACTTTGACGTACTTAGGAGCGTCATCTTTAGCGGTCTCATCCAGACTTAGCTGTTCAAGTCGAGCACCTGCATCTTCAAGAATACTACTGGAAGAATTGCTGTTAAGCAAAATTCCTTCATCAAATACAACATTTATTGATTCTTCTACCACTAGGGTTTTCTTATTGAAGACCTTATATGCCCGACTATGGGAACTATAGCCCATGAATATGCCTTCGAAGCATTTTTCACCGAATTTAGTACGCGGGTACTTCCCATTATTCAGTACATAGCATCTGCAACCAAAAATCCTCAAGTAGGACATGGTTGGTTTCCTGCCTTTCAGTAGCTCGTAGGGCATCTTACGATGATGCTTGTTGATCAATGCTCTGTTTTGTACATGACAAGCTGTATTGACAGCCTCTGCCCAGAAGTATTCCGGGAGAGAAGCATCTTTCAACATTGTCGTGCAGGCTTCAATGAGAGTTCTATTTCTCCTCTCCACAACTCCATTTTGCTGAGGAGTGCGCGGGGAGGAAAACTCATGAAAGATACCTTGTTCTTCACAAAATTCTGTCATAGCACCAGATTCGAATTCTGTTCCATGGTCACTTCTGATTTTGACCACGGAGCAGTTAAATTCGTTCTGAACCTGCTTGACAAAATTAGTGAAGATGTCAAACGTATCTGACTTTCATTTCAAAAAGAACACCCATGTAAACCGAGAATGATCATCAACTATCACTAGCGTATAGGACTTGCCTCCCAAGCTATGAACTTGCATTGGACCAAACAAGTCCATATGTAAAAGGTAAAGACATCGGGAAGAGTCTTTGTCTGCGATGCTCTTAAAGGTAGCCCGAGTCTGTTTGCCCATCTGGCATGCAGGACAGGGGCTATCTTTGATGCACTTGATACTGGGAGCATCCCTTACCAAGTTCTTAGAAAATAGCATACTAATTGTCTTGAAATTAATATGTGCCAATCTCTTGTGCCATTGTTCACAAAGAGATGCACTGCCTGTTGCCACAAGGCATATGGGGGTAGATGAATCTAAACTGAGAAAATCTAAACAGAAGATATTTCTGCTCCTAATGCCTGATAATACCGTTTCAGAAGAGGTACGTGAAATTATCAGACATTTATCCTTGCAGAACTTAATGTCATAACCTTTATCACATAACTGACTTACACTGATCAGGTTATGGTTTAACCCTTCAACATAAGCCACGTCGGTGATAGAGATTATACCGTTGGAAATCATACCGTAACCTCTGGTGACTCCTCGATCTGACCCTCCAAAGATGACTTTGGGTCCATTCTCGACTGGAGTGTAATCACGCAGCAGGCTTCTTGTCCCGGTCATATGCCGGGAGCATCCACTGTCCAAATACCAGATCGGCGTTTTGGTGGCCTTTGGACATTCCTGCAAAACAAAATTAATTTACCTTAGGAACCCAATCGAACTTGGGTCCTAGATTCCTGGTTAGCACACTCCCCCTCGGTCGGTTAACCCTACGAGTGGTCGGTCTCGTATTGCTAACATAGGGAGTCTCGTAATTCCTTGGATTAAACCAACAATCCACGGCAAAGTGACCGACTTTGCCACAGCACCAACAGTCGAATCTGTTGTACCTCTTCCTAGGCTCCTGCCTTACCCTGGGAACGGTGGGTACTGCTGGGGCCTTGGATCTGGAGGTGGAGGCCTCATGGTGACAACAGTCACATGACTTTGTCACCTTCTGTATAACAGGCTTGGCTTTTGGTGCCTGCTTTCCATTATGGCCGCTAGAGAACAGACCATAATTTCCCATATGGATTTCCTCATAAGGTGCCTTGAAGGCACTCTCACCGAAGTTCCGGGAAAAGTTCCAACCGTCATACCGGCTCTTTGGCTTTGCAACCGAGGGCCGGAAATGATGCCCAAATGTTGACTCAAAGTCATGTTGGCTGCAAGGAAAGCCAGGCTTTCTGAACGCAACAGGACTAAGAGGAGCCTTACCCTTTTCATCAGCAGAGGCCTTCTTGGCGGCCTTATTCTTCCTCTGGTTCTTGTTTCTCCTAGATGAAGAACCAGATACCCCTATATGCCCCAAGCCAGCTCCTTTGTCCTGAGCAGAGAAGGTATCAACGACTGGAAGAACTGTTTTTGGCATAGAGAAGCTCTTGACGATCTTCCTTTCTGCCGCAAGTAGTTCTTACAACTTGTCGACTTCCTCCTACTTAAGATCAAGGAGCTTCAAAGACTCTGAATGCTTTGAAGTCAGGTCAAGGTGCTCCTGTCGAAGAGAAATCAAGCTAGTGACCTCTTCCCTTAGGGATACACACTCACCCTTAAGGAATTTTACTTCCTTCTTCTCAGCCTTCAGTCTCTTACGGCACTCATCGAAAGTGTTGAGCAGAAGCTCATACTTCTCGAGGAGCTCAGTTTCACGGGCCGAAGGGCCATCCTCAGGTTCATCATCCTGAGACTCAGGATTAGAGTCGGAGTCGGAGAGAGGGGTGTGAGCTTTTACCTTCCCAGTAAATGGGGGGCATTCTCCTTCTGAGTCCGAGCGACCCACCAGCCCGAAGTAGGCTTCCTCATCATCACTAGAGTCTGAGGAGTCAGACTCACTCAGTGTCTTTGGCCGTTTGGCGATGTAGCTCCGCTCCTTCTTCTTGTCTCTAGAGGATTTGAGCTCCTCTCCTTTCCCTTTTTCTCTTTTGCTTTGATAGCAGTCAGCCACGACGTGTCCTGGCTTATTGCATCCAAAGCAAATAATGTCAGAAGAGCGTTGTTTGTTAGGTTTAGATGTATACCTGTCAGAAGAATAATTTTTCTTCTGATGCCTAAAGGAGGAGCTGTCTTTCTTTCTTTGATTCCTCATCTTGAGGAACTTCTTGAACTCTCGGGTGATGAGGGAGAAATCCTCCTCCGACAGCTCTGAGCCGGAGGAGCATGGTTCAGAGTCCTCCTCCTCTTCCTTATTCCTCGCACGGTATGACATCGCACCCTTGCCTTTTTCTAGAGTAACTGGCTTTTAGGGCCACAGTCTTTTCTTTTGCAGCAGCCTTCTCTGCTTCTTCCTCTGCTTTCCTGGTGTTCAGCTGTAGCTCATAGGACATCAGCTTCCCAAACAAGATTTGTGGATCAGTTTCTGCTAGTCTGCCAAATTCTCTGATGGCGCAGATCTTTGTGTCCCATTCCTTAGTAAGGGACCTAAGAAATTTGTCATTGAGTTCACCATTAGTGAACACTCTTCCGTAGCCCTTGAGGGCGTTGACAATCTTTAGGAAGTTCTCGTAGGTGACTCCGATCTCTTCCTTAGGCCCTTGCCTGAAGGCCTCATATTTCTGGTTCAGGAGGGATCTCCGATCATCCCTCACTTCATCCGTGCCATCCATTAGGATGATCAGGCACTGCCAGATCTCCTGTGCTGTCCTGCAGTTGCTGAAGTTTTGCATCATAGAATCATCAACTGCGCTCACCAGAATGTTTCGTGCCTTCTTGTCCAGTCCCACTAGCACCATCTCGTCTTTGTCCATTTCAGACAGTGTCTTCGGCACCTTCTTGGTGGGATCAATGGTGGAGGCCTTAGTAGGGACATAAGGTCCCTCCTCCACGATCATGAAGAGTCGAGGATCGACTGCTTCCATGTAGAACCTGATCCTTTCCTTCCAGATCGGAAAGTTGAGCCTGGTGCACACTGGGATCTTGCTGGAGAACTTGAGCCCGTCCATAGTAGATGTTTGTCTTCTTCTTGACACTAGGGGCAGGATTCAACTCAAGGTGTTAACCTTTTTGATGAGTAACCTGACTCTGATACCACTTGAAAGTCCACCTAGTGTCAACTATGTGTACCTATGGGGGGGGGGGGGAAATAGGTGACGTGTGGCGCTTTTGCGGAATTTACGAATGTACCTGCACAATAAAAATAAAAAGCACAGCACACAGAATACACATGCAATTTATAGTGGTTCCCCGACTTGGGTACATCCACTTTCCCCCTTCGACCTATCTCCCAACAAGGGACGACTCAGTCTCTTCTCCAACAGGATTGAAATCCAATCTCTGCACTATCGGAAGGAACCCTTCCACACGTGAGAGTCAACACTCCCACAAAACGGGTTGCATCCAACCCTTACAACACGGAACAAAAGTTCCTTTACAACAAAAGTAAATATAGAATGTACACGAGATACAAACTTCGTTTGGAGACTACGGTGTTCCTCTTCGTTCGACGACGTGTTCGTGAAGTCAACGAAGAGTCTACAACCTTGGTCTCTCTTGGAGAGGATCTCCCCGGAACCGGTGGCGGCAACACGAGCGGCGGCTAGCTTCGGGATCGGCGGCTATGATGATGAGCGGCTGCTGAAAATAGAGATCCAATCTTCGTAGCGAAGCAAGCTAGGTCTACCAACGGTCACACGAGGATCGGTCGTCTCGATCGATTTGGATGGGAAGTTTTTCCCGATCAACAAATCGAGAGACAAGGGATCTCTGGATAGACGTGTGAGACTCAAGCTTTGCTAAGCTTCTGTTGCCGGAGATCGGGAAGAAACACGACCAACAGCGGCGACCACTTGACGCGAGCGGCGGCGGCGGAGCGGAGCGGTTTCGCGATTTTAGGGTTTGCTCTGCTCGGCTTCTTTTTCTGTATCTCTACAGTTCAAAATACCCGTATATATACTGTAGATACTACTAATTTGACCGTTGTGGGACCCACAAGAAAAATCCCGAAAACCGGTCCAGAACATTGACAGCGGCAGAATCCGGTTCAGGAAGATCCAGAAAAACGCCCAAGTCAAAATCGGTGAGAATCTAAAGTGATGCTCGCCGATTCGTCGAGAATCAAAGGTGATTCTCGACGATTCGGCGAGAATCACTGATTGATTCTCGTCGAATTTGCCTTGGTTGCACGCACTGCTTTATGCCAGGTCGAGACGGCGAGAATCAACCAGTGATTCTCGACGATTCGACGAGAATCACTAGTGATTCTCGCCGAATCGGCGAGAATCACTTGGTGATTCTCGTCGATTCTTACTTAGAAGCAGAGGTGCTCGCTTAGAAGTGGCTGGGTTGAGTTCGGCGAGAATCAACTTCTGATTCTCGACGAATCGGCGAGTATCCCAAGTGATTCTCGTCGATTTAACCTTAGACGAATTTTCGTCTTTCCACCTATGAGGTGCTCCTTGACCCATCCTTGCTCCTTGTCTGCTCCTGCATATTTACAGCCCTGTGCTTGAAAATAAGTGCACTCCAATAGATAGAATACACGTAGGCCAACACACTGATCTGCTCAACGAGGGATTACGTCGTGCAGACCCGTGTATATTGACCTACTGCACCCTGACATTGGTGTGCACTTAGCGTGGAAAAACTGCAAGCACAACTAGAAAGATTTTATCAAATACATAGTCTATTGACCTTAGCTTGTCCAGGGGCTTCTTCAAATCAGGTACATTGTGGATACAATACCCAACAGTTCCTTCTGTTTCTGTTGTTGTTAGTAAATCTGTTGTTTATGCTATTGCTAGTGAAGTTGCTGCTCTTGTCACCTGTCCAGAGCCTACTGCTGCTGTTGTTGTTTCTGCTTCACCTTCTCCATCTGCTGCTGTCCCTGCTGTTACCATCTCAACACCTGCTGCTGCTGTTTCAACCTCTGCCTCATCTGCTTCTGCTCAACTTAAGAAGGATCTAATGAAGAAAATAGATGCTCTCTATGATGACCAGAGTTCTGAATCTGATGAATTTAAAACAGACTCTGATGACTCTTCTACTACCATTGCCAGGAAAAGGAAGGCAAGGAGCAAAGCAATGAAAAGGGTACCTCCTGCTAAAGTTAAAGATAACAATGATATCTCATATTAAATCTTACATGACTGCCCAATTACTGAACACTGGATGCAATACTCTAAAAATCAGCTGAAAGCAATGAAGAAAAAGAGAAAATATGAGAAGGGTTCATCCCAATTCCAGCACTCTCATCCTCCTCACCACCTCCTCCTGATGCAGGTGCAGGTGGAAGCTCTGCAAGTCAACCCACCGCCAGAAGTCAGGCTCCCTATCAACCTCATGCCAGATCTTACCACAGGGAAAGCCAATCCAGGGGTTCATATTCTAGGAGAGGAGGATATAGAGGTAGTCAAAGAGATATTCAAGTATATTACAAAGGGTACTCCAGGCAACACCCATATTCTAGGGGAGGACAAATTCCTTCTGATACAACATCAGGTCCTTTCCCCTACAAGCTGAAAGAAACTGCGTCTGCCAGGCCTCCTCAAGACAATCCCTCCAACAGGTATGAGCCACCTGTACCTTTTGAGGACCCTGAAAATAATCCAGCTACTTGGACTGCCAGGTTAAAGGAATTAGCTGCACTGGATCAGATTAAGAAGGCCAGAGAACAAGGAATAGATTCTTCCAACATTTCTACTATGTCTGAACAGAGACAAAAAGAACTAGAGATATATGCTTCAAGTAAATTCTTTGATGCTGACAGATACATGGAATTACATCCTGAAGCTGTGGTTCCCAGGCCTAAAAAAGCAAACATATTTGGGTGCAGCAGATGATACCAGATCCAACAAAGAAGCCCTCAATCCAAACAGAGAAATAAAACTTGTTAAAGGCAAAGAGAAGAAATGATATTGTAAGGTGATAATTTCTGTGATTTCTGACTGCTATCTGGATGATATATATCTCTGTGATTCTGCTATGTCTAGCTGTTGTTTTTCTATTTTTGCTGATTGTATATTGTTATTTAAATTTTTCCAAAGTCTGTAAATAGTAATCCTAACCCAAATAGGGGGAGATTGTTGGAACACCCTATTATTAATTTGGGTCAGGATCACTATGTCTCTAGGAATCTCTGCTTGACCTCCTGTATAGCTCAATAGGTCAATTAGAATTAAGTCTAAGGGTTAGAAGACTAGGTTTGGAAGCTGCCCTGAAGACCAGGATTCTCTGTCTGGAGACTAGTCTGATCGTCGAGCTCAGCACGACGATTCGTCGAACTCCGATCGACAATCGTCTAGCTCAACTTCGACAAGATCGTCGAACTCCATTCGACGATCGCTGAGCTCAACATCATTATATCGTCGAACTCCATTCGACGATCGGTGAGCTCAGGTCGACGATTTTGACTATGCTTTGGATCTTTATCTCTGAGCTCAGTTCGACGATCTTTGAGCTCAGATCGACGATATTTTGCTGCTGTATGTTTCCAGATCGCTGAGCTCAGCTCGATGATAGCAGAGCTCAGTTCGACGATTTCAGATAACTTCCAGGATGTTTCTACATTCAAATTCAAATCAGTTAGGAGTTATTCTGCAATTAATTCAAAGATTTCCTAGCCGTTTTCATTCATTTCTGGACCAAGTTTCAAGGGATTTTTCAAGGAATATATCTGTGGACTTTCCTCTAGAAGAGATTATGCAATTAAGGATGCAATCAATGCAGGCCAACGACTATTCTTGACAGAGAATGTTATTCTATTCTGCACCAGAGAATAAAAGACAGAATTTTTGAATCTCTCATAGAACACACTCAATACAGAGAAAGAATACAGATTACAGAGACACATTCAAAAATCTTCTGTCACAAAGAATTCTCAAGAACACACATCCAAGGAGATCAAGCTTTCTCAAAATCTTCAGATCTCTGTAGTTTTCAAAGTGTTCAAGGCCAACATATTTCCAGACTCCAGACATTCAACATTTTAGCTATTGCTAAAATCATCTATTGCTGGAGTTCAATCTTTGAAGGCCTATCACCCTCAGCAAAGCTTTTCTTCCTGAAGATCTCAAGGATTCAGGGGGAGCTTTGACATCAACAATCCACATAGTCTTCTCAGTTGTTTGAGAAAGAGAAGATTTCCATCACTCTCTCACCCCCACTCTGTAAAGGGTTTCTCAAACTCCCTTCAAAATTTTGAGCTTGGTTTTTGAGCACCTTGTCAAAAGCTCATTGGTGGCAAGACACCTGATCAAAAAATCTGCTTTGGTTTTTGAGCACCTTATCAAAAGCTCATTGGTGCCCAGGACACCTGATCAACTCATCCTACAGTGGATTCCTACCAAGGGTGGTAGAAGAGTGGATGTACCCAAGTTTAGGGGAACCACTATATTTCCTTGTGTCTTCTGGTTTTGCTTGCTTTCATTTTTGTTTCTGGCATTGATTTCTCTGTGCTTAGTTTTTGTTTAACTTAGTGCTGTGATTAGATTTATTATTGCTTCCCTGCTCACACATATTACAACAATTGTTGTAAAAAGTTTTAAAGCACCATATACTCTATTCACCCCCCCTCTAGAGTATATCAGATCTAGTTGCACTTTCAATCTAGACAAAGATGAGATTGCACTTGTGTCTTTAGATAAGAAGGCGAAGAACATAATAGCAAGTGTAGTTGATGACTCCATGTTACAGAACCTGATCCACTGCCAGTCTTCTAAGGAGATGTGGCAGTCCCTCATCACCTTGATGGAAGGTACAGAAGATGTTAGTGATGATAGAAGATCCCTTCTGAATCAGAAATATGAAGCCTTCCTACAAGGACACAAGGATAGCATTGCTGATACTTTTGAAAACTTGTTCCAGATAGTCAATGGCCTAAGGGTCTATGACCGAGTCTTCACAAATGGAGAACTAAATGATAAGTTCTTGAGATCCCTAGCCAGGAAATGAGATAACAAGGTTTGTGCTATCCGGGAGTTTGGAAAGCTAGCTGAGACAGACCCGCATAATCTCTTCGGGAAGCTTATGTCATACGAGCTGCAACTCAATACGAGAAAAGCTGAAGAAGAGAAGAGCAGGTCCTCGTCCAAGGAGAATTCTATTGCTCTCAAGGCAGACACCTCAAGGAAGTCCAACGCTACCTCTCCCACCCTAACACATGAAGTTAGTGAAGAAGAAACCTCGGAGCCAAGTACCACAGGCTCAGAGCTATCTGAAGGAGATTTCTCTCTACTCTCACGTCAGTTCAAGAAATTTTTGAACAAAAAGAAGCAATGGAAAGGCAAGGAAGCCTCCTACAGAAGATCATGACATGATTGTGATCGACACCGAAAAGGCTCAATGACGAATTGTAAATATACATATTTTTGTGCACATTAATTTAGTCGTTTTCATTTATTTTCATCGTTTTTACTTATTTTTGTTCAATAAAATGCTCCTATTCTTGTAAATTTACTACTAACTTGTTTTATTTTATTTTTCAGAAAAATTCCAAAATCTGCCAAAATTGGGCAGTACACGCCCGTGTTATTTTGATCACGCCCGTAACCATGGCGTGACAGCTCAAAATCCCGTGAAGTTGCAAATTTCTGAAGTAAAAAGCTTGACACGCCTAGCGACACGCCCGTGTCACCCGACACGGGGCGTGACATAAGACTGTGTCCACTCCGCTTGACGATTTCAACTCGACAATTTCCGCTCGACGATTGTACAGTATCGACACCATCCGACACGCCCAGCATCATGCCCATGACCTGGGGCGTGACCATTCCACCTGGCTCGACAAGACCTGTGCGGCGACTTTCGGCACAACCCGCGCCCAGTTCTACCTCGCCGACACGCCCACCGTCACGCCCGTGACCAGGGCGTGACCAACGCGAGACCGACACGTGTCCAGCCCGAAGTCAACTTTGCCATCAAATCACCGGCCGCCTTCGCAAACAGTAATGACACGCCCACCAACACGCCCGTGTCGGAGGGCGTGTACTTTGCTCTTTTTTTCCTATAAATTCCCCACTTCTGTAATGACCAAGGGTTCACATTGTTGAGCCACTTTAGTGTGTTTTGTGGGCTGCATCTATGGATTCCCTTGCAATGTAAGGAGATTTCTCCCCCCTTTTATTTCATGTTTATTTTTGCTTTAGCTTTAGTTTTGTAAGTCTTCTTTAATCAATAAAAATGTTTGTTTTCCTCTTCTTAAATGTCTTTGGAATGAACTCATGTGCCCACTTTTCTTCTCATTTTATCCTTAGTTTCTCCTTTGTTTTTCTCTTTATGAAAAGTGTGTGTGTGTGTATGAGTGTAACCTTTTATTATTCATGTTTTTAACTTGTCCTCATGATTAGGTATGATAAGTTTTCCTCTTTTTCACCATGTCCTTTTCTTAAGAGACTTTTGTTTTCATTCTTATATATTTATAAAAGAGATTTTAAAAGTGATTTTGTTCCTTTTTACTTAGTATTTTTTTTTAAGGATTGTAAAACTTTTTTTTTGTTCTTTTCATTTTCTCTTCATCTTTTTTATCACTTTTATGAATTCTTAAGAATGAAAAGTTATAGTTTTAATTTTTGAGCACCTTTGATTTTGACTTTATTTTGGAAAACGTTTTGCTCATTCTCTTTTTATTTGTTCTTTTTATGTGTTTTGGGTAAGCTTTAGGAGTAGAAATCTTGTTATTTTTAATTTATAAGCAACTTTGATTTTTCTTTATTATTAGTGTGGGTGAGTGTATGAGCATAAATTTTCACTTTGTTCTTCTTAATTTTCATGATGTGTGTGTGAGTGTATGAGTATAACTTTTTATTGCTTTCTTCATTTATGAAGAGTGTGTGAGTGTAGGTGTTAAATTTTCATGCTTTATGTTATCGCTTTCTTCAATTACGTAGAGTGCGTGTGTGTAGGAGATAATTTTATTACTTTCTTTCAATTATGTAGAGTGTGTGTGTTAGCGTTTATTTCCGCCTACTCGCTAGGAGTTAAATGGCCAGATTTTGTTTACCGCCTGCTCATTTGAGTTAAATGGCTGGTCTTTTATTTTTCTGTAATTATTTTATTAGGACTTGTAATTGTATTTATTTCCGTCTACTCGTTAAGAGTTAAATGACGTGCCCTTTTTTTCCCGCCTACTCGTTTGAGTAGGACTTGTAATTTTCCATTTTCGTAACTTATTTTCTATTTTATTTATAATTTGGAGTGTGCGTGAGTTCTTGTTTTAGCTCACTTTTCAGCTTTCTAAATGTTTGTTATTTTTTATGTCCTTTCTTATAATCATTTAGCGTTTAATTTCGAACTCGCGCCTCATTAAATTATAAAGCCGTCCCCATACCGATGTGTGGCTAATCGCTATTAGCCTCGGCATCGAAGAGCATTGGGACATTTAAAATGATTTGTAATAATTAAAGCTCTTTATTTTCACTTTAATTTAAGGACTTAAGGTTTACCCCGGGTTAACGACGCGTAGGACCACAAATCGATGTGTGAGCCCTATTTCCGTTATCCATACACTAGCTAGCCGAGAAGCCGTGCGTATGGACAAATCACCCCTGGGTAAAGAGAGTTGCGTGCATACCCTCGAGAGAGGACAAGCGTAATTCTTCCGGATTGGGTTCCCCACCCAATAGCGGGGTTCTTAGCGTAAAGCGGACATTAAGAGGAATCCTTCGTCGGACTAACGTTCGGTCGAATAGTCTTAACGTTCAGGTGAGCGATATCCCTATAGCTAGGTGAGCTCACATTTGTGGAACCTCCACGGCCAAGTTGCCTTTTATTAATTTGAAAACTAAGTATTATAATTATTAAAAATTATTTTAGTCTTAATCTGATTCGATGCCGAGCGTTAACCATTCATCGAATTTCTCTAAATCATTTTTTTCGCCCTTTTACCTTTTCTGTCTTTACTAAATTAAAATCTCCACCTTACTTTCAGTAAAATAATAGTCCTCCCGGAGGAGTAAGAATAGTCAACACGACCCCGAGAACAATACGACCTCGGTATTCCCCCGAATATCGAGTATTGCTTGCGATAGGTGCACTTGCCTCATGTAGCACGCCTGCGGCGATCGACTCATCGAACCAACCACAGTAAGAGTCTGCTCGTGGGCAATCAAGTTTTTGGCGCCGTTGCCGGGGAAAATCTTCGAGTTGCTATTTCGAATTCTGGAGTCTATTACTTTTACTTATTTTCTATAAACTAAAAAAAAACTAAAAACTTTATTTTAAATAAAATAAAAAAAGAGTTTATTTTGTTTTATTTTTTTTCTCTTTGGGTATATGACCCGTGGACAACCCTCCGAGTCTGAAGATTTTGACTTCGACCCTGAGATCGAACGCTCTCGTGCGCGTATTCGATCTCAACGCCGAATTCCTTCTTTAGACCCCGAAGAATCTATCGGAGAACCCTCTGTTGTAGTTATGGCCTCCCCTAACCCTGCCCCGGCGGTCAAGCGTACTATGTCTTATTACGCCCGGCCTAACCTGGACGATACCGGGTCTAGTATTGTTCGCCCTGCGGTGGCGAATAATAATTTTGAAATAAAATCTAGTGTCATTCAAATGGTCCAAAATGCCATGCAGTTCGATGGACTGCCGGAAGAGGACCCTAATGTCCACTTGTCCAACTTTTTGGAAATATGTGACACCTTCAAGATTAATGGCGTCACTGATGACGCCATTCGCTTGCGCCTATTTCCTTTTTACCTTAAGTCCAAAGCCAAGGCGTGGTTGAATGCCCTCCCGCGAGGATGTATCACCACGTGGGCTGAGTTGACGAAGCGGTTCCTAACGAAGTACTTTCCGCCCGCAAAAACTGCAAAGTTGCAGGCGGACATTTCTTCGTTTGTGCAAAATGATCCCGAGTCTCTATACCAGACTTGGGAACAATGTAAGGAATTCCTCCGCCGGTGCCCGCACCACGCGCTGCCAACGTGGTTGCAGGTTCAAATTTTTTATAATGGGCTTAATTTTCAGACGCGTCAAATGATTGACGCGGCTGCCGGGGACACACTAAACAACAAAACCACCGAGGCCGCGGGATTTATTCAAAGAGATGGCTATGAACGTCTATCAATGGAACATCCCGCGGGGACGCCCAAAGCCGGCGGCTGGTCTTTTTGAAGTGGATGCCACTGCTCTCTTAACCCTTCAAGTTGAAAGGTTAACAAAGCAGGTGGTGGAGATGCCTGCTGCCTCCTCCACTCCGCCTTGTTTTATTCCCCCTAACGTCTGCGTGGCTGAAGAGTTCGTGGATTTCAGGGGAAATTCGGGTCGTCCTTCCTTCAACCCCAACAACAACCGTTATAGTAATAACTATAATCCGGGTTGGAGGAATCACCCAAATTTCTGTTGGAGCAACCCGAACAATGCTCAGCGTCCCCCTATTTCTTATGCGCCCGGATTTTTGCTGCCTCCTCCTCTTCCAAAACCCTCCCCGATGGACGAACCTTTTTCGAAGTATATTGCATCCAACGAGTCAAAAATACGGAACATCACCGGATCGCTAAAAACTCTCGAACAACCGGTTGGACAACTGGCGAGGATGATGTCCGAGCGCGCGCTCGGGGCACTGTCGGGAAACACGGAGCCCAATTCACGGGAGAACGCCAACGCTATAACCCTCCGTAGCGGAAAGGAGGTGGTCGATCCAAAACGGACCGACCCTCAGGTACATATTTCACCTCCGACCCCTCTTCCCCTTTCTTCGATTACGCCGCCTCTACCGATTTAAAAAAAAAATTATTTTAAACAAGACCCATCCATATCCGCATAAGTTAGATAACGAGCGTAAGGACGCGCAATATGAAAAATTTATTTTATTATTAAAACAAATTCACATTAATGTTCCTTTTTGCGAGGCTATCTCGCAAATGCCCAAATATGCGAAATTTTTAAAAGACTTGCTTTCTAATAAACGTAAATTAGAGGATATTTCGCATGTATCTCTCAACGCTGTCTGCTCGGCGGCCCTTACTAATAAATTGCCCACAAAACAAAACGACCCGGAATGGTTTTCCATCCCGTGCCTTTTTGGTAATATATTAGTAAAGTACGACTTAGCTGATTTAGGGGCTAACATTAATCTTATGCCGTTCTCGCTCTTTTCACATTTAGGTTTGGGTACTCTTAGTCCTACGAATATGCGCATCCAATTAGCGGATCGCTCGGTTAAGTTCCCTATCAGGGTTGTGGAGGACGTCCTTGTCCGAGTAGACAAGTTTACCTTCCCGGTAGACTTCGTCATCTTAGACATCGAGGAGGACGCCGAGGTACCAATAATACTCGGTCGCCCTTTTCTCGCCACCTCTCACGCACTAATAGATGTTAGTAATGGTAGTCTTCTCCTCCGAGTAGGAGATGACCAAGTTACTTTCTCTATTAATCCCTCGATGGACAATTTGTCATCGAGCGACGATTTCTGCTATTCTTTAGATACCTTTTTTTGGAGATCGTTCTTCTCCCGTTTTCGAGTCCGTCTTTTTAAATGACGATATTTATGCGCTCGAAAATTTTAAATGCGATGAGGATACCTCTTTAGACTTGCCTTTCGAACCAATTGGTAAGAAAGACATAGGCATTAAAACCTCCCTAGAAGAACCGCCCATCCTAGACCTCAAACCCTTACCCGCATCGCTCAAATACGCATTTTTGGGAAAAGGCGATACGCTTCCCGTTATTATTTCTTCGGACTTGAATGATTCGGAGACTTCCGATTTTTTGGAAGTTTTATTTAAACATCGCCACGCAATTGCGTGGCAAATCTCTGACTTAAAGGGGATTAGCCCCTTCTTTTGCACCCGTAAGATATTTCTTAGCGATAATTGCCGCAAAACAATTCAGCCGCAGCGTCGTCATAACCCAAACATGAAAGACGTCGTTAAAGCCGAAATTATTAAGTTATTAGATGCGGGGATTATCTATCCTATTTCGGACAGTGCATGGGTTTGTCCCGTGCATGTCATGCCCAAGAAGGGCGGTCTAACTGTAGTGGAGAATGAGCATAACGAGCTCGTCCCAACTCGTACTGTTACAGGTTGGCGAGTGTGCATCGATTATAAAAAACTTAATGATGCCACCCGCAAGGACCATTTCCCTCTGCCTTTTCTGGACCAAATTTTAGAGCGTTTATCCGGTCATCCATATTATTGTTTTCTTGATGGTTTATCGGGGTTTTTCCAAATCCCCATTTCCCCCGATGATCAAGAGAAAACAACTTTTACTTGCCCGTTTGGCACCTTCGCATATCGAAGAATGCCATTTGGACTCTGCAATGCGCCGACTACATTCCAAAGATGTATGCTAGCGATCTTTGGCGAGCTAGTAGAAGACATTATGGAAGTATTTATGGATGACTTTTCTGTTTTCGGACGCTCTTTTCCCGATTGCCTTCATAATTTAGATCGTGTCCTTCAACGGTGCGAGGACACAAGCCTTGTTTTAAATTGGGAAAAATGCAACTTTATGGTTCGAGGAGGTTTGGTCCTCGGCCATATCATTTCGTCTAAGGGGATGGAGGTGGATAAGGCCAAGATAGAAATCATAGAAAAACTCCCGCAACCAACAAACGTAAAATCTATTAGGAGTTTCTTAGGCCATGCGGGCTTTTATCGACGCTTTATTCAAGATTTTTCAAAAATAACAAAACCGCTTACTCACCTCTTGGAAAAGGAATCACGTTTCATCATTAGTAGCGAATGCGAGTCCGCGTTTAATTTAATAAAGCAAAAACTTATCACTTCACCAATTTTAGTGGCCCCTAATTGGTCCCTTCCGTTCGAAATTATGTGCGACGCTAGTGATATTGCCTTAGGTGCCGTTCTTGGCCAACGCGTAGAAAAACATTTTCATCCTATTTATTACGCTAGCAAGACGCTCACTTCCGCACAAGTAAATTACACGACGACGGAAAAGGAACTCTTAGCCGTCGTCTTCGCTTTTGATAAGTTTCGCTCGTATATAACACTATCTAAAGTTATCGTATTTATCGATCACTCCGCGCTTAAATATTTATTAGCTAAAAATGATGCGAAGCCCCGCCTTCTTCAATGGATTCTCCTCCTACAAGAGTTTGATTTGTAGATCCAAGATAAGCGGGGAGCGGAAAATCTAGCGGCAGACCACCTCCCCCCGTTTAGAAAATCCGGGTGGGGAAGTGCTCGTCGAATCTGAAATAAATGACAGATTCCCCGAGGAACGCCTCCTTGCCATTCATCATGCTTCGTCATCTTCGCCTTGGTTCGTAGATTTTGCAAATTACTTAGTAGCGCGGGTGCTTCCTAAAGAGTTTTCACGTCATCAAAAGAAGAAATTCTTTTCTGACTTGAAAAATTTCTTTTGGGAGGACCCATTTCTTTTTCGTATCTGCGCGGACCAATCGGTCCGAAGATGCGTTGCGGGTGTGGAGTGCTTGCAAATTCTTAAGCACTGCCACGAGGGTCCAGCCGGTGGGCATTATCAAGCCAACCGGACCGCTCGGAAGGCGCTCAAGGCGGGCTACTTTTGGCCCACTCTCTTCAAAGACGCGCATACTTTTGTGCGCGCATGCGATAGCTGTCAGCGGTCGGGTAACATCTCTCGTCATGACGAGATGCCCCAAAACATGTTTTTAGAGTGCGAAGTCTTCGATTTATGAGGCATAGATTTTGTGGGTCCCCCTGCCTCCGTCTTTCAAAAATATGTATATTTTAGTGGCGGTCGACTACGTATCAAGGTGGGCGGAAGCGCAAGCTCTCCCCACCAACGATGCGCGAGCCGTCGTTATATTTCTTAAAAAACTATTTTCTCGCTTCGGCACGCCTCGCGCAATTGTTAGTGATAGGGGAACACATTTCTGTAACGCTCTTATGGCTAAGGCGTTAGCTCTATACGGAGTCACGCACAAGCTTGCCACCCCCTACCACCCGCAAACAAGTGGCCAAGTTGAGGTAGTAAATCGAGAGATTAAGCGAATTTTAGAAAAAACCGTTGCACTAAATAGGAAAAATTGGTCCGTTAAACTCGGCGATGCGTTGTGGGCGTATCGGACGGCATACAAAACTGCAATTGGTTGTACGCCATTCCGGTTAGTCTACGACAAAGCGTGCCATTTACCCGTAGAATTAGAGCATCGCGCTCTTTAGGCTTTAAAACTCTTAAACCTCGACTCCAACTTAGCCTTTCAGAATAGAAAACTGCAACTAAACGAGCTCGATGAATGCCGTGCAAACGCTTACGAGAGCAATAAGTTCTATAAGGAGCGTTCTAAGTTATATCACGATCGAAAAATCAAGTCCCCAAAATTATTTTCTCCGGGCGATCTTGTCCTTCTTTACAACTCACGTCTTAGGCTTTTTCCAGGTAAACTAAAATCTAGATGGTCCGGTCCCTTCCTAGTTGAAGAATTTTTCCCATATGAGACCGTACTCGTCTCCCACCCGAAAAAAGGTTCGTTTAAGTAAACGGTCATTGGTTAAAGTCTTATATAGCAGTCGATCCAGTGATCGGTTTTAACGAAACCATAACTTTCCTCCACATTATAAACCTGCCAATATAGTCAAGCTACACGACTATAAACAAAGCGCTCCTGGGAGGCACCCCTCGCTTATCTTTTTCGCCCTTTCCTTATTATCTTTGCTGCTTTTTCTAATAAATGCAGGGTTTCTAATGGACTTCACCGAACGCGCATCAGGGACGTTTCTACCCCCCCTCTCTTTACTTTTGTACCTACCACATTTTATTTAATTTTTGTTCCGCATACTTACGTTACAACATTGGGGACAATGTTGGCCTTAAGTATGAGGGTATTTTCGTGCTTTACTTTCTGCACTTCAATTTTTTTGCATTTCAAAAATACAAAAAAATACATATAACAACAAAAAAACAAAAAAAAAATCTTAAAATGAGAAAAAAATTAATCAAATTAAAATGAAAAATCCATTTTTTTTTCATTTTCTTTTTCTTTCTTTTTTCCAAAAACTCCAAAAAATTATAAAACAAAAACAAAAAAAATCTTAAAATGAGAAAAAAAAATAATTAAATTAAAATGAAAAAATGAAAAATCCAAAATTTTTTTCATTTTCTTTTTCTTTCTTTTTTCCAAAAAGTCCAAAAAAATTATTAAAAAATAAATAAAAAAAAAATATTTAGTTTCACTTTGTAAATATTTTTCTTTGTAAATATTTTTCTTTGTAAATATTTTTATGTAAATAATCTTCTCTCTCCCCCTTCCGCTTCCCTCTCATTCTTGTAAATAACTTTTCTTTTTCTCCCAATCTTTGTAAATAGAATGAAAAATTTCTTTAAAAAAATATACAAAAAAAACTTTTTATGTATATATTAATGACATAAACTTAAAAAACCATAAAAAGATAATATTTCAAAAAATTCAAAAAAATTGAGAAAAACAAAAATACAAAAAAAAAGATAATAAATTAAAAACAAAAAAAATGATGATAAAAACTATAAAAATAAAAAAAAATGTTTTGAAATAAATAAATCAAATATTCCATCCTTAACTTTCCTGCTATCCAAACATTCTGTTTTGAGTTTATTTATATGTGAATATTATTAATTCTCTGTTTGCTATTCGTTTGTTAATTATTGAGTGAAAAATTTAAATAGCCGGGGTTAAGTTTTAAATAATTCATTATGCTTTGTTAAAAAAGGCTAACTCGTTTTAGGCACTACTTCTAATTTTTCATTGATAGGAGCACGTGTATTATGTTAGGAAATAACGACTATAGAATTCAATTATACTTACTTTTAGCTTTCTGAAAAATTGAACGTATAATTTATTAAGGTTGCTCTCAAACATTTTTAGGATTAAAAATTTAGTTTTCTTTTCTCCCCTTACTTATCATGACCTACTTGGCATGATAAAATTTTTATCCTTAAAAGATCCTATGTCAATGGGAATAAGATTTCGTTCCGTAAACATAGGCACCCAATAATTTAAAAAGATTAAATGTTATGGAGTAAGAGGATAAAATTCATTACTCCTACACATATACATTGAGTTAATTTTATTCTTTTGAAGTTGAAAAACAAAAATCATATTAGGAAAATAAGATTTCATTTTCCTAATAATCCAAAAGAAAAAAATGGAGGTTCGAGAAAAAATTACCTCACCTCAAAATCAAAACCCACTACCCCCTTATAGCAAATTACACCATTCTAGAATTAATTCAAAAATCGATTTGAGAGCATAATTAGTAAATTGTATTATTTCCAGTAACACTCCTATAAGCTAGAGTTCATATAATTTCAAACTATTTTCGTTAATCTAACCATTACAAATATTG
Organism: Platanthera guangdongensis; assembly: GCA_039583875.1. Taxonomy (NCBI): domain Eukaryota; kingdom Viridiplantae; phylum Streptophyta; class Magnoliopsida; order Asparagales; family Orchidaceae; genus Platanthera; species Platanthera guangdongensis. The sequence goes on from CM077151.1 coordinate 101,475,749, forward strand.
CCTTCTATTTGATTACATCAAGAAGTCTTTTGGCCAAAACTTTTGCGCTATTTAAATCATCTACGTAATTTTAGGACTTAACTCTTACTTCCCGTATATTTATTTCGATCTCTCTTATAATTAATTAAGCGGTAGCTAAACTTAGAGTTTTTTCTATTCCTTATAAATTCACCTCAAACTTTTGCTCTGGAATAGCAAAAGCTTAAGTATGGGGGTATTTGATGAATTATAAATATACGTATTTTTGTGCACATTAATTTAGTCGTTTTCATTTATTTTCGTCGTTTTTACTTATTTTTGTTCAATAAAATGTTTCTATTCTTGTAAATTTACTACTAACTTGTTTTATTTTCTTTTTCAAAAAATTCCAAAATCTGCCAAAATTGGGCAGTACACGCCCGTGTTATTTTGATCATGCCCGTGACCAGGGCATGACAGCTCAAAATCCCGTGAAGTTGCAAATTTCTGAAGTAAAAAGCTTGACCCGCCCGGCGATACGCCCGTGTCACCCGACACGGGGCGTGACAGAAGCCCGTGTCCACTCCGCTCGATGATTTCAACGCGACACTTTCCGCTCGACGATTGTCCAGTGTCGACACCATCCGACACGCCCAGCGTCACGCCCGTGACCTGGGGCGTGACCATTCCACCTGGCTCGACAAGACCCGCGCGGCGACTTTCGGTGCAACCCGCGCCCAGTTCTTTATGAAAAGTGTGTGTGTGTGTATGAGTGTACCTCGCCGACACGCCCACCATCACGCCCGTGACCAGGGGCGTGACCAACGCGAGACCGACACGTGTCCAACCCGAAGTCAACTTTGCCATCAAATCGCCGGCCGCCTTTTATTTTTCGCAAACAGTAGCCCTTTATTTGACACGCTTTTTTGTAACTTGTTATTTTTAATTTATAAGCACTTTGATTTTTCTTTATTTAGTGTGGGTGAGTGTATGAGCATAAATTTTCACGCCTTAATTTTCGTGTCATTTATGAAGAGTGTGTGAGTGTAGGTGGAGGGCGTGTACTTTGTTTTTTTTTTCCTATAAATAAATCCCCATTTCCGCCTTCTGTAGCCGAGAATGACCAAGGGTTCACATTTTTGTTCTTAGCCACTTTAGTCGAGTTTTGTGGGCTACAGCTCCGTGAGGATTCCTAAGTACTTGCTATGTAAGCGTTAACCCTTCATCGATTTCTCCCCCCTTTTCTTTCATGTTTGTTTTTTTGCTTTTATTAATTTTAGCTTTAGTTTTCGACTAATAGTCTGCTCGCGGGTCTTCTTTAATCAATAAAAATGTTAGTTTTTCTCTTCTTAAATGGCTTTGAAGAAGAAGAATGAACTCATGTAAACTCTCACACTCCTCTTTGCACTGACATGATTTGAGGACAGCTCTTCTCATGAGTTTATCCTTAGTTTCTCCTAAAGAGATAAAGTTTGAAAGTGAAGAGAGCACTTAAGAGAGCAAGTTAAGACCGACTCTCAGAGAAAACTTCAATGAAAAGTAAGAGAGCAAGTGTGTCAGAGAAAACTTCAATGTGTACTTGAGTGAAAGTTTCTCGAAGCCGAAACCTTTTAGGGTGCTGGGCTATTCATGTAAATTTCTAGGAGGAATAAGGCTTGCTTTCCTCACTTCTTTTGATTCCAACAAATGAGTTTATCTTGACTCATCCTACGGTCACTTCGCTAGACCTACTTATGTAGATCCCAATTTTCTCTAGAATCTTTGGTGAGTGTGTCTTTAAGGCACCTTATGAAGAAGTCATTCTTCAGAGCTATGACCCTTTCAATCACGGTCATAACATCAAGAAAGCTTCTTCCTCCAAGAATGCCATCACCATGAAGCTTCTTCCTCCAAGAATGCTGCCTCTGCTAGACCACCAACTCAAAACGTCAAGAAGCAGAACTTAAGACAAAGATACAACAGGTTCGACTGTTGGTTGTATGACTGGGAATAGGCCACGTAGAGCGCCACATCCTTCTTCAAACCCGGCCACCAAAATAGTTTCTTTACATCGCGGTACATCTGTGCTCCCAGGGTGAATCGAGTACTTGGTATGATGTGCCTCGTACAACAATTCTACCCGCAAATTGCCCACACTTGGGACGCACAGACGACCGTCTTTCCAAAGCAATCCGTCCTCCACATTGAATTGGGAATTTGACCCATCCAGAGCCTCTACCATGAACTACTTCATATGGACATCCAAATCTAAAGCCTGCCAAATCCGAACAGGCAGGTCATATTGAACTTCAGTACAATTCAAGAGTGCTTCAGCATTTGACTGCTTATCTACACAAATAATCTCCAACGCCTCCAACTCCCGAACCAACCGCTCGTCATGGATCGACAGCCAATTGACTTGAGCTGGGGACCGACGACTCAATGCATCCGCAAACGCATTACCTTTACCAGGCACGTAGTGGATCTTAAATGTATAGTCCTTCTCTAAGGACCGGGCCGTGTTGACCTCTCTCGAATGGCACGAACCAAAGATGTAGCATCTTCCACCTCTTGGCGCTTGTACAACTTTGACTCACCCGTTTCTAACCAAGACAACAACGTGCGATATTTATATCACGACATCACTTGCGAAGGCTCTTGCACTGCCTTTCGTAGCACCGAAATATGGAATACATCATGTAAACCACTAAGCTCCACTGAAAGCTTCAACCGATAGACTGCTTCACCAACCCGCTCTAGAACCTCAAACGGCCCAAGGTACCTCAGGCTTAGCTTTTTCAATCGCCGCACCCGCGAGACACCCTTGAACGGCTTGATCTTTAAGTACACCCAGTTGCCCATAACGAACTCCACGTTCCTGTACTTGGCATTATAGTACTTCGCTTGCCGGTCCTGAGCGATAAGCAACCTCTCTCGAATTGTACGAACCAAAGACGTAGCATCTTCCACCTCTTAGCGCTTGTACAACTTTGACTCACCCGTTTCAAACCAAGACAACGGCGTGCGACCTTCAAGCCCGTGAAAGTCATCTCACGACCTGCTCCCAGCTTGACTTCCTTGCCACCGTAATCAATATAGGCTCGCTGCTCCGAGATCCAGTCAATGCCAAATATAACGTCGAATTCCACTAGCGGGAATAACGATGCTTGCAAATGGAACTCCTGGCTTCCAATTCGAATCTTCACGCCACAGATTCTATCCGCGTGCATCGAATACCCATTGGGCAACAACACATCCAACTTGTCCTTCGCCATCGAATAAGGTACTCCGATGCGTGTTATAGATCCTTCGGACAAGAAGGAGTGTGAAGCTCCTGTATCGAAGAGTGCTCTTGCCGGATTTTCACAAATCAAAACAAATCCTAAACAAGCAGTGGTAAGGTAACAAGCACATAACAAGTATTTAAAAGGTTATCTTGATATAAATAAAACCGTACCTGTCACCACATCCGCCTGTTTGATGGCCTCCTGTTGGCCAAGATTATACACCCTTGGTTGGGTTGGAGCATAATGGGATGCGGTTGACTCCACCGCCTTGCCCTTCTCTTCATAAGTTGCTCCCGGCTTCCTTTCGGACTTAGGATGTCCGCTCCAACAGCCAAGGAGAGAGTAGCGTGGATGAATATCTCCACGAGTTTACTCAATTGAGTCGATATGCTAGCTCCACCATCGCGGATGAGGAGCGCAAGACGAATCGATTCTACGAAGGGTTGAGAGATGAGTTAAGGCTACTACTCTCGGGGCCGATGACGCAGGGTTTCTTGACCTTGGTCAACACGGCCCGGTCCTTGGAGAAGGAAATGAAGAATGTTCAAGCAAAGAAGAGCGTTGGTGATAAGAGGTCGGAGTTCAAAGTGCCGAACTCCTTAAATACTGTGTTCCGGAGTTGTAACATGCGCCCGGGGTCCGACCCGTAGTCGCCCCAGAATTTTACAACTACTTAAGTTGGCAATATGAGAAAGACAACTCATAATGCTAATACTCGTAGGGGCAGTGTTCTAACAAGAGACCAAGGACCCAAACGTGTTTGGGTTCCTAAGGTAAATTGAATTATAATTACAGGTATGTCCAAAGGCCACCAAAATGCCTATCTGGTATTTGGACAGTGGATGCTCTCGGCACATGACCGTGACAAAAAGCCTACTTCAGAACTATTCTCCAGTCTTGAATGGGCCAAAGGTCATATTTGGAGGTTCAGACCGAGGAACTACGAAAGGCTATGGTATGATCTCGAGCGGTAGAGTATCCTTCTCAGATGTGGCTTATATTGAAGGATTGGAACACAATATCATAAGCATAAGCCAACTCTGCGATAAAGGATATATCGTTGAATTTCAAGTTGATAATTGCTTGATAAAATCTGTTGACAATATGGAAATAATTCTATCAGGCACTCGAAGTAGAAATATATTTTGTTTAAATTTCATTTGTATAGACTCTTCTACACCAGTGTGTTTTATGGCAAAAGATAGTGTGTCTCTTGGTGACCAATGACATTAGAGATTAGCACATATTAATTTCAAAACTATTAATAAATTATTTTCACTGAATTTAGTACATGATGCCGCAAATGTCAAGTACGTCAAAGATAGACCTTGTCACGTATGCGTAAAAGGCAAGAAAATAAGGGCTACCTTTAAAAGCGTTATTGGCAAAGATTCTAACAGATGTTTACGTCTGCTTCATATGGACTTGTTCGGTCCACTGCAAGTTAGAAGTTTGGGAGGCAAGGATTATACGTTGGTAATTGTTGATGATTACTCGCACTTTGCGTGGGTGTTCTTTCTGAAACACAAGTCAGATACCTTCCACATCTTTACTAATTTTGTCAGGCAGGTCCAGAATGAATACAACTGTTCCGCAGTCAAAATCAAAAGTGACAATGGAACAGAGTTCAAGTCTGGAGCCATGACAGAATTCTATGAAAGCTTGGGTATCTTTCATGAGTTTTCCTCTCCTCGTACTCCTCAATAGAATAGAGTGGCTGAGAGAAGGAATAGTACACTCATAGAGTCCTGTAGGACCATGTTAAGAGATGCTTCACTTCCTGAATACTTCTGGGCTGAAGCCATCAACACTGCATGCCACGTGCAAAATCGAGCACTCATAAATAAGAATCATAATAAGACACCTTACGAACTTCTAAAGGGCAGGAAACTGACTGTCTCATAATTTAGAATTTTTGGTTGTAAGTGCTTCGTGCTTAACAATGACAAGTATCATACTACCAAATTTAGCGAAAAGAGTTTTGAAGGTATTTTTGTAGGGTATAGCAGCCATAGTAAGGCATATAGGATATTTAATAGAAAAACTCTTATTGTAGAAGAATCAATACATATTGTATTTTATGAGACGTGCTTGCTGCAAGGTAACTCCTCTAGTATGTTCATTGAAGATGCAAGTACAGAGTTAAAAGAACTTAACTTGGAAGAACCGTCTGAAGATAAATGTGAAAAGTTCATCAAGATCACCACTCCAACCCTAATTGGAGAGGTTGATGATCAAGATGAAGAAATCATCCAAGTTGATGAAGTCACTCCGGTGATTGAAGAAGAAAGTTCTAGATGTAAGAACTCTAGAGGTCAGACATCTGAAGGATCACCCCATGGACCAGATCATAGGAGATCCCCGGGATGGTTTCAGAACTCGTAGAGGTACAACTAACGAGAATTTATATTTATGTTTTCTCTTACAGGTTGAACCAAAGATGTTTGAGGAAGCAAACTCAGACGCATATTGGATAATGGCGATAGAAGAAGAACTAAACCAGTTCAAACGCTGTCAAATATGGAAACTTGTTCCAAGACCCAAAGGTAAGAATGTCATTGGGACAAAGTGGGTCTACAGGAACAAGATGGACGAGGATAGTATGATCATAAAGAACAAGGCCAGACTCGTCGCCAAAGGATATCATCAAGAAGAAGGAATCGACTTCGACCAGACGTACGCTCCAGTGGCAAGGCTGGAGGCAATCAAGTTATTCCTAGCATATGCTGCTCTTAAAGGCTTCACTGTCTATCAGATGGACGTGAAGTCTGCCTTCCTTAATGGTGATATAAAGGAAGAGGTATATGTGGAACAACCTCCAGGTTTCGTTGATTCTAACTTTTCCGATTATGTTAATTTATTACATAAAGCATTATACGGTTTGAAACAAGCTCATCGAGCTTGGTATGAGACGCTGTCTTTCTTTCTTCTTGAGAATAATTTCATAAGGGGAAAGATAGATAAGACATTATTTCTTAGGGAAATAAAAGGCAAGATTTTGCTAGTGCAAATCTATGTTGACGACATTATTTTTGGCTCTACTAACGATAACCTCTGCAAGAAGTTCTCTAAACTTATGCAAGAGAAGTTTGAAATAAGCAGTATGGGCGAGCTGAAGTATTTCTTAGGGTATCAGGTGAAACAATCTGAAGATGGAATTTTCATCTCGCAGACTAAGTTCACCAAAGAGCTAATTAAGAAATTCGGAATGGAGAACGAAACCACTATGAGGACTCCAATGGGTTCAACTGTGTCTCTAGACAAGGATGTGAAAGGGAAACCTTTTGATGAAACCAAGTACAAAAGCATAATTGGATCCTTGCTCTAATTTACTGCTAGTAGACCAGACATAATGTTCTCAACATGTGCATGTGCTAGATTTCAAGTGAACTCTAAGGAATCTCACTATGCTACTGTAAAGCGGATTTTGAGATACCTTAAAGGTACACCAAATCTTGGCTTATGGTACCCAAGAAGTAATGATAGCGAGCTGATTGGTTTTTCAGATGCAGATTTTGCAGGTAGCAAAGACGACAGGAAAAGCACTTCCGGGACTTGCCAATTCCTTGGAAGAAGGCTTATTTCCTATAGTAGTAAGAAGCAGAACTGTATTGCAATCTTAACAGCTGAGTCAGAGTATATCTCTACAGGCAGTTACTGTGCACAGCTGCTATGGATAAAGAATCAATTTGAACACTACAATATGAAGTTTCAGAACATTCCATTATTTTGTGACTCTTCCAGCACAATTACAATAGCCAACAACCCAGTCTCACACAACCAGACAAAGCATATAGAGCTGCAGTACCACTTCATCTAGGAGCATGTGGAGCATGGGGATATAGATCTACAGTATGTCCATACAGACAGGCAGATTGCAGATATTTTAACGAAGCCGCTGGACGAGACAAAGTTCTCGTTCTTCAAAACAGAACTTGAAATGCTCAACAAAGAAGATTAGAGAAGGTGGACTCACTAAAAGGCTCAGAGATTAAGAAGTCTGTCAAAAGGTGAAATTTTTCAAAATTCTAACTTTATGACTCGAGTAAGACAAAGACTACTAGACTAAGAAGTAAGTCACTCCAGTACCTCCTCGACCTACTCGAGTATTTCTACAACCACTCAAGTAACCTACTCGAGTAGTAGAAAGACCTACTCGAGTACTAAAGCTTCACTCGAGTACTTCTATTTTCATTACTTGAGTACTTCCAAGACATCACTCGAGTACTTCTGCATTTCTCACTCGAGTACTATCAACTCTTCACTCGAGTACTGTCGATCCTCTCGAGTATCAAACAACCAATTTTTCACTTCGATTCAAAATTCTTTATTCGTAACCCGAGGCTTATACCGCCAATTTCAAAGGTATGTTTGCTTTATTTATTTCTTAATTATAGATAAATTAGGGTTATATAAATAGAAAAGTTCGGATTTCCATTTTCTATACGAATCAAAATCTATTCACTCGAGTAAGCCGACAGACGCTTCGTATTCCGCCGAAATTTACAGAGCCCGCGACTTCTTCTTCCCCACACCAGCTTTCTCTCAAATCACTGGTTCATGGCGCCGCCGCCTAAGATTGGAATAGGTTCCGAACTTGTTGCCGCAGGAATTGGCGACATTTTAGATGATTTTCGAAATCTTTTGATTCTCCTCGACACCGCCGGCCTCACGTTTGTTCTACAACAGCCATGTAAAATATTGTTTCCAGAGGTCAAAGAGTTCTTCAGGAATATCAAGGTTAAGAGAAATGGAACAGTCCTCAAGTCCAAAGTTAAGGGAATCAAGATCAAGCTCAACAAAACCTATGTTTCTACTCTTCTTCGACTGCCAGTCGTTTATGAAGAAGATCACTTAGGTCCAGAAGATTCTGACAGGACATGTATATTCTGTGGAGTTTCTCCAGATGTACTCACCATCAAAAGATCAGAACTAAATGCAGAAGGAAAACTCTTGGTGGACATCATTGGGAAGATACTTCTGTGCACGACAAGTTCCATCAGGGATATTTCACTCAGCTTCTTTACCATCATGACAACAATAATTTGCTGCAAAAGGTATCAGTTTGGGATGTTAATTCTAGACAAGATCAAAGAAAGCATAAAGGCTCCAAGTCATGCTAGGATTATTTCTCTTCTCCTACATGAGATCAATCCTCAAGTCTTCAACTTCTCCAAAGGGACTATTCTCCATCACATGAAGAAGTCTCCATATCCTCCATTCAGAGGTGGGAGTTGAAATTGAAGAATCCTGCTCAGGCTGTCAGAGCCCATGATCAGCCAGCTGTAGAGGACAGGACCCCATCTCCCTCTCCACCTCATGTTGTCAGCACATTTGGTGCACCTGTTGAGGGGGAGCCTGCTCCTTCTGTTCCAGAAGACAGAGTACCTACCCCTCCAGCTGATACTTCTCTCCCTCCATCCACTCATGAAGAAGTTCCAACAGATGCTCAACTCTAAGAAACCCTTCTCTCTACTGATGCAGCCATCAATGAGATGATTGCAGAGTTAACTTCTGAAGAACGTCTTCCCCTACTTCAAAAAGATCAAACCACTGAAGCTTCCAAGTAGTAAACTCTAGTACAATCTCCTACTCATACTCTTCCCAAATCTCCAACTCCATCTCCTCAATCCCCTGTTCACCACTCTCCTGCTGCTGACAATGAGCAGGTTGAGACCATTTTGATTCCTGATGACAAAGAAACTTCATCATAACCAGCTGAAGCTCCATTGAATAACTTGGATTTCACTATCCCCACCTTCATCACTGAAGAAGGGGATACCCTGATCCATACCACTAGAGCTAAGAGCTCAGTCACTGTTGAAGAAATTGCCCCATGGTTTGCTCCTCCTCCTTCAGTTCCTTCTACATCTATTACTGCTCCTCCTGCTGCCAATGATCTTATGGGTATGTTTGTTCAACTGCTTCAAGAACAAAGGAAATATTTTGATGATTCATTCAAGGCTGTAATTGAGAAAGTAACTGTTCTTGAGAAAGAGATGAGCAGAGGATTTGCTGAGATTCGGCATAATACAGATCAATTAAGACATCTATTCCAGATTGGTGGAAAAGCTCTAGACCACACTATCACTAGTGTTGGTCATGTCATGGAACAAGGTGTCACTCTTGCCAACAACCAGATTGAGTTAGATAAGAGAGCAAAAGCAAATAAAATCAAGATCTGTGAAGAAGTTGGTACATTCAAAGATGATGCTATTAATACTTTTACTGTAGAAGTCAGAAAGGGGGAGATCATAGTAAAAGAATATCTAGAGAAATCAGATCAGATGCAAACAAGCAAACTCTCGGGGAAGCTAAGATGAAAGTGATTCATGATGATGTGCTAGGCCAGATTCAAAGTGTGAAGTTTCATACCTATGATACAATAGTCTGGATGCATAATTAGATACTTCCTGAGTTTCCAACAGATCCAAATGTCATTCCACACCATTTGAACCCACTGGCCCCTGTTGCTCCAGCTCCTCAGCCTACCCTCTCTCCTAGACCTGAAGGCTTTGAAGGTCCTCGTCCAGAATCATATACTCAGGTTTGGGAGGCTGACCCAGCAGACATATTCCTTCATACTCCTCCTGAGATTCACATTCCTAAGAAGAGAAAATATGGTGATGGAGCCTCTGCAAGCAGATCAATTCCAGTTCCAGATACATAAAAGAGGAAAGCTCCAAAGTTTGCAGAAATCTGCTCCCCAACTTCAAAGTCTCTCATTCTGGATACTCTCAAGCTTGTCATGGATTTCAATGAAAATAGGAATGATCATTACAGCTCTCAAGAATGGGAATTATATGAGAAGTCTATGACAAAGAGAAGGCTATATGATAGAGAATTTGGAAGAAACAACCCTGCTGCTCCTCCAAAGCCTCCAAAGTACTATCCTAAACCTTATAGTTACCAAAGAAGACAGCAAGAGAAGAAGGACAAGCAGCAACATCAAGTTTAAGCATAGAGAGTTATTAGAGTGGGGATATGATCTGTGTAGAAATGATACTTTGGACAATATTATTTATATAATTCTTAATTCTGATCATATTCTAATTGATTTTAATCCTTATGCTTATTGCACTGCTTTCTCTATTGCATATCTAGTTCTTTTTAATGTCTATATAATTCACCTTAGTGTAAAGGGTTCTGGCTTCTACAAATAGGGGGAGATTGTTGGGTATTGTATCCACAATGACCCAGATTTGGTGAAGTCACCCTTGAACTAAGATGAATTAAGTTGTATTTGATGTCTTGTTTGAGTTATGTGTTTGCAGGACTATATTGCCAAGTGTAGACCAATGTCAGTATACAATGGGTCACCAAACACAGGACCATACAATGTAATCCCTCATTGTATGATACATGGTGTTGACTCATGTGCAGCCTCTCTATTGAGATGCACTTCATGTTTTAAGCAATAGGACTGATTGGAGAAAGAAATGTTCCTGATTTTATTGGAGAAGTGAAAAGTCTGTTGAGAATTTTTTTGCAAAATATTTTACTCGAGTAGTAGTTTATATACTCTAGAGAAATACTTAGTAATTACTCGAGTAAGTATATCTGTACTCGAGTAAGGGAAATGGCTCTCGAGTAGTCTGAATATAGCTCTCGAGTAGCCAAGTCAATTACTCGAGTAGATCCTCTCTTATTCTCGAGTTAACAGAAATTCCTCTCAGAAAATTTTCTAAGTCATTTACTCGAGTAGTCATATTAGTACTCGAGTAGATCAGTCTTTTGTCTCGAGTTACAAAAGACAGGATTTTGTGTTATTTTACTTCACTCGAGTAGTCAAGTTCATATACTCGAGTAGTCTATCTACTACTCGGTTAGTCCTGGTTTAATACTGGAGTGCTAAGATTTTCATCTCTCCGATTTTTTTCTAAGTTCTTTACTCGTGTAGTAATTTCCATATACTCGAGTAGTCAATCTCCTCTCGAGTAGACTAGTCCCAGTACTCGAGTAACCAGAATTTTTCTTCCACATATTTTTTCTACGTCTTTGACTCGAGTAATCCTTCTACCTCTCGAGTAGTATATCTAGTACTCGAGTAGTCTATTTCTACCACTCGAGAGGTTCAACTCCATGTCTCGAGTAATTATATAAGCACTCGAGTAAATCATTTTGTACTCGAGTAATTACTCATTCTTTCTGGATTTTCTCTAAGTCTTCTACTTGAGTAGTCTTCTTCTATTCTCTCGAGTAATCTTATTAAGTACTCGAGTAGGCAATCTGTTACTCGAGTATTTCAGTCAGATTTTCCCAGAATTTCGCTAAGTCCAGATTTGACGGGAATTTCAAATGTCTTGACATGATTGGTCCATGTGTACGACATTAATGATAATTATGACCGTTAGGGAGATCTTATATAAGGTTTTGTCAAAACCGACCAACCCTAACAAGCTGTCAAGTATTATTCTGAGAATTTCTGAATCTTATTCTCTCTGTCCAAAAACAAAAGCCGCTGCCGCCGATCTTCTTCGTCCAAATTGCTAGGGCTTTCGATTCAAGAGATTCAGATCAAGTTGACTCACAGATCAAGATTGCTTTTCAATTCTTCATCATCTCTCGGATCGTGTGTGTCAAAGAAACTTCAGATCCAGATCTTGCCAAGTTTCTTCTCCAACTTTTCTGATAGAGCCGCAAAGATCAAAAAAGAAGATACAGGCCGAGATTTTCAGATCTGAGAAATAATTACTGTTTGTATTTTCATTATTCTCAATTTTATTCGTGTAGGAGATTTCTCTACGAGTGTAGGAGCTTTTTTGTCTCCGAGTTATAGGAAGCTTTTACCTTTCGAGTGTAGATCCGTGTTGTGGATCGAGATTGTAGGAACTTTGTTCCGAGGCATAGGATTGGTTTTCAATCTGAGAAAGTGGAGTAGCCGAGTCTAGTGATTTGCTAGATCGGTGAGGGAAAGTGGATGTACCCAAGGTTGGAGAACCACTATAAATCTTTTATCGTCTGTGATTTCTTGGTTGATTATTGTGTGGATAGATCTCTAAATTTTTATTCCATAAAAAGGAGCACAACTCACCTATTCACCCCCTCTAGGTGATTTAGGTAGACAACTATAACACTTTCAGATCAGTTACCACATATGGAACAGATTAAGAAGGCTTGAGGGATGTCTGAATGTGGGATGGTTGGAAATGTTGGCGGAATATTTAATGGAGGGATGACATCAAGGATGATATCCTGGATAGGTGAATGTTTTGGAGTATGTTGTGGAGATGGAGATGATAGTAGATCAAAATTTGGAGATGACAGTAGTGGATATGTATGAAGAGAAGTGGATGGTATGACATCAAGATGTGATGGTAGAGGTGATTGAAGAGGTGGAGATGGTGTATCCTCAAAAATGTGGATTGGTGAGTGTGGAGGAGATGGTGGTCGAGATGGTGAGGCAGGAGGGATGGGAATAGATGGTGTATCTGCAATAATAGTGGATGGTTATTGAAAGATATTGTACCTAAACACCTAGAGGGGGGGGGGGGGGTGAATAGGTGACTTGAATCTTTTTAACTTTTTATGGCAGCAATCAGTTTCTAACACAGAGTTATATCTACTTTTGCACAGCAATCACACAGCAATCACAGCAAACCACAACACACAGTAGACACACAGTTTTATAGTGATTCCCCAAGGTTTGGGTACATCCACTTTCCCCCTTCGCCTATCTAGTAGTGTACTAGATTCGGCCCAACTTCTCCACTATCTCAGAACCCAAAACAGGTTCCTACACCTCAGGCCCAAGGCCCTACAACTCAGCTTCCTCACAAAGCCTACACTCATCCACCAAGGCCTATACTCAGCCACCAAGGCCTACACTCAGCCACCAAGGCCTACACTCAGCCACCAAGGCCTACACTCAAAGATTTATATCTCCTACACTCAGCCTTTATAATTACAGGCTTACAAGACTCAGATCCAAAGGATCCTACAAGAAAATATGAATACAATAATGTTAACTCAGCAACTCAGAGACAAGAGAGGAGAGTTGTGAGTTTCTTGATGAGTTCTTGGAAGAACTCAGCTGAAATCAATCTGACTTGGCTTTCTTCAAAGCTTTTTGAATGTAGAACTCAATAAGATTGACTCCTTCTGCAGTTGATCCTTGATCTCTGCTACTTAAGATTCAGAATAAATCTGAACCCTTCTTCTCAGTCTGGTTCCAACACCTGATTTCTTGGATGGAGCTCTCTCTCTCCAACTTCTTAGATCTGCACTTGATTCTTTAAGGAATAGCTAGATCTTCTTTGTTAAATACTTGATCAATAATTTGAACAGCCAACTTTCTGTAGACAGCATAAGCCTATTTATAGGCCTTCTTCATGGTAACCGGCTGGTCCGGTTCATAACTGATTTTTGATAACTCTGACAGGTGCTATAGACCGGCTGGAATGGCAGTTGTCAAGTCATCCAGTCAGTTCTTGAAAATTCTATAACTGTCTAGAAGTGTCGAGACTATCTGTCTTTACGTGTCGACACTTATAGACCAAGTGTCGACACAAGTGGTCTAAGTGTCGACACTAGTCTACAAGGTGTCGACACAACTCCTTGTGTTGTAGATTTTATATCTCGACACTACTTCTTCTTCATGTGTCGACACTGATAATGTGTGTCGACAAAAGTCCTTATACTTCAGTATTTTGCTGAATTCTTCTAAGTGTCGACACAACACCTTTGTGTTGACACATCTTCATGTGTTGAATCTGTTAAGTGTCGACACTGCTTCTTGGTGTCGACATATGTCTTCAGTGTTGATACTTGCTGAGTGTCGACACAGCTCCTTGTGTCGACACATTCTTCTTCTGTCAAGACTCTGGCTGAGTGTCGACACATTCCCTTAGTGTCGACACTTGTACTTAGAATATTTTGTTGAACTTTGCTGATCTTTTCTAAGTGTCGACACAACTCCTTGTGTCGACACTTTCTTCAAGTGTTGAGTCTTCAGCTGAGTGTCGACACATTCTTTCTAGTGTCGACACTTCCTTCAAGTGTTGACTCTTCTGCTGAGTGTCGACACATTGTTCTGGGTGTCGACACTTATACTTAGTCTCTGCAGTCTTTTGCTGAGTGTCGACACAGCCTCCAAGTGTCGACACTTTTTGATGTAGACTCAGTTTCACTGGGTGTCGACACAACTGCTAAGTGTCGACACTGCTTGATTGCACTTTTCTTCACTGAGTGTCGACACAGCTCCTTGTGTCGACACTTTCTGTCTGGTGTCGACTCAGCATCCCTAGTGTCGACACAATGACTCCAAGTGTCGACACTGCTTGCCTGGGTGTCGACACAAGTCTTCTTAAGTGTCGACATATTGCTCCTTGGTGTCGACACATGGACTTAGAAACTTTTTCTTCTTTCCTGCAAATACTTAGCCTGCACAAGTAAACTCAAAACACATCAAATACATTTTGATGTATATCATTGAGTTGGGTAAGGCTTCTTCAAATTAGGTACATTTGAACCAATGTACCCAACAATCTCCTCCTATTTGGAGAAGTCATAACCCTTAGTCAATGATATACACCATTCATAATAAAATTACAAAATGATGTAAAGCAGGATTATATATAGCAGGGCAATCATAAACATGTATCAATCAAACATGTATACATAGACATCATCACAGAACAAATATGAAATAGATTTAACATATAACACATTGTTCTAATATCTGTCATATTCATTTTCAAAAGTTTACATAATGTTTTACATTAAAAAGATTACATAATAAACTTTAAGAAAATTCTAATTCTATTTCTGTTCATGCTCCTTGATCACTATTCCTTTTCCATCTTGAACTTTGGCTTGAACAGGAGCTTCAACAACTTCAGCATCAGCAGGCTTCTTACCTTTCAGATCTTTCTTCTTAAGTTCTTCAGCTTTGATCTTTTGTCTTTCAAAATAATGATAAGGCTTGGGAAAGTACTTGCTAGGCTCCTGGGCAGTAGGAGGTAGCTTTCCCATCTTGGCCTTTCTTCTGTATTGGACTATAGCCTCCTGCTTTGTCTCATGCTTTCTCCATTCAGCCTCAGAAAACCACTTGTTCCTGTCATGCACATTATCTTTTGTAGCTTTCCAGGCAGTCAGAATAATGTTCCTAGAGGTGGGGCTCCACTGCTCAAAGTCAGGTCTTTGTTCAGCTTGCTCCCTGAACCTCTTCTTAGATAATCTGGTCTCTTCTTCAGCTTGCTCTTTCAAGATAGCTTCCTGTAAAGCTTCAGAGATAGGCTGAACCACCTTTTCTAGAATGACATTGTCCTTTCCCCCAGGTGGGCTATGCATGGACTGTATGTCAGCATGAACCATATCAAAATCTGGTGGAGGATAGATCACTTGAGCTACTTCTGGTTGCTCACCTCCAAGATATGCAATGTTAATTCCAGATTTTGCTACATTATCATCATCACAAAGAGGAGGATAACCAAGAGTGGCTCTGATGGAATTATAAACCCATTTTGCATGGTCAGAGCCAGCTTTGACTAAGACCCTCTCCCCCTTTATGACTTCTCTTTCTATGTGATCCCTTAAATCATCTTTTTGAAATCTGATTTGGGCATTTAGATAATTGACTCCATCCATGTAGAAAGGTCTTAACCTTCGGAGTTTTTCAGAGATCACCTTCTGAGAGTCTTGAATAGCAGTTGTAACTTCAGTTAAGCTCTCTTGCAGTGCTTTATCAAAAGCTGTCATAGCAGTAGCAGTAGAAGTTTTCAGGCCAGCAGCAATGTTCTTCATCTCTGTGACAATAGCATTGTGAGATTCTGTCAAATTGTCATTCATTCTGATTTGGTTCTCTAGAACATACCCCTGCTTCTGTGCTATGTCATCTACTTGAGCCTTTATCTTTTCTTGATGAGTTGCAAGATAGACTACTGCATTCCCACCCTTGTGGAAGCAGTCAGTCATCTCCTTCTTATTAAGATTCATTTCAAATCTTATTGACTTTATATCTTGGGCTAGATCAAATTGTAATGATTTTTGCCCTTCATCAACATACTTCTCAATTGCCTGCCTGTGTTCATCAAGTTTAATTTGCATTGCCACCATTAAAGAACTATAATGAACAGTTGGAGCTGACTGTGATATAGGCTGTGGAGCAACAGTTTGGAGAGCCTTTTTGTAACTCTGGCTCCTTCTTCTGAATACTTGAAACTTTCTTTTCTTAGCCCTTGTTGCCTCCTCATCTTCAGAAGTAGATGTGCTGGCTATCTCTACCCTCTCCTTAGGTAGCTCTTCAACAGCTTGGGGCTTTTCAGGTTCTTCCCTTACAGGCTCTTCAAGAATTGGCACTTGCTCCCCCTCAACTAGAGCATTCTCCTCCTTAGCAGCAGCATTGTCCTTGTCAAAGTCTTGTTGATCCAGATTTAGAAATAAATCTTCCATTGTAAATTCTTGTGAAAAATGAGCTGGAGAAATTCTTGGCACATCTACCACTGGATCAGATACAGTTTGAGCTGCAGCAGATGTGTCCTCCATAACAACATCTGGGACTTGACTATCAGTCTGTGGTTGCTGACAAACATCAGGCAAATCAGTATCCTCTAAAGGAAAATCTAAAGCATTAAGCTCAGTGATTACCTCTAGAATTGTGGTTGTAGCTTGCTCACACTCAAGAGGAGTGGGCTCTTCCACAACTAGTGGCTCCCCCTGGATATGATCCTTGTGTACGGGACTAGCTTGAGGTAGATCCCCCTAGATTTCAGCAACATCTTGAGGAGGTGGAGACTTTACAGCTGTTCCTTCCTCATTCTCATCAGGTGTGAAGACCACTTGCTCTTCACTACCAGAGCTGCTAGTGGAAACCTGTGCCACTGGAGCAGTTTTCCTCTTCTTCTTTGGAGGTGATACTTTCTCAGGAATTATCTTCTCAGGGGTTGGCATCTCCTTAAATAACACCATGTCCCATCTGGAGAAGATCCACATGTCCATTCTTCTCATGTGATTGATTTTACTACCAGTAGCTTGACTCATTACCTCTGGAATACTTCCAGCAAGGTAGAGACTTAAGATCCTGCCCAAATTGGGCTTCTTCAGGCTTTCCTTGATCTTTTCAAAAACTACTATTGACCAGTCAGTTTTCAGATTGAAGATTATCCTTGTCATAATACTAAACATATGGGCAGATACCCTATCATGCCCTCCAAGTTTACTTAAAATCACTTTGCCTACAATTTCTGACAGGAATTTCCCCTGACTGTTCATGCCTTTCCTATTGAAGACAGATCCAATTTTCATTTTAGAATCTAGTCCACACCAAGTTAGAGCTTCTCTGGTCTTTGAAGCAGTAACTTCATCTTCTTCTTGAGTTCTTGGCAACTGAAGTACTTTTCTCGGACTTTTTGGTGAAACCTTGACCTTTGCACCATGAACTCTGGATTTGATCTTGAGTCCAGAGTCGTCTACCTTAGCTCCATTTAGGAATTCTAAGACTTCCTTCTTCCAGATTTTAGTTGGCTCGGAAACAAGATATTCTAACCCTGAATCTGCAACTAGGGTTACTACAGTCCTGATTTCTTGGTCTGCATCACCAAATGCGTCGCGCACCAGTTCATACCCTTCGTTGACGTTCTCCTCAAGCTTTGGTGCCATTAGGGTTTGAAGAATTTGAACTGAGAGAAGAGAGGTGTCGACACACAAGTTTTGGTCTCGAAACATTTGAAAGCGTGTCGACAAACTAAGGCAAAATCCTATTTATACCTTTCTAGGTTTGAAGATGAAAAGGCGGGCAGCTAACTTAAATTGTGTCGACACTGTCGATAAGTGTCGACACAGACTTATAATGTCTCGACACATATGTGTCGACACAAGTTTAGTCAACAAATTATATGTATCGACACTTGTTTATGTGTCGACACCACTTAACTCGACACATAGTCGAGATTTTACTTAGATAATTCTGAGTAAAACCTAAGTGTCGACACCACCTTGGATGTGTCGACACCTACTTGTCATGTGTCGACACTAATATTCTGAAGTGTCGACACCAACTTCCTAGATGTGTCGACACCTTTTCACTGAAGTGTCGACACCTTTATTCTATGTCAACACAGAGATCTCTGTGTGTCGACACCTTTTTACTTAGCCATTTCCAATTCTATGAACTTACTCTAAGTTTATCATTCCTAGTTCAATTTTAAACCTATTGAACTTAGTTTCTTCTAGGGGCTTAGTATACATATCAGCTAGTTGATTATCTGTTTTAACATATTCTAGTAAAATATCTTCTTTCTCTACATGCTCCCTAAGAAAATGATATTTTATCTCAATATGTTTAGTTCTACTATGAGAAACAGGGTTATGTGCAATTGATATAGCACTTGTATAATCACAAAATAGTGGAGTTCTACTTACCTGAATTCCATAGTCCTCAAGCTGATGTTGTATCCACAGAAGCTGAGCACAGCAACTTCCAGCAGCCACATATTCTGACTCTGTAGTGGAGATACCCACACTTTTTTGCTTCCTGCTACTCCATGAAATCAGTCTTCCACCTAGGAATTGACAGGTTCCAGTTGTGCTTTTTCTGTCTTCTTTGCATCCTGCAAAGTCTGCATCTGAATAACCTGTTAGATCAAAATCCCCATTCCTAGGGTACCAGAGGCCTAGATAAGGAGTGCCCTTAAGATATCTCAATATCCTTTTGACTGCTGTCAAATGAGACTCTTTAGGGCAGGCTTGATACCTTGCACAGACACATGTAGCATACATGATATCTGGTCTACTTGCAGTCAAATATAATAGGGAGCCAACTATCCCTCTATACAAGGTTTCATCTACAGGTTTCCCTGCATCATCCTTGCTAAGAGACATACTTGACCCCATAGGAGTCTTCATGGTACTGGATGAATCCATACCATACTTCCTTATGAGTTTAGGGTGAACTTAGATTGGCATATGGATAATCCATTCTCAGTCTGTCTTACTTGGAGACCCAAGAAGAACTTTAGCTCTCCCATATTACTCATCTCAAATTGACCTTGCATTAGTTTTGCAAACTTTTTGCAAAGGCTACTTTCAGTAGACTCAAATATAATGTCATCTACATATATTTGGACTAGTATTACTTTGCCTCTAGATTCCCTAAGGAAGAGAGTCTTGTCTATTTTCCCCCTTGTGAACTTATTCTCAATGAGGAAACTAGACATGGTTTCATACCAAGCCCTAGGGGCTTGCTTTAACCCATATAAAGCTTTCCTAAGTCTATAAACATGATTAGGTAGAGTTGAATCAATAAAACCTGATGGCTGTTCCACATAGACTTCCTCTTTAAGCTTACCATTCAGAAATGCTGACTTGACATCTATTTGGTAAACTTTGAATCATTGAAAGGTTGCATAGGCCAAGAACATTCTTATGGCTTCCAGTCTGGCTACTGGAGCAAAGGTTTGATCAAAATCAATACCTTTTTCCTGCATATATCCTTTAGCAACCAATCTTGCTTTGTTCTTAATGATGACTCCTTGTTCATC
Organism: Platanthera guangdongensis; assembly: GCA_039583875.1. Classification (NCBI taxonomy): domain Eukaryota; kingdom Viridiplantae; phylum Streptophyta; class Magnoliopsida; order Asparagales; family Orchidaceae; genus Platanthera; species Platanthera guangdongensis. Next base: position 101,495,451 of record CM077151.1, read on the forward strand.
CATCTTGTTCCTATAGATCCACTTGGTTCCAATTATATTGTGGTCTTTAGGTTTAGGAACAAGCTCCCAGACCTTGCACCTCTTGAACTGATTCAGCTCTTCTTGCATTGTGTCAATCCAAAGAGGGTCTTTGATGGCTTCTTCAAACTTCTTTGGTTCAACTTGGGATAGAAAGCTGGAGAACATTGCTGCATTCAGATTTTTGCTCCTTGTTTGTACCCCTTGTCTTGGATCACCAATGATTTATTCTGCTGGATGATCTCTAAGATGCCTACTGGCTGGAGGCATCCTTACTTCAGGTTGAACTTCTTCAACTTCATCATCTTGCTGAACTCCTTGTTCTTCATCTGCATTTGGTACATGTAGTACTCCCCCTGGACAACAGCCACTGACTTCTACTTGCAGTCTTGCAGTAGGTTCTTCTTCTATAGTGAGCTTGTCCATCTTCTTTGTTAAACCTGTGGGGCTGCATACACTACTAGACAACTCATTGTTAATGAGCCTAGTTTCATCAAATACTACATGTACAGTCTCTTCTACAACTTGTGTTGTCAAGTTGTAGACTCTATAAGCCATACTATTGTTGCTGTACCCAACAAAAATTCCCTTTTGGGACTTGGCAGCAAACTTAGTCAAGTAAGACTTTCCATTGTTAAGTATAAAGCACTTACAACCAAAGATCCTGAAGTAGGATAAGTTTGGTTTCCTGCCTTTCACAACCTCATAGGGGGTCTTGTTGAGGCTTTTAGTTATGGTAGCCCTATTAAAAACATGGCATGCAGTATTCACTGCCTCAGCCCAGAAGTATTCTGGTAGTGATGTATCACTTAATAGGGTCCTACCAGCCTCAATCAAGGTTCTATTCTTCTTCTCAGCAATGCCATTTTGCTGAGGTGTTCTAGGTGAAGAAAACTCTTGAAATATCCCAAAGTTTTCACATAGTTTTGTCATGCTATCAGACTGAAATTCAGTACCATTGTCACTTCTTATTTTGACCACAGTACTAGCTAGTTCATTCTGAATCTGTTTGACAAAGCTATAGAAGACACTAGGTGTTTCAGATTTCTGTCTTAGAAAGAACACCCAGGAAAACCTTGAGTAGTCATCTACAACTACAAAGGTATAGACCTTCCTACCTAGGCTGTGAACTGGCATTGGACCAAAGAGATCCATATGCAAGAGGTATAAGCACCTCACAGCATCTTTGTTTTCAATGCTTCTAAAGGTGGATCTAATCTGCTTGCCCTTTTGACAAGCTGAGCAAATACCATCTTTAATACACTTAATTTGAGGACCATTCCTCACTAACTCTTTACTAAAGAGTTTGCCAATTATCTTGTAGTTAAGATGGGCTAGCCTCTTGTGCCATTTGACACAATGAGAGACTTTCTCATCAGCTACAAGACACACTTGAGAACCATTGGTCTCACTCATAATGTCTAGGCAGTAGACATTCCTCTTTCTATAACCTGTCAAAATGATCTCTTGATCATTTGACCTCCTGATATGACAACCATCTTTGACAAATGAGATGTCATATCCTACATCACTTAATTGACTTATACTAATTAGGTTGTGTTTCAAACCTTTAACATAAGCCACTTGAGTAATGATAACTAAGTTACTAGAAATGTTACCAAACCCTTTGATGATTCCTTTTTCAGAACCACCAAAGGTAACTTTAGGACCATCTTTGATTGGAGTGTAGTCCTTTAGCAATTCCCTTATTCCAGTCATATGTCTGGAACATCCACTGTCCAAGTACCATATTGGGGCATGACCACTTGGACTCACCTGCAAAACAGATTAGTGAACCTTAGAACCCAAAGAATTCTTGGGTCCTTGGTACTTGTTAGTTTGCATCCTGACAAGGCTACCTGCTGGTTTTCCAACAGGCAGTTTGCTACTCACTTTGGCACTAGCATTGTGCCAATAGTCCATTGCAAAGTGGCCTACCTTGCCACAGCACCAACACTCAAACTTATCGTACCTTTGCTTAGGTACTGTCTTTGCTATTTTATCTACAGCTGACTTATTTAGAGTTGGGGCTTTGCCCTTGGACTTGGACTTGGACTGAACAGTCCTTGCAGGTCTAGTAAATCCCAGTCCAGCTTTACCTTTGTGATGAACAAATTCATCAATTAAGGGTAGAACTGACTTAGGTTTAGAAAACCTAGCAACTAAGTCCTTCTCCTTCTGAAGATTAATCTCCAGACTCTTGATTTGATCATTCTTAAATGATATAGTCCCCATTTGAATCACAGTTATGTGCTTCAATCTGGCTATCTCATTAAGCTTTTGATCAAACAACTTCTCAAAATCAGTTGCAGCAGTTTTAAGAATAGCAATTTCCTTTGCCTGACTTTTGGCTAGGGACTTGCTCTTCTTATAAGCTTGCAACAGAACTCTATATTCATCTATCAACTGATGAATATCTTCTTCAGACTCAGATGCACTCTCTTCATTTGATGATGATGAATCTGATTCTGTACTGGCACAAGAAACTGAACTTAAAGTTGAACTTTGTACCTTACTAGGTCCTGGCTGCTCCAGGATTTTGTCACTTTCTATCAATGTCATTAGTCCTTGGCACTGACAGTCTTCTTGTTCATATATAGAATTCATAATCTGCATGAACTCTTCTTCTTCTTCCTCAGCAAACAGTCCTATATATGCCTCAGCATCTGACTCAGTTTCTGATGAAGATAAATCTGACAGGCTCTTGTCCTTTTTGGCAACAAAAGACTTTTCTTTCTTGCCCTTGTATTGAGTCCTTTTCTTGTCACTAGACTCCTTCCTTTTCTCTGGACAGTCTGCAATGACATGTCCTTGTCTATTACAGCAATAGCAGACAATTTTTGATAGTGTAGCTTTGCTAGACTTGGACTTTTTCCTGTCTTTCTTTGAAGACTTCTTTTTCTGATAAGAGTCTTCCTTCCCCTGTGAAGTAGATGGCCTTGTCCTCCACTGTTTCTTCTTTAAGAATTTCTGAAAATGTCTTGTGAAAGCAGCAAAGTCCTCATCACTTTCACTGCTTTCAGATTATGTGCTGACTGACTCATCTGACTCAGATTCAGCTGCTTTTGGAGGTGGAGAAGGTGACTTACTTCTATACTTTCTGGGGGCTTCTGTTTTAAAGGCCACTGTCCTTTCCTTGTGTTCACTTCTTGTAGATTTCTCCTCTTCTTTCCTCACCATCAACTGCATTTCATAGGACAGCAGTTTGCCAAAAAGTGTTGGTGGAGGAATTTCTCCCAGCTTTGCCATTTCCCTGATGGCATAGATCTTGGTGTCCCAATCTTTTGTTAGGGACCTTAGAAACTTATCATTGAGTTCATAATTACTGAACTCTCTGTCATAAGACATGAGCTCATTCACAATTCTGTAGAACTTCTTATAGCACTCAGTTATACTATCTGCCTTACCTTGTCTAAAACTTTCATATTCTTTGTTTAGCAAGGATTTTCTGTCTTGCCTCACTTCTTCAGAACCCTCCATATACACAATAAGAGTATCCCACATTTCTTTAGCTGTCTTACAATGTATTAGATTCTAAAAAGCTGCATCATCTATGCCACTCACTATGATGTTCTGAGCCCTCTTATCCATAGTGGCTAGAACTATTTCATCCTTTGTCATTTCAGAGAAATCCTTAGGTGTTCTCTGATTTGCATCTAAGACTGACACCTTCATGGGCACATATGACCCTTCCTTTACTGTGATATAAATCCTAGGGTCTGAGGCTTCCACAAAAAGTCTCACCCTTTCCTTCCAGATCCCAAAGAACACTTTCCTACATATGGGTAGCTTCATTGATCCCAATTCCTTGTGATTTTCAGTGGAACCCATGGTTCTTGATTTTCTTGATTCTGTAATTGACTTAGACTGAATCCGCCAACAGGATCTACTCAGACAGTTATGTCCTTTTTTTTGAGCAACCTTGCTTTGATACCACTTGAAAGATATTGTACCTAAACACCTAGAGGGGGGGGGGGGTGAATAGGTGACTTGAATCTTTTTAACTTTTTATGGCAGCAATCAGTTTCTAACACAGAGTTATATCTACTTTTGCACAGCAATCACACAGCAATCACAACAAACCACAACACACAGTAGACACACAGTTTTATAGTGGTTCCCCAAGGTTTGGGTATATCCACTTTCCCCCTTCGCCTATCTAGCAGTGTACTAGATTCGGCCCAACTTCTCCACTATCTCAGAACCCAAAACAGGTTCCTACACCTCAGGCCCAAGGCCCTATAACTCAGCTTCTTCATAAAGCCTACACTCAGCCACCAAGGCCTACACTCAGCCACCAAGGCCTACACTCAGCCACCAAGGCCTACACTCAGAGATTTATATCTCCTACACTCAGCCTTTATAATTACAGGCTTACAAGACTCAGATCCAAAGGATCCTACAAGAAAATATGAATACAATAATGTTAACTCAGCAACTCAGAGACAAGAGAGGAGAGTTGTGAGTTTCTTGATGAGTTCTTGGAAGAACTCAGCTGAAATCAATATGACTTGGCTTTCTTCAAAGCTTCTTGAATGTAGAACTCAATAAGATTGACTCCTTCTGCAGTTGATCCTTGATCTCTGATACTTAAGATTCAGAATAAATCTGAACCCTTCTTCTCAGTCTGATTCCAACAACTGATTTCTTGGATGGAGCTCTCTCTCTCCAACTTCTTAGATCTGCACTTGATTCTTCAAGGAATAGCTAGATCTTCTTTGTTAAATACTTGATCAATAATTTGAACAGCCAACTTTCTGTAGACAGCATAAGCCTATTTATAGGCCTTCTTCATGGTAACCGGCTGGTCCGGTTCATAACTGATTTTTGATAACTCTGACAGGTGCTGTAGACCGGCTGGAATGACAGCTGTCAAGTCATCCAGTCAGTTCTTGAAAATTCTGTAACTGTCTAGAAGTGTCGAGACTATCTGTCTTTAAGTGTCGACACTTATAGACCAAGTGTCGACACAAGTTTTCTAAGTGTCGACACTAGTCTACAAGGTGTCGACACAACTCCTTGTGTTGTAGATTTTATATCTTGACACTGCTTCTTCTTCATGTGTCGACACTGATAATGTGTGTCGACACAAGTCCTTATACTTCAGTATTTTGCTGAATTCTTCTAAGTGTCGACACAACACCTTTGTGTTGACACATCTTCATGTGTTGAATCTGTTAAGTGTCGACACTGCTTCTTGGTGTCGACACATGTCTTCAGTGTTGATACTTGCTGAGTGTCGACACAGCTCCTTGTGTCGACACATTCTTCTTCTGTCAAGACTCTGGCTGAGTGTCGACACATTCCCTTAGTGTCGACACTTGTACTTAGAATATTTTGTTGAACTTTGCTGATCTTTGCTAAGTGTCGACACAACTCCTTGTGTCGACACTTTCTTCAAGTGTTGAGTCTTTAGCTGAGTGTCGACACATTCTTTCTAGTGTTGACACTTCCTTCAAGTGTTGACTCTTCTGCTGAGTGTCGACACATTGTTCTGGGTGTCGACACTTATACTTAGTCTCTGCAGTCTTTTGCTGAGTGTCGACACAGCCTCCAAGTGTCGACACTTTTTGATGTAGACTCAGTTTCACTGGGTGTCGACACAATTGCTAAGTGTCGACACTGCTTGATTGCACTTTTCTTCACTGAGTGTCGACACAGCTCCTTGTGTCGACACTTTCTGTCTGGTGTCGACTCAGCATCCCTGGTGTAGACACAATGACTCCAAGTGTCGACACTGCTTGCCTGGGTGTCGACACAAGTCTTCTTAAGTGTCGACACATTGCTCCTTGGTGTCGACACATGAACTTAGAAACTTTTTCTTCTTTCCTGCAAATACTTAGCCTGCATAAGTAAACTCAAAACACATAAAATACATTTTGATGTATATCATTGAGTTGGGTGATGCTTCTTCAAATCAGGTACATTTGAACCAATGTACCCAACAGTTATTGAAGAGGAGGAGATAGTAATCTGGGTGAATGAGGTGGAGGTGGAGCAAAAACTTCTTCTGGGTTTGGAGGAGTGACTATATCAGTCCTTGTGTCCTCAGAAGCTCTAGAGGAGGCCCTGGAGGGCTTGGTGATAACCCTCTCCCATCTTCCAAAGAGGGCTGATGTGAGCCTCATGGAAGCATTAATAAATAAGGTATGTGAGACCAAAAGTTCTGAGCACTTGGCTTGCAAGAAAAGCCCAAGAATTCTCTCATACCCATCATCCATCTTATTTACCTTCCTCTTAATATAATCAAACAGGATAACTCCCTAGTTCACTGATTTTTGATTTATCAGGGCACTCATCAGAAGAAATTGGTGTCTGGTTATGTAGTCATGGGCAGAGTGTTTGGCCAAGATTTCTTTTCCAACAACATCTGCTAAGAACTTGTATTCAACAGACAAGTTCTTTTTCAGCATTTTGTTAGGGTTTCCCTAGGAGTGACCCATTCTAACTAGCATATCATTAAACTCAGTACTAGATAGTTCTATATCATCTTTTCCATTGATAAAATCAAAAACTTCAGTTAAAATAACAGGCGTGAGAGGAACTTATTGTCCAGATATGGAGCCAATGAGAGTTGTGGAATCTGGAGACGATGATGAGAATACCCATTCCTTTATCTCCTGCATTAGAAGTTTAATCCTTGAGGTCATGAACTTCCTTAACTGTTGAGCCTCAAACAACTGTAAGATGTTCTTGAAAACTTGATCAGAATGGCTGAATGAATCTATATCGATGTCAAAGCCGCATCAAATTTCATTCCGGAAAGTGTCACCGCTGAAATCACTAATGTCTGCAAAAATAAGAGATCAAGTGCAAAAGAACTGGAAAGCGTGGGATGGAGTTTGATGAAAACCTAATTATAAGTTTTTAGAAGATGAAGCGGCGAACTACGTCCAACGAAAAAGAAAAGCTTCGAACTCAGTTCGATGAAAATCTCATAAAGAAATAAAATCATCGAGCTAAGTTTGAAGAGGGGGAAAACAATTCGTCGTTCTCCATTCGACGTGAAAAAAAATTTTCAGAAACAAATTCGTCAATAAACGTTCGACAAAAAGTTTTGCAAGGAAGGGTTTGTTGATCTCCGTTCAATGAACACTCCACGAAGAGTTCACAGTTCGTCGATCTCCGTTCGATGAAAAATGGAAGAATAGATGTTTCTTTTCATTTAATGGTTTGGTGAAAATGTCTGCTCTTTGTAAATCAGTAGAGATAAAGACAAGATTAATTTTATTTTTGTCCATACAATCCCCAATGAAATGAAGTCTAATCTCTATATGCTTGGTCCTACTATGATGCACTGGATTTTGTTCAAGATAAATTGCACTGGTATTATCACAAAAGATAGTAGAATTATTTAAGTTGAAACCATAATCTAGAAGCTGATTTTGAATCCACAAAATCTGTGAGCAGCAACTACCAGCTACAATATATTCAACTTCTGCAGTTAATGTGGACAAAGAAGTTTTCTTTTTGCCAAACCAGGACACAAGCCTATCACCAAGGAACTGACAAGTTCCTGTTATGCTTTTCCTGTCAACTCTACATCCAGCAAAGTCAGCATCTGAGAATCCAGAAAATTCAAATCCTGACTCAGTAGGATACCGAGTCCTAGATTTGGACAACCATTTATATATCTTAAAATCCTTTTTAGTAAAATAAGGTGTGATTTTTTAGTTTTGAATTGAAATCTAGCACAAATACAAGTAGCAAACATAATGCCTGGACTATTAGCTATAAGATACAATAAGGACACAACAATAGTCCTATATGTTTTCTGATCAACTGGCTTGCCCTATTCATCAGAATCAACTACACCATTGGACGACATGGGTGTTTTCTTAGCTGAGGAATCTGACATCCCAAATCTTTTAAGTAGCTCTTTAATATATTTAGACTAGGATATAAAGATACCATCACGGTTTTTCTTCACTTTGAGACCAAGGAAGTAGGATAGTTCACTCATGCTACTCATTTCAAACTTTGAATGCATCAGGTCGAGAAACCTTTTACACAAGTTGGAATTAGTAAAACCAAAGATTATATCATCTACATATATTTGTACTAGCAAAATTTTAGATTTATGATGTCTAATAAATAAAGTCCTATCTACAATGCCTCTAATGAACTTATATTCTAAAATAAAACTAGCCAAGGTCTTATACCAAGCTCTTGGAGCTTGCTTTGGACCATAAAAGGCTTTATGCAACTTAAAAACATAAGAGGGATGAGTTGAAGAGATAAAATCTAGAGGTTGTTCAACATATACTTCCTATTTAAGTTCTCTATTAAGAAAGACACTTTTTACATCCATCTGATATACTTTAAAGTTCTGGAATGCAGCATAAGCAAGAAAGATCCTGATAGCTTCAAGTCTTGCAACATGAGCAAAGGTTTGATCATAATTAATGTCTTCTTCTTGTGAATATCCTTGGGCTACCGGCCTAGCTTTGCCTCATACTATTACTCCTTGTCTATCCAACATGTTCCTGAAGACCCATTTAGTTCCAATGACTAGGTAGTCTTTGGGTCTAGGAACTAAATTCCAAACTTTACACCTCTTGAATTGATTGAGCTTCTCTTCTATTGCAATAATCTAGTGGAGATCTTGCTCTCCATATTTAATGGATTGTGGCTCAATTTGAGAAATGAAACAAACATGCATCTGATCTTGGTTGAGTTGATGCCTTGTTTGCACACTAACAAATATATCTCCAATCACTTGAGATATAGGGTGATCTCTAAGTGTGATAAGATCAGCAGGTGGAGTTGGTACATCAACGACTAGTGGAGTTAATTCCTCTTGTGGAATTACATTTGATGTTGTTGGTTCAACAATTTCAACATGATCTTCATCACTTTCTTCATCAATCTATAGAGAGGGATGCAAAGTAACCTCTTGCTTAAGGTTTAAATCATCCAACTTCTCACACAAATATGGTACCTACAATGAGTCTATGGAAAAAGAATCCTTCTCCTTGTAAGACATGTTAGTCTCATCAAAAGATATATGAACAAATTCTTCCATTTTTAGTGCTGATTTATTAAAAACACTATAAGCCTTGCTGATTTGGGAATATCCAAGGAAAATTTCCTCTGCAGCCTTGGCTTCAAATTTCCTTAAGTGTTTATTATTATTATTATTGATATAGCATTTACATCCAAATACTTTAAAACAATCTACTTTAGGTTTCTTCCCTTTAAGTAATTCAAAGGGGTCTTACCGTTTAGCTTATGAATTAGACTTCTATTCAGAACATAATTTGTTGTGCTTACGCCTCTGCCCAAAAGGATAGTGGCAAGTGAGCATCTGCAGTAATGTCCCAGCAGATTCAATCAGGGTTCTATTTTTTCTTTTCAGCTACCCCATTTTGTTGAAGAGTTCTAGGAGCAGAAAAATAGTGTCTTATACCTTCCTTCTCACAGAATTATTGCATTAGAAGAGATTCAAACTCGGTGCCATGATCACTTCTGATCAAGGCAACCTGAGTAGAGTACTCAATCTTGATGCTCTTAAGAAAGTCTATAAGAACTTTAAAGTTATCTGACTTATTTCTCACAAAGAAAACCCAAGTGAATCTAGAGAAATCATCTATAACAACTAAAGTATAAGATTTCCCTCCCAGACTTTGCACTACAATAGGCCCAAAAAGGTCCATATGTAACATGTACAAAATCCTGGGTAAATCACTTTTAGATATAGATTTAAAACTATTTTTAGTTTGCTTGTTTAGTTGACAAGCCCTATAGATTCAATCCTTCTTGTAAGAACTAGAAGGCAGTCTTCTAACAAGATTGTCTCTTGATAATTTAGCAATATTTCTAAGGTTTACATGACCTAGTCTCTTGTGCCAAAAATCATTAGAGTTACTGATTTGGTTAAATAAACAAATTTATGAATTAGCAGATTTGAAATTAACTACATATATGTTTCCTTATCTAATTCCAGTTAAAACAATTTTGATTTTATCAGAAGTAATAATACAAGAAGACTGATTGAATGATACCTGATAACCTTCATCACATAATTGTCTTATGGATACTAGGTTATGATTGAGACCACTTACATAGCCTACTTTCCTGAAGGTAACTACTCCAACTTTGACATTTCCATATCATTCTGTCTGTCCATAGTTGGAGTCTCCAAATATCACTTTTGGTCCAAGCTTTTCTTCGAAATCAGTTAGGTTGTCTTTACTTCCTGTCATGTGTTTTGAATAGCCACTATCCAGATACCACTGTTCCTCTGTGGTAGGATAGTTCTTCACTTTCATAAAAATAGGTTAGGTGTTCTTGACCTAGGTAACCTTGGGCCCTTGATTTCTTTCATATTTATAGCGAGAGATATAAGAAAATTCAGGTTGGTAATTATAACCTAGTGGATCATATTTCCTAGGAGGAATAATCCACTGAGTAAAAGGATTGATAATGGTTTGATTTTGATTAAAGTTTTGAAAAGAATTAATGTTTTTGTTATAAGAAACTGGATTAGATGAATTATAATAAGTTCGTCGATCTGTGTTTGATGAATAGGGATGTGTTCGTCGAACTCCATTCACAGAATGAAAGTATTCATTTTTTGCACCCCACGTTCGTCGATCACAGTTCGACGCACCATATTGAGTTCGTCAAGCATAGTTAGACGAATAATTATACTGAAAGTCTGCGGTTATAGTTCATCGATCTCAGTTCGACGAACCATATTCATTTCGTCGAGCTTGTTTCGACGAAACATGTTGAACATAATTTTTATTAAAATTTTTATTTTTCTTTTGTTTAGTCTTATATAAAACTTCTGTTTCTTTATTAGAGTCTTCTACCTTTTCTTTTCCTTTTTCAGAAATGAATTTAACAGGAGTAGATAATATGTTTTTCTGTAATAGAGGAGGATGACTATATGAAGCTCCCAGCCTAGTTGGCCATTAAGTCTGACATTGGCTGTACTTGTGATGTTCATCAATTTGATACTTCTCCCATTAAGGGATTCTTTAAATTCCTTAGCCTCAGATAATTTAGTTTTCAAAGATATTATCTGTTCTTTGAGGAGTTTGATTTCCTTCTCCGATTTAATTAAATCACCGCATAACAATTTAAATTCAGTTTTAAATTGATCTAAAGTAAAATCAAAAGAAGAAATTACCTGATCTTCTTTTGATACAGATTCAACTTCTGAGTTGTTAGCTTCTGAATTAGCAGCTTTAAAGTTGCTGCAAGATGCATTGATTTCCATCAAGCAGATCTCTCTGGCCTTGGACACTTTTTCATCCTCACTGGAGCTAGATGAAGACTCTTCCTCTGAGTCACTGCAGGTTTCAGCAACAAATTATCTCTCCTTCTTTTTGTATTTGCTTGTGGAGTGCTTGCTAAAATGTTTCTTGGAGTCTTTATCCTTTCTTTTGTCTTTCTTCTGAGTTTCTGGGCACTCTGGTAATATGTGTCCAGGTTTCCGGCAAGCATAACAAACTATTTCTTTAGTTGGAGTCTTGTCATACCTTGGCTTATCTTCTTTTCTGGAAGATCTTCTCCTAAAATCCTTCCTAGACAACTTGTAGATTCTCTTAGCCAAGAGACTCATTAACTCTTCATTATTAGGAAGAGCTTCTTCTTCCTCAGATTATTAAAAGCAATGCTTTGCTCTTTCCTTCCTGATCATGAAGTCCTTTGCTCAACTTCTCTGGTCTTGATGAGCTGCTCATAAGACTTGTGCTTGCCCAACAAAGTTTCAATAAAGATTTCATTTAGGGTTCTGACTTCCTTGATTGGCCAGATCCTAGAGTCCTATGTGCTAGGGAAGCACATAAGGATCTTATCATTTATCTCTGTCAATGAGATGGTCTTGTCCAATGATTTCAGCTCATTGATTACGAGGCTGAGTCTATTGTACATATCAGAAACTGATTCTGCTTCTTCTTTCTTGAAGTTCTCATACTGAGAGATCAGATGTGATCTTCTGTCTTTTCTTTCATCTTCAGATCCTACTACCATAGTATTGAGAGAATCCCAGATTTTCTTTGCTGATGAGCATTCAACAACTTTCTGGAATATGTCACCTGACATAGTCTGGGCTAGAATTTTCATTGTATTGGCATCAACAATCTTGGCCTTCTTCTGTACTTCAGTCCACTCAGGTGGTGGTACATCACTTATACTTGTTGTTGCCACTAGTAGAGGTGGTCCTGTCAAAATAGAATTATAGATGTACTCATCAATATAATTCATACAAAGTCTTATCCTTGCCTTCCAAAGTGCAAACTTATTCAGATTGCACACTAGAGGACTGGTACTTGAATACTCTTTATTTTGTGCCATGATAAACTCTACGTATAGAGAAAATCTATCAGATCTTATGGTTCAGGTGTTAGCATGTACAACCAAGTAATCTATCCCTCTGATACTAATTGAAAGTGAGGGATATATCTCCTTTACACTAGAGGGGGGATGAATAGTGTATATTAAAATTTTAATTTGTTTTTACAATGAAATTAAAGTAGGTGATAAATAAATAAATATGAAAAGAAAACTATCACAACACACAAATAAAGCAAGTAAAGACAATACAGATGACACAGAATTTATAATAGTTCCCCAATAAAAATAGGTACATTCACTATTCTACCACCCTGGTAGGAATCCACTACAGGTTTTTGCTCAGGTGCTCTGCTACCACATGTTTTTGATCAGGTGCCCTGTCACCAGAAGTTCTAATTTTTTCTAAGGGAGATCTATCAACCCTTTGAGATTTTGATCAGGTGCCCAAAAACCAATCCCAAGTGTTTTGATCAGGTAACTTGTGAACCAAAAGATTAACTTTTGAAGGGAGTTAAAACCCTGTACATAGTGAAAGAAAAATAAAAATGATTTTGTCTTCTCTATCTCAAATCTCTGAGAAGACTAGTGGATTGTTGATGATGTCAAAGCTCCCGATGAGTTGTGTAGATGATCAGGAGAGGGAAGCTTTGCTTCATGGTGTAGGCCTTCAAAGTGATGTTGCTCTTCAACAATCTTTTAGACTGATTTTGATTTGTTGTCTCTTGAAAGCCTAAAGTAGATGAAGAAGAACTCTGTGTATATGAGAGCTGTGTTGCGTTCTTCACTTTTCTGTACACTGTTCTATCTTGTTGACTGATTACTGGTTTTCTAATTACTTGCAATCTTCTGAAAATCACTTCATATATATTGATTGCAGATTCAAAAAAATTTGAATTTTAAATTTTTTCCTTGAAATTTTCTGCATAATTTTTGGGAGTTGGAGCGGCTAATTTTGTCTGGAATGCATTTCCCTAACTGTGACAGTAAATTTGGTAGAGTAATAACTCTGTGAAATCCATAATTAATGATGCCAGGTAATGGCTATATTCTTGAGAATATTGAGCATTAATTTTCAGAGTATTACTGTCTTAATATTTGAAATCAAACTGCTATAGTAGAACTGAGAAACTACAGAGAAGATTAGTCGAAAAGAACCTAGAAGGAGTTAGTCGAACTCAGCAAGGATTTCGTCGACCTGAGCTCCAAGTTCGTCAAACTAGGATAGTCTTTCATCTGCCTGAACTTCTGATATAAGATCACAGTTCGTCGATCTCAGCATGACTTTAGTCGAGCTCAACTCAGAGAAGGAACTCTGAGTTGGTCGATCTGAGATCGACGATCGTCGAGCTGAGTTCAGCTATCGTCGAACAACTTTTCCACATTCTTTTAATTGCTTTTCCTTAGAATTCATTTGTCTCTAAAGTCTTCTGAAGGAGGGTACTGATAATCTAAGTATGTGTTGCTGACCTTGACCCTAGAAATAACCAATGACCCTAGCCTATACATGTTGGGTCATTTAATCAATCATAATAGTGAACCTAGCCCAAATCACAAGTAGGGTTCCAACACAGTGGAGCATCAACAAGAGTGTGAATTATCTATTTTTGCATCAAAAGTGAGACCATTCGGAACACTTCACCGTTGCAAAGCACTTTCTAAAAAGGATCTAGATGAAGCTCATAAATTCATATTAAACAATTGTAGCAAAGTAGATGATTTCCAAAGGTTCGATACAAGAAAGAGCTCAATTTCCTTACTTTGTAACTAATTTTAATGTACTTATTTTTTATTTTTAATAGTAAGCACATGTAGGAGCTTAAAAGGGAAAATGAAGGAAACATTGACAAAACTCATCAAGATCGGTTTCATTATTGGTTTCAAGCTCATATAAGCTCCAAATCCGAAGATGCCCTTGAGGACTGTTAATTTATAGTATCACCTATCTAATTAGCTTCATATTGTATTTTGTATAGATAAATAGAGTGCATCACACAAACTCGGGGGAAGTCTCCGAAGAATTATGGGCAAATGGTCCACAATCATACTTAACAAAATTTTACTCTGGTTATATTGTTAATGAAGTACGATTTCATATACAAGATCGAGATGATTGTCGAACAACAGAAAATAGTGGTTTAGTTGTTGAAGGGGAACATTAAAATATCTTGGTAGAGTTTTATGGAGTATTAAGTAGGGTCGTTGAATTGACCTATCTTCATGGGTATAAAGTAGTATTATTTTGGTGTGAGTGGTTTGACACTTGTGGGAAAAAGACAATGAATAAAGATAAATATTTTTTAAGCATCGACATAACTTCTCGTTTGTGTGAGGATGATTCATTCATTCTTCCAAACCATGTGCAACAAGTGTTCTATGTCGATGACACAAAACTCTGTGATCCTTGGAAAATTGCACAACTTGTATATTATAGACACCTTTGGGACATAGAGGAACACGTTGACCTAGAAGTGGAGGAGATGAATGATAACATAGTTCAACAATATGAGTCCTCAGAAACTGAATTAATATATGCTACCGAAGATCAGAACTTGCAATTCCTCGGAAGAGATGATATAGTACCTGATATTATAAATATAGAATATACGAAGAGGAAGAACTTAATAATATTATTGAAGGTGATGAGTCAATAGATGAGGATGATGAAACACTAGTACAATATTGTGATGACAGTGATCATAACATGTAAAGCTAATTCAAATGGTACGCTAAGTTTTTTCATATTCATTAGTATGAAACAATAATGTAATTCTTCCTTTTTTATGATTTCTCTAAATAATTTAATGTGATGTTTAACATTTGAATCTTATTTACTTTACTGTAATATGCCCCCAAAAAATGTTATTCTATGAAGCCCTACGACAAGGAGCAGCAAACAACTGTTTGTTAATGAAAAACCATCAAATATTGAGGTTGTTGAATTGTCACCTGCACCAAATACACCTTCACCTAATTTGCAACAATCACAAAGTAGATCACAAGCTCTTGATGATGATACCACCATTATTGAATTAAATGATGAAAGTCCAATACATGGTTCTAATAATACTGGCAAGCATACCTTATTTTATTTCACAAATTTGTATCATTTACTTGAATCATATATTTATTAAGGGTTTTTAATTATGCAGTGGGAAGCTCCTCTATAAGAAGAGGTTCTGGGGTGACCACCGAAAGGTCGATTGAGAAAGCAATACTAGAAAATGTATGCTTTATTTAGGTATATTAAAACTTACATACACTTACTATTTGTTTACAGACATTTATTTGTTTTATTAGGATAAGAAACTACTTGAGATTGAGTTCCCTGAAGGTTTTAAGAAGTCGCGTCGCTTTGCGAAGCACCTTTCAAATGGTGTAGGTGTTATTGTAACACATAGTGCGGTTTTGGATTTTTTGACCATATGGAGTGAACTAGGGGAAGAGCTGAAAATTACTTTATATACTGGATTAGGTGTAAGTAAATATTTATATACCATATATGTGAATTTATTTGGGATAACCAAATATTTTATTCTTTTATAGTAATGGTTCGAGATAAAGAATTGGAAACAGATAAAAGTGTGCAAGATTTCATGGAGGAGATGTTTCAACGTATCTACACACATTGGAGAGGAAGATTATCTGCAACGTATTGAGGTTATATTGTGGCAGGAAAGAATCCACGAGCTAGTAGCCCATTTGAGTGGATCTTAACCGAGAATTGGTGCCAATTGTGCGATCTCTTCGAGAGTGAGACTTTTATGGTGAATGTGACTACTTAAGTAAATTTTGTTTAATACATATGTTATTAATCACACATTCAATGACTACCATTCAATACTTTTGTTTACTTGCAGAAAAGGTCCAAGACAAATGATGTTAATAGATCACACATGTCGTTTACTCATACGTCGGGTTCCAAATCCTACCATTCAAGACTGTTGGAAATGGTAATGCAATGATTACATGTGAGTTTTTGATTACTATGACATATTCTCAAATATTTTATTGATATACAGGTTAATCAAAGCCCCGTTGAGAACTTTGCTAACACCCATAAGAATAATGGGGTGTTTGTTAGTGAAAAAACCGAAACAACATCCGTAAGTCAAAATATATTTGAAACTTTCACAAAATTGATTGATAACATACGTTTCTATTATAACACAATATTTTACAGCGTGAAGTGGAAAGGATGAGGACAATATCAATAGATTTTGAAAGTGATCTCATATGCTTTGAGAGAGAAATTATAAAGTCTGCACTTGGAAATAAGTCTGGTTATGACAAAGGATTAGGATACGGTGTTGTGCCTTCAAAATGAATGAAGAAGACATTGATAGAGTCCACTCAGTTGAAAGAGAAGTTGAATGTAGCGGAAGAAGAATTGCGCAATGCCACGACTCGTATTACATCACAAACAGATCTTATAGATAAATAGGAAGCTTTGATTCAAACTCACAATGCAGAAATTGCAGGATTAAAAGAGAGGCAGATTGAGCTGAAAGCGATGTTGTCTTCTGTTCTGGAAAAATCTGGCGCAATTCCTTGACTAATTGATGCACACACCATTCACTTTTTTGGCGCACTTTTTTGTCGTCGAATGGTTTATGACTGTTAGTATTTTGGAATAGTGCTTTGTTACTATTTTATTACTTCTGCTTTGTTTAGACTATTATTTGACTATTAGTATTTGGGTATAGTGTTTTGTTACTATTTTATTACTTCTGCTTGGTATAACTTTGATATATCTGACTTGCATGTTTGGTGACCAACTACTAAAGCCTGCTAAAACATACACTGTGCCATTATACTTTATTACTTCTGCTTAGTATAACTTTGATATATCTGAAATTACTGCTATGTTGTTCTTTGTGGCTTACAGTGTAGTTGTGAACATAGTCTTTAAGTACACAATCAGAAGCTCTCCGTTGTGTTCCCTTCTTTATAGGAACATAGTCTTTAAGTAAACTCCATATCCCAGTCATATGCCTGGAATACCCACTGTCCAAATACCAAATCTGATGAAGAAAGGCACTTGGACTAACCTGTAAAATATGATTTACTTAACCTTAGGTGGCCAATTAATTTTGGATCCTGGGTGCATGTTAGCTGCATAAGAATGTCTAACAAAACCTTACCTGGGCTGAATGTCTTTCTTTACATTAGGCACATCGGGATTGTGCCAATAGTCTATGGTAAAGTGTCCCACTTTCCCACAGCACCAACACTCATGAATGTTGTATCTTCTTTTATGAATAGCTCTTGAAGTAGATGCTTCAGATTTCTATTCATAAAGGAAGACTGCAACATTCTTCATATTCCTCTTAGCAATAATTTGGAATTTAGCATGCATGTAGTCAGTCTTAGCAGGAAATATCTGATGGGTATCAGCACGACTCAGCTTGGAGGCTGAACACTAGTTGATAGCTTCAGTGATTTCACTATGTGATTGAGCTATAGGCTCGACAACAGCCAGCTGTTTAGTTGGTTGGGACTTGGAAGTTGATGCACCCTTATCCTTGAGTGAGGGGGCTGAGGTACCAAATATAAATAGTTCGGGATAGGCCATCTGTATTTCCCCATATGGGGACTTAAAGGCACTCAAGCCTATGCCCTTCCACTATAGTTGTGAACATTTTTGTTCACACTATTGGATGTTACATTCAACCAATGACAATACATGCTCTCTTGGTCATACTTGTTGGATGTCAATAGAACTTTCTCGAAAGAGATAGCAGGTTGGATTGGAGGCTTGCCCCGCTATTCCTTCGTCTAGTATTACCCTCAAATTACCCCAACCCCTTCTTATTAGTTTAGGAGATGAAGGTATCAATGAGTGGCAATACTTATTTGGGTTTGAAGTATTGAGACACTAGCATCCTCTCTTTGAGGAGCTTATCTTCCAATTCTTTAATTAAAAAATTCTTACAGTTTATGGTAGAGACTTGGATAAAGGTGATTGTTTTAAATTGGGATATCTCTTTGCTCATTTGAATTAGCTGTGATGCTAACTCAATGTGCAAGGAGATATCTTTTCTTAAGAAGATAGTCTCCTTGGCTTGTCTTTTGACAAGAAACTTACTCTTTTTCAGAGCTTTCAAGATTAAACCATAATTATCAATCAATTGATTGACAACTTTCTCAGATTTTGAGCTATCTTTATCACATGATGAAGGTGCTTCAGAATAAGGACTTGTTTCATAATCAGATTCTGAGGAGGAGATGGAATGAATTAATACCTCATCTGGATAAGACTGATCCTGGCTGGATTCTCCCTCTTTCATGGACATAAGTCCATAACAGCCACTGACTGCTTTATCCACCTCATTGTAACTATCTGAGTGTGATAGAGGGGCCCTTATTCCTATCAGTGCAGCTGGATAGTCCTCATCCTCTTCAATAGTAGCAACATCAAATAGCCCTGTATAGGCTTCATCTTCTTCTTCAGAATCCTAAGATGATGAGTCAGTTTGACTCCAGCTCTTCTCATACTTGGCAATGTAGGTCTTTTCCTTCTTGCCCTTGTGGTGGTGGTGCTTCTTCTCACCTATATATTTTCTTTTGTCTGGGTAGTCAGCAATGATATGCCTAGGTTTGCTATAATAATATATTATTATGTTACAAGAAATATGTTCACTGGATTTAACATCATACCTGTCTCCTTTGGAGAACTTCCCAGATTTGTTGTGATCCTTCTTATAATATGAGGAGGAAGGTTTGTTCTTCCACTACTTCCTCTTCATCATCTCCTGGAATTGCCTTGAGAAGGTATTAGAAACCAGGCCGGGGGTCCCACGCGGGTAAAGGCCCGGCCCTGGCCGACTGCAGTCTAACACATCCCCAGCCAAATATCCGTGCAAGGCTCCAAATTCACACACAAGAATATTGCGCGGCAAGTTATTAAGACCTGGCCTCAACAACCTGACGTGCAATATTACCGTGTGTGAATTTGGAGCATTGCACGAAGATTTGGCTGGGGATGTGTTAGACTGCAGTCGGCTAGGGTCGCGCCTTTACCCATATGGGATCCCCAGCCTGGTTTCTAACAAAAGATGGCCAACATAGTTGGGTATCTGGTCCCTGAATAAGGGCTTGATAAAGGAGGTCCTGGGGTCGAGACCAGGTCTCAATAACCTGTTGTGCAATATTCCTGTGTGTGAATTCAGAGCCTTGCACGAAGATTTGGTTGGGTATGTGTTAGACTGCAGTCGGCCAGGGTCGGGCCTTTACCCGTGTGGGACCCCCGACCTAGTTTATAATAAAAGATGGCCATCTTTTATTAGAAACCAGGTATGGGGTCACACACGGTAAAGGCCCGGTCCTGGCCGACTGCAGTCTAACACATCCCCAACCAAATCTCCGTGCAAGGATCCGAATTCACACATGGGAATACTGCACAGTTGGGTATCTGGTCCCTGAATAAGGGTTTGGTAAAGCAGGTCCTGGGGTCGAGACCAGGTCTCAACAACCTGTCGTACAATATTCCCGTGTGTGAATTCGGAGCCTTGCACGGAGATTTGGTTGGGGATGTGTTAGACTATAGTCGGCCAGGGCCGGGCCTTTACCCGTATGGGACCCCCGATCTGGTTTCTAACAGAAGGCAGCAAACTTCCCATCTAACATGTTGCTGTCGATGAGTTAGACTCAGAGCTTTCTGAATTGACTAGCCTTCTTAGGGGAGATTCAATTCTCTCCTTGCTCTTCTTAGAGCTCTCAGCCTTGAGAGTCACCTTCCTCTCCTTAGCATGAGACCTGATGGTGGTCTCCTTCTCTATAACACCCCTGATTTTTTCGGTGTTTATTTTAATTCCTGTAGTGACTTATTTTTGACGTCAGGGCATTACGTTGATGCATAGTTAACGGGTATCATTTGTTAGAGCATGGGTTTGCTCCGGGTGTTTTCTTATGTTGTTGGTTTTGTTTTGGTTGGGCAGCTTCCCTCGTGAGCCGGGTTTGTTTTGGCTACACGGTGGAGCTTTTTATAGGGATATGGTGGCATTTTGACTTCGGGTAGTGTTTTACCCTAGTTTGGTTTGTCATATTGGGATTTCGACTTCGCTGTTAGATCCGCAACATCCATATTTAAGTACGGTGCGATTTTCGTATGGATTCGAGTTGGTTTGGATCTCGGGTCATGTTGGGATTATTGATTATTGAATTATATTATATTATTATAATTATTTATGTATGTATATATATAGCCAGTTATTAGGTCGCATCAAACAAAACCCTGTTCATCTTCTTCCCAAACCGAGCGGCAGCTGTTTTTGCGAAACGGAAGAGGAGCGGCGTCCCGCGTGCTTTCGGCTGGAGATTTCCAGCGATTTGTGGACGGATTACTCGATAGATTAGAGATTTGGCAATTTCTCGTAGATATCTACCCGATCGTGGTTAGATTTTCCTGATTCATCGATTTTTAGGCATTAGGGTTAGTGATTTTAACCTCTTTTCTCCTTCAAAAGTTTCAGGAAGCATTGCTAAGGCCTTTTCATGGCTGATCCTTATCGCGGTGCGAGCGGGCGGTGATTTTCCAAAGTTTCAAGGCAAGTGGATTTCCTCCCTTGCATGTCTATTTCCATCCGTTGTTTTCTTTGCTCTTCCTCCTCCTTTAGTGGGTAGGAGTAGTGTAAGTTAAATGATGAAAGAGCCCCTAGGTTAGGGCAAGATTTTGTCCAAGACAAGGATACTAGGGTTAGCGGTTTAAGAAATTTTCGGTGTGCATCAGCTAGCTGAAATCGTCGGGTTTCGGGCATGTAATTTTCGACGAGTTTCATAGCCGAATTCGTTGTATTTCATAGGTCATTTCGTCGAGTATAAGTGATGGATTTGGCGTATATTGTAGAGAAAATTCGTTGGGTATGGTGAAGTTTATTCTAAGGCAGATTCGGCGTGTACCGTAAGGTAGAATCCGTCGAAAATCATAGATTAGCCGAAGTAGAGTTCAACGAGTATCTTTAGTAAATCGTCGAATACCACGAGTTAGCTAAGGAAATTCCGGTGTGTATCATTGAGGATCTTCGAGTATAGTCTAGGCTTAGTAAGTGTCGAGTAGCGTTGGTCGACTTGTCGAGTATAGAAACATTTCGTCGAGTATCATAATGCAATTCGTCGTGTATAGTAGGAATTCGTCGAGTATTGCAAGTCTTATTCGCCAAGGGTTGTGCAATTCGTCGAGTATCCATGTAATTCGTCATGTATACTCGCCGAATTTGGCCAGGACTTAGAATATTTTGCCATTTTGCGTAGGATTCATCGTGTATGGTCCTTAGCGTGGTTTTAGGGCTTGTTTAGGTATGTCTTTGGGTTTGGGCTTGGGTTTTGGTTTGGGGGGTATTTGGGTATGATGTTTCTTTGTCTAGGTAGGTTAGCAGTGGATAAAGGACCACCAACTGGACGCCGATTTGTGGGTCATTACACTTGGTGGTTTGGTTTGGTATCTGTTTTGTGGCCTATTGGGTTGGTTGTGCCAGGTGGCCACCACAGTGCCTTTGTGAGACATTTGGGTCTGGTAGTTTGGGTTTGGACGTTTTGGTCACCGACTCCGGCCCGGTTGTTTTTACAAAGGGTTAACGATTCACGTTTTCGAGCTATTTTGTGCTCAGTTTGTTTCTTAGACCAGTCTATGCTATTTTATGCTAATCCTTGCAGATTTTATCGAAGAACGGCTTCGTTCCCCACTTGGTGCAAATGTTCATTTAACTTTTTTATTATAAACTTTTACTTTACCTGTTTTATTTGGCTTATCAGCTGTGATTTTCAGTATTTCTTATAAATGGGTTTGGTAAACCCTTTCTTGCCTTTGTACCTTTTACCTGTTTATTTCCTTTGACACTTGTATTTTCTTGCTGAGGTGTTCTTCTTTTGAATGCCTCAGGTTCAGGGCTGTAGCCGGTGGAGCGGCTGTGTTGGGTAGTATCTTTTGGACTATAGTGGTTGTAGTAGTTTTCCTCACCGTCGTGAGGTAGTTGTTGTTTTGGTTGTTAGTTCCGACTTGCATACTTTCATTAGGTTCGTGTTAGGTTGTTGACGCTCACTGGTAGTTTTCTTTTGGATTATTTAATATTCTACTAGCTGCTAGTTTATCTCTTTGCGGTTGTTTTTACTTGCTCTCTGGGAAGGTTTTATGCTTGGTTGCATGATAAGTATTTTAAGGTATAAAATTACTATTATTACATCATACATGCCATATTTGAAAACCTAAATCACTATATTTAACGGTCGTAAAAGCTACTTTTACTAGTATTATAAATCTATAGTCTTGCATACCATGAGATGTCCTCTAGGGATGTTTATACTCATGTAGGACATCTAATCTTGTAAATAAAGTATTTCAACAGTATATAATCATATTTTTTCTTGTGGACTAGATGAGCCGCTGAGCCTAGGGATACGGCTAACCGCTTAACCTAAGCTGGATTTTCTCTAAATAACTTATAGATCCTTTATAAAGGAGTTAAGTCGGAGTTTTTCCTGAACGTCTGCAGTTATCCCCTGCTGACGTGGCATCATAACGTACATTTTCCCTTATCCTAATATATTGTTAAATGCGAGGAAAATGCGGGTTGTGACAGTTGGTATCAGAGGGATAAGTTGTTTGAAAATTGGTCAAATATCTTTCTCAGGTTTGTGTTAGTTGTCTAGTTTCATTTCATACACACACCGATGTATCATCAGTACGTCTTGGCTAAAGCATGAACACTACACTCATAAGCATGATAAGAAGTATACATTGCATATTATGTAGTATGTGATGCATAATATGTGTTTTTATATGGATCCTCATAGGAGACAACATATGACTGTTATGTAATATGGGATGCATAACATCATCACATGAATGCACATTAGATTTTGATATTCGTTGCATGTGATATTATGTGGTATGGGTGCATAATATTTCATGTGTGCGCCACTCATAACATGCATTAAGGCCTTTTTAGATTGCATAGAACAATATCTATGACATAACATTGCATCAGCACACGTGCCAAGCTAAAGATTTATATGATGACATACGTACACACATGGTTTTGAGTCAATAGAATAAGAATTCATGCATTCATGGTTTAGGCACATGAGTCAATAGAATGATGATATATCATCCTAAGTTTAGGTATGACATCATAAATGAAAATCCTAGAGCAATTTAGCAACATGAGCAAGTGTTTAATTATGTATTATCTGAACTAAGTTATTTGGTTCTAGCGGTTAAGTTAGGTTTTGATTAGATATTCATTGTTTGTTTAGAAGCCGCCTAAGCGTCTAGTGATGAGGTCGACTACCAGTCGGATGGAGAATCGTCTAGCGCCCAGAGTGAGGTCATGATAGAAGGATTACTGTAGAGCAATGAGGCTCTGTCAAGGCAAATGCTGGAGATACAGTCACAAATCCAGGCATTGTTATCGGTTGTTGCTAGTCAGCCGCCTAGAGTGCAAGACCCGGCCGTGGGCCAGACTATTCTCGTTCATGTTCCCCCTGCTACTAGGGTGCCCCCGGTCTTGTTGCCACTAGAGGTGATGTTTATTTCGCATTTCTAGAGATTGGGACCCCCTACCTATGATGGTAGAGTAGACTTTATGGATTTGAATGATTGGATTATATACATCAAGGAGATGTTTGCTTACTCAGGAGTTTCAGTGGACCAAAGAAGGATGGTCACTGCATATCAAGTTAAGGGACTTACAAAGAGTTGGCGGCTGAGAGAGAAGGAAAACCTTAAGAATGGTTATTCATGGGAATCCTTCAATAAATTGCTGTTGAAAAAGTTTCTGCCATCGGTCGAGAAGGACTGTTTGATGAATGATTTTCTGCAACTAAAGCAAAGGCAACTCACCGTTAGTGAGTACGAGGTGGAGTTCAGCAAACTGTGTTATTTTTCCCATGACATGGTGTATTCAGAGACTAGTCGAGTTAAACATTTTCTGGGTGGTCTTTAGAATGACATCCAATAGCTAGCTAGTGCTTATGGATCTAAAAGCCTTGCTGAAGTTGTATAGGTTGCTCTGAAGGTTGAGGCGATTGATAATGCTAAGAATCTAGGTCAACAAATGAGGAACAATAAGAGAAAGACTGGTGAGGGTAAGAGTTCCCAAGAATCTGGTGCTGCTTCGAGGAAAAGGAGTAAAGGGATATGCAGTTTCTGTGGGCGGTCAGGCCAACCATTTGAAAGATGTTATAAGAGGTTAGTAGCCCAGAAGCAGGAGCAAGTTCATGCGATTTAGAGTGATACTAAGGGATATTTGGTTTGTTCTGCATGTAAGCAGAGGAGGCACGGCGCAGCCCATTGCTGGGGAAAGGAGAGGGCTTGCTACTAGTGGGGACAGAAAGGACATTTCAGGTCGAAGTGCACGCAGGCTTAGCCCCTGTTGCAACCAGTTTCATTTCAGGCCTTGCAGCTACTGCCACCATTGGACAAGTGGAAGGGCAAGCTGAACGTGGTGTCTTTAGAGGAAGCTCAGACGTTTACTCAAGTGATTTCAGGTTAGATCCTAACCTAGTTCTATCTTTTAGTTTATAGCTATAGTTTCGACGTTTGTTCCCTTAGTTGCGTATATGATTTTATAGGAAAGTTTAAGGTCAAGAACAGCTGGGCGCACGTTCTTTTCGATTCCGGTGCTACCCACTTGTTCGTGGCTAGAAACTTTGTAGAGAGTCATTGTTTGACCCTCGATCTTGTTGGCGACACGTTTCTTGTCAAGTTTCCCTCTATCGATTCAGTTGTATCGGACCAAGGCATTCAGAGTTATCTGATTCTGTTAGGAGATTTTCTGGCCGTTGCTGATCTGAAGGTGATAGACTTGGATGATTTTGACATGATTTTGGGCGTGGACTGGATGTCAAAGTATAATGCAGTTATCCAGTGCAAGGTCAAGTGCTTGGAATTCAAGATGGAAAATGGTCAACCTAGGAGTGTTTATGGTTTTCTGCACCAAGTTTCTTCGATCATTTTTGTGGTATATGCTCGAAAGCTTGTAAATTCTAGATGTTATGCCTGTTTGGTTTCAGTGTTGGCAACCGGTGGTAGTTTGCCGCATGTGGAGGAGATTGCTGTAGTGCGCGAGTTTCCTGATGTTTTTCCTAATAATCTTCCGGGTCTTCCACCTGAGAGAGACGTGGAGTTCATCATAGATTTGGAGCTGGGTACCCGTCCTATTGCTAAAGCACCGTATTGTATGACCCCGCGCGAACTGGAGGAGATGCATACCCAATTGGATGAGTTGCTGCAGAATGGATTCATTAGACCAAGTTCTTCACAGTGGGGAGCTCTTGTGCTATTTGTGAAGAAAAAGGGCAGATCAATGAGATTGTGCATTGATTATAGAGAGCTGAATAAGGTAACCATCAAGAATAGGTATCCCGTGCCGAGAATAGATGACTTGTTTGATCAGTTGCATGGTAGGACTGTAATTTCAAAGATTGACCTCCATTCAGGCTATCATCAGTTGAGGATTCGTGAGACAGATATTTCACTGACTACTTTTCATTCACGGCATGGACAATTCGAGTTCTTGGTGATGTCTTTTGGATTGACCAATGCACCCTCTACCTTTATGGATGTGATGAACATAGTGTTTAAGGATTTCCTGGACAGTTTTGTGGTGTTATTTATTGATGATGTTCTGTTATACTCTCTCAGTGTTGAAGGGCATGCACAGTACTTGCGTCAAATTTTGTCTTCTTTGAGGGAGCATAAGTTGTATGCCAAGCTAAGCAAGTGTGAGCTTTGGCTTCCTCAAGTTTCTTTTCTGGGTCATGTGGTTAATAAGGATGGGATTTCTATGGACCCCGAGAAGATAGCTGTTGTAATGGATTGGATAAGACCTACCACACCCAAAGAGATAAGAAGTTTCCTAGGGTTGGCAGGATATTATAGGAGGTTTGTGGAAGGTTTCTCTACATTATCTGCACCGCTGATGAAGCTTACGCAGTAGAACACAACTTTTGTTTGGAGTAATAAGTGTGAGGAGACTTTTCAGGAATTAAAAAGGGGATTGTGTACTGCTCCGATTTTGGCCTTGCCCACCGAAGGGATAGAGTATGCTGTGTATATAGATGCATCGCACGTTGGACTTGGTTGTGTGTTGATGCAAGAAGGCAAAGTGTGTAAGACCCCCCTCCCGGAACACAAAACACGGCACGAAGGGGGTCTTATGCCCAGAACAGCCTCCTTGCGATAGCATTAGCATACAGGCTAACCGATACCACAAGACGCCTATTCTGCTGGCTACAACCAATATCAATCATTGCCAACCCAACCAAAGTATAATATAGAAGCCAATCCACAAATAAGCATAATAAGTACAAAAGTACATCAAGACAAGAAGCTAAAAAAATCTTCTAAAGTATCAGATTACAGCAAAAATATGCCCAAAGGGGCCACATCAAAACCTCTCGCAACTCACATCGGTGACAGACGGTAACGACGACACCGTCCCTTCAGGCCCTGTCTGTAACGCCCCGAATTTCGTGTGCGAGTCGGTCGCGGAAAAAGAGTTTTTGGTGCCTGTAGGGGTACACGGCCTAGGACACGGGCGTGTCCAAGGCCGTGTCTGGCTGGTGATTTTTGGCCGTTTCCAACCCGAGAAGGACACGGCCAGGAACACGGCCGGATGACACGGGCGTGTCATCCGACACGGGCGTGTGCCAACCCGTGTCCCTACCCGTGTCCTGATGGGTCGTGTTCGTTGCCGTGGCGGTTATGCGTGACACGCCCACGAACACGGGCGTGTCGAGGATCCCGACACGGGCGTGTCAGGTCAGACACGGGCGTGTCTTGGCCCGTGTGCATTTCTCAGTTCGACGATCGTGCCTGGATCGAGGCACACGGCCTTGGACACGGCCGTGTGCCAAGCCGTGTGCGGCCCAGGTCTGGGGAATTTTGTGCAGATCCGAGCCGTCCATTTTCTTTAATTAGAATCCAATGGCCCCGATTAAATCCTGCTCTGTTAAGGCCGGGAATAGGGAGTTATTCCCTCATTTTCTCTCCAAAGTTCTCCCCTTCCAAAGTGAGAGAGGAGAGGAAGAAGAAGGAGGTTTCCGGCCGCCGGCGGAGCATCAGAGCACCGTTTCGAAATCGGAGAGCGGATCCGTGGAGGGAAGGTCATTGCGAAGAGTTCTAACCGCGTAGTTTTTCCATGGCGCCAAAACGGACTACAAGGGTAACGATTCTCAACTCGAGCGCTTGAATCTCTTTCTTTCTGCATAAGGAATCCCGCTCCCGCGAGTATGCGGTGAGTGCGTGGTGTTCCTTGGGGTTGACGGGAATAGTCCCCCTTGTGTTGCATGTAGAGCCCGGAATCGTAAGTACGGGCATAGGCATTGTGTGTGAAGCCTACCCGGACGTGTTTTGTCTGGATCGGTGATGTTGCATTTGATATGGTTTTGCCGGAGAAGACTCCGTGCTTTGGATTTTTCGGGTTTCTACGCGGTAGATTACAGCAGGGATCCTTGAAGGTTAGCTTCAAGGCGCACCCGGAAAACTGAGCGGAAACGTGTTCTGCTAACTTGGCGGTCTGGGAACCGGCCTTGATCATAACTGGGTTATGAGATTGTTTTGGGAAATTTGGGATCCGAGAGAAGCTTGGCCCGCGCAAAGTTCCTTAAATTGGACATGCGGCGTGAGCAACGGGTAAGTGGAATTGGACCTAGGCTATATGGTTCGGTGCGAGAGACCCGAAGACGGGGACTGGCCGTTGGCATAGTCGGAGCCTTAGACGGTGGTCAGAAAGGCTAAATGCTCACATGTTCTTGCCATCCTAGGGATGGTGGTGAATGCACTGATTTGTCAGGCTTCACCATGAATGTGCCCTGAGTGCACGGGGTGTTTGGCCGTGCGAGCCTACACCTGTGGCGAATTATAATTGTGATATATATATTGTTGGGCTAATGTTTTGCAGGGAAAGAGCACCGCCGTCCCGAGTAAGGGGCGGGGTCGTTATAATTTGGTCGGCTTTTAGCTGACCGTTGCTTTATTTGCCACCGTGCGGTGGTATGTGCTTGCAGGTGCTGCGGAGCCGAGCGCCAAATAGCGGGCTGGAGCCCATGTTGCTGTGCTGGCCCTAGAAGGCCGTAGAATAGTTGTTTTTACATTTCTCATGTGTGGCCGGCCTGCGAGCCGATGTATGTAAGACATGTTATATTTATGAACATTTGTAAGGCCATAAGGCCATGTACCTATTTCAGTGTATTTGGGGTTCGTTCTTGTAGTTGTAAATGTGGACATTCATATTTGATGGATTTAAGTTTGGGTTCTTCAACTTTAAAAACTTCCGCTAGAATGCTCTGTGGTTAGGACGAGTAGTCTTAATTGATTGGTTTGATTCTTCATTCGGTAACCCTTCCGACTGTCTGTGGTATATGGCGTCGGGTTCTAGCTGGACCTTCTGTTATATGCCATGCGACAGATGGGGGTGTTACAATTTGGTATCAGACTTCTGGTTACGGTCAAGCTTAAATGAATTCGTGGGCGAATTCTTTTAAGGGGTGGTGAGCACATGTGTGCGTCATCGTTATAACATTAAAAAGAACCCATGAATGTCCACTTAGGAATGAAAAATACTCGTGGTTGAGGAACCTGCGCGTTCCTATAATTGCTTTTTGCAATTTTGTTTGGTCACTTATTGGTGTTTTGTATGACTATAGGTGACCGGGAGTGGCGTAGAGCCGACAGAACATCTGGTTTCTGAGGATTATAGTGCACCCAGTGGCGCGCTTGATACCCCTCTTTCGTTAGAAACCATAAGAAGGATCGTTGAAGTGGTGCTCGCTATGACTAGTGCACAGCAAGGAAGCAATGTGCAACCTCTTGTCCCCGAGATGACTTCAATGTCGGGTGGTGTGTTGAATCAAATGACATTTAGGAGGCCATCAGGTCAGCCGTTGAATATGTGCTTGGTGCAGGGTACGCACTCAGTTGATGAGTATTTGCAGGCATTCCTTTTGATAAGCCGCTACCCATGCTTTGAGTTGGAGAACGAGAGGTCTATAGTCGATAGATTCTATAGTGGTCTACGTGACGAACTGCGAATTCCACTTCTAGGACCAAAACTAATGGGATTCCGAGCCTTGGTAGAGTCGGCCAGATCTTTGGAAGTGGAAATGGGAAAAATTCACCAGATACCAGTGAGTAGGGTATCGAACTCTGCAATTCCTATGAGGGGTGCATCTTGCAAAATGCTGAAGAAGAAGGTTAGATCATCGACTAGCAAGGTTGCTTACAACTGTCATACTTGTGGAAAGAAAGGACACTTTGCCCGAGAATGTTGGGATGGTGCTCAGAAGATTAAGGAAGCTATGTCAGGAGCAGGTGAGGACTCTGGTACTAAGAAACCACAGTTCAAAGGGCCAAGTTCAAAGTCCGATGTCCGCAGTTGGAATAAGAAGCTGAAGACTTCGAACTCAGCCCCTTCTTCTGGTGCGTCGGGAGCAACTACAAGTCGAGTCCCAAGAGCTTGCTATATCTGCGAAAAAGTGGGACATTTTGCACGTGAGTGTTGGAGTGGACATGCAAAGTCCGAAAGGAAGTCTGAAGAGTACAAGCTTGGTCAGCAAGAGGACAGAAAGCAAGCAGACGTGGTGACAGGTGAGGTTTAAAATTCTAGCATTTAGCTTTAGACACTTGTAGTCTTTGTGCATGTTAACCTAGAACCGCTTGTGCTAAGCGTTGTTCTGAATTTCGTTTATCCGGCGCGAGCACCGTTCGTAAAAGGGGGCTTTGTGTCTCCGTTTGCCCATAGGAATTGTATTACGTGTCGGAATATATCTTTCGATGGCAAAAGTCTTAATGGATGTGTTGTTGACTAGTAGTGCTCGATGCGCGCAGATAGAATCTGTTGCGTTTAGGTATGGATTGTGAGTCAAAAGTTTGATTTGCAGGCGTTGTTTCTACCGCTAGGAGAGTTCAACGTGATCTTTAGCATGGTCAGGCTCTCGGAGCAGCAGACGTACGTTGATCGAAGTTGCTAGTGGGTCAGTTGAGAGCTAGTCATGAGGTGACTTTCGCGGGCATGAAGGGGTCGGGTAAGATTTTGATGTCAGCCCTTCAGGTGTTCCCGACAGTTCGGTCTGGGGCAGAACTGTATGTCACTCTAGTGTAGACTTCGACGCCTAAACCGTTTGGGCAACATCCCAGTTGTGTCCGAATATCCTGATGTGTTTCCAGATGATCTCCCAGGAGCCCCTCCTCAGTGGGAGATAGACTTTACTATAGAGCTGGTACCGGGTGCCAAACCGGTGTCATGCTCCCCCTATCGGATAGCCCCAAGAGAAATGGCAGAGTTGAAGGTGCAACTGCAGGAGTTGCTAGAGCAAGGGTATGTGCGTCCAAGTTCGTCGCCTTGGAGCGCACCAGTTCTCTTTGTTAAGAAGAAAGATGGGAGCTTGCGGCTTTGTATCGATTATCGGGAATTGAACAAACTTACGGAGAAGAACAAATATCCAATCCCGAGGATTGACGATCTATTTGATCAGTTGGTTGGGTCAACTGTATATTCGAAGTTAGATTTGAAGTCTGGTTACTATCAGTTGAGGATAAGGGAGAGCGACATTCCAAAGACAGCATTCAGTACGCGGTTTGGGCATTACGAGTTCACGGTTATGCCGTTTGGGTTGACGAATGCTCCATCCGTGTTTATGGATCTGATGAATAGGACGTTCAGAGAATACTTGGATCAGTTCGTGATAGTATTTATTGATGATATCCTGGTATATTCGCGGTGCGAGGAGGATCACTACAAGCATTTACACATGGTGTTGGAAACATTGAGGAAAAGTCAGTTATATGCAAAGTTCTCCAAGTGTGAATGCTGGTTATCCTCGATAGCGTTCCTTGGTCATGTTGTCAGTGGAGAAGGAATAGCTATGGATCCGGCGAAGATAGTGGCGATACGGGAGTGGCCTACTTTGACTACGGTGGCAGAGGTCCGGAGTTTTCTGGGACTTGCTGGCTACTACAGGCGCTTCGTAGAGAACTTCTCGCGGATAGCACTACCACTCACGACGTTGACAAGAAAGGATCAGAAGTTTGTGTGGTCTCCGGAGTGCGAACAGGCTTTTGAAGAATTGAAGAGGCGGTTGACCACGGCGCCTATTTTATGTTCGCCAAGTGGTACCGAAGGGTTCAAGATTGATAGTGATGCTTCAGGCAGTGGTTTGGGCTGTGTTCTGCTACAGCATGGGAGAGTGATAGCTTAAGGTTCACGAGAGGAATTATCCGGTCCACGACTTAGAGTTAGCAGCCGCGATTTTTGCTCTAAAGCTTTGGAGGCACTATTTGTACGGTGTGAAGGTAGATATTTACACCGATCATAAGAGTTTGAAGTACCTATTGGATCAAAAGGATCTGAACATGAGGCAGAGGAGGTGGATGGAGTTCTTAGGGGACTACACCTTCAAGATACACTATGTGCCTGGGAAGGGAAATGTAGTGGCGGATGCGTTGAGTCGTAAGATTCCCGCACGAGCCAACTGGTTATCAGTGCATGATGAGAGATTGGTCCAAGAGTTGGAGGCATTGGAGATATCTTGTGTTGACAAGCAGTCTAGTGCCGAGGCGAAACTGTTTTGGACAGAGGTGCAGTGTGACCTAGCGGATAGAGTTCGGCGGGCTTTGGTTCAGGATAGCAGCATGAAGCAAATCCTAGATGGATCTTCGGATGGGTCAAATTCCCAGTTTGTGGTTGAAGATGGGTTGCTAAGGAAGGACGGTCGTCTATGCGTTCCTAGTGCGGATAATATTCGGGAGGAGTTGATGTATGAGGCTCATCATACCAAATACTCAATCCACCCGGGAAGCACGAAGATGTATAGAGACATGAAGAAATTATTCTGGTGGCCGGGTTTGAAGAAGGATGTGGCGCTTTATGTGGCCAAGTGTCGTACTTGTGCATTGGTGAAGGCGGAATGTCAGAAGCCTGGAGGTTTCTTGAAATCACTTCCTATCCCAGAATGGAAGTTTGATGATATATCTATGGATTTTGTGCACGGTTTGCCGAAGTCGCAGAAAGGAAATGATGCCATTTGGGTGGTCGTAGATAGATTGACAAAGGTGTCGCACTTTATCCCAATGAGAAAGGAAGATCCAGTAGAAAGGTTAGCCAAACTCTACGTGGATAATATTGTACGACTGCATGGTGTGCCTCGCAGTATTGTTAGTGATCGTGATGGACGTTTCACGTCAAATGACTGGAGGTTGGTGCATGGTCTGTTGGGTACTAAGCTAAAGTTCAGCACAGCCTTTCACCCACAGACAGGTGGCCAAACCGAGAGAGTCAACAGAACTATGGAGGACATGCTTCGCATGTGCGTCCTAGATTTCGGGAAGCATTGGGAGGATCACCTGTACATGGTGGAGTTTGCGTACAACAATAGCTTTCAGGCAAGCATTGGAATGGCGCCTTTCGAAGCTTTGTACGGGAGGAAGTGTCGTACGTCGTTGTCTTGGTTGGAGGCAGGCGAATCAAAGTTGTATAAACGTCAAGCGGTGGAAGATGCCACTTCAATGATACGGACAATCCAGGAAAGGCTGAAGATAGCTCAGGATAGACAGTCAAAGTACTACAATGCCAAACATAGAAATGTGGAGTTCAACGTTGGCGACATGGTATATTTAAAAATCAAGCCATTCAAGGGTGTATCGCGGGTTCGACGCTTGAAGAAGCTGAGTCCGAGATACCTTGGACCATTTGAAATCCTGGAGCGTGTTGGCGAGGCGGCGTATAGGTTGAAGCTGTCGACGGAGTTGAGTGGGCTGCATGACGTAGTCCACGTATCGGTGTTGCGTAAGGCAGTGCAAGAGCCTTCACAGATCGTTGCAGACAATCAGGTACCGGTTGATTATGAGTTAACAACAAGGGTCAGACCAGTACGAATTGAAGACGTTGCGGTCAAACGACTCCGCAACAAGGAGGTCAGAATGGTTAAAGTCTGTTGGGATAATTGCGGACGTGAGGAGCTTTCTTGGGAGCGAGAGCAAGCTATGTTGGAGGAATACCCCGAGTTATTCCACTCAGGTATCATTTAGCTTTCGTGTACCTTTGCTTAATTTCGGGACGAAATTCCTTAAGTGGGGGAGATTTGTAACGCCCCGAATTTCGTGTGCGAGTCGGTCGCGGAAAAAAAGTTTTTGGTGCCTGTAGGGGTACACGGCCTAGGACACGGGCGTGTCCAAGGCCGTGTCTGGCTGGTGATTTTTGGCCGTTTCCAACCCGAGAAGGACACGGCCAGGAACACGGCCGGATGACACGGGCGTGTCATCCGACACGGGCGTATGCCAACCCGTGTCCCTACCCGTGTCCTGATGGGTCGTGTCCGTTGCCGTGGCGGTTATGCGTGACACGCCCACGAACACGGGCGTGTCGAGGATCCCGACACGGGCGTGTCAGGTCAGACACGGGCGTGTCTTGGCCCGTGTGCATTTCTCAGTTCGACGATCGTGCCTGGATCGAGGCACACGGCCTTGGACACGGCCGTGTGCCAAGCCGTGTGCGGCCCAGGTCTGGGGAATTTTGTGCAGATCCGAGCCGTCCATTTTCTTTAATTAGAATCCAATGGCCCAGATTAAATCCTGCTCTGTTAAGGCCGGGAATAGGGAGTTATTCCCTCATTTTCTCTCCAAAGTTCTCCCCTTCCAAAGTGAGAGAGGAGAGGAAGAAGAAGGAGGTTTCCGGCCGCCGGCGGAGCATCGGAGCACCGTTTCGAAATCAGAGAGCGGATCCGTGGAGGGAAGGTCATTGCGAAGAGTTCTAACCGCGTAGTTTTTCCATGGCGCCAAAACGGACTACAAGGGTAACGATTCTCAACTCGAGCGCTTGAATCTCTTTCTTTCTGCATAAGGAATCCCGCTCCCGCGAGTATGCGGTGAGTGCGTGGTGTTCCTTGGGGTTGACGGGAATAGTCCCCCTTGTGTTGCATGTAGAGCCCGGAATCGTAAGTACGGGCATAGGCATTGTGTGTGAAGCCTACCCGGACGTGGTTTGTCTGGATCGGTGATGTTGCATTTGATATGGTTTTGCCGGAGAAGACTCCGTGCTTTGGATTTTTCGGGTTTCTACGCGGTAGATTGCAGCAGGGATCCTTGAAGGTTAGCTTCAAGGCGCACCCGGAAAACTGAGCGGAAACGTGTTCTGCTAACTTGGCGGTCTGGGAACCGGCCTTGATCATAACTGGGTTATGAGATTGTTTTGGGAAATTTGGGATCCGAGAGAAGCTTGGCCCGCGCAAAGTTCCTTAAATTGGACATGCGGCGTGAGCAACGGGCAAGTGGAATTGGACCTAGGCTATGTGGTTCGGTGCGAGAGACCCGAAGACGGGGACTGGCCGTTGGCATAGTCGGAGCCTTAGACGGTGGTCAGAAAGGCTAAATGCTCACATGTTGTTGCCATCCTAGGGATGGTGGTGAATGCACTGATTTGTCAGGGTTCACCATGAATGTGCCCTGAGTGCACGGGGTGTTTGGCCGTGCGAGCCTACACCTGTGGCGAATTATAATTGTGATATATATATTGTTGGGCTAATGTTTTGCAGGGAAAGAGCACCGCCGTCCCGAGTAAGGGGCGGGGTCGTTATAATTTGGTCGGCTTTTAGCTGACCGTTGCTTTATTTGCCACCGTGCGGTGGTATGTGCTTGCAGGTGCTGCGGAGCCGAGCGCCAAATAGCGGGCTGGAGCCCATGTTGCTGTGCTGGCCCTAGAAGGCCGTAGAATAGTTGTTTTTACATTTCTCATGTGTGGCCGGCCTGCGAGCCGATGTATGTAAGACATGTTATATTTATGAACATTTGTAAGGCCATAAGGCCATGTACCTATTTCAGTGTATTTGGGGTTCGTTCTTGTAGTTGTAAATGTGGACATTCATATTTGATGGATTTAAGTTTGGGTTCTTCAACTTTAAAAACTTCCGCTAGAATGCTCTGTGGTTAGGACGAGTAGTCTTAATTGATTGGTTTGATTATTCATTCGGTAACCCTTCCGACTATCTGTGGTATATGGCGTCGGGTTCCAGCTGGACCTTCTGTTATATGCCATGCGACAGATGGGGGTGTTACACTGTCGTCCTGGCCTAGCTGTCCTGTAGCATAGTCTGCGGTTGCTCTACCTACCGGGTATCCTCCTAAAAAGGAAGACGTAGCAACCGTTAGTCAAAAAGACTAAGTGGCTTTCACATCCGCTCCCCCGGCGACTCCTCGGCACCGGGCGGAGAAAGGAACAAGGGTACAATATATAAATAACAATATAAGCAAGTACAAGCAGGTGGATTAAGTACAAATATCGAGGATAGTAATAGAAGAAAAGTATAACATGATTAATACTAGTCTTCTGTAGCAATTCTACACAAACAATATCAATCCATCAAGTATATAAATCTAAAACAGGAAAGTAACTTAACTTATAAGAATGCCCATACAAACTTATAAGTTAAGGATCAGTTTTGCAGTAAAGTAACTCGTCGTATAGGAGTGCCCATACAAACTTATACGATGAGGATCTTGATTTGTAATGTATTATAATGGAATGTATGCAATGCAATGACTCACCCATGAATACGCACATGCAATTACTATGTCGACAAAGAGTTGTAGTTCGCACTTTTCGAGCAGGTAGCTAACCTCCCAGGCGTCAACCGTCGTGGCTAGACCGTGATTGTAGAGCTGGCTTCTCTATTACTAAGTGGGCATCCACACTACTTCGCTTAGGCCTCTGTACGCCTCAACGCTAAGAACACAACAATGGAGCCCCCATGCGTATTGCGGCTCAGCAGGAGTCTCGGGTAGATGTGCACCGAGAACCAAGCCCCGAACTTGCCTTGTGTGAACCGAAAGGAGCGTCGAAAAAAGCACGAGAACCAAGCCCAACCATCCACTTGGTGCAGAAGTAGCCCCGGGAAATGAGCACCGAGGACCAAGCCCAACCGCCCAAGGTCTAGCTGTCAACTCCCGTCGGTGTGACGACTGGCGAGCCTGTAGACCTGCCACACTATCTTTAACCCAGGATTACGACATCGCGTGTCGACTCACACCGCATGCAATTCCATATCACCATGGCACGGAAGGAGACCCGGGAATGAACACCGAGGACCAAGCTCAACAGTCCATTTATGACTCTTCTCAACACTATCCAGACCAGTGCGGTCAAACACCCGCACCTACATCCTTTCACAATGCTACCCGTAGGGTGACACCACTCTAAGCATTGGACTACTAAATCCATTCCGTTAGAAAATTATTCACATGGCTATAGATTAGCATCCTACATTTCATTTCCAAATGATTTCAACACATTATTGACTTGATGCGCATTTCTATTGGTTCACCAATTTCTACCAAATCGTTTAGTTTAAGTACGCTTCACATCTCAAATCATTTACGTGGGAAATCATTCATCAAACATCATCATGCATTGAACTATGATGGTTAACATAAAAGAGTTCACCCAACCTCAATGTCAATTTGCTACATTGTCTCTACCGAGTCCAAACACGACTCTACACCAATCCCAGAGTTTTAGGTGCAGGACACCTTCTGGATAGCGAATTCGACTGGAGATTCCCGAAACTACAAGAATCCAGTGAAGGCGTGTAACCACTCGTTGGAAAGGTATTTACATGGGTTACAAATTTCATGTTCAGACTACAACCCAGATCCGAAAGTAACACACTTGAAATCGGCCTTAAAGTCCACTGCATACAGAACACAATTTCTGCACGCTAGGTTTGTCGGCCGTCAATTTCGTTCAGACTTTCCTGTGGCTACACACTTCATATTAAGTTGTTCAACCACTCGTTGGAAAGGTATTTTAAAGGGCTTCGACTTTCGTGTTTAGTCGAAAGCCCAGTTCTGCAATATCACACCTGAAAATGGCCAAGAAGATTGTTGCGTCTAGAACACAGATTCTGCACGCATCTTAAGGCGGAATGAACGACATTGGTTCATCTTCCTCCTCAAGCTGATCTTCCACAAATAACATCAAGAATTCCTCCCCCTTATTCACCCTCAAAAAGGCCACTTTTCTTCATGGAACCATCCTCCATCATCACATAGAAAGAGGGAGGGGTTGAAGACTTCTAACCCTAGAACGCAAGTCCTAGCATGGCCTTCCCTAAGAAACTTCTCCTCTCAAATCTAGACTCTCTTGAGTCGATATCTCTCATAGGAAATAACTAAAGATCTAGCACCAAGGGAGAGGGGAGGAAGCTCACCTCATTTACGGCGCTCCCACCATTTCTGGCCATTGATCTTGTCATTGTCCTCGGCGACATCTTCTTCTCCTTGGCGACGGCGGTCCTTCGTGGGGAGTAGATTGGCTCCAGCACCTCCTTCCTCTTCTCCAGTAGTTTCTCCCTCAGAAATGGTTGGAAGAGGAATGAAAAATGGCTAGGGTTTCTCTTCCCCCTTATATGTGGAAATGACATGGGTAGGGACACACCTGTGTCCTTACCCGTGTCCTGCTCGGGCGAAGCGTCGTCGACGGTTCGACTACCATTTCGATACATAAACACGGGTAGGGACACGTCCATATCTCTACCCATGTCCAAGTGACATGGCCGTGTTGCTGGCTGTGTCCTGCTCAGGTCTTGCTTCGTCGAGTTCCACTTGATGCACACGGGTAGGGACACGCCCGTGTCTCTACCCGTGTCCTTACACACACGGGTAGGGACATGCCCGTGTCCATACCTGTGTCCTTCTCTGGAACTACTCGAGTAATCAACTCGAGTGCTGGCTGGAGACATACGGGTAGGGACACGCCTGTGTCTCTGACCGTGTCCTTCTCGAGACACTCTTCGTCGACCTCTACTCGACGCATATGGGTAGGGACACGTCGTGTCCCTATCGTGTCCTCATACACACGGGTAGTGACATGCCCGTGTCACTACCCATGCCCTTCTCTGGAATAACTCGAGTCATCGACTCGAGTACTGGGTGGACACACACGGTTAGGGACACGCCCGTGTCTCTACCTGTGTCCTTCTCTGGGCTGACTTCACCTCCCCTACACAAGTATAAGCCTAGCTGCCAGCACTTCCCTGAGAGCAAATCAACTCTTTTGACTCAAAAGCGTGCACGAGGGACCTAGCGTGAATCGGGACATTATAAATCCTATAAACATGTAACACCCCCTATCCGTCGTATAACATATAGCAGTAGGTCCGGCAGGTGCCCGACGCCATATACCACAGACAGACCGGGTGGTTACTTAATGGAAACCATCCAACTAATGACAACGTCGTACACAGAGCATTCTAGCGGAAGCAATTTAAGGTTACAAGATTAAGAACCCAATAATAAGCATGAATGTCGACTACCCAAAACAAATAGGAATGAAGGTACAAATACACAAGTACTGGCCTTATGGCTTTACAATTGTTTTCCTCAAATTACATGTTTTTCAAACCTCGGTACGCAGGTCGGCCATACATGAATAAAAGAAACACTCAGAATTAGGCCTTCGAGGGCCGACTCAGCAAATTGGGCTTTAGCCCTCTATTTACCGCTCGGCTCCACAGCACCTGCAAGCAACAATCCACCGCACGGTGGAAAATAAAAGCAACGGTCAACTATGCTGACCAAATTATAACGATCCCGCCCCGAACTCGGGGCGGCGATGCTCCTTCCCTGCACTTTATTAGCATAACCAAGCAGTAATGTAACAACACTACATCACAGGCGCAGGCATGCACGACCACACGCCCCGTGCTCTCAGGGTACATTCTCGGTGATCACGGTCAAAGTCCGCCTACTCACCACCGCCCCCAGGACGGCAATATCTCGTGAGCTTCTGGTCTTTCTGGCAACTGCCTAAGACCCTCCATCTATTCCAACGGCGAGTGCCACGTACCTTAGGTCTCTCTAACCGAACGACATAGATCGGGTACGATTCCGCCTGACCCGTTGCTCACACCGCAACATCCATTTAAGTCGTCTACGCGGGTCAAACTTCCCCGAGTCCTGTATCTCCTCCACATATCACATAACCCAGTTATGTTCAGGATGGCTCCCAGGACACCAAGTTGGCAGAATCACGCATCTGCCCAGTTTTCTGGGTACACCTTGGGGTTAATCCCCAAGGCTCCCTGTTGCAATCTACCACGTAGAATACCCGAAAAACAACCATTCACACGGAGGCTTCTCTGGCCATTCATGCAATGCAACATCACCGATCCAGACCAACTTGTCTGGGTAGGCTTCACAAATCATTCCTATATCCGTTCTCGATTACGGACTCTACATGTACACAGCGGGGACTATTCATGTCTACCCGAAGGAACGCCTCAAACTCACAGCAAACGCGCGAGAGCGGGCTTCCCTATGCCAAAGAAGTTGAGCTTCACATGCTCAAGTAGAGAATCGTTACCCTAGCGTACATCCTTGGCACCATGGAAAAGTACGCGGATGAAAAGCACCACACTCTCCTTGCCTCCGTAGATCCGAAGTCGGTTCGCAATTTGGAGCTCCGAAGCTCCGCCGATGACCGGATCTAGGATTCTTCTTCCTCCTTTTCTCTCCCCTCTCTCTAGACTTAGAAAGAGAACCACTCAAGAAAAATGAAGGTTTCAAAGGTTCAATCCCGGGTATATCCCTATAGGAACAACACCCAGCCATCGGATCCCAAACAAAAGAAACGAACGGCCATGATCCGTAGCCGAAATGCAAAACCTGGGCCGCACACGGCCTGCGACACGCCTGTGTCCCCCATTCGCCATCGAAATTGACGTGTCTCGAAAAACACACGGGCACCCGACACGCCCGTATTCGACCTGCCACACCCATTTTATCCATTACACGCCCATGTTCTCGGGCGTGTTCCTCCATCAACACAGGACCAACACCAACCCGAGACTCACACGGGTCTTGGACACGCCCGTGTCCAATATGACACGCCCGTGTCACACTCGAACATGCTTGGGCTCCAGGCCGTGTTCACCGTCTCGACACTTTGTCGAGCGCAGTTTGTCGACCACCCGACACGGCCTTGGACACACCCGTGTCCTAGGCCGTGTTCCGTGTCTTGACATTTCATCGAGCGAAAATCGTCGACTTCCCAGGCAAATCGTCGACACGATCTCGACATGCCCTGAGACACGCCCGTGTCTTAGGCCGTGTTCGCTGCTCGAGGATCGTTGACTCCAAAATTCGTCGACCTTTCGGCCAAATCGTCTACCCAAACATGACACGCCCTGGGACACGCTCGTGTCCCAGGCCGTGTGCCCCCTGCCAAATTCCAAATTCGGCCCAGAACGCCTCCCGTCGCTCTTTTGAGTTTCGAGGCGTTACAACTCTCTCCCTCTTAAAAGAATTTCGTCCTCAAAATTACATAAAGGAAAGAAACATAAAACTTAAACGGTACCTGAGTGAAACAACTCCGGGTACTCCTCAAGCATGGTCTACTCTCGCTCCCAAGAGAGCTCTTCCCGACCGCAATTGTTCCAACAGACCTTGACCATCCTGATCTCTTTATTGCGTAGCCGCTTGACTCCCGAGTCCTCAATACGTATGGGCTTGACCTTCGTCGTCAACCCACTATCGACCGGCACTTGATCGACCGCAATCACTTGTGAATGCTCTTGCACTGCCTTCCGCAGTACCGATATATAGAATACATCATGAAGGCCACTAAGCTCCACTGATAGCTTCAAACGATAAGCTGCTTCACCAATACGCTCCAGAACCTCAAACGGTCCAAGGTACCTCGGGCTTAGGTTCTTCAAGCACCGCACCCGCGAGACACCCTTGAACGGCTTGATCTTCAAGTATACCCAGTCGCCAACAGCGAACTCCACGTTACTGTGCTTGGCATTATAGTACTTTGCTTGCCGGTCCTGTGCAATAAGCAACCTCTCTCGGATCGTTCAAACCAATGAAGTAGCATCTTCCACCTCTTGTCTCTTGTACAACTTTGACTCACCCGTTTCCAACCAGGAAAACGACGTGCGATATCTTCTACCATAAAGGGCCTCGAATGACGCCATTTGTATACTCGCCGGGTAGCTATTATTGTACGCAAACTCCACCAAGTATAGATGGTCTTCCCACTGCTTCCCGAAGTCCAGGAGACACATGTGAAGCATGTCTTCCATTGTCCTATTAATGCTCTCGGTTTGCCCATCCGTCTACGGATGGAAGGCTGTGCTAAAACTCAGCTTCGTTCCCAACATCTACTGCACCGGCCTCCAATCAGTCTGACACACTCGGGATGCACAGACGACCGTCTTTCCAAAGAAATCCATCCACAACCTCATATTGGAAATTTGACTCATCCAAAGCCTCTATCATGAGTTGTTTCATGCTGCTATCCACATCCAAAGCCTGCCGAATCCGATCAGCCAGGTCATACTGAACTTCCGTCCAGTTCAATAGTGCTTCAGCACTTGACTACTTATCCACGCAAGAGATCTCCAATGCCTCCAACTCCTGAACCAACCGCTCGTCATGGACCGACATCCAAATTGCTTGAGCTGGGGCCTGACGACTCAACACGTCCGCAATCGCATTGCCTTTACCAGGCACGTAGTGGATCTTGAATGTATAGTCTCCCAGGAACTCCATCCATCTACGTTGCCGCATGTTCAGATCTGTCTGATCCAACAAATATTTCAGGCTCTTATGGTCGGTATAGATATCGACCCTTACTCCATACAAGTAGTGCCTCCACAGCTTCAAGGAAAAAATCAAGACCACTAACTCAGAGTCTTGGACCGGATAATTCCTCTCGTGCACTTTCAGTTGTCTCAAGCCATATACTATAACGCTTCCATGTTGCAGTAGCACGCAACCCAAACCACTGCCCGAAGCATCGCTATAGATTTCAAAACCTTCGGTCCCACTCGGCAAACTCAGCACAGGTGTCGTGGTCAACCGACACTTCAATTCCTCAAAAGCTCGCGCGCACTCCGGCGTCCAAACAAACTTCTGCTCCTTCCTCGTCAAAGTAGTGAGAGGCAACACTATCCGCGAGAAGTTCTCCACGAAGCGCCTATAATAGCCGGCAAGCCCCAGAAAGCTCCGGACTTCCGCTACCGTAGAAAGCTCAGGCTACTCTCGTATCGCAATAATCTTCGCCGGATCCACTGCAATACCTTCCCCACTCACTATATGACCGAGGAACGAAACTGAGGACAACAAAAACTCGCATTTCGAGAACTTGGCGTACAATTGATTCCTCCTTAGCGTCTCCAAAACCAAATGAAGATGCCTGAAGTGATCTTCCTCACTCTGCGAGTACACCAAAATATCGTCGATGAAGACGATCACAAAATGGTCCAAGTACTCTCTGAAGGTCCTGTTCATAAAATCCATGAACACCGACGGCGCATTCGTCAGCCCAAACGGCATGACCGAAAAGTCGTAATTCCCGTATCTCGTATTGAGCGCTGTCTTAGGGATATCACTCTCCCTTATCCTCAGCTGATAGTAACCAGACTTGAGATCGAATTTAGAGTACACCGTCGACCCGAATAACTGATCAAAGAGATCATCAATCCTTGGGATCAGGTACTTGTTCTTTTCCGTTAGCCTGTTTAGCTCCCGATAATCGATACATTGCCTCAAGCTCCCATCCTTCTTCTTAACAAAGAGGACTGGTGCGCTCCAAGTCGAAGAACTTGGACGCACATATCCTTGCTCCAACAAATCCTAAAGTTGCACCTTCAGCTCTGCCATTTCCTTTGGCGCTAGCCGATACGGAGATCGTTATACAGGCTTCGCACTTGGTACTAGCTCAATCGTGAAATCAATTTCCCATTGAGGTAGGGCTCCAAGAAGATCGGCAGGGAACACATCAAGGTACTCCGATACCACTGAAATACCATCCATCGTAGGCTTAGGCTTTGCAACCTACACTAGTGTACAGAACAGCTCTGCTCCAGCACGAACCGCCTTAACCACCTGAAGAGCAGACATCAACGTCTTGCTCGACCCTTTTAAGCCCGAAAAAGTCGTCTCACGACCTGCTCCCAACTTGACTTCCTTGCGACCGCAATCAATATAGGCTTTTTGCTCCGAGAGCCAGTCCATGCCAAATATAATGTTGAACTCTACCGGCGGTAGTAACGACGCTTGCAGATCGAACTCTTGATTCCCAATACGGATCTTAATGCCGTAGATTCTATCCGCGTGCATCGAACACCCATTCGGTAACAACACATCCAACATTTCCTTTGGCATCAAAGAAGGTACTCCGATGCGCGATATGAATCCTTCGGATAAGAAGAAGTGTGAAGCTCCCGTATCAAAGAGTGCTCTTGCCGGATTCTCACAAATCAAAGCAAATCCTAAACAAGCAGTGGTAAAGTAACACACACATAATAAGTATAAAACAATTTGACTTGCTATAAATTTAAACCATACCTGTCAATACATCCGCTTGTTTAA
The DNA here is from genome assembly GCA_039583875.1 of Platanthera guangdongensis. Classification (NCBI taxonomy): domain Eukaryota; kingdom Viridiplantae; phylum Streptophyta; class Magnoliopsida; order Asparagales; family Orchidaceae; genus Platanthera; species Platanthera guangdongensis. Next base: position 101,539,138 of record CM077151.1, read on the forward strand.
TGGCCTCCTGTTGGCCAAGATTATAAACCATTGGTTGAGCCAGAGCATAATGGGACGCGGTTGACTCCACCGCCTTGCCCTTTTCTTCATATGATGCTCCCGGCTTCCTTTCGGACTTGGGACGTCCGCTCCAGCAGTCATAGGAAAAGTGCCCCGGCTTTCCACAAGTGAAACATGCACCCAGGGTCTGACCCGTAGTCGCCCCAGAAGCACCAGAAGAGGGGGCTGGACCCGAAGTCCTAGCCTTCTTATTGAACCTTCGATAGTTGGACTTTGAAGTAGTCGGCACTTTGAACTCAGACTTCTTATCACTCAAGCTTTTCTTCGCTTGAACATTCTTCATGTCCTTCTCCAAAGACCAAGCCGTGTTGACTAGGGTCAAGAAAACCTGCGTCATCGGCCCCGAGAGTAGTAACCTCAAGTCATCTCTTAGACCTTCGTAGAAACGGTTGGTCTTACGCTCCTTATCCGCGAACGTAGAGCTAGCATACCGACCCAACCGAGTAAACTTGTGGAGATACTCATCCACACTACTCTCTCCTTGCACCAACCTCTGGAACTCATTCTCCAATGCTATCCTTTGCGTCGAAGGGAGGTACCTAGCGAAGAACAATCTCGAGAACTCCTCCATCAAGACGTCCACAAGTTTCCTTCCTCTCAAGAGATGCAGCACCAAACCCTCCCACCACAGCCTAGCATCTCCATCCAACAAGAACGTAGCTATAGTGGTCATCTGCCACTCCTCCGTCTCCGTCGCTATCAATACTCTCTTCACACGGGAGAGCCAGTCTTCAGCTTGAGATGGGGTTCCCAACCCTGAGAATACCGGAGGATTAAAGCTCATGACATGTTTGAGATGTCTCTCAGATGCTCTCCTCGGCACCAACGGCTCCACTACTACCTGCTCCACTCTTCTCGGCTCAACCTCTAGAAGAGGTACCTGCTCCATCCCAGGAGCGGGCTGCTGCATCTGCCTTGCAGGATGTGCATTAATCATGGCAAAAACTGCTCCGACAACCAATCGTATGGTTTTAGTCGATGGAGGTGTTGCAGGAGCATCATTTGGTGCATTACTAGCCTCATAAACTCGGCGTTCTGACGACCCAGCACTTTTCTGGTCACCTAAAGTGGTACAAAACACCGTTAAGCGACCATACAAAATTGCAAAAAATAATTATAGGAACGCGCAGGTTCCTCAAGCACGTGTATTTTCATTCTTAAGTGGACATTCATGGGTCTTTTGCTATTATAATGATGACGCACATACATGTGCTCACCACCCCTTAAAAAGAATTCGGCCACGAATTCATTTTAAGCCTACCGAAACCAGTAGTCTAATACCAAATTGTAACACCCCCTATCCGTCGCATAACATATAGCAGTAGGTTCGGCCGGGGCCCGATGCCATATACCACAGACAGACCGGGTGGTTACTCAATGGAAACCATCCAACCAATGACAACGTCCTACACAGAGCATTCTAGCGGAAGTAATTTAAGGTTACAAGATTAAGAACCCGGCAACAAGCATGAATGTACACTACCCAAAACAAATAGGAATGAAGGTACAAATACACAAGTACTGGCCTTATGGCCTTACAATTATTTTCCACAAATTACATGTTTTTCAAACCTCGGCACGCAGACCGGTCATACATGAATAAAAGAAAACACTCAGAATTAGGCCTTCGAGGGCCGGCTCAGCAACTTGGGCTTTAGCTCGCTATTTACCGCTCGTCTCCGCAGCACCTGCAAGCAACAATCCACCGCACGGTGGCAAACAAAAGCAACAGTCAGCTATGCTAACCAAATTATAACGATCCCTCCCCCAAACTCGGGGCGGCGATGCTCCTTCCCTGTAATTTATTAGCATAACCAAGCAGTAATGTAACAACACTACATCACAGGCGCAAGAACGCACGACCACACGCCTCGTGCTCTCAGGGCACATTCTCAATGATCACGGTTAAAGTACGCCGACTCACCACCGCCCCCAAGACGTCAATATCTCGTGAGCATCTAGTCTTTCTATCCACTACCTAAGACCCTCCATCTATGCCAGCGGCGAGTGTCATGTACCTTAGGTCTCTCTAACCGAACAACATAGATCTGTTACGATTCTGCCTGACCCGTTGCTCACACCGCAACGTCCATTTAAGTCATCTGCGCAGGTCAAACTTCCCCGAGTCCCGTATCTCCTCCGCATATCACATAACCCAGTTATATTCAGGTTGGCTCCCAGGCCACCAAGTTGGCAGAATCACGCATCTGCCCAGTTTTCCGAGTGTACCTTGGGGTTAATCCCCAAGGCTCCATGTTGCAATCTACCACGTAGAAAACCCAAAAAACAACCATTCGCACGGAGTCTTCTCCGGCCATTCACGCAATGCAACATCACCGATCCAGACCAACTTGTCCGAGTAGGCTTCATAGATCATGACTATAACCGTTCTCGATTACGGACTCTACATGTACACAATGAGGACTATTTATGTGTACCCGAAGGAACGCCTCAAACTCACCGCAAACTCGCGAGAGCGGGCTTCCCTATGCAAAAAAAGTAGAGCTTCACATGCTCAAGTAGAGAATCGTTACCCTAGCATTCTTCCTTGGCACCATGGAAAAGTACACTAATGAAAAGCACCGCACTCTCCTTGCCTCCGTAGATCTGAAGTCGGTTTGCAATTTGGAGCTCCGAAGCTCCGCCGGTGATCGGATCTAGGCTTCTTCTTGCTCCTTTGCTCTCCCCTCTCTCTAGACTTAGAAAGAGAACCACTCAAGTAAAATGAGGGTTTCAAAGGTTCAATCCCGGGTATTTCCCTACAGGAACAACCCCCAGCCATCGGATCCCAAACAAAAGAAAGGAACGGACACGATCCATAGCCGAAATGCAAAACCTGGGCCGCACACGGCCTGCGACACGCCAGTTTCCCACATTCGTCGTCGAAATCGACGCGTCTCGAAAAACATACAGGCACCCAACACGCTTGTGTTCGACCTGACATGCCCGTATCAGCCATTACACGCCCGTGTTCTCGGGCGTGTTCCTCCATCAACACAGGACCAACATCAACCCGAGACTCACACGGGTCTTGGACACGCCCGTGTCCAATATGACACGCCCGTGTCACACTCGAACACGCCTGGGCTCTAGGCTGTGTTCACCGTCTCGACACTTCGTCGAGCGCAGTTCCTCGACCACCAGATACGACTTCCCTGGCAGATCGTCGACACGAGCTCGACATGCCCTGAGACACGCCCGTGTCTCAGGCCGTGTTCGCTGCTCGATGATCGTAGAATCCAGAATTCGTTGACCTCTCGGCCAAATCATCGAACCAAACACGACACACCCTGGGACACGCCCGTGTCCCAGGCCGTGTGCCCCCTACCAAATTCAAAATTCGGCCCAGAACGCCTCCCGTCGCTATTTTGAGTTTCGGGGCATTACAGAACAAAATAATAGATTTCGTCCCCGAAATCAGGCTAAGTCTATGGGGAGAGAAAAGCATAAAATAAAATAAAATATGCTTTTAAAAATTACCTTGAGCGAACAACTCCGGGTAGCGCTTTTGCATCAAGTCCACCGGCTCCCATGTATACTCCTCCTTCCCATGATTAGACCACAACACCTTTACCAAAGGTACACTCTTGCGGCACAAAATCCTCGTCTCATTGTCTACAATCCGCACTGGCTCTAGTCGCTCAGACTTATCAGTCGCTACTGCACCATCTGTGGTGGGGATATATTGATCAGGCCGCAACAATGCCTTTCGAAGTGACGACACATGGAATACGTCGGGAAGATTCTCTAGCTCTGGTGGTAACTCCAACCGATAGGCCAAAGGGACAATTCTTTCTAATACAGTGTAAGGCCCTACGTACCTTGGGCTGAGCTTTTTCATACCTCGCACCCGTATCACTCCATGCATCGGCCGGATTTTCAGAAATGCTTTGTCACCCACTTGAAATTCCACCATCCGGTGCTTTGCATTATAATATTACGCCTGCCGACTTTGAGCCTCAAGCATGCGGTCCCATATCAGTCTAACTATCGCATCGGTATCATCACTGTACTCAACTCCCAATACATTCGGGTCCTCATCCTGCACCCAAGACAAGGGGGTTCTACACTTTCTTCCGTAAAGGGCTTCATGGGGCGCCATACCGATGCTAGCTTGATGGTTGTTGTTGTAAGAGAATTCTACCAGGGGTAAGAGCCTTTCCCATGGCTCTCCTCTATCCAACACACACAACCTCAATAGATCCTCCAATGTTCTGATGGTCCTCTCAAACTGCCCGTCCGTCTGAGGATGAAATGTTATGCTAAAGGTAAGGCACGAACCCAAGTACGCCTGTACAACTTTCCACTCCTTGGAGGTAAAACGACCATCCCGGTTAGAAACGATTGTCTTTGGTACACCATGGTACCGTACAAACTGCTCCACAAAGAGGCGTACCAAGACATCCACGTGAGCCTCTTTCTTCATAGGGATGAACCTGGCTACTTTTGTCAAGCGATCAACGATCACCCATACTGAATCATTCCCTGAGCGTGAGCGAGGTATCCCGTGAACGAAGTCCATGGAGATATCCTCAAATTTCCACACAGGAATGTGAAATGACTGTAGCAAACCACCGGGTCTCTTGCACTCCTCCTTCACCCTTTGACAGGCCTCGCAATGTGTAACAAAATACATGACGTCTTTCTTCATTCCCGGCCAACACATGATCTTTCGCAAGCCGGCATACATCTTAGCAATACCAGGATGCACTGAATACTGATAGCAATGCTCCTCCCTCAAAATATATTCCTGAATCTTACCGCCCGTGGGAATGTAGTGCCGACCATGAAAATGAATGAGGTCGTCTTTTAGGGAGTACTCGTCAGTAGTCCCATCCTCAATTAAGTTTATTGTCGGGGCCAGGGCCGCATCCTTTCCTTGCTCTGCCCGAATTCGGTCTCGGATATCACAGACTATGCTTATCGCATTCAAGTACCCCATATACTCTTCTGAATGGTCTTTATACACCAAGGTAATCTCCATCTCCTCGAGCATCCGAGCTAATTTCATGTTCACCGATCGGGACTCAGGACTTGCTTCCGGTACCTTTCTGCTCAGAGCATTAGCTACAGAATTTGTTTTTCTGGGGTGATAGTTCAAAGTAAATTCATAGTCACACAAAAACTCTAACCACCGCCGTTGTCTCAAATTAAATTCCTTATGAGTGTGAACATACTTTAAATTTTTGTGGTCCGAAAATATCTCGCAGTGAGCTCCATATAGGTAGTGTCTCCAAACTTTGAGGGCGAACACCACTGTCCCCAATTCTAAATCATGAACTAGATAGTTGAGTTCATGCTTCTTTAGCTGCCTTGACGCATATGCAATTACATGACTGTGCTGCATCAGCACCGCTCCCATCCCTTGATAAGATGCATCGGTGTAAACTTGAAATCCTTCCTTCCCACACAAAAGTGTTAGGATGGGGGTGGAGGTAAGTCTATCTTTCAGCTCTTGGAATGCAACTTCACACTGGGGTGTCCACTCATATGGAACACCTTTCTTTGTCAAGGTAGTAAGAGGAAGGGCAATCTTTGAGAATCCTTTTATGAACTTGCGATAGTACCCGGCAAGTCCAAGGAAGCTTCGAACATCGGCCGCTGACTTCAAGGGTGCCCACTCCTTCACGGCACGCACTTTGGCCAAATCCACAGCTAGTCCAGCCCCACTGATCACATGGCCCAAGAAAGCAACCTCTTTAAGCCAGAATTCACACTTCCTGAACTTGGCAAACAAGGCGTGCTCTTTTAGTTTCTTCAGTACCTAGGTCAGATTTTCGATATGCTCCTCCTCGGTCTTTGAGTAGACGAGGATGTCATCGATGAAGATGATGGTGAAGATGTCTAAATTGGGATCAAACACCTTGTTTGTCAGACTCATGAAAGCTGAAGGGGCATTTGTGAGCCTAAATGGCATTACGGTGAACTCGTATAGCCCGTACCTTGAGCTGAAGGCCATTTTCTGGATGTCCTCCTCTTGTATCCTCAATTGGTAATACCCCGAGCGTAAATCCAACTTGGAAAAACAATGTGCACCTACCAATTGGTCAAACAATGCATCGAACTGGGGTAGCGGATAGGTGTTCCGTACCGTCAACTGGTTGAGCTCCCGATAGTCTATGCATAACCGTAAGATACCATCTTTCTTCTTAACGAATAGAACAGGGGCTTCCCAAGGTGAAGAGCTGGGGCGAACAAACCCTTACTCCACCAGTTCTTGCAACTGAACTATAAACTCTGCGAGTTCCTTCGGGGCCATCCGGTAAGGGGTCCTGGAGAAGGACTTGGCACCCGGTATTAGCTTAATTTGAAAATCTACCTCTCTATATGGGGGTAATCCTGACAATTTCTCAGGAAATACCTCGAGGAAATCTCGCACCACCCGCACATCCTTGATATCCAACGTCAACTCCTTCATCTCTAAACAAATCATGAAGACTACTTCCCCCTTCATATTGGCTTTTACAGTGTGAATCGAAGATAATAACAGACGAGATGCAAATTTTGTACCTTGGAAGATGACATCTGTGTCCACATGTCTTAAGTAAATCCGCTTCTCTTCGCAGTTAATTCTCGCGAAGTGCCAATCCAACCACGCCATGCCCAGGATGAGATCGAATTCTGACATTCTCAAAACTGTGGCAGGAGTATCAACGGCCTTTCCCCCAATGAATATCTCTATCTCGCACTTAGCGATTGCGGTCATCTTAGAGCCGTCTGGGAGGCGTACTCGTCAAGCAATACCAGTGAAGTATTGCACTTCTTCTACGTCTTTAATGAAGTCCTAAGACGCAAAAGAGTGTGAGGCACCGGTATCGAACAACATGTAGGTCAGTTTCCCGCCGACCATCACAGTGCCTAAGTACCAATAACAATCCTTAGTGCTAAATATCAAGTACGTCTTAAGCAACTTAATGTTTAACAATGAAAATGTGATAACTAACTGTAACATACCTGCAATCACCTCCTATGGGTTCCGCTCCTGTGTCATATCTAGAGCGAACATTTGATCCTGAGCCGGTCTGGGGTTTCCTCCTCGTGGTCCTCGTCCGCGACCACGCATGTGTCCCCTCCCTCGAGGTGCTGCCGGAGGGAGAGTAAGAGAAGCATTCCCAAACAACTGCGGGTAGTAACGTCAGATGTGCCTCATTGATTGTATTCGCAGCACACCTGCCCATAACGCCCCTCTAGTTGCTGGAACTGTTAAGGCTATGGAGGTGGAGGCAATGCTGGCAGCTGTGGAACCAGGTGCTCCACTCTATAATTCCAGTGGAAACATCCGCCACCTCTCTGACGTCCTCTTCCTCCTCTATAGTCATGTCTCCTTCTGTTGCTAGGACCAGCTTCCATCACAACCTCAGCAGGCCTCTTACCACTTCCCAGGTGGTCCGCTTCTAGCCTCTTTGTCATGTCAATTATTTCCGCCAAGCTGGAGTCCGCTATAAACAAAAGGGCCTGCCTCAGGGGGTCCCGCAACCCTTTGTAGAAGCACTTAGCGTAACCTCTGTCATCAAATTCATATGAGTCCGCAAATCTCGCAAGTTGTTGGAACTCTCGCTGATACTCCGTAACCGACTTAGAGCCTTGCTTCAGCAGTTGAAATCTCTCTTCGAGTTCATCTCGAGCGGTCGAGGGAATGAAGTGCTCTAAGAAGACTGCTGATAACTCGCTCCAGCTAATCTCCGTATAAACTCGCCCTTGAAAGGTGGAGCCCATAAGGGACTTCCACCACCTCTTGGCGTGTAGTTCCAGGACGGACACTGCCAATGTTACAGCCATGTTGGTTGGTCAACGGATTCCTGCCAATAGCTCCTGCACCGTATCGAGCCATTCTTCTGTGTGCACGCCCGACTCTGTCCCGAGGTAGGTAGGAGGGGAGAGAGCTCGAAAAGTGCTCAACCAGTTTGAGCCAGGAGCCTGTTGCTGGACTGGGGTTTCCTGCAACCTAAAGGCATCCAAGATGGTCGTGAGTGTCTGTCCCAATTCTGATTGTTGGAACTGAGTAGGTACGGAAGCGGCAGGAGTGCCCCCCACTGGCTCAACGTGCACTAGAACCTACACATAGTACAAACCTATGGTCAGGTTGGCTAATCTTAAGGTCAAAGTTGGACATACTTAGTGTGAATTACATATGGGCACACTACTGCTTCTGCTAAGTCAGTTTGTCCCCAAACTGACTAATCGAATGGGGGTGGTACCATTGTTGAATGACTTCTTTAGTTCAGGATGAGAGCAAGCTGATACCATTTGTAAGACCCCCCTCCCGGAACACAAAACACGGCACGAAGGGGGCCTTATGCCCAGAATAGCCGCCTTGCGGTAGCATTAGCATACGGGCTAACCGGTACCACAAGACGCCTATTCTGCCGGCTACAACCAATATCAATCATTGCCAACCTAACCAATGTATAATATAGAAGCCAATCCACATATAAGCATAATAAGTCCAAAAGTACATCAAGATAAGAAGCTACAACAAGCTTCTAAAGTATCAGAGTACATCAAAAACATGCCCAAAGGGGCAACATAAAAACCTCTCGCAACTCACATCGGTGACTGACAGTAACGACAACACCGTCCTTTCAGGCCCTGTCATCCTGGCTTGGCTGTCCTGTTGCATAGTCTGCGGCTTCTCTACCTACGGGATTTCCTCCTAAAAAGGAAGACGTAGCAACCGTTAGTCGAAAAGACTAAGTGGCTTTCACATCCGCTCCCCCAGCGACTCCTCGACATCGGGCGGAGAAAGGAACAAGGGTACAATATATAAATAACAATATAAATAAGTACAAGCACATGGATTAACTACACATATCGAGGACAGTAATAGAAGAAAAGTATAACATGATTAATAATAGTCTACCCTAGCAATTCTACACAAACTGTATCAATCCATCAAGTATATAAATCTAAAACATTAAAGTAACTTAACTTATAAGAATGTCCATACAGACTTATAAGTAAAGGATCAGTTTAGCAGTAAAGTAACTCATCATATAGGAGTGACCATACAAACTTATATGATGAGGATCATGATATGTAATGTATGTTAATGGAATGTATGCAATGCAATGACTCACCCATGAATATGTACATGCAATTGCTGTGTCGATACAGACTTGTAGTTTCCACTTTTGAGTAGGTAGCTAACCTCTCAGGCGTCAACCGTCGTGGCCAGGCGGTGAAAGTAGAGCAGGCTTCTCTACTACTAAGCGGGCATCCACACTACTTTGCTTAAGCCTTTGTACGCCTCAACGCTAAGTACACAACAACGGAGCCCCCACTCGTACCACGACCCAGTGGTAGTCTCGGGTAGATGTGCACTAAGAACCAAGCCCCAAACTGGCCTTGTGTTACCCAAAAGGAGCCTCAAAAAAACTACGAGGACCAAGCCCAACCGTCCACTTGGCTCGGAAGGAGCCCCGGGAAATGAGCACCGAGGACCAAGCCCAACCACCCAAGGTCTAACTGTCAACTCACGTCAGTGTGACGACTGGAGAGCCCGTAGACCTGCCACACTATCCTTAACCCAGGATTACGACACCGCGTGTCGCTCACACCTCATGTAATTCCACATCAACGTGGCATGGAAGGAGCCTCTGGAATGAACACTAAGGACCAAGCCCAACCGTCCATTTATGACTCTTCTCAACACTACCCAAACCAGTGCGGTCAAACACCAGCACCTACATCCTTTCACAATGCTACCCGTAGGGTGACACCACTCTAAGCATTGGACTACTAAATCCATTCCGTTAAACAATTATTCACCTGGCCATAGATTAGCATCCTACATTTCATTTCCAAATGATTTCAACACATTATTAACATGATGCGCATTTCTATTGGTTCACCAATTTCTACCAAAATGTTTCGTTTAAGTACGCTTCACATCATAAATCATTTATGTGGGAAACCATACATCAAACTTCATCATGCATTGAATTATGATGGTTAACATAAAAGAGTTCACCCAACCTCAATGTCAATTTGCTACATTGTCTCTAATGAGTCCAAACCCGACTCTATATCAATCCCAGAGTTTTAGGTGCAGGACTTCTTATGGACAGTGAATTTGACCGGAGATTACCGAAGCTACATGAATCCGGTGAAGGCGTGTAACCCCTCGTTGGAAATGTCTTTCCATGGGTTACAATGTTCATGTTTATACCAAAACCCAGATCCGAGAGTAACACACTTGAAATAGGCCTTAAAGTCCACTGCGTACAAAACACAATTTCTGCACGCTTGGTTTGTCGGCCGTCAATTTCATTCAGACTTTCCTGTGGCTACATGCTTCACCTGAAGTCGTAAAACTACCCGTTGGAAAGGTATTTTCAAGGGCTTCGACTTTCGTGTTTAGTCAAATGCCCAGTTCTGGACATATCACACATGAAAATGGCCAGGAAGATAGCTACGTGTAGAACACAGATTCGACACGCATCTTAAGGCAGAATGAACGACATCGGTTCATCTTCCTCCTCAAGCCAATCTTCCGCAAATCATATTCAGACTTCCTCCTCCCTTATTCACCCTCAAAAATGCCACTTTTCTTAACGGAACCATCCTCCATCATCACATAGAAAGAGGGAGGGGTTGAAGACTCTAACCCTAGAACACAAGTCCTAGCATGGCCTTCCCTAAGAATCTTCTCCTCTTAAATCTAGACTCTCTTGAGTCGATATTTCTCCTAGTAAATAACAAAATATCTAGCACTAAGGGAGAGGGGAGGAAGATCACCTCGTTTCTGGCGCTCCCACCATTTCTGGCGACGGATCTTGTCACTCTCCTCGGCGGCATCTTCTTATCCTTGGCGGCGGCGGTCCTTCCTCTTCTCCAGCAGTTTCTGTAACATCTCATGTTACTTCTAGACCCCTTAACTTAGATTGGGTTGGGCATGGGGTGGGTGTTAGGGAAATTAGCTATATTTGACCCTAGGTAGTGGGTTGTACCATGTGGGGCCCACTAAGGGGCCAATGTCAAACTAGGTCAAACTAGCCTAAATAGGAACCCTAGCCACACCATGACCCCACCACATTGCCCTAACCCTAAAATAATCTAAGTGGACCCTAGGGCTTGTCATTAGGTCAACCCTTTGACCCTAGTTGTTCAAAGTCAACCATAGGCCTAAGTTGGTCAAATCTATACCTATAGGCTCAATTACCCCAAGTAGGGCACCACATTGACCCAACTCAAGTGGGTGGTGCCATTAGACCCATGTCCACCAAGTGGGGTCAGCCCACTCATCATGGTTGACCAAGTCAACTCAAAGTCAACCTAGTCAACATAATTGACCTAAAGAAGAAAATGATGGCTAAGCCCACTCTCCTTGGGCCAAGACCACCAAACTTGGATCATTATCGGCCCAAGTGGTCAAAGACCACCCCTACCCTCTGGTTTTGAAGAGAGGGTCACATGCAAAGGGGCATTTTTGAGAATTTACCCAAAAGAGGAGAGAGAAGATGAGATTAAGAGGAGGGGGCCACTTGGCCTTGGCTCCTTCTGCCCCAAAAGGTGCTGGCTGGCCTCCTCAGAAAATCCAGTAGGTTTTGGTAACATGGTGGCCACCTGGCACCATGGGTGAAGCCTCCAAAGCCCCAAACCGACCTCACCTTGGTTGTATCTCTATATACAGCCATTTCCAACTCAAACCGACCACACCATCAGCTTTAGTGAGTGGAATCGAGTGGAGAACGAGTCCTGAAGGAGAGCTTTTGGTGAAGAAACGAGATGTTGAGCAAGAGATCGCCGGAGCAGCTCAACCATGGCCAACCGCCGCCGCACTCGCCGCCATGGCCTGATTCAGGTCCGTTTCGCCGCCTCTCTACCCGTACTAGCTTTTAGATCCTCTAGGAGAGACATCGGGCTCAATTGAGCCCGATACCATGTGAGGAAATGGAGATTTTTCCGAGCTTTGCTTCTTGCTCAGGTTCGCCGGAGGAGCCAATTCCGACGGCCTCATCGTCGGGAATCGCTAGCCACCACCTCAGTGAAGGTGGTGGCGACATCCGTCGGCGGTGGTGGTGGCTCAGCTGGCCGGAAACAGCCAGCAAAGGTGGCCCAGCCAGAATCGATCCCAGCCATCGGCTGGAGGTAGAAGACGACCAGATCCCGTCCATTGCGCGGCAAGATTCGTGCAACCGATTTTAAATTAAATTGAAATAAAACTATAGTATTTGTATAAATTTGTCACACATATTTAGCCCTTTACAAGCTATTTTTAGGCCTCTTAGAAGCGTTTCCAGGACATGAACCCTAAATGAAATTTGTAGCTTAATGTATTAACTTTAATTTGGCACCTTAAACATCAAATTTGGTAGAGCATATTGTGCTGTAGATCAGTTTTACTAGAACTGGTGCTAGGCAAGGGCAGAATTTCAAATTTATGTCCAAGCCAAACCAGTAATCAAAATGACCCCAAATTTTGGGTGCTTGCATGATTATGGCATATTTAGCTCCTGCCAAAAAATTGAGAATTTTTTATAATAAATGTTCTATAGTTTTTGCTTAAATATCAAAAAGTAAATAAATGAAATAATTGGAGTGTTATGGCTCCAAATGGCCCTAAATTTTAGTGGCATGTCCTTGGGGACTATACATGTGCATGTTGGACCAATGCATGTTGGGTAAACTCACTTGTATGTGTTGGTTATGTATAGGCTTTGGGTGCAAATAACCAAATTTGAAATGTTGTGTATTAGACCTATTTAGAACATCCAAAAATCAAGGTATTGATTTCAGAGGCTCATTAGGGTGAATTATACCCCACATTATAATAATGAGATTTTTGGAAGCAAAAATCCCGTTATTTGGAATTTTTGAAATAATAGGACTTTTGAAAAATAAATGTAAAAATAGTCTCATCATTGAGATAAAATCACCAATTTTTGTCAAGGTCAATATAATGTTAAGATTAACTCTTGAAAATTGTTATGTCTATGTTTGAAGAAATTTGATAGGAGTTATGTGGAAATTACCTTTTTACCCTCATTTTACTTAATTAGAAAATTGATGAAAATACTCAGTAGAAAATTTTGGACAATTGTTTGGTGATATATCTGAGTGTGCATAACCTTGTATAATTATCTCAGCATTTTTGGATGAATCAATAATTTTTAAAACCTCATTGTGGCATTTTGGTAATATAATTAGAAATGAAATTTTATAGCCCTTGTACCATGGAAGTTCATGAAATTCTGTCTTTAACATTATTTTACCAATATATGTATGCTGTAAGTTTGTTGAAATTTTTAGTAATGAACTCCTTACACTTCATTTGGAAAATGACAATTATGTGAGATTTCTATTAATTAAGGAATAAATGGAAATATTTCAAGGAAAATTATGAATTTTGGTAGACAACAATATTTTACCAAGATATAACTCAAGAAGAATTCCTTAGGTCAGTGGATTATAATTTGTGATACTTCGTGTATTAAATGACCTAGGGGATTAATTAAATGATTTAATTAGAGACCTTAATGACTTAAGAAAATTATGAAAATCAATAGGCTCACTTCATTAGTCCATACCATTCTAGGATAATTAGTTAGGGGCAGGTGGCCCAAGGAATTGGAAGTTCTATTTCGGGGTGGTATTAGGTCATGGGTTGCGCATAGTGTAAGTATGTCATGCTATAAGGACCACCTGGGGATAGATCAACGGATGAGCTAGAGATTACAATTGGAATATGACCTGGTGGGTAGTGTTGTCTTAGTAACGAGAGTAAAAGTGCAAGCCTTTGGATAGCAACTGGAGTGGAGGCCGGTGGAAGACCGTCGCCCTTCTGAGAACACCTTAAGTCATTAGGATCACTCAAGAGTAATAACGAGAGCTGGGGGTGAATTTTGGGTAGCCATCAACTAAAGTAAATATCCTTGAGAAAGGGAGCTTTGGGCGTAATCCCATCATAGTTCCTAGTGCCCCCTTCATCGGTTATACCCTGGGCAGTCCTGGGATTAACCTTAAATCACTAAGTATAATAACCCGTAGACAAGAGTAGTCTAATAGGTTAAGACATTAGGGTTCATTCTCGCCCGTGATGGGTTTGAGGGATTTTGAATAAAGGCACTATTGTGCATTCTCACCCGCTATGGGTTGGAGGGATATATGTTGTAGGCTCACCCGTGAAGCGTTTGAGGGAATCAGGATAGGTTGATCTTGCCAGCTGGAGGCTCGAGATGAAATACTTGCATGTGCATAAATTAGTGGCAGGTCATGCAGTACTGGCCGATCGTCACACCGATGGCAGTACGGTGAACCAGGCGGGTGTGAGGGTTTGAGGAGCCAGTGGGTTGTTTTACACTGCGGTCTAGAGGACGATCCCCAATAACACACACCCGACCCAACAAGACTGATGGATTGTCAGCAAAGTATGTATGCATGGACTCTAGATTGCACCTAGGACGTGTACAGTGGCGTATGAGAGGGGTCTAAGGTTTGGTAGTGTGTATACCTGCCTAGAAGTGTAGATGCCCGCTCCGCTGCTACCGTAGCCACAACGGTGGTACCCAAGAGTGAAGCTAGCTCTCAAAAAGTGAGAACTAAAGATCTATGATCACAGAGTTGTTGTGTTTGAGTTGCACTTGCCTGTTGCATAAATTGCATCATAAACATTCATTCATATTAGGTCATACACTTCATAGATCCTTATAATATAAATTATTATGGGCTCTTTTATATGATAAGTTAAAATTTCCTGGAAACCTTAACTTATAAATTTGTATGGGAATTTTTATAAGTTAAGGTATGTTTTGTGATGGTAGTGTAGTTGTAGCATAGCTTTACTTTTCTGCTCTTACTTTCAGCTCTTTACTTACTTGTACTGTTCATGCTTTTACTTTTTTGTGCTATATACATAGAACTGCTAGTGTAGATTTACTGCTCACACTCTTACTTGGTAGCTTAGTTTCCCTTGTCTCCTGCTTCCTTTTGTTACCCCTTGATTGTCCTCCGCGTTGTCCTCCCGCATGGTGCGTAGGAGTTGCGGGGCGAGGTGCAGAGGAAACGACTTAGTCTTTTTCATTAATGGTCGATGATCAAATTATTTTTAGGAGCTCGAGGAGATGGAGCACCAGCACGACCGGCAGCATGAGGTGACAGGGCGTGAGGAGTTGATACCACCACCTACTACTACTACAGCGCTACCTCAGGTGGGATGAGTACGAGATTAGATGATTAGCTTCTGCTATTTTGATATTTTGAGAGGAGAGTTTATTCATATGATGTACTGGGCATAAGACCTTATTACTCTTCTATTTTATTCTCATTGTGGACTGTGTACTCTTTCATTCATATATATGTATGATTTGTACTGTGACTGTGGACTAGCTGTGTTGTACTCTGCTATGTATTACTTCTACTTCTCATATTAACCTACATGTTTTATGAACGTACTAGCCGGCAGAATCGGCGTGTTGCGGTGTCGACTAACCCGTGTATTAGTACCACCATAAGACGGCGGTTCTGGGCATAAGACCAGGAGCCTCCATGGTAAGGGGGAGGGGTCTTACAAACTTGTATCACTTGACCGAATGATCATATGAGAAATAAGTCCACAACATTGGACCACCCTACGCGAGCATTAGTTTGCGGGCAAACTATGCAGCGGAAGCAGTGGTGTACCCATGTATAAAAGTCACATAAAAAAGTCCATTAAATACAATGAGTTAGGCAAGTTCTGTTTTAACCTTACCTTTATGCAACCTCCACAGGCCGCTATGCCGCAAAGTGTGGTTCCTCCCCCTCCAGCTGCCACTCCATTTCTACAGACAGAGATGGGGCAGACTTTGACGATGATCCTGGAAGCCTTCAAAGCCCAGTAAGTCCCGGCTCTGCAGCCAAATCCGGGGTCAAGCTGGCTGAGTGCCTTCAAGAGCCTGTCCCTACTAATGTACCATAGGACAAAGGATGCTGTGAAGATGAAGGAATGGCTGGAGGCCATACATGAGATATTGGCAGGCATCAGCTATCTGGTCGGCCAGGCAGTTCCTCTAGCCACCTCTGCATTAGAAGCTCATGTAAAGAGATGGTGGAAGTCCGTGCGAGAGTCCACTTATACTGACTGGGAGCTGTCAGACATATCTTGGGAGGAGTTCAGTGAAGTATTTTTGGATCACTTCGTATCTAGCACAGACAGAGATGCACTAGAGGAGAGGTTTCTGAACCTCAGGCAGGGGAGCAGATCGGTGATTGAATACCAGAGGTAGTTTTCCCACCTTGCCAGGTTCGCAGGGATACAGGATACGGACGACAGGAGGTATGCCAAGAGATTCTACCGGGGCCTCAGAGACGACTTGAGGCAGGCCCTATTATTCATTTCTCACGGCACATCAGCCCAGATCATCGAGATAAAAAAGAAGCTGGAGGCCGACCAGCTGATGGTGCAAGGCAGAGGGAAGAGACCATACGATGGGTCGACACCAGGAGAGAGCAGTAAGGGCTCTCAGAGAGGCAGGACCATTGGATATAAGAGGGGTGGGGGACGTCGTCATCCCACTTCAGGTAGGAGCATGGGCCTCCTCCAGCATTAGCTCCCCTACCTCTACTGGTGTATGTTCCGAGGATGCAGGATGACCATGTCCACCGGCCGGTAGTTTGTTACGGATACCGCCAGCCTGGGCACATTAGATCAGAGTGTCCGCATCAGTTCCGTCCACCTCCTCCTCCTCCACCTCCAGTGGCCCCTCCAGTACAGCAGGGCCGAAGCCGAGGCTGAGAATGAAGTCGAGGCCGAGGCCGGGGATATCACGACCGAGGACGTAACCAGGAGCAGATGTACGCTTTGGACCTCACGGAGCAAAGGAACCACTAGGAAGTGATTACAGGTACTTAAATTGTTTTAATTTAGAAATTTCAACCTTAGCCTTGAAAACCATAGAGATAACATCCATTTTAACTCAAATAAATCTCAGGCATAGTTATGATCAGCGGCAAGCCCGCTCATACCCTCTTCGATACGGCTGCTTCGCACTCATTCGTGTCGGACACTTTTATTGAAGGATTAGAGGGTGTGGAGAGATTCCCTGGCATAGAGATGAGGGTGCGTCTTCCTGATGGCTCGGAGCTACGGACCACGGATAGCTGCAACATGGAGGACGAGATAGGAGGCAAGGCATTCGAAGCTCCGGCGGCGGTCTTGATATTGCCGGACTTTGATTTGATTTTGGGCATGACCTGGCTTCATTGGAACTATGCCCAGATCGACTGCCCCTCTAAGAGGATCACACTAAGGCTAGGAGACTCCTACGTCACTATTGAAGGTATCCGACCTATTCCCCATCTTTCATTATCTTCTGTACAGGATGTCAAGGCCTATGAGCAGGGGGAAGAGGTGTACCTCATCTGCTTCGAGATGGTGGTAGCAGAGAGATCTATAGCTGATATCCCGGAGGTTCAGGATTTCTCTGATGTATTTTCGGAGAAATTTCCCGGACTGCCACCAGCTCGGGACTTGGATTTCAGGATTCAGTTGGTGCCGGGGGCGAGGCCAGTGTCCCGGGCACCTTACAGGATGGCTCCCAGAGAGTTGGCAGAATTCAGGACTCAGCATCAGGAGCTTGTGGAATCGGGATTTGTGCGGCCGAGCTCGTCACCATGGGGAGCACCAATTCTTTTTATGAAGAAGTAAGACGGATTATTGCGGCTGTGCATATATTACAGGGAGCTGAACCGGTTGATGGTCCGAAATACCAATCCACTGCCTCAGATAGACGAGTTATTTGATCAGCTTCAGGGGGCCTTCTGGTTCTCTAAAGTGGATTTGAGATCCGGTTACTATCAGCTGCATATCCGAGAGGATGACATCCCGAAGACGGCTTTCAGCTCACGATACGGGTTATACGAGTTCACGGTGATGCCTTTTGGGCTCACGAATGCCCCTGCCGCATTGATGAGTCTAATGAACCGTATATTCGAACCCTTCTTGGACCTCTTCGTCATTGTATTCATCGACGATATTCTGATCTATTCCCGGACCTAGGAGGAGCACACAGAGCATTTGACACAGGTTTTGCAGAGGCTGAGGGAGTCCCAGATGTATGCGAAGTTTTCTAAGTGCCAGTTCTGGCTACAAGAGGTGGCCTTCTTGGGGCATACGATCAGTGGAGCTAGATTGGCGGTGGATCCAGCCAAGATAAAGACAGTGAGAGATTGTCCACGGCCGAAGATAGCGTCAGACATTCGCAGCTTCTTGGGATTAGCAGGTTATTATCGTAAGTTCATGGAGGGGTTCTCGAGGATAGCACTCCCCCTCACGTCCTTGACGAGGAAGGATGTAGAGTTTGCCTGGACAGAGCAGTGCGAGACAGCCTTTCAGGAGTTGAAGGACCGACTCACCTCATCCCCTATCCTTGCACTCCCATCTGGGAGTGAGGGATTTCAGATTTACATGGATGCCTCATACGAAGGGATGGGTGTCGTACTGATGCAGCACAGACATGCTATCGCTTATGCTTCGAGACAATTGAAGAAGCACGCGCATAACTATCCGGTACACGATTTGGAGCTCGGGGCTGTTGTATTTGCACTAAAGATATGGCGGCACTATCTGTATGGGGTTAATTGTGATATTTTCTCAGATCACAAGAATCTTAAGTACATCGATACGCAGAAGGACCTAAACCTGCGACAGAGGAGATGACTAGAATTTCTCTGTGACTATGATTACCAGATTCACTACCACCCGGGGAAGGCAAACACAGTAGCAGATGTATTGAGCAGGAGGGCCGACACCTCTGGACCGGAGCCTAGAGTGATGGCTATGGAGCTGATACAGATGATGGAAGACATGCATATTACTATGGTTTCTAAGGCTGGACCAGTATGATATCGAGAGTACCTGAGCTCATTGATCAGAGATGATGACATTCAGGAGCGCATTTTGGCGCTTCAGAGGCTAGATGCTGCATTGGAGCCGATTTTCAGTGCCCTGGAAAGGGGCAAGGTTGAGGATTACATGCTGTAGGATGATCTCCTTCGATTCCGTGGACGCATTTATATACCGACAGGGGGCGGTATCCGGGATGATATACTTAGAGAGCCACATTGCTCTAGATATTCAGTGCATCCTGACATCACCAAGATGTGGACAGATTTACGAAAGACTATGTATTGGCCTGAGATGAAGAGGGAGATCAACCACTTTGTGACACATTGCGAGACATGCCAGCGCGTCAAGGCGGAATGCAAGAGCCCAGGACATTTATTACAGCCACTGCCCGTCCCAGAGTGGATGTTCGAGGACATTGCTATGGATTTTGTGCACGGACTGTCTCTCTCCCACTCTGGGCACGATTCCATATGGGTCATAGTCGACAGGCTGACCTACTTTTTTCTAACATAAATGCACTTTCAAAAAAGTGGAAAGTGAGCACCGCACCTACCAGTAGCTTTTCTTCATTTCCAGTAGACATGAAGGCTGATCCTCAGCCGCCATCCAAGCACGAATACCTTCGTTTAAGAGAATATTTTTGGTGTAGAAAGTTTAAAATTCAGGATCTTCCGCTGCACGGATTAATTGGGAAACGAAGTAATAGGCACGTAGGTTCAGAGCCAGACCGACTACACCAATAGCACTCAATGTAGAAATTGTATTCTTCTTCTACTATCCTTATCTTCTTTCTATCTTTTCTTTCAAAAAAGTACTCTCTGGAATTCACCGGCAATAGGCCGGGTCCGCGAAACCTAGCGATTCCAACCTCATGAAAGTAGAAGCGGCTTTTCTAAGATGCTTTCGAAGCAACGGAGCCTGAAACTATGGACCGAGACTACACTAAGGAACAAGGAAGCTTGACTGATCGTGAAATATCGATTGCTTGTTGCACCCTGTGAATCACGTGAAAGAAGGATACTCCAAATTCGGGGGTCAAAGAGTAAGGTAGCGCGATTTATTCCAGTCAGGAAGGATGCTCCAGTTGCAGTTTTGGTGAGATTGTTCGTGGAGCAGTTCGTCAGATACCATGACATCCCTAGGACGATTGTTTCGGACCGTGATGGTCGGTTCACTTCGAGGGAGTGGAGGGTTGTGCATGCTTACTTGGGCACTCGGCTTAATTTTAGTACTGCCTTCCACCCGCAGACCGACGGACAGACCAAGCGGACCATCCGTACCATGGAGGATCTACTCCGCTTATGCATATTGGATACGGGGAAGCCTTGGGAGAGGCTGCTACTATTGATCGAGTTCTCCTATAATAACAGCCACCAGGCTAGCATCAGGATGGCTCCATATGAGGCACTTTACGGGAGGAAGTGCCGGAAACTGCTGTCTTATGTTTAGGATGTGGATACCAAGGCTCTTTATTCTGATTATGTGAAGGATACGGAGGCTCGGGTTCATTTGATCAGGGATCGGCTGCTAGAGGCCCAGAGTAGACAGGCAAAGTATTATGATGCTCGGCACTGGAAGGTGGAGTTCCAGGTTGGATACAGAGTTTTCTTGAAGATATTTCCGGTACACGGTGACTCTCAGGTGCGGAGGCACAAGAAGCACAGTCCTCGATACATGGGGCCATACTTGATCCTGGAGCGGATCAGCCCCTTAGCTTACCGACTGCAGCTGCCACCGGAGTTGGGTACCCTATACGACGTCTTCCATGTCCCTTCCTTGTGAAGAGCTCTCCTTCAGTCGGAGCAGCACGTTACTACTACAGCCGGTCCGATAGCGCCAGACAGATCCGTTTGATTGGAGCTGATCCGGATTGATGATACATATGTCCGTGTGTTGCGGAAGAAGAAGGTCCCTCTCGTGAAGGTGTTGTGGTCCAATCATGGACGGGAGGAGCACACCTGGGAACCGAGGGACCTGTTGATGGAGCAACACCCGGAGCTATTCACTTCAGGTATACTTTAGTTTACGCGTTTAAATTTCTTATAACTCTTGCAAGTAGAACCCCGTAGACCCGAACTTAAATTTCTGGGATGAAATTATTTTTTTTGTTTATAGGATTTGTAACATCCCATGTTACTTCTAGACCCCTTAACTTAGATTGGGTTGGGCATGGTGTGGGTGTTAGGGAAATGAGCTAGGTTTGACCCTAGGTAGTGGGTTGTAGCCATGTGGGGCCCACTAAGGGGCCAAAGTCAAACTAGGTCAAACTAGCCTAAATAGGAACTCTAGCCACACCATGACCCCACCACATTGCCCTAACCCTAAAATAATCTAAGTGGACCTAGGGCTTGTCATTAGGTCAACGCTTTGACCCTAGTTGACCAAAGTCAACCAGAGCCCTAAGTTGGTGAAACCTACACCTATAGGCACAATTAGCCCAAGTAGGGCACCACATTGACCCAACCTATGTGTGTGGTGCCATTAGACCCATGAACACCAAGTGGGGTCAGCCCACTCATCATGATTGACCAAGTCAACTCAAAGTCAACATAGTCAACATAATTGACCTAAAGAAGAAAATGATGGCTAAGCCCACTCCCCTTGGGCCAAGCCCACCAAACTTGGCCCATTATCAGCCCAAGTTGTCAAATACCACCCCTACCCTCTGGTTTTGAAGAGAGGGTCACATGCAAAGGGGCATTTTGGAGAATTTACCCAAAAGAGGAGAGAGAAGATGAGATTAAGAGGAGGGGGCCACTTGGCCTTGGATCCTTCTGCCCCAAAAGGTGCTGGCTGGCCTCCTCAAAAAATCCAACAGGTTTTGGCAGCATGGTGGCCACCTGGCACCATGGGTGAAGCCTCCAAAGCCCCAAATCGAGCTCACCTTGGTTGTATCTCCATAGACAGCCATTTCCAGCTCAAACCGACCACAACATCAACTTCAGTGAGTGGAATCGAGTGGAGAACGAGTCCTGGAGCATAGCTTTTGGTGAAGAAACGAGATTTTGAGCAAGAGATCACCGGAGTAGCTCAACCATGGCCAACCGCCGCCGCACTCACCGCCAAGGCCTGATTCAGGTCCGTTTCGCCGCCTCTCTACCCGTACTAGCTTTTTAGATCCTCTAGGAGAGACATCGGGCTCAATTGAGCCCGATACCATGTGAGGAAATGGAGATTTTTCCGAGCTTTGCTTCTTGCTCGGGTTCACCGGAGGAGCCAATTACGGCGGCCTCATCGCCGGGAATCGCTAGCCACCACCTCAGTGAAGGTGGTGGCGACATCTGCCGGCGATGGTGGTGGCTCAGCTGGCCGGAAACAACCAGCAAAGGTGGCCCAGCCAAAATCGATCCCAACCATCGACTGGAGGTAGAATACGACTAGATCCCGTCCATTGCGCGTCAAGATTCGTGTAACCGATTTTAAATTAAATAAAAATAAAACTATAATATTTGTATAAATTTGTCACACATATTCAGCCTTTTTACAAGCTATTTTTAGGCCTCTTAGATGCATTTCCAGGACATGAACCCTAAATTAAATTTGTATCTTAATGTATTAACTTTAATTTGGCACCTTAAACATCAAATTTGGTAGAGTATATTGGGTTGTAGGTCAGTTTTCCTAGGCCTGGTCCTAGGCAAGGGTAGAATTTCAAATTGATGTCCAAGCCAAACCAGTAATCAAAATGACCCCAAATTTTGGGTACATGCATGATTAGGGAATATTTAGCCCCTGCCAAATGTTCTATAGTTTTTGCTTAAATATCAAAAAGTAAATAAATGAAATAATTGGAGTGTTATGGCTCCAAATGGCCCCATATTTTGGTGGCATGTCCTTGGGGACTATACATGTGCATGGTACAAATTCCAGCATATTTGGGTCACTGCATGGTGGGTAAACTCACTTGCATGTGTTGGTTATGTATAGGCTTGGGGTGCAGATAGCCAAATTTGAAATGTTGTGTATTAGACCTATTTGGAACATCCAAAAATCATGGTATTGATTTCAGAGTCTCATTAGGGTGAATTATACCCCACATTGTAATAATGGGATTTTTGGAAGCAAAAATCCCATTATTTGGAATTTTTGAAATAATAGGACTTTTGAAAAATAAATGTAAAAATAGGCTGATCTTTGAGATAAAATCCCCAATTTTTGTCAAGGTCAATATAATGTTAAGATTAACTCCTGAAAATTTTTGTCTCTGTTTGAAGAAATTTGATAGGAGTTATGTGGAAATTACCTTTTTACCTTCATTATACTTAATTAGAAAATTGATGTACTCAGTAGAAAATTTTGGAAAATTTATTTGTGATATATCTGAGTATGCATAACCTTGTATAATTATCTCAGCATTTTTGGATGATCAGTAATTTTTAAAACCTCATAGTGGCATTTTGGTAATATAATTAGAAATGAAATATTGTAGCCCTTGTATCATGAAAGTTCATGAAATTCTGTATTTAGTATTATTTTACCAATATATATATGTTGTAATTGTTTTGAAATTTTTAGTAATGAAATCCTTACACTTCATTTGGAAAATGACAATTATGTGAGATTTCTATTAATTAAGGAATAAATGGAAATATTTCAAGGAAAATTATGAATTTTGGTAGACAACAATATTTTACCAAGATATAACTCAAGAAGAATTCTTCAGGTCAGTGGATTATAATTTGTGATACTTCATGTATTAAATGACCTAGGGGATTAATTAAATTATTTAATTAGAGACCTTGATGACTTAAAAAAATTATGAAAATTAATAGGCTCACTTTATTAGTCCATACCATCCTAGGATAATTAGTTAGGGGTAGGTGGCCCAAGGAATTGGAAGTTCTATTTCGGGGTGGTATTAGGTCATGGGTTGCGCATAGTGTAAGTAAGTCATGGACCACCGGGGGATAGATGAACGGATGAGCTAGTGATTACAATTGGAATATGACCTGGTGGGTATTGTTGTCTTAGTGACGCGAGTAAAAGTGCAAGCCTTTGGATAGCAACTGGAGTGGAGGCCGGCGGAAGACCGTCGCCCTTCTGAGAACACCTTAAGTCATAAGGATCACTCAAGAGTAATAACGAGTGCTGGGGGTGAATTTTAGGTAGCCATCAACTAAAGTTAATATCCTTGAGAAAGGGAGATTTGGGCGTAATCCCATCGTAGTTCCTAGTTCCCCGAGATCTCTTCACCGGGTATACCGTGGGCAGTCCTGGGATTAACCTTAAATCACTAAGTATAATAACCCGTAGACAAGAGTAATTTAATTAGTTAAGACATTATGGTTTATTCTCTCCCGTGATGGGTTTGAGGGATTTTGAATAAAGGCACTGTTGTGCGTTCTCACCCGCTATGGGTTGGAGGGATATATGTTGCAGGCTCACCCGTGAAGGGTTTGAGGGAATCAGGACAGGTTGATCTTGCGAGCTGGAGTCTCGAGATGAAATACTTGCATGTGCATAAATTAGTGGCGGGTCATGCGGTACTGGCCGATCATCACACCGATTGCAGTACGGTCAACCAGGCGGGTGTGAGGGTTTGAGGGGTCAGTGGGTTGTTTTACACTGCGGTCAGGAGGACGATCCCCGATAATGCACACCCGACCCAACAAGACTGATGGGTTGTCAGCAAAGTACATACGCATGGACTCTAGAGTGCACCTAGGACGTGTACAGAGGCATATGAGAGGGGTCTAAGGTTTGGTAGTGTGCATACCTGCCTAG
The DNA here is from genome assembly GCA_039583875.1 of Platanthera guangdongensis. Taxonomy (NCBI): domain Eukaryota; kingdom Viridiplantae; phylum Streptophyta; class Magnoliopsida; order Asparagales; family Orchidaceae; genus Platanthera; species Platanthera guangdongensis. The sequence goes on from CM077151.1 coordinate 101,563,748, forward strand.
AAGTGGAGATGCCTGCTCCGCTGCTGCCGTAGCCATAACGGTGGTACCCGAGAGTGAAGCTAGCTCTCAAATAGTGGGAACTAAAGGTCTGTGATCACAGAGTCGTTGTGTGTGAGTTGCACTTGCCTATTGCATAAATTTCATCATAAACATTCATTCATATTAGGTCATACGCTTCATAGATCCTTATCATAAAAATTAGTATGAGCTCTTTTATATGATAAGTTAATATTTCCTGGAAACCGTAACTTATAAATTTGTATGGGCATTTTTATAAGTTAAGGTATGTTTTGTGATGGTAGTGTAGTGGTAGCATAGCTTTACTTTTCTGCTCTTACTTTCAGCTCTTTACTTACTTGTACTGTACATGCTTTTACTTTTTTGTGCTATATACATAGAACTGCTAGTGTAGATTTACTGCTCACACTCTTACTTGGTAGCTTAGTTTCCCATGTCACTTGCTTCCTTTTATTACCCCTTGATTGTCCTCCGCTTCGTCCTCCCGCATGGTACCTAGGAGTTGCGGGGCGGGGTGCAGAGGAAATGACTTAGTCTTTTTGACTAATGGTCGGTGACCAAACTATTTTTAGGAGCTCGAGGAGATGGAGCACCAGCACGACCGGCACCACGAGGTGACAGGGCATGAGGAGTTGATACCACCTACTACTACTACTACTACAGCGCTACCTCAGGTGGGATAAGTACGAGATTAGATGATTAGCTTCCGCTGTTTTGATATTTTGAGAGGAGAATTTATTTATATGATGTACTGGGCATAAGCCATTATTACTCGTCTATTTTATTCTCATTGTGGACTGTGTACTCTTTCATTCATATATATATGTGATTTGTACTGTGACTGTGGACTAGCTATGTTGTACTCTGCTATGTATTACTTCTACTTCTTATACTGGCCTACAGGTTTTATGAACGTACTAGCCGGCAGAATCGGTGTGTTGCGGTGTCGACTAACCCGTGCGTTAGTGCCTCCGTAAGACGGCAGTTCTGGGCATAAGACCGAGAGCCTCCTTGGTAAGGGGGAGGGGACTTACAGTTTCTCCCTCAGAAATGGTTGGAAGAGGAATGAAAAACAGCTAGGGTTTCTCTTCCCCCTTATATGTTGAAATGACACGGGTAGGGACACGCCCGAGTCCTTACCCGTGTCCTGCTAGGGCGAAGCATCGTCGACGGTTCGACTACTGTTTCGATACACAAACATGGGTAGAGACATGCCCGTGTCTCTACCAGTGTCCATGTGACACGGCCGTGTTGCTGGCCGTGTCCTGCTCGGGTCTTGCTTCGTCGAGTTCCACTTGATAAACACGGGTAGGGACACACCCGTGTCTCTACCCGTGTCCTCACACACACGGGTAGGGACACGCCTGTGTCTATACCCGTGTACTTCTTTGGAACTACTCGAGTAATCGACTCATGTGCTAGCTGGAGACACACGCGTAAGGACACGCCCGTATCTCTACCCGTGTCCTTCTCGGGAGACTCTTCGTCAACCTCTACTCGATGAACATTGGTAGGGACATGCTGTGTCCCTACCGTGTCCTCATACACACGGGTAGTGACCCGCCCGTGTCACTACCCGTGTCCTTCTCTGGAATAACTCGAGTCATCGACTCGAGTACTGGGTGGACACACACGGGTAGGGACACGCCCGTGTCTCTACCCGTGTCCTTCTCTGGGCTGACTTCACCTCCCCTACACAAGTGTAAGCCTAGCTGTCAGCACTTCCCTGAGCCCAAATCAGCTCTTTTGACTCAAAAGCGTGCACGAGGGGCCTAGCCCAAATCGGGACATTACAAATTGATTGTGAATGGGTCGCGTCAATTAAAGACACATGAGAGTAATTACCCTACACACGATTTGGAATTCGCAGCTGTGATTTATGCCTTAAAGTTATGGAGACATCTGTTATATAGCGCTCTGTGTAAGATTTATACCGATCATAAGAGTTTGAAGTATGTCTTCACTCAAAAAAGAACTGAATTTGCACCAGCGGAGATGGTTAGAGTATATTGCAGATTATGATGTTGCGATGCAATACCATCCGGGCAAAGCTAATATGGTAGCTGACGCCCTGAGCAGGAAGACATCAAAATCTTTTAACCTTTCTGTGGATTCTCTGGTGGATAAATTTCTCTTGATGGATATATCAGTTGGGAGTTGCGACTTGCCCGACAATTTGGAAGTATTAGAGCCTTCATAGATTACACTTACGAGGTTATATCAAAGGGATAATCCCGATTTGCTGCACCTTTATAATAGAACTACGAAAGGGGAATTACTAGACTTTTTGATTGATGATGCGAGTACCTTGAAGTACCACGACAGATTTTGCATTCCTGTAGTTGAGGATATTCGTGTAAAGAGGAGCATGATTCTAGTGTTTGCTACCACCCCGATTATACTAAAATGTATAAGGATCTGAAGCAGATCGTTTGGTGGTATGGTTTGAATGGCGATATAGCTAAGTTTGTATCAGAATGTTTTACTTGCAAGCGAGTTAAGGCCGATCATGGAAGGCCTAGAGGCATATTGACGTCCTTAGAAATTCCGAGTTGGAAGTAGGAGAGTTTTCGATGGATTTTATTACGGGATTGCCGAGATCTCCCCGAGGACATGATTCAGTATGGGTTATAGTGGACAGATTGATGAAGTGTGCTCACTTTGTTTCGTTCAAGATCGTATACTCCATGAAGAAAATAGATGAGTTATACTTGGATGAGCTCATTAGATTACATGGAGTACCTGTTAGTATTGTATCAGATCGAGTCTCCCGGTTCACATCTCGATTTTGGAAGAGTTTATAGGAGGGGTTGGGTACCGATTTGAGGTATTCCATCACCTTTCATCCGCAGACAAATGGTCAGACAGAGAGAGTAAATCAGATCATGGAGGATATGATCAGATGTTATATTTTGGACCACGGAGGAGCGTGAGAAGAACGTTTGAGATTGATGGAATTTGCATACAATAACAGTTTCCAAGAGAGTTTGCAGATGGCCCCGTTTGAGGCTTTGTGTGGGAGATGTTGCATGACTCCCTTGTTTTGAGCCGAGGTTGGTGAGAGACCGTTATTGGGTCCAAAAGCGTTGGAAGAAATGGATATTTCTGTTAAGCATATTCGAGAGAAGCTTCAGATAACTCAAGAGCGTTATGAAAAGAATATCAATCAGCGTAGGAATGATTTGGAGTTTGCGGTTGGGGACATGGTTTTCCTTAAGGATTCCCTAATGTCTGGTGTTAAGAGGTTTGGTAAGAACCGTAAATTGGACTCTAGGTATGTGTGACATTTAAAGTTGTTGAGCGGATTGGTGGGGTAGCTTACAGGCTATATTTGCCTGCAAATTTTTCGGGTGTACATGATGTTTTCCACGTGAGCCAATTGCAGAAGTGTGTGTTGAACGACAAGAAAATTCTTGATGTTGTGCTCCAATTGGAGCCTAATCTTTTGTATGTGGAGGTCCCTGTTCGTGTTTTGGATACTTCGGATCAGGTATTGCAAAAGAAGACAATACCCATGGTTAAAGTTTTGTGGAGGAACCAAGACGTGAAAAGCGCGACCTGGGAGTTGGAGTCAACTATGAGGGAGGCTCATCCTCATCTGCTCTCCTAATGTTTTTGGTAAGTGTTTTCTATGATAGCCTATGTTTTCTTTTCTTCTATTTTGGATTTGATCCTACTTATGTTAAGTTTCAGGATGAAACTTCCTTTTTGGAGGGGTGACTGTAACGCCCCTGATTTTTTCGGTGTTTATTTTAATTCCCGTAGTGACACATTTTTGATGTCAGGGCATTACGTTGATGTATAGATAACGCGTGTCATTTGTTGGAGCATGGGTATGCTCAGTGGGTTATCCTGTGTGGTTGGTTTTGTTTTGGTTGTGCATCTTCCCTTGCGAGCCGGTTCTACTTTGGTGACTCGGTGGAGCTTTTTATTGGGATTTGGTGGCGTTTTGACTTCGGGTTGTGTTTTACTTGAGTTTGGTTTGTCGGATTAGGATTTAGACTTTGTCGTTAGATCTGTAGCGTCGGTATTTAGCTATGGTGTGATTTTCGTAAGGTTCCGAGTTGGTTTGGATCTCGGGTCGTGTTGGGATTATTGATTATTAAATTGTATTATATTATTATAATTATTTACGTATGTATATATATATAGTCGATTAATTAGGTCGCATTAAACAAAACCATATTCATCTTCTTCCAGAAATAAGCGGCGGTTGTTTTTGCGAAACGGAAGAGGAACAACATACCGCGTGCTTTCGGCCGGTTATTTATAGTGATTTGGAGGTCAGATTCCTCGATTGATTAGAGATTTTGAAAGCTCTCGCCGAGATCTTCCCGATCGCGTTAGGGTTACTGATTTTGACCTCTTTTCTCCTCCAAAAGTTTCAGGAAGCATTGCTCGGGCCTTTTCACGGCCGATCCTTATCGCGGAGCGAGCGGGCGGCGATTTTCCGAAGTTTCAAGTCAAGTGGATTTCCTACCTTGCTTGTCTATTTCAATCCATTGTTTTTCATTCTTTTCTTTGCTCTTCCTCCTCCTTTAGAGGGTAGGAGTAGTGTAAGTTAAATAATGAAAGAACCCCTAGGTTAGGGTAAGATTTCGGCCAAGCTAAGGAGACTAGGGTTAGCGGTTTAAGAAATTTTCAGTGTGCATCAGCGTGCTGAAATCGTCGGGTTTCAGGTAAGTAAGTTTTGACGAGTTTCGTAGCCGAATTCGTTGTATATCATAGGTCATTTCATCGAGTATAAATAACAGATTCATCGTATATAATAGAGAAAATTCGTCAGGTAAGGTGAAGTTTAGTCTAAGGCAGATTCGACGTGTATCGTAAGGTAAAATCCGTCGAAAATCATAGATTAGCCCAAGTAGAGTTCGGCGAGTATCTTTAGTAAATCATTGAATATCCTGAGTTAGCTAAGCAAATTCCTGCGTGTATCATTGAGGATCGTCGAGTATAGTCTAGGCTTAGTAAGTGTCGAGTAGCGTTGGGCAACTCATCAAGTATAGAAACATTTCATCAAGTGTCGCTAGGCAAATCGTCGAGTATAGTAGGAATTCATCGAGTATTGCAGGTCTTTTTCGGCGAGGGTTGTGTAATTTGTCGAGTATCCATGTAATTCGTCGGGTATACTTGCCGAATTTGGCCAGGACTTAGAATATTTTGTTGTTTAATGTAGGATTCGTCGTGTATGGTCCTTAGGGTGGTTTTAGGGCTTCTTTAGGTATGTCTTTGGGTTTAGGTTTTGGTTTTGGTTTGGGGTGTTTGGGTATAATGTTTCTTCGGCTAGGTAGGTTGGAAGTGGATAAAGGACCACCAACTGGACTCCGGTTTGTGGGTCATTACACTTGGTGGTTTGGTTTGGTCTCTATTTTGTGGCCTATTGGTTTGTATTGGGCCAGATGGCCACCACCGCAGTACCTTTGTGAGACGTTTGGGTCTGGTAGTTCGGGTTTAGATGTTTTGGTCACCGACTCCGGCCTGGTTGTTTTTACCAAGTGTTAATGATTCACGTTTTTGAGCTATTTTATACTCAGTTTGCTTCTTAGATCAATCTATGCTACTTTATGCTAATCATTGTAGATTTGGTCGAAGCATGACTTCGTTCTGCACTTGGTGCAAATGTTCATTTAACTTCTTTATTACAGACCTTTACTTTACCTATTTTATTTGGCTAATCAGCTGTGATTTTTAGCATTTCTTATAGACAAGTTTGATAAACCCTGTCTTGCCTTTGTACGTTTTACCTGTTTATTTCATTTGCCAGTTGTATTTTCTTGCTGAGGTGTTCTTCTATTGAATTCCTCAGGTTCAGGGCTGTAGCCGGTGGAGCGGCTGTGTTGGGTATTAGATTTTGGACTGCAGTTATTGCAGTAGTTTTCCTCACCGTCGTGAGGTAGTTGTTATTTTTGTTGTTAGTTCAGACTTGCATACTTTCAGTGGGTTTGTGTTAGGATGTTGATGCCCAATGGTAGTTTTCTTTTGGATCATTGAATACTCTTCTAGCTACTAGTTTACCTCTTTGTGGTTGTTTTTACTTGCTCTCTAGGAAGGTTTTATGCTAGGTTGCATGTTAGGTATTTTAAAGTATAAAAATTACTATTCTTACATCATACATGCCATATTTGAAAACCTAAATCACTATATTTAATGTTCGTAAAATCTACTTTTACTAGTATTATAAATATGGAGTCTTTCATACCATGAGTTGTCCTCTGCGATGTTTATACTCATGTAGGACGTCTAATCTTGTAAATAAAGTATTTCTACAGCGTATAAGTATCTTTTTTTTTCTTGTGTGCTAGATGAGCCACTGAGTCGAGGGATACAACTTACCGTTTAACTTCAACTGGATTTTCTCTAAATAACTTATAAATCTTTTATAAAGGAGTTAAGTTGGAGTTTTGTCTGAGTGTTTGCAGTTATCCCCTGCTAACGTGGCATCATAATGCACGTTTTCCCTTACTCTGATATATTGTTAAATACGATGAAAATGCGGGTTGTGACATTCTCCTTCCTGGCAAATAGCTGCATATCAGAGGAAATTAGCTTTCCAAATAAAGTGTAAGGGGGAGTTTCAACAAGCTTGTACACTTCCCTGATAACACAAATGTTTGTGTCCCAATCCCTGGTTTGAGATCTTAGGAACTTATCATTATGCTCATAATTTCTGAAGACCTGCCCATAACTACCTTGAAAAATCATTCATAGCACTCAGCTATATTGTCCGTGTTGTTTTGTTTGAAGGACTTATATTCCTGATTAAGCAGGGATTTCCTGTTATCCCTAACTTCTTCAATGCCATCCATATACACAATCAGGATATCCCATATCTCCTTGGCTGTCTCACATTCCACCAAGTTCTGGAAAGTGGAATCATCAATAGTACTTACTATGATATTTTTTGCTCTTTTATCCAGAGTAAGAAGTGCTACTTCATCCCTAGTCATTTCTGTGTAGGCCTTGGGCACTCTTAGGTTAGGATCAATGGTGGAGGCCTTTTGGGGGGGGGGATAAAAGATCCCTCCTAGACTGTAATATAAATCCTAGGTTCAGAGGCTTCCATAAATAGCCTGACCCTTTGCTTCCATATGCCAAAGGTCTCCTTTTTGTATATAGGGAGCTTAATGGAGCTCATCTCCTTATGAGTCTCTCCAGCAGATATCTTGGAGTAACTAGACTACCCTTTATAGGATTTGGTCAGACTGATAAGTCCTTTTTGACCAACCTCCCTCTGAAACCACTTGATAGTTAATAGGGTAGTAGTCTAAATCACTAGAGCAGGGGGTGAATAGGTTGTTTGTTACTTTCTCGTTTTTACTAGATTGGTTTAGGTTTAATCAAACAAACACATAAAGCACACAATTATTTATAGTGATTCCTCAAGGTATAGGTACATCCACTCTCCCTCCCACCTTACTAATAGTGTATTAGACAAGGCAAACTTCTCCAAACTCAGGTCGAAGAGATTATAACACAGATCCCTCAGGATCTCTTAGGCTTCCTCCAAACCCTACATCAGTTCACTGCCGTACACACTAAGAGTAAGCTTATATTCCTATAGCTCAGTGAACCTCCAGGTCACATACCTTAGGATTATCAAGAAGCCCTACAACTTAGGCTAGGAGGATAGCCATACCTCATGCACACATGCCTTACAATCTCAGGCACTCAGGACCTACACACTCAGAACATAGATGTTCTTACAAAGATATAATGTTTAGTTTACAACAAAAGACATTAATTTAACCTTTAGCTTTTTGGTCTTATGTTAAGAATGAACAGTAAAATGCTATCCTGGAGCAGTGTAGGAGATTTGAACTTCAGCTTTAGCGCTTGCTCCACCTTGATCTTCTGTCTTCAGTAGAAGGGGGAAGATAAACTTCTAAGACCAGATGTACACAAATTGTTCTTCTTAGATCAGATCTGGGAACAACTACTGGAAGCACAAAGCTTTAGCTTATTCACAACACTTCTAGTTCTCAACAGCAGCATTAGTACTTCATCGTACTTATCAACGACTCTTGCAATGATCCATCAGTTCTCGGTGCAATTCTTTGACGTAGAAGATGCTTTTTATATGCCTCACCAATCTGGAACGGTTCTTCAGTTGAATTGATAAAACATGGCATAGAATGTAAAAGGCTATCCAACTTTATTAGCTTCCTGCCAAAATTGGATCTTGCCAAGTCAACAGTTAGTTTTAATTTGTCTCAGCAGTTGGGCTGAGACAGACTTCTTTCTCAGTGGAAGATTAACTATCTCAGCAGTTCCGCAGAGACCAGTATACTTTCTCAGAAGGACTGAGACAAGCATTTGTCTCGGCAGTAGATGGTTACGTCCCAGCTGTTTTGCTGAGACCAGACAGTCTTCTCAAGTATTTTCACAAAAGAGCTGAGACAATTACAAAAACTTCCATAAATGTTCTAACCAAGTTTAGAACTTAAACCTGTTTATAATTGAAGTAGAGGGTCTATCAAATACACTATGCACTTAGAATTAATGGTGATGCCTCTTCAAATCCAAGGAACATTGAAGAGCAATATTCCCAACAGGCTGGCTGTGGTGGGAGAGACCGTGGGGAGTGGCGGTAGGGCGCAGCTTCCCCTTTCTAGCGGCGCCCCATGACCACATGAGGCGGTCGCGCGGTGGGACAGCCGGGCACAGCCGCCCCTTACGGGCAGTGCCCCACGACCGCAGGAGGTGGACGTAGGGAGGGGCGGACGTGCGCGAATGCCCATTATGGGAGGAGGCTGCAGGGAGGGGAGGCCGGACATGACTGCCCCTTGTGGGAGGAGGCCGCTGGGAGGGGCGTCTTGGCATGTTTGGCCCTTGTGGGCAGAACCCTGCTTTCGTGGGAAGCGGCTGTGAGGAGGGGTGGTTGCGGTGTGGCCCCAGCATGGCCAAGAGGTCATGGGCTAGCCGACACCAGTGATAGCAGCACTGGCTGCCGTTCGTGGTGGTGGATCATACGGTACACGTAGATCGTGGGTGTGGCGATCAAATCCATGATCCCACCAATTAGTGGGGACCTAGGGCAGGAGGCTATTTGCACCCCAAATTCTTTCTAAACTTAGGATGGTCTCATCAAGTTTATTTCTTAGCAATGTCTCTTTCTTATTTTCTTTTATGTGCCCTTTTTATTTCATAACAAGTAGTTATAATATTAGTCTTTATTTTTGCAAGCTTTATTATGAAACTATCATTCTCTTTATTATCATTATTTTCCACCTCCGATTTATTTGTGATTAATATCGAGTTCATATGTCGATGTATGAACTTTTGTATTTTTTTTTGTCGGTTATTCGTGAGGCTCGTGTACGAATCAATCACTCACAAATAAAGAGAATTGAACACGATCCTCGAGAGAGGATGACATGAATTTTCAGATTTTGCAGGATTCACCTCTGTAAGGTGAGTATTACGTTATCAATTATAAAACGAGAGTTCAGTTGATATTCTTAATATCAATTGGATGTTTGTTGGATTTTACTATATGACACATCATATATGCGCAGCAGAATAAGGGAACAAGAATACCCAAAATAAATGTGGATCTAGCAATGAACATTGATCAAGAAGTAACATTCCTGTAAATAAAATAATACCTTTGCGGGATTGATTCAATACTCAACCAAGGTGCTCCAAAGAAGTCCAAAGAACACTAGAGGTCGGATTTCCAAGCGTAGAATTATGTCTACGCCTCTACAGATGTCCATACGAGCACAGAGAACCATTAGATTCTTGTCACATAAGATTTAGGTTGGAAAGAAGGTATGCCCTCAACGTCTCCACGGACTACTACATCCATTAAAGGAGGGGCGGCGGTGACGAAGACAATGCTTAAGAAACTATTTCCGGCGACGACAACAAGTCGGGTGGTCAGCGGGAAGGAGCGGCGATCATGCCCTAGGCATAACAGTTCTGTTAGGAAGAATGATCGTCGTTCTAGGTCTCGCTCGATTAGGTCAAAAGGAACAATCTAACGCTCGGTTTACTATACATATCGTATATATACAAAATACTTAAATAGCTGATACCCGCAGACCACGCCGAACTGGACTTAAAGAAATTAAATCGGAGGAAATAACAATCATCAAGTTCATACGTCGATATCTGACGAATCAAAAACAATCGTCAAAGTAACACGTATATACTAGATGAATCGAGACAGAGAAAACTGTCCAAGTATCCAGACAATATTTGATGCGTCGGCAAGTACACCAGTCGCTGTCAAGTAATAATTTGGGAATAGCTTCCACGAATGTCGATCTCGTGGGAATTCAGGATGGGTACATGATAGCGTCGCAGAAAGATCGTTACTAAGAGTTAAACAAAACAAGAAAGGGGGAAGAACTAATGCGGGTCCTAAGCATAGCTTTGCTTGGTGGATGGAACTAGTGCAGGCTGCTATGTCGTGCTTCGTCAGGCGAATGGACGGATAGCAAGCTGATGGAGTGTACACATGTGCGGAGTGTGAGGGTCGCAATCACCTCTTCAACCACCAACACTAGCCTTTGCTATAGTGGTTATAGTGCGTGAGTGAGTGGATGTGAATGGAGGCGAGTGCATCACAAATAACAAAAGAGGATGTAAATAACCAAAGCATACTTCATTCTTAGACAAATAAAAGCAAGTTAAAGTTCATTACAAGCTTTAGAGTACAATCAACTATGAAGATGAGGTAGAATAAACCGAAAGGGGAAAGCCTAGCCGTGGTTCTTGGCCGGAGTGGTGGGTTGTTAGTCCACTTCACGTCTCTGACCGTGGTTTCTTCCGGACAAATGGGTTGTCAATCCACTTGCCTTCCTCCATCTTCTTCCCTTTCCTTCAAGATTTTCTCCCTTTTGCCCAAAGGAGTTTGAAAGAGGAGCTAGATCTGATATACTCTAGAGGGGGGTGAATAGAGTATATGGAGCTTTAGAACTTTTTACAACAATTGTTGTAATAAGAGTGAGCAGGGAAGCAGTAAATAAAACTAATCACAGTACTAGGTAAAACAAGAGCTAAGCACAGAAAAATCAAGGCCAAAAACAAAAATGAAAACAAGCAAAACCAGAAGACACAAGGAAATATAGTGGTTCCCCAAACTTGGGTACATCCACTCTTCTACCACCCTAGGTAGGAATCCACTGCAGGATGAGTTGATCAGGTGTCCTGGGCACCAATGAGCTTTTGATAAGGTGCTCAAAAACCAAGGCAGATTTTTTGATCAGGTGTCTTGCCACCAATGAGCTTTTGACAAGGTGCTCAAAAACCAAGCTCAAACTTTTGAAGGGAGTTTGATAAACCCTTTACAGAGTGGGGGTGAGAGAATGATGAAAGTCTTCTCTTTCTCAAACAACTGAGAAGACTATGTGGATTGTTGTTGTCAAAGCTCCCCCTGAATCCTTGAGATCTTCAGGAAGAAAAGCTTTGCTGAGGGTGATAGGCCTTCAAAGATTGAACTCCAGCAATAGATGATTTCAGCAATAGCTGAAATGTTGAGTGTCTGAAGTCTGGAAATATGTTGGCCTTGAACACTTTGAAGACTAAGGAGATCTAAAGATTTGAGAAGGCTTGATCTCCTTAGATGTGTGTTCTTCAGAATTCTTTTTGTGACAGAAGATTTTTGAATGCTTCTCTGTAATCTGTATCCTCTCTCTGTATTGTGTGTGTTCTTCAGAAAGATTAAAAAAAATCTGTCATTTATTCTCTGGTGTGGAATAGAATAACATTCTCTGTCAAGTATAGCCGTTGGCCTGCATTAATTGCATCCTTAATTGCATAATCTCTTCTGGAGGAAAGTCCACAGATACATTCCTTGAAAAATCCCTTGAAACTTGGTCCAGAATTGAATGATAACGGCTAGGAAATCTCGGAATTAATTGCAGAATAACTCCTAACTGATTTGAATTTGAATTAAGAAATATGCTGGAAGTTGTCTGAAATCGTCGAACTGAGCTCTGCTATCGTCGAGCTGAGCTCAGCGATCTGGAAACACACAGCAGCCAAATATCGTCGATCTGAGCTCAAAGATCATCGAACTGAGCTCAGAGATAAAGATCCAAAGCAGAGTCAAAATCGTCGACCTGAGCTCACCGATCGTCGAATGGAGTTCGACGATATTATGAAGTTGAGCTCAGCGATCGTCAAATGGAGTTCGACGATCTGTCGAAGTTGAGCTAGATGATCGTCGATCGGAGTTCGACGAATCGTCGTGCTGAGCTCGACGATCAGACTTAGTCTCCAGACAGAAAATCTTGGTCTTCAGGGCAGCTTCCAAACCTAGACTTCTAACCCTTAGACTCAATTCTAATTGACCTATTAAGCTATACAGGAGGTCAAGCAAAGGTTCCTAGAGACATAATGATCCTGACCCAAATTAGTAATAGGTGTTCCAACAATCTCCCCCTATTTGGGTTAGGATTACTATTTACAGACTTTGGAAAAACTTAAATAATAACATACAATCAGTAAAACATAAAAACAACAGCTAGACATTGCAGAAACATCACAGAGATATATATATGGCATCCAGATAATCAGAAATTCCAGAAATTGTCACCTTACAATATCATTTCTTCTCTTTGCCCTTAACCATTTTAATTTCTCTGTTAGGATTTAGGGCTTCCTTCTTAGATCTGGTGTCATCTGCTGCACCTAAAGATGTCTGCTATTTAAGCCTAGGAACCACTGCTTCAGGGTGTAATTCCATGTATCTGTCAGCATCAAAGAATTTACTTGAACCATATCTCTCTAGTTCGTTTTGTCTCTGTTCAGACATTGTAGAAATGTTGGAAGAATCTAATCCTTGTTCTCTGGCCTTTTTAATTTGGTCCAGTGCAGCTAATTCCTTTAACCTTGTAGTCCAAGCAGCTGGATTATTTTCAGGGTCCTCATAAGGTACAGGTGGCTCATACCTGTTGGAGGGGTTGTCTTGAGAGGGCCTAGCAGACACAGTTTCTTTTAGCATGTAAGGGAAGGAGACAGATGTTGTATCAGTTGAAGTTTGTCTTTCCCTGGAATATGGGTGCTGCCTGGAGTAGCCTTTAGAATAGACTTGAATATCTCTCTGATTACCTCTATATCCTCCTCTCCTATAATGTGAACCCCTGGATTGGCTTTCCCGGTGGTAAGATCTGGCATGAGGTTGATAGGGAGCCTGACTTCTGACTGGGGGTTGACTTGCAGAGCTTCCACCTGCACATGCATCAGGAGGAGGTGGTGGAGGAGGATGAGAGTGCTGGGATTGGGATGAACCCTTCTCATATTTTCTCTTTTTCTTCATGGCTTTCAACTGGTTCTTGGAATACTGCATCCAGTGTTCAGTGATTGGCAATCATGTAGAATATAGTAAGGGATATCATTGTTATCTTTAGCTTTAGCAGGAGGTACCCTCTTCATAGCCTTGCTCCTTGCCTTCCTTTTCCTGGCAATGGTAGCAGAAGAATCATCAGAGTCTGTTTTAAATTCATCAGATTCAGAACTCTGGTCCTCATAGAGAGCATCTATTTTCTTCATTAAATCTTTCTTAAGCTGAACAGAGGCAGATGAGGCAGAAGTTGAAACAGCAGCAGCAGCAGGTGTTGAGATGGTAACAGCAGAGACAACAGTAGACGGAGAAGGTGAAGCAGAAATAGCAACAGCAGCAGTAGACTCTGGACAGGTGACAACAGCAGCAACTGTCTCACTAACATCAGCAGAAACTTTACTGACAATAACAGAAACTTCACTAACAGCAATAGAGGCAGAAGGAAAAACATCAAGGACTGCAGAAGGCTCAAATTCAGTGGCCTCTGACATCAGAATGTCCTTGGAGGATGGTTCATCAGAAACAGCAGAAACTTCAGCATCAGTGTTAACAATCTCAGCAGCAGTATCAACAATCCTTTCTTCAGAAGAGGCAGCAGCAACAACATTTTCAGTAGCAGCAATTACTGAATGTACAAAAGAGGTGATAATGCTAGGTTCACAGCAAGAGAAAGGCACAAGTGCCTTGGATAGGTCTTCTGGGGGCTGGACAGCATTACCCTCTGGTAGACAGCTAAAGAAGGTAGAATCAAAAGCTGATAGCAAAGACCTGAGGTCTATTGCAAGAACTGCAGTTGAACCCTGACTTTGTGGAGGCACAGCAACAGCAACAGAAGGAGCAGCAGAAGAAGCAGAACTGACAACAGCAGCAGACAGAGAGCTTGCAGAAATAGCAGCAGCAGCATGAAGATCCTCTTCATATGGCATCTCCCCCTGCCTAGATGCAGACAGGTCTGGATCAAGGCACACTGCTGTAGGTGCTGCCTGAGGGAAGAGGGAGGAGAGCCTGGAAGAAAGGGCTGCCACTGACAGGTGTAGAGGAGCCAAGGAGGTCTCCAACAGTAGAGAGAGCCTGGGGGCAAGTAGCTCATACAGCCTGTCAGCAAGGGCTGAGAGGTCTACTTGCTCAAGAGCTGGAGCAGAGGTAGAAGGTATGGAAGCAGTTGGGGATTCTGGAAGGGAAGGGCTGGAGAATTGTGGAATGGATGGCTGAGGTGTTGGTAGGGTGGATATGGAGGATAGGGGAAGGGATATGGATGGGGTGAAAGTTGGTTGATCAATGATGTGGTGTAGGAGGTCTTGAAATGAAGTGGAGGAGGAGGGTAACTCAGGAGGAGATGAAGGGGAATCATCCATAAAGGAATCATCCAAGAGGTTGAAGGATGGAATAGTGGGTGAGGAGGTAACATCAGGTGGAGGGTAGGAGAACAGTGGGTGGAATTGTTCTTCTGGTGTAGAAAGAACAGGGACTGGAGATGGTGTGGATGTTGGAGATGGGCTGGAGATGGTGATGGTGGATGGAGCTGGAATGGTGGATGGAGCTGGAATGGTTAATGGTGGGGGAAGAGATGGAATTGGAGAAGGAGGAGAGGCAGCAACAGCAGCCAGGTCTTCTGCAGGGGCAGAGACCTGTGGAGGAGTGACTCTTTGAGTCCTTGTGCCTGAAGGAGCACTGGAGGAGGGCCTGCTAGGCTTGCTGATTTGCCTATCCCACTTTCCAAAGAGGGCACAGGTCAGTCTCTTGGAGGCATTGATATGAACTCCAGAGGAGACCAGCAAGGCAGGACACCTGTGCTGCAGAAATACTCCAAGAATTCTCCCAAAGTTAACAAAACTTTTGTTTATTTTCTTTTTGATGAGGTCAAAGAAAACCTCTCCCCAGTTCAGATTTTTCTTGTCCACAAGGGCTCCCATGAGACAGAGCTGATGTCTAGATATTGTATCATGGGCTGAGTGCTTTGCTAGGAGCACTTTCCCCACCACATCTGCCATGAACCTGTATTCAACAGACAGGTTCCTTTTGAAGAGCTTGCTAGGGTTTCCCTCTGGATGACCCATCCTGGCAAGCAGTTCAGAATATTCCTCTCCAGATAGCTCAGCAGAGTCTTCTCCATTTCTTAATTCAAAAACTTCTGAGAGAATGGTTGGGGTCAAGGGTACCTGATTTCCAGTAATAGACCCAACTATTGTAGAGTTATATTGATTATGGGCAGTATAAACCCACTCCTTGATCTCGTCTGAAGCCAGCTTGATCCTGGTGGTCATTATAGCAGTCAGATTCTGATCCTTGAAAAGACCCAGTATATCTTGAGAAATCTGATCAGTCGTGCTGAAGGATTCTACATCAATGTCAAAACCGGCATCAAACTTCATTGCAGCAAGAACAGCAACTGACACAGCCATTGTACCTGCAAAAACTCAACAAACAAAACGACCAAGAGTAGAACTGTTTGGAGGGAAATAAGATTCTTGCAGAGAAATCGAAAGCGCAAAAGAGAACGACGGCGAAAAAAGAGTTTTATATTAGGGTTCGACGCAGAAATGGAAAGATCGTTGAACTCAGTTCGACGATCGAGGCTTCTAAAGGAATCTGAAGAGACTTCAACATCGTCGATCTCCGTTCGACGATATTGGAAAGCGTCGAGCTCCGTTCGACGATCGTTCAGAGAACAAAATCGTCGAGCGCCGTTCGACGATCGTTGACCGGAAGAGATAGTTCACACTATCTGAGAGGCGCTGAACTCAGTTCGACGATTATATCTGGTCTACTAGCTGTAAGATACAGTAAAGAGCCAATCATTGCTCTATATGTTGTCTGATCAACAGGTTTCCCATGTTCATCAGCATCCAATACAGCATTAGGAGGCATGAGTGTTTTCATACAAGATGCCTCAGACATACCAAATTTCTTAACCAATTCATTTGCATACTTGGTTTGAGAAATGAAGATGCCTTCAGCATGTTGCTTGACTTGCAATCCCAGGAAGAAGGATAGCTCACCCATGCTACTCATCTCAAATTTAGAATGCATTAGGTTGGAAAACCTTCTGCACAATTTGGAGTCAGTAGAACCAAAAATAATATCATCTACATAAATTTGTACTACTAGGGTATGAGACTTATGGGTTCTAATGAAAAGATTTTGGTCTACTCTACCCCTTATAAAACCATTTTCCAAGAGAAAGCATGCTAGGGTCTCATACCATGCTCTGGGAGCTTGCTTGAGACCATATAATGCTTTGTTCAGTTTAAAAACATGATCAGGATAAGTTGGAGAGATAAAACCTGGAGGTTGTCTAACATAAACTTCCTCTTTGATGTCTCCATTCAAGAAAGCACTTTTGACATCCATCTGATATACTTTGAAGCCTTTGTGAGCTGCATAAGCTAGAAAAATTCTGATGGCTTCTAATCTTGCAACAGGTGCAAAAGTCTGGTCGTAGTCGATTCCTTCTTCTTGAGAGTATCCCTCAGCAACTAGCCTTGCCTTGTTCCTTATAATTACTCCTTGATCATCCAGTTTGTTTCTGAATACCCATTTTGTTCCAACAATGGAGTGATCCTTAGGCTTTGGCACTAGTTCCCATAATTTGTTCCTCTCAAATTGATGCAACTCCTCTTGCATTGCAATGATCCAGTGTGGATCTTGCTCTGCATCTTGAATGGACTGAGGTTCAATTTGAGATAGGAAGCAGGTGTGCAACAGGTTTTGGTTGACCTGATTTCTGGTTTGCACACCAGCTGAGATTTCTCCAATTATTTGGGAAATTGGATGGTCTCTTGATGTTACTAAATCAACAGGGGGTGTTGATTGTTCACCAACCTGTGTTGTTGTTTCCTCTTGTGGTACAACAACTGGCTCTTCAAGTTGTGCTTCAATGTGTTGAGCATTTTCTTCATCTTCACTGCTTTCATCCCTTTGAGTGACCTGTAACTTGTTCAAGTCTTCAACTAGAGAATGTTCCTGCAAGGGTTCTATGGTAGAAGAATTCTTCTCCTTGAAAGACATGTTAGTTTCATCAAATGAAATGTGAACAGATTCCTCAATTTTCAAAGATGATTTATTATAGACCCTATAGGCCTTGCTGATCATGGAGTATCCCAGAAACACTCCTTCATCAGCTTTGGCTTGAAATTTTGCTAAATATTTCTTGTCATTATTGTGAATGTAGCAAATACAGCCAAAGACTCTAAAATAGTCAACTTTAGGTTTCTTCCCTTTGAGTAATTCATAGGGAGTCTTTCCCTTTAGTTTATGTATCAGACTTCTGTTCAGCACATAGTTGGAGGTGTTCACTGCCTCTGCCCAGAAGGATCGAGGTAGATGAGCATCTGACAACAATGTAGTGACAGATTCAATAAGGGTTCTATTTTTCCTTTCAGCTACCCCATTTTGTTGAGGAGTTCTAGGAGCTGAGAAAGTATGCCTGATCCCTTCACTCTGACAGAACTCTTGCATAAGAAGAGAATCAAACTCTGTCCCATGATCACTTCTAATCAGGGCAATGTGAGTATTGAACTCAATCTGTATGCATTTGAGAAACTCTGTCAGACACTTAAAGTTATCAGACTTCTTCCTTAGAAAGAACACCCAAGTGAATCTAGAGAAGTCATCTACAACTACTAAAGTGTAGGATTTCCCTCCTAGGCTTTGTACTGTGATGGGTCCAAAAAGATCCATGTGTAACAGATACAATATCCTAGGTGAATCACTCTTATTAAGTGATTTAAAGCTGTTTTTAGTTTGCTTGCCTAATTGACAAGCCCTGCAGAGTCCTTCATTCTTGTAGGGGCCAGAAGGTAGACCTCTAACAAGGTTGTCTTTGGATAGCCTAGCAATAGTTCTAAGGTTTAGGTGTCCTAATCTCTTATGCCATAAAATATTGGGTCTACAGACAGAATTAAACAGTCAGATATCTACATCAGTTGAAAGAAAATCTACTAGGTAGATGTTACCTTTCCTTTTACCTGTCAACACAGTTGTGTTGTCCTCTGACTTGATTTTGCATAAGGCTTTGCTGAAGGTCACCTGGTAGCCTTCATCACACAGCTGACTGATGCTAATTAGGTTGTGCTTCAGTCCTTCCACATAAGCTACCTTCTTGAAAGTTACTGAACCAATCTGGACTGCACCATATCCTTTACTCTGTCCAAAGTTTGAATCACCAAAGATAACTTTGGGTCCAAGCTTGGCTCTGAAGGATGTGAGGCTGTCCTTGTTCCCTGTCATGTACTTAGAGCACCCACTATCCAAGTACCATTGCTAGTTAGATGTTGGATAGGTCTTCACCTGCACATGAGACAATTCATTTATTTTTGACCCAGTTTACCTTGGGCCTAGGTTGATAAATTTTAAATTCTGAAATGAAAGACATCCCAGGTTGACTCTTATATCCTTCAGGATGATATCTCCTTGGAGGTATAATCCATTTAGTATAAGGGTTAAAGATTTGGGATGTAGGACCCTTAGGATTCAATTTTGATTTGCCTTTGAAAAGTTTCCAGAGCTCTGACCTCTGTTCGACAATCTGTGAGCTGCGTTCGACGATCTTGGGTCAGATCGTCGAGCTCCGTTCGACGGTCGACTATAGCTGAGGTCAGGTATTTGAGATCGTCGACCTGCGTTCGACGATGTTGCTTGAGATCGTCGATCTGCGTTCGACGATTTTGCCTGAGATCGTCAAGCTGCGTTCGGCGATCGTCGATCTTCATTCGGCGATCGTCGATCTGCGTTCGACGATTTCTGCTGGGACTTAGTTTTCTGAGGCAGATCAGAATTTTTCCTAGCAACCTCTACAACTCCCTTTCCTTTGTCAGGAATGAATTTTATTGGAGTTGTTAGGACTATAGGTTGGCTGGATGAAGCACCCAAGCCCAGTGTACTGTTGAATCTGGAGTTCACTGTGCTTGTGATGTCCATCAGCTTGATGCTTCTCCCATTGAGGGATTCTTCAAGCTTCTTGGCCTCAGAGAGCTCACTTTTCAATGAAGTTATCTGTTCCCTACAGCACTCCAACTCCTGAGAGAGTTTGAGGTTTTCTGACTTTAGAGTATTGTGTTCAGATAATTGATTTCTGAGAGAGATAATCTCTTTCTCAGACTTTAGCAGGTCTAAACACAGTGCTTTAAATTCAGATTTAAAATCTTCTGAACTAAAATCAAAAGAACCAATTACCTGATATTCTTCAGGTTGAGTCTCTAAGTCTGACTCTGACTCCTCTTCCTCTGAATTGTGCTGTGAGGCATTGATTGCCATCATGCAGAACTCCTTTTCTTCTGCATCATCCTCATCATCACTGGAGCTGGATGAGGCTTCTGACTCTTCTTCTGTCTCACTCCAGGATTCAGCAACAAACCCTTTTCTTGTATGCTTGTTTTTGCTTGAAGAAGGTTTGCCATTGCCATTCCTTTTGAAGTCTTTCTCCTTTCTTCTTTCTTTTCTGTCCCTTCTGTCCTTGTTCTTGTTCTCTGGACAGTCAGGAACTATGTGCCCTAGTTTCCTGCAACCAAAGCAAATAATGTCTTTATTATTACTAATGGACTTGTCATACCTTGGCTTGTCCTGCTCCTTGTATGATCTTCTTCTGAAGTCCTTTCTGGCCATCTTGTAGAATCTTTTGGCCAGCAGACTGAGTAGTTCATCATTGCCTGTAGCTTTATATTCAGGCAGATCCTCAGTTGCCTTGAATGCTATGGTCTTCTCTTTTCTTGTGGCTGGTGAGGCAGCCTTCTGTTCTTCCTCTCTATTTTTGATGAGCAGCTCATAGGATTTGAGCTTACCCAATAGAGCTTCAGTGGTGATCTCATTTAGACTTTTGGCATCCTTAATTGGCCAGATTCTTGAATCCCAAGTGCTAGGGAAGCACATTAGGATCTTGTCATTAAGTTCAGTTAGAGAGATCTCTTTGTCTAATGTCCTGAGTTCACTGACAATTAGACTTAGTCTGTTGTACATATCTCCCACTGACTCAGTTTCTCGCTTCTTGAAATTCTCATATTGAGAAATGAGATGAGATCTTCTATCCTTTCTCTCATCAGCTGAGCCTGAGACTATTTCTGAGAGTTTGTCCCAAATATCTTTTGCTGAATTACATTCAGCTACCTTTTGAAATATGTCATCTGACATTGTCTGGGCTAGGATATTCATAGCCTTAGCATCAACTACTTTCCATTTCTTGATATCAGCATCTGTTCCTGATGGAGGTGGAACAACATTTGTACTGGAATTCTCTTGGACATACTGTCAAAACAGAATTAAAAATATCTTCGTCAATAGAATTCATGTAAAGTCTAATCCTTGCCTTCCAAAGTGCAAACTTGGATAGATTGCACACTGGAGGTCTAGTGCTAGCATAATCTTTGTTTTGGGCCATGATTTGAGAAAACAAAATCTAATAATAAAATACTAAAGAAAAGAAGATCTAGCTTGGGATCTTTGGGGTTCAGGTGTTAACCTGTACAACCAATCAGGTATGGTATGTTTAACCAACCTAGAAGATGTGGTATTTTTAACCAATCTCCCTCTGATACCAATTGAAAGAGGAGCTAGATCTGATAAACTCTAAGGGGGGGGGGGGTGAATAGAGTATATGGAGCTTTAGAACTTTTTACAACAATTTTTGTAATAAGAGTGAGCAGGGAAGCAGTAAATAAAACTAATCACAGCACTAGGTAAAACAAGAGCTAAGCACAGAAAAATCAAGGCCAAAAACAAAAATGAAAACAAGCAAAACCAGAAGACACAAGGAAATATAGTGGTTCCCCAAACTTGGGTACATCCACTCTTCTACCACCCTAGGTAGGAATCCACTGCAGGATGAGTTGATCAGGTGTCCTGGGCACCAATGAGCTTTTGATAAGGTGCTCAAAAACCAAGGCAGATTTTTTGATCAGGTGTCTTGCCACCAATGAGCTTTTGACAAGGTGCTCAAAAACCAAGCTCAAACTTTTGAAGGGAGTTTGATAAACCCTTTACAGAGTGGGGGTGAGAGAATGATGAAAGTCTTCTCTTTCTCAAACAACTGAGAAGACTATGTGGATTGTTGTTGTCAAAGCTCCCCCTGAATCCTTGAGATCTTCAGGAAGAAAAGCTTTGCTGAGGGTGATAGGCCTTCAAAGATTGAACTCCAGCAATAGATGATTTCAGCAATAGCTGAAATGTTGAGTGTCTGAAGTCTGGAAATATGTTGGCCTTGAACACTTTGAAGACTAAGGAGATCTAAAGATTTGAGAAGGCTTGATCTCCTTGGATGTGTGTTCTTCAGAATTCTTTTTGTGACAGAAGATTTTTGAATGCTTCTCTGTAATCTGTATCCTCTCTCTGTATTGTGTGTGTTCTTCAGAAAGATTAAAAAAAATCTATCATTTATTCTCTGGTGTGGAATAGAATAACATTCTCTGTCAAGTATAGCCGTTGGCCTGCATTAATTGCATCCTTAATTGCATAATCTCTTCTGGAGGAAAGTCCACAGATACATTCCTTGAAAAATCCCTTGAAACTTGGTCCAGAATTGAATGATAACGGCTAGGAAATCTCGGAATTAATTACAGAATAACTCCTAACTGATTTGAATTTGAATTAAGAAATATGCTGGAAGTTGTCTGAAATCGTCGAACTGAGCTCTGCTATCGTCGAGCTGAGCTCAGCGATCTGGAAACACACAGCAGCCAAATATCGTCGATCTGAGCTCAAAGATCGTCGAACTGAGCTCAGAGATAAAGATCCAAAGCAGAGTCAAAATCGTCGACCTGAGCTCACCGATCGTCGAATGGAGTTCGACGATATTATGAAGTTGAGCTCAGCGATCGTCGAATGGAGTTCGACGATCTGTCGAAGTTGAGCTAGACGATCGTCGATCGGAGTTCGACGAATCGTCGTGCTGAGCTCGACGATCAGACTTAGTCTCCAGACAGAAAATCTTGGTCTTCAGGGCAGCTTCCAAACCTAGACTTCTAACCCTTAGACTCAATTCTAATTGACCTATTAAGCTATACAGGAGGTCAAGCAAAGGTTCCTAGAGACATAGTGATCCTGACCCAAATTAGTAATAGGGTGTTCCAACAGAGTTGCACCGGAAGATCTCTGTTGCACGCTACTGGTGGCCGGAAACTCTCCAAACGGTTGAAGATGGCTTCAGATCGCCGGAGAAAGCTTCCGGGGGGGGGGTGGTGGAGATGAGTGGATGACCTACGGGGATGAGAAACAGCACTTTGCTTGTAGAAGTGGGGCGTAAAATGAAATGATGATTCCCTAATTCGTGAAGCACGGGTTTAAATACTACAGCAGAAAAATAGAGCGCATGATCAGGGGCGCACGACCAGCGGTCGTGGGCATTAGATCCCGTGATCATATGATTAGCAATTATAGAACTCCAGAAAAACAGAATCAACGCGGACGAGCAGTGGCGCACGACCAGAGGTCGTGCGCACTATGTCCAATGATTGTGCGATTGCCCCAGACAGAACTTGGAAAAGATGGATAATAGTGCGCACGATCAGTAGCTCACAACCAGTGGTCGTGCGCTATAGATCTAATGATCGTGCGCAGTATTGCTGTACCGTTTGGGGTTCGATGAACAGACAGTGCACGACCAGCGGTCGTGCGCTAAGGAGTCCACTAACCGTTCGCATGTAAAAATGCACGATCAGTGGCCCTTAGGCAGAAAACATTCCCAAATGATCCCGGAACGCACAGACGACCCTTGTACCTACAGCAAAAACAGAAGAGCCACTGAAATGGGCATTCCACTCTAGACATAGAAAAACACCAGGTAGGGTAAAAGTATAAAATCTACAAAATCATGCTAAAAACGGGCCAAAAGTGCACTTAACATGGAATGGACATAATAATAAATATGAACAATTATGATTCTAAAGTGTAGTACATCATCGAGAAAACTTTCCCAGATGAGTCCAAAAATATGTATTTTTACTTGTACTCATAACACCCCCAGACTTAAACATTTGCTCGTCCCGAGCAAATCACCACTCCATTGTCTCAAAAATAGTTAGCTGGCTTAGTAATTTCCAAATACAGTAACGAGAGAAATTAAATATATCATGGCCATACAAAATAGAATAGATAAACTTTTTAATTATACTACAAAATTTATACTTTTCGATAGGTGTAAATAAATATAGTATCTACTCAAAATTGGAATTCTGGAGAATCGTTCATTCATATGTAGGAAGAAAGTAGGCCGGACAATCAGGTGAGCTTTGCCAAAGATCGGGGCTTAGGATCACCTCCAAAGAAATCCATCAATGTCAGGGACCATATGCTTGCTCGTTCACACTCTCTCCATGGTATTAACCCGTCTCAAGCTTGAATCTGTAGGACTTTCAGGATAATCATGGGTCTTAGGCTAAGGTTTGGTAGTCAAAGATAAACATGGAGGCTACATGCAACCCAAGCAAGCAAACAACGAGCTAAACTAATGCAGTCCCTCAGAATTGCACGTGTGACACACCCCCAGACTTAGCTTGAAAATCGGGTGTGTAGACGGCCTAACTCGACCAATATAATGATAAACAAAATGGGGATTTTATTTCTCATTGTAATACTTTTTTAGATTTTCTCTCTCAATTCTTTCCTTTTTCTTTTATTTATTCTTTTGTAATCCCCAATTTTTAGCAAGTAACAATCTTGTATTCAACTACCACATCACTAAAATTCCACACATCACAACTCGTCAAAATATTAATTTCACTGGAGCTCATGGATTTGGTTGCGATAGGAGGTTTGGCTTTAGGCTTTGGTGAATGAAGGTGGAGCTGAATCAAAGGAGGGGTATGCACAAACTTGTCTTGCAACGGTTAGCAGTTAGGACAAGATAATGAAGAATCAAACTAGCCAAAGTGATGGCCTACTTCACCCTCGCGCTTGACTAACTATGCACCAATGCTTCGAGAGTAGCTTGGAGCAAGTTCTTAGCCATCAAGAAAGATGATCCTTCCTCCCAACTCAAGCAAAAACGAGTCTAGTGATGGCTACACACATTCCTACACTACCATTCGATTTCACCAGATTCAACGTTTTTGAGTAGTACAAACAATATTAACATTTGCAGAAAATGTATAAATCTACGAGTGAAAGAAAAATTAAATCTATACTATTTCTACACAGGCCATGAGTACTCGATTAGGAGCACTGCACGAGTTTCACACTAATCTATCCTAAAATCCTAAGCCAGCACCACTATTTTAAAGTTTACACACGAGCAATGCATTTGACTTGAGCGGCGCGCGTGGATAAGATCACGCTCAAGTGTGTGATTCAGTGTGTGCTATAGTGATTTTAAAAGAAATAAATAACAACTGGTATGCTATAAAATGTGTGCTCGTGTACTGACCACATGCATGCTCTCCCCCTAGACTTGAATGCAACACTAATAAAACTAAACATTCCAAATTATATCAAGAGTTAGGGGTAAGAAGTACGTATGCTCAAAACTAAGCATACCAGTCATGCTGCGTGGTTGTTCGATAGCGGCAGGTATGGTGCGCTTCAAAAATTTCAAGCACCTGCGAATTAGAGATCCCACACAAAATAAGAAAATAGAAATTCTTATATAAAAAGAAACACATCACACAAAACAGGACCAAGTGGTTCAACTTGGGTTTTCTCCCAGAAGCCCTTTTCTTTACCGTCCTTAAGGTGAACCAAATACATGTATTAAGCATGATATAGAGTTTTATGTCCACAATAAACTAAATGAAAAAACTACGCAAGTGCACCGAGCAATTACTAGCATAAACTATCCAACAATTATCAACTAAATGCTGATTTATGATATAACTCCCCACAAGAGTGAGAAAGGCCAGGGCTTGAAGCTTTAGGAATCAAGTTGGTTTTACCCAACCGGCCCCTAGCCTCTTGCTTCTCTCCCTGGAGAGTAACAAAATGAGCGGATCTCAAAAAACGTTCATTTTTATTTTTCTCCACAGTGGTAGAACGCCACTTAGCGTAAGCAACTGACTCTCCATCCAAGGTTTTAGGTTTCATCGTCTCCAATGCCATAGTGGCAACCGGATCCGTCCACGAAACCTTACGAGTAAACTATTTGTCCTTAAATTCAGCATGAGGAGGGGGATAATCATGCTCCCACACAGATCTAAAATCAGGAATTTTATCAGCATCCTCCTCACAAACCAACAACTCCTTATTTTCTTCCTCATCACCATGTTCTACTTCAGAGGTACTTCTTCTCTCCTTCTGCTTCCACGTCCCGTGTTTATCTCTGGTATTCACATTACTAAATAATCGTTAGTGATAACAACAGGAGGGGGTACAGAGGTTCAGTCACGGTGCTAGGAAAGCATGCCGATTTCACCACATTTGCTACAACCACCTCCCCCTTGGAAAAGTCCAAGATGGCGCTGCTTTCCCTCAAAAAATGGGACTCCCAAGATTGGGATCAAAGTATTTTCGATAGGCCCCGATACTTGGAAATCCGCAACAACCTTGGTTCCATCCACCGTAACTTCAACCTCTTTCACCTCTCCTTCAGTCTCCACCAGAACTCCATTAGCTAAAACAAGAGATGTACTGTCATCCAGATTTAATTTTAAATTAAAGTTCTTGACGTCTTGCAACGCGAGAACATTTCTAGAAGATCCGAAATCACAAAGGGCGGGTGTGTTGATGTTGTTGATCATACAAGTGATCACTAGATCTCCACACCCCTCCCCCCTCTTTCTTCTCAGCAAGACTCCTCCCTTGATCTACAGGGTTCTTTTCTGTGTTGCTTGGAAGAGTCCCTTGGGGACGCTCAGCTAGAACCTGGGCCAATTATCCCAGTTGCACTTCCAGATTCCGCATAGATGCGGTCTGATTAGCCTATTCGATTGAGTGACCTCAACAAACTTCTCCATCATTTCTTCCAAATTACTCTTCCTAGGTGTCGAAGGGATCTGATTATGACCCGGGTTTGGTTGCCTCGGCTGGCTCCCAAAGGCTAAAGCATTGAATTGATGCTGCCCTTGTTTCCATCGTTGGCCACCAACATTTTGGTTCCATGAAAAGTTGGGGTGATTTCTCACCCCTGGGTTATACGCATTACCATATGGCAAACCTCTATTTTGGTTAGCAATGAAATTCACAGATTCATTCATATTTAGAATATATAGCTCACCAGACAGTTCGTCTCCCGAGCATTCATATGTGTGATGGCCGTCCCCGCCATATCCTTGGCAAGAGATTGCCATGACAGGTGTTGCAGTTGGTACAACCGATCCAAGAGCGAATATTCCACGGTTGTTCCTTCGGGTATATCTCCCAGCAGTCCAATATATGTTGTGTGAGGATGTATCTTACAGAAGCCTCAGGGCGTCATCAGGTGTAAGGTTAATCAATGAGCCTCCAGCAGCGGCGTAAATTATAGCCCTATAATTGGGCTCGATGGTAAAGTAGAACTGGCCCACCAAGTTCCAAGGCTGAAACTCATGGTTTGGGCATTTCCACAGAAAGTCTTTGAAGCGTTCCCACGCCTCTGTCAGGCTCTCCTGATCGAACTGGCGGAAGTTACGAATCTCCCGGCGTAGGTTCAAAAACTTGTCTACCAGATTAAACTTCTCCAGGAATGGCGCCATTAAGGAATCCCAAGTTATGGAAGCCCCCGGAGGGAAGCTGTGAAGCCACGCCTTGTCTTTATCACGCAGTGAAAACGGTAATAGCTTCATCTTCAAAATTTCACCGGGTATTTCGCCGTAACGGAATGTAACACCTCCATTCGTCCTAAGGAATATAACTGTGGGTCCTGCCGGGGTCCCATGCCATATTTCACAGACAAACGACAGAATTACGTATGAATATCAAATCACGTTCTACTCACATCCTTGCTCAGAGCATTCTAGAGAAAGCATTTTAAGTTGTAAAAACTCAACAGAATGAATGTCCACTAAATATATAAGCCACACATTTATATATGTCACCAAGAATGTATACAAATACATAATGCTTAGGGCCTTAAGTCCTTAAAAATTGTTCTTTACAAATATACAACTTCATACATCGGCACGCAGGTCGGCCACACATGAAATTCAAGATTTCGCACGAACTTCAAGGGCCTTTAAGCAGCAAGGGCTTCGCTCCGCTCAATCCAATTCAACCCATCAGCACCTGCAGTTAGATATCCACCCTAAGAGCGGTAAACAAAGCAACGGTCAGCATTCATTGACCAATTATAATGACCCTACCCCTTACCCGGGGCAGTGGTTCCTTCCATGTATGCATTGCAATCACAACATCTAACTATTACAACAAGTATCACAATAGTATGACAAGCGCCTGCCTCCGCCAGACGCTCCGTGCACTCATGGCACATTACGGTGGGCCGGACTCCTTGGCACCACCATCGAGCATAGGTTTTTAACATGTGGGTTGGCCAGTCCTTGTCTACCAACACGCATGCTGGGGACATTCCGCCCATCCCACTCAGAGGTGCTAACCTCACGACAAACTTGAGCATTTAGATCGCATCTAGATCGACCCACCATTGTGGTGCAGCAAGCCGGGTCGGGGCCGCATCCGCCCATGCATTGCCACCAATCGATCTCTCACAACACAGGTCCATGTCAGCCTTTTCCTGTTGCTCAATTAGTCAATAGTGCAGATCTTGACGCGGGTCGACCTTCACTTTCTTGCTCCACACACAGCTCTCGTAGAGCCGCTTTCCAAATCAATACACACAATCTAAGGGCTCATCCCAAGCTTGCTAGGTATTCACAATTCACAAGCATCCATACAATACACGGAGTCTTCTCCGGTTCACAATATAAACATCACCAATCCAGACTACCCGTCCGGGTGGGCTTCACACAACATGCATATGTCGTACTACACACTTCCGGCTCTAAATACAGACTCAACTTGGAATCACTTACTCTATCCACCGCTTGGCGGAGGATTCCATGCTTATGCATAAAGTAGGACTTCGCTTTTCCAAGAAGGAGATCATTACCCTTGACGATCGCTTTGGAGCCATGAAACTCTAGCTAGATGGAAATCACCGCCACGACCTTGCCCCAACGAATCTGAACTAGGATCTCGATTCGGAACTCCGAAGCTCCTCCGCCAGCTAGCTTCCTTCTCCCGTTCCTTCTTTGCTCTCTCTTCTGCCCACTTCTTTGAGAAAGAGAAAAGGTTAAAGATGAATGGAGATTATCCATCCACTCTTAGCCTTATAACAGCAGGGAAGGTCCTGGACCCTTGGATCCAAGATGAGGGAAATGAACAGCCATGATTTGCCCAGAGATATCCATTTTTAGGCTGACGCGCCCTGTGACACGCCCGTGTCA
The DNA here is from genome assembly GCA_039583875.1 of Platanthera guangdongensis. Lineage (NCBI taxonomy): Eukaryota > Viridiplantae > Streptophyta > Magnoliopsida > Asparagales > Orchidaceae > Platanthera > Platanthera guangdongensis. The sequence continues at coordinate 101,592,353 of CM077151.1, forward strand.
CTGGTCGTGCCCCTTAAGCGGCGTACAAACCGCGTTATCCAGAACAGGACACAGCCATGTGACACGCTCGTGCCACATGGCTGACACGCCCGTGTCACTCAGTACACGCCCGTGTGGCATGGCGTGTCCCTCAATCGACACAGGACCAAGAACATACCGAAGAGAACACGGGTTCCAGACATGCCCATGTCGATGTTGATACGCCCGTGTTAACCAAAACATGGTCGTGTTCACTGACTCGAGTGCATTTCGTCGACCACTCGAGAAGTTCGTCGACCCGAGGAGGACACGCCTCAGACACGCACTCGGACATGCCCGTGCCACAAGGCGTGCTCCCTATCGAGAACTTCATCGAGTGCATTTCGTCGAGCACTCGACAAGCTGCTCAACCAAGCAGGATACGCCTTGAGACACGCCCATGTCCCAGGTCGTGTCGCGCAACCTGAACACAAATTTGGGATTTGGGGTATTACATGGAAGGTCCCGCATATCTCAGAAAATTCCAAGAGATGCATGTGTGGGTCCTCGCTGGGAAACCCGGAGAACTGAGCATTGCTGCGTATCATGTTCACAATGGTTGGTTTGATTTCAAACTGCAGATTAGTGATGGCGAGCCCAAAAGCCGGATACACACTCCCAATAGTGGGGGTAGTTCAGTATCTCATCGTGTGAGGCCTCGACCTATCTACCCCATTCTCATCAACATGCTGCACTCCACCAGCAACTCCATTCCCTCTCGGACCAACCCTATGCATCGTCTGTCCATGCTGGTTTCCAATGTTCTCATCAATGTTTGGCCCAAAGATGGGCTCTTCCCATCTTCCATTGCCTCCAACATAAATTAGATTGTGATCCATCTCTAGCCGAGCGTTTGCGGTACGCCTCCATGCTCGAGCGGTCCTCTCTATTTCAGGTTCGTAGGCAAGCAACTCTTCCGATCTTTGCCACTGCATACACTATATATGGCAACAAAACAAAAAAAATCAAAAACAATGACTCTTGAGTAACAACCTTCGACAACCCAGATCACATACGCCCGCACTCCCCGGCAACGACGCCAAAAACTTGATGCGTCGACAAGTGCACCAGTCGCTGTCAAGTAATAATTTGGTAACAGTTTCCCCGAATGTCGATCTCGATGGATTGCAGGAAGGGTACGTGATAGCGTCGTAGAAAGATCGTTACTAAGAGTTAAACGAAACAAGAGAAGGGGTTGGTTTTGGATTCCTAATTTTATCAAAACAAAAAAAAGAACTAATGCGGGTTGTAAACACTGCTTCACTTGGTGGATGGAACTAGTGCAGGCCGCTATGCCGTGCTTCGTGAGGCGAATGGATGGAGAGAAAGCGGATGGAGTGAACACACATGCGGAGTGTGAGGGTCGCAATCACCTCTTCAATCACCAACACTAGCCTTTGCTAGAGTGGTTTTAGTGCGTGAGTGAGTGGATGTGAATGGAGGTGAGTGCACCACAGCTAACAAAAGAGGATGTAATTAACCAAAACATACTTCATTCATAGACAAATAAAAGCAAGTTAAGGTTCATTATAAGATTTATAGTACAATCAACTATGGATATGAGGTATAATAAACCGAAAGGGGAAAGCCTAGCCGTGGTTCTTGGCCGGAGTGGTGGGTTGTTAGTCCAATTCACGTCTCTGACCGTGGTTGCTTCCGGAGGCAAATGGATTGTCAATCCACTTATCTTCCTCCGCCTTCTTCCCTTTCTTTCAAGCATTTCTCCCTTTTGCCCAAAGGAGTTGCACCGGAAGATCTCTGTTGCACGCTGTTGGTGGCCGAAAACTCTCCAAAATGTTGAAGATGGCTTCGGATTGCCAGCGAAAGCTTCCTGGGGGGTGGAGATGAGTGGATGACTTGCGGGGATGAGAAACGAAGCTTCGCGCATAGCAGCGGGGCGGAAAATGAAACTATGATGTCGTAATTCGCGGAGCATGGGTTTAAATATGCAACAAAAAAAACAGAGCGCACAATTAGGGGCGCACGACCAGCAGTCATGCGCATTGGATCCCCTGATCGTGCAATTAGCAATGGTAGAACTCCAGAAAAATAGAATCAACGCTCAGGAGCAGAGGCACAAGACCAGAGGTCGTGCACACTATGTCCAATGATCATGCGATTGCCCCAAATAGAACTTGGAAAGATGGAGAATAGTGTGCACGATTAGTGGCTCACAACTAGTGGTCGTGCGCTAGAGATCCAATGATCATGCACAGTATTCCTGTACCATTTGGGGTTCGATGAACAGACAGCACATGACCAACAATCGTGCACTAAGGAGTCCACTGACCGTGCGCGTGTAAAAATATACGATCAGTAGCCCTTAGGCGGAAACATTCCCAAATGATCCCGGAACACAAACACGGCCCCTGTACCTGCAGCAAAAACAGAAGTGCCACCGAAATGGCATTCCACTCCGATACAGAAAAACACCAAGTAGGGCAAAAGTATAAAATCTACGGAATCATACTGAAAATGGGCCAAAAGTGCACTTAACATGGAATGGACATAATAATAAATATGAACAATTATGGATCTAAAGTGTAGTTCATCATCGAGAAAACTAGCCCAGATTAGTCCAAAAATATGTATATAACTTGGACTCATCAATATTCGACGAATAGACGATACTCGACGAATAAGTCTAATTCGTTGAAACTGTTATTACAATACTCGACAAACTAATGAAAGATTCATTGAGTCTGTCATGACGAAACTTGACAGATTCAAACCAATTCATTGAAACCTTATGCTATACTCGATGAATATTTCCCTTAGTGTCTTCTGACCACTTACCTGATGACCCATATTCACAATATAGGCCTCAAAATGAAAATCCTTCACATCCAGAACATCATAGGATTGGTCCTTCACTCATATCACATATGAGCAAGGCTAACACAAACCTTTACAACTTCTCCAGTGCTCTTATATGCGACCCCATAAGACAATATTGTGTTGGCAGTGAGACTACATGTTTGATCTCTTCCAGATCACCATGGTAACACCAACAGTCTCCAACTTGATCTTGAAAGTATCAAACAAAAGCTTCACAAATAATGAGCGGCATCTAGCAATGTATCGTTGCTCCCCAAGCAATAAGAGTTTAAAACTCGAAAGCCATTGTGTCAAATATTTCAGTGTTGTCATTTCCCTTTGTCCCTTACATCCGGATAGAACTAGAGGTATAGACCGTGTCACCCTAATAATTGTTCAATCTAGGTTTCCTGATCTAGAATGGACTTTCAGAAATTGGTGAGCCCAATATCACATATTGACTCAACCAAGCATGACCATGCATTTCTCAGTCTCATTTCATCAACGGACCTATGGAGGCAACTCCTATCATATAGTAAGACAAATCTCATTATTTCCACATGCAAAACACTCAAATGATTCGTAATATACCTAATAACCACCTTTATCATCCAACTTTCTTAAGACTGGAATTTTGATAGCATCAAATCTTGCTCTTCCTCACTCAATGAGTGCTGTGACTTCAGGTCAAAGAACCACAAACACCGTTGCCACTTGAGACATACTTGTGACATGTTCATATAACAATCCACAAAGTATTCACATGTTGGGTCTATCCAGTACAACTTGTTCACTAATAAGTACCCGTGTGATGACTTGATACAATAATATCATGACCTGTGAGAACTGGTGATCAGTCAACATATATGCTAGTTTTAATGTATTATCATCACCCTCAGCTTTTAAAATGATACGTCGATCAGGGACCATTTAAGAATGAAGCTTCTAAGAACATAGGCTCGTACATTCAAGTCTCCACTTGACTCCTATGGAAGCAAACATTCTAAGGGCATTTTTACGTTAAATTAATCTATCATAATAGAAATTAATTTAAACAATAAAAGAACTTGCCATAAATATAAATTGAAATGTATAGTACTCTATTCATCAAATGAATTATCATAACAACCGATAAATATACAATCCAAAAGACTCCTACTAGAGTTGATCATTCAGGTATCTAATGCCCATTGATCTAACGTGACCATCATGTTTTCTCTATGCTAGAGGCTTTGCTAGTGGATCCATAATATTTTCTTCAGTTGGCACTCTGCAAATGTTCACATCTCCTAGATTGACAATCTCACGAATAAGATGGAAATGCCATAGTATGTGCTTGGAGCACTGATGATCTAGGTTCCGAAGGAAGTGCAATTACACCATTGTTGTCACAGTAGAGAACTACGGGATAAATAATGGTAGCAACTACATCTAACTCGCCAATGAATTTACTAATCCAGACAGCCTCCTTCGCCGCATTCGCAGCGACAATATACTCGGCCTCAGTAATAGAATCAATAACTGTCTCCTGCTTGGAACTCTTTCGGCTAACAACTCCTCCATTCAGGAAAAATATAAACCCTAAATGAGACTTTGAGTCATCCCTATCAGTTTGGAAGCTAGCATCCGTGTAACCCCTTACAACGATCTCTTCCTCTCCACCAAATACTAAGAACGTATCTTTACTCCTTCTTAAGTACTTTAGGATATTCTTGATAACAATCCAATGACTATCATAGGGATCAGACTGATACCTGCTAGTCATGCTCAAAGAATAAGGGACATCAGGTCAAGTAAATATGATTGCATACATGATTGACCCAATTACTAAAGCATGTAGAATCAACTTCTTGCGGTCCTTATCTTTACAAGATTAGGACGCTGGTCCTTAGAGAGACTCACACCATGAGATATGGGTAAGAATCCTTTCTTGAACTCAAGCATGTTGAACCATTTCAACACCTTCTCAATATATGTAGTTTGTGTCAAACCTAACAACTTCTTCGATTATCTCTATAGATCTTAATACCAAGTATATAAGTCACTTTGCCCAAATAATTCATAAAAAGTAGTTCCCTAGGTTGATCTTAATAACTTATAGGGTCAGTTTGTCATTTTTGATCAACAGTATGTCATCTACATACAATATCAGGAAGAGAACAATGCTCCCACTAATCCTCTTGTAAACACATGATTCATCCTCATTCTTGATAAAACCAAACTCTTTGATCTTTTCATTAAAATTAAGATTCCAACTTCAAGAAGCCTATTTTAATACATAAATGGATCTCTACAGCTTGCATATTTTAGCGACTTCACCTGGAGATACAAATCCCTTGGGTTGTGTAAGACCCCATTTATTTTTCTTCAGCACCGGGTCTTATGCCCACAATTGCCATTTTGCAGTAACACCAACACTCGGGGTGATATTTACTACAAAACACCGATCCTGCCGGCATTAGTGATCACCAAAGAAATAGAAATATCAACTAAGATAGATATAGTCAAGTCCACAAAAGTCACACATATATATGTAAGTGAGTACGAATCACAGCAAGTCCACAAAGATAATCAGAGTACTAAATAAATCAGTAAAGTAGAAATATAAATGGGCTATGTCTAGTACAACAAATCCTCACTACAATTCTCTCTCGCGAAAGCTAAGTAAAGCTAACACTCACGCAACTAGAGATTGGTGCTCCCGTACTAGATTGGCCCACCTGCATTAGCACCGTGCTCTGCTGGTGCTGCATCTCCTGTTGCTGCTCCTTGTCTCCCATTTAGAGCCCCTAAAATGTTTGGTCCACCAACCGTTAGTCAAAAGACTAATCTTGATATCCCCCACCCCTCCCCAAGTGGATCCTAGGCATCGTGCGAGAGGAATGATAGGAAAGCTATGATGGTGGAGAGTAGGAATAAGGCACGTGACGGTGGAGATATCTAGCAAGTATATTGTAACTTATAGTACTATAAAAGGAAATGCAAGCTAGCGGTTCTATAACAATAGAGCAGTAATAAAGTGTAAAAGTAAAGTGCACCGTAAAGAAAATTAACAAATAAATAATTAACCTTAACTTATATGAATGTCCATATAAACATTTATGTTAAGGGGGTATTTTGCAAGGCTCCCATCGTATAAGCTATCTCATAATACTTTATACGATGGGGTGTCCGGTTTAATGCAAGTATGAGTGTTATGATATGTTATGCAATGAATCATGCAAGTGCAAAACACACACGACTCTATGCGCACAGATCTTAGTTCCCCCATTTTGGAAACTAGCTTCACTCCCAGGAGCCTCTGTAGTGCCCAACAGATACAATGGGTCTGGCCACCCCACTCCTAGGCAGGTATTCACACTACCAGGCCTAGCCCTTATGTACGCCTCTGAAGGACACACCAGAGTCACCACGTACTATGCTGACCAACTGCCAGTCTTTTCCTTATCTAAGTACAAACCGTACCCAACGATTCATTGTATTGACGCCGGTGTGAACGACCGTCAAATACCGATGACCAACCACTTTATACTCATGCATACATGAATTACCGAGCCATTAGCTCCCCAAACTAACCTGTCCGTTACAACTACCTTCCGAGCCTTCGGCTCATCGGTCTGACTTGCCCATGCCACAACGACCGAGCCTACCGCTCGGATAACCTAATCAAACTAACCTCCCAAGTCACCGGTGTGAGTAAAAGTGATGTCCTAGTATATCTAATTGCTCTTTAACATTTTAATCTTACTGTTTGAGGTTAACCTTGGACTACCCAGGGCATTCCCTGTGAAGGGCTCTCAGGGGCACTAGGAACTACGATGTGTTGAAACCCAAAGCTCCCTTTCGCAAGTTACTTATTATTATTGGTAACTACCCATGTTCAAACCCTCTTAGCATTACACCTGGGGGACTATTTATAGATTAATCTTGGGGGGGGGTATAGGTTACTATCTATCTTTGGCAAGCGAGTTCCAAGGGATACTCGCCCATACTTGTGAGTTGCTCGACCATACTCGCTCAAGCTCGCCTCTGCTCACCTCTGCTCGCCTTGCTCGCCTAAGCTCTCCTTTGCTCGCCTCTACTCCCACAAGCTCGCCTCTGCTTGCCTAATGGTCCGAGAATATCCGTCTGCTGGGGTACTTCTGGTCTCGACAAATTACGAGTTATAAAATGTTACCTTATTTCAACAATTTTATTGTGTGCAGACCTAACGAGCTACATGATGTGCATGAATAGTGATACTACAAATAATCATCCAAATAGCCTAAGATTATTATTGGGGGTCTATCATGATACTTTATGAATAAATCCAGAAGATTGTAATTTTCCTGCTTTATTTGGTATTTATTATATTTTCTACAAAATCTGGCCACCTATGCTTTTGAACATCAAATACAACTTTCTGAGAAGATGTGGTCTTAACAAAATTATGACATACTAATAACATCCAAATAATAGTAAATACCAAAAATTCCATTTTTTCCAAGATGGACTTGACCTTCAACAAATTATTTGATAAATAGCCACAATATTAACATAAATAGGGGAAAATTAGAATCAACCTTCAAAAAATTCTGAGAAAATTATTAGATGATAAATGTGACCAGAAAAGGCTACTAACCAAGAATTATAATTTTCCAACACCATTTGGTCACATAAATGAATTATATTATAATATTCAACTTAAGGCACTTTGTGAAGCATCGTATATAAAACTTCTTCCAATATTTTTATAAAAATTCTTAGATCATGATTATGTACTAAACTATTCCGTGACCATGTTTCACAATTTACCAGTAAGCATATAACTCTAAAATAATTATTTTTTGTATTTAAATCAATCTTATGGTTGTGAATTAAGTACTAAAATTATCAATCAAAATTCATAGCAAAATTATCAGTGAACAATAAAGCTCACTTCCAAAGTTTCATGAGCATGCAAGATTATATAAACATAAAATTTCATTTTTAAATAAAGTGCTCTAATTAATCTTTAATTAAATCAGAAGGGATAAATGTTCCTAAAAATTCCAGTAAAATTATCCAAGGCTTATTACCACCCTATGAGTTAGTCTACCAATATTCAAGTTAATCTAAGGACATATGACCCCATGTCCTTCTCAATACTCAAAGGGCAAAGCTTGTTTGTACTACGGTTTGTGGACATATCCACCCCAAACCACTCAATTTCTCTTGAGAGGGTGTTTTAGGTGACTTCAAGCCAGTGGCAAGGTTTCACCATATTTGGATGAGAATTATACACCCTAACCATCAAACAACCTTTGCCCTAATTTATCCTTAAGGGACCAAACTTTGGTCAAACCAATTCCTACCCAAATCAACCAATACCTACCTCAACACCATTCGACGATCAAGTGTTAATTCATCGAGTATGGCGCAAAGTTCGTCGAGTATGACTCTTTTGTTGTCGTCTTTATTGACGATATCTTAGTATACTCCAAATCGGAGGCAGAGAATGAGACTCATTTGCGATTGGTGTTGCATGTGTTGAGAGAGAACCAGCTTTATGTAAAGTTCTCAAAGTGCGAGTTCTGGTTGGAGAAGGTGGCATTTCTGCTCCATGTGATTATTGGTAATGGGGTGGCAGTGGATCCTGCAAAAGTGGAGACCATCAGAGATTATCCAGTTTTGAGAACCGTGGCGGAAGTCCAAAGTTTCCTTGTACTAACCGGGTACTATAGAAGGTTTGTGGAATACTTTTTGCAGATAGCTCTACCCCTCACTTCTCTAACTCGTAAGGATCAGAAGTCTGTGTGGACTCAAGAGTGCAATCTGGCATTTGACACCGTAAGGAAACACTGATGACAACTCCAATCCTAAGTCTGCATAAAGGGACTGAAGGATTTCAGATTTTCAGAGATGCATCAGGATGTGGGCTTGGTTGGGTGTTGGTGCAACATGGCAGTGTCATAGCTTTTGGGTCTAGGCATTTGAAGCCTCACAAGATGAATTACCCCATCCATGACTTGGAATTGGCGGCGGTAATTTTTGCACTAAAGTTGTGGCGGCACTATGTGTATGATGCGAAGGTGGAGATCTTCACAAACCACAAAAGCCTGAAGTATGTTCTAGACCAAAAGGACTTGAATATACGGCAGTGCAGATGGGTCAAATTCCATGGTGACTACGAAGTGGCAATTCAGTATATGTCAGGTAAAGCCAATGTGGTGGCAGATGGCTTGAGTAGGAAATACTCCGGTCAAGGGAATTGGATCGAAGCTCATGATGAGTGGTTGATGCGGGACTGTGAGTCCCTTATCATTGAGTGCGTAGCAAGAGTCGAGTCAAGCATGGCTCGATTGAACTAGATCAAGTTACAAAATGACTTATCCGATCGCATACGGGAAGCGACTGGTTTGGAAGAAGAGTTGCAGCCATTTGTGGTGGAAGGACAAACGAACGAGGGTAGCGCCTGAGAGATGATTACCGGGATTTTGAGGAAGGACGAAAGGATTTGTGTACCACAGTTTGGCAAGCTCCGTAAGGAGTTGATGTTTGGGATCACTTTACAAAGTACTCCATTCACCCGAGCTGTACGAAGATGTACGTGGATATGAATAAATCCTTTTGGCGGACTGGTTTGAACCGTGATATAGCTTTGTACATGAGTCAGTGTCAAACATGCACCTTAGTGAATGCCTAGTGTCAGAAACTGGCTGGGTTCTTGAAGCCTCTTCTAATTCCCAAATGGAAGTTTGATGACATCTCCATGGATTTTCGGCATGGCTTACCTCGATCGCAGCAGGGAAATATCGTGATTTGGGTGATTGTGGACCGCTTGAACAAAGTGGCCCATTTCATCCCAAACCATAAAGAGGACAGCGTGGAGAAGCTGCTAGAGTTGTATGTCCGCAACATTGTGCGACTACATGGAATTCCTAAGAGTATAATTAGTGACCACGATTGACGATTCACGTCCAAAGACTGGAGGTTGGTTCAGAAAAGTCTAGGCACAAAGCTTAAGTTCAGTACATTGTTCCATCCCCAAACTAATGGACAAACAGAAAGAACGAACCGTACAATGGAGGATATGCTGAGAATGTGTACTCCTGACTTTGTGAAGAAGTGGGAAGATCACCTCTTCATGGTATAGTTCGCCTATAAAAATAGTTACCAAGTAAGCATAAAGATGGCGCCATACGACGCTTTGTATGGAAGGCGGTGTCGAATGCCAATTTCCTGGATTGAGGCGGGAGACACCAAAATTTTGGGAAAATAAGTGGTGGCCGATGCATACGAGTTGGCATGAACCATTCAGGAGCGCATGAAGGTTGCCCAGGACCGACAAGCAAAGTATTTTAATGCTCGCCATAGCAATGTGGAGTTTGCGGTATGAGACTGGGTCTATCTCAAGATCAAGCTGTTCAAAGGCATTTCGCGGATTCGCAGACTCAAAAAGTTGAGTCCGAGGTTTTTGGGTCCGTTCGAGGTTATAGAACTCATCGGAGAAGCATCTTACCAGTTGGCATTGTCCACAGAATTGAGTGGATTACACGATGCCTTCCATGTCTCCTTCTTGAGGAAAGCCTTGGTGGAGGCTAGTGTGGTGATCGAACCGGCGACAGTGCCGATAGAAGAGGACTTGAGGACGAAAGTCCGTCCGGTGGGCTTAAAGGATTCAAAAGTTCGGCAGTTACGGAACATAGAGGTGAAGCTCGTAAAGGTGCATTGGGACAACTACGGGAGGGACAAGTTCTCTTATGAGCGAGAACACACCATGCGCGAAGAGTATCACGAGTTGTTTGTATAATGTTGAGTGAAACAGTGTTAGGTTTGTTTCAACTGTATTTTAAGGCGTTGCAATATTTTTCTTACTGTTTTGTTGTTGTAATAATGTTTAAATTTGTTGTAACAATTTTTTTGCTATCTTCCGGTCTGAAGAATAATTTTGAGGATGAAATTCTTTTAAGGGGCGCGGAGTTGTAACACCCCTATTTTCAGAGCGAGTCTCTGGAAGCTATCGCCCGACGGTAGTAGGTATCACCCGGTGGTAGCTTATCATTGAGTGGCCAGGAATTGAGAGTGTTGAGTGGCCAGGCGTTGAGAGCATTGAGTGTCCAGGAGTTGAGAGTGTTGAATTCTAGCGCGCGACGTTAGCTAGGTACCACTCGTCGTTAGCATCGTTTCGTCGACCGTCGAACAAACATCCTGTTCATCGAGCGCTGGAAGTTTACCGCCCGACGATAGTAGGTATCGTGTGGTGATAGCCCTGATTCGTCGAACGTCGAAAGTAGGACCCCGTTCATCGAGCGTAGAGTTCTCGAGAAAGACGCTACCGTGCGGAATTTGTCTTATCGCCGGCGTTAGTGCGACATTATTTTCTGTTTGAGTGCTCGGGAAATTACCTCTCGGCGGTAGATAGTTACCGCCCGGCGGTAGCAGACGGAAGAAGTTCTGTTGTTTGCCTTTTTAGCCATCCGATTTCTTCTAAGATTTGATGCTAAGGCCCAAGACTCTCCTCCAGAGTGCTTATATAGGGCTGAACTGTTATTTATCCTAATCTTTCTCTTTTGGGAAGGGAGAGTTAGGGTTTTGAGGAGAATGGAGGGAGGAGGAAGAAGAGAGCTTTCTTCCCCCATTGACGGAGCTTCAAACCTCTGATCGTCATTCCGAGGCCAGATCTGGGTAGAGGACTTGGAGACGCTCATTTTCATATGTTCAAGACAAGGGTTTCATGGCTAAGAAGAGTTGTCGTAATGTAACGACAATTCTCCTCTCGGTTATCGGATGCGTGCATGACATCTTTTACTTTTCTTGATTTTATTTTAAGCATATAGGCACCAGATCTCTCAAATGAGATGGATTTGGGTTGTCATGGTTCAATAGGAGCCACTGGGTCGATTGTGTCCGTCCCCGACATGATTTTGCAATAGAAATCTGCTCTGTTATTGGATTAGGCATTGCGGGTGAAGCCATAGTCGCGACCGTTAGTCCGAATCGGTGATGATGTATAGTGGCAAGACTCCATTGATGATGTTGTATGTCCCCCCTCATTTCGTGTGAGTACGCATATGCGGAACCAGACAAGGTTAGCTTCGTTGTGATGGTAGATGGTTTCATTGGGGCACGATAACGTTCATCGGAACCAGACAAGGTTAGCTCCGTTGTGACGGTAGATGGTTTCCTTGGGGCACGGGGATGCTATGGTACGAACCGTATATTTGGGAGGGAAAGGCATGGGATTGAGATGTGCTAAGGCATGATTTGTCTCTGCGGTCGACTCGCTAGCACGTGATGTTGCAAAGACATGTGTGGAGAGTGTCTCAGTGAGACAAATCCCCTTCTGTGGAACTGACTAGAATGCCGAGCTTTGGGCAAGCCTAGACGATTCCAGCTAGGTCCCACAGGGTGTCCTTTGGTGGACTTGATCCCGATATTGGAGTCGGGCCTGGGTCGTCGCGAACAGGTGGGTTCTAGGAAGGTTTCTTATCGATTTGTTTGTGTGGCAACTTGTTTACCATTTGGGGGATTTTAGAGTACTCTTATGTTTGAGGTTTGTATGCCGTTTGAGGGAATTTAGAGTACCCTTGTGTTTACGGCTTGAACGCCGATGGGGAAATTGAAAGTACCCGATGTGATGATGTGTTATAAGCATATGCTTTAGGGTGCCTTAGGTGAAACCCGGGATACATTCATGCTGCATTGTAGGCCCCTTTTATTATATGCTCAACATAGAATTGTGTTTGATGTATGAGACATCCAAACCTGTTTTATAGCTTTAAATGTTATTTTATTTTGCACACGAAGTGCTGACCTGCAGGTGATGGAGTGCCCCGAGGTCTGCTAGGGATGGGCGGGAGGAGATGTGTTGGTTACACAGTTGAGGTCAGCCTTTCCTGAACCACGTTTCAACCAAATTTTTACAAGGCAAGGAGCGCAAGCAGGAGCAAGCTTGCCGGATAAAAAGGACTAAGCCACATAAAGTGATCTTTCTATTATTTGCATGTATTCTGATTGAATGTTATACTCCATGAAATGTAATCCGGCTTGCATGCCAATGTAGCTTAGGAGTGCATGCACGCGTTACTATTGTTTAATGATGCTTAAGTCTTGTACTTATGATGTGTAAGGCCCTAAGGCCATTTTTATACTCTTGGTTTGGTGGATAACTTCTAGTCTTGATTGTGTGTTTCTGCTGCTGATGTCTGAGTTTTGAGTTTGGGTAGTTTACATACCATTTTTTAAAGCTGAAGCAGTGGAGTATGTATGTTATGGGGCCCCGGCCGGACCCATATTATACGGTCATTACAGGGGAGGTGTTATAATTTGGTATCAGAGCTAGGTTAGTGTCCAAGGTATGTCTTCATGGACGAATGTCCTAAATGAATTCCGTTAAGAAGTTATCCACATAGGAGTATCGCGGGACCGTGAGTTTCCTTGTGTCTAGTTGTGCAATTAGAAGCAAGCTGAGTTTGCGAGTTTCATGTTGGAAGGCGATGCCGAGCTGTGTTGGGTGAGCCATAGCAGTCGCCAGTTTCCTGGACGCACCTTGACCATGAAGGAGTTTGGGAATGCTTTCTTGAAGAAGTATATTCCCGTGTCGACAAGGCTAGCCCTTCAGAGGAAGTTTCTGCACTTGGTGTAGCGGGATAAGATAGTGGACGAGTATGTTCAGAAATTTACTCGGTTGGGTCGTTATGCTGGAACGACCATGGCTGATGATGTGGAGAGGGACAACCTCTTCTACCACGGACTGAGGGAGAATCTGAGACAACCCCTCATATCTATGAAGAATGCCGAGTTCAATGAGTTGGTTGAGTCTTCCAGAACGTTGGAGAGCGATTTGGAGAAAACCCAACGATGGAAGGATTTTGCTGTCAAATAGGGGGAAGGAATTCCTTCTCATTCGCAAGGAAAATATGAAGGAAGTAGGTGGAAAAAGAAGCCCCGTCCCTACAAGAATTGGGAGAAGGATAGTGTGATGTCGAGGGGGTCTCGCTTCAAGGGACTACGATCATGCTACCAGTGTGGAAAACGGGGCCACATAGCTTGTTTCTGTACTGAGGGTGGCGCGGAGCAGGAGCCGAGACAAGAACAGTCGGTGCGCTCCAGGCCCAACACAGCAGAGAAAGGAAAGATGGCAGCGTCTTGCGTTTCTTGTTTCCAACTCTTGCAGCAAAGTGCGTATAACCTTGGGCAGCGGGAAATAATCCGCCAACCCGATGTGGTGGCAGGTATGAAACTTTGAGTTAATCTTTTATCTTACACTTTCAAGATCATTTATGTATGTTGCCAATGTTTTAGGATTTGTGTTAGTTTCTGGGTACACCGCTAGGGTATTGTTTGATACGGGAGCGTTGCACTCCTTCCTTGCGAAAAGCTTTATCCGGAGGATTGAAGTTGAGTTGTTCCCGGCGGACGCAGAGCTGAAGGTGCGCATGCCCAATGGGTCATCCATGAATACTGGGGCGAAGGGGCGCATTTGTTGGAGTCTAGACAGAGTTGACTTCACGTTGGTAGCGGTGGTTTTACCGTTGGTTGAGTTCGATTTAATATTGGGAATGGACTGGATTGCAGAGCAACGTGCCAGTATTGACTGCCAATCTAAGGTGGTGACCTTGAGAAGTGAAGGGCATGAAGAAGTTAAGTTTGAGGGCCTTAGTGGAGTGGTCTGCTCCCTGATTTCTGCCATGCAGTTGTTGCGAGCAGTTAACTAGGGAGGAGTAGCTCATGAAGCATTGTTGGAGGTTCTCCTTTCCAGGCTGCCATTTAGAGATGTGCCGGTAGTGGCAGAGTTCGAGGATGTGTTTTTTGAAGAGCTTCCTGGAGAACCTATCGACAGGAGATTGATTTCTCGATTGAGTTACTACTAGAGGCTAGGCGTGTGTCACGTCCCCCTTTTAGGATGACACAAAAAGAGTTGGCCGAACTCAAAGTTCAGTTGTAGGAACTGTTGGAGCAGGGGTATATTAGACCCAGTTCTTCACCTTGGAGGGCGCCAGTGTTGTTTGTGAAGAAGAAAGATGGTAGTATGCAGTTGTGCATAGACTACCGAGAGTTGAATAAACTGACTGTCACGAATAAGTATCTGATTCCTCAGATAGATGAACTGTTCGACCGGCTGGTGCGGTCAGTGGTGTATTCTAGTTAGACTTGAAGTTAGGATACTATCAGTTGTGGATTCGAGATGAGGACATACCCAAGATGACTTTTGGAATGAGGTATGGTCATTTCGATTTCTCGGTGATGTCGTTCAGGCTGATGAACTTACAATCATTATTCATGGATCTGTGAATTGAGTATTTCGTGAGTACTTGGACTCTTTTGTTCTCGTCTTTATTGATGATATCTTGGTATACTCCAAATCGGAGGCGGAGCATGAGACTCATTTGTGATTGGTGTTGCAAGTGTTGAGACAGAACCAGTTTTATGCAAAGTTCTCAAAGTTTGAGTTCTGGTTGTAGAAGGTGGTATTTCTAGCACATGTGATTAGTGGTGATGGGGTGGCAGTGGATCCTGCAAAAGTGGAGGCCATCAGAGATTAACCAATTTTGAGAACCGTGGCAGAAGTCCGAAGTTTTCTTGCACTACCGGGTACTATAGAAGGTTTGTGGAAAACTTTTCGCGGATAGCTTTACCCCTCACTTTTCTAACTCGTAAGGATCAGAAGTTTGTGTGGTCTCAAGAGTGCAATCAGGCGTTTGACACCCTGAAGGAAAGATTGATGACAGCTCTAATCCTACGTCTGCCTAACGGGACTGAAGGATTTCAGATTTTCAATGACGCATCAGGATGTGGGCCGGGTTGCGTGTTGGTGCAACATGACAGTGTCATAGCTTTTGGGTCTAGGAAGTTAAAGCATCACGAGAGGAATTACCTCGTCCATGGCTTGGAATAGACAGCGGTAAGTTTTGCACTAAAGTTGTGGTGGCACTATGTGAATGGTGCGAAGGTGGAGATCTTCACGGACCATAAAAGCCTGAAGTATCTTCTAGACCAAAAGGACTTGAATATGCGGCAGCGCAGATGGGTCGAATTCCTTGGTGACTATGAAGTGGCGATTCAATATAAGCCAGGTAAAGCCAATGTGGTGGCAGATGCCTTGAGTAGGAAATACTCTGGTCATGGGAGTTGTATCGAAGCTCATGATGAGCGGTTGATGCGGGACTGTGAGTCCCTTGGCATTGAGTGTGTAGCAAGAGGCTAGCCAAGCATGGCTCGATTGAACTGGATCGAGTTACAAAATGACTTATCTGATCGTATATGGGAAGTGACTAGTTTGGATGAAGAGTTGCAGCCATTCATGGTGGAAGCGAAAACGGGCGAGGGTAGCTCCTGGGAGATGATTAATGGGATCTTGAGGATGGACAGAAGGATTTGTGTACCGCAGTTCGGCAAGCTCTGCGAGAAGTTGATGTTTGAGGCTCACTTTACGAAGTACCCCTTACACCTGGGCAGTACGAAGATGTACTTGGATATGAAGAAATCCTTTTGGTGGCCTGGTTTGAAGCGTGATATAGCTTTGTATGTGAGTCGGTGTGAAACTTGTACCTTAGTGATGGCCGACTGTCAGAAGCCGGGAGGGTTCCTGAAGCATCTTTCGATTCGCGAATGGAAGTTTGATGACATCTCCATGGATTTTGTGCAAGACTTACCTCGATCGCAGCAGGGAAACGATACGATTTGGGTGATTATGGACCACTTGACCAAAGTGGCCCTTTTTATCCCAAACCGGAAAGAGGATAGCATGGAGAAGCTGGTAGAGTTGTATGTTCGCAACATTGTGCGACTACATGGAATTCCTAAGAGTATAATTACTGACTGCGATGGACGATTCACGTCCAAAGACTGGAGGATGGTTCAGAAATGTCTGTGCAAGAAGCTTAAGTTCGGTATGACATTCCATCCCCAAACTGATGGACAAACAGAAAGAACGAACCATATAATGGAGGATATGCTGAGAATGTGTACTCTTGACTTTGGGAAGAAGTGGGAAGATCACCTCTTCATGGTAGAGTTCGCCTATAACAACAGTTACCAAGCAAGCATAAAGATGACACCATACAAATCTTTGTATGGAAGGTGGTGTCGAACGCCAATGTCTTGGATTGAGGCGGGAGACACCAAACTTTTGGGAAAGAAGTGGTGGCCGATGCATGCGAGTTTTTGCGAACCATTCAAGAGCGTATGAATGTTTCCCAGGACCGGCAAGCAAAGTATTTTAATGCTCGCCATAGGAATGTGGAGTTTGCGGTAGGATACTGGGTCTATCTCAAGATCAAGCCGTTCAAAGACGTTTCGCGGATTCACCCACTCAAAAAGTTGAGTCCAAGGATTTTGGGACCGTTCGAGGTTATAGAATGCATCAGAAAAAAAGCTTACTGGTTCGCATTGTCGACAGAATTGAGTGGATTACACGATATCTTCCATGTCTCCGTCTTGAGGAAAGCCTTGGTGGAGGCTAGTGTGGTGAATGAACCGGCGACGGTGCTGATAGAAGAGGACTTGAGGACGAAAGTCCTTCCGGTGGGCTTAGAGGATTCAGAAGTTCGGCAGTTATGGAACAAAGAGGTGAAGTTCGTAAAGGTGCGTTGGGACAACTGCGGGCGGGACGAGTTCTCTTTGGAGCGAGAACAAACCATACACGAAGAGTATCCCAAGTTGTTTGTATAATGTTGAATGAAACAGTGTTAGGTATGTTGCAACTGTATTTTAAGGCGGTGCAACATTTTTCTTACTGTTTGGTTGTTATAATAATGTTTAAATTTGTTGCAACAATTTTCTTGCTGTCTTATAGTCCGAAGACTAATTTCGAGGACGAAATTTTTTTAAGGGGGAGGAGTTGTAACACCCCCATTTTCAGATAAAGTCTTTGGAAGCTAACGCCCGATAGTAGTCGGTATCGCCCGACGGTAGCTTATCCTTAAGTTGTCAGGCATTGATCGCATTGATTGTCCAGGCATTGAGAGCGTTGATTGGCCAAGCGTTGAGAGCGTTGAATGCTAGCGCGCGGTGTTAGCTAGGTACCGCTCGGCGTTAGCCCCGTTTCATCGACCATCGATGGAAAGTCCTATATCGAGAGCTGGAGGTTTACCGCCCGACGATAGTAGGTATTGCACGGCGATAGCCATGATTCGTCGAACGTCAAATGTAGGACCCCGTTCGTCGAGCGTAGAGTTATCGAGAAAGATGCTACCGCACGACATTAGTCTTATCTCCGGCGTTAGCGTGGCAATATTTTCTGGCCGAGTGCTCAGGATATTTCTGCTCGGTGGTAGATAGTTATCTCTCGGCGGTAGCAGATAGAATCAGTTTCGTCGTTTGGCTTTTTAGCAGTCCGATTTCTTCTAATATTTGATCCTAAGGCCCAAGACTCTCCTCTAGAGTGGTTATATAGGGCTGAACCGTTGTTTCTCCTCATCTTTCTCTTTTGGGAAGGGAGAGTTAGGGTTTTGAGGGGAAAGGAGGGAGGAGGAAGAAGAGAGCTTTCCTCTGCCATTAACGGAGCTTCAGTCCTCCGATCATCGTTCCGAGGACAGATCCGGGTAAAGGACTTGGAGGAGCTCATTTTCATCCATGCAAGACAAGGGTTTCATGGCTAAGAAGAGGAGTCGTAAGGTAACAATACTTCTCCTCTCGGTTATAGGATGCGTGCCTGACATCTTTTCCTTTTCTTGATTTTAGTTCAAGCATATAGGCACCAGATCTCTCAAATGAGAGGGATTTGGGTTGTCATGGATCAAGACGAGCCACCAGGTCGATTGTGTCTATCCCCGACATGATATTGCATTATAAATCCGCTCCGTTAGTGGATTAGGCATTGTGGGTGAAGCCATAGTTACGACCGTTAGTCCGACACGGTGATGATGCATAATGGCAAGACATTATTAGTGATGTTGTATGTTCACCTCCCCTCATTTCACTTGAGTACGCATATGCAAAATCGGACAAGGTTAGCTCCGTTGTGACGGTAGATGGTTTCCTTGGGTCACAGTAACGTTCATCGGAACCGGACAAGGTTAGCTCCGTTGTGACGGTAGATGGTTTCCTTGGGGCACGGGGATGCTACGATATGAACGGTGGATTTGGGCAGGAAAGGCGTGGTATTGTGATGTGCTAAGGCGTGATTTGTCTCTGCGGTAGGCTGGCTAGCCCGTGACATTGCAAAGTCATGTGTGGAGAGTGTCCCGGCGAGACAAGTCCCCCTTCTGTGGAACTCACAAGAATGCCGAGCTTTGGGCAAGCCCGGACGATTCAAGCTTGGTCCCGTTGGGTCTCCTTCGGGGAACTTGATTCCGATAGTGGAGTCGGGCCTGGGTCATCGCGAATGGGTGGGGTCTAGCAAGGTTTCTTATCGGTTTGTTTGTTTGGCGGCTTGTATGCCGTTTGGGGGAATTTAGAGTACCCTGGTGTTTTTTCGGTTTGTATGCCATTTGGGGGAATTTAGTGTACCCTTGTGTTTGTGGCATGAACGCCGATGGCGATATTGGAAGTACCCGATGTGATGATGTGTTAGAAGCATATGCTTTAGGGTGCCTTTGGTGAAACACTGGATTGCACTCATTCTGTATTGTAGGCCCCTTTTATTATATGCTCAACATAGAAACTTGTTTGTTGTATGAGACATCCAAACCTATTTTATAGCTTTACATGTTATTGTATTTTGCATACGAAGTGCTGACCTGCAGGGTGATGGAGACCCCCGGGGTACGCTAGGGATGACCGGGAGGAGATGTGTTAGTTACTCAGTTGAGGTTAGTCTTTGCTGACCAACGTTACAACCAAATTTTTACAGACAAGGATCACAAGCAGGAGCAAGCTCGCAGGCCAAAAAGGCCTAAGCTGTATGAAGTGATCTTTCTATTATTTGCATGTATTCTGATTGAATGTTATGCTCCATGAAATGTAATCCGACTTACATGCCGAGGTAGCTTAGGAGTGCATGTGCACGTTACTTTTGTTTAATGATGTTTAAGTCTTGGACTTATGATGTGTAAGTCCCTAAGGACATTTTGATACTCTTGTTTTGGTGGATAACTTCTAGTGTTGATTGTATGTTTCCGCTATTGATGTGTGAGTTTTGAGTTTGGGTAGTTTACATATCATCTTTTAATGTTGAAGCTGTGGAGTCTGTATGTTGTGGGGGCCCGACCGAACCCATATTAAACGGTCATTACAGGGGAGGTGTTACAGTTCTAGCCTTTGGCAAAGAGTTCGACGAATGACGTTTGACGAATGCTGGCCTTTGGTGCAGAGTTCGTCGAGCTGAGTTCAACGAATGACGTTCGATGTTCTGGCCTTTGGCGCAGGGTTTGTCTAGCTGTGTTCGATGAATGACATTCGACGAATGCTGGCCTTTGGCGCAGAGTTCATCGAGCTGAGTTTGATGAATGAAGTTCGACGTTCTGGCCTTTGGCGCAGAGTTCGTCGAGCTGAGTTCAACGAATTACGATTCGATGAATGCTGGCCTTTGGTGCTGAGTTTGTCGAGCTGAGTTCGGCGAATGCCCGTACTGAGTCCAATGTTGACTTGCTGAATTCTGAAATGAAAGCTTTGGGTCTGCGGATAGTGACAAGAGCTATTCTATTTATCTCCTCCAGTATAAATAGGAAGTTTTAGTGTTTTTTGTTGATGGTTCCTTTTTCTTTCTGTCTAAGCACACGAGCCAATATTATGCGATAAGAAGATAACCCTAGAAACTCGACGGAAGTGTTTCGTCAATCTCGTCACCGATTTTGATCCCGATCCTAGCGAGTGTCGCCACCACCTCTCCTACAATAGATCTAGCAATTTGTGGAGACGCTGAGTGTCCTCTACCGACCTTGCGCTTGTGTGACAAGTTGTTGTGGGTTTTCCCGATCGTGTGGATTACTTATGAGGCGTGGATATACTTTATGCACTCAAGACTCTAGCCGCTGTGTGGCCGACCCGATGCTTCTGGAGTATCTAGGTTGAGTTCTGACTCAATCCCTCAAAGGTAATTTTTATTACAGCATGCTTTACTTCTTGATTCATGAATATTTAAAGATCCGAACTCGTTTGGGTTTTCCCTGTTCTTATTTCCGCTGCATGCAGAAGTGTTGTGCCATCACCAAAAACTCAACAAGTTTGTCTAGAATTAGGCATTAGTTTGAAAATTGTAATCTTTGAGTGAAGCGGGCATAAATTCATTTTATAGAAGAAATGTAAACATAGATCTAGTAATATGAAGTATATAAAAACAAAGATCTAGGCTTTTCATAAGTGATAGCTTAACAAAAATGAATTTTTATGAAGAAGATGATGAATAGTAGTTTATGTGTTTTTTTTAAAATTTGTTAAGACAAATCATGAAGAATTGATCCATGTGTGATATCCAGTAAGTAGGGCTGTTGATTAGAGGAAGTTGATAGTGGGGGATAGATCTGATTTACACTAGGGGGGGGGGGGTGAATAATGTATGTTAAAAACTTTAATTTACTTTTTATAGTGGATTTAAAGTATATATATATATATATATATATATATATATATATATATATATATATATATATATATATATATATATATATATATATATATATATATATATAAGAATCACAGCACACAAATAAGGAAAATAAAACAATCACAGACGACACAAGGAAATATAGTGGTTCCCAAATAAATCTGGGTACATCTACTCTTCTACCACCCTGATAGGAATCCATGATAGGTTTTTGATCAGGTGCCCTGCCACGAGAAGATCTATTCTCCAAGGGAGATCTCGCAACCCTTTGATCTTTTGATCAGGTGCCCCAAAACCAATCGAAGTCTTTTGATCAGGTGACTTAAGAACCAAGAGATTTAACTTTTGAAGGGAGTTAAAAACCTTGTACATAGTTTATGAAATAAACTAAAAGTTGATGATGTCTTCTCTGTCAAGATTCTCCAAGAAGACTAGTGGATAGATGTTGAAGCAAAAAGCTCCCCCTGTGTTGAGTAGAATTTATGATCGAGGGAGAAGATTTTCTTTAGGGTGAAGGCCTTCAAGAATTTTGTTTCTCTCCAGTAGCAATTTCAGACTAGTGTAGAATTTGTTGTCCCTTGGAGAGTCAGAAGCAAGTAATCAAAAATCTCTATGTCTGTCTGTATATGTCTGTGTAAATATGTCCCCTCACTGAATATGCAGCAATTTTTTGAATATATATTTTCTGAGAAGAATTCAAACATTTGAATTTTAAAAACATTCCTTGAATAGTCTGAAGAATCTCTGAGAATTTGTAATGGCTGTATTCAAATATTTAGAATAAAATCATTTCTTAACTCCCTTGGTAATTAATTAGAATAATAACTCTGTGAAAATTCCATATTTAATGCTGGCAGAAACACCTATATTCATTAAGAATATTTAGCATTAAATACCAGAGTATAATAGACTGAAATTAAGCCTGAAATCATTCTGCCTCTGAATAAAAATAACTGCCTAATCACTGCAGAGAATTAGTCGAACTGAACAAAACCTTCATCGATCTGAGCTTGGAGTTCGTCGAACTGAAAATGTTATTCGTCGAGCTGAGCTTGGCTATCATCGTGCTGAGCTGTAGAGCTGAGATAGAGTTCGTTGACTGAAGCACAACTTTCGTAGAGCTAAGCTCAGTGGTAGAACTCTGATTCGTCGAGCTAAGCACGACGTTCGTCGAATGCAGATCTGCTTTCATCGAACTGAATTCTTCATTTGTCTGACTGCATTTCTCTGGAGTTCTTCTGAAGTAGCAACCCTGGAAAAAATAAACTATGACCCTAGACTATACATATTGGGCCAAACTAATCATTCTAAACAAATGATAGTGATCCTAGCCCAAATCATTAAAAGGGTTCCAACAATCTCCCCCTATTTGGGTGAGGATACTATCTACAATGGAAAAATATAAAGCAGAAAATATCTGGCACAAATTAATCTTTCATCAGATATAAAGTAAAGTGCTTTGAGAGTTCAAAAACATAAACACAATTTTAAAGATATAAAAACAGAAATCAAGTGTCTTTCTTAGAAGCATCTGAGGAAGATTCTGAAGATG
Source organism: Platanthera guangdongensis (assembly GCA_039583875.1). Lineage (NCBI taxonomy): Eukaryota > Viridiplantae > Streptophyta > Magnoliopsida > Asparagales > Orchidaceae > Platanthera > Platanthera guangdongensis. Next base: position 101,615,188 of record CM077151.1, read on the forward strand.
GTTTAGTGAAGATTAACTTCCTGTTAGGATCTACAGCTTCCCTTTGGCTCATCTTTAAATCCTGAGAGGCAATGAGATTCAGAGAGGTAGTCCTTGGCACAACTGCCTCTGGATGCAAACTCATGTACTTGTCCACATTGAACAAGTTCTTCACTTAATATCTGTCAAGCTCCATCTTTTTATAAGAGGACATTGTGGAGAATTGAGAGGTGTCCTTTCCTTCAGCTCTGACTTTCTTAATTTGTGATAGTGTAATAAGTTCATTGAACGTTGGCATTCTGAAGTTTGGATCCAATTCTGGATCATACATTGGAGAGGGTGGCCACTCTTCATCTGATTGCTATGAACTTGACTGCTGGATGCTTTGAGATGTTTGCTTCTGCTGACTGCTTTGAGAGCCTGAACTTGAAGGTCTATCCTTTCTATCTGGAGAGGATCTTGAATAATGAGAAGTAGTAGGCTTTTGAGAAGAAATATTACTTGCTGCTCCTGCTGCTGGAGGAGGAGGAGGAGGTCCTCTACTAAATCTTGGAGGTGAAGAGTATCTCCTCATCTTGTTCCAGTTCTTTTGCTCATTCTTAGAGAACCTCATCTAGTGGGGGAGATCTGGAGTGAGGGGTATTCAATGCAGAACATAGTAAGGGATATCTACTGTAGAGGAAGGTTTAGGAGCAACCTTTGTAGGAGCCTTCTTCTTCTTGAATTTTCTTTTCTTAGAATTGGAATGTTCTGAGTTATCTGACTCTGAGTCATCATCAGATTCTTCTGTAGGGAGATCATATAAGTCATCTAACTTCTTAATCAAATCAATTTGATCAACAAACTGAGCCTCTGTCTGTATAGTTATAATGTCTTCTTCCTGCAACATTTCTTCATTAATAAGATCATCAAGGTTGGGCATTGGGGTTTCATCCCAAGCAAATGTAGGAGGGGAAGAGGTTTGCTCTATAATATCCATTATATTATCAACTGCTACTGTAATTTGAGAAACTAGAGTAATGCTAGAAGAAACAACTGTAAGCCTGGTCCTTAGTTGTTTTAAAACTGAAGGACTAATAGGAGCAATAGAACATAATATAGCTTTAGAAAGATCATTGTCAAAAACTAGAAAATGACTATGCAGAGTATCAAAAACTGATAATAAAGAGTTAAAGTGAACTGTGGGATTAATAAAACTATCACCAACAGTTATTATTTATAGTTCTGCTGTCAACAAATCCTCAACTGAAAACATTTATCTATCTTGAATAACATCAACTACTCCTGGTACTGTTGCTGGACTGTCTGGAGAGACTGCTGCTGCTGCAACTAAAACTATTAGAGCTTCTTCATCAATCATCTACCCCTGCCTCGATCCAGGGAAACCTGAATCTAGGCCACCAGAAGAATGGACAAAGGACGAAGAGGATAACTGGGAAGATATAGTAGAGATAGAAGCAGCAAGAGGAGCTATAACTTCATCTATCAACTTTTTGAGAGTTGGAGTAATGAGTTCAAGAAGACTGGAAGAAATGGATGAAAAATCCACATACATAAACTCAGATGGAGCCTGAGTACATGCAGAAGTAGATGGGATGTAAGTAGAAGAAGATGGAATGAAAGTGTTTTCACAGTTAGAATGAAGATAGAAAGCTTGAGGAATGGATGATGGAGGGATGACAGGAGGAATGCCATTAGGAATAATTTCCTGGATAGGTGAGTGTGGTGGAGATATATGTGATTGAGGTGGAGATGGCTGTAGTGGAGAGGAATGTAGAAGATGTTGGGTTTCTCTATGGAGTTGGCACAACGCTTGTGCACGCAGCGGAAAGAAAAACATCAAGAAAACCCAAAGAGATGTGGATCGGGCCATGAACAGTTGAATCAAGAAGTTAGCAAAAACTAGGCAAAAATTACCTCGGTGGCGTTGAGTCACAACTCAACGGAGAAGCTCCAAACTTTGTCTGCTTGCTAGTGGCGAGTTCTACGTGGAATAGTATCCACGTTTCTGCAGAAGTCCACACGAGTGGGAGAACGCCGAGCTTTCCGTCGCACGGAAGATCGGGAAGGATAAGACCGCACCTTTGCTTTCCCACGGACTGCTAGGTCCGCGCCAGGGAATGCAGCGCCAGCGACGATCGCTGGAGAGAAGATGGTCAACGGAGCGAACACGGCGGCGGAACTCTTCCGGCGGCGGGATCGGGATCGGCGGAGCGAACGCGGAACTCCTTCCGTCGGGTTCGATTCGCACAGAAGAGACAGATCGCTTATCTTCCCAAAACCCTAAGTGTTATATTTATACTTAAAGTATAAAATAAACTCAGGAAAATCGCTATCCGCAGACCACCCAGAACTAGGGTTCAGAATCGGCGAGAATGAATCGGTGAGAATCGGCGACAATCGGCGAGAATCACTGAGCAGGTTCGGTGAGAATCATTCGGCGAGTATCACATTGGATCGGCGAGAATCAGAGTACAATACTCGACGATTCTCGCCGATCGTCGAGCCACGCTCGACGACACATAATGCTATTCGACGATCGTCGAGCCGCGGTCGACGACAATTGTCAAGGTAGTCGATCGTCGAGAATTAACAATTGATTCTCGACGATTCTCGTCGATCGGCGAGAATCAGCAAGGTGATTCTCGTCGATCGGCGGGAATCAGAAGACAATTCTCGACTAATGTCTTTGACCATCGGACGGCGAACCTAACCAGCCCTTCAAGGCAACCTTTGCCCAACCCGATGATCCTATAAGGCAACACTTTGCCCATAACCCTATTCAGGTCGGTGATTGGTAACCTTTACCAACACAGTCAGTCATCCAACTTCTCCACATCTCTTATGTGCGACCCTGCAGACTCATATTGCGTTGGCAGTGACATTAGATGTTTGACCACTTCCAGATCATCATGGTAACTCCAACAGACTCCCACTTGATCTCAAAAGTATCAAACCAAAAACCTCACAAACAATGAGCGGCATCTAGCAATGCATCATTGCTCCCCAAGCAATAAGAGTTAATAACTCATAAGCCTTTATGACCAATGTATCAGCGTTGTCTTTGTCCCTTTGTCCCTTACATCCGGAAAGAACTAGAGGCATGGACCGTGTCACCCTCGTAATAGCTCAATCCAAGTTTTCTTGATCCAGGACGGACTTCCAGAGAATGGTGAGTCCAATATCACATATTGACTCAACCAAGCATGGCCATGCATTTCTCAGTCCAGTTCCATCAAGGGGCCCATGGATGCAACTCCTGTCATACAGGAAGACAAATCCCATATCTGCTCACACACAAACACCCAAATGATTCGTAACATGCCCAACGACCACCCTTATCATCAACCTTTCTCAAGGAAGACTTTAGATGGCATCAAAGCACGCTCTTCCTCACTTGATGAATGCTGTGACTTCAGGTCAAAGGACCACAACACCATTGTCAATTGAGACCTACTCGTGACACTATTGGATGACAATCCACAGAGTAGTCTCAGGTTGGGTCTGTCCAGTACAACTTGTTCACTAACAAGTACCCACGTGATGACTTGATATCACAATATCATGACCTGTGAGAACCAGTCATCAGTCAACACACGTGCTAGCCTTCATGTATCATCATCACCCTTAGTTTCTATGATGATACTTGACCAGGGACCTTTAAGAATGAAGCTTCAAATAAATCATGGGCTCTCACATTCAAGTCACGTACTTGATGTCCCATGGAAGCAAGCATTCTAAGGGTATCTATTATGTTAACATTTAACTATCATATATAGAAAAATTCATAATAAAAGAATTTGCCATTAATTATAAAAGAAAAACTAGGTACACAGTTCATCATATGAACAGACAGCCAACAAAATACAAGATTACATGCAACCCACAAGATTCTTGCTAGAGTTGATCATTTAGGTATCGTATACCCATCGATCTAGTATGACCATCATGCTTTCTCTGCGCGAGAGGCTTTGTCAGCGGATCCGCAATATTTTCCTCAGTCGGCACTCTGCAAATGTTTACATCTCCTCGTTCGACAATCTCACGAATAAGATGAAACCGCCGGAGTATGTGCTTGGAGCGCTGATGAGATCTAGGTTCCTTAGATTGTGCAATTGCACCATTGTTATCACAGTAGAGAACTACGGGACCAACAATGCTAGGAACTACATCAAGCTCGCCGATGAATTTCCTAATCCATACAGCCTCCTTCGCCGCATTAGCTGCTGCGATATACTCGGCCTCTGTTGTAGAATCAGCAACTGTCCCTTGCTTGGAACTCTTCCAGCTCACAGCTCCTCCATTCAGGCAAAACACAAAACCTGACTGAGACTTGGAGTCGTCTCGATCAGTTTGGAAGCTAGCATCCGTGTAACCACTTACAACGAGCTCTTCCTCTCCACCATACACCAAGAACACGTCCTTAGTCCTTCTCAAGTACTTCAGGATATTCTTGACTGCAATCCAGTGACACTCACCGGGGTCTGACTGATACCTGCTAGTCATGCTCAAAGCAAAGGAAATATCGGGTCGAGTACATAACATCGCGTACATGATTGATCCAATTGCCGAAGCATATGGAATCACCTTCATGCGGTCCTTGTCTTCACAAGACTTTGGATACTGGTCCTTAGAGAGATTCACACCATGAGACATGGGCAAAAATCCTTTCTTGGACTCAAGCATGTTGAACCGCTTCAACACCTTTTCGATGTACGTACTCTGGGTCAAACCCAGCAACTTCTTCGATCTATCTCTATAGATCTTAATACCAAGTATATAAGTCGCTTCACCCAAATCCTTCATTGAAAAGCAGTTCCCTAGGTTGTTCTTAACAACTTTCAGGGTAGGAATGTCATTCCCAATCAACAGTATGTCATCTACATACAATATCAGGAAGACAACAATGCTCCCACTGATTCGCTTGTAAACACAAGGCTCATCTTCATTCTTGATGAAACCAAACTCTTTGATTTTCTCATCAAAACGAAGATTCCAACTTCGAGAGGCCTGTTTCAGTCCATAGATGGACTTATTCAGCTTGCATATTTTAGTGGCTTCATCTGGGGATACAAAACCCTCGGGTTGTGTCATATACACTTCCTCAAGGAGGTTTCCATTAAGGAAAGCCGTTTTGACATCCATCTGCCAGATCTCGTAGTCATAATACGCAGCAATAGCAAGCAATATCCTAATGGACTTTACCATGACAACAGGGGAAAAAGTTTCATCATAGTCAATACCATGAATTTGCTTGAAACCTTTAGCCACCAGTCGGCCTTTGAATGTCTGTACATTCCCATCCATGTCGGTCTTCTTCTTGAAGACCCACTTGCACCCTATGGGTCGTACCCCTTCAAGTGGTTCCACCAAGTTCCAAACTTGGTTTGCATACATGGAGTCCATTTCGGATTTCATAGCCTCAAGCCATTTGTCGGAGTCCGGTCCATTCATAGCCTCTTGGTAGGTTGCTGGCTCATCATCATGATCCATAAGCAACACATTACCTATTTGAGACACGAGAAATCCATATCTCTCAGGCTCAAACCTCGGTCTACCAGATCTACGTAGGACTTGTGTTCCCTGAGCAGGTTCTCCAGCTACAACATCTTGTAGTCCTGTCTCAAAATCCATTTCCGGTTCGTTCACTACATGTGGCTCTTGAACTTCTTCAAGCTCTACCTTTTCAGTCTTTCTTGATAAGAACTCTTTCTCCAAGAAGACACCAGTCCTTGCGACAAACACTTTGCCCTCGGATGGTAGGTAAAAGTGATACCCTTTCGTTTCCTTAGGATATCCCACCAGATAACATTTATCTGATTTGGGTTCCAGCTTGTCAGGCATTTGACGTCTCACGTATGCCTCACAGCCCCAAATTTTAATGAACGACATACTAGGACGCTTCCCAGTCCATATCTCATATGGTGTCTTCAGAACCGTTTTCGTTGGAGCGCGATTCAATGTCATTGCAGCAGTCTCTAAAGCAAAACCCCAAAAGGAAACAGGCAAGTCTGCATGACTCATCATCGAACGTACCATGTCTAACAAAGTACGATTTCTCCTCTCAGACACACCATTATGTTGTGGTGTTCTAGGTGGAGTGAGCTGTGATACAATACCACACTCTTTCAGATGATCACGGAACTCATGACTCAGGTATTCGCCACCTCGATCAGATCGGAGTGCTTTAACCCTTTTACCCAACTGGTTTTCTACTTCATTTTTGAACTCTTTGAACTTTTCAAAGGTCTCGGATTTGCACTTCATAAGATACACATATCCGTATCTACTGAAATCATCAGTAAATGTAACAAAGTAGAAATACCCTCCTCTAGCCATGGAACTCATGGGTCCGCATACATCACTATGTACAACACCCAAGAGATCCTCAGCCCTCTCAGTATAACCAGTGAAAGGAGCTTTAGTCATCTTGCCTAACAAACAAGATTCGCATCGCTCAAATGATTCATAATCAAATGAGTCCAAAAGTCCATCTCTATGGAGTTTGGATATGCGCTTCTCGTTGATATGGCCCAAACGACAATGCCAGAGAAACGTAGGGTTCGAGTCATTTGTTCTTAGTCTTTTATTGTTTTCTACATTACAGATCAGATGGTCCAAGTTCAAAACGTAAAGACCATTAAACAATTGGGCTACAGCATAACAAACATCATTCTTAAATATAGAACAACAATTGTTCTTAATTATAAAAGAAAATCCAATCATGTCCAAACATGAAATAGATATAATGTTTCTAGTTATCGCCGGAACAAAATAACAGTTATCTAGTTCTATTACAAGCCCACTGGGCAAAGAAAGACGGTAAACTCCTACGACTACAGCAGCAACTCTTACTCCATTGCCGACGCGGAGGTCCACCTCCCCTTTACTCAGCAATCTTCTCCTTCCCAGTTCCTGCACATTTGTACAAATGTGAGAACCACATCCGGTATCCAATACCCAAGATGAAGGAGCAGAAAGGTTTATCTCTATAACGTAAACATTAGAAGCGGAAGTCATACCTCCCTTCAATTTCTGCAGACCCTCAATATACGAAGGACAGTTCCTCCGCCAATGACCAGCCTTGCCACAGTGGTGGCATTTCCCTTCCTTCACCGTGCTCTTCTTCTTGATCAGTGCTGAAGACTTGAGCTCAAGATATGACTTAGGTCCTACCGTCGTCTTCTTAGAGCCCTTGGCTTTGCCCTTGCCCTTATGCACCATCAGTATGGGGCTGGCAGGCTTGGCCTTCTTCATGTTGATCTCGGCAGTTCTTAACATGCCTAGGAGTTCGGGCAGTGTCTTGTCTATCTCATTCATGTTGTAGTTCAAGACGAACTGCTCATAACTGTCTGGCAACGATTGCAGGATCAGATCCGTGGCCAACTCTTGACCAAGAGGAAAACCCAGCCTTTCAAGGTTCTCAATATACCCAATCATCTTGAGTACGTGAGTCCCTACTGAGTCTCGAACTCCCATCTTGCACTGAAATAACGCTTTCGTGATGTCGAACCTCTCTTGACGAGCCTGCCCCTGAAACATTTTCTTGAGATGCTCGTCAATCTCCTTGCACCCCATGTTCTCATGTTGCTTCTGAAGCTCAGAGTTCATGGTGGCAAGCATAAGGCACTCGACATCCAAAGCATCATCAGTATACTTCTTATAAGTATCCTTCTCAGCACGGGAGGAGTTCCCGGTCGGCACCTCGGGGGCTTCTTCTTCCAAGACATAGAGCTTTCGCTCTTGCCTGAGAACAATTCTCAGGTTCCTATACCAGTCCATATAGTTTGTCCCGCTGAGCTTATCCTTCTCAAGGATGGCTCTCAGAGACAGCGTGGAGTGTGAAACGCTTGCCATGGAATTCTACAAGAGTTTATGCAGAATAAAATCAGTACCTAAATTTCAATTACAATTTATTCTAATTAGGACTTCAATTAAAATACTCCCACTATTTTATTCGAAATGATAGCCCTCACTAACAATTCGGAGAGTTCATGCGAGCTACTCTCTTAGTGGACAAGATCCGTATTTCACCAACACAATGAGTCCGCTTTGGCGTTCCTCTCACGATGTGGTTATTTAGGTAGGCAACGCTTGCCAATTGCATCCTCATGCAATTCTTGTATGGTTGGTGAATAACTCCTTATTCGCATCCATCATATGGTGCATGCCAACCCTATGCCTCTAGGCACTCAACCTTTGAGGTCACCTAGTTAAGCTGGACCCGATGTCAACAGTGGGATATCACAATTATCCGCTCGCACCCTTACCAAGATAGATTAATGCACCTTGCTTTGGCAAGCCCACATTTCATCGATCGAGGCAGGAAGAGTGTCATCCATCGGAAGACATCCGAACACTTAATATTAAAAGAAGGGATTTCAATTTTAGGTTAACAATTAACCATGATCAACATTTGATCAATGTGCACATCCAAAGAAAAACAATTCTTCTAAAACCACATGCATCCCTTATGTGCACATCCTGACACCATCAACATTTGATAGAAGGAAGGGCTAAATCTGAACATCTGGAAATTTCCAAATCCTCAGATTTACATGCATTGGACAAAGGCAAAGACAGCTAAACTTAAGCAGTAGACAAGCTCATCTCTCTATGTTGGATTCAAAATCCAAAACATACTCGAGGGATGGTTACTGCTAAGGAGACAACGATTTCTAACACTTAGAAATTCCACCGAAATTCCAATCGTTCTTGGCGAAGTGCCAAGACTAAATCTAGACATTTAGAACACTTCTAAATTTCTAGGTTTACACGCATTGGAATAGGACAACTTCCAAAACAACAGTCATGGCCGGAACCTGGCTCTGATACCACTGTTGGGTTTCTCTATGGAGTTGGCACAACGCTTGTGCACGCAGCGGAAAGAAAAACATCAAGAAAACCCAAAGTGAAAGTCCACCTAGTGTCGGCTATGTGCACCTATGGGGGGGGGGATAGGTGACGTGTGGTTCTTTTGCGGAATTTACAGATGTACCTGCACAATAAAAACAACAGACACAGCACACAGAATACACAACAAATTTATAGTGGTTCCCCGACTTGGGTACATCCACTTTCCCCCTTCGACCTATCTCCCCAACAAGGGACGACTCGGTCACTTCACCAACGGGATTGAAATCCAATCCCTACACTAACGGAAGGAGCCCTTCCACACGTGAGAGTCAACACTCTCACAAATCGGGTTGCACCCAACCCTTACAACACGGAACAAAAGTTCCTTTACAATAAAATAAAAGTAGAATGTACACGTGATACAAACTTCTCTTGGAGACTCCGGTGTTCCTCTTTGTTCGACGACGTGTTCTTGAAGTCGATGAAGAGTCTACGACCTTGGTCTCTCTTGGAGAGGATTTCCCCGGAACCGGCGGCGGCACACGAGCGGTGGCTAGCTTCGGGATCGACGGCTACGATGAAGAGCAGCTGCTGAACTTAGAGATCCAAACTTCGTTGCGAAGCAAGCTCGGTCTACCAACGGTCACACGAGGATCGGTCGTCTCGATCGATTCGGATGGGAAGTGTTTCCGATCAACAAATCGAGAGACAAAGGATCTCTGGATAGACGCGTGAGACTCAAGCCTTGCTAAGCTACTGTCGCCGGAGATCGGGAAGAAGATCTATCGGTGGCGGCGACGGACTTGCGCGAGCGGCGACGGAGGCGGCGGAAGGATTTCGCGATCTTAGGGTTTTCGTTAGCTCGGCGTCCTTTTCTGTTCAAAAGTACCTGAGTATAAATACTGTAGGATTCTCAAATATGACCGTTTGTGGGACCCACAAATGAAATCCCCAAAATCCGGTTCAAACAAATCCAGAAGCAGAATCCGGTTCAGCAGCATTCTGAGAAAACGCCAAGTAAAAATCGGTGAGAATCGCAGACGATTCTCAACGATTTGGACTTTGTATTCATGGGCTGCTTGACCACTGGTTCGGCGGGAATTACAAGTAATTCTCGTCGAATCTTACTTGGCACCCTATTGAGATGGCCAGAAGGAGTCGGCGAGAATCACTGATGATTCTCGTCGATTCGGCGAGAATCACCAAGTGATTCTCGCCGATTCGGCGAGAATCACTTGTGATTCTCGTCGAATTTGCCTTGGACGATTTTTCGTCTTCCACCTAGGAGCTGCTCCTTGATCCTCCATGCTCCTTGGCTTCTCTTGCATATGAGCGGCCCTGTACTTGAAAGTAAGTGCACTCCAATAGAGAGAGTACACATAAGCCAACACACTGATCTGCTCAACGAGGGATTACGTCGTGCAAACCCGTGTATATTGACCTACTGCACCCTGACATTGGTGTGCACTTAGCGTGGAGAGACTGCAAGTACAACTTGAAAGAGTTTATCAAATACATTGTGAATTCATCTTAGCTTGACAGGTGGCTTCCTCAAATCTAGGTAATCGTGGATACAATACCCAACAATCTCCCCCTATTTGACGAAGCCAAAACCCTACTAGCTAAGATGAATAACACCTATCAAATAATAATTATAGCATTTTAAAAAAAATTAAATATGCAACTCAAGGGAATATATGTAATTAGAACAGGACTTGAATCATTCACACATTCAAGAGAATATATATATATACCAAGAGAAATATATTCACATATAATTCAGAACTGTTCGTACGACAGTAATAATTAATAAATGTTCTTAATACACCGTGACCAGCTATAAGATAATGACTATTTGTCCTTAGCTACGTCACCCTTAAGAGTTTGCGCCAAGTACTTTTTGCTCTGCCTTTCCATGTATTCCTTGGGCTTCGGATAGTACCTAGGAGGAGCAACTTTGTCTGGATCCTTGTTGTTTCTGAAGAAAATGTTGCGCTTCGCTTCAAATGCTTTGTGCGTCTCCCATTCATACTGGCTATATGCTTCATTTCGATTTATCTCTCCTCTTTCTTGCAGCCGGAAGGTGTCTAAGATGATGTTTCTTGAAACTGGGCTCCACCTTTCGTTTCTTACATCCTCCTCACTTAGTCTGATCCTCTTTTGAGTTGGTGTCTCCTTTGATGTCCCTTCCTGAACTTTCCTCTTTCCCCTTGCTTTAGCTAAGGCCTCCTGGTCAAACATACTTCTCAGCTTAGATTTGGAGATGGCCCTAGCGTCAGCTTCATCAGTGAAAATATCAGCAGCACTTGTACTTACATCCTCAGCAATATGTACTTCCTCAGCAGCCTTAGAAGTCTCAGGAACCTGAACACCGGCAGGTTGGTCAGGTAGGACGACGCCTAACGTGCCCAGTGCCTGTTGTAGCATCCACCAGCAAACTCTCATAGACGTATTTGCTTGATTGGGCAAAGTTTGCATCCATGCTTTCTTGGAGCTCGGCCAGCTTAGCGATATACTCCTTCTCCCCCTTTTTGGCTTCGTCAGCTATGCAATTGGCATATGAGTGCAAGGAGTCATCAATATTCTTAGTTGTCTTGCTGAATTCAGTGATTAGGGCCTGCTGATTTGCATTTAAAGTGACCATGTTACCGTCGAATTTCTGAATATTGTTGGCCACAACGTGTGCGTTCTGATTGACAACAGCCAGAGAATCAGTAGCCTTTTTCAAGCCGGCCATTAACAGTGTGACAGCTTCGCCGGCCGCGTTATATTTTTCTTCGAATTTCTTCTCCATTACGTCTAGCTTATGGTTGATTGCCACCATATTCTTCAGCATGAGATCTTCAGAAGTCTTAATCTTTTGCAGCATTGTTTTCTGAGCTTTATCAAAAGAGGTTTTAAGCTCATTCACGATGCCCTGAATTATATGGACAGTGTGAATGGCTAGGTCATCTCGTAATGGGATACCTGGAGGCACTTCTTGGCCTTGCTCTGGCTCGGCAGCAGAAGCATCAGTAGAGCTGGATACCATCACAGTCTCTATGGGAGGAAGGTTGGTGGCCTTATTTACCTCCCCCTCCACTGGTGCAGACTTATCAGTAGGAGGTTCATCAGTATCCGGAGACTCAAACACTTCATGGCCCTCATTCACAGCGTCTTCTCCGTCCGCATCCAAAAATTCATCCACATCAGCAGCTTCTTCCTCTTCTTGATCAGCAGAGTCCAGTGTTTCAGCTTCAGTTCCTTGAGAGTGTCTGTTCAGGACCTCCTCATCCTCCAACCCAGGTTCACTTTCTTCATTAACTTCGGCCACCGCATCCCTGGCCACCTGGGCGATGTCAGATATTATATCCATATGAGAGGGTAGAGTCTCCCCCTCGATTCCTGCAGTCAGGGTATCAGGAATTTCACGGGGGGAGGCTGCGGGAGATACTTCCTCATGCTCTTCTACAGCTGGCTGTCCGATGCGCCGCTCCCATCGATCAAACACAGTAGCATCCATCTTTTTCAAGTAATGGAGAGGGACTCCTTTGCTCATGTCGAATTTGTCCCGTTAAGCTGGTTGAGATATAGACTGATGATACAGCCGAAGCTTGGAGTGCCCAGAGTGTCCTTGATCTTTTGAAACAGCAACTCTCCCCAGTTGAACCTCTTTCTGCAGACCACAGCTATGAGAATTTTGAACATATCTCCGGAGATATGATCATGGGAGCCTGGCTTGCAGATGAGCACTTTTCCTATGATGTCAGATAGGAGCTTCCCTTCTTCATTCATCTCTTTTCGCTTTACTGATCGAGTGCCTCTGGGTAGGCCGCAGAACAGGAGGGTTCTGGCTTTGTCCTCGTCCTCCAAATAGTCTTCCTGCTCCGCACTTGACAGCTGCAGGTAGCGTGTTAGCTTACTGGCAGACATCTTTACCTTAGTCCCAGCCACCTTGCTCTTGATGATGGAGTCTCTGTCTCGAAGCCTTGCGGTAGAGAAGAACTCCAGCACTTCTTTATCTAAAACTTTGCAAGGATGCTCCAATAGGAAGGTTAGTCCGGCTTCTTCCAGCATGAGAATGATGTTCCGGAACTCGTCCGAGGCATGAGCAAAACCAGTGCGAACCAGCTCGCAACCAGAAATCAAGCCTGCAGTCGTCCTTGGGGCCATTGAGGATCTAGAAGGAAGCCCGTCTCTAAACATTAGTGAACATTCAAAAGGAGAACATCACTTGGGTTCGGCCTTGGAGCCATTGAGGAGGAGGTTACCTAAGGGCTTACTCGCAGGTGAGTTGACGAGCTTCGGGAAGATCCTCGGTGGAGAGAAGAGTATCCCATGGGGTGCGGCCTTGCTAGTACCTTGCGGAGAGAAGATGGTCACACACAGCAGCGATTCGACGGCGTCGACAAGAGCGTCGGAGGGCTGCGGGTGTCGGCGAGTTCGCGGAAGTGCCCGTGCGCGAGTCTTGGGGAGTTCTCTTGCGCGAGGGTCGTCGGGTGTGCTCTTGCGCGAGTCGTGAGGAAGGCGAACGGGCGACGGCTGTGAGAGGGATTCGGTTTCGGCGGGATTTATATCAGTCGTCGGGATTCTTAAGGAAGCCGAGCGGTCGGCAAGCTCCTTTGGCGGGATTCGACGGGATTTGTCTAATTTGGTGAGATATAAAATGGGTCGGCGGGATTTGGAGTATATATTGATGTTTGTCTTGAAACTTTGGGAAGCATTGTACAATTTTCAAATTCTTCGAGTGTCATGTTAACACAAGATTAATAAATACATGTTTATTATAACGACAATCTATTTGGATTTGAGCGAGGCTTCTCCAAACACTTTTTGATGTCAATTGTGATTTGTCGAAATTCGCAATGACATATCTTGGTTAACCTTTTATTGATGTGTAATGATTTGCATGCCTCGAGGTAATCTCTCCTTAAAGGTGCACACATATATGATGAGCATAAGTATACTTATACACAAGGATAACAATATATATATATATATATATTTAATTTGAATGAAGATGCATCATGACACAAGTCCTTGAACTGATCAAAGTTACCTGGGATTTGGAGAGTTATCGTTTTAGTCCCACAGATGGAATATATTAGTAGCTTGAAGTGAGTATGCTCAACAGGTAGCACATCTGTTATTGCAGACGCTTGTTCCAAATAAGCCTTGAGCCACCTACTGTCCAGATCCCATCGTATTTAAGGGGACCTAGACTACCCTGCAAAACAGAATTACTTTACCTTAGGAACCCAAATCATATTGGGTCCTAGGTTTCTATTAGCATGAGCACGCAACTACCTTCCTTCAGAAAACCTGTCCGGAAGACTACCCCTGTCCCTAGAACATGGATAACCCCTTGCTGTGGGCACAGAGGGATTGTGCCAACAGTCAATCGCAAAGTGTCCCACTTTGCCGCAGCACCAGCAAGAGTGAATGTTGTATCGCCGTTTTCGACCTGAACTAGTGACTGATGTAGTCACGGTCCTAGGTCTAAAAGGGATAGGGCATGTTCTTGTCGCACAAATTCCTCTTCCATCGAGGCATGAGGAAAGGTGAAATGAATGCATGATGTGGGCGTTATGAGGCCGAGAAGGTGGTGCCATTCTTTCAGACATCTTCCTTGCTGGGGCTCCATGAAGCCTGACATCCTGACTTCTATTCTCCCTATTCCGTGTCCTCGAATGGAGAGAATTCCTCTGTGGACTACGACATGCAGATCCACTCTTTGTTGTGGCAGTGGCCGTGAATACAAAGGGCTCAGAATGAGCCTTAGGTATTTCCTCATGGGTTGCCATGACGCCTCTTGCACTATGGACGTTTCCACATGGGGACAATTCACCCTTGCAGTGACCACGATTATTCCTGTGGTCATACCTGAAGGCATGATGAGTTGCCTTCCCGCTTGGAGTGGGAGGTCGGAACACCGTTTCCCCATTTCTCCATCCCTGGATAATCCGGGAGATCCACCCGGTTTCTTGTTTTCTCTTTATAGCATCAACTTTGGAAAAGTTAGATACTATACGTTTCTCATTTTCTAGACTATTCTCTAGAGCTGAGATCTTAGAATCCTTGACCTTGTTGGACGCCAATTGGAGAACCAACAAGATCTTCAGTCGAGCAATCTCTCGAGCTTGCTCCTCAGCAAGTAGATTGCTTTCCTGAAGGGCTCTCTTCAGGGAATCAGTATTTTCTGGAGGGGAGCAGTTTCTGTCTTCAGAAAAGTCAAAAGATGTGGGACAGGATGAAGATGATACCTGCTCATCTGGGTTATTGTCATTAGAATCAGTGACCAATGTTTCGTCCTCGTCGGAGTTGCTTTCCTCACTATCTTCTTCAGTCTCTGACAAGGATACTGGAGCTCTGATGCAATCCGAAGGATCCTTGCATTCATCTTCAGAGGTGAGGACTCCCACATACGCTTCATCCTCTGATTGGCAGCATATTTCAGCATTCTCTGACCCCCCCATCAGCTCTGAGATCGTCATCCATAGAGATTTAGCCGTTTTACATTTTCCAACCTGGAGTGAGAGGCTCCAGACCAGACATCCATAATAATTTGTCGAATCCTCTGGTCCAGTTGGAAAAGTGAGAGTTCCATCTCTGTCATCTCAGCAATGCACATGGGCACTTGGATCCCCGAGTCGGAGGTCTTCATGGGGATAAACGGACCCTCTTCCAGGATGAGGGATGCTCGTGGATTGATGGCATCCAGGTGAAATAATACTCTCATCCTCCAGATGGGATAATAATCCTTTGAGCATGCAGGGAGTTTGAGTGGCAATACGTCATAATCCAGATCCATGCTTCTGACACTGGTGGCAGGATTCTGCTCAAGGTGTTAACCTTTTTGAAGAGCAACCTGGCTTTGATACCACTTGAAAGTCCACCTAGTGTCGGCTATGTGCACCTATGGGGGGGGGATAGGTGACGTGTGGTTCTTTTGCAGAATTTACAGATGTACCTGCACAATAAAAACAACAGACACAGCACACAGAATACACAGCAAATTTATAGTGGTTCCCCGACTTGGGTACATCCACTTTCCCCTTCGACCTATCTCCCCAACAAGGGACGACTCGGTCACTTCACCAACGGGATTGAAATCCAATCCCTGCACTAACGGAAGGAGCCCTTCCACACGTGAGAGTCAACACTCTCACAAATCGGGTTGCACCCAACCCTTACAACACGGAACAAAAGTTCCTTTACAATAAAATAAAAGTAGAATGTACACGTGATACAAACTTCTCTTGGAGACTCTGGTGTTCCTCTTTGTTCGACGACATGTTCTTGAAGTCGATGAAGAGTCTACGACCTTGGTCTCTCTTGGAGAGGATTTCCCCGGAACCGGCGGCGGCACACGAGCGGCGGCTAGCTTCGGGATCGGCGGCTACGATGAAGAGCAGCTGCTGACTTGGAGATCCAAACTTCGTTGCGAAGCAAGCTCGGTCTACCAACGGTCACACGAGGATCGGTCGTCTCGATCGATTCGGATGGGAAGTGTTTCCGATCAACAAATCGAGAGACAAAGGATCTCTGGATAGACGCGTGAGACTCAAGCCTTGCTAAGCTGCTGTCGCCGGAGATCGGGAAGAAGATCTATCGGTGGCGGCGACGGACTTGCGCGAGCGGCGACGGAGGCGGCGGAAGGATTTCGCGATCTTAGGGTTTTCGTGAGCTCGGCGTCCTTTTCTGTTCAAAAGTACCTGAGTATAAATACTGTAGGATTCTCAAATATGACCGTTTGTGGGACCCATAAATGAAATCCCCAAAATCCGGTTCAAACAAATCCAGAAGCAGAATCCGGTTCAGCAGCATTCTGAGAAACGCCAAGTAAAAATCGGTGAGAATCGCAGACGATTCTCGACGAATCGGCGAGAATCACTAAGTGATTCTCGACGATTCGTCGAGAATCGTTTGTGATTCTCGTCGAATCACTTGTCGATTCTCAACGATTTGGACTTTGTATTCATGGGCTGCTTGACCACTGGTTCGGCGGGAATTACAAGTAATTCTCGTCGAATCTTACTTGGCACCCTATTGAGATGGCCAGAAGGAGTCGGCGAGAATCACTGATGATTCTCGTCGATTCGGCGAGAATCACCAAGTGATTCTCGCCGATTCGGCGAGAATCACTTGGTGATTCTCGTCGAATTTGCCTTGGACGATTTTTCATCTTCCACCTAGGAGCTGCTCCTTGATCCTCCATGCTCCTTGGCTTCTCTTGCATATGGGCGGCCCTGTACTTGAAAGTAAGTGCACTCCAATAGAGAGAGTACACATAGGCCAACACACTGATCTGCTCAACGAGGGATTACGTCGTGCAGACCCGTGTATATTGACCTACTGCACCCTGACATTGGTGTGCACTTAGCGTGGAGAGACTGCAAGTACAACTTGAAAGAGTTTATCAAATACATTGTGAATTCATCTTAGTTTGACAGGTGGCTTCCTCAAATCTAGGTAATCGTGGATACAATACCCAACACAAAGAGATGTGGATCGGGCCATGAACAGTTGAATCAAGAAGTTAGCAAAAACTAGACAAAAATTACCTCGGTGGCGTTGAGTCACAACTCAACGGAGAAGCTCCAAACTTTGTCTGCTTGCTAGTGGCGAGTTCTACGTGGAATAGTATCCACGTTTCTGCAGAAGTCCACACGAGTGGGAGAACGCCGAGCTTTCCATCGCACGGAAGATCGGGAAGGATAAGACCGCACCTTTGCTTTCCCACGGACTGCTAGGTCCGCGCCAGGGAATGCAGTGCCAGCGACGATCGCTGGAGAGAAGATGGTCAACGGAGCGAACACGGCGGCGGAACTCTTCCGGCGGCGGGATCGGGATCGGCGGAGCGAACGCGGAACTCCTTCCGTCGGGTTCGATTCGCACAGAAGAGACAGATCGCTTATCTTCCCAAAACCCTAAGTGTTATATTTATACTTAAAGTATAAAATAAACTCAGGAAAATCGCTATCCGCAGACCACCCAGAACTAGGGTTCAGAATCGGCGAGAATGAATCGGTGAGAATCGGCGACAATCGGCGAGAATCACTGAGCAGGTTCGGTGAGAATCATTCGGCGAGTATCACATTGGATCGGCGAGAATCAGAGTACAATACTCGACGATTCTCGCCGATCGTCGAGCCACGCTCGACGACACATAATGATATTCGACGATCGTCGAGCCGCGGTCGACGACAATTGTCAAGGTAGTCGATCATCGAGAATCAACAATTGATTCTCGACGATTCTCGTCGATCGGCGAGAATCAGCAAGGTGATTCTCGTCGATCGGCGGGAATCAGAAGACCATTCTCGACTAATGTCTTTGACCATCGGACAACGAACCTAACCAGCCCTTCAAGGCAACCTTTGCCCAACCCGATGATCCTATAAGGCAACACTTTGCCCATAACCCTATTCAGGTCGGTGATTGGTAACCTTTACCAACACAGTCAGTCATCCAACTTCTCCACATCTCTTATGTGCGACCCTGCAGACTCATATTGCGTTGGCAGTGAGATTAGATGTTTGACCACTTCCAGATCATCATGGTAACTCCAACAGAAGAGAGAAGTGTGGAGGAGAGGAAATTCGTGGAGATTGAGGTGGTGACTGATGAATAGGGGAATGTGGATGGATTGATGTGGATGGAATATCCTCAATGAGGTGGAGTTGTGACTGAGGAATATGTGAATCATCATGTGGAGTTGATAAAGGAAATTGTTCAGGTAATTGTAGAGAAGGTGGAGTGGAGGGTCTAGGGGATTAGTGTGGAGATGGCAGAGGAGAAGACTGAGGAGCTGGGTTGGGAGAGTGGCTGTAACAGCCCTTATGCCTTCAGAAGTGATCTGGGAGGAGGTATACTTGGATGTATTAGGGATCACCCTATCCCATATTCCAAGCAAAGCAGAAGTAAGCCTCTTGGATACATTGATATGCACAGTCTGAGAGACCAGAACTTCAAAACATTTGGTTTGGATGAAGATACCCAAAAATCTGCCATAGTTGATATCTTTCTTATCAATCTTCTTCTTAATTGAATCAAATAAAATTGTTCCCCAATTCACAGATTTCTTATTAACCAAATCATACATCAACATAAATTGGTACCTGGTGACATAATCATGTGTAGAATGTTTTCCCACCAAACTTTTACCAACAACATCGGCTAAGAATTTATATTCATTAGAAAAATTCAATTTTAGTAGATGATTAAGGTTTCCTTGATTGTGTCCCATTCTATCTAGCATCTCATCAAATTCAGTACTAGATATTTCTAAGTCATTTTCACCATTTATGAAATCAAAAATTTAGATAAAATATCAGATGTTTGAGTGACCTTATGTCCTGTGACTGATCCAGTAATAGTTGTAGGGTCTTGAATCTTGGCAGTATAGACCCATTTGTTAATTTTCATATCAGGGAGCTTGATTCTGCTGGACATAAAGTTTCGCAGATGTTGTACCTCAAATAGTTGCAGTATGTCCTGGAAGATTAGATTAGAATGACTAAATGATTCAATGTCTATGTCAAAGCCTGCATCGAATTTCATGGCCGAGAGGGTCGCCTGATAAATCGTCATGTTCCTGCAAAAACATAAAGATCAAGTGCAAAGGGAGTGGAAATGTAGAAAGCACGGGATTGAGTTTGATTAAAACATAAATATAAGGTTTTCAGAATTCGAAAAGGCGAACTCCGTCCGACGCAATACAAAACATCGAACCCCGTTCGATGGAAAATTCTCAAAAGAAATATATTTCATCGATCTTCGGTCGACGAAAGTTTTGCGAAAGAAATATATTTTGTCGAGCTCCATTCGACGAAAAATACTTGAAACAGAAATGTCGACCTCCGTTCGATGAAATAGTTTATAAAGAAAGTTTGTCGATCTCTGTTCGACGAACATTCCACGAATGTTCATAGTTCGTCGAGCTCCATTCGACGAAAGGTGGACAATTCGTCGATCTCATAATAAAAGTTAATTTAGTGATTCTTCATTTAACATTCCGAACTGATTTAAGAATAAAATGTGTTTGTTTCCATCTAAAGGTTTAGTGAATATATCTGCTTTTTGAAAATCAGTAGGAATAAATTCTAGTGTAATTTTATTATTGTCTACATTATCTTTTAAAAATGATGTTTTATTTCAATATGTTTAGTTCTACTATGATGGACTGGATTTTGTGCATTTGATATTGCACTGGTATTTTCACAAAATATTGTTGAATTATTTAAGTTGAGATCAAAATCTAATAGCTGATTTTGAATCCACAAAATCTATGAACAACAGCTGCTAGCTGCAATGCATTCAGCTTCAGCAGTTGAAGTAGACACAGAAGTTTGCTTCTTGCAAAACCATTACACAAGCCTATCACCACGGAACTGACAGGTTCCTGATGTGCTTTTTTCTATCAGCTCTGCATCCAGCATAGTCAGTATCTGAGAATCCACTTAATTCAAATTCTGACTCTGTTTGATACCGAAGTCCTAGATTTGGGCATCTTTTATATATCATAAAATCCTTTTTACCAAATTAGATGAGATTGTTTAGGATTTACCTGAAACATAGCACAAATACAGGTAACAAACATTATGTCTGCTCTACTACCTATTAAGTATAATAAAGACCCAATGGCATTCCTATATATTTTCTGATCAACAGGCTTGCTATGTCCATCAGCATCAACAACATCATTTGTAGGCATAGGTATTTTAATGGCTGAGGCATCTGACATCCCAAATCTTTTAATAAGGTCTTTAGCATACTTGGGCTGGGATATGAAATTGCCATCAGGAGTTTGCTTCACTTGTAAATGGATATGAAATTTCCATTTAGAAAAGCACTTTTTACATCCATCTGATATACCTTGAATCTCTTGAATACTGCAAATGCAAGAAAAATCTTGATAGCCTCTAGTCTTGCAACAGGAGCAAGTGTCTGATCATAGTCTGTTCCTTCCTCCTGTGAGTATCCTTGAGCTACCAATCTTGCTTTATTTCTTACAATGATTCCTTGAGCATCCAACTTGTTCCTAAAGACCCACTTGGTTCCAATGACTAGATAGTCTTTGGTTCTAGGAACTAAGTCCCAAACTCTACAGATCTCAAACTGATTGAGTTCCTCTTACATAATAATAATTTAGTGGGAATCGTGTTCTGTATCTTATATGGATTGAGGTTCAATCTGCAAAATGAAACAAGCATGCATCTGATCTTGATTCAATTGATTCCTTGTTTGAACACCAGCTGATATGTCTCCAATCACTTGAGATCGAGGGTGATCTCTTAGTGTGACAACATCAACAGGTAGAGTTAGTTGTTCAACTATTGGAGCTACATCCTCTTAGGAGTTACATTAGGTTCAACTTTTTCAGCATAAATTTTTGAATTTTCTTCATCACTGACATCATCAGCAATCTGTTAAGAAGGATGTAATGTATCATCTTGTATTAGGATTAAATCATCCATTTTCTCACACAGATTTGGTACCTGAAAAGATTCTATGGTAGAGGTATCTCTCTCCTTGTAAAACATATTAGTCTCATCAAAAAAAACATGTACAGATTCTTCCAATTTAAGGGTTAATTTATTAAAGACCCTATAAGCCTTGCTGACTTGAGAATATCTAAGGAAAATTCCTTCTGCAGCTTTGTCTTCAAATTTCCTTAAGTGTTTCTTATCAATATTGCGAATATAACATTTACATCCAAAAACTTAAAAATAGTTTACTTTAGGTTTCTTATTCTTAAGTAATTCATAGGGTGTCTTACCCGCTAGTTTATGAATCAAACTCCTATTAAGAACATTGTTTACTGTGCTTACTGTCTCTACCCAAAAGGATAGGGGCAAGTGAGCATCTGTAAGTAATGTTCCAGCAGATTCAGTTAGGGTTCTATATTTCTTTTCAGCTACCCCATTTTATTGAGGAGTTCAAGGAGCAGAAAAACAATGACTGATACCTTTCTTCTCATAGAATTATTTCATGAGAAGAGATTCAAACTCAGTGCCATGATCACTTCTAATCAATACAATCTGAGTAGAGTACTCATCTTCATGTTCCTAATAAAGTCTGTAAGAACATTAAAGTTATTTGACTTATTTCTCAAAAAGAACACCGAAGTGAATCTAGAGAAATCTTCAATAATTACTAAAGTATAAGACTTTCCACCCAAACTATGTACTGTAATATGTCCAAAAAGGTCCATATGTAGCAAATACAAATTCCTAGGTGAATCACTTTTAGAAATGGATTTAATGCTTTGTATAATTGACAAGCCCTGCGAGTCCTTTCTTCTTGTAAGAACCAGAAGGTAGTACTCTAACAAGGTTGTCCTTAGATAGTTTAGAAATAGTCTTAAGGTTTGCATGTCCTAATCTCCTATACCATAGTTCATTTGTCTTACTAATTTGATTAAACAGACAAATTTCTGTTTTAGTAGAGTTAAAATTAACTAAGTATATATTACCCTGTCTAGTCCCAGTTAATATAATTTTGTTTGAACTAGATGTAATAGAACATAATGATTTGCTAAAAGATACCTGATAACCTTCATCACATAATTGACTTATGGATATAAGGTTATGCTTGAGACCTTTCACATAATCTACCTCCCTGAAGGTAACTTCTCCAACTTTGACATTCCCATAGCCCTTTGTCTGGCCACAGTTGGAGTCTCTAAAAATGACTTTAGGTCCAAGTTTAGCTTTGAAGTCACTTAAGTTTTCTTTTCTGCCTATAATATATTTTGAGCAGCCACTATGTAGATACCACTGTTCCTCCGTGGTAGGATAGTTCTTTTCCAGCATAAAAACAAATTAGGTGTTTTTGACCCAGGTCACCTTGGGTCCTAGTTTCTTGACATAACAATAATTTGAAATATAAGAACACACAGGTTGATCCTTATATCCAAGTGGATGATATCTCCTTGGAGGATTAATACACTGAGTAAAATGATTTATAAATTCTTGTGTTTGATTATATTGATGAAAAGAATTAAAATTTTTGTTAGAAAAATTTAGGTTCGAAGAAGTAAATTGAGTTCGTCGATCTGAGTTTGATGAATGGATGTTAGTTTGTTGAACTCCATTCACAGAATAATATTGTTAATGTTCTGTGTTCCACGTTCGTCGATAGCAGTTCGACGAATCATATTGTTTTCGTCAAACACCATTTCCTGTGTTCATAATTCTTCATTCTCTATTTGATGAAAAATAATTATTTTGTCGAGCTCGGTTCGACGAATTATTTTGAACATAATTTTTATGAACATTTTTTTTGTTTAGGCTTTTGTACAACTTCTGTGGTTTTATCTAAGTCTTCTAATTTTCTTTACCTTTAGAAGATGTGAATTTTATAGGTGTGGGTAAAATATTTTTCTATAAAATATAAGGCTGACTAGATGAATCCCCTAAACGTAGTTTGCCATTTAGTCTGTCATTAACTATGCTGGTGATATCCATCAGTTTGATGCTTCTCCCATTAAGGGATTCTTCAAATATCTTAGCCTCAGATGATGTGTTTTCTAAAGATAATATTTGTTCAGAAGCAATTTTCAAATCATCTTTGAGTTTTTTGTTTTCAGAAGAAAGATTATCTAAATCAGTTAATTTCTCTCTTAGAAGTTTTATTTCCTTCTCAGAGTTTATCAAATCATTACATAGTAACATAAAATCTTTTTTAAACTGATCTGAAGTAAAATCAAGTGAAGAGATTACCTGAACTTCTTCTGATTCTGATTCAGACTCAGAATTGTTGCATGATGCATTGATTGCCATTAAGCAGAGTTCCTTAGCCCTTGCTTCTTCTTCATCTTCATATGAGCTGGATGAAGCTTCATCATCTGATTCACCCCATGATTCAGCAACAAAATCTTTGTCCTTCTTCTTATATTTACTAGAAGAAGGTTTGTTGGAGTGCCTCTTGGAGGCTTTCTCTTTCTTTTTATCCTTCTTCTGATTCTGAGGACATTCTAGAAGAATATGTCCTGGTTTCCTGTACCCAAAACACAGAATTTCTTTAGTGGGTGTCTTGTCATACTTTGGTTTTTAATTATTTCTTGAACATCTTTTTCTGAAGTCCTTTCTGTCTATCTTGTAAAATCTCTTAGCCAAGAGACCTATAAGATCTTCATTCTGTGGAAGAACTTCTGCTTCTTCTATTGTTTGGAAAGATATGCTCTTCTCATTCCTTACTGTAGGTGAATTCCTTTGTTCAGCTTCCCTTATTCTGATGAGCTGCTCATAGGATTTGATCTTGCCCAACAAAGTCTCAGTGGAAATTTCATTTAGACTTCTAGATTCTTCGATTGTCCAGATCCTTCAATCCATGTGCTAGGGAAATACATGAGGATCTTATCATTAACTTCTTTTAGTATAATGTCCTTCTCCAAAGATTTCAGCTCATTAATGATGAGACTGAGTCTTGTGTATATTTCTGCTACAGATTCAGATTCTGCCTTTTTAAAGTTCTTATATTGAGAGATAAGGTGTGATCTTCTGTCCTTTCTCTAATTAGCAGATCCAACAATATTATATTGAGGGAGTCACAGATGGCTTTTGCTGAAGTGCATTCAGCAAATTTTTGGAAGATGTCATCCGACATAGTTTGAGCTAAGATGTTCATAGCTCTGACATTGGCAATTTTAGACTTTCTTTGAGCTTCTGTCCATTTCGGAGGTGGTACAACACCAGTTCTAGTTGTTGCCAATGGTTGAGGTGGACATGTGAAGATAAAATTTTAAATATCTTCATCAATAGAATTCATATATAATTTAATCCGTGTCTTCCACAATGCAAATTTATTTAGATTGCATATAGGAGGTCTAGTGCTTGCACACTCTTTATTTTGAACCATGATAGAAAAAACAAACTAGAGAAAATGAGATCTATCAAGATCTTTGTTGGTTCATGTGTTAGCCTGTAAAACCAAAGAACCTACACTCTTATACCAATTGAAAGTGAGGGATAGATCTTGAAAGTGATGTGTTAGATCTAATATACTCTAAAGTGGGGGGTGAATAGAGTATTTGTAGGTCCTTATAAAACCTGTTACAACTTCTGCTGTAATTAAAATGTGTCGAATTAAACGAAAGTAAATAATCACACAGCAGTCCTAAAAACACAAGCACAGCAAGAACAAAAAAGAAAAGGGGCAACCAGACGACACAAGAAATTTTATAGTGGTTCCCCAACCTGGGTACATCCACTCTTCTACCACCTTGGTAGGAATCCACTTAGGTTTTTGATCAGGTGCCTGACAACAATGAGATTTTGATCAGGTGCTCAAAAACCAAATCCTCAAGTCTTTTGATCAGGTGACTTGTAACCAGAAATCACTTTTGAAGGGAGATGACAACCCTTTATAGAGGTGGGGATGAGGGAGTGATGGAAGTCTTCTTTTCTCAATCATAATGATAAGACTATGTGGATTCAGTGATGTTGTCAAAGCTCCCCCTGAGACGTAGAAGAGTTCAGGAGAACTGGAGCTTTGCACAGGGTGATAGGCCTTCAATTGAGAGACTTGATCCAGGAGCTTTAGACTGATGGTGCTTGAATGTCTTAGCAAGGTCCTAGAGAAGAAGAACAGGAAGACTCTTGATTTGAAAGAGGTGTTCTTCTTGCTTCTTCTTCAAATTACTGACAGACTAAGAAAGCTGATGAAGATCTACTTCAGAATTTCTTTTGATGAAAGCAGGAATAATCTTTTCTATCTCTATTTTTTGTTCTGGAAAAGAGAAATTTTTTTTTTTATATTTCCTGGGGAAATTTGTCTTTTGAATTTTGAATTCCTTCTTCATACAATGCTGACGGCCTAGAGAATATGCAGCATTGAATAATTTCCCCAACTGTCTCGTGGAAAAATGACAAACAATAATCTTGGAGAATATCCTAATCAATGCTCCTCTAACGGTTATATTCAGAGAATGTTAGAGCATTGATTACTCAGGAATTATTGCAGTAATCATGTTGACATGGCTGGAAATGATTAAGTCTGGAATCGTCGAACAGATGACAGAAATCGTCGAACTGAGTCCACAGTTCGTCGAGCTGAGATGTTGTGTTCGTCGACCAGACGGCTTCTGTTCGTTGAGCTGAGTTCCATGATCGTCGAGATGGAAACTGAACTGTTGTCCATTTTAAACTTTGCCTATTCTGTGTCTGAAGTTCGTCGAGCTGGTAAATGTGTTCGTCGATTGGAGTTCAGCAACAAATCTGGAGTTGTCAAATATTCTGTGTGGCGACATAAGTCTTCTGTGTGGTGTCAACATAACCTTTCCAAGTTGTCGACTGATGATCTAAGTGTCGAAACAAGTTCTTCTAGTGTTGACTCAGTTGGTGTCGACATATACTCTGAGTGTCGACACAAGTCTTCTGGTTCTTGGTTGTTGAAGTAGATAATTCCAGAATTCCTCGGGCAGAGAACTGAGTTCGTCGACCTGAGACTAGAGAAAATAGTCTTGTCAGAATGCTGTAGTAGTCCGAAGATTCGTCGACCAAAGAATAGAGTTCGTCGAGCTGAGAACTAAGTTCGTCGACCAAAGTCTGATACTAAGGACTTAGAATATCTTGCTATTTTCTAAACTTGAAGTGTTGTTGTAGTGTCCAAGTTTTTGTCGACCTGAGTATTAGGTTTGTCGAGCTCAGCTCAGAGAATTTACTCCGAGATCGTCGAGCTGAGCACGACTATCGTCGACCTGAGTTCGACGAACGTCGAACTCACTTTACAGAGTCTTGAAATCTTCTAAGTCTTGAGTCTCTGGCAGTCTTGTTGATAGCTGGTCCATGTGATGTTGACTCCAAGGACTTGGCCTAGACTCTAGGACACAAGTATGACCCTGGCTATATATTGTGGGTCACATGATCCTAAGTTAGTGAACCTAGCCAAAATCAAACTAGGGATCCAACAATCTCCCCCTATTTGGGTGAGGTTACTAACTACAGACTCAGAATTAAACTGAATAAAAACAAAGCAGAAAAAGCATATATCTAGCAGAGATAGATAACATATGCAACAAATATTTATATATATATACATGAGCTTTGTTCAGAAAATATAAAGCAGTTATAAATAATTCAGAAAGATAAAGAGAGTTCAAAATCACTTCTTCTGCTTCTTTTCCTTTGGCATTGCATCCTTTCTCTTGTCTCCTAGCTTTATAAATATTATTTCTCTGTTAGGATCTGAAGCTTGCACACTGTTCATGGTCATGTCAGCAACCCCTATAATTGTTGGGTATTGTATCCACAATCACCTGGATTTGAGGAAGCCATCTGTCAAGCTAAGATGAATTCACAATGTATTTGATGGAACCTCTTAAGTTGTGCTTGCAGTTCTTCCACGCTAAGTGCACACCAATGTCAGGGTGCAGTAGGTCAATATACACGGATCTGCACGACGTAATCCCTCGTTGAGCAGATCAGTGTGTTGGCCTACGTGTACTCTCTCTATTGGAGTGCACTTATTTTCAAGTACAGGGCCATGTTTATGCAAGAGAAGACAAGGAGCAAGGATGGGTCAAGGAGCAGCACTTGGGAGGAAAGACGAAAATCCGTCTAAGTATAATTCGACGAGAATCACCAAGTGATTCTCGCCGATTCGGCGAGAATCACTAGTGATTCTCGCCGAATCGTCGAGAATCATTAGTGATTCTCGCCGACTCCTTCCGGCTACCCCAAAACCGTGCCAAGTAAGATTCGGCGAGAATCACAAATGATTCTTGCCGAACCCGTCGCTGAGCAGGTCATTAATACCAAGGGAAAATCGTTGAGAATCAACAAGTGATCCGTCGAGAATCACCAGTGATTCTCGACGAATCGTCGAGAATCGTTAACTGATTCTCGCCGATTCGTCGAGAATCACCAATGATTCTCGACGAATTTTACTTGGCGTTTTCTCGGGATGTCGCTGGACCGGATTCTGCCGCTGGACTATTTTGAACCGGATTTCGGGATTCTACTGGTGGGTCCCACAACGGTCAAATTGAATCTATCTACAGTATATATATACGGGTATTTTGAACAGTAGGTGGATCGAAAAAAAAGGGAAACACGCGAGCACGGAAAAACCCTAAGTCGTCGCTTCCGCTCCGCTCCGCCGTCGCCGCTCGCGTCAAGTGGTCGCCGCTGTTGATCGCGTTTCTTCCCGATCTCCGGCGACAAAAGCTTAGCCAAGCTTAGAGTCTCACGTGTCTATCCAGAGATCTCTTGTCTCTCGATTTGTAGATCGGGAAAGTGTTCCCCATCTGAATCGATCGAGACGACCGATCCTCGAGTGACCGTTGGTATACCTAGCTAGCTTCGCTACGAAGTTTGGATCTCAAAGTACTGCTGCCGCGCACCTTCATTGCCGCCGATCCCGAACCAAGCCACCGCTCGGATTGCCGCCGCCGGTTCCGGGGAGATCCTCTCCAAGAGAGACCAAGGTTGTAGACTCTTCGTTGACTTCACGAACACGTCGTTGAACGAAGAGGAACACCGTAGTCTCCAAACGAAGTTTGTATCTCGTGTACATTCTATATTTCCTTTTGTTGTAAAGGAACGATTGTTCCGTATTGTAAGGGTTGGGTGCAACCCGGTTTGTGGGAGTGTTGACTCCTACGTATGGAAGGGTTCCTTCCGTTAGTGCAGGGATTGGATTTCAATCCTGTTGGAGAAGAGACCGAGTCGTCCCTTGTTGGGAGATAGGTCGAAGGGGGAAAGTGGATGTACCCAAGTCGGGGAACCACTATAAATTGCCTGTGTATTCTGTGTGCTGTGCTTTTTATTTTGATTGTGCAGGTACATTCGTAAATTCCGCAAAAGCGCTACACGTCACCTATTCCCCCCCCCCCCCCATAGGTGCACATAGGTGACACTAGGTGGACTTTCAAGTGGTATCAGAGCCAGGTTGCTCATCAAAAAGGTTAACACCTTGAGTAGAATCCTGCCACCAGTGTCAGAGGCATGAAGCTGGATTATGAGATACCGCCACTCAAACTCCCCGCATGCACAAAGGATTATTATCCCATCTGGAGGATGAGAGTGTCATTTCACCTTGATGCTATCGATCCTCGAGCATCCTTCATCCTGGAAGAGGGTCCGTTCATTCCCATGAAGACCTCCGACTCTGGGATCCAAGTGCCCATGTGCATTGCTGAGATGTCAGAGACGGAACTGTCCCTATTTAACTTGGACGAGAGGATTCGTCAAATTATCTTGGATATCTGGTCTGGAGCTTCTCGCTCTAGATTAGCAAAATGTAGGACTGCTAAATCCATGTGGGTGATGATATCACAGTGGATGGGGGAGTCAGAGAAAGCTGGAATATGCTGTCAACCTGAGGAGGAAGCCTATGTGGGGGTCCTCACCTCCGAAGATGAAGGCAAGCATCACTCGGACAGCATCAGAGCTCCAGTGTCCGTGTCAGAGACTGACGAGGACAGTGAGGAAAGCAGCTCTGATGAGGATGAAACAATGGTCACTGGCTCTAATGACTATAACACAGATGAGCAGGTAACATCTTCATCCTGCCCCATATCTTTTGAACTTTCTGAAGACAGAAACTGCTCTCCTCCAGAAAATTCTGATTCCCTGAAGAGAGCCCTTCAGGAAAGCAACCTACTTGCTGAGGAGCAAGCTCAAGAGATTGCTCGACTGAAGATCTTGTTGGTTCTCCAATTGGCGTCCAACAAGGTCAAGGACTCTAAGATCTCAGCTCTAGAGAGTAGTCTAGAAAATGAGAAAAGAATAGTATCAAACTTTTCCAAGGTTGATGCTATAAAGAGAAAGCAAGAAAACGGGTGGATCTCCCGGATTATTAATTCGTGGAGAAATGGGGAAACGATATTCCGACCCCCCACTCCAAGCAGGAAGGCAACTCATCATGCCTTCAGGTATGACCACAGGAATAGTCGTGGTCACTGCAAGGGTGATCTGTCCCCATGTGGAGACACCCGTAGTGCAAGGGCCGTCGTGGCCACCCATGAGAGAATACCTAAGGCTCCTTCTGAGCCCTTTATATTCACTGTCACTGCCTCAACTCGGTGCGAATCTGCATGTCCTAGCTCACAGAACATTTCTCACCACCCGAGGACATAGGATAGGGAGGTTAGAAGTCATGGTGTAAGTTTTCATGGGGCCTCTGAAAGGGGGATGCCTGAAAGGAGGGCACCTCCATCCCGGCCTCATGACGCTCACAACATGCATTCCTTCCACCCTTCCACGTGTCACGATGGAAGAGGAAATTTTGTGAGGAGATCATGCTCTATCCCGTTTAGACCTAGGACCGTGACTACCTCAGTCACTAGATCGGGTCGGAAACGGAGATACAACATTCACCCATGTTGGTGCTGTGGCAAAGTGGGACACTTTGCCATCGACTGTTGGCACAACCCCTCTATGCCAAGGGCAGGGGATCATCCACACTCACGGAACAGAGGTAGTCTTCCTGACAGGTTTTCTGGAGGAAGGCAGTTGCGTGCTTATGCTAACAGGAACCTAGGACCCAATATGATTTGGGTTCCTAAGGTAAAGTAATTCTTTCTTGCAGGGTAGTCTAGGTTCCCATGAATATGATGGGAACTAGACAGTAGGTGGCTCAAGACTAAATTGGAACAAGCGTCTGCAATAACAGATGTGATATCTATTTGAGCATACTCACATTGAGCCTCTAATATGTTCTGCCTGTGGGACTAAAACGATGACTCTCAAAATCCCAGGTACTCATGATCAGTTCCAAGACTTGAGTCATTTTCAATTGACAGTTACATATATATATATATATATCTTTATATATAGATACATCTTTGTATATACGTGTATGTATGCACATCCAAGGATGGGTTTACTCGATACATGCAAACCTTTTTACATCAATAAAGAGTTATCAAAGCAATGTCATTGTGAATCTCGACAACTCACAATTGACATCAAAAAGTTTTTGGAAAAGCCTCGTTCAAACCCAAATAGACTGGCTTTAAAATATATCTGTATTTATCGTCTTTTTTATTGACTTGACATCAGACGTATTCGAAAATGTTGCAATACTTCTTAACGTGAAAATTCCTAGTCAAGAAATCTTTCAATTTCGACTTAGACAAATCCCGCCGACTTTTTATAGACTTGGAATCTCGCCGACCTTTCAACTTCATTACGGATCCCGCCGAAGGAGCAAGCTACCCGAATCCCGCCGCACTTCGCAGGAAATATCCCGCAAGAGCTCTTCCGCCGCTTCTTCCCTTACCCGCCGACTCGCCGAAACCCGCAGGAAGCTTGTCGAATCATCGTCTCGTAAGAGTTCTTCCGCCGAATCTTCCCTTATCCGCCGGCTCGTCGAAACCCGCAGGAAGCTCGATCATCTTCTCGCAAGGTACTAGTCGGATCCCGCACCATCCTCGCTGTTTCCCTCTAGGTCTTCACCGAAGATCTTCCCAAAAGACGCTCTAGGAAGAGTTCTCGCAGGAAGCTCACAAACTCACTTCCGTCTACGCCCCTAGGTAACCTCTTCCTCACCCGTACTTGGACGTTCTCACTAGTGACTCTTTCCTTTTGAGTGTTCATTAAAGCTTAGAGTAGGGCTTCTCTCTCTAGATCTGCAATGGCTCCAAGGACAACTGCTGGGTTGGTCACCGGTTGCGAGCTTGTTCGGACTGGGTTCTCTCACGCCTCGGACGAATTCCGCAACATCATTCTGATGCTGGAAGAGGCTGGGCTAACATTCGTCCTGGAGCACCCTTGCAAAATCCTGGACAAAGAGGTGCTGGAGTTCTTCGCTACCGCAAGACTCCGAAATGGCGTCTCCCTAATCAAAAGCAAGGTGGCTGGGGCAAAGGTCAAGATGTCTGCCAGCAAGCTGACCTGCTTTCTGCAGCTTTCTAGCTCGGAGCATGAGGACTATCTGGAGGACGATGACAAAAACAGAACTCTCTTATTCTGCGGTCTCCCACGAGGAATTCGGTCAATAAAGAGAAAGGATATGAATGAAGAAGGGAAGCTCCTGTCTGACATTATTGGAAAGGTGCTCATCTGCAAGCCGGGCTCTCATGACCATATCTCAGCGGATATGTTCAAGATCCTGATAGCTGTTGTCTGCCGTAAACGGTTCAACTGGGGGGAGGTGCTGTTCGAGAAGATCAAGGACACCTTGGGCTCTCCGAGTTTTGGCCGCATCATAAGTCTATATCTAAACCAGCTAAATGGAGACAAGTTTGACATGAGTAAAGGTGTCCCGCTCCACTACTTGAAGAAGATGGACTCAAGTGTGTTTGACTGATGGGAGAGACGTATTGGGCAGACTGCAGTGGAAGAGCAACAGGGAGTATCTTCAGCATTCACCCCCAATGAAGTTCCTGATACCTTGACTGCAGGAATCGAGGGGGAGCCTCTACCCCCTCATACTGAGGTAGTATCTGACATCTCCCAGGTGGCCAGGGATGCGGTGGCCGAAATTCAAGAAGAAAGTGACACTGTATTGGAGACTGCTGACAAAGAATTGGAAGAGGCTGCTGATGAAGATGAGTTCATGGATGATGACGAAGAGGATGAAGGGCATGAGGGACATGAAGTATTGGAGGCTCCGGATCCTGTTGAACCTCCATCTGACAAGCCTACACCAGTGGAGGGGGAGTCAGATAAATCTACAGAGGCCGCCAGCATTCCTCCATTAGAGACTGTGCTTGTATCCAGCTCTACAGATGCGTCTGCTGAAGGGCAAGGCCTACAAGTGCCTCCGGTTATTCCGTTACGAGATGAGCTAGCCACTCACACTGTCAATGTCATTCAGGGCATTGTGAATGAACTTAAAGCCTCTTTTGATGAAGCTCAGAATAAAATGCTGAAAATGATTAAGACATCTGAAAAGCTCATGCTCAAGAATATGGTGGAAATCAACCATAAACTGGACGTGATGGAGAAGAAATTTGAAGAGAAGTATACCGCGGCCGGCGAAGCTGTCACACTTCTTATGGCCGGATTGAAGAAGAACACCGACACTCTTGCTGTCGTAAATCAGAATGCACATGTTGTAGCAAACAACATTCAAAAGTTTGACGGTAATATGGTAACTCTTAACACCAATCAGCAAGCCTTAGTCAATGAATTCTCCCGGACCACCAAGCACATTGATGACTCCTTGCACTCCTATGCAAACTGTATCGCTATTGAAGCCAAAAAGGGGGAGGAGGACTACATAGCTAAGATGGCTGAGCTACGAGAAGTCATGATCACAAACTTCGAACAGTCAAACAAGTACGTCTATGACAGCAACTGGTGGATGCTCCACCAGGCGTTAGGCATCCCCTTTGCTGAAAATCCTGCAGATATTCATGCTCCTGAAACTTCTACGGCCGCTAAGGGAGTGAGTGCTGCAGAGGGAATAAGTGCAAGTGCTGCAGATGTTCCCATAAGTGAAGCTGATGCTAGGGCTCTCTCCAAAGCTAAACTGAGGAGCATGTTTGACCAAGAGGCCCTAGCAAAAGCCAGGGCCAAGAGAAAAGCTCAGGAAGGGACCTCCAAGGAGACACTAGCTGAGAAGAGAATCAGAATGAGTGAGGAGGAAGTTCGAAACGAAAAGTGGAGTCCAGTTTCAAAGAACATCATCTTGGACACCTTCTGGCTACAAGAACAGGGAGAACTCAATCGGAACGAAGTTTACAGCCAGTTTGAGTGGGAAAGGCACAAGACGTATGAAGCGAAACGAAACATCTTCTTCAGAAACAACACGGATGCAGATAAAGTTCCTCCTCCCAGATACTATCCGAAGCCTAAAGAGTACATGGAGAGACAAAGGAAGAAGTTCTTGGCGCAAAAACACAAGGATGACTTAGCTAAGGAAAGATAGTCAACAACGTGTAGCTTGTCATTCTCTCCTAAAAACATTTAATGCTTATTGTTATGATATGAACAATTCTGAGATTATATATATATATATATATATATATATATATATATATATATATATATATATATATATATATATATATATATATATACATTGGTATTTAAATTTGTGAATGACTCAAGTCCTGATCTGGTTGCATATATTCTCTTGTGTTGCATGTTTAATTTCTGAATGCTATGTTTATTATTTGATTGGTGTTATTCATCTTAGCTAGTAGGGTTTTGGCTTCGTCAAATAGGGGGAGATTGTTGGGTATTGTATCCACAATCACCTGGATTTGAGGAAGCCATCTGTCAAGCTAAGATGAATTCACAATGTATTTGATGGAACCTCTTAAGTTGTGCTTGCAGTTCTTCCACGCTAAGTGCACACCAATGTCAGGGTGCAGTAGGTCAATATACACGGATCTGCACGACGTAATCCCTCGTTGAGCAGATCAGTGTGTTGGCCTACGTGTACTCTCTCTATTGGAGTGCACTTATTTTCAAGTACAGGGCCATGTTTATGCAAGAGAAGACAAGGAGCAAGGATGGGTCAAGGAGCAGCACTTGGGAGGAAAGACGAAAATCCGTCTAAGTATAATTCGACGAGAATCACCAAGTGATTCTCGCCGATTCGGCGAGAATCACTAGTGATTCTCGCCGGATCGTCGAGAATCATTAGTGATTCTCGCCGACTCCTTCCGGCTACCCCAAAACCGTGCCAAGTAAGATTCGGCGAGAATCACTAATGATTCTCGCCGAACCCGTCGCTGAGCAGGTCATTAATACCAAGGGAAAATCGTTGAGAATCAACAAGTGATCCGTCGAGAATCACCAGTGATTCTCGACGAATCGTCGAGAATCGTTAACTGATTCTCGCCGATTCGTCGAGAATCACCAATGATTCTCGACGAATTTTACTTGGCGTTTTCTCGGGATGTCGCTGGACCGGATTCTGCCGCTGGACTATTTTGAACCGGATTTCGGGATTCTACTGGTGGGTCCCACAACGGTCAAATTGAATCTATCTACAGTATATATATACGGGTATTTTGAACAGTAGGTGGATCGAAAAAAAAGGGAAACACGCGAGCACGGAAAAACCCTAAGTCGCCGCTTCCGCTCCGCTCCGCCGCCGCCGCTCGCGTCAAGTGGTCGCCGCTGTTGATCGCGTTTCTTCCCGATCTCCGGCGACAGAAGCTTAGCCAAGCTTAGAGTCTCACGCGTCTATCCAGAGATCTCTTGTCTCTCGATTTGTAGATCGGGAAAGTGTTCCCTGTAACGCCCCCGGTTTTTCTTTGTTTTGTTTGATATTGGATTGGCGTTACGATGATGCATTTCCGGCCCTTCGCCATTGTAGAGCGCGGTCCTAGCTCTGTAGGTTCCTTGTGTAGCCTGATTGTAGCCAGTTGGCAAGTTTCCCCAGCTAGCCGGGGTCTGTTTTGGTGACTCGGTTGGGCCTCTTAGGGAAATGGTTGTGTTTTGGCTTCGGGAGGTGTTAGCCCGAGTGTTCGATCGTCAGATGTTGTTTTCGACCGCGCCGTTGTTTTCGTGGCTTGGTTGTTTAGCTACGGTGTGAGTTTTGGTCGAAATCCGAGATCGTTTGCCTTCGCGTCGTTTCGGCGTTGTTTTGTTAGCTGCATGTTTGTAATGTTTGCTGTGCTGTGCGTGGCCGTTGTGGCTGAGCTTGTAGGCAGGTGCCTTGTCTCTTGTTGGCTAGGTATTAGTAGGTTTCTTTTTCTGTGTTAGTTTGGGTGACACGGCCTGGGTCACGCCCGTGACCCAGGGCGTGTCGTGCTCGGGTAGAGCTCCCGTTTCTCCGGTCGACGAATTTTTGGTCGACAGGGTTTTTTGTAGGAACACGGCCGTGACACGGGCGTGTCACGGGCGTGTCTCGGGCGTGTCCCCCTTCGGTTCGTCGAGCTGCGCTCGATGGTCGTCAGGCGGTGTTTAGTGAGAACACGGCCCTGTCACGGGCGTGTCGTGTCGAACACGGGCGTGACATTGGGGCGTGTCTCTCTGTTCGACGATCGGCGCTCCACGATCGTCGGGCGGTGTTCGAGTTGGTACACGGCCTGTGACACGGGCGTGTCACAGGGCGTGTCCCTTGCTTCGTCGAGCGGAGATCGACTTTCGTCGAGTGGGTAGGTGCGTGAGTACACGCCCCGTGACACGGGCGTGTCGGCTGTGTCACGGGCGTGTCTGGGGGGCGTGTCCTGTGTTTTCGTCGAGTAGAGATCGACGTTCGTCGAGTGTGTGAGTAC
This sequence comes from Platanthera guangdongensis, assembly GCA_039583875.1. Taxonomy (NCBI): domain Eukaryota; kingdom Viridiplantae; phylum Streptophyta; class Magnoliopsida; order Asparagales; family Orchidaceae; genus Platanthera; species Platanthera guangdongensis. The sequence goes on from CM077151.1 coordinate 101,651,132, forward strand.
ACGCCCCGTGACATGGGCGTGTCGGGCTGTGTCACGGGCGTGTCTTGGGCGTGTTCCGTACTTTTTCCTGAAATCATCTTTTGTTGCCGTGAACTGCTTTTCCTCCTCATTTTTTTTCATCATTCCCGAGTCTGGAGAGCTTCCAGCGGAAGGGTTTTGAGAGGAGGCGGTGGTTGTTTTGGCCGGCGATTTCGGGAAGGTTAGAGCCCGTATTTCTCGTGTGATAGCGGATTCGGCTTGCTCTCGGCTAGATCTTCCCTTCCATGTAAGTTTTTCTTGATTTAGGGTTCGATTCCAGGAATTTCTAAATATCTGATTTCTTTCTTCCCTCAAGTTTCAGCTTTGGTCTTCTAGGTGGCCGATCTTGCCGCCGGAGCCAAGCCGTAGTGCGACTGTTGTTTGTTTTTCCGAAGAGGTAGAGGCAAGTGGCCCCTTGCCCTTGCCAAATTTATTTCTAACCTATGATCTGCTTTTATTTCTTGTGCATAAGCTCTGTTCACCTTGTTTTTCCTCCCTAGGGCAGCAGGTTGAATCATTTCATCAAACTTCTAATCAAGTGCTGATTCTTTAATTCTTTTTCTGGAATTTTAATCAATGTTCTCTTTTTGTCGGATGTTTAGTGTCCAGTGGGTAGCTAGAGTTAGGGTAAGGTTGCTGTTAGTTGCAGTTTAGGGTTAGCTGCGGTAGCTCCGAGTAGTTAGGATGGAATGGAGGGTTGGGATTAAATCTCCAACTCTCTGTTCTCGCGCATGAGAGGGCTTTGGCTGCGTTTTTAGCAAGACTTACGTTTACCCTAAGTGGAAAGCGCTGACAGCATCGAGTGAGCCGAGCTCACTCAACGCCGTCACCTAGCTTAGGACTTGCGGCTAAGTATTTTTAGGCGTCAGGTGAGTGGAGTTTACTCAACGCTGCGTCGAGTGGGCTCGACATTTTTCTGTCTTGAGTTCATGTGTACCTTAGGATTGTTAGTGTGACTTTTCCCTTCCTTTAGGGGGTGGTATTGGGTGTTCGGCAAATTTTTGCTTGCCGACTCTTGGGTTGCGGCAGGTGGTGCATGTTTAGTGGCCTCTAAGAGGGGCGAATATTGATGTGGAGAGCTGTGGCCACGACCTGTTTGCCCTGGTTTGGGTTGGTGTGGGACCCTAAAGCTGCCACCGGCGACCCCTTAGCCCTTTTTGGATCTGATTCTGGTTATGAATTCAGATCCATGTTTTGACCACTGCCACTTACCCACGTATTAGGAATGTTAGACTCTTTCGTTGAACATGTTGCTTTTATTGCTCGCACCTGGTGTGCCTTGCTGTGCTTTAGACAGTGCTCTTTTCTTACCGTCATGTTTTTTTTTCTTTTGCTTATAGCAGCTTGTTGCCGGGTTGGTAAACCCTTCTTTTTGCTCTTAACTCTAATGCTTTATTTACTCTTTTGATTATTTCCTTGCTGAGGTGTTCTTTTCTTGAATGGCTCAGGTCCAGGTTGTAGCCGGTTCTGCGGCTAGTTCTTTTGGAGGGGCTGGTTTGTGGCCTCTTGGGTAGCTGAGACAGCTGATCCCGATTCTGTGAGGTAGTTCTTTACTTTTCTGTATAGACATACATACTCACCAGTGGGTTCGTGTCAGGTTGTTGGCGCCCACTGGTGGCTTCTTGCGATGCTGGGTATGAACTTAAACTGCTGTTTTTGCCTATTAGTGGTTGTTTACTTGCTTCTGGGAAGGATTTTTGATAGGTTGCATGTTAGATATTTTAAAACCCTAAAAGCATTATTATATGTATATCATGCATAGCATATTTATAAAAAAGACATTATATTTCCTTAGCGTAAAAAGACTACATTTTTATATCTATTATATTCACTTTAGAGTCGTGCATACCATGAGTTGTCCCTCGGGGACACTTATGCTCACTAGGGTGTCAACTTAATTGAATCAAACTATTTTCTGCTGCGTATACTTATACCTTTAATTGTGGACTAGCTGATCCACCGTGCCTGAGGGATACGGCCAATCAACATAACTGCTTTCCTTTCATAATTAATCAACGATTTTCCTTAAAATTTAAGGTGTGGAGTTTTGCCTGAGCGTGTGCAGTTATCCCCTGCACGACGTGGCATCACGGCACGCGTTTTCTCTAGCTCTGGTACGATTTTATCGTTGAGAAAATACGGGTTATGACAGTTGGTATCAGAGGGAGGTTGCTTGACAAATGGTCGGGCAACCTTTCCCCTTGTTCGCATTAGTGGTTAGCGTCATACCATACACACACCGATATGTCATCAGCACGTCTTGGCTAAAGCACGAACACTACACTCATGAGCATAAAGAAGTATACGGGGCATATTATGTAGTATGGGATGCATAATATGTGTTTGTATATGGATCCACCATAGGAGGCAACATGTGAGGGTTATGTAGTATGGGATGCATAACCTCACCACATGAATGCAGCTAGCACGTTTTCTATTTTCGTTGCATGGGAATGTTATGTAGTATGGGATGCATAATATTTTCATGTGTACGCCGCCCATGGCATGCATTAAGGCCTTTTTTTAGAATGCATAGCACATCATGCATAGCATAACATTTCATAAGCACAACGTGTTAAGCTAAAGATTTGCAAGATGACATATGTACACACATGGTTTTGAGTCAAAAAGAATACAAATACATGCATTCATGGTTTAGGCACCTGAGTTAGTGTGATGGTGGTGAACCATCTTAGGTTAAGCATAACATCATCATGATAAAACAACTCCCAGAGCAAGTTTTGCAGTTGAAGTTCATATTTAAGTGTGTTTGTCTGTACCAGGTAGTTTTGTTCTAGCTGTTGGGCTAAGTTTCGTCTAAAGCGTGTGCGATTATAGGATGGCGAGACGCCCCGCGACGAGATCGACCCCCCAATCCGAGGGTGAGACGTCAGGAGCGCAGAGCGAGGCGTTGGTAGAAAACCTACGGCAGAGTAATGAGACCTTATCGAGGCAGGTGGTGGCTATGCAGGCTCATATTCAATCTCTTGTAACAGTGATGGCAGGATGTTCTTGGGAGTCATTTAAGTCGATGCTGTTGAGTAAGTTTCTGCCTTCAGTCGAGAGGGACCGGCTGATGAATGACTTCCTTCATTTGAAGCAGAGGGAACTTACAGGTGAGGAGCATGAGATTGAGTCTAATAAGTTGAGTCAGTTTGCTCCGGGTTTGGGGAGTGTTGAAGCAGATCGAGTTAAGCAATTTCTGGGTGGACTAAGAAGCGACATTCAGCAGTTGGCAAATGCTTGTGGAGCAATCAGTTATGCCAGCATGGTTGAAGCTGCCTTGAGAGTTGAGGCCTTTGAGAATGCCAAGAATAGAGGCCAGCGGTTGAGGAAGGATAAGCGGAAGTCCAGTAAAGGGAAGAGCCCTCAGGAACCTGATGTTGTCTCGAGAAAGAAGAACAAAGGGGATTGTAGTTTCTGTGGCCGTCCAGGCCACCCCTTGGAGAGGTGTTTCAAAAGGTTGGGAGCACAAAAGAAGGAACAGGTGCACGCGATTCAGGGTGCCCCCAAAGGAGACTTGGTGTGTGCCTTTTGTGGTAGGAAGGGGCATGAGGCTGCCCGTTGCTGGATAAAAGATAAGGTCTGTTTTCAGTGTGGGCAGAAGGGTCATCTCAAGGCGAAGTGCCCGCAGTCCCAGCCTATTATGCAGCCAGTACTCCTCCAAGCTTTGCCACCGCCTCAGCATTTGGATAGAGGAAAGTGGAAGCTGAATGTGCTTTCGGCAGACGAAGCGCAGACTTCGACCTAGGTTATCTCATGTTTGATTTCTTCTCAGTCGTTTCGTTATGCTCCCTTTGTGGTTATAGTTTTCATTTTAGCGTTTGTTACCTTAGATGCGCGCGCTATTAGTAGGACGATTTAAGGTAAAGAACCGCTGGGCGCGCGTTCTCTTCGATTCAGGCGCTACCCACTCGTTTGTGGCTAGAGCCTTCGTGGAGCGGTTCGGTCTGGGCCTAGATCCTGTTGGTGGTGCCTTTTGCGTTAAGTTCCCCTCTGGTGACTCTGTGGTTACGGACCTGGGTGTCCTGGATTGTCCGATTTTGTTGGGGGATTTTCTTTTTTAGCCAAGGCAGATCTGAAGGTGTTTGACCTGGAGGACTTCGATGTTATCTTGGGCATTTTGAGTTTTTAGTTATGTCATTTGGTTTGACTAATGCGCCCTCAGCTTTTATGGATGTGATGAACAAAGTTTTCAAGGACTTCCTGGATAAGTTTGTGATTGTCTTTATAGACGACGTTTTGGTATATTCTAAGAATGCGGAGGAGCATGATCGGCATTTGCGTCTGGTCTTGGCGACTCTGAGAGACCATAAGCTATACGCCAAGCTGAACAAGTGCGAATTTTGGTTGCCTCAATTTTCTTTTCTCGGCCACGTGGTGAATAAGGAGCGAATATCGGTGGACCCAGAAAAGGTCGCTGCTGTTATGGAATGGGCGAGGCCTGTTACTCCCAAAGGGATCAGAAGCTTCTTGGGCTTGGCTGGATATTATAGGAGATTTGTAGAGGGATTCTCTACTTTGTCTGCGCCGTTGACCAGGTTGACGCAGAAGAATGCAGCCTTCATATGGGATGGCAAGTGTGAGGAGGCTTTTGAGGAATTAAAAAGAAGGTTATGTTCAGCTCCAGTTTTGTCTTTGCCTACTGAAGATAGTGAGTATGTTATATATGTGGACGCGTCGCACGTCGGACTGGGCTGCGTTTTGATGCAGGGCGGGAAGGTGATTGCGTACGGGTCGAGGCAGCTAAAGACTCATGAGAGGAATTACCCTACGCATGACCTAGAGATTGCAGCTGTGATCTATGCGTTGAAATTGTGGAGGCATTTGCGGTATGGAGCGCAGTGCAAGATTTTCACGGATCATAAGAGTTTGAGGTATGTCTTCACTCAAAAAGAGTTGAATCTGCGCCAGCGGCGGTGGTTGGAGTACGTGGTCGACTATGATGTTGAAATCCAGTATCATCCGGGTAAGGCGAATGTGGTGGCCGATGCCCTAAGTCGGAAGTCAGGAAAGATTTTCAATCTCTCCGCCGAGCGTCTTGTGGAAGAGTTTCTTTTGATGGACATTTCTGTGTGAAGCTGCGATTCGTAGAGTAGCTTGGCAGTGGCAGAACCTTCGTGGATTGCGCTTACGCGACTGCATCAGAAAGATGATCCCGATCTTTTGCATTTGTACCTTCGAGCTGAAAAAGGTGGATTACCAGATTTCTCTATAGATTATGCGGGTACCTTGAAGTATCGTGGCAGGTTTTGCATTCCCGCAGTTGGGGATATCCGGGATATGGTGTGCAGGGAAGCCCACGGATCTAGTGTTGCCTACCATCCAGGGTCTACCAAAATGTACCATGATTTAAAGCAGATGCGTGGTGGTATGGGATGAAGAAGGACGTAGCCAGATTTGTTTCTGAGTGCTTCACTTGCAGGCGTGTGAAGGCCGACCATGGAAGGCCTGGTGGCAAGCTAACTCCCTTAGAGATTCCGATGTGGAAGTGGGAGAGTATCTCGATGGATTTCATCACAGGCTTACCGAGATCTCCTAAAGGGCATGATTCAGTTTGGGTGATCGTAGGCAGATTGACGAAGAGTGCTCACTTCGTACCATTTAAGATCGATTATCCGATGAGGAAGATAGCCGAGCTGTATTTGGATGAGGTTATTAGATTGCATGGTGTACCCGTGAGTATCATATCAGATCGAGACTCCAGGTTTACGTCTCGTTTTTTTTTTGGAAGAGCCTTCAAGAAGGGTTGGGTACAGATTTGAGATATTCCACAGCCTATCATCCCCAGACCAATGGTCAGACGGAGCGAGTAAATCAGATTGTGGAAGATATGATCCGATGCTATATTCTGGACCACGGAGGAGCGTGGGATGAGCGCTTGCGGCTTATGGAATTTGCGTATAATAGCAGTTATCAAGAAAGCTTGCAAATGGCTCCTTTTGAAGCTTTGTATGGGAGGCGCTGCAGGACTCCCTTGTTTTGGGCTGAGGTTGGCGAGAGGCCATTGTTGGGTCCAGAAGCACTCGAGGAGATGGAAACTGCTGTGCAGCTTATTCGGGAAAAGCTTTGGATAGCCCAGGAGAGATATGAGAAAAATGCCAATCGGCGTAGATCGGATTTGGATTTTTTGGTGGGGGACTCAGTATTCTTAAAGGTCTCCCCTTTGATCGGAGTCGAGCGTCTTGGCAAGAGCACGAGGTCGGACCCGAGGTATGTGGGCCCGTTTCTGATTGTTGAGCGGATTGGGATAGCAGCTTATAGGCTGGCTTTGCCCGCAAATTTCTCTGGCGTGCATAATGTCTTCCACGTCAGTCAGCTGCGGGAATGTGTAGCGAATGGCAGACAGGTTTTGGATTCTGTACCACAGTTTGAGCCGAATCTTTCTTACGTGGAGGTGCCTGTCCGCATTCTGGATTCTCAGGTTCGTGCGCTGCGGAAGAAATCTATTCCGATGGTTAAAGTTTTATGGAGGAATCAGGATGTAGAGAGCGCGACTTGGGAGTTGGAGTCGGCTATGAGGGAGGCTCACCCTCATCGTTTTTTTCCCTGATCTTGTGCCCGATATGTTCTGTTTTATTTATATTTATGTAGCCTTTTTTCCTGGCTCTTTCTCTCTCCTTCTTTATGGGAGTGTGGTGAGTAAAGTTTCGAGGCAAAACTTTCTTTTAGGGGGAGTGGCTGTAACGCCCCCGGTTTTTCTTTGTTTTGTTTGATATTGGATTGGCGTTACGATGACGCATTTCCGGCCCTTCGCCGTTGTAAGAGCGCGGTCCTAGCTCTGTAGGTTCCTTGTGTAGCCTGATTGTAGCCAGTTGGCAAGTTTCCCCAGCTAGCCGGGGTCTGTTTTGGTGACTCGGTTGGGCCTCTTAGGGAAATGGTTGTGTTTTGGCTTCAGGAGGTGTTAGCCCGAGTGTTCGATCGTCGGATGTTGTTTTCTACCGCGCCGTTGTTTTCGTGGCTTGGTTGTTTAGCTACGGTGTGAGTTTTGGTCGAAATCCGAGATCGTTTGCCTTCGCGTCGTTTCGGCGTTGTTTTGTTAGCTGCATGTTTGTAATGTTTGTTGTGCTGTGCGTGGCCGTTGTGGCTGAGCTTGTAGGCAGGTGCCTTGTCTCTTGTTGGCTAGGTATTAGTAGGTTTCTTTTTCTGTGTTAGTTTGGGTGACACGGCCTGGGTCACGCCCGTGACCCAGGGCGTGTCGTGCTCGGGTAGAGCTCCCGTTTCTCCGGTCGACGAATTTTTGGTCGACAGGGTTTTTTGTAGGAACACGGCCGTGACACGGGCGTGTCACGGGCGTGTCTCGGGCGTGTCCCCCTTCGGTTCGTCGAGCTGCGCTCGATGGTCGTCAGGCGGTGTTTAGTGAGAACACGGCCCTGTCACGGGCGTGTCGTGTCGAACACGGGCGTGACATTGGGGCCTGTCTCTCTGTTCGACGATCGGCGCTCCACGACCGTCGGGCGGTGTTCGAGTTGGTACACGGCCTGTGACACGGGCGTGTCACAGGGCGTGTCCCTTGCTTCGTCGAGCGGAGATCGACTTTCGTCGAGTGGGTAGTTGCGTGAGTACACGCCCCGTGACACGGGCGTGTCGGCCGTGTCACGGGCGTGTCTGGGGGGCTTGTCCCGTGTTTTCGTCGAGTAGAGATCGACGTTCGTCGAGTGTGTGAGTACACGCCCTGTGACACGGGCGTGTCGGGCCGTGTCACGGGCGTGTCTTGGGCGTGTTCCGTACTTTTTCCTGAAATCATCTTTTGTTGCCGTGAACTGCTTTTCCTCCTCATTTTTTTCATCATTCCCGAGTCTGGAGAGCTTCCAGCGGAAGGGTTTTGAGAGGAGGCGGTGGTTGTTTTGGCCGGCGATTTCGGGAAGGTTAGAGCCCGTATTTCTCGTGTGATAGCGGATTCGGCTTGCTCTCGGCTAGATCTTCCCTTCCATGTAAGTTTTTCTTGATTTAGGGTTCGATTCCAGGAATTTCTAAATATCTGATTTCTTTCTTCCCTCAAGTTTCAGCTTTGGTCTTCTAGGTGGCCGATCTTGCCGCCGGAGCCAAGCCGTGGTGCGACTGTTGTTTGTTTTTCCGAAGAGGTAGAGGCAAGTGGCCCCTTGCCCTTGCCAAATTTATTTCTAACCTATGATCTGCTTTTATTTCTTGTGCATAAGCTCTGTTCACCTTGTTTTTCCTCCCTAGGGCAGCAGGTTGAATCATTTCATCAAACTTCTAATCAAGTGCTGATTCTTTAATTCTTTTTCTGGAATTTTAATCAATGTTCTCTTTTTGTCGGATGTTTAGTGTCCAGTGGGTAGCTAGAGTTAGGGTAAGGTTGCTGTTAGTTGCAGTTTAGGGTTAGCTGCGGTAGCTTCAAGTAGTTAGGACGGAATGGAGGGTTGGGATTAAATCTCCAACTCTCTGTTCTCGCGCATGAGAGGGCTTTGGCTGCGTTTTTAGCAAGACTTACGTTTACCCTAAGTGGAAAGCGCTGACAGCGTCGAGTGAGCCGAGCTCACTCCACGCCGTCACCTAGCTTAGTACTTGCGGCTAAGTATTTTTAGGCGTCAGGTGAGTGGAGTTTACTCAACGCTGCGTCGAGTGGGCTCGACATTTTTCTGTCTTGAGTTCATGTGTACCTTAGGATTGTTAGTGTGACTTTTCCCTTCCTTTAGGGGGTGGTATTGGGTGTTCGGCAAATTTTTGCTTGCCGACTCTTGGGTTGCGGCAGGTGGTGCATGTTTAGTGGCCTCTAAGAGGGGCGAATATTGATGTGGAGAGCTGTGGCCACGACCTGTTTGCCCTGGTTTGGGTTGGTGTGGGACCCTAAAGCTGCCACTGGCGACCCCTTAGCCCTTTTTGGATCCGATTCTGGTTATGAATTCAGATCCATGTTTTGACCACTGTCACTTACCCACGTATTAGGAATGTTAGACTCTTTCGTTGAACATGTTGCTTTTATTGCTCGCACCTGGTGTGCCTTGCTGTGCTTTAAACAATGCTCTTTTCTTACCGTCATGTTTTTTTTTTCTTTTGCTTATAGCAGCTTGTTGCCGGGTTGGTAAACCCTTCTTTTTGCTCTTAACTCAAATGCTTTATTTACTCTTTTGATTATTTCCTTGCTGAGGTGTTCTTTTCTTGAATGCCTCAGGTCCAGGTTGTAGCTGGTTCTGCGGCTAGTTCTTTTGGAGGGGCTGGTTTGTGGCCTCTTGGGTAGCTGAGACAGCTGATCCCGATTCTGTGAGGTAGTTCTTTACTTTTCTATATAGACATACATACTCACCAGTTGGTTCGTGTCAGGTTGTTGGCACCCACTGGTGGCTTCTTGCGATGCTGGGTATGAACTTAAACTGCTGTTTTTGCCTATTAGTGGTTGTTTACTTGCTTCTGGGAAGGATTTTTGATAGGTTGCATGTTAGATATTTTAAAACCCTAAAAGCATTATTATATGTATATCATGCATAGCATATTTATAAACAAAGACACTATATTTCCTTAGCGTAAAAAGACTACATTTTTATATCTATTATATTCACTTTAGAGTCGTGCATACCATGAGTTGTCCCTCGGGGACACTTATGCTCACTAGGGTGTCAACTTAATTGAACCAAACTATTTTCTGCTGCGTATACTTATACTTTTAATTATGGACTAGCTGATCCACCGTGCCGAGGGATACGGCCAATCAACATAACTGCTTTCCTTTCATAATTAATCAACGATTTTCCTTAAAATTTAAGGTGTGGAGTTTTGCCTGAGCGTGTGCAGTTATCCCCTGCACGACGTGGCATCACGGCACGCGTTTTCTCTAGCTCTGGTACGATTTTATCGTTGAGAAAATGCGGGTTGTGACATTCCACATCCGAATCGATCGAGACGACCGATCCTCGAGTGACCGTTGGTAGACCTAGCTAGCTTCGCTACGAAGTTTGGATCTCAAAGTACTGCTGCCGCGCACCTTCGTTGCCGTCGATCCCGAACCAAGCCGCCGCTCGGATTGCCGCCGCCGGTTCCGGGGAGATCCCTCTCCAAGAGAGACCAAGGTTGTAGACTCTTCGTTGACTTCACGAACACGTCGTCGAACGAAGAGGAACACCGTAGTCTCCAAACGAAGTTTGTATCTCGTGTACATTCTATATTTCCTTTTGTTGTAAAGGAACGATTGTTCCGTATTGTAAGGGTTGGGTGCAACCTGGTTTGTGGGAGTGTTGACTCCTACGTGTGGAAGGGTTCCTTTCGTTAGTGCAGGGATTGGATTTCAATCCTGTTGGAGAAGAGACCGAGTCGTCCCTTGTTGGGAGATAGGTCGAAGGGGGAAAGTGGATGTACCCAAGTCGGGGAACCACTATAAATTGCATGTGTATTCTGTGTGCTGTGCTTTTTATTTTGATTCTGCAGGTACATTCGTAAATTCCGCAAAAGCACTACACGTCACCTATTCCCCCCCCCCCCCCCATACGTGCACATAGGTGACACTAGGTGGACTTTCAATAATCTTCAGAGATGTAGCCCTGGGGACAACTGCTTCAGGATGAAGAGACATATACTCTGATGGATTAAATACTTTCTTGCTGACATGCAATCTGTTAAGTTCTTTCTCTCTATATGATGACATAGTAGTGAATTAACAGGGGTCTTGACCTTCTTTCCTGGCTTTATTCATTTGAGAGAGCCCAACTAATTCATTAAACCTTGCCATTCTGAAGTTGGGGTCAAGCTCAGGATCAAGAGGAGGAGAAGGAGGTCTATCTGAATTTGCTACCTGGTCTGACTTTAGAGAAGAGATTTTGAACTGAGTAGATTGGTCCTGGAAATTTTTAGACACTGTATGTTGCTGTTTCTGACTGGAGTATAAAGACTTGGAAGGTTGGACTTCACTAAACTTTCCTTTTGACTTTCCTGAAGTCATAGACCTTGAAGAGGATGAATGCTTATCAGATGATCCAGATGGAGGAGGATTTGAAGATCTGTATTACCTTTGATAGGTCTGGATAATAGAAGGAGATCTTTGAGATGCTAATCCAGAAGTTCCTGCTACTGGAGGAGGAGGAGGAGGTGGATATTTTCTATATCTTTGAACTGGAGGAGGAGAGTATCTTCTGCTTTTCTTCTTCTCCTTCTGCTGATTCTTGGACAGCCACATCCAAGCTGACATCCCTTTATATGGTGTTATCTTTTGAAGAATGTAATAAGGAGTGTCATTGTTTGGATTAGGCTTAGGAGCAGGTGGAGGAGGAGCTTTTCTTTTCTTGGATACTCGCTTCCTCTTTGGTTCATCATCAGATTCATCATCATCATCCTCATCATCAGATCTTTGAGGATTATCATATAAAGTATTCAGAGCCTTCAGTGCCTCAGCTAAAATGATAGGCTTATCAGGTTGAGAAGGAGCTTGAGCAGGAATATCAACAGGAGCTGGAGGAGAAGCCATAAAAGAAGCTGGAGTGTCATCAACTCTGACAGTTCTTTCAGCAGCTGCCTTTTCTTCTTGTTGAATGTCAGCCAACTTCATATCATCTAGATCTGGCAATGGAGAGTCATCCATGACATAACTAGGAGCAGAAGAAATTTCTGAAGGAGCTGGAATAACTGTGGGCTCAGGAACAACAAAACTATCACTAAGTTGCTTTGCAACTTGTGGACTTACTGGAGATGTATATGGTACAATAGCCAAGAATGACTTAGTAGTATGTTCTGCTGTAAGACATCTCAAAACTGTAAATTCAAAATTCTTCAACAAATGTTCTAAATCAACTATGGGATTAATGATGAAATCACCACCAGTAATTATTTTCTCAGAGACTGACTCTTCCAAGTCCATGTCAGTATCAATAAAAGTAATAAAATCAAGATCATCTGTATCAATATACTCTGTACAATCTGCTGCTACTGTTGCTTCCTCTGCTGCTGGAGCTGCTACTGCTGGAACTACTGCAGCTACATCATCAGACATCTCCCCCTGCATGGTTTCAGTAAGACCTGTAGCCATGCCCCTTTTCTGTGGTTGGGATAGTAGTGAGGGCAGTTATCTGTGCAGATAAGGTAGTAATTGAAGTAGCAAGAGGTGTAATGGCCCTGCTATTAGGGTTTTGAGAAGGGGAGTGAGGAGGGCAATGAGAGAAGCAATTGTTGATGTGTCCAACGGTGGAGTGGTAGATGGTGTTGCAGAAGGTGTAGAAGTGGGAACTGTGGGATGGATAGGAAGTGGAGCATCTGGTATTTAAACAACTGGAGGGGATGCATGTTGAGGGATGGTAGATGTTGATGGGGATGGATGGGTGGCATCTTCCATGTGGGTGTTTGGAGGAAAAAGGGGAATTAGGAGGTGATGGAGGTATATTGAAAAATGGTATGGAGGATAAATGAGGAGGAAGTGGAGATGATCGAGGAGTTAGTGCTGGTGAAGCATGTGGAGATTCTGGTGGAGTAGGAGGTTGAGTAGGGGATGATGGAGGTGTGGAAGAGGGATGGATTTGTGTTGCTGGAAGGGGGACTTGAAGAGATGGTGGTGTTGGATGATTCTCTTCAGTAGTGAAGGTTAACACAGATGATTGCTTTTTACAAAACCAGGACACTAATATCATACCAAGGAACTGGCAAGTTCCTGAGGTACTTTTTCTGTCCATCCTGCATCCAGCAAAATCATCATCTGAGTATCCATTTAACTCAAATTCTGATTCTGTGGGATACCATAGGCCTAGACTAGGACAACTCTTTATATATCTCAAAATTCTTTTTAGGAAAATAAGGCGAGATTCTTTAGGGTTCACCTGGAACCTAGCACAAAGGCATGTGGCAAACATGATATCAGGTCTGCTAGCTGTGAGATATAGTATGGACCCAAAAATGCCCCTATATAGTTTCTGATCTACATGTTTCCCTGATGCATCAGAGTCAATCACAGCATTTGTAGCCATAAGTGTCTTCTTTGCTGAGGCATCAGCCATCCCAAACTTTTTGATAAGCTCTTTAGTATATTTAGCTTGGGAGATGAAGATGCCATTAGGGAGCTGTTTTACTTGGAGACCAAGGAAATAAGAAAGCTCACCCATGCTATTCATTTCAAATTTGGAATGCATGAGGTCAGAAAATCTCTTGGACAATTTCGAATCTGTAGACCCAAAGATGATGTTATCCACATATATTTGTACTAACAAGATTTGGTCCTTATGATGTCTAGTGAAAAGTGTTTTATCTACTATGCCTCTAATGAATTTATGCTCTAATAAAAAACTTGCTAGGGTCCCATACCAAGCTCGTGGATCTTGCATTAGATCATAGAGGAATTTAAGCAACTTGAATACATGCAAAGGATGACTTGGAGAGACAAAACCGGGAGGTTGTTCAACATAATCCTCTTCTTTTAATACTCCATTTAAGAATGCACTCTTCACATCCATTTGGTATACCTTGAATTTCTCGTAGGCTGCATAGGCTAGGAATATTCTTATGGCTTCTAACCTTGCAACAGGAGCAAAGGTTTGCTCATAATCTATTCCCTCCTCTTGCCTGTAGCCTTGAGCAAAAAGTCTAGCCTTGTTTCTCACAATAACTCCTTGGGCATTAAGCTTATTTTTGTATACCCATTTGGTTCCAATAACTGGGTAGTTTTGTGGTCTTGGAACCAAATCTCAAACTCTACATCTCTAAAACTAATTTAATTCCTCCTGCATTGCAATGATCCAGTGGGGATCTTGCTCTGCATCATGAATGGATTGAGGTTCAATCTGAGAGAGAAAACAAGCATGCATCATATCTTGATTGAGTTGATGCCTTATCTATACACCTCCTGATATGTCTCCAATCACTTGAGATCTGGGGTGATCCCTAAGTGTGACAAGATCATTCGGTGGAGTTGGTTGTGCAACATCATTTAAAACCAATTCCTCTTGTAGAATTATGTTGGCTGTTGGAGGAGAGTCAATCCCTTCAATGCTTTCTTCTTCACTATCTTCATTGGCTTATGGAGAGGGATGAGTTGGAACCTCTGATACCATGTTTAGGTCATCCAACTTCTCACACAAGTGAGGTACCTGCAAAGAGTTACTGGAAGAAACTTCTTTCTCCTTGCAATACATGTTAGTCTCATCAAAGCTTATATGAATTGATTCCTCAAATTTCAGTGATGATTTATTAAAGACCCTATAGGCTTTGCTTACTTAGGAATATCCTAGAAAAATTTCCACTTCAGCCTTAGCCTCAAACTTTCTAATGTATTTCTTGTTGTTATTATGTATATAACAGGTACAACCAAATACTTTAAAATAGTTAATTTTAGGTTTCTTCCCTTTAAGCAATTCATAGGGAGTCCTATTCTTTAGTTTGTAAATTAAGCTTCTGTTCAGGACATAGTTTGTAGTGTGTATAGCCTCTGCCCAAAAGGTTAGTGACATGTATGCATCAGCAAGCAATGTACCTGCAGCTTCAATTAGTGTCCTATTTTTCCTTTCTGCTACCCCATTTTGTTGAGGAGTTCTAGGAGCTGAGAAGCAATGCCTAATACCTTCCTTCTCACAAAAATCATGCATAAGAAGAGACTCAAAATCTGTGCCATGATCCTAATCAGTGCAACATGAGTAGAGAACTCAATCTGTATGGTCCTGAGAAAATCTATAAGTATCTTAAAGGTATCTGACTTAGATCTCAGAAAGAATACCCAAGTGAACCTGGAGAAGTCATCCATAATAACTAAGGTATAAGATTTCCCTCCTAAACTTTGTACAGCTGTGGGTCCAAAAAGATCCATGCGTAGCAAATACAAAATCCTAGGTGAATCACTTTTATTAATGGATTTGAAACTAGATTTAGTTTGCTTGCCTAATTAACAAGCCCTGTAAAGGCCTTCCTTCGTGTAGGGACCAGGAGGTAGACCTCTAAAAAGGTTGTCTTTAGATATCCTAGCAATGTTTTTCAGATTTACATGACCTAGTCTTTTTTGCCATAAATCATTCTGGTTACTAGTTAAGTTAAGTAAACAGATATCAGAAGTGGCAGATAGAAAATCAACCAAGTATATGTTGCCTTGTCTATTTCCAATTAAAATAGTTTTGTTTCCTTTAGAAGAAATAATACAAGTGCTAGAGTTAAAAGTTACCTGATAACCTTCATCACAAAGTTGACTTATTGAGATGAGGTTATGTTTGAGTCCTCTTACATATGTTACTTCTTTAATGTAACTGCTCCAATCTTCACTGCTCCAAATCCTTCAGATTGGAAACTTTTTGAATCACCAAAGATCACCTTTGGCCCTAGCTTGGAATTGTAATTGGTGAGATTGTCCTTGCTACCTGTCATGTGTTTGGAGCATCCACTATCCAGGTACCATAGCTGATTCACTCCTGGACAGCTCTTCTCCTACAATGAAAACAGTTAAATATTCCTGACCCAGGTTACCTTGGGTCCTTTGTTTTGTTGATATGAAAAACTGGAAATAACTGAAAATTCTTGTTGTGATTTATATCCTAGAGGGTGATATCTTCTAGGTGGTATTGCCCAATCAACTAGAGGATTAAAAGCCTTTCTAGATTATTTAAGTTGCAGTTATTGTTAAAATTTTGGTTAAGTCTGTCTGGGTTCGACGAATTTCTGTAAGTTCGTCGACCAGAGTTCGACAAATTGGGTTGAGATCGTCGATCTCTGCCCAGAGAATGAACATATTCATTTTTTGTGCCCCACGTTCATCAACCTCTACTCGACAAACCATGCAAAGTTCGTCGATCGCAGTTAGATGAATGATTATTATTGAGGTTTGCGTTCAGAGATCGTCGTTCTGAGTTCGATGATCTGTTCCTATATCGTTGATCTGAGTTCGACCATAATTGCTGAACATTATTATTTTTATCATTCTTCTGGTTTTTACTTTTGTCCTTAACTTCAATTTGTTCTAGAATTTTATTAACTTTATTTACATGTTCAGTGTTTTTCTTTCCTTTATCAGAGATAAAATTTACAGGTTTTGATAGATGATTCCTTTGGATTAGGGTTGGTTCACTGGATGTGGCTCCTAATCCTAATCTGCAGTTATTTGTTCTAGCATTTACTGTGCTGGTTATATCTAGCAATTTCAAGTTTCTGCCATTTAATGATTCTTCTAATATCTTAGCTTTGCTAAGTTCTGATTTCAGAAAAGTAATTTGTTCATTTGCAGATTTCAGTTCACGAGATAGAGTTGCATTTTCAGAGGTGATTTTATCTAGATCATAAAATTTATCTCTGAGAAGTTTGATTTCCTTCTCCGATCTTATCAAATCTAAGCATAGGTTTTTAAATTCAAATTTAAATTCATCAGATTCAAAATCATAAGATGTTATTACCTTATCTTCAACTGACATGTTTTCTTCATTATCAGATTCATCTATATCTAATCTGCTACTGCTTGCATCAATTGCCATGAGGCAAACCTCCTTTGACTTGGCCTCCTCTTCTTCTTCACTGGAGCTGGAAGATGTCGATTCATCTTCTGTATCACTCCATGTTTCAGCCACAAATCATTTGTCCTTCTTTTTGTGCTTGCTGGAAGAGGGCTTGCTGTAATGCTTGTTTCTTGATTCCTTCTCTTTTCTTCTTTTCTTCTTTTGATTTTCAGGACATTCAGACATGAAATGTCTTGGTTTCCTGCACCCATAACACACTACCTCTTTAGTGGGGGGTTTTGTCATACCTTGGTTGGCTGTCATTTCTGGATGACTTCCTTCTGAAGTCTTTCATTGACAGTTTGAAGAACCTCTTGGCAAAGAGACTCAATAGCTCTTCATTGACTATTGGGGCTTCAGTTTTTTCAGCAGCCTTGAATGCAATGGATTGTTCTTTCCTTGCCGGAGGAGGAGTCCTGTGTTCCACTGCTTCTCTGGACTTGATTAGCTGCTCATAAGATTTGAGCTTTCCCAAGAGAGATTCAGTTGAAATCTCATTCAAGCTTCTGGCCTCTTCGATTGGCCAGATCCTGGTGACCCATGATCTTGGGAAGCACATTAGGATCTTGTCATTCACTTCAGTCAAGGTGAATTCTTTGTCTAAGGTCCTTAGCTCACTGATGATGGAGCTAAGCCTATTGTGCATCACTTCAACTGTTTCTGCATCATCCTTCTTGAAGTTTTCAAATTATGTGATGAGGTTAGATCTCCTATCTTTCCTCTCATTTGCTGAGCCAGCAACCATTTGATTGAGTGAGTCCCAGATTACTTTTACATAGGTGCACTCAGCCACCTTCTGAAAGATATCATCTGACATAGTCTGAGCCAATATGTTTGTTAACCCCTCAGTCTGCAACATCCTACAAGATGCCAAGACCCCCTTTCAATATTCGCGGACTCGATTAGGCAGTCTGCCCAGTCCGGCAAAGCGGCGGAAATCGGCCACCAAGGATGATCCCAACGGCGGATTCAAGGCTCTGTTCGCTCAGTCCTCCGTACCTTTGGATCTCTGGATTATCCACGATGGCGGACGCAGTGTCTCATCCGCCCAGGCCGCCGTCCTCCAGCAGGATCACGTCTAGCAGCAGCAGATGGAAGCTCTAGCCCGCGAGCCCAGTCTGCCCCTTCTGCGCGGACTGGCGTGTTCTTTCTTTTTGCTTCCCGTCACCGCTTCCCGGTTCTCCTGTACCCCGGGCAGTCGGTTATTTTAGCCATGCCTGTTTGGGCAGGCCCCCCATCCTATAAATAGGGGGGAGATGGTGCACCCAAGGCACGCTGACTCGTGCCCAGGAGCCTACTTGTTAAAGGCTGCGGACTCGAATCTAGTGCCTTGCGGACTCCAACTTGCTCAGTGCTTGTCTTCCTTTTTCCTTCACTTGTAACTGAACCTTTCTTCAATCAAGGAAAAGCCCGTCGCAAGAGAGGCATTCAGGCCGCGACGGACGAAGTCTGTTGGTGTCGTGGCTCACGGCTCCGTTGTTCTTCCTACTCTCGTCCGCTTAGTAGATTGGTACTCGCAGTCTCTCCTTTCCCTTCTTTTCCCTTGTGCTCGAACCGTTAGCTGGTGGTGCTCGATCCACTTTGCATTTTCGTGCATCAACAGTTAACACACGGCCTTCAGATTCGAGTGTCATTTCGAATTCAGCGGACAGAAATGTCAGACCGCAGAGCCCGCTCTTCAGACCGCTCCAGTTCTTCAGAGGACTCTGTCTGGGATGCAATTGAGCAAGCTTGCTTTGAGG
This sequence comes from Platanthera guangdongensis, assembly GCA_039583875.1. Lineage (NCBI taxonomy): Eukaryota > Viridiplantae > Streptophyta > Magnoliopsida > Asparagales > Orchidaceae > Platanthera > Platanthera guangdongensis. Next base: position 101,669,289 of record CM077151.1, read on the forward strand.
CCGAGCAATCCCGTAGGCAGACTGACCAGCGTCTCGACACGATCAGCCAAGCCCTGCTTGTATTAACCCAGCGGCTTGCTGCTCAAGCCGCAGCAGAACCAGCGGACTCGCCAGTCCGCCAGACTCCAGCTCGCCGAACTCCGCTTCGGCAGTCGCAAGCGACTCCTCGGAATCCTGTCCAGTCTGCCTCCCCTCTGCGCCCTCAGGAGGAGCAGTTTGCTTTCAGGAATTTCTTTAGAGAAGCTGTCAGGGGCACTCCTGCCCGCCAGCTTCATTTTGCTGACCGCTAGTCCGTCGAGCCCGCGGACTCCCCAGCTTCAGTCCACCCTTTCTACCCTGCTAAGTTCGAGACTCCATCTCCCTTCATCGATCGAATCTGATGGGAGTTGGCTCCGAACAACTTCAGGGAGCCTCGTCTTCCCTTCTATTCAGGGAGACTGAGCCAGTCTCTCACCTCCAAGAGTTTGAAGGGGTAGTTGCTTTGAGATGCCTCTCTGACGCCATCAAGTGTAAACTCCTGGTAACCACTCTCGAAGGATAGGCGAGAGAGTGGTTCTATGAGCTGCCTCCGGGCACAATCTCTTCTTTCGCCGAGCTTCGCAGCGAGTTGTTGCTGAGGTTTGCTACCTCAAGAAATAGGAAGGATGGACCAACCGCTCTCTTTGAAATCAAACAAAGAGACAACGAATCAGTGGCGCGATTCGTTGATCGCTTTCAAAAAGAGATCCATGGGGTAAGGAATGTGAACCCCGATTACTACAAGGTTGCCTTGATCCATGGCCTCCGGGAAGGCCCCCTGAAGTTTAAAGCAACAACCAAGACACCTGAGACTTACCAAGAGCTAATCGCCATGGTGAACCGCTTCATATAAGGAGAGAACGCCAATCCTACTTATGTTTCATCCCTAACAGCTAAGGCTAAAGGAAGGGATGCCTCCGCTTCTTCCTCTCACAGCAAGCCCCATCGCTCAGACTTCCAGCCTCCTTCTCAAAAAGGCCGGAATTTCCGCCATAAGAATCCTTTCCTTGTCCATCAATAGTTTCAGGAGCAGAGACTGCCGTTGGCCGCCACTCCCGCCATTCCGTTGCAAGCACTTCCTATCCTCCAGCAAGCAGCCTTGCCTGCTCCAAGCCGATGTGATATTAGCCCCATGGAGGATATTGCAGATCTAGACCTTGATGAAGTCATCCAGATCTTGCAAAAGACATCGGAAGAAAAGAAGCAAGAGCCTCAGAGAGTGTGGAGGCTAAGGAACAATGCGCACTACTGCCAGTTCCACAAAGAAAAAGGCCACTTGACCGAGGATTGTAAGGCCCATCGCATGCTGATAGATAAGCTGCTTGCCGAGGGCAAGATTGACTTGACCAAGAAGAATTCTTCTTCAAAGCCATCCACCTCCAAAGGCAAAGAAGTGGCTGAGGCTTATCAGGAATGTGTGGAAGTTGAGGACGAAGGCCATCTGGGGCCGATCAACGTCCCAGTTGAGTGCTTTGACGCAAATGATGAAGGGGTTCTGGGACGCCTCTTCTTTATCCATGGTGGAGCAGGGACCGAGTCTACTCAAAAATCTTCAATCTCCAGGGTCAGTCGAGCAGAGGTGGCCTCTTCTTCCGTTGCTCCTCCAAGTTAGGTCGTCACCTTTGGTCCAGCTGATCTGCCCCAAACAGCAAATCCGTTTGATGATGCAGTGGTGATCAAGGCTGTGATTGGGGATTTCACAGTGGATAGAATTCTAGTTGACACCGGAGGCTCAGTCAACCTCCTCTTCAAATCAACTTTTGATGCCCTGAAGACTGGAAAGCCTCTGCTTTCCACCGAAGGGCCACTCTATGGCTTCTCAGGAGAAAGGAAGGAAGTTGAAGGCAGCGTCATCCTGCCCATAAAGCTTGGAGGGGCAACAAAGCAAGTGCAATTCATAGTGGTTGACGCTCCCAGTAGCTATCATGCCATCTTTGGCAGGCCTCTATTGAACAAGTATCAAGCGGTGGTTTCAACTAACCACCTTTCAATCAAGTTCTTCGCTGATGGACGGATGTGTCGGGTCAGGAGTGACCCAAGGAGAGCAAGGGAGTGCTACGTTCGCACTGTCAACATGGTTGATGCTAGCCCTCCCCTTGCTCCAGCAGCAGCTGCAGAAGCCTCTCCAAACTCAGAAACTGCTGCTGATAGTGGAGCTCACTTGGAACCTGCCCAGGTGACGCAAGGAGTCCCCATTGCTGAGGGGGAGGACAGAAAGCTCTCCATCAACTCGGAGCTGCATGAAGATCAAAAGGCCGAGCTGATCTCCTGCCTGTTGAGAAACTTGGATGTCTTTGCCTGGTCAGCAGAAGACATGCCAGGAGTGGATCCAGATGTTGCATGCCACCACCTGAATGTTGATCCCAGCTGCAAGCCTGTGCAACAAAAGAAGAGGGATATAGCAACAAAGCTTGCTGAGCCAATAAGAGAGCAGGTCACAAAGCTCCTCAAGGCAAATTTTATTAGAGAAATTCAATACCCATCCTGGATATCTAACGTTATAATGGTTAAAAAGCCGGGATGAAAATGGCGCATGTGTGTAGATTTTACCAAACTTAATAAAGCATGCCCCAAAGATTGTTACCCCTTGCCTCGGATAGATTCTTTAGTTGATTCTGCGGTAGGGTACTCTTGCATGAGTTTTTTAGATGCGTTTTCTGGTTATCACCAGATAAGAATGCATAAACCTGACGTTCCTCATACGTCGTTTATTACCAATGATGGTTGCTACTGCTATCTTGTGATGCCCTTTGGGCTTAAAAATGTTGGCGCAACTTATCAACGAATGATGGATCGTGTGTTTAAGCATCAGAAGGGGAGAAACTTAGAAGTGTTTGTAGACGACCTCTTGATCAAAAGTAAGTCGTTTTCGCTGCACTTGCAAGATCTAGTAGAGACGTTCGCTACTCTGCGTAGACATAAAATGAAGCTCAACCCGTTGAAGTTCACTTTTGGGGCGAGTAAGGGGAAGTTCCTTGGTCATCTCCTTACTCCAGAAGGACTTGCCCCAATCCAGATAAAGTGAAATCCATTCTTGATATGCCTACCCCTCGTTCACCTAAGGAAGTTCAACAGTTAGGGGGGAGGCTAGCAGGTCTTGAGAGATTTCTCTCTCGGGTTGGAGATAGAAGTGCTCCATTCTTTAAAACTCTTCGAGGAGCATCTAAGTTTGAGTGGACAGAAGAATGTTCTCAGGCATTTGAGCAGCTGAAGAAGCAGCTGACCTCAACGCCTCTACTTCAGAGTCCCCGGCCAGGAGAGTTGCTTTTCTTATACTTAGGGGTTGGCCCTAAGGCTGTCAGCTCCGTTCTTCTTCGGGAAGAAAGCAGGAAACAGTTCCCAATATACTATGTTAGCCATATCCTAAAGAGTGCTGAGACATGGTACCCGATTCTGGAGAAGTTAGCCTTGGCACTAGTCATGTCAGCTCGCAGACTCCGTTCGTATTTCTAAGCGCACTCGATTCAAGTTGTTACCGATCAACCTTTGAAAAGTTTGTTGGAGAAACCGGAGCTTTCTGGCAGATTAGCCAAATGGGCAATAGAGTTGAGTGAATTTGAAATCTCTTATGTGCCCAAGACAACCATCAAAGCTCAAGTTCTAGCAAACTTCCTAATTGACATGCCAGAGTCCAGTTCTGATCAAGCAGAAAGGTCACCTTTGGCTTGGACCATCTATGTTGATGGTGCCTCAGGCAGAAGTTCTTCTGGAGCAGGAGTGGTTCTCATTAATCAAAACGGCGTCAAACTGGAGCAGGCCATCAAGTTCTACTTTCCAGTAACCAATAACCAGGCCGAGTATGAAGCTTTGCTAGCAGGCTTGAGACTTGCAAGGGAACTCGGAATCGATCATGTTCATATCAAAACCGATTCTCTTATTATGGCGTCACAAGTCCTTTGCAACTTTGAAACAAGAGAGGCGATCTTGAAGAAGTATTTGGCTCATGTGAAGATAGAGATCGGCAAGTTCAAGAGCTTTATCATTGATCACATCTCTAGAACCGAAAATGAGGAGGCAGATGTTCTTGCTAAGTATGGATTGCCATCAGGAGGAACAACTTCCGAGCTCTTCCGCCTGGCAGTGGAGGAAGGAGAATTGATGCAAGTGGATCAACGTCCCTTCTGGATAGACCCATTCATTCTCTATCTGTCAACAGGAGATTTTCACCATTCAATCAAAGACAAGAAGAAGTTCAGAATAAAAGCAGCTCACTACTACTTAGTGGCGGGAATCATTTACAAAAGAACATTCCTCTCTACCATGGCCCGGTGTGTTTCAGAAGAAGAAGCTCCATTGTTCGACAAGAAGTTCATTCAGGAGAGTGTGGAAGTCACTCGGGAGTAAGAACTTTGGAAATACGGATCCTGCGACCGGGATATTTCTGGCCCACTATGAAGAGAGACTCCGAGATCTATGCTAGAAAGTGTGTTCAATGCCAGAAGTTTGCTCCACTTCAACTCTAGGCAGCTCAGTCACTCAGATCGATTGCAACTCCTTTGCCCTTCGCAGTTTGGGGAATGGATCTCATTGGTCCTTTTCCCATGACAAGCGGACAACGGCGTTTCATCATAGTGATGATCGATTACTTCAGCAAGTGGGTTGAAGCCAAGGCATTGACAAAGACAACAACTCAAGTCATCAAAAACTTCATTTGGGGGGAGATTGTCTGCCGACATGGAATACCTATGGTTGTAATCACTGACAATGGGCCACAATTCAACAACTCAGAGATGATAGATTTTTGCAAGCAGATCAGAACAGAGCTGCAGTTTACATCAATTCATCATCCCAGGAGCAATGGCCAAGTTGAAGCAGCCAACAAGCAGATCCTTAATTTGCTCAAGAAGAAAGTGCAGAATCTCAAGGGCAGCTGGGCTGATCAGCTTCCATCAGTCCTCTGGTCCCTTAGGACAACACCTTCATCCGCAACTGGCGAGAATCCGTTCAAACTTTCTCATGGCTCAGAGGCACTCATTCCGGTTGAGTTTGAAGTCCCGTCACCTAGAGTTCTGCTTGCAAGACAAGACATTGAGGACTGGCTTGAGTTGAATAATGAAGAGATGAGATTCAACCTGGAACACATCGAGGCAATCAGAGACCAAGCAGCCATAAGGCAGGAGGAGATCAAAAGAAGGATGGCCCGTTACTTTGATCAGAATGAAAGGATCAAGCACTTTCAAGTGGGAGATCTAGTTCTTATGAAAGTTGACGTTGCTGCAAGAGCTGGTTTAGTTGGAAAGCTTAATCCAAATTGGGTCGGCCCCTTTATTATCAAAGAAGCGTTAAAGAGCGGCGCTTACCGCTTGCAGACGTATGAAGGAGAGGATATGCCACATACATGGAGCGGGGATGATCTCAAACGGTTCTATTCCTGAACCTCCTCTTTTCTATTTTGTGTATCCTCTTAAAAAATCATTATGAATAGAAACTGCTTGCTAACGCTTCTTCAAGTGTTTTATGTATTCAAGCATAACAGTTGCCATGCTAAGCAAGAAAGATTGCAAAACGGTTCCGCCCTTGAACTCTCTTTTCTTTCTTATGCTTGTTTTGCAAATGCATTTTATTAATAAAAGGATTCATACTGATACTTTTTCCTAGTGTTCTCTCTTTCTCTCCCAAAGATCAATAAGGGTTCCCTGATACCAGGAGACATCGCCGAGTTCAGCAAAACCTCCCCTAGAGCTGTTGTCATTAGCGTAACACCACGAAGACCACGTGTTGCGAGGAGATTTCGTACCGTGTAGTGGGAGCTTGCAGGCTCTAGTGCGGTAGGATTCTTGACTTTGGATCCCGGCTAGTACCTGACCACACCTCTGCATTATGGAGGGATAGGGTGGGAGTAAAGCTCTACCATGCCGCATTAGGGATATCATTACAACTTTGAAGATCGTGTGTGGAAAGCAATGCCTACCGCACCTGCCCACCGATCATCTTAGCTTCTAACTCTCGAACACTCCATGGTACCCTCAAGCAGTGCCTGCAAGAGACCCACAGCTTAGACTGTACTCCAGGCAAGAGTGCAGGGGACCGTTCCGTCAAGTCTGCATCTTGCTCTTCGCAGGGAATCTTCCTAGTACGGACTGGTTTTCTTTATCCGCGCAGTCCGCCAGTTTTCTTTGGGTTGATCGTATAGCTTGTGGCCCGGTGAGGAAAGCAATGCCACGCGCACCTGCCCACCTGGTCGCAAGCTATAGGTCATTTCTTCTATTTGTGCGGACTGAGTTTTTATATTCGTGTAGTCCGCCAGCTTTTCCTTGGATTGATTTTATGGCTTGTGGCCTGGTGAGGAAAGCAATGCCACGCGCACCTGCCCGCCTGGTCGCAAGCTGTAGATCATTTCTTGTTTCAGTGCGGACTGGTTTTCTTTATCCGCGCAGTCCGCCAGTTTTCTTTGGGTTGATCGTATAGCTTGTGGCCTGATGAGGAAAGCAATGCCACGCGCACCTGCCCACCTAGTCGCAAGCTATAGGTCATTTCTTCTGTTCGTGCGGACTGAGTTTTTATATCCGTGCAGTCCTCCAGCTTTTCCTTGGATTGATTTTATGGCATGTGGCCTGGTGAGGAAAGCAATGCCACGCGCACCTGCCCGCCTGGTCGCAAGCTGTAGATCATTTCTTGTTTCAGTGCGAACTGGTTTTCTTTATCCGCGCAGTCCGCCTAGTTTTCTTTGGGTTGATCGTATAGCTTGTGGCCCGGTGAGGAAAGCAAAGCCACGCACACCTTCCCACCTGGTCGCAAGCTATATGTCATTTCTTCTGTTTAGTGCGGACTGTTTTTTATATTCAGTCTGTCGTTGTCCTTGGGTTGATTTTATAGCTTGTGACCTGGTGAGGAAAGCAATGCCTACCGCACCTGCCCACCTGATCGCAAGCTATAGATCATTTCTATTAGCATATGCGCGAACTGTGAAATTATATCAGCCCAGTCCGCCGAATGGCTTCCCACATTATAATTAAGTTTGAGAGATTAATAAAGAGAATTGCGGAGTGCTATTGGAACTCAACAGAGTCCGCCTTATATTTTCGTCAAGTGTTCATTCTTACGGCGGACAATGACCGGATTGATAAACGGAATTTCCTAATCGGCAAGTCCAAGAACTCATTATGAATGATCTTTGTATCTCGCGGACTGCAATTGGTACTCAACGGAGTCCGCCTGACATTTTCGTCCTCATTCTTAAGGCGGACAATGGTCATCTAATCAGCAAGTCAGAAAGCTCACAGTATGATCTATCTGCGTATCACGCGGACTACTGAATCAGATCGAACTTAATCGCGTTAAATAAAGAAAACGAACATTGCAGGAAGCATATTGATACCAGAATATCCTTTCTATTTCATCAAAAAAAAATTTACATCTTTTTATCTATTCGGCGGACTGCAATCTTGAGTCCGCCCCATTTACAAAGTCAAAAAAGCAAAAATAAATTAATCCTCAGCAGTCTTCTGTTTCTTTTCAGCAGGAGGTGCAGGGCTTAGGCCATCGATATCAACTTTCGGAGAATAGCCCTCCGAGCCGCTTCCACTACTATCTGATCCAGTGCTTGAGGCGGACTTGCTATGCGAGCTCCTGTTAGCAGAGGAGGATGCAGAGCTGCTGGATTCGGCGGACTGTTCTCCGCCTCGCTGGCTTGAGCCAGTGTCGTCCGCTGTTACCATGATGCCTTGCTCTTCGCCTTGTCCTTCACCTTGCTCTTCGCCTTCTTCTTCTTCTTCTTCTTCTCCTTCTTATTCGCCTTCCTCTTCCTCCTCGATGATAACATCTTTACCCTTCGCAGCCCGCTCCATTGCTGTGACCTGCGATGCCAACTCAAGGAAGAGCTCCAAGAAGGGAACACCATCCACCCCTTCCTTTGCAAAGCCGCCGCGGACAAAGCGCTCGATGGTGACCTCGACGGTTTTCTTCACAAAGGGGAGCATGACGGCCTGGAAGCTGTTGTTCTCCAAGTCGTAGGCGACCTGCGCAAGACAAAGGAGCAAACATCAGTTCGCGGAGGACTACAAATAAAGGCCTGGGCGACTTCAACTCACCCCAAGCTCTTCCTTTTGCTGAGTGACTTTCTTCCCTAGTCGCGCATTCCTCTCCTTTAGCACCTTATTATCTTGTTGAAGTTGCTCATTCTGCCTGAGCAGGTCTCTGGTCAAGGAAGCGACAAAGTGGTTCGTCACCACACTGTTCGCACTGGCCTGGGAGGCTAGCAGGGGGAGATCGGTAGAGGCCACCCTCTTCAGATCGCTCAGATTGTGCTTCCCATAGAGGGCGGAAATCGCAACATGGGCATGGCGAGTTATTCGCGGACTCTTCCACGAGGGGAGCGCGGTAGACAAGCGAACATGTTTATTCTTGCTATGCCAGTGGATCATAGGGTTCCCCCTAAGATACTTCTGGCTGTTTCTGAAGCCGCTCATTGTGAAACTCTCGGAGGAAGAGTAATCCACCGCGGGATCCCCCTCCTCTTTTCGCTTCCTTGCAACTTCTTGTTTCTTCTCTCTTTGTGTAGGGATAAACCCGCTTGGAGTCTGAGGTAGATTGACGGGTACCGCCAAGGTCGCTGCAAAAGCAGAAGAGTTAAACACCAAGGTCGCTGCGGATACAAAACTAAAGTTCGCAAAAAACTTACTTTCTTCGGGCAAAACGTCAGCCAAGCTCTCCAGTAGCGGAATGTAATGCTCAATGTCGAGCTTGGCATCAGCAAGGAATTCGACGATGGTGGACTCCATGGCATCAAGCGGGACGCTCTTGAAGGCGGAGTCCACGCACACTTGCGGATAGGTGTGCACGAACCCTAGGTCGCCTTCAAAGATTAAGAACCTGGAGGTCCAGTTGTGGATCTTGTTGGGAAGGCACACAACCTTCATCCCTCTGCAGTAAAAGTATATCACCCCCTTATAGGGGCGGCCTCCAGAAGCAGTTATCGAGCGGACGGAGAACATCTTGCGGAATACGTTCATGGAGAAAGCAATCTTTTCACACCGCAAGTAAGAGATGAAGCTGCAAATCACAGCAAGAGTGTTGGGCGCGAGCTGGTCCGGCACCATTCCATAATGCTCGAAAATTTCGGCGAGCTCCCATAATAGCGGAAACTTGAATCCGCTGTCAAAATGATTAATTGGAATAGCGATCTGAGTCGCTGTTGAAAAATTCAGTCTTTCTTCATGTGCTGGAAGGCGGACAAGCAAGTTTGAATTCGCCATCTTTTTCTCAACAAAGGCCTCCAGATCGGCCTCAGTTAAAGTGCACTTTCGGTGGTCGGTGGCGTGGAAAGCGACTGCAGCATCAGTCCTGGCGGATACCATTTTGGCAGGCCGCAGGGTCTTCAGCTCCAACAGTTTTCCTGCATAGAAGAAGCGGCAGAGCCATATTTATATTTATAGGGTCTGACAGCTTTTTTGCCAGACCGCGCAGCTCGAATTTTCAATCCGCATAGTCCGCAAAACATCAATTTTTCGCAGCAAAAATTAAAAAACAACGCGGATGCAAACTCAAGTTCACATGCCAAGCAAAGTTTAAAGTGCAAATTAAGGCGGACAGAGTTTCAGTCCGCCCAGTTCGCGATACTTCCCTCCTACAGAAAAGTTAAAATATCAGAGGCAGACACAGTTTCAGTCCGCTTAGTTCGCAACATTTCCCACCTGCAAAAGTTAAATTAGGTGAAGCGGACACAACATTAGTCCACACAGTTCTCCACAGATCACAGTAAAAATAAGCAACAGAATGGGCGGATATATTATTCAGTCCACATAGCTCGCAGCACAGTTCATTGCAATCCACGGCACTGAGCATTGTTTAAAAACACACATAATTATACAATTAAACAAATTGATAGTTCATGGCATCGCGGACTCAGCGGTTCCTATTTTCGGTCCACACTGGCCTTTCCGTCCTGTCTCTGCACAAGTGCGCAGCTTGGTCGCTTATTTGAAGGACTTCGCAGTACAGGCGGCAGAGGTGGTGATGAATGACGTTTATAGTCCAGTGCATGTGGGCAGCCTCCCGGTCTACTCGGCTAAGGGGGACCATTGGCTCCACTGTCGGCCTCAACTCCTCATCCGCGATCTGTTGGCCACCATCTGCCGGTGCTGTGGCCTCCGGGGCAACGCGATCTGGCAATCGCGGTCTGTGCTCAGCGACCTCGGAAGCCCGCTTCCCCTTTTCTTCTCGCATAGACGCCAAGTGTTTCCCCTTGTAGAAGCGGACATCGTCCGCGAGCCTCTTCTTCTCCCTATCGGACCTCTCCAGCGCCCTAGAGATGCTGGCTATCTGGTCTTTTAGGGCTTTCTCCCGCTCCGCGGACGCTTTCTCCCGCTCTTCCGCCTTCTTTAACTCTGCTTTGATATTCTGATTTTCAACATGAAATTTCTTTTCTAACTCTTTGATGATGTTCAGGCTGGGCAGCTCATCCCCTGCGGATTCCTCATGCGAGACCGCATCAACACCAGTATTCGGTGTAACCACGATGTCGCCACTCTCAATGGAGCCCGGCGACGATTTTCTACCTGCAAGAAAGAAGGTCAACTTCATCATTCAAAAACAGTCTGCGGCGGACTCAAAGAAAGGATAAAAGATCACATTTTGACATAGCAGCAGCGAGTTGCCGACTATCGAAGATGATAGGCCGCATTGCCCGCTCCGGGTCGAAGGCGCTTAACCGCTTCTTCCATTCGCGGTGAACTTTAGCTCTTTTCTCAGCAGCAGAACTTTTTGAAACCACGATGTCGTCAGTTTCGGTGATGATCTTGATTGGTCTCGACTTCCACGGCAGCGACCTGTAAAGCCACGGAAGCTTAAAATACTTAGGCGCCGGTTGAAGATTACCTGACCGCAATAGCTCTACAGCAGTCCGCAGATCCTCCGCATTCCTGTCTGCCGCGACCTGCTTCGAGGCCGCCTCCACCACAGCTACATGACTAGCGATTTGTTTCTTCTGCTCCTCTATCTTCTGCTTCAGTCTTTCCCTCTCTTCTTCCTCAGCAGCGGACAAAGAGGGGAGTTCGCTACCCTTATCCCCAATGACTTCCACCTCAGATTGCTGCAGTACACTCAGCAAGGATTCGTTGATTAGATCTACTTAATTGACGTCTATCGAATCTAATATCTCATGAGTGGTTAAACTGACCGTGGAGAGGGAATTGTCTCCCTAAATTTGGGCCTCCGGTGTAATTAAATCGCTGTCGGGAACTTCTTTCTCGCGCGGTCTATGCTGTAAGTCCGCATCTCCAGTCCGCTTGGAGATATTCTTCTCCTTCATCGCGCGCAATTTCTTCTCAACCCACTCAGCCACGGTCGACACATCCCTCTTCCTCTTCTATTTAGAATCTCTCTTCTCGGCAGAGTCCACGGCAGCCTCTCCTAAGTCGGGCTGGCTCTCGTGGACCGTCTCAGGGTTCACAGCAATCAATGCCTTTGAAGGAGCGTCCTTGCCAACCTCTTCTCCCGAAGTCCGCCTATCCACTTCATCAAGGTTCACGATGGGCACCTGGGCGTTGGGGGATTCTACTTCGGTCCCAGTGTGTTCGCCAGCGCTGTTCGCCGAATCCGCGGTTTTCTGGGAAGGGGCAGTGTCCGACAAAGTCAATAACTTTTCACTTCTCAGTGGTTCAACGTCAAGAACTGCGGCATCCTCGCGCATAGATACATCAGTGCGGCGGACTACTTTCTCAGCAGGCTTCTGGCTGTGGGAACTTTCTCCCGTAGAGCAGACAGGATCCCTTCTCGTCGCCCTCTTTATTATCTTCTTGGTCTTCATAGGCGTTGTTAGTGTCGTCTCTCCTTTTGCAGTGAGACTAGAGAAGAAAGCTCCAAGCCTTGCCATGTCGGACTGCAAAGTGGAGACCGCAAGTGGTGAATAGCGCCCCGTGTTGATCGGAATTTCTAATAGTTCCAGACCCTCCAACGGTATTTATAGCGCTGGTGGCATTAATGATGCTTGCGGACTCGGCGGTTAAGAAAACATTTTCGAAGTTTTCTGGAAACTTAAAAATGTGCGGGGATTATGTTAACCCCTCAGTCTGCAACATCCTACAAGTTGCCAAGACACCCTTTCAATATTCGCGGACTCGGTTAGGCAGTCCGCCCAGTCCGGCAAAGCGGTGGAAATCGGCCACCAAGGATGATCCCAACGGCAGATTCAAGTCTCTGTTCGCTCAGTACGCCATGCCTTTGGATCTCTGGATTCTCCACGACGGCGAACGCAGTGTCTCATCCGCCCAGGCCGCCGTCCTCCAGCAGGATCGCGTCTAGCAGCAGCAGATGGAAGCTCCAGCCCGCGAGCCCAGTCCGCCCCTTCTGCGCGGACTGGCGTGTTCTTTCTTTTTGCTTCCCGTCACCGCTGCCCGGTTCTCCTGTACCCCGGGCAGTCGATTATTTTATCCCTGCCCTGTTTGGGTAGGCCCCCCATCCTATAAATAGGGGGGAGGTGGTGCACCCAAGGCACCCTGACTCGTTCCCAGGACACAAGAAATAGAGTTGTAGATGTCTTCATCAATAGAGTCATGTACAACTTGATTCTTGCCTTCCAGATGGCAAACCTATTAAGGTTGCAAACTGGAGATCTGGTGCTTGCATAATTTTTGTTTTGTTCCATGACTGTGTTTATAATCTAAATGAAAATGAAATAATGTGTAGATCTTACAAAGTATCTTTGGTTCAAGGTTTAGCTTGTACAACCAAAGGAACCTGCTTTGATATGAATTGAAAGTGATGTGTTAGATCTAATATACTCTAGAGGGGGTGAATAGAGTATTTGTAGGTCCTTATAAAACTGTTACAGCTTCTGCTGTAATTAAAATGTGCAGAATTAAACTAAAGTAAATAATCACACAATAGTCCTAAAAACACAAGCACAACAAGAACAAAAAAGAAAAGGGGCAACCAGATGACACAAGAAATTTTATAGTGGTTCCCCAACCTGGGTACATCCACTATTCTACCACCCTAGTAGGAATCCACTCAGGTGTTTGATTAGGTGCCTGACACCAATGAGCTTTTGATCAGGTGCTCAAAAACCAAATCCTCAAGTCTTTTGATCAGGTGACCTGTAACCAGGAATCACTTTTGAAGGGAGATGACAACCCTTTACAGAGGTGGGGTAGAGAGAGTGATGGAAGTCTTCTTTTCTCAATCACAATGAGAAGACTATGTGGATTCAGTGATGTTGTCAAAGCTCCCCCTGAGATGTAGAAGAGTTCAGGAGAACTGGAGCTTTGCACAGGGTGATAGGCCTTCAATTGAGAGACTTGATCCAGGATCTTTAGACTGATGGTGCTTGAATGTCTTAGCAAGGTACTGGAGAAGAAGAACATGAAGACTCTTGATTTGAAAGAGGTGTTCTTCTTGCTTCATCTTCAAATTACTGACAGACTAAGAAAGCTGATGAAGATCTGCTTCAGAATATCTTTTGATGAAAGCAGGAATAATCTTTTCTGTCTTTATTTTTTTTGTTTTGGAAAAAAGAAAAATCTCTTTTTATATTTCTGGGGAAATTTGTATTTTGAATTTCGAATTCCTTCTTCATTCAATGCTGACGGCCTAGAGAATAAGCAACATTGAATAATTTCCCCAGCTGTCCCGTGGAAAAATGGCAAACAATAATCCTGGAGAATATCCTAATCAATGCTCCTCTAACGGTTATATTCAGAGAATGTTAGAGCATTAATTACTCTAGAATTATTGCAGTAATCATGGGACAGGGCTGGAAATGACTCAGTCTGGAATCATCGAACAGATGACAGAAATCGTCGAACTGAGTCCACAGTTCGTCGAGCTGAGATGTTGTGTTCGTCGAACAGACATCTTCTGTTCGTTGAGCTGAGTTCCATGATCGTCGAGCTGGAAACTGAACTGCTGTCTCTTTTGAACTTTGCCTATTCTGTGTCTGAAGTTCGTCGAGCTGGTAAATGTGTTCGTCGACTGGAGTTCAGCAAATATTCTGGAGTGGTCAAATATTCTGTGTGTCGACACAAGTCTTCTCTATGGTGTCGACATAACCTTTCCAAGTTGTTGACTGATGATCTGGGTGTCGACACAAGTTCTTCTAGTGTCGACTTAGTTGGTGTCGACATATACTCTGAGTGTCGACACAAGTCTTCTGGTTCTTAGTTGTTGAAGTAGATAATTCCAGAATTCGTCGGGCAGAGAACTGAGTTCGTCGACCTTAGACTAGAGAAAATAGTCTTGACAAAATGCTGTAGTAGTCCAAAGATTCGTCGACCAAAGAATAGAGTTCGTCGAGCTGAGAACTAAGTTCGTCGACCAAAGTCTGATACTAAGGACTTAGAATATCTTGATGTTTTCTGAACTTGAAGTGTTGTTGTAGTGTCCAAGTTTTCGTCGACCTGAGTACCAGGTTCGTCGAGCTCAGCTCAGAGAATTTACTCTGAGATCGTCGAGCTGATCACGACTATCATCGACCTGAGTTCGACGAACATCGAACTCACTTTACAGAGTCTTGAAATCTTCTAAGTCTTGAGTCTCTGGCAGTCTTGTTGATAACTGGTCTATGTGATGTTGACTCTAAGGACTTGGCCTAGACTCTAGGACACAAGTATGACTCTGGCTATATATTGTGGGTCACATGATCCTAAGTTAGTGAACCTAGCCCAAATCAAACTAGGGATCCAACAGATCTGGTTTACACTAGACGGGGGTGAATAGTGTATGTTAGAAACTTTAATTTATTTTTATAACAGATTTAAAGTATATGATATATATATATATATATATATATATATATATATAAGAATCACAAAAAACAAATATAGAAAGTAAAACAATCATAGATGACACAAGGAAATATAGTGGTTCCCCAATAAATCTCGGTACATCAACTCTTCTACCACCCTGGTACAAATCCACTACAGGTTTTTGATCAGGTCCCCTGCCACCAGAAGATCTATTTTCCAAGGGAGATCTCACAACCCTTTGAGCTTTTGATCAGGTGCCCAAAAACCAATCTAAGTCTTTTGATCAGGTGACTAAGAACTAAGGGGTTTAACTTTTGAAGGGATTTAAAAACGTTGTACATAGTTTATGAAATAAACTAAAAGTTGATGATGTCTTCTCTGTCAAGATTCTCTGAGAAGTACAGTGGATTGATGTTGAAGAAAAAATCTCCCCCGGTGTTGAGTAGAATTTGTGATTGAGGGAGAAAATTTTCTTTAGGGTGTAGGCCTTCAAGAATTTTATTTCTCTCCAGTAGAAATTTCAGACTGATGTAGAATTTGTTTTCTCTTGGAGAGTCAGAAGCAAGTAATCAAAAATCTCTATGTCTGTCTGTGTATGTTTGTGTGAATATGTCCCCTCACTGAATATGCAGCAATTTTCTGAATATATATTTTCTGAGAAGAATTCAAACATTTGAATTTTTAAAACATTCCTTGAATAGGCTGAAGATTCTTTGAGAATTTGTAACGACTGTATTCAAATATTTAGAAAAAAATCATTCATTAACTGCCTTGGTAATTAATTAGAATAATAACTCTGTGAAAATTCCATATTTAATATTGCCAGAAATGACTATATTCATTAAGAATATTTAGCATTAAATGCCAGAGTATAACTGACTGAAATTATCCCTAAAATCATTCTGTCTCTGAATAAAAATAACTGCCTAAACAATAGAGAGAAATAGTCGAACTGAACAAAACGTTCGTCGATCTGAGCTTGGAGTTCGTCAAACTAAAAATGTTATTCCTCGAACTGAGCTTGGATATCATCGAGCTGAGCTGCAGAGCTGAGATCAGAGTTCATCGACAAGAACACAACTTTCATCGAGCTGAGGTCAGTGGTAGAACTCTATTCATCGAGTTGAGCACGACATTCGTCAAACGCAGCTCTGCTTTCGTCGAACTGAATTCTTCATTTGTCTGACTACATTTCTCTGGAGTTCTTCTGAAGTAGCAACCCTGCAAAGAAAAACCTATGACCCTAGACTATACATATTGCGTAAAACTAATAATCCTAAAGAAATGATAGTGAACCTAGCCCAAATAAGTAAAAGGGTTCCAACAAAAGTGCATGTTTAAACAGTAATTTGAACGATTTTAGATATTGCCCGACGACAGTCATTGTCACCCGGCGATATCGTGGTAGTGTCTAAAATTAAGTTTTGTTACTATATTCAGGAATGGCTTCAAGTTCTAAAGCAAGAAGGAGTATAGGTAGTAATACACACTCTGCTTATAAAACATTCCTGGAATTGAGAATGCAAATATACGAGTGTGAAAAGTCATTGAATTCGATCAAGTCCGTCATGCACACATACATGATCTACTAGCAATGGCAGGTATAATGTCATTTATACTTCCAGACATGTTCTCATCAGTTTTAATTAGAGAATTTTAGAATCATTTAAGAGATCCCAACTTCATTGAATTGAACGGGGGAGTGAGATAAAAAAATCAAAGGGCAAATAGTTGAAATAACTCATCATGATTTAAGAGATGAGTTGGTCTGATAGAGCGAGACTACGTATTTGATGTAGTTGAAAACTATAGGAAAGATAGAGATTGGACTCATTTGAATATGGTTTTACATGGAAATTCCATAAAAAACCTGATCCATTCGACGACCACACTCACCTCGGATGTATGTTTAGTGCAAGAAATTTTGAGACATACTACTATGCTCAAATCCGGAGACATAAGAAAAATAATGGCTCAATTAAGTTATGTGACATACATGATCTTGGAGAGGGAGCCGTTTGATGTGGCGGACTTGATTTTTTCTATTATTTGTTACACATATTGATGAATTGTAAATATACCTATTTTTATGTACATTAAATAAGTCATTTTAGTTTATTTTTGTTAATTTTGTTTTTATATTTCTTTAATAAATTGCTTCTTTTTTTGTAAATATTTCTAACTTAAATTTATTTCTGTTTCCTGAAATGTTCAGGAAAAATGCCAAAAAATGCTAGGTCACGCCCGAGACAAATTGGTCACGCCCGTGACCAGGGCGTGACAGTTCAAAACCCGTGAAATCAACAAAATTCTGAAGAAATTGATGGACACGCCCGTGGTCACGCCCGTGTCACCCGACACGGGGCGTGACCTAAGCCCGTGTCCACCCGCTCGACGTTTTCAGCACACCGATCGTCGAACTCCTCGACACGCCCAGAGTCACGCCCGTGACCTAGGGCGTGACACCTCTTCCCGCTCGACGATTTTCAACTCGACATTTTCCGCTCGACGTTTGTCGAGTGTCGACACCAACCGACATGCCCAGAGTCACGCCCGTGACCAGGGGCGTGACATCTCCACCTGGCCGACAAGACCCACGCGATGACTTTTGGAGCGACCCGTGCCCAGATCCACCTCCCCGACATGCCCACTGTCACGCCCGTGACCGGGGGCGTGACCAACACGAGACCGACACGTGTCCAGCCCGAAGTCCACTTTCCCGTCAAATCGACAGCCGCCATCATGAATAGTGTCGACACGCCCCCTGACATGCCCGTGTCAGAGGGCGTGTACTTGGTAAATTTTTTGTCTATAAATTCAGATTTTCTGTCTGAATTCCTGTTCCCCTTTTGAACCATTTTGTATAGGGGAAATGCTGCCTGGATGCTTCCAAAGTCTATGTAAGGGATATTTCTCCCCCTCTCCTTAGCTTTTACTTTTGTGTCTTTGTAACCCGTGTTTTTTAATTAATAAAATTTGTTTTTCTTCTCTTATTAATAGCTTTGGAATGGATCTATGCAACTCTTCTTTATGCAATCTTATCGTCTTTTCTTGTTTTAACTTAGTTTTTTTTGTTCTTTTTTATACGTGTGTGTGTGTGAGAGAGTAAAATGTTATTTCTTCTTTTTATTGTTAAGTAGATGTCTTCATCTTCATAATAGCTATTTAGTTTTTGTTCTAAAACCCGTCCTTATGAAACTATAAAAACGATTTTAAAGTGGTTTTGTCATTTTCATTTCACTTAGACTTTTTAGTTTTGTAGAATTTTTCGTCCTTTTATCTTTTCTTCCACTTTTTAGGAGTTTTTATAGCATTATAAGAGGGGATATGTTGTTATTTTGTTTTTCCAAACACTTGTATTTTTCCTTTATTTTCCAAAACTTTTGCTCATTTAATTTTTTCGTTCTCTTTTTATGCATTTCTACCGCATTCTAGCGGTAGAAATATATTCGTTTTAATTTTTCGAACACTTTCATTTTGCGTTTATTTGCAAAACTTTTTGCCCGGTTTATTTTTATTTCATCATTTTACGCATTTCTACCGCATTCTAGCGGTAGAAATGCAGTCATTTTAATTTTTCGTCAACTTAGTTTTTCTTAATTTTTTCGCTCATATGTGTGTGCGCATTTATTTTCGCCTACTCGTTAAGAGTTAAATGGCGCTTTGCTTTATTTCAATTCAGTAGAGTGCGTGTATTTTCATTTATGTCGAGTGTGTGAGTCTTACTTTCTGTAGAGTGCGTGAGTTTGTAATTTTTTTTATTTCCCCTACTCATTTGAGTAGGATTTGTGTGTGTGTGTTTTACTTTATGTCGAGAGTGTGTGTGCGTGAGTTTTACTTTCTGTCGAGTGTGTGCGTGAGTTGCATTTATTTAGTCCTACTCGGTGGAGTAGGACTCGCTTTCTTTCTCCCGCCCACGCACTTGCACCGGGACTCGCAATTTACAGCTTTCTTCAGTCCTACTCGTTTGAGTAGGACTTGCAATTTACTGCTTTATTTTCTGCTTTCCTTTACTGCTTTCCTTTTACTGCTTTCTTTATTGCTTTATTTACTACTTTCCTCGCAAGCCGTCCCCATTCCGATGAGTGGCTAACCGTTCTTAGCCCTCGGCATCGAAGAGCATTGGGACAGATAAAATAGCTTAAAATAATTAAAGGTCGTATTTTTCTAATTAATTAAAAGTACTTAAGGTTTGCCCGGGGTTAACGACGCGTAGGACCACATATCGATGTGTGGGCCCTATTTCCGTAGTCCATATGCTAGCTAGCTGAGAGGCCGTGCATATGGACCGATCACCCCTTGGCAAAGAGAGTTCCGCACTAACCCTCGAGAGAGGAGGCGCGCCAACTCTACCGGATTGGGTTCCCCACCCAATAGCGGGGTTCTTAGCGTAATGCGGGCATTAAGAGGAATCCTTCGTCGGACGAGAGCCCGGTCGAATAGTCTTAATGTTCAGGTGAGCGATAGTCCTAGAGATAGGTGAGTTCATTTTAGTGGAGCCTCCACGGCCAAGTCTCCGCCCTAATTATTTAGAAACTTAGGAGCTCTTTTTATTAAAAGTTTATTTTAGTTCAATGTCTTTTATGTGCCCTCGAGCTAAGCTTTTCATCGGCTCCACCTTTTTAAGCTCTTTATTTTCTAACTTTTGTTTATATTTATATAAATTTAACCCGACAAGTTAAAATTATCGGTAAAATAATAGTCCCCTCCAGGGAAGAGTAGAAATAATCGAACCGACCCCGAGAACAATACAACCTCGATATTCCACCCGGAATATCCTGTACTACTCACGATAGGTGCACTTGCCTCATTTCGTTAAAACTCGATCACACTTTTTTATATCCAAAATAAATAAACACGCGCGCCCCGTTTTCTAAATAAAACCACTTCCACTCTACTTAAATAAAACCGTCGGGTCGCCGCGTGACCATACCTATTTTTGGAGTTTTAACCGCATTAAGTTTTCGAACTTGATACGAAAATATCAATCACATATAGACTCAAAAATCCTTTGTGGAGAAAACTCAACACACTACCGATGGGTGCGATCATTCAATGAATCATATATAAGAATTACAGTTCGATAGACCAAGAGTTTTACTTTAACGACTATGCACCTAAAGTTTTCCATACTAGTACCTGATGAGTCCGATTTATATAGGGTTTTCGGACGCATCTGGGCAAGTTTTCACGCATTTGCACTTCACTTTTAGTTCTATATCGTTCATATTTCATCTTGTCTATATTTCCATAGGAAGTGCACACTTTGCCCCGTAGTTGTGTATTTTTGTACTTTTAATTGTTTGTACTCCTTATTGTGCTCGTTTAGAATGTCTGCACATATCAGTGCTGGGTTTAGGGGTCGTGTGCGTGTTCCGGGGATGTTTGGAAGCAGGAATACTGTGCACAATCATCGGATATAGTGCGCACGACAACTGGTTGTGCGCCGATGATCGTGCGCAATATACCCTGATTTCCAGAATCTGCCTAGGGTAATCGCACGACCACTGGACATAGTGTGCACGATCACCAGTCGTGCTCCACTGATCGTGTGCATTGATTCCTCTTTTCCTGGAGTTCCGTCTAGGGTAATCACACGACCTTTGGACATAGTGCGCACGACCACCGGTCGTGTGCCATTGCTTGTGTGCAGTACCCCAGTTCTTCTTCCTAATTTGCCATGACAGTGTGCACGATCACTGGACATAGTGCGTACGACCACTGGTCGTGCGCCCGTGATCCTGCGCATTGTATAATTCTGCTTTCTATAAATATGCAGCTGCCGCCCTAATTCCTGGAGAGCTCGATTTTCCTCCGCCATTTTAGTCTCCGATGAGGGATTCCACCATCCTCCTTCAATCTCCACACTAGGGAGGTGCCTCAGGCAGGCTTTCACCGCCAAATCCAAGCCGGAGCTCCCTCTCGGCCTCCTCCTTCATCCTTGAGCTTTAAGAAGAGCTAGACCTAGCTATCTCCACCAAGCTAGGAGAAGTTGTGTCATCCAAAACCGGATCTTGACACGAAGAAGACATGTCATTGGAAGGTGGTGATAGCCCTTCTCTACCCCAGACGCAGTTGAGGACCGAGCTTGGATGCGGAGTGACAACCCGACGACTCCAACCGTGAATCCTCAGTAAGACTTCGGATCCGGTCAATTTCGCACACTTTTCTTCTCTTGTTATTGATGCTTTACTTGAACTCTTTATATTTGATGAATTTATGATTAGTGTAACATACGTTTATGTGTAATCATGTCTATGTGATTGGATTTTTTCGTTATATTTGCTTGAGGTGCGCCATATTCCATCCACCACCATCCACCCTTGCCGCACTATCAATTGCTAGTGGCGTGCGTAGCGAAGAGGTGCTCACGACCCTCATTCTATCGTTCTCACCACCTCATCCGCAAGCCTACTCGCCCATCCGCCTAGTGATTCGGTGTATAGCGGCCCGACTAGTCTTCCATCCTGCCTGGCAAAGCATCGCATAACGGCGTTGCATAGGAGTAGTTGTTAGCCTTTTATTTTCTTTTTCCGCAAATATCAAAACCCCCCTTAGTTAACTCCGACCTAAGGATTTCAATCTCAAGTCCTCCTCGAAATTAACTCCACCTTACTGTGTTCCTTGAGAGATCGATATTTGAGAAAACTCACCCATTTTATATTACTTGTGTGACTGGTTCACTGCCGTGATCTTTAGCATCAAGTTTTTGGCGTCGTTGCCGGGGAACACAGTAATGTGAGTTTCTGGAGAGGGATATGCGAGATTGCATTCCTTTTCCTTTGTAAATCGCTTTTTTTTGTTCTATTTCTGTTTTGCCTGCCTTTTTTCTTGTTTGTTTAGGCAATTGTAGTAATATATTGTTGGATTTAGTAATTTGCATAATTTATTTTGCATCTGCTATTTCGACACCATGTGGGGATATTTGTATGCCCAATGTCGTTGGTGTGGAAAGCCTTCCCACACTAGTCATGAATGCCCTACGAGAGATATTGAGCATAAGCCTCAGCGCACATTGCATGAGATGTTGTATTCGTACAGCCCTTCAAACACTGTGCCCCGAGCTTATGGTTAAACGTCCTCCCCACATACACCGTTCTCTTATTCCTCTCCGGCCCCACAAGGATTGCAGAGTAATGGGAGAAAGTGTTTGTATTGTCGTAGAACAGATCATGCCCTGAAGGATTGTGCCGAGTACCTCCATGTTATGGAAGAGGATGATGAGCCGGACATCCGGATCATCTCGACTCCTACCTTCTATGACACACCTTCATCATCTGGTTATGTGTCCCTATCACCTTCATTTATTGAAGGGAATGATGTGGACACAACCACCAGATATGTGGCTGATGTAGGCTTCAACGTGGCTAAGCCCATCTTTCCTGTGCATACATCTCCAAGCGTGGAGCCGATTCTTTGTGAAGAACCTGCGTTGGACTTTTATCTAAGCAAAGTTCTTTCGCCTTTTGTGCATTCTACTTCAGTTGTCTCTAACAACATTTTCGACGATGCAACACAAGTTGAGGCTTGTGATACATGGATTGTTTCCACTCCCATTGAGGAGGACAACCTTCCTGGTGTCGAGGATTCTCCCTCGATACCAAAGGAGGAAGTCCAAGTCTTGGTGGAGGCCTCTATGGATCTGGCCAAGCCTTGTAGCATTGTCGACATTGCTGACGATATTTTTCTACCTCAGCCTTTGGGGAGTGAAACCGGGATCACTCCCCCGATTATTTCTTTATATTCTTCGTGTCTTTTATTTCTTGACCCCCCTTCCTTATCTGAGCCTATGCGGATTGAGTCTTCGCAGGTGTTTCAGGAGGACTTGGAGCTTTCAGCTCGAGTCATGGATGATAGCATCCTCTTTTGCGAGGAGGTTGATTCCTCCTCTATTGAGGAAGCTCCATTTATCGCTTTCTCCTCCTGCAGTCTCCCTGTAGATGATACCTTGCTAGGCAAGGATTTATTTTGTGATAAAATAAGCAAGGACCAGTGCTCCTCCTCTTCTTATTTCTTATTTCCTCTACCTGTGTTGTGCATGTATTACTATTTAGGTAGAGGGGTAACTGTTTTATCACCGTATCGGTACCCGTTACCGAAACGGATTTTGGAACAGTTACCTGTGCATTTTTCTTTTCATAGGCCCATTAGCTAGAACCTTTTCATAGCCGAATAAGTCATGTTGGGATGACAATAACCCCAGTACTTATCTTTTAGTTTCTACATTTTGTTTTTCATGTCTATTTAGTTTTAGTGTTTCTTTTTAGTTTGTATATTTTGTTTTGTTTTTGCGGAGATCACCCCTGCAGGTATTCATGGCAAATTGCATTGGCGGGGTTGTGATTCTTCGCATGGCGGGCTTGCTTCGATTTTTCACGCGTCTTCTGGTATGCTCACTAGCTGAGCATTGGGTAACCTCTCCCCTTGTTTCTATCTGATTTTAATTTCTATATCATATATTTTGTTGCTTAGTTTAAGTCTGGGAGAGAACCATTATTTTTTACCTATTGCACGCGCACATTTCTTGTGCATACTAGATGCTTTTATAGATTTAATATGATTAGTTCATTGCATCACACACCACTGCACCTACATGATCGCGCACTTAGCTTTTTACGTGCTGCGAGTTAAACTTGTTTATTTTGTATGATTTGGGAAAATTATGGTGCTAACTTAGGATTGTGAGACAGAGTAAAATGTTGACCTTGTTGTGTTTCTAGTCAACTGCTCTTGTCTCGTGTAGAAATTCGAGTAGATTTAATTTTTCTGTATGCTTATGGTTTTATACTTTTCTATTTGTGTAAAGATCTTTTTATACTACTCAAAAGTTGGTGAATCCGGTGTGAATTTGTTTGTAGTATAGGAATGTGTGTAGCCGTCACTAGACTCGTTTTGCTCGAGTCGAGAGGAAGGATCATCTTTCTCGGTGGCTAAGAACTTGCTCCAAGCTACTCTCGAAGCATGGGTATTTGGTTAGTCTAGCGTAAGCGTGATATAGGCCATCATTTTGGCCCGGTTGAGCTTTGTACCATTCCTAACGTCATATCCTCGCTAGCCCCGTTGTGCCTACCCTTCTTTTGATTCAGCTCCACCATCATTCACCAAAGCCTCATATCCAATCCTAGTCGCACACCCAAGTCGAGTTTAGTGTTTTATATTTTCAAGTTGGGATGTGATGTGGTGTTATTATTTGTTAAAATGTGGAAGTGCTCCCAAGTTTATATCTACTGAATTTTGAAAATAAAATGAAGAAAAAGAAAAAAAAATTAATTGTAAAGAAAAAAAAGTGAAAAGAAAAAGTTTAAATTGAAAATCTTTTTGGAAATGTGATTATATTTGGAGTACGCGGTGCACACACCCATATGTTAAAAGTTAAGTCTTGAGGTGTGGTGTACCTGCATATATTGTGGTTCGCGGTTGGATTCTTTTTAGGCTAGCTCATTTGGGTTAGGTGCATAGCCTTTCTTTTTATCATTGTTTACCTCACCGTAACCCAAGCCCCGTTATTATCCTAAAGTCCTACGGATTTGCGCTTGAGTCTAACTAGTACCGTGGAGATAGTGTGAACGGGCAAGCGTATGGTCCCCGACATTGGTGGATTCCTTTGGAGGTGATCCTGAGCCCCGATCTTTGGCAAAGCTCACCATAGTGGCCTGCCTACTTTCTTCCTATGCGTGACCGGTTGATTCAATGTGATTCTATTTTTGAGTAGTAATAAAATTTTGATACGCATTGTGAAAAATATAAACTATTATGCATACTTAGAAATTTTCTCTATTGTATTTTTACGCACGCGAGCATGTGACTTCACATGGTACTTTGTTTTTCAATTTCTTTGTTAGCTAGTAATTTTCCCTATCTGCTTAGATTTTGTTTGCTCGGGACGCGCAAACAGTTAAGTCTGAGGGTGTGATGAGTCCGATTTATATAGGGTTTTTCAAACTCATCTGGGTTAGTTTTCACGCATTTGCACTTCACTTTTAGTTCTATATCGTTCATATTTCATATTGTCTATATTTCCATAGGAAGTGCACACTTTGCCCCGTGGTTGTGTATTTTTGTACTTTTAATTACTTGTACTACTTATTGTGCCCGTTTGGAATGTCTGCACATATCAGTGCTGGGTTTAGGGGTCGTGTGCATGTTCCGGGGACGTTCGGATCAGGAATACTGCACACGTTCATCGGATATAGTGCGCACGACCACTGGTGGTGCGCCGATCATCATGCATAATATACCCTGATTTCCAGAATCTGCCTGGGGTAATCGCACAACCACTGGACATAGTGCGCACGACCACCGGTCGTGCGCCACTGATCGTGTGCATTGATTCCTCTTTTCCTGGAGTTCCGTCTGGGGTAATCGCACGACCATTGGACATAGTGAGCACGACCACCGGTCGTGCGCCATTTCTCATGTGTAATGTCCCAGTTCTTCTTCCTAATCTGCCATGCCAGTGCGCAAGATCGCTGGACATAGTGCGCACGACCAGTGGTCGTGCGCCCGTGATCGTGCGCATTGTTCGATTCTGCTTTCTATAAATATGCAGGCGCCACCCTAATTCCGGGAGAGCTCGATTTTCCTCTGCTGTTTTCTTATCCGAGGAGGGATTCCGCCGTCCTCCTTCAATCTCCACCCTAGGGAGGTGCTCCGAGCAAGCTTTCACCGCCAAATCCAAGCCGGAGCTCCCTCTCGGCCTCCTCCTTCATCCATGAGCTTCAAGAAGAGCTAGACCTAGTTATCTCCACCAAGCTAGCAGAAGTTGTGTCATCCACCACCGAATCATGACACGAATAAGATCGGCCATTGGAAGGTGGTGACAACCCTTCTCTACCTCGGACGCAGTTGAGGACCGAGCTTGGACGCGGATTGACAACCCGACGACTCCAACCGTGAATCCTCAGCAAGACGTCGGATCCGGTCGATTTCGCACACTTTTCTTCTCTTGTTATTGATGGTTTAGTTGAACTCTTCGTATTTGATGAAGTTATGCTTAGTGTAATATACGTTTATGTGTAATCATGTCTATGTGATTGGATATTTTCGTTATATTTGCTTGAGGTGAGCCATATTCCATCCACCACCATCCACCTTTGCCGCACTAGCAATTTCTAGTGGCGTGCGTAGCGAAGAGGTGCTCACGACCCTCATTCTGCCGTTCTCACCAACTCATCTGCAAGCCTACTCGCCCATCCGCCTAGTGATTCGGTGCATAGCGGCACGACTAGTCTTCCATCCTGCCTGGCGAAGCATCGCATAGCGACGTCGCATAGGAGTAGTTGTTAGCCTTTTATTTTCCTTTTCCGCAAATATCAAAACCCCCCTTAGTTAACTCCGACCTAAGGACTTCAATCTCAAGTCCTCCTAGAAATTAACTCCACCTTACTGTGTTCCTTGAGAGATTGATACTTGGGAAAACTCACCCATTTTATATTACTTGTGCGACCGGTTCACTGCCGTGATCTTTAGCATCAGTATCATACATACTAGTGCACGTATGTCACGAACACGTAGTATTGAACCTTCATCAACCATTAGAAGTATACCACTACTAAGAGCTGGATACCTACGAGAATGATTAGATGGCTTGCGAGAGTCATTTGAGGAGGATAAGAGAGAGGTGAAAAAACACCATATAGGAATGCAGAAATTTATCAGGTTTCTGAAGAGTCTCAAGCTAAAGCCAACTCTGGCAGAGGTGACAGAATGGGAAAATCCGGTCGTGGAGCCTCCACGGTAACAATGCACCTACCTCGCCAAATAAGGAGTAGCAGTCAGAGCTTTACTGAAGACCAGGAAGAAACTAGTGTTGGGCACATCAGAGACTTCTGATGAATTTGTGCAGAAATTTGACTTCAGGAAGATATCGCTAGGCGATACCCGGTATCGCCAGGTGATAGTGTATTTCTTATATTTTCGTTTTTTGTGATGAACTGGTATTGTAATAATTTTGGCAAACTATGATCTGACGTTTTTGTGTTTTGTTCAGTATAATTATGATTTAATATGTTTGTTATTTTAATATTATTTTTTTGTTAATTTTTAATTCTTTTTTAAAAAAAATCATAAAATTTATGTTAATTCATTATCTTGAAATGTCTAGGGTTCCTAAAATGTCTAGGGTTCCTAATTCTAGTCTTAGCATTGAAAAGCGGGAATCTAGAAGTGGTTTTGTGAAAATGTCTGCAAGCTATAAATCTATGTTGATAAAATTAACCTTTATTGAATTTTGTTTTATGCGATCTCTAATGAAATGATGGCAAACATCTATATCTTTAGACCTAGAGTGATGAACTGGATTGTTAGTTAAATCAATTGCACTTTTATTTTCACACCTTAGTTCTATGGTCTCTTGATTAATTCCAAAGTCTTCAAATATTTGTTTCGTCCAAAGATCTTGTGCACAACAACTACCTTCTGCAATGTATTCGGCCTCGGTGGTGGATAGAGCAACAGAATTTTGTATCCTACTCGAACACGAAATATGTGATGGGCCTAGAAAGTGACCAAGGTCACTAGTGATCTTACGATCTAAAGAACATCCAGCTTAATCTGAATCAGAATAACCGAATAAAATGAAAGTATCTTTATGTGGATTCCACAAATTTATTTTAGAAGTACCATTAAGCTATCTAAAAATACATTAAACCGCTTTTAAATATGATTCTTTAGGATTAGACTGAAATCTTACATATAAACAAACTGCAAATGTAATATCAGGTCTAGATGCGGTTAAATATAAAAGTGATCATATCATTTCTCTATATAATGTTTAATCAATAAATATTCCACTTTCATCTTTTCCTAATTTCAAAGAAACACTCATAGGAGTATTAGCATGTTTTAGATTTTCAAATACAAACCTTTTTAAAACATTATGAATATATTTAGATTGGCAAATAAAAATACCACCATGCCTTTGTGTGATTTGAAAACTAAGGAAATAAGTAAGTTCTCCTACAATGCTCATTTCAAATTCATTTTTCATAATTTTTACTACATTATCACATAACTCTTCATTAGTGGCTCCAAAAATAATGTCATTAACATAAATTTGTACAACTATTAAGTCATCATGAACATGATTAATAAATAGTGTACAATCTACACTACCCATTTTATAATCATTCTTTAATAAATATTGTTGGACATTTTCCCTCAATGTTTCCTAGATTTGATTTGAAGAGGCATAACCATCAACACTAAGAGCATAGGTTTATTTGATGTTGGTTAAGATCATCATGTGCTGGATGTACCTTGGAAGAAGTTTAGATAGGTTGTCTAAGTGGTTGTGATAGGTGGTCGCAAGGTAGAGATGTGGAGAGATAGAAATCTGTCTAAGTCCACAGGCATTGAGTGAAGCCAGTTCACTCAATGCCAGATGCCAAGGAAGGATGCTGGAAAGGCTGAAAATCACCTAAGTCCACAGGTATTGAGTGAAGGCAGTTCACTCAATGCCATATAATTGAAAGTGTCGAGTAAAGGAGTGGACAGTCAAAGCCCAGCAGTCTACAAAGCAATTCTGCGACTAAGTCTACAGACATTGAGTGAAGGCAGTTCACTAAACAACGTATAATAGAAAGCGTCGAGTAAAAGAGTGGACAGTTAAAGCCCAATAGTCTGCAAAGCAATCCTACGACAAAGTCCATAGACGTTTAGTGAAGGCAGTTCACTCCAAGAGGCGTCGTGCGAATACAGTAAAGGCGTTGTGTGATGTCAAAGCTCAAGGAAAGATGGACAGAAAAATCTATCTATATCCAGGGGCATTGAGTGAGGACAACTCACTCAATTCCTCAACAAGCTTGTAGACCAGAGAAGTGGCTAAGGACCAAAGAATTGAGTGATGAAGGCTCACTCAACTCTCTCAATGCCTAAGAGAGGCAAAAGAATTGGCTAAGTCCAGAGGCATTGAGTGAAGCCAGTTCACTCAACGCACTCAACGCCTAATGATACAGTGAATTTGACAAAGTCTAGATACATTGAGTAAAGACCATTCAGTCAACGCGCTCAACGCCTGGATTGATTCTGAAGATTTGGCTAAGTCCACAAATGCCAAAGTCAGCCAGAGTCAACAAAAGTCAACAGAGTGCAAATTAGTTGCGGGAAAGCTACATATCATGACAAATAGCACCGAAGATCTACTATACGTCTTCTTACGTTAACGCAAAGTGCAGCTATCAATCACTGGTGTTCCCCACTACTTCTTGGAGCTGTTAATCGGCAGAAGATAAAAGGGACAAGATGGACTGAAGGAACTTTAACTTTTATTAATTTCGTAAATTTGCGGCTGAATTTCATCTTTCTCGCCATTGTTGTCGAGTCTAAGCTTGAAGTTGAATCATCTGAACTAAAAGTTCTCCCAAGTTAGTTGTAGCAATTTATTTTGCTATAGCAAGTTTAGAAAAGGTTCTGATTAAGAAGGAGAAGCAGAGCTTTTCAGTTTTCTGCAGGTCCGGGTTAGCTGTTTGAAGAACACAAAAACTGGCAACTCTTCAATCTTCTTCAGCAAGTTCAGAAACAAGATTCTGAGGTTCTTCCAGAATAGGAGGCAGACACAGAAATTTCTCTTGTTCAATTCAACACCAAAAAAACCCTTTCATTTCTGTAGGATACTTTTGGATCTGAGTGTAAGGCCTTTGTGCCTGAGGTAGGGAAGATTTAGCTGAGGTAGGATCCAGTTTTGGGTCTGAGTGTGGGACCATTTGGGTCTGAGGTAGGATCCTATATGGATCTGAGCTGTAGGGCTGGGCAGTTTTGCCTGAGGTAGGAGAGTCATTCTCTCTGAGTGTAAGACCTTTGGGTTTGAGGTAGGATCCAGATTTGGATCTAAGGTAAGGCCTCATGCCTAAGTTATAGGAGAGTCATTCTCTCTATGGTATGGCTATCGTCCATAGCCTGAGCTATAGGAATTGGTTTCAAGTCTGAGGTAGGTGATCAGTTGATCACTGAGTTATAGGAGCAAATTTGATCTGAGGTAGGGCTTTGTGCCCGAGTTGTAAGTCTTGGAGGAGACTGAGAGATCCTACAGGATAAGTGGTGTAAGCTTTAAGGAGCTGAATTTTTGGAGAAGTGCTTTGTCTAACAAGAAGTTAGAAAGGTGGGAGGGACAGTGGACATACCCATAATCTGCTGAACCACGATAAATTATGAGTGTGTTCTTTGTGTTTTGTCTTGAAAGTATAAAACTATTAACTTAAAACACACTAAGCTAAAGATAATAATAAAAGACTAAAAAACTATTCACCCACCCCCCACCCCCTCTAGGTGTTTATCTATCTTGAAATTAAAAAATTTCAAGTGGTATCGGAGGGAGGTTTCTCAAGAAGGACCTAACAGTCAGAGCATATCCACTAGGTTAGCTGAAACAAGTTCTATACTTATGAGTTCTAGAGAGAACCATAAGGAACTAGGTTCCATGAAACTCCCCATCTGTAGGAAGTAGAGTTTTGGAATCTAGAAAGAGAGGTTCAGGCTATTTATTAAAGCTTATGACCCAAGGATCTTTGTGACATACAAAGAGGGACCTTTAATCCCTATGAATGTCGCAGTTCTAGATGTTAATGTCCAGACACCTAAGACATATTCAGAGATGGCAAAGGTTGAAGTCATTTTTGATATATTAGACAAGAGGGAACAAAACATTATTGTTAGTGCTATAGATGATTCAATATTTCAAAATCTAGTTCACTGCCATACCTCCAAAGAAATGTGGGACTCTAGTGGTCTACATGGAGGGAACTAAAGAGGTAAGATATGATAAGAAGTCCATGCTTATCAATGACTTCACCATTTCTTCTCAAGAAACACCAAACAGGAAACTGCTAAGGCTACCACCTCCTCCATTGGGCATCGAATCCCAGTCAGCATCTCATAAATAATATCCGGCCACTCCTCTGTACGGACTGCTGACTCTGTCCCGTAGTAGGATGGATGCGAAAGCTCTAAAAGGCGCTCGGTCAGTTAGCCCCGGGATTTGGTTGTGGGGCTAGAGCCTGCTGATCCCTAAAGGCCTCCAGATTTGTCATCATTGTCTGCCCCATCCCTGTCTGCTGGAACAGAGTCGGAGCCGGTGGTGGTGGAGCCATGTTTTGTGCCTAAGGTGCACCCTACTGAGAAGTAGGGTTCGTTGTAGGATACAAGGAAAATTCCACTTGTTAGTTAATGTACAGGTGGAACAAATGAAAAGTGGACTTTTGCATGTAATTCTCCCTTATGGGCACATCATTTCATTCGCTGCTAGTTTGTCCTCAAACTAAGCTTGCGTGGGGTGGCCTAGGGTTTTTGTGGTCTTCTTCTCTTCTGATCGATGTTTCCTCTGATACCAGTTTGTAAGACTTCATTTTTTTGCTACGCTACCTGGTGTTACACCCAGAATCGCTATTTTATGTTGACACTAACACTCGGGAGGGTTGCCACTACAAAACACCAATTGTACCGACATTGATGATCATCAAGAAGTAGAAGTACAAATGAGAGAAGACAGTTAAGTTAAGGCCACAAATCACATATATAATAGGAAATAGAAATTAAAGCAAGTCCACATGATAATATGAGTACTGAAATAGATTAGTGAAGTTGGAATATAAACGAGCTTATGCCCGATACAACAAGTCCTCACTACAATTCTCTCTCATGGATGTTAAGTAACGTTAATACTCATAGAGCCAGAGAATAATCTGGTACTAGACTGTCCCACATCCATGTGCACTATGCTCCGCTAGTGCTGCATCTCCTATTGCTGCTCCCTATCTCCCAACCGGAGTCCCTGAAATGTTTGTTCCACCGATCGTTAGTCAAAAGACAAAGCCTAATTTCCCTCACCCCTCCCCAGTGGCTCCTAAGCACCGTGCGGGAGGAATGAAAGGAAAGCTATGGTGGTGGAGTGTAGTCAAAAGAAGGTGACAGTGGACCTAATCTAGTAGGTATATTGTAAGATCAATAGTGCTATAAAAGGAAATGCAAGCAAGCAGTTCTATAGTAATAAGCAGTAATGTAATCAAGCAAAGTATATCAGTAAGTACATGTAAAGTAGACCGTGGAATAAGAAACTTTAACTTATACGAATGTCCATACAAACCTATAAGTTAATCGGTCTTTTGCAAGCCTTCTGTTGGAACACCCTATTACTTATTTGGGTCAGGATCACTATGTCTCTAGGAATCAATGCTTGACCTCCTGTATAGCTCAATAGGTCAATTAGAATTGAGTCTAAGGGTTAGAAGTCTAGGTTTGGAAGCTGCCCTGAAGACCCAGAATTTTCTATTTGGATACTAAGTCATATCGTCGAGCTCAGCACGACGATTCGTCGAACTCCGATCGACGATCGTCTAGCTCAACTTCGACAGATCGTCGAACTCCATTCGACGATCGCTGAGCTCAACTTCATTATATCGTCGAACTTCGTTCGACGATCGGTGAGCTCAGGTCGACGATTTTGACTCTGCTTTGGATCTTTATCTCTGAGCTCAGTTCGACGATCTTTGAGCTCAGATCGACGATATTTTGCTGCTGTATTTTTCCAGGTCGCTGAGCTCAGCTCGACGATAGCAGAGCTCAGTTCGACGATTTCAGATAACTTCAAGGATGTTTCTAGAGTCAAATTCAAATCAGTTAAGGAGTTATTCTGCAATTAATTCAGAGATTTCCTAGCCGTTTTGCATTCATTTCTGGACCAAGTTTCAAGGAATTTCTCAAGGAATATTTCTGTGGACTTTCCTCCAGAAGAGATTGTGCAATTAAGGATGCAATTAATGCAGGCCAACGGCTATACTTGAAAGGGAATGTTATTCTATTCTGTATCAGAGAATAAAAGTGAAGAATTTTTGAATCACACATAGAACACACAATACAGAGAGAGACACACAGATTACAGAGACATTCAAAAATATTCTGTCTCAAGGAATTCTCAAGAACACTCATCCAAAGAGATCAATCTTTTCAGAAATCTTCAGATCTCTTTAATTTCAAAGTGTTCAAGGCCAATATATTTCAAGACTCCAGACATTCAACATTTCAGTCATTGCTGAAATCATCTATTGCTGGAGTTCAATCTTTGAAGGCCTATCACCCTCAGCAAAGCTTCTCTTCCTGAAGATCTCAAGGATTCAGGGGGAGCTTGACATCAACAATCCACATAGTCTTCTCAGTTGTTTGAGAAAGAGAAGACCTTCATCACTCTCTCACCCCCTCTCTGTAAAGGGTTTCTCAAACTCCCTTCAAAAGTTTGAGCTTAGTTTTTGAGCACCTTGTCAAAAGCTCATTGGTGGAAAGACACCTGATCAAAAAATCTGCTTTGGTTTTTGAGCACCTTATCAAAAGCTCATTGGTGCCCAGGACACCTGATCAACTCATCCTGCAGTGGATTCCTACCTAGGGTGGTAGAAGAGTGGATGTACCCAAGTTTAGGGGAACCACTATATTTCCTTGTGTCTTCTGGTTTTGCTTGTATTTATGTTTGTTTCTGGCCTTGATTATTCTGTGATTAGCTTTTGGATAGTTTAGTTCTGTGATTAGATTTTTTATTGCTTCCCTGCTCACTCTTATTACAACAATTATTGTAAAAAGTTTCAAAGCACCATATACTCTATTCACCCCCCTCTAGAGTATATCAGATCTAGCTGCACTTTCAATTGGTATCAGAGCCAGGTTGGTTAAACATACCATACCTGATTGGTTGTACAGGCTAACACCTGAACCCAAAGATCCCAAGTTAGATCTGCTTTCTTTTGTACTCTATTATTAGATTTTGTTTTCACAAATCATGGCCCAAAACAAAGATTATGCTAGCACCAGACCTCCAGTGTGCAATCTATCCAAGTTTGCACTTTGGAAGGCAAGGATCAGACTGTACATGAATTCTATTGACGAAGATATCTTTAACTCTGTTTTGACAGTGTGTCCAAGACCCCCAGAGAACACAAGTACAAATGTTGTTCCACCTCCATCAGGAACAGATGCTGATATCAAGAGATGGAAGGTAGCTGATGCCAAGGCTATGAATATCTTGGCCCAGACAATGTCTGGTGACATATTTCAAAAAGTGGCTGAATGCAATTCAGCTAAGGAAATTTGGGACAAACTTTCTGAAATAGTCTCAGGATCAGCTGATGAGAGGAAGGATAGGAGATCCCATCTCATCTCTCAATATGAGAATTTCAAGAAGTGAGAAACTGAGTCAGTGGGAGACATGTACAACAGGCTAAGTCTAATTGTCAGTGAACTCAGAACATTGGACAAAGAGATCTCTCTAACTGAACTCAATGACAAGATCCTAATGTGCTTCCCTAGCACTTGGGATTCAAGAATCTGGCCAATTAAAGATGCCAGAAGTTTGAATGAGATCACTACTGAATCTCTGTTGGGTAAGCTCAAATCTTATGAGCTACTCATCAAGAATAGAGAGGAAGAACAGAAGGCTGCATCACCAGCCACAAGAAAAGAGAAGACCATAGCCTTCAAGGCAACTGAGGATCTGCCTGAAGACAAAGCCACAGCCAATGATGAACTACTCAGTTTGTTGGCCAAAAGATTCTATAAGATGGCCAGAAAGGACTTCAGAAGGAGATCATACAAGGAGCAGGATAAGCCAAGGTATGACAAGTCCATTAACAATAATAAAGATATTATTTGCTTTGGTTGCAGGAAACCAGGGCACATAGTTCCTGACTGTCCAGAGAACAAGAACAAGGACAGAAGGGACAGGAAAGAAAGAAGAAAGGAGAAAGACTCCAAGAGGAATGGCAATGGCCAACCCTCTTCAAGCAAAAACAAACATACAAGAAAAGGGTTTATTGCTGAATCCTGGAGTGAGACTGAAGAAGAGTCTGAACCCTCATCCAGCTCTAGTGATGATGAGGATGATGCAGAGGAAAAGGAGTTCTGCATGATGGCAATCAATGCGTCACAGCATAATTCAGAAGAAGAGGAGTCAGAGTCAGACTCAGAGACTCAACCTGAAGAAGATCAGGTAATTGGTTCTTTGGATTTTAGTTCAGAGGATTTTAAATCTGAATTTAAAGCACTGTGTTTAGACCTGCTAAAGTCTGAGAAAGAAATTATCTCTCTCAGAAATCAATTATCTGAACACTATACTTTAAAGTCAGAAAACCTCAAACTCTCTCAGGAGTTGGAGTGCTGTAGGGAACAGATAGCATCACTGAAAAGTGAGCTCTCTGAGGCCAAGAAGCTTGAAGAATCCCTTAATGGGAGAAGCATCAAGCTGATGGACATCACAAGCACAGTGAACTCCAGATTCAATAGTACACTGGGCTTGGGTGCTTCATCCAGCCAACCTATAGTTCTAACAACTCCAATCAAATTCATTTCTGACAAAGGAAAGGGAGTTGTAGAGGTTGCTAGGAAAAATTCTGATCTGCCTCAGAAAACTAAGTCCCAGCAGAAATCGTCGAACGGAGATCGACGATCGACGAATGAAGATCGACGATCGCCGAACGCAGCTCGACGATCTCATCAAAATCGTCGAACGCAGATCGACGATCTCAGCCACGTAGGGTGGAAAGGATCACTCTTATGTGGGAGATGTGCTCGGTAGTAGAGGTGCTATAAATCAGAATATCGTCAAAGTAGACGACAACAAACTTCCCCATGAATGGCTGAAAGACATGTGTCATCATTCGGGAGAAGGTACTTGGGGCATTGGACAAACCAAAGGGCATCACAAGCCATTCGTACAGACCATCCTTCGACTTAAACGCCGTCTTCCACTCATCGCCCTCTCGTATCCTAATCTGGTGATAGCCACTCCGAAGATCTAATTTGGAGAATACGGTGGCTCCAGACAAGACATCCAACAAATCATCTAGGCGGGGAATGGGGAACATATACTTGATGGTGATTTTGTTGATAGCCCGGCTATCAACGCACATCCGCCATGTACCATCCTTCTTAGGGGCAAGTAGGGCTGGTACAGCACATGGACTCATACTAGTCCTAATAAAACCCTTCGCTAGCAAGCCCTATATCTGGGACTGCAATTCCAGGTGAGCTGCGGGGTGGAGTCGATAATGGGGCTGATTTGGCAAGGAAGACCCCGGGATGAGATCTATCGCATGCTGGATATTCCTAAGTGGGGGTAACGTGGGCGGTAACTCATCCGGGTACACGTCCCTATACTCCTCCAACAGTACCCGTAACTCACTAGGTAACTCATCCAAAATGCTAGAATCGGGCTTCGCACTTAAGAGGACTAGCGCATACATAATTCCATCAAAGAACGGATCTCTCTCAAACTCTTTCCTACCAACTAGATTCAGCGTTTTCCGTTCTACCGGAATAGTGGTGTCCTTAGCCAAGACTACGGGCTCCTTTGGGATGGTCAGCTACAAAGTGATGGTTTTGCCATTGAATTTGAATTCATAAGTGTTGGCTTTACCAAAATGTGTAACATCACGGTTGTATAGCCAAGGGCGGCCTAACAACACATGACAAGCGTCCATCGGAAGGACATCACACCACACCTCATCAATGTAGGATTTGATTGAGAGTGGGACCAGACATTGCTTGGTAATGGGTACAGAGATCTTGTTGATCTAAGCGACCTGATATCGGATCAGGTGTGGTTCCGTGTTCAAGGACATACGTGCAACGGCGTTCTCAGATATGACATTCACGCAGCTAACACTATCAACAATCAGCTTGCAAAGCTTCTCGCCACTCTTAAAAATTAGAGAAAATATACTCGTCCTCTTCCAATCATCTAATGGACGAGGAGTGGTCAAGATACAACGCATCACCATAAGGGGGTGATCGTCCTCTAAGTCACTAGGGACTCCTTCGGGGTCACTCTCCTCTACGGCCTCGTATACATAATGGTCAGGGTTGGTAGTTGGCTCTAATAAGGCTAGGGTTTTTGTCTTTGTTGGGCATTCGTAGGCATAATGGCCTTGAATGCCGCAAGAGTAACAAGTGGTGTTAGCCTTGCTAACCTTCCCTATAGGTACACGCTCACTCGCAGGGTTCTTGGTGTTCCTAGTGGTGATCACGACTGACTTCGACTCGGTGGATTTGAACTTTCCTTTATCAGCATATGTGGAAGAAGATGCCACAGTGGTGGACTTGTTCTTCGCATGAGCATAACGGGAGTGAGACTTAGAGGCTAGGTGTTTTTCAATGTCCAAGGCGGCATTGAAAGTCATGTTCAAGTCCGTATGCCCATATCGCAAGAGCTTCCTTTGGATATCGGGTTGAAGCCCTTTTCGAAATCTAGATAAAGTGACTTCGGGGATCTCCCTAAGGTCACATAACACCATACGGTCCTTAAGTTCACCCATATATTCAGCTACCGAGCTTGAGCCCTGCCGCAGAGTGGCAAGCTCATCGAATATCTGTGTCCGATGGTACGCAGGAACGTACTGATCGGTCAACAAGTTCTTCATTACTGGCCAACCTATAAGGGGGGCTCCGTGTCTGGTTCCTAACCTTTGCTCCTCATTCAGCCAAAATGTCTTTGCACGATCGGTTAACTTCATCCGGGCAACTTGGACCTTTTGGGGATCCGTCAGGTTGTGCCACTCGAAGTAGCACTCCATATCCACAGTCTAGTTAAGGAAGATTTGGGGATATCCCATGCCATCATAAGTGGGGGCATTAATCTTAATGGCCCTAGTAATGTCAAAGTCTCGCTCGGGGCGGTGTCCTCTAGGGGGCACCCGTGGGGAGTCCCCATCATAATCCGAATCAGGGTTATGTTGGTGCCGGTTGGGCCGATCAACATTAACGGGTGGCGGGGGTGGCCTAGCTTGATTTTGTAGAATATGTGTTAACATGTCCCTATGCTCCGTTATTTCAGTACGCAGCCCTGCTATGGCCTCGGTGTTGGGATCCCCATGCTCATTCACAGCCATCCTAGACGTAGACGGAGTCGAATATTCCGATCGGAGCCTAGTGCGCATTCAGGTTTAGAAAAATTTTGGAAAGGTGATTTTTCCTAGGGTTGTAGCTATACTGAAAATAAGATATTTTTATAGTTTCCCGATGTGAGGAACACGTGGATCGTTAAAAGTTTTTTTTTTGAAATTTTGCTGAAAAATAAAGATTTCAGCCCGCTATTGGCAGACCACAGAAAATAATTTTTTTGATTTTCTAAAGATCCAATCAACAAGGAACGCAGAGAGGATGTTTGCAACGTGAAAGTTGAAACAACCGCCTCTGATACCAAATTGATGTAGGGGTGTCCGGAATCGGAGACCTCCACGAAGCTAACGCTCTATCTACGCTCTACACGTCGTAGATCTACCACACCTACACAACACCTATCGCCCACAATAGCTTCAAGTCGCAAGAACACAACACAAATAACAAAGGAGGAATGGTCGACTCGAAAACGACGATCGGAAATTTGAGTCGGAATATTCCCCAAGAAAACACAAAGGTTGCCACTCCTTTTTGAGAGCAAGACCAAGGCTATAGGCCAAGATCCGCTCAGGCAAATAGGATCCACCCGATCCGGAAATAAAAAGCCTAGCAACGGCGATTTCGATCCAAAACTTGCAGCGATTAAATTAACTTTCCGGAGAAAACGATTTGCGAAAACCACCACAACTAAAGAGAAGAATCACACAAGGGAGGGGGAAGAGATTACCCAACCGGAAAGCTTTCACACAAGATAACTGTGGGAGAATCACTCTCTCCACGGATCCACCGGCGTCACACCGAATGGTTTGCAACCTTCTTCCAAGGAGTCACACTGAAGGAAGCCGCGCCGGAGTCACACCGAACGGATGGAGGGAGCAAGGGGGGGGGGGGCTTCACACCACAACCAAGGGGGCGGCAGCTAGGAGAGGTTTTCCACTTGGCCGAAATTTTCAAGGGGAAAATTAGGTTTCAATCTTTATCTCTTGATCTCATAAGAAAGCCTCCTTATATAGGAGTTACAAACAAGCCTTAACCCTTCATGATGGAGATGTAATCTCATCCATCCGAATGGCTAAATGCACACCAACATTAAAATTATTCAAAATGAAAAATAACAAACATGCAATGAATATAAAATTATCTCATAAGCATAGGATAATTTTATATTCCAAATATAAAAAGAGTGCAAGAAAAGGAAATAAATAAGGCTAATTCTTTGCGGTGGCGGTAGCACGCCGCAGGCGGAGGTTGTAGTGTAACCTTCCGTCAGCGTCATCGTGCCGCCTCACATCCTTGAGTTGTATTGCCTTATCAACCGGATCATCATCAGCATCGTCAGCATCGTCTTCAAATGGTGGAGGAGGGGGCACGCCATCACACCTGGCCTGCCCCCTTCCAGGGCCCTGAACACTGGCACCAAAGCTGCATCTAACCTCTGCTGTACCCCGATGCGCTCTCGTATATCACATTCCATGATCAAGGAGTTCAAATACTCCAGGTAGATCTCCGGCTGGGCCTCAAAAATGACTGAAATGTGCATATCTTCCAACATCTGTAACAGCTCCATAGACATCACCCGGGGCTCCGGTCCAGTAGTGCCGGCTCTCCTACTCAACGCATCTGCCACAGCGTTCTCTTTCCCGGGTGATAGTACAATCTGTAATCATAATCGCAGAGAAATTCCAATCATCTACTCTGCCGAAGGTTCAGATCTTTCAGCATGTCGACGTACTTGAGATTCTTGTGATCCGAGTAGATATCACAATGAACCCCATATAAGTATTATCTCCATATCTTCAGTGCAAATACGACTGCCCCGAGCTCCAAGTCATGCACAGGGTAATTCTGTTCATGTTTCTTCAATTGCCTGGAGGCATAGGCAATAACGTTTCCGTGCTGCATCAAGACGGCACCCATCCCCTGGTATGAAGCATCAGTATTGTACAACCCCATATTCGCTGAGTCATACCAAGAGACACCAACGGTCAAATGGCTAGCCAGAGAGGTTCCCACCCTAAATAAGTTCTTGCCCATAAGTTGGCGGGAACGCTTGTGCTTGCGCCAAGCTCCTGTCTTGGAGGAGCTCTCGCATGTAAGCAGGCGAGACAGCTTGCGCCGCGCTCTGGACAGAAAGCTCTCGGCTCAGAGGTCTCGCCGAGTGGGGCCTAGGGCCCTAGGTAAAATGACCTAATTACCCTCAGGATAAACATCGGGATTTGGCTATTGGCAGATCAACTAAGGGTATTTCAGTAATCTCAGGGTAGCAAAAGGCTATAAATAGACCCATAAGGGCTCCTTAGAAGGCAAGCTTTCATAATCTTCGAATTTCCAGTGCTTTCTGAGGAGCTCCTAGCCCAGCTTTTGGCTTTGGACGGGAAGCTCTCAGAGAACTTTCGGGTGTGAGGTGGGACCTCCCTGCTGAGGCTTTGGTTCAGTCTTAGGTCCTTTGAATCTATTCGACGGTTGAGGCTTGAGAGAAGTAGGTGTTGGATGCACCCCTGTTTTGAACTCCCGTTGAGGTCATTTTTGGCTTCAACAGTTCTGGTGCGGTGAGCGTGGAAAGCAGCTGATACAAGAAAGACTTGAGTTTTGTCCCATGGATGGAGGTGAAGGTGAAGGGTCTGGTTCTGGAGGCTCCCCCACCCGGGGAGAGGAAGCGACGAGGAAGATGCTGGATGACATCAGGCGAGAAGTCCTGCAAACCATTAGTTTGGCCTTCTCCGCCCGAAGCGAGTGGGCCACACCTCAGGTTCCGATAGAGGAGGTCCCGCTCTTGGGAGAGAATGCCCCTGGACAGCGCCAGAAGAAGGAGGTCCCGGCGGAGGCTGGCGAGAGTGATGTGGTCGCGCGGGAGCTCTTCCCAGGCCAGCGCCCGGGCAAGGAGCCTTTGACCGATTTGGGCGAGAGGGAGGCGGTAGTGCGAGAACTCTTCCCTGGGCACGGTCTCGCGGATTGGTCAAGCCAGCCGAGGCCGCGGTACGTGCCCTCTCGCCAGGGAGGAGGCGAGAGTCTTTTCAGCGAGCTCATCATCTCAGCTCCGGTACCGGAGGGGTTCCGGGAGCCTGACATGTCCTACTACTCAGGAAAGGATGAACCTGTACAGCACGTACAGTGGTTTGAAGATGTCATTTCGATAAGGCAGATGACGGATTCCTTCAAGTGCCGGCTATTTGCCATCACGTTGAAGGAGAAGGCTCGGGACTGGTTCCACCAGTTGCCAGCAAGGTCGATCTACTGTTTTGAAGATCTGCGAAGAAGTTTCCTGTTGAGCTTCTCAACATCGAAGAAGCGGAAGAAGGAGGCAGAGTGCCTGTTTGCGGTGAGGCAGAAGCCGGATGAGACACTGGGTCACTATGTCGACCGATTTCAGGAAGAGATCCTCCTGGTCCAGGAGGTCCCAGGGTACGCGTTGATGCTCGCCTTTACCCTGGGGCTGAGGCCGGGATTTTTCAGTATGGAGTTGAAGAGAGTTCCACCCTCTCCTTTGAGGAGCTAATGGAGAAGACGGAAAAAGAGATAGACTTCGATAGGGCAAATCCAGCGTTCGCTAGGAAGTTGGACAGGCTAGTGGAGGATGATGTGAAGGAACCTATAGCAGGAAGGCAGAAGGAGCTGAGGGAGCAGAGGAAGCAGAGAGAAGAAAGGAGGAGGGAAGACCTCGAAGGCAGGGGTAGCAGCAGGGATGGGGGGCCCGGGAGCCGAACAACCGGTTAGGTTGGAGGTGTTGGGTATTACATCCACATTAACCCAGATTTGATGAAGTCACCCTGGAACTAAGATGAATTAAGTTGTATTTGATGCTTGGTTTGAACTATATGTTTGTAGGAATTTCACTGGGAAGTGTAGACCAATGTCAGCCCACAGTGGGTCACCAAACACAGGAACTGTGCAATGTAATCCCTCATTGCATATTCCAAGGTGTTGACTCATGTATGGTCTCTCTATTGAGATACACTTCATATTCAAGCTATTGGACTATGGGAAAGGAATTGGAAGTTGACTACTCTAGAAGAAATAGTTTTCCAACATCAAAAACTTCTCTAAGTCTTTTACTCCAGTAGGTCTATAACTACTCGAGTAGTTTGGGTATAATTTACTCGAGTAAAGGAACCTTGTACTCGAGTACTTAAGTGTATCTCTCGTGTAGCTAAGTCACCTACTCGAGTAGACATAGTCATATACTCGAGTAGTATACTTATATACTCGAGTAGATTACTCTTTATACCCGAGTATCAAAGAGTTCACTCATCAAAAATTTTCTAAGTCATGGACTCGAGTAAGTATACTCACATACTCGAGTAGATAGAATCATACTCGAGTAGTTCATT
The DNA here is from genome assembly GCA_039583875.1 of Platanthera guangdongensis. Lineage (NCBI taxonomy): Eukaryota > Viridiplantae > Streptophyta > Magnoliopsida > Asparagales > Orchidaceae > Platanthera > Platanthera guangdongensis. The sequence goes on from CM077151.1 coordinate 101,711,188, forward strand.
ATACCTACTCGAGTAGATCATGTTTCACTCGTGTATCTTGAATTTTTTTCCCTCTCCAGAATTTTTTAAGTCTTTTACTCGGGTAGAACTTTCACCTACTCGAGTAGATTACTTCCTCTCGAGTAATTTAGTTCAACTACTCGAGTAGCCCTTGCTGACATCTTCAGAATTTATTCCAAGTATCCCACTCGAGTAGTACTTCATGTACTCGCGTAGTTTATGAAATATACTCGAGTAGTTTTTCCAGTACTCGAGTAGATCCTTTATTTACCCGAGTATGGTCTCCTTCATGTACTCGAGTAGTTATTCAACTACTCGAGTAGCTATTCACCTACTCGTGTATATGGCTGAACCTTCTCTGAAATTTCGCTAAGTCCTTTTTCTGACGGGAATTTGAAATCACGCGACATGATTGGTCTACGTGTACATCATTATGACAGATTATGACCGTTAGTCTCTTCTATATAAGGTCTTATCAGAAAATGACAAACCCTAAGTATTCTCCAAGCTTTCTTGTCATTTTATTTCGAGAAATATTCTTCAGCCGACTCCTCTGTTTTCGCAAAACGGAAGCCGCCGCCGCCTTCTTCTCCGGCCAAAGCTTCTACTTTCAGAGGACTATTCTGAAGAAAGTTACAGATCGAGATCGACTTCGCTGATCATATTCTCTCTCGATTTCTGTAAAAGCGAGTAAATCCAGATCGAAGCCGAGAACTTCTTCACCGATTTCTGAAAGTGCTACAAAATTGAAAAGAAGAAGATCCTGGCCATTTCATTCAGATCTGAGTGATTTACTGTTTGTATTCTTGTAAACCTCATTTTATTCTTGTAGGAGAAATCTTCTCCGAGTGTAGGAGTTTTTCACTCCGAGTTTGTAGGAAGTGTTATCTTTCGAGGTGTAGATCCCTTTGTTTGGATCGAGTTTGTAGGAACTTTGTTCCGAGGGTAGGATCGATTTTTGATCTGAGATAGTGGAGTAGCCGAGTCTAGTGGATTGCTAGATCGGTGAGGAAAGTGGATGTACCCAAGGTTGGGGAACCACTATAAATCTTGTGTCGTCTGTGATATTGGTAGATAGTTCTGTGCTGTGCTCTAACTATTTTTTTTATTCCGCAAAAGACGCACAACTCACCTATTCACCCCCCTCCAGGTGATTTAGGTTGACAACCGTTTTCTTTCAATTGGTATCAAAGCGAGGTTGATCATCAAAAGGTTAACACCTTGATCAGATCCAAATTCCAAATCTGTTGTCTGAAAGATTCTACCATAAAATGGACAAGGGCAAAGATTTCGCCAAGCTTCCACTGTGCAACAAAAATAACTTTCCAATGTGGAAAGAAAGGATAAAAGTTTTCATGGAAGCCGTGGATCCAAGGATCTTCATGATCGTTGAAGAATGTCCTTACGTTCCCATGACTGTGTCCACTATCGACCCTACCAAGAAAGTTCCCAAAAAACTAATGGATCTCGACAAAGACGAGATTGCACTTGTCTCTCTCGACAAGAAAGCTAAGAATATTATAGAAAGTGCAGTCGATGACTCGATGCTGCAGAATTTGATTCACTGTCAATCAGCTAAGGAGATGTGGCATTCCTTAGTCACTTTGATGGAAGGAACTGAAGAAGTAAGGGATGATCGGAGATCCCTTCTCAATCAAAAATATGAAGCGTTCCGACAAGGGAACAAGGAAACAATTGCCGACACCTTTGAGAACTTCTTCAAAATTGTAAATGGCCTAAGGGTGTATGGTCGTGTCTTCACCAACGGAGAACTGAACGACAAATTCTTGAGATCCCTAACCAAGGATTGGGATAACAAGGTATGCGCCATCAGGGAGTTCGGGAAGCTAGCTGAAACGGACCCGCAAAATCTCTTTGGAAAGCTTATGTCTTATGAACTCCAAATCAATACAAGAAAAGCTGAAGAAGAGAAGGGCAGGTCTGTACTAAAGGAGAAATCTGTCGCTCTGAAGGCATACACCTCCAGAAAGACTAAGGATGCCTCCCCCGCTCCAACTCCAGAAGTTGATGAGGAAGAAGAAACATCAGAGCCTAGCACCTCAGGGTCTGAACTATATGAAGGAGAGTTCTCCTTACTCTCAAGGCAATTCAAGAAGTTTCTCAATAAAAAGAAACAATGGAAAGGCAAGGATGCCTCATACAGAAGATCGCGGCGCGATGACGATCGACAAAGAAAAGGCTCAAGCAGCCACGAAAGGTATAATACTAAACAGAACAAATACGTTTCAACTGACATCATTTGCTACTGCTGTAATAAGACAGGTCACGTCATTGCTGACTGCCCTCACAAGAAGAAGGAGGGTGGTAGAAGAGAAGACAAGAAATCCTCACACAACAAGAAAAGGAAAGAGAAGAGCCTCATAGCCAAAAGGAGCAAGACTCTTAGTGACTCCGACTCATCTGAGTCAAGCGAAGAAGAAGAAGCTTACTTTGGGCTAATGGCTCAAACGAATGATAAACAAGAGCCCCAGTTCACTGGGAAGGTAAACTCTCATACCCCTCTCTCAGATTCTGAAGTCTCTGAACATGATTGCGAGGGTAGCTCCTCTGACGCTGAGTCAAAATTGATGGCCCAGTACAAGGAGTTAATCATGGCTTACGACAAATGTCGTCGAGTCGTGAAGACTCAGGCTAAAGAGATCAAATCTCTAAAAGCCGAAAAGAGCAACTTGAGAGAGAAAGTCGCAAAGACTGACTCCCTCGAGGAAAACTTCAATAATACTATTGAAGAATTGTTGGGTACATTGGAATATATGTACCTGATTTGAAGAAGCCTCACCCTACTCAATGATATACATCTAGATGTATTTGATGTGCTTTGAGTTATTTTGTGCAGGTTTAGTAACTGTAGGTTTGCAGGAAAAGTTTCTAAGTCCATGTGTCGACACCTAGAAGAAAAGTTTCGACACTTAAGAAGGCTTGTGTCGACACCTAGAGAAGCAATGTCGACACTTGGACTAATTGTGTCGACACCAGGAAGGCAGAGTCGACACCAGAAGGAAAGTGTTGACACATACAGGCTGTGTCGACACATAATGAAGAAATGTCTAAAGAATTAGTGTCGACACTTAGAAGCAGTGTCGACACCCAGAGGAACTTTGTCGACATCAAAACCGTCGACACTAGGAGGCTGTGTCGACACTCAGCAAACTTCAACAAAGTTTAAGTACAAGTGTCGACACAAAGGAGATGTGTCGACACACAACAAAGTCTCAACACATGAAGAATATGTCGACACAAAGGAGATGTGTCGACACTCAGTAAAAGTTTCAACACAGAAGGCATGTGTCGACACAAAGAAGATGTGTCGACACTTAACAAGTTTCAACACAAGAAGATGTGTCGACACAAAGGAGTTGTGTCGACACTTAGCAGAAATCAACTAAGTATCAAAGAAGAAGGACTTGTGTCGACACACAGTATCAGTGTCGACACATTCTGAAGAAGTAGTGTCGAGAAGAAGTTTCTACAACACAAGGAGTTGTGTCGACTCCATGAAGGCTAGTGTCGACACTTAGTCTACTGGTGTCGACACTTGGTCTATTTGTGTCGACACATGAAGACTATCTGTCTCGACACTTTCAGACAGTGACAGAGATTTGAAGAAGTGACTAGATGACTTGACAGCTGCCATTTCAACCGGTCAAATGCTACTGTCAGAGATGTCAGAAGATCGTTAGAAACCGGATCAGCCGGTCACCATGAAGAAAGCTTATATAAAGGCTTATTCCTTCAACAGAAGGTGATCATCATCAATTGATTGAAGCAATCATTGAAGTGAGAAACAACAAACAAGAAGAAGACCTTCAAGTGAAGATCTAAGAAGTTGGAGAGAGAAAGCTCCTTCTAAGAAGACAGCTATTGAACCAGGCTGATAAGAAAGTTTCAGATTGAGATCTGAATCTCAAGTCAGTAGTTGATTAAAGATCATCTGCATAGAGATACAACCCTACTGTGTTCTAATTCAAGAAGCTTTGAAGCAAGCCAAGGGAGGTTGATCTCTGCAAAGTTCTTTCAAGAACTCATCAAGAAGCAAGTCAACTCATCTTTCTCAATCAGAGTTGTGGTTATTAATCTTTGTACTCTTTATTTTATGTAGGATCCTAAGGGATCTGAGTTGTAAGCCTATATTTATAAAGGCTGAGTGGTAGGGCTTGTGTGCCTGAGTGTAGGAGATACATTTCTCTGAGTGTAGGCCTTGTTGAAGGCTGAGTGTAGGCCTTGTTGAAGGCTGAGTGTATGTTGGAACACCCTATTACTAATTTGGGTCAGGATCACTATGTCTCTAGGAAACCTGTTTTTGACCTCATTGTATAGATCTAAAGGTCAATTAGGATTGAGTCTAAGGGTTAGTAGTTAGGTTTGGAAGCTGCCCTCAAGACCAAGGTTTTTTAGTTTAGAGACTAAGTCATTTCGTCGAGCTCAGTACGACGAATCATCGAACTCCAATCGACGATCGTCTAGCTCAACTTCGACGGATCGTCGAACCCCATTCGACGATCGCTGAGCTCAACTTCAACAAATCGTCGAACTCCATTCGACGATCTTCGAGCTCAGTTCGATGATCTTGACTCCATTGTTGATTCTCTATCTCTGAGCTCAGTTTGACTATAGTTGAGCTCAGATCGACGATCTCTGTTGCTATATAAGTCCAATTCAGTGAGCTCAGTTCGATGATAGTAGAGCTCAGTTCGACGTTTTTCTGAAGAGTTAAATGGTTTTCAAGATTCAAATTCAGAACAGTTAAGGAGTTATTCTCAGCAATTAATTCAGAAGATTTTATAGCCGTTTTCATTTATTCTGGACCAAGTTTCAAGGGATTATCAAGGAATGTTTCTTTGGAATTTCCCCCAGAAGACAATTGCAATTAAGGAGTCAATTAATGACAGGCTAACGGCTATTCTTGACAGAGGATCTTTTTCTATTCAGAAAGAAGGAATAAAAGAGAAGATTTTTGAATCTCTCACAGCACAGATAAGCAGAACAAGAAGAACAAGAACAATTTTTTTTTCTGGAACAACATCTCTCTCAACACCAACTGTTCTCAAGAGAAAGAAAAAGAGCTGTGGACATTCTCTGTCTAAAAGAATTCATACAAGAACACACAACCAAAAGGAGATCAACCAACTGAAATCTTCAGATCTCTTTTGATTCAAGTGTTCAAGGCCAACATCATTCAAGACTCCAGACACCTAACATTTCAGCTATTGCTGAAATCATCAATTGCTGGAGATCAATCTCTGAAGGCCTATCACCCTACAGCAAAGCTTCATTTCCTGAACATCTCAAGAACTCAGGGGGAGCTTTGACAACATCAAAATCCACATAGTCTTCTCAGCTGCTCTGAGAAAGAGAAGACTTCCATCACTCTCTCATCCCCATCTCTGTAAAGGGTTTTTCAAACTCCCTTCAAAAGTTTGTGTTTGGTTTTTGAGCACCTTATCAAAAGCTCATTGGTGGCAAGACACCTGATCAAAAGATCTGATTTGGTTTTTGAGCACCTTATCAAAAGCTCATTGGTGCCCAGGACACCTAATCAACTCATCCTGTAGTGGATTCCTACCTAGGGTGGTAGAAGAGTGGATGTACCCAAGTTTAGGGGAACCACTATAGATCCTTGTGTCTTCTGGCTTGCTTGTCTTTATTTTTGTTTCTGTCTGTGATTGATCTGTGATTAGTTAGGATCTGTGATTAGTTTCTTTTGTAGTTTGTGATTAGATAGGCTTTGTGATTAGATTTAATATTTGCTTCCTTGTTCACTCAGATTACAACAACTGTTGTAAAACATTTTTAAGCACCATACTCTATTCACCCCCCTCTAGAGTATATCATATCTAGCTCACACTTTCAATTGGTATCAAAGCGAGGTTGGTTAAACATACCACATCTTGGTGGTTGCACATGCTAACACCTAAACCCCAAGATCCCTAGTTAGATCTGTTTTCATTTGATTTTATTATTAGATTTTGTTTTCACCAATCATGGCCCAAAACAAAGATTATGCTAGCATCAGACCTCCAGTGTGCAATCTGTCTAAGTTTGCACTTTGGAAAACAAGGATTAGAATATACATGAATTCTATTGACGAGGACATTTTTAATTCTGTTTTGACAGTTTGTCCAAGACCTCCAGAGAACACAAGCACAAATGTTGTTCCACCTCCATCAGGAACAGATGCTGATATCAAGAAGTGGAAGGTTGCAGATGCAAAGGCTATGAACATCTTAGCCCAAACTATGTCTGATGACATCTTCCAAAAGGTGGCTGAATGCAATTCAGCAAAGGAAATCTGGGATAGGCTCTCTGAAATAGTCTCAGGATCAGCTGATGAAAGAAAGGACAGGAGATCCCACCTCATATCTCAATATGAAAATTTCAAGAAGGGAGAAGCTGAGTCAGTTGGAGATATGTACAATAGACTCAGTGTGAAAGTCAATGAACTGAAAACTCTGGATAAGGGGATCTCACTGACTGAACTTAATGACAAAATCCTAATATTCTTCCCAAGCACTTGGGATTCAAGAATCTGGCCAATCAAGGATGCCAGAAGTTTGAATGAGATCACCACAGAACCTCTTTTGGGTAAGCTCAAATCTTATGAGTTGCTCATTAAGAATAGAGAAGAAGAGCAGAAGGCTGCCTCACCAGCCACAAGAAAAGAAAAGAAAATAGCTTTCAAAGCAACTGAAGATCAGTCTGAAGACAAAGTCACAGGCAATGATGAGCTGCTCAGTCTATTGGCCAAAATATTTTACAAGATGGCCAGAAAGGACTTCAGAAGGAGATCATACAAAGAGCATGATAAGACAAGGTATGATAAGTCAAATAATAAAGAAATTGTTTGCTTTGGTTGCAGGAAAGCAGGGCACATTGTACCTGACTGTCCAGAGAACAAAAACAAGGACAGAAAGGATAAGAAAGAAAGAAGAAGAGATAAGGACTTCAAGAAGAATGGAAATGGCAAACCCTCCTCCAGCAAGAACAAACACACAAGGAAGGGATTTGTTGCTGAATACTGGAGTGATACTGAAGAGGAATCAGAAGTTAAATCCAGCTCAAGTGATGATGAAGATGATGCTGAAGAGAAAGAGTTCTGCATGATGGCAATCAATGCCTCTCAACATAATTCAGATGCAGAAGAGTCAGAGTCAGACTCAGAGACTCAACTTGAAGAGGACCAGGTAATTAATTCTTTTGATTTCAATTCAGAGGACTTTAAATCTGAGTTTAAAGCATTATGTTTAGACTTACTAAAATCTGAGAAGGAAATTATCTCTCTTAGAAATCAATTGTCTGAACATAGTTTCTTAAAGTCAGAAAACCTCAAACTCTCAAAGGAGTTGGAGTGCTGTAGGGAGCAGATAGCTTCACTGAAAGGTGAGCTATCAGAGGCCAAGAAGCTTGAAGAATCCCTTAATGTGAGAAGTATCAAGCTGATGGACATCACAAGCACAGTGAACTCCAGATTCAATAGTACACTGGGCTTGGGTGCTTCATCCAGCCAACCTATAGTTCTAACAACCCCAATCAAGTTCATTTCTGATAAAGGGAAGGGAGTTATAGAGGTAGCTAGGAAAAATTCTGATCTGCCTAAGAAAACTAAGTTCCAGCAGAAATCGTCGAACGGAATTCGACGATCGCCGAACGTAGATCGACGATCTCAGGCAAAATCGTCGAACTCAGGTCGACGATCTCAAATTCCTGAACTCTACCACAGTCGACCGTCGAACGGAGCTCGATGATCTGACCCAAGATCGTCGAACGCAGCTCCACGATCGTCGAACAGAGATCAGAGCTCTGGAAATTCTTTCAAGGGCAAATCAAAATCTAAACCTAGGGGTCCTTCATCCCAAAGCTTTAACCCTTATACTGAATGGATAATACCTCCAAGGAGATATCATCCTGAAGGTTATAAGAGTCAACCTGGGATGTCTTTTATTTCTGAGTTTAAAGGTTATCAACCTAGGCCCAAGGTAAACTTTGTCAAAAACAAGTGAATTGTTTTATTTTCAGGTGAAGACCTATCCAACATCAAATCAACAATGGTACTTGGATAGTGGGTGCTCTAAGCACATGACAGGAAATAAGGACAACCTCACATCCTTTAAAGCCAAGCTTGGACCCAAAGTCATATTTGGTGATTCAAACTTTGGAACAACTAAAGGATATGGTGCAGTCCAAATTGGGACAGTGATATTCAAGAAGGTAGCCTATGTGGAAGGACTGAAGCACAATTTGATCAGCATCAGTCAGCTATGTGATGAAGGCTACCAGGTGACTTTTACCAAAGCATTATGCAAGATCAAGTCAGAGGACAACACAACTGTGTTGACAGGTAAAAGGAAAGGTAACATCTATCTAGTAGATTTTCTTTCAACAGATGTAGATATTTGCCTGTTTAATTCTCTGTGTAGACCTAATGTTTTATGGCATAAGAGACTAGGACATTTAAACCTTAGAACTATTGCTAGGCTATCCAAGGACAACCTCGTTAGAGGACTACCTTCTGGCCCCTACAAGAAGGAAGGACTCTGCAAGGCTTGTCAATTAGGCAAGCAAACTAAAAACAGTTTCAAGTCACTTAATAAGAGTGATTCACCTAGGATATTGTACCTGTTACACATGGATCTCTTTGGACCCATTACAGTACAAAGCCTAGGAGGGAAATCTTACACCTTAGTAGTTGTAGATGACTTCTCTAGATTCACATGGGTGTTCTTTTTGAGGAAGAAGTCTGATAACTTTAAGTGTTTGACAGAGTTTCTCAAATGTATACAGATTGAGTTCAATACTCACATTGCCCTGATCAGAAGTGATCATGGGACAGAGCTTGATTCTCTTCTTATGCAAGAGTTCTGTCAGAGTGAAGGGATCAGGCATACTTTCTCAGCTCCTAGAACTCCTCAACAAAATGGGGTAGCTGAAAGGAAAAATAGAACCCTTATTGAATCTGCCACTACATTGTTGTCAGATGCTCACCTTCCTCTATCTTTTTGGGCAGAGGCAGTGAACACCTCCAACTATGTGCTGAATAGAAGTTTAATACATAAACTAAATGGAAAGAATCCCTATGAATTACTCAAAGGGAAGAAACCTAAAATTGATTATTTTAGACTTTTTGGCTGCATTTGTTATAAACATAATAATGATAAGAGATATTTAGCAAAATTTCAAGCTAAAGCTGATGAAGGAGTGTTTCTAGGATACTCCATGATCAGTAAGGCTTATAGGGTTTATAATAAATCATCTCTTAAAATTGAGGAATCTGTTCACATATCATTTAATGAATCTAACATGTCTTTCAAGGAGAAGAACACTTCTACCATAGAACCCTTGCAGGTACATTCTCTTGCTGAAGATTTGGACAGATTAGAAATTAATCAAAAAGAGGAAAGCAGTGAAGATGAAGAAAGCATTCAACATATTGAAGAGAAACAACTTGAAGAACCAGTTGTTGTACCACAAGAGGAAACAACAACACAGGTTGGTGAACTATCAACACCCCCTGTTGATTTAGTTACATCAAGAGACCATCCAATTTCCCAAATAATTGGATACATCTCAGGTGGTGTGCAAACTAGAAATCAGGTCAACCAAAACCTGTTGCACACTTGCTTCCTATCTCAAATTGAACCTTAATCCATTCAAGATGCAGAGCAAGAACCACACTGGATCATTGCAATGCAAGAAGAGTTGCATCAATTTGAAAGGAACAAAGTTTGGGAACTAGTGCCAAAGCTTAAGGATCACTCCATTGTTGGAACAAAGTGGGTGTTCAGAAACAAATTTGATGATCAAGGAGTAATTGTAAGGAACAAGGCAAGGCTAGTTGCTCAAGGATACTCTCAAGAAGAAGGAATAGACTATGACCAGACTTTTGCACCAGTTGCAAGATTGGAAGCCATCAGAATCTTCTTAGCTTATGCAGCACACAAAGGCTTCAAGGTATATCAGATGGATGTAAAGAGTGCATTTCTCAATGGAGACATCAAAGAAGAAGTCTATGTCAGACAACCTCCAGGTTTTATCTCTCCAACTTATCCTGATTATGTTTTTAAATTGAACAAAGCATTATATGGTCTCAAGCAAGCTCCTAGAGCATGTTATGAGACCTTAGCATGCTTCCTTCTGGAAAATGAATTTATAAGGGGTAGAGTAGACCAAACTCTTTTCATTAGAACCCATAAGTCTCATACCCTACTAGTACAGATTTATGTAGATGATATTATTTTTGGCTCTACTGATTCAAAATTGTGTAGAAGGTTCTCCAACCTAATACATTCTAAATTTGAAATGAGTAGCATGGGTGAGCTATCATTCTTTCTAGGATTGCAAGTCAAACAACATGTTGAAGGCATCTTTATTTCTCAAATCAAGTATGCAAATGAATTGGTTAAGAAATTTGGTATGTCTGAAGCATCTTGCATGAAAACACCCATGCCTACTAATGTTGTATTGGATGTTGATGAACATGGGAAACCTGTTGATCAGACAATATATAGAGCAATGATTGGCTCTTTACTGTATCTTACAGCTAGTAGATCAGATATAATGTTTGCTACATGCATATGTGCTAGATTCCAAGTAAGCCCTAGAGAGTCACACCTAACATTAGTAAAAAGGATTCCCAGGTATGTTAAAAGTTGTCCAAATCTAGGTCTCTGGTATCCAAAAGATTCAGCATTTGAATTAACTGGATTTTCTGATGCTGATTATGCTGGATGCAGAATTGACAGGAAAAGCACCAATGGAACAAACTTCTGTGTCAACTTCAACTGCTGAAGCTGAATATATGGCTGCAGGCAGTTGTTGTTCACAAATATTGTGGATTCAAAACCAACTCCTAGACTATGGCTACAACTTAGAGAAGTCTAAAATATTTTGTGATAACACCAGTGCTATTTCTATAGCTCAAAATCCAGTCCTCCATAGTAGGACAAAACACAGAAATTAGGCATCACTTCTTAAGGGATAATGTTGAGAAGAATAAAATTGAACTTCAATATATCCCAACTGATTTACAAAGGGGAGATATTTTCACCAAACCCTTAGATGAAAAGAAACACACCTTCTTCCTAAATCAGTTAGGAATGTTAGATGGAGGAAGTCTATAATAATATCCAAGATTTTAAAACTTTAAAATTGACCAAGACTAGGAAAACATCTTAATTTTTTAAGTGTGTAGAGTGGATTTCTGGTCTCTGAACTGCGCTCGAAGATTTTCCCCCAGATCGTCGATCGGAGATCGACGATTTCCGAAATCGTCGACCAGAGTTCAGCGCTTCTCAGATAGTCTGAACTATCTCTTCCGGTCAACGATCGTCGAACGACGCTCGATGATTTTGTTCCCTGAACTATCGTCGAACGGAGCTCGACGCTCTCCAATATCGTCGAACGGAGATCGACAATATTGAAGACCTTTTATATTCCTTTAGAAGCCCCGATCGTCGAACTAAGTTCAACGATCTTTCCTTTTCTGCATCGAACCCTAATATAAAATTCATTTTTCGGCCGTCGTTCTCCTTTTGCGCTTTCAATCTCTCTACAAAAATTCTCTTTCCCTCCAAACATCTCTACAGTTGGTCGTTTTGTTTGTTGATTTTTGCAGGTAACCATGGCCGTCTCTGTTGCTGTTCTAGCCGCAATGAAATTCGATGCCGGATTTGATATTGACATGGAGTCCTTCAGCACTACTGATCAGGTTTTTCAGGACATTTTGGAATTATTCAAGGAGTAGAAGCTTGTTACCATCATGTCCACCAGAATCAAGTTGGCTGCTGATGAGATTAAGGAGTGGGTGTATACTGCCCACAACCAGGACCAAAACACAGTGGTTGGTTCCATTTCTGGAACCTAGGTACCTTTGACTCCAGCTATTCTGACAGAGGTTTTTGAGTTAAGTTCTGGAAGAGATTCTGCTGAATTATCTGGAGAGGAATTTTCTGATTTACTTGCAAGAATGGGTCATTCTGATGTTAACCCTAGCAAATTGCTGAAAAAGAACCTAGCTGTTGAATACATGTTCTTGGCTGATGTAGTGGGAAAGGTTTTGTTGGCCAAGCATTCAACACATGATACAATCTCTAGGTATCAGTTGTGCTTGATGGGTGTCATTGTGGACAAGAAGCAGTGAAACTGGGGAGAGGTATTCTTTGACCTGATCAAGAAGAAGATAAACAAGAATTTTGTTAACTATGGGAGGATCCTAGGGCTTTTTCTTCATAACAGATGCCCTGCACTGCTTGTATCATCTGGGATGCATATTAATGATTCAAAGAGGCTGTCCTGTGCCCTCTTTGGTAAATGGGACAGGCAGATAACAAAGCCCAGCATGCCCTCTACAAGCACATCTTCAGGCACAAGGACTGTAACAGTCACTTCCCCTCAAGTCTCTGCCCCTGCAGATGACTTGCCTGTTGCTTCTTCTCCTCCTCCAACTCTTATTCCATCTCCACCAGTCACATCCACCACTCAAATTTCATCCACCATCATCATTTCTAGCCCAATATCAATTCCATCTCCAATCCCAACTATTCAAGTACTAGAAGAAATTTTCCACTCATTACACCACTACCCTCAACCAGTCATTGATACATCACCCACCATTCCATCCTTCAATCTTCTTGATGATTCCTTCATGGATGATTCACCCTCATCCCCTCCTGAGCTACCCTCCTCATCAACATCTTATCAACAACTTCTACAAGACATTATTGATCAACCCTCTTTAACACCCTCTATCTCCATCTCACTGTCTTCCATTTCCACAATCCCCACACCTCAACCATCACTTCCCCCATACACCAGTCCACCAACATCACCAGCTGCTCCTCCATCCCTCTCTACCTCTGCTCCAGTCCCTGCTGAGCATGTAGACATTCCTGCCTTAGCTGACAAAATATATGAACTGATAGCTCTCAGGCTCTCACTTCTACTGGAGACCTCCTTGGCTCCACTTCTTCAGTCAGTTGCAGCCCTCTCTGCCAGGCTATCTTCTCTCTTTCCTCAGGCAATCCCTTCATTTGGGTGCCTTGACACAGCTGTATCTGAATCCAGGCAGGGGGAGATGCCTCATGAAGATGTGAGTTTGCCTGCTGCTGCTGCTGTTGTTTCTTCAGTTCCTGCTGCTGCTGTTACCCCACAATATCAAGCTCCAGTTCCACCTCAGGTTACAGTTTTTCAGTGGACCTCGGGTCCTTACTGTCAGTTTTTGATTCAGCTTATTTCAGCTATCTTCCAGTGAGTAATGTAGTCCAGCCATCAGAGGATCTCTCCAAGGCCATTGTGCCCTTCTCCAGCAGTGATTCCAGCTTAGTTAGCTCCTACATATCCTCCATATATACTGCTGAGCCCTCTGGTTCCAGTGATGTTACTGCTACTCCTGCTGAAAATATTATTGCTGTTTCTGTTGCTGCTGCTGTCAGTGATGATGCTGCTGATGTTCCAGTTTCTGATGATATACAAATGACAGAGGCATATGATTTTGAGCCTGCTGCTATTGCTGATGCTGAAAATATTATCTCTGAAAGTAGTGTATCTGAAAAAGTTTTATCTGAATCTGTTGCTGCTCCAGTTACTGCTGATATTATTGCTGTTATATCTTCTAAGAGTGTTGCTCCTGAAACTTCTGTATCTGTTGGTACTACTGCTACTGCTACAACTTATGTTGTTACTAGTGCTGTATCTGCTGCTGCTACAACTGCTGTTTCATCTGCTCCAAGCCAACTTCAGAAAGAGTATCTGAAAAAGATTGATGCCTTATATGATGAGCAAAGCTCTGAAAGTGATGAATTCAGGACTGATTCTGATGATTCTTCTGCCACCATAGCCAGGAAAAGAAAGGCAAGGAGCAAAGCTATGAAAAGGGTGCCTCCAGCTAAAGTCAAGGACACCAATGACATACCTTATTACATTCTTCATGACTGCCCCATTACTGAACATTAGATGCAGTATTCCAAGAACCAACTTAAGGCTATGAAGAAGAAGAGGAAGTATGAGAAAGGATCTTCTCAGTTTCATCATCCTCATCCTCCTACACCACCTCCTCCAGATGCAGGTGCAGGTGGAAGCTCAACTGCTCATCCTTCTGCCAAAAGCCAAACCCCCTATCAGCCTCATGCCAGATCTCAATATAGGGGGAGCCAGTCCAGAGGTTCTCAATCAAGAAGAGGAAGTTATAGAGGAAGCCAAACGGAATTCCAAGTCTACTCCAAAGGCTATTCTAGACAGCACCCTTACTCTAGGGAAGGACAAGCTTCATCAGATACAACTTCAGGCCCTTTTCCCTATAAGTTAAAAGAAGTAGTCTCATCTAGAGCTCCTCAAGATAATCCTTCTAACAGATATGAGCCTCCAGTGCCCTTTGAAGATCCAGAAAATAACCCTACTGCATGGACTGCCAGGATGAAAGAGTTAGATGCCCTGGATCAGATCAAGAAAGCCAAAGAGCAAGGCAAGGACACCTCAAGCTTTACTACACTGTCTGAACAAAGAAAGAAGGAACTTGAAAGATATGTCTCAAGCAAATTCTTTGATTCTGAAAGATATATGGAGCTGCATACTGAAGCTGTGGTTCCAAGGCCCAAACAACAAACTTCCTTAGGTGCAGCTGATGACAGAAGGTCAAAGAAAGAAGCTCTTGATCCTAATAGAGAAATCAAGCTCATAAAGATCAAGGAGAAGGAATAATTCTGTAAGGTGACAATCATTCTGATTTCTGATTTCTGTCTGAGATAATATATCTGTGATTCTGCTTGTTGTTTATTGTTGCTTTGTATATTGTTGTTCTTTTAATTTTTCCAAGTTCTGTAAATAGTAATCCTAACCCAAATAGGGGGAGATTGTTGGAACACCCTATTACTAATTTGGGTCAGGATCACTATGTCTCTAGGAAACCTGTTTTTGACCTCATTGTATAGATCTAAAGATCAATTAGGATTGAGTCTAAGGGTTAGTAGTTAGGTTTGGAAGCTGCCCTCAAGGCCAAGGTTTTTCAGTTTAGAGACTAAGTCATTTCGTCGAGCTCAGTACGACGAATCGTCGAACTCCAATCGACGATCGTCTAGCTCAACTTCGACGGATCGTCGAACCCCATTCGACGATCGCTGAGCTCAACTTCAACAAATCGTCGAACTCCATTTGACGATCTTGGAGCTCAGTTCGACGATATTGACTCCAGTGTTGATTCTCTATCTCTGAGCTCAGTTCGACGATAGTTGAGCTCAGAACGATGATCTCTGTTGCTATATAAGTCCAATTCGCTAAGCTCAGTTCGATGATAGTAGAGCTCAGTTCGACGTTTTTCTGAAGAGTTAAATGGTTTTCAAGATTCAAATTCAGAACAGTTAAGGAGTTATTCTCAGCAATTAATTCAGAAGATTTTATAGCCGTTTTCATTTATTCTGAACCAAGTTTCAAGGGATTATCAAGGAATGTTTCTTTGGACTTTCCCCCAGAAGACAATTGCAATTAAGGAGTCAATTAATGACAGGCTAACGGCTATTCTTGACAGAGGATCTTTTTCTATTCAGAAAGAAGGAATAAAAGAGAAGATTTTTGAATCTCTCACAGCACAGATAAGCAGAACAAGAAGAACAAGAACATTTTTTTTCACTGGAACAACATCTCTCTCAACACCAACTGTTCTCAAGAGAAAGAAAAAGAGCTGTAGACATTCTCTGTCTAAAAGAATTCATACAAGAAAACACAACCAAAAGGAGATCAACCAACTGAAATCTTCAGATCTCTTTTGATTCAAGTGTTCAAGGCCAACATCATTCAAGACTCCAGACACCTAATATTTCAGCTGTTGCTGAAATCATCAATTGCTGGAGATCAATCTCTGAAGGCCTATCACCCTACAGCAAAGCTTCATTTCCTGAACATCTCAAGAACTCAGGGAGAGCTTTGACAACATCAAAATCCACATAGTCTTCTCAGCTGCTCTGAGAAAGAGAAGACTTCCATCACTCTCTCATCCCCATCTCTGTAAAGGGTTTTTCAAACTCCCTTCAAAAGTTTGTGTTTGGTTTTTGAGCACCTTATCAAAAGCTCATTGGTGGCAAGACACCTGATCAAAAAATCTGATTTGGTTTTTGAGCACCTTATCAAAAGCTTATTGGTGCCCAGGACACCTGATCAACTCATCCTGCAGTGGATTCCTACCTAGGGTGGTAGAAGAGTGGATGTACCCAAGTTTATGGGAACCACTATAGCTCCTTGTGTCTTCTGGCTTGCTTGTCTTTATTTTTGTTTCTGGCAGTGATTGATCTGTGATTAGTTAGGATCTGTGATTAGTTTCTTTTGTAGTTTGTGATTAGATAGGCTCAGTGATTAGATTTAATATTTGCTTCCCTGTTCACTCAGATTACAAAAACTATTGTAAAAAGTTTTTAAGCACCATACTCTATTCACCCCCCCCCCCCTCTAGAGTATATCAGATCTAGCTCACACTTTCAGTGTAGGTCTTGGT
Source organism: Platanthera guangdongensis (assembly GCA_039583875.1). NCBI lineage: Eukaryota > Viridiplantae > Streptophyta > Magnoliopsida > Asparagales > Orchidaceae > Platanthera > Platanthera guangdongensis. The sequence continues at coordinate 101,727,680 of CM077151.1, forward strand.
GAAGACTGAGTGGTAGGGATTTGTGCCTGAGTTGTAGGAGTGGGATCACTCTGAGTTGTAGGAACCTGTTTGGGGTTCTGAGTTGTAAGATCTGTGGATCTGAGGAGTAGTGGAGAAGTTAGGTCGAATCTAGTACACTACTAGATAGGCGAAGGGGGAAAGTGGATGTACCTAGACCTTGGGGAACCACTATAAAAGCTGTGTGTACTCTGTGTGTGATTTATTCTGTGATTGCTGTGATATGTGCTAAATTGCTGTATAGAATTGCTAAACAGGTCTAATAATTCAGTGTTTCTGCCATAAAAGTTAAAAAGATTAAGTGCACCTATTCACCCCCCTCTAGGTGTTTAGGCACTAGTTCTTTCAAGTGGTATCAGAGGGAGGTTACTCAAAAAGGACACAACAGTCTGAGTAAAGATCCTGTAGGCAGAATCAGTATAATTAAGAATCAAGAAAATGGGTTCAACTGAGAATCACGAAGAGCTAGGATCCATGAAATTGCCAATCTGCAGAAAGGAGATCTTTGGCATTTGGAAAGAAAGGGTTAGACTTTTTATGGAAGCCTCTGACCCAAGAATTTACATTACAGTCAAAGAAGGGCCTTATTTGCCAATGAAAGTAACTATTCTAGATGCAAATCAGAGAACTCCCAAAGATTATGCAGAAATGATAAAGGATGAAATAATTCTGGCCACTATGGACAAGAGGGCCCAGAATATTATTGTAAGTGCAATTGATGATGCCACATTTCAGAATCTGATTCATTGTAAAACATCAAAAGAAATATGGGACACACTGATAGTCTATATGGAGGGTTCTGAAGAGGTAAGACAAGACTGGAAGTCTTTATTAAATAAAGAGTATGAAAGCTTCAAACAAGGCAGGTCTGATAGCATAACTGAATACTACAAGAAATTCTATAGGATAGTCAATGAATTGATGTCCAATGGAAGAGAGTTCAGTAATTATGAGTTGAATGATAAGTTCTTGAGATCCCTGACAAAGGACTGGGATACTAAGATTTGTGTCATAAGGGAAATGGCCAAACTAGCTGATATACCTCCTCCAACATTGTTTGGAAAACTGTTATCTTATGAGATGCAGTTTGTTGGAACACCCTATTACTAATTTGGGCCAGGATCACTATGTCTTTAGGAAACCTGTTTTGACCTCTTGTATAGCTCTAAAGGTCAATTAGAATTGAGTCTAAGGGTTAGTACTTAGGTTTGGAAGCTGCCCTCAAGACCAAGGATTTTCAGTTTGGATACTAAGTCATATCGTCGAACTCAGTACGACGAATCGTCGAACTCCAATCGACGATCGTCTAGCTCAACTTCGACAGATCGTCGAACTCCATTCGACGATCGCTGAGCTCAACTTCAACAAATCGTCGAACTCCATTCGACGATCTTCGAGCTCAGTTCGACGATCTTGACTCAGTTTTGATTCTCCATCTCTGAGCTCAGTTCGACGATAGTTGAGCTCAGATCGACGATCTGTGTTGCTGTCTAAGTCCAAATCACTGAGCTCAGTTCGACGATAGTGGAGCTCAGTTCGACGTTTTTTCTGATAAGTTAAATGATTTTCAAGATTCAAATTCAGAACAGTTAAGGAGTTATTCAGCAATTAATTCAGAAGATTTTCTAGCCGTTTTCATTTATTCTGGACCAAGTTTCAAAGGATTATCAAGGAATGTTTCTTTGGACTTCCCCCAGAAGACATTTGCAATTAAGGATGCAATTAATGACAAGCCAACGACTATTCTTGACAGAGGATCATTTTCTTTTCAGAACCAGGGAATAAAACTCAAGATTTTTGAATTCCAAAAAGCAATTAACAAGAAGAAGAACAAAATATTCTCTGCTACAATTATTCTCTGGACAACATCTTTCTCAACACCAAATGTTCACAAGAGAAAGAGCTGTAGACATTCTCTGTCTAAAAGAATTCATACAAGAACACACACCAAAGGAGATCAACAAATCTGAAATCTTCAGATCCCCTTTGATTTAAGTATTCAAGGCCAACATCTTTCAATACTCCAGACACCTAACATTTCAGCTGTTGCTGAAATCATCATTTGCTAGAGATCAAATTTCTGAAGGCCTATCACCCTCAGCAAAGCTTCATTTCCTGAACATCTCAAGAACTCAGGGGGAGCTTTGACAACATCAAATCCACATAGTCTTCTCAGCTGCTTTGAGAAAGAGAAGACATCCATAACTCTCTCATCCCCATCTCTGTAAAGTGTTTTTCAAACTCCCTTCAAAAGTTTGAGCTTGGTTTTTGAGCACCTTATCAAAAGCTCATTGGTGGCAAGACACCTGATTAAAAAATCTGATTTGGTTTTTGAGCACCTTATCAAAAGCTCATTGGTGCTCAGGACACCTGATCAACTCATCCCGCAGTGGATTCCTACCTAGGGTGGTAGAAGAGTGGATGTACCCAAGTTTAGGGGAACCACTATAGCTCCTTGTGTCTTCTAGCTTGCTTGTCTTTATTTTTGTTTCTGGCTGTGATTGATCTGTGATTAGTTAGGATCTGTGATTAATTTCTTTTATAGGTTATGTTGTGATTAAATTTAATTTCTGCTTCCCTGTTCACTCAGATTACAACAACTGTTGCAAAAAGGTTTTAAGCACCATACTCTATTCACCCCCCTCTAGAGTATATCAGATCTAGCTGCACTTTCAATTGGTATCAAAGCGAGGTTGGTTAAAAATACCACATCTCAGTGGTTGCACAGGCTAACACCTGAACCCAAAGATTCCTAGTTAGATATGTTTTCTTTTAATTTTATTATTAGATTTTGTTTTCACCAATCATGGCCCAAAACAAAGATTATTTTAGCACCAGACCTCCAGTGTGCAATCTGTCTAAGTTTGCACTTTGGAAAGCAAGGATTAGATTATACATGAATTCTATTGACGAGGATATTTTTAATTCTGTTTTGACAGTCTGTCCAAGACCTCCAGAGAACACAAGCACAAATGCTATTCCACCTCCATTAGGAACAGATGCTGACATCAAGAAGTGGAAGGTAGCTGATGCAAAGGCTATGAACATCTTAGCCCAGACCATGTCTGATGACATCTTTCAAAAGGTGGCTGAATGTAATTCAGCAAAGGAAATCTGGGATAAACTCTCTGAAATCATCTCAGGATCAGCTGATGAGAGAAAGGACAGGAGATCCCACCTCATATCTCAATATGAGAATTTCAAGAAGGGAGAAGCTGAATCAATTGGAGATATGTACAATAGACTCAGTCTGATAGTCAGTGAACTCAGGACTTTGGATAAGGAGATATCACTGACTGAACTTAATGACAAAATCCTAATGTGCTTCCCAAGCACTTGGGATTCAAGAATCTGGCCAATCAAGGATGCCAGAAGTTTGAATGAGATCACCACAGAAGCTCTCTTAGGTAAGCTCAAATCTTATGAGCTGCTCATTAAGAACAGAGAAGAAGAGCAGAAGGCTGCCTCACCAGCCACAAGAAAAGAGAAGACAATAGCCTTCAAAGCAACTGAAGATCAGCCTGAAGACAAAGTCACATGCAATGATGAACTGCTCAGTCTATTGGCCAAAAGATTTTACAAGATGGCAAGAAAGGACTTCAGAAGGAGATCACACAAAGAGCATGATAAGCCAAGGTATGATAAGTCAATTAGTAAAGAAATTGTTTGCTTTGTTTGCAGGAAACCAGGGCACATTGTACCTAACTGTCCAGAGAACAAAAACAAGGACAGAAGGGATAAGAAAGAAAGAAGAAATGACAAAGACTTCAAGAAAAATTGCAATGACAAACCCTCCTCAAGCAAGAACAAACACACAAGGAAGGGGTTTGTTGCTGAATCCTGGAGTGAGACTGAAGAGGAGTCAGAAGCTTCATCCAGCTCCAGTGATGATGAAGATGATGCAGAAGAGAAGGAGTTCTGCATGATGGCAATCAATCCCTCTCAACATAATTCAGATGAAGAAGAGTCAGATTCAGACTCAGAGACTCAACTTGAAGAAGACCAGGTAATCAGTTCTTTTGATTTCAATTCAGAGGACTTTAAATCTGAGTTTAAAGCATTATGTTTAGACCTACTAAAATCTGAGAAAGAAATTATCTCTCTCAAAAATCATTTATCTGAACATAATACCTTAAAGTCAGAAAACCTCAAACTCTCTAAGGAGTTAGAGTGTTGTAGGGAGCAGATAGCTTCACTGAAAGGTGAGCTATCTGAGGCCAAGAAGCTTGAAGAATCCCTTAATGGGAGAAGTATCAAGCTGATGGACATCACAAGCACAGTGAACTCCAGATGCAATAGTACACTGGGCTTGGGTGCTTCATCCAGCCAACCTATAGTTCTAATAACCCCAATCAAGTTCATTTCTGATAAAGGGAAGGGAGTTGTAGAGGTAGCTAGGAAAAATTCTGATCTGCCCAAGAAAACTAAGTTCCAGCAGAAATCGTCGAACGGAGATCGACGATCGCCGAACGTAGATCGACGATCTCAGGTGAAATCGTCGAACCCAGGTCGACGATCTCTAATCCCTGAACTCTACCACAGTCGACCGTCGAATGGAGCTCGACGATCTGACCCAAGATCGTCGAACGCAGCTCCACGATCGTCGAACAGAGATCAGAGCTCTGGAAATTCCTTCAAGGGCAAATCAAAATCCAATCCTATGGGTCCTTCATCCCAAATCTTTAACCCTTATACTGAATGGATAATACCTCCAAGGAGATATCATCCTGAAGGTTATAAGAGTCAACCTGGGATGTCTTTTATTTCTGAGTTTAAAGGTTATCAACCAAGGCCCAAGGTAAACTGGGTCAAAAACAAATGAATTATTTTATGTGCAGGTGAAGACCTATCCAACATCAAACCAACAATGGTACTTGGATAGTGGGTGCTCTAAGCACATGACAGGAAACAATGACAACCTCACATCCTTTAAAGCCAAGCTTGGACCCAAAGTTATCTTTGGTGATTCAAACTTTGGACAAACTAAAGGATATGGTGCAGTCCAGATTAGGACAGTGACATTCAAAGAGATAGCCTATGTGGAAGGACTGAAGCATAATTTGATAAGTATCAGTCAGTTGTGTGATGAAGGCTACCAGGTGACTTTCAGCAAAGCTTTATGCAAGATCAAGTCAGAGGACAACACAACTGTATTGACAGGTAAAAAGAAAGGTAACATCTATCTAGTAGATTTTCTTTTAACAGATGTAGACATTTGCCTATTTAATTCTGTTTGTAGACCTAATATTTTATGGCATAAGAGATTAGGACACATAAACCTTAGAACCATTGCTAGGCTATCCAAGGACAACCTTGTTAGAGGACTACCTTCTGGCCCCTACAAGAAGGAAGGACTCTACAAGGCTTGTCAATTAGGCAAGCAAACTAAAAACAGTTTCAAGTCACTTAATAAGAGTGATTCACCTAGGATATTGTACATGTTACACATGGATCTCTTTGGACCCATTACAGTACAAAGCCTAGGAGGGAAATCTTACACTTTAGTAGTTATAGATGACTTCTCTAGATTCACATGGGTGTTCTTTTTGAGGAAGAAGTCTGATAACTTTAAGTGTTTGACAGAGTTTCTCAAATGTATACAGATTGAGTTCAATACTCACATTGCCCTGATCAGAAGTGATCATGGGACAGAGTTTGATTCTCTTCTTATTTAAGAGTTCTGTCAGAGTGAAGGGATCATGCATACTTTCTTAGCTCCTAGAACTCCTCAACAAAATGGGGTAGCTGAAAGGAAAAATAGAACCCTTATTGAATCTGCCACTACATTGTTGTCAGATGCTCACCTTCCTCTATCTTTTTGGGCAGAGGCAGTGAACACCTCCAACTATGTGCTGAATAGAAGTTTAATACATAAACTAAAGGGAAAGACTCCCTATGAATTACTCAAAGGGAAGAAAAATAAAGTTAATTATTTTAGAATTTTTGGTTGCATTTGCTATATACATAATAATGACAAGAGATATTTAGCAAAATTTCAAGCTAAAGCTGATGAAGGAGTGTTTTTGGGATACTCCATGATCAGTAAGGCTTATAGGGTTTATAATAAATCAACTCTTAAAGTTTAGGAATCTGTTCACATATCATTTGATGAATCTAACATGTCTTCCAAGGAGAAGAACACTTCTACCATAGAACCTTTGCAGGAACATTCTCTTGTTGAAGACTTGAACAAGTTACAGGTTACTCAAAAAGAGAAAAGCAGTAAAGTTGAAGAAAGCATTCAACATATTGAAGAAAAACAACTTGAAGAGCCAGTTGTTGTACCATAAGAGGAAACAACAACATAGGTTGGTGAACAATCAACACCCCCTGTTGATTTAGTAACATCAAGAGACCATCCAATTTCCCAAATAATTGGAGACATCTCAGATGGTGTGCAAACCAGAAATCAGGTCAACCAAAACCTGTTGCACACTTGCTTCCTATCTCAAATTGAACCTCAATCTATTCAAGATGCAGAGCAAGATCCACACTGGATCATTGCAATGCAAGAAGAGTTGCATCAATTTGAAAGTAACAAAGTTTGGGAACTAGTGCCAAAGCCTAAGGATCACTCCATTGTTGGAACAAAGTGGGTGTTCAGAAACAAATTGGATGATCAAGGAGTAATTGTAAGGAACAAGGCAAGGCTAGTTGCTCAAGGATATTCTCAAGAAGAAGGAATAGACTATGACCAGACTTTTGCACCAGTTGCAAGATTGGAAGCCATCAGAATCTTCTTAGCTTATGCAGCACACAAAGGCTTCAAGGTATATCAGATGGATGTAAAGAGTGCATTTCTCAATGGAGACATCAAAGAAGAAGTCTATGTTAGACAACCTCCAGGTTTTATCTCTCCAACTTATTCTGATTATATTTTTAAGTTGAACAAAGCATTATATGGTCTCAAGCAAGCTCCTAGAGCATGGTATGAGACCCTAGCATGCTTCCTTCTGGAAAATGGATTTATAAGGGGTAGAGTAGACCAAACTCTTTTCATTAGAACCCATAAGTCCCATACTCTATTAGTACAGATTTATATAGATGATATTATTTTTGGCTCTACTGATTCAAAATTGTGCAGAAGGTTCTCCAACCTAATGCATTCTAAATTTGAAATGAGTAACATGGGTGAGCTATCCTTCTCTCTAGGATTGCAAGTCAAACAACATGTTGAAGGCATCTTCATTTCGCAAACCAAGTATGCAAATGAATTGGTTAAGAAATTTGGTATGTCTGAAGCATCTTGCATGAAAACACCTATGCCTACTAATGTTGTATTGGATGCTGATGAACATGGGAAACCTATTGATCAGACAACATATAGAGTAATGATTGGCTCTTTACTGTACCTTACAGCTAGTAGACCAGATATAATGTTTGCTACATGTATATGTGCTAGGTTCCAAGTAAGCCCTAAAGAGTCACACCTAACACTAGTAAAGAGGATTCTCAGGTATGTTAAAAGTTGTCCAAATCTAGGTCTCTGGTATCCAAAAGATTCAGCATTTGAATTAACTGGATTTTCTGATGCTGATTATGCTGGATGCAGAATTGACAGGAAAAGCACCAGTGGAACTTGTCAGTTCCTTGGTGACAGACTTGTCTCTTGGTTTTGTAAGAAACAAACTTCTGTGTCAACTTCAACTGCTGAAGCTGAATATATGGTTGCAGGCAGTTGTTGTTCACAAATCTTGTGGATTCAAAACCAACTCCTAGACTATGGCTACAACTTAGAGAAGTCTAAAATCTTTTGTGATAACACCAGTGCTATTTCTATAGCTCAAAATCCAGTCCTCCATAGTAGGACAAAACACATAGAAATTAGGCATCACTTCTTAAGGGATAATGTTGAGAAGAATAAAATTGAACTTCAATATATCCCAACTGATTTACAAAGGGGAGATATTTTCACCAAGCCCTTGGATGAAAAGAAACACACCTTCTTCCTAAATCAGTTAGGAATGTTAGATGGAGGAAGTCTAAAATAATATCCAAGATTTTAAAACTTTAAAAATTGACCAAGACTAGGCAAACATCTTGATTTTTCTTAGTGTCTAGAGTGTATTTCTGGTTTTTGAACTGCGCTCGACGATTTTCCCACAGATCGTCGAACGAAGATCGACGATTTCCGAAATCGTCGACCTGAGTTCAGCTCTTCTCAGATAGTCTGAACTATCTCTTCCGGTCAACGATCGTCGAACGGCGCTCGACGATTTTGTTCCCTGAACTATCGTCGAACGGAGCTCGACGCTCTCCAATATCGTCGAACGGAGATCGACGATATTGAAGACCTTTCAGATTCCTTTAGAAGCCTCGATTGTCGCGCTGAGTTCAACGATCTTTCCTTTTCTGCGTCGAACCCTAATATAAAATTCATTTTTCGCCGTCGTTCTCCTTTTGCGCTTTCGATTTCTCTGCAAAAATTCTCTTTCCCTCCAAACATCTCTACACTTGGTCGTTCTGTTTGTTGATTTTTGCAGGTAACAATGGTCGTCTCTGTTGCTGTTCTTGCCGCAATGAAATTCGATGCTGGATTTGACATAGACATGGAGTCCTTCAGCACCACTGATCAAGTTTTTCAAGATATTCTGGAACTATTCAAGGAGCAGAAACTTGCTACCATCATGACCACCAGAATCAAACTGGCTGCTGATGAGATTAAGGAGTGGGTCTACACTGCCCACAACCAAGATCAAAACACAGTAGTTGGTTCAATTTCTGGTACCCAGGTACCCTTGACTCCAGCTATTCTAACAGAGGTTTTTGAATTAAGTTCTAGAAGAGATTCTGCTGATTTGTTTGGAGAGGAATTTGCTGATCTGCTTGCAAGAATGCCTCACTCTGATGCTAACCCTAGCAAGCTGCTGAGGAAGAACCTAGCTGTGGAATACAGGTTCTTAGCTGATATAGTGGGCAAAGTTTTGTTGGCCAAGCATTCAGCACATGATACTATCTCTAGGTATCAGTTGTGCTTGATGGGAGCCATTGTGGACAAGAAGCAGTTAAACTGGGGAGAAGTCTTCTTTGATTTAATCAAGAAGAAAATAAACAAGAATTTTGTTAACTATGGGAGGATCCTAGGGCTCTTTCTTCAAAACAAATGCCCTGTATTGCTAGTCTCTTCTGGGATGCACATCAATGCATCAAAGAGATTGTCCTGTGCCCTATTTGGCAAATGGGACAGGCAGATAACCAAGCCCAGCAGGCCCTCTGCAAGCACAACTTCAGGCACCAAGACTGTAACAATCACTTCCCCTCAAGTCTCTGCCCCTGCAGATGACTTGCCTACTGCTGCTTCTCCTCCTCCAACTCCAATTCCATCTCCTCCAGTTCCATCCACCATTCAAACTCCATCCACTATCATCATCTCCAGCCCATCTCCAAGATCAATATCATCTCCAATTCCAACTCTACCAGTCACAGAAGAAATCTTCCATCCATTATATTCCTACCCTCAACCAGACATTGATACATCATCCTCCATTCCATCATTCAATCTTCTTGATGAATCCTTCATGGATGATTCACCCTCTTCTCCTCCTGAGCTACCCTCCTCCTCAACATCTTATCAACAACTTCTGCAAGACATTATTGATCAACCCACCTTCAGACCCTCCATCTCAATCCCACTGTCTTCCATCTCCACATTACCCACACCTCAACCTTCACTTCCCCAATACACCAGCTCTCCACCATCACCAGTTGCTCCTCCATCCTCTACCTCTGCTCCAGTCCCTTGCTGAGCAAGTAGATATTCCAGCCCTAGCTGACCAGTTATATGAACTGCTATCCCCCAGGCTATCACTTCTATTGGAGACCTCCTTGGCTCCATTACTTCAGTCAGTGGCAGCTCTTTCTGCTAGGTTATCCTCTCTATTTCCTCAGGCAATTCCTTCATCAGTGTGCCTTGATCCAGCATTCTCTGAATCCATGCAGGGGGAGATGCCTAATGAAGTGGTGAGTTTGCCTGCTGCTGCTGCTGTTGTTCCTCAAGCTCCAGTTTCAACCCCTCCAGTTACAGTCTTCTCAGTGGACATCGGGTCCTTACTATCAGTGTTTGATTCAGCTTATTTCAGTTGTCTTCCAGAGACAGTTGCAGTCCAGCCATCAGAGGATCTTTCCAAGGCCATTGTGCCCTTCTCATGTTGTGACACCAGCATTATTCATTCTTTTGTCAATTCAGTATATGCTGCTGCTACTCCTGCTGAGAATATTGTTGATATTTCTGTTGCTGCTACAAATGTTGCTGTTTCTGAGGATATGCAGACAGAGGCATATGAATTTGAGCCTACTGTTATTGCTGATGATATTGATGCTACTGAACCTGTTATATCTGAAACTGCTGTTGCTGATATTTTTGTATCTGAAAGTGTTTTATCTGAAATTGTTGCTGCCCCAACTGCTGCTGATATTACTGCTGCTATACCTTCTAAGAGTGCTGCTCCTGAAACTTCTGTGCCTGTTGTTACTACTACTACTGCTACAACTTCTGTTGTTACTAGTACTGTATCTGCTGCTGCTGTCACCACTACTGCTTCATCTGCTCCAACTCAACTTCAGAAAGATATATGAAAAAGATTGATGCTTTATATGATGAGCAAAGCTCTGAGAGTGATGAATTCAGGACTGATTCTGATGATTCTTCTGCCACCATAGCCAGGAAAAGAAAGGCAATGAGCAAAGCTACGAAAAGAGTACCTCTAGGCAAAGTCAAGGACACTAATGATATTCCATATTACATTCTTCATGACTGCCCCATTACTGAGCATTGGATGCAGTATTCCAAGAACCAACTTAAAGCCATGAAGAAGAAGAGGAAGTATGAGAAAGGATCTTCTCAGTTTCATCATCCTCATCCTCCTCCACCACCTCCTCCTGATGCAGGTGCAGGTGGAAGCTCAGCTGCTCAACCCTCTGCTAAAAGCCAAACCCCCGATCAGCCTCATGCAAGATCTTATTATAGGGGAAGCCAGTCCAGAGTTTCTCAATCTAGAAGAGGAAGTTACAGACGAAACCAAAGGGAATTCCAAGTTTATTCAAAAGGCTATTCAAGGCAACATCCATACTCTAGGAAAGGACAAGCTTCATCAGATACAACCTCAGGTCCTTTTCCCTATAAGCTAAAAGAAGTAGTCTCATCCAGAGCTCCTCCAGACAATCCATCCAACAGATATGAGCCTCCAGTGCCCTTTGAAGATCCAGAAAATAATCCAACTGCTTGGACTGCCAGGATGAAAGAGCTAGCTGCCCTGGATCAAATTAAGAAAGCTAAAGAGCAAGGCTGAGATTCCTCAAACATTACTACATTGTCTGAACAAAGAAAGAAAGAACTGGAAAGATATGACTCAAGCAAATTCTTTGATTCTGATAGATATATGGAGCTGCATCCTGAAGCTGTGGTTCCCAGGCCCAAACAACGAACTTCCTTAGGTGCAGCAGATGACAGAAGGTCAAAGAAAGAAGCTCTTGATCCTAATAGAGAAATCAAGCTTATAAAGAGCAAGGAGAAAGAATAACTATGTAAGGTAACAATCATTCTGATTTCTGATTATTGTCTGGGATAATATATATCTGTGGTTCTGCAATGTCCTGCTTATTGCATTTCTGTATTGTTTCTTTGTATGTTGTTATTTAATTTTTTCAAGTTCTGTAAATAGTAATCCTAACCCAAATAGGGGGAGATTGTTGGAACACCCTATTACTAATTTGGGTCAGGATCACTATATCTTTAGGAAACCTGTTTTGACCTCCTGTATAGCTCTAAAGGTCAATTAGAATTGAGTCTAAGGGTTAGTACTTAGGTTTGGAAGCTGCCCTCAAGACCAAGGATTTTCAGTTTGGAGACTAAGTCATATCGTCGAACTCAGTACGACGAATCGTCGAACTCCAATCGACAATCGTCTAGCTCAACTTCGACAGATCGTCGAACTCCATTCGACGATCGCTGAGCTCAACTTCAACAAATCGTCGAACTCCATTCGACGATCTTCGAGCTCAGTTCGACGATCTTGACTCAGTTTTGATTCTCTATCTCTGAGCTCAGTTCGACGATAGTTGAGCTCAGATCGACAATCTCTGTTGCTGTCTAAGTCCAAATCGCTGAGCTCAGTTCGACAATTGGAGCTCAGTTCGACGTTTTTCTGATAAGTTAAATGATTTTCAAGATTCAAATTCAGAACAGTTAAGAAGTTATTCAGCAATTAATTCAGAAGATTTTCTAGCCATTTTCATTTATTCTGGACCAAGTTTCAAGGGATTATCAAGGAATGTTTCTTTGGACTTTACCCCAGAAGACATTTGCAATTAAGGATGCAATTAATGACAGGCCAACGGCTACTCTTGACAGAGGATCATTTTCTATTCAGAACCAGGGAATAAAACTCAAGATTTTTGAATTCCAGAAAGCAATTAACAAGAAGAAGAACAAAATATTCTCTGCTACAATTATTCTTTGGACAACATCTTTCTCAACACCAACTGTTCACAAGAGAAAGAGCTGTAGACATTCTGTCTAAAAGAATTCATACAAGAACACACACCAAAGGAGATCAACAAATCTGAAATCTTCAGATCCCCTTTGATTCAAGTGTTCAAGGCCAACATCTTTCAAGACTCCAGACACCTAACATTTCAGCTGTTGCTGAAATCATCATTTGCTGGAGATCAAATTTCTGAAGGCCTATCATCCTCAGCAAAGCTTCATTTTCTGAACATCTCAAGAACTCAGGGGGAGCTTTGACAACATCAAATCCACTTAGTCTTCTCAGCTGCTTTGAGAAAGAGAAGACTTCCATAACTCTCTCATCCCCATCTCTATAAAGGGTTTTTCAAACGCCCTTCAAAAGTTTGAGCTTGGTTTTTGAGCACCTTATCAAAAGCTCATTGGTGGCAAGACACCTGATCAAAAAATCTGATTTGGTTTTTGAGCACCTTATCAAAAGCTCATTGGTGCCCAGGACACCTGATCAACTCATCCTACAGTGGATTCCTACCTAGGGTGGTAGAAGAGTGGATGTACCCAAGTTTAGGGGAACCACTATAGCTCCTTGTGTCTTCTGGCTTACTTGTCTTTATTTTTGTTTCTGGTTGTGATTGATCTGTGATTAGTTAGGATCTGTGATTAATTTCTTTTGTAGGTTATGTTGTGATTAGATTTAATTTCTGCTTCCCTGTTCACTCAGATTACAACAACTATTGTAAAAAGTTTTTAAGCACCATACTCTATTCACCCCCCATCTAGATTATATCAGATCTAGCTGCACTTTCACAATTAATGGCTAGGAAGGAGGAAGGACAGACTACTAGGGTGGAGCAGAAAGAAAGAGTTGTGTCCCTCAAGACTGAAGCCACTAGGAAATATAAAAGCAAGTCTCCATCTCCACCTCAAAAAGTTGCTGAGGCTGAGACAGATACTTCAGGTAGCAAGAAGTCAGAAAGCAATGAAAATGATGAAGACTTTACTGCATTTACTAGGCATTTTCAGAAGTTTCTAAAGAAGAAGTAGTGGAGGTCCAAGCCATCCACTTCACAGACAAAAGATGACTATTATGAGAACAGGAAGTCATCAAGGAATGATAGGAGAAAGTCCAAGTCTAGTAAAACTGCATCCTCAAAGATAGTATGTTATTGTTGCAATAGACAAGGACATGTAATAGCTGATTGTCTAGAAAAGAGGAAAGAGTCCACTGACAAGAAGAAGACACAGCTCAAGGGCAAAAAGGAAAGGTCCTTTGTTGCCAAGAAGGATAAAAGTCTGACTGATATGTCATCTTCAGAAACAGATTCAGAAGCTGAAGCCTATATTGGCTTGTTTGCTGAAGAAGAAGAAAATGAGTTCATGCAGCTAATGAAATCAATTTATGAGCAGGAGGACATTCAGTGTAAGGGACTGATGGCCTTATCAGAAGGAGACAAAATCCAGGATCAGCCTGGACCTAGTCAGGTACAAAATTGTTCTTCAAGTTCAATTTCTAGTGTTGGATCAGAATCAGATACATCAGCATCAAGTGATGTGAGTGGATCTGAATCTGAAGGAGACATTCATCAGTTGATTGATGAATATAGAGTATTATTGCAGGCTTTGAAGAAAAGCAAACTCTTGGCCAAGACTCAGGCTAAGGAGATTGCTAGTCTTAAAGTGGCTGCAACAGACTTTGACAAGTTATTAGATCAGAAATTAAATGAAATAGCCAGACTGAAGAATATTATAGTTATTCAGATGGGGACTATTACATTTAAAAATGATCAAATTATAAATCTGGAGATTAGTCTTCAGAAGGAGAGAGATATTATAGCAAGTTTTTCTAAACCAAAATCTGTTCTATCTTTGATAGATGAGTTTATACCTCATAAAGGTAAAACTGGATTAGGGTTTACAAAACCTGCCTGGACTGTAAAGTCCAAGTCTAAGGGCAAAGCCCCAGTACTCAACAAGAAGCTTGCTGTAGATAAAACAGCCAGGGTTGTACCTAAACAAAGGTACAACAGATTTGAGTGCTGGTGTTGTGGCAAGATAGGCCACTTTGCCATAGAATGTTGGCATAATTCAAGTACCAAGGTGAGTAGCAAACTGCCTGCTAGAAAAGCTACAGGTAGTTTTGTTAAGAGTCAGACTAACTTGCACCAAAGACCCAAGAATTATTTGGGTTCTAAGGTTAAGTAATCTGTTTTGCAGGTGAGTCCAAGTGGCCATGCCCCAATATGGTACTTGGACAGTGGATGTTCCAGGCACATGACTGGAACTAGGGGATTACTGAAGGACTATACACCAATCAAGGATGGTCCTAAGGTTACCTTTGGTGGTTCAGAAAAAGGAATCATCAAAGGCTTTGGTAACATTTCTAGCAACCTAATTACAATTACTCAAGTGGCTTATGTAAAGGGTTTGAAACATAACCTCATTAGCATAAGTCAGCTGAGTGATTTAGGATATGACATCTCATTTGTCAAAGATGGTTGTCATATCAGTAGGTCAAGTGATCAAAAGATCATTCTGACAGGATATAGGAAGAGAAATGTCTATTGTCTAGACATTATGTGTGAGAACATAGTTTCTCCTATTTGTCTTGTAGCTGATAAGAAAGTCTCACATTGTGTTAAATGGCACAAGAGGCTGGCTCATCTTAACTATAAGACAATTGGTCAACTCTTTAGCAAAGAGTTAGTGAGGAATGGTCCTCAGGTTAAGTGTATAAAGGTTGGGATATGCTCAGCTTGTCAAAAGGGCAAGCAGACCAAATCCACCTTTCATAGCATTGAGAACAAAGATGCTGTGAGGTGCCTATACCTCTTGCATATGGATCTTTTTGGTCCTATGCCAGTTCACAGCCTAGGAAGGAAGGTCTATACATTTGTGGTTGTAGATGATTATTCAAGGTTTTCCTGGGTATTCTTCCTAAGGCAGAAATCTGAAACTCCTAGTATCTTTTATAGTTTTGTCAAACAAATTCAGAATGAGTTAGACAGTACAGTGGTCAAAATAAGAAGTGACCATGGTACTGAATTCCAGTCTGATAGTATGACAAAGCTATGTGAAGAGTTTGGGATATTTCAGGAATTTTCCTCACCAAGAACACCTCAGCAAAATGGTATTGCTGAAAGGAAAAATAGAACCTTGATAGAGTCTAGTAGAACCCTATTGAGTGACACATCTCTCCCAGAATATTTCTGGGCTGAGGCAGTAAACACTGCATGTCATGTGATCAATAGGGCTACTATCACCAAGAGCCACAAGAAGACCCCCAATGAGATTGTGAAGGGCAGAAAACCAAATCTATCCTATTTCAGGATCTTTGGTTGTAAATGATATATACTTAACAATGGTAAGTCTTATTTAACCAAGTTTGCTGCCAAATCCCAAGAGGGGATCTTTGTTGGGTACAACAACAACAATAAGGCTTATAGGGTCTACAACTTGACTACTCAAGTTGTAGAAGAGTCAGTACATGTAGTGTTTGATGAAGCTAGGCTCATTAACAATGAATTGTCTAGAAGTGTTTGTAGCTCCACAGGTGTGACTGAGAAGATGCACAAGCTTACTATTAAAGAAGGTTCTTCTACAAGTCAGCAAGTAGAAGAAGGTGGCTGCTGTCCAGGGGGAGTACAAGATACTCCTATTGCTGAGGAAGACCAAGAGAAGCAGCTGAATGAAGAAGCTGAAGGTGTACAACCAGAAGACAGGCTGCCTCCAGTAAATAGGCATTTAAAAGATCATCCAGCCAATCAAATTATTGGAGATCTCAGACAAGGGGTACAAACAAGGAGCATGAATCTAAGTTCAGTTCTCTACTCCAGCTTTCTATCCCAAGTAGAGCCAAAGAAATTTGAAGAAGCAATCCTAGAACTTCATTGGATTGAGGCTATGCAAGAGGAGTTGAACCAGTTCAAAAGATTCAAGGTCTGGGAGCTAGTTCCTAAACCAAAGGACCACAACATTATAGGAACTAAGTGGATCTTTAGGAACAAGTTGGATGAAAATGGAATTATTATAAAGAATAAAGCTAGACTAGTTGCTAAAGGATATAGGCAGGAAGAAGGTATTGATTTTGATCAAACCTTTGCTCCAGTAGCCAGACTGGAAGCAATAAGGATGTTCCTTGCCTATGCAACATTTCAAGGGTTCAAGGTATACCAAATGGATGTTAAGTCAGCTTTTCTGAATGGAAATCTGAAGGAAGAAGTCTATGTAGAACAACCATCAGGTTTTGTTGATTCTACTAAACCTAATTATGTTTATAGACTTAGGAAGGCTTTGTGTGGGTTAAATGAAGCCCCTAGGGCTTGGTATGAAACCCTGTTTAGTTTCCTCATTGAGAACAAATTCTCAAGGGGGAAAATAGAAAAGACACTATTCCTTAGGGAATCCAGAGGTAAGATTATCTTAGTCCAAATATATGTAGATGACATCATATTTGGGTCTACAGAAAATAGTCTTTGCAGAAAGTTTGCAAAACTAATGCAAGGACAATTTAAAATGAGCAGTATGGGGGAAATTAAGTTCTTCTTGGGTATCCAAGTTAGACAGACTGAAGATGGTTTATCCATATGCCAGTCTAAGTTCACCCTAGAATTGATAAGGAAGTATGGTATGGAATCATCCACTACCATGAAATTTCCTATGGGGTCAAGCATGTCTCTAAGCAAAGATAATACAGGGAAACCTGTAGATGAAACTTTGTATAGAGGGATAGTTAGCTCCCTATTTTATTTGACTGCTAGTAGACTAGATATCTTGTATGCTACATGTGTCTGTGCAAGGTACCAAGCATGCCCTAAAGAATCACATTTGACAACAGTCAAAAGAATCTTGAGATATCTTAAGGGCACTCCTTATCTAGGCCTTTGGTACCCTAGGAATAGAGATTTTGAACTGACAGGTTATTCAGATGCAGATTTTGCAGGCTGCAAGGAAGATAGGAAAAGTACAACAGGTACCTGTCAATTCTTAGGTGGAAGGCTGATATCATGGAGTAGCAAGAAGCAGACCAGTGTGGCTATATCCACAGCTGAGTCATAGTATGTTGCTGCAGGAAGTTGCTGTGCTCAACTACTATGGATGCAGCACCAGCTAGAAGATTATGGTATTCAAGTAAGTAGAACACCTTTATTTTGTGATTCTACTAGTGCCATTTCTATTGCAAATATTCCTGTCTCCCATAGTAAGACTAAGCACATAGAAATAAAGTACCATTTTCTAAGAGAACATGTGGAAAAAGATGATATTTCCCTAGAGTATATAAATACAGATAATCAGTTAGCTGATATGTATACTAAGCCCTTAGATGAAACCAAATTCAATAAATTTAAAATTGAATTAGGGATGATAAACTTAGAATAGTTTACAATAATTGGCTAAGTAAAAAGGTGTCGACACACAGAGTTGTTTGTGTCGACACATAGTAGTGGTGTCAACATTTCAGAGAAATGGTGTCGACACATCTAGGAAGTCTGTGTCGACACTTCAGAGAATTAGTGTCGACACATGTAGTGTAGGTGTCGACACATCCAAGGTGGTGTCGACACTTAGGCTTTACACAGAATTAGTCTAGTAAAGTCTCGACTAAGTGTCGAGCTGAGTGGTGTCGACACATATATAAGTGTCGACACATATATTCTGTCGACTATACTTGTGTCGACACAAATAGACTAAGTGTCGACACAAGTAGACTAAGTGTCGACACAATTTAAGTATTTTGACGCACCTTTTCATCTTCGATTCTAGAAAGGTATAAATAGGTTTTCGCCATTGTTTGTCGACACGCTCACCAAAGTTTCGAGACCAAACTTGTGTGTCGACATCTCTCTTCTCTAAATTCAAATTTCTTCAAACCCTAATGGCGCCCAAGCTAGAAGAGAATGTTAATGAAGGATATGAACTCATGCGACATGCCTTTGATGACACGGAACCCGAAATCAAAGGTGTGGTAACCCTAATTGCCGAAACTGGACTGGGATACCTTGTTTCAGAACCAATCAAGATCTGGAAGAAGGAGGTCCTTGAATTTCTGAGTGCAGCTTCACTTGATGATACTGGACTCAAGATTAAGTCCAGAGTTCATGGAACAAAAGTCAAGGTCACACCAAAAAGTCTAAGGAAGGTACTTCAACTACCAAGAATCAAAGAGGAAGAAGATGTATCTGTTTCTAAGACTAGAGAGGAATTGAGATGGTGTGGACTGGAATCAAATCTGAAAATTGGATCTATTTTCAACAGAAAAGGGATGAATATAAAAGGGAAATTCTTATCTAAAATAGTTGGCAAGGTCATCCTGAGCAAGCCTGGAGGACATGACAGAATTTCTGCTTATATGTTCTGTTTGATGACAAGGATAATCTTCAAACTCAATACTGGTTGGTCTGCAGTTATGTTTGATAAAATAAAAGAAAGTATGAAGAAGTCCAATCTGGGTAGAATACTCAGTCTTTATCTAGCTGTCAGTCTACCTGAGGTAATGAACCAAGCTTCAGGTTCAAAGAATAAGCACATGAGGAAAATGGATATAAGAATTTTCTCTAGGTGGGATAGAGTGTTGACAAAGGAACTGCCATCTCCAGTAAAGGACACACCCCAGAAGAAGAAGAAGAAGAAAACAGCCACTATGGCTCAAGAATCCTCCAGCAGCTCTGAAGAGTAAGTAGTGTTTAGTTCTGATGATGAACAGGGAAGAATTGCTGAACAATCTCCAGCAAGACAGGAAGATGCACAGAGGCAGGGGGAGCTACCCTCAACAATCCCAGTTCACCTGGATCCACTCCAGGGGGAGCCTCTACTTGTGGAAGAGCCAACTCCACTAGAGAGTGAAAGGGCTACTCAAACCATACTAGAGGTAATCACTGAAATTAGTCAATTAGATTTCACTATTGAGGATGAAGTTTTGACTGATTCATTACCTGATGTTCATCAGCAAACACAGATACACCCTCAACCACAAGATGTTATCATGGAGGACACATCTGTTGCTGTTAAAGTGGTTGATGAGATCAGAGATTCCCCAGCTCATTCTCAACAGGAATTTACCTTAGAGGAGCTGTTCCCTGAGCTTCTAAAAACTGATTTTGAGAAAGAGAAAGCTGCTGCTGAGGGGGAGGAGATCCATATTGAGGGGGATCATGTGGAGATTATAGAAGAAATTGCAAGCAAGGAGACTGAGGAGCCAAGAGATGCTGAAGGTCTACCAAGGACTGAGAAGGATTCACATTCTAGTCCTAAGGATAGAGTGGATATAGCTAGCACCTCTGCTTCAGAGGATGAGGAGGCTGCTAGAGCCAAGAAGAGGAAGTTCCAGGTCTTCAAGAGAAAAAGCCAGAACTATAAGAAATCCCTACAGACAATTTCTCCACAGCCTGCCCCATCTACTGATTACAGTTCATTGATGATAACATTGCAAATCAAGCTTGATGGGCAAAGGCAAGCTATAGAAAAATATGTAGATGAAGGGCATAAGTCACTATAGTTTGATCTTGCCCAAGACATCAAATCTATCAGATTTGAAGTGAATCTCAACAAAAAGGAAATGACTGATTGTTTCCATAAGTGAGGAAATGCAGTAGTCTATCTGGCCACACATCAAGAGAAAATAAAGACAAAACTTGATGAGCTAGAAGTGAAGCAAGGCTATATCCTGTAAAACCAAATAAGGATGAATGATAATCTCACTGCTTCACATAATGCCATTATAACTGAAATGAAGAATATAGCTACTGGTCAGACTGCACAAAGTGCCACTGCCAAAGAAGAATTTGATAAGCAATTACAGGAGAGTCTCACTGCTGTGAAAACTGCCATTGAAGATTCTCAGAAGGCTATCACTGAAACGCTCCAAAGGTTAAAACCTTTCTATAAAGATGGAGTTAACTATCTGAATGCACAGATAAGATTTCAGAAAGATGATCTGAGGGATCACATAGAGAGAGAAGTCATAAAGGGGGAGAGGGTATTAGTCAAGGCAGGCTCTGATCATGCCAAGTGGATTTCAAATTCCATCAGAGCCACCCTTGGATATCCACCCTTATGTGATGATGATAATGTGGCAGAGTCTGGAATCAATCCTGCATATTTTGGAGGAGAACAAGCTGAAGTGGCTCAAGTGATATACCCTCCACCAGACTTTGACATGATACATCAAGAGATACAGTCTATGTACAGTCCTCCTGAGGGAAATCAGAATATCATTCATGAGAAAGTTGATCAGCCTGTGCCAGAGGCAATTCTAAAAGAACTAGAGGCTTTGTTAAAGGAACAAGAGGCTCAGTTGTCAAAGAAAAGATTCAGAGAGCAAGCTAAGTTAAGGCCTGATTTTGAACAATGGAGCCCCACTTCCAGGAATATCATCTTGACTGCATGGAAGGCTGCTAAGGACAATGTCTTGGATAGAGGTAAATGGTATTCTGACCTGAAGTGGAGGAAACATGAGAATAGGCAAGAGGCCATTGTACAACATAGAAGAAAGGCTAAACTGGGAAAGCTACCTCCTAATACACAGGAGCTTAGCAAGTATTTTCCCATGCCTTATCACTATTTTGGAAGGCAGAAGATCAAGGCTGAAGAGCTGAAAAAGAAAGATCTCAAAGGAAAGAAGCCTGCTGCTGCTGATGACACTGAAGCTACTGTTCAAGCAAAGATTCAATCTGGAAATGGGATAGTAATCATGGAACCAGAGCAGCAATAGTATAACATTTTCTTAAGTTTACAAATTATAATCATTTGTATTAAAATTCTATGTAAACTTTTGACTAATGAAAATATTAGAATTTGTAAGAACATTGTGTCATGTTTCAAATCTATTACATTTATTGTTCTGAGATAATTGGTTATACATGTTCTATTTATACATGTTTATGTTCTTACCCTGTCATATTTTACTGTTTTACATCATACTGAGATTTTGTTATGTATGGTGTATATCATAGACTAAGGTTTATGACTTCTCCAAATAGGGGGAGATTGTTGGGTACATTGGAATATATGTACCTGATTTGAAGAAGCCTCACCCTACTCAATGATATACATCTAGATGTATTTGATGTACTTTGAGTTATTTTGTGCAGGTTTAGTAACTGCAGGTTTGCAGGAAAAATTTCTAAGTCCATGTGTCGACACCTAGAAGAAAAGTGTCGACACTTAAGAAGGCTTGTGTTGACACCTAGAGAAGCAGTGTCGACACTTGGAGTAATTATGTCGACACCAGGAAGGCAGAGTCGACACCAGAATGAAAGTGTCGACACATACAGGCTGTGTCGACACACAATGAAGAAATGTCTAAAGAATCAGTGTCGACACTTAGAAGCAGTGTCGACACCCAGAGTAACTTTGTCGACATCAAAAGTGTCGACACTAGGAGGCTGTGTCGACACTCAGCAAACTTCAACAAAGTTTAAGTACAAGTGTCGACACAAAGGAGTTGTGTCGACACACAACAAAGTCTCAACACATGAAGAATGTGTCGACACAAAGGAGATGTGTCGACACTCAGCAAAAGTTTCAACACAGAAGGCATGTGTCGACACAAAGAAGATGTGTCGACACTTAACAAGTTTCAACACAAGAAGATGTGTCGACACAAAGGAGTTGTGTCGACACTTAGCATAAATCGACTAAGTATCAAAGAAGAAGTACTTGTGTCGACACACAGTATCAGTGTCGACACATTCTAAGGAAGCAGTGTCAAGAAGAAGTTTCTACAACACAAGGAGTTGTGTCGACTCCATGAAGGCTAGTGTCGACACTTAGTCTACTTGTGTCGACACTTGGTCTATTTGTGTCGACACATAAAGACTATCTGTCTCGACACTTTCAGACAGTGACAGAGATTTCAAGAAGTGACTGGATGACTTGACAGCTGCCATTTCAACCGGTCAAATGCTACTGTCAGATATGTCAGAAGATCGTTAGAACCGGATCAGCCGGTCACCATGAAGAAAGATTATATAAAGGCTTATTCCTTCAACAGAAGGTGATCATCATCAATTGATTGAAGCAATCATTGAAGTGAGAAACAACAAACAAGAAGAAGACCTTCAAGTGAAGATCTAAGAAGTTGGAGAGAGAAATCTCCTTCTAAGAAGATAGCTATTGAACCAGGCTGATAATAAAGTTTCAGATTGAGATCTGAATCTCAAGTCAGCAGTTGATTAAAGATCATCTGCATAGAGATACAACCCTACTGTGTTCTAATTCAAGAAGCTTTGAAGCAAGCCAAGGGAGGTTGATCTCTACAAAGTTCTTTCAAGAACTCATCAAGAAGCCAGTCAACTCATCTTTATCAATCAGAGTTGTGGTTATTAATCTTTGTACTCTTTATTTTCTGTAGGATCCTAAGGGATCTGAGTTGTAAGCCTATATTTATAAAGGCTGAGTGGTAGGGCTTGTGTGCCTGAGTGTAGGAGATATATTTCTCTGAGTGTAGGCCTTGTTGAAGGCTGAGTGTAGGCCTTGTTGAAGGCTGAGTGTAGGTGTTGGTGAAGATTGAGTGGTAGGGCTTTGTGCCTGAGTTGTAGGAGTGGGATCACTCTGAGTTGTAGGAACCTGTTTGGGGTTCTGAGTTGTAAGATCTGTGGATCTGAGGAGTAGTGGAGAAGTTAGGCCGAATCTAGTACACTACTAGATAGGCGAAGGGGGAAAGTGGATGTACCCAGACCTTGGGGAACCACTATAAAAGATGTGTGTACTCTGTGTGTGATTTATTCTGTGATCGCTGTGATATGTGCAAAATTGTTGTAGAGAATTGCTAAACAGGTCTAATAATTCAGTGTTTCTGCCATAAAAGTTAAAAAGATTAAGTGCACCCACTCACCCCCCTCTAGGTGTTTAGGCACTAGTTCTTTCAAGAATATAACGAGGCTCTTGAGCACCTTGACCTGAAGGAGAAGATCATCAAAGGATTTGAAGCCGAACTTGCGGTTGAAAGGAAACTTGTTGAGAGTTTCTCAAAGCCCAAAACAGTTCTTCCATTCGTTGCTGAATTCTCAGCAAAGGCCAAGGGAGCTGGACTAGGCCATGAAGAAGCTCCTAGTAAATCCTCTAGGAGAAACAAGAATCAACGGAAAAATAAGGCCGCCAAAAAGGCCTTAGCCGAAGAGAAAGGGAAAGCCCCTCAAAATCAGACTACATTCAAAAAGGTCATCTTTCCATCAAATGAGTTTGATTTTGACTCATCATACGGGCACTTTCCTAGGCCTACTTATGTAGAGCCAAAGTCCCGCTATCAAGGATGGGCTAGACCTCGAAACTTTGGCGAAAGTGTCTTTAAGGCACCTTATGAAGAAGTTATTCTTCAGAGCTATGACCCTTTCAATCATGGGCATAACTTCAAGAAGGCACCAAAGACAAAGCCTGTTGTAGAGAAGCCCATAAAGGAGAAGAAGCCATGTGATTGCCATCATCATGAGGCATCTTCCTCCACGAATGCTACCCCTGCTAGACCTAAGTTCCAAAAGGTCAAGCAGGAGATCTTGAGGCAAAGGTACAACAGATTTGACTGTTGGTGCCGTGGCAAGGTTGGTCACTTCGCCGTAGATTGCTGGTTCAATTCCAGAAATGCTGCAACCCCTCATGTCAGCAATATGAGAAAGACCGCTCATAATGTTAACACTCGTAGGGGGAGCACTCTAACCAGAGACCAAGGACCCAAACGTGTTTGGGTTCCTAAGGCAAATTGATTGTGATTGCAGGGATGTCCAAAGGCCAACAAAACGCCTATCTGGTACTTGGACAGCGGATGCTCTCGGCCTATGACCGGGACTAGAAGCCTCATTCAGAACTTTACCCCAGTCGTGAACGGACCAAAGGTCATCTTTAGAGGTTCAGACCGTTGAATTACTAGAGGCTATGGTATGATTACTAACGGCAATGTATCCTTCTCGGATGTGGCCTATGTCGAAGGATTGGAACACAATCTCATTAGCATAAGCCAACTCTGCAATAAAGGATACATAGTTGAGTTCCATGCTGACAAGTGCTTGATAAAATCCGTTGACAATATGGAAACGATTCTATCCGACACTCGAAGCAGGAATATTTTCTGTTTAAATTTCATCTGTATAGATTCCTCTACACCAGTGTGTCTTTTAGCAAAAGATAGTGCGTCTCTTGGTGACCAATGGCACAAGAGACTAGCACATATTAATTTCAAAACAATTAATAAACTATTTTCAATGAACTTAGTACGTGATGCCCCAAATGTCAAATGCATCAAAGACAGACCTCGTCATGCATGCGTAAAAGGCAAGCAAACAAGGGCTACCTTTAAAAGCATTATTGGCAAAGACTCTAACAGATGTCTCCATCTATTGCACATGGACTTGTTTGGTCCACTGCAGATTAGAATTTTGGGAGGTAAGGACTATACATTGGTAATTGTTGATGACTACTCGCGCTTTGCGTGGGTGTTCTTTCTGAAACACAAGTCAGATACCTTCGATATCTTTACCAATTTTGTCAGGCAAGTCCAGAATGAATACAACTGCTCCATAGTCAAAATCAGAAGTGACAACGGAACAGAGTTCAAATCTGGGGCCATGACAGAATTCTGTGAAAGCTTAGGTATCTTTCATGAGTTTTCCTCTCCTCGTACTCCACAACAAAACGGAGTGGCTGAGAGAAGGAACAAAACACTCATAGAGGCCTGCAGGACCATGTTGAGTGACGCTTCACTACCGAAGTACTTCTGGGATGAGGCCGTCAACACTGCATGCCACGTGCAAAATCGAGCACTCATAAACAAAGACCACAATAAGACACCTTACGAACTTCTGAAAGGCAGGAAACCAAGAATCTCTTACTTTAGAATCTTTGCATGTAAATGCTTCGTACTTAACAATGGTAAGTATCATACCACCAAGTTCAGCGAAAAGAGCTTTGAAGGTATTTTTGTAGGATATAGTAGGCATAGTAAGGCATATAGGAAATTAAATAGAAAAACCCTGGTGGTGGAAGAATCGATACATGTTGTATTTGATGAGACGAGCTTGCTGGAAAGCAATCCGTCTAGTGTGCTCACTGAAGATGCAGGTGAAAAGCTGAAAGAAACTAGCTTGGATGATCCGTCCGAAGACAAAGGCGAGCAGTTCATTAAGATCACCACTCCAACTCCCATTGGAGAGGCTGATGATCAAAATGAAGAAGTCATCCAGGATGAAGAAATCACTCCGGTGCTTGAAGATAATCCAAATGCAAGAACTCTAGAGCTCATACATCTGAAGGATCACCCCATGGACCAGATCATAGGAGATCCCCGGGATGGTGTCAGAACTCGGAGGGGTACAACTAATGAGAATCTTCATTTGAGTTTTCTCTCACAGGTTGAACCAAAGAAATTTAAGGAAGCAAACTCCGACGCATCATGGATAATGGCAATGGAAGAAGAGCTAAATCAGTTCAAGCGCTGCAATGTGTGGATGCTGGTTCCAAGACCCAAAGGAAAGAAATCATTGGAACAAAATGGGTCTACAGGAACAAGATGGATGAAGACGGAACTATCATAAAGAACAAGGCCAGACTCATCGCTAAAGGCTATCGTCAAGAAGAAGCAATCGACTTCGACCAGACATATGCTCCAGTGGCGAGGCAGGAGGAAATAAGGTTGTTCATAGCATATGCTGCTTTCAAAGGCTTCACCGTCTATCAGATGGACGTGAAGTCGGCCTTCTTGAATGGTAACATAAAGGAGGAAGTGTATATGGAACAACCTCCAGGTTTCGTTGATCCTAACTTTCCTGATCATGTCTATTTTCTGCACAAGGCCCTATATGGTCTGAAACAAGCTCCTAGAGCTTGGTATGAAACGCTGTCTACCTTTCTACTTGAGAACAAGTTCACAAGGGGAAAGATGAACAAGACATTATTTCTTAGGGAAATAAAAGGCAACATTTTGCTAGTACAAATCTATGTCGACGACATTATTTTTGGCTCTACAGATAACAACCTCTGCAAAAAGTTCTCAAAACTTATGCAAGGGAAGTATGAAATGAGCAGTATGGGCGAGCTGAAGTATTTCTTAGGGCTTCAGGTGAAACAATCTGAAGATAGAATTTTCATCTCACTGACCAAATTCACCAAAGAGCTAATTAAGAAATTCGGAATGGAGAACGCAACCTCTATGAGGACTCTAATGGGCTCAACTATGTCTCTGGACAAGGATGAAAAAGGGAAACCTTTTGATGAAACCAAGTACAGAAGCATAATTGGATCCTTGCTCTACCTTACTGCCAGTAGGCCTGACATAATGTTCTCAACATGTGTCTGTGCTAGATTTCAGGTGAACTCTAAGGAATATCATTACGCTGCTGCAAAGCGGATCCTGAGATACCTTAAAGGCACACCAAATCTTGGCTTATGGTTCCCAAGAAGTAATGACAACGAACTAATTGGATTTTCAGATGCAGATTTTGCAGGTAGCAAAGACGACCGGAAAAGCACCTCAGGGACTTGCCAATTCTTCGGAAGAAGGCTAATCTCCTGGAGTAGCAAGAAGCATAACTGTGTCGCAATCTCAACGACCGAGTCAGAGTATATCTCTGCAGGCAGCTATTGCGCACAGTTGCTATGGATAAAGAATCAGTTCGAGGACTACAACCTGCAGTTCAAGGATATTCCCTTATACTGTGACTCCTCCAGCGCAATTGCAATAGCCAACAATCCAGTCTCCCATAGCCGGACAAAACACATCGGGCTAAGGTACCACTTCATCCGGGAACATGTGGAGCATGGAGACATAGATTTCCAATATGTGCCTACAGATAGGCAAGTTGCAGATATCTTCACAAAGTCGCTGGACGAGACCAAGTTCTCATTCTTCAAGACAGAGCTTGGGATGCTCAACAAAGAGGATTAAAGAAGGCTGGATGACTGAGAAGCAAGTAATTGCAAGGGGTTAGTCAAAACCTACATTTTCTCAACTTTTTCATACTTCAACTCGAGAAGCATAAGACATACTCGAGTATGTGACTTCACCTACTCAAGTCACGGCAGACCTACTCGAGTACCAACTAACATACTCGAGTACTCTTCTCTACTTACTCGAGTATAAGAATGTGCCTACTCGAGTATCTACTGACCTACTCGAGTAAGTCACTTACCTACTTGAGTAAGTCACCTATCCACTCGAGTCTTTTTCTCCACCTACTCGAGTACTCTCTGCAGACCTACTCGAGTAACTCATGTCGACCTACTCAAGTAACTCACTTACCTACTCGAGTAGTCTATCTCTCTCTCGTGTACTGTTTCCCAGATTTTAAAAATTGTTCTATTCGCCACCCAAGGCTATATGCCGCTTCTTTCTTTAAATTAATTAGCGGTAATTTAAGAGTTATATATATATATATGAAATTCTGAAAACTCAAACCTACACGACATCATTTCTTTCTCTCGAGTACCCTCTGTCTCTTCGCCTACCCTGCCGACTCGACTACTCTCCTCAGCCGCTGTTGCAGAGCCTCCCTCTCTCACTTCTTCCAGTCAATCGCATCCATGGCGACTTCTTACAAGATCGGCGTCGGCTCCGAACTAGTCACCGTAGGTATTGCAGAGCTCTCCGATGATTTCCAAAACCTCCTCATCCTTCTCGACACCACTGGCCTCTCCTTCATTATCCAGGAACCCTGTCGCGTTTTGTTCCCCGAAGTTGCTGAATTCTTCTTCAATCTCAAGGTCAGAAGGAATGGGAAAGTACTAAAATCCAAAGTAAAGGGTTTGAAACTCAAGTTCACCAAGACCTCTGTCTCTCAACTTCTCCGTTTGCCGCTTGTCGATGAGGAAGATGAGTTAGATGATGAAGACTATGACCGAACAACCCTTTTCTGTGGCATTTCTCCTGATGCTCAGTATATTAAGAGGTCAGACATGAACGCTGAAGGAAAATTTCTAGTTGATATCATTGGCAAAATTCTACTGTGCAAGACTCACTCCATCAGAGACATTCCCTTATACTTCTTCGATATTATGCAAGCAATTATCTGCCGTAAGAAATACCAATTTGGTATGCAGATTTTGGACAAAATCAAGGACAGCATGAAATCCCCCAACTACGCCAGAATTATCTCCCTACTCCTCCATGCTACAAATCCTGAAGTCTTCAACTTCTCCAAAGGGACCCCACTTCACCACATTAAGAAGGTATCCATCTCTTCAATTCAGAGATGGGATCTCAAGCTCAAGAATTCTGCCCAAGCTGCAAAGGTTTCAGAAATTTCAGAAGTTCCAGCTGTAGAGTACAGGACTCCATCTCCCTCTCCGCATCATGTGGCCAGCTCCTCTGGTACACCAAGTGAGGGGGAGCCTGCTCCCTCTAGCCCAGTCAGGCAGCCCTCTCCTCAGCCAGATATTCCATCCCTACCTCATACTCCGCAGAGTCCAGCCACACCTTCAGATCAAGTACCTCAAGACACTCTTCTGTCCACAGCTGCTGCCATAGATGCTAAGATTGCAGAGCTCTTTGAAGAAGTGCTCCCTCCTCCTCCTCTATCTCCTCCAGCTCCAACCACTGAATGTCAGAAGGACTTCTCTCCAATACAGTCTCCTGCCCATTCTCCAGCCAGGACTCCAACACCTTCTCCACATCCTCCAGCAAACAAGCCAGACACCATTCTTATTTCTGATGAGCCTTCTCCTGAGCCAGCTGAGGCCCCTCTCAGAAATCTAGACTTCTCTCTTCCTCAGGCTACAGAAGAAGGGGTTGCTATCTCTCCTACCATCAGAGCTCACAGCTCTGTGACAATTGAAGAACTAGCTCCTTGGGTACCTCCTTCTCTCCCTACTGCTGCCCCCTCTACTGCTGCTGCTACAGTCTCCTCCTCCTCAGATTTGCTGCAACACATCACAATTCTTGTTCAAGAACAAAGACATCATTTTGACACCTCTCTAAAGGTGGTCACTGACAAGGTAACTGCTCTTGAGTCTGAGATGAGTAGAGGCTTTGCTTAAATTCAGCATAACACTGACAAGCTCAAGTACCTATTCCAACTTGGTGGCAAAGCCCTTGACCATACTATCATTAGTGTGGGCAATGTTATGGAACAAGGTGTCACCCTGACCAACAATCAGATGGAACTAGACAAGAGGAATGAAGCCAACAAGATGAAGATCTGCGAAGAAGCATGCCTTTTCAAAGATGATGCCATATCCCAGCTATCTGTTGAAATCAGAAAGGGGGAGGGTTTGATAAAAGAACTCAAAGAACAGGTAGAAAAATCTACTGCTCAGAAGACAGATGAATGGCAAGCTCATGTGAAGACCATTCATGCTGATGTGCTAGCCCAAATACAGAGTGTCAAATTTCACACATATGACACTGCTGTCTGGATGCATAATCAGATCCTGCCATATCTTACAGTTGACCCAAACATCATTCCCCATCATCTCAACCCTCTAGCTACAGATGTCACTTCCCCAGCTGTTCCTCCGCAACCCACCTTCTCTCCCAAGCCTGGAGACTCAGTTGCTCCTCCAGATACTTATGTTCTAGGCTGGGAAGAAGATCCTGCTGATATATTCCTTCAAGCTCCTCCAGAGATCAGAACCTCCAAGAAGAAAAGGAAGTATAGTGAAGGCCCCTCTGCTAGCAGGACTGCTCCTTCCAAAGCCACTGAACATGCTGAAGCCTGATCTCCAACCTCCAAGTCTCTAATTTTGGACACACTCAGGCTAGTTTTGGATCTAAATGAGAACATGAACATTCATTACAGTTCCCAGGAATGGGAGTTATATGAGAAATCTATGCTAAAAAGGAGGATCCATGACAGAGAGTTTGGGAGAAATAACCCTGCTGCTCCTCCAAGGCCTCCTAAATATTTCCCTAAGCCCTTCAGTTATCTAAGGAGACAGCAAGAAAAGATGGATAAGCAGCAATCCCAAGCCTAAACCTAAAAGATGTTGAGAGATTGAAATGACAAGCTGTAGACTTGATGTTTTTGGAGATTTACATATATACAATTCTTCATTCCTGTCTAATTATCCTTTTCATTGTCTACTGCTTACCTGCTCATGTTTTTCTACTTAGTTTCTTTTATGTCCATAATTCACCTTAGTGTAAAGGGTTTTGACTTCAACAAATAGGGGGAGATTGTTGGGTATTACATCCACATTAACCCAGATTTGATGAAGTCACCCTGGAACTAAGATGAATTAAGTTGTATTTGATGCTTGGTTTGAGCTATATGTTTGCAGGAATTTCACTGGGAAGTGTAGACCAATGTCAGCCCACAGTGGGTCACCAAACATAGGAACTGTGCAATGTAATCCCTCATTGCATATTCCAAGGTGTTGACTCATGTGTGGTCTCTCTATTGAGATACACTTCATATTCAAGCTATTGGACTATGGGAAATGAATTGGAAGTTGACTATTCTAGAAGAAACAGTTTTCCAACATCAAAAATTTCTCTAAGTCTTTTACTCAAGTAGGTCTATAACTACTCGAGTAGTTTGGGTATAATTTACTCGAGTAAAGGAACCTTGTACTCGAGTACTTAAGTGTATCTCTCGTGTAGCTAAGTCACCTACTCGAGTATACATAGTCATATACTCGAGAAGCATACTTATATACTCGAGTAGATTACTATTTATACCCGTGTATCAAAGAGTTCACTCATCAAAATTTTTCTAAGTCATGGACTCGAGTAAGTATACTCACATACTCGAGTAGATAGAATCATACTCGAGTAGTTCATTATACCTACTCGAGTAGATCATGTTTCACTCGTGTATCTTGAATTTTTTTCCCTCTCCAGAATTTTCTAAGTCTTTTACTCGAGTAGAACTTTCACCTACTCGAGTAGATTACTTCCTCTCGAGTAGTTTAGTTCAACTACTCGAGTAGCTCTTGCTGACATCTTCAGAATTTATTCCAAGTATCCCACTCGAGTAGTACTTCATGTACTCGCGTAGTTTATGAAATATACTCGAGTAGTTTTTACAGTACTCGAGTAGATCCTTTATGTACCCGAGTATGGTCTCCTTCATGTACTCAAGTAGTTATTCAACTACTCGAGTAGCTATTCACCTACTCATGTATATGGCTAAACCTTCTCTGAAATTTCGCTAAGTCCTTTTTCTGACGGGAATTTGAAATCACGCGACATGATTAGTCCACGTGTACATCATTATGACCGATTATGACCGTTAGTCTCTTCTATATAAGGTCTTATCAGAAAATGACAAACCCTAAGTATTCTCCAAGGTTTCTTGTCATTTTATTTCTAGAAATATTCTTCAGCCGACTCCTCAATTTTTGCAAAACGGAAGCCGCCGCCGCCGCCTTCTTCTCCGGCCAAAGCTTCTACTTTCAGAGGACTATTCTGAAGAAAGTTACAGATCGAGATCGACTTTGCTGATCATATTCTCTCTCGATTTCTGTAAAAGCGAGTAAATCCAGATCGAAGCCGAGAACTTCTTCACCGATTTCTGAAAGTGCTACAAAATTGAAAAGAAGAAGATCCTGGCCGTTTCATTCAGATCTGAGTGATTTACTGTTTGTATTCTTGTAAACCTCATTTTATTCTTGTAGGAGAAATCTTCTCCGAGTGTAGGAGTTTTTCACTCCGAGTTTGTAGGAAGTGTTATCTTCCGAGGTGTAGATCCCTTTGTTTGGATCGAGTTTGTAGGAACTTTGTTCCGAGGGTAGGATCGATTTTTGATCCGAGATAGTGGAGTAGCCGAGTCTAGTGGATTGCTAGATCGGTGAGGGAAAGTGGATATACCCAAGGTTGGGGAACCACTATAAATCTTGTGTCGTCTGTGATATTGGTAGATAGTTCTGTGCTGTGCTCTAACTATTTTTTTTATTCCGCAAAAGACGCACAACTCACCTATTCACCCCCCCTCTAGGTGATTTAGGTTGACAACCATTTTCTTTCAGGAGGCCCCAGCAGGGTCGCCCCCGGGGCCAAGGAGGAGGCTACCAGGGAAGAGATAACTTATGGGAACCCAGGAGGTTCGACCAACCGGCGTGGAGGCAGGAGCCAAGAGGTCATGTCCCACCGCCACAAGAGGCCATGGAGGCGGGCAGAGGAAGAGGAGAGAGGAAAGGAATTCGAGGAGCTAGGAGAAGAGGAGGAGGAGAAGGAAGAAGGGGTAGGGTGGCGTTGCTCTTTTTTGACTTCCACCAGGAGGAGGGTCACGCAACGGCCACCTGCCCTGAGTTCTTGGAGATGAGGGAAGCAAGAGGAGCAGGGAGGCAGGATTCGCCGTTTAGGATCGTGGAAGTACAGCAGTGGGAGATGGAGGACAGGTGTGAAGATCGAGTAGACGTGGGAACCCATGGAGGAATCGGGGTGATCCACGGAGGAGTGGGGATCGAGGCAACTCGTAAGGGGAGCCTTCAAACCATGTACCGAAGAGGGGTCGCCTCTACCTCCCAGGCTCCCCCACCGGAAGAAAAGATCACCTTCTCGTCAGCAGACATGCCAGACTACGAAGATCCGTTCTGTGATGCCCTGGTGATCCAGACGGCGGTGGAGAATTTCACAGTCTCGAGGATACTGGTGGATAACGGGAGCTCGGTAAATGTATCTTCAAGAAGGCCTTCGATGAGATGAGGGTTGAGGGGAAAAGGATCTTGGCTTCGGATGGACTGCTGTTCGGATTCTCTGGAGAGAGGAAGGAAGTGGAAGGGGGAGTAGGGCTGTACGTGAAGTTGGGGGGCGTGTCACAGAACTGCAGGTTCGTGATCGTAGACGCCCCAAGTAGCTATAACGCCATCTTTGGGCGCCCCCTCATCAGCGCCTTTCGTTGTGTCCCCTCCCCGTTTCATCAATACCTCAAGTTCAACAATGGAGGGGTGCAGGTTAGGGTCAGGGGGGACCCAAAGGTTGCAAGATAGTGCTATGTTACAGCAGTCAACACCATATCTTGGATGACAGAGGCGGAGGAATTGGAGAAGGAGATGGCGGCGCATGAAGAGGTTGTCGGAGAAGAGGAGGTGAGCCTAGAGGAGGCGAGTGAGGTAGCTAAAGAGGAAGTTAGAGGGGAGGAGATTGAGGAGGAGCAACAGGGAGGAGATGTGTGAGAAGGTATAGAGGGACGAAGAGCAGGAGAGCCCGGAGGGGGAGATGGAGGTAGAAGAGCAAGAAGCAGGAGGAGCTGAGGGAGAGGCCCAGAGGGGCGTGGAAGTCGAGCAGCAGCAGGAGGGGCTGGAGGAGGCAATGGAGATCGAGGAGGAGGTAGGAAGGGAGGAGCTGGAGATGGAGGAGGAAGCAAAGGTCGGCTGGGAACAGTCGCGGCTGGAGCCGGCCGAAGAAGTAGTGGAGATGGAGGTCTTCACCAGCGCAGGACAGCTGCAGAGGGTGCGGGTCAGCGGGGGCTTGAGTCCCGAAGCCCGGGAATGAGTGCGGTCCTGCATTCATAGCAACATCGACATCTTCGCTTGGAGCGCGGCAGACATGTCGGGCATCGACGCGGACGTGGCCTGCCACTACCTGAACCTGGACCCCCGCACTCGCCACATACGCCAAAAGATGAGAGTCATCGCCACCAAGCTAGAGGAGCCCATCTGCGAAGAGGTCAGGAAGCTCCTGGAGGCCGGTTTCATCTCGGAGATCCAGTACCCAGGATGGATCTCCAATGTGGTAATGGTTAAAAAATGCGGTGGTAAATGGAGAATGTGTATCGATTTCTCTTTGTTAAAAAAATCATGCCCTAAGGGTTGCTACCCCTGCCTCGGATCGACGCGCGGGTTGATTCAGCCTTCGGTTTTTCTATCATGAGCTTTTTGGATGCTTTTTCAGGTTATCACCGATCTGGATGCACCCTCCCGATGTCAAGGATGTTTCCTTCATCACGATGGAGGGATGCTTCAGTTATAAAATGATGCCCTTTCGGTTGAAGAACGCTGGGGCTACATACTAACGCATGATGGATGGGGTCTTCCGGGATCAAAGGGGAAGAAACTTGGAGGTCTATGTTGACGACCTAATGATCAAGAGCAAGTGCGTGGATTCACACCTGAAGGATCTAGAAGAGACGTTCGACACCCTGAGGAGGTACAAGATGAGGCTGAACCCCTTGAAGTGTGTCTTCGGGGCCAGCCGCGGGAAGTTACTTGGGCATCTCTTGACTCCGGCAGGGGTGGAGCCTAACCCAGACAAGGTAAAGGCCATCCTGGATTTGGAATCGCCTCGCGATGCCAAGGAGGTCCAGCGCTTGACAGAAAAGCTGGCTGGGCTGAGCAGGTTCCTCTCCAGGTCAGGAGACAAGTGTTCTTCATTCTTCAAGGTGCTGCGAGGGAGCCAAAGGTTTGAGTGGACTGCCGAGTGCGAAGAAGCCTTCCAAGGGCTGAAGAGGAAGCTCTCTCGGTCTCCTCTGCTCCAGAGCCCAAAGGAAGTGGAGGACCTGACCTTGTACCTGGGAGTAGGAGCGGAGGCAGTGAGCTCCATCCTAGTAAGGGAAGAAGAAAAGAAGCAACTGCCGATCTACTACGTCAGCCAGATCTTGAAGAAGGCGGAGCTCCGCTACCCCATCCTCGAAAAGCTGGCTTACGCTAATCATCTCTGCAAGGAAACTCCGGCCGTATTTTCAAGCACATTCGATTAGGGTGGTAACCGACCATCCTCTTCACAAGATCTTTGAAGGGGTAGAGCACTCGGGAAGACTTGTCAAGTGGTCCATTGAACTAAGCGAGTTCGGCATCTCTTTTGTTCCGAGACTGACCATCAAGGCGCAAGCGGTGGCGTACTTTCTGGCAGATTATGTTGTTGAAGTCGAGGAGGGAGAGCAGTAGCCACAGGAAGTGTGGAAATGATGGTTGATGGGGCCTCGGGAAAACATTCCCTCGGGGGAGGAGTGGTGTTGATAAGCCCCCAGGGAGTCGCGATAGAGCAGGCGGTGGCTTACCATTTTTCGGTGACGAATAACCAAGCAGAGTATGAGGACGTGATCGCCGGCCTTCGCTTGGCAAAGGAGCTTGAGATTCAGGATGTGGAGGCCTTCACCGACTCAATGGTAGTAGCGTCGTAGATCCGAGGAGAGTTTGAAGCTCGGGAACCTACCCTCATAAAATACCTATCCAAAGTAAGGGCTATCATCGGTGGGTTCCGGTCATTCTCAATCCAGCATGTCCCCAGGGAGGAGAGCACGGTCGCCGATCGATTGGCAAAGTTTGGACCCTGGGGAGGAGGGACCCTGACTGAACTTTTTCGGCCAGCCATTGAGGAAGGGGAGTTGATGGAAGTAGGTCGGCGATCCTCGTGGGTGGACCCGTTGGTAACCTTCCTGACCACAGGCAAGCTGACAGAGGAGGTTAAAGATGCAAAGAGCTTCAGGCGCAAGGCAGCTCACTACCTGATGATAGAAGGGGGGTTGCATCGTAAGATGTTTTCAGGGCTCCTCACTAGATGTGTGACCAAAGAAGAGATCTCAAGGATCTTGGGAGAGGTACACTCGGGCGAGTGCGACAGTCATTCTGGAGGTAGGATGCTGGAGGCAAGGGTGGTCAGGTAGGGATACTTCTGGCCCACCCTGAGGAAGGATACTGCAGAGTTTGCAGGGAGGTGTCAAAAGTGCCAGCTCTGCGCCCCCCTTCAGCTCTTGGAAGCTCAAAGACTCCGAAGCATCACAGCACCGTGGCCGTTCGCCATCTGAGGGATGGATTTAGTTAGGCGTTTTCCTCAGGCTAGTGGACAGAGGAGGTTCCTCTTGGTCATGGTCGATTATTTCTCAAAGTGGCTGGAGGTTAAGGCCTTGGCCAAGGTCACCTCGCAGGTCATTAGGAACTTCATCTGGGTGGAGATCATATGCATACACGGGCTGCCTCAAGCGATAGTGACAGATAACGGTCCCCAGTTTGCCAGTGTAGAGTTCATCAGCTTCTGTGCCCAACTGGGGATAGACCACAGATTTGCCTCTGTCCACCACCCCCGAAGCAACGGCCAGGTTGAAGCGGCGAACAAGATTATTGTGAACCCGCTCAAAAAGAAAGTGGAAAAGTTAAAGGGAAATTGGGTGGAGCAGCTCCCCTCGGTCCTGTGGGCCTTGCGAACGACCCCGAACACGGCCACCGGTGAGACCCCCTTCAAGCTTTCTCACGGGTGTGAGGCGGTCCTACCAGTGGTGTTCGAGGTTCGGTCCCCGCGGGTCACAGCCACAGGAGAAGGAGATGAGACTTGGAGGTTGGAGAATGAGGAGGGGTTACGCCTCTCGCTAGACATGGTGGAAGAGTTGCGGGATGTGGAAGCTATCAGACAAGAAGAGATCAAGCGGAGGATGGCCAAGTATTTTGATAAGCATGTCAGGGTCAAGCAATTTACTGAAGGAGATTTGGTGCTGAGAAAGTTTGATGCGGCAGGAAGGTCGGCTCCCGTGGTCAAGCTCAACCCGAACTGGAAAGGATCGTACATAGTGAACGAAGTCCTTGGAACAGGAGGTTACTACCTCCAGGACATGGAAGGAAGAGTCCTAAGCTACACCTGGAGCGGCGATGACCTGAAACGCTTCTACCCATGAAATGGGGAGAATGTAATTATGTATCCAAAATTAAGCTTATTATACTGCATCAGTTGACTTGATTTTCTCTTGCCTACTGTGAAATATTTATAATAGGGCGTGATTATATGTGTTGTAACACCCCGAGCTCAGCTCGGCCCCAGGTATACCCGCTGCGCAGGCTCTCATCTAGCTAGCAGGTCCGAAGGCTCGCATGTGGGGGATTGGTTTGGTTTGAAAACTTCATCGGCACCCCAAGCTCGGCTCGGCCCCAGGTAGACCCGCTGTGCAGGCTCTCATCTAGCTGGCAGGTCCGAAGGCTCGCCTGTGGGGGATAGGTTTGGTCTGAGGAAAGTTCATTGACACCCAGAGCTCCACTCGGCCCCAGGTAGACCCGCTGCGCAGGCTCTCATCTAGCTGGCAGGTCTAAAGGCTTGCTTGTGGGGGATAGGTTTGGTTTGAGAAAACTTCATCGGCACCCCGAGCTCGGTTCGGCCCAAGGTAGACCCGCTGCGCAGGCTCTCATCTAGCTGGCAGGTCCGAAGGCTCGCCTGTGGGGGATAGGTTTGTTTTGAAAACTTCATCGGCACCCCAAGCTCGGCTCGGCCCCAGGTAGACCCGCTGCGCAGGCTCTCATCTAGCTGGCAGGTCCGAAGGCTCTCCTCTGGGGAATAGGTTTGGTATGAGGAAAGTTCATCGGCACCCCGAGCTCGGCTCGACCACAAGTAGACCCGCTGCGCAGGCTCTCATCTAGCTGGAAGGTCCGAAGGCTCGCATGTGGGGGATAGGTTTGGTTTGAAAACTTCATCGGCACCCCGAGCTCGGCTCGGCCCCAAGTAGACCTGCTGCGCAGGCTCTCATATAGCGTGCAGGTCCGAAGGCTCGCCTGTGGGGGATAGGTTTGGTTTGAGAAAACTCTATCGGCACCCCGAGCTCGGCTCGGCCCCAGGTAGACCAGCTGCGCAGGCTCTCGTCTAGCTGGCAGGTCCGAAGGCTCACCTCTGGGGGATAGGTTTGGTCTGAGGAGACTTCATCGGCACCCCGAGCTCCGCTCGACCCCAGGTATACCCGCTGTGCAGGCTCTCATCTAGCTGGCAGGTTCGAAGGCTCGCATGTGGGGGATAGGTTTGGTTTGAGAGAACTCCATCGGCACCCCGAGCTCGGCTCGGCCCCAGGTAGACCCGCTGCGTAGGCTCTCATCTAGCTGGAAGGTCCGAAGGTTCGCCTGTGGGGGATAGGTTTGGTTTGAGAGAACTCTATCGGCACCCCGAGCTTGGCTCGGCCCCAGGTAAACCCGCTGCGCAGGCTCTCATCAAGCTGGCAGGTCCGAAGGCTCGCCTGTGGGGGATAGGTTTGGTTTGAAAACTTCATCGGCACCCCGAGCTCGGCTCGACCCCAGGTAGACCCGCTCCGCAGGCTCTCATCTAGCGGGCATGTCCGGAGGCTTGCCTATGAGGGATAGGTTTGGTTTGAAAACTTCATCGGCACCTCGAGCCCGGCTTGGCCCCAGGTAGACCCGCTGCACAGGCTCTCATCTTGCTGGCAGGTCCGAAGGCTCGCCTATGGGGGATAAGTTTGGTTTGAGAGAACTTCATCGGCATCCCGAGCTCGGCTCGACCCCAGGTAGACCCGCTGCGCAGGCTCTCGTTAGCAGGCAGGCCCGAAGGCTCGCCTGGGGGAGGGAAGTTTTTGATCCTAGGAGATGCTCCGACTCGGATGCTCTAAGCAGGGGAAGAAACGCACCCGAAAGGCGGAATGAAAAGAGGTAAGACCCCTTCAGGCAGGAGAGGCCTCGACGAGAGAAGATCTCAGTAGTGAAGTCCCCGCCTAGGAGATCTTGCCGAAGGAATCTCTCGGCGAGAAGGATCCTGACAGGATCCATTGTCAGACAGTGGGAAGAGCTAGACGAAAGCTTCGAACAGTTCGCGCAAGCTAAAGGGGGATGGCCTCGCCTTAAAGGGCCTACGAGCCATGTTCCCGGCAGACGGTTTTTGGCAGAACGCGGAAACGAAACGTCTAAGCCTTGGGCTCTTTCGACAGGTTCCCGCCTATCCATCTCTAAGGGAGACTACCCTAGGGAGACCAAGGGCCTCGACAGAAGCATGCTTAAGAACCACTCGGCCACAACAGTTGTATCAAACACTTGCAATAAAAGAAACATTTACGAAACATTTACAATGCATTTACTCAAGGTGATTACAAGTCTAGAGCGTCTCGCTCTTTACAACCAAAAGAAAAAGAAAAGAGGGGCCCCTCAGGGAAACGCGTTGTACCCCTCCGAGCTCTCGCTTGAGCTATCGTTGGAGCTCTCGCCTGAGCTCTCCCCGGATGTCTCGCCACCCGCGGCAGGGGATTTCGGGAAATCCGAAGGAGGGGAATCGGGCGCTCCTGGGGGCTTCGGGACAGGCTCAAAGAGCCAGGGGACGAGCTGATGAGCGGTAATGGTCTTGCCTCTCCCGCCCAAGCCGCCTACACCCCGCAGCGTCTCCAGGGTCAGCTTGACTGTAGCTTGCGCATTGGCCTGGAGGAGCTTGTTGATGTCATAGATGGAATAGTAGCAGCTCTTCAACCTTTCGTCTAGTGGAGGAGGGGGCGCATTTGCCTCCAGGTGCATGAGCTGGTCCCTCAGCAGGACGTTCTCGTATCGCGCCTGGGCTAGCTCCGTGTGAAGCACCACAGCCTGAGCGTAATATTGTATAGCGAGAGGTTAGCATGAAAAGAATGAAGTTGAAATCGGCAGTAGCGAGAGCGAATGTCGTGAAAGGTCTCTCATACCTCTTCTTCCCGACGCAAGGACAGCTGTTTCTAGGCGTCTACCAGCTCTTTCTTCAAGGCAGTTGCCTGAGCCACCGCCTCCACCCAGGCCTTGAACATGTCCTTGAAGTTGCGGTCGATGGTGATACTCCGACGTACGCACATGTGTGCAACCTCGATCCCGCGCATCAGGGCCCGGGTGGAGTCATAGGCCAGGAGCCTGGTGGTCATCTTGTCATAGATGTTGGCGTTCTCCCGGCTGTAGAGGTCGTAGCCCAAGGATAAGGCCTCACTGGTGACCTCATCTCGCTCCACCCAACTGGGTAGAAGAGATGAGATTGAGACCCTATTGGTGTCAGGGTCCCACTGAAGCAGCGGCTTGTTTTCCGCATCCAGGCACCTCGTGCCGAGACCAAAATTATGGTGACCCCGCAGCACCTCTCCAGGCGGAGACTGAGCGGAGGTCTCGACGGAGGCTCCCTCGCCATCTACTCCACCGGGGGTCAGGGGGTTCTCGGCAGGTGCCTTGGGGCCACCCCTGGTAGCCGTGATCTCGCTGGAGGCCTGCAAGATCTCTTCAAAAGAGCGGCCTGCAGCGAGAGGTTGGGAGGGCGGCACCGCAACGGCTTTACCCTTCTCAGCAGCGGTTATTTTGGGCCTCTTGAGCGGTGGGGGCAGAGGGGCGCCGGTTTTTCGCTTCCCGGTGCCAGTCGAAGGAAGCGGGGTCGGCTCGTCCCGGCAAGCTTGAGCCGCGGCCTTTGCGAGAGCCAACGGGTCTCTCACAGATTGGCTCTCGGCAGCATGAGCCTCGTCAATAGGTTTTTGCAGGGGGATCTCGCGCACTCCTGTGGAAGCGATAACACTCAGTTCTAATCTTAAAAAGAAGGGGAGGAATAGCAAGACAAAGGCGAGACCGTACCTTCGCCCGGAGGCACGGGGAGGAGTGAATCGACGCCCCGCCGGAGGAATTGGACGTCGAAATCATTGGTGCCGAAGAACTCAAGGAGGGCGCTCTCGTGCGAGCCCAAGGAGGTAGGCTTATAAGCGGCGTCCTCGTATTGAATGGGCGTGAGAGGCACGTTCCCGAAATCGCCGGAAACGAAGACGAACTTCTCGCCCCAGTGGTGGTGCTTGTTGGCGAGACCGGTGGTCTTGAGCAGATGCTCTGAAAATAAGACCACCCCTCCCTTAGCGCGGAAGGTGAACAACTTCCGGAAGATAGGGAGGCTGAACTCGATCCTCTCGGATCGTATGTAACAGATGAAGGCCAACAGGATCGCGAACGAGTTTGGATTCAACTGCGCGGGAAGCACTCCATAGTACTGGAGGGCCTGGCACATCTCGGGCCAAAGGGGGGGGCGGAAGCCCACCTAAAAGTGCTCAAGGGGGATGGCGAGCTCCCCCTCCCCCACACTGTTTACCTTGCATGGTTGCCGGGATTTCACGTGGTGAAGCCGGCGGGAACGTAACGAGTCGGGGTCAATTGGAACTCCTCCATGGTCAGGCTGCAAGAGGGGAACAGATGCTTCTGGAAGGCTTCCGCGCAATTCGAACGTCCCTCGCTTCCGCCCGGCATCGTGCTTGAGAGGTTGAAGGCGAGGTCTTCAGAAGAGAGGCGAGAGCGAGAACTGAGCTAGAGCGGGAGGAGGCGCCGAAGCAAGCGGAAGCTTTCGGTAAACCGCGAGAGCAATAAGAGAAAAGACACGAGATTCGGATCGAAGAAATAAACATGGTAGGTGGACTTCTCTATTTATAGAAAACCATGATCAT
Source organism: Platanthera guangdongensis (assembly GCA_039583875.1). Taxonomy (NCBI): domain Eukaryota; kingdom Viridiplantae; phylum Streptophyta; class Magnoliopsida; order Asparagales; family Orchidaceae; genus Platanthera; species Platanthera guangdongensis. The sequence goes on from CM077151.1 coordinate 101,769,131, forward strand.
CATGACTATTTACAAAAAGGCGGTGGGGGTACAGCCATCACGCCCTAAGTCGGCGGCGCCTCGGTTCCCGCCCAAGATTGACAACGACTGACAAATCTGATTAGCGCAAACGTTTTTGAGATAACGCGCGACAAGTAAAACAAGCGGAAGCGGGGTTACTCTCGCCGAGCGAGAGCGGAATAAATAATAATAATAATAATAATGAGTCAGGAGTTACTCTCACCGAGCGAGAGCTGAATAAAGGGTAATAATAATAGCAAAGTTAGTTACAGACTGTTGAAAATAACAAGGTACATTGAGGAAGGGGAAGGCCGGGGGCAAGAAAGGGCTAGATCTCGCGAATCAATAGGGTTCCCACTGCCATCGTCCTCGTTCACACTGCCTAGTCTTCGGTGGTGCCTGCGGGTTGAAATAGGACGACAAGACGGTGCATCCTAGCTTGATCCGGCGAGACAGGTCTCGGATCCGCGCGATGCACCTTTCAGGAGATGACCCTGTGGTAGGCCCACCTGACCGATCCGTCCCGCCTATGAAGTAGACTCGCTCCAGAGCATCCAGCCTCTTCTCCACTGATTGGCGGAACTCTCTCGCTGCGGAGTCATGGGCCCACTCTCGCCATATAAGCTTCGACAGGACGGCGACAACCCTCTTCCACCGCCTTTTGGCGCTCCCGGCACTGGTGAAGATTTCCTCCATCTCATCAGATGAAGGGAAGGGGGAGCTCTCTCCATCCTCCTCCTCTTTGTCATCGTCGTCTTCTTCATCTTCATCCTATGCGTCAGCTCCCTACCACGAGCCCAGATCCCCTGACAAAAGAATTCCACGGTCATGGCGAGAACTAAGCGACAATTGTGATAAGCATACCGCATACCTGCAGTATGGCGAGAACCACCGGCCGACGGCAGGCGCGAAGGCCAAGCCCCCCCTAGTTCCAAAGAGGAGGTGGATCGGCTTTCCTTTTCCAGGAGGAAAGATTTTGCGAGTGGTGATCCCGGCTTGGCCGGAAGCAGGGGGGAGTTATCCTCTCCCGCGGGATGGCTGGCATCCTGGGGAGCTACGGAAGATTCGACAGCCATTCCTCCCACCGGTAGGGAGGAATAAACCGCAGGTGCAGGCCGATTAGCAACCCTTACTTCATTCTCATGGGTAGCGAGACCCGGTTGGGCGGAAGCTGGTGCTGCGGGAAGACAATTCAGCAATCTGAGACTTGAGTTAAGAGTGAGAGTGGAAAAGATACCTGCAGTTCTCGGGGAGTTAGGCGAAGGAGCGACCTCCGAGACCTGCGGTTGGTTCTCAGGAGGACGGGATGATGAGTCCAAGGGCTCCCGCGGGGGCCTGACGTCGTCATGGACCGTTTCCTGCGAGAAGTATCGCGTCAGCTACAAATCCTCCAGCGTAAATAGCTAGTGGTTTTAATGACTAGCGAGTCGAGAGACATACCTTCTGTGGAGCGGGATCATCCGCGTGGCTTGGGGTCGGGGTAGGCGAGCTCCTGTTCTCGTGAGGAAGGTCTCGCTGGACCACCTTCGCCTTCTTCTTTTTCTTCTTTGGCTAAGAAGGCTCACTGACGACTTTCTCGCCAGCCAGGGGGCAACCAAGGCGCAGTTAGCCTTGGCTCGCGCCTGTGCCGCATCGATACTGTCTTGAAGATCCTGCGAAAGCGGTTTGTCAATGCGCTTGGAACGCATCGCGAGAGGAAGCAGACCTCAGGCGAGGAATGACGATTCGAGGGCAGATTTATGACCGTCTATCTGCACATATATATAGCCACGATACGGCCCACCAAAAGATTCCCTGATGTTGACACGTGCTCAACGAATATCCACGGGTTGGATGTGTCTTTTCGAGCGCAGAGCAAGCTCAAAAAGAGCGGGGATTGTGTACAACCCCATATTCGCTGAGTCAAACCAAGAGACACAAACGGTCAAATGGCTAGCTAGAGAGGTTCCCGCCCTAAAGAAGTTCTCGCCCATAAGTGGGCGGGAATGCTTTCGCTTGCGCCAAGCTCCTGTCTTGGAGGAGCTCTCTCCTGTAAGCAGGCGAGACCGCTTGCGTCGGGCTCTGGATAGAAGGCTCTAGGCTCAGAGTTCTCGCCGAGTGGGGCCCACGGCCCTAGGTTAAATGACCTAATTACCCTCAGGATAAACAACGGGATTTGGCTATTGGCAGATCAACTAAGGGTATTTTAGTAATCTCAGGTCAGCAAAAGGCTATAAATAGACTCATATGGGCTGCTTAGAAGGCAAGCTTTCATAATATTCGAATTTCCAGTGCTTTCTAAGGAGCTCCTAACCCAGCTTTTAGATTTGGAGGGGAAGCTCTCAGAGATCTTCCGGGTGTGAGGTGGGACCTCCCTGCCGAGGCTTTGGGTCAGTCTTAGGTCCTTTGAATCTAGTCGAGTGTTGAGGCTTGAGAGAAGTAGGTGTTGGCTGCACCCCTGTTTTGAACTCCCGTTGAGGTCATTTTTGGCTTCAACAAGTGTATATATGAAATCCTTCCTTCCCAGATGGAAGTGCAAGGACGGGGGAAGAGGTGAGCCGGTTCTTTAACTCCTGAAACGATGACTCGCACCTTTCGGTCCACACAAATGTTGCTTCCTTCTTCGTCAATGTCGTGAGGAGAAGTGCTATCCTCGAAAACCCCTCCACAAACTTGCGATAATATCCTGCGAACCCCAGGAAACTGCGTATATCCGATGCTGACTTTGGCCGCGGCCAATCACACACTGCCTGTACTTTGGCCGGACCTACGACCAACCTGGCTCCACTGACAATGTGTCCCAGAAATTCCACCTCTTGTAGCCAGAACTGGCACTTGCAAAACTTCGCATACAACTGGTTCTCCCTCAATCTCTCCAGTACCTGTGCCAAATGCTGCATCTATCCAAGTAAGGCTCGAAAAAACGGTTCATCAGACTCATGAATGCGAAAGGTGCATTCGTGAGACCGAAAGGCATCACCGTTGGCTCGTACAGTCCATAGCGGGAACTGAATGATGTATTTGGAATGTCTTCCTCCTAAATCCGCAGATGATAATACCCTGATCGTAAGTCCAGCTTGGAGAACCAGAAGGCTTCCTGGAGCTGATCAAATAGCTCATCGATCCGGGGCAATGGGTAAGTGTTCCGGACTATCAGCCGATTCAGCTCTCGATAGTCGATGCAGAGCCGCAACGACCAATCCTTCTTCTTGAAAAACAATACTGGTGCTCCCCAGGGTGATAAGCTGGGTCGAACAAAGCCTGACTCTACTAACTCCTGTAGCTAGGTCCTAAACTCTGCTAGCTCCTTTAGAGCCTGATGAGACCACTTTATATACCTATTTTCGGACTCATTTGGGCTAGCTTTCACGCAGTTGCACTTCACTTTTAGTTCTTTATCGTTCCAATTTCTTCTAATCTTTATTTCCATAGGAAGTGCACATTTATGCCCGTGGTTGTGTATTTTGTTATTTTTATAGTTTGTACTCTCTTTTGTGATTGTCTGGAATGTCTGCACAGATTAGGGATTTGTTTTTCCTATCGGTACAGGGGTCGTGTGCGTGTTCCGGGATGGTTGTGAAACAGGAATACTGCGCACGATCATGGGATATAATGTGCACGACCACTGGTCGTGCGCCCCTGATCGTGCACACTACTCTATGTTTTCCTGAATCAGCCTGGGGTAAGCGCACGACCACTGGACATAATGCGCACAACCACCGGTCGTGCGCCACTGATCGTGTGCATTGATTCCTCTTTTCTGGAGTCCTGTCTGGGGTAATCGCACGATCATTGGACTTAGTGCGCACGACCACTGGTCGTGTGCCACTACTTGTGCGCGTTATCCCAGTTCTTCTTCCTGATCTTCCATGCTAGTGCGCACGAGCACAGGACATAGTGCGCACGACCACTGGTCGTGCGCCTGTGATCGTGCGCATTGTTCATTTCTGCTTTGTATAAATAGTGCAGGTCTCGCCCTAATTCAGGAGAGGATCCGGAGCTCGACATTTCTCTGCCGTTTTCCGCCTTCTCCGCCGTTCCCCTTCATCTTCCACCCTAGGGAGGTGCTCCGGGCAAGCTTTCACCGCCAAATCCAAGCCGGAGCTTCCTCTCGGCCTTCTCCTTCGTCCGTGAGCTTCAAGTAGGGTTTGACGCCATAGCCATCAAGCAAAGGAAAGCTAGCAAACTTCGTCCGCCATCGTGAGACGAAGAAGACGGGCCATTGGAAGGTGGTGGCAGCACTTCTCTACCCCAGACGCTGTTGAGGACCGAGCTTGGACGCGGAATGACAACCCGACGATTCAAACCGTGAATCCTTAGCAAGACTTCGGATTCGGTCGATCTCTTGACTTGTTCTTGCTTTATTGTTGAATATTGGTGTTTTAAATCTATTTATATTGATGAAGTGCACTTTGGTTGTTTATGTTATGCGTTTCATGTATATGTGATTCCTATTTCATTTTACTGCTTAAGATGCTAGAGTTGTGCCATATTCCATCCACATCCATCCACCCTTGCCGCACTAGCAATTGCTAGTGGCGTGCGTAGCGAAGAGGTGCTTTCGACCCTCATTCCGCCATTCTAACCACCTCATCCGCAAGCCTACTCGCCCATCCGCCTAGTGATTCGGTGCATAGCGGCCCGACTAGTCTTCCATCCCGCCTGGCGAAGCATCGCATAGCAGCGTTGCATAGGAGTAGTTGTTAGATTTTTACTTTCTTTTTATCACAAACATCAAAACCCCCCCTTAGTTAGCTCCGACCTGAGGACTTCAATCTCAAGTCCTCCTCAAAATTAACTCCACCTTACTGTGTTCCTTGTGAGATCGATACTTGGGAAAACACCCATTTTATATTACTTGTGCGACCGGTTCACTGCCGTGATCTTACGCATCATGTTTTTGGCGTCGTTGCCGGGGAACACAGTCGTGTGAGTTTTTGGAGAGGGAGGTAATAGATTGAAGCCATTTTCCATTTGTGCATATCATTTTTTTATTTATTTGCTTTGGTTATTAGAATTTTTATTTTGCTTATTTCTTTTTACCCTTTTCTGATTTTTGATGTAGATAGTAGATCCGTGCTATTTTCATTTTAGCTGTGCAACACTTTTTCAGCAATTATTTTTGTTCGTGATGGATCCTGATGCTGAGTGCCGTATCCTTGACACTTTGCGCCGATCCATCGATGCCATTGCTGTTCTGAATGCCGAGCATTGCATTCGGTGTTTGTTATGTCAAGGTGTGGGCCACATGTTGAAGGATTGCCCTCGTTTGTGCAAGCCTTCTCCCTCTGAGTGCGTGTGCACAACAACCTCCCATTCGCGGAAGACTGTTGTGGACAGGCCTAGCAGGGTGTTGCCTGGCCCATACACTAACATAACGCACTTTGCCCTTTCTTTACCCATTTAGATTACTGAAGAATCTCTGGCCGCATACAGCTCTTTCATGGGTCTCTCGATCCCTTTTTACGAGCTTCCCTTGAGTGATGATGATCACTCTGGTGTTAGCCAACAAAAAGAGGAGGAGGAACTCATGGGCGCTCCTGTATGGGACGATGAGATTGTTCCGGTCGTCGATGGGGTGGCGTCAGCGAATGATTTTGCGATGGGGCCTGCTCATTCAGTGCTTGATTTTGAGAGCAGCCTTGCCCCTCTGTAATTTTTGCCAGATTGTGCACCCACATGAGCGCGTGCTTAGTTGTTAGTGTGTCGCAAGGTAAACTCATTTCTTCGTTAGATTTGGGAAAATTATGGTGCTGACATAGGAATGTGAGACAGAGTAAAATGTTGACCTTGTTGTGCTCCTAGTCAACTGCTCTCGTCTCGTGTAGAAAATTGAGTAGATTTAATTTTTTTGTATGCTTATAGTTTTATATTTTTCTAATTACGTAAATACTTTTTATTCTACTCAAAAATTGGTGAATACGGTGTGAATCTGACGGTAGCTTAGGGATGTGTGTAGACGGCCGTTAGTTTTGTATTGCTTGAGTCGGGAGGATGGATAGTGTTTCTTGTTGGCTAAGAACTTGCCTCAAGCTATTCTTGAAGCATGGGTATAGGTTAGTCATGCATGAGCGTGATGTAGGCCATCATTTTGGCCCGGTTGAGCTTTGTACCATTTCTAACGTCTTATCCTTGCTAGCCCCGTTGTGCCTACCCATTCTTTTGATTCAGCTCCACATTTATTTCACCAAAGCCTCAAAGCCAATCCTAGTCGCACTCCCAAGTTGAGCTTTAGAGTTTTACATTTTAATGTTGGGATGTGATGTAGTGATTTTATTTTTTGAAAATGTGGAAGTGCTCCCAAGTTTATATCTGCTGAATTGTGAAAATAAAATGAAGAAAAAGAAAAAATATATATATATATTTGTAAAGAAAAAAAATGAATGAAAAGAAAAAGTTTTAATTGAAAATCATTTTGGAAATGTGATTATATTTGGATTAGGCGATGCACACACCCATATGTTAAAAGTTAAGTTTGGGGGTGTGGTGTACCCGCATATATTTTGGTTAGCTGATGGATTCCTTTTATACTAGCTCATTTGGGTTAGGTGCATAGCCTTCTTGTTTATACTTGTTTACCTCACCGAAACCCAAGCCCCATCTCTTCACCTACAGTCCTACTGATTCGTGTGTGAACCAAACCAGTGCCATGGAGAGAATGCGAAAGGGCAAGCACATGGTCACCGACATTGGTGGATTCCTTTGGAGGTTATCCTGAGCCCTGATCTTTGGCAACGCTCGCCTAGCGATTAGTCTACTTTCTCCCTATGCATGACCGGATGATTCACCGTGATTCTATTTTTGAGTAATAATAAAATGTTGATACGCATTGTGAAAAGTATAAACTATTTTGTATACTTAGAAATTTCTTCTATTATATTTTTACGCGCGCGAGCATGCGAATTCGCATGGTACTTCGTATCGCAATTTCTTTGTTAACTAGTATTTTTCCCTATCTGCTTAGATTTTGTTTGTTTGGGACGCGCAAACAGTTAAGTCTGGGGGTGTGATGAGTCCACTTTATATACCTATTTTCGGACTCATCTGGGCTAGGTTTCACGCGGTTGCACTTCACTTTTAGTTCTTTATCGTTCCTATTTCTTCTAATCTTTATTTCCATAGGAAGTGCACATTTATGCCTGTGGTTGTGTATTTTGTTATTTTTATAGTTTGTACTACCTTTTGTGATTGTCTGGAATGTCTGCACAGATTAGTGATTTGTTTTTCCTATCGGTACAGGGGTCGTGTGCGTGTTCCGGGATGGTTGTGAAATAGGAATACTGCGTACGATCATGTGATATAATGCGCACGACCACTGGTCGTGCGCCCCTGATCGTGTGCACTACTCTACGTTTTCTATAATTGCCTGGGGTAAGCGCACGACCACTGGACATAATGCGCACGACCACCGGTCGTGCTCCACTGATCGTGTGCATTGATTCCTCTTTTCTGTAGTCCTGTCTGGGGTAATCGCACGATCATTGAACTTAGTGCGCACGACCACTGGTCGTGCGCCACTACTCGTGCGCGTTATCCCAGTTCTTCTTCCTGATCTTCCATGCCAGTGCGCACGAGCACAGGACATAGTGCACACGACCACTGGTCGTGCACCTGTGATCGTGCGCATTGTTCATTTCTGATTTGTATAAATAGTGCAGATCTCGCCCTAATTCAGGAGAGGATCCGGAGCTCGACATTTCTCCACCGTTTTCCGCCTTCTCCGTCGTTCCCCTTCATCTTCCACCCTAGGGAGGTGCTCTGGGCAAGCTTTCACCGCCAAATCCAAGCCAGAGCTTCCTCTCGGCCTTCTCCTTCATCCGTGAGCTTCAAGTAGGGTTTGACTCCATAGCCATCAAGCAAAGGACAGCTAGCAAAATTCGTCCGCCATCGTGAGACGAAGAAGACGGGCCATTGGAAGGTGGTGACAGCCCTTCTCTACCCCAGACGCAGTTGAGGACCGAGCTTGGACGCGGAATGACAACCCGACGATTCCAACCGTGAATCATCAGCAAGACTTCGGATTCGGTCGATCACTTGACTTGTTCTTGCTTTATTGTTGAATATTGGTGTTTTAAATCTATTTATATTGATGAAGTGCACTTTGGTTGTTTATGTTATGCGTTTCATGTATATGTGATTCCTATTTTATTTTACTGCTTAAGTTGCTAGAGTTGCGCCATATTCCATCCACATCCATCCACCCTTGCCGCACTAGCAATTGCTTGTGGCGTACGTAGCGAAGAGGTGCTTTCGACCCTCATTCTGCCGTTCTAACCACCTCATCTGCAAGCCTACTCGCCCATCTACCTAGTGATTCGGTGCATAGCGGCCCGACTAGACTTCCATCCCGCCTGACGAAGCATCGCATAGCGGCATTGCATAGGAGTAGTTGTTAGATTTTTACTTTCCTTTTATCGCAAACATCAAAACCCCCAATTAGTTAGCTCCGACCCGAGGACTTCAATCTCAAGTCCTCCTCAAAATTAACTCCACCTTACTGTGTTCCTTGTGAGATTGATACTTGGGAAAACCCCCATTTTATATTACTTGTGCGACCGGTTCACTGCCGTGATCTTACGCATCAGAGCCATCCTGTATGGTGCTCGAGATACGGGCCTCGCTATTGGCACAAGCTATATCCGGAAGTCCACATCCCTAGGTGGCGGTAATCCGGGAAATTTCTACGGGAAAACGTCGGGGAAATCCCGAGCCACCAGAATTTCAGCAAGGGAAGCTTCTGCCCCCACCATCTTGAAGCATATAATGTACACCTCCTCTCCCTAATGGTGGGCCTTGACAACCTGTACAGATGATAATAATAGATGGGAGACAAGTCTAATACCTTTGACGATGACCTGGGAGTCTCTGTGCCTCAGGGTGATCCTCCTCGATGGGCAGTCGATCTGGGCATGGTTCCAATGTAACCACGTCATGCCCAAGATCAAGTTGAAATCTGGCATCTTCAGAATCGTTGCAGGCGCTTCAAAAGTCTTCCCGCCGATTTCCGCCTCCATATTACACTTGACAGATGATAGTAGTACCGATCCATCAGGTAGCCTCACTCTCATCATCGTGCCCGTGAATCATTCGATGCCGTCCAATCCTTCAACGAAGGCTTCAGACATGAATGAGTGTGAAGCACCCGTATCGAATAGAGTATGAGTGGGTTTGCCGCTGATGAAGACTATGCCTGAGGTGGATTGGGTTTCAAATGGGTAGTCATTCTTCAAGGTCAAGATTATGTAAAAATAGCAATAATAGGGAAAATGCCTTAATTTCATAACATAAATTATATACCTGTGATGACTTCCTCCGGGTTCCTCAGCTCAGCGAGGTCCAATGCATATATCTGCTCCTGTCCCCTGCCTCGGCCAAATGGTCCTCAGCCTCGTCCTCGACCTTGACCTCATCCTTTACCTTGGCCCTACTGTACTGGAGGGTCCACCGGAGGTGGAGGAGGTGGAGGAGGGTGTGGACGAAACTGAAGCGGGCACTCTGATCTAAAATGACCCGGCTGATGGCACGCGAAGCAAACTATCGGTCGCTGACCATGATCTTCCTGCCTCATCTGGCCATGCATCTGTTGTGGTGGAGGAGCTGGTATTGCATGGGGTCCCTACTTCTGCGTGTAGTTAGGACGATGACGTCCCCCACCTCTCCTGTGCCTAATGACTCTGCCCCTCTGCGTGCCTCGGCTATTATCCCCAAAGAATGACCCATCCTGTGGTCTCTTTCCTCTACTATGCACCATCAGCTGGTCTGCCTCCAGCTTCTTGGTCATCTCGATGATCTGGGCTGATGTGCCGTGAGAGATGAACAATAGGGCGTGCCTCAAATCGTCTCTGAGGCCCCGGTAGAATCTCTTGGCATACCTCATGTCGTCTATATCCTGTACCCCCGTGAATCTGGCAAGGTGGGAAACCTCCCTCTGGTACTCAATCACCGATCTGGTCCCCTGCTTGAGGTTCAAGAACCTCTCTTCTAACTCATCTCGATCCGTGGTGGACACAAAGTGGTCCAAGAATACTTCGCCGAACTCCTCCCAAGATATTTCTAACATATCTCTATCTACATAGTTGGAGTCCATCATGGACTTGCACCACCTCTTCGCATGGGCATCCAGTGTTGTAGTCGCCAAATGAACTGGCTCGATGACAGGGAAGCTGATGCCCTCCAGTATCTCATGTATAGCCTCGAGCCATTCCTCCGTTTTTACTACGTTCTCTGTCCCGTGGTACATTGGCGGGGATAAACTCTTGAACGCACTCAGCCAATTTAATCTCGGATTCGGCAGCGGTGTCGGAACCTGCTGGGCCCTGAAGGCCTCAAGGATGGTCATCAAGGTCTGGCCCATCTCTGTCTGTAGAAAAGGAGAGGGATCCGGAGGGGAAGGGGCCACACTCTGCGGTACAGCAACCCTGGGAGGCTGCACAAAGGTAAGGTTTTTATTAGAATTGGCCTAACTCATTGCTTATGTGGACTATTTTATGTGACTTTTTACACATGGGCACACCATTGCTTCCGCTGCATAGTTTGTCTGCAAACTAATGCTCAAGCGGGGTGCCCAGTGTTGTGGACTTCTTCTCTTATGATCGTTTGTTCAAGTGATACCAGTTTGTAAGACCCCTACCCTTACCAAGGAGGCTCTCAGTCTTATGCCCAGAACCGTCGTCTTACGGTTGTTGATGCACGAAAGCGCAAAGGGGGTCGAGCACCACCAGCTAACGGTTCGATCACGGGGGAAAGAAGGGAAAAGAGGCAGACTGCAAGCCATTATCTACTATGCGGACGAGAGAAAAAAGAACAGCCGAGACATGAACCACGGCAACACCCGACTTCGCCCGTCGCGGCCTGAATGCCTTTCTTGCGACGGGCTTTCCTTTTATTAAAAGTCAGATTTATAACTTGCTAATACACCTTTACCACAAAGCAATAAGGGGTACAAGAAGGAAGCTGGAGGCTAAGGAAGAAGAATGCCAGAGGAGGCCGCGCGTACTGAAGAGCGAAGCCGGCAGGCCGCGCGGTTAAGGGAAACTGGAGACCGCGCAGACTGGAGAACCACAGGCCGGCAGGCCGCGCGACTAAGGTGCAGAGAGGGATGCGGACTGAGAAACGGAGTCCGTAGGAGCTGGGCTAGTTGGCTGACTTCGGGCGTGAGCACCTTGGAGATGACGAGAGACCTCTTCTAGCGTCCCCATATGAGAGGCATGGGGGGCTATTTATAGTCCCGAGGAGGTAACGGCTTGTGGTGACGTTACCCCCGGTGAGACGGTAACTTGAGCGAGATGGAGACGGAGTCCGCCGAGTCCGCCACAGGGCTTGTGGACTGGGACTTGGAACTGAAGCTGGAGCTGTTGTCGGCAAAATGGGAGACTCAGTGGCGGGCTGCGATGCGGGTTCGCGGAGTCCGTCACTGCTAAGCTGGGACTATCCGCCTACTGTTGTGGTGGCAGACGCTGGACAAGCGACGGACTGCAAGGAGAATCCTCTGAGTCTGCCGCTGCTGAACTGAGCGAGCTGTAAGGGGTGCGAGCAGGAGAGTGCCCGCGGAGTCCGGTGAGTCCGCACGAGGTTATGCAGACTGGGACTGCTTTCCGGAGGGTCTGCTGCCTAGCGGGCTGGAAAGGGTCCGCCACCACTGACTGATTCCGCACCAAGACTGCGGACTGAGGGATAAGTCTGCTACCACTGGCTGAGCCTGTGAATGTCCTGCGTACTAAGGAGGAAGCTGGTACTGCTGCCGAGAAGCTGATGCTGGCAAGGGGAAGGGCGGACTGCATATAGAGTCCGCCAAGTCCGCCGAGTCCGCGTCTGCTACAAAGCTGAGTCCGCTTACGTTGGAGATGGAGAGCCTGGCTGTTGAGGCCATTGGGCTTCGCCAATGAAGACGGACTGTAAGTCTCGACCGCACTTCGAGTCCGCCCAGCTCGCGAGGAACGTTGACTGCTGCTGGTCTTGGCGGGTAGCCGGAGTTGGAGTCCGCGCTCTGTAGGCGGACTGGAGGAGTCGGCTGCCCATGCGGCTGGGTGAAGGGAAATACGACCTGTTACTGGCCTGGGTGGATAAGTAGTTGAGTCTGACAGAGAGGGACCTGCGAATACAACCTCGCGGTTAAGCTGAAAAAGGTGGAGGCCTGCAGAGGCGGAATGCAGAAGCAGTCCGCGGACCCTGTCGACCAAGGGAAGGCACGCGGCCTGGAAGGTCAGACCGCTGAGACCGCGCAGGCCGTACGGGCTGAGCGCACAGAGAGTTCTATCCGCCCAACCTAGGTCATCACGGCCTCCAAGAGAAACCCGGGGCAGGCCGCGATGAGCGAGCTGGCTCCCTTGGGAAGGATCGCCGATTTCGGGGTTAACATAATCCCCGCAATTTTTTAAGTTCCGAATAGAACTTCGAAAAAGTTGGAGACCCACGAAAATCGTGATCCACCCCAACGCAAAGAGAATGGGGCAAGGAGAGATAGAACCTGAAGGTCGCGTGTTAACTGTTGATGCACGAAAGTGCAAAGGGGGTTGAGCACCACCAGCTAACGGTTCCAGCACGGGGGAAGGAAGGGAAAAGAGGCAGACTGCAAGCCGTTATCTACTATGAGGACGAGAGAAAAAAGAACAGCCGAGCCGTGAACGATGGCAACACCCGACTTCGCCCATCGCGGCCTGAATTCCTTTCTTGCGACGGGCTTTCCTTTTATTAAAAGTGAGATTTACAACTTGCTAATACACCTTTACCACAAAGCAATAAGGGGTACAAGAACGAAGCTGGCGGCTAAGGAAGAAGAATGCCAGAGGAGGCCGTGCGGACTGAAGAGTGAAGCCAGCAGGCCGCGCTGTTAAGGGAAACTGGAGACCGCGCGGACTGGAGAACCACAGGCTGGAAGGCCGCGCATCTAAGGTGCAAAGAGGGATGCGGACTGAGAAACGGAGTCCGCAGGAGCTGGGCTAGTTGCCTTACTTCGGGCGTGAGCACCATGGCGATGATGAGAGACCTCTTCTAGCATCCCCATACGAGAGGCATGGGGGGCTATTTATAGGCCCGAGGAGGTAACGGCTTGCGGTGACGTTACCCCCGGTGAGACAGTAACTTGAGCAAGATGGAGACGGAGTCCGCCGAGTCAGCCACAGGACGTGCGGACTGGGACTTGGAACTGAAGCCGGAGCTGCTGTCGGCTAAATGGGAGACTCAGTGGCGGACTGCAATGCGGGTTCGCGGAGTCCGTCACTGCTGAGCTGGGACTATCCGCCTACTACTGTGGTGGCGGATGCTGGACAAGCAGCGGACTGTAAGGAGAATCCTCTGAGTCTGTCGCTGCTGAACTGAGCGAGCTGCAAGGGGTACGAGCAGTAGAGTGCCTGCGGAGTCCGGTGAGTCCGCACGAGGTTATGCGGACTGGGACTGCTTTCTGGAGGGTCTTCTGCCTGGCGGGCTGGAAAGGGTCCGCCACCACTGACCAAGTCCGCACCAAGACTGCGGACTGAGGGAGAAGTCAGCTACAACTGGCTGAGCCTGTGAAAGTCCTGCGGACTTAGGAGGAAGCTGGTACTGCTGCCGAGAAGCTGATGTTGGCGAGGGGAAGGGCGGACTGCATATAGAGTCCGCCAAGTCCGCTGAGTTCGTGTCTGCTGCAAAGCTGGGTCCGCTTACATTGGAGATGGAGAGCCTAGCTGTTGAGGCTGTTGGGCTTCGCCAATGAAGGCGGACTGGAAGTCTCGACCGCACTTTGAGTCCTCCTAGATCGCGAGGAACTTGGACTGCTGCTGGTCTTGGAAGGTAGCCGGAGTTGGAGTCCGCACTCTGCAGGCGGACTGGAGGAGTCGGCTGCCCATGTGGCTGGGTGAAGGGATATACGACCTGTTTCCGGCCTGGGTGGATAGGTAGTTGAGTCTGGCAGAGAGGGACCTACGAATACAACCTCGCGGTTAAGCTGAAAAAGGGGGAGGCCTGCACAGGTGGACTGCGGAAGCAGTCCGCGGAACCTATCGACCAAGGGAAGGCACGCGGCCTGGAAGGTCAGACCGCTGAGACCGCGCAGGCCGCGCGGCCTGAGCGGACAGAGAGTTCTATCCGCCCAACCTAGGGTATCATGGCCTCCAGGAGGAACCCGGGGCAGGCCGCGATGAGCGAGCTGGCTCCCTTGGGAAGGATCGCCGATTTCGGGGTTAACATAATCCCCGCACTTTTTTAAGTTCTGAATAGAACTTTGAAAAAGTTGGAGACCCACGAAAATCGTGATCCACCCCAACAGAAAGATAATGGGGCAAGGAGAGATAGAACCTGAAGCCTCTCCTTAGGAGTTTGGTGCTGCCTGTCTATTTTCCTGCAAGAGGAAAGTCAGGGTAGGAATGTATGGGTGGTACATCGAGTGTGTACCTGAGTTTGCTTTTGCAAAATGAAGAAGATGTGTCTTCCACTAAGTTCTGAAAAAAAAGTTAGGAAAACACAGAAGCATAGTAACTTATAAGTACCTGAGAGAAGGCTTGCAAGTGTTTGCTAATCTCTGCAAGGAGAAGAGTTAGAAGCAAACATATATATGAAAGAAGCTTGCAAGTACCTGAGAGAAGGCTTGCAAGTGTTTGCTAATCTCTGCAAGGAGGAGAGATAGAAGCAAACATATATATGAAAGAAGTTTGCAAGTACCTGTGGAGAAGGCTTGCAAGTGTTTGCTAATCTCTGCAAGGAGAAGAGTTAGAAGCAAACATATATATGAAAGGAGCTTGCAAGTACCTATGGAGAAGCCTTGCAAGTGTTTGCTAATCTCTACAAGGAGAAGAGTTAGAAGCAAACATATATATGAAAGAAGCTTGCAAGTACCTGTGGAGAAGGCTTGCAAGTGTTTGCTAATCTCTGCAAGGAGAAGAGTTAGAAGCAAGCATATATATGAAAGGAGCTTGCAAGTACCTGTGGAGAAGGCTTGCAAGTGTTTGCTAATCTCTGCAAGGAGAAGTGTTAGAAGCAAACATATATATGAAAGGAGCTTGCAAGAACCTGTGGAGAAGGCTTGCAAGTGTTTGCTAATCTCTGCAAGGAGAAGAGTTAGAAGCAAACATATATATATGAAAGAAGCTTGCAAGTACCTGTGCAGAAGGCTTGCAAGTGTTTGCTAATCTCTGCAAGGAGAAGAGTTAGAAGCAAACATATATATGAAAGGAGCTTGCAACTTACCTGTGGAGAAGGCTTGCAAGTGTTTGCTAATCTCTGCAAGGAGAAGAGTTAGAAGCAAACATATATATGAAAGGAGCTTGCAAGTACCTGTGGAGAAGGCTTGCAAGTGTTTGCTAATCTCTGCAAGGAGAAGAGTTAGAAGCAAACATATATATGAAAGGAGCTTACAAGTACCTGTGGAGAAGGCTTGCAAGTGTTTGCTAATCTCTGCAAGGAGAAGAGTTAGAAGCAAACATATATATGAAAGAAGCTTGCAAGTACCTGTGGAGGAGGCTTGCAAGTGTTTGCTAATCTCTGTAAGGAGAAGAGTTAGAAGCAAACATATATATGAAAGGAGCTTACAAGTGCCTGTGGAGAAGGCTTGCAAGTGTTTGCTAATCTCTACAAGGAGAAGAGTCAGAAGCAAACATATATATGAAAGAATCTTGCAAGTACCTGTTGAGAAGGCTTGCAAGTGTTCTCTAATCTCTGCAAGTAGAAGAGTTAGAAGCAAACATATATATGAAAGAAGCTTGCAAGTACCTGTGGAGAAGGCTTGCAAGTGTTCGATAATCTCTGCAAGGAGAAGAGTTAGAAGCAAACATATATATGAAAGAAGCTTGCAAGTACCTGTGGAGAAGGCTTGCAAGTGTTCGCTAATCTCTGCAAGGAGAAGAGTTAGAAGCAAACATATATATATATATGAAAGAAGCTTGCAAGTACCTGTGGAGAAGGCTTGCAAGTGTTTGCTAACAATTAAATGATGGTCTGGGTCCTAGGCCTTGTCGCTGAGCAGGGTCAGTGTTGTCGGTGGTCTGACATGGAGACCGCCCGGCTTCGGTGATGACCAGATCGCCATCTGGTGACCGCCCGAATTGGGAGAATTGGAGGCTAGAAAGACCAGGCCGCCCGGTTTGCAAAGCTGTGCGAACAGGTCGTGGATTCCAGGCTTAACATAATCTCCGCACATTTTTAAGTTTCGAAAAAACTTCGAAAATGTAGAACTAAGCCGGAGACCGTGGCTGCCTTATTGGCGTCTAGAAAATCCCCCGGCCCTTGACATTCTTCAAGATCTCTGCCAAGCCACGGGTCGCTACTCGCCACCTGCGGTCAGAATCTTTCAAACCGACGTGGACATTCACAAGATGGATGTCATGTCATTGATGTTAGCCCGCGACAAGAAATTGACTGAAAAGAAGAAAAGCCGGAGCCAGAAATCGGATGACTCTGACCGTCAGCCTGCGAAGAAGATTGGGAAGCCGGTTACTCCAGCGGCTTCTGGATCTGAAAAGAGGCCGACGCAGACCGTCGGCGAATCATCACGGGCCGCAACCGATGCTGAAGCGGTTTCGAAGATTGCCCCACCACAAACCGGAACTGCCAAATCCTTCGATATGACTTTCTCTCCATCGGGCGAACCACACTTAAAAATAGGTGAGACGGAGGATAAAAGTGTTGAATCTGGCAAGCCGCGCGAATTGGAGGCCAAGGTCGACCTAGTCGTTGTGGACGACAACGAGCCGGAGAAGGCGCTGGAAACAGGACAGATTTTGGCTGAACAGAGCAAATAGACAGAAATGGTGTTCGGCTCCTTGAAATGGCAGAAACAACGGAGCGAGACCCTTGAGGAAAGGATGAAGAGGATGATAAGGAAGATGCAGGCCGGAAACCAAAACATTTCCGTGAAGACCGGTGCGGACAGCCTTCAACATAGGCTGCATGAGAAAGAGGTACCCGAGAGTCCGTCCATACCAGATTTCAAGCCGAACGAGGTGGAGGATGTATCTGTGGCAAGCGAGACACTTAGCGACCTCCTCAAGGGCATGGAGACCCTCCAGCAGCAAGATGCGCTATTGTCGACTCCAGCGGCCTCTGATGAGGTTGACTGCCCCGAAGTCGAGGTCGTTGGGGAGAAGCTTGGCGGTCCGGCTTCCGCAATGTCTGAAGGAGCCAAGAAACTGAAGCTTCGAGAGAAGATGGAGGAGATGAAGAAGCTGATCGCCGAGAAGCCGGTGCCGACCACACTTCCATTGCTGCAAGGTAAACACCGGGAAGTTAGGCGAATTATTAACTTCTACAAGTCGCGGTCAAGGAAGAAGGGGGAAAATATGTAACGCCCCAAAAATTGTGTGCGAGTCGGTCGAGAAAAAGGGTCTTTGGTGCCTGTATAGGGGTACACGGCCTAGGACACGGGCGTGTCCAAGGCCGTGTCTGGCTGGTGATTTTTGGCTGTTTTCAACCCGAGAAGGACACGACCAGGAACACGGCCGGATGACACGGGCATGTCATCCGACACGGGCGTGTGCCAACCCGTGTCCCTACCCGTGTGCAGTAGGTTCGTGTCCGTTGCCATGGCGGTTATACGTGACACGCCCCCAAACACGGGCGTGTCGAGGAACCCGACACGAGTGTGTCAGGTGAGACACGGGCGTGTCTTAGCCCGTGTGTCGTTTCTCAGTTCGACGATCGTGCATGGATCGAGGCACACGACCTGGGACACGGCCGTGTGCCAAGCCGTGTTCGGCCCAGGTTTGGAGAATTTTGTGTAGATTTGAGCCGTTCGTTTTCTTTAATTAAGATCCGATGGCCCAGATGAGATCCTGCTCTGTTAAGGCCGGGAATAGGGGGTTAATTCCTCATTTTCTCTCCAAAGCTTTCTCCTTCCAAAGTGAGAGAGAAGAGGAAGAAGAAGGAGGTTTCCGGCCGCCGGCGGAGCATCGGAGCACCGTTTCGAAATCGGAGAGCGGATCCGTGGAGGGAAGGTCGTTGCGAAGAGTTCTGTCCGCGTAGTTTTCCCATGGCGCCAAAACGGACTACAAGGGTAACGATTCTCAACTTGAGCATGTGAAGCTCTTTCTTTTGCATAGGGAACCCCGCTCCCGCGAGTGTGCGGTGAGTGTGTGGTATTCCTTGGGGTTGATGTGAATAGTCCCCCTTGTGTTGCATATAGAGCCCGAAATCATAAGTACGGGCATAGGCATTGTGTGTGAAGCCTACCCGGACGTATTTTGTCTGGATCGGTGATGTTGCATTTGATATGATTTGCCGGAGAAGACTCCGTGCTTTGGGTTTTTTGGGTTTCTACGCGGTAGATTGCAGCAGGGATCCTTGGAGGTTAGCTTCAAGGCGCACCGGAAAAATTGAGCGGAAACGTGTTCTGCTAACTTGGCGGTCTGGGAACCGGCCTTGATCATAACTGGGTTATGAGATTGTTTTGGAAAAATTTAGGATCCGAGAGAAGCTTGGCCCGCGCGTAGGACTTAAATTGTATATGCGGCGTGAGCAACGGGCAAGTGGAATTGGACCTAGGCTATGTGGTACGGTGCGAGAAATCCGAAGACGGGCACTGGCCGTAGGCATAGTCGGAGCCTTAGACGGTGGTCAGATAGGCTAAATGCTCACATGTTATTTCCATCCTGGGGGTGGTGGTGAATGCACTGATTGGTCAGGGTTCACCATGAATGTGCCCTGAGTGCACGGGGTGTTTGGCCGTGCGAGTCTACACCTGTGGCGAAATATAATTGCGCTATATTATTTTATTGTACTAATGCTATGCAGGGAAAGAGGACCGCCGTCCCGAGTAAGGGGCGGGGTCATTATAATTTGGTCGGCTTTTAGCTGACCGTTGCCTTGTTTGCCACCGTGCGGTGGTATGTGCTTGTAGGTGCTGCGGAGCTCGCCAAATAGCGGGCTGGAGCCCATGTTGCTGTGCTGGCCCTAGAAGGCCGTAGAATAGTTGTTTTTACATTCATCATGTGTGGCCGGCCTGCGAGCCGATGAATGTAAGACATATTATATTAAGTGAACATTTGTAAGGTCATAAGGCCATGTACTTATTTCAGTGTATTTGGGGTTTCATTCCTGTTGTTGTAGCTGTGGACATTCATATTTGGTGGATTTAAGTTTGGGTTCTTTCAACTTTAAAAACTTCCGCTAGAATGCTCTGTGTAGGACGAGTAGTATTAATTGGATGGTTTGATTATTCATTTGGTAATCCTTCCGACTGTCTGTGGTATATGGCGTCGGGTTCCAGCTGGACCTTCTGTTATATGCCGTGCGACAGATGGGGGAGTTACAATTTGGTATCAGACTTCTGGTTACGGTCAGGCTTCAATGAATTCGTGGGCGAATTCTTTTAAGGGGTGGTGAGCACTTGTGTGCGTCATCATTATAACATCAAAAGAACCCATGAATGTCCACTTAGGAATGGAAAATACACTTGTTTTGTGGAATTTGAATGTTCCAATGATTGCTTTTAGCAATTTGTTTGTCGTCTAATCGTGTGTCTTTGCTACTATAGGCAGCTAGGAGCAGTGCTGGTCAGTCAGAGCGTTCGCAATAAGCAGAAAGTAGTGCACCAAGGGACGTGCCTGCTACACCTCCTTCAGCGGAAACCATCAGGATGGTGGCTGAGGTAGTGTTCGCAATGATAAATGCCCAACCTGCAGGGCAAATGCATTGCGCACCTCCTATGAATGAGCAAGAACTGGTTAGAGTGGCAGAGCCGAGAGTGGTGGAATGCGCAGCTAAAGTATGTGATGGGCTTTAATCCTCTGAGGTTCAATGGGGTTGGAACGTCAACTCAAGCTGAGGACTGGCTCTCTTCCATAAAGAGGGTCCTGACGGCCACAATAACTGAGGAGTGGCAGAAGACCACCATAGCGACTTTTCTTTTGGAAGGTGAAGCGAGGCTGTGGTGGGACGAGATGGAGTTTCATCTTCTAGTGGGAAGGCAACTTGCAGATGTGCCGATGGAAGAATTTTCAAGATTGTTCCTAGCCAGATTTGTACCCTCTGCTCAGAAGTTGGAGATGGAGAATCAGTTTCTTGGGTTGATTCAGGGATCCAGAAGCGTGGACGAATATCTGCATGAGTTCACACGGTTGGGACTCTATGCTGGTGCTATGTTTACAGAAGAAGAGAGGAAGACCAACCGATTCTATGAGGGTCTTCGCGGTGATTTACAGTTACTCCTTGCTGGGCCTAAGGCGCAGGGCTTCCTAGCCTTGGTCAATTCGGCCCGATCGTTGGAAAAGGTTGCGAAGAAAGTTCAAGAGAAGAAGGACCATGGAGAAAGGAAGACCGAGTTCAAGGTGCCAAACAACAAGTCAAGTTTCCGTAGGTGGTACAAGAAGCGGAGGACTTCGAATTCAGCCCCTTCGGCTGATGCATCGGGGGCAACTTCAAGTCGAGTCCCCGGAGCTTGCTACAACTGCGGGAAGACGGGGCATTTTGCTCGGGAGTGTTGGAGCGGACGTTCAAAGTCTGAGAGGAGACCTGGAGTGACTTATGAGGAGAACGTGAAGGCGGTGGAGTCAACCGCGTCCCATCATGCTCCAGCCCAGCCTAGAGTCTACAACCTTGGTCTGCAGGAGGCCATAAAGCAAGCGGACGTGGTGACAGGTATGAGTTAAATTACAGTGGTTTAACTTTTATAGTTGTTACCTTCGTATTTGTTAGCTTACGTTTGTTAGTGCTAGGCTTTGTGTTAATCTTTGGATTTCCGGCGAGAGCACTTTTTGATACGAGAGCATCACATTCCTTCTTGTCCTAAAAATTCATATCACGCATCGGAGTTCCATTCTCGATGGCAGAAAACAAGTTGGATGTGTTGTTGCCTAATGGGTGCTCAATGCGTGCGGATAGGATTTGCGTTGTGAAGATTCGGATTGGAGACAGGGAGTTTGATTTGCGGGCGTTGATTCTACCATTAGTGGAGTTCGACGTAATCTTCGGTATGGATTGGCTCTCGGAGCAAAGTGCATGTATTGATTGCAACCGTAAAGAAGTCAAGTTGGGTCTGGACACTGATCGAGAGACTACTTTTGCGGGCATGAAGGGGTCAGGGAAAGTTCTGATGTCAGCCCTTCAGATGTTCAAGGCAGTTCGGTCTGGGGCAGAACTATATGTCACTCTAGTGCAGACTTCGACGCCTAAGCCTAGTTTGGACAGCATCCCAGTTGTGTCCGAGTATCCTGATGTGTTTCCAGATGATGTCCCAGGAGCCCCTCCTTAGCGGGAGATAGACTTTACTATAGAGCTGGTACCGGGTGCCAAACCGGTGTCACGCTCCCCCTATCGGATAGCCCCAAGAGAAATGGCAGAGTTGAAGGTGCAACTGCAAGAGTTGCTAGATCAAGGTTATGTGCGTCCATGTTCGTCGCCTTGGAGCGCACCAGTTCTCTTTGTTAAGAAGAAAGACGGGAGCTTGCGGCTTTGTATCGATTATCGGGAATTGAACAAACTTACGGAGAAGAACAAAAATCCTATCCCGAGGATTGACGATTTGTTTGATCAGTTGGTTGGATCAACTGTATATTCGAAGTTAGATTTGAAGTCCGGTTACTATTAGTTGAGGATAAGGGAGAGCGACATCCCAAAGACAGCATTCAGTACGCGGTTTGGGCATTACGAGTTCACGGTCATGCCGTTTGGGTTTACGAATGCGCCATTCGTGTTTATGGATCTGATGAATAGGACGTTCAGAGAATACCTGGATCAGTTCGTGATAGTATTTATCGATGATATCCTGGTGTATTCACGGTACGAGGACGATCAGCACAAGCATTTACACATGGTGTTGGAGACGTTGAGGAAAAGTCAGTTGTATGCAAAGTTCTCCAAGTGTGAATTCTGGTTATCCTCGATAGCGTTCCTTGGTCATGTTGTCAGTGGAGAAGGAATAGCTGTGGATCCGGCGAAGATAGTGGCGATACGGGAGTGGCCTACTTTGACTACGGTGGCAGAGGTCCGGAGTTTTCTGGGGCTTGCTGGCTACTACAGGCGCTTCGTAGTGAACTTATCGCGGATAGCACTACCACTCACGACATTGCCAAGAAAGGATCAGAAGTTCGTGTGGTCTCCGGAGTGCGAACGGGATTTTGAAGAGTTAAAGAGGCGATTGACCACGGCGCCTATTTTATGTTCGCCAAGTGGAACCGAAGGGTTCTAGATCTATAGTGATGCTTCGGGAAGTGGTTTGGGCTGTGTTTTGCTACAGCATGGGAGAGTGATAGCTTATGGTTCGCGACAACTGAAGGTTCACGAGTGGAATTATCCGGTCCACGACTTAGAGTTAGCGGCCGTGATATTTGCTCTAAAGCTTTGGAGGCACTATCTGTACGGTGTGAAGGTCGATATTTACACCGATCATAAGAGTTTGAAGTACCTGTTGGACCAAAAGGATCTAAACATGAGGCAGCGGAGGTGGATGGAGTTCTAAGGGGACTACACCTTCAAGATACACTATGTGCCTGGGAAGGGAAATGGAGTGGCGGATGCGTTGAGTCGTAAGATTCCCGCACAAGCCAACTGGTTATCGGTACATGATGAGAGATTGGTCCAAGAGTTGGAGGCATTGGAGATATCTTGCGTCGATAAGCAGTCTAGTGCCGAGGCGAAACTATTTTGGAGAGAGGTGCAGTGTTACCTAGCGGATAGAGTTCGACGGGCTTTGGTTCAGGATAGCAGCATGAAGCAGATCTTGGAAGAATCTTTGGATGGGTCAAATTCCCAGTTTGTGGTTGAAAATGGGTTGCTAAGGAGGGACGGTCGTCTATGCGTTCCTAGTGCGGATAATATTCGGCAGGAGTTGATGTATGAGGCTCATCATACCAAGTACTCAATCCACCCGGGAAGCACGAAAATGTATAGAGACATGAAGAAATTATTCCGGTGGCCGGGTTTGAAGAAGGATGTGGCGCTTTATGTGGCCAAGTGTCGTACTTGTGCATTGGTGAAAGCGGAATGCCAGAAGCCCGGAGGTTTCTTGAAATCCCTTCCTATCCCAGAATGGAAGTTTGATGACATATCTATGGATTTTGTGCACGGCTTGCCGAAGTCGCAGAAGGGAAACGACGCCATTTGGGTGGTCGTAGATAGGTTGACAAAGGTGTCGCACTTTATCCCAGTCAGAAAGGAAGATCCGGTGGAAAAGTTAACCAAACTCTACGTGGATAATATTGTACGATTGCATGGTGTGCCTCGCAGTATTGTTAGTGATCGTGATGGATGCTTCACGTCGAATGACTGGAGGTTGGTGCATGGTCTGTTGGGTACTAAGCTAAAGTTCAGTACAGCCTTTCACCCGCAGACAGATGGCCAAACCGAGAGCGTCAACAGGACTTTGGAGGTCGGACATGCTTCGCATGTGCGTCCTAGATTTCGGGAAGAATTGGGAGGATCACTTATACATGGTGGAGTTTGCGTACAACAATAGCTTTCAGGCAAGTATTGTAATGGCGCCTTTCGAAGCCTTATACGGGAGGAAGTGTCGTACACCATTGTCTTGGTTGGAGGCAGGTGAACCGAAGTTGTATAAACGTCAAGCGGTGGAAGACGCCACTTCAATGATACGGACAATTCAGGAAAGGCTGAAGATTGCTCAGGATAGACAGTCAAAGTATTACAATGCCAAACATAGAAATGTGGAGTTCAACGTTGGCGACATGGTATATCTAAAAATCAAGCCATTCAAGGGTATATCACGGGTTCGACGCTTGAAGAAGCTGAGTCCGAGATACCTTGGACCATTTGAAATCCTGGAGCGTGTTGGCGAGGCGGCGTATAGGTTGAAGCTGTCGATGGAGTTGAGTGGGCTGCATGACGTGTTCCACGTATCGGTGTTGCGTAAGGCAGTGCAAGAGCCTTCGCAGATCGTTGCGGACAATCAGGTACCGGTTGATTATGAGTTAACAACAAGGGTCAGGACAGTACGAATTGAAGATGTTGCAGTCAAATGACTCCGCAACAAGGACGTCCGAATGGTTAAAGTCCGTTGGGATAATTGCGGACGTGAGGAGCTTTCTTGGGAGCGAGAGCAAGCTATGTTGGAGGAATACCCCGAGTTATTCCACTCAGGTATCATTTATATTTTGTGTACCTTTGCTTAATTTCGGGATGAAATTCCTTAAGTGGGGGAGATTTGTAACGCCCCAAAAATTGTGTGCGCGTCTGTCGCAAAAAAGGGTCTTTGGTGCCTATATATGGGTACACGGCCTAGGACACGGGCGTGTCCAAGGCTGTGTCTGGATCGTGATTTTTGGCCGTTTTCAACCCGAGAAGGACACGGCCAGGAACACGGCCGGATGACACGGGCGTGTCATCCGACACGGGCGTGTGCCAACCCGTGTCCCTACCCATGTGCAGTAGGGTCGTGTCCGTTGCCATGGCGGTTATACGTGACACGCCCCCGAACACGGGCGTGTCGAGGAACCCGACACGGGCGTTTCAGGTGAGACACGGGCATTTCTTAGCCCGTGTGTCGTTTCTCAGTTTGACGATCGTGCCTGGATCGAGGCACACGGCCTGGGATACGGCCGTGTGCCAAGCCGTGTTCGGCCCAGGTCTGGAGAATTTTGTGCAGATCTGAGCCGTTTGTTTTCTTTAATTAAGATCTGACGGCCCAGATGAGATCCTGCTCTGTTAAGGCCAGGAATAGGGGGTTAATTCCTCATTTTCTCTCCAAAGCTTTCTCCTTCCAAAGTGAGAGAGAAGAGGAAGAAGAAGGAGGTTTTCGGCCGCCGGCGGAGCATCGGAGCACCGTTTCGAAATCGGAGAGCGGATCCGTGGAGGGAAGGTCGTTGCGAAGTGTTCTGTCCGCGTAGTTTTCCCATGGCGCCAAAATAGACTACAAGGGTAACGATTCTCAACTTGAGCATGTGAAGCTCTTTCTTTTGCATAGGGAACCCGGCTCCCGCGAGTGTGCGGTGAGTGCGTGGTGTTCCTTGGGGTTGATGTGAATAGTCCCCCTTGTGTTGCATATAGAACCTGGAATCGTAAGTACGGGCATAGGCATTGTGTGTGAAGCCTACCCGGACGTGTTTTGTCTGGATCGGTGATGTTGCATTTGATATGATTTGCCGGAGAAGACTCCGTGCTTTGGGTTTTTCGGGTTTCTACGCGGTAGATTGCAGCAGGGATCCTTGGAGGTTAGCTTCAAGGCGCACCCGGAAAATTGAGCGGAAACGTGTTCTGCTAACTTGGCGGTTTGGGAACCGGCCTTGATCATAACTGGGTTATGAGATTGTTTTGGAAAAATTTGGGATCCGAGAGAAGCTTGGCCTGCACATAGGACTTAAATTGTATATGCAGCGTGAGCAACGGGCAAGTGGAATTGGACCTAGGCTATGTGGTACGGTGCGAGAAATCCGAAGACGGGCACTGGCCGTAGGCATAGTCGGAGCCTTAGACGGTGGTCAGATAGGCTAAATGCTCACATGTTGTTGCCATCCCGGGGGTGGTGGTGAATGCACTGATTGGTCATTGTTCACCATGAATGTGCCCTGAGTGCACGGGGTGTTTGGCCGTGCGAGCCTACACCTGTGGCGAAATATAATTGCGTTATATTATTTTATTGGACTAATGCTATGCAGGGAAAGAGCACCGCCGTCCCGAGTAAGGGGCGGGGTCGTTATAATTTGGTCGGCTTTTAGCCGACCGTTGCCTTGTTTGCCACCGTGCGGTGGTATCTGCTTGCAGGTGCTGCGGAGACGAGCGCCAAATAGCGGGCTGGAGCCCATGTTGCTGTGCTGGCCCTAGAAGGCCGTAGAATAGTTGTTTTTACATTCATCATGTGTGGCCGGCCTGCGTGCCGATGTATTTAAGAAATATTATATTAAGTGAACATTTGTAAGGCCATAAGGCCATGTACCTATTTCCGTGTATTTGGGGTTTCATTCCTGTTGTTGTAGCTGTGGACATTCATATTTGGTGGATTTAAGTTTGGGTTCTTTCAACTTTAAAAACTTCCGCTAGAATGCTCTGTGTAGGACGAGTAGTATTAATTGGATGGTTTGATTATTCATTTGGTAATCCTTCCGACTGTCTGTGGTATATGGCGTCGGGTTCCAGCTGAACCTTCTGTTATATGCCATGCGACAGATGGGGGTGTTACAAAATATAATATTAAATCCGCCGGCCAGCTTTTTCCTGACCATGGCTCAATTGAAAGGCTGAGCTAAAGAAGCCGAGCGGCTATGGAAAGAAAAGCTAAAGAGGATAGATCCCGAACGATTCAAGCGGCCAGTGTTTAGAAAACATACCGCGGCCTCTGAAGGAGATAAAAATCAAACTGCGGTCTTATCCTACCAATTCCCTTGCTAGAAGGTCGCAATTATTTGGCTGATCCTGACTGCGGTTTATCTTCTACAGGTGAACCGAAGACCGTGATGAAACCGGGCGACTTGACATCACTTTTGTCTATGCTGCCGCCGCCAAGTGTTCGCGAGAAAGAGATGGCCGACTTCCAGAAGGAGGTCGACTCCTTGCAAGCGGCTTTGAACGCGCACACCGAAGCTCTACGGGTTAAGGACGAAGAAAAGCGGGTTTCCCAGGATGCCGCCGAGAAAAGGATCCAAGAGTTGCAAACCATCCTGGAGCAAGAGACCACAAGGCTGCAGTGGGCACTGGAGCAGGAGACCACGAAGTTGAAGTCCGCGCTGGAGCAAGAGACTGCCAGGTTCCAGGCCGCGCTACAGGCCGTTGAGAATACTATTGCAGAGATGCAGGCCGCCTTGGAGTAGGATAGGGTAGAGAAGTATTTGCTGATGGCCGGACAGCTAGAAGGAGACAGAGAAGAGATTCCACATCTTGAGGACGGTGAAGACAAAGATCTGCCAGCCGAGACCGAAGAAGAACCGCGGCCTGCATCGCCGACTTCTGGAAAGTTGCCGGTTACTGGCCGCCCGTCCTCTTGTGAGACTTCAAATCCGCCGGAGGTCGCGGTGCCTAGGCAGGCCGTAGTTTCAAGCAGTCTGGGGGTTTAGTCGATTCCAATGATCCCATTTGCGAGAGTATAATGCGATATTGCGCGGGTTCATCGGTCTCTGCACTCGCTTCACAATCTGGTTAGCCAGGTGTACGTTGCGATTGTGCAAACCGGTGAACAGGTTGCGCGAATAGGACGAGACAGACTTGACGGCGATAAGCAAGGCTGAGCGACTTGAGCGATCTAAGCCGTGCGAATAATTTATTAGTATGTTGTAATATGGTTTCTCTGCTGGATGTTGGACAATTTGGTTGTTGTAAACCATTGTATTTTTACTCTGCTGCGAACTGTTTGCGGCGTATGCGATTTATATTTATGATTACCATGCTTGTGTTTTGTTCTGAAATATCAAAGTACAGGAAAGTAGTCGTGCGGTCTGGCGAACAGAACTCCGGCTTGAAAGTTTGATATTCACATGATTTACCATGAAATTATTCTAAGTGCAGGGATATAGCCGTGCGGACTGACGAACTGAACTGTGCCTTAGTCGTTGCACTGATCTGTATTATCTGTAGGTTTAGGTCGCGCGGCGTGCTGGCTAGCCGCGATTTGACGTTGAGTACTGTACTTTCACAAGTTTTCTATAAATAGAGCCGACCCCGGAAATTTCATCACAAGACAGAAGGATGCGGGCTGAGTCCAAGTCGTTGCGTTCTGATAAGGCCTCTGCGGTCAGTACTGATGCGGCCTCCGCATTCCACTCTGCAGACCATAAAGAATGCCGGCTTACAAAAGCCGAGCTGGACAATTTTGTAGAGAAACACATGCAGGTAAGCCCGCTAGTCGCGCGGCTTCCGCTGCAAGACGAGCGAATTAATACATCCAACGGAAATCAGATCGCCATCCCCATCGACCACTTTGACTGCAGTTTCCTCTTTCTGGTCATGATGGAGGCCGTGGCGGTCTTCGACCATTATGGAGTTGTGCCAGGACAACTGCCACCAAACTCAATAGCCGCAATATACAGCTTCATTTCATACTTAAGGTCGGAAAGAGTCCGCTTTTCTATGAGGCTGTTCCGGGAATGCTTCTCGGTGAGGTCTATCCCGGACTCCGGGACAAGGATCTTCCCGTGGAACTTGTAGTTTGGCTGCAGGGGGCTGAAGATCGTCAACCTGGCGAACAAAATCCCCAACTGGTCGGAGCGGTTTCTGATTTTGGAGGGAAACCTGGGGTTGTTGCCATTCAACCCGCAAATCTGCGAAGAGACCACCTTCGGCAGCGGTGGCTTGGAAGGCGTGGAGAAGGACATCTACACCTTCTTCAAGGGGGAGTGGCTTGATGTAAATCATTACATCCCGCTGCTGCCGTCCTTAAAAAGAATCGAAGCGGAAGATAGTAAGCTCCAAACCGACCGAACTGAACTTTTAGCCGCGCGACTTGGAAACTGACTTTGTCTTTATCTTTGCAGCTGCTGTGGCGGTCCCGCAGAACAAGCCGCTGATGCCTGGCGGCCTGACTCTCACCCAAAGAGAGAAACGAGCCAGGCGGGCCAAGCCGCTGCGGGCTATGGAGGAGGAGGAGTCGGCCTCCTCTGGCGAGTTTATGCTGCAGGGAACGGGCAGCGGCCTGAAGGACGTCCATGGCAACCCGGCTATGCTGCGGAGTCCGGATGGAGAGTCCGTGACGGTCTCCACCGCCCTCCCTTACTGGGGGAGGGAAGAAGTAACCAGCCATACGAACGTGGTTGGCGCTGCGTTGTATGGCAAGCGCAACCTGAATGCGCTGCGCCGAGTTCCCGCAGCCGACCTGCTGTGGCTAGCCTCGCAAGTCGGGCAAGGAGCTTCGGGACAAGCCACTTCATGGGCCTTTACTACAAGCAGTTAATGAAAGAGAAGAGCGGCCTGGAGAGGCGATTAGAGGAAATAGAAGAAGAAAACAAGTGACTGAATGAAAGGGAGGCTGTAAGTCCTCACCAGATACTCGTGCGGTTAGCATTATTAAACCGCACGGACTTACATTTACTTCTTTTGTAGGCAATGTATGACCCGTCCAACCGCACCTTCCAAGACAACGTATTCCCGCAAGTCGTCCAGGGGATTGATGGAGCGCTTAACCGCTTCCGAGACCTTGGCGGCCTGGCGACCGGCTTCACTGACTTCACCTATGCCGATATCTACCCCGCCATGAAAAAGAAGGTGGCCGCCGTCTACAGGGCGATCAAGGGAAAAGGCAAGGTCAGCGAGGAGGACAGCGAAGAGGAGGAAGACGACGAGGAAGAGGGTGGCCAAGGAAGCTGGATCGGGGGCGCATCGTCTGAGACCGGCGGTCAAGAATCCGATACCGCGCGGACAAATTCGGCGACTTCTAGCGGTTCAGGCAGCTCGGCGGCTAGCAGCAGCGGGTACTCTGAATCCTCCGTTGACATCGATGATGACGGTGATTCACGTTCTCCTGCGGCTAAAAAGCTCAAGCCGGCCGATTAGGACCTTTGTAATTCTTTACTTGTATTTTGATCTTTTTGGGAAATCGGCGTTATTTGTTGTAAACCGCGTGATTAACGTTTTGTAACATTCAATGAAATAGAAATAGAAAAGGAAAACTTCACCTTTGATGTGCAGCTTATTTCACTTTTCATTTTTCGTACTTGTTCAAGTCTGCGCGGTCTCAGCATAACTTACGATTTAATAGAGGCTAACAGTTTAAACCGCCATTTGCCTTAATGAAGTAATCAAGGTTATCCGCAGGGATATTGAAGTATAAGATTGCGGCTAGGGCGAACTTGTACATAAACTACGACCAATAAGCCGCACGGCTAAGAACCTTAGCTGCCGAAAAGCCTTAACAATGAAGTATAAGTTTGCGGCTAGGGCGCTTCTGATATGATAACATAAGTCGCCAACCAAAAATACTCAATCATACTTAGTCGACATATAAGCCGACCGAATAATAGTGACCAAAACCGCATGAGAGCGGATAGGTGTATAGAAACAAAATAAGCCGGCAGATAGGCCAAAAACAGGTCGGCCGACTGTCTGATTATATAAAGAATAAACCGATATGCAGGTATACAGAAGCCGGACAATATAAACCGGCATATAAAACCGCGCGGTCTGTAACTGAATTGAAAATCTTTCTTTTGACCTTAGAAAGATTGGTCATAGACTCAAGCGACCAAGCGGGCAGGTGCGCACGAAGCCCATTGCTTTCCACGCAGGGTCGCAAAAACTGTAAGCCAAGTAGGCTCGACAGACTGAATAATCCAAGCTCTGCGGATTAGAAAACCGAAGGCTTGCGGACTAAGCGAACACTAGTTTAAGTCCACACCTTTGTCTGCTAAAAGAAATGATTCATAAGTAATGTGACCCAGTGGGCAGGTGCTCGAAGCATTGCTTTCCTCACAGGGTCACAGGAGTTATGCAATCAACCGACTTCAGAATTGGATGACCAAGCGGGCAGGTGCGTGTGGCAGTGCTTTCCTCGCAAGGTCACAGAGGTTGCCTGCTCAAAAAGAGGGGAAGGAATCACTGCCCTCTTGCCTATAGTACAACCCAAGTTGATCTTTCTGGTAGGTGCGTGTGGCATTGCTTTCCTATAAGATCAACCCAGCTGTGGGTCTCCTGCAGGCACTGCTTGAGGGTTCCAAAGAGTGTTCAAGGGTCACGAACTAAGATGATCGGTGGGCAGGTGCGCGTGGCAGTGCTTTCCGCACACGATCATCAAAGTTGTAATGATATCTCCAAAAGTGGCATAGTAGAGCTTTTCTCCCACCCTGTGCCTCCATAATGCAGAGGTGGGGTCAGGTACTAGCCGGGATCCGAAGATCAGAATCCTACCTCACTAGAGCCTGCAAGCTCCCACTACACGGTGCGAAATCTCCTCGCAACACGTGGTCTTCGTGGTGTTACGCTAATGACAACAGCTCTAGGGGAGGTTTTGCTGAACTCGGCGATGTCTCTTGGAGTCAGTTATCCCTATTTCCCAAGTTGTTTGGGAAAAAAGGAACACTTGAAAAGGTGTTAGTATGAGGTTTTGAGATATGAAATAACAACATGTTCGATATAGAAATTTCAGGAAATGAATCGGTAATAAAGACAAACTAGTGCGCTTTCGTTTACTTCCATGATTGAAGGTGAGGCTCTTTTAGCCTATTTATTCCAAGCCGGAGAGGGTGTCCAGCATGCCTTTGTCTTCTCAGGCTTCGGAGGGGGATGTAAAGATCCTTTGGACGGCATCACCAAACTTTCCCTGCTTCATCATCCTCTCCACTAGTTGCTTAAGAGCTTTACAATCTTATGTCAAATGACCCTTTCCTTTGTGATATTCACAATATTGATTAGAGCCCCTGGACTTCTGGCATAGAGTATGAGATGATTCCTTGGAACTTGCTTTGCTTTTCATTACACGGTCAAAAGTGCCTCTCCCAGCACGAGAGTACTGATCAGCGAGGCTGATTAGTTCCTGATATGTTTTTTCTTTTCTGAGAGTGGCTTCGAACTTGAACGGTCCTTCCTTTAATCCCTCAATTAGAGCAATTTTGTACACGTCTGGATTGGTTTCGTCAACTTCAAGAACCTCCTTCTGAAATCGTCTGATGAAATGAGCGAGCCTCTCCTTTTCACGCTGTTTTGCCTGGAATAAAACTGACACATGCTTTTTTCCTTTTCGCAGAAGCAGAAGTATCTTGCATTGTCCTCAAGTGATCTGTAGGATAAGCGACGAACTGAGGACCTGGTTTTCCAGCACGTAGAGGGGCCGCCGACTGCACAGGCGAGTAGGAAGCTGGGCGGTTTTGCGAGTAGGCGTGCAGATAGGTCCGCGGGTAGGGTTGTAGTCCTTGCGGACAAGCAGGTGGATTAAAAGGAGGACTGTCCACTGCGGGCGCCGAGTTGACGGAGGAGACTGGTGTTGGTGCGGACTGCGAATCTAGCCGCTTGACAATATCTCCCGAGACGTCGTACACCGCGGCGAACTGTAAACCGACGACATGAGAAATTTTGTCAGTCTCTTGTGCTAACCGCACGACTGCTTCCCAAAGGGGATCCTTGCCGGGTTGAAGGTCAGGTTGAGCGGTCTGGCAATCTGACATTCTGCCCGCAGACTTCAAAAAATGGCTTGATCTGAAGGTCGCGTGTTAACTTTTGATGCACGAAAGCGCAAAGGGGGTCGAGCACCACCATCTAACGGTGCGAGCACGGGGGAAGGAAGGGAAAAGAGGCATACTGCAAGACGTTATCTACTATGCGGATGAGAGAAAAAAGAACAGCCGAGCCGTGAACCACGACAACACCCGACTAGGCCCGTCGCGGCCTGAATGCCTTTCTTGCGAGGGGCTTTCCTTTTATTAAAAGTGAGTTTTACAACTTGCTAATACACCTTTACCACAAAGCAATAAGGGGTACAAGAAGGAAGCTGGCGGCTAAGGAAGAAGAATGCCAGAGGAGGCCTCGCGGACTGAAGAGCGAAGCCAGCAGGCCGCGCGGTTAAGGGAAACTGGAGACCGCGCGGACTGGAGAACCACAGGCTGGCTGGCCACGCGACTAAGATGTAGAGAGGGATGCAGACTGAGAAACAGAGTCCGCAGGAGCTGGGCTAGTTGGCTGACTTCGGGCGTGAGCACCTTGGCGATGACGAGAGACCTCTTCTAGCTTCCCCATATGAGAGGCATGGGGGGTTATTTATAAGCCCAAGGAGGTAACGGCTTGCGGTGACGTTACCCCCGGTGAGATGGTAACTTGAGCGAGATGGAGACGGAGTCCGCCGAGTCCGCCACAGGGCGTGCGGACTAGGACTTGGAATTGAAGCCGGAGCTGCTGTCGGCAAAATGGGAGACTTAGTGGCGGACTGCGATGCGG
The DNA here is from genome assembly GCA_039583875.1 of Platanthera guangdongensis. Taxonomy (NCBI): domain Eukaryota; kingdom Viridiplantae; phylum Streptophyta; class Magnoliopsida; order Asparagales; family Orchidaceae; genus Platanthera; species Platanthera guangdongensis. The sequence continues at coordinate 101,801,810 of CM077151.1, forward strand.
GTTCGCAGAGTCCATCACTGCTAAGCTGGGACTATCCGCCTACTTCTGTGGTGGCGGATGCTGGACAAGCGGCGGATTGCAAGGAGAATCCTCTGAGTCCGCCGCTGCTGAACTGAGCGAGCTGCAAGGGGTGCGAGCAGGAGAGTGCCCGTATAGTCTGGTGAGTCCACATGAGGTTATGCGGACTGGGACTGCTTTCTATAGGGTCTGCTGCCTGGCAGGCTGGAAAAGGTCCGCCACCATTGACCGAGTCCGCACCAAGACTGCGGACTGAGGGTGAAGTCGGCTACCACTGGCTGAGCTTGTGAAAGTCCTGCGGATTGAGGAGGAAGCTGGTACTGCTGCCGAGAAGCTGATGCAGGCGAGGGGAAGGGCGGACTGCATATAGATTCCGCCAAGTCCGCCGAGTCTGCGTCTGCTACAAAGCCGAGTCCGCTTACGTAGGAGATGGAGAGCCTGGCTGTTGAGGCTGTTGGGCTTCGCCAATGAAGGCGGACTGGAAGTCTCGACCGCACTTCGAGTCCACCCAGCTTGCGAGGAACTTGGACTACTGCTGATCTTGGCGGGTAGCCGGAGTTGGAGTCCGCGCTCTGCAGGCGGACTGGAGGAGTCGGCTGCCCATGCGGCTGGGTGAAGTGATATACGTCCTGTTGCCGGCCTGGGCGGATAGGTAGTTGAGCCCGGCAGAGAGAGACCTGCGAATACAACCTCGGGTTAAGCTGAAAAAGGGGGAGGCCTGCAGAGGCGGACTGCGGAAGCAGTCCGCGGACCCTGTCGACCAAGGGAAGGCACGCGGCCTGGAATGTCAGACCGCTGAGACCGCGCTGGCCGCGCGGCCTGAGCGGACAGAGAGTTCTGTCCACCCAACCTAGGGAATCACGGCCTCCAGGAGGAACACGGGCCAGGCCGCGATGAGCGAGCTGGATCCCTTGGGAAGGATCGCCGATTTTGTGGTTAACAACGGTGGCACTAACACACGGGTTAGTCGACACTGCAACACACCGATTCTGTCGGCTAGAACGATCACATAACCTATTGGCCAAAAGAGAGTAAGAAGTATAGAAGTAATGTAGAAATGAACTATAAACCAGTCCACAGTCACAGTACATATCAAATAATAAAATGAAAGTACATCCAGTCCACAATGAGTAGCAATAATAAGAAGAGTAAAAGGGCTTATGCCCTGTACATGATATCAACTCTCCTCAGACAATAAAATGCGGAAGCAAAACTATCCTCAGAGAACTCGTCAAACCTGATGTCAGGATGCAGTAGACGTAGTAGGTGGTGGTGGTATCAACTCCTCATGTCCTGTCACCTCGTCCTGCCGGTCGTGCTGGTGATCCATCTCCTCGAGCTCCTAAAAATAGTTTGGTCACCGACCATTAGTCAAAAGACTAAGTCGTTTCCTCCGCACCTCGCTCGACATCTCCTAGACACCGTGCGGGAGGATGAAACGGAGGACAAAAAGGGGTAACAAAAGGGAAGCAGGTGACAAGTAATCTATGCTACCAAGTATGAATGTAAACAGTAAATCTACACTAGTAGTTCTATGTATATAGTTAAAATGTATAAACAAGTACAGTACGAAAGTAATTAAACTAGAGCTAAGTAAGTGCAGTAAATAAAACATAAAAATCTACTGCTAATATACATAATAGAAGTACCCTAACTTATATGAGTGCCCATATAAACATATAAGTTAGAGTTTCCAAAATTAACTTATCATATAAAAGTGCTCATACTAATTTATATGATAAGGATCCATGAAGCGTATGTCCTAATATGAATGAATGCATGCAGTTATTTATGAATCATGCAAGTGCAACTCACACACAACGACTCTGTGATCACAGACCTTTAGTTCCCACATTTCGGAGCTAGCATCACTCTCTGGTAACACCGTTGTGGCTACGGCAGCAGTGGAGCGGGCATCTCCACTCCTAGGCGGGTATCACACTACCAAGCCTAGACCTCCCATACGCCTCTATACACGTCCTAGGTGCACTCTAAAGTCTCTGCGTACTAATTGCTGGCTACCCACCAGTCTTTTGGTCGAGTGTGCGTTTTCGGGGATCGTCCTCTAGACCGCAGTGTAAAACAACCCACTGGCCCCTAAAACCATCACACCTCGCTAGAGCCACCGTACTGTCATCGATGTGACGATTGGCCCAGTACCGCATGACCCACCACAAGTTTATGCACATGCAAGATATTCCAACCCGAGCCTCCAGCTCGAAGGACTAACCCGTCCTAAATCCCTTCATACCTATATGGGTGAGAATATTACCATAATCCCTCCAACTCTACACGGGTGAGAATGTTACCACAAGCCCTCTAACCCTATACGGGTGAGAATGATGATACGTTGCTTAACTTATTAGACTACACTTGTCTACGGGTTATTATACTTAGTGATTTAAGGTTAATCCCAGGACTACCCAGGGTATACCCGGGTGAAGGGTTCTCGGGGGCACTAGGAACTATGATGGGATTATGCCCAAAGCTCCCTTTCTCAAGGATATTTACTTTAGTTGATGACTACTCATAATTCACCCCCAACTCTCGTTGTTGCTCTAGAACAAACCCAATGACTTAAGAAATTACCGGGAAATCGGCGGTCTTCCGTCGATCTCCGTTTTAACCATTGTCCTTATGGTTTGCACTCCACACCTCGTGATCTGGTAGTGACCTTAGGAGACCAATCAGGGCTTAATCCTCTAATGCAATTCTCACCTCAATAGTTAATCATATCCCCTTGTGGTCCTAGTAGTTTTGGGCTAACTATGCTAGACACTACTCATGACCTAATACCACCCGTATAGTCAGACCTCCAATCCTTTGTCACCATGACCCTGAATATTTATCATAAGGTAGTATGATATGTACTATTGACCATATGAAATTTTACTATTTTCCCATGTCATTAAAACCCTAAATTAAATTATTTAATTAAGTGGTCTATGTTACTTTATGCATGAGATACAATGACAAATGGTGCTATGGGTCTAATAAAATTTCTTGAGGATCATCTAGGTTAATTATGGCTGGATATCAAGAATTGTGATTTTCCCATATATATTTCTATTTAATTCTATTTATTGTTAAATCCATTAATCGGGCACTTTCCAAATGAAGTACAAGAAATATGTTACTGAAAATTCTATAAAACTTACTGCAGATGTAAATTACTAAAATAATACTAAGTGCCAAAATTCATAACTTAAAACAGTAATTAGGTCCTTTTATTATCCCATATGAATATATCACTAAAATGTCATTCCTTGAGTTTTAAATTTAATAAAGTGTCCAAAAATTCTAAGATAATTATACCATGTCAATATCTCATAAATACATCACTATGAACTTTTCCAGAATATTTGTGTTGTAATTTACAAAATAGATAAATAATTTCCCCAAAAGGGCAAAATGGTCAAAACTACATAAAATCATCATAAAATCGACTACTCAGGTTCATAAATTTTCCAGGAATTAAATATGACTCCTTTGAGCTTGTGACAAAATCTAGGGTTTTAAAAGCATCAATATCCCTATTTACAATTTTTGCATATAAATCGCCTAATTTTAAAAAATTTCAAATAATGGGATTTTTGCTTACAAAAATCCCAATATTTCTATGAGGGGTAAAATCCATCCATATGAACTCATATCCAGAGTTTTGTAGTCATACCATGTTTAATAAGGGGTAAATTCGCATTTTGGTAAATATGGCTATATGCACCCCAAGCCTATGTTAACCCTTCACATGCAAGAGGGAATACCCATCATGCAGAAGTCAAAAGTTACTGAAATTTTTATCATGGGCCTATAATGTACCCAAGGACTTGCCAACAAAATTTGGGCCATTTGGAGTCATATTACTCCAAATATTTCATTAGTTTACTATTATGTATTTTCACAAATACTATAGAAAACTCTTTCCCCAAAATTCCAATTTTTGGACAGAGTTTAAGTTTACCCTAGTAAAGCACATGACCAAAGGTTTGGGTCATGTGGACTTCTGGTTTGGCATGGGTATGCATTTGAAATTCTGCCCTTGCCTAGGACCAGTCCTAGTAGAACAGCCCTACAGGGAGTTCTATTGCACCAAATTTGAACTTTAGGGTGGCAAATGAAAGTTAAGAGCAAGCCTACAACATTCCTATTCATCACTACCTGTAAAAATGTCCCCTAAGTAACCTAAAATTTGAAATCAAAATTACTGCAAGAGTGTGACACATTTCAAATAATTTCCTAAGTTAAATTTAATCATTCATTTAAATAAAAACGGACGGCATCGCTTTATCATCCCCGATCAGCAACGGCTAAGATTGAGCCTTCCTGGGTCATGTTTGCTGGAGATTTCCGGCCACCTGGGCCGGCGCCCCCGCCGGAGATTATTGACACCACCTCCGTTGAAGTGGGGGCTAGCGTTTCCGGGCGGTGAGGCGGTCTGAGGCGGCTGCTCCGACGATCCCGAGCAAGAAGAAAAACTCGAGAAATTCACTCCATTCTCACATGGCATCGGGCTCAATTGAGCCCGATATCTCCCCTAAAAGATCTAGGATCCTAGTACGGGTAGAGGTGAGGTGAAACGAACCCTTAGGGCGGCTTGACGCCGAGTTTGGTGGCGGTGAGCCATGGCCGAGCTTGCTCCGGCAACTCCTCGTTTCCTTGATTCTCCAGCAATCCCCTTGCTCCAGGACTCATTCTCCAGTCATTTCCCCTCTCTGAACAGATGGTGTGGTTAGATTGTGCTGAGAGTGGGTGTATGGGGAGATAAGTCCAAGGAGGGGGGGGGGCTCGGGTTGAGCTTTGGTTGCTCCACCCATGGTGCCAAGTGGCCATCATGCTCCAAATTCCTGTGGAATTGCCTGAGGAGGCCGGCCAGCAAGCTTAGGTAGCTGAATGAGTGGCCATGTGGCCACCTTCCTCTTCATTACTCTTCTCTCTCTCCTCATTTTTCCAAAATGCTTTTCAACCCCTTTGCATGCAATGTCTCTCTTGATTTTGGGGGTTAGGGGCAGACTTTGACCACTTGAGTTGGTCATGGGCCAAGGTTGGTGGGCTTAACCCAAGGGAAATGGGCTTAGCCCTATTTTCTTCTTTAGGCCACATGTTTGACCAAGTTGACTTTTAGAGTTGACTTAGTCAACTTAATGAGTGGGCTGACCCCACCTGAAGGTCATGAACCCTATGACACCACCCAACTTGGGTTGGGCCATGGTGGTGTCCCACATGGACTATTTGGGCCTTTAGGTGTGGGTTTGACCAAATTAAGGTTTAGGGTTGACTTGGTCAAATTGGGTAAATGGGTGACCTAATGGCATTCTATAAGGTTCACTTAGATTGTTCTTAGGGTTAGGGTAATGTGGTGGGGGTCATGGTGTGGCTAGGGTTCCTATTTAGGCTAGTTTGACCTATTTTGACTTGGGCCCTATAGTGGGCCCCACATGGCTACACCCCACCTTCTAGGGCCAAACCTAGCTAAAATCCTTATCCCCCACCACATGCCTAACCCAATCTAAGTTGAGGGGCCTAATTGGGAATGAGATATTACAGCAGGGGACAAGGAATCTATGCTACCAAGTATGAATGTAAACAGTAAATCTACACTAGCAGTTCTATGTATATAGTCCAAATGTATAAGCATGTACAGTACGAGAGTAAGTAAAACTGGAAATAAGTAAGTGCAGCAAATAAAATATAAAAATGTACTGCTAATATACATCACAGAAGTACCCTAACTTATATGAGTGCCCATACAAACATATAAGTTAGAGTTTCCAAAATTAACTCATCATATAAAAGAGCCATACTAATTTATATGATAAGGATGCATGAAGTGTATGTCCTAATATGAATGAATGCATGCAGTTATTTATGAGTCATGCAAGTACAACTCACACACAATGACTCTGTGATCACAGACCTTTAGTTCCCACTTTTCGGATCTAGCATCACTCTCTGGTACCACCGTTGTCGCTACGACAGCAGTGGAGCGGGCATCTCCACTCCTAGGCGGGTTTCACACTACCAAGCCTATACCTCCCATACGCCTCTGTACACGTCCTAGGTGCACTCTAGAGTCTCTGCTACTAATTGCTGGCTACCCACCAGTCTTTTTGGTCGAGTGTGCGTTTTCAGGGATCGTCCTCGAGACCGTATAGTAAGACAACCCACTGCCCCCTCAAACCATCACACCTCGCCAGAGCCATCGTACTGCCATCGGTGTGACGATTGGCCCAATATCGCATGACCCGCCACAAGTTTATGCATATGCAAGATATTCCAACCCGAGCCTCCAGCTCGCTGGACTAACCCGTCCTGAATCGCTCCAACCCTACTTGCGTGAGAATGTTACAACAATCCCTCCAACCCTACACAGGTGAGAATATTACCACAATCCCTCCAACCCTACACAGGTGAGAATGATGATACGTTGCTTAACTTATTAGACTAATCTTGTCTACGGGTTATTATACTTAGTGATTTAAGGTTAATCCCAGGAGTGCCCAAGGTATATCCGGTGAAGGGTTCTCGGGGGCAATAGGAACTATGATGGGATTATGCCCAAAGCTCCCTTTCTCAAGGATATTTACTTTAGTTGATGACTACCCATAATTCACCCCCAACTCTCGTTGTTGCTCTGGAAAAAACCTAATGACTTAAGAATTTACCGGGAAATCGGCAGTCTTCCGTCGATCTCCGTTTTCACCACTGTCCTTATGGTTTGCACTCCACCCCTCGTGATCCAGTAGTGACCTATAGGAGACCAATCAGGGCTTATTCCTCTAATGCAATTCTCACCTCAATAGTTAATCATATCCCCCTATGGTCCTAGTAGTTTGGGCAAATTGTGCTAGTCACTACCCATGACCCAATACCACCCGTATAGTCGGACTTCCAATCCTTTGGTCACCATGACCCTAAATATTTATCATAGAGTAGTATGATATGTACTATTGACCATATGAAATTTTACTATTTTCCCACATCATTAAAACCCTAAATTAAATTATTTAATTAAGTGGTCTATGTCACTTTATGCATGAGATACTATGACAAATGATTCTATGGGTCTAATAATTTTTCTTGAGGATCATCTATGTTAATTATGGCTGGATATCAAGAATTGTGATTTTCCCATATAAATTTCTATTTATTGTTAAATCCATTAATCGACCACTTTCCAAATGAAGTACAAGAAATATGTTTCTGAAAATTCTATAAAACTTACTGCAGATGTAAATTACTAAAATAATACTAAGTGCCAAAATTCATAACTTAAAACAGTAATTTGATCCTTTATTATCCCATATGAAAATATCACTAAAATGTCATTCCTTGAATTTTAAATTTAATAAAGTATCCAAAAATTCTAAGATAATTATACCATGTCAATATCTTATAAATACATCTCTATGAATTTTTTTCCAGAATATTTCTATTGAAATTTCCACCATAGATAAATAATTTCCCCAAAAGGGCAAAATGGTCAAAACTACATAAAATCATCATAAAATAAACTAATCAGGGCCATAAATTTTCCAGGGATTACATATGACTCCTTTGAGCTTGTGACAAAATCTAGGGTTTTAAAATCATCAATATCCCTATTTTCAATTTTTTGCATATAAATTGCCAAATTTCCAAAAATCCCAATATTTCTATGAGGGGTAAAATCCATCCCTATGAACTCATGTCCAGAGTTTTGTAGTCATACCATGTGTAATAAGGGGTAAATTCACATTTTGGTAAATATGGCTATATGCACCCAAGCCTATGTTAACCCTTCACATGAAAGAGGGAATACCCATCATGCAGAAGTCAATAGTGACTAAAATTTTTATCATGTGCCTATAATGAACCCAAGGATATGCCACCAAAATTTGGGGCCATTCGGAGTCCTATTACTCCAAATATTTCATTAATTTACTTTTGTGTATTTTCACAAATACTATAGTAAATTTTCCCAAAAATTTCAATTTTTGGACAGAGTTTAAGTCTACCATGGTCAAGCACATGTCCAAAAGTTTGGGTCATGTGGACTTCTGGTTTTGCATGGGCATGCATTTGAATTTCTGCCCTCGCCTCGGACCAGTCCTAGTAGAATGGCCATACAGGAAACCCTACAGCTCCAAAACTCATGTTTAGGGTGGCAAATTGAATGTAAGACATAGATCTACAATTTTTATGTTGGTGACCAGTTCTGAAATTGCCTATAAGGGGCCTATACTTAACATGAAATGTTCTGTATAAAATGTGACAGAAATTGAAAAAAATTAATATAACCTATAGTTTGATTTGTATAAAGTGGACGACATCCGTTCATCGTCCCCGATTAGCAATGACTGAGATTGAGCCTGCCTGGGTCATGTTTTTTGGCGATTTCCGGCCACCTGGGCTGGTACCACCACCGGAGATTATTGCCACCACCTCCGTTGAGGTGGGGGCTAGCGTTTCTCGGCGGTGAGGCGGTCGGAGGTGGCTCCGCCGGTGATCCCGAGCAAGAAGAAAAGTTCGAGAAATTCACTCGGTTCTCACATGGCATCGGGCTCAATTGAGCCCGATATCTCCCCAAAAAGATCTAGGATCCTAGTACGGGAAGAGGTGAGCTGAAACGAACCCTTAGGGCGGCTTGACAGCGAGTTTGGCGGCGGTGAGCCATGGCCGAGCTTGCTCCGACAACTCCTCCCCATTTCCTCGATTCTCCAGCTATTTCATTGGTCCAAGACTCATTCTCCAGTCGTTTCCCCTCTATGAAGCTGATGGTGTGGCTTGATTGGGCTGAGAGTGGGTGTATGGGGAGATTAGTCCAAGGGGGAGCTCGGGTTGAGCTTTGGTTGCTCCACTCATGGTTCCAAGTGGCCACCATGATTCAAAATCCTCTGGAATTGCCTGAGGAGGTCTGCCAGCAAGCTTAGGAAGCTGAATAAGTGGCCATGTGGCCATCCTTCCTCTTCATTCCTCTTCTCTCTCTCCTCATTTCTCTAAATTCCCTTTCTACCCCTTTGCATGTAATCTCTCTCCTGATTTTGGGGGTTAGGGGCTGACTTTGACCACTTGAGCTGGTCATGGGCCAAGGTTGGTGGGCTTAACCCATAGGAAATGGGCTTAGCCCTTATTTTCCTCTTTAGGACACATGTTTGACCAAGTAGACTTTTTAGAGTTGACTTAGTCAACTTGATGAGTGGGCTAACCCCACCTGAAGGTCATGAACCCTATGTCACCACCCAACTTGGGTTGGGCCATGGTGGTATTCCACCTGGACTATTTAGGCCTTTAGGTGTGGGTTTGACCAAATTAAGATTTGGGTTGATTTGGGTCCACTCTAGTCAATTGGTGACCTTGTGATATGTCCTATGGTTCCTTTAGGTTTGGGTTTGGGCTAGGGATGCAGTGGTGGAATCAATGTGTGGCTAGGACCCTAATTTGGGCTGGTTTGACCTAAATCCCCTTGGGCCCTGTTGTGGGTCCCATGTAGTTAGACCCAAATTCCATGGTTTAACCTAGTCTAAACCCATGTCCCCACCATATGTCCTAACCCAACCTAAGTAGAGGTGTCTAATTGAAAGTGGGATGTTACACGAAAACGTATCTCTCCCGAGATACAACAACTAGCCTCCCCTAGATCTCACCACAACCTAGTCGCTACACACACGTCGACGATTTCCCCTAAACTACATACGGTCCTAGTCACCAATCACAAGGAGGCAAACTCTCTACCGATTACAAAGAGAATGAAGAAAGGAAAAATAATATGAGAATAAAAGCCACCCTAAGGTCTTGAGTGCTGAAGAGTCCAAAAAATTCTTGCAAAGATTGTCAGAGATGAGAAGCACGAAAAGTCCCTTCTTCGCTCTTGAGATTTAATGAACACCTAGGAAGTTTTATGGTTCCATAGAGTTATTTAGCCGAAGATGCATGGAATCATGGCATCTGGAGGTTTGTAACATCAATATCTCGAAGTTCAGCTCATTTATAGTTTTTCCACCATCGCACGACGGTAGCGCGATATCGCCTGCGATAACTCCAATGGATGACATGTGTCCCACTCTGAAATAACAGCGCCAAGGTGCTAGAGGTCGTGTATGATTATAGGACTATTGCGTTGTGATAACACGATGTCGCCAGGCTATATCTCCAATAACGCATATCGTGCAACCGTTTTGAATCGTGGTCTACATCATTGCTGACGTCATCACGCTAACCTAAGGAAGTAGTGTCTCTCGCTTGCGATAGCACAACTTTGTAATAATTGATGTACGTCGCCCATCCATAAATTATCAAAATGTTATTCATCTTATATCTACACACCACAAACATTCTATTATCAAATACATTTGAGATTTGTTATTTTCAAACCAAGGAGTGCAAAATGCATGATCCAACAGTATTGTTCGACCCACAATTACGAACAAAAATTTTGAATTGAAACCAATCATCATTGAAATGGTAAAACAATATGTACAATTTTATGGGCTCCAGGATGAGGATCAAAATACTCATATTTCTAATTTCTTAGAAATATATGACACTTTAAAATTAACGGAGTTTTTGATGAAGCGATAAGGCTAAGACTTTTTTTTACCTTGCGTACAAGGCCGGAATAATGGTTGGGTTCTCTACCAAGGTGCTTGATCACCATTTGGGCCGAGATGACGGAACATTTTCTTACAAAATATTTTTCGACATCCAAAACGGCTAAGTATCGAAGTGATATTTCATACTTTTCCTCAGTTGAATCAAAAATGTTATATGATACTTAGGAGAGATTTAATGAATTACTTCACCGTTGTCCCCATCATCAAATCCCCGAAAGGTTATAAATTAAAACCTTCTATAATGACCTTAATATTCAAACAAGGAAGAATATTAGTTTCTCCATCGGCAAAACTCTTAACAAAACACCGACAACCTCTAAGGATCTTATAGAGGGCATGGCTATGAATACTTAACAATGGAGTACATCCCGATCTTGCCCAGTTAAATCAACCGGGATGTACGAAATTGATAATTTTACTAGCTTGTCTCTCTAGGTTGACTTACTTAGCAAGAAAATAGAGGGGATGACTGCTACCTCCTTTATATCTACCTTGGAATCTAATCCGAATATAAAAGAACAATTAGAATAAGTAGATTACCTGGGTAATAAGAATCGACATTTGTTCAACCAAAAAAATAATTACATTAATACATATCATCCTGGCTGTAGGAATCACCCCAATCTATCATGGGGAAACCAAGGTAACAAAGCTAACGTTGCTCTTGCTCCTTCAAATAATATTCTTCGCAAGCTCCTAATACATCTTCTTTTGAGGAGATGATTAATAGATACATGGCTAAGAATGAGGCGGATGTTTGCAACTTGCAAGGCACCTTGTGGAATTTGGAGAATCAATTAGGACAGTTATTAAAAACTGTCACTGAATTTATTAAGAGAACACGACCACTGAAACCCACAAATGCCTTAGCGGTGACTTCTTCTAGAGAATCAGAGGGAAGTCTTGAATAGGATTCCACGTATTCTAAAAAACCTCTGCTTCTTGAAGAATTTATGCCCCAAGTACCTATTTCTGCCTGTTTGATTGAGAAAACTACTAATATCAACGTTAACTTTTTTATTCCTTGCACTTTAGGGTAATCTCATTTTTCGAATACTTTCACCGATCTCGGTGCAAGTGTTAACATCTTTCCTTCTAGTTTAGCTCAAAAACTCGATTTAGGAGAGCCTGTCCCCACTAATATAACATTAAAATTTGTCGATCGTTCCACTAAGGCACCTTCATTCACAAAGTGGCACTCAAGATTGGTGAGTCTATTCTTCCGGTAGATTTTGTTATGTTAGGCATGGGGGAAGATTTTGAGATGCCTTTTATCTTAGAACACCCTTTCTTAGTTGTCGCACGAGCAATATTTGATGTTAGTGAAGGCACTCTTCTTTTTTGTTTTCCATACGAAATTATATATATTCGCGCATCAACTGCCACCACCTTACAATACCCTAAAACCTTTTCATCATTGTATAATTAGTTAAAAACAAGGTAATCTGGTGAGCGGCATCGGTCGAGCTCACCGACCTTAACCAAAGCGCTCTTGGGAGGCACCCTACTCTTATCTTTATTCTATTTTTCTATCTCAAAAAAAAACTGTAAAAAATAAAAGTAAATAAAAAAATATTATTTTTTCGAAAGTTTAATTTTTCATGCCTCAATCACCGGCGTGACTAGTCAGCATATTTCTTTTGCTTCCAAACTTTTTACTGTTTTTAATTTTCAAAATTCTTCTTGAGAAAGTCATGGGTATGACATTCATTGGTACTGGGTGTGACCCGGGGGAATTGTCCAGTTTAGATTTTGAATGAACACGCCCCCGAGTCAGGAGCGTGTCATTGTAGAGTGTCACATAACGATCAGTTTAGACCAAATATTTGTCGGATTCTCGATATCCTTCGCTTTATTATTACATTCCCCCGAGCCACTGGCGTGACTGAGGGGCGTGTCTGGTAGGATTTTTGGTTATTTAGGCCTTCTTATCCGCTTCTTCTCACCACATCATTCAAAACCCGAAGTTCTATTCTCAGTGAAGCCAAAAATTTTCTCCCCCCTTCATTTTGCCAGGCATCATTCATCCTGCTCCATCCCTTCTTCCTCCGGGAACTCTACAGAAGCTGCCACAGTGGAATCTATGCTTTCTTTCTCGAATGCTACCTACCAGATATTAAGAAATCGCTTGAGCAGGAAACCATTTGGCATTATTCGAATTCTTGATTGGGGAGTACTAACGACATTCATGATGGTGACGATGACCCGCCACTTACTCGTGATGCTCGAGACAGTTCGATTGATGGCGATGCGGTCCCACCTCTTGTTCATGATGACGTTGCTGATGGTGCTAAAGATTTCTACCACATAGAGTTTGACGATTGTGATGGACACTGCCGCAAGAATAATGATTGTGAATTTGACGCGACATCCACCGTGGATGCCGTGCCAAAATTTTCACTTCATTTATAATTATATGTTTATAATTAAGTATTTTATTTTCAGCATTTTTAATTTTGAACTTTTTTTAATTTCAGCTTTATTTGTTGGACTGTTTTGGGCCATCTACATCTAGGCTTGATGAAGGGTGGAGATTGAGTGGTGTATCTTATTATATAAGTGCTAGTAAGAGAGAAAAGGACAGATTTTGAAGAACAAAAAAACCCTAAGAGCTCTCCATTGGCCGACCCTCACCTTTTCCCCCGTTCCCCTTCCCGAATTCAGGATTTCTTCCCCCCCCCCCTACGTGCGTACCTCTCCCCTCGGTCAGCGCCCCCTATAATTTCCGGCCAGTGCCGCCCCTCTCCTCTTGGCCAGTTCCCTTCCCCCACAACAACCCTCTTGGTGTCCTTCGACTGCTCTCTCGCGAACGTGGACCCCATCCGGTGACTCCGAATAAGGTGGCTTGCGTCGCCTCCGTCCGGTGCAGCTTCGTGGAATCTCGTGGAAGTGTGACCCTTCCACTAATCCTTTTTTGTCCGCTCATCTTGCTGGTTTTGTGTAATCCCTCCGCCCTTCTCTTGGTGTATTTTGTCAATGCTTGTGTGAGATTGTGGTGGATTTGACAGAAATATTTATCCTAACTATTGAATCCTTGTGCGTTATAAATCTGAATTAAAGGTATCACTATTGTCCGGATTTCTTCGTTAATTTTGCATCGGGTAGGTCTCTTGATTCTTTGCGAAATCGGGTTGTTCAAATCCTTGATTTCGCATTTGTTTCTCGAGATTTGGTATATCTTGGTATCGATTTTACTTTGGGGCTGATTGGAACTTTTTTGAATCGCTAATTTTAGTCCGAGTTATCTCTATTTGGACTTGTGAATGTGTGCAGACAATATCTAAGTATAAGCTATTTTGTTCGAATCGAGTAGGTCCCTTTCGCGTGAGCGGATATTGTCATTTAGCCCTTGTCCAATCTCAGAAGGCTTCGCGACCCTTTGGTTGTGTTGGGGTTAGTAGTTTGCAATTAGACTGGTTGTGTTAGCTGCGTTCACGGAGAATGAGCTGTGACACGTTGGCCTGCATCAATTTGACATCAGAGGGAGGTTCTGTCAATTTCCTAATTGACACCATCCTAAAATTTTTTTGTGCGCCACCAATATCTTCTTGTGCGCATGGAGATTTAATTTTTACAACTTATAAAAATTGTACTCACCTCACTCAGAGTACGGCCCGTGACGTTTATGCTTCCCGATTAGACTATTTGTATGCTAAAGTTATGGCTAATCACACCCCAGCCTTGCATACATACCAGAGGAATACCAACCGTCCCCACACTCTTTTTAACACTAGAAGAGAGGCATCTACCTATGACGGTTATGGGAATTCTCAAATTTGTAGGGACTGGTTTAAGGGAATGGAAATTTATTTTGATTGTCACGAATGGGATGACCACCAAAAGGTTGTTGTCGCTTGAGAGTGGTTAGTAGGTCAAGCCCAAGTGTTTTGTATAAACGAAGAGCATCGTGTGGGTGATTATTAATATGCTTGGCTGCAAATGCGTAGCCTTCTCACTTTTCAATTTAACCTCGCCGACCTCTATACTACTTACACCAAGTCCAAGAGTGATTACACCTCCAAGCTCGCATGTGGGCATAGCACCAAAACCGTGAGCGAGTATAGTTATGGCACTAGACCCGTATCTGCTTATAGGAGTGACAATATGCCTCAGGCTAGAACCTTTCCCCACAAAGGTAGGACTATCCAAAGTGTGTCAACTTCCACCTTTAGGGAAAATAAGCAGTTTAGTCCCTATGTTTTGGACTTAAAAGATATTATTGCTAGGGATTCCATGATCTCGTGAGGTGAGAGTATTCCTGTTAGTGAGGGCCATCCAACAATTTTTATACATGATGCTGGGGGAAGGTATGACCCCCATGCTGTCGAGTGCCCTGCTCAGTCAACGACCTCAGTCTTATTAAAGTCCCCTCCTAAACGTTCTGATCTAGTTGTTGATTTTTCTGATGATTTTGAGTTAGGGCCTTTGATTGAGCCGACCGCTGAGGGCGTTGTCTTTATTGAGGAAGAGCTTAGCGTTGTTGGGAAGTTTGTTATCCCAAGTGTCATGGAAGTGGATCTCCCCTCTGTAGTGCCAATCTTTGCAATTACCCAACCTGCCGTCGACCTTATTCCAGGTCTGTCACCTATGATAGTTGAGGAATCGTCCGATGACCCTGAGCTCGCAGATGTACCTACTATGTTGGAAGAATTACCATGCGAGGGAAGGTTAATTTTCGGTGACTTTTACGTTGAGAACCCGAAAGATATTTATTTGATGTTATCACCTTTGCCTGAAGCTCATTGTAAATTCGAAGTTTTGTCGGCTTTGATTTTGTCGATCCTCCCTCTTGACCTGTTGACTCGACCTGCGGAATTTTTAGGACATGAAATTGTTATGCCACGTCCTAGCCAGTTTATTTTGCTTTTGTTACTAGCCCATCTGTTGTCCATGTCCCGCCGAATGTGTTTTGCTGAGTTGTTAGATCTTGTGTTCGGTCTTTTAACCAACCTTCATAGATCTGACTATGCGTTACCTTTGATTTACCATTTTTTTGAGTGTTCGTCTATGGATTTGATGGCAGTCGCGATCGATTATGATTACATGGTGACTGTACCCCTGGGCTTAGTTTCTTCACGACATACTTACCCAACTGGTCCCATTGCGCATATTCTTCTTCTACTTTCTTACCACCTTCGCCTACACGTGTCTAAGACTTTAGCTTTCCACTTTGAGTTGTGCCGCATGCACTCCCGTTCACAACCGAGAGAGTCCACCGCTAGAGTTGTTGATTTGGATTTAGTCTGGTCATTCCCCAAGAGGTTATCTACGAGCTTCGTCAATGATTTAACATTTAGTGATGCCAACCCATCCATGGTTATGAGGAACTTTGGATTTGATGCTTTTCTTCCAAATTTTTACGATGCATGGGGTGTTTCACCTCTTTTCAATTTTTTGAATTTTTATTTGCATGTTTATGATCCACCTGAGTGGCGTTCTTTTCCATTTCTCTCTCCCACTATATGTTCTCTTAGTTTGGGAAGGAATAGTTTTTTCGTGTCTATCTTCCACGCGGGTTCCTTGGTTCTTGTGCTAGATGGTAAGATTCTAGTTATTATTCTTTGGACTGACAACTTTTTGAGTTTCCTCAAAGGCTTTGCTATTGTTGTAATGCCTGGCAGGTTTTCTTTGATGAGTGATGCCCACACTACTATCACTTGGATACTCGGGCCAGCTTTGGTAAATGTTGGTGATGCCTTCGACTACTTTCCCCTTCTGGGACACTCATCGGTGATGAGTGATTTTGAGTGGGGGAGAATTGATGGAGACGATGTCCCGCCACTTGCTAGGGATGTTCGAGACAGTTCGATTTGATGGTGACGTGGTCCCGCCTCTTGTTCGTGATGACATTGCTGATGGTGCTAATGATTTCTGCCACATAGAGTTTGATGATTATGATGGGTGCTGTCGCAAGCTTGAGGATTTGGACTTTGCCGCGACATCCACCGTCGATGTCGTGCCAAAATTTTCAGTTCATTTATAATTATATGTTTTTAATGAAGTATTTTATTTTCATCATTTTTAATTTTGGTCTGTTTTTAATTTTAGCTTTATTTGATGGATTGTTTTGGGCCATCTAGATCTAGGCTTGATGATTGGTGGAGATTGAATGGTGTATCTTATTATATAATTTCTAGTAAGAGAGAAAAGGATAGATTTTGATGAACAAAAAACCCAAAGAGCTCTCCCTTAGCCGACCCTCCCCTCGTCCCCTGTTCCCCTTCCCAAATTCGGGATTTCTTCCCCACCTGCGTGCGCGCCTCTCCTCTCGGTCATCGCACCCCTCTAATCTCCGGCCAGCGCCACTGCCTCTCCTCATGGATAGTGCCCTTCCCCCACAGTAACCCTCTTGCTACACCCTCTGACTGCCTTCTCGCTGCCGTAGACCCCATCTGGTGACTCCGAAGATGGTGGCTTGCGTTGCCTCCTTCCGGTGCAGCTTCGTGGAATCTCGTGGAAGTGTGACCCTTCCACTAATCCTTTTTACGGTGCTCATCTTGCTGGTTTTTGGTAATTCATCACCCCTTCTATTGGTGTGTTTCGTCTATGCTAGTGTGAGATTGTGGTGGATTTGTAGGCTGAAATATTTATCCTAACTATTGAATCATTGTGCGTTATAAATTTGAATTTAAGGTATCATTATTGTCCGGATTTCTTCGTTAATTTTGCATCGGTAGGTCTCTTGATGCTTTGCGAAGTCAGGTTGTTCAAATCCATATTTTCGCATTTGTTTCTCGAGATTTGGTATACCTTTGTTTCGATTTTACTTTGGAGCTGATTGGGACTTATTTTGAATCACTAATATTAGTTTGAGTTATCTCCGTTTGGACTTGTGAATGTATGCGGCCAATATCTAACGATAAGCTCTTTTGTCCGGATCGAGTAGGTCCCTTTCACGTGAGTGGATATTGGCTTTTATCCCTGTCCAATCTTAATAGGCATCGTGACCCTTGGCTTGTGTTGGGGTTAATAGTGTGCAATTAGACTGGTTGTGTTAGGTTCGTTCACGAAGAACGAGCCATGACATGTTGCCCCGCATCAATTTAGTGTCGTTGATTTCATGAAAGGTTATTTATCCTCCCCCGGTTGGAACGTCTTCTTCGCCATTGTCAAACCCATGTTTCGTGAACTCACTGTGGAGTTCCTCTTTTCTCTCGAACTTCAGGGTAATCCTGTCGACACTTTCTTGGCATTCCACATGGAAGGAGTCATGCATGATCTCTCGCTTCGCCAGTTCAATGTGCTTATGGGTTTCTTTGATGAAGATTTCACCAAATCGCCAGCGTATAATGATCTTAGGTCGAATTTTCTGCTAAATTTCAACGTCACACAGTTTTGGTCAAAGATCAACAATGACGTCACGCCTAACAATCTAAAAGATCCAAAGAGCGTCCAATCATTTCTCCGGCTCTTCAAAATATTCATCATCTACTGACTTTCTCTCTTACCAGTCGCATGGATAACAAGGGAGTAGTCTCTAACACCCCCATTCGTCGCATGGGATATAACATAAGGTCTTGCTGGGGCCCCACGCCATATACTACCGACAGTCAGTGGAGTTACATATTAATACTGTTGGGTACATTGGTCAAATGTACCTGATTTGAAGAAGCCTCACCTAACTCAATGATATACATCATAATGTATTTGATGTGTGTTTGAGTTACTTGTGCAGGTTAGGTATTCACTAGACTGAAGCTAAAAGTTTCTAAGTCCATGTGTCGACACCCAGAGGGAAAGTGTCGACACTTGAGAAAGCTTGTGTCGACACCCAGACAAGCAGTGTCGACACTTGGAGTCATTGTGTCGACACCTGGGATGAAGAGTCGACACCAGACAGAAAGTGTCGACACTTGGAGCTGTGTCGACACTCAGTGAAGAAGTATGCAGAAAAGCAGTGTCGACACTTAGCAGAAGTGTCGACACCTAGAAAAGCTGAGTCTACACCAGAAAGTGTCGACACTTGGAGCTGTGTCGACACTCAGCAAAAGTCTGCAGAATCTAAGTACAAGTGTCGACACTCAACACAATGTGTCGACGCTATGCTGAAGAGTCAGTATTTGAAGAAAGTGTCGACACTCAGCACAATGTGTCGACACACAACCAGGAGAGTCAACACTTGAAGAAAGTGTCGACACTCAGCACAATGTGTCGACACTTAGTTGAAGACTCTACACTTGAAGAAAGTGTCGACACAAGGAGCTGTGTCGACACTTAGCAAAGAACAGAAAAGTTACAAAATATTCTAAGTACAAGTGTCGACACTAAAGGAATGTGTCGACACTCAGCTGAAGAAACAAAAGTGAAGACTTGTGTCGACACCAAGAAGCAGTGTCGACACTTGACAGTTTCAACACATGAAGATGTGTCGACACAAAGAACATGTGTCGACACTTAGAAGAATACAGTTAAAGAATGAAGAACAAGACTTGTGTCGACACTCAATTTCAGTGTCGACACATGCAGAAGAATCTGTGTCGAGACATACAAGGAATTGTGTCGACACCTTGTAGACTTGTGTCGACACTTACACAACATGTGTCGACACTTAGTCTATAAGTGTCGACACTTAAGAACAGAAAGTCTCGACACTATCTGACAGTTAGAGAATTTCAAGAAGTGACTGGTTGACATGACAGCTGCCGATCCAGCCGGTCTACTGCAACTGTCAGAGAAATCAGAAGTCTGTTATGAACCGGATCAGCCGGTTACCATGAAGGAAGCCTATAAATAGGCACCCATTGTTTACAGAAAAAGTGTGTGTGATTGATTGTTGTTGGTCACAAGTAGTTGTGAAGAATACTTAAAGTGGTTGATCAGATTCTTCAAGAAATCAGAAAAGTCATATACAGAGGATCAACACAAGAAGATCTGTCAGTCCAACTGCAGATCTAAGAAGTTGGAGAGAGAGAGCTCCAATCAAGAATTCAGTCTTTGGAACTAAGGCTGAGAAGAAGGATTCAGAATCTTCTGGATCTCAAGAAGCAGAGGTCAAGGATCAACTGCAGAGGATTCAGACTAATTCAGTTCTAACTCAAGAAGCTTTGAAGGAAGCTAAGTCAGTTTGGATCTAACTGAGTTCTTCCAAGAACTCTTCAAGAAACTCTCAACTCCTCTCTTATTTTCTGAGTTGTAGAGTTAGCAATTGTATTTCTATTTTAACTTGTAGGATCCATTGGATCTGAGAGAATTGTAAGCCTATATTATAAAGGCTGAGGGTAGGGCTTGATTGCCTGAGTGTAGGAGTTGAAGAACTCTGAGTGTAGGCCTTAATTGGCTGAGTGTAGGCCTGGGTGGCTGAGTGTAGGCCTTTGTGGCTGAGTGTAAGGCTTTGGGCCTGAGGTGTAGGAACCTTGTTGGGTTCTGAGAT
Organism: Platanthera guangdongensis; assembly: GCA_039583875.1. Taxonomy (NCBI): domain Eukaryota; kingdom Viridiplantae; phylum Streptophyta; class Magnoliopsida; order Asparagales; family Orchidaceae; genus Platanthera; species Platanthera guangdongensis. Next base: position 101,821,787 of record CM077151.1, read on the forward strand.
AGTGGAGAAGGTTGGCCGAATTTAGTACACTGCTAGATAGGCGAAGGGGGACAGTGGATGTACCCAAAGATTGGGGAACCACTATAAATTAGTGTGTCTGCTGTGCTGTGCTGTGCTGTGGATTGACTGTTTGATTTCTGTAATTGCTGTTAGCTGTAGTAATCTGTGAAATAACTGTTGTGCTGCCAACAAAGTTTTAAAAAGGTTTAGGTCACCTATTCACCCCCCCCCCCCTCTAGGTGTTTAGGTACCATATCTTTCAAGTGGTATCAGAGGGAGGTTCCTCAAAAAGGACTAACTGTCTGAGGAGATCCAGTTTGGCAGATTTAGGATAAGTCAGAACACAGTTTCAAGAAAATCAAGAAACATGGGTTCTTCAGAGAATCACAAGGAATTGGGTTCAATGAAACTGCCCATATGCAGAAAAGAGATTTTTGGAATCTGGAAAGAAAGGGTAAGGCTGTTCATGGAAGCCTCTGACCCTAGGATCTACATCACAGTCAAAGAGGGGCCCTATGTGCCCATGAAGATCTCAGTATTGGATGCAAATCAGAGGACTCCTAAGGATTTCTCTGAGATGACCAAGGATGAAATTGTCCTAGCCACTATGGACAAAAGGGCACAAAACATAATAGTAAGTGCCATAGATGATGCAACTTTTCAGAACCTAATTCATTGTAAAACAGCAAAAGAAATGTGGGATACCCTCATTGTCTATATGGAAGGTTCTGAAGAAGTTAGGCAAGATAGAAAGTCCTTGCTTAATCAAGAGTATGAGAGCTTTAGGCAAGGAAGAGGAGATAGCATCACTGAATGCTACAAGAAATTCTACAGAATTGTTAATGAACTTATGTCCTATGGAAGAGAGTTCACTAACTATGAATTGAATGATAAGTTCTTAAGGTCCCTAACCAAAGATTGGGACACCAAGATCTGTGCCATCAGAGAAATGGCAAAGTTGGGAGAAATTCCTCCTCCCACACTGTTTGGCAAATTGCTATCTTATGAGATGCAGCTGTCAGTGAGAAAAGAGGAGGAAAAATCAACAAGGACTGAGCACAGGGAAAGGACTGTTGCCTTCAAGTCAGAAGTACCTAGAAAGGGCAGGACTAAGTCAACAACACCTCCTCCAGAGGTAGTTGAATCTGAATCAGATGAGTCTATTAGCACAAAGTCTACAAGCAGTGAAAGTGATGAAGACTTTGCTGCATTCACCAGACATTTTCAGAAATTCCTGAAGAAGAAACAGTGGAGGTCCAGACCTTCATTTTCCAAAGGGAAAGAAGTTCAGTATCAGGAAAAGAAGCCTTCAAAGAAGGACAAGAAAAAGACAAAGACTAGCAAGGCAACTGGGTCTAAGATAGTATGTTACTGCTGCAATAGACAGGGGCATGTTATTGCAGATTGTCCTGAGAGAAGAAAAGAATCCAGTGACAGAAAGAAGACTCACTTCAAAGGAAAGAAGGAGAAGTCCTTTGTTGCAAAGAATGAGAAGACTCTTTCAGACATTTCTTCTTCAGACACTGAGACAGATGCTGAAGCCTACATAGGGCTATTTGCTGAAGAAGAAGAAGAGTTTATGCAGATCATGGAATCAATCTATGAACAAGAAGAGAGTCAGTGCCAAGGACTGATGGCATTGACTGAAAGTACCAAAATTCTGGAGCAGCCAGGACCTAGTCAGGTACAAAGTCCAACTCAAAGTTCAGATTTCAGTTCTAGCTCAGAGTCAGATTCATCTTCATCAAGTGATGGAAGTGTTTCTGAATCTGAGGGAGATATTCATCAGCTCTTAGATGAATATAAAGTACTGTTGCAAGCCTATAAGAAAAGCAAGTCCCTTGCCAAAAGTCAGGCAAAGGAAATTGCAGATCTAAAGGCAGCTGCAACAGACTTTGAGAAGGAATTTGATCAAAAGCTCAATGAGGTAGCCAGGCTGAAACACATTACTGTGATTCAGATGGGAACTATCACTTATAAAAATGATCAAATTAAGTTACTGGAGATCAATCTCCAGAAGGAAAAAGAGCTAGTTGCTAGGTTTTCAAAACCTAAATCAGTGCTACCCTTGATTGATGAATTTGTTCATCATAAAGGAAAGGCTGGATTGGGTTTTATTAAACCAGCTAGAACTGTTCAGGATCAGTCCAAGTCCAAGGGCAAAGCCCCAACATTCAACAAGCCTGCTGTAGTCAAGACAGCAAAGGTTGTACCTAAGCAAAGGTACAACAAGTTTGAATGCTGGTGCTGTGGCAAGATTGGCCATTTTGCAATGGACTGTTGGCACAATGCCAGTGCCAAGATGAGTAGTAAGTTACTTGGTGGAAAGCCAACAGGTAGCTTTGTCAAGTTGCAAACTAACAATCACCAAGGACCCAAGTTTACTTTGGGTTCTAAGGTTCATTAATTTGTTTTGCAGGTGAATCCAAGTGGCCATACCCCAACATGGTACTTGGATAGTGGATGTTCCAGACATATGACTGGAACAAGGGGACTACTGAAGGACTACATTCCAATCAAAAATGGTCCTAAAGTGACCTTTGGTGGTTCTGAAAAAGGAATCATCAAAGGGTTTGGTAACATCTCTTCAAACCTTGTTACCATTACTCAAGTGGCTTATGTTAAAGGGTTGAAACACAACCTCATTAGTATAAGTCAGTTAAGTGATGTAGGGTATGACATCTCATTTGTTAAAAATGGTTGTCATATCAAGAGGTCAAGTGATCAAGAGATCATTTTGACAGGATATAGAAAGAGAAATGTCTATTGTTTAGACATTATGATTGAGAACAATGGTTCTCCTGTCTGTCTTGTAGCTAATGAGACAATCTCTCATTGTGTCAAGTGGCACAAGAGGCTAGCTCATCTTAACTACAAGACTATTAGCAAACTCTTTAGCAAAGAGTTAGTGAGGAATGGTCCTCAAGTTAAGTGTGTCAAAGATGGCATTTGCTCAGCTTGTCAAAAGGGCAAGCAGACTAAATCCACCTTTAGAAGCTTAGACAACAAAGATGCTGTGAGGTGTTTATACCTCTTGCATATGGATCTATTTGGTCCAATGCCAGTTCACAGCTTAGGTAGGAAGGTCTATACCTTTGTAGTTGTTGATGACTACTCAAGGTTTTCCTGGGTGTTCTTCTTAAAGCAGAAATCTGAAACACCTAGTGTCTTCTATAGTTTTGTTAAGCAAATTCAGAATGAATTGAACTGTACAGTGGTCAAAATTAGAAGTGACCATGGTACTGAGTTTCAGTCTGAAAGCATGACAAAGCTGTGTGAAGACTATGGGATATTTCAAGAATTCTCTTCACCTAGAACACCTCAGCAAAATGGCATTGCTGAAAGGAAAAATAGGACCTTGATAGAGGCTGGTAGAACCCTATTAAGTGATTCATCACTGCCAGAATATTTCTGGGCTGAAGCAGTTAACACTGCATGCCATGTGATAAATAGGGCTACCATCACTAAAAGGTTAAACAAGACCCCCTATGAAGTTGTGAAAGGCAGGAAACCAAACCTATCCTATTTCAGGATTTTTGGTTGCAAATGCTTCATACTTAACAATGGAAAGTCTTACTTAACTAAGTTTGCTGCCAAATCCCAAGAGGGAGTATTTGTTGGGTACAGCAATAATAGTAAGGCTTATAGAGTCTACAACTTGACTACACAAGTTGTAGAGGAGTCTGTGCATGTAGTTTTTGATGAGACACAACTAATTAACAATGAGTTGTCTAGTAGTGTGTGCAGCCCCACAGGTCTTACTAAGAAGATGGACAAGCTAACCATAGAAGATGTACCTGCTGCAAGACAGCAAGTAGAAGAAGATGGCTTATGTCCAGGGGGAGAACTACATGAACAAGGAGCTGTAGAAGTACAAGGAACACAGCTTGATGAAGATGCTGAAGAAGTTCAACCAGAAGTAAGGATGCCTCCAGCCAACAGGCATCTAAGAGATCATCCAGTAGAGCTGATTATTGGAGATCCAAGACAAGGTGTTCAGACAAGGAGCAGAAATCAGAATGCTGTAGTATATTCAAGTTTTCTGTCTCAAATAGAACCAAAGAAATTTGAAGAAGCTATACAAGATCCACAGTGGACTGAAGCAATGCAGGAAGAGCTTAACCAGTTCAAAAGGTGCAAGGTTTGGGACCTGGTTCCTAAACCTAAAGATCACAATGTGATAGGAACAAAGTGGATCTATAGGAATAAGTTAGATGAACAAGGAGTTATCATCAAAAATAAAGCAAGACTGGTTGCAAAAGGATATAGGCAAGAAGAAGGTATTGATTTTGATCAAACCTTTGCTCCAGTAGCCAGACTGGAAGCCATAAGGATGTTCTTGGCCTATGCAACCTATCAAGGATTCAAGGTATACCAAATGGATGTCAAGTCAGCATTCCTAAATGGTAATTTGAAAGAAGAAGTCTATGTGGAGCAGCCTGCAGGTTTTGTTGATCCAACTTTACCTCATTATGTGTATAGACTTAGGAAAGCATTATATGGGTTAAAACAAGCACCTAGAGCTTGGTATGAAACCCTATCTAGTTTCCTCATTGAGAACAAGTTCTCAAGGGGGAAAATAGATAAGACTCTATTCCTTAGGGAATCTAGAGGCAAAGTAATACTTGTCCAAATATATGTAGATGACATTATATTTGGGTCTACTGAAAGTAGCCTTTGCAAAAAGTTTGCAAAGCTTATGCAAAGTCAATTTGAGATGAGTAGTATGGGAGAACTGAAGTTTTTCTTGGGTCTCCAAGTTAAACAGACTGAAAATGGTTTATCCATATGTCAGTCCAAGTTCACCCTAGAACTCATAAGGAAATATGGTATGGATTCCTCCAGTACCATGAAGACTCCTATGGGGTCAAGTATGTCTCTAAGCAAGGATGATGCAGGGAAACCTGTAGATGAAACCTTGTATAGAGGGATAGTTGGCTCCCTACTATACTTGACTGCAAGTAGGCCTGACATTATGTATGCTACATGTGTTTGTGCCAGGTATCAAGCCTGCCCTAAAGAGTCTCACTTGACTGCAGTCAAGAGAATCTTGAGATATCTAAAGGGCACTCCTTATCTAGGCCTCTGGTACTCTAGGAATGGAGATTTTGATCTAATAGGCTATTCAGATGCAGACTTTGCAGGATGCAAAGAAGATAGAAAGAGCACTACTGGATCCTGTCAATTCCTAGGTGGAAGACTCATTTCATGGAGCAGTAAGAAGCAAACCAGTGTGGCTATTTCCACAGCTGAGTCAGAATATGTAGCTGCAGGAAGTTGCTGTGCTCAACTTCTGTGGATTCAACATCAGTTAGAAGACTATGGATTTCAGGTAAGTAGAACTCCACTTTACTGTGATTCTACTAGTGCTATTTCAATAGCTAACAATCCTGTATCACATAGTAGAACTAAACATATTGAGATTAAATATCACTTTCTTAGAGAGCATGTAGAAAGAAATGATATTGCACTTGAATATGTTAGAACTGATAATCAGATAGCTGATATGTTCACTAAGCCCTTAGAAGAAGCTAAGTTCAATAGGTTCAAAATTGAACTAGGTATGATAAATTTAGACTAAGTTTACAGAACTAAAAATTGGCTAAGTAAAAAGGTGTCGACACATAGACAAGTCTATGTCGACACAGAATAGTAAGTGTCGACACTTCAGGAAAATGGTGTCGACACATCTAGGAAGCTGGTGTCGACACTTCAGAATGTTAGTGTCGACACATGTCGAGTAGGTGTCGACACATTCAATACGGTGTCGACACTTAAGTTTTACTCAGAATTTTCTAAGTAAAGTCTCGACTACATGTCGAGTAGTGTGGTGTCGACACTTAACCAAGTGTCGACACTTAAAATCTGTTGACTAAACTTGTGTCGACACATGTGTGTCGAGACATTATAAGTCAGTGTCGACACTTATAGACAGTGTCGACACATCTTTAGAAATTCATCCCGCCTGTTCGTCTTCAAACAAGAAAGGTATAAATAGGGTTCTGTCTTTGTTTGTCGCCACGCTTTCAAAAGTTTCGAGACCAAAACTCTTGTGTCGACATTTCTCTTCTCTAAAGACTAATTCTCCAAACCCTAATGGCTCCTAAGCTGGAAGAGAACGTTAACGAAGGCTATGAGCTCGTGCGAGGTGCATTCGACGATGGCAATCAAGAAATAAAATCGGTGGTAACCCTAGTCACCGATTCAGGATTGGAGTTCTTGGTTTCAGAACCAACCAAAATTTGGAAGAAGGAAGTTATTGAATTTCTTACTGGAGCGTCTGTAGATGACTCAGGCTACAGAATCAAGTCAAGGGTGCATGGCACCAAGGTCAAGATTTCACCCAAGTCTCTAAGAAAGGTACTTCAGCTACCTAAAGTTCAGGAAGAAGAGGAAGTAACAACATCTAAGAACAGGGAAGAACTTACCTGGTGTGGACTAGATCCTAAGCTAAAGATAGGATCAGTATTCAACAGGAGAGGAATGAATACTCAAGGAAAGTTTCTGTCAGAAATTGTGGGCAAAGTACTCCTCAGTAAACCTGGAGGGCATGACAGGGTGTCAGCCTCCATGTTCAGTGTTATGACCAGAATCATCTTCAACCTCAAAACAGATTGGTCAATGGTAGTATTTGAGAAAGTTAAGGAGAGTCTGAAGAAGCCCAATCTGGGCAGGATACTAAGTCTCTACCTGGCTAGTACAATACCAGAGGTCATGAGCAATGCTGCTGGAGCTAAAATCAATCATATGAGGAGGATGGATATGAGAATACTTTCAAGATGGGAAAGAGTACTGTCTAAGGAAGTTCCTACTCCAGAGAAGCCAGTTTCTAAGAAGGATTCCCCTCCAAGGAAGAAGAGAAAAACTGCTGTTGTGGCCCAAGTGTCCTCAAGCAGTTCTGGAAGTGAAGAACAGGTGGTGTTCACACCTGATGATCAAGAGGAGGAGATAGTAGAAAAGACCCCTGCTGCTAAAGATGTGGCTGAGACTCAGGGGGAGCTGCCTCACACTAGTCCCATCCCTAGGGATCTAAGCCAGGGGGAGCTTCCAGGTGTAGAAGAACCATCTACACTAGAGAGTGAGCAAGCTACAATAATTATCCAAGAGGTACTTTCTGACCTCAAAACTTTAGATTTTTCTATAATAGATTCTGATTTGTCTGATGTCCATCAGCAAACTCAGCAAACAAATCAACTACCAGATGTTATTCTCCAAGACACATCAGTAGTACAAGAAGTTGTTCCTGATAAAGTAGTTGATGAACCCAGTACTTCTCCTGCATAGTCTCCAGCTGAATACACAATGGAAGATCTATTTCTTAATTTAGATCAAGTGGACTTTGACATGGATAAAGTTGCTGCAGCTGAAGAGAAGGGTGCTGCTACTGAGGGGGAGAACATGGAAGTTGTGGAAGAGCCTATAAGGCTAGATACTGAGAAGGCACTAGATGTGCAAGCTGACAAACCCTCAAGCCCTAAGGATAGGGTAAATATAGCAAGTACTTCAGAGTCTGAGGATGATGAAGCTGAGCAAGCCAAGAAGAAGCAGTTCTTTGTATTCAAAAGAAGGAGTCAGAGCTATAAGAAAGCTCTACAAACTGTTGCTCAACACTCCCTAGTCCAACAAGCTCCATCAACAGATTACAGCAGCTTAATGGTAGCAATGCAAGTTAAGCTGGATGAGCAAAGGAGGGCTATAGAGACATATATTGATGAAGGCCACAAGTCTTTACAGTTTGATTTAGCTCAAGATATCAAGTCAATCAGGTTTGAGATGAACCTGAATAAGAAGGAAATGAATGATTGCTTCCACAAGGGTGGAAATGCAGTGGTATTCCTGGCTAAACATCAAGAACAGATCAAAGACAAAGTAGATGATATAGCATTGAAGCAGGGATATGTGCTGGAAAATCAATTGAGGATGAATGATAATTTGACTGCATCCCACAATGCTATAGTAACTGAATTAAAGAATAAGTCTGCTGAAACATCTACTTCTACTGATGCTGCAAAGGCTAATTTTGATAAACTCTTTCAAGCTGAGCTTACTGCTGTCAAGACTGCCATACAAGATTCACAGAAAGCAATCTCTGAACAACTTACCAAGCTGAAACCATTCTTTAAAGAGGGGATCAGGTACTTGGATGGTCAAATCAGGTTCCAGAAAGATGATGTGAGAGATCATGTAGAACAAGAAGTCATAAAGGGGGAGAGGGTGTTAGTCAAAGCTAGCTCTGACCATGCCAAATGGATTTCTAATTCCATCAGAGCTACACTGGGCTATCCTCCCCTGTGTGATGATGACAATGTAGCTGAATCTGGTATTGAAAGTGCATATCTTGGAGGAGAGCAACAGGAAGTAGCTCAGGTGATCTATCCACCTCCAGATTTTGATATGGTTCATGCTGAAGTAAGCACAATGTATAGCCCAACTACTGGAAAGCCAATTGTTATTCTGGAAAAGGTTCAACCTATTACAGCTGCAATGCAAGAGGATATGGACAAAGAGGAAGAGACAAGGCTGTCAAAGAAGAAGTTCAGGGAACTTGCTGAGCAAAAACCAGATTTTGAACAGTGGAGCCCTACTTCTAGGAACATCATTCTCACAGCCTGGAAAGCAGCCAAGGACAATGCACATGAGAGGAACAAGTGGTTCTCAGAGGCAGAATGGAGGAAGCATGAGAGTAGGCAGGAAGCCATTGTCCAGCATAGAAGGAAGGCTAAGTTAGGAAAGCTACCTCCTACAGCTGTGGAGCCTAGCAAGTACTTTCCTAAGCCCTATCATTATTTTGAAAGGCAGAAAATCAAGGCTGAAGTACTTAAGAAGAAGGACTCCAAAGGGAAGAAGGTTGCTGATACTGAGCCTGCTGCTGCTGCTGCTGTAAAAGCCAAAATACAAGCTGGGAAAGGCATAGTTATAAAAGAACCAGAGCAGAATTAGATTAAGATTAGACTGAAGAATGTTGTAATTTGTTACATCTAAATATTTTTGTAAATCATTGACAATGTATTGAACACAATGTTTGGACAGTTTTTGATAAATATATTTCATGATTGATTCAGTAGAATGTGTCTAATTCTTGGTTGTTCTGTAATGTTGAATGAGTATACATGTGTGCTTTATTACATGTTTAAGTATACCCTGTTGATATATATCTGCTTTACATCATTCTCTAATTTTTAATTATGAGTGATGTATATCATTGACTAAGGGTTATGACTTCTCCAAATAGGGGGAGATTGTTGGGTACATTGGTCAAATGTACCTGATTTGAAGAAGCCTCACCTAACTCAATGATATACATCATAATGTATTTGATGTGTGTTTGAGTTACTTGTGCAGGTTAGGTATTCACTAGACTGAAGCTAAAAGTTTCTAAGTCCATGTGTCGACACCCAGAGGGAAAGTGTCGACACTTGAGAAAGCTTGTGTCGACACCCAGACAAGCAGTGTCGACACTTGGAGTCATTGTGTCGACACCTGGGATGAAGAGTCGACACCAGATAGAAAGTGTCGACACTTGGAGCTGTGTCGACACTCAGTGAAGAAGTATGCAGAAAAGCAGTGTCGACACTTAGCAGAAGTGTCGACACCTAGAAAAGCTGAGTCTACACCAGAAAGTGTCGACACTTGGAGCTGTGTCGACACTCAGCAAAAGTCTGCAGAATCTAAGTAAGTGTCGACACTCAACACAATGTGTCGACGCTATGCTGAAGAGTCAGTATTTGAAGAAAGTGTCGACACTCAGCACAATGTGTCGACACACAACCAGGAGAGTCAACACTTGAAGAAAGTGTCGACACTCAGCACAATGTGTCGACACTTAGTTGAAGACTCTACACTTGAAGAAAGTGTCGACACAAGGAGCTGTGTCGACACTTAGCAAAGAACAGAAAAGTTACAAAATATTCTAAGTACAAGTGTCGACACTAAAGGAATGTGTCGACACTCAGCTGAAGAAACAAAAGTGAAGACTTGTGTCGACACCAAGAAGCAGTGTCGACACTTGACAGTTTCAACACATGAAGATGTGTCGACACAAAGAACATGTGTCGACACTTAGAAGAATACAGTTAAAGAATGAAGAACAAGACTTGTGTCGACACTCAATTTCAGTGTCGACACATGCAGAAGAATCTGTGTCGAGACATACAAGGAATTGTGTCGACACCTTGTAGACTTGTGTCGACACTTACACAACATGTGTCGACACTTAGTCTATAAGTGTCGACACTTAAGAACAGAAAGTCTCGACACTATCTGACAGTTAGAGAATTTCAAGAAGTGACTGGTTGACATGACAGCTGCCGATCCAGCCGGTCTACTGCAACTGTCAGAGAAATCAGAAGTCTGTTATGAACCGGATCAGCCGGTTACCATGAAGGAAGCCTATAAATAGACACCCATTGTTTACAGAAAAAGTGTGTGTGATTGATTGTTGTTGGTCACAAGTAGTTGTGAAGAATACTTAAAGTGGTTGATCAGATTCTTCAAGAAATCAGAAAAGTCATATACAGAGGATCAACACAAGAAGATCTGTCAGTCCAACTGCAGATCTAAGAAGTTGGAGAGAGAGAGCTCCAATCAAGAATTCAGTCTTTGGAACTAAGGCTGAGAAGAAGGATTCAGAATCTTCTGGATCTCAAGAAGCAGAGGTCAAGGATCAACTGCAGAGGATTCAGACTAATTCAGTTCTAACTCAAGAAGCTTTGAAGGAAGCTAAGTCAGTTTGGATCTAACTGAGTTCTTCCAAGAACTCTTCAAGAAACTCTCAACTCCTCTCTTATTTTCTGAGTTGTAGAGTTAGCAATTGTATTTCTATTTTAACTTGTAGGATCCATTGGATCTGAGAGAATTGTAAGCCTATATTATAAAGGCTGAGGGTAGGGCTTGATTGCCTGAGTGTAGGAGTTGAAGAACTCTGAGTGTAGGCCTTAATTGGCTGAGTGTAGGCCTGGGTGGCTGAGTGTAGGCCTTTGTGGCTGAGTGTAAGGCTTTGGGCCTGAGGTGTAGGAACCTTGTTGGGTTCTGAGATAGTGGAGAAGGTTGGCCGAATCTAGTACACTGCTAGATAGGCGAAGGGGGACAGTGGATGTACCCAAAGATTGGGGAACCACTATAAATTAGTGTGTCTGCTGTGCTGTGCTGTGCTGTGGATTGACTGTTTGATTTCTGTAATTGCTGTTAGCTGTAGTAATCTGTGAAATAACTGTTGTGCTGCCAACAAAGTTTTAAAAAGGTTTAGGTCACCTATTCACCCCCCCCCCTCTAGGTGTTTAGGTACCATATCTTTCAAATACCAAATTACTATTACATAGTATCGAATCCTAACATAGAGCTTTCTAGAGGAAGATTTTAAATCAGCTGGAAGAACACATCACAGAACATGAATGTCCACTATAACCCAAAGCAGGAATGAAAGAACAAATACGCAGAGTCTTGACCTTATGGCCTTACAATGTTTTCTTAAACAATAAGTGTTTTAAATAATTCGGTACGCAGGCCGACCATACATGAAAATAGTAAAAGTAAACACTTCGCTTTGGCCTTCAATGTCCAGTACAGCATCCAGGGATTTAGCCCGCTACTTGTCAATTGGCTCACTTGTTTCTACAAGAACAATCCACCGAGCGGTGGGAAAACAAGGCAATGATCAGCTAAAGCTGACCATATTATAATGACCCCATCCCTTATTTGGGGCGGCGGTGCACCTTCCTTTCATTATATTAGCAAAACCAAACATAGCAATGAAAGTGCAATTTATGCACACTTCATCACAGGTGTAGGCACGAACGACCACACACCCCGTACTCTTAGGGCACATTCTCGGTGTCCGGACAATAACCAAGGATGCACCCCCGTTCTCCAGATGACAAAATCACGAGCATTTTGGTAGTCTTTACGGCATGTGCAAGGACTAAGAACCGTAACTATGGCATAGCTACTGGGTAGGTTAGGCCCTTTCCCGTTGCTCACATCGTCGGGGCAAACAACCACGATACGGGTCGGCCTCCCCATTCCCATTTCCCCAATCAATAAATAACCCCATCATGTTATAAAAATGGCTCTTAGGCCACCAAGCTAGGCTCTCAAAGCACTCAGCACCAACTCACAGGCCCCAGGTCTCCACGACACAGGCCACAATTGCTGGCCCCAGGTGTCTCCACGACACAGGCCTCAAACACTGGCCCCAGGTGTCTCCACAACACAGTCCTCAAACTCTGGCCCCAGGTGTCTCCACGATACAGGCCTCAATAAAAGCTCTCAAGAAGCTACCGCCAGCGGTGACACTACCACCACTGGTACCAGGAAGAAATGCGTTTCTACCCAGTTTTCCGGATGCCCCTTGGAGTTAGTCCCCAAGGTTCCCTGTTGCAATCTACCACGTGTAAAACTCAAAAAAAAACATCATGGAGTCTTATCCGGCCATTAATAAGCACAATGAAAATCATCACCAATCCAGACCAACCCATCTAAATGGGCTTCACACACCATGCCTACATTCATACTTCACTTCTGAACTTCTAAATGCAAAACTACGGGGATACATTGTATCTAACAGACGGAAGACCTCACACTCACTGCACACTTGCAGGAGAGGGTTTCCAATGCAAAAGGAAGAGGACTTCACATGTCCAAGTTGAGAATCGTCGCTCTTTGCACTCTCTTCGATGCCATGCCAAAGATCTAGACGGATGAATGCGACCGCAATGATCTTGCCTCCACCGATCCGGACTCGTATTTCAAATTGGGGCTTCGGAACCTCAACGGCGGTGAGATCTCCCTTGTAGCATAGGTGCTCCTCCTCCACGAAAACTAGGAACTCCAAAAGAAATGGAGCAAAAACGGTCAAACCAGGCATATAAATAAAGCTACCGCCGTACGGTTACTAGCTACCACCGCACGGTACCATAATTCAACGCCTCGTTTTGAGCGCAACCTCCCAAATCCTCCAATCATAGGCCGACACATGGGTATGCCGTTTTGAATTCACTATCTCCGTGCGATAGGGTGCTAATGCCGCGCGGTAGCCGATGTCAGTTACCACTCGACACCAAACCTATCACAACGCGCTAACTTTTATTGCCTAGTGGTAGAATCCCGAGACAGCCATCAATTAAATTGTCCTCACTATCACTAGCGGTAACACTATCGCCCAGCGATAGCTTCCCGAGAACTCTGCCAGAATAATTCCGGCTACCGTCGTGCGGTAACAAGTTTGTGTAGCGTGGTAACAAGTTTCCCCCACGCGGTAACAACTTTTTCGAGAACTCGACACTTTCTCGAGAACTCAATGCTCTCGACACAAACCCTGGAGCTACCTCCGAGCAATAAACCCCAGAGAAGCATATCATCCCTTATGAAATTTGGGGCATTACAAATCTCCCCCACTTAAAGAATTTCATCCCGAAATTAAGTGATGCTGGAAATAAAGGAATTAAATCAACTTTAAACTGTGTAACTCAACTAAACAACTCGGGGAACTCCGACTTCAGGGTTTTCTCACGCTCCCATGAAAGCTCCTCTCAGCCACAGTTGTTCCAAAGGACCTTGACCATTTTAATGGATTTGTTTTGTAGTTTCTTGACTTCTACGTCCTCGATCCAAATGGGATTGACCTTCGTCATCAACCCACCATCGACCAGAACTTGATTCATAACAACCACCTAGGTAGGCTCTTTAACGACCTTCCACAGCACTGAGATGTGGAATATATCATGCAAATTGATCAACTCCACCGAAAGTGCCAAACGATAGGCGGCTTAACCAATCCGCTCCAAGTTCTCAAAAGGTCCAACATACCTCAGATTAAGCTTCTTTAAGCATCGGATCCTTGATACGCCCTTAAATGGCTTTATCTTGAGGAAAACCCAATCACCCACCGCAAACTCCACGTTCCGATGTTTTGCATTATAGTACTTGGTCTGCCTACCTTGAGCAATAAGTTGTCGTTCCCGAATCAACTGTATCATTGAAGTTGCTTCTTCAACGTCCTTTCACTTTTACAGCACTACACTTTAGAGTCATAATTGTTCATATTTGTTATTATGTCCATTCCATGTTTATTGCACTTTTGGCCCGTTTTCAGCGTGATTGCGTAGTTTTATACTTTTACCCTACTTGGAGTTTTTCTGTGTCTGGAGAATATGGAATGCCCATTTCGGTGGCTCTTCTGTTTTTGCTGCAGGTACAAAGGTCATGTGTGTCCCGGGATTGTTTGGGAATGTTTTTCACCTAAGGGCCACTGATTGTGCGTTTTTACATGCGCACGTCTGTGGACTCCGTAGCGCACGAATGCTGGTCGTGTGCGGTCAGATCATCGATCCCCAAATGGTACGCACAATCATTGGATCTATAGCGCACGACCACTGGTTGTGATCCACTGATCGTGCACACTATTCTCCATTTTTCCAAGTTCGATCTAGGGCAATCACACAATCATTGGACATAGTGCGCAGGACCTTTGGTCGTGCTCCACTGCTCGTGCACATTTATTCCATTTTTCTGGAGTTCTACCATTACTAGCATGATCATGGGATCCAGTGTGCATGACCTCTAGTAGTGAGCTATTGATCTTGCGCTCTATTTTTCTGCTGCCATATTTAAGCCCATGCTCCGCGAATTAGAGCAACACTTTTAATGTTCCGCCCTGCTGCTGCACGCGACGCACCGTTTTTCACCGCCACATGTCCTCCCCTCATATACACCCTCCGGGAAGCTTTCTCCGGTGATCCGAAGCCATCTTCAAACCTTCGGAGAGTTTCTGGCCACCAGCAGTGTGCAATAGAGATCTTTAGGTACTACTCATTTGGGCAAAAAGGGAGAAAAGATTGAAGGAAAGGGAAGAAGAGGGAGGAAGACAAGTGGATTGACAACCCATTTAACTCCAGATGTAACCAACGGTCTGAGCCGAGAGGTGGACTGACAACCCACCATTCCGGCCAAGAACCACAGCTAGGCTTTCTCCCTATCAGTTTATTCTACCTCTTATCATAGTGAAGTGTATTCTTAAGCTTATAGTGAACCTGAACTTACTTTTATTTGTTTATGAATGAAGTTTGCTTGGGATAGTTACATATTCTTTGTTAGCTGTGATGCACTCGCCTCCATTCACATCCACTCCACTCGCACACTAGAACCACTCTAGCAAAGGCTAGTGTTGGTAGTTGAAGAGGTGATTGCGACCCTCAATCTCCTGCACGTGTGTTAATTCCACCCGCTTGATCTCCATCCATTTGCCTCACAAAGCACGACATAGCGGCCTGCACTAGTTCCATCCACCAACCGAAGCAGTGCTTACGACCCGCATTAGTTCTCGTTTTGTTTTGTTAGTATTAGGAATCAAAAACCAAACTCCTTTGTTGTTTCGTTTAACTCTTAGTAACGATCTTTATGTGATGCTATCACGATACCCAACCTGCATTCCCTCAAGATCGACATTTGGGGAAGCTATTCCCAAAATATTTACTTGACAGCGACCGGTGCACTTGCCGATGCATCAAGTTTTTGGCACCGTTGTCGGGGAGTGCAAGCATTAGTGATCTGGGTTGTCGAAGGTAGTTACTCAAGAATCATTGTTTTTGATTTTTTTTTGTTTTGTTGTCATCTTTGGTCTATGCAGAGGCAAGGATCGGGAGAGTTGCTTGCCTACGATCTTGAAATAGAGAGGACCGCTCGAGCACGGAGGCATATCGCAAATGCTCGGCTAGAGATGGATCACAATCTTATTCAGTTTGGAGGCAATGGAAGAGGGGAAGAGCCAATCTTTGGGCCATATGATGATGAGAACATTGGAAACCGAGAGGGACAGCCGATGCATAGGGCTGGTCCGAGAGGGAATGGAGCTGCTGCTGGAGGGAAACATGTTGATGAGAATGATGTAAATAGGCAGAGACCTCGCACGATGAGAGACTACACTACCCCCACTGTTGGGAGTGTGTATCCAGCTTTTGGGCCGACCATCCCTAACCTGCAGTTTGAAATCAAACCGACCATTTTGAACATGATACGCAACAACGCTCAGTTCTCCAGGTTGCCGAGCGAGGACTCACACATGCATCTCTCAGAATTTTCTTAGATATGCGGGACCTTCCGTTACGGCAGAATACCCGATTGAAATGGTGAAGATGAAGTTATTCCCTTTTTCACTGCGTGATAAAGCCAAGGCATGGCTGCATAGCTTACCTCCGGGGACTTCCACAATGTGGGATTCCTTAACCGCGTGATTCCTGGAGAATTTACTTTGGCCGCTAGCCTGGGGAAAAGGACCCACCAAATCTAGTCCCCATATTGCGAAGGGCTAGGGAGCCATGATTGTATGTAATAATTGGGCACGAAGGAGTTGGTTAGGAGCAAACGCCTGGCACTTTTTTCGTCTCTTCGCGAATTCTTTTGCATCCTTGCTGATAGTTGGCCAGAAATAACCTTGCCTCAACACTCTCCTCTCTAAGGTCCGACTTCCCAAGTGACTCCCACACATCCTGCCGAATGAATCTCTTCTAGGACCCTTGGAATATCTCCCTCAGATACACATCAAGCCAAAAAACCAAATAACGTCTTTCGGTATAATGTCCCATCTTTCAGCGGGTAGTATACCAATTTATACTTGATGTGCTTCTTATCGAGCTCCCTCCCAGGAAGGCGTCCTGAGGTTAAAAAGATTTAGAAGGGGGTCCATCCAAGAGACTTGTTTATCTACCTCTATTAATTCTCCTTCTTCTATTTTATGGCCTGAAGAGTTCCATCACCATTCCCCCGGCCCAAGGGCCGTATTTGGCGAGCAGGTCAGCCTGAGCACTTTCATCCCTCGGGATGTGTTGAATTGAAAAGCTTCATAATTGCCCGATGATATGTTTGACCTTCATCAAATACACATGGAGGATGGGTTTCCTTGCTTGAAATTCTCCTTTGATTTATCCTGCTACAACCATAGAGTCCGTGAAGACTTTGATGTCCTGTATGCCTAGCTCCCGAGCTAGCCTGAGTGTCGTGAAGATCTCCTCGTATTCTGCTTGATTGTTGGTGATTGTGAAGTGAATCTTCAGAGCCTGCTCAATTCTGGTCCCTTCTGGACTCACCAAGATCATACGCGCTCCCCCCCAAAAGAACTTCTTCCAGATACTCCATCTACTAGTATCTCCCATGCAGCTTGAGGATTTATTTCAGCCTCTCCGACTTCGAACACTTAATCCGCTGGGAAATCCGCTACCGCTTGTGCTTTGATTGCTAGCTGAGGAGTAAAAGGGAGGTAGAACTCGCTGATCTCTATCGACCATTTGTCCAACCTCCTTGAATGCTCCACCACTTCCAGGATACGACGGAGAGGATGATCCATCACCACCTGAATCAAATGGGCCTGTAATTATGGCCTGAGCTTCTGGGATGATCTGATGAGAGCGAATGATAGCTTTTCAAGTATAGGGTATCCGAGTTATGCCTTCTTCAGGACCCTGCTCATGTAATATATCAGGAACTGCCTTTTTCCTTCCTCTCATATAAGAACCGAACACACTGCTTCGACCCCCACTCCTAGGTACAAAAGAAAACCCTCCCCTTCTCCTATCCCTTGGAGTAACGGCGTCCGTGTGAGTTGTTGTTTTAGAGCTTGAAAAGCTTCTTCACATTCAGTGGTCCATTCAAATTTCTTGCCCCCTAAGTGTCCGGAAGAAAGGCGAGCACTTCTCCCGAGCCCGGTTGAGGAACCTGCTTAGTCCGGCCAGCTTGTCGGTGAGACGTTGGACCTCCTCGGCATTCTTCAAAGATTCTAATTCTAAGATTGCCTTCACCTTATCTGGATTGGGCTATACTACGGATGGCATAAGGAGATGCCGTAAGAATTTCCCCCTGTTGGCCCCGAAGATACATTTTAGGGGGTTGAGTCTCATCTTATATTTCCTTATGGTTTCAAAGGTTTCCTCTAGATCGAGGATGTGGGACCTGAGGTCTCGGCTCTTGATCATCAGGTCATCCACGTAAACATCGATGTTCCTCCCTTTCTGCCCTCGAAAGATTCGATCCATCATTCTTTGACAAGTCACTACCAGTTTCATTAATCTTAAGGGCATCATATTGAATCCGTAGCACCCATTCTTCGTGACAAAGGTGACATCCTTGACGTCCGGCGGGTGCATGTGTATTATATGGTACCATGAAAATGCATCTAGAAAACTCATTAGTGAAAAACCGACGGCTGAGTCAACCACCGCGTCGATTCGAGGCAGAGGATAACAATCCTTGGGTCATGATTTATTTTAAATAGAAAAGTCCACACACATTCTCCATTTCCCCCTCTCCCTTCTTCACCATTACCACATTACTCACCCACTCCAGATATTTACTTGCAGATATGAACCCCGCCTTGAGCAGCTTCTCCACTTCTTCTCTGATGGGCCCGACCATCTTGGTGGCCTTTAATATCTTCTTCTGTTGTATTGGACCAGTATTGGGGTCGAGGTTGATACGGTGGCATGCCACGTCCGCGTCAACCCCCGACATGTCAGATGTACTCCAGGATAAGATGTCAAGATTCCTCAACACGCACGCCCTGATCTCCTCATGATCCTCAGAACTAAGCTCACCACTAATTTTTACCTTCTCTTTTCTCCCTTCCTTGGTGAGGATCTCCATCTCTAGTACCTCCACTACCGCCTTCAGTCTTCATGGCTACTCCTCTTTCTCCTGATCCCCCGACATATCCTCCCGTTCCCTGTCTTCGCAATTTACTATCTCATGCTCCGCAACTGCCATTGCCACTTCTCTGAGAAACCTCTCCACTTCTGCCTTGATTGGGGTTCTATCTTCCAACAACGAACTTCCCCTCTTCTCTGGTGGAGCTTCTACCCCTGACGACTCCTCCATCTCCACTATCTTTCTCTTATTTTTCCTCTCTCCTTCATTTCACTTCGCCCATTCCACCTCCATCTCTTCTTTATCCTCCTCAGCCTCCATCTCTCCTTCCTTCTCTCCTACCGTTACCGGCTCCACCGTAATGCCTCTCCCCATCCACACTTATCCTTCACACCCCTTCCTCTCCTACTACCACTACTTTTCCTTCGAACTCCTGCTCCTATCAGTCCATCCTTCTCTCCATTTCCTAGACCTCTCCGTGCCAAGAAATGGTATTCACTGTCGTCACATAGCACTCCCTGGCTTCCTTTGGATCTCCTCGCACCCTGATCTGGTTTCCCCCGACATTAAGCTTCAGGCATTGGTGGAAAGATGATGGGGCACACCTAAAGTAACCGATCAACGGATGCCCAAAAATGGCATTATAACTGCTGGTGGAGTCCACTATGATGAAACAGTAATTCCTGGATAGCCCCTCAGAGTCACCTGGAGTCCTACTCCTCCCACGACTTCCTTCCTTCCCCTGAGAATCCGAACAACAGTCCATCTGCTGCCAACACTCTTCGAGCCTCCACCCTCATTTCATTGAATGCCATTTTGAATAAGACATTCACCGAACTCCCATTATCGACAAGGACCCGCGACACCGTGAAGTTTTCAATGGCGGTCCGGATAACCAGTGCATCACAAAAAGGATCTTCGTGGTCCGGCATGTCTTTCTGAGAGAAGGTGATTTTCTCGTCCGGGGGAGGGGGTTTGGACGTCGAGGCTACACTCCAACGGTAAATGGTATGAAGTCTTGCATTACGTGTAGCCTCAATCCCCGTTCCTCCATGGATTACTCTGATCCCACCTCGATATCCCACATCAGCTCGGTCCACACACCGGTCCTCCTCCCCAGTCCCAGTCACCTCCACTATTTGCACTGGTAGCTGCTGTTAACCCCTCAGTCCGCAACATCCTACAAGATTCCAAGACCCCCCTTTCAATACTCGCGGACTCAATTAGGCAGTCTGCCTAGTCTGGCAAAGCAGCGTTAATCAGCCACCAAGGATGGTTCCCAGCGGCGGATTCAAGGCTCTGTTCGCTCAGTCCGCCATGCCTTGGGATCTCTGGATTCTCTACGATGGCAGACTCAGTGTCTCGTCCGCCCAGGCTGCCATCCTCCAGCAGGATCGCGCCTAGCAACAACAGATGGAAGCTCCAGCCCGCGAGCCCAGTCTGCCCCTTCTGCGCGGACTGGAGTGTTCTGTCTTTTTGCTTCCCGTCACCGCTGCCCAGTTCTCCTGTACCCCGAGCAGTCAGTTATTTTAGCCCTGCCCGTTTGGGCAGGCCCCCCATCCTATAAATAGGGGGGAGGTGGTGCACCCAAGGCACGCTGACTCGTGCCCAGGAGCCTACTTGTTAAAGGCTGCAGACTCGAATCTTGTGCCTTGCGGACTCCGAATTGCTCTGCTCTTGTCTTCCTTTTTCCTTCACTTGTAACCCAAACCTTTCTTCAATCAAGGAAAAGCCAGTCGTAAGAGAGGCATTCAGGCCACGACGGGCAAAGTCTGTTGTTGTCGTGGCTCACGGCCCTACTGCTTTTTCCTGCTCTCGTCCGCTTAGTAGATTGCTACTCGCAGTCTCTCCTTTCCCTTCTTTTCCCTTGTGCTCGAACCGTTAGCTGGTGGTGCCCGACTCCCTGTGCGTTTTCATGCATCAACAGTTAACACGCGACCTTCAGATTCGAGTGTCATTTCAAATTCAGCGGACAGAAATGTCAGACCGCAGAGCCCGCTCTTCAGACCGCTCCAGTTCTTCAGAGGACTCTCTTTGGGATGCAATTGAACAAGCTCGCCTTGAGGCCGAGCAGTCCCGCCGGCAGACTGACCAGCGTCTCGACGCAATCAGCCAAGCCCTGCTCGCGCTAGACCAGCGGCTTGCTCCTCAGGCCGCAGCAGAACCAGTAGACTCGCCAGTCCGCCAGACTCCAGCTCGCCGAACTCTGCTTCGGCAGTCGCCAACCGCTCCCTGAGATCCTGTCCAGTCCGCCGCCCCTCTGCGCCCTCAAGAGGAGCAGTTTGCTTTCAGAAATTTCTTCAGAGAAGCTGTCAGCGGCACTCCTGCCCGCCAGCTTCATTTTGCTGACCTCCAGTCCGCCGAGCCCACGGACTCCCCTGCTTCAGTCCGCCCCTTTTACCCTGTAAAGTTCGAGACTCTGTCTCCCTTCGTTGATCGAATCCGATGGGAGTCGGCTCCGAACAACTTCAGGGAGCCCCGCCTTCCCTTCTATTCAGGAGAGACTGATCCAGTCTCTCACCTCCAAGCATTTGAGGGGGCAGTTGCTTTGAGATGCCTCTCAGATGCCATCAAGTGTAAACTCCTGGTGACCACTCTCGAAGGACAGGCGAGAGAGTGGTTCTATGAGCTGCCTGCGGGCACAATTTCTTCTTTCGCTGAGCTTCGCAGGGAGTTGTTGCTTAGGTTTGCTACCTCAAGGAAGAGGAAGGATGGGCCAGCTGCCCTCTTTGAGATCATACAAAGTGACAATGAGTCAGTGGCGCGATTCGTTGATCGCTTTCAAAAAGAGATCCAAGGGGTAAGGAATGTGAACCCCGATTATTACAAGGTCGCCTTGATCCATGGCCTCCGGGAAGGCCCCCTGATGTTTAAAGCAACAACCAAGGCACCTGTGACTTATCAAGAGCTGATCGCAATGGTGAATCGCTTCATAGAAGGTGAGAACGTCAATCCAACCTATGTTTCATCCCTGATAGCTAAGGCTGAAGGAAGGGATGCCTCCACTTCTTCCTCTCACAGCAAGCCCCCTTGCCCAGACTTCCAGCGTCCTTCTCAAAGAGGTCGGAATTTCCGCCACAAGAAACCATTCCTTGGCCATCAACAGTTTCAGGAGCAGAGACTGTCGTTGGCCGCCACTCCCGCCATTCCATTGCAAGCTCTTCCTATCCTCCAGCAAGCAGCCTTGCCTGCTCCAAGCCGATCTGATGCAAGCCCCATGGAGGATATAGCAGATCTGGACCTTGATGAAGTCATCCAGATCTTGCAAAAGAGGTCGGAAGAAAATAAGCAAGAGCCCCAAAGAGTGTGGAGGCTAAGGAACAATACGCAGTATTGCCAGTTCCACAAAGAAAGGGGCCACTTGACCGAGGATTGCAAGGCCCTTCGCATGCTGATAGAGAAGCTGCTTACCGAGGGCAAGATTGACTTGACCAAGAAGGATTCTTCTTCTTCGAAGCCATCCACCTCAAAGGGCAAAGAAGTAGCTGAAGCATATCAGGAATGCGTGGATGTAGAGGATGAAGGTCGTCTAGGGCCGATCAACGTCCCGGTGGAGTGCTTCGACGCAAATGATGAAGGGGTTCTGGGACGCCTCTTCTTCATCCATGGTGGAGCAGGGACCGAGTCTACTCAGAAATCTTCAATTTCGAGGGTCACTCGAGCAGAGGTGGCCTCTTCTTCATCTGTTGCTCCTCCAAGTGAGGTTGTCACCTCTGGTCTAGCAGATCTACCCCAAACAGCCAATCTGTTTGATGATGTAGTTGTAATTTAGGCTGTTATCGGGGATTTTATAGTTGATAGAATTCTTGTTGACACCGAAAGCTCGGTCAACGTCCTGTTCAAGTCTACTTTTGAGGCCCGGAGGACTGGAAAGCCTCTGCTTTCCACCGAAGGGCCACTCTATGGCTTCTCCGGAGAGAGAAAGGAAGTTGAAGGTAGCGTCATCCTGCCCATGAAGCTTGGAGGAGCAGTTAAGCAGGTGCAATTCATAGTGGTTGACGCTCCTAGCAGTTATCATGCCATCTTCGGCAGGCCCCTGTTAAACAAGTATCAAGCGGTGTTTTCAACTTACCACCTTGCCATCAAGTTCTTCGCAGATGGAAGGATTTGCCGGGTCAGGAGTGACCCAAGGAGAGCAAGGGAGTGCTACGTTCGCACTGTCAACATGGTTCATGCCAGCCCTCCCCTTGCTCCAGCAGCAGTTGCAGAAGCCTCTCCAAATTCAGAAGCTGCTGCTGATGGAGGTGCTCACCTGGAACCTGCCCAGGTGATGCAAGGAGTCCCCATTGCTGAGGAGGAGGAGAGGAAGCTCTCCATCAACTCGGAGCTGCCTGAAGATCAAAAAACCAAGCTGATCTCCTGCATATTGAGGAACCTAGATGTCTTTGCCTGTTCAGCAGAAGACATGCCAGGTGTGTATCCTGATGTTGCATGCCACCACATGAATATTGATCCCGGCTGCAAGCCTATACAACAAAAGAAGAGGGACATAGCCACAAAGCTTGCTGAGCCGATAAGAGAGGAGGTCGCGAAGCTCCTCAAAGCCAATTTCATTAAAGAAATTCAATATCCCACCTGGATATCAAACATTGTAATGGTTAAAAAGCCAGGTGGAAAATGGCGCATGTGTGTAGATTTTACCAAACTTAATAAAGCATGCCCTAAAGATTGCTACCCCTTGCCTCGGATAGATTCTTTAGTTGATTCCGCGGTAGGGTACTCTTGCATGAGCTTTTTAGATGCGTTTTCTAGTTATCACCAGATAAGAATGCATAAGCCCGACGTTCCTCATACATCGTTTATAACCAACGATGGTTGCTATTGCTACATTGTGATGCCCTTTGGGCTTAAAAATGCTGGCGCAACTTATCAACGTATGATGGACCGTGTGTTCAACCATCAGAAGGGGAGAAACCTAGAAGTGTATGTAGACGATCTCTTGATTAAGAGTGAGTCGTTTTCGCTGCACTTGCTAGATCTAGCAGAGACGTTCGCTACTCTGTGTAGATACAAAATGAAGCTTAACCCTTTGAAGTGTACTTTTTGGGCGAGTAAGGGGAAGTTCCGTGGTCATCTCCTTACTCCAGAAGGACTTGCCCCCAATCCTGATAAAGTGAAAGCCATTCTTGATATGCCTACCCCTCTTTCACCTAAGGAGGTTCAGCAGCTAGGGGGAGGCTAGCAGTTCTTGCAAAATTTCTTTCTCGAGTTGGAGATAGGAGTGCTCCTTTTTTAAGACTCTCCGAGGAGCATCCAAGTTTGAGTGGACAGAAGAATGTTCCCAAGCCTTTGAGCAGTTGAAGAAGAAAATGACCTCAACACCTCTGCTTCAAAGTCCCCGGCCAGGAGAGATTCTTTTCTTGTACTTAGGAGTTGGCCCTGAGGCGGTCAGCTCTGTCTTCTTCGGGAAGAGAGCAGAAAGCAGTTTCCAATCTACTATGTCAGCCATATCCTGAAGAGTGCCGAGACACGGTACCCAATTCTTGAGAAATTAGCCTTGGCACTAGTCATGTCAGCTCGCAGGCTCCGTCCATATTTCCAAGCACACTCGATTCAAGTCGTTACCGATCAACCTTTGAAAAGTGTGTTGGAGACGCCGGAGCATTCTGGCAGGTTAGATAAGTGGACAATAGAGTTGAGTGAATTTGAAATCTCTTATGTGCCCAAGACAGCCATCAAGGCTCAAGTCCTAGCAGACTTTCTAATTGACATGCCTGAGTCCAGTTCTGATCGAGCAGAAAGGTCACCTTTGGCTTGGACCATCTATGTTGATGGAGCCTCAGGCAGAAGTTCTTCTGGAGCAGTGGTGGTCCTCATTAATCCAAACGGCGTCAAACTGGAGCAGGCCATCAAGTTTTACTTCCCAGTAACCAATAACCAGGCCGAATTTGAAGCTTTGCTAGCAGGCTTGAGACTTGCAAGGGAACTCGGAATCGATCATGTTCACATCAAAATAGATTCTCTTGTAATGGCGTCACAAGTCCTTGGCAACTTTGAAACAAGAGAGGCTATATTGAAGAAGTATCTGGCTCTTGTGAAGATAGAGATCAGCAAGTTCAAGAGCTTCATCATTGAGCATATCTCTAGAACCGAGAACGAGGAGGCAGATGTTCTTGCTAAGTACGGGCTGCCATCAGGAGGAACAACTTCCGAGCTCTTCCGCCCGGCAGTGGAGGAAGGAGAATTGATGCAAGTAGATCAACATCCCTCCTGGATGGACCCACTCTTTCTCTATCTGTCAACAGGAGATTTTCACCATTCGGTCAAAGACAAGAAGAAGTTCAGAATAAAAGAAGCTCACTACTTCCTAGTGGCGGGAGTCCTATACAGGAGGACTTTCCTCTCTACCTTGGCCCGCTGTTTTTCAGAAGAAGAAGCTCCCCTTGTTTTACAAGAAGTGCATTCAGGAGAGTGTGGAAGTCACTCGGGAGCAAGAACCTTGGAAAGACGGATCCTGCGGCAGGGATATTTCTGGCCCACTATGAAGAGAGACTCTGAGGTCTATGCTAGAAAGTGTGTTCAGTGACAGAAGTTTGCTCCGCTTCAACTCCAACCAGCTCAGTCACTCAGATTGATCACAACTCCTTGGCCCTTCGCAGTTTGGGGAATAGATCTCATTGGTCCTTTTCCCATGGCAAGAGGTCAACGACGTTTCATCATCGTAATGATCGACTACTTCAACAAGTGGATTGAAGCCAAGGCACTGGCTAAGACAACTACTCAATTCATCAGAAACTTCATTTGGGGGGAGATTGTTTGCCGACATGGGATACCTATGGCAAAAATCACTGATAATGGGCCACAATTCAACAACTCAGAGATGATAGATTTTTGCAAGCAGATCGGAACAGAGCCGCGGTTTGCATCAGTTCATCATCCCAGGAGCAATGGCCAAGTTGAAGCAGCCAACAAGAAGATCCTCAATTTGCTCAAGAAGAAAGTGCAGAATCTCAAGGGCAGCTGGGCTGATCAACTTCCATCAGGCCTCTGGTCCCTTAGGACAACGCCTTCATCCGCAACTGGTGAGACTCCGTTCAAGCTTTCTCATGGCTCAGAGGTACTCATTCCAGTTGAGTTTGAAGTCCCGTCACCTAGAGTTCTGCTTGCAAGAGAAGGCATTGAGGACTGGCTTGAGCTGAATAATGAAGAGATGAGATTCAGCCTAGAACACATCGAGGCAATCAGAGATCATGCAGCCATAAGGCAGGAGGAGGTTAAAAGGAGGATGGCCCGTTACTTTGATCAAAACATAAGGATCAAACACTTCCAAGTGGGAGATCTAGTTCTAAAGAAGGTTGATGTTACTACAAGAGCTGGCTCAGTTGGAAAACTCAATCCAAATTGGGTCGGCCCTTTCATTATCAAAGAAGCATTAAAGAGTGGCGCTTACCGCTTGCAGACATATGAAGGAGAGGATATGCCACATACATGGAGCGGGGATGATCTCAAACGGTTCTATTCCTGAACCTCCTCTTTTCTGTTTTGTGTATCCTCTTCAAGAACTATTATGAATGAAAACTGCATGCTAACGCTTCTTCAAGTGTTTTGTCTGTGTAAGCATAATAGATGACATGCTAAGAAAGATTTCAAAAACGGTTCTGCCCTTGAACTTTCTTTTCTTTTTTATGCTTGCTTTGCAAATGCATTTTATTAATCAAAGGATTCATACTGACACTTTTTCCTAGTGTTATCTCTCTCTCCCAAACACCATTAACGGTTCCCTGATACCAGGAGACATCGCCGAGTTCAGCAAAACCTCCCCTAGAGCTGTTGTCATTAGCGTAACACCACGAAGACCACGTGTTGCGAGGAGATTTTGCACCGTGTAGTGGGAGCTTGCAGGCACTAGTGCGGTTGGTTTCTGGACTTCGGATCGCGGCAAGTACCTGACCCCACCTCTGCATTATGGAGGGCAGGGTGGGAGTAAAGCTCTACCATGCCGCATTTGGGATATCGTTACAACTTTGATGATCTAGTGAGGAAAGCAATGCCATGTGCACCTGCCCACCGATCATCTTATCTTGTAACTCTCGAACACTCTATGGTACCCTCAAGTAGTGCCTGCAGGAGACCCACAGCTTAGACTGTACTCCAGGCAAGAGGGCAGGGAACCGTTCCGCTAAGTCGACATCTTGCTCTTTGCAGGGAATCTACTTAGCGCGAACTGGTTTTCTTTATCCGCGTAGTCCGCCTGTTTTCTCTGGGTTGACCGTATAGCTTGTGGCCTGGTGAGGAAAGCAATATCATGCACACCTGCCCACCTGGTCGCAAGCTATAGTTCATTTCTTCTTCTTAGCGCGGACTGGCTTTCTTTATCCGCGTAGTCCGCCAGTTTCCTTGGGTTGATTTTATAGCTTGTGACCTGGTGAGGAAAGCAATGTCATGCGCACCTGCCCACCTGGTCGCACGCTATAGATCATTTCTATTGGCATATGCACGAACTGTGAAATTATATCAGACCAGTCCGCCGAATGGCTTCCATATTATCATTTTGAATTGAGCACTGCTTCTAGAACTCAATGAAGTCCGCCTGATATTGTTATCAGCCGATTATTTTCGTTTTCATTTTTAAGGCGGACAATGACTGGATTGATAAATGGAATTCCCTAATCAGCAAGACACATTATAGATGATCTTTGTACCTCGCGGACTGCAATTGGAACTCAACGGAGTCCGCCTGACATTTTCTTCTCATTCTTACGGTGGACAATGGTCGTCTAATCAGCAAGTTAAAAAGCTCAGTATAATCTATCAGAGTGTCGTGCGGACTGCTAAGTGTCAGATCGAACTTAATTGCATTAAACGCAGAAAAAGAAGAACATTGCAGGAAGCACAAATACAAGAATATCCTTTCTATTTCATCAAAAAATTTCATACATCTTTCTATCTATTCGGTGGACTGCGATCTTGCGTCCGCCCCATTTACAAAATCAAAAAAGGCAAAAATACATTAATCATCTGCAGTCTTTTGTTTCTTTTCTGGAGGTGCAGGGCTTACGCTGTCAATGTCGACTTCCGGAGAGTAGCCCCCCGAGCCACTTCCACTACTATCTGATCCTGTACTTGAGGCGGACTCGCTATGCGAGCTCCTGGCAGCAGAGGAGGATGCAGAGGTGCTGGACTCGGTGGACTGTTCTCCTCCTCGCTGGCTTGGGCCAGTGTCGTCCGCTGTCTCCATGGCGCCTTGCCCTTTGCCTTGCTCTCCGTCTTCTTCTTCCTCTTCTTCTTCTTCTTCTTCTTCGCCTTCCTCTTCCTCAATGATGTCTTTGCCATTTTTAGCCCGCTCCATCGCTGCGACCTGCGGTGCCAACTCTGGGAAGAGCTCCAGGAAGGGGATGCCATCCACTCCCTCCTTTGTAAAGCCGCCGCGGATAAGTCGCTCAATGGCGACCTCGACGGTTTCCTTCACGAAAGGGAGCATGGCGGCCTGAAAGCTATCGTTCTCTAAGTCGTAAGTGACCTGCGTAAAACAAGAGCAAACATCAGACAGATCGCGGCGGACTGCAAATTAAAGCCGCTGCGAATTCAACTCACCCCGAGCTCTTCTTTTTGCTGAGCAACCTTTTTCCCTAACCGCGCGTTCCTCTCCTTTAGCACCTTATTTTGTTGTTGAAGCTGCCCATTTTCCTTTAGCAGGTCTCTGGCCAAGGTGGTGGCTACATAGTGGGTTGTCACCACACTATTCGCGCCAGCCTGAGAGGCTAGCAGGGGGAGGTCAGCAGCGGGCACTTTCTTCAGTTCGCTCAGATTGCACTTTCCGTAAAGGGCAGAAATCGCAATATGGGCATGGCGGGTTATTCGCGGACTCTTCCAGGAAGGGAGTGCGGTGGATAAGCGGACCTGCTTATTCTTGCTGTGCCAGTGGATCATTGGGTTTCCCCTAAGGTCCTTCTGGCGGATTCCGAAGCCGCTCATCGTAAAACTTTCAGAAGAAGAGTAACCCGCCGCGGAATCCCCATCTTCTTTTCTCTTCCTTGCAACTTCCTGCTTCTTCTCTCTTTGGGTAGGAACAAAGCCGCTAGACGTCTGCGGAAAATTGGCAGGTTACAAAATGCTAGTTCGCAAAAAACTTACTCTCTTCAGGCAAAACATCCGCCGAGCTCGCCAGATGCAGAATATAGTGCTCAATATCGAGCCTGGCATCAGTGAGGAACTCGACAATAGCAGATTCCACCGCGTCCAGCTGCACGCTCTTGAAGGCGTAGTCCGCGTGCACTTGTGGATAGGTGTGCGCGAACCCTAGGTCACCCTCAAAGAACAAGAACCTAGTGGTCCAGTTGTGGATCTTGTTTGGAAGGCCCACAACCTTCATCCCTCTGCAGTAGAAATATATCACCCCCTTGTAGGGGCGGCCTCCAGAAGCGGTTATGGAGAGGACAGAGAACATCTTGCGGAAGACGTTCATGGAAAAGGCAATATTTTCAGACCGCAAGTAGGAAATGAAGCTGCAGATCGCAGTGAGTGTGTTGGGCGCGAGCTGGCCCAGAACCATTCCATAGTGCTCGAAGATTTCGGCGAGCTCCCATAGAAGCGAAAACTTGAATCCGTTGTCAAAATGATCCACTGGAATAGCGATCTGAGTCGCGGTTGAAAAGTTCAGCCTTTCTTGGTGGGCTGGAAGGCGGACAAGGATATTTGAATTCGCCATCTTTTTCTCAACAAAGGCCTCCAGATCGGCCTCAGTTAAGGTGCCCTTTCGGTGGTCGGCAGCGTGAAAAGCAACAGCCGCATCGGTCCTGGCGGATACCATTTTGCAGGCCGCAGGGTCCTTCTGCTACAACAGTTTTCTTGCATAGAGATGCGGCAGGGCCATATTTATAGTTATAGGGTCTGACATCTTTTTGGCCAGACCGCACAGCTCGCATATTCAATCCGCATATTCCGCAAAAATCCAATCATTCACGCAGCAAAGTTAACGATAATGCGGACACAAATATAGATTCACATGCCAAGAAAAATTCAAAGCAAAAATTATGGCGGACACAGCTTTTGTCCTCCCAGTTCGTGATGTTTCCTTCCTGCATACAAGTCAAACATGAGAGGCGGACATAGTTTCAGTCCGCTTAGGTCGCAAAATTTACCTCCTGCAAAAGTTAAATTACGTGAAGCAGACACAACATTAGTCCGCACTGTTCGCCACAGATAACAGCAAAAATAAGC
The DNA here is from genome assembly GCA_039583875.1 of Platanthera guangdongensis. Taxonomy (NCBI): domain Eukaryota; kingdom Viridiplantae; phylum Streptophyta; class Magnoliopsida; order Asparagales; family Orchidaceae; genus Platanthera; species Platanthera guangdongensis. The sequence continues at coordinate 101,851,574 of CM077151.1, forward strand.
AACAACATTTGCGGATATATTATTTAGTCCGCACAGATCGCAACACAGTTCAATCTACAACACAGCATTGTTTAAAGAGACACAATTATACAATCAAACAAATTGATAGTTCATGGCATCGCGGACTCAGTGGTCCCTAGTTTCGGTCCGCGCCGGCCTTTCCGTCCTGTCTCTGCACAAGTGAGCAGCTTGGTCGCTAATTTGAAGAATCTCATTGTACAGGCGGCAGATATGATGATGGATGACGTTTATAGTCTGGTGCATGTGGGCAGCCTCCCGGTCTACCCGTCTAAGGGGCACCATTGGCTCTGCTGCCGGCCTCGGCTCCTCGTCCGCAACCTGTTGACCGCCCGCCGGTGCTGCGACCTCCGGAGCAGCGCGATCTTGCAATCGCGACCTCTGCTCAGCGACCTCAGCAGCCCGCTTCCCTTTCTCTTCCCTCGCTGATGCCAAGTGTTTCCCCTTGTAGAAGCGGACGTCATCCACGAGCCTCTTCTCCCTATCGGACCTCTCCGGCGCCCTTGAGATGCTGGCGATCTGGTCTTTTAGGGCTTTCTCCCGCTCCGCGGACGCCTTCTCGCGCTCTTCTGCCTTCTTTAACTCTGCTTTGATATTATGAAATTCAGCTTGAAATTTCTTTTCTAACTCTTTGATAATGTTCAGGCTGGGCAGCTCATCCCCCGCAGATTCCTCATGCGAGACCGCGTCAACACCAGTATTCGGTGTGGCCACGATCTTGCCACTCTCGACGGAGCCCGGCGGCGATTTTCTACCTGCAGGAATGAAGGTCAACTTCATCATTCAAAGACAGTCCGCGGCGGACTCAAAGAAAGGATGAAAGATCACATTTGGATATAGCCGCAGCGATTTGCCGACTATCGAAAAAGGCAGGCCGCCTTGCCCGCTCCGGGTCAAAAACGCTTAACCGCTTCTTCCATTCGCGATGGACCTTAGCTCTTTTCTCAGCAGCAGAACTTTTTGAAATCACGATGTCCTCAGTTTCGGTGATGATCTTGATTGGTCTCGACTTCCGCGGCGGCGACCTGTAAAGCCACTGACGCTTAAAATACTTAGGCGTCGGTTGAAGTTTACCTGACCGCAATAGCTCCGCAGCAGTCTGTAGATCCTCAGCGCTCTTGTCCGCTGCGACCTGCTTTGAGGCTGCCTCCACCACAGCTACTTGAGAAGCAATTTGCTTCTTCTGCTCCTCTATCTTCTGCTTCAGTCTCTCCCTCTCTTCTTCCTCCGCAGCGGACAAAGAAGGGAGTTCGCTACCTTTATTCCCAGTCGCTTCCACCTCAGATTGCTGTAGTACAATCAGCAGGGATTCGTTGATTAGATCTACTTCATTGACGTCTATAGAGTCAAGCATCTCATCCGTGGTTAAACTGACAGTGGAGAGGGAATTGTCTCCCTGAATTTGTGCCTACGGTGTAATCAAATCGCTGTCCGGAACTTCTTTGTCGCGCGGTCTGTGCTGTAAGTCTGCTTCTACAGTCTGCTTGGAGATATTCTTCCTTTCATCGCGCGCAGTTTCTTCTCAACTCGCTCAGCAAAGGTCGACCCGTCCCTCTTCCTCTTCTTAGTTTTAGCTCTCTTCTCAGTAGAGTCTGCGGCGGCTTCTCCTGAGTCGGGCTCACTCTCGCGGACAGTCTCAGGGTTCGCGGCAATCAATGCCTTTGAAGGCGCATCCTTGCCAACCTCTTCTCCTGAAGTCCGCCTATCTTCTTCATCCAGGTTAACGATGGGCACCTGGGCATTGGGGGAAGATATTTCGGCCTCATTATGTTCCCCAACGGTATCCGCTGAGTTCGCAGTTTTATGGGAAGGGGCAGAGTCCGACAGAGTCACCATCTTTTCACTTCTCAGTGGTTCAGCATCAAGAACTGATGCATCCTCGCGCACAGATACAGCAGCGTGGCGGACTGTTTTCTCAGCAGGCTTCTGGCTGTGGGAACCTTCTCCAGTGAAGCGGACAGGATCCTTTCTTGTCGACCTCTTTATTATCTTCTTGGTCTTCATAGGCATTGTTAGTGCCATCTCGCCTTTTGCAGTAAGACTAGAGAAGAAAGCTCCAAGCCTTGCCATGCCGGACTGGAAAGTGGATACCGCAAGTGGTGAATAGCGCCCCGTGTCGGTCGGAATTTCCTACAGTTCCAGGCCCTCCAGCGATATTTATAGCGCTGGCTCCATTTATGAGGCTTGCGGACTCCGCGGTTAAGGAAACATTTTCGAAGTTTTCTGGAAACTTAAAAATGTGCGGGGATTATGTTAACTCCTCAGTCCGCAACATCCTACAAGATGCCAAGACCCCCCTTTCAATACTCGTGGACTTAATTAGGCAGTCCGCCCAGTCCGGCAAAGCAGCGGTAATCAGCCACCAAGGATGGTTCCCAGCGGCGGATTCAAGGCTCTGTTTGCTCAGTACGCCATGCCTTGGGATCTCAGGATTCTCTATGGCGGCAGACTCAGTGTCTCGTCAGCCCAGGCCGCCGTCCTCCAGCAGGATTGCGCCTAGCAGCAGCAGATGGAAGCTCCAGCCCACGAGCCCAGTCCGCCCCTTCTGCGCGGACTGGAGTTTTCTTTATTTTTGCTTCACGTCACCGCTGCCCGGTTCTCCTGTACCCCGGGCAGTCGGTTATTTTAGCCCTGCCCATTTGGGCAGGCCCCCCATCCTATAAATAGGGGGGAGGTGGTGCACCCAATGCACGTTGACTCGTGTCCAGGAGCCTACTTGTTAAAGGCTTCAGACTCGAATCTTGTGCCTTGCGGACTCCATCTTGCTCTGCTCTTGTCTTCCTTTTTCCTTCACTTGTAACCCAAACCATTCTTCAATCAAGGAAAAGCCCATCGTAAGAGAGGCATTCAGGCTGCGACGGGCGAAGTCTGTTGTTGCCGTGGCTCACGGTCCTACTGCTTTTTCCTACTCTCGTCCTCTTAGTAGATTGCTACCCGCAGTCTCTCCTTTCCCTTCTTTTCCCTTGTGCTCGAACTGTTAGCTGGTGGTGCCCGACTCCCTGTGCATTTTCGTGCATCAACAGCTGCTGTTCTCCTGCTCCCCTAGCTCTCTTAATCTCCAGAAACTCCGGGCAGGTAGCCGTCGCATGACCCTCCTCCTCTTGGAAGTCACAATATGACAACACTAACTCTCCTTCCCATCTCCACTCCTGAGGATTCCACCTTATTCCAGCCATAGTTCCTGCTCTTCCTCTTTCTCTACCCCTACCTCTCCTTCGGCCGATGGCAATAGCTTGTTGAGGCAGGGGTAGCGGTGGTCTAGGACTATATCCCCACCCCTACTGGTTGAATCATCTTTGTCCACCTTAGTAGTTGTTGCAGCATGGGGACCGGACAATCTTACGATTTTTCTGGCAGCTTCTCCCAGCGACTTCATAGCCGAACTATTGCTGGTTGGTGTCTGGCGGTCTAGAGGCTTATCCCAGCGGCTTGGTAGCTGATGAATTGTAAATATACTTATTTTTATGCACATTAATTTAGTCATTTTCATTTATTTTCGTCATTTTTACTTATTTTTGTTCAATAAAATGCTCCTATTCTTGTAAATTTACTTCTAACTTGTTTTATTTTATTTTGCAGAAAATTTCCAAAATCTGCCAAAATTGGGCAGTACACGCCCGTGACAATTTGGTCACGCCCGTGACCGGGCCGTGACTGTGCATTTCCCGTGAAAACGGACGATTTCTGAAGTAAAAGCTTGACACGCCTGGGGTCACGCCCGTGTCACCCGACACGGGGCGTGACCAAAGCCCGTGTTCACTCCACTCGACGAATTCATCTCGACGATCGTCGAGTGTCGACACCAACAGTCACGTCCAGCGTCACGCCCGTGACCTGGGGCGTGACTCAATTTCCGCTCGACGATTTCGACTCGACACTTTCCGCTCGACATTCGTCGAGTGTCGACACCAACTGACACGCCCAGCGTCACGCCCGTGACCTGGGGCGTGACCTTTCCAGCTGGCCCGACAAGATGCTGACAAAGACTTTCGACGCAACCCGCGCCCGGTTCTACATCCCCGACACGCCCAGAGTCACGCCCGTGACCTGGTGCGTGACTGCTGCGAACTCAGCCCGAAGTCAACTTTCCTGTCCAATCGCCGGCCGCCTTCATGAATAGTACTGTCATGCCCCCCCTACACGCCCGTGACCGAGGGCGTGTACTTAGAATTTTTTGCCTATAAATTGCCCAGTTCTGTAATGTCCAAGGGTTCAGATTTTTGGGCCAATTTAGTGTCTTTTTGTGGGCTTAATCCGTGGATACTAGTGCTATGTAAGGAGATTTCTCCCTTCTTATTTCATGTTTTGTTTTGCTTTATCTTTTAGCTTTGTAATAGCTTGATAATTTTAATAAAAATGTTAGATTTTCTCTCTCTATATAGCTTGAAAATTCATTTGGATGGCTCACTTCTTCTCCTTTTTTATCCTTGGTTTCATCCTTGTTCTTCATTTATGAAATGTGTGTGTGTGTGTATGAGTGTAATTTATTTACTTTACATGTCCTTTAACTTGTCTTCATGCTTTGGATTTTGATTTCATTCTCATGATTTTATAAAAGAGGTTTAAAAAGTGATTTTGTTCTTTTTTTTTACTTAGTTTTCTTTTAGGATTATAAAACCTCTTTTGTTCTTTTCATCTTCTTTCTCACCTTTTTTATCACTTTCATAACATCATAAGAATGAAAATGTTGGCATTTTAATTTTCCAAAAACTTTGGTTTTTAATTTGTTTTGAAAAACTTTTGTCTTCTAAAAATTGAAATTTCCTCTTTTTATTTGTTTTTGGCAAAACCTATGCATGAAAAAGTTAAAATTTTAATTTTTAGGTAACTTTCATTTTGCTTTTTATTTGTGTGTGTGAGTGTATGAGCCTAAATTTCCTTTTGTTCTTCTTAATCTTCATGAAGTGTGTGTGAGTTTAGGTGTATAACTTTTATGCTTTGATTCAAATTGTGTAGAGTGTGTGAGTGTAGGTGTTAAATTTTAATGCTTTCTTTTAAATTGCTTTCTTTTAATGCTTTGTTCAAATTATGTAGAGTGTGTGAGTGTAGGTGTTAGCTTTATTGCTTTCTTGAAATTCATATGGAGTGTGTGTGTTTTTGTGCATTTATTTTCGCTTACTCATTAAGAGTTAAATGGCGCATCGTTTTCATTTTCAGTCCTACTCGTTTGAGTAGGACTTGTAATTTTTCTTTCTTTATTTTTCCGCCTACTCACTTGAGTTTAAATGGCCAGACTTTATTTCCCGCCTACTCGTTTGAGTAGGATTTGTAATTTTTCTTTCTTCTGCCTACTCACTTGAGTTAAATGGCCGGACTTTATAGCCCTGTAATTGCATTTATTTTCTCCTACTCATTTGAGTAGGACTCGCTTTCATTTCAGCCCTACTCGTTTGAGTAGGACTTGCAATTTTCAGCTTTTATTTACCGCCCCCACTCATTTGAGTGGGACTCGCAAATTTTGAATAAGCAAATTTCTTTCACGTGTAACTTAGTTCCTTTTTAATTTATAATTTGGAGTGTGCGTGAGTTCTTGTTTTAGCTAATTTTTCAGTTTTCTAAATGTTGTTTTGTTTTTATGTCCCCTTCTTATAATCATTAGTGTTTAATTTCGAACTCGCGCCTCACTAAATTATAAGCCGTCCCCATACCGATGTATGGCTAATCGCTATTAGCCTCGGCATCGAAGAGCATTGGGACATTTGAAATGATTTATAATAATTGAAGCTCTTTATTTTCATTTTAATTTAAGCGCTTAAGGTTTACCCCGGGTTTACGACGCGTAGGACCACATAATCGATGTGTGGGCCCTATTTCCGTAGTCCATATGCTAGCTAGCCGAGAGGCCGTGCATATGGACCGATCACCCCTGGGTAAATAGAGTTGCGTGCATACCCTCGAAAGAGGACAAGCGTAATTCTACCGGATTGGGTTCCCCACCCAATAGCGGGGTTCTTAGCGTAAAGCGGGCGTTAAGAGAAATCCTTCGTCGGACTAACGTTCGGTCGAATAGTCTTAACGTTCAGGTGAGCAATATTCCTAGAGATAAGTGCGCTCACATTTGTGGAACCTCCACGGCCAAGTTGCCTTATTATTAATTTGAAAACTAAGTCCTATAATTATTAAAAATTATTTTAGTCTTAATCCGATTCGATGCCGAGCGTTAACCCTTCATCGAATATTTTCTAAATCGTTTTTTTTTCGCTCCTTTGCTTTTCCGTCTTTTTTTTTCGCTCCTTTGCTTTTCCGTCTTTTATTAAGTAAAAAAATCCACCTTAATTTCAGTAAAATAATAGTCCTCCCGGAAGAGTAAGAATAGTCAACACGACCCCGAGAACAATACGACCTCGGTATTCCCCCGAATATCGAGTACTACTTGCGATAGGTGCACTTGCCTACCCGAGCGAGCCCGCGGCGATCGACTCACCGAACCAACCATAGTAAGAGTCTGTTCGCGGGCCCATCAAGTTTTTGGCGCCGTTGCCGGGGACTCTCTTTTCGAGTTGCTATTTCGAATTCCGGAGTCTATTAATTTTACTTATTTTCTATATAAAAAAAACAAAACTAAAAACTTTATTTTAAAACAAAAAAAGAAGTTTATTTTGTTTTATTTTTGTTTGGGTGTATGACCCGTGGACAACCCTGAGAGTCTGAAGATTTTGACTTCGACCCTGAGATCGAACGCTCTCTTGCGCATATTCGATCTCAACGCCGAAATCCTTCTTTAGATCCCGAGGAATCTATCGGAGAACCTACTGTTGTAGTTATGGCCGCGCCTAACCCTCCCCCGGCGGCCGAGCGTACTATGTCTTATTATGCTCGGCCTAAGCTGGATGATTCTGGGTCGAGTATTGTTCGCCGTGCGGTGGCCAATAATAATTTTGAAATAAAGTCAAGTGTCATTTGTTGAAGTATTAGACCGGGCGGCTTAGCGGTCTGATCTAGCGGTTTGTTAACCGAGCGGCTTAGCGGTCTGATCCAGCGGTTTGTAGACCGGGCGGTCTATCGGTCTACCTCTGCGGCCTGTTCTATCCTGCTGGAGTTGCCGAGCGGTTAACCCATCTGTCTAACCGCGCGACCTGTGCGGTCTCCATTATTCTAGCCGCTCAGTACTGTAAATGTTTAGTCCCACATTGTTTGTATACTCTCTTCTTATCTCCTCCATTCTATATAAGGGAGGTCATACCTTTGTAAATGATATCTTTTTTGGATAATAAAATTCAATTATTCAAAAGTTTATTCGCTTGTTCTCTACTTTTTGCTTCTTTTTGCTACTTTCTAACATGGTATCAGAGGGCACGGTCATTTCCTCCTGATTCTGTGCGCTCTCTGTTGCTCGCGGCTTGTTTTCCGCGTTCTGCGACTTGGTTCGCGGCTTGCCTTCTCTTCTGTCCGCGCGGCTTGTTTCTATCCGCGCGGCTTGTTTCTGTTCGCTGCCCTGTTCGCACGGCTTGCTTCTTCTTGGTTCTCTTCTCCTACTGCTCTTTGTCGCAGCGACCTGTTTCTTGTCTCCGCACTCCTTGTTCTTTCCTGCCGCTCCGACTTCCTAGTCGTTGCGGTCTGTCCGCGTGTGTTGTCTCTTTACTCGCGGTTTGCTGCTGTGATCTGCCTGACCGTGCGGGTTGTTCCTTTCTTACCCGCATCTTGGTCGCGGTCACCTGCTCTTCTCCTCTCTTCTGTTCGCTCGGCCTTTTCAGTCCGCGCGACCTCTTCCCCGCTGTGCCTTTGACCGCTTTCTAGCAGCTGCTGTGATCTGCCTGACCGTGCGGGTTGTACCTTTCTTACCCGCATCTTGGTCGCGGCCACCTGCTCTTCTCCTCTCTTCTGTTCGCTCGGCCTTTTCAGTCCGCGCGACCTCTTCCCCGCTGTGCCTTTGACCTCTTTCTAGCCGCTGCTGTTCGCGCGGCTTCTTTTGTTTCCTAACCGCTCCTGTTCGCGCGGCTTCTTCTGCTTGCCTGGTTCCATGACTACCTCCGGTCTCACCACTACTCCTGCAGCTCCTTCTCCTCCTCCTCCTTCGGGCAACCTTGGCACCCTTTCCAAACTTGTTGGCTCCAATTATCCCGATTGGAGCGTTTCTTTCACCTTTCTCCTTCGTTCTCAACGCAAGCGTCATCACCTTACCGATGACCCTCCTCCTCGCACCTCTCCTGAGTTTGATGACTGGGATGTGAGTGATGCTCTTGTTCGCACCTGGCTGGCCAACAGCCTTTCTGATGAGTGCCTTCCCGTCATTCGCCATGATGAGACGGTCAAGGCCGCCTGGCTTCACCTCGCTGCTCTCTATTCTAAGGGGGGCCAGACGTCCCACATTTATACTCTCTATGCGGACCTCTTCGCCCGCCCTTCCATGTCACCGGCTGCGGCTTATCAGCAGGTTCAGGCTCTTGGTGCTGAAATCCTCCAGAATCGCCCCTTCTCCGTGGACTTGGCCGACCAGCACAAACACTTCCAGGAACTCCTGGTTGTTTGTTATCTTCTTCGTCTTCCTGACTCTTATGATATGATTCGCCAGCAGATCTTGGGTGAGGCGGAATCTCCTACTTTGGATGCCACTGCGGCTCGCATTGCCGCTGTTACTTCGCTCCTCCAGCGGCCTCTGTTGGCCTCCCCCCATCCACGGACTCCTTTGCTCACCAAGCTCAGAGGGGGGGCCCTAGTGGCCGTGGCTCCTCTGGCGGACGGGGTTCCTCCCGGTTCCTCTGCTCTCACTGTGGTCGTACTGGCCATACTGTTGACCGCTGCTGGCAGAAACATCCTCGTCTTCGCCCTTCCGGTGATGCTCCTTCTTCGGCCTCCGCCTCTTCTAGGCCGTCTGCCTCTATGGCCACGACGTCAGGTAGTGCCCATGTCGTTACCCAAGGTAAATGGCTGATTGACTCCGGTGCCACCAATCATATGACGGGCAACCCTCATTGCTTCTCCCATCTTGAGACCCATGACCGCTTACCCCCAGTTCGTGTGGCGGATGGTTCCCCGTCCCCGGTTCATGGGACGGGCATGGTTCAGCTCACTCCATCGCTTTGCTTGGAGGATACCCTCTATGTCCCGAAGTTCCCGTGCAATTTGTTATCCGTTACTACTTTATGCCGGCAACTTCAGTGCTCCGTCTTATTCACTCCCACTACTTGTTCTTTTCAGGACCCGAGGACCCAGCGGACGATAGCTACTGGGACTGAGAGCGGCGGCCTCTACTTCCTCGACGACATTTCCGCTCTCTCTGCCTACTCCTCCTCCACCGATCTCCTTCAGTGGCATCTTCATCTTGGACATCCTCCTCATCGGCTTATTCATCATCTTCTGCCCCACTTACCTCCTACCAGTTCTCCGCTCAACTGTGATGCGTGTCAGCTTGGCAAACATCATCGCTCCTCCTTCCCACCGAAGCAAGGCCGTGGCTCCTCTCGCATTTTTGATCTTATTCATTCTGATGTATGGGGTCCTGCTCCAACCCTCACAGTTGGTCGGGGCAGTTCCTATTTTGTCACCTTTATCGATGATTTTACTCGATGTACCTGGGTGTATCTATTAAAAGATCGCTCTGAACTATTTTCTGTTTGGCAATCATTTTACTTTATGATTAAGACTCAATTTGATATTTCTATTAAATTCTTACGTTCTGATAATGCCAAGGAGTATCTCACTCATGAGTTCTCCGCGTTCTTTCACAAACATGGCCTCCTTCATCAAACGACTTGTGTTTACACCTCCCAGCAGAATGGGGTGGCGGAGCGTAAAAACCTTCACCTGCTTGATGTTGCGCGTACTCTCATGACGCAGATGCACGTCCCTCGCTCCTACTGGGGATACGCTGTGCTCCTCGCCTGCTATCTCATCAATCGCCTTCCCTCCACGGTTCTCCACGGCCAGACTCCCTTCTCCCTTCTCTACCCCCACCAGGAACCTTTTCCTCTTCCTCTCCGTGTCTTTGGCTGTACGGCCTTTGTTCACGCTCCCTCCGCTACCCGCGACAAGCTTTCCCCCCGTTCCACCAAGTGTGTCTTTTTGGGGTACTCTACCACTCAAAAAGGCTATTGCTGCTTTGACCCCCTTCTCCGCAAGCAGTTTGTCTCCGCCGATGTGACTTTTTTCGAAAATGCTTCCTATTTCTCTCCTCCCGCTTCTCTTCCTTCTCTTCCTTCGGATATCTCAGTTCCTTCCACACCTCTCCACGTTTTCCCACCTTCGTCTCCCCCTCCACCCACTCCTTCCCAGTCCGTCTCTCCACCCACCTCTCCACCATCCTCTCTGCTGCCGTCTCTCTCTAGTCCCGGGCCAGCCTTCTCCGCCACGGACGCTCCGGTCGCTGACGCTCCCGTCGCCAACGCTCCCGTTGACCTGGATGTTCCCATTGCCCTTCGCAAAGGGGTGCGGGCGTGTACTCAACACCCGCTCACGGCTGTTGTTTCCTATGATCAGCTTTCTCCTTCTCGCAGGTGTTTTGCCTTGGCTATCTCTGCTACTTCTACTCCCCGTACCTACCAGGAGGCTCTCGCTCTCCCTCATTGGAAGTCTGCCATGGATGAGGAGATGGCTACTCTTACTGAACGGGGTACCTGGACCCTGGTTCCTCCTCCCATGGGCACTGATGTGGTTGGCTGTCGCTGGGTCTTCGTTGTGAAGTTTCACCCCGATGGCACTGTGGATCGCTACAAAGCCCGGCTGGTGGCCAAGGGCTTTACTCAGACTTATGACGTTGATTATTTTGATACCTTCTCTCCGGTTGCTCGCCTCAGCACCATCCGGGTTCTCTTTTCTGTGGCTGTTAACCGGGCTTGGGCTATTTCCCAGCTTGATGTGAAGAATGCCTTTCTCTATGGCGATCTTCAGGAGGCCGTCTACATGGAGCAACCTACTGGGTATGTTGCTCAGGGGGAGACACGTGTCTGTCATTTGAAGAAGGCCATTTATGGCCTAAAGCAGAGCCCTCGGGCATGGTTCGACAAATTCAGTGGTATTGTGGCTACCATCGGCTTTCAAAGGAGTTCGGCCGATCACTCTTTATTCATTCGCAAAACGGCCTCGGGACTGGTGGTTTTGGCCGTATATGTGGATGATATTCTCCTTACTGGCGATGACCGAAATGGGGTGGACTTGACGAAGAAGCACCTCCGTCAGCACTTGGTCACGAAGGATATGGGCTCCCCAAAATACTTTTTGGGGATAGAAATCTCTCGGAAACTTGACTCCTTGGTTCTCTCTCAACGGAAGTATGCACTTGATCTTCTACGAGAAGCAGGATTGACAGGTGCCAAACCAGCTCGTTTTCCCATGGCTGTTGGAGAAGACAAAACGTGGACGGATGATTCGCCTTTTCTATCTGATGTCACACGGTACAGACGTTTGGTAGGAAAACTCATCTATCTCACGGTGACTAGACCCGACATCGCCTACGCTGTAGGCAAGGTCAGTCAGTTTATGCAAGCTCCCAGGGAGTGCCATCTTCAGTCCGCCCTGAAGATTTTAGAGTATATCAAAGCAGCACCGGGCAGAGGGTTACTCTTTCAGAGGAATGGTCATCTGAGGGTTGAGGCCTACTCAGATTCAAGTTATGCGGATGACAAAGGCGATCGTAAATCCACATCAGGTTTTTGTACCTTTGTTGGAGGTAATCTCGTGAGTTGGAAGAGCAAGAAACAGTCCGTTGTTTCCAGATCCAGTGCCAAAGCAGAATACCGGAGTATGGCGTCAACCACATGTGAGTTAAAGTGGTTGCGGGCTCTCATGCTTGACCTGGGCGAGGTATATGACTGTCCTCTCCCTATGTTCTGTGACAATAAGACCGCTATACACATATCCAGAAATCCGGTCTTCCATGAGAGAACAAAGCATATAGAGGTTGACTGTCACTTCATTCGGGAAGAGATTTTGAAGAAACAGATTTGTACTCCTTTTGTCACCTCTGACAAAGAGTTGGCAGATATCTTCACCAAGCCGGTTTCTACTTCCTTCTTCCGCATTTGTGACAAGCTGGGCATGATTGATATCTATGCTCCAGCTTGAGGGGGAGTGTTGAAGTATTAGACCGGGCGGCTTAGCGGTCTGATCTAGCGGTTTGTTAACCGAGCGGCTTAGCGATCTGATCCAGCGGTTTGTAGACCGGGTGGTCTATCGGTCTACCTCTGCGGCCTGTTCTATCCTGCTGGAGTTGTCGAGCGGTTAACCCATCTGTCTAACCGTGCGGCCTGTGCGGTCTCCATTATTCTAGCCGCTCAGTACTGTAAATGTTTAGTCCCACATTATTTGTATACTCTCTTCTTATCTCCTCCATTCTATATAAGGGAGGTCATACCTTTGTAAATGATATCTTTTTTGGATAATAAAATTCAATTATTCAAAAGTTTATTCGCTTGTTCTCTACTTTTTGCTTCTTTTTGCTACTTTCTAACATCATTCAAATGGTCCAAAACGCCGTGCAGTTCGATGGATTGCCGGATGAGGACCCGAATGTCCACTTGTCCAATTTCTTGGAGATATGCGACACCTTCAAGATTAATGGCGTCACTGATGACGCCATTTGTTTGCGCTTATTTCCTTTTTCCCTTAAGTCCAAAGCCAAGGCGTGGTTGAATGCCCTCCCGCGAGGATGTATCACCACGTGGGCTGAGTTGACGGAACGGTTCCTAACGAAGTACTTTCCGCCCGCAAAAACTGCAAAGTTGCGGGCGGACATTTCTTCGTTTGTGCAGAACGATCCTGAGTCCCTATACGAGACTTGGGAACGGTTTAAGGAATTCCTCCGCCGTTGCCCGCACCACGCGCTGCCAACGTGGTTGCAAGTTCAAATTTTTTATAATGGGCTGAATTTTCAGACGCGTCAAATGATTGACGCGGCTGCCGGGGGTACTCTAAACAACAAAACCCCCGAGGCCGCCCAGGCTTTATTCGAAGAGATGGCTATGAACGCCTATCAATGGAACGTCCCGCGGGGACGGCCAAAGCCGGCGGCTGGTCTTTTTGAAGTGGATGCCACTGCTCTCTTGACCCTTCAAGTTGAAAGGTTAACAAAGCAGGTGGCGGAGATGTCTGCTGCCTCCTCCACTCCGCCTTGTTTTATTCCCCCTAACGTCTGCGTGGCTGAAGAGTTCGTGGACTTCATGGGAAATTCGGGTCGTCCTCCCTTCAACCCCAACAACAACCCTTATAGTAATAACTATAATCCGGGTTGGAGGAATCACCCCAACTTCTCGTGGAGCAACCCGAATAATGCTCAGCGTCCCCCTATTTCTTTTGCGCCCGGATTTCTTCCTCCTCCTCCTCTTCCGAAACCCTCCCCGATGGAGGAAAATTTTTCGAAGTATATTGCGTCCAACGAGTCAAATATCCGGAACATCACCGGATCGCTAAAAACACTCGAACAACAGGTTGGACAGCTGGCGAGGATGATGTCCGAGCGCGCGCTCGGGGCACTACCGGGAAACACGGAGCCCAATCCGTGGGAGAACGCCAACGCTATAACCCTCCGTAGCGGAAAGGAGGTGGTCGATCCAAAACGGACCGACCCTCAGGGTTTCTGATCGGCCTCCCCCTACGCGTTTCAGGGAAGCTTCTACCCCCTTCTTTTTTTTTCCTTGTACATATTGTCTTTCCTTTCTGTTCCGCATACTTACGATACAACATTGGGGACAATGTTGGACTTAAGTATGGGGGTATTTTCGTGTTTTACTTTCTGCACTTCATTTTTTTCTGCATTTCAAAAAATACAAAAAAATACATATAACAACAAAACAAAAACAAAAAAATTAAAAAACATCTTAAAATGAAACAAAAAAATTTTAAATGAAAAAATCCAAAAACAATTGAAATTTTGTTCTCTTTCTTTCTTTTTTTCCAAAAAACTCAAAAACAATTAAAAAAAAAGAGAAAACAAAAAAATATATTTAGTTTCACTTTGTAAATATTTTTTGTACTCCTTTTTTTTCTCTCTCCCCGTTACTCATTCTTGTAAAAACCTCTCTTTTTCTCCCATATTTTTGTACATAAATGAAAATTCTCTTAAAAAATATATATAAAAAAAGATAATAGTTTAAAAAATTGAGAAAATCAAAAATACAAAAAAAAGATAATAAATGAAAAACAAAAAAAAATGATAACAAAAACTATAAAAATAATAAAAAAAATGTTTTGAAATAAATAAATTACATATTCCATACTTAACTTTTCTGCTATCCAAAAATTCAGTTTTGAGTTTATTTATACGTGAATTTGATTAATTCTCTGTTTGCTACCCGTTTATTAATTATTGATTGAAAAATTTAAATAGCCGGGGTTAAGTTTTAAAGAATTCTTTATGCTTTGTTAAAACTAGCGAACTCGTTTTAGGCACTATTTCTAATTTTTCATTGATAGGAGCACGTATATTATGTTAGAAAATAACGACTATAGAATTCAATTATACTTACTTTTAGCTTTCTGAAAAAAATTGGAACGTACCAATTATTAAGGTTGCTCTCAAAAATTTTTAGGATTACAATCTAGTTTTCCTTTCTCCCCTCACTTTTCATGACCTACTTGGCATGCAAAATTTTATCCTTAAAAGATCTTATGTCAATGGGAATAAGATTTCGTTCCGTAAACATAGGCACCCAATAATTTAAAAAGATTATATAAGGAGTAAGAGGATAAAATTCATTACTCCTACAAATATACATTGGGTTAATTCTTATGAAGTTGAAAAACAAAATTCATATTAGGAAAATAAGATTTTGTTTTCCTAATAATCCAAAAGAAAACAAAATGGAGGTTCGAGAAAAAATTACCTCACCTCACATATCAAAACCCTCTTCATAAACCCACTACCCCCTTAGCCAATTACACGATTCTAGAATTAATTTAAAAATCTTTTTGAGAGCATAATTAGTAAATTGTATTATTTCCAGTAGCACTCGTATAAGCTAGAGTTCTTATAATTCCAAACTATTTTCGTTAATCTAACCATTACAAATGTTGCCTTCTATGTGATTACATCAAGAAGTCTTTTGGCCAAAACTTTTGCGTTATTTAAATCATCTACATAATTTTAGGACTTAACTCTTACACCCCGTATATTTATTTCGATCTCTCTTATAATTAATTAAGCGATAGCTAAAACTTAGAGTTTTTTTTATTCCATATAGATTCGCCTCAAACTTTTGCTCTGGAATAGCAAAAGCCTAAGTATGGGGATATTTGATGAATTGTAAATATACTTATTTTTATGCACATTAATTTAGTCATTTTCATTTATTTTCGTCATTTTTACTTATTTTTGTTCAATAAAATGCTCCTATTCTTGTAAATTTACTTCTAACTTGTTTTATTTTATTTTGCAGAAAATTTCCAAAATCTGCCAAAATTGGGCAGTACACGCCCGTGACAATTTGGTCACGCCCGTGACCGGGCCGTGACTGTGCATTTCCCGTGAAAACGGACGATTTCTGAAGTAAAAGCTTGACACGCCTGGGGTCACGCCCGTGCAACCCGACACGGGGCGTGACCCAAGCCCGTGTTCACTCCACTCGACGAATTCATCTCGACGATCGTCGAGTGTCGACACCAACAGTCACGCCCAACGTCACGCCCATGACCTGGGGCGTGACTCAATTTCCGCTCGACGATTTCGACTCGACACTTTCCGCTCGACATTCGTCGAGTGTCGACACCAACTGACACGCCCAGCGTCACGCCCGTGACCTGGGGCGTGACCTTTCCAGCTGGCCCGACAAGATGCTGACAAAGACTTTCGACGCAACCCGCGCCCGGTTCTACCTCCCCGACACGCCCAGAGTCACGCCCGTGACCTGGGGCGTGACTGCTGCGAACTCAGCCCGAAGTCAACTTTCCTGTCCAATCGCCGGCCGCCTTCATGAATAGTACTGTCACGCCCCCCCTACACGCCCGTGACCGAGGGCGTGTACTTAGAATTTTTTGCCTATAAATTGCCCAGTTCTGTAAGGTCCAAGGGTTCAGATTTTTTGGCCAATTTAGTGTCTTTTTGTGGGCTTAATCCGTGGATACTAGTGCTATGTAAGGAGATTTCTCCCTTCTTATTTCATGTTTTGTTTTGCTTTATCTTTTAGCTTTGTAATAGCTTGATAATTTTAATAAAAATGTTAGATTTTCTCTCTCTATATAGCATGAAAATTCATTTGGATGGCTCACTTCTTCTCCTTTTTTATCCTTGGTTTCATCCTTGTTCTTCATTTATGAAATGTGTGTGTGTGTGTGTATGAGTGTAATTTATTTACTTTACATGTCCTTTAACTTGTCTTCATGCTTAGGATTTTGATTTCATTCTCATGATTTTATAAAAGAGGTTTAAAAAGTGATTTTGTTCTTTTTTTTTACTTAGTTTTCTTTTAGGATTGTAAAACCTCTTTTGTTCTTTTCATCTTCTTTCTCACCTTTTTTATCACTTTCATAACATCATAAGAATGAAAATGTTGGCATTTTAATTTTCCAAAAACTTTGGTTTTTAATTTGTTTTGAAAAACTTTTGTCTTCTAAAAATTGAAATTTCCTCTTTTTATTTGTTTTTGGCAAAACCTATGCATGAAAAAGTTAAAATTTTAATTTTTAGGTAACTTTCATTTTGCTTTTTATTTGTGTGTGTGAGTGTATGAGCCTAAATTTCCTTTTGTTCTTCTTAATCTTCATGAAATGTGTGTGAGTTTAGGTGTATAACTTTTATGCTTTGATTCAAATTGTGTAGAGTGTGTGAGTGTAGGTGTTAAACTTTAATGCTTTCTTTTAAATTGCTTTCTTTTAATGCTTTGTTCAAATTATGTAGAGTGTGTGAGTGTAGGTGTTAGCTTTATTGCTTTCTTGAAATTCATATGGAGTGTGTGTGTTTGTGTGCATTTATTTCCGCCTACTCATTAAGAGTTAAATGGCGCATCGTTTTCATTTTCAGTCCTACTCGTTTGAGTAGGACTTGTAATTTTTCTTTCTTTATTTTTCCGCCTACTCACTTGAGTTTAAATGACCGGACTTTATTTCCCGCCTACTCGTTTGAGTAGGATTTGTAATTTTTCTTTCTTTATTTTTCCGC
Source organism: Platanthera guangdongensis (assembly GCA_039583875.1). Classification (NCBI taxonomy): domain Eukaryota; kingdom Viridiplantae; phylum Streptophyta; class Magnoliopsida; order Asparagales; family Orchidaceae; genus Platanthera; species Platanthera guangdongensis. Next base: position 101,868,618 of record CM077151.1, read on the forward strand.
CTACTCACTTGAGTTAAATGGCCGGACTTTATAGCCCTGTAATCGCATTTATTTTCTCCTACTCATTTGAGTAGGACTCGCTTTCATTTCAGTCCTACTCGTTTGAGTAGGACTTGCAATTTTCAGCTTTTATTTACCGCCCCCACTCGTTTGAGTGGGACTCGCAAATTTTGAATAATCAAATTTCTTTCATGTGTAACTTAGTTCCTTTTTAATTTATAATTTGGAGTGTGCGTGAGTTCTTGTTTTAGCTAATTTTTCAGTTTTCTAAATGTTGTTTTGTTTTTATGTCCCCTTCTTATAATCATTAGTGTTTAATTTCGAACTCGCACCTCACTAAATTATAAGCCGTCCCCATACAGATGTGTGGCTAATCGCTATTAGCCTCGGCATCGAAGAGCATTGGGACATTTGAAATGATTTATAATAATTGAAGCTCTTTATTTTCATTTTAATTTAAGCGCTTAAGGTTTACCCCGGGTTTACGACGCGTAGGACCACATAATCGATGTGTGGGCCCTATTTCCGTAGTCCATATGCTAGCTAGCCGAGAGGCCGTGCATATGGACCGATCACCCCTGGGTAAATAGAGTTGCGTGCATACCCTCGAAAGAGGACAAGCGTAATTCTACCGGATTGGGTTCCCCACCCAATAGCGGGGTTCTTAGCGTAAAGCGGGCGTTAAGAGGAATCGTTCGTCGGACTAACGTTCGGTCGAATAGTCTTAACGTTCAGGTGAGCAATATTCCTAGAGATAAGTGCGCTCACATTTGTGGAACCTCCACGGCCAAGTTGCCTTATTATTAATTTGAAAACTAAGTCCTATAATTATTAAAAATTATTTTAGTCTTAATCCGATTCGATGCCGAGCGTTAACCCTTCATCGAATATTTTCTAAATCGTTTTTTTTTCGCTCCTTTGCTTTTCCGTCTTTTATTAAGTAAAAAAATCCACCTTACTTTCAGTAAAATAATAGTCCTCCCGGAGGAGTAAGAATAGTCAACACGACCCCGAGAACAATACGACCTCGGTATTCCCCTGAATATCGAGTACTACTTGCGATAGGAGCACTTGCCTACCCGAGCGAGCCCGCGGCGATCGACTCACCGAACCAACCACAGTAAGAGTCTGTTCGCGGGCCCATCAGTAGCTGGGCTATTGCCAATTGGTGTCTGGCGGTCTGGCGGCTTATCTATGGCGACTTGTAGATATTGTCGGGTTATCTTCTGCACATTGTAGTGGCCATGCGGGTAGTCTAACCACGTGACTTATACTGCTTGTATAGGTGCTTGTTCCTGTAATTATTAGTCTCACATTGCTTATTTGTAATCTCTCTTCTTTCCTCCGTTCTATAAAAGGGTGTTCATACCTTTGTAATAGATATCTTTTTGGATAATAAAATTTTGTTACTCCAATTTTTCGGTCTACTTGTTTTTTGTTCGCACATGATATCAGAGGACTCGATCTTTTCCTCCTGATTCTGTGAGCCCTCTTTGTCCGTGTGGTTTGATTCTTCATCGCGCTATTCGCGTGGTTTCTTTCGCTCCTTGTCGTTTCCTTGTGTGTGTGCGACCTCTTTGATTCCACTTTCTTCTCGATGCGGCCTGTTATTAAGATGTCGCGACCTGTCTGTTCGCCTGTTTGAGCACTGTTAGCGCGGTTTCTTCCTCTCCATGTCACTACCCTTGGTGTGTCCGCCCTATCTGATTCCCCTTTCTTCTCGTCGGGACCTGTTCTTAAGTCGCCGCGACCTGTTCTTATTGCTTCGACCTGTGCTTAGTCGCCGCGACCTGCTCTTCTTGCCGCATCGTGTGCTTAGTCGTCGCTCCCTCCTTTACAAGCCGCGAATTGTTATTCTCTCTGCTCTCTTCTATGGCAACTTCTTCCTCGAAGTCATCCGCCTCCATGGTCATGTTTTCAGGTAGTGCCCACGTCTCTACTCAAGGTAAATGGCTGATCGACTCTGGTACTACCAATCATATGACCGGCAATCCCCAATATTTTTCTCTCCAAGAACAGCATGATCGGTTGCCCCCGGTCCTTATTGCGGACGGCTCTCCCTCGCCGGTCAATGGAACAGGAGTGGTTCAGGTCACTCTGTCTCTTCGCTTGGCGGACACCCTCTACGTGCCAACATTCCCTTGCAATTTGTTATCTGTTACTTCTCTTTGCAAGCAACTAAAGTACTCCGTCATATTAACTTCTACTACTTGTTCTTTTCAGGATCCGGGCTCCAAACGGACGATTGTTACTGGGACTAAGAGCGGCAGCCTCTACTTCCTCGACAACATTTCCGCACTGTCCGCCTTCTCCTCCTCTTCTACCGATCTTCTCTAATGGCACTTTCATCTTGGTCATGCTCCTCCAAGACTTCATCGTCAGCTTTTCCCCCCTTCCTTCGTAGAGTCCTCCTCTAAACTGTGACGCATGTCAGTTTGGCAAGCATCACCTCTCCTGCTTCCCACCGAAGCAAGGTCATGGATCTTCCCGATTGTTTGATCTAGTGCACTCTGACATCTGGGGTCTTGCTCCTACCCTCACCATAGGTCGGGGTAGTTCATATTTTGTAACCTTTATTGATGATTTCTCTCAATGTATGTGGGTGTATCTTTTAAAGGATCGCTTCGAACTATTTTCTGTATGGATATTGTTCTATAATATGACTAAGAATCAGTTTGATCAATTTATTAAAATCTTTCGCTCTGACAATGCTAATGAATTTCTTAGTAATGATTTCTCTTCTTTCTATCTGCAACATGGTATTATTCATCAATCTAGCTGTGTTTATACCTTACAGCAAAATTGGGTAGTGGAACATAAAAATCGTAACCTCTTTGATGTCGCTCGCACTCTGATGACAAAGATGTAGTTTCCTCGCTCCTATTGGGGATACACAATCCTCATCTCCTACTATCTCACTAATTAAATTCCTTCCACGGTTCTCCATGGTCAAACCCCATTCTCCATTCTTTATCCGGGCGAGGATCTGTTTTCTCTCGCTTTGCGTATCTTTGGGTGCACAGCTTTTGTGCACGCTCCTTCCGCCACTCATGACAAACTCGCCCCACGTGCCACCAAGTGTGTCTTTTTGGGTTTCTCTACTACTCAGAAAGACTATTGTTTCTTTGACCCCGTTATTCGTAAACAATATGTATCCGTAGATCTGACCTTCTTCGAGAATGCGTCCTATTTCTCTTATGATTCCTCTTCCTCTCCAGATATTTCTGCTCCTCCTACCGTCCCCACCACCACGTCTTCTCCCATCGAGCTTTCTCCACCGTCATCTCCACCGTCTCCTCCTTCTCTCTCTCCCTCTCCACCACTACTGTCTCCCTCATCTCTGGGGCTATCTCTCTCTTCTCCCGAGCCAGCTCTCTCCATCACGGATGCTCTAGTTACTGAGGAACACGCCCACTGGGATCTTCCCATTACTCTTCGCAAAGGGGTGCGGTCATATACCCTGCACCCTCTGGCTACTGTTGTTTCCTATTATCATCTCACTCCTTCTAGCAGGGCATTTACATTGGCTATCTCTACAACTTCCACTCCCCGCACCTACCAGGAAGCTCTTGCGGTTCCTCATTGGAAGGCTGCCATGGATGAGGAAATTGCTACCCTCACTGAAAGGGGTACCTGGACCCTTATTCCACCCCATTTAGGCACTGATGTAGTTGGCTGTCGCTGGGTCTTTATTGTAAAGTTCCGTCCAGACGGTAGTGTGGATCGATACAAGGCCCGCCTGGTCGCCAAAGGCTTCACTTACACTTATGGTGTTGATTACTTTGACACCTCTCCCGTTGCTCGTCTCAGCACCATTCGGGTCCTTCTCTCTGTGGCTATAAACAAGGATTGGCCCATTTCACAGCTGGATGTTAAGAATTCCTTTCTCTATGGTGATCTTCAGGAAGATGTATACATAGAGCAATCTCCTGGATATGTTGCTCAGGGGGAGACACGAGTATGCCGTCTAAAGAAGGCCATCTATGGCTTAAAGCAAAGCCCTTGGGCTTGGCTTGACAAGTTTAGCGGTATTGTTGCGTCCATTGGTTTTGCAAGAAGTTCTGCCGATCACTACTTATTCATTCGCAAAACCACCTCGAGTCTAGTGGTTCTTGCTATTTTTGTTGATGACATTATTCTTAATGGCGATGATCAGGTTGGGGTTGCTTTGACAAAGAAACACCTTCGTCAACACCTGGTCACGAAGGATATGGGATCCCCCAAATACTTTTTGGGGATTGAAATCTCTCGGAAGCCCAACTCTTTGATCATCTCCCAACGGAAGTATGCTCTTGATTTACTAAAAGAGGCAGGGTTGACTGGTGCTAAACCTACTCGATGTCCCATGGCTACTGGAGAAGATAAAACTTGTACAGATGACTCACCTCCTCTATCTAATACTACGAGGTACCGGCGTCTGGTGTGCAAACTCATTTATCTCACGGTGACCAGACCTGACATCTCATATGTTGTAGGCAAGGTTAGCGAATTCATGCAAGCTCCTAGGGAGTGTCATTTACAATCTGCTCTGAGGATATTGGATTATGTCAAAGCAGCACCAAGGAAAGGATTTTTTTTCAGAAGAATGGTCACGTGAGGGTTGAAGCGTACTCAGATTCGAGCTATGTTGATGATAAAGGAGACCGCAAGCCAACATCGAGCTTTACACATTTGTTGGAGGAAATCTTGTGAGCTGGAAGAGTAAGAAACAGTCTGTTGTCTCCCGGTCTAGTGTAGAAGCAGAATATCGTAGTATGGCGTCGACCTCATGTGAGTTAATGTGGTTACGAGCTCTCATGCTTGACTTAGGAGAGGTCCACAACTACCCTCTTCCTATGTTCTGCGACAACAAGGCTGCGATATACATCTCCAAAAATCTGGTCTTTCATGAGAGAGCAAAACACATAGAAGTCAACTGTCATTTTATTCGAGAAGAGACTTTGAAGAAATAGATTTGTACTCCGTTTGTCACTTCTGACAATGAATTAACAGATTTCCCACCAAGCCGGTGACCGCTTCTTTGTTTCACATTTGCGACAAGCTGGGCATGATTGATATCTATGCTCCAGCTTGAGGGAGAGTGTTGCAGCATGGAGACTGGGTGGTCTGGCGGTTTGTCTGGCGGTTTGGCAGCTTCTCCCAGCGGCTTGATAGACGGGCTATTGCTGGTTCGTGTCTGGAGGTCTGGCGGCTTATAGCAGTGGCTTGGTAGTCAGGCTGTTGCTGATTGGTGTCTGGCAGTCTGGCGGCTTATCTATGGCGACTTGTAGATATTGTTGGGTTGTATTCTGCACATTGTAGTTGCCATGTGCGTAGTCTAACCACGCAGCTTATGAGGCTTGTATAGGTGCTTGTTCCTGTAATTATTAGACCAATATTGCTTATTTGTTATCTCTCTTTTGTCCTACATTCTATAAAAGTGAGGTCATACCTTTGTAATAGATACTTTTTGGATAATAAAATTTTGTTACTCCAATTTTCCGGAGTACTTGTTTTCTGTTCGCACAGTGTCCTTCCCCCCTGGGGAAAACCTCTTCCATGCCCTTGGACAGGGCCTCCCTGTTGCCTCCAACCCAACTCCTGATACACCGGTGCCCTTGACTGCTCTCTCCTTCTTTCTTGCTGCCTTACCCACCCATCTCTCTTCACTCGACCTTCGTCAAATTTGCCAGCTTCCTAGTAAATTCCTGGATTGCTGCCTCCATCGCTCTCTCTTTCGTGGCCTTCTCCATTAGCCCTTCAAATGACAGCTGCGCCTTTCAAGTTAGGCTTATCTTGAAGAAACCTTCCCACTGTCCAACGATGAAAGCCATCTGGAAGGCAAATCCTGGCACTTCCTGAATGTCCAAGATCTCCTCCTGGAACCTGTCCACATACTGGGCCAAGGATTCATCCGCCTTCTGCCGCATTAGAAAAATCGACTCGAGATTCTTCTTCCATTTCTTTGAGGTCGAGAAACGCAACTGGAAACTTCTACTAAGATCTTCGAAGCCATAGATTGAGCCTGTCGGGAGTTGATTAAACCAGTCCCTAGCTTTATCTTTCAAGGTGATGGCGAAAATACGACACTTGAACGCGTCCGTCATCAGCCTAATGGAGACCGCATCTTCGAACCATTGCAAGTGCTGAAGGGGGTCATATTTTCCCACATAGTTGGTCATTTCGGGCTCCCTGAACCCTTCCGGGACAGGAGCTGAAATTATCAACTCGCAAAATGGGGACCCATTTGCCACGGGTTTCTCCGCCTCTACCCGCACAATGATGTCGCTTAGCAAGATGGTAATCGCAGGGCTAGGGAACAACTCCCTACCCACCATGCCTTGCCCGCTTCCTTCTATTAGCAACTCCTTTCCGGGTCGCCTCCCGGGGGAGTCCTCTCCAATTCTCATCGAGACGAGCTTGTCCTGATGCGCGAGAGTGGGCTCATGAGGTAAATGAGTTGAGTAGTTGCCCTACCGCGAGATCCCTTGCAACATGTCCATGATGCCATTGATGGACGCCATGAATTCTTCCCTTCCTACAAATCCTCTGGGGTTCTGGGGCCCGTTCCCGTCTCCTTCTTCGAGATTTCATGCCATGAAGTAGTTCAAGATTCTTCTGTGTAGGCTGCGGTCCACGCACACCGCATCATAAAATGTTGAAGCCAGTTACCCGACTTCACCTAGAGTTCAGACCTAAGTTGCAGCTCACACCTACTCTTCTTGAACCCCCATCTTGACATGAGTCTTGGAGCTAGAAACATATCATGGGCTTCAGCTTGGTGGTCCCACCTCTTACCCGGAAGAATTAGAAGTTCTTCCCCTCCATAGCTAGTGCTGAGCTAGGTGCCTTGGAAAAAGAAGAAGAAAGGGTTGAACAACCTTCTTCAAGGCACCTTATCTGTCTATTTATAGGCCTCTGAGTTTGACCTGCCAATAACCAAACTGAACTGACCTGAAATTACTAAAATACCCTGTGTCGGGTCTGCCAATAGCGAAACCTCAATGTTCTGAAAGGTTATATGCAGACCACAAAGTGTAAAAGGGAAAACTTTCCGGGGGTAAAAGAGTAAAATCCCCCCTTGGGGGTAGGAAAGTAAAAACACATTTTTCTCATATGGCGAGTGAGAAAATAACCAGCAGGCAAGGGGAGCCTATTTGCTCGACTCGCGAGTCCCCCTCCCCGCGAGAGGCATCTCGACACAAAAGGCTATCAAGCGCCGTGAGAGCTGTCTCGCATGCTCTGGTGTTCCAGTCTCGCCCATCATGCTGTGCCTCATTAAAGTACCGACGAGTTGAACCTCTTGTCCTACTCGCCTCTATAGTCCTCTTGCCCCTCTCGCCCCTAACTCAGCATTACCCATTGAGTTACTGTAACGCCCCCGGTTTTTCTTTGTTTTGTTTGATATTGGATTGGCGTTACGATGATGCATTTCCGGCCCTTCGCCGTTGTAGAGCGCGGTCCTAGCTCTGTAGGTTCCTTGTGTAGCCTGATTGTAGCCAGTTGGCAAGTTTCCCCAGCTAGCCGGGGTCTGTTTTGGTGACTCGGTTGGGCCTCTTAGGGAAATGGTTGTGCTTTGGCTTCGGGAGGTGTTAGCCCGAGTGTTCGATCGTCGGATGTTGTTTTCGACCGCGCCGTTGTTTTCGTGGCTTAGTTGTTTAGCTACGGTGTGAGTTTTGGTCGAAATCCGAGATCGTTTGCCTTCGCGTCGTTTCGGCGTTGTTTTGTTAGCTGCATGTTTGTAATGTTTGCTGTGCTGTGCGTGGCCGTTGTGGCTGAGCTTGTAGGCAGGTGCCTTGTCTCTTGTTGGCTAGGTATTAGTAGGTTTCTTTTTCTGTGTTAGTTTGGGTGACACGGCCTGGGTCACGCCCGTGACCCAGGGCGTGTCGTGCTCGGGTAGAGCTCCCGTTTCTCCGGTCGACGAATTTTTGGTCGACAGGGTTTTTTGTAGGAACACGGCCGTGATACGGGCGTGTCACGGGCGTGTCTCGGGCGTGTCCCCCTTCGGTTCGTCGAGCTGCGCTCGATGGTCGTCAGGCGGTGTTTAGTGAGAACACGGCCCTGTCACGGGCATGTCGTGTCGAACACGGGCGTGACATTGGGGCGTGTCTCTCTGTTCGACGATCGGCGCTCCACGATCGTCGGGCGGTGTTCGAGTTGGTACACGGCCTGTGACACGGGCGTGTCACAGGGCGTGTCCCTTGCTTCGTCGAGCGGAGATCGACTTTCGTCGAGTGGGTAGGTGCGTGAGTACACGCCCCGTGACACGGGCGTGTCGGCCGTGTCACGGGCGTGTCTGGGGGGCGTGTCCCGTGTTTTCGTCGAGTAGAGATCGACGTTCGTCGAGTGTGTGAGTACATGCCCCGTGACACGGGCGTGTCGGGCCGTGTCACGGGCGTGTCTTGGGCGTGTTCCGTACTTTTTACTGAAATCATCTTTTGTTGCCGTGAACTGCTTTTCCTCCTCATTTTTTTCATCATTCCCGAGTCTGGAGAGCTTCCAGCGGAAGGGTTTTGAGAGGAGGCGGTGGTTGTTTTGGCCGGCGATTTCGGGAAGGTTAGAGCCCGTATTTCTCGTGTGATAGCGGATTCGGCTTGCTCTCGGCTAGATCTTCCCTTCCATGTAAGTTTTTCTTTATTTAGGGTTCGATTCCAGGAATTTCTAAATATCTGATTTCTTTCTTCCCTCAAGTCTCAGCTTTGGTCTTCTAGGTGGCCGATCTTGCCGCCGGAGCCAAGCCGTGGTGCGACTGTTGTTTGTTTTTCCGAAGAGGTAGAGGCAAGTGGCCCCTTGCCCTTGCCAAATTTATTTATAACCTATGATCTGCTTTTATTTCTTGTGCATAAGCTCTGTTCACCTTGTTTTTCCTCCCTAGGGCAGCAGGTTGAATCATTTCATCAAACTTCTAATCAAGTGCTGATTCTTTAATTCTTTTTCTGGAATTTTAATCAATGTTCTCTTTTTGTCGGATGTTTAGTGTCCAGTGGGTAGCTAGAGTTAGGGTAAGGTTGCTGTTAGTTGCAGTTTAGGGTTAGCTGCGGTAGCTCCGAGTAGTTAGGACGGAATGGAGGGTTGGGATTAAATCTCCAACTCTCTGTTCTCGCGCATGAGAGGGATTTGGCTGCGTTTTTAGCAAGACTTACGTTTACCCTAAGTGGAAAGCGCTGACAGCGTCGAGTGAGCCGAGCTCACTCAACGCCGTCACCTAGCTTAGGACTTGCGGCTAAGTATTTTTAGGCGTCAGGTGAGTGGAGTTTACTCAACGCTGCGTCGAGTGGGCTCGACATTTTTCTGTCTTGAGTTCATGTGTACCTTAGGATTGTTAGTGTGACTTTTCCCTTCCTTTAGGGGGTGGTATTGGGTGTTTGGCAAATTTTTGCTTGCCGACACTTGGGTTGCGGCAGGTGGTGCATGTTTAGTGGCCTCTAAGTGGGGCGAATATTGATGTGGAGAGCTGTGGCCACGACCTGTTTGCCCTGGTTTGGGTTGGTGTGGGACCCTAAAGCTGCCACTGGCGACCCCTTAGCCCTTTTTGGATCTGATTCTGGTTATGAATTCAGATCCATGTTTTGACCACTGCCACTTACCCACGTATTAGGAATGTTAGACTCTTTCGTTGAACATGTTGCTTTTATTGCTCGCACCTGGTGTGCCTTGCTGTGCTTTAGACAGTGCTCTTTTCTTACCGTCATGTTTTTTTTTCTTTTGCTTATAGCAGCTTGTTGCCGGGTTGGTAAACCCTTCTTTTTGCTCTTAACTCTAATGCTTTATTTACTCTTTTGATTATTTCCTTGCTGAGGTGTTCTTTTCTTGAATGCCTCAGGTCCAGGTTGTAGCCGGTTCTGCGGCTAGTTCATTTGGAGGGGCTGGTTTGTGGCCTCTTGGGTAGCTGAGACAGCTGATCCCGATTCTGTGAGGTAGTTCTTTACTTTTCTGTATAGACATACATACTCACCAGTGGGTTCGTGTCAGGTTGTTGGCGCCCACTGGTGGCTTCTTGCGATGCTGGGTATGAACTTAAACTGCTGTTTTTGCCTATTAGTGGTTGTTTACTTGCTTCTGGGAAGGATTTTTGATAGGTTGCATGTTAGATATTTTAAAACCCTAAAAGCATTATTATATGTATATCATGCATAGCATATTTATAAACAAAGACACTATATTTCCTTAGCGTAAAAAGACTACATTTTTATATCTATTATATTCACTTTAGAGTCGTGCATACCATGAGTTGTCCCTCGGGGACACTTATGCTCACTAGGGTGTCAACTTAATTGAACCAAACTATTTTCTGCTGCGTATACTTATACTTTTAATTGTGGACTAGCTGATCCACCGTGCCGAGGGATACGGCCAATCAACATAACTGCTTTCCTTTCATAATTAATCAACGATTTTCCTTAAAATTTAAGGTGTGGAGTTTTGCCTGAGCGTGTGCAGTTATCCCCTGCATGACGTGGCATCATGGCACGCGTTTTCTCTAGCTCTGGTACGATTTTATCGTTGAGAAAATGCGGGTTGTGACAGTTGGTATCAGAGGGAGGTTGCTTGACAAATGGTCGGGCAACCTTTCCCCTTGTTCGCATTAGTGGTTAGCGTCATACCATACACACACCGATATGTCATCAGCACGTCTTGGCTAAAGCACGAACACTACACTCATGAGCATAAAGAAGTATACGGGGCATATTATGTAGTATGGGATGCATAATATGTGTTTGTATATGGATCCACCATAGGAGGCAACATGTGAGGGTTATGTAGTATGGGATGCATAACCTCACCACATGAATGCGGCTAGCACGTTTTCTATTTTCGTTGCATGGGAATGTTATGTAGTATGGGATGCATAACATTTTCATGTGTACGCCGCCCATGGCATGCATTAAGGCCTTTTTTTTAGAATGCATAGCACATCATGCATAGCATAACATTTCATAAGCACAACGTGTTAAGCTAAAGATTTGCAAGATGACATATGTACACACATGGTTTTGAGTCAAAAAGAATACAAATACATGCATTCATGGTTTAGGCACCTGAGTTAGTGTGATGGTGGTGAACCATCTTAGGTTAAGCATAACATCATCATGATAAAACAACTCCCAGAGCAAGTTTTGCAGTTGAAGTTCATATTTAAGTGTGTTTGTCTGTACCGGGTAGTTTTGTTCTAGCTGTTGGGCTAAGTTTCGTCTAAAGCGTGTGCGATTATAGGATGGCGAGACGCCCCGTGACGAGATCGACCCCCCAATCCGAGGGTGAGACGTCAGGAGCGCAGAGCGAGGCGTTGGTAGAAAACCTGCGGCAGAGTAATGAGACCTTATCGAGGCAGGTGGTGGCTATGCAGGCTCATATTCAATCTCTTGTAACAGTGATGGCAGGATGTTCTTGGGAGTCATTTAAGTCGATGCTGTTGAGTAAGTTTCTGCCTTCAGTCGAGAGGGACCGGCTGATGAATGACTTCCTTCATTTGAAGCAGAGGGAACTTACAGGTGAGGAGCATGATATTGAGTCTAATAAGTTGAGTCAGTTTGCTCCGGGTTTGGGGAGTGTTGAAGCAGATCGAGTTAAGCAATTTCTGGGTGGACTAAGAAGCGACATTCAGCAGTTGGCAAATGCTTGTGGAGCAATTAGTTATGCCAGCGTGGTTGAAGCTGCCTTGAGAGTTGAGGCCTTTGAGAATGCCAAGAATAGAGGCCAGCGGTTGAGGAAGGATAAGCGGAAGTCCAGTAAAGGGAAGAGCCCTCAGGAACCTGATGTTGTCTCGAGAAAGAAGAACAAAGGGGATTGTAGTTTCTGTGGCCGTCCAGGCCACCCCTTGGAGAGGTGTTTCAAAAGGTTGGGAGCACAAAAGAAGGAACAGGTGCACGCGATTCAGGGTGCCCCCAAAGGAGACTTGGTGTGTGCCTTTTGTGGTAGGAAGGGGCATGAGGCTGCCCGTTGCTGGATAAAAGATAAGGTCTGTTTTCAGTGTGGGCAAAAGGGTCATCTCAAGGCGAAGTGCCTGCAGTCCCAGCCTATTATGCAGCCAGTACTCCTCCAAGCTTTGCCACCGCCTCAGCATTTGGATAGAGGAAAGGGGAAGCTGAATGTGCTTTCGGCAGACGAAGCGCAGACTTCGACCTAGATTATCTCAGGTTTGATTTCTTCTCAGTCGTTTCGTTATGCTCCCTTTGTGGTTATAGTTTTCATTTTAGCGTTTGTTACCTTAGATGCGCGCGCTATTAGTAGGACGATTTAAGGTAAAGAACCGCTGGGCGCGCGTTCTCTTCGATTCAGGCGCTACCCACTCGTTTGTGGCTAGAGCATTCGTGGAGCGGTTCGGTCTGGGCCTAGATCCTGTTGGTGGTGCCTTTTGCGTTAAGTTCCCCTCTGGTGACTCTGTGGTTACGGACCTGGGTGTCCTGGATTGTCCGATTTTGTTGGGGGATTTTCTTTTTTAGCCAAGGCAGATCTGAAGGTGTTTGACCTGGAGGACTTCGATGTTATCTTGGGCATTTTGAGTTTTTAGTTATGTCATTTGGTTTGACTAATGCGCCCTCAGCTTTTATGGATGTGATGAACAAAGTTTTCAAGGACTTCCTGGATAAGTTTGTGATTGTCTTTATAGACGACGTTTTGGTATATTCTAAGAATGCGGAGGAGCATGATCGGCATTTGCGTCTGGTCTTGGCGACTCTGAGAGACCATAAGCTATACACCAAGCTGAACAAGTGCGAATTTTGGTTGCCTCAATTTTCTTTTCTCGGCCACGTGGTGAATAAGGAGCGAATATCGGTGGACCCAGAAAAGATCGCTGCTGTTATGGAATGGGCGAGGCCTGTTACTCCCAAAGGGATCAGAAGCTTCTTGGGCTTGGCTGGATATTATAGGAGATTTGTAGAGGGATTCTCTACTTTGTCTGCGCCGTTGACCAGGTTGACGCAGAAGAATGCAACCTTCATATGGGATGGCAAGTGTGAGGAGGCTTTTGAGGAATTAAAAAGAAGGTTATGTTCAGCTCCAGTTTTGTCTTTGCCTACTGAAGATAGTGAGTATGTTATATATGTGGACGCGTCGCACGTCGGACTGGGCTGCGTTTTGATGCAGGGCGGGAAGGTGATTGCGTACGGGTCGAGGCAGCTAAAGACTCATGAGAGGAATTACCCTACGCATGACCTGGAGATTGCAGCTGTGATCTATGCGTTGAAATTGTGGAGGCATTTGCGGTATGGCGCGCAGTGCAAGATTTTCACGGATCATAAGAGTTTGAGGTATGTCTTCACTCAGAAAGAGTTGAATCTGGGCCAGCGGCGGTGGTTGGAGTACGTGGTTGACTATGATGTTGAAATCCAGTATCATCCGGGTAAGGCGAATGTGGTGGCCGATGCCCTAAGTCGGAAGTCAGGAAAGATTTTCAATCTCTCCGTCGAGCGTCTTGTGGAAGAGTTTCTTTTGATGGACATTTCTGTGTGAAGCTGCGATTCGCAGAGTAGCTTGGCAGTGGCAGAACCTTCGTGGATTGCGCTTACGCGACTGCATCAGAAAGATGATCCCGATCTTTTGCATTTGTACCTTCGAGCTGAAAAAGGTGGATTACCAGATTTCTCTATAGATTATGCGGGTACCTTGAAGTATCGTGGCAGATTTTGCATTCCCGCAGTTGGGGATATCCGGGATATGGTGTGCAGGGAAGCCCACGGATCTAGTGTTGCCTACCATCCAGGGTCTACCAAAATGTACCATGATTTAAAGCAGATGCGTGGTGGTATGGGATGAAGAAGGACGTAGCCAGATTTGTTTCTGAGTGCTTCACTTGCAGGCGTGTGAAGGCCGACCATGGGAGGCATGGTGGCAAGCTAACTCCCTTAGAGATTCCGATGTGGAAGTGGGAGAGTATCTCGATGGATTTCATCACAGGCTTACCGAGATCTCCTAAAGGGCATGATTCAGTTTGGGTGATCGTAGGCAGATTGACGAAGAGTGCTCACTTCGTACCATTTAAGATCGATTATCCGATGAGGAAGATAGCCGAGCTGTATTTGGATGAGGTTATTAGATTGCATGGTGTACCCGTGAGTATCATATCAGATCGAGACTCCAGGTTTACGTCTCGTTTTTTTTTTTGGAAGAGCCTTCAAGAAGGGTTGGGTACAGATTTGAGATATTCCACAGCCTATCATCCCCAGACCAATGGTCAGACGGAGCGAGTAAATCAGATTGTGGAAGATATGATCCGATGCTATATTCTGGACAACGGAGGAGCGTGGGATGAGCGCTTGCGGCTTATGGAATTTGCGTATAATAGCAGTTATCAAGAAAGCTTGCAAATGGCTCCTTTTGAAGCTTTGTATGGGAGGCGCTGCAGGACTCCCTTGTTTTGGGCTGAGGTTGGCGAGAGGCCATTGTTGGGTCCAGAAGCACTCGAGGAGATGGAAACTGCTGTGCAGCTTATTCGGGAAAAGCTTCGGATAGCCCAGGAGAGATATGAGAAAAATGCCAATCGGCGTAGATCGGATTTGGATTTTTTGGTGGGGGACTCAGTATTCTTAAAGGTCTCCCCTTTGATCGGAGTCGAGCGTCTTGGCAAGAGCACGAGGTCGGACCCGAGGTATGTGGGCCCGTTTCTGATTGTTGAGCGGATTGGGATAGCAGCTTATAGGCTGGCTTTGCCCTCAAATTTCTCTGGCGTGCATAATGTCTTCCACGTCAGTCAGCTGCGGGAATGTGTAGCGAATGGCAGACAGGTTTTGGATTCTGTACCACAGTTTGAGCCGAATCTTTCTTACGTGGAGGTGCCTGTCCGCATTCTGGATTCTCAGGTTCGTGCGCTGCGGAAGAAATCTATTCCGATGGTTAAAGTTTTATGGAGGAATCAGGATGTAGAGAGCGCGACTTGGGAGTTGGAGTCGGCTATGAGGGAGGCTCACCCTCATCTTTTTTTTCCCTGATCTTGTGCCCGATATGTTCTGTTTTATTTATATTTATGTAGCCTTTTTTCCTGGCTCTTTCTCTCTCCTTCTTTATGGGAGTGTGGTGAGTAAAGTTTCGAGGCGAAACTTTCTTTTAGGGGGAGTGGCTGTAACGCCCCCGGTTTTTCTTTGTTTTGTTTGATATTGGATTGGCGTTACGATGACGCATTTCCGGCCCTTCGCCGTTGTAGAGCGCGGTCCTAGCTCTGTAGGTTCCTTGTGTAGCCTGATTGTAGCCAGTTGGCAAGTTTCCCCAGCTAGCCGGGGTCTGTTTTGGTGACTCGGTTGGGCCTCTTAGGGAAATGGTTGTGTTTTGGCTTCGGGAGGTGTTAGCCCGAGTGTTCGATCGTCGGATGTTGTTTTCGACCGCGCCGTTGTTTTCGTGGCTTGGTTGTTTAGCTACGGTGTGAGTTTTGGTCGAAATCTGAGATCGTTTGCCTTCGCGTCGTTTCGGCGTTGTTTTGTTAGCTGCATGTTTGTAATGTTTGCTGTGCTGTGCGTGGCCGTTGTGGCTGAGCTTGTAGGCAGGTGCCTTGTCTCTTGTTGGCTAGGTATTAGTAGGTTTCTTTTTCTGTGTTAGTTTGGGTGACACGGCCTGGGTCACGCCCGTGACCCAGGGCGTGTCGTGCTCGGGTAGAGCTCCCGTTTCTCCGGTCGACGAATTTTTGGTCGACAGGGTTTTTTGTAGGAACACGGCCGTGACACGGGCGTGTCACGGGCGTGTCTCGGGCGTGTCCCCCTTCGGTTCGTCGAGCTGCGCTCGATGGTCGTCAGGCGGTGTTTAGTGAGAACACGGCCCTATCACGGGCGTGTCGTGTCGAACACGGGCGTGACATTGGGGCGTGTCTCTCTGTTCGACGATCGGCGCTCCACGATCGTCGGGCGGTGTTCGAGTTGGTACACGGCCTGTGACACGGGCGTGTCACAGGGCGTGTCCCTTGCTTCGTCGAGCGGAGATCGACTTTCGTCGAGTGGGTAGGTGCGTGAGTACACGCCCCGTGACACGGGCGTGTCGGCCGTGTCACGGGCGTGTCTGGGGGGCGTGTCTGGGGGGCGTGTCCCGTGTTTTCGTCGAGTAGAGATCGACGTTCGTCGAGTGTGTGAGTAAACGCCCCATGACACGGGCGTGTCGGGCCGTGTCACGGGCGTGTCTTGGGCGTGTTCCGTACTTTTTCCTGAAATCATCTTTTGTTGCCGTGAACTGCTTTTCCTCCTCATTTTTTTTCATCATTCCCGAGTCTGGAGAGCTTCCAGCGGAAGGGTTTTGAGAGGAGGCGGTGGTTGTTTTGGCCGGCGATTTCGGGAAGGTTAGAGCCCGTATTTCTCGTGTGATAGCGGATTCGGCTTGCTCTCGGCTAGATCTTCCCTTCCATGTAAGTTTTTCTTGATTTAGGGTTCGATTCCAGGAATTTCTAAATATCTGATTTCTTTCTTCCCTCAAGTTTCAGCTTTGGTCTTCTAGGTGGCCGATCTTGCCGCCGGAGCCAAGCCGTGGTGCGACTGTTGTTTGTTTTTCCGAAGAGGTAGAGGCAAGTGGCCCCTTGCCCTTGCCAAATTTATTTCTAACCTATGATCTGCTTTTATTTCTTGTGCATAAGCTCTGTTCACCTTGTTTTTCCTCCCTAGGGCAGCAGGTTGAATCATTTCATCAAACTTCTAATCAAGTGCTGATTCTTTAATTCATTTTCTGGAATTTTAATCAATGTTCTCTTTTTGTCGGATGTTTAGTGTCCAGTGGGTAGCTAGAGTTAGGGTAAGGTTGCTGTTAGTTGCAGTTTAGGGTTAGCTGCGGTAGCTCCGAGTAGTTAGGACGGAATGGAGGGTTGGGATTAAATCTCCAACTCTCTGTTCTCGCGCATGAGAGGGCTTTGGCTGCGTTTTTAGCAAGACTTACGTTTACCCTAAGTGGAAAGCGCTGACAGCGTCGAGTGAGCCGAGCTCACTCAACGCCGTCACCTAGCTTAGGACTTGCGGCTAAGTATTTTTAGGCGTCAGGTGAGTGGAGTTTACTCAACGCTGCGTCGAGTGGGCTCGACATTTTTCTGTCTTGAGTTCATGTGTACCTTAGGATTGTTAGTGTGACTTTTCCCTTCCTTTAGGGGGTGGTATTGGGTGTTCGGCAAATTTTTGCTTGCCGACTCTTGGGTTGCGGCAGGTGGTGCATGTTTAGTGGCCTCTAAGAGGGGCGAATATTGATGTGGAGAGCTGTGGCCACGACCTGTTTGCCCTGGTTTGGGTTGGTGTGGGACCCTAAAGCTGCCACTGGCGACCCCTTAGCCCTTTTTGGATCTGATTCTGGTTATGAATTCAGATCCATGTTTTGACCACTGCCACTTACCCACGTATTAGGAATGTTAGACTCTTTCGTTGAACATGTTGCTTTTATTGCTCGCACCTGGTGTGCCTTGCTGTGCTTTAGACAGTGCTCTTTTCTTACCGTCATGTTTTTTTTTTCTTTTGCTTATAGCAGCTTGTTGCCGGGTGGGTAAACCCTTCTTTTTGCTCTTAACTCTAATGCTTTATTTACTCTTTTGATTATTTCCTTGCTGAGGTGTTCTTTTCTTGAATGCCTCAGGTCCAGGTTGTAGCCGGTTCTGCGGCTAGTTCTTTTGGAGGGGCTGGTTTGTGGCCTCTTGGGTAGCTGAGACAGCTGATCCCGATTCTGTGAGGTAGTTCTTTACTTTTCTGTATAGACATACATACTCACCAGTGGGTTCGTGTCAGGTTGTTGGCGCCCACTGGTGGCTTCTTGCGATGCTGGGTATGAACTTAAACTGCTGTTTTTGCCTATTAGTGGTTGTTTACTTGCTTCTGGGAAGGATTTTTGATAGGTTGCATGTTAGATATTTTAAAACCCTAAAAGCATTATTATATGTATATCATGCATAGCATATTTATAAACAAAGACACTATATTTCCTTAGCGTAAAAAGACTACATTTTTATATCTATTATATTCACTTTAGAGTCGTGCATACCATGAGTTGTCCCTCGGGGACACTTATGCTCACTAGGGTGTCAACTTAATTGAACCAAACTATTTTCTGCTGCGTATACTTATACTTTTAATTGTGGACTAGCTGATCCACCGTGCCGAGGGATACGACCAATCAACATAACTGCTTTCCTTTCATAATTAATCAACGATTTTCCTTAAAATTTAAGGTGTGGAGTTTTGCCTGAGCGTGTGCAGTTATCCCCTGCACGACGTGGCATCACGGCACGCGTTTTCTCTAGCTCTGGTACGATTTTATCGTTGAGAAAATGCGGGTTGTGACAGTTACCCTCGGCGAGCCCGAGGTTGTATAGCCACCAGTTCTACTGCTGCACTACGGAGTCCGCATAAACTGCCAGGTCGCCAGACAGCCAACCAAGCCATGCAGACTATCTGTTATTCCAATGCTGAGCTCTAGCCACCGATCTACAGGCTGCCTAACCACAAGGTTGCTTAACCACCAGACTGCACAAGCAGCTAATACAGAACTAACCAGGCTGCCTGAAGCAGACGACTTATTGAACCGAGAAACTAGTTGTCAAAGAAAAAACCGTCTGGTTACTATCTGCAACCATCTATTTACCGTCTGTTGCTAACTGCAGAGTATGCAATGTCCCTGATTGCAGTCAGAACCAAGTCCTATATTTCCAGCACTACCTGCATAACCTGCACATCACAAACCTGAACGTTATTTACTTAAGGTTAGCTAGTCACCAAGAGGGGGGGGGGGGTGAATTGGTCTTTGAAATCATTTAAATCTTTTTGCTATTTTCTAACTAAGTGTTCTAGAGCTTGTCCTTGGCGCCTACAATAAAAGAAAAGAACAAAAAACACAGCATAACACACTGATATTTATAGTGGTTCCCCAATTGGGTACATCCATTTTCCCTCCCACCTATCCAACTATATTGTTGGACTAGACACAAACTCCACCAATATGCTCCTTAGAGATTACACCTCAGGCCCTCAACCTTACACTCAGGTTCTCTTCAGAACCATACCTCAGAACTACACAGGTTCCTACCTCAGAGCCCTGTAGTGCTCCTATAGCTCAATGGTCCACTGAACACCTAAATTAGCCTTATCTCTAAGGCCAACAACTCAGGCTTTTCAGTCCTACAACCTCAGGCACAAAGCCCTACTCTTAGAGTGCTGCAGCACTCCTACAACTCTATACCTATCTAGGTACCTACCTCAGTGCCCTTCCAGGAACCTACTGCTCATACTCCTCCAAGGCCTACAACTCAGTGACACCCTTATCACCTATAGCTCAGTGACTCACAAGTCACCTACCTCAGCTGAAAGAAATTATCCCTAAGCACCTAGAGGGGGGGGGGTGAATAGGTGACTTGAATCTTTTTAACTGTTTAGGCAGCAAACAGATAATATCACAGAATTATATCTAATCTATCACAGCACACATTCACCAATCACAGCAATCCACAAACACACAGTAGACACAGAGTTTTATGGTGGTTCCCCAAGCTTTGGGTACATCCACTTTCCCCCTTCGCCTATCTAGCAGTGTACTAGATTCGGCCAAACTCCTCCACTATCTCAGAACCCAATTCAGGCTCCTACACCTCAGGCCCAAGGCCCTACAACTCAGCTTTTCCACAAAGCCTACACTCAGCCACAAAGGCCTACACTCAGCCACAAAGGCCTACACTCAGCCACCAAGGCCTACACTCAACCACAAAGGCCTACACTCAGCCACCAATGCCTACACTCAGAGATTTAACTCTCCTACCCTCAGCCTTTATAATTACAGGCTTACAATCTCAGATCCCTAAGGATCCTACAAGTTATAATGAATACAAAATGTATAAACTCAACAACTTAGATGAAAGAGAGATAAGTTGTGAGATTCTTGATGCGATCTTGGAAGAACTCAGCTGAAATCAATCTGACTTGGCTTTCTTCAAAGCTTCTTGAAAGTAGAACACAATAAGACTGATTCCTCTACAGTTGATCCTTGATCTCTGCTTCTTAAGATTCAGACCAATCTGAATCCTTCTTCTCAGCTGGGTTCCAACAGCTGATTTCTTGGATGGAGCTCTCTCTCTCCAACTTCTTAGATCTTCACTTGATAGCTAGATCTTCTTTAAATCTGAACTTGGACTTGTGTTCAATCTCTTCAACAACCGTTTCTGTAGACTGTATAAGCCTATTTATAGGCCTTCTTCATGGTAACCGGCTGGCCCGGTTCATAACTGAATTCTGACAACTCTGACAGGTGCTGTAGACCGGCTGGAATGGCAGCTGTCAAGTCATCCAGTCAGTTCTTGAAAATTCTGTAACTGTCTTTAAGTGTCAAGACTTTCTGTCTTTAAGTGTCGACACTTATAGACCAAGTGTCTACACATGTTGTCTAAGTGTCGACATTAGTCTACAAGGTGTCGACACAACTACTTGTGTTGTTGATTCTTTATCTTGACACTGCTTCTTCTTCATGTGTCGACACTGATAATGTGTGTCGACACAAGTACTTGTACTTCAGTATCTTGCTGAATTCTTCTAAGTGTCGACACAACACCTTTATGTCGACACATCTTCATGTGTTGAATCTGTTAAGTGTCGACACTGCTTCTTGGTGTCGACACATACCTTCAGTGTTGATACTTGTTGAGTGTCGACACATTGCTCTGGGTGTCGACACTTTCTTCTTCTGTCAAGACTCTGGCTGAGTGTCGACACATTCCCTTAGTGTCGACACTTATACTTAGAATATTTTGTTGAACTTTGTTGTTCTTTGCTAAGTGTCGACACAGCTCCTTGTGTCGACACTTTCTTCAAGTGTTGAGTCTTCAGCTAAGTGTCGACACATTGTTCTGGGTGTCGACACTTACTTCTAGTGTTGACTCTTCTGCTAAGTGTCGACACATTGTTCTGGGTGTCGACACTTACTTCAAGTGTTGACTCTTCTGTTGAGTGTCGACACATTGTTCTGGGTGTCGACACTTGTACTTAGTCTCTGCAGACTTTTGCTGAGTGTCGACACAGCCTCCAAGTGTCGACACTTTTCTGATGTAGACACAGTTTTTCTGGGTGTCGACAAAACTGCTAAGTGTCGACACAGCTTCACTGTCTTTTCTTCACTGAGTGTCGACACAGCTCCTTGTGTCGACACTTTCTGTCTGGTGTCGACTCAGCATCCCTGGTGTCGACACAATGACTCCAAGTGTCGACACTGCTTGTCTGGGTGTCGACACAAGTCTTCTTAAGTGTCGACACTTTCCCTCTGGGTGTCGACACATGGACTTAGAAACTTTTCTTCTTTCCTGCAAATACTTAGCCTGCACAAGTAAACTCAAAACACATCAAATACATTTTGATGTATATCATTGAGTTGGGTGAGGCTTCTTCAAATCAGGTACATTTAAACCAATGTACCCAACAATCTCCCCCTATTTGGAGAAGTCATAACCCTTAGTCAATGATATACACCATTCATAATAAAATTACAAAATGATGTAAAGCAGGATTATATATATAGCAGGGCAAACATAAACATGTATGAAATAAACATGTACACATAGATTGCATCACAGAACAATTATGAAATAAATTTAACACATAGCAAATTTATCACACAAAACATTGTTCCAATACTTTGTCATATATAAAATTCTAAAGTTTACAGAATGTTTTATATCAAAAGAATACATAGTAAACTTAAGAAATTTTCTAAGCTATTTCTGTTCAGCCTCCTTAATGACTATTCCTTTTCCAGCTTGAACTCTGGCTTGAACAAGAGCTTCAGCAACTTCTGTTTCAGCAGGCTTCTTACCTTTCAGATCTTTCTTCTTAAGTTCCACAGCCTTAATCTTTTGCCTCTCAAAATAATGATATGGCTTGGGAAAGTACTTGTTAGGCTCCAGAGCTGTAGGAGGTAGCTTTCCCATCTTGGCCTTCCTTCTATATTGAACTATGGCCTCCTGCCTTGATTCATGTTTCCTCCATTCAGCCTCAGAAAACCATTTATTCCTGTCATGGATGTTATCCTTTGCTGCTTTCCATGCAGTCAAAATAATGTTCCTAGAGGTGGGGCTCCACTGCTCAAAGTCAGGTCTTTGTTCAGCTTGCTCCCTGAACCTCTTCTTTGATAATCTGGTTTCCTCTTCAGCTTGCTCCTTCAAGATGGCTTCCTGTAAAGCTTCAGAGACAGGCTGAACAACTTTCTCTATTACGACATTGTCCTTACCCCCAGGTGGGCTATACATGGACTGAATGCCAGCATGGATCATGTCAAAATCTGGTGGAGGATAGATTACTTGAGCTACTTCTGGTTGCTCACCTCCAAGATAGGCAGGGTTAATTCCAGATTCAGCTACATTATCATCATCACAAAGAGGAGGATAACCAAGAGTGGCTCTGATGGAATTAGAAACCCATTTTGCATGGTCAGAGCCAGCTTTGACTAAGACCCTCTCCCCCTTTATGACTTCTCTTTCAATATGATCCCTTAAGTCATCTTTTTGAAATCTGATTTGGGCATTGAGATAATTAACTCCATCCCTGTAGAAAGGTTTTAACCTTTGGAGTTTTTCAGAGATCAGCTTCTGAGAGTCTTGAATAGCAGTTGTAATATCAGTTAAGCTCTCTTGCAGTGCTTTATCAAAAGCTGTCATAGCAGTAGCAGTAGAAGTTGTCAGGCCAGCAGCAATGTTCTTCATTTCTGTGACAATAGCATTATGAGATTCTGTCAAATTGTCATTCATTCTGAGTTGATTTTCAAGTACATATCCTTGCTTCAGGGCTATGTCATCTACTTGAGCCTTAATCTTTTCTTGGTGTGTAGCTAAGTACACCACTGCATTCCCCCCTTTGTGGAAGCAGTCTGTCATCTCCTTCTTGTTAAGATTCATCTCAAATCTTATTGACTTTATGTCCTGGGCTAGATCAAACTGTAGTGATTTGTGCCCTTCATCAACATAAGTCTCTATGGCTTTTCTATGCTCATCCAGCTTGATCTGCATAGCAACCATTAGTGCACTATAATCAAAAGCTGGGGCTGGCTGTAGTGCAGACTGTGGAGCAACAGTTTGGAGAGCCTTCTTATAACTCTGGCTCCTTCTTTTGAAGACATAAATTTTCTTTTTCCTTTCCCTTGCAGCTTCCTCATCTTCTGAAGCTGAGGAGCTAGCAATTTCTACCCTCTCCTTAGGGCTTGGGGGTAACTCCTTTTTGACATTTGGTGCCTTCTCAGGTTCTTGCCTTATAGAATCTTCAACAAGCACAATTTGCTCCCCCTCAACTGGAGCATTCTCCCTCTCAGTAGCATCAGTTTCCTTGTCAAAATCTGCTTGATCCAGATTTAGGAATAAATCTTCCATGGTGTATTCTTGTGGAGACTGAGCAGGAGAAATTCTGGGCTCTTCAACCACTGGATCAGTAACTACAACTTCAACAGATGTGTCTTCCATGACAGCATCTGGGACTTGGCTATCCAGCTGAGTTTGCTGATGAACATCAGTCAAATCAGTATCCTCTATAGGAAAATCTAAAGCATTTAGTTCAGTGATTACCTCTAGTATGGTGTTGGTTGCTTGTTCACTTTCTAGTATAGTTGGTTCTTCTACAACTAGAGACTCCCCCAGGATGTGATCCTTGTGTATGGGGCTAGCTTGAGGTAGCTCCCCCTGGATCTAAGCATCTACTTGTTGTGCTGGAGACTTCACAGCAGTTCCTGTGTCTTCTTCATCAGGTGTGAAGACCACTTGTTCTTCACTATCAGAGCTGCTTGATGGAACTTGGGCCACTGGAGCAGTTTTCTTCTTCTTCTTTGGAGGTGATACTTTCTCAGGAACTATCTTCTCAGGGGTTGGCATCTCTTTTGACAACACCCTGTCCCATCTAGAGAATATTCTCAGATCCATTTTCCTCATATGATTTATTTTACTTCCAGCAGCCTGACCCATAACTTCAGGTATAACACCAGCAAGGTAAAGACTTAAAATTCTGCCCAGGTTGGGCTTCTTCAGGCTTTCCTTGATTTTCTCAAACACTATAACAGACCAGTCAGTGTTCAGAGTGAAGATAATCCTGGTAATAATACTAAACATGTAGGCAGACACTCAGTCATGCCCTCCTGGCTTGCTCAATATGACTTTCCCAACAATTTCAGACAGGAATTTCCCCTGACTGTTCATGCCTTTTCTATTGAATACTGAACCAATCTTCATCTTAGAATCTAGTCCACACCAAGTTAGAGCTTCCCTGGTCTTAGAAGCTGTAACTTCATCTTCTACTTTAGTTCTTGGGAGCTGTAGAATCTTCCTCAAGCTCTTAGGTGATACCTTCACCTTCTCACCATAAACCCTGGATTTGATCTTGAATCCAATTTCATCTATCTTAGCTCCATTGAGGAATTCCAAGACTTCCTTTTTCCAGATCTTTGTAGGCTCAGAAACTAGAAATTCTAATCCCGAGTCTGCAACTAGGGTTACTACAGTCTGGATTTCTTGGTCGGCGTCATCAAAAGCATTGCGCACCAGCTAGTAGCCTTCGTTGACGTTCTCCTCAAGCCTTGGCGCCATTAGGGTTTGATGAATTTATCTTGAGAGAAGAGCGGTGTCGACACACAAGTTTTGGTCTCGAAACTTTTGAAAGCGTGTCGACAGACTAAGGCAAAACCCTATTTATACCTTTCTAATTTTGAAGATGAAAAGGCGGGCTGCCAACTTAAATTGTGTCGACACTGACTTATAATGTCTCGACACCTATGTGTCGACACAAGTTTAGTCAACAGATTATATGTGTCGACACTTGTTTATGTGTCGATACCACTTAACTCGACATTTAGTCGAGACTTTACTTAGATAATTCTGAGTAAACACTAAGTGTCGACACCACCTTGGATGTGTCGACACCTACTTGTCATGTGTCGACACTATTATTCTGAAGTGTCGACACCAACTTCCTAGATGTGTCGACACCTTTTCCCTGAAGTGTCGACACCAATTTTCTGTGTCGCCACAGATATCTCTGTGTGTCGACACCTTTTTACTTAGCCAATTTCCAATACTATAAACTTACTCTAAGTTTATCATTCCTAGTTCAATCTTAAACCTATTGAACTTAGCTTCTTCTAGGGGCTTAGTATACATATCAGCTAGTTGATTATCAGTTTTAACATATTCTAGTAAAATATCCTGTTTCTCTACATTCTCCCTAAGAAAATGATATTTTATCTCAATATGTTTAGTTCTACTATGAGATACAGGTTATGTGCAATTGAAATAGCACTTGTAGAATCACAGAATAGTGGAGTTCTACTTACCTGAAATCCATAGTCCTCAAGCTGTTGTTGTATCCACAGAAGTTGAGCACAGCAACTTCCTGCAGCCACATACTCTGATTCTGCAGTGGAGATAGCCACACTTGTTTGCTTTTTGCTACTCCAAGAAATCAGTCTTCCACCTAGGAATTGACAGGTTCCAGTAGTGTTTTTTCTGTCTTCTTTGCATCCTGCAAAGTCTGCATCTGAATAACCTGTTAGATCAAAATCCCCATTCCTAGGGTACCAGAGGCCTAGATAAGGAGTGCCCTTTAGATATCTCAATATCCTTTTGACTGTAGTCAAATGAGACTCTTTAGGGCAGGCTTGATACCTTGCACAGACACATGTAGCATACATGATATCTGGTCTACTTGCAGTCAAGTATAATAGGGAGCCAACTATCCCTCTATACAAGGTTTCATCTACAGGTTTCCCTGCATCATCCTTGCTAAGAGACATACTTGACCCCATAGGAGTCTTCATGGTACTGGATGAATCCATACCATACTTTCTTATGAGTTCTAGGGTGAACTTGGACTGGCATATGGATAAACCACTCTCAGTCTGTCTTACTTGGAGACCCAAGAAGAACTTTAGCTCTCCCATACTACTCATCTCAAATTGACCTTGCATTAGCTTTACAAACTTTTTGCAAAGGCTACTTTCAGTAGACCCAAATATAATGTCATCTACATATATTTGGACTAGTATTACTTTGCCTCTAGATTCCCTAAGGAATAGAGTCTTATCTATTTTCCCCCTTGAGAACTTGTTCTCAATGAGGAAACTAGATAGGGTTTCATACCAAGCCCTAGGGGCTTGCTTTAACCCATATAAAGCTTTCCTAAGTCTATAGACATGATTAGGTAGAGTTGAATCAACAAAACATGAGGGTTGTTCCACATAGACTTCTTCTTTAAGATTACCATTTAGAAATGCTGACTTGACATCCATTTGGTAAACTTTGAATCCTTGATAGGTTGCATAGGCCAGGAACATTCTTATGGCTTCCAGTCTGGCTATTGGAGCAAAGGTTTGATCAAAATCAATACCTTCTTCCTGCCTATATCCTTTAGCAACCAATCTTGCTTTATTCTTAATGATGACACCTTGTTCATCCATCTTATTCCTGTAGATCCACTTGGTTCCTATTATATTGTGGTCTTTAGGTTTAGGAACAAGTTCCCAGACCTTGCACCTCTTGAACTGATTCAGTTCTTCTTGCATTGCTTCAGTCCATTGTGGATCTAGAATGGCTTCTTCAAACTTCTTTGGTTCAACTTGAGATAGAAAACTGGAGTAGATTGCTGCATTCAGGTTTCTGCTCCTTGTTTGTACCCCTTGTCTTGGATCTCCAATAATCTGCTCTACTGGATGATCTCTAAGATGCCTATTGGCTGGAGGCATCCTGACTTCTGGTTGAACCTCTTCAGTTTCATCATCTTGCTGTACTCCTTGTACTTCTTCTGCATTTGGTACATGTAGTACTCCCCCTGGACAACAGCCACTATCTTCTACTTGCTGTCTTGCAGTAGATTCTTCTTCTAGAGTGAGCTTGTCCATCTTCTTTGTTAAACCTGTGGGGCTGCATACACTACTAAACAACTCATTGTTAATAAGCCTAGTTTCATCAAATACTACATGTACAGTCTCTTCTACAACTTCAGTAGACAAGTTGTAGACTCTATAAGCCTTACTATTGTTGCTGTACCCAACAAAAATTCCCTCTTGGGACTTGGCAGCAAACTTAGTCAAGTAAGACTTTCCATTGTTAAGTATGAAGCACTTACAACCAAAGATCCTGAAGTAGGATAGATTTGGTTTCCTGCCTTTCACAACCTCATAGGGGGTCTTGTTGAGGCCTTTAGTTATGGTAGCCCTATTGATAACATGGCATGCAGTATTAACTACTTCAGTCCAGAAATATTCTGGTAGTGATGTATCACTTAATAGGGTTCTACCTGCCTCAATCAAGGTTCTATTCTTCCTCTCAGCAATACCATTTTGCTGAGGTGTTCTTGGTGAAGAAAACTCTTGAAATATCCCAAAGTCTTCATATATTTTTGCCATACTCTCAGACTGAAATTCAGTACCATGGTCACTTCTAATCTTGACCACTGTACTGTCTAGTTCATTCTGAATTTGCTTGACAAAGCTATAGAAGACATTAGGTGTTTCAGATTTCTGTCTTAAGAAGAACACCCAGGAAAACCTTGAGTAGTCATCTACAACTACAAAGGTATACACCTTCCTACCCATGCTGTGAACTGGCATTGGACCAAAGAGATCCATATGCAAGAGGTATAAACTCCTCACAGCATCTTTGTTTTCTATGCTTCTAAAGGTGGATCTTGTCTGCTTGCCCTTTTGACAAACTGAGCAAATATCATCTTTAACACACTTAACTTGAGGACCATTCCTCACTAACTCTTTGCTAAAGAGTTTGCCAATTGTCTTGTAGTTTAGATGGGCAAGCCTCTTGTTCCATTTGACACAATGAGAGACTGTCTCATCAGCTACAAGACACACTTGAGAACCATTGGTCTCACACATAATGTCTAAGCAGTAGACATTTCTCTTTCTATAACCTGTCAAAATGATCTCTTGATCAGTTGACCTCTTGATATGACAACCATTCTTAACAAATGAGATGTCATACCCTACATCACTTAATTGACTTATACTTATTAGGTTGTGTTTCAACCCTTTAACATAAGCCACTTGAGTAATGGTAACTAAGTTACTAGAAATGTTACCAAATCCTTTGATGATTCCTTTTTCAGAATCACCAAAGGTGACTTTTGGACCATCTTTGATTGGAATGTAGTCCCTTAGTAATCCCTTTGTTCCAGTCATATGTCTGGAACATCCACTGTCCAAGTACCATATAGGGGCATGGCCACTTGGACTCACCTGCAAAATAGATTAATGAACCTTAGAACCCAAAGAATTCTTGGGTCCTTGGTACTTGTTAGTTTGCATCCTGACAAGGCTACCTGCTGGTTTTCCAACAGGCAGATTGCTACTCACTTTGGCACTAGCATTGTGCCAACAGTCCATTGCAAAGTGGCCTATCTTGCCACAACACCAACACTCAAACTTATGGTACCTTTGCTTAGGTACATTCTTAGTTGTTTTATCCACAGCTGGCTTGTTGAGTGTTGGTTCTTTGCCCTTGGACATGGACTGGACAGTCCTTGCAGGTTTAATAAAACCCAGTCCAGCCTTGCCTTTGTGATGAACAAATTCATCAATTAAAGGTAGAACTGACTTAGGTTTAGAAAACCTAGCAACTAGATCTCTCTCCTTCTGAAGATTAATCTCCAGACTTTTGATTTGATCATTCTTATATGTGATAGTCCCCATCTAAATCACAGTTATGTGCTTCAGTCTGGCTATCTCATTTAGCTTTTGATCAAACAATTTCTCAGAATCTGTTGCTGCAGCTTTGAGATTTGCAATTTCCTTTCCCTGACTTTTGGCTAGGGACTTGCTCTTCTTGTAAGCTAGCAACAGTACTTTATATTCATCTATCAGCTGATTAATATCTTCTTTAGACTCAGATACACTCTCATCACTTGATGAAGATGAATCTGATTCTGTACTGGCACAAGAAACTGAACTGGAAGTTGAACTTTGTACCTTACTGGGTCCTGGCTGCTCCAGGATTTTGTCACTTTCAGTCAATGCCATTAGCCCTTGGCACTGACTGTCTTCTTGTTCATATATAGAATTCATAATTTGAATGAACTCTTCTTCTTCTTCTTCAGCAAACAGCCCTATATATGCCTCAGCATCTGACTCAGTTTCTGAAGTAGAGATATCTGACAGGGTCTTCTCCTTTTTGGCAACAAATGACTTTTCTTTCTTGCCTTTGAAATGAGTCTTCTTCTTGTCACTAGACTCATTTCTCTTTTCTGGACAATCTGCAACAACATGGCCTTGTCTATTGCATCAATAGCACACTATTTTTGAAAGTGTAGCCTTGCTAGACTTAGTCTTTTTCCTGTCCTTCTTTGAAGCCTTTTTGTTCTGATAAAAGTCTTCTTTTCCCTGTGAAGTAGAAGGCCTTGTCCTCCACTGTTTCTTCTTCAAAAACTTCTGAAAATGTCTAGTGAAGGCAGCAAAGTCCTCATCACTTTCACTGCTTTCAGACTTTGTACTTGCTGACTCATCTGACTCAGTTTCAGCAATCTTTGGAGGTGGAGTTGGTGACTTACCTCTGTACCTTCTGGGGGCTTCTATTTTGAAGGCCACTGTCCTTTCCTTGTGTTCATTTCTTGTGGATTTCTCCTCTTCTTTCCTCACTGTCAACTGCATTTCATAAGACAACAGTTTTCCAAACAGTGTAGGTGGAGGAATTTCTGCCAACTTAGCCATTTCTCTAATGGCACAGATCTTGGTGTCCCAATCTTTCGTTAGGGACCTTAGAAACTTGTCATTGAGTTCATAATTACTGAACTCTCTGCCATAGGACATGAGTTCATTCACTATCCTGTAGAACTTCTTATAGCACTCAGTTATGCTATCACCCTTTCCTTGTCTAAAACTTTCATACTCTTGATTTAGCAAGGATTTTCTGTCTTGCCTAACTTCTTCAGAACCTTCCATATACATAATAAGGGTATCCCACATCTCTTTGGCTGTCTTACAGTGTATTAGATTCTGAAAAGTTGCATCATCTATGGCACTCACTATAATGTTTTGAGCCCTTTTGTCCATGGTGGCTAGGACAATCTCATCCTTTGTCATTTCAGAGAAATCCTTTGGTGTTCTCTGATTAGCATCTAGGACTGACACCTTCATGGGCACATATGGCCCTTCCTTCACTGTGATATAAATCCTAGGGTCTGAAGCTTCCATAAAGAGTCTCACCCTTTCCTTCCAGATCCCAAAGATTTCTTTCCTACATATAGGTAGCTTCATGGATCCCAATTCCTTGTGAATTTCAGTGGAACCCATAGTTCTTGATTTTCTTGAATCTGTAATTGACTTAACATGAATCTGCCAACAGGATCTCCTCAGACTGTTAGTCCTTTTTGAGGAACCTCCCTCTGATACCACTTGAAAGAAATTGTCCCTAAGCACCTAGAGGGGGGGGGGGGTGAATAGGTGACTTGAATCTTTTTAACTTTTTAGGCAGCAAACAGATAATATCACAGAATTATATCTAATCTATCACAGCACACATTCACCAATCACAGCAATCCACAAACACACAGTAGACACAGAGTTTTATAGTGGTTCCCCAAGCTTTGGGTACATCCACTTTCCCCCTTCGCCTATCTAGCAGTGTACTAGATTCGGCCAAACTCCTCCACTATCTCAGAACCCAATTCAGGCTCCTACACCTCAGGCCCAAGGCCCTACAACTCAGCTTTTCCACAAAGCCTACACTCAGCCACAAAGGCCTACACTCAGCCACAAAGGCCTACACTCAGCCACCAAGGCCTACACTCAGCCACAAAGGCCTACACTCAGCCACCAAGGCCTACACTCAGAGATATAACTCTCCTACCCTCAGCCTTTATAATTGCAGGCTTACAATCTCAGATCCCTAAGGATCCTACAAGTTATAATGAATACAAAATGTATAAACTCAACAACTTAGATGAAAGAGAGATAAGTTGTGAGATTCTTGATGAGTTCTTGGAAGAACTCAGCTGAAATCAATCTGACTTGGCTTTCTTCAAAGCTTCTTGAAAGTAGAACACAATAAGACTGATTCCTCTGCAGTTGATCCTTGATCTCTGCTTCTTAAGATTCAGACCAATCTGAATCCTTCTTCTCAGCTGGGTTCCAACAGCTGATTTCTTGGATGGAGCTCTCTCTCTCCAACTTCTTAGATCTTCACTTGATAGCTAGATCTTCTTTAAATCTGAACTTGGACTTGTGTTCAATCTCTTCAGCAACCATTTCTGTAGACTGTATAAGCCTATTTATAGGCCTTCTTCATGGTAACCGACTGGCCTGGTTCATAACTGAATTATGACAAATCTGACAGGTGTTGTAGACCGGCTGGAATGGCAGCTGTCAAGTCATCCAGTCAGTTCTTGAAAATTCTGTAACTGTCTTTAAGTGTCAAGACTTTCTGTCTTTACGTGTCGACACTTATAGACCAAGTGTCGACACATGTTGTCTAAGTGTCGACACTAGTCTACAAGGTGTCGACACAACTCCTTGTGTTGTTGATTCTTTATCTCGACACTGCTTCTTCTTCATGTATCGACACTGATAATGTGTGTCGACACAAGTACTTGTACTTCAGTATCTTGCTGAATTCTTCTAAGTGTCGACACAACACCTTTGTGTCGACACATCTTCATGTGTTGAATCTGTTAAGTGTCGACACTGCTTCTTGGTGTCGACACATACCTTCAGTGTTGATACTTGTTGAGTGTCGACACATTGCTCTGGGTGTCGACACTTTCTTCTTCTGTCAAAACTCTGGCTGAGTGTCGACACATTCCCTTAGCGTCGACACTTATACTTAGAATATTTTGTTGAACTTTGTTGTTCTTTGCTAAGTGTCGACACAGCTCCTTGTGTCGACACTTTCTTCAAGTGTTGAGTCTTCAGCTAAGTGTCGACACATTGTTCTGGGTGTCGACACTTACTTCTAGTGTTGACTCTTCTGCTAAGTGTCGACACATTGTTCTGGGTGTCGACACTTACTTCAAGTGTTGACTCTTCTGTTGAGTGTCGACACATTGTTCTGGGTGTCGACACTTGTACTTAGTCTCTGCAGACTTTTGCTGAGTGTCGACACAGCCTCCAAGTGTCGACACTTTTCTGATGTAGACACAGTTTTTCTGGGTGTCGACACAACTGCTAAGTGTCGACACAGCTTCACTGTCTTTTCTTCACTGAGTGTCGACACAGCTCCTTGTGTCGACACTTTCTGTCTGGTGTCGACTCAGCATCCCTGGTGTCGACACAATGACTCCAAGTGTCGACACTGCTTGTCTGGGTGTCGACACAAGTCTTCTTA
The DNA here is from genome assembly GCA_039583875.1 of Platanthera guangdongensis. Classification (NCBI taxonomy): domain Eukaryota; kingdom Viridiplantae; phylum Streptophyta; class Magnoliopsida; order Asparagales; family Orchidaceae; genus Platanthera; species Platanthera guangdongensis. The sequence continues at coordinate 101,900,815 of CM077151.1, forward strand.
AGTGTCGACACTTTCCCTCTGGGTGTCGACACATGGACTTAGAAACTTTTCTTCTTTCCTGCAAATACTTAGCCTGCACAAGTAAACTCAAAACACATCAAATACATTTTGATGTATATCATTGAGTTGGGTGAGGCTTCTTCAAATCAGGTACATTTAAACCAATGTACCCAACATCAGCCTTATTTCTAAGGCCTACTACTCAGGCTAGGATGATAGCCCTAATCTCAGATCCACACTTGGATCCTACCTTAGTACTACAGTAGGGCACCTACCTCAGTGAAAATTAGTCACCTACACTCAGGCCAAAAGTCCCTACCAGTCAGATTCAGATAAACTGAATTCTACAGGAATTTATATAAGATAAGTAATATGAAAACAACTGACTTAAATATAAATCTCTGAGTCTAACTTGCGGGACTGAGCAGATATCAGTCCAGCCCTCTTGCTATAGAAGGGATGGGCCTTCTTCTACAGCTAACTTCTTCTTTGCTGCACTGGTGAACAACTATCTGCTGTTGAAGGTTGACAGCCCTTCACAAAGCCATCTCCTTGCTGAGTAGTTAAATCAGCTGCCTTGTTCTGAAGAGAACAATCTTGCTGAACTTGAAAGAGCTTCAGCTAACTTTCTCTTGCCTGCTGAATTTCTCTGCTGGACTTTTGCTATCAAGCTTGTTGGAGAAGATGAAATCCAGCTACCTCTAATTTCCTTATATTCTTCATTTATTCAGTGTTTATTCTCTGTAACCCTAATCCCCTTTTCTTTCTTCCTTTTATATGTGTGTTGATTTGAATCAACAACACAATTTGAGTGTGGACACAACCAAGGACGGTGAGCGCTACCTCCCTCAGAAAAGGACAAACAGACTTTCAGCGCTACTACATGTTTCCCGCAACGGTTTGAATTATTTTGACTTTGTTGACTTCTGTTGAAGTCAGTAGTGGTCATCTTGTGCTGTTATAGCTTTCCCGCAATGACATGAAGTATTTTGACTTGTTGACTTTTGATGACGTCAGTAGTGGTCATCACCTTCTAGACTTAGAAAAATTCCAGATCCTCAATAAGTATTGAGTAATGTTAAGTTACTCAACGCCATCTGTCTTGGCTCTTCATTAAAAGGGTTGAGTGAATCTGCCTCTCTCAGTGCTTCTGGACTTACAGAAATTCTGCTGGCTTGGTCTCAGCGCTTCCTTCTCAACTTTCTCAGCGGTTTCTTCTTTCATAACTGAGATTATCTTTTGCCTCAGCTGTTTCTTCTCAATGGTCTCAGCGATTTCTGCTTCACAGCTAAGACTATATTCTGTCTCAGCAATTTTCTCTCAACTGTCTCAGCGTTTAGTTCTTCATTAAAAGCATTGAGTGAGCTTGCTTCAATCAATGGCTTTGGACTTAGAAAATTCCAGCTTGCTTTGTCTCACCGATTTTGCTGAGACATACTTCTCGGCTGTCTCAGCTGTTTTGCCTTAGTCAATTTTCCTAGCATTAGCTCGACTAATGTTGTGCTGAGATCGACGATCTGTGGGCTAAGCTCGACGAATTTTGAATCCTAAATTCTGAATTTAGCATGACAATGGTGAGCTCTGCTCGACGAATGATGAGATGAGCTCGACGAATTTTTAGTCCCACACTTCTGAATTTAGCTCTACGAATGGCGAGCTAAGCTTGAGGAATTGTGAGCTGAGCTCGACAAATTTTGGATCTTCCAGTATACTCTTTTTCTTGACCTGTCTCGACGAATGCAGAGCTAAGCTCGACAAACTGTGAGCTGAGCTCGATGAATTCTGAGTTTTCCAGCATACTCATTTTCTTATCCTGTCCAATCATGGACTATCTGCATGCAAGAACTTAAGCACACATCAAATACATTATCTGTGTATGTCATTGACCAGTTTGACTTCTTGCAAATCCAGGACATTGGGATCAATAGACCCAACAATCTCCCCCTATTTGAAGAAGTCAAAGCTTTGCTTGATCAAAAATACAGGTCATTGACACACACAACATATTCAGCATAAAAATTAAAACTTGTGTAACATCATTTGAGTTTGGAAATTTTACCACACATTTCTCCTACCTGTGTAGAATTACTTACTCCCCCAGGCATGCTGCCACCCATACAATTTCGGTGCTGCACATGGCTTTGAGCTTCCTGCATTTTGACCTTCCTTCATCTTGGCTTACTCTCCCCCTTTTTGACTTCTGCAATAGGGAGATTTCTATAGGGTTTTCTCCCCCTATCTGTCTGGAGTTGATCTCCCCACTTTGACTCAATCCATTGCAGTTGTTGGGCTTTCTCCCACTCAGCAGTTGCACACTAGCTTCTTTATCTTGAGGAAGTACTTGTACTACCTGCAAAATAGACAGTGCAGTATATTGTAGAGGAGAGAATTGAAGCTACACAACATTCAACATACCCAATTCAAATTTGAAGGTGTTGAACTTGGCTTCATCTAGTGGCTTACTGAAGATATCGCCACTTGCTTGTCTGTGGAGACAAACTCAAGTCTGGTGTCTTCCATTTCCACATGTTCTCTAATGAAATGGTACCTAATTTGTATATGCTTAGTCCTGCTATGGGAGACAGGATTCCTAGCTGTAGAAATTGCACTAGTAGAATCACAAAAGAGTGAAGTTCTACTTATCTGAAAATTGAAGTCTTGAAGTTGATGTTGTATCTACAACAACTGAGCACAGCAACTGCCGGCAGAAATATACCCTGACTCTATAGTTGAGATTGCAACACTCATTTTCTTTTTGCTACTCCAAGAGACAAGCCTCCCACCTAGAAATTGACAGGTGCCAGAAGTGCACTTCCTGTCCTCCTTGCAGCCTGCAAAATCTACATATGAATAGCAAATTAGTTGAAACTCCCCATTTCTAGGGTATAATAGACCAAGATCTGCATTGCCCTTAAGATATCTCATGATTCTTTTCATAACAGTGTAGTGAGATTCTTTAGTGCAGGCCTGATACCTAGCACAGATGTTAACCCCTCTGTCCGCAACATCCCACGAGATGCCAAGACCCCCTTTTCAACAGGCGCGGACTCAATTAGGCAGTCCGCACAGTCCGGCGGAGTAGCGGTAATCAGCCACCAAGGATGGTTCCCAGCGGCGGATTCGAGGCTCTGTTCGTTCAGTCAGCCGTACCTTGGGATCTGGATTCTCTACAACAGCGGACACAGTATCCCGTCCGCCCAGGCCGTCGTCCTCCAGCAGGATCGCGCCTAGCAGCAGCAGATGGAAGCTCCAGCCCGCGTGCCCAGTCCGCCCCTTCTGCGCGGACTGGCGTGTTCTTTCTTTTTTTCCTCCCGTCACCGCTGCCCGGTTCTCCTGTACCCCGGCAGTCGGTTATTTTAGCCCTGCCCGTTTGGGCAGGCCCCCATCCTATAAATAGGGGGGAGGTGGTGAACCCAGGGCACGCTGACTCGTACCCAGGAGCCTACTTGTTAAAGGCTGCGGACTCGAATCTTGTGCCTTGCGGACTCCTCCTTGCTCTGCTCTTGTCAACCTTTTTCCTTCACTTGTAACCAAATCTTTCTTCAATCAAGGAAAAGCCCGTCGCAAGAGAGGCATTCAGGCCGCGACGGGCGAAGTCTGTTGTTATCGTGGCTCACGGCCCTGCTGTTCTTCCTGCTCTCATCCGCCTAGTAGATTACTACTCGCAGTCTCTCTATTCCCCGCTGCTCGAAACGTTAGATGGTGGTGCTCGACCCCCCCCCCCCCTTTGTGTTTTCATGCATCAACAGTTAACACGCGACCTTCAGATTCAAGTAGTGTTTTGAATTCATCGGACAGAAATGTCAGACCGTAGAGCCCGCTCTTCAGACCGCTCCAGTTATTCAGAGGACTCTCTTTGGGATGCAATTGAACAAGCTCGCCTTGAGGCCGAGCAGTCCCGCCGGCAGACTAACCAGCGTCTCGACTCAATCAGCCAAGCCCTGCTCGCGCTAGCCCAGCCGCTTGCTCCTCAGGCCGCAGTAGGACCAGCGGACTCGCCAGTCCGCCAGACTCCAGCTCGCCGAACTCCGCTTCGGCAGTCGCCAGCCAAGCCTCGGAATCCTGCTCAGTCCGCCGCCCCTCTGCGCCCTCAGGAGGAGTAGTTTGCTTTCAAGAATTTCTTCAGAGAAGCTATCAGGGGCACTCCTGCCCGCCAGCTTCATTTTGCTGACCGCCAGTCCGCCGAGCCCGCGGACTCCCCTGCTTCAGTCCGCCCCTTCTACCCTGCTGAGTTCGAGACCCCGTATCCCTTCGTTGATCGAATCCGATGGGAATCGGCTCCGAACAACTTCAGGGAGCCTCGCCTCCCATTCTATTCAGGAGGGACTGATCCAGTCTCTCACCTCCAAGCATTTGAGGGGGCAGTTGCTTTGAGATGCCTCTCAGATGCAATCAAGTGTAAACTCCTGGTTACCACTCTCGAAGGACAGGCGAGAGAGTGGTTCTATGAGCTGCCTTCCGGCACAATCTCTTCTTTCGCAGAGCTTTGCAGCAAGTTGTTGCTGAGGTTTGCTACCTCAAGAAAGAGAAAGAATGGGCCAGCTGCCCTCTTTGAAATCAAACAAAGGGACAATGAATCAGTGGCGCGATTCGTTGATCGCTTTCAAAGAGAGATCCAAGGGGTGAGGAATGTGAACCCCGATTATTACAAGGTTGCCTTGATCCATTGCCTCCGGGAAGGCCCCATGAAGTTTAAAGCAACAACCAAGGCACCTGAGACTTATCAAGAGTTGATCTCCATGGACAATGATTTTATTGAAGGAGAAAATGCCAATCCAACCTATGTCTCATCCCTGACAGCTAAGGCTGAAGGAAGGGATGCCCCCGCTTCTTCCTCTCATAGCAAGCCCCCTCGCCCAGACTTCCAGCCTCCGTCTCAAAGAGGCAGGAACTTCCGCCACAAGAAACCTTTCCTTGGCCATCAACAGTTTCACGAGCAGAGACTGCTGTTGGCCGCCACTCCCGTCGTTCCATTGCAAGCTCTTCCAATCCTCCATCAGGCAGCCTTGCCTGCTCCAAGCCGATCTGATGCAATCCCCATGGAGGATATAGCAGATCTGGACCTTGACGAAGTCATCCAGATCTTGCAAAAGAGTTCGGAAGAAAAAAAGCAAGAGCTTCAAAGAGTGTGGAGGCCAAGGAACAATACGCAGTATTGCCCGTTCCACAAAGATAAGGTCCACTCGACCGAGGATTGCAAGGCCCTTCGCATGCTGATAGTGAAGCTGCTTGCCGAGGGCAAGATTGACTTCACCAAGAAGGATTCTTCTTCTTCGAAGCCATCCACCTCAAAGGGCAAAGAAGTAGCTGAAGCATACCAGGAATGTGTGGATGTAGAGGACGAAGGCCTTCTGGGGCCGATCAACGTCCCGGTGGAGTGCTTCGACGCAAATGATAAAGGGGTTCTGGGGCGCCTCTTCTTCATCCATGGTGGAGCAGGGACTGAGTCTACTCGGAATTCTTCAATTTCAAGGGTCACCCGAGCAGAGGTGGCCTCTTCTTCTTCTGTTGCTCCTCCAAGTGAGGTTGTCAACTTTGGTCCAGCAGATCTACCCCAAACAGCCAATCCATTTGATGATGTAGTTGTAATTCAGGCTGTGATTAGGGACTTTACAGTTGATAGAATTCTTGTTGACACCGGAAGCTCGGTCAACCTCTGTTCAAGTCTACTTTTGAGGCCCTGAGGACTGGAAAGCCTTTGATTTCCACCGAAGGGCCACTCTATGGTTTCTCAGGAGAGAGAAAAGAAGTGGAACGTAGCGTCATCCTGCCCGTGAAGCTTGGAGGGGCAACTAAGCAAGTGCAATTCATAGTGGTTGACTCTCCCAGCAGCTACCATGCCATCTTCGGCAGGCCCCTGTTAAACAAGTATCAAGCGGTGGTTTCCACTTACCACCTTGCCATCAAGTTCTTCGCAGATGGAAGGATGTGCCGGGTCAGGAGTGACCCAAGGAGAGCAAGGGAGTGCTACGTCCGCACTGTCAACATGGTTAATGCCAGCCCTCCCTTTGCTCCAGCAGCAGCTGTAGAAGCCTCGCCAAATTCAGAAGCTGTTGCTGATAGTGGCGCTCACCTGGAACATGCCCAGGTGATGCAAGGAGTCCCCATTACTGAGGGGGAGGAGAGGAAGCTCTCCATCAACTCAGAGCTGCCTGAAGATCAAAAAGCCGAGCTGATCTCCTGCCTACTGAGAAACCTGGATGTCTTCGCCTGGTCAGCATAAGACATGCCAGGAGTGGATCCTGATGTTACATGCCACCACTTGAATGTTGATCCCGGCTGTAAGCCTATACAACAAAAGAAGAGGGACATAGCTGCAAAGCTTGCAGAGCCAATAAGGGAGGAGGTTGCAAAGCTCCTCAAGGCCAATTTTGTTAAAGAAATTAAATATCCCACCTGTATATCAAACGTTGTAATGGTTAAAAAGCCAGGGGGAAAATGGCAAATGTGTGTAGATTTTACCAAACTTAATAAAGCATGCCCTAAAGATTGCTACCCCTTGCCTCGGATAGATTCTTTAGTTGATTCCGTGGTAGGGTACTCTTGCATAAGCTTTTTAGATGCGTTTTCTGGTTATCACCAGATAAGAATGCATAAGCCCGACGTTCCTCACACGTCGTTTATAACCAATGATGGTTGCTATTGCTACCTTGTGATGCCCTTTGGGCTTAAAAATGTCGGTGCAACCTATCAACGGATGATGGACCGTGTGTTTAACCATCAGAAGGGGAGAAACCTAGAAGTGTATGTAGACGATCTCTTGATCAAGAGTAAGTCGTTTTCGCTGCACTTCAAGATCTAGCAGAGACGTTCGCTACTCTGCGTAGATACAAAATGAAACTCAACCCTTTGAAATGCACTTTTGGGGCGAGTAAGGGGAAGTTTCTTGGTCATCTCCTTACTCCGGAAGGACTTGCCCCCAATCCTGATGAAGTGAAAGCCATTCTTGATATGCCTACCCCTCGTTCACCTAAGGAGGTTCAGCAGCTAGGGAGGAGGCTAGCAGGTCTTGCGAGATTTCTTTCTCGTGTTAGAGATAGGAGTGCTCCTTTCTTTAAGACTCTCCGAGGAGCATCCAAGTTTGAGTGGACAGAAGAATACTCCCAAGCCTTTGAGCAGTTGAAGAAGCAACTGACCTCAACCCCTCTGCTTCAAAGTCCCCGGCCAGGAGAGATTCTTTTCTTGTACTTAGTGGTTGGCCCTGAGGCGGTCAGCTCCGTTCTTCTTCGGGAAGAGAGCAGGAAGCAGTTCCCAGTTTACTATGTTAGCCATATCCTGAAGAGTGCTGAGACACGGACATCCGATCTTGGAGAAGTTAGCCTTGGCACTAGTCATGTCAGCTCGCAGACTCTGTCCTTATTTCCAAGCACACTCGATTCAGGTCGTCACCGATCAACCTTTGAAAAGTGTGCTGGAAAAACCGGAGCACTCAGGCCGGCTAGCTAAGTGGGCAATAGAGTTGAGTGAATTTGAGATCTCTTATGTGCCCAAGACAGCCATCAAGGCTCAAGTCCTAGCAGACTTTCTAATTGACATGACAGAGTCTAGTTCTGATCGAGCAGAAAGGTCACCTTTGGCTTGGAACATCTATGTTGATGGAGCCTCAGGCAGAAGTTCTTCTGGAGCAGGGGTGGTCCTCATTAATCCAAACGGCGTCAAACTGGAGCAGGCCATCAAGTTTTACTTCCCAGTAACCAATAACCAGGCCGAATATGAAGCTCTGCTAGCAGGCTTGAGACTTGTAAGGGAACTAGGAATCGATCATGTTCATATCAGAACTGATTCTATGGTAATGGCGCCACAAGTCCTTGGTAACTTCGAAACAAGAGAACCGATCTTGAAGAAATATCTTGCTCTTGTGAAAATAGAAGTCGGCAAATTCAAGAGCTTTACCATTGAGCACATCCCCAGAACAGAAAATGAGGACGCAGATTTTCTTTCCAAGTATGGGATGCCTTCAGGAGGAACAACTTCCGAGCTCTTCCGCTCGGCAGTGGTGGAAGGAGATTTGATGCAAGTGGATCAACGTCCCTCCTGGATGGACCCATTCATTCTCTATCTGTCAACGGGAGATTATCACCATTCAGTCAAAGATAAGAAAAAGTTCAGAATAAAAGCAGCTCACTACTTCTTAGTGGCGGGAATCCTCTACAGAAGAACATTCCTCTCTACCATGGCGCGGTGTTTTTCAGAAGAAGAAGCTCCCCTTGTTTTGCAAGAAGTTCATTCAGGAGAGTGTGGAAGCCACTCGGGAGCAAGAACCCTAGAAAGACGGATCCTACGGCAGGGATATTTCTGGCCCACTATGAAGAGAGACTCCGAGGTCTATGCAAGAAAGTTTGTTCAATGCCAGAAGTTTGCCCCACTTCAACTCCAAGCAGCTCAGTCACTCAGATCGATTGCAACTCCTTGGCCCTTTGCGGTTTGGGGGATGGATCTCATTGGTCCTTTTCCCATGGCAAGCGGGCAACGACGTTTCATCATCGTTATGATCGACTACTTCAGCAAGTGGATTGAAGCCAAGGCATTGGCTAAGATAACTACTCAAGTCGTCAAAAACTTCATTTGGGGGGAGATTGTCAGTCGGCATGGGATACCTATGGCTGTAATCACTGATAATGGGCCACAATTCAACAACTCAGAGATGATAGATTTTTGCAAGCAGATCGGAACAAAGCTGCGGTTTGCATCAATTCATCATCCCAGAAGCAATGGCCAAGTTGAAGCGGCCAACTAGCAGATCCTCAATTTGCTCAAAAAGAAAGTGCAGAATCTCAAGGGCAGCTGGGCTGATCAGCTTCCATCAGTCCTCTTGTCCCTTAGGACAATGCCATCATCCGCAACTGGGGAGACTCCATTCAAACTTTCTCATGGCTCAGAGGCACTCATTCCAGTTGAGTTTGAAGTCCCGTCACCTAGAGTTCTGCTTGCAAGAGAAGGTGTTGAGGACTGGCTTGAGTTGAATAATGAAGAGATGAGGTTCAGCATGGAACACATCGAGGCAATCAGAGATCAAGCAGCCATAAGGCAGGAGGAGGTCAAAAGAAGGATGGTCCGTTACTTTGATCAGAACGTAAGGATCAAACACTTCCAAGTGGGAGATCTAGTTCTAAAGAAGATTGATGCTGCTGCAAGAGCTGGTTCAGTTGGAAAGCTTAATCCAAATTAGGCCGGCCCTTTTGTTATCAAAGAAGCGTTAAAGAGCGGCGCTTACCGCTTGCAGACATACGAAGGAGAGGATATGCCACATACATGGAGCGGGGATGATCTCAAACGGTTCTATTCTTGAACCTCCTCTTTTCTCCTTTGTGTATCCTCTTCAAGAGTCATTATGATTAGAAACTGCTTGCTAACGCTTCTTCAAGTGTTTTGTCTATGTAATCATAACAGATGACATACTAAGAAAGATTTCAAAAACGGTTCTGCCCGTGAACTCTCCTTTCTTATGCTTGCTTTGCAAATACATTTTATTAATCAAAGGATTCATACTGACACTTTTTTCTAGTGTTCTCTCTTTCTCTCCCAAAGATCTATAACAGTTCCCTGATACCAGGAGACATCGCCGAGTTCAGCTAGACCTCCCCTAGAGCTATTATCATTAGCGTAACACCACGAATACCACGTGTTGCGAGGAGATTTCGCACCGTATAGTGGGAGCTTGCAGGCTCCAGTGCGGTAGGATTCTGGACTTCGGATCCCGACTAGTATCTGACCCCACCTCTGCATTATGGAGGGCAGGGTGCGTGTAAAGCTCTACCATGCCGCATTTGGGATATCGTTACAACTTTGATGATCTGGTGAGGAAAGTGTTGGGTACATTGGAAAATGTGTACCAGATTTGAAGAAGCCTCACCCTACTCAATGATATACATCAAGGTGTATTTGATGTGCTTTCAGTTTATTTGTGCAGGTTAAGTAATTGCAGGAGATGCAGAAAAGTTTCTAAGACCATGTGTCGACACCTAGAGATGCAGTGTCGACACTTATGAAGGCTTGTGTCGACACCTAGAGAAGCTGTGTCGACACTTGGAGTATTTGTGTCGACACCAGGAAAGGCAGAGTCGACACCAGAAGAAACGTGTCGACACATACAGGCAGTGTCGACACACTATGAAGAATACTCAACATATATCTTGTCGACACTTAGAGGCAGTGTCGACACTCAGAGAAGCTTAGTCGACATCAAATGTGTCGACACCAAGAGGCTGTGTCGACACTCATCAAAGCTTCACCAAAGTTAAAGTAAAAGAAGGCATGTGTCGACACAAAGGAGATGTGTGGACACTCAGCAAGTTTTAACACAAGAAGGCATGTGTCGACACAAAGGAGATGTGTCGACACTCAGCAAGTTTCAACACAAGAAGGCATGTGTCGACACAAAGGAGATGTGTCGACACTCAGCAAGTTTCAACACAAGAAGGCATGTGTCGACACAAAGGAGATATGTCAACACACAGCAGAATTCAACTAAGTGTTAAAGAAGAAGTACTTGTGTCGACACACAGAATCAGTGTCGACACATTCAACAGAAGGCTTGTGTCGACACACAGAATCAGTGTCGACACATTCTGAAGAAGTAGTGTCGAGAAGCTGTTATAACAACACAAGGAGTTGTGTCGACACCATCAAGTCTAGTGTCGACACTTAGTCCACTTGTGTCGACACTTGGTCTATTTGTGTCAACACATAATGAAGATCAGTCTCGACACTTTCAGACAGAGACAATATTTTCAAGAAGTGACTGGATGACTTGACAACTGCCATTTCAACCGGTCAACTGCAACTATCAGAGCTGTCAGAAGTTCGTTAGAAACCGGATCAGCCGGTTACCTTGGAGGAAGACTATATAAAGGCCTTTCTCCTTCAACAGAACAGGATTGATCACATTTATTGAATCATCAATCAGAAGATTAAAATTTAAGAAGATCAAGACAGATCCAGAGAAAACTATAAATCAGTATTCTGAAGAAACTTCAGATTTACTTGGAGAGAGAGAACTCCAGTAATTGAAGTCAAGAAAGAGTCTTGTTAATCAAATCTCTTAAGAAGCAGATTCTGAACCAGACTGCAAAGTAGGATCTAGATTTAATTTTCCATCCTAAGAAGGAAGTTGGCAGCCAGCCTACTTCAAGAAGATCATCTTTACGGAGTTCAGACTCAAGAAGCCTTGAATAAAGTAAAGACAAAATTGATCACAGGAATCAGTGCTATCAAGAACTGATTAAGAAGATTGCCCTCTTCATTCTCTCAAACTGAGTGGTGATCTGAAAACTTTTTATTATTTTCCTTTTGTAGGATCCTAAGGGATCTGAGTTGTAAGCCTAAATTTATAAAGGCTGAGGTAGGGCCTTTGAGTCTGAGTGTAGGAGAATCAATTCTCTGAGTGTAGGCCTTGTTGAAGGCTGAGGTAGGGCTGTTTAGCCTGAGTGTAGGTCTTGTTGAAGACTGCGTGGTAAGGCTTTGTGCCTGAGGTTTAGGAGTGGGGACACTCTGAGTTGTAGGAACCTGTTTGGTGTTTTGAGCTGTAGGATCTGAGGATCTGAGGAGAAGTGCAAAAGTTAGGCCGAATCTAGTACACTACTAGATAGGCGAAGGGGGAAAGTGGATGTACCCAGACCTTGGGGAACCACTATAAAAATCTGTGTGCACTCTGTGTTTGTTTATTTCTGTGATTGCTGAGCTTGCTGTGCTGAATTGTTATAGAAAATTGTAAATACAGGTTTAATTGTACAGTGTTTCTGAATTAAATTTAAAAAGAAAAAGTACACCTATTCACCCCCCCTCTAGGTGGTTAGGCACTATTTCTTTCAGAAATCAATGTCATGCGCACCTGCCCAACGATCATCTTAACTTGTAACCCTCGAACACTCTATGGTACCCTCAAGCAGTGCCTGCAGGAGACCCACAGCAGAGACTGTACTCCAGGCAAGAGGGCAGGGAACCGTTCCGCCAAGTCGGTATCTTGCTCTTCGCAGGGAATCTACTTAGCGCGGACTGGTTTTCTCTATCCGCGCAGTCCGCTTGTTTTCTCTGGGTTGACTGTATAGCTTGCGGCCTGGTGAGGAATGCAATGCCATGCGCACCTGCCCACCTAGTCGCAAGCTATAGGTCATTTCATCTTCTTAGCGCGGACTGGTTTTCTTTATCCGCGCAATCCGCCTGTTTTCTCTTTGGGTTGATCTTATGGCTTGTGACCTGGTGAGGAAAGCAATTCCATGTGCACCTGCCCACCTGGTCGCAAGTTGTAGATCATTTCTTGTTCCAGGCGGACTGGTTTTCTTTATCCGCATAGTCCGCCAGTTTCCTTGGGTTGATTTTATAGCTTGTGACCTGGTGAGGAAAGCAATGACATGTGCACCTGCCCACCTGGTCGCAAGCTATAGATCATTTCTATTGGCATATGCGTGAACTGTGAAATTATATCAGACCAGTCCGCCGAATGGCTTCCATATATTATTTTGAATCGCGGACTGCTCCTAGAACTCAATAAAGTCTGCCTGATATAGTTATCAGCCGATTATTTTCATTCATCTTTAAGGCGGACAATGACTGGATTGAAAAATGGAATTCCCTAATCAGCAAGACTCATTATAGATGATCTGTATCTCACGAAATGAATTTGTAACTCAACGGAATCCGCCTGGCATTTTCTTCTTATTCGTACGGCGGACAATGGTCATCTTGTCAGCAAGTTAAAAAGCTCAGTATATCTATCAGCGTGTCGTGCGGACTGCTAAGTGTCGGATCGAACTTAGTTATATTAAATGCAGAAAAAGAACATTGCAGGAAGCACAGATACAAGAATATCCTTTCTATTTCATCAAAAACTTTCTTACATCTTTCTATCTATTCGACGGACTGCGATCTTGCATCTGCCCATTTACAAAATCAAAAAAGGCAAAAATACATTAATCATCTGCAGTCTTTTGTTTCTTTTCTGGAGGTGCAAGGCTTACGCTGTCGATGTCGACTTCTGGAGAGTAGCCCCCCGAGCCACTTCCACTAATATCCGATCCTGTGCCTGAGGCGGACTCGTTATCCGAGCTCCTGGCAACAGAGGAGGATGCAGAGGTGCTGGACTTGGCGGACTGTTCTCCGCCTCGTTGGCTTGGGCCAGTGTCGTCCGCTGTCTCCGTGGCGCCTTGCCCTTCGCCTTGCTCTCCGCCTTCTTCCTCTTCTTCTTCTTCTTCTTCACCTTCCTCTTCCTCGATGATGACTTCGCCCTTTTTAGCCCGCTCCATCGCTGCGACCTGGGGTGCCATCTCTGGGAAGAGCTCCAGGAAGGGGACGCCATCCACTCCCTCCTTTGTAAAGCCGCCGCGGATAAGTCGCTCAATGGTGACCTCGACGGTTTCCTTAACAAAAGGGAGCATGGCGGCCTGAAAGCTGTTGTTCTCTAAATCGTAGGCCACCTGCGAAAAACAAGAGCAAACATTAGACAGATCGCGGCGGACTGCAAATTAAAGCCGCTGCAAATTTAACTCACCCCGAGCTCTTCTTTTTGCTGAGCAACCTTTTTCCCTAGCCGCGCGTTCCTCTCCTTTACCACCTTATTTTGTTGTTGAAGCTGCTGGTTTTCCTTTAGCAGGTCTCTGGCCAAGGTGGCTACATAGTGGGTTGTCACCACACTATTCGCGCCAGCCTAAGAGGCCAGCAGGGGGAGGTCGGCAGCGGGCACTTTCTTCAGTTCGCTCAGATTGCGCTTTCCGTAAAGGGCGGAAATCGCAATATGGGCATGGCGGGTTATTTGCGGACTCTTCCAGGAAGGGAGTGTTGAAATTTGTGAAGTGAAAGTGGGTGACGGGACAGGCCGCGCGGCCTGTGCGGACATCTTTGGCGGACTGGGCGGACTGGGCGGACTGAGGTTGCGGCCTGGTGAGAAGTCTGGTGGAAGCCGGCTGTGTTCTGAGCGGGTTGTTGCATGGAGTCCGCGGTTTGGTGCGGCCTGGTATCTGCGGATAGAGAGGCTTGCGGACTGGTGCATTGCTCAGTGGTCGCGGGTGCAAGTTTGCGCTGTTGGCGGGTTGGTTCGAGTTCGCGGGAAGCCTTACGGACTGGTGTGTCCGCGGTTGGGGCTGTTGCGGACTGGGCCTTGAGCTTGGCTGAGGTCTTGTCGAGCTCAGGTGTTACAGCAGGTCTTGCTGTGGAGACCGGTTGGCGGACTGATGTTTGGAGTCCGGCTTGGTGCTGCTGCGTTGGACAAATGCGAGGAGCTCGCGGACTGGTTGCGGTCTGTGCTAGGGTGTTTGGCGGACGGGACTTTGTGTCCGCCATGCTCGCACTGGACCTTGATGGTTTTGGACTTGGTCACACTTGGTGTCAAGTTCATGGTGTCCGCTGTATCTGCCAAGTCCGCTGTGACCGGGCGGACTGTTGCTGTTTGCCTTTGGTCGTGGACTTGTGGCGGATTGAGGTGTGAGTCTAGCGGACTGCCTCGGGTTGGTGCGGACTGCCATTGAAGAGGGTGCTGTCCTGAAGCAGTTGGAGCTTTGCGGGCTGGTGCCTTGTCCGCTTAGCTTGGGCGGACTGGAGAGGGTTCGTCAATGGTTGCCTTGCTCCTGGCGGTTTCCCTTGGTGACTGGCTAAGTCCTCGCGGACTGAGAGGACGGTCGTTTGTATTCGCGCGGGCTGGGGCGGTGTCGCTATCTCATGGGCGGTGACCACACTCCTCACCTGGCCTATAAATAGGACCCCCCTGGCACATCTACAGGAACGTAAGTAACGTGAGTGAACAGTAAATTGGGTTGGGCGAGTGCTGCGGTCTGTGTTTTCCAGTCCGCGCGGATTGTTTCAGGCTGACGGTTTGCTGTGTGCAGGTCGCGCGGATAACTTCAAGGAGCCAGGAGTTTGGCTGTGACTTCGGTCAGTGCTTGGAAGTGTGCGGTCTCTGCGGACTCAGCAGGAGGTCGCTCTGCGGCTTGTCAGTTCTGTTTCAACTTTCCCAGCTTCAATAACCTGTCCGCCGGCTTCAGGAGGGTAGGGGAGTTCCTCAGTTCGGGTTCAGCAGGAGGCGAATAACGGTCTGTCCGCGCGGCCTCGCGGTCTCGGCGGACTCCGTGGTATTCGGCAGATTGCAGCATAGCTTGGGCGAGCTCAGCGGTCTCGGCGGTCTCGGCGACCTCGCGGTCTCGGCGGACTGGAGTGCTGTCCGTCCGGCTTGTTTTTTGGTTTCTTCTGTTTACAGCTGTAATACTAGCGAAATCATGTCTCGCTATGTATGCCTCGGATTGTAAAGAAGTGAATGCATAATAAGATCTTCTTGTGCTTCCATTGTTTTGTTGGGTGCAACCTCTAGTCCTTGGGTTTCCGCAGGTTCAGCGTGCGAACTGGGTAGTTCCGAAGATATTAATTTGGCGTTTGGGCTATCTTGCTGACCACGTTGAGAAAATTTAACATGGTATCAGAGCCAGGTTCCTGAGGTTGCGGAGGTTCAGTTGCGTGAGCGGAGGTCAGCCAGTGTTGTTACTCAGTGATTGAGTGGTGTTCAACCTGTGTTGTTGCTCGGAGCTGCTGAAGGGTACCAACAGGTGGTTGCAATGGAAGGAAGCTTAGCAAGAGGTCTGGGCATTGAACTCTTAACGCCGACTAACTATAAAAAGTGGAAGTCGTGCATGAAGAGTTATCTTCTAGGCGAGGAGCTGTGGGAAGTCGTCGGTGGAGACGACAGACAGGAAGTAACTGCTGCTTTCGGTACTGCTGAACAGGTGAGGCTCTGGAGAAGAACTAATGCTAAGGCAGAGTTCGTTCTGAAGAGAGCTGTCTCTCCGGAACTGTTTGATCACATCATTGGGTGTGAGTCGGCTGCTGATATTTGGACAACCATTGATGAGTTGTTCAATAGGAAGAATGTGGCGCGGCTTCAGTTCCTGGAGAATGAGTTGGCCAGGGCAACTCAGGGAGACCTTTCCATCTCCAGATACTTCTTAAAGATGAAGAGCTTGTGTGCTGAGCTGTCGGCACTGGATCCTGATGAGCCTATCTCTGAGGCAAAGATGAAAAGACACATTTTCCGCGGCTTGCGGAAGGAGTATGTGGCCTTTGTTACATCTGTTCAAGGGTGGGCTACTCAGCCATCGTTGCTGGAGCTGGAGAATCTGCTTGCCTCGCAGGAGAGCTTAGCAAGGCAGATGGCTGGAGTGAATCTGAATCAGAAAGGCAGCGAGGCTCTCTTCTCAGGCAAGAAGAAGGGATGGGAAGGGAAGAAGAAGAAGAAGGTGCAGGCCGCTGGTGAGAAGGAGACTTCAACTTCGTATCCGCCGGAGAGGAGCAATGCTCCTAAGGACTGGAAGAAGAATCTGAAGTGCTACCGGTGTCATCAGCGAGGGCACTTCAAGCGGGACTGCAAGGTCAAACTGCAGCCTGGGCATGCTGCGGGAAAGGAGGAAGCTTGCTCACGAAGTGAAGAAGCAGAATGGGGAGGAGCTTTCATGACGGGCACTTGTGTCCGGGCCTTATCTGCTGAGGACTTCAACAGCGAGTGGATCGTCGACTCCGGGTGTGGTCATCACCTCACCGGAGACAAGTCGAAGTTCACCTCCATGCAGGCTTACTCAGGTAATGAAGCTATTATCACTGCTGATAATACTGTTTATGCAGTAGAGAAGGAGGGGGTCGTGTCTTTGGGTAGTGATCAGGGGCCACTCACGTTAAGGAGTGTGTATCACGTGCCGGGCATGAAGAAGAACCTCTTCTCGGTGACCAACGCGGTGGACGCTGGGTATCACGTTCTGTTTGGGCCAACAGACGTGAGGTTCCTTCGCAACGTATCAGCGGTAAAGGCTGATGTTGCTCATGTTGGGAGGAGGGTGAAGAACTTGTTTGTTCTTTCCACCAGTGCCTATGTTGATAGGATGAGGGCCAATGATAGTGCGGCTATCTGGCATGAGAGGCTGGGGCATGTTGGCATGGACAAGCTAAAGGCAATGGCGAGTAGAAGTCTGGTGAGGGGGTTGCCGATGTTGTCCTCCTTTGGTGATGGGCATGTTTGTGCGGGCTGTCAATACGGTAAGGCACATCGCCTTCCGTTTGATAAATCTCAAACAAGGAGCAAGAAACCATTGGAGTGTATTCATGGCGACCTGATGGGACCGACTGTTACTGCCAGCCTTGGTGGAAGCAAATACATGCTTGTCTTGGTTGATGACTACTCAAGGTATACTTGGGTGTACTTCTTAAAGGAGAAGTCGGAAGCCTTCCGTTTGTTCGTGGAGTTCAAGGAGTTGGTAGAAGGCCGGCTTGGCTTGCGGATTAAGAAGTTTAGAACTGATAACGGGGGAGAGTTTGTCTCTTCCGAGTTTTCTAACTTCTGCAGGAAGCACGGGATCCAACGGGAGCTTACATGTGCTCACACTCCACAACAAAATGGGGTAGCGGAGCGGAAGATCCGTCATTTGACGGAAACCTGCAAATGCTGGCTGCATGCGAAAGATATCCCGAGGTCCTTTTGGGCGGAGGGAATGTCTTGTGCTGCTTATGTTATCAACCGGATGCCACTCAGCCCTATCAACATGAAGACGCCCATTGAGCTG
This sequence comes from Platanthera guangdongensis, assembly GCA_039583875.1. Classification (NCBI taxonomy): domain Eukaryota; kingdom Viridiplantae; phylum Streptophyta; class Magnoliopsida; order Asparagales; family Orchidaceae; genus Platanthera; species Platanthera guangdongensis. The sequence goes on from CM077151.1 coordinate 101,918,343, forward strand.
TTGCTGAAGGAGAAGCCGAGTGTTGGACACCTTCGGGTGTTCGGTTCAACTTGCTACGTACATGTCCCGGATGCTTCACGGACAAAGCTGGATGCGAAGGCAAGGAAACTTGTCTTTGTTGGCTATGATGAGCGGAAGAAGGGATGGAAATGCATGGACCCTGTGACGAAGAAGTTCGTGGTGTCAAGAGACGTTGTCTTTGACGAGCTGACGTCATATGGAGGTGGCTCGGTGGAGCCTACCGGAAGTAGCAAGGTTGAGGAAGCACCGGTGGAGGATGCTGAAGGCTTGGAAGAGGAGCTTGCTGTTTCACCAGCAGCTCCTGTTGCTTCGAACTCCGAGGCTGAGCCTTCTGGCTCAGGAAGCAGGGGGAGCACTGCTCAATGCTTGCCCCAGGTAGGAGTGGAGCCTGAAGAAGCAACGGAAGCCGTGAGCAAGGAGCCGTGTCTTCGGAGATCGAAGAGGGTGGTTAAGCCACCGGCTCGGTACTGTGATGGGAATGCAGTGAGCTTTGTCTCCTGTTTCTTTGCTGGTCCTCTGGATGAGCGAGAGCCTGCAAACTTCAACGAGGCCACTGGAGTGAAGGAGTGGGAAGGTGCCATGAAGGAAGAGATTGATGCTCTGAAGAAGAATGAAACCTGGGACCTTGTGCCCAAGGTTGATGGCGTTACTCCGGTTACTTGCAAGTGGGTGTATAAGTTGAAGAAGAAGGCTGATGGGAGCATTGATCGGTTCAAGGCTCGCCTGGTCGCTATAGGATTCTCACAGCAGTATGGAGAAGACTATGAGGAGACATTCAGTCCAGTTGCGAAGATGACGTCTGTAAGAGTGGTGATCGCCTTGGCTGCTAGCAAGGGATGGAGGTTGTGGCAACTCGATGTGAAGAATGCCTTTCTTTACGGAGAGATTGACAAGGACATCTTCATGGATCAGCCGCTTGGTTTCGTCTCTGAGAAGCATCCAGACTATGTCTGCAAACTCAGGAAGGATCTCTATGGGTTGAAGCAAGCTCCTCGAGCGTGGTATGGGAAGATTGCAGAGTACCTGCAGTTCTGTGGATACCTGGCTTCTAACTCGGATTCAAGCTTGTTCGTCAAGAAGAAGGGAGAGCTAAGAGTCTTGGTCCTGCTGTATGTGGATGATATGATCATCACAGGGAACTCGGAGGAGGAAGTAGCAAGGCTCAGGGGAGAGCTTGCTATACGCTTCGAGATGAAAGACTTGGGAGAGTTGCATCACTTTCTTGGTCTGGAAGTGGAGAGGAAGGAGTGCGGGATTCTCATTAGCCAGAAAGGGTATGCTGATCGTATTGTGAAGCGGTTTGGCATGGGCGAAGGGAAGAAGTGCTCTACTCCACTGGAATCTGGGCTGAAGCTTCGACGAGATGAGGGAAGGGTGCTTAATGATCCCTTGGTGTTCAGGGCTCTTGTTGGGAGCTTGATCTATCTGACGATTACAAGGCCGGATATAGCTTATGCTGTTGGCCGAGTAAGTCGGTATATTGCTGAACCAAGGCAATCTCATCTAGTGGCGGCAAAGGGAATTCTGAAGTATGTCAAGGTGACTTCTGAGATGGGACTCCTCTATGGAAGGGATGCGGAGTTTGCGTTGCTCGGGTACACGGATGCTGACTATGGCGGTGATTCGGATGATCGAAGGTCTACTTCAGGTTATGTGTTCACTTGCGGTTCAGCTAGCATCTCGTGGTGTAGCAAGAAGCAGGACTCGGTGTCGGTTTCAACCACGGAGGCGGAGTATAAGGCTTCGGCCTTGGCTGCTCGGGAAGCCGTTTGGTTGAGGAGGCTCATAGAGGATGTTCATGAAGAAGTGCAAGGGCCTACTTTACTCCGGGGTGACAATGAGAGTGCTCTCAAACTGGTAAACAATCCAGTGTGTCACGCCAGGACCAAGCATATAGAGATTGATCACCACTTCATCAGGGAGAAGGTGTTGGAGGGGTCTCTGCTGGTCGGGCATGTTCGGAGTGAAGATAATCTTGCTGACATCTTCACGAAGCCGCTGTCGAAGGGGCCTTTTGAACGCTTGCGCAGCTTGCTGGGCTTGGTCACCACTTCTCACTTCAAGGGGGAGTATTGAAATTTTTGAAGTGAAAGTGGGTGACGGGACATGCCGCGCGGCCTGTGCGGACAGCTTTGGCGGACTGGGCGGACTGGGCGGACTGAGGTTGCGGCCTGGTGAGAAGTCTGGTGGAAGCCGGCTGTGTTCTGAGCGGGTTGTTGCATGGAGTCCGCGGTTTGGTGCGGCCTGGTATCTGCGGATAGAGAGGCTTGCGGACTGGTGCATTGCTCAATGGTCGTGGGTGCAAGTTTGCGCTGTTGGCGGGTTGGTTCGAGTTCGCGGGAAGCCTTGCGGACTGGTGTGTCCGCGGTTGGGGCTGTTGCGGACTGGGCCTTGAGCTTGGCTGAGGCCTTGTCGAGCTCAGGTGTTACAGCAGGTCTTGCTGTGGAGACCGGTTGGCGGACTGATGTTTGGAGTCCGGCTTGGTGCTGCTGCGTTGGACAAATGCGAGGAGCTCGCGGACTGGTTGCGGTCTGTGCTAGGGTGTTTGGCGGACGGGACTTTGTGTCCGCCATGCTCGCACTGGCCCTTGATGGTTTTGGACTTGATCACACTTGGTGTAAAGTTCATGGTGTCTGCTGTATCCGCCAAGTCCGCTGTGACCGGGCGGACTGTTGCTGTTTGCCTTTGGTCGTGGACTTGTGGCGGATTGAGGTGTGAGTCTAGCGGACTACCTCGGGTTGGTGCGGACTGCCATTGAAGAGGGTGCTGTCCTGAAGCAGTTGGAGCTTTGCGGGCTGGTGCCTTGTCCGCTTAGCTTGGGCGGACTGGAGAGGGTTCGTCAATGGTTGCCTTGCTCCTGGCGGTTTCCCTTGGTGACTGGCTAAGTCCTCGCGGACTGAGCGGACGGTCGTTTGTATTCGCGCGGGCTGGGGCGGTGTCGCTATCTCATGGGCGGTGACCACACTCCTCACCTGGCCTATAAATAGGACCCCCCTGGCACATCTACAGGAACCTAAGTAACGTGAGTGAACAGTAAATTGGGTTGGGCGAGTGCTGCGGTCTGTGTTTTCCAGTCCGCGCGGATTGTTTCAGGCTGACGGTTTGCTGTGTGCAGGTCGCGCGGATAACTTCAAGGAGCCAGGAGTTTGGCTGTGACTTCGGTCAGTGCTTGGAAGTGTGCGGTCTCTGCGGACTCGGCAGGAGGTCGCTCTGCAGCTTGTCAGTTCTGTTTCAACTTTCCCAGCTTCAATAACCTGTCCGCCGGCTTCAGGCGGGTAGGGGAGTTCCTCAGTTCGGGTTCAGCAGGAGGCGAATAACGGTCTGTCCGCGCGGCCTCGCGGTCTCGGCGGACTCCGTGGTATTCGGCGGATTGCAGCATAGCTTGGGCGAGCTCAGCGGTCTCGGCGGTCTCGGCGACCTCGCGGTCTCGGCGGACTGGAGTGCTGTCCGCCCGGCTTGTTTTTTGGTTTCTTCTGTTTACAGCTGTAATACTAGCGAAATCATGTCTCGCTATGTATGCCTCGGATTGTAAAGAAGTGAATGCATAATAAGATCTTCTTGTGCTTCCATTGTTTTGTTGGGTGCAACCTCTAGTCCTTGGGTTTCCGCAGGTTCAGCGTGCGAACTGGGTAGTTCCGAAGATATTAATTTGGCGTTTGGGCTATCTTGCTGACCACGTTGAGAAAATTTAACAGGGAGCGCGGTGGATAAGCGGACGTGCTTATTCTTACTGTGCTAGTGGATCATTGGGTTTCCCCTAAGGTCCTTTTGGCGGATTCCGAAGCCGCTCATCGTAAAGCTTTCGGAAGTGGAGTAGCCCACCGCGGGATCCCCTTCTTCCTTTCTCTTCCTTGCAACTTCTTCTTTCTTCTCTCTTTGTGTAGGGATAAAGCCGCTTGGAGTTTGCGGCAGGTTGGCGGGTATCGCCAAGGTCACTGCAAAAGACAAATAAAGAGAGTTAACACTAAGGTAACTGCGGATACAAAATGCTAGTTCGCAAAAAGCTTACTCTATTCAGGCAAAACATCCGCCAAGCTCGCTAGTTGCGGAATATAGTGCTCAATATCGAGCCTGGCATCAGCGAAGAACTCGACAATAGCGGACTCCACTGCGTCCAGCTGCACGCTCTTAAAGGCGGAGTCCGCGCGCACTTGCGGATATTTGTGCGCGAACCCTAGGTCGCCCTCAAAGATCAAGAACCTAGAGGTCCAGTTGTGGATCTTGTTTAGAAGGCCCACAACCTTCATCCCTCTGCAGTAGAAATATATCACCCCCTTGTAGGGGCAGCCTCCAGAAGCGGTTATGGAGCGGACAGAGAACATCTTGCGGAAGATGTTCGTGTAGAAGGCAATTTTTTCAGACCGCAAGTAGGAAATGAAGCTGCAGATCGCAGCGAGTGTGTTGGGCGCGAGCTAGCCTGGTACCATTCCATAGTGCTCGAAAATTTCGGCAAGTTCCCATAGCAACGGAAACTTGAATCCGCTGTCAAAATGGTCTACAGGAATTGCGATCTGAGTCGCGGTTGAAAAGTTCAGCCTTTCTTGGTGGGCTGGAAGGCGGACAAGGATATTTGAATTCACCATCTTTTTCCCAACAAAGGCCTCCAGGTCGGCCTCAGTTAAGGTGCACTTTCGGTGGTCGGCGGAGTGGAAGGCAACAGCAGCATCTGTTCTGGCGGACACCATTTTTGCAGGCCGCCGGGTTCTTTTACTTCAACTGTTTTCCTGGATAGAAGAAGCGGCAGGGCCATATTTATAGTTATAGGGTCTGACAGCTTTTTGGCCAGGTCGCACAGCTCACAACTTAAATCCGCATAGTCCGCAAAAATCCAATCATTCACGCAGCAAAAGTTAACGATAACGCGGACACAAATATAGATTCACATGCCAAGAAAAATTCAAAGCAAAAATTATGGCGGACACAGCTTTTGTCCGCCCAGTTCGCGATGTTTCCTTCCTGCAGACGTCAAACATGAGAGGCGGACATAGTTTCAGTCCGCTTAGCTCGCAAAATTTCCCACCTGTAGAAGTTAAAATACGTGAAGCGGACACTGCATTAGTCCGCACAGTTCGCCACAGATAACAACAAAAATAAGCAACAACATTTGCGGATATATTATTTAATCCGCACAGATCGCAACACAGTTCAATCTACAACAGCATTGTTCAAAAAACGCACACAATTATACAATCAAACAAATTAATAGTTCATGGCATCGCGGACTCAGCGGTCCCTAGTTTCAGTCCGCGCCGGCCTTTCCGTCCTGTCTCTGCACAAGTGAGCAGCTTGGTCGTTAATTTGAAGAATCTCGCTGTATAGGCGGCAGATATGATGATGGATGACGTTTATAGTCCGGTGCATGTGGGCAGCCTCCCGATCTACCCGGCTAAGGGGCATCATTGGCTCCGCTGCCGGCCTCGGCTCTTCATCCGCAACCTGTTGACCGCCCGCCGGTGCTGCGACCTCCGGAGCAGCGCGATCTTGCAATCGCGACCTCTGCTCGGCGACCTCAGCAGCCCGCTTCCCTTTCTCTTCCCTCGCTGACGCCAAGTGTTTCCCCTTGTAGAAGCGGACATCGTCTGCGAGCCTCTTCTTCTCCCTATCGGACCTCTACAGCGCCCTGGGGATGCTGGCGATCTGGTCTTTTAGGGCTTTCTCCCGCTCCGCGGACGCTTTCTCGCGCTCTTCCGGCTTCTTTAACTCTGCTTTGATATTCTGAACTTCAGCTTGAAATTTCTTTTCTAACTCTTTGATGATGTTCAGGCTGGGCAGCTCATCCCCTACGGATTCCTCATGCGACACCGCGTCAACACCAGTATTCGGTGTAACCACAATCTCGCCACTCTCAACAGAGCCCGACGGCGACTTTCTACCTGCAAGAAAGAAGGTCAACTTCATCATTCAAAAACAGTCCGCGGCGGACTCAAAGAAAGGATGAAAGATCACATTTGCATATAGCCGCAGCGATTTGCCGACTATCGAAAAAGACAGGCCGCCTTGCCCGCTTCGGGTCAAAAACGCTTAACCGTTTCTTCCATTCGCGATGGACCTTTGCTCTTTTCTCAGCAGCAGAGCTTTTTGAAACCACGATTTCCTCAGTTTCAGTAACGATCTTGATTGGTCTCGACTTCCGCGGCGGCGACCTGTAAAGCCACTGACACTTAAAATACTTAGGCGCCGGTTGAAGTTTACCTGACCGCAGTAGCTCCGCAGCAGTCCGCAGATCCTCAGCGCTCTTGTCCGCCGTGACCTGCTTCGAGGCTGCCTCCACCACAGCTACATGAGCAGCGATTTGTTTCTTCTGCTCCTCTATCTTCTGCTTTAGTCTCTACCTCTCTTCTTCCTCCGCAACGGACAAAGAAGGGAGTTCGCTATCTTTTTTCCCAGTGGCTTCCGCCTCAGATTGCTGCAGTATAATCAGCAGGGATTCATTGATTAGATCTACTTCATTGACGTCTATAGAGTCAAGCATCTCATCCGCTTTTATACTTGTTGGGTACATTGGAATATATGTACCAAATTTGAAGAAGCCTCACCCTACTCAATGATATACATCAAGGTGTATTTGATGTGCTTTGAGTTTACTTGTGCAGGTTAAGTAATTGCAGGAAATGCAGAAAAGTTTCTAAGTCCATGTGTCGACACCTAGAGGTGAAGTGTCGACACTTATAAAGGCTTGTGTCGACAACTAGAGAAGCTGTGTCGACACTTGGAGTAATTGTGTCGACACCAGGAAAGCAGAGTCGACACCAGAAGAAAAGTTTCGACACATACAGGCAGTTTCGACACACTGTGAAGAATTGTCAACATAATCTGTGTCGACACTTAGAAGCAGTGTCGACACCCAGAGAAACTTTGTCGACATCAAATGTGTCGACACCAGGAGGCTATGTCGACACTCAGCAAACTTCAACAAAGTTAAAGTACTTGTGCCGACACAAAGGAGATGTGTCGACACTCGACAAGTTTCAACACATGAAGGCATGTGTCGACACAAAGGAGATGTGTCGACACTCAGCAAGCATCAACAATAAAAGAAGATGTGTCGACACAAAGGAGATGTGTAGACACACAGCAGAATTCAACAAAGTATAAAAGAAGAAGTATTTGTGTCGACACACTCAACCAGTGTCGACACATTCAACAGAAGTACTTGTGTCGACACACAAAATCAGTGTCGACACATTCTGAAGAAGCAGTGTTGAGAAGCTATTACAACAACACAAGGAGTTGTGTCGACACCATCAAGGCTAGTGTCGACACTTAGTCTACTTGTGTCGACACTTAGTCTATATGTGTCGACACAAAATGACTATCTGTCTCGACACTTTCAGACAGTGACAGTGATTTCAAGAAGTGACTGGATGACTTGACAGCTGTCATTTCAACCGGTCAACTGCAACTGTCAGAGCCGTCAGAAGGTTGGTGGAAACCGGATCAGCCGGGTTTCCTTGGAGGAAGACTATATAAAGACCTTTCTCCTTCAACAGAGAGGAATAATTCATTATTGACAACAATTAATCAAGAGATCTAACAACACAAAAGAAGAAGATCTTCAACAGAAGATCTAAGAAGTTGGAGAGAGAGAGCTCCTTCTAAGAAGAACAGCTGCTGAACCAGGCTGCAAAGTAAGATTCAGATTGAGATCTGAATCTCAAGACAGAAGTTGATTGAATATCATCTTCACAGGAGATTCAACCCTACTATGTTCTAATTCAAGAAGCTTTGAAGAAAGCCAAGGGAGGTTGATCTCTGCCAAGTTCTACCAAGAACTCATCAAGAAGCCAGTCAACTCATCTCTCTCTTTTAGAGTTGTGGTTAATCACTTTGTATTATCAAATTTCTGTAGGATCTTGTATAGATCTGAGCGGTAAGCCTATTTTATAAAGGCTGAGTGTAGGAGACTGTGTGCTCTGAGTGTAGGTCTTGTTGAAGACTGAGGTAGGGCCTTGTGCTTGAGTTGTAGGAGACTTTGCTCTCTGAGTGTAGGTCTTGTTGAAGACTGAGTGGTAGGGCTTTGTGCCTGAGTTGTAGGAGTGGGGACACTCTAAGTTGTAGGAACCTATTTGGGGTTCCGAGTTGTAAGATCTGAGGATCTGAGGAGAAGTGCTGAAGTTAGGCCGAATCTAGTACACTAATAAATAGGCGAAGGGGGAAAGTGGATGTACCCAAACCTTGGGGAACCACTATAAAAATCTGTGTGCACTCTGTGTTTGTTTATTTCTGTGATTGCTGAGCTAGCTTTGCTGAATTGCTATAGACAATTGCATATACAGGGTTATTTGTTCAAGTGTTTCTGCCTTAAATTTAAATAGTTAAAGTTCACCTATTCACCCCCCCCCCCTCTAGGTGATTAGACACTATTTCTTTCAAGTGGTATCAGAGGGAGGTTACTCAAAAAGGACATAACAGTCTGAGTAAGATCATGTAGGCAGAAACAGAATAAACAAGATTCAAGAAAATGGGTTCTAGTGAGAATCACAAAGAGCTGGGGTCCATGAAATTGCCAATCTGTAGAAAAGAGATTTTTTGGTATATGGAAAGAGCGGGTTAGACTCTTTATGGAAGCATCTGACCCAAGAATATACATTACAATCAAAGAAGGGCCATATGTGCCAATGAAGATATCCATTCTAGATGCAAATCAGAAAACTCTCAAGGATTATTCCGAAATGACCAAAGATGAAATAATTCTGGCCACTATGGACAAGAGGGCCCAGAATATTATTGTTAGTGCAATTGATGATGCAACATTTCAGAACTTAATACATTGTAAAACCTCTAAAGAGATGTGGGACACATTAATAGTTTACATGGAGGGATCAGAAGAAGTAAGACAAGACAGGAAGTGTTTATTAAATCAGGAATATGAAAGCTTCAGACAAGGAAAGTCTGATAGTATTACTGAATGTTGCAAGAAGTTCTATAGGATAGTCAATGAATTGATGTCCTATGGAAGAGAATTCAGCAACTATGAGCTGAATAATAAGTTCTTAAGATCCCTGACTAAAGACTGGGACACCAAGATTTGTGCCATTAGGGAAGTGGCCAAACTAGCTGAAATACCTCCTCCAACTTTGTTTGGAAAACTGTTATCTTATGAGATGCAGTTTTTAGCAAGAAAGGAGGAAGGAAAGACTACTAGAGTGGAGCACAAGGAAAGAGCTGTGGCCTTCAAGACTGAAGCCACTAGGAAGTATAGAAGCAAGTCTCCATATCCACCTCAAATAGTTGCTGAGGCTGTGACAGAAAATTCAGATAGCAGTGAAAGTGATGAAGACTTTGCAGCTTTCACTAGGCATTTTCAAAAGTTTCTAAAGAAGAAACAGTGGAGGTCTAAGCCATCCACTTCTCAGCCAAAAGATGACTACTATCAGAAAAAAAAGTCATCAAGGAATGACAGAAGCAGATCCAAGCCAAACAAAGCTACATCATCAAAAATTGTGTGCTATTGCTACAATAGATAGGGACATATAGTAGCTTACTGTCCAGAAAAGTGGAAGGAGTCAACTGACAAAAAGAAGACTCAATTTAAGGGCAAAAAGGAAAAGTCCTTTGTTGCTAAGAAAGACAAAAGTTTGACTGATCAGTCATCTTCAGAAACAGAATTCAGAAGCTGAAGCCTATATTGGCTTGTTTGCTGAAGAGGAAGAAGATGAGTTCATGCAGCTAATGAATTCAATTTATGAGCATGAGGACAATCAGTGCAAAGGGCTGATGGCTTTATCTGAAGGAGACAAAATCCAGGATCAGCCTGGACCAAGTAAGGTACAAAGTTGTTCTTCTAGTTCAATTTCTTGTACTAAGTCAGAATCAGATACATCTGCATCAAGTGATGTGGGTGGGTCTGAATCTGAAGGAGATATTCATCAGTTAATTGATGAATATAGGGACTTATTGCAGGCCTTGAAGAAAAGCAAAATCTTGGCCAAAACTCAGGCAAAGGAGATTGCTAGTCTTAAATTGGCTGCTGCTGATTCAGACAAGTTGTTTGATCAAAAACTGAATGAAATAGCCAGGCTGAAGAACATTACAGTTATTCAGATGGGTACTATTACATTTAAGAATGATCAAATTAGAAATCTGGAGGCTAGACTTCAAAGAAGAGAGAGATTGTAGCAAGTTTTTCTAAACCAAAATCAGTTTTACCTTTAATAGATGAGTTTGTACCTCAAAAGGGTAAGACTGGATTGGGGTTTACAAAACCTGCCAGGACAGCTAGGTCCAAATCTAAGGGCAAAGCCCCAGCACTAAACAAAAAGCCTGCAGTAGACAATTTAGCCAGGGTTGTACCTAAATAAAGGTACAACAGGTTTGAGTGTTGGTGTTGTGGCAAGATAGGCCACTTTGCCATAGATTGTTGGCACAATTCAAGTGTCAAGGAGAGTAGCAAACTGCCTGCTAGAAGAGCTACATGTAGTTTTATTAAAGTTCAGACTAACCTACACCAAGGACCCAAGAGTTATTTGGGTTCTAAGGTTAAGTAATCTGTTTTGCAGGAGAGTCCAAGTGGCCATGCCCCTATATGGTACTTGGACAGTGGATGTTCCAGGCACATGCCTGGAACTAGGGGGTTGCTGAAGGACTATATACCTATCAGGGATGGCCCTAAAGTTACCTTTGGTGGTTCAGAAAAGGGATCATCAAAGGCTTTGGTAACATTTCTAGTAACCAAATTACAATTACTCAAGTGACTTATGTAAAGGGTTTGAAACATAACCTCATTAGCATAAGTCAGCTGAGTGATTTAGGATATGACATCTCATTTGTCAAGGATGGTTGTCATATCAAAAGGTCAAGTGATCAAAAGATCATTCTGACAGGATATAGGAAGAGAAATGTCTATTGTCTGGACTTTGTATATGAGAACAATGTTTCTCCTATTTGTCTTATAGCTGATGAGAAAGTCTCACATTGTGTAAAATGACACAAGAGGCTGGCTCATCTTAACTATAAGACAATTGGCCAACTCTTTAGCAAAGAGTTAGTGAGGAATGGTCCTCAGGTTAAGTGTATAAAGGATGGGATATGCTCAGCTTCTCAAAAAGACAAGCAGAACAAATCCACCTTTCATAGCCTTGAGAATAAGGATTCTGTGAGGTGTCTATACCTCTTGTATATGGATCTTTTTGGTCCTATGCCAGTTCACAGTCTAGGTAGGAAGGTCTACACATTTGTGGTAGTAGATGACTATTCAAGGTATTCCTGGGTGTTCTTATTAAGGCAAAAATCTGAAACTCCAAGTATCTTGTATAGTTTTGTTAAACAAATTCAGAATGAATTGGAAAGTACAGTGGTCAAAATCAGAAGTGACCATGGTACTGAATTTCAGTCTGAAAGTATGACAAAACTGTGTGAAGAATTTGGAATTTTTCAGGAATTTTCCTCACCAATAACACCTCAGCAAAATGGTATTGCTGAAAGGAAAAATAGAACCTTGATAGAGGCTGGTAGAACCCTATTGAGTGACACTTCTCTCCCAGAATATTTCTAGGCTGAGGCAGTAAATACTGCTTGTCATGTGATCAATAGGGCTACTATCACCAAGAGCCACAAGAAGACCCCCTATGAGATTGTGAAGGGTAGAAAACCAAATTTATCCTATTTCAGGATCTTTGGTTGCAAGTGTTATATACTTAACAATGGAAAGTCTTATCTAACCAAGTTTGCTGCCAAATCCCAAGAGGGGATCTTTGTTGGGTATATCAACAATAGTAAGGGTTATAAGGTCTACAACTTGATTACTCAAGTTATAGAAGAGTCTGTACATGTAGTTTTTGATGAAGCAAGGCTCATTAACAATGAATTGCCAAATAGTGTTTGCAGCTCTACAGGTGTAACTGAAAAGATGGACAAGCTTACCAATGTAGAAGGTTCTACTGCAAGTTAGCAAGTGGAAGATGGTGGCTACTATCCAGGGGGGAGTACAAGATACTCCTAATGCTAAAGAAGACCAAGAGGTGCAGCTAAATGAAGAGACTGAAGGTATACAACCTGAAGACAGGCTGCATCCAGCAAATAGACATTTAAAGGATCACCCACCCAATCAAATAATTGGAGATCCCAGACAAGGAGTGCAAACAAGGAGCAGGAATCTGAGTACAGTCCTTTACTCCAGTTTCCTATTCCAAGTAGAGCCAAAGAAATTTGAAGAAGCAATCCTAGACCCTCATTGGATTGAGGCCATGCAAGAGGAGCTGAATCAATTCAAAAGATGCAAGGTCTGGGAGCTAGTTCCTAAACCCAAGGACCACAACATTATTGGAACTAAGTGGATCTTTAGGAACAAGTTGGATGAGAATGGAATCATCATAAAGAATAAAGCTAGACTTGTTGCGAAGGGATATAGGCAGGAAGAAGGTATTGATTTTGATCAAACCTTTGCTCCAGTAGCAAGCCTGGAGGAAATAAGGATGTTCCTTGCCTATGTAACGTACCAAAGGTTCAAGGTATATCAAATGGATGTTAAGTCAGCTTTTTTGAATGGAAACCTGAAGGAAGAAGTCTATGTAGAGCAGCCATCAGGTTTTGTTGATTCTATTAAACCTGATTATGTTTATAGACTTAGGAAGGCTTTGTATGTGTTAAAATAAGCCCCAAGGGCTTGGTATGAAACCCTGTCTAGTTTCCTCATTGAGAATAAATTCTCAAGGGGGAAAATAGACAAGACTCTATTCCTTAGGGAATCCAGAGGCAAGATTATCTTAGTCCAAATATATGTAGATGACATAATATTTGGGTATACAGAAAATAGTCTTTGCAGAAAGTTTGCAAAAGTTATGCAATGACAATTTGAAATGAGCAGTATGGGGGAACTTAAGTTCTTCTTGGGTCTCCAAGTTAGACAGACTGAAGATGGATTATCCATATGCCAGTCTAAGTTCACCCTATAGTTAATAAAGAAGTATGGTATGTAATCATCCACTACCATGAAAACTCCTATGGGGTCAAGCATGTATCTAAGCAAAGATGATGCAGGGAAACCTGTAGATGAGACTTTGTATAGAGGGATAGTTGGCTCCCTACTATATTTGACTGCTAGTAGACCAGATATCATGTATGATACATGTTTCTGTGCTAGGTACCAAGCATGCCCAAAAGAATCTCATCTGACTGCAGTAAAAAGGATTTTGAGATATCTTAAGGGCACACCTTATGTAGGCCTTTGGTACCCTAGGAATGGAGATTTTGTACTGACAGGGTATTCAGATGCAGATTTTGCAGGCTGCAAGGAAGATAGGAAGAGTACTACAGGAACCTGTCAATTTCTAGGTGGAAGACTGGTGTCATGGAGTAGCAAAAAGCAGACCAGTGTGGCCATCTCCACAGCTGAGTCAGAGTATGTGGCTGCAGGAAGTAGCTGTGCACAACTTTTATGGATTCAACACCAGCTAGAAGATTATGGTATTCAAGTAAGTAGAACACCTTTATTTTGTGATTCTACAAGTGCCATTTCTATTACAAATAATCCTGTCTCTGATAGTATTACTAAGCACATAGAAATTAAATACCATTTTCTTAGAGAACATGTAGAAAATGGAGACATTTCCCTAGAGTATGTAAAGATAGATATTCAGTTAGCTGATATGTTTACTAAGCCCCTAGATGAAACCAAATTTAATAAGTTTAAAATTGAATTAGGAATGATAAACCTAGAATAGTTTAAAAAATTGGCTATGTAAAATGGTGTCGACACACAGAGTTGTCTGTGTCAACACATAGAAGTGGTGTCGACATTTCAGAGAAATGGTGTCGACACATCTAGACAGTAAGTGCCGACACTTCAGAGAATTAGTGTCGACACATCCAGAGTAGGTGTCGACACATCCAGGGTGTTGTCGACACTTAGGATTTACACAGAATTCGTCGAGTAGAGTCTCGACTAATCGTCGAGCTGAGATGTATAAGTATCAACACATATATTCTGTCGACTATATTTGTGTCGACACATGGTTGTCGAGATATTAGAAGTAAGTGTCGAGACTTTTCCACAGTGTCGACACATTTCAAGTATTTTGACGCGCCTTTTCACCTTCGATTCTAGAAAGGTATAAATAGGTTTTCACCATTGTTTGTCGACAAGCTCACCAAAGTTTCGAGACCAAACTTGTGTGTCGACATTTCTCTTCTCTAAATTCAAAATTTCTCCAAACCCTAATGGCTCCCAAGCTAGAAGAGAACATCAATAAAGGATATGAGCTCGTGCGACACGCCTTTGATGACGCGAAACCAGAAATCCAAGGTGTGGTAACCCTAGTTGCAGAGACTGGGTTAGAGTATCTTGTTTCAGAACCAATTAAGATCTGGAAGAAGGAGGTCCTTGAATTCATTAGTGCAGCTACACTTGATGAATCTGGACTCAAGATTAAGTCCAAAGTTCATGGGGCAAGAGTTAAGCTCACCCAGAAAAGTCTTAGAAAGATTCTACATCTCCCTAGAACTAAAGAAGAGGAAGATGTACCTGCTTCAAAGACAAGGGAGGCACTGACATAGTGTGGACTTGATTCAAGCTTGAAGATTGGATCAGTCTTTAATAGGAAAGGCATGAACATCCAAGGAAAGTTTTTATCTGAAATAGTAGGCAAGGTGATACTGAGCAAGCCTGGTGGGCATGATAGGATATCAGCTCACATGTTCAGTTTAATGACAAGGATAATTTTCCAACTTAAAACTGATTGGTCAGTAGTACTGTTTGATAAGATAAAGGAAAGTCTGAAGAAGCCCAATCTGGGTAGGATTCTGAGTTTATACTTAGCTGGAAGTATTCCTGAAGTCATGAACCAAGTTGTTGGTTCTAAGATAAATCATATGAGGAGAATGGATCTTAGGATTATCTCAAGGTGGGACAGAGTGTTGACAAAGGAAATGCCAACTCCAGAAAAGGAAACACCTCAGAAGAAGAAGAAGAACAAAGCCATTGTGGCTCCTGAATCCTCAAGTAGCTCAGAAGAGCAGGTAGTGTTTAGTTCTGATGATGGAGAGGATGACAATGCTGGACAGTCACCAGCAACACAAGAAGATGCCCAGAGGCAGGGGGAGCTACCATCAGCTAGCCCTATTCACCTGGCTCCACTCTAGGGGGAGCCTCTACATGTGGATGAGCCAACTCAATTAGATAGTGAAAGGGCTACCCAAATAATTCTAGAGGTAATCACTAAAGTTAATCAATTAAATTTCAATATTGAGGATGAAGTATTGACTGAATCATTACTTGATGTTGATCAGCCAACTCAGATACATAGTCAACCACAAGATGTTGTCATGGAAGATACATCAGTTGCTGATAATGCTACAGAGATCAGAGATTCTCCAGTTCACCCTCAACATGAGTTTACACTAGAAGAGCTGTTTCCTGATCTTTCACAGACTGACTTTGAGGGAGAGAAAGCATCTGTTGAGGGGGAGCAGGTAGACCTTGAGGGGGAGCATGTAGAGGACACTGCAAGAAAAGAGACTGAGGAGAAAAGGAATACGAAGAGCTACCAAGGACTGAGAAGGATTTACCTCCTAGTCCTAGGGACAGGGTAGACATTGCCAGTACTTCTGCTTTAGAGGATGAAGAGGCTGCTAGAGCCAAGAAAAGAAAGTTACAGGTTTTTAGAAGGAGAAGCTAGACATACAAGAAAACACTGCAAACCATTACTCCACAACAAACCCCAACTGCTGACTATAGTTTTTTGTTGGTGGCTTTGCAAATCAAGATGGATGAGCAAAGGGGAGCTCTAGAAAATTATATGGATGAAGGAAATAAATCACTTCAATTTGATCTGGCTCAAGACATAAAATCTATAAGATTTGAAGTGAATCAAAACAAGAAGGAAAATGACTGATTGCTTCCACAAAGGAGGCAATGCAGTAGTATATCTGGCTACACACCAAGAGCAGATAAAGACACAGATTGATGACCATTTAGAATGAATGACAATTTAACTGAATCACATAATGTGATAGTAACTGAAATGCAGAATCTTGCAGCTGCTCAGACTGCAGCAAGGACTACTGCCAAGGCTGAATTTGACAAGCAATTACAAGAGAGCCTCACTGCTGTTAAAACTGCCATTGAAGATTCTCAAAAGGCTATCACTGAAAAACTCCAAAGGTTAAAACCTTTTTACAAAGATGAAGTTAATTATTTGAATGCTCAGATAAGGTTTCAGAAGGATGATCTTAGGGATCACATAGAAAGAGAAGTCATAAAGGGGGAGAGGGTACTAGTCAAAGCAGGCTCTGATCATGCCAAATGGATTTCAAACAGCATCAGAGATACCCTTGGATATCCACTTTTATGTGATGATGATAATGTTGCAGAATCTGGGGTAAATCCTGCATATTTTGGAGGAGAACAAGCTGAAGTAGCTCAGGTGATCTACCCTCCTGCAGATTTTGACATGATACATCAGGAGGTACAATCTATGTATAGCCCTCCTGAGGGTAATCAGAATATTATCTTTGAGAAAGTAGTACAGCCTGTGCCAGAGGCACTACTAAAAGAGCAAGAGGCATTATTAAAAGAGCAGGAAGCCCAATTATCTAAGAAGAGGTTCAGAGAGTAGGCTGAATTAAGGCCAGACTTTGAAAAATGGATCCCAACTTCTAGGAATATCATATTGACTGCTTGGAAGGCTGCAAATGATAATTTCCTAGAGAGGGGCAAATGGTATTCTGATCAGGAATGGAAAAAACATGAAGCTAGGCAAGAGGCCATAGTTCAATACAGAAGAAAGGCTAAACTAGGAAAGCTACCTCCTAATGCATAGGAGCCTAGCAAGTATTTCCCTAAGCCTTATCATTACTTTGAGAGACAGAAGATAAGGGCTGAAGAACAGAAAAAGAAAGATCTTAAGGGAAAGAAGTCTGCTGATGACAATGATGCTCCAGTTCAAGCAAAGATTTAATCTGGAAAGGGCATTGTCATCAAGGAGCCAGAGCAGCCATAGGATAGAATTTTCTTAAGTTTACAACCTTGTAAATCATTTGCATTAAACTTCATGTAAACTTTTGATTAATAAAACTTTTGGAAGTTGTAATAACAATGTTTAATGCTCAATCTATTACATTGTTCTTCTGAGATAATTGTTTATACATGTTCTGTTTATACATGTTTAGTATTTACCCTATCATATAATACTGTTATACATCATATTGAGTATTTGTTATGTATGGTGTATATCATTGACTAAGGGTTATGACTTCTCCAAATAGGGGGAGATTGTTGGGTACATTGGAATATATGTACCAGATTTGAAGAAGCCTCACCCTACTCAATGATATACATCAAGGTGTATTTGATGTGCTTTGAGTTTATTTGTACAGGTTAAGTAATTGCAGGAAATGCAGAAAAGTTTCTAAGTCCATGTCTCGACACCTAGAGGTGAAGTGTCGACACTTATGAAGGCTTGTGTCGACACCTAGAGAAGCTGTGTCGACAATTGGAGTAATTGTGTCGACACCAGGAAAGCAGAGTCGACACCAGAAGAAAAGTGTCGACACATACAGGCAGTGTCGACACACTGTGAAGAATTGTCAACATAATCTGTGTCGACACTTAGAAGCAGTGTCTACACCCAGAGAAACTTTATCGACATCAAATGTGTCGACACCAGGAGGCTGTGTCGACACTCAGCAAACTTCAACAAAGTTAAAGTACTTGTGCCGACACAAAGGAGATGTGTCGACACTCGGCAAGTTTCAACACATGAAGGCATGTGTCGACACAAAGGAGATGTGTCGACACTCAGCAAGCATCAACAACAAAAGAAGATGTGTCGACACAAAGGAGATGTGTCGACACACAACAGAATTCAACAAAGTATAAAAGAAGAAGTATTTGTGTCGACACATTCAACAGAAGTACTTGTGTCGACACACAAAATTAGTGTCGACACATTCTGAAGAAGCAGTGTCGAGAAGCTATTACAACAACACAAGGAGTTGTGTCGACACCATCAAGGCTAGTGTCGACACTTAGTCTACTTGTGTCGACACTTAGTCTAGATGTGTCGACACATAATGACTATCTATCTCAACACTTTCAGACAGTACAGTGATTTCAAGAAGTGACTGGATGACTTGACAGCTGCCATTTCAACCGGTCAACTACAACTGTCAGAGCCGTCAGAAGTTTGTTAGAAACTGGATCAGCCGGTTACCTTGGAGGAAGACTATATAAAGACCTTTCTCCTTCAATAGAGAGGAACAATTCATTGTTGACAATAATTAATCAAGAGATCTAACAACACAAAAGAAGAAGATCTTCAACAGAAGATCTAAGAAGTTGGAGAGAGAGAGCTCCTTCTAAGAAGAACAGCTGCTGAACCAGGCTGCAAAGTAAGATTCAGATTGAGATCTGAATCTCAAGACAGAAGTTGATTGAAGATCATCTTCACAGGAGATTCAACCCTACTGTGTTCTAATTCAAGAAGCTTTAAAGAAAGCCAAGGGAGGTTGATCTCTACCAAGTTCTACCAAGAACTCATCAAGAAGCCAGTCAACTCATCTCTCTCTTTTAGAGTTGTGGTTAATCACTTTGTATTATCAAATTTCTGTAGGATCTTGTATAGATCTGAGCTGTAAGCCTATTTTATAAAGGCTGAGTGTAGGAGACTGTGTGCTCTAAGTGTAGGTCTTGTTGAAGACTGAGGTAGGGCCTTGTGCCTGAGTTGTAGGAGACTTTGCTCTCTGAGTGTAGGTCTTGTTGAAGACTGAGTGGTAGGGCTTTGTGCCTGAGTTGTAGGAGTGGGGACACTCTGAGTTGTAGGAACCTGTTTGGGGTTCTGAGTTGTAAGATCTGAGGATCTGAGGAGAAGTGCTGAAGTTAGGCCGAATCTAATACACTACTAGATAGGCGAAGGGGGAAAGTGGATGTACCCAGACCTTAGGGAACCACTATAAAAATCTGTGTGCACTCTGTGTTTGTTTATTTCTGTGATTGCTGAGCTAGCTGTGCTGAATTGCTATAGACAATTGCATATACAGGGTTATTTGTTCAAGTGTTTCTGCCTTAAATTTAAATAGTTAAAGTTCACCTATTTACCCCCCCTCTAGGTTATTATGCACTATTTCTTTCAAAACTGACCGTGGAGAGGGAATTGTCTCCCTGAATTTGTGCCTTCGGTGTAATCAAATCGCTGTCCGGAACTTCTTTGTCGTGCGGTCTGTGCTGTAAGTCCGCTTCTCCAGTCCACTTGGAGATATTCTTCTCTTTCATCGCGCGCAGTTTCTTCTCAACCCGCTCGGCAACGGTCGACCCGTCCCTCTTCCTCTTCTTTCTTTTAGCTCTCTTCTTGGAAGAGTCCGCGGCGGCCTCTCCTAAGTCGGACTGACTCTCGCGGACAGTCTCAGGGTTCGCGGCAATCAATGCCTTTGAAGGCGCATCCTTGCCAACCTCTTCTCCTGAAGTCTGCCTATCTTCTTCATCCAGGTTAACGATGGGCACCTGGGCATTGGGGGAAGATATTTCGGACTCATTATGTTCACCAACGGTGTCCGCTGAGTTCGCAGTTTTCTGGGAAGGGGCAGAGTCCGACAGAGTCACCATCTTTTCACTTCTCAGTGGTTCAGCGTCAAGAACTGTGGCATCCTCGCGCACAGATACATCAGCGCGGCGGACTGCTTTCTCAGCAGGCTTCTGGTTGTGGGAACCTTCTCCAGTAGAGCGGACAGGATCCTTTCTTGTTGACCTCTTTATTATCTTCTTGGTCTTCATAGGCATTGTTAGTGCCATCTCGCCTTTTGCAGTAAGACTAGAGAAGAAAGATCCAAGCCTTGCCATGCCGGACTGGAAAGTGGAGATCGCAAGCGGTGAATAGCGCCCCGTGTCGATCGGAATTTCCAACAGTTCCAGGCCCTCCAGCGATATTTATAGCACTGGCGACATTTATGAGGCTTACAGACTCCGCGGTTAAGGAAACATTTTCGAAGTTTTCTGGAAACTTAAAAATGTGCGGGGATTATGTTAACCCCTCAGTCTGCAACATCCTACGAGATGCCAAGACCCCCTTTTCAACAGGCGCGGACTCAATTAGGCAGTCCGCACAGTCCGGCAGTGTTGGGTATTGTATCCACAACGTACCTGATTTGAAGAAGCCCCTGAACAAGCTAAGGTAAATAGACAATGTATTTGACAAAATATTTCAAGTTGTGCTTGCAGTTATTCCACGCTAAGTGCACACCAATGTCAGGGTGCAGTAGGTCAATATACACGGGTCTGCACGACGTAATCCCTCGTTGAGCAGATCTGTGTGTTGGCCTACGTGTACTCTCTCTATTGGAGTGTACTTATTTTCAAGTACAGGGCTGTGATATTGCAAGAGCAGACAAGGAGCAAGGATGGGTCAAAGAGCAGTCCATGGGCGGAGAGACGAAAAATCATCTAAGTGTTAATCGACGAGAATCACCAAGTGATTCTCGCCGATTCGGTGAGAATCATCAAGTGATTCTCGCCGATTCGGTGAGAATCTCGCCGAATCGTCGAGAATCACTAGCTGATTCTCGCCGTCTCCTTCCGGCGAAAACAGTGCGTGCAACAAAGTCAACTTCGACGAGAATCATCTTTGATTCTCGCTGAATCGTCGAGAATCACCTTTGATTCTCGACGATTCGACGAGACTCACCTTCGATTCTCGCCGATTTTGACTTGGGCAAATTCTGGATCCCGCTGGACCGGACTCTGCCGCTGGCGCTGTTTTGAACCGGGGCTAGGGTTTCTTCAGGTGGGACCCATAACGGTTATAATGGAGTATTTCCACCGTATAAATATACGCGTATTTTGAACAGAAAATACACAGAAAGAAATACACGAGCCGCCGACCGTGACCTAGATCGCGATACCTGCTCCGCCGCCGTCGCCGCTCGTGCAAGTTGTTCGCCGCTTTAGATCGTGATTCTTCTAGATCTTCCGACGACAGAAGCTTAGCCAAGCTTAGAGTCTCACGCGTCTAACCAGAGATCCTTTGTCTCTTGATTTGTTGATCGGGAAAGCCTTCCCCGTCCGAATCGATCGAGACGATCGATCCTAGTGTGACCGTTGGAAGACCTAGCTAGCTTCGCTACGAAGTTTGAATCTCCAAAGTACAGCAGCCGCACACCGTTGTCGCCGCCGATCCCGAGAACCAAGCCGCCGCCCGTCTTGCCGCCGCCGGTTTCGGGGAGATTCTCTCCAAGTGAGATCTAGGGTTGTGGACTCTTCGTGACTTCTAGAACACGTCATCAAACGAAGAGGGACACCTTAGTCTCCAAAAGTAGTTTGTATTTCTTGTACATTCTAGTTCATTTTTGTTGTATAGGAACGTTGGTTCCGAGTTGTAAGGGTTGGGTGCAACCTGTGTTGTGGGAGAGTTGTCTCCTACGTGTGGAAGGGTTCCTTCCGATAGTGCAAGGATTGGATTTCAATCCTGTTGGTGAAGATACCGAGTCGTCCCTTGTTGGGAGATAGGTCGAAGGGGGAAAGTGGATGTACCCAAATCGGGGAACCACTATAAATAGCTTGTGTACTTTCTTTGCTGTGCTGTTTAGTTTTCTTGTGCAGGTACAATTTTAAATTCCGCAAAAACGTTGCACGTCACCTATTCCCCCCCCCCCATAGGTGAAGATAGATGACACTAGGTGGACTTTCAAGTGGTATCAGAGCCAGGTTACTCATCAAAAAGGTTTACACCTTGAGTAGAATCCTGCCGCTAGTGTCAAGAAGAAGGCAAACATCTACTATGGATGGGCTCAAGTTCACAGGCAAGATCCCAGTGTGCACCATGCTCAACTTTCCTATCTGGAAGGAAAGGATCAGGTTCTACATGGAAGCAGTTGATCCTCGACTCTTCATGATCGTGGAGGAGGGACCTTATATCCCCACTAAGGCCTCCACCATAGATCCTACCAAGAAAGTGCCAAAGAAAATTTTTGAAATGGACACGGACGAGATGGTGCTGGTGGGACTTGACAAGAAGGCGCAGAACATTCTGGTTAGCGCGGTCGATGACTCAATGATGCAGAACTTCTGCAATTGCAGGACAGCAAAGGAGATCTGGCACTGCCTGATTATCCTAATGGAGGGCACTGATGAAGTGAGGGATGATCGGAGATCCCTTCTGAACCAGAAATATGAGGCCTTCAGACAAGGGCCTAAGGAAGATATCGGAGTCACCTTCGAGAACTTCCTCAAGATTGTCAATGCCCTCAAAGGATATGGAAGAGTGTTCACTGATGGTCAACTTAATGATAAATTCCTTAGGTCCCTTACTAAGGAATGGGACACAAAGATCTGCGCCATCCGAGAGTTTGGCAGACTAGCTGAAACAGACCCGCAAATTCTGTTTGGGAAGCTGATGTCCTATGAGCTTCAACTGAACACCAGGAAAGCAGAAGAAGAAGAAGCAGAGAAGGCTGCAGCCAAGGAAAAGACTGTGGTTCTAAAATCCATTCACTCCAAAAAAGGCAAGGGTGCGGTTTCATACCGTGCCAGGAAAAAGGATGAGGAGGAGGACTCTGAGCCATGCTCCTCCAGCTCAGAGCTGTCTGAGGAGGATTTCTCCCTCATCACCCGAGAATTCAAGAAGTTCCTCAAGATGAGGAATCAAAGAAAGAAAGACGGCTCCTCCTCCAGGCATCAGAAGAAAAATTATTCTTCTGACAGGTATGCTTCTAAACCGAACAAACATCGCTCCTCTGACATTATTTGTTTTGGATGCAATAAGCTAGGACACGTCGTGGCCGACTGCTACCAAGGCAAGAGAGTTAAAGGGAAAGGAGAGGAGCACAAATCCTCTAGAGATAAGAAGAAAGAGCGGAGCTACATCGCCAAAAGGCCAAAGACACTGAGTGAGTCTGATTCCTCAGACTCCAGTGATGATGAGGAAGCCTACTTCGGGCTGGTTGGTCGCTCCGACTCAGAAGGAGAATGCCCCCCATTTACTGGGAAGGTAAAAGCTCACACCCCTCTCTCCGACTCTGAATCTGATCCTGAGTCTCAGGATGATGACCCTGAGGATAGCCTTTCGGCCCATGAAGCGGAGCTCCTCGAGAAGTATGAGCTTCTGCTCAACACTTTCGAGGAGTGTCGTAAGAGATTGAAGGCTGAGAAAAAGGAAGTGAAATTCCTTAAGGGAGAGAGTGTCTCCCTAAGGGAAGAAATCACAAGTTTGATTTCTCTCCGACAGGAGCACCTTGACCTGACTTCAAAGCATTCAGAGTCTCTTAAGCTCCTTGATCTTAAGCAGGAGGAAGTCGACAAGTTGGAAGAACAACTTACGGCAGAAAGGAAGATCGTCAAGAGCTTCTCTATGCCAAAAACAGTTCTTCCAGTAGTTGATACCTTCTCGGCTCAGGCCAAAGGAGCTGGCTTGGGGCATGTAGGGGTTTCTGGTTCCTCATCCAGGAGAAATAGGAACCAGAGGAAGAATAAGGCCGCGAAGAAGGCCTCTGCTGCTGAAAAGGGAAAGGCTCCGCTCAGTCCTGTTGCGTTCAGAAAGCCTAGCTTTCCTTGCAACCAACATGACTTTGAATCAACCTTTGGTCATCATTTCCGGCCCTCGGTTGCAAAGCCAAAGAGCCGATATGATGGTTGGACCTTTCCCCGGAACTTCGGTGAGAGTGCCTTCAAGGCACCTTATGAGGAAATCCACATGGGAAATTATGGTCAATTCTCTTGCGGCCATAATGGAAAGCAGGCACCAAGAGTCAAGCCTGTTATACTGACGAAACAGAAGGTGAAGAAGTCATGTGACTGCAATCACTATGAGCCCTCCACCTCCAGATCCAAGGCCCCGGCTGTACCCGCCATTCCCAGGGTAAGGCAGGAGCCTAGGAAGAGGTACAACAGATTTGACTGTTGGTGTTGTGGCAAAGTCGGTAACTTTGCCGTGGATTGTTGGTTTAATCCGAGGTATAACGAGACTCCCTATGTTAGCACTGCGAGGCTGACCACTCGTAAGGTTAACCAACCGAGGGGGAGTATGCTAACCAGGAATCTAGGACCCAAGTTCGATTGGGTTCCTAAGGGAAATTAATTTTGTTTTGCAGGAATGTCCAAAGGCCACCAAAACGCCAATCTGGTACTTGGACAGTGGATGCTCCCGGCACATGACTGGGACAAGAAGCCTGCTGCGTGATTACTCTCCAGTCGAGAATGGACCCAAAGTCATCTTTGGAGGGTCAGATCGAGGAGTCACCAGAGGTTACGGTATGATTTCCAACGGTATAATCTCTATCACCGACGTGCCTTATGTTGAAGGGTTAAACCATAACCTGTTCAGTGTAAGTCAGTTATGTGACAAAGGTTATGACGTTAAGTTCTGCAAGGATAAATGTCTGATAATTTCATGTGCTTCTTCTGAGACGGTATTAACAGTCATTAGGAGTAGAAATATCTTCTGCTTAAATTTTCTCAGTTTAGATTCATCTACCCCCGTATGCCTTGTGGCAACAGGCAGTTCATCTCTTTGTGAACAATGGCACAAGAGATTGACACATATTAATTTCAAAACAATTAGTATGCTGTTTTCTAAAAACTTAGTAAGGGATGCTCCCGTTATCAAGTGCATCAAAGATAGCCCCTATCCTGCATGTCAGATGGGCAAACAGACTCGGGCTACCTTTAAGTGCATTGCAGACAAAGACTCTTCCCGATATCTTTACCTTCTACATATGGACTTGTTTGGTCCAATGCAAGTTCATAGTTTGGGAGGCAAGTCCTATACGCTAGTGATAGTTGATGATCATTCTCGGTTTACATGGGTGTTCTTCTTAAAACGAAAGTCGGATACGTTTGACATCTTCACTAGTTTTGTCAAGCAGGTTCAGAACGAATTTAACTACCCAGTGGTCAAAATCAGAAGTGACCATGGAACAGAATTCGAATCTGGTGCTATGACAGAGTTTTGTGAAGAACAAGGTATCTTTCATGAGTTTTCATCCCCGCGCACTCCTCAGCAAAATGGAGTTGCGAAGAGGAGAAATAGAACTCTCATTGAAGCCTGCACGACAATGTTGAAAGACGCTTCTCTCCCAGAATACTTCTGGGCAGAGGCTGTCAATACAGCTTGTCATGTACAAAACCGAGCATTGATCAACAAGCATCATCGTAAGACGCCTTATGAGCTACTGAGAGGCAGGAAACCAACCATGTCCTACTTGAGGATCTTTGGTTGCAGATGCTATGTACTGAATAATGGGAAGTACCCGCATACTAAATTTGGTGAAAAATGCTTCGAAGGCATATTCATGGGCTATAGTTCCCACAGTCGGGCATATAGGGTCTTCAATAAGAAAACTCTAGTGGTAGAAGAATCAATTAATGTTGTATTTGATGAAGGAAGTTTGCTTAACTGCAATTCTTCCAGTGGTATTCTTGAAGATGCAGGTGCACGACTTGAACAGCTACGTCTCGATGAGACCGCTAAAGATGAAACTCCTAAGTATGTCAAAGTTTCCACCTCAACGTCAACTGGGAATGTTGAAGATCAAAATGGAACAAATCACATAGAAGAAGGAGAAGCCCAAGAAGTAGTCGAAGCTCCAGACGCCAGACTTCTAGTGCTCCGGCACGTGAGGGATCATCCTAGAGATCAGATCATCGGAGATCCTCGTGACGGTGTCAGAACTAAAAGAGGTACCATTAATGAGATTTTGCATCTTAGCTTCCTGTCACAGGTTGAGCCAAAGAAGTTAGACGAGGCAAACAAAGATGCGGCATGGATTTTGGCCATGCAAGATGAACTACATCAATTCAAACGATGTAACGTTTGGACACTGGTTCCCAGACCACACAAGCAGAATGTGATTGGCACCAAGTGGATCTTCAGAAACAAGTTGGATGAACATGGTGTCATCATAAAGAACAAGGCAAGGCTGGTGGCTCAAGGTTACAGACAGGAGGAGGGGATTGATTTCGACCAGACCTTTGCACCAGTGGCAAGGCTCGAGGCAATCAGATTGTTCCTGGCGTACGCTTCGCACAAAGGGTTCACAGTCTATCAAATGGATGTGAAATCAGCATTCTTGAACGGAGACCTGAAAGAGGAAGTATACGTCGCTCAACCCCCAGGTTTTGTCAATTCCTCGGAAGAAGGCTCATCTCATGGAACAGTAAGAAGCAGAATTGTGTAGCTACCTCAACAGCAGAGTCTGAGTACATCTCGGCAGGCAGCTGTTGCGCACAACTCCTATGGATAAGAAACCAGTTAGCCGACTACGACCTTCAGTTCAAGGAAGTACCAATATACTGCGACTCCTCCAGTGCAATTGCAATTGCCAACAATACGGTATCGCACAGCAGAACGAAGCATATTGAAGTGCGCTACCACTTCATTCGGGAGCACGTGGAGAACAAGGACATCTCTCTCTGTTATGTCCCCACGGACAAGCAGATTGCAGATATTTTCACAAAGCCCTTAGATAAAGCCAAGTTCAGTCTGTTCAAAACTGAATTGGGGATGCTAAACTATGAGAAATGAAGACTACAGAAGCTCCAGGCTCGTGCATCTAGGGGGAGCCTCTGCCAGGAACTCAAGTGTGAGCACAGGTGCAAGTACTGAGGGGGAGCAAGGGGTCAAATGCAACAGACCCAGATTTGCAGAAGCCGAAAAGGGGGAGATTACCCTCTCGGCTAAGGCTAAGGCTAAGGTGGCTGGCTCCAAGTTTGCTCTCACGAAATTGGTATTGGTAATGAATATCTCTCTCAACTCAATTTCAAGGTTATGATTTTCATTCCCATACGCTTTATTCACCTTAGCTTGTAGGGTTTAGTCTTCTTCAAATAGGGGGAGATTGTTGGGTATTGTATCCACAACGTACCTGATTTGAAGAAGCCCCTGAACAAGCTAAGGTAAATAGACAATATATTTGACAAAATATTTCAAGTTGTGCTTGCAGTTATTCCACGCTAAGTGAACACCAATGTCAGGGTGCAGTAGGTCAATATACACGGGTCTGCACGACGTAATCCCTCGTTGAGCAGATCTGTGTGTTGGCCTACGTGTACTCTCTCTATTGGAGTGTACTTATTTTCAAGTACAGGGCTGTGATATTGCAAGAGCAGACAAGGAGCAAGGATGGGTAAAAGAGCAGTCCATGGGCTGAGAGACGAAAAATCGTCTAAGTGTTAATCGACGATTTTCAAGTACAAGTGATTCTCGCCGATTCGGTGAGAATCATCAAGTGATTCTCGCCGATTCGGGAGAATCACTAGTGATTCTCGCCGAATCGTCGAGAATCACTAGCTGATTCTCGCCATCTCCTTCCGGCGAAAACAGTGCGTGCAACCAAGTCAACTTCGATGAGAATCATCTTTGATTCTCGCCGAATCGTCGAGAATCACCTTTGATTCTCGACGATTTTGACTTGGGCGAATTCTGGATCCCGCTGGACCGGACTCTGCCGCCGGCGCTGTTTTGAACCGGGGCTAGGGTTTCTTCAGGTGGGACCCATAACGATTATAATGGAGTATTTCCACCGTATAAATATACGCGTATTTTGAACAGAAAATACACAGAAAGAAATACACGAGCCGCCGACCGTGACCTAGATCGCGATACCTACTCCGCCGCCGTCGCCGCTCGTGCAAGTTGTTCGCCGCTTTAGATCGTGATTCTTCTAGATCTTCCGGCGACAGAAGCTTAGCCAAGCTTAGAGTCTCACACGTCTAACCAGAGATCCTTTGTCTCTTGATTTGTTGATCGGGAAAACCTTCCCTGTCCGAATCGATCGAGACGATCGATCCTAGTGTGACCGTTGGAAGACCTAGCTAGCTTCGCTACGAAGTTTGAATCTCCAAAGTACAGCAGCCGCATACCGTTGTCGCCGCCGATCCCGAGAACCAAGCCGCCGCCCTTCTTGCCGCCGCCGGTTTCGGGGAGATTCTCTCCAAGTGAGATCTAGGGTTGTGGACTCTTCGTGACTTCTAGAACACGTCATCAAACGAAGAGGCACACCTTAGTCTCCAAAAGTAGTTTGTATTTCTTGTACATTCTAGTTCATTTTTGTTGTATAGGAACGTTGGTTCCGAGTTGTAAGGGTTGGGTGCAACCTGTGTTGTGGGAGAGTTGTCTCTTACGTGTGGAAGGGTTCCTTCCGATAGTGCAAGGATTGGATTTCAATCCTGTTGGTGAAGAGACCGAGTCGTCCCTTGTTGGGAGATAGGTCGAAGGGGGAAAGTGGATGTACCCAAATCGGGGAACCACTATAAATAGCTTGTGTACTTTCTTTGCTGTGCTGTTTAGTTTTCTTGTGCAGGTACAATTTTAAATTCCGCAAAAACGCTGCACGTCACCTATTCCCCCCCCCCCCATAGGTGAAGATAGTTGACACTAGGTGGACTTTCAGGCAGAGCAGCGGTAATCAGCCACCAAGGATGGTTCCCAGCGGCGGATTCGAGGCTCTGTTCGCTCAGTCTGCCGTACCTTGGGATCTGGATTATCTACAACAGCGGACACAATATCCCGTCCGCCCAGGCCCCCATCCTCCAGCAAGATCGCGCCTAGCAGCAGCAGATGGAAGCTCCAGCCTGCGAGCCCAGTCTGCCCCTTCTGCGCGGACTGGCGTGTTCTTTCTTTTTTGCTTCCCGTCACCGCTGCCTGGTTCTCCTGTACCCCGGGAAGTCGGTTATTTTAGCCCTGCCCGTTTGGGCAGGCCCCCATCCTATAAATAGTGGGGAGGTGGTGCACCCAGGGCACGCTGACTCGTACCCAGGAGCCTACTTGTTAAAGGATGCGGACTCGAATCTTGTGCCTTGCGGACTCCTCTTTGCTCTGCTCTTGTCTTCCTTTTTCCATCACTTGTAACCAAACATTTCTTCAATCAAGGAAAAGCCTGTCGCAAGAGAGGCATTCAGGCAGCGACGGGCGAAGTCTGTTGTTGCCGTGGCTCACGGCCCTACTGTTCTTCCTGCTCTCATCCACTTAGTAGATTGCTACTCGCAGTCTCTCCTTTCCATTCTTTTCCCTTGTGCTCGAACCGTTAGCTAGTGGTGCCCGACTCCCTGTGCGTTTTCGTGCAACAACAGTTAATACGTGACCTTCAAATTCGAGTATCATTTCGAATTCAGCGGACAGAAATGTCAGACCGCCGAGCCCGCTCTTCAGACCGCTCCAGTTCTTCAGAGGACTCCCTCTGGGATGCAATCGAACAAGCTCGCTTTGAGGCCGAGCAGTCCCGCAGGCAGACTGACCAGCGTCTCGATGCAATCAGCCAAGCCCTGCTTGCGCTAACCCAGCGGTTTGCTCCTCAGGCTGCAGCAGAACCAGCGGACTCGCCAGTCCGCCAGACTCCAGCTCGCCAAACTCCGCTTCGGCAGTAGCCAGCCACTCCCCGAGATCCTGTATAGTCCGCCGCCCCTTTGTGCCCTCAGGAGGAGCAGTTTGCTTTCAGGAATTTCTTTAGAGAAGCTGCCAGGAGCACTCCTGCCCGCCAGCTTCATTTTGCTGACCACCAGTCCGCCGAGCACGCGGACTCCCCGGCGTCAGTCCGCCCCTTCTACCCTGCTAAGTTCGATACACCGTCTCCCTTCGTGATCCAATCCGATGGCAGTCGGCTCCGAACAACTTCAGAGAGTCTCGTCTTCTCTTCTATTCAGGAGAGACTGATCCAGTCTCTCACCTCCCAGCATTTGAAGGGGCAGTTGCTTTGAGATTCCTCTCAGATGCCATCAAGTGTAAACTCCAGGTGACCACTCTCGAAGGACAAGCGAGACAGTGGTTCAATGAGCTGCCTGCGGACACAATTTCTTCTTTCGCTGAGCTTCACAGCGAGTTGTTGCTGAGGTTTGCTACCTCAAAGAAGAGGAAGGATGGGCCAGCTGCCCTCTTTGAAATCAAACAAAGGGACAACGAATCAGTGGCGCGATTCGTTGATCGCTTTCAAAAAGAGATCCAAGGGGTAAGAAATGTGAACCCCGATTACTACAAGGTCGCCTTGATCCATGGCCTCCGGGAAGGCCCCCTGAAGTTTAAAGCAACAACCAAGGCACCTGAGACTTATCAAAAGCTGATTGCCTTGGTGAATCGCTTCATAGAAGGCGAGAACGCCAATCCTACGTATGTTTCATCCCTGACAGCTAAGGCTGAAGGAAGGGATGCCTCCGCTTCTTCCTCTCACAGCAAGCCCCCTCGCCAAGACTTCCAGCCTCCTTCTCAAAGAGGCCGGAACTTCCGCCATAAGAAACCATTCCTAGGCCATCAACAGTTTCAGGAGCAGAGACTGCTGTTGGCCGCCACTCCCGCCATTCCATTGCAAGCTCTTCCTATCCTCCAGCAAGCAGCCTTGCTTGCTCCAAGCCGATCTGATGCAAGCCCCATGGAGGATATAACAGATCTGGACCTTGACGAAGTCATCCAGATCTTGCAAAAGAGGTCGGAAGAAAAGAAGCAAGAGCCGCAGAGAGTATGGAGGCCGAGGAACAATACGCAGTATTGCCAGTTCCACAAAGAGAATGGCCATTTGACTGAGTATTGCAAGGCCCTTCGCATGCTGATAGAGAAGCTGCTTGCCGAGGGCAAGATTGACTTGGCCAAGAAGGATTCTTCTTCTTCAAAGCCATCCACCTTAAAGGGCAAAGAAGTAGCTGAAGCATACCAGGAGTGCGTGGATGTCGAGGACGAAGGCCGTCTGGGGCCGATCAACGTCCCGGTTGAGTGCTTCGACGCAGATGATGAAGGGGTTCTGGGACGCCTCTTCTTTATCCATCGTGGAGCGGGAACCGAGTCTACTTGGAAATCGTCAATCTCTAGGGTCACTCGAGCAGAGGTGACCTCTTCTTCTGTTGCTCCTCCAAGTGAGGTCGTCACCTTTGGTCCAGCAGATCTACCCCAAACAGCCAATCCGTTTGATGATGCAGTAGTGATCAAGGCTGTGATTGGGGATTTCACAGTTGACAGAATTCTAGTTGACACTGGAAGCTCAGTTAACCTCCTGTTCAAGTCTACTTTTGATGCCCTGAGGACTGGAAAGCCTCTGCTTTCCACCGAAGGACCACTCTATGGTTTCTCAGGAGAGAGAAAAGAAGTTGAAGGTAGCATCATCCTGCCCGTGAAGCTTGGAGGTGCAACTAAACAAGTGCAATTCATAGTGGTTGACGCTCCTAGTAGCTACCATGCCATCTTCGGCAGGTCGCTGCTGAACAAGTATCAAGCGGTGGTTTCAACTTACCACCTTGCCATCAAGTTCTTCGCAGATGGAATGATTTGTCGGGTCAGGAGTGACCCAAGGAGAGCAAGGGAGTGCTACATTTGCACTGTCAACATGGTTGATTCTAGTCCTTCCCTTGCTCCAGCAGTAGCTGCAGAAGCCTCTCCAAATTCAGAAGCTGCTGCTGATGGAGGTGCTCACCTAAAACCTGCCCAGGTGACGCAAGTAGTCCCCATTACTGAGGGGGAGGATATGAAGCTCTCCATCAACTCAGAGCTGCCTGAAGATCTAAAGGCCGAGCTGATCTCCTGCCTGTTGAGAAACTTGGATGTCTTTGCCTGGTCAGCAGAAGACATGCCAGGAGTGGATCCAGATGTTGCTTGCCACCACTTAAATATTGATCCCGGCTGCAAGCCTATACAACAAAATAAGAGGGACAACAACAAAACTTGCTGAGCCAATAAGAGAGGAGGTCGCGAAGCTCCTCAAGGCGAATTTTATTAGAGAAATTCAATACCTGTCCTGGATATCTAATGTTGTAATGGTTAAAAAGCCAGGAGGATAATGGCGCATGTGTGTAGATTTTACCAAACTTAATAAAGCATGCCCCAAAGATTGTTTCCCCTTGCCTCGGATAGATTCTTTAGTTGATTCCGCGATAGGGTACTCTTGCATGAGCTTTTTAGATGCGTTTTCTGGTTATCACCAGATAAGAATACATAAGTCTGACGTTCCTCACACGTCGTTTATTACCAATGATGGTTGCTACTGCTATCTTGTGATGCCCTTTGGGCTTAAAAATGCTGGTGCAACTTACCAACGTATGATGGATCGTGTGTTCAAGCATCAGAAGGGGAGAAACCTAGAAGTGTATGTAGACACCTCTTGATTAAGAGCAAGTCGTTTTCGCTGCACTTGCAAGATCTAGCAGAGACGTTCGCTACTCTGCGTAGATACAAAATGAAGCTCAATCCGTTGAAATGCACTTTTGGGGCGAGTAAGTGGAAGTTCCTTGGTCATTTCCTTACTCCAGAGGGACTTGCCCCCAATCCGGATAAAGTGAAAGCCATTCTTGATATGCCTACACCTCATTCACCTAAGGAAGTTCAGCAGTTAGGGGGGAGGCTAGTAGGTCTTGCGAGATTTCTCTCTTGGGTTGGAGATATGAGTGCTCCTTTCTTTAAGATTCTCCAAGGAGCATCCAAGTTTGAGTGGACAGAAGAATGTTCTCAAGCCTTTGAGCAGTTGAAGAAGCAACTGACCTCAACACCTCTGCTTCAGAGTCCCCGGCCGGGGAGATTCTTTTCTTATACTTAGGGGTTGGCCCTGAGGCTGTCAGCTCCATTCTTCTTCGGGAAGAAAGCAGGAAACAGTTCCCAATATACTATGTTAGCCATATCTTGAAGAGTGCTGAGACACGGTATCTGATCTTGGAGAAGTTAGCCTTGGCACTAGTCATGTTCAGCTCGCAGACTCCTTCCATATTTCCAAGAGCATTCGATTCAAGTCGTTACCGATCAACCTTTGAAAAGTGTGTTTGAGAAACCGGAGCATTCTGGCAGATTAGCTAAGTGGGCAATAGAGTTGAGTGAATTTGAAATCTCTTATGTGCCCAAGACAGCCATCAAAGCACAAGTCATAGCACACTTCCTAATTGACATGCCAGCGTCCAGTTCTGATCGAGCAGAAAGGTCACTTTTGGCTTGGACCATCTATGTTGATGGTGCCTCAGGCAGAAGTTCTTCTGGAGCAGGAGTGGTCCTCATTAATCCAAACGGCGTCAAACTGGAACAGGCCATCAAGTTTTACTTCCCAGTAACCAATAACCAGGCCGAGTATGAAGCTCTGCTAGCAGGCTTGAGACTTGCAAGGGAACTCGGAATCGATCACGTTCATATCAAAACCGATTCTCTTGTAATGGCGTCGCAAGTCCTTGGCAACTTTGAAACAAGAGAGGCCATCCTGAAGAAGTATCTGGCTCTTGTGAAGATAGAGATCGACAAGTTCAGGAGCTTTATCATAGAGCATATCTCTAGAACCGAAAACGAGGAGGCAGTTGTTCTTGCTAAGTATGGGCTGCCATCAGGAGGAACAACTTCCGAGCTCTTCTGCCCGGCAGTGGAGGAAGGAGAATTGATGCAAGTAGATCAACGTACCTCCTGGATGGACCCATTCATTCTCTATCTGTCAACATGAGATTTTCACCATTCGGTCAAAGACAAGAAGAAGTTCAGAATAAAAGAAGCTCACTACTTCTTAGTGGCGGGAATCCTTTATAGAAGAACATTCCTCTCTACCATGGCCCGGTGTGTTTCAGAAGAAGAAGCTCCCCTTGTTTTACAAGAAGTTCATTCAGGAGAGTGTGGAAGTCACTCGGGAGCAAGAACCTTGGAAAGGCGGATCCTGCGGCAGGCATATTTCTGGCCCACTATGAAGAGAGACTCTGTGGTCTATGCTAGAAAGTGTGTTCAATGCCAGAAGTTTGCTCCACTTCAACTCAAAGCAGCTCAGTCACTCAGATAGATTGCAACTCCTTGGCCCTTTGTAGTTTGGGGGATGAATCTTATTGGTCCTTTTCCCATGGAAAGTGGACAATGACATTTCATCATCGTAATGATCGACTACTTCTGCAAGTGGATTGAAACCAAGGCATTGGCTAAGACAACTACTCAAGTCATCAAAAACGTCATTTGGGGGGAGATTGTCTGCCGACATGGGATACATATGGCTATAATCACTGATAATGGGGCACAATTCAACAACTCTGAGATGATAGATTTTTGCAAGCAGGTCAGAACAGCGCTGCGGTTTGCATCAGTTCATCATCCCAGGAGCAATGGCCAAGTTGAAGCAGCCAACAAGCAGATCCTTAATTTGCTCAAGAAGAAAGTGCAGAATCTCAAGGGCACCTGGGCTGATCATCTTCCATCAGTCCTCTGGTCCCTTAGGACAACGCCTTCATCTGCGACTGGAGAGACTCCATTCAAACTTTCTCATGACTCAGAGACACTCATTCTAGTTAAGTTTGAAGTCCCGTCATCTAGAGTTTTGCTTGCAAGACAAGGCATTGAGGACTGGCTTGAGTTGAATAATGAAGAGATGAGGTTCAGCCTGGAACACATCGAGGCAATCAGAGATCAAGCAGCCATAAGGCAGGAGGAGGTCAAAAGAAGGATGGCCCGTTACTTTGATCAGAATGTAAGGATCAAACACTTTCAAGTGGGAGATCTAGTTCTAAAGAAAGTTGATGCTGCTGCAAGAGCTAGTTCAGTTGGAAAGCTTAATCCAAATTGGGCCGGCCCTTTCATTATCAAAGAAGCGTTAAAGAGCGGCGATTATCGCTTGCAGACATACGAAGGAGAGGATATGGTACATACATGGAGCGGGGATGATCTCAAACGGTTCTATTCCTGAATCTCCTCTTTTCTACTTTGTGAATCCCCTTCAAGAGTCATTATGAATAGAAACTGCTTACTAACGCTTCTTCAAGTGTTTTGTCTATATAAGCACAATAGATGGCATGCTAAGAAAGATTTCAAAAACGGTTCTGACCTTGAACTCTCTTTTCTTTCTTATGCTTGCTTTGCAAATGCATTTTATTAATCAAAGGATTCATACTGACAATTTTTCCTAGTGTTCTCTCTCTCCCCCAAAGGTCTTTAACGGTTCCCTTATACCAGGAGACATCGCCGAGTTCAGCTAAACCTCCCCTAGAGCTGTTGTCATTAGCGTAACACCACGAAGACCACGTGTTGCGAGGAGATTTCGCACCGTGTAGTGGGAGCTTGCAGGCTCCAGTGCGGTAGGATTCTGGAGTTCGGATCCTGGCTAGTACCTGACGCCACCTCTGCATTATGGAGGGCAGGGTGGGTGTAAAGCTCTTCCAAGCCGCATTTGGGATATCATTACAACTTTGATGATCTGGTGAGGAAAGCAATGCCTACCTCACCTGCCCACCTATAATCTTAGCTTGTAACCCTCGAACACTCCATGGTACCCTCAAGCAGTGCCTGCAGGAGACCCACAGCTTAGACTGTACTCCAAGAAAGAGGGCAGGTAACCGTTCCGCCAAGTCGGCATCTTGCTCTTCGCAGGGAATCTTCCTAGTGCAAACTGCTTTTCTTTATCCGCGCAGTCCTCCAGGTTTCTTTGGGTTGATCGTATAGCTTGTGGCCCGGAGAGGAAAGCAATGCCACGTGCACCTGCCCACCTGGTGGCAAGCTATTGGTCATTTCTTCTGTTTAGAGCGGACTAGTTTTCTCTATCTGTGCAGTCTACCATATTTTCCTTGGATTGATTTTATGGCTTGTGTCCTGGTGAGGAAAGCAATGCCACACGCACCTGCCCGCCTGGTCGCAACCTGTAAATCATTTCTTGTTTCAGTGCGGACTGGTTTTCTTTATACGCTCAGTCCGCCGATTTCCTTGGGTTGATTTTATAGCTTGTGACCTGGTGTGGAAAGCAATGCCATGCGCACCTGCCCACCTGGTCGCAAGCTATAGATCATTTCTATTGGCATATGCGCGAACTATGAAATTATATCAGCCTAGTCCGCCGAATGGCTTCCCATATATTATCATTAAGTTTGAAAGATTAATAAAGAGAATTGCGGACTGCTACTAGAACTCAATGAAGTCCGCCTGATATTGTCATCAGCCGATTATTGTCATCAAGTGTTCAATCTTACGGCGGACAATGACCGGATTGATAAATGGAATTTCCTAATCCGTAAGTCCAAGAATTCATTATGGATGATCTTTGTATCTCGCGGACTGTAATTGGAACTCAACGGAGTCCGCCTGACATTTACGTCTTCTCTAATCGGCAAGTCAAAAAGCTCAAAGAGTATGATCTGTGTATCGAGCGGACTGCTAAATCAGATCGAACATAATCGCGTTAAATGCAGAATGAACATTGCAGGAAGCACACAGATACACCAAAATATCCTTTCTATTTCATCAAAAAATTCTTTACATCTTTGATGTAGGGGTGACCGTGATACGTTCTCGACTATGCTAACGGAAAGTATAGTCACAAGACATAAAGCTAAAGGGGAGGGCTCCGACCAAAAGCGAGCGAAAAGGGGTCGGGATGGCTCCTAAATCCGAAAGAGAAAATTGTCGGACTCGATACAACGTCCTTAAGACCTACCTCTCCAACAAGCACACAACTCACCGCAAGCCGGACTCGATACAACGTCCTTAAGACCTACCTCTCCGACAAGAACACAACTCACCGCACATACACAAGCATCTATTGTACCAACTTGAGCCGTTTCAACGCAACAATAATTTATTTTCAGAGCGGCGGAAAACTTCAATAGGCGGTCGAGTTCGAGTTGAGATTAACACCCTTGTTAACACCAAAATGTGCCAATCTTGGAGGGCAAGTCAAGGCTAGGCCAAGTCTCGCTCTCGCAACGGATCTACCCAATCCGGATCACAAGAGGTTCAATAACAACGAAATCGAAATCGGAATTTGCAAGCGACGTATTTAAAAATCATGGAAGAAACGGTTTGCAAAAACCTCCACAAAATCTAAAGCAAGAATCTCTAAAGTGGAAGGAGTTACCCAACCAAGAACAACAATCACACAAGATAAGGTGGGAGAATCACTCTCTCCACGGATCCACCGGATTCACACCGAATGGGCTGCAACCTTCTTCCTTGGAGTCGCACCGAAAGGAAGCCACGCCGGCGTCGCACCGAAGTAGGGGAGGAAGCAAGGGGGGCTGCGGCTTCAGACCTTGGCCGGCGGCTATGGAGGAAATCCTCTTGGCCGAACTCTCTCAATGAGGGTTAGGGTTGCTTTTTAATTCTCTCTAACTTCATTCTCAAAAGGATCTCCTTATATAGGAGTTACAACACACATCTAGCCATCCAACATGGAGATGAAATCTCATCCATCCGGAAGGCTAAATACACACCAAAATGTTTGCAGGAAATAAATAAAGATTACAAGTCCCAAATGAATATAAAATTATTAACCAAGATTGGAATAATTTTATATTCGCACATAAAATAATAAAGCATGAGAAATTAATTAAAATAGTATTCAAGTGAGGGTAGCACGCCGCGGGAGGAGGTTGTAGCGGCGTCGTCCGTTAGCGTCATCACGGCTCCGAAGGTCTTTATGTTGTAGGGCCTCGGCAACTGGATCGTCATCAAGTAGTGGCGGAGGGGCAGCGACATCAATCCTCCCCCACTCAAAATCACGTATCTCTGATGCGTGGTCCGAGAGATAGCGGCGAAGAAGCTCGGCATCCTGCTGCTGTGGTCCCCAGGCCTGCAAAGCAAACTTACTTGGGTGCAGCAGATGACACCAGGTCCAACAAGGAAGCCCAAAATCCAAACAGAGAAATCAAGATGGTTAAAGGCAAAGAGAAGAAGTGATTTTGTAAGGTGACAATCTTTGGATTTTCTGACTGCTATCTGGATGCCATATACATATATATATATATATATATATATATATATATATATATCTGCGATGTTTCTGCAATGTCTAACTGTTGTTTTTATGCTTTTCTAATTGTATGTTGTTATTTGCATTTTCCAAAGTCTGTAAATAGTAATCCTAACCCAAATAGGGGGAGATTGTTGGAACACCCTATTACTAATTTGGGTCAGGATCACTATGTCTCTAGGAACCTTTGTTTGACCTTCTGTATAGCTTAATAGGTCAATTAGAATTGAGTCTAAGGGTTAGAAGTCTAGGATTGGAAGCTGCCCTGAAGACCAAGTTTTTCAGACTGGAGACTAAGTCTGATCGTCGAGCTCAGCACGACGATTCGTCGAACTCAGATCGACGATCGTCGAGCTCAACTTCGACAGATCGTCGAGCTCCACTCGACGATCGCTGAGCTCAACTTCACAATATCGTCGAACTCCATTCGACGATCGGTGAGCTCAGTTCGACGATTTTGACTCTGCACTGGATCTTTATCTCTGAGCTCAGTTCGACGATCTTTGAGCTCAGATCGACGATTATTTTGCTGCTTGAGTTTTCCAGTTCGCTGAGCTCAGCTCGACGATAGCAGAGCTCAGTTCGACGATTTCAGTTAACTTCCAGAATTCAAATTCAAATCAGACAGGAGTTATTATGCAATTAATTCAGAGATTTGCTAGCCGTTTTCATTTATTTCTGGACCAAGTTTCAAGGGATTTTTCAAGGAATAATTCTGTGGACTTTCCTCCAGAAGAGTTTTTGCAATTAAGGTTGCAATCAATGCAGACCAACGACTATCTTTGACAGAGAATGATATTCTATTCTGAAACAGAGAATAAAAGACAGAATGTTTTTGAATCAATATAGATTAACAAGAAGAGAATACACAACACAGATTACAGAGACTCTTTCAAAATCTGCTGTCAAAAAGAATTCTGAAGAACACTCATCAAAGAGATCAAGCTTTCAAAATCTCTTCATCTTTCAAAGTGTTCAAGGCCAACATCATTTCAAGACTCCAGACACTCAACATTTCAGCCATTGCTGAAACCATCTATTGCTGGAGTTCTACCTTTGAAGGCCTATCACCCTCAGCAAAGCTTTTCTTCCTGAAGATTTCAAGGATTCAGGGGGAGCTTTGACATCAATCCACATAGTCTTCTCAGTTGTTTGAGAAAGAGAAGACTGCCATCACTCTCTCACCCCCAGCTTGTAAAGGGTTTCTCAAACTCCCTTCAAAAGTTTGAATCTGGTTTTTGAGCACCTTGTCAAAAGCTCATTGGTGGCAAGACACCTGATCAAAAAATCTGCATTGGTTTTTGAGCACCTTATCAAAAGCTCATTGGTGCCCAGGACACCTGATCAACTCATCCTGCAGTGGATTCCTACCTAGGGTGGTAGAAGAGTGGATGTACCCAAGTTTGGGGAACCACTATATTTCCTTGTGTCCTCTGGCTCTGCTTGTTTACTTTTTGTTTCTGGCCTTGATTTGTCTGTGCTTAGTTTTTGCATAGTTTAGTTCTGTGATTAGATTTATATTTGCTTCCCTGTTCACACTTATTACAACAATTGTTGTAAAAGTTTTTAAAAGTACTAAAACACCATATACTCTATTCACTCCCCCTCTAGAGTATATCAGATCTAGTTGCACTTTCAATTGGTATTAAAGCCAGGTTGGTTAAACATACCATACCTGATTGATTGTACAGGCTAACACCTGAACCCCAAGATCCTAAACTAGATCTGTTTTTCTTTTGTATTTTATTATTAGATTTTGTTTGCACAACTCATGGCCCAAAACAAAGATTATGCTAGCACCAGACCTCCAGTGTGCAATCTTTCCAAGTTTGCACTTTGGAAAGCAAGGATTAGACTTTACATGAATTCTATTGATGAAGATATATTTAATTCTGTTTTGACAGTGTGTCCAAGACCCCCAGAGAGCACAAGTACAAATGCTGTTCCACCTCCATCAGGAACAGATGCTGACATCAAAAAGTGGAAAGTAGCTGATGCCAAGGCTATGAACATCCTAGCCCAGACAATGTCAGATGACATATTCCAAAAGGTAGCTGAATGCAACTCAGCCAAGGAGATTTGGGACAAGCTCTCAGAAATTGTCTCAGGCTCAGCTGATGAGAGAAAGGACAGAAGATCCCATCTCATCTCCCAATATGAGAACTTCAAGAAGGGAGAGACTGAGTCAGTGGGAGACATGTACAACAGATTGAGTCTAATTGTCAGTGAGCTAAGGACATTGGACAAAGAGATTTCTCTGACAGAACTTAATGACAAGATCCTAATGTGCTTCCCCAGCACTTGAGATTCAAGAATCTGGCCAATTAAGGATGCCAGAAGTCTAAATGAGATCACCACAGAAGCCTTGTTGGGTAAGCTCAAATCTTATGAGCTACTCATCAAGAATAGAGAGGAAGAACAGAAGGCTGCTTCACCAGCCACAAGGAAAGAGAAAACCATAGCCTTCAAGGCAACTGAGGATCTGCCTGAAGATAAGAGCACAGGCAATGATGAACTACTCAGCTTGTTGGCCAAAAGATTCTACAAGATGGCCAAAAAGGACTTCAGAAGAAGATCATACAAGAAGCAGGACAAGCCAAGTTATGACAAGTCCATTAGCAACAATAAAGACATTATTTGCTTTGGTTGCAGGAAACCAGGGCATATAGTTCCTGACTGTCCAGAGAACAAGAACAAGGACAGAAGGGACAGAAAAGAAAGAAGAAAGGAGAAGGACCCCAAAAGGAATGGAAATGGCAAACCTTCTTCAAGCAGGAATAAGCATACAAGAAAAGGGTTTGTTGCTGAATCCTGGAGTGAGACAGAAGAGGAATCAGAAGCCTCATCCAGCTCCAGTGATGATGAGGATGATGCAGAAGAAAAGGAATTCTGCATGATGGCAATTAATGCCTCACAGCACAATTCAGAGGATGAAGAGTCAGAGTCAGACTCAGAAACCCAACCTGAAGAAGATCAGGTAATTAGTTCTTTTGATTTTACTTCAGAAGATTTTAAATCTGAATTTAAAGCACTGTGTTTAGACCTGCTAAAGTCTGAGAAAGAGATTATCTCTCTCAGAAATCAATTATCTGAACACAATGTTTTAAAGTCAGAAAACCTCAAACTCTCTCAGGAGCTGGAGAACTGTAGGGAACAGATAGCTACACTGAAAAGTGAGCTCTCTGAGGCCAAGAAGCTTGAAGAATCCCTCAATGGGAGAAGCATCAAGCTGATGGACATTACAAGCACAGTGAACTCTAGATTTAACAGTACACTAGGCTTGGGTGCTTCATCCAGCCAACCTATAGTCCTAACAACTCCCATCAAGTTCATTTCTGACAAGGGAAAGGGAGTTGTAGAGGTTGCCAGGAAAAATTCTGATCTGCCTCAGAAAACTAAGTCCCTGCAGAAATCGTCGAACGGAGATCGACGATCGCCGAATGAAGATCGACGATCGCCGAACGCAGCTCGACGATCTCAGGAAAAATCGTCGAATGCAGATCGACGATCTCAGCCAAAGTCGTCGAACGCAGCTCGACGATCTCAAATACCTGACCTCAGCCATAGTCGACCGTCGAACGGAGCTCGACGATCTGACCCAAGATCGTCGAACGCAGCTCCAAGATCGTCGAACAGAGGTCAGAACTCTGGAAACTTTTTCAAAGGCAAATCAAAATTGAATCCTAAGGGTTCTTCATCCCAAGTCTTTAACCCTTATACTGAATGGATTTTACCTCCAAGGAGATATCATTCTGAAGGATATAAGAGTCAGCCAGGGATGTCTTTCATTTCTGAATTTAGAGGTTATCAACCTAGGCCCAAGGTAAACTGGGTCAAAAACAAGTAAATTGTTTTATGTGCAGATGAAGACCTATCCAACATCTAACCAGCAATGGTACTTGGATAGTGGGTGCTCTAAGCACATGACAGGGAATAAGGACAACCTCACATCCTTCAGAGCCAAGCTTGGACCCAAAGTTATCTTTGGTGATTCCAACTTTGGACAAACTAAAGGATATGGTGCAGTCCAGATTGGTTCAGTAACCTTCAAGAAGGTAGCATATGTGGAAGGACTGAAGCACAACCTAATCAGCATCAATCAGCTATGTGATGAAGGCTACCAGGTGACCTTCAGCAAAACCTTATGCAAAATCAAGTCAGAGGACAACACAACAGTGTTGACAGGTATAAGGAAAGGTAACATCTACTTAGTAGATTTTCTTTCAACTGATATAGATATCTGCTTGTTTAATTCAGTCTGTAGACCAAATGTTTTATGGCATAAGAGACTAGGACACCTAAACCTTAGAACTATTGCTAGGCTATCCAAGGACAACCTTATTAGAGGACTACCTTCTGGCCCCTACAAGAAGGAAGGACTCTGCAAGGCTTGTCAATTAGGCAAGCAAACTAAAAACAGTTTTAAGTCACTTAATAAGAGTGATTCACCTAGGATATTGTACCTGTTACACATGGATCTATTTGGACCCATCACAGTACAAAGCCTAGGAGGGAAATCCTACACTTTAGTAATTGTAGATGACTTCTCTAGATTCACTTGGGTGTTCTTTCTAAGGAAGAAGTCTGATAACTTTAAGTGTCTGACAGAGTTTCTCAAATGTATACAGATTTACTCACATTGCCCTGATCAGAAGTGATCATGGGACAGAGTTTGATTCTCTTCTTATGCAAGAGTTCTGTCAGAGTGAAGGGATCAGGCATACTTTCTCAGCTCCTAGAACTCCTCAACAAAATGGGGTAGCTGAAAGGAAAAATAGAACCCTTATTGAATCTGCCACTACATTGTTGTCAGATGCTTATCTACCTCTATCCTTTTGGGCAGAGGCAGTGAACACCTCCAACTATGTGCTGAACAGAAGTCTGATACATAAACTGAAGGGAAAGACTCCATATGAATTACTCAAAGGGAAGAAACCTAAAGTTGACTATTTTAGAATTTTTGGTTGCATTTGCTATATTCACAATAATGACAAGAAATACTTAGCAAAATTTCAAGCCAAAGCTGATGAAGGAGTGTTTCTGGGATACTCCATGATCAGCAAGGCCTATAGGGTCTATAATAAATCATCTTTGAAAATTGAGGAATCTGTTCATATTTTTTTTGATGAAACTAACATGTCTTTCAAGGAGAAGATTTCTTCTACCATAGAACCTTTGCAGGAACACTCTCTAGTTGAAGATATGAACAAGCTACAGGTTGCTCAAGAGGATGAAAGCAGTGAAGATGAAGGGAATGCTCAACACATTGAAGCTCAACTTGAAGAGCCAGTTGTTGTACCACAAGAGGAAACAACAACACAGGTTGGTGAACAATCAACACCCCCTGTTGATTTAGTAACATCAAGAGACCATCCAATTACCCAAATAATTGGAGAACTTTCAGCTGGTGTGCAAACCAGAAATCAGGTCAACCAAAACCTGTTGCACACCTGCTTCCTTTCTCAAATTGAACCTCAGTCCATTCAAGATGCAGAGCAAGATCCACACTGGATCATTGCAATGCAAGAGGAGTTGCATCAATTTGAGAGGAACAAAGTATGGGAACTAGTGCCAAAGCCTAAGGATCATTCCATTGTTGGAACAAAATGGGTATTCAGAAATAAACTGGATGATCAAGGAGTAATAATAAGGAACAAGGCAAGGCTAGTTGCCCAGGGATATTCTCAAGAAGAAGGAATTGACTACGACCAGACTTTTGCACCTGTTGCAAGATTGGAAGCCATCAGGATATTTCTAGCTTATGCAGCTCACAAAGGCTTCAAAGTCTATCAGATGGATGTCAAAAGTGCTTTCTTGAATGGAGACATCAAAGAGGAAGTTTATGTCAGACAACCTCCAGGTTTTATCTCTCCAACTTATCCTGATTATGTTTTTAGACTGAACAAAGCATTATATGGTCTCAAGCAAGCTCCTAGAGCATGGCATGAGACCCTAGCATGCTTTCTCTTGGAAAATGGTTTTATAAGGGTAGAGTAGACCAAACTCTTTTTATTAGAACCCATAAGTCCCATACCCTACTAGTGCAAATTTATGTAGACGATATCATTTTTGGTTCTACTGACTCAAAATTGTGCAGAAGGTTTTCTAACCTGATGCATTCTAAATTTGAGATGAGTAGCATGGGTGAGCTATCCTTCTTCCTAGGATTGCAAGTCAAGCAACATGCTTAAGGCATCTTCATTTCTCAAACCAAATATGCAAATGAGTTGGTTAAGAA
This sequence comes from Platanthera guangdongensis, assembly GCA_039583875.1. Lineage (NCBI taxonomy): Eukaryota > Viridiplantae > Streptophyta > Magnoliopsida > Asparagales > Orchidaceae > Platanthera > Platanthera guangdongensis. The sequence continues at coordinate 101,962,177 of CM077151.1, forward strand.
ATTTGGTATGTCTGAGGCATCTTGTATGAGAACACCCATGCCTACCAATGCTGTATTGGATGCTGATGAACATGGGAAACCTGTTGATCAGACAACATATAGAGAAATGATTGGCTCTTTACTGTATCTTACAGCTAGTAGACCAGATATAATGTTTGCTACATGTATATGTGCTAGGTTCCAAGTAAGCCCTAGAGAGTCACACCTAACTTTAGTAAAGAGGATTCTCAGGTATGTTAAAAGTTGTCCAAATCTAGGTCTTTGGTATCCAAAAGATTCAGCATTTGATTTAACTGGATTCTCTGATGCTGATTATGCTGGATGCAGAATTGACAGGAAAAGCACCAGTGGAACTTGTCAGTTCCTTGGTGACAGACTTGTCTCTTGGTTTTGTAAGAAACAAACATCTGTGTCAACCTCAACTGCTGAAGCTGAATATATGGCTGCAGGCAGTTGTTGTTCACAAATATTGTGGATTCAAAACCAACTCCTAGACTATGGTTACAACTTAGAGAAGTCAAAAATCTTTTGTGACAATACAAGTGCTATTTCCATAGCTCAAAATCCAGTCCTCCATAGTAGGACAAAACACATAGAGATAAGGCATCACTTCTTAAGGGACAATGTTGAAAAGAATAAAATTGAACTGCAATATATCCCAACTGATTTACAAAGGGGAGATATTTTCACCAAGCCTTTGGATGAAAAGAAACACACCTTCTTCCTAAATCAGTTAGGAATGTTAGATGGAGGAAGCCTTAAATAATATCCAAGATTTTGAAAGCTAAAAATTGACCAAGACTAGGCAAAAATTCTGATTTTTCTTAGTGTCTAGAATTTTTCTGATCTCTGAACTGCGCTCGACGATTTCCCCTAAGATCGTCGAATGGAGATCGACGATTTCCCGAATCGTCGAACTGAGTTCAGCGCCTCTCAGATAGCATGAACTATCTCTTCCGGTCCACGATCGTCGAACGGCGATCGACGATTATGTTCCCTGAACGATCGTCGAACGAAGCTCGACGCTTTCCAAGATCGTCGAACGGAGATCGACGATGTTGGAGTCTCTTCAGATTCCTTTAGAAGCCTCGATCGTCGAACTGAGTTCAACGATCTTTCCAATTCTGCGTCGAACCCTAATATAAAACTCATTTTTCGCCGTCGTTCTCTCTTGCGCTTTCGATTTCTCTGCAAGGATTTTCTTTCCCTCCAAACAGTTCTACGCTTGCTTGTTTTGTTTGTTGAATTTTTGCAGGTACAATGGCTGTGTCAGTTGCAGTTCTAGCCGCCATGAAGTTCGATGCTGGATTCGACATTGATCTGGAATCTTTCAACACTACTGACCAAGTTTTCCAAGACATTCTGAGTTTATTCAAGGATAAGAACTTGTCTGCCCTCATGACCACCAGGATAAAGCTGGCCTCAGATGAAATCAAGGAATGGGTTTACACTGCTCATAATCTGGACAACTCTATAATAGTTGGGTCCATTGCTGGAACTCAGGTATCTCTGACCCCCACCATTTTAACAGAAGTTTTTGGACTAAGGAATGGAGATGATTCTGCTGAGTTATCTGGAGAGGAGTTTGCTGACATACTTGCCAGGATGGGTCATCCAGAGGGAAACCCTAGCAAGTTATTCAAAAGGAACTTGTCTGTTGAGTATAGGTTCCTAGCAGATGTTGTAGGAAAAGTGCTGTTGGCAAAGCACTCTGCACATGATACTATCTCCAGACATCAGCTCTGTCTCATGGGAGCTCTGGTAGATAAGAAAAGTTTGAACTGGGGAGAGGTCTTCTTTGACCTAATCAAGAAGAAAATCAACAAAAGCTTTGTTAATTTTGGAAGGATCCTTGGAGTCTTCCTGCAAAACAGGTGCCCTACCTTGCTGGTCTCCTCTGGAGTGCACATAAATGCCTCCAAGAGACTCACCTGTGCCCTCTTTGGCAAGTGGGACAGGCAAATCAGCAAGCCAAGCAGGCCCTCCTCTAGTGCTCCTTCAGGCACCAGGACTCACAGAGTCACTCCCCCACAAGTCTCTGCTCCTGCAGAAGACCTGGCTGCTGTTGTTGCTGCTTCTTCTCCTCCTCCAATTCCAACCCAACCTCAACTCCATCTCCAGACCCAATTCTACCTCCACCTGCAGACCACTTCCACCCATTGTTTTCTTACCCCCCACCAGATATCACTTCATCACCATCCATACCATCCTTCACCCTTCTGGATGACTCCTACATGGATGATTCCCCCTCATCTCCTCCTGAATTACCCTCCTCCTCAACATCATTCCAAGATCTTCTCCACCACATCATTGACCAACCAACATTCACTCCATCCATATCCATCCCCTTGTCCTCCATATCCACCATCCCCACCCCTCAGCCATCCATCCCTCCACTCTCCAGCCCTCCACTTCCAGCATCCTCAGCTATCCCTATTCCATCTACCTCTGCTCTTGTGGTTGAGCAAGTAGACCTCTCAGCCCTAGCTGACAAGTTGTATGAGCTAATTGCCCCCAGGCTCTCTCTGCTCTTAGAGACCTCTTTGGCTCCTCTACAACTGTTAGTGGCAGCTCTCTCTGCCAGGCTTTCCTCCCTCCTTCCTCAGGCAGCACCTCCAGCAGTGTGCCTTGATACAGATGTATCTGCATCTAGGCAGGGGGAGATGCCATATGAAGCAAGCCTTCATGCTGTTTGCTGCTGCAGCTTCTGCTCCTGCTGCTGATGATACTGCTGCTGCTGCTGAGATTTCTGTGTCTGCTGCCTCTTCTGCTATTGTTGTTGTGCCTCCAGAATGTCAGGCTCCTACTGTAGTTCTGGAAATAGACCTACAGTCTTTGCTTTCTGCCTTTGATCCTGCCTTCTTCAGCCATCTCCCAGAGGTTAATGCTGTCCAGCCCTCAGAAGACCTATATAAGGCACTGGTGCCTTTCTCTGGCTGTGACCCCAGCATCATCTCTTCTTTTGTACACTCAGTGATTGCTGCTGCTGCTGCTGTTGAAGAAAGGACTGCCTTTGCTCCTGAAATTGTTGATGCTGCTGCTGAAGATGTTCTCACTACTGCTGAAATCCCAACTGTTTCTGATGAGCAAACATCCAAGGATTTTCTGATGTCAGAGGCCACTGGTTTTGAGCCTATTGCAGTTTTTGATGTTACTGAAATTTCTGCTGATAGTGAGACTGTTACAGTTACTTCTGCTGTCACTACTCCAGTATCTGTTGCATCTGCTGTACTTGTTCCTGTTGCACCCTCTCCATCTGCTGCTCCATCTGCTGCTGTCACCTCTGCTGCTGCTGTTGTTGTTCCTGCTTCACCTCCTGTATCTGCTGCTGTTCAATTAAAGAAAGATCTTATGAAGAAGATAGATGCTATATATGATGACCAGAGTTCTGAGTCTGATGAATTCAAAACAGACTCTGATGATTCAGCTGCTACTATTGCAAGGAAAAGGAAAGCTAGGAGCAAGGCAATGAAAAGGGTTCCTCCTGCAAAAGTCAAGGATAATAATGATATTCCTTATTATATTCTGCATAACTGCCAAATTACTGAACATTGGATGCAGTATTCCAAAAACCAGTTGAAAGCCATGAAGAAGAAGAGAAAGTATGAGAAAGGCTCATCCCAGTTCCAGCACCCTCATCCTCCTCCACCACCTCCTCCTGATGCAGGTGCAGGTGGCAGCTCTGCAAGTCAAGCCCCAGCTAGAAGCCAGGCTCCCTATCAACCCCATGCCAGATCATATCAAAGGGAAAGCCAATCTAGGGGTTCTTATTCTAGGAGAGGAGGATACAGGGGAAATCAGAGAGATTTTCAGGTTTATTCTAAAGGGCATTCCAGGCAGCACCCATACTCCAGGGGAGGACATAGTCCTGCTGATACTACTTCTGGTCCATTCCCCTACAAGCTCAAAGAGACAGTGTCTGCCAGGCCTCCTCAAGATAATTCTTCCAACAGGTATGAGCCACCTGTACCATTTGAGGACCCTGAAAAGAATCCATCTGCTTGGACTGCTAGGATGAAGGAAATGGCTGCATTAGATCAGATAAAGAAGGCCAAAGAACAAGGGCTAGACACTTCAAATATTTCTACAATGTCAGAGCAGAGACAGAAGGAGTTAGAGAGATATGCTTCCAGCAAATTCTCTGATGCAGACAGATATATGGAATTGCATCCTGCTGCTGTGGTCCCCAGGCCTGCAAAGCAAACTTACTTGGGTGCAGCAGATGACACCAGGTCCAACAAGGAAGCCAAAATCCAAACAGAGAAATCAAGATGGTTAAAGGCAAAGAGAAGAAGTGATTTTGTAAGGTGACAATCTTTTGATTTTCTGACTGCTATCTGGATGCCATATACATATATATATATATATATATATATATATATATATATATATATATATATATATATATATATATATATATATATATATATATATATATATATGTGATGTTTTTGCAATGTCTAACTGTTGTTTTTATGCTTTTCTAATTGTATGTTGTTATTTGCATTTTCCAAAGTCTGTAAATAGTAATCCTAACCCAAATAGGGGGAGATTGTTGGAACACCCTATTACTAATTTGGGTCAGGATCACTATGTCTCTAGGAACCTTTGTTTGACCTTCTGTATAGCTTAATAGGTCAATTAGAATTGAGTCTAAGGGTTAGAAGTCTAGGATTGGAAGCTGCCCTGAAGACCAAGTTTTTCAGACTGGAGACTAAGTCTGATCGTCGAGCTCAGCACGACGATTCGTCGAACTCAGATCGTCGATCGTCGAGCTCAACTTCGACAGATCGTCGAGCTCCACTCGACGATCGCTGAGCTCAACTTCACAATATCGTCGAACTCCATTCGACGATCGGTGAGCTCAGTTCGACGATTTTGACTCTGCACTGGATCTTTATCTCTGAGCTCAGTTCGACGATCTTTGAGCTCAGATCGACGATTATTTTGCTGCTTGAGTTTTCCAGTTCGCTGAGCTCAGCTCGACGATAGCAGAGCTCAGTTCGACGATTTCAATTAACTTCCAGAATTCAAATTCAAATCAGACAGGAGTTATTATGCAATTAATTCAGAGATTTGCTAGCCGTTTTCATTTATTTCTGGACCAAGTTTCAAGGGATTTTTCAAGGAATAATTCTGTGGACTTTCCTCCAGAAGAGTTTTTGCAATTAAGGTTGCAATCAATGCAGACCAACGGCTATCTTTGACAGAGAATGATATTCTATTCTGAAACAGAGAATAAAAGACAGAATGTTTTTGAATCAATATAGATTAACAAGAAGAGAATACACAACACAGATTACAGAGACTCTTTCAAAATCTGCTGTCAAAAAGAATTCTGAAGAACACTCATCAAAGAGATCAAGCTTTCAAAATCTCTTCATCTTTCAAAGTGTTCAAGGCCAACATCATTTCAAGACTCCAGACACTCAACATTTCAGCCATTGCTGAAACCATCTATTGTTGGAGTTCTACCTTTGAAGGCCTATCACCCTCAGCAAAGCTTTTCTTCCTGAAGATTTCAAGGATTCAGGGGGAGCTTTGACATCAATCCACATAGTCTTCTCAGTTGTTTGAGAAAGAGAAGACTGCCATCACTCTCTCACCCCCAGCTTGTAAAGGGTTTCTCAAACTCCCTTCAAAAGTTTGAATCTGGTTTTTGAGCACCTTGTCAAAAGCTCATTGGTGGCAAGACACCTGATCAAAAAATCTGCATTGGTTTTTGAGCACCTTATCAAAAGCTCATTGGTGCCCAGGACACCTGATCAACTCATCCTGCAGTGGATTCCTACCTAGGGTGGTAGAAGAGTGGATGTACCCAAGTTTGGGGAACCACTATATTTCCTTGTGTCCTCTGGCTCTGCTTGTTTACTTTTTGTTTCTGGCCTTGATTTGTCTGTGCTTAGTTTTTGCATAGTTTAGTTCTGTGATTAGATTTATATTTGCTTCCCTGTTCACACTTATTACAACAATTGTTGTAAAAGTTTTTAAAAGTACTAAAACACCATATACTCTATTCACCCCCCCTCTAGAGTATATCAGATCTAGTTGCACTTTCAGAATTTCTCCTCAACTAACGTAATGGTCTTATCCCTACCGAAATGACCACTCAACCCGCCACTATGCAATTCCCAGATGATATGAAGGCGTAACGATGACTGCAGGATGCATAACTTCCCATGTCTAAATAGGTAGCCATCCTTAATGACGAACGCAGATATAATCATGGGGGAGCTATCTTGGGCAGACAAATATGCATCCTGAAAGTCTGGACATGTGGCGTACTCGTCCTTGATTCGCTCGAATCCTACCACGTTAACCTCCATAGTGGTGAGCAACAGGGTCAGGCGACTAAGAGCATCCGCAAGTCGATTGTCAGCTCCTTTAAGGTGTTTGAGGTTAAAAGTGTAACCCTGTAGGAAAGATACCCACTTAGCGTGTCGCGGGCTGATTTTATGTTGGCCATTGATGAACCGCAATGCCTCGTGATCGGAGAGGATCACAAACTCCTTAGAGAGGAGATAGTGACTCCAATGGTGCAGACATCTAATGACGGCATAAAACTCCCTATCGTAATTCGAGTAATTCAATTTGGCACCCGCTAACTTCTCACTAAAATAACTCACAGGGTGCCCTTCCTGACTCAAGACACCTCCTATTCCTACGCCAGAAGCGTCACACGTTAGCTCAAAGACTTTATTGAAGTCGGGTAGATGTAGGACAGGTGCCTCAGTCATAAGTTTCTTAATGCGTTGGAAAGCAATAGCGGTGGACCTTGTCCAGGTGAACTCACCTTTCTTCATGCAATCACTAATGGGGGCCATAATGCTACTAAAGTCTCTAATAAAACGGCGGTAAAAAGTAGCTAACCCACGGAAACTTCGCACCTCTCGTAATGTGGTCGGTTCGGGCCAATCCCTAATGACTTTAACCTTATTAGGGTCAACTCTAATGCCTTCCGAACCGACTATATAGCCTAAGAACTCCACTTTAGTGACATAGAATGTGCTTTTCTTGAGATTAAGGAATAAGGTTTCCTTCTGCAGGGTGGAAAGAACCGACCTCATGTGGGAGACGTGCTCAGCAGTGGTGGTACTAAAGACTAAAATGTCATCAAAATAGACGACCACAAACTTCCCCATGTAAGGCTGAAAGACATGGGTCATCATCCGGGAGAAGGTACTGGGGGAGTTGGATAGCCCAAAGGGCATCACAAGCCACTCGTATAACCCATCCTTGGACTTAAATGCTGTCTTCCACTCGTCCCCCTCACGGATCCTGATCTAGTGATAGCCACTCCGCAAATCTAACTTTGAAAAAATGGTAGCGCCAGATAAGACATCTAGGAGGTCATCTAATCACGGAATAGGAAATCTATATTTGATGGTAATCTTGTTGATGGCACGGCTATCAACACACATTCTCCACGTACCATCCTTCTTGGGGGCAAGAAGGGCAGGTACCGCACATGGACTCATACTAGTTCTAATGAACCCCTTTTTCATCAAATCCTCGATCTGGGTCTGTAACTCCTTAGGGGCGGCGGGGTGAAGCCTTGATGAATTGTAAATATACCTAATTTTATGTACATTACTTAAGTCATTTTATTTAATTTTTGTCATTTCTACTTGTTTTTATTCAATAAAATGCTCCTATTTTTGTAAATATTATACTAACTTGTTTAATTTTATTTGTTAGGAAAAAAGTCAAAATCTGCAAAAAAATGACATGTCACGTCTGTGACATATTGGTCACGCCCGTGACCAGGGCGTGACAGCTCAAAATCCCGAAAAGAAGCCAATGTTGAAGAGAAAAGCCTGACACGCCCGTGTTCCATAATTCGACACGCCCGTGTCCATACGACACGGGGCGTGACCAAGCCGTGCCCATCCCGCTCGACGACTTCAACTCAACGTTCGTCGACCCAAGAGGGCCACGCCCGTGTCTGATGTGCGACACGCCCGTGGCAGCCCGACATGCCCCGTGCCAGCCAGGTCAATGTTTCGCGCTCAACCTTCGTCGAACCCAAGAGGGACACGCCCGTGTCCGATGTGCGCCACGCCCGTGTGCGCCCGACAAACTGCCGCCGGCGAATGCCGAAGTCAACATCGCCTTTAAGCGCCGAACGACACGCCCACCGTCACGCCCGTGACCTGGGGCGTGACCGCCGCGTTTTCGGCCGGAAAGTCAAATCTCCGTCAAATCCATCAGATCGCCGAATCCCGCGGTAAAATAGTGCTGACACGCCCCCCGACATGCCCGTGTCGGAGGGCGTGTACTTGGAAATTTTTGCCTATAAAAAGGCAGCTGCTGTATGAGTTCAGGGTTCCCAAAATCCGAACCATTTTGATGTATTAGGGCTGCTGTTGGAGTTGCTTTAGTGCTATGTAAGGATCCCCCTCCCTCTCCTTTTAAGTTTGTATGTTTGAACTCTTGTAATCCCTTTTTTTGTAATAAAAATCGTTATTATTTCATCCTACATGCTTTGAAATTTCTCCAAATAGCCTCCTTTTCATCAATCTTATATACTTTCATTTTTATTTTCATAATGCGTGTGTGTGTGTATGAGCTTAAAATTGCAAAAATTATGTTTTAAAACGCAAATGTTCACGTTTTCTATTCAATTATAACAAAATTTATAGCCGTTATTATGGTCGTTTTCATTCTCAAACTCTTTCAATTTGGTTAGACTTAGGATTTTCATGCTTCAAAATGCGTTTTTATGAACTTGTAAAACATTAAAAAGGTAGTTTTCATTCCTCTTAACTTAGCCTTTACCTTGTTTTAACTATAAAACTACTGCTTCTTTTTAGCTTACTCCCTCTTTTTAAATCATTTTAAAAGGCTATAGTAATGTATAAATTGTTATTTATATTTTTCATCAACTTTCACTTTAAGTAGTTACAAAAAATATTTTCACTCGAACAATTTTTATTTTCACTTTTTAAGCATTTCTATCAAAATCTAACGGTAAAAATGTAAACGTTTTAATTTTTCGGGCACTTGCCCTTCTCACTTTAATTTGAAAACTTTTTGCTCAAACAATTTTTATTTTGCCTTTTTATGCATTTCTACTGCATTCCAGCGGTAGAAATGCAGTCATTTTAATTTTTCGATAACTTTAATTTTTGCAATTATTTTAGCACGAGTGTGTGCGTGTATGAGATATTTTTCAGCTCCTAAGTTAAATTATGCAAGTGTGTGTGTGTGTGTGTTTATTTATGTCGAGTGCGTGAGTAGTTACTTTCAAGTAGAATGCGTGTGTTGTTTTTATTTTTCCGCCTACTCACTTGAGTTAATTGGCTGGATTTTATTCAAGTAGAGTGCGTGTGTTGTTTTTATTTTTCCGCCTACTCACTTGAGTTAATTGGCTGGATTTTATTCAAGCAAGTGTTTTCATTTTTTATTTTTCCGCCTACTCACTTGAGTTAAATGGCTGGATTTGATTTTCCGCCTACTCGCTAGGAGTTAAATGGTCGGACTGTATTTTGATGTAAATATTTAAGAAAGCCCTGTAATCGCATTTATTTTCTCCTACTCGTTTGAGTAGGACTCGCTTTAATTTCAGTCCTACTCGTTTGAGTAGGACTTGCTCTTTTCAGCTTTTATTTTCCGCCCCCACTCGTTTGAGTGGGACTTGCAAATTTCAATTATGCACTTTTCAGCTTTTATTTCTCGCCCCCACTCGTTTGAGTGGGACCTGCAAATGTCAATTATGCAATTTTCTTTTATGTGTAAATTAGTTTTATTTCTTCCTTTTATATGTTTGAATGAGTGTGGGTATGTTTATTTGTAACAACTTTTCTAAAATTAGGTTATTTTGCTTTTCTTCTTATTTTCTTTATAACCTTTCAGCGAATAGTTTAGGACGCTCGCATAACTAAACATATAAGCTATCCCCATTCCGATGAGTGGCTAATTTCTTTTAGCCCTCGGTATCAAAGAGCTTTGGGATCTAAAATGTTTTAAATAACCAAATGTCTAATTTTTCAATTTAATTAAAAACTTAAGGTTTACCCCGGGTTAACGACGCGTAGACCCACATATCGATGTGTGGGCTCTATTTCCGTTATCCATACGCTAGCTAGCCGAGAGGCCGTGCATATGGACAGATCACCCCTGGGTAGATAGAGTTCCGCACTAACCCTCGAGAGAGGAGGCACGCTAACTCTACCGGATCGGGTTCCCCACCCAATAGCGGGGTTCTTAGCGTACTGCGGGCATTAAGGGGAATCCTTCGTCGGACGAGAGCCCGGTCGAATAGCCTTAATGTCTAGGTGAGCGATATTCCTAGAGATAGGTGAGCTCATTATTTTGAACCTCCACGGCCAAGTTTCCGCATTAATTAAATTGAAACCTTAGATATCTAGTTATTCAAATCTATTTTTAATCCTAACGCAATTCGATACCGAGAGTTATCTCTTCATCGACTACTTTCTTAAAATCTATTTTCGTTCCTATTTTACTTAAAACCCTCAACTTCTATTTCGGTAAAATAATAGTGTTTTCGGAGGAGTAGGGGTAATCAACCCGTTCCCGGGAATAATACGACCTCGGTATTCTCCCGAATATCGAGTACTACTTGCGATAGGTGCACTTGCCTACCCTAGCAAGCCCGCGGCGATCGACTCACCGAACCAACCACAGTAAGAGTCTGTTCGCGGGCCAATCAAGTTTCTGGCGCCGTTGCCGGGGACTTCTCTTTGAGTTGTTATTCCGAATTCGAACTCTATTACTTTTACTTTTATTTCTAAAACTAAAAAAAAAAACTTAAAAAACTTTTCTTCAAAATCCGAAAAAAAAAGAGAGTTAATTTTTCTACTTTTCATTCGGGTGTATGACCCGTGGACAGCCTTCGGAGTCCGAAAATTTGGATTTCGATCCTGAGATCGAACGCTCTCTTGCGCGTATTCGGTCTCAAAGCCGAAATCCCTCTTTGGATCCCGCAGAATCCATCGGAGAACCCTCTGTCGTTCCTATGGCCGACCCCAATCCGAACGCGGCCCTCGAGCGTACAATGTCATATTACGCCCGGCCAAATTTGGATGATACTGGGTCCAGTATTGTCCGCCCGACGGTGGCGAACAATAATTTTGAGATCAAATCGAGCGTTATCCAAATGATCCAAAACGCCGTGCAGTTCGATGGACAGCCGGATGAGGACCCGAACGTTCATTTGTCTAGTTTTTTGGAGATTTGCGACACTTTTAAGATTAATGGCGTCACTGATGACGCCATTCGTTTGCGCCTTTTTCCATTCTCCCTCAGATCCAAAGCTAAGGCGTGGTTGAATTCCCTCCCACGAGGATGTATCACCACCTGGGCCGAGCTTGCGGAGCGGTTCTTAACGAAGTATTTTCCGCCCGCCAAAACTGCAAAGTTACGGGCAGACATTTCTTCGTTCATGCAGAATGATTCTGAGTCTCTCTTTGAGACTTGGGAGCGCTTTAAGGAATTCCTCCGCAAGTGTCCGCACCACGCGCTGCCTGCGTGGTTGCAGGTCCAAATCTTCTACAATGGGCTTAATTATCAGACGCGTCAAATGATTGACGCGGCTGCCGGGGGTACCTTGAATAATAAGACCCCCGAGGCTGCCCAAGCTCTTATTGAAGAGATGGCTATGAACGCCTACCAATGGAACGTCCCTCGGGGATGTCCCAAGCAGGCGGCCGGCCTCTTCGAAGTGGATGCCACTGCCCACTTAGCCCTTCAAGTTGAAAGGCTGACAAAGCAGGTGGCGGAGATGTCTGTTGCCTCCACCACTCCTCCTTGGGCGATTCCCCCTAATGCCGGCGTAGCAAATGAATTCGTAGACTACGTGGGAAATGCTGGGCGACCTTCCTTCAACCCCAATAACAACCCTTATAGCAATAACTATAATCCGGGTTGGAGGAACCACCCCAACTTCTCATGGAGCAATCCGAATAATGCGCAGCGCCCCCCCCCCCCCCCCCCCCCCAATTCTTTCGCGCCTGGATTTCTGCCGCCTCCCCCTCTTCCAAAACCCTCCCCGATGGAGGATAATTTTTCTAAATATATAGCTTCCAACGAGTCAAATATCCGGAACATCACCGGATCGCTAAAAAACTTAGAACTCCAGGTTGGACAGCTAGCGCGAATGATGTCCGAGCGCGCGCTCGGGGCACTGCCGGGAAACACGGAGCCCAATCCGTGGGAAAATATCAACGCTATAACCCTCCGTAGCGGAAAGGAGGTGATCGATCCAAAACGGACCGATCCTCAGGTACATATTTCACCTCCGACCCCTCTTCCCCCTTCTTTGATTTCGCCGCCTTTACAAATTTTAAATGAAAAAATTATTAAGACGCCCTTGCCGTATCCGCATAAACTTAATAGTGAGCGTAAGGACGCGCAATTTGACAAATTTATTTTATTATTAAAACAAATTCATATTAATGTTCCCTTCTACGAGGCACTCTCTCAGATGCCTAAATATGCGAAATACCTAAAACAACTTCTTTCCAATAAACAAAAATTAGAAAATATTTCGCATATTTCTCTTAATGCTGACTGCTCAGCGGCTCTTACTAATAAATTGCCCCTAAAAAGAAATGACCCGGGACGGTTCTCCATCCCGTGCCTTTTTGGTAATATATTAGTAAAATACGCTCTTGCAGATTTAGGCGCGAGCATTAATTTGATGCCGTTCTCGCTCTTTCAAAAATTAGGTTTGGGCACTCCGGCCCCTACTAAAATGCGAATCCAACTAGCGGATCGCTCGGTTAAGTTTCCCGTCGGGGTAGTGGAGGACGTACTTGTCCGAGTTGATAAGTTTATCTTTCCGGTAGACTTCGTCATCTTGGACATCGAGGAGGACACTGATGTACCAATTATACTCGGTCGCCCTTTTCTCGCCACCTCCCGCGCATTAATTTATGTCAGTAACGGTCGTCTCCTCCTTCGGGTAGGAGATGACGAAGTTACTTTCTCTATTAATCCCTCCATAGGAGACTCGTCATCGAGCGATGACTTTTGTTATAATTTAGACACATATCTCGGAGATTGTTCTTCCCCTATTTTTGAGTCTACGTTTCTAAACGACGATCTTTTTGCGCTCGAAAATTTTAACTGCGATGAGGATACGTCTATAGACTTGCCTTTCGAACCAATTGGTAAGAAAGACATAGGAATTAAAACCTCGTTAGAAGAACCGCCCTGCCTTGAACTCAAACCCCTACCCGATTCACTCAAATACGCCTTTTTGGGGAAAGATGATACACTCCCTGTTATCATTTCTTCGCATTTGAGCGAATCGGAGACTTCCGATTTATTGGGAGTTTTGCTTAAACATCGCCACGCAATTGCTTGGCAAATTTCTGATCTCAAAGGGATTAACCCGTCTTTCTGCACCCATAGGATTTTTCTGCTAGATAATTGCCGCAAAACAATTCAGCCGCAGCGACGTCTTAACCCAAACATGAAAGACGTCGTTAAGGCCGAAATTATTAAATTATTAGATGCGGGGATTATTTATCCCATATCGGATAGTACGTGGGTTAGTCCCATTCACGTGGTGCCCAAAAAGGGCGGCCTTACCATAGTGAAGAATGAGCACAATGAACTCGTCCCAACTCGTACTGTTACGGGTTGGCGGGTGTGCATCGATTATAGAAAACTAAATGACGCCACTCGTAAGGATCATTTCCCACTACCGTTTTTAGACCAAATTTTAGAGCGTTTGTCTGGTCATCCGTATTTTTGTTTTCTCGATGGATTATCGGGGTTTTTCCAAATCCCCATTTCCCCCGATGTCCAAGAGAAAACAACTTTTACCTGCCCGTTTGGTACCTTCGCATATCGAAGAATGCCATTTGGCCTTTGCAACGCGCCCGCTACATTCCAAAGATGTATGCTGGCGATCTTTGGCGAGCTGGTAGGAGACATTATGGAAGTCTTTATGGATGACTTCTCTGTTTTCGGAAGCTCTTTCCCGTCCTGTCTTCATAATTTAGACCGTGTCCTTCAGCGATGCGAGGACACGCATCTTGTTTTAAATTGGGAAAAATGTAACTTTATGGTTCGAGAAGGTTTGGTTCTCGGTCATATGATTTCGTCTAAGGGGATGGAGGTCGATAAGGCCAAAGTTGAAATTATAGAAAAACTTCCCCCGCCTTCCAACGTTAAATCAATTAGGAGTTTCTTAGGGCACGCGGGCTTTTATAGGCGTTTTATTCAAGATTTTTCAAAAATAACAAAGCCGCTAACTCGCCTCTTGGAAAAGGAATCAAATTTTGTCTTTGATAGCGAATGCGAGTCTGCATTTAATTTCATAAAACAAAAACTTATCAATTCACCTATTTTAGTGGCGCCCGATTGGACCCTTCCGTTCGAGATTATGTGCGACGCTAGTGATATTGCTGTAGGAGCCGTTCTTGGCCAACGTATAAACAAATATTTTCATCCTATTTACTACGCTAGCAAGACCCTCACTTCCGCACAAGGAAATTATACGACAACGGAAAAGGAACTTTTAGCCGTCGTATTTGCCTTCGATAAGTTTCGCTCGTATCTAACGTTATCCAAAGTTATCGTATTTACCGACCATTCCGCCTTAAAATATTTGTTAGCAAAAACGGACGCCAAACCCCGCCTTCTTCGATGGATCCTCCTCTTGCAGGAGTTCGATTTAGAGATCCGGGATAAGAGGGGCGCGGAAAATTTAGCCGCCGATCACCTCTCCCGCTTAGAAAATCCCACTGCGGAAGCGCTCGTCGAATCTGACATAAATGATAGATTCCCCGAGGAACGCCTCCTAGCCATAACTACTAGTTCTTCTTCCCCGCCTTGGTTCGCAGATTTTGCAAACTATTTAGTTGCGAGGGTACTTCCAAAAGACTTTTCAAGCCAGCAAAAGAAGAAATTCTTTTCTGACTTGAAATATTTCTTTTGGGAGGACCCTTTCCTTTTTCGTCTCTGCGCGGACCAAGCAGTCCGAAGATGTGTCGCGGGTGTGGAGTGCACGCAAATCCTTAGGCACTGCCACGAGGGTCCGGCTGCTGGGCATTATCAAGCTAACCGGACCGCGCGGAAGGCGCTAGAGGCGGGCTTCTTTTGGCCCACTCTATTCAAAGACGCTCACAATTTTGTGCGCGCATGCGATAGCTGTCAGCGGTCGGGTAACATCTCTCGTCGCGACGAGATGCCCCAAAACATGTTTTTAGAGTGCGAAGTCTTCGATTTATGGGGCATAGATTTTGTTGGCCCCCTACCTCCGTCTTTCAAAAATATGTATATTTTAGTAGCGGTCGACTACGTATCGAGGTGGGCGGAAGCGCAAGCTCTCCCCACCAACGATGCGCGAGTCGTCGTTACATTTCTTAAAAAGCTATTTTCTCGCTTCGGCACTCCGCGCGCTATTGTAAGTGATAGGGGGACACATTTCTGCAACACCCAGATGGCTAAGACGTTAGCTAGATACGGCGTCACGCACAAACTTGCCACCCCCTACCACCCGCAAACTAGTGGCCAAGTAGAGGTAGTAAATCGGGAGATAAAGCGCATATTAGAGAAAACCGTTTCACTTAATAGGAAAGATTGGTCCATCAAGCTCGACGATGCGTTGTGGGCTTATCGTACCGCATACAAAACCGCAATTGGTTGTACGCCGTATCGATTAGTGTACGGCAAAGCGTGTCATCTGCCCGTCGAATTAGAACATCGCGCACTTTGGGCTTTAAAACTTCTAAATCTCGACGCTAACTTAGCCGCCCAAAATAGAAAACTGCAACTAAACGAGCTCGATGAATGGCGTGCCAACGCATACGAGAGCAATAAGTTCTATAAGGAGCGTTCTAAATTTTATCACGACCGAAAACTCAAGCCCCCAAAAACTTTTTCTCCGGGCGATCTTGTCCTTCTTTATAACTCACGACTTAGACTTTTCCCCGGGAAACTTAGATCACGTTGGTCCGGCCCCTTCAAAGTTGAAGAGGTTTGGCCTTATGGGACCGTACTCGTCTCCCACCCGGATAAAGGCTCGTTTAAAGTGAACGGTCATCGCTTAAAATTATACATAGCAGGCGATCCTGTGGACGGTAATTTCGAATCCATAACCCTCCTAGATATATAAACCGCCAACATAGTCAAGCTACGCGACTATAAACAAAGCGCTCCTGGGAGGCACCCCATGTTTATCTTTTTCGCTATCTCTTTACCTTTTTCTTTGCTATTTTTCTTCCTAATACAGGGTTCCTAAACTGCGCCTCCCCCACCTCCTCTCAGGGAAGCTTCCCCCCCCCCATTTCTTTCTTTTCTTTGTATATATTATCTTCACTGTTTTGTACTGCCTACTTAAGTTACAACATTGGGGACAATGTTGGACTTAAGTATGGGGGTGTTTTCTCGCTTTCTTTTTCATATTTCTATTTTCTGCACTGTCTTTCTATTTTCTGCACGTTAAACATAAAAAATATATATGAACAAAAAAAAAACTATAAAAATAACAAAAACTTCACAAAAAAATTTTTGAAAATGAAAACAAAATCCCAAAAACCTAAGTTTTTTTTTGTCTTTAAAATGTTTTTGTTTTATGTCTTTTTAAAGCAAAAATCCCAAAAAACACAAAAAACATTCAAAAAAAAAAAATTTATAAAACAAAAACTCCAAAAAAATTCATAAAACCATGTTTAGTTTCATTTTGTAAAAATCTGTGTAACTATTTTTGTAAATAATCTTCTCTCTCCCCCTTCCTTTTCTCTCTCATACCATCTCTTTTTCTCCCACTTTCCGCAAAACCTTAAAAATCAAAAAAAGATAAGTTCACTAAACTTCAAAAAAAAAGAGATAATAAATAATAAAAAAAAAAAAAAAAAAAAAAAAAAAAATGATGAAAAAAAAAACTCTAAAAAACCAAAAAAATATTTTGAAACAAATAAATCAAATATACCATCCTTAATTTTCTTGCTATCCAAAAATTTTGCTTTGAGTTTATTTATATGAGAATTTTATTAATTCTTTGTTTGTTATTCGTTTGTTAATTATTGATTGAAAAATTTAAATATTCAGGGTTAAGTTTTAAAGAATTCATTATGCTTTGTTAAAAATAGCGAACTCGTTTTAGGCACTACTTCTAATTTTTCATTAATAGGAAGCACATGTATTATGTTAGAAAATAATGATTATAGGATTCAATTATGTTTACTTTTAGCTTTCTGAAAACTTGGAACTTACAATTTATTAAAGTTGCTCTCAAAATTGTTTTTTAATAAAAAATCTAGTTTTCTTTTCTCACCGTCCTTATCATGACTGACTCGGCATGATAAAATTGTTATCCTTAAAAGATCCTATGTCCATGGGAATAAGATTTCGTTCCGTAAACATAGGCACCCAATAGATTAAAAGATTATATGCTATGGAGTAAGAGGATAAAATTCATTACTCCTACACATATACATTGGGTTAACATTTATTATGAAGTTGAAAAAAAATCAATATTAGGAAAATAAGATTTCGTTTTCCTAATAATCCAAAAAAAAAAACATGGAGGTTCGAGAAAAAACTTATCTCGCCTCAAAAATCAAAACTCTCTTCATAAACCAACATCAACCCGCTTAGTCAATTTCACGATTCTAGATTTAATTCAAAAATCGTTTTGAGAGCATAATTTGTAAATTGCATTATTTCCAGTAAAACTTCTATAGGCTAAAAGTTCATATAATTCCAAACTATTCTTGTTAATCTAACATTTACAATTATTGCTTTCTATTTGATTATATCAAGAAGTCTTTTGCCAAAACTTTTGCGCTATTTAAATCATCTTCATAAATTTAGGACTTAACTCTTACGCCCCGTTTATTTATTTAGATCTCTCTTATAATTGATTAAGCGGTAGCTAAACTTAGAGTTTTTTTTTATTCCTTATAAGTTCATATCAAACTTTTGCTCTGGAATAGCAAAAGCTTAAGTATGGGGTATTTGATGAATTGTAAATATACCTAATTTTATGTACATTACTTAAGTCGTTTTATTTAATTTTTGTCATTTCTACTTGTTTTTATTCAATAAAATGCTCCTATTTTTGTAAATATTATACTAACTTGTTTAATTTTATTTGTTAGGAAAAAAGTCAAAATCTGCAAAAAAATGACATGTCACGCCCGTGACATATTGGTCACGCCCGTGACCAGGGCGTGACAGCTCAAAATCCCGAAAAGAAGCCAATGTTGAAGAGAAAAGCCTGACACGCCCGTGTTCCATAATTCGACACGCCCGTGTCCATACGACACGGGGCGTGACCAAGCCGTGTCCATCCCGCTCGACGACTTCAACTCAACGTTCGTCGACCCAAGAGGGCCACGCCCGTGTCTGATGTGCGACACGCCCGTGGCAGCCCGACACGCCCCGTGCCAGCCAGGTCAATGTTTCGCGCTCAACCTTCGTCGAACCCAAGAGGGACACGCCCGTGTCCGATGTGCGCCACGCCCGTGTGCGCCCGACAAACTGCCGCCGGCGATTGCCGAAGTCAACATCGCCTTTAAGCGCCGAACGACACGCCCACCGTCACGCCCGTGACCTGGGGCGTGACCGCCGCGTTTTCGGCCGGAAAGTCAAATCTCCGTCAAATCCATCAGATCGCCGAATCCTGCGGTAAAATAGTGCTGACACGCCCCCCGACACGCCCGTGTCGGAGGGCGTCTACTTGGAAATTTTTGCCTATAAAAAGGCAGCTGCTGTATGAGTTCAGGGTTCCCAAAATCCGAACCATTTTGATGTATTAGAGATGCTGTTGGAGTTGCTTTAGTGCTATGTAAGGATCCCCCCTCCAGTTTGTATGTTTGAACTCTTGTAATCCCTTTTTTTTGTAATAAAAATCGTTATTATTTCATCCTACATGCTTTGAAATTTCTCCAAATAGCCTCCTTTTCATCAATCTTATATACTTTCATTTTTATTTTCATAATGCGTGTGTGTGTGTATGAGCTTAAAATTGCAAAAATTATGTTTTAAAACGCAAATGTTCACGTTTTCTTTTCAATTATAACAAAATTTATAGCCGTTATTATGGTCGTTTTCATTCTCAAACTCTTTCAATTTGGTTAGACTTAGGATTTTCATGCTTCAAAATGCGTTTTTATGAACTTGTAAAACATTAAAAAGGTAGTTTTCATTCCTCTTAACTTAGCCTTTACCTTGTTTTAACTATAAAACTACTGCTTCTTTTTAGCTTACTCCCTCTTTTTAAATCATTTTAAAAGGCTATAGTAATGTATAAATTGTTATTTATATTTTTCATCAACTTTCACTTTAAGTAGTTACAAAAAATATTTTCGCTCGAACAATTTTTATTTTCACTTTTTAAGCATTTCTATCAAAATCTAACGGTAAAAATGTAAACGTTTTAATTTTTCGGGCACTTGCCCTTCTCACTTTAATTTGAAAACTTTTTGCTCAAACAATTTTTATTTTGCCTTTTTATGCATTTCTACTGCATTCCAGCGGTAGAAATGCAGTCATTTTAATTTTTCGATAACTTTGATTTTTGCAATTATTTTAGCACGAGTGTGTGCGTGTATGAGATATTTTTCAGCTCCTAAGTTAAATTATGCAAGTGTGTGTGTGTGTGTGTTTATTTATGTCGAGTGCGTGAGTAGTTACTTTCAAGTAGAGTGCGTGTGTTGTTTTTATTTTTCCGCCTACTCACTTGAGTTAATTGGCTGGATTTTATTCAAGTAGAGTGCGTGTGTTGTTTTTATTTTTCCGCCTACTCACTTGAGTTAATTGGCTGGATTTTATTCAAGCAAGTGTTTTCATTTTTTATTTTTCCGCCTACTCACTTGAGTTAAATGGCTGGATTTGATTTTCCGCCTACTCGCTAGGAGTTAAATGGTCGGACTGTATTTTGATGTAAATATTTAAGAAAGCCCTGTAATCGCATTTATTTTCTCCTACTCGTTTGAGTAGGACTCGCTTTCATTTCAGTCCTACTCGTTTGAGTAGGACTTGCTCTTTTCAGCTTTTATTTTCCGCCCCCACTCGTTTGAGTGGGACTTGCAAATTTCAATTATGCACTTTTCAGCTTTTATTTCTCGCCCCCACTCGTTTGAGTGGGACCTGCAAATGTCAATTATGCAATTTTCTTTTATGTGTAAATTAGTTTTATTTCTTCCTTTTATATGTTTGAATGAGTGCGGGTATGTTTATTTGTAACAACTTTTCTAAAATTAGGTTATTTTGCTTTTCTTCTTATTTTCTTTATAACCTTTCAGCGAATAGTTTAGGACGCTCGCATAACTAAACATATAAGCTATCCTCATTCCGATGAGTGGCTAATTTCTTTTAGCCCTCAGTATCGAAGAGCTTTGGGATCTAAAATGTTTTAAATGACCAAATGTCTAATTTTTCAATTTAATTAAAAACTTAAGGTTTACCCCGGGTTAACGACGCGTAGACCCACATATCGATGTGTGGGCTCTATTTCCGTTATCCATACGCTAGCTAGCCGAGAGGCTGTGCATATGGAGAGATCACCCCTGGGTAGATAGAGTTCCGCACTAACCCTCGAGAGAGGAGGCGCGCTAACTCTACCGGATCGGGTTCCCCACCCAATAGCGGGGTTCTTAGCGTACTGCGGGCATTAAGGGGAATCCTTCGTCGGACGAGAGCCCGGTCGAATAGCCTTAATGTCTAGGTGAGCGATATTCCTAGAGATAGGTGAGCTCATTATTTTGAACCTCCACGGCCAAGTTTCCGCATTAATTAAATTGAAACCTTAGATATCTAGTTATTCAAATCTATTTTTAATCCTAACGCAATTCGATACCGGGAGTTATATCTTCATCGACTACTTTCTTAAAATCTATTTTCGTTCCTATTTTACTTAAAACCCTCAACTTCTATTTCGGTAAAATAATAGTGTTTTCGGAGGAGTAGGGGTAATCAACCCGTTCCCGGGAATAATACGACCTCGGTATTCTCCCGAATATCGAGTACTACTTGCGATAGGTGCACTTGCCTACCCTAGCAAGCCCGAGGCGATCGACTCACCGAACCAACCACAGTAAGAGTCTGTTCGCGGGCCAATCAAGCCTATAGTGGGGTTGGTTCGGTAAGGAGGAACCAGGGATAAGGTCTATAGCATGTTGTATATTCCTAAGCGGTGGTAATACCGAAGGCAGCTCATCCGTGTACACGTCCTTATACTCATCCAACAATTCCCGTAACTCTTTAGGCAAATCATCCAATGCTCTCGTATCCCCTTTCGCACTCATAAGAACTAGAGCGTACATCATCCCGTCAAGAAAGGGATCCTTCACAAATTCTTTTCTTCCCATGAGACTCAACGTTTTCCTCTCGACTGGAACATTGGTGTCCTTAGCCAAAGCTACTGGCTCTTTCGGGACGGTCGGTCTCAACGTAATGACCTTGCCATTAAATTTAAACTCATATGTGTTGGCTCTTCCAAAGTGTGT
This sequence comes from Platanthera guangdongensis, assembly GCA_039583875.1. Lineage (NCBI taxonomy): Eukaryota > Viridiplantae > Streptophyta > Magnoliopsida > Asparagales > Orchidaceae > Platanthera > Platanthera guangdongensis. Next base: position 101,983,605 of record CM077151.1, read on the forward strand.
CACGTCACGGTCGTAAAGCCAAGGGCGGCCCAATAACACGTGACAAGCGTCCATTGGAAGGACATCGCACCACACCTCGTCAGTATAGGATTTGATCGAGGGAGGTACAAGGCAACGCTTGGTGACCGGGACAGTAACCTTATTAATCCATGCTACCTGATAGGGAGTCGGGTGGGGCTACGTAGTCAAGGACATATGTGTAACGACATTCTCAGAGATGACGTTTACACAACTGCCACTATCAATGATCAACTTGCATAACTTCTCGCCACTCTTAAAGATCAGGGAAAATATACTAGTCCTTTTCTAGTCATCTAACGGATGAGGGGTGGTCAAGATACAACGCATCACCATAACGGGGTGATCGTCCTCTAAATCGCTTGGGACCCCTTCTGGGTCACTCTCCTCAGCAGCCTCATAAACGAAATCAGCATGGTCGGTAGTCGACTCTAGAAGGGCTATGGCTTTAGTCTTCATTGGGCATTCAAAGGCATAGTGGCCTTGAATGCCGCAAGAGTAACAAGTGGTGTTAGCCTTGCTAACCATCCCTATAGGGACACGCTCACTCGCAGGGTTCTTGGCGTTCCTAGCAGTAATCACGACATACTTTGACTCGGCAGACCGAAACTTCCCTTTATCCTGATATGTGGAGGAAGAGGCTCCAGCTGTGGACTTTCCCTTCGCATGGGAATATCGGGAGTGAGCCTTAGAGGCTAAGTGCTTTTCGATGTCGAGGGCGGCATTAAATGTCGTGTTCAGATCCATATGACCATATCGTAAGAGCTTCTGCTGAATATCGGGATGAAGCCCCTTACGAAATCTAGATAGGGTGACCTCGGGGATCTCCCTCAGATCACAACGCACCATACGGTCTTTCAGTTCTCCCATATACTCAGCTACTGAATTGGAGCCCTGCCGCAGAGTGGCAAGCTCGTCGAACATCTGTGTCCGATGGTACGCGGGAACGTACTGATCGGTCAACAGGTTCTTCATCACGGCCCATCCAATAAGTGCGACCCCGTTCCCGGTTCCTAGCATACGCTCTTCATTCAGCCAATAAGTTTTGGCACATCCCGTTAGCTTCATCCAGGCAACTTGGACCTTTTGATGTTCCGTAAGGGTGTGCCAATCGAAGTAGCACTCCATATCCACCACCCAAGTAAGGAAGATCTGGGGATCTCCCATGCCATCATAAGTGGGGGCGTCGATCTTAATGGCCCTAGTAATATCGTAAGCACGATTGTGGCCGTGTTCTCGAGGGGGCACTCGGGGAGAGTCCTCATCGGAATCCGACTCATGAGTTTGTTGGCGCCGGTTGGGCTGCTCAACATTAATGGGTGGCGGGGGTGGCCTTGCTTTATTTTGTAGGATCTGTGCTAACATGTTTCTAAGCTCCGTCATTTCGTTACGTAGCCCTTCTATGGCCTCGGTGTTGGGATCCCCATGCTCGTTCGCAGCCATGCTAGACGTAGACGGTGTCGCGTACTCCGATCCGTGCCTAGTGCGCATTCAGGTTTAGAAAAATTTTGGAAAGGTGATTTTTCCTAGGGCTGTAGCTATACTGAAAATAAGTCATATTTATAGTTTCCCGATGTGAGGAACACGTGGATCGTTAAAAAAAATTTTTTTTGAAATTTTTCTGAAAAATAAAGATTTCAGCCCGCTATTGGCAGACCACAGAAAATAAATTTTTTTTTTGATTTTTTCAAGATCCGATCGGCCAACAAGAACGTAGAGAGGATGTTTGCAACATGGGAGTTGAAACGACTGCCTCTGATACCAAATTGATATAGGGGTGACCGTGATACGTGCTCGACTACGCTAACGGAAAGTATCGTCACAAGACATAAAGCTAAAGGGGAGGGCTCCGACCAAAAGCGAGCGAAAATGGGTCTGGTTGGCTCCCAAATCTGAAAGAGAAAATTGCCGGACTCGATACAACGTCCTTAAGACTTACCTCTCCAACAAGCACACAACTCACCGCAAGCCGGACTCGATACAACGTCCTTAAGACCTACCTCTCCAACAAGCACACAACTCACCGCACCTACACAAGCATCTATTGTACCAACTTGAGCCGTTTCAACACAACAATAATTTATTTTCGGGGCGGCGGAAAACTTCAATAGGCGGTCAAGTTCGAGTTGAGATTAACTCCCTTGTTAACACCAAAATGTGCCAATATTGGAGGGCAAGTCAAGGCTAGGCCAAGTCTCGCTCTCGCAACGGATCTACCCAATCCGGATCACAAGAGGTTCAATAACAACGAAATCGAAATCGGAATTTGCAAGCGACGTATTTAAAAATCATGGAAGAAACGGTTTGCAAAATCTCCACAAAATCTAAAGCAAGAATCTCTAAAGGGGAAGGAGTTACCCAACCAAGAACAACAATCACACAAGATAAGGTGGGAGAATCACTCTCTCCACGGATCCACCGGCTTCACACCGAATGGGCTGCAACCTTCTTCCTTGGAGTCGCACCGAAAGGAAGCCACGCCGGCGTCGCACCGAAGTAGGGGAGGAAGCAAGGGGGGCTGCGGCTTCACACCTTGGCCGGCGGCTATGGAGGAAATCCTCTTGGCCGAACTCTCTCAATGAGGGTTAGGGTTGCTTTTTAATTCTCTCTAACTTCATTCTCAAAAGGATCTCCTTATATAGGAGTTACAACACACATCTAGTCATCCAACATGGAGATGAAATCTCATCCATCCGGAAGGCTAAATACACACCAAAATGTTTGCAGGAAATAAATAAAGATTACAAGTCCCAAAAGAATATAAAATATTAACCAAGATTGGAATAATTTTATATTCACACATAAAATAATAAAGCACGAGAAATTAATTAAAATAGTCTTCAAGTGAGGGTAGCACGCCGCAGGCGGAGGTTGTAGCGGCGTCGTCCGTTAGCGTCATCATGGCTCCGAAGGTCTTTATGTTGTAGGGCCTCGGCAACTGGATCGTCATCAAGTAGTGGCGGAGGGGCAGCGACATCAATCTTTCTGTCTATTCGGCGGACTGCAATATCGAGTCCGCCCCATTTACGGAATCAAAAAAGCAAAAATACATTAATCTTCAGTAGTCTTCTGTTTCTTTTCAGCACGAGGTGGTGGACTTAGGCCTTCGACATTGACTTCAGAAGAGTAGCCCTCCTAGCCGCTTCCGCTACTGCTATCTGATCTAGTGCTTGAGGCGGACTCGCTGTGCGAGCTCCTGTCCGCAGAGGAGGATGCAGAGGGGCTGGACTCGGCGGACTGTTCTCCGCCTCGCTGGCTTGAACCAGTGTCGTCCGCCGTTACCATGACGCCTTGTCCTTCGCCTTGCTCTTTGTCTCCTTCTTCTTCTTCTTCTTCTTCTTTGCCTTCCTCTTCCTCGATAACATATTTACCCTTTGTAGCCTGCTCCATTGCTGCGACCTGCGGTGCCAACTCTGGGAAGAGCTCCAAAAAGGGGACGCAATCCACTCCTTCCTTTGCAAAGCCACCGCGGACGAATCACTCGATGGCGACCTCGACGGTTTCCTTCACAAAGGGGAGCATGGCAGCCTGGAAGCTGTTGTTATCCAAGTCATAGGCGACCTGCGCAAAACAAAGGAGCAAACTTCAGTTCACGGCGGACTACAAATTAAAGCCGCTGCGAATTCAACTCACCCCGAGCTCTTCCTTTTGCTGAGCGACTTTCTTCCCTCGTCGCGCATTTCTCTCCTTTAGCACCTTATTATCTTCTTGAAGCTGCTCATTCTGTCTAAGCAGGTCTCTGGCCAGGGAGGCGACAAAGTGGTTTGTCACCACACTATTCGCACTAGCCTGGGAGGCTAGCAGGGGGAGGTCGGCAGCGGCCACTTTCTTCAGATCGCTCAGATTGTGCTTTCCATAGAGGGCGGAAATCGCAACATGGGCATGACGAGTTATTCGCAGACTCTTCCACGAGGGGAGCGCGGTGGACAAGCGGACGTGCTTGTCCTTATTGTGCCAATGGATCATTGGGTTTCCCCTAAGATCCTTCTGGCTGTCTCCAAAGCCGCGCATTGTAAAGCTTTCGGAAGATGAGTAGCCCGCCGCGGGATCCCCTTCCTCTTTTCGCTTCCTTGAAAATTCTTGTTTCTTCTCTCTTTTTGTAGGAATAATGCCGCTTGGAGTTTGCGGCAGGTTGGTGGGTACCGCCAAGATCGCTGCAAAAACAGAAGAGTTAACACCAAGGTCGCGGCGGATGCAAAATGTGAGTTCGCAAAAACTCACTTTCTTCGGGCAAAACGTCCGCCAAGCTCTCCAGCAGCGGAATATAATGCTCAATGTCGAGCCTGGCATCAGCAAGGAACTCGACGATGGCGAACTCCACCGCGTCCAGCTGCACGCTCTTGAAGGCGGAGTCCGCGCGCACTTGCGGATAGGTGTGCGTGAACCCTAGGTCGCCTTCAAAGATCAAGAACCTAGAGGTCCAGTTGTGGATCTTGTTGGGAAGGCCCACAACCTTCATCCCTCTGCAGTAAAAATATATCACCCCCTTATAGGGGCGGCCTCCAGATGCGGTTATCAAGCGGACAGAGAACATCTTGCGCAAGACATTCATGGAGAAAGCAATCTTTTCAGACCGCAAATAGGAGATGAAGCTACAAATAGCAGCGAGTGTGTTGGGCACGTGCTGTCCCGGCACCATTCCATAGTGCTCAAAGATTTCGGCGAGCTCTCATAAAAGCGGAAACCTGAATCTGCTGTCAAAATGATCTACAGGAATAGCGATCTGAGTCGCGGTTGAAAAGTTCAGCCTTTCTTCGTGGGATGGAAGGCGGACAAGAATATTTGAATTCACCATCTTTTTCTCAACAAAGGCCTCCAGATCGTCCTCAGTTAAGGTGCACTTTCGGTGGTCGGCAGCGTGGCAGGCAATAGCCGCATCAGTCCTGGCGAATACCATTTTGCAGGCCGCAGGGTCCTTCTGCTACAACAGTTTTCCTGCATAGAATTAGCGGCAGGGCCATATTTATAGTTATAGGGTCTGACAGCTTTTTGGTCAGGTCGCATAGCTCGCATTTTCAATCCACATAGTCCGCAAAAATCCAATCATTCACGCAGCAAAAGTTAAAGATAACGCGGACACAAACATAGATTCACATGCCAAGAAAAGTTCAAAGCAAAAATTAAGGCGGACACAGTTTCAGTCCGCCCAGCTCACGATGCTTCCTTCCTGCAGACAAGTCAAATATGAGAGGCGGACACCGTTTCAGTCCGCTTAGGTCGCAACATTTCCCACCTGCAAAAGTTAAATTAGGTGAAGCGGACACAACATTAGTCCGCACAGTTCGCCATAGATCACAGAAAAAACACAACATAATTTGCGGATCTATTATTCAGTCCGCACGAATCGCAACAGAGTTCAATCTACAACACATCATTGTTCAAAAAATGCAAACGTAATTATACAATCAAACAAATTGATAGTTCATGGCATCGCGGGCTCAGCGGTCCCTAGTTTTGGTCCGCGCTGGCCTTTCCATCCTATCTCTGCACAGATGTGCATCTTGGTCGCTTATCTGGAGGATCTCACTATACATGCGGCAGAGGTGATGATGAAGGACGTTAATAGTCCGGTGCATGTGGGCAGCTTCCCGGTCTACCCGGCTAAGGGGCACCATTGGCTCCGCTGCCGGCCTCAGCTCCTCGTCTGCAACCTGTTGACCGCCCGCCGGTGCTGTGACCTCCAGAGCAGCGCGATCTTGCAATCGCGACCTCTGCTCGGTGACCTCAGCAGCCTACTTCCCTTTCTCTTCCCTCGCTGACGCCAAGTGTTTCCCTTTGTAGAAGCGGACATCGTCCGCGAGCCTCTTCTTCTCCCTATCGGACCTCTCCAGCGCCCTGGAGATGCTGGCAACCTAGTCTCTTAGGGATTTCTCCCGCTCCGCGGACGCTTTCTCGCGCTCTTCCGCCTTCTTTAACTCTGCTTTGATATTCTGAATTTTAGGTTGAAATTTTTTTTCTAACTCTTTGATGATATTCAGGCTGGACAGCTCATCCCCTACGGATTCCTCATGCGAGACCGCGTCAACACCAGTATTCGGTGTAACCACGATCTCGCCACTCTCAACGGAGCCCGGCGGCGAATTTCTACCTGCAAGAAAGAAGGTCAACTTCATCATTCAAAAACAGTCCGCGGCGGACTCAAAGAAAGGATGATAGATCACATTTGGACATAGCAGCAGCGAGTTGCCGACTATCAAAGATGATAGGCCGCCTTGCCCTCTCCGAGTCGAAGGCGCTTAACCGCTTCTTCCATTCGCGGTGAACTTTAGCTCTTTTCTCAGCAGCAGAACTTTTTGAAACCACGATGTCGTCAGTTTCGGTGATGATCTTGATTGGCCTCGACTTCCGCGGCGGCGACCTGTAAAGCCACTGACGCTTAAAATACTTAGGCGCCGGTTGAAGTTTACCTGACCGCAATAGCTCTGCAGTAGTCCACAGATCCTCAACGTTCTTCTCCGTCGCGACCTGCTTCGAGGCCGCCTCCACCACAGCTACCTGAGCAGCAATTTGCTTCTTCTGCTCCTCTATCTTCTGCTTCAGCCTTTCCCTCTCTTCTTTCTCCGCAACGGACAAAGAAGGGAGTTCGCTACCCTTATCCCCTATGACTTCCACCTCAGATTGCTGCAGTATAATAAGCAGGGATTCGTTGATTAGATCTACTTCATTGACATCTATAGAGTCCAGTATCTCATCCGTGGTTAAACTGACCGTGGAGAGGGAATTGTCTCCCTAGATTTGGGCGTCAGGTGTAATCAAATCGCTGTCGGGAGCTTCTTTGTCGCGCGGTCTGTGCTGTAAGTCCGCATCTGCAGTCCGCATGGAGATGCTCTTCTCTTTCATCGCGCGCAGTTTCTTCTCAACCCGCTCGGCAACGGTCGACCCGTCCCTCTTCCTCTTCTTTCTTTTAGCTCTATTCTCGGCAGAGTCCGCGGTAGCCTCTCCTAAGTCGGGTTGGCTCTCGCGGACAGTCTCAGGGTTCACAACAATCAGTGCCTTTGAGGGCGCTTCCTTGCCAGCCTCTTCTCCCGAAGTCTGCCTATCTTTTTCATCCAGGTTAACGATGGGCACTTGGGCGTTGGGGGATGATGTTTCGGCTTCATTGTGTTCGCCAACAGTGTCCGCCGAATCCGCGGTTTTCTGGGAAGGGGCAGTGTCCGACAGAGTCAATATCTTTTCACTTCTCAGTGGTTCAGCATCAAGAACTGCGGCATCCTCGCGCACGGATACATCAGCGCGGCGGTCTGCTTTCTCAGCAGGCTTCTGGCTGTGGGAACTTTCTCCAGTAGGGCGGACAGGATCCTTTCTCGTCGTCCTCTTAATTATCTTCTTAGTCTTCATGGGCGTTGGTGCCATCTCGCCTTTTGCGATGAGACTAGAGAAGAAAGCTCCAAGACTTGCCATGCCAGACTGCAAAGTGGAGACCGCAAGTTGTGAATAGTGCCCCGTGTCGATCGGAATTTCCAACAGTTTCAGGCCCTCCAGCGATATTTATAGCGCTGGCGGCATTTATGAGGCTTGCGCACTCGGCGGTTAAGAAAACATTTTCGAAGTTTTCTGCAAACTTAAAAATGTGCGGGCATTATGTTAACCCCTCAGTCTGCAACATCCTACAAGATGCCAAGACCCCCCTTTCAATACTCGCAGACTGAGTTAGGCAGTCTGCCAAGTCCGGCAAAGTAGCAGCAATCGGCCATCAAGGATGATCCCCCAGCGGCGGACTCATCGCTCTGTTCGCCAGTCCGCCATGCCTTGGGATCTCTGGATTCTCCATGACGGCAGACGCAGTGTCTCGTCCGCCCAGGCCTCCATCCTCCAGCAGTATCGCGCCTAGCAGCAGCAGATGGAAGCTCCAGCCCGCGAGCCTAGTCCGCCCCTTCTGCACGGACTGGCGTGTTCTTTCTTTTTGCTTCCCGTCACCGCTGCCCGGTTCTCTTGTACCACCTCCTATAAATAGGGGGGAGGTGGTGCATCCAAGGCACGCTGACTCGTGCCCAGGAGCCTACTTGTTAAAGGCTGCAGACTCGAATCTTGTGCCTTGCGGACTCCACTTTTCTCTGCTCTTGTCTTCCTTTTTCCATCACTTGTAACCGAACCTTTCTTCAATCAAGGAAAAGCCCGTCGCAAGAGAGGCATTCAGGCCGCGACGGGCGAAGTCTATTGTTGTCGTGGCTCACGGCCCTGCTGTTCTTCCTGCTCTCGTCCGCTTAGTAGATTGCTACTCGCGGTCTCTCCTTTCCGTTCTTTTCCCTTGTGCTCGAACCGTTAGCTGGTGGTGCCCGACTCCCTGTGCGTTTTCGTGCATCAACAGATATTTCTGAAAATCCACTTGACTCCAATGATATTATGTCCTTCTGGTCTGGAAACTAGCTTCCAGATCTTGCACCTTTTGAACTAGTTCAATTCTTCTTGCATTGCACCAATCTAAAATTGATCTTGATTTGCCTCTTCAAATTTCTTGGGCTCTTCTTATGACAGGAGGCTGGAATATAGAGCTATGTTGAAACTCCTATTCTGATCTATACACCTTGGTTGGCTTCACATATTATCTAAATTGGAGGATGATCTCTCAGATATCTGACTACAAGGGGCAGCCTCGCTGCCCCTTGCTGAGCACCATTTTATTCAACTTGTTGGTCTACATCTCCAGCTAGACTATCCTGTGCTTCATCTGGGCACCCTTCCTCTCCACATTCATCTTGCACAGCTAGGTCTTTATCATTGTTAGATAGCTTTTCCATCATGACTTATGTACCTGCAAAACTAGCAAAGAGCTTGATAGCTTCTTCTACAACCTGACTAGTCAAGTTATAGACTTTATATGCCTTACTGTTATTGCTGTACCCAACAAAGATCCCCTCATGGGATTTGGCAGCAAACTTAGTCTCTTTTGACTTACCATTGTCAAGATGAAACACTTGCAACCAAAGATCCTGAAATAGGATATGTTTGGTTTACTACCCTTCAAGATCTCATAGGGATTCTTCTTGTGGCCTTTGGTGATAGAAGCTATGTTGAGAACATGACATGCAGTGTTAACTACCTCAGCCCAGAAATATTCAGGGAGAGAAGTGTAACTCAATAATGTTTTCCCTGCTTCTATGAGAGTCCTATTTTTCCACTCAGCTAACCCATTTTGCTGGGGTGTTCTTTGAGAGGAGAACTCTTGACGAATCCCTTGTTCTTCAAGAAAGAAGTTGTGGCAGCAGACTGAAATTTAGTTTCATGGTCACTTCTTATTTTGACCACAGAGCATGCATGCACATTTTCAATCTGCCTGACAAAGTTCATGAAGATATCAAGTGTTTCATCCATTCTTCTAAGGAAGAACACCCAAGCAAATATGAAATAGTCATCAACCACCACAAGGGTGTAGACCTTCCTACGTAGACTATGAACATGCATACGACCAAACAAGTCTATATACAGCAGATATAAGCATCTCACCAATTCTTTGGTCCCAATGCTCTTGAAGGAGGTATTAGTCTGTTTACCCTTTTGGCAAGCAACACAGATACCCTCCTTGGAGCATTCTATTTTGAGACCATTTCTGACTAGCTCATCATTAAAGAGCTGACCAATGATCTTATAATTCAAATGAACCAGTCTCTTGTGCAATTGGACACAATGTGAGACATTATCATTTACAACTAGGCATATAAGGGAACTACTATCTAAGCACGAAAAATTTAAACAATAAACATTACCACTCCAAGTTCTCGTTAAGATGACACTTTGGTCACTTAACAACTAGATGTGGCACTTATCCTTGTGGAAGGAAAAGCCATAACCAAGGTCACATAGCTGACTTATGCTTATGAGGTTGTGTTGTAACCCCTCCATATAAGACACCTTGGTGATGGTGATTATGTCATTCAAGATCTTACCATAACCTCTAGTTCTTCCCTTGTCAGAGCCTCCAAAGATGACCTTAGGTCCATTCTTTACTAGAGTGAACTCCTTCAACAGCTCCTTTATTCCAGTCATGTGCCTAGAACATCCACTGTCCATGTACTATTTAGTGGATTTGGTACCTTAACTAACCTGAAAAGAATACAAATCATCTTACCTTACGACCCCAATATCTATTAGATCATAGGTTCACATTAGTCTGAAAATAACCTTGCCTTCCTAAAGTATTCCTGACAGGTTGGCTACCTCTGGACACTGAAGGATTGTGCAAGCAATCTACAGTATAGTGGCCCACTTTTCCAGAACACCAGCACTCTTGGATATTATATCTCCTTTTCTATTTAGTAGCAGCATTTGGCTTAATATCTCCTTGAACAGTGGGAATATGAGCTGTTGTATACTTCTGTTTTCTTTCAGCAGCCATTTGACTGAAGGAAAGTCTTTCAGATGACTGTTTTGGTATTTTTTGAGAGCCACCAGCTACATGTTTCTTTTTCGATAACATGCATCTAATAGAATCAAAAACTGCCATTCCAGCCTTGCCAGAAGACTCACTTTGAATGACTACTTTTACCAGATGACTTAGATTTCCAGCAGCAACAATATCCTTGAGTTTTGGAGCTAGGTAACCAAAAACAAATGGTCCAGGATGGACCATTTGAATTTCATCATAGGAAGCCTTAAAGGCCCTCACATGGCTGTATCTTCCACCTTGACTAGGGCCACATTGGTCCATACTGGTTTTCTTTCCATTCTCCTAGTGACCACAACAGATTTCAAGGTCATACCTATTATAAGGCAACAAGACTTTCTGAAAAGAAACTTGAGGCAATGAGGCTAGAGACACAACTGGTGCCTTCCCCTTTCCATTTCCATTTGGATTGGGAGGTCTAGCAGATCTCTTAAATCCTAACCCTTTCTTACCCATTTGGGTAAGGTGGGTGTCAATTAAGGGAAGCACAGTGTTTGGCTTAGAAAACTTCGTCACAAGTAATTTCTCATTTAGGAGATCATTTTCAAGTTTCTGGATAAGTTTCTCATTTGAGACTCTTACCACAGACTCCCTGTTAATGGTTTCCTTGAGCTGGGCTGCTTGTGCAACCATATCAGTGAGTGCTTTTTCTTGGCTTTCACACTTTCTTTTAAGACTGAGAAGCTCTTTTGCCTGTCTCTTGGCAAGGAGCTTGCACCTCTTGAATGCTTCAAGAAGTTCTCCATACTTGTCAATTAAATAATTTACATCATTCTCAGAATTTGAATTCCCTTCATCTCTTGATGATTGAGTTTCAGAATCTGAGCTAGCCTCATGACTTGAAATAGAATATAGAGATTTATAATTTACCTGAGCCTATCCAGGGTGATCCTGTCTGCTCTCTTCATCAGTTATTGCCAGCAATCCATGGCATTGAACATCTTCTTCTTCATCTCTATCCAACTATGAGTCACTGTCTGAATGTGATAGAGGGGCCCTGATCCTATCCTAGCAGCAGGGTATTCTTCAAGTTCTCCTTCAACAACAGCCATTAACCCAATGTAGGCTTCTTCTTCTTCACTGTCTGACTTAGAGGAAGAGTCAGACCAGTTCTTTTCCTTCTTGGCCATAAGGGACTTTTCTTTCATCTTCCCCTTGTGGAGCTTCTTCACTCCTTTTTCTTTCATCATCACTGGGCAGTCAGTAACTATATGCCCAGGTTTGCTGCAATAAAAATAAATAATATTAGAAGAGGTTTGTTTGCTAGAGTTAGGAGTATACTTGTCCTCCTTAGAGGATTTATTTTTATGCAGTGAGGAAGATGAAGGCCTTTTGTTCCTCCAATGTCCTTTATTCATGAATTTCTGAAATTTCTCGGAGAAGGCAGCAAGGTCCTCATCAGATGTATTGTTGTCTGAAGTGCCGGTCTTTGAGCTCTCAGAATCTGACTCAGTAATTTTCCTGAGTGGAAAGTTCTTCCTTCTACTCCTGGATGGGGCTTCAGCTTTGAAGGCCATGGACTTCTCCTTGGCCAATGACTTACTGCTCTTTTCTTCTTCCTTTCTTGTAGCTAGCTACATCTCATATGACAACAGCTTTCCAAATAGGGTTGGAGGAGGTGTGTCAGCTAACTTGCCCATTTCTCTAATAGCACAAATCTTTGTGTCCCAATCCTTTGAGAGGGACCTGAGAAATTTGTCATTCAGCTCGTAGGTGCTGAAGACTCTTCCTTTTTTTTAGTTCATTTATAATTCTAAAAAATCTCCCAAAGCTCTCAGCAATGCCCTCAGACTTTCTTGTCTAAAGGCCTCATACTCCTGGTTGAGCATGGATTTTCTGTCATCCCTCACCTCCTCTAATCCATCCATGAACACAACTCGGGTGTCCCACATCTCCTTGGAGGTCTTGCAGTGCACTAGATTCTGGAAGGTTATATCATATGTTGCACTGGCAATGATGTTTTGAGCTCTCTTGTCCATGGATGCAAGTAGGAGCTCATCTTTATTCATTTCCTCATAGGATTTAGGTGTCTGGATGTTGGCATCCAGAAATGAGGTCCCCATAGGGATGAAGGGTCACTCTTTGACTGTGATGTAAATCCTAGGGTCAGCAGCTTCCATGAATAGTCTGACCCTTTCCTTCCATAGGCCAAAGCCGTCCTTTCTGCAGATAGGATGTTTCATGTCTCCCAGTTCCTTGTAGTTTACACCAGACCCCACTATTATGTCTTATAGCTAACCTTGGAGGTATACTTAGATTGTTAGACCCTTTTTGAGAAATCTCCATCTGATACCACTTGAAATTTATTTACTTAAGGTTAGCTAGTCACCTAGGGGTGGTGAATATGTCTTTGTAATCTTTTAAGTCTTTTTGCTATTTTCTAACTAAGTGTTCTAGAGCTTGTCCTTATCACGTACAATGAAATAAAAGAACAAGCAATACAACACAACACACAGATATATATAGTGGTTCCCCAATTGGGTACATCCACTTTCCATCCCATATATCCAAATATTTTTTTTGGATTAGGCACAAACTCCACCAATATGCTCCTCAAAGCTTACACATCAGGCCCTCAGCCTTACACTCAGGTTCTCTTCAGAACCCTACCTTAGAACCACATTGGTTCCTACCTTAGAGCCCTACAGTGCTCCTACAGCTCAGTGGTCCACTGTCCACCTAGCTCAGCATTATCTCTAAGGCCTACAGCTCAAGCTTTTAGCCCTACCACTTCAGGCAAAAAGCCCTACTTTTAGAGTACTGCAGTGCTCCTATAGCTCAATACCTATCCTGGTACAAACCTTAGTAACCTTCCAGGCACCTACATCTCAGCCTTCTCCATGGCCTATAACTCAGTGACACCCTTGTCACCTACAGCTCAATGACTCACCAGTCACCTACCTTAGCGTTATTTCTAAGGCCTAATACTCAGGCTGGGAGGACAGCCCTACTCGCAGATCCATACTTGGATCCTACCTCAGTACCCTAGCAGGGCACCTTCCTCAGTGACTAATTAGTCACCTACACTCAGGCCAAAAGGCCCTACAGCTCAAATCTTGATAAACTAAATTCTACAGGAATTTGTATAAGATAAGTAAAATGAAAACAACTGACTCGGAGATAAATCTCTGAGTCTACCTTACTGGACTGAGCAGATATCAGTCCAGCCCTCTTACTGTAGAAGGGAAGAGTCTTCTTCTACAGCTAGCTTCTTCTTTATTGTACTGGTGAGCAGCTATCTACTGTTGAAGATTGACAGCCCTTCACACAGCTATCTCCTTGCTGAATAGTTGAATCTACAGCCTTGTTCTAAAGAGAACAGTCTTGCTAAACTTGAAAGAGCTTCAGCTAACTTTCTCATGCCTGCTGGCTTTCTCTGCTGTAATTTTGCTTTCATGCATTTTGGAGAAGATAAAGTCCAGCCGCATCTAATTTCCGTATATTCTTCATGTGTTCAACGTTTGTTCTCCATAACCCTAATCCCCCTCTATTTCTTCCTTTTATATGTGTGTTGATTTAAATCAACGACACAAATTGAGTGTGGGCCCAGTCAAGGACGGTGAGCGCCACCTCCCTCAGAAAAGGACAAAAATGCTTTCGACGCTACTGCAGCTTTCCCGCAACGGTTTGAATTATTTTTACTTTGTTTACTTTTGGTGACGTTAGAAGTGGTCATCCTGTGCTGCTGAGTTTTCCCTCAACGACATGAAGTATTTTGACTTGTTGACTTTTGATGATGTCAGCAGTGGTCATCACCCTCTGGACTTAGAAAAGTTCCACATCCTCAATAAGTGTTGAGTGATGTTATGTCACTCAACGTCATCTGCTTTGGCTCTTTATTAGAAGCATTGTGTGAATCTTCCTCTCTATGCACTTCTGGACTTAAAGAAATTCTGCTGTATTGGACTCCGTGCTTCCTTCTCAACTGTCTCTGCGGTTTCTTCTTTCACGACTTATACTATCTTCTGTCTCAGCGGTTTCCTCTCAGCGATCTCAGCGGTTTCTGTTTCACAGCTTAGACTATCTTCTGTCTCATCGGTTTTTCTCTCAACTGTCTTAGCGTTCCTTCTTCATTTGAAGCGGTGAGTTAAACTGCTTCACTCAACGCTTCTAGACTTAGAAAAACCCAGCTTGCTTTATCTTAGCGGTTATGCTGAGACATACTTCTCAGGTGTCTCATCTGTCTCAATGGTTTTGCCTTAGTCAATTTTCCTGGTTTTAGCTCGACGAATGTTGTACTGAGATCGACGATCTGTGTGCTGAGCTCGACGAATTTTGAATCCCAAAATCTAAATTTAGCTTGACAATGGTGAGTTCTGCTCTACAAATTCTGAGTCCCATACTTCTAAATTTAGCTAGACGAATCGCGAGCTGAGCTCGATGAATTTTGTGCTGAGCTCGAAGAATTCTGGATCTTCCAGTATACTCTTTTTCTTCACCTGTCTCGACGAATGCCGAGCTGAGCTCAATGAATTCTGGGTTTTTCTGCATACTCATTTTCTTCTCTTGTCAAATCATGGACTATCTGCATGCGTAAACTTAAGCACACATCAAATACATTATGTGTGTATGTCATTGACCAGTTTGACTTCTTACAAATCTTGAACATTGGGATCAATAGGCCCAATAAAACCGGTCAACTCCTTCAACCCACCCGGATACCAAAATCCAGTCCGCAGCAACTATTCGCGAGTTCACTTACTGTTCATTCGCACACACAATTGATGTGACAGGAGGTCCTATTTATAGGCACGATGAGGAGTGTGGTCAGTTCCCTAGCTGATAGGATCACCGCCACATCCCGCATCAAGAACAAGTGTATCTGCAAGCCGCGGATACTCATGCAGTCCGTCGCGACATGTGCAAGATGGCCAGACCGCCGAAGCTTAAGCAAGGCCGGACATCAAACCCAGTCTGCCTTATCGTCAAAGGTCAAGCCAAGACACCACAACTAGCCGAACTCTGCAGAAACACCTTGTCCGCCTATCCGCGGACACAGCTCCAGTCCGCACCCCAAGTTTGCAACCCAGGCATATCAGCCAACCATCCAAATTTACAGACACAACATCAGTCTGCACGCCTTACGGACTCAACTCCAGTACTCATTCCCCAAGCTCGCAACCAAGGCACATGACACTGCTGACGAGCTCGGCGAACTGAGAAGTAGTCCACGCTTAACTGCGCGATCTCCCCGGACTGAGCGAAACCTGGACTTAGTTCAGAACCAACCAAGTCCACACCACTGGCCATAAGGGCCAGTCCGCGCTTGCTGGAGAACACTGGATCCAGTCCGCCAATCTCGGCGAACTACAACACCTGTCCTCACTAACTGGTGATCTCAGCGGCTCCTGCTTGCTGCTCCACCAGAGCTAGACCAAGGCATTTGCCAAGACGGTCTGCCTAGCTCTAGTCCTGTCCGCTACTTGCCGGACTCCGGGGATAGAGAAGCTATTTTCCCGGTTACCTTCTGGGAATAAGCTACCTTCCGAGCATGAGCCGGCCTGGCTAGCCGGCACATTTGTTCGCATAGTCCGCATGAACAGACCGCACAGGCCGCCAAAGAACAAGTCGTCTACAATAGCTCTACTATCCTAGCTATCCTCAAGTCTTGTCTGCATAGACCGTACGGACAGGTCGTCCAGGTCGCATAGGTCCCCTAGGTCGCCCAATCACCCACTTTCACTTCATCATTTTCAACACTCCCCCTTGAAGTGAGAAGTGGTTAACAACCCCAGCAACTCCCATAACCTTAACCCAGTCCCTCCGATAGCGCCATCGAGAAGATATCCGAGACATGGTCCTCTCCCAGCCTATCCTGGACCATAATGAATCCCTCCAGCATCTCCCAAAAGGTGCCATGCTTCATTCTGCCTTCTTCTTCAGCTTCGACCTCCACTTGTGCATCCCAGGAGTATCACCAACAACCTTCGACTCAAGATCCCAAGCCTCGTATCCTCTGAGGATAGTCACCTCCTCAACCTTGGCGTCATCCACCTCATTGACTCCATTGGTGTCATCACATGTAGAAGGCACTCGCTCGACCTGTGGGCCTGCAAGGAAACATGAGAGCAAGCCCACCGAGTTTCCTCCACAATATCGAGCTGGTGGGTTGATGATCCTCTTCGACCACCGAAGACCCTGATCACGGCAAACAACCTCCGATGTTCCTTCTAAACTGGCTCCATTCCCGGGCAAAACCAAAACAATGCTCTCCTTGCTTCCTGAACAAGAAGCCACCGTACGGGAACCAGAAGCACCTACTCTTGAACAAGAACTGCCTGGAACATCGCTCCCCTTACAACCTGAAGAAAAAGCACCTGGAGCAACTCTCCCCCTTCTTCCTGAACCAGAAGCCTCAGTTTTCGAGCCCGAAGCTCTTGGAGCATTGCTTCCCCTCCTTCTTGACCCAAACGCCTCTTACCCGGAGCTAGAACAACCTGGAGCTCCTGGTGACATAGGCAGCTCCATCTGAACCGTAGCAGTAACCTCCTTCAGCACACTGTCTATCCTGCTATCCTATAGCTCCACACATGAGCTTCCCCAATACGACGTCAGATCATCAAACACAATGTCTCTCAACACGATGAACCTCTTTGTCGCAAGATCCATTCACCTACATCTTATCTTCTGCTTATCATACCCAACAAAGACTAACTTCATCTTGAGAGAATCCGGGGCTTGTACGTAGCATATAAAACCAAACACCCGTAGGTGCTTCACACTGGGCTTCACCTTGAACATCATCTCATACAGAGTCTTCGCATTGATTGGACTAAGAGGCATCTGATTGATGACATGTGCCACACAGGCCATCCCTTCCGCCCAAAAGGCCTTAATAATGCCTTTGCACTGAAGCCAACACTTGCAGGTCTCCGTCAACAGACAGATCATCCGATCTGCAACAACAACTTGCTGTGTATTATGTCCACGAGAAAGCTCCCTTCGGATCCCATGCTTCGTGCAAATGTTCGAGAACATGATTGAGCCGAACTCACCTCTGTGGCCCGTCACCAACTTCTTGATCCTCAGGACAAGCTGACACTCCACAAGATTTTTGAACTCCACAAATAAGCGGAACATGTTCTCCTACTCCTTCATGAAGTGTACCCAAGTATAACTCGTATAGTCATCAACCAAAATCAGTATGAACCTACTGCCTCCAAGACTAGCGGTGATGGTCGGTCCCACCAGATCACAATGGACAACCTCCAAAGGTGAATTGCATCTGAACCTCTCCTTATTACATGTAAAGCGATAAGCTTCATCGTGTCGACATCCCGTGTATGCTTGACCATCGTAGTAGGATGACAATCTAGGCAAGCCTCTCACGAGTCTCCTTACTGTCATTGCTTTCAGATTGTCCATCCCCACAAGCCCCAGTCTTTCATGCCAGATAGCTGCACTATGACTGGCCTTTATTAGATCAACATCAGAACTTGTTGATGACCCAACGAAGTTCTTCTGCATACTCCCATCATGAGCAACATTCACTGAGTGTAAGACAACCTTAAACTCCTTCCTGAGGTGACAAGGCTGCTTGCATGTATAGCACCTTGGTCCTTCCTTCCTCTTCCCATCACGCCTAGTTGAACCACTCCTATTTTACTGATATGAAGTAGAAGGA
Source organism: Platanthera guangdongensis (assembly GCA_039583875.1). Lineage (NCBI taxonomy): Eukaryota > Viridiplantae > Streptophyta > Magnoliopsida > Asparagales > Orchidaceae > Platanthera > Platanthera guangdongensis. Next base: position 102,001,628 of record CM077151.1, read on the forward strand.
CCAACATCAGCAGCCACCTTCACCTCTTTATTAAACAACCCAACAAGGGAAGTCCAAATCTCCACAGCTGACCGACATCCGCTGATGTGGTCCAAGAGCTCCGATGAGATCACCTGCTTGAGAATAGACTCTGCTTTCGTATTTGTCTCATTCCAAGCTCTCATCGTGTCAGCATTATTAGCAGTAACCTCTTGTCTTTCTTCTCAGCACACCACCTCCTAAAGGTCCTTGCCAAGAAGATAGCTCTCCACACAAGACTTCCACTTCTTAAAGTTAGTCTGTGTTAGGAGTTCAATACCAAGATCTCTTGCAAATCCTTCTTCCATGGCTCTAACACTGGTTCCCTCTTCACAAGAGCAACAACAACTTCTAGTTGATCACTGCTTATCCACTCCAACCTCCCTCTGATACCATGTTGAGTTTTTCGGATCTTGGAATGAGTAGGAGTTATATAAACTAAAAGGTTAGATCACAGCCGAGGACACATGCAGCAACAAGTGTCTTTATTGATAACAACAGTCTTCCTACAAGGCGAGACATACATGACGAGACATGATTCACCAAAAAAACCGAAGGGAAAGTAGAAACAATTACAAGGCAAATCAAAACGTGCCTACTTAATAAGTAGCCGACGGTGCTACAGCTGTACTTCGGAGCCCGCACAAACTGCTAGGTCGCCAGACCGGCGACCAAGCCACACAGACTACCCGTTATTCCAATGCTGAGCTCTAGCTGCCAATCTGCAAGCCGCCTAACCGCGATGTCGCTTAGTCGCCAGATCACACAAGTTGCTGATGCCGAACTGAACAGGCTGCCTGATGCAGACGACTTATTGAATCAGGAAACTAGTTTCCAAAGAGAAAACCGCCTGGTCGCTATCCGCAACCTGCTGTTTACCCCCTGTAGCTAACTGTAGAGTCCGTACTGTCCCTGACCGCAGTCAGAACCAACTCCTAGCTTTCCAGGGCTATCCACACGACCTGCACAACACAAATCAGTCAACTTATTCAACCCGCACGGATACCAAAATCCAGTCCGAAGCAACTTTTCGTGAGTTCACTTGCTGTTTATTAGATCACACAATTGATGTGACAGGAGGTCCTATTTATAGGTATGATGAGGAGTGTGGTCACCGCCTTAGCCGATAGTATCACCGCCTTATCCCACAGCAAGAACAAGTGTATCCACAAGCTGCGGATACTCATCCAGTCCTCCACGACCTATGCAAGATAACAAGACCGCCTAAGCTTAATCAGGGTCGGACATCAAACCCAGTCTGCCTTGTCCCAAAAGTCCAAGCTAGGACACTGCCACTAGCAGAACTCTGCTGCAACACCTTGTCCGCCAATCCGCGGACACAGCTCCAGTCCCCAAGTTTGCAACCAAGGCATATCAGCCAAGCTGCCAAACTTTGCGGACACAACATCAGTCTGCATGCCTTGCGGACTCAACACCAGTCCCCATTCCACACGCTCGCAGCCAAGGCACAAGGCACTGCTACCGAGCTCGGCAGACTGAGAAGCAGTCCGTGCTTAACTGCGTGATCTCCCCGGACTGAGCCAAGCGTGGACTTGGTTCAGAACCAACCAAGTCCACACCACTGGCCACAAGGGCCACTTTGCGCTTGCTGACGAACACTGGATCCAGTCCACTAATACCGGCGAACTCCAACAACTGTTCGAACTAACTAGCGATCTCTGCGGCATCCGCTTGCCGCTCCACCAGAGCTAGACCAATGAATCTGCCAAGCCGGTCTGTTGAGCTCCAGTCCAGTCCGCTTCTTGCCAGAATCCGCGGATAGAAAAGCTATCTGCCTGGTTACATTTTGGGAACAAGCTGCCTTCCGAGCATGAGCCGGCCTGGCTCGCCGCCGCCTCTATTCGCATAGTCCGCGCAAACAGACCGCCCAGGCTGCCAAAGAACAAGCCGTCTGCAACAGCTCTGCTGACATGGCTATCCGCTAGTCTTGTCCACATAGACCGTACGGACATGTCCCCAGGGTGCTCAATCACCCACTTTCACTTCATCTTTTTCAACAATTAGGGGAGATGAGAGAATACAACAATCAATGGGGGACTAAATACAAGTCAGGTGGCTTATGCAGTTTGATATGGTCAAATCACACACTATACAATGAATAACTGAACACACAATGACAAATAAGGAAAGCCGCCACATTGCCAGGGAAGATCGTTGGTATAGCCCGCCACACCGCAACTGCAGGTTGCCACTAGACCGCAGTTGCGGCAAACTATCAGACCGCAACTCCTGTAAGCTATCAGACAACAATCGCATGTTTCCACCATACTGCAGTTGCAGTTAACCAATTGTCCGCAACTACAGCTTCATCCAGACTGCCGCGACTTCATCCATACCACTACATCTTCATCCAGTCTGCTGCGATTAACTTACAGATCGCTGATGCGGCTTTCCCTCAGACTGCCAGTGTTGCTATCCTCCTGATCGCTAGCTGAGGTTCACCACCAGACCGCTGAGCCAAATAGATAGGACCCTGAGAGAGACAGACCGATGTTCTTAGACATTAGACCACCTGATCTCCTCAAGCTCCAATAGGGTATAAATCCATTCCAAGTACAGCAGAAGGATCAAGGAAGATCAAGCAGCTATAATTAGAAGAATATAAATTTTACCTAAGTAAAACTCATCGCGTATCGTAAAGGATATTCATAGAATTCGTCAAGTATATTCATCGATTCTCGCCGAATTCATCGTATGTACATACTCGCACTCGTCGAAGTAATCATATGTACTTGGGGTAAAATCTCTGGATGTTGGAAAATCGGTCAAGTAAAATTTGTCGAGTTTCCCCGTGCATACCAGTCAAATTCGTCAAATGTATCTAATGATACTCGCCGAATTCGTCGAATATATATATCGATACACACCGAATTCGTCGAGTCATTTCAACTTTACTTCTCTGGATTTTTCTAAGGCTTCGTTTGGCATGACGTATCACGGCTTATTTGCTCCGATGTGGTTGGACAAAAATGTCATTGTCATGCAAAAATCTTATGTCTCAAAGTAGTTTCGTTTTTATAACATTTGTCATACCAAACATATATTCTATGACAATGATGTTTTTGTCCAACCTCACCAGAACAAATATGTTGTGATAAGCTGCGCCAAAAGCATCCTAAATCAGATTCGTCGATTATCTCTTGGCTAGGTGTCGAATGCGTCAAGTACACTTGTTGATACTCGTTGAATTTGTCGAGTAAACTGGCCGATGCTCGTATAATTCATCGGGTACGTTTTCTGCCTATGTTCGAGTGACAAGTTGGAACAAGTTAATTTTCTCCAAGTACCTTTTGTCGAGAATCATTGCAGTTCGGCGAGTATACTGGTGTAGGGATTCGTCGGATTAAAATAGCATACGGATTTTCTTACAACTCAAGCCCACGTAACACGTTCTAACGCATCCTAACACAAACATTCTAGCCGCACGATTCACCGTCATCCCGCACAAACACGCGGAGGGGAGTGGACTAAAAGCGACGATCTAATTAAAGTCCAATCCTTTCCCACCGAAGCCTTTAATACCACTCCTCATCACCAACTGAGCTGCAGCTCACCCGGCCCACCAGGAGCCCATGGAGGACCCATGGCGCCACGGTAGTACAGCCGGAATCTACAAGGCCTACAGGTCGTACACCCCAAAGCATCTCCGGCTTATTTATCACTGTACAACCTGGGGCTGGCGAGAGACGGTCCAGCGGGCGAAGGGATGACTGGCGAGAGTATAGGATGCCCACCTACAGGAGGCGAGATGGGGGATCCTCTGGAGTGGGCGAGACCTTCTAGTGGGCGAGACGGGGGATCCTCTGGAGTGGGCGAGACCTTCTAGTGGGCGAAATCATCCTAGAAGGCGAAAGAGCTCACATGCCGAAAAGGCGGCGAGACGGGCATGGCGGCCGTCTCGCCCGGCAGTATCTTCCCCACTCGCCGCAGGGGAAAAAGATATCTTTACCTATTTTGACCCACAAGGGGGATTTTACCTTCGTGCCCCAGATAGTTTTACATTATTACCCCTGAAGGCCTGCATATAGCTCTCCAGAACAACGGAGTTTGGCTATAGGCAGACCCAGCCCAGGGTGTTTTGGTATTTTCAGGTGGATTTAAGAGTGATATTTGCAGATCAGATTCAGAGATCTATAAATAAACCGATAAGGTGCCTGGATGAGGTTGTTGAACCTTCCCACTTTTTCCCTCTCAGGCACCTAGCTCAGCACTGGCTAGGGAGGGGAAGACTAACAGTTCTTCCGGGTAAGAGGCGGGACCTCCAAGCTGAGTCCCCTCGGTCTGTTTTCAGGTCGCTGTCTCTCGTCAGGGCGGTAGCGCAAGGAGAGTACGTGTGGGCTGCATCCTCTTTCGAACTCTAGGAGGGACCGGAAAGCCGGTTCCAACATTTTGGTGCGGTGAGCGTGGACCGCAGCCCTCAGAGAAGAACCTTGAACAACCAACATGGCGGGAGATCATGGAGAAGGAGAAGGAGGGGAGTCAGATAATCAGGGGGGATTTGTAGGAAGAACGGAGTTCCTGGCTTCGATCAAGGGGATCATGGATCTATTGCAAGGGATCTCGCGGCAGGGAGACTGTTCAACTCCACTGCCCACAGTGCCAGCTCTCGCGACTCAGGAGGAACTCTTCTCGGCGCGAGTCGGAGAAGACGCCCCGGGGAGAAGGCCGGGAAAGGAGGTGATGTTGGAAGGGACCGGGAGGGACATGGCGGGAAGGGAGCTGTTCCCAAGTCCGGCGAGTACCATCGTGCCAGGGGAGGTCGTCGAGCGAGTAGGGGTGGCGAGACCGGCGGCGCGGGGGTCCCCTTTTTGCGAGCTAGTCCTGTCCGCTCCGGTCCCGGAGGGCTTCCGAGAGCCCGAGATGAATTACTATGTGGGGAAGGACGATCCCCTCCATCCCTTGCAGTGGTTCGAAGACGCTGTCTCGATCAGGCCCATGACGGACGCATTTAAGTGCCGCCTCTTTGCGATCACTCTGAAAGACAAGGCTAGGGACTGGTTCCACCAACTCCCGGCAGGATCGATATATTGCTTCGAGGGCTTGAGTAGGAGCTTCCAGCTCCGGTTCTCCACATCTAAGAAAAGGAAGAAGAACCCAGAGTCGATCTTCTTGATTAAGCAGAAGGCGGATGAATCACTGGCTCAATACGTGGATAGGTTCCAAGAGGAAATTCTGGATATACAGGAGGTGCCGGATTTTGCCCTCCAGATGGCTTTCACAGTGAGACTGCGAGAAGGGTTCTTCAAAATGAGCCTCACCCGGAAGGCACCGCTTTCCTTTGAGGGCTTGATGGAGAAGGCAGCCAAGGAAATAACAATGGAGGCAGCAAACCCGGCCTTCGCAAAGAAGCTGGCAAGGCTCACTGAGGTAGAGTCGAGGGAGACAGGAGGGAGGCAACACGAAGCGAGGAGAAGGGAAGAGCCGAGGGCTCCGGCGTATCCGGAGCTGGGGTGGAGGCAGCAGGGGGGGACTGCCCCCGGGCAAGGTAGAGGATTTCCCCAAGGGGGAAGGAATCAACAGGGAGGACCGGGAAGGTTCAATCAGATGGGGTGGGGGTATGGTCATAGACCACCCCTACCTCCTCCGCAGCAGGCCATGGCCATCGGCCGAGGTAGAGGAAGGGGCCGGGAAAGAGGAAGAGGAGCAGGAGCAGGGAGAAGGAGGAACCCTCAGGAAGGGAGACCGGAGGGGGGGGGGGGGGGTGGCGTTGTCATACTGTGACTTCCACGAGGAGGAAGGTCACGCAACGGCTACCTGCCCGGATTTCTTGGAGTTAAGGAGGACTCGAGGAGCTGGGGAACAGCCAAGGCCGGTGCGGATAGAGGAAGTAACAATTACAGGAGAAGAGGATCGGTGTGTGGATCGTGCAGATGAAGGGGATCGCGGGCTGGTTGGGGTGATCAATGGGAGGTGGGGATAGAGGCGGCCCGAAAGGCGAGCCTTCACACTATGTACCGCCGAAGTGTCGCCTCGACGTCACAATCCCCTCCTCCAGATGAAAAGATTACGTTTTCAAGAAAAGACATGCCCGACCATGAGGACCCCTTTTGTGACGCGCTGGTGATACGGACCGCCATCGAGAACTTCACGGTGTCGCGGATCCTAGTCGACAATGGGAGCTCGGTGAACGTGATTTTTAAGAAGGCATTCAATGCAATGAGGGTGGAGGCACGGAGGGTACTGGCAGCGGATGGACCATTGTTTGGATTCTCAGGAGAAAGAAAAGAGGTCGAGGGGGGTGTGGGACTCCAAGTAACTTTGGGAGGGCTATCCCGAAATTGCCGTTTTGTCATAGTGGATGCCCCCAGTAGCTACAACGCTATCTTTGGGCGCCCCTTGATCAGCGCTTTCAGATGCGTTCCGTCGTCGTTTCACCAGTGCTTGAACCTGAATTCTGGAGGTACTCAAATCAGGGTACGAGGAGATCCGAAGGCAGCAAGGGAATGCTACGTCACGGCGGTAAACACAATCTCCTGGCAGGGGGATGCAGAGGAGTTGGAAAAGAGGATGGAGCGATTGCAACAAGAGCAGGGAGGCGAAGAAGAGCGAGGAGAGGAAGGTGCTGGAGGAGATGGAGAAGTAGTAGCGGTTGGAGGCATTGCGGGGGAGCCAGCGATGGCGGGAGAGAAGTTCGGGGAGACGGGGATGACAGAGGAAAGGGAGGAGGAAGGTTCTGGAGGAGAGGGAGAAGTAGTAGTGGTTGGAGGCATTGCGGAGGAGCAAGGAATGGCGGGAGAGGAGTTCGGGGAGACGGAGATGGAAGAAGAAAGGGAGAGGGGAAGAGCTGGAGGTGAGGGAGGAGTGGCAAGGAACAAGGGTATGCGGAAGGAGCTAGAAATGGCTGGAGCAGAGGGAGGAGAGACGGGAGCGACAGGGGAAGTGGGGCAAAGAGAAGAGGAAGGGAGAAAGGAGAAGAGGAAGACGGAAGAGGTGGGCGGATCACCCGGAGAGGGGACCCGTCCAGAAAAGAGAAGAGCCTCATGGCAGGAAAAAGAGGGCGCGAGCAAGTGGGAGGCGGAGCAGCCGGGGGAAGAGGGAATGGTGGCCAACGTAGAAGACAAAGCCCAGCAGCAGGGTAAGCAGGCAGAATAGGAAGAAGAGGAGGAGCCATCCAGGCTGAAAGCTGCGGTGGAGGTCATGGAGGTAGAAATACGCACCAAGGAAGGCTGAGTAGAAAGGATAAAAATCAGTGGCGAGCTCAACCCGGAGGACCGAGAGAAGGTCAGAACCTGCGTGCAAAACAATATCGACGTCTTCGCGTGGAGCGCCGCGGACATGCCGGGGGTCGATGCTGACGTCGCCTGTCACCGCCTCAATCTAGACCCCAACACCCGCCCCATACAACAGAAGAAGAGGGCCATCGCCTCCAAGATGGCCGGACCTATTAGAGAGGAGGTGTAAAAATTGCTTAAGGCGGGGTTTGTGTCCGCCTGTAGGTATCCGGGGTGGGTGAGTAATGTTGTAATGGTCAAAAAAGGGGGGGGGGGTAAGTGGAGGATGTGCGTAGATTTTTCTCTTTTAAATAAAGCATGCCCCAAGGATTGTTATCCGCTGCCCCGAATCGACGCGCTGGTTGACTCAGCCGTCGGTTTCCCTTTTATGAGTTTCTTGGATGCGTTTTCTGGGTACCATCAAATACGCATGCATCCTCCGGACGTTAAGGACGTCACCTTCGTCACGGAGGATGGGTGCTTTTGCTTTAATATGATGCCCTTCGGTTTGAAAAATGCGGGCGCAACCTATCAAAGGATGATGGATCGGATTTTCCGAGAACAGAGGGGAAGGAATCTCGAGGTTTACGTAGACGACTTGATGATCAAAAGTAAGGACCTCGGGCTCATGTCCTAGATCTGGAGGAAACCTTGAAGACCCTGAGGGAGTATAAAATGAGGCTCAACCCCCTGAAATGCGTTTTCGGTGCTAGCAGAGGAAAATTCCTGGGGCATCTACTCACTCCATCTGGAGTGGAGCCCAACCCCGAAAAAGTGAGAGCAATCCTGGAACTGGAGTCTCCCCGGAATGTGAAGGAAGTCCAGCGTCTCACCGGAAAGTTGGCCGGGCTGAGCAGGTTCCTTTCCCGGGCGGGGAGAGATGTTCGCCCTTCTTTCGAACGCTGCGAAGGGGGTAAGGGCTTCGAGTGGACCGCGGAGTGCGAGACGGCTTTTCAGGCCATAAAGCAGCAGCTTACCCATGCGCCCTTACTCCAGGGACCAAGGGAAGCCGAAGACCTGTTCCTATATTTGGGGGTAGGGATGGAGGCGGTAAGCTCGGTTCTTGTGCGTGAAGAAGGAAAGAAACAATTCCCGATTTATTACGTAAGCAGGGTCCTGAAGAAGGCGGAACTCGGGTACCCCATCCTGGAAAAATTAGCATTTGCGCTCATCATCTCGGCCCGAAAGCTCAGACCATATTTCCAGGCACACTCCATCCGAGTGGTGACCGACCACCCTCTCTGTAACATCTTGAGCGGGGTGGAGCATTCGGGGAGGCTGGCAAAATGGTCAATAGAACTCAGCGAATTTGATCTCGTCTTCGTTTCACGGCTCGCCATCAAGGCGCAGGCGGTGGCCGATTTCTTGGCAGACTATGTGGTTGAGGTCCGAGAAGTGGAGGCGTCCCCTCGACCAGCTTGGAAAATGTTAGTGGATGGAGCGTCAGGGAGAAACTCTTTTGGGGGGGGGGAGTGGTTTTGACCAGCCCGGAGGGGACCTAGATTGAGCAAGCTTTGAAGGTTCATTTTTCGGTCACCAACAACCAGGCAGAATATGAGGCGGTCATAGCAGGGCTTAGGTTAGCCCGGGAGCTGGGCATACAAGACATTGAGGCCTCGACGGACTCCATGGTGGTGGCAGGTCAGATCAAAGGAGAGTTCGAGGCAAGGGAGCCCACCCTCCAGCTGTATTTGGGAAAGGTCAAGGACATCATAGGGCAGTTCCGAAGTTTCTCAATCCAGCACATCCCGAGAGAGGAGAGCACTCAGGCCGACCAACTCGCCAAGCACGGCCCTCGAGCCGGTGGAACGGTGACGGAACTCTTCAGACCGTCCATAGAGGAAGGAGAGCTTATGGAAGTGTGCCAACAAAGGTCATGGATGGACCCCTTCATCATCTTTTTGGCATCGGGACAGTTACCCGCGACGGAACTCGACAAGAAGCGTACCGGATACAAGTCGGCATACTACCTATTGAAGGGTGGAGTTTTATATCGCAAGACCTTGACAGGTTTGCTGGCCAGGTGTGTGTCGGAGGAAGAGGTCCCCAGGGTTCTGGAAGAGATCCATTCCGGAGAATGCGGAAGTCACTCGGGGAGCCGGACTTTAGAAGGGAGGGTACTGAGGCAGGGGTACTTTTGGCCTACCCTCAGGAGAGATGCAGAGGAGTTTGCGAAAAAAGTGCCAAAAATGCCAGGAGTTCGCCCCTCTTCAGCTCCTTCCGGCCTAGAGGTTGCGGACCATCACGGCTCCCTGGCCATTCGCTATATGGGGACTAGATCTGGTGGGCCCCTTTCCTCAAGCAAGTGGCCAAAGGAAGTTCCTGATAGTCATGGTAGATTACTTTTCAAAATGGCTGGAGGTGAAAGCATTGGCTAAGGTAACCTCGCAGGTGGTCAAGAACTTCGTTTGGGGGGAGATCGTCTGCCGGCATGGGTTGCCCCTAGCCATTGTGACGGATAATGGACCCCAGTTTGCAAGCAGGGAGTTCGTGGATTTCTGCATTTGTTTGGGGATAGATCTCCGCTTTGCCTCTGTTCATCATCCGCGGAGTAACAGACAGGTCGAAGCGGACAATAAGGTCATTGTCAATCTGTTGAAGAAAAAGGTGGAGAATTTGAGAGGAAGCTGGGTGGAGCAATTACCTTCAGTACTGTGGGCCTTGAGAACTACACCAAACACTGCCACGGGAGAAACCCCATTTAAGCTCTCTCACGGCTCAGAGGCCGTCATACCTGTCGAGTTCGAGGTCGCATCGCCAAGAGTAGTGGTTGCAAGGGAAGGAGCCGAAGGATGGAGGACAGAGAACGAAGAAGAGCAGAGACTTTCGTTGGATCTCGTGGAGGAGCTCCGAGATTTAGCAGTGGTCCGGCAGGAGGAAGTCAAGCGCCGGATGGCGAGGTACTTCGACAAGCATGTAAGGGTTAAACAGTTTGCGAAAGGAGATTTGGTCCTAAAAAGGTTGACGCGGCGGGTAGAGGAGCCTCTGTAGGAAAACTTAACCCAAATTGGGAGGGTCCTTTTGTAATAAAAGAAGTCTTAAAGTCAGGAGGGTACCACCTCCAGAATGTGGACGGGGTATCTCTCGAGCGAGCCCGGAGTGGGGATGATTTGAAGAGATTTTACCCGTAGCACTCTACTTCACAGCATCTTTCTATTGTTATTTGGAAATGCTTATCATCCCGATGTGCTCTTTTGGTGGAAGTGTGGGTGACCCCTGTGAGGCACCAGGGGCGAGGTGATTTGTAGAAACAACCCCGAGCAGACACGCTGACCAGGCTCCCATCTAGCTGGCAGGGCTGTAGGCTCACTCGGTGGTTGGTGGTGTCTTGGAGAGGAGACCCCAAGCAGACCCGCTGACCAGGCTCCCATCTAGCTGGCAGGGCTGTAGGCTCACTCGGTGGTTGGTGGTGTTTTGGAGAGGAGACCCCGAGCAGACCCGCTGACCAGGCTCCCATCTAGCTGGCAGGGCTGTAGGCTCACTCGGTGGTTGGTGGTGTTTTGGAGAGGAGACCCCGAGCAGACCCGCTGACCAGGCTCCCATCTAGCTGGCAGGGCTGTAGGCTCACTCGGTGGTTGGTGGTGTTTTGGAGAGGAGACCCCGAGCAGACCCGCTGACCAGGCTCCCATCTAGCTGGCAGGGACGTAGGCTCACTCAGTGGTTGGTGGTGTTTTGGAGAGGAGACCCCGAGCAGACCCGCTGACCAGGCTCCCATCTAGCTGGCAGGGCTGTAGGCTCACTCGGTGGTTGGTGGTGTCTTGGAGAGGAGACCCTGAGCAGACCCGCTGACCAGGCTCCCATCTAGCTGGCAGGGCTGTAGGCTCACTCGGTGGTTGGTGGTGTTTTGGAGAGGAGACCCCGAGCAGACCCGCTGACCAGGCTCCCATCTAGCTGGCAGGGCTGTAGGCTCACTCGGTGGTTGGTGGTGTTTTGGAAAGGAGACCCCGAGCAGACCCGCTGACCAGGCTCCCATCTAGCTGGCAGGGCTGTAGGCTCACTCGGTGGTTGGTGGTGTTTTGGAGAGGAGACCCCGAGCAGACCCGCTGACCAGGCTCCTGAAAGATATGGTACCTAAACACCTAGAGGGGGGGGGGTGAATAGGTGACCTAAACCTTTTTAAAACTTTGTTGGCAGCACAACAGTTATTTCACAGATTACTACAACTAACAGCAATTACAGAAATCAAACAGTCAATCCACAGCACAGCTCAGCACACCACAGCAGACACACTAATTTATAGTGGTTCCCCAATCTTTGGGTACATCCACTTTCCCCCTTCGCCTATCTAGCAGTGTACTAGATTCGGCCAAACTTCTCCACTATCTCAGAACCCAACTAGGTTCCTACACCTCAGGCCCAAAGCCTTACACTCAGCCACAAAGGCCTACACTCAGCCACTTAAGGCCTACACTCAGAGTTCTTCAACTCCTACACTCAGGCAATCAAGCCCTACCCTCAGCCTTTATAATATAGGCTTACAATTCTCTCAGATCCAATGGATCCTACAAGTTAAAATAGAAATACAATAGCTAACTCTACAACTCAGAAAAAAGAGAGGAGTTGAGAGTTTCTTGAAGAGTTCTTGGAAGAACTCAGTTAGATCCAAACTGACTTAGCTTCCTTCAAAGCTTCTTGAGGTAGAACTGAATTAGTCTGAATCTTCTGCAGTTGTTCCTTGACCTCTGCTTCTTGAGATCCAGATGTTTCTGAATCCTTCTTCTCAGCCTTAGTTCCAAAGACTGAATTCTTGATTGGAGCTCTCTCTCTCCAACTTCTTAGATCTGCAGTTGGACTGACAGATCTTCTTGTGTTGATCCTCTGTGTATCACTTCTTGATTTAATCTGATCAACTACTTAAAATATTCTCTCAAGCTGTAACTCTTGTTTCTCAATCACAAAAACCCTTGTTTCTGTAAACTATGGATGCCTATTTATAGGCTTCCTTCATGGTAACCGGCTGGTCCGGTTCATAACAAACTTCTGATTTCTCTGACAGTTGCTGTAGACCGGCTGGATCGGCAGCTGTCATGTCAACCAGTCACTTCTTGAAATTCTCTAACTGTCAGATAGTGTCGAGACTTTCTGTTCTTAAGTGTCGACACTTATAGACTAAGTGTCGACACATGTTGTGTAAGTGTCGACACAAGTCTACAAGGTGTCGACACAATTCCTTGTATGTCTCGACACAGATTCTTCTGCATGTGTCGACACTGAAATTGAGTGTCGACACAATACTTGTACTTCATTCTTTAACTGTATTCTTCTAAGTGTCGACACATGTTCTTTGTGTCGACACATCTTCATGTGTTGAAACTGTCAAGTGTCGACACTGCTTCTTGGTGTCGACACAAGTCTTCACTTTTGTTTCTTCAGCTGAGTGTCGACACATTCCTTTAGTGTCGACACTTGTACTTAGAATATTTTGTAACTTTTCTGTTCTTTGCTAAGTGTCGACACAGCTCCTTGTGTCGACACTTTCTTCAAGTGTAGAGTCTTCAATTAAGTGTCGACACATTGTGCTGAGTGTCGACACTTTCTTCAAGTGTTGACTCTCCTGGTTGTGTGTCGACACATTGTGCTGAGTGTCGACACTTTCTTCAAATACTGACTCTTCAGCATAGTGTCGACACATTGTGTTGAGTGTCGACACTTACTTCAAATACTGACTCTTCAGCATAGTGTCGACACATTGTGTTGAGTGTCGACACTTACTTCAAATACTGACTTTTCAGCATAGTGTCGACACATTGTGTTGAGTGTCGACACTTTTACTTAGACTCTGCAGACTTTTGCTGAGTGTCGACACAGCTCCAAGTGTCGACACTTTCTGGTGTAGACTTAGCTCTTCTAGGTGTCGACACTTCTGCTAAGTGTCGACACAGCTTTTCTGCATACTTCTTCACTGAGTGTCGACACAGCTCCAAGTGTCGACACTTTCTGTCTGGTGTCGACTCTTCATTCCAGGTGTCGACACAATGACTCCAAGTGTCGACACTGCTTGTCTGGGTGTCGACACAAGCTTTCTCAAGTGTCGACACTTTCCCTCTGGGTGTCGACACATGGACTTAGAAACTTTTAGCTTCAGTCCAGTGTATACCTAACCTGCACAAGTAACTCAAACAAACATCAAATACATTATGATGCATATCATTGAGTTAGGGAAGGCTTCTTCAAATCAGGTACATTTGACCAATGTACCCAACAATCTCCCCCTATTTGGAGAAGTCATAACCCTTAGTCAATGATATACATCACTCATAATTAAAAATTAGAGAATGATGTAAAGCAGATATATATCAACAGGGTATACTTAAACATGTAAAACTTCACACATATACACATTCAACATTCCAGAACAAATAAGAAACAGACATATTTCAGAACAATCAGAATATATTTATCATATATTGTTCTAACATAGTTCCTTATATATTTCAATGTTGTACAAAAATGTTTTTCATTTAAAAGTTTACAACAGGCTTCAAGTAAAATTCCTAATCTATTTCAGATCAGGTTCTTTGATAACTATTCCTTTCCAGCTTTAACTTGAGCTTTGACAGCAGCAGCAGCAGCAGGCTCAGCATCAGCAGGCTTCTTGCCTTTGGAGTCCTTCTTCTTTAGTTCTTCAGCCTTGATTTTTTGTCTCTCAAAATAATGATAGGGCTTAGGAAAGTACTTGCTAGGCTCCACAGCTGTAGGAGGTAGCTTTCCTAACTTAGCCTTCCTTCTATGCTGGACAATGGCTTCCTGCCTGATTTCATGCTTCCTCCACTCTGCTTCTGAGAACCATTTATTCCTCTCATGTGCATTGTCCTTGGCTGCTTTCCAGGCTGTGAGAATGATGTTCCTAGAAGTAGGGCTCCATTGTTCAAAATCTGGTTTTTGCTCAGCAAGTTCCCTGAACTTCTTCTTTGACAGCCTTGTCTCTTCCTCTTTGTCCATAGCCTCTTGCATAGCAGCTGTAATAGGTTGAACAACCTTTTCCAGAATAACATTTGGCTTGCCAGCAGTTGGCTATACATTGTGCTTACTTCAGCATGAACCATATCAAAATCTGGAGGTGGATAGATCACCTGAGCTACTTCCTGTTGCTCTCCTCCAAGATATGCACTTTGAATACCAGATTCAGCTACATTGTCATCATCACACAGGGGAGGATAGCCCAGTGTAGCTCTGATGGAATTAGAAATCCATTTGGCATGGTCAGAGCTGGCTTTGACTAACACCCTCTCCCCCTTTATGACTTCTTGTGCTACATGATCTCTCACATCATCTTTCTGGAACCTGATTTGGCTGTCCAAATACCTTATGCCATCCTTAAAGAAAGGTCTAAGCTTGGTAAGCTGTTCAGAAATGACCTTCTGGGAATCCTTGATTGCAGTCTTGACAGCAGCAAGTTCTTCTTGAAAAGCTTTATCAAATTCAGCCTTGGCAGCATCAGTAGAAGTAGATGGTTCAGCAGACTTATTCTTTAATTCAGTCACTATAGCATTGTGGGAGGCAGTTAAATTGTCATTCATTCTTAATTGATTTTCCAGCACATATCCCTGCTTCAATGCTATATCATCTACTTTGTCTTTGATCTATTCTTGATGTTTAGCCAGGAATACCACTGCATTTCCACCCTTGTGGAAGCAATCATTCATTTCCTTCTTATTCAGGTTCATCTCAAACCTGATTGACTTGATATCTTGAGCTAAATCAAACTGTAAAGACTTGTGGCCTTCATCAATATATGTCTCTATAGCCCTCCTTTGCTCATCCAGCTTAACTTGCATTGCTACCATTAGGCTACTGTAATCTGTTGATGGAGCTTGTTGGACTAGTGAGTGTTGAGCAACAGTTTGTAGAGCTTTCTTATATCTCTGACTCCTTCTTTTGAATACAAAGAATTGCTTCTTTTTAGCTTGTTCAGTCTCATCATCCTCAGACTCTGAAGTACTTGCTATATTTACCCTATCCTTAGGGCTTGAGGGTTTGTCAGCTTGCACATCTAGTGCCTTCTCAGTATCTAGCCTTATAGGCTCTTCCTGAACTTCCAGATTCTCCCCCTCAACAGCAGCATCCTTCTCTTCAGTAGCAGCATTCTTTCCTTCATCAGCAGCAGTCTTGTCCATGTCAAAGTCCTCTTGATCTAAATTCAGAAATAGATCTTCCATTGTATATTCTGAGGGTGACTGAGCAGGAATGTACTGGGTACATTAACTACAGCAGATGTGTCTTGGAGAACAACATCTGGTTCTTGAGTTGCTTGCTGATTTTGCTGATGGACATCAGACAAATCAGAATTTATTATAGAAAAATCTAAAGTATTGAGGTCAGATAGTACCTCTTGGATAATTATTGTAGCTTGCTCACTCTCCAGTGTAGAGGGTTGTTCTACAGCTGGAGGCTCCCCCTGGATGTCAGCTGGCTCTTGAGGAGCAGGTGACTTCTCTGCAGCCTCATCCTCATGATTATCAGGAGTGAAAACAACATGTTCTTCACTACCTGAGCTGCTGGAGGACTCCTGAGTCACAGCAGCTATCTTCCTCTTCTTCTGTGGGGGTGAATCTTTCTTAGAAGCTTGTTTCTCAGGGGTGGTCAATTCCTTTGACAGCACCCTTTCCCACCTGGAGAAGATCCTCATGTCCATCCTTCTCATGTGGTTGATTTTGCTACCTGCAGCAGAGCTCATTACCTCTGGTATTGTACCAGCCAGGTAGAGACTAAGTATCCTGCCCAATTGGGCTTCTTCAGACTTTCCTTTACTTTCTCATATACAACCATAGACCAGTCTGTTTTGAGATTGAAAATGATTCTAGTCATAATACTGAACATGGAGGCTGACACCCTGTCATGCCCTCCAGTCTTGCTGAGGAGTACTTTGCCCACAATTTCTGACAGAAACTTTCCTTGAGTATTCATTCCTCTCCTGTTGAATACTGATCCTATATTTAGCTTAGGATCTAGGCCACACCAGGTAAGTGCTTCCCTGGTCTTAGATGTTGTAACTTCCTCTTCTTCCTGAACTTTAGGTAGCTGAAGTACCTTTCTCAGAGACTTGGGTGAAATCTTGACCTTGGTGCCATGCACCCTTGACTTGATTCTGTAGCCTGAGTCATCTACAGACGCTCCAGTAAGAAATTCAATAACTTCCTTCTTCCAAATTTTGGTTGGTTCTGAAACCAAGAACTCCAATCCTGAATCGGTGACTAGGGTTACCACCGATTTGATTTCTTGATCGCCATCGTCAAAAGCACCTCGCACGAGCTCATACCCTTCGTTAACATTCTCCTCGAGCTTGGGAGCCATTAGGGTTTGAAGATTTAGTCTTGAGAAGAGAGAAATGTCGACACAAGATTTTTGGTCTCGAAACTTTTGAAAGCGTGTCGACAAACAAAGACAGAACCCTATTTATACCTTTCTTGTTTGAAGACGAACAGGCGGGATGAATTTCTAAAGATGTGTCGACACTGTCAATAAGTGTCGACACTGACTTATAATGTCTCGACACACATGTGTCGACACAAGTTTAGTCAACAGATTTTAAGTGTCGACACTTGGTTGAGTGTCGACACCACACTACTCGACATGTAGTCGAGACTTTACTTAGAAAATTCTGAGTAAAACTTAAGTGTCGACACCTTATTGAATGTGTCGACACCAACTCGACATGTGTCGACACTAACATTCTGAAGTGTCGACACCAACTTCCTAGATGTGTCGACACCATTTTCCTGAAGTGTCGACACTTACTATCTGTGTCGACATAGACTTGTCTATGTGTCGACACCTTTTTACTTAGCCAATTTTTAGTTCTGTAAACTTAGTCTAAGTTTATCATACCTAGTTCAATTTTGAACCTATTGAACTTAGCTTCTTCTAAGGGCTTAGTAAACATATCTGCTATCTGATTATCAGTTTTAACATATTCAAGTGCAATATCATTTCTTTCTACATGCTCCCTAAGAAAGTGATATTTAATCTCAATATGTTTAGTTCTACTATGTGATACAGGATTGTTAGCTATTGAAATAGCACTAGTAGAATCACAGTAAAGTGGAGTTCTACTTACCTGAAATCCATAGTCTTCTAACTGATGTTGAATCCACAGAAGTTGAGCACAGCAACTTCCTGCAGCTACATATTCTGACTCAGCTGTGGAAATAGCCACACTGGTTTGCTTCTTACTACTCCATGAAATGAGTCTTCCACCTAGGAATTGACAGGATCCAGTAGTGCTCTTTCTATCTTCTTTGCATCCTGCAAAGTCTGCATCTGAATAGCCTGTTAGATCAAAATCTCCATTCCTAGGGTACCAGAGGCCTAGATAAGGAGTGCCCTTTAGATATCTCAATATTCTCTTGACTGCAGTCAAGTGAGACTCTTTAGGGCAGGCTTGATACCTGGCACAAACACATGTAGCATACATAATGTCAGGCCTACTTGCAGTCAAGTATAGTAGGGAGCCAACTATCCCTCTATACAAGGTTTCATCTACAGGTTTCCCTGCATCATCCTTGCTTAGAGACATACTTGACCCCATAGGAGTCTTCATGGTACTGGATGAATCCATACCATACTTCCTTATGAGTTCTAGGGTGAACTTGGACTGACATATGGATAGACCACTTCTAGTCTGTTTAACTTGGAGACCCAAGAAAAACTTCAGTTCTCCCATACTACTCATCTCAAATTGACTTTGCATAAGCTTTGCAAACTTTTTGCAAAGGCTACTTTCAGTAGACCCAAATATAATGTCATCTACATATATTTGGACAAGTATTACTTTGCCTCTAGATTCCCTAAGGAATAGAGTCTTATCTATTTTCCCCCTTGAGAACTTGTTCTCAATGAGGAAACTAGATAGGGTTTCATACCAAGCTCTAGGTGCTTGTTTTAACCCATATAATGCTTTCCTAAGTCTATACACATAATGAGGTAAAGTTGGATCAACAAAACCTGCAGGCTGCTCCACATAGACTTCTTCTTTCAAATTACCATTTAGGAATGCTGACTTGACATCCATTTGGTATACCTTGAATCCTTGATAGGTTGCATAGGCCAAGAACATCCTTATGGCTTCCAGTCTGGCTACTGGAGCAAAGGTTTGATCAAAATCAATACCTTCTTCTTGCCTATATCCTTTTGCAACCAGTCTTGCTTTATTCTTTATGATGACCCCTTGTTCATCTAACTTATTTCTGTAGATCCACTTAGTTCCTATAACATTGTGGTCTTTAGGCTTTGGAACCAGCTCCCAAACCTTGCACCTTTTGAACTGATTAAGTTCTTCTTGCATAGCTTCAGTCCACTGTGGATCTTGTATAGCTTCTTCAAATTTCTTTGGTTCTATTTGAGACAGAAAACTTGAATATACTACAGCATTCTGATTTCTGCTCCTTGTCTGAACACCTTGTCTTGGATCTCCAATAATTAGCTCTACTGGATGATCTCTTAGATGCCTGTTGGCTGGAGGCATCCTTACTTCTGGTTGAACTTCTACAGCATCTTCATCATGCTGAGTTCCTTGTACTTCTTCAGTTCCTGGTACATGTAGTTCTCCCCCTGGACATAAGCCATCTTCTTCAACTTGCTGTCTTGCAGCAGGTACATCTTCTATGGTTAGCTTGTCCATCTTCTTAGTAAGACCTGTGGGGCTGCACACACTACTAGACAACTCATTGTTAATTAGTTGTGTTCATCAAAAACTACATGCACAGACTCCTCTACAACTTGTGTAGTCAAGTTGTAGACTCTATAAGCCTTACTATTATTGCTGTACCCAACAAACACTCCCTCTTGGGACTTGGCAGCAAACTTAGTTAGGTAAGACTTTCCATTGTTAAGTATGTAGCATTTACAACCAAAGATCCTAAAGTAGGATAAATTTGGTTTCCTGCCTTTCACAACTTCATAGGGGGTCTTATTTAACCTTTTAGTGATGGTAGCCCTATTTATCACATGGCATGCAGTGTTAACTGCTTCAGCCCAGAAATATTCTGGCAGTGATGAATCACTTAATAGGGTTCTACCAGCCTCTATCAAGGTCCTATTTTTCCTTTCAGCAATGCCATTTTGCTGAGGTGTTCTAGGTGAAGAGAATTCTTGAAATATCCCATAGTCTTCACACAGCTTTGTCATGCTTTCAGACTGAAACTCAGTACCATGGTCACTTCTAATTTTGACCACTGTACAGTTCAATTCATTCTGAATTTGCTTAACAAAACTATAGAAGACACTAGGTGTTTCAGATTTCTGCTTTAAGAAGAACACCCAGGAAAACCTTGAGTAGTCATCAACAACTACAAAGGTATAGACCTTCCTACCTAAGCTGTGAACTGGCATTGGACCAAATAGATCCATATGCAAGAGGTATAAACACCTCACAGCATCTTTGTTGTCTAAGCTTCTAAAGGTGGATTTAGTCTGCTTGCCTTTTGACAAGCTGAGCAAATGCCATCCTTGACACACTTAACTTGAGGACCATTCCTCACTAACTCTTTGCTAAAGAGTTTGCTAATAGTCTTATAGTTAAGATGAGCTAGCCTCTTGTGCCACTTGACACAATGAGAGACTGTCTCATCAGCTACAAGACAAACAGGAGAACCATTGTTCTCAATCATGATGTCTAGACAGTAGACATTCCTCTTTCTATATCCTGTCAAAATGATCTCTTGATCACTTGACCTCTTGATATGACAACCATTTTTAACAAATGAGATGTCATACCCTACATCACTTAACTGACTTATACTAATGAGGTTGTGTTTCAACCCTTTAACATAAGCCACTTGAGTAATGGTAACAAGGTTTGAAGAAATGTTACCAAACCCTTTGATGATTCCTTTTTCAGAACCACCAAAGGTCACTTTAGGACCATTTTTGATTGGAATATAGTCCTTCAGTAGTCCCCTTGTTCCAGTCATATGTCTGGAACATCCACTATCCAAGTACCATGTTGGGGTATGGCCACTTGGATTCACCTGCAAAACAAATTAATGAACCTTAGAACCCAAAGTAAACTTGGGTCCTTGGTGATTGTTAGTTTGCAACTTGACATAGCTACCTGCTGGCTTTCCACCAGGTAACTTGCTACTCAACTTGGCACTGACATTGTGCCAACAATCCAAGGCAAAGTGGCCAACCTTGCCACAACACCAGCATTCAAACTTGTTGTACCTTTGCTTAGGTACAACCTTTGCTGTCTTGACTACAGCAGGCTTGTTGAATGTTGGGGCTTTGCCCTTGGACTTGGACTGATCCTGAACAGTCCTAGCTGGTTTAATAAAACCCAATCCAGCCTTTCCTTTATGATGAACAAATTCATCAATCAAGGGTAGCACTGATTTAGGTTTTGAAAACCTAGCAACTAGCTCTCTTTCCTTCTGGAGATTGATCTCCAGTAACTTAATTTGATCATTTTTATAAGTGATAGTTCCCATCTGAATCACAGTAATGTGTTTCAGCCTGGCTACCTCATTGAGCTTTTGATCAAATTCCTTCTCAAGGTCTGTTGCAGCTGCCTTTAGATCAGCAATTTCCTTTGCCTGACTTTTGGCAAGGGACTTGCTTTTCTTATAGGCTTGCAACAGAACTTTATATTCATCTAGGAGCTGATGAATATCTCCCTCAGATTCAGAAACACTTCCATCACTTGATGAAGATGAATCTGACTCTGAACTAGAACTGAAATCTGAACTTTGAGTTGGACTTTGTACCTGACTAGGTCCTGGCTGCTCCAGGATTTTGGTACTTTCAGTCAATGCCATCAGTCCTTGGCACTGACACTCTTCTTGTTCATAGATTGATTCCATGATCTGCATAAACTCTTCTTCTTCTTCAGCAAATAGCCCTATGTAGGCTTCAGCATCTGTCTCAGTGTCTGAAGAAGAAATGTCTGAAAGAGTCTTCTCATTCTTTGCAACAAAGGACTTCTCCTTCTTTCCTTTGAAGTGAGTCTTCTTTCTGTCACTGGATTCTTTTCTTCTCTCAGGACAATCTGCAATAACATGCCCCTGTCTATTGCAGCAGTAACATACTATCTTAGACCCAGTTGCCTTGCTAGTCTTTGTCTTTTTCTTGTCCTTCTTTGAAGGCTTCTTCTCCTGATACTGAACTTCTTTCCCTTTGGAAAATGAAGGTCTGGACCTCCATTGTTTCTTCTTCAGGAATTTCTGAAAATGTCTGGTGAATGCAGCAAAGTCTTCATCACTTTCACTGCTTGTAGACTTTGTGCTAACAGACTCATCTGATTCTGATTCAACTACCTCTGGGGGAGGAGTTGATGACTTAGTCCTTCCCTTTCTAGGTACTTCTGACTTGAAGGCAACAGTCCTTTCCCTGTGCTCAGTCCTTGTTGACTTTTCCTCCTCTTTTCTCACAGACAACTGCATTCATAAGATAACAATTTGCCAAACAGTGTGGGAGGAGGAATTTCTCCCAACTTTGCCATTTCCCTTATGGCACAGATCTTGGTGTCCCAATCTTTAGTTAGGGACCTTAAGAACTTATCATTCAATTCATAGTTGTGAACTCTCTTCCATAGGACATGAGTTCATTAACAATTCTGTAGAACTTTTTGTAGCATTCAGTGATGCTATCTCCTCTTCCTTGCCTAAAGCTCTCATACTCTTGATTAAGCAAGGACTTTCTATCTTGCCTAACTTCTTCAGAACCTTCCATATAGACAATGAGGGTATCCCACATTTCTTTTGCTGTTTTACAGTGAATTAGGTTCTGAAAAGTTGCATCATCTATGGCACTTACTATTATGTTTTGTGCCCTTTTGTCCATAGTGGCTAGGACAATTTCATCCTTGGTCATCTCAGAGAAATCCTTTGGAGTCCTCTGATTTGCATCCAATACTGAGATCTTCATGGGCACATAGGGCCCCTCTTTGACTGTGATGTAGATTCTAGGGTCAGAGGCTTCCATGAACAGCCTTACCCTTTCTTTCCAGATTCCAAAAATCTCCTTTCTGCATATGGGCAGTTTCATTGAACCCAATTCCTTGTGATTCTCTGAAGAACCCATGTTTCTTGATTTTCTTGAAACTGTGTTCTGACTTATCCTAAATCTGCCAAACTGGATCTCCTCAGACAGTTAGTCCTTTTTGAGGAACCTCCCTCTGATACCACTTGAAAGATATGGTACCTAAACACCTAGAGGGGGGGGGGGTGAATAGGTGACCTAAACCTTTTTAAAACTTTGTTGGCAGCACAACAGTTATTTCACAGATTACTACAACTAACAGCAATTACAGAAATCAAACAGTCAATCCACAGCACAGCTCAGCACACCACATCAGACACACTAATTTATAGTGGTTCCCCAATCTTTGGGTACATCCACTTTCCCCCTTCGCCTATCTAGCAGTGTACTAGATTCGGCCAAACTTCTCCACTATCTCAGAACCCAACTAGGTTCCTACACCTCAGGCCCAAAGCCTTACACTCAGCCACAAAGGCCTACACTCAGCCATTAAGGCCTACACTCAGAGTTCTTCAACTCCTACACTCAGGCAATCAAGCCCTACCCTCAGCCTTTATAATATAGGCTTACAATTCTCTCAGATCCAATGGATCCTACAAGTTAAAATAGAAATACAATAGCTAACTCTACAACTCAGAAAATAAGAGAGGAGTTGAGAGTTTCTTGAAGAGTTCTTGGAAGAACTCAGTTAGATCCAAACTGACTTAGCTTCCTTCAAAGCTTCTTGAGTAGAACTGAATTAGTCTGAATCTTCTGCAGTTGTTCCTTGACCTCTGCTTCTTGAGATCCAGATGTTTCTGAATCCTTCTTCTCAGCCTTAGTTCCAAAGACTGAATTCTTGATTGGAGCTCTCTCTCTCCAACTTCTTAGATCTGCAGTTGGACTGACAGATCTTCTTGTATTGATCCTCTGTGTATCACTTCTTGATTTAATCTGATCAACTACTTAAAATATTCTCTCAAGCTGTAACTCTTGTTTCTCAATCACAAAAACCCTTGTTTCTGTAAACTATGGATGCCTATTTATAGGCTTCCTTCATGGTAACCGGCTGGTCCGGTTCATAACAAACTTCTGATTTCTCTGACAGTTGCTGTAGACCGGCTGGATCGGCAGCTGTCATGTCAACCAGTCACTTCTTGAAATTCTCTAACTGTCAGATAGTGTCGAGACTTTCTGTTCTTAAGTGTCGACACTTATAGACTAAGTGTCGACACATGTTGTGTAAGTGTCGACACAAGTCTACAAGGTGTCGACACAATTCCTTGTATGTCTCGACACAGATTCTTCTGCATGTGTCGACACTGAAATTGAGTGTCGACACAAATACTTGTACTTCATTCTTTAACTGTATTCTTCTAAGTGTCGACACATGTTCTTTGTGTCGACACATCTTCATGTGTTGAAACTGTCAAGTGTCGACACTGCTTCTTGGTGTCGACACAAGTCTTCACTTTTGTTTCTTCAGCTGAGTGTCGACACATTCCTTTAGTGTCGACACTTGTACTTAGAATATTTTGTAACTTTTCTGTTCTTTGCTAAGTGTCGACACAGCTCCTTGTGTCGACACTTTCTTCAAGTGTAGAGTCTTCAATTAAGTGTCAACACATTGTGCTGAGTGTCGACACTTTCTTCAAGTGTTGACTCACCTGGTTGTGTGTCGACACATTGTGCTGAGTGTCGACACTTTCTTCAAATACTGACTCTTCAGCATAGTGTCGACACATTGTGTTGAGTGTCGACACTTACTTCAAATACTGACTCTTCAGCATAGTGTCGACACATTGTGTTGAGTGTCGACACTTACTTCAAATACTGACTTTTCAGCATAGTGTCGACACATTGTGTTGAGTGTCGACACTTTTACTTAGACTCTGTAGACTTTTGCTGAGTGTCGACACAGCTCCAAGTGTCGACACTTTCTGGTGTAGACTTAGCTCTTCTAGGTGTCGACACTTCTGCTAAGTGTCGACACAGCTTTTCTGCATACTTCTTCACTGAGTGTCGACACAGCTCCAAGTGTCAACACTTTCTGTCTGGTGTCGACTCTTCATTCCAGGTGTCGACACAATGACTCCAAGTGTCGACACTGCTTGTCTGGGTGTCGACACAAGCTTTCTCAAGTGTCGACACTTTCCCTCTGGGTGTCGAGACATGGACTTAGAAACTTTTAGCTTCAGTCCAGTGTATACCTAACCTGCACAAGTAACTCAAACAAACATCAAATACATTATGATGCATATCATTGAGTTAGGGAAGGCTTCTTCAAATCAGGTACATTTGACCAATGTACCCAACAGCTCCCATCTAGCTGGCAGGGCAGTAGGCTCACTCGGTGGTTGGTGGTGTTTTGGAGAGGAGACCCCGAGCAGACCCGCTGACCAGGCTCCCATCTAGCTGGCAGGGCTGTAGGCTCACTCGGTGGTTGGTGGTGTTTTGGAGAGGAGACCCCGAGCAGACCCGCTGACCAGGCTCCCATCTAGCTGCCAGGGCTGTAGGCTCACTCGATGGTTGGTGGTGTTTTGGCGAGGAGTCCCCGAGCAGACCCACTGACCAGGCTCCCATCTAGCTGGCAGGGTTGTAGGCTCACTCGGTGGTTGGTGGTGTTTTGGAGAGGAGACCCCGAGCAGACCCGCTGACCAGGCTCCCATCTAGCTGGCAGGGCTGTAGGCTCACTCGGTGGTTGGAGTTGTTTTGGAGAGGAGACCCCGAGCAGACCCGCTGACCAGGCTCCCATCTAGCTGGCAGGGTTGTAGGCTCACTTGGTGGTTGGTGGTGTTCTGGAGAGGAGACCCCGAGCAGACCCGCTGACCAGGCTCCCATCTAGCTGGCAGGGCTGTAGGCTCACTCGGTGGTTGGTGGTGTTTCGGAGAGGAGACCCCGAGCAGACCCGCTGACCAGGCTCCCATCCAGCTGGCAGGGCTGTAGGCTCACTCGGTGGTTGGTGGTGTTTTGGAGAGGAGACCCCGAGCAGACCCGCTGACCAGGCTCCCATCTAGCTGGCAGGGTTGTAGGCTCACTCGGTGGTTGAGGGTGTTTTGGAGAGGAGACCCCGAGCAGACCCGCTGACCAGGCTCTCACTTAGCTGGCAGGGCTGTAGGCTCACTCGGTGGTTGAGGGTGTTTTGGGAGGACGGTACTCACTTGGGGAAACAAGTCTAAGGGTAAGAATTCGCGTGGAGAAAAATCCATGACTCATAAAGAGGGGGATAGTCCCTGAAACAGAGAGTGACCAGGAATAGGGCCAGGGAAGAAGGTCCCTGGCCGGCACTCGCCATAGGGGGTCTCGCCACTGGCGGGAGGGTTTTCCCCGTCCCAGGATCAAGTGAGCTGAAGTGGCCGAAACCGACTGGCGAGACGACTGGACCCAAAAAATTTTGTGGCGAGATGATCTCGCAGTGCAGTGCCGACGGAGGTAATCAAGACGGGTAAAAAGCGATAAAGGGAGGCCTCGCGCCAGTTTTCAGCGAAATGGAAGGCAATAAAAGCAGTGATTAAACAACGTCCCAAAAAATAGCCATACACCTTGGACTGGTAGCTAAGCGAGAGGGTGAAAAATCAAACTGGCAATTAAAATAAAGTAACTCCTAAATAACTATTGCACAGCACCCCAAAAGGGGAAGCGGCCGTCAGCATATAAAGAGTTTTAAACAAAAATTAATGAGGCAGAGACACCTCGCTCTCCCTTTAAGAAAGGGAACCAGGATCATAAGTGTTAGACAAAAGATGAGGGCGAGAGGAAAACATTGAGATGGATGGTGCACTACTCATTGTCAGAGGAGGCGCTGTCGTCCGACTCGTCGAACAAACGCGGGACTAGGTCGCGGACGGTCACCGTCTCCGCATCAGCGCGCACCACTCCCAGCTCCTTCATCATCTTAAGGACGACCTCCGCTGTCTTGATGTTTGAGTCCCGGCAGATGGCCTCCACCTCATCCACAGAATATCGGGAAGAAACGGGAAACTGATCCGGGGGGGGGGCGTCGCGCTGCTCTGAAGGCGAAGGGTCTCGGCTTTCAGCTTCTTGTTTCCCCCCTCCAGCTCCTCGATACGCGAGCGCATCCTGTTCGCCGTCTCGGCATCCTGCGGGAGGGGTGAAAGTAAGAAGCTATAAGGGGCAAGGGCGAGGCAGGCAAAGCAAAGATAAGGAAACTTACCACGCCACCCTGGCTCTGTGCAAGGAGCTTGTCAGCGACATTCAACCGCTTCTCCAAGTCAATAGACTTCTCGCGCTCCGCGGCGAGACCGGTCTCCGCCTCTTTCCATTTCCTGTTGTTGAAGACAAGACAGCGCGAGACGCGATGCACGAGCTCCAGGGAGAGAAACTGCGAGTGGACGCTTTTCAGAATAAGGTCCCGCGAGGCCTCGTTGTCAGCAGGTTTGGAGCCAAGACCGCCATAAAGCCCAAAACCTAGGGAAAAGGCGTGGCTGGTGGGGTGGTCCTGTTCCTTCCAGGAAGGGAGAAGGGTGGACACCGACACTCGATTGGAATCCTGCTCCCATATTAGAACCGGCTCGCCGGCGTCATCCTCCGTCGCGGGCCCCATATTGTAGTTAGGGTGCGAGGCAGGAGCCGGGCGGCTGGACGAGCCAGTTTCGCCAGGAGGAAGCTGAGGGGGCTGAGCACGACCGTGGGCGGCTGGTTCTGCAGAAACCGTCTCGCGGGTTGGCGAGACGGGCTGACGTGGAGGTGAGGGAGACGATAGGGTGATAGGGGAGAGAGACCCCGCGAGCTCTTCTCTTCTCTTGGCCGGCTTTTCCTTCTCGAAGGACACAGTCTTTTTCTTCTTCTTGGGCCTGAGGCGAGAGGTACCCTCGCCCGCAGGCCTCTTCTTGGCGACAGGGGTCAGCGTATCATTCGCAGCCTCCGCCGCCATATTCGCTAAAGCGAGAGCGCGATTGCTCTGGTAGGGGGATTGACGGGGACGGTCCTTTCTCCTAGATAAGGTAACAGTTAGCGGGAGGAAAAAACTTTTACAGGGACAGAAGGGAATAGAGGCTTACCTTCGCCCGGAAAAACGGCGGGCAGCGAATCCAGGTCTCGCCGCAGGTATTGGACTTCAAAATTCTTTCCCACGAAGAAGTCGCAGAGTTCTTTTTCGGCGCCCCCCACCTTGGGGGTATCATAATAGCACTCGAAATTTCTGGGTGAGGAGAGTGCTGCCTGACTTGGCTAGAAGGAGCATGCTCCCCCTCACTTGGTGCACCAGAGGAGCTGGCCACATGATGAGGAGAGGGAGATGGAGTCCTGTCCTCTGCAGCTGGAACTTCTAGAACTTCTGAAACCTATGCAGCTTGGGCAGAATTCTTTAGCTTGAGATCCCATCTCTGAATGGAAGAGATGGAGACCTTCTTCATGTAGTGAAGTGGGGTCCCTTTGGAGAAGTTGAAGACCTCAGGATTTGTTTCATGGAGGAGCAGAGAGATAATTCTGGCATAGTTAGTGGATTTCAAGCTGTCCTTGATTTTATCCAGAATCAGCATACCAAATTGATATTTCTTGCGGCAGACACTTGCTTGCATTATGTCGAAGAAATATGAGGGAATGTCTCTGATGGAGTGTGTCTTGCACATTAAAATTTTTCCAATAACATCAACCAAGAATTTGCCTTCTACATTCATATCTGACCTTTTGAAGTATTGAGCATCAGTTGAAAAAACACAGAAAAGGGCTGTTTTGTCGGAATCGTCAGCAACTAGGTGATCTTCTTCATCGACCAGCGGCAAACGGAGAAGCTGAGAGACAGAGGTCTTGGTGAACTTAAGTTTCAAACCCTTCACTTTGGATTTTAGGACCTTCCCATTTTGTCTGACATTGAGATTGGAGAAGAATTCAGCAACTTCTGGGAATAAAACGCGACAGGGTTCCTGGAGAATGAAGGAGAGACCGGCGGTGTCGAGAAGGATGAGAAGATTGTGGAAGTCATCTGAGAGCTCTGCAATACCTGCGGTGACTAGTTCTGAGACGACGCCGATCTTGGAAGAAGCCGCCATGGCTGCGGTTGACTGGAAGAGGTGAGGAGAGAGGCGGCTCTGCAACAGCGGCGGAGGAGAGTAGGCGAATCGGCGGAGTAGGCGAAGCGGCAGAGGGTACTACAGAGAAAGAAATAATGTCATGTAGGTTTGGGTTTTCGGAATTTCATATATATAATCCTTAAATTACCGCTAATTAATTTACAGGAAGAGGCGGCATTTAGCCTTAGGTGGCGAATAGAACAAATTTCAAAATCTGGGAAACAGAACACGAGAAAGAGATAGACTACTGGAGTAGGTAAGAGGTTACTCGAGTAGATCGTCAAAAATTACTCGAGTTGGTCTACAGAGAGTACTCGAGTAGGTGAGGTCACATACTCGAGTAGGTGAGGTCACATACTCGAGTATGTCTTATGCTTCTCGAGTTGAACTTTGAGAAAGTTTAGAAAAAGTAGATTTTGACTAACCCCTTGCAATTACTTGCTTCTTAGTCATCCAGCCTTCTTTAGTCCTCTTTGTTGAGCATTCCAAGCTCAGTTTTGAAGAACGAGAACTTGGTCTCGTCCAGCGGCTTTGTGAAGATATCTGTAACTTGCCTATCTGTAGGCACATATTGGAGATCTATGTCTCCATGCTCCACATGTTCACGGACGAATTGATACCTTAGCTCGATGTGCTTTGTCCGTCTGTGGGAGACTGGATTGTTGGCTATTGCAATGGCGCTGGAGGAGTCACAGTACAAAGGAATATCCTTGAACTACAAGTTGTAGTCCTCGAACTGATTCTTTATCCATAGCAACTATGCGCAACAACTGCCCGCAGAGATATACTCTGACTCGGCCGTTGAGATTGCGACACAGTTCTGCTTCTTGCTACTCCAGGAGATTAGCCTTCTTTCGAAGAATTGGCAAGTCCCTGAGGTGCTTTTCCGGTCGTCTTTGCTACCTGCAAAATCTGCATATGAAAACCCAATTAGTTCGCTGTCATTACTTCTTGGGTACCATAAGCCAAGATTTGGTGTACTTTTAAGGTATCTCATGATCCGCTTTGTAGCAGCGTAATGAGATTCCTTAGAGTTCACCTGAAATCTAGCACAGACACATGTTGAAAACATTATGTCAGGCCTACTGGCAGTAAGGTAGAGCAAGGATCCAATTATGCTTCTGTACTTGGTTTCATCAAAAGGTTTCCCTTTTTCATCCTTGTCCAGAGACATAGTTGAGCCCATTGGAGTCCTCATAGAGGTTGCGTTCTCCATTCCGAATTTCTTAATTAGTACTTTGGTGAACTTGGTCTGTGAGATGAAAATTCCATCTTCAGATTGTTTCACCTGAAGCCCTAAGAAATACTTCAGCTCGCCCATACTGCTCATTTCAAACTTCCCTTGCATAAGTTTTGAGAACTTTTTGCAGAGGTTGTCATCTATAGAGCCAAAAATAATGTCGTTGATATAGATTTGCACTAGCAAAATCTTGCCTTTTATTTCCCTAAGAAATAATGTCTTATCTATCTTTCCCCTTGTGAACGTGTTCTCAAGTAGAAAGGTAGACATCGTTTCATACCAAGCTCTAGGAGCTTGTTTCAGACCATATAGGGCCTTGTGCAGAAAATAGATATGATCAGGAAAGTTAGGATCAACGAAACCTGGGTCTTGTTCCACATACACATCCTCCTTTATGTTACCATTCAGGAAGGCCGACTTCACGTCCATCTGATAGACGGTGAAGCCTTTGAAAGCAGCATATGCTAGGAATAACCTTATTGCCTCCAGCCTCGCCACTAGAGCATATGTCTGGTCGAAGTCGATTCCTTCTTCTTGACGATAGCCTTTAGCGACGAGTCTGGCTTTATTCTTTATGATCGTCCCGTCTTCATCCATCTTATTTCTGTAGACCCGTTTTGTTCCAATGATGTTCTTTCCTTTGGGTCTTGGAACAAGCATCCACACATTACAGCGCTTGAACTGATTTTGCTCTTCTTCCATTGCCATTATCCATGATGCGTCCGAGTTTGCTTCCTCAAATTTCTTTGGTTCAACCTGGGAGAGAAAACTCAAATGAAGATTCTCATTAGTTGTACCTCTCCGAGTTCCGACACCATCTCGGGGATCTCCTATGATCTGGTCCATGGGGTGATCCTTCAGATGTCTGAGCTCTAGAGTTTTTGCATCTGGATTATCTTCAATCACTGGAGTGATTTCTTCATCCTGGATGACTTCTTCATTTTGATCATCAACCTCTCCAATAAGAGTTGGAGTGGTGATCTTAATGAACTTCTCGCCTTTGTCTTCGGACGGATCATCTAAGCTTGTTTCTTTCAGCTTTTCACCTGCATCTTCAATGAGCACACTAGACGGATTGCTTTGCAGCAAGCTCGTCTCATCAAATACAACGTGTATCGATTCTTCCACCACCAGGGTTTTTCTATTAAAAATCCTATATGCCTTACTATGGCTACTATATCCTACAAAAATACATTCAAAGCTCTTTTCGCTGAACTTGATAGTATGATACTTACCATTGTTAAGTACGAAGCATTTACAGCCAAAGATTCTAAAGTATGAGACTGTTGGTTTCCTGCCTTTCAGAAGTTCGTAAGGTGTCTTATTGTGGTCTTTGTTTATGAGTGCTCGATTTTGCACGTGGCATGCGGCGGTGTTGACAGCCTCAGCCCAGAAGTACTCCAGTAGTGAAGCATCACACAACGTGGTCCTGCAGGCCTCTATGAGTGTTCTGTTCCTTCTCTCAGCCACTCCATTCTGTTGTGGAGTACGAGGAGAGGAATACTCATGAAAGATACCTAAGCTTTCACAGAATTCTGTCATGACCTCAGATTTGAACTCTATTCCGTTGTCACTTTTGATTTTTACTATGGAGCAGTTGTATTCAATCTGGACTTGCCTGACAAAATTGGTAAAGATGTCGAAGGTATCTGACTTGTGTTTCAGAAAGAACACCCACGCAAAGCACGAGTAGTCATCAACAATTACCAATGTATAGTCCTTACCTCCCAAACTTCTAATCTGCAGTGGACCAAACAAGTCCATGTGCAATAGATGGAGACATTTGTTAGAGTCTTTGCCAATAATGCTTTTAAAGGTAGCCCTTGTTTGCTTGCCTTTTATGCAAGCATGACAACGTCTGTCTCTGACGCATTTGACATTTGGGGCATCACGTACTAAGTTCATTGAAAATAGTTTATTAATGGTTTTGAAATTAATATATGCTAGTTTCTTGTGCCATTGGTCACCAAGAGACGCACTATCTTTTGCTAAAAGACACACTGGTGTAGAGGAATCTATACAGATGAAATTTAAACAGAAAATATTCCTACTTCGAGTGCCGGATATAATCGTTTCCATATTGTCAACGGATTTTATCAAGCACTTCGGTAGCATTCTTGGAGGAAGATGCCTCATGATGATGGCAATCACATGTCTTCTTCTTCTTTATGGGCTTCTCTACAACAGGCTTTGTCTTTGGTGCCTTCTTGAAGTTATGCCCATGATTGAAAGGGCCATAGCTCTGAAGAATAACTTCTTCATAAGGTGCCTTAAAGACACTTTCGCCAAAGTTTCAGGGTCGAGCCCATCCTTGATAGCGGAACTTTGGCTCTACATAAGTAGGCCTAGCAAAGTGCCCGTATGATGAGTCAAAATCAAACTCATTTGATGGAAAGATGACCTTTTTGAATGTAGTCTGATTTTGAGGGGCTTTCCCTTTCTCTTCGGCTAAGGCCTTTTTGACGGCCTTATTCTTCCGTTGATTCTTATTTCTCCTAGAGGATTTACTAGGAGCTTCTTCATGGCCTAGTCCAGCTCCCTTGGCCTTTGCTGAGAATTCAGCAACGAATGGAAGAACTGTTTTGGGCTTCAAAAACTCTCAACAAGTTTCCTTTCAGCCGCAAATTCGGCTTCCAATCCTTTGATGATCTTCTCCTTAAGGTCAAGGTGCTCAAGAGCCTTGTTATATTCTTCAATAGCATTATTGAAGTTTTCTTCGAGGGAGTCAGTCTTTGCGACTTTCTCTCTCAAGATGCTCTCTTCGGCTTTTAGAGATTTGATCTCTTTAGCCTAAGTCTTCACGACTCGACGCCATTTGTCGTAAGCCATGATTAACTCCTAGTACTGGGCCATTAATTCTGACTCATCGTCAGAGGAGCTACCCTCGCAATCATGTTCAGAGACTTCGGAATCTGAAAGAGGGGTGTGAAAGTTTACCTTCCCAGTGAACTGGGGCTCTTGTTCGTCATCTGTTTGAGACATTAGCCCAAAGTAAGCTTCTTCTTCTTCGCTTGACTCAGATGAGTCGGAGTCGCTAAGAGTCTTGCTCTTTTTGGCTATTAGGCTCTTCTCTTTCTTCTTCTTGTTGTATGAGGATTTCTTTTCTTCTCTTCTACCACCCTCCTTCTTCTTATGAGGGCAGTCAGCAATGACGTGACCTGGCTTATTACAGCAATAGCAAATGATGTCAGTTGAAGCGTATTTGTTCTGTTTAGGATTGTACCTTTCGTGGCTGCTTGAGCCTTTTCTTTGTCGATCGTCATCGCGCCGCGATCTTCTGTATGAGGCATCCTTGCCTTTCCATTGTTTCTTTTTAGTAAGAAACTTCTTGAATTGCCTTGAGAATAAGGAGAACTCTTTCAGAGCCTGAGGTGCTAGGCTCTGATGTCTCTTCTTCTTCATCAACTTCTGGAGCTGAAGCGGAGGAGGCAGCCTTAGTCTTTCTGAAGGTGTCTGCCTTCAGATGACAGATTTCTCCTTTAGTGCAAACCTGCCCTTCTCTTCTTCAGTTTTTCTTGTATTGATTTGGAGTTCATAAGACATAAGCTTTCCAAAGAGATTTTGCGGGTCCGTTTCAGCTAGCTTCCCGAACTCCCTGATGGCGTATACCTTGTTATCCCATTCCTTGGTTTGGGATCTCAAGAATTTGTTGTTCAGTTCTCCGTTGGTGAAGACACAGCCATACACCCTTAGGCCATTTATGATTTTGAAGAAGTTCTCAAAGGTGTTGGCAATTGTTTCCTTGTTTCCTTGTGGGAACACTTCATATTTTTGATTGAGAAGGGATCTCCGATCATCCCTTTCTTCTTCAGTTCCTTCCATCAAAGTGACTAAGGAATGCCACATCTCCTTAGCCGATTGACAGTGAATCAAATTCTGCAGCATCGAGTCATCGACTGCACTTGCTATAATGTTCTTAGCTTTCTTGTCGAGAGATACAAGTGCAATCTCGTATTTGTCGAGATCCATTAGCTTTTTGGGAACTTTCTTGGTAGGATCGATAGTGGACACAGTCATGGGAACATAAGGACCTTCTTCAACGATCATGAAGATCCTTGGATCCACAGCTTCCATGAAAAATTTTATCCTTTCTTTCCACATGGGAAAGTTATTTTTGTTGCACAGTGGAAGCTTGGCGAAATCTTTTCCCTTGTCCATTTTATGGTAGAATCTTTCAGACAACAGATTTGGATCTGATCAACGTGTTAACCTTTTGACGATCAACCTCGCTTTGATACCAATTGAAAGAAAACGGTTGTCAACCTAAATCAGCTAGAGGGGGGTGAATAGGTGAGTTGTGCGTCTTTTGCAGAATAAAAACAATTAGAGCACAGCACAGAACTATCTACCAATATCACAGACGACACAAGATTTATAGTGGTTCCCAACCTTGGGTACATCCACTTTCCCTCACTGATCTAGCAATCAACTATACTCGGCTACTCCACTATCTCAGATCAAAAATCGATCGTACCCTCGGAACAAAGTTCCTACAAACTCGATCCAAACAAAGGGATCTACACCTCGGAAGATAACACTTCCTACAAACTCGGAGTGAAAAACTCCTACACTCGGAGAAACTTTCTCCTACAAGAGTAATAAAGTTTTGGAAAATATACAAACAGTAAATCCAATCAGATCTGAAGAAACGACCAGAAAACTTCTTCTTATGGACTTTGCAGCACTATCAGAAATCAGTGAAGAGAGTCTCGGCCCAGACCTGGATCTTCTTGCTTTTACAGAATCAGAGAGAGAGAGAGAAGATGAACAACGATGTCGATCTCGATCTGTAACTTTCTTCAGAATGAATCCTCTGGACTTAGAAGCAGTTGCCGGAGAAGATGGTGGCGGCGGCGGCTTCCGTTTCGTGAAAACAGTGAGGAGTCGGCTGAAGAATTTTTCTAAAAAAAAATGACAAGAAAGCTTGGAGAATACTTAGGGTTTGTCATTTTCTGATAAGACCTTATATAGGAGAGACTAACGGTCATAATCGGTCATAATGATGTACACGTGGACCAATCATGTCGCGTGATTTTAAAATCCCGTCAGAAAAAGGACTTAGATAAATTTCAGAAAAGTTCAGCCATATACACGAGTAAGAGAAGATCTACTCGAGTAGTTGAATAACATACTCGAGTACATGAAAGAGAACATACTCGGGTATATAAGGATAGGCTACTAGAGTAGGCAGAAACCAATGACTCGAGTAAGCAGAAAGAGCTACTCGAGTATGTATAGTGACTTACTCGAGTACATAAAGGATCTACTCGAGTACAAGAAAAAACTACTCGAGTATATTACATAAACTACTCGAGTACATGAAGGACTACTCGAGTGGGATACTTAGAATAAATTCTGAAGATGTCAGCAAGAAGCTACTCGAGTAGTTGAACTAAACTACTCGAGAGAAAGTGATCTACTGGAGTAGGTGAAACTTCTACTCGAGTAAAGGACTTAGAAAATTCTGGAGTAGGAAAATTTTAAGGTACACGAGTGAAACACGATCTACTCGAGTAGGTATAATGAACTAATCGAGTATGATTCTATCTACTCGAGTATGTGAATATACTTACTCGAGTCCATGACTTAGAAAAATTTTGATGAGCGAAGCCATTAAAACTCGGGTATAATGAGTGATCTACTCGAGTATATAAACATGCTACTCTAGTATATGACTACGTCTACTCGAGTACATGGCTTAGCTACACGAGAGATACGCTTAAGTACTCGAGTACAAGGTTTCTTTACTCGAGTAAATTATACCCAAGCTACTAGAGTAGTTATAGACCTACTCGAGTAAAAGACTTAGAGAATTTTTGTTGTTGGAAAACTTTTACTTCTAATGTAGTCAACTTCCAATTCTTTTCCCAAAGTCCAATAGCTTGAATATGAAGTGTATCCCAATAGAGACACCACACATGAGTCAACACCTTGGAATATGCAATGAGGGATTACGTTGCACAGTTCCTGTGTTTGGTGACCCACTGTGGACTGACATTGGTCTACACTTCCCAGTGAAATTCTTGCAAACATATAACTCAAAACAAACATCAAATACAACTTAATTCATCTTAGTTTCAGGGTGACTTCATCAAATCTGGGTTAGTGTGGATGTAATACCCAACAGGATTACTCCTTGAGAGATGGACTACTATGCTTTAGAGGCAGGGCCTATATACCGGCAGGAGGCCAGATTCGGGAGGAAATCATGACAAAGACACACCGCAGCATATACTCAGTGCACCCGGGGATCACCAAGATGACAGCGGACCTGGATATTACTTATTTTGTGACATATTTCGAGGCTTGTGAGCTCGTAAAAGCGGAGTGCAAGAATCCGACCGTGTTACTACAGCCACTTCAAGTGCCAGAGTGGAAGTTTGAGGACATAGTCATGGATTTTATAGATGTGCTTCCCCGATCTCATGCGGGGAATGATTCAATTTCGGTGATTGTTGATAGACTGACGAAGGTGGCAAGGTCCATTCCGGTTGCGAAGGATGCTCCGGTCAGTGTGTTAGTATGGAGGTTCGTCGAGTAGTTTGTACGCTATCATGGGGTTCCCAGGACGATCGTGTCAGATCAGGACGGACGGTTTACGTCCAAGCAGTGGAGGTTAGTTCAGGCTTACCTGGGTTCTCGGATGACGTTTATCACGGCTTTTCACCTCCATATAGATGGACAGACGGAGCGCACCAATCGGACACTGGAAGATCTTTTGCGCCTATGCATTTTGGACCGCGACGAGCCTTGGGAGAGACTGATGCCGTTGATCGAGTTCCCGTACAATAACAGCCATCAGTCCAGCATAGGCATGGCCCCTTATGAGGAAATATACGGACGGAGGTGCAGGACCCCACAATCTTGGGTTCAGGATGAGGATCTGAAGGCACTTGGCTCAGAGTTTGTGGAGGACACTGATACTCAGGTTAGATTGATCCGGGACAGGATGTTGGAAGCCCAGAGCAGGCAGGCCAAATATTACGATGCGCGAAATCATTAGGTGGAGTTCCAGGTGGGAGATCGGGTTTTTCTGAAGATACGACCGATGCATGGAGTCTCGCGGGTTCGTGAGCGGAAGAAGCTCAGTCCGAGATATATGGGGCCTTACAAGATCCTGGAGCGGATCGGCCGTTTGGCTTACATACTAGAGCTACCGCCGTAGTTAACGGACTTGCACGACGTCTTCCACATCTCTTCACTTCGGATGGCTCTACTATGCCCTGAGCAACTGATTTCCACCACAGACGGCCCGGTGGCCTCAGATTGATAAGTCAGCATGGAGTCGATCAGGATCGATGATATGACGATGTGAGTCTTGCGACGCAAGAAGGTTCCGCTAGTCAAGGTTCTATGGAGAAACCATGGGCAGGAGGAGCACACTTGGGAGCCACAGGACTTGATGCAGCAAAAGCACCCGGAACTCTTCGAGTTAGGTATACCTTCAACTCCTGGGGATGTTACATACTTTTACTTCACTAGAAACCCCGTAGGCTTAACCTTAATTTCGGGGACAAAATTTTTATTTTTATATATTGGGATTTATAATATCTCTCAAACAGCTAGACCCCTAGGAGTGGTTTTGTCATGACTAGGTCATGACAAAACCATAAGAAGCTCAAAGACCAAGTGAACAAGGGCAAAGGTGAAAATCACCTTGGTCTGCCTATAACACAACCTCACCACCAGACTTAGGGTTTGACTTTAGGGCTCTAACTTGACCCCATGACCATACCATGTTGGAACCAGCTTTCTGATCCCTCCTAAAGTTCGAAACAGGATGCAGCCCACACGTACTCTCCCTGCGCTACCCTCCTGACGAGAGTCAGTGACCTGAAACCAGACCGAGGGGGCTCAGCTTGGAGGTCCCACCTCTTACCCGGAAGAACTAAAAGTCTTCCCCTCCCTAGCCAGTGCTGAGCTAGGTGCCTGTGAGGAAGAATAGTGGAAAGGTTCAACAACCCCTTCTCAGGCACCTTATCGGTCTATTTATAGGCCTCTGAATCTGCTCTGCAAATAACACTTCTGAGTTAACCTGAAATGAAAAAAACACCCTGGACAGGGTCTGCAAACAGCCAAACTCCGCTGTTCTGGAGAGCTATATGCAGACCTCCGGGGGAAAAATGTAAAATTACATGGGGCATAAAGGTAAAAACCCCCCTTGGGGGTAAAAAGGTAAAGACACCTCTTTTTACATGTGGCGAGTGGGGAAGGATCCGTCAGGCCTAGAGAGGTCTCTCCTGGTGGGCCATCTCGCCCCCACCAGGAGGTCTCGCCTAAAGAGGTCTCTCCTTAATCCGTGAGCTACCCATTCCTCTCGCCTCTTGTGGGTAGGCCTCCTCCCATCTCGCCAGTCCTCCTTCCTCGCTTGCTGGGTCACCTCTCGCGAGCCCAAGGTTGTACACAATTCCCGCTCTTTTCGAGGTTGCCCTAACCTCGGAAAGATAATCCAACTGTGGCTCGCGATGCTAGGATTCCTTTATGAGAATTTTTGGTGGGTCCCCCCCCCTACGGGGACTATAAATATGACACCCCAGCCTTCATTTGGAACCCTTTAGCCTTCATCTCTTCTTCTTCTTTCGGAATGTCCCACAGTCAAAGTTTCCGCGAGTGCCTTGCGATTGTGCGAAGGCGAAACAAAGCCAACACGGACGCCCTTTTCCCGGATCTGGGGCGTACTCCCCCCTTAGCCTCTCCTCCCTCTCTCCTAAAAAGGAGGAAAGCCGCCTGCCCCCCTCTCTCGGCGGGCGCAACCTCCTCTGCCGCTCCAACAGACAACCCATTCGCTTCTTCCGGAGAGAAGCAGGTAATCACATTATTCTTTCCCTTCTCTGATCTCGCCTGCTTACTACGCTTTTTCAGGGAAGTTTTGCTGATTCTCCTGTGTCTGCCAATCCTCCCGATAATATAAACCAAGTTCCTCAGCACACTGACTCGCCCAAGGCGGCCTCCCCACCCCCCTCGCAGAGAGAAAACCTCTCGCGAGTTGTGGGGAACCCTCGCATCCCCAGTAAGATCTCTTCCCTTCTCGCCTTTCTGTTGTTTCGCCTTCGTTTAATCCAACTCGTGCGGGTTCATCCTTGTTTGTGATCTCTCGCTATTTCCGCAGGCGTCCAATTTGATTCCGATACTGAAGAAGCTCCCGCGTCTCCCCCCTCTCGCATCTTCCTCTTCCAGGCGAGATCGAGGACTACTTGGGTGATCCCATGGACCCCCGGGAATTGAAGCGGAGGACGGCCAGGATGTTTCGTAAATATACGCACATAATCCGCGAGATGGAGCTGGAGAAGCAAGTCGCCGACCGGCGTATGGAGTGGATAGAAGCAGATTATCACCGCCTTTCCGCCAGGATAGAAGAGGACGGGGTGCTAGACGGGACCGACCCCCAAGCCATCTTAAACGATACGGACGAACATCTTCATCTGGCGCGCCGCGGCGTGATCGCTGCTCGCGCCTTTCACCTTCCCGGCCGCCCTCCATGCGCGGGAGGTAAAGATGGCCGCTGACAGTGGGTGCGGAACTAAACTGTCGCAGTCCTGTCTCGCCTTCTCTAGATTTTGTCTGTTAATTTCGCTGTTTGATTACTGATGTGTTGTATAAACCTTTTTTGGGCGAGATGTTCCCCTCTGCGGGACGATCTATTTTAAACTTTTGGTAATGCATTGGTCATATCACGCCGTCTTTTCATTATTGTCATGATTAGCTATTATTCTATTAGTCCTGTAATGATGGCTTTCCTCGAAAAGAATGCTGCGGCGCCCCCGCCTCTTGAGTTCTAGAGAGAGAGTGAGATAGGGAGAGTGAGATAGGGAGAGAGAGAGAGAGAGGGAAAAAACGAAACGTCGGGGTGTCCTCTCATTTCCCGCCGCCTGACTTTCACGCCTCTTTCCCCTATCCCTTATAAATATCTCCAACCCCGGCCCCTCTGCTTTATCATTCTAAGCGGTTTCTTTGATCCCGGTTCCCGTCTCCCCTTCGCCACCTCGCGTCTCTCTCTGAACCGTCGTCTCCCTCTTTTGCCGCTTTCTCGCCAGTCATGGGAAAGAAAAGATTGAAGAGGGCGAGGGGCGCAGCCATTGCGGAAAGCGCTTCGTGGACCATGACTTTCCTCTCGGAAGACTGCCATAGGAAGACCACGCTCGTTTCGCCAGCGAGTATCTCTCCGACGGCTATCTGTCTCGCCCACCCAAAGTTGGCGAATGTATCAACACCTTCTACCCCAATGAGCTGGCCTTCCCCGTCTCGCACTTCGAGGCGGGCTGCGGCTTCCCCTCTGGCCGGAGGTCAAGCTAGTGCTGAAGTACTTTGGGGTCGTCCCGACTCAATTCAACCCCAATGTCATCTCCATGCTGATCGCTTTCTCCTGTTACCTGCGGCGAGAGCGTATTGAGTTTAGTCTAACTGCTTTCCGCAAGCTATTTGTCTACCACGCCAAGGACGACGGCATCTCTTACTTCACAGGCCAAGGACTGAAAGTGTGCGAGACGCCGAACAAAAACCACCACTGGCTGACGTGGTTCTTCTTCATCCGCAGGGATCTGGGAGGTATCCCTCTCGCCCCCGTATCTCCTGCCGAATGCTATTATGACACCCCTAAGGTGGGGGTGCCGAGAAAGACCTCTGCGATTTCTTTGCAGGGAAGAATTTTTAAGTCCAATACCTTCGGCGAGACCTCGACTCGCTCCCCGCCGTCTTCCCCAGTGAAGGTACACTTCTTTATCCCTTCTTATCCTTGTAAATTCTTCCTCTCCGCTGACTGTCATCTTATCTAGGAGAGAGGACCGTCCCCGTCCATCCCCCCTACCAAAGTAACTGAGCTCTCGCTTTGGCGAGTATGGCGGCGGAGGCTGCGAAAGACACGCTGACACCTGCCACCAAGAAGAGGCCCGCGGGCGAGGGTACTTCTCGCCTCAGCCCCAAGAAGAAGAAAAAGTCAGTGTCCTTCAAAAAGGAAAAATCTGTAAAGGAAAGAGAAGAGCCAGCGGGGTCCCTATCCCCCATCACTCTATCGTCTCCCTCGCCTCTGCGATGACCCGTCTCGCCCTCCCGCGAGACGGACTCTTTAGAGCCAGCTGCCCGCGGCCACGTTCAGCCCTCTCAGCTCCCTCCTGGCGAGACTGTTTCATCCAGCCGCCCGACTCCCGCCTCACACCCTAATTATAAAATGGGGCCTGTGAAGGATGATGACGCCGGCGAGCCGGTTCTCATATGGGACCAAGACTCCAACCGTGTGTCGGTGTCTACCATTCTCCCTTCCTGGAAGGAACAGGACCCCCCCCACCAGTCATGCCTTCTCCTTAGGGTTTGGGTTGTATGGCGGTCTTGGCTCCGAGCCCGCAGATAACGAGGCATCGCGGGACCTCATTCTAAAAAGTGCCCACTCTCAGTTTCGCTCCCTGGAGCTCGCGCACCGAGTCTCGCGCCGCCTCGTTTTCAACAACAGGAAATGGAAGGAGGCGGAGGCCGGTCTCGCCCCGGAGCGGGAAAAGTCCCTCGGCCTGGAGAAGCGGTTGCTTGTTGCCGACAACCTCCTCGCGCAGAGCCAGGGTGGCGTGGTAAGATTCCTCACCGTTGCTTTGCTAGTCTTACTCTTGCTTCTTATAGTCCCTTACTTGATCTCCTCCTACAGGATGTCGAGACGGCCAACAGAATGCGCTCGCGTATTGAGGAGCTGGAGGGGGAGAACAAGAAGTTGAAAGCCTAAAATCTCCGCCTCCGGAGCAGCGCGACACCCCCACTGGATCAATTTCCCGTTCCTTCCCGCTATTCCATAGATGAGGTGGACGCCATCTGCCGGGACTCAAATATCAAGACGGCGGAGGTTATCCTCAAGATGATGAAGGAGCTGGGAGTGGTGCACGAGGATGCAGAGACGGTGACCGTCCGCGACCTGGTCCCCCGCTTATACGGCGAGACGGACGACAGCTCTTCCTCTGACAGCGAGTATCGTACCATCCACTGCAGTGACTTCTCTTCCCCACATTCTTTTGTCTAGTACTTGTGGTTCTGGTAGACACTTCCTTGAAAAAGGAGAGCGAGGTGTTCCTGCTTTATGGATATTTTGTTTAAAACTTTTTATATACTAATTTTCGCTTCCCTCTTTGGGCGTCTTGTGTAATAGTTAGAGGCAACTTTTTAGATGCTATTTTAATTGCCGCCTTGATCTTCTGCCATCTCGCTTAGCAGCTAGCCAAAAACATGAGACTATTTTTTGGACGTTTAATCGCTGCTTTTATCGTCTGCCATCTCGCTTAATAGCCAGCGCGAGGCAATTTTTATCGCTCTTCGTCCCTATTTTAAATACCGCCCACTGTTAGCGCTCGCCTCGCCGCAAGATTATCCCGCGCCGGAATCCCTGGAGACCAGCCGTCTCGCTCGGCAGGTTCCGCCTTCTAAGGCTTTCTTCAGCCCTGACAGCTAGATGGGAGCCTGGTCAGCGGGTCTGCTCGGGGTCTCCTCTCCAAAGCACCTCCAACCACCGAGTGAGCATACAACCCTGCCAGCTAGATGGGAACCTGGTCAGCGGGTCTGCTCGGGGTCTCCTCTCCAAAACACCTCCAACCACCGAGTGAGCCTTCAGCCCTGCCAGCTAGATGGGAGCCTGGTCAGCTAGTCTGCTCGGGGTCTCCTCTCCAAAGCGCCTCCAACCACCGAGTGAGCCTACAGCCCTGCCAGCTAGATGAGAGCCTGGTCAGTAGGTCTGCTCGCGGTCTCCTCTCCAAAACACCTCCAACCACCGAGTGAGCCTTCAGCCCTGCTAGCTAGATGGGAGCCTGTTCAGTGGGTCTGCTCGGGGTCTCCACTCCAAAGCACCTCCGACCACCGAGTGAGCCTACAGCCCTGCCAGCTAGATGAGAGCCTGGTCAGCGGGTCTGCTCGGGGTCTCCTCTCCAAAACACCTCCAACCACCGAGTGAGCCTACAGCCCTGCCATCTAGATGGGAGCCTGGTCAGCGGGTCTGCTCGGGGTCTCCTCTCCAAAACACCTCCAACCACCGAGTGAGCCTTCAGCCCTGCCAGCTAGATGGGAGCCTGGCCAGCGGGTCTGCTCGGGATCTCCTCTCCAAAGCACCTCTGACCACCGAGTGAGCCTAAAAAGGTCTCTCACGCTTTCATCACATCAAAAGAGCACATCCTAATGGTAAGCATTGTACAATAATAAAATTAAAAAAAGGAGAGGTGCAATGGACAGAGTACTACGGGTAAAATCTCTTTAAATCATCACCACTTTGGGCTCGCTCGAGGGATACCCCGTCCACATCCTGGAAGTGGTACCCTCCTGACTTTAAGACTTCTTTTACTACAAAAGGACCCTCCCAATTGGGGTTGAGCTTCCCTACGGAGGCCCCTCTACCTGCTGCATCTACCTTTTTCAGAACCAAATCTCCTTTCTCAAACTTCCTGATCCTTATATGCTTGTCGAAGTACCTTGCCATCCGGCGCTTGACCTCCTCCTGCCAGACCATCGCCAAATCCCGGAGCTCCTCCACGAGATCCAATGAGAGTCTTTGTTCTTCTTCGTTCTCCGCTCTCCATCCTTCGGCTCCTTCCCTTGCAGCTGCTACTCTCGGTGATGCGACCTCAAACTCGATAGGTATGACAGCCTCTGAGCCATGAGAGAGCTTAAACGGGGTTTCCCCCGTGGCTGTGCTTGGTGTGGTCCTTAAGGCCCATAGTACTGAAGGTAGCTGCTCCACCCAGCTTCCTCTCAAATTCTCCACCTTTTCCTTCAATAGATTGAAAATGACCTTATTAGCTGCTTCAACCTGCCCATTACTCCGTGGATGATGAACAGAGGCAAAGCGGAGATCTATTCCCAAACGGATGCAGAAATCCACGAATTCTCTACTTGCAAATTGTGGTCTGTTATCTGTCATAATGGCTAGGGGCAACCCATGCTGGCAGATGATCTCCCCCCATACGAAATTCTTGACCACCTGCGAGGTTACCTTAGCCAACGCCTTCACCTCCAACCATTTTGAAAAGTAGTCAACCATGACTAGCAGGAATTTCCTTTGGCCACTTGCTTGGGGAAAGGGGCCCACCAGATCTATCCCCCATATAGCGAATGGCCAGGGCACTGTGATGGTCCGCAACCTCTGGGCTGGAAGGAGCTAAAGGGGGGCGTACTCCTGGCATTTTTGACACCTTTTCACGAATTCATCAGCATCTCTCCTGAGGGTAGGCCAGAAGTACCCCTGTCTCAGCACCCTCCATTCTAATGTCCGGCTCCCCGAGTGACTTCCACATTCTCCCGAGTGAATCTCCTGCAGAACCTTGGGAACCTCCTCCTCTGACACACATCTGGCCAGCAAACCTGACAGGGTCTTGCGATATAAAACTCCCTCCTTCAGCAGGTAGTACGCCGATTTGTATCTGGTATGCTTCTTGTCGAATTCCGTCACGGGTAGTTATCCTGATGCCAAAAAGGTGATGAAGGGGTCCATCCACGACCTCTGTTGGCATACTTCCATGAGTTCCCCTTCCTCTATAGACGGTCTGAAGAGTTCCGTCACTGTTCCCCCTGCCCGACGGCCATGCTTGGCGAGTTGGTCCGCCTGAGTGATCTCCTCCCTCGGGACATGCTGAATTGAGAAGCTTCGGAACTGCCCTATGATGTCCTTGACCTTTCCTAGATACAACAGGAGGGTGGGCTCCCTTGCCTCGAACTCCACTTTTGTTGGGTATTGTATCCACAACGTACCTGATTTGAAGAAGCCCCTGAACAAGCTAAGGTAAATAGGCAATGTCTTTGACAAAATATTTCAAGTTGTGCTTGCAGTTTTTCCACGCTAAGTGCACACCAATGTCAGGGTGCAGTAGGTCAATATACACGGGTCTGCACGACGTAATCCCTCGTTGAGCAGATCAGTGTGTTGGCCTACGTGTACTCTCTCTATTGGAGTGCACTTACTTTCAAGTACAGGGCTGTGTTTATGCAAGAGCAGACAAGGAGCAAGGATGAGTCAAAGAGCAGCTCAGAGGCGTAAGACGAAAAATCGTCTAAGTATAAATCGACGAGAATCACCAAGTGATTCTCGCCGATTCGGCGAGAATCACTAGTGATTCTCGACGACTCCTTCTGGCTACCTCAAAGCGGTGCCAAGTAAGATTCGGCGAAAATCACTAGTGATTCTCGCCGAACCCATCGTTGAGCAGATCATGACCAAGTAATATTCGTCGAGAATCAACAAGTGATTTTCGCCGAGAATCAACAAGTGATTCGGCGAGAATCACTAGTGATTCTCGACGAATCGTCGAGA
The DNA here is from genome assembly GCA_039583875.1 of Platanthera guangdongensis. NCBI lineage: Eukaryota > Viridiplantae > Streptophyta > Magnoliopsida > Asparagales > Orchidaceae > Platanthera > Platanthera guangdongensis. The sequence continues at coordinate 102,046,367 of CM077151.1, forward strand.
ATCACTAACTGATTCTCGCCGATTCATCGAGAATCACCTTCGATTCTCGCCGATTTTGACTTGGGCAATTTCCTGGAAACTGCTGGACCGGATTCTGCCGCTGACACTATTTTGAACCAGATTTTGGGATTCTTCTTGTGGGACCCACAACGGTCATCTTGAAGTTGTCTAAAGTATAAATACATGGTATTTTTGAACAGTAGATACATATACAGAGAAAGAAGCCGAGCGACGATCTTGACCTAAAATCGCGAATCTGCTCCGCCGCCGCCGTCGCCGCGCAAGCAAGTCGTTCGCCGACCTTGATCGAGATTTCTTCCTGATCTTCCGGCGACAGAAGCTTAGCCAAGCTTAGAGTCTCATGCGTCTATCCAGAGATCCCTTGTCTCTCGATTTGTTCATCGGGAAAAACTTCCCCGTCCGAATCGATCGAGACGACTGATCCTAGAGTGACCATTGGTAGACCTAGCTTGCTTCGCTATGAAGTTTGGATCTCCAGAGTACAGCAGCCGCACATCGTCATCGCCGCCGATCCCATGAACCTAGCCGCCGCCCATCTTGCCGCCGCCGGTTCCGGGGAGATCCTCTCCAAGAGAGATCTAGGGTTGTGGACTCTTTGTGGACTTCAAGAACACGTCGTCAACAAAGAGGGACACCTTAGTCTCCAAACGTAGTTTGTATCTTTTGTACATTCTAGTTTTACTTTTGTTGTAAAGGAACGTAGGTTCCTAGTTGTAATGGTTGGGTGCAACCCGTGTTGTGGGAGTGTTGACTCCTACGTGTGGAAGAGTTCCTTTCGATAGTGCAAGGATTGGATTTCAATCCTGTTGGTGAAGAGACCGAGTCGTCCCTTGTTGGGAGATAGGTCGAAGGGGGAAAGTGGATGTACCCAAATCGGGGAACCACTATAAATAGCTTGTGTATTCTGTATGTTGTGCTGTTTATTTTTATTGTGCAGGTACAATCTTAAATTCCGCAAAAACGCTGCACGTCACCTATTCCCCCCCCCCATAGGTGAAGATAGTTGACACTAGGTGGACTTTCAAGTGGTATCAAAGCCAGGTTACTCATCAAAAAGGTTAACACCTTGAGTTGAATCCTGCCGCTAGTGTCAAGAAGGAGGCAAACATCTACTATGGACGGGCTCAAGTTCACAGGCAAGATCCCAGTGTGCACCAGGCTCAACTTTCCTATCTGGAAGGAAAGGATCAGGTTCTACATGGAAGCAGTTGATCCTCGACTCTTCATGATCGTGGAGGAGGGACCTTATGTCCCCACTAAGGCCTCCACCATTAATCCTACCAAGAAGGTGCCGAAGACACTTTCTGAAATGGACAAGGACGAGATGGTGCTAGTGGGACTTGACAAGAAGGTGCAGAACATTCTGGTCAGCGCAGTTGATGACTCAATGATGCAGAACTTCTGCAATTGCAGGACAGCACAGGAGATCTGGCATTGCCTAATCATCCTAATGGAGGGCACTGATAAAGTGAGGGATGATCGGAGATCCCTCCTGAACCAGAAATATGAGGCCTTCAGACAAGGGCCTAAGGAAGAGATCGGAGTCACCTACGAGAACTTCCTCAAGATTGTCAACACCCTCAAAGGATACGGAAGAGTGTTCACTAATGGTGAACTCAATGATAAATTCCTTAGGTCCCTTACTAAGGAATGGGACACAAAGATCTGCGCCATCCGAGATTTTCGCAGACTAGCTGAAACAGACCCGCAAATTCTGTTTGGGAAGCTGATGTCCTATGAGCTTCAACTGAACACCAGGAAAGCAGAAGAAGAAGTAGAGAAGGCTGCAGCCAAAGAAAAGACTGTGGCTCTAAAAGCCAGTCACTCCAGAAAAGGCAAGGGTGCGGTTTCATACCATGCCAGGAAAAAGGATGAGGAGGAGGACTCCGAGCCATGCTCCTCCAGCTCAGAGCTGTCGGAGGAGGATTTCTCCCTCATCACCCGAGAATTCAAGAAGTTCCTCAAGATGAGGAATCAAAGAAAGAAAGACGGCTCCTCCTCCAAGCATCAGAAGAAAAATTATTCTTCTGACAGGTATGCTTCTAAACCGAACAAACATCGCTCCTCTGATATTATTTTTTTTGTATGCAATAATCCAGGACACGTCGTGGCAGACTGCTACCAAGGCAAGAGAGAAAATGGGAAAGAAGAGGAGCACAAATCTTTGAGAGATAAGAAGAAAGAGCGGAGCTACATCGCCAAAAGGCCAAAGACACTGAGTGAGTCTGATTCCTCAGACTCCAGTGATGATGAGGAAGCCTACTTCGGGCTGGTGGGTCGCTCCGACTCAGAAGGAGAATGCCCCCCATTTACTGGGAAGGTAAAAGCTCACACCCCTCTCTCCGACTTCGACTCTGATCCTGAGTCTCAGGATGCTGAACCTGAGGATAGCCCTTCGGCCCGTGAAGCGGAGCTCCTCGAGAAGTATGAGCTTCTGCTCAACACTTTCGAGGAATGCCGAAAGAGATTGAAGGCTGAGAAAAAGGAAGTGAAATTCCTTAAGGGTGAGTGTGTATCCCTAAGGGATGAGGTCACTAGTTTGATTTCTCTCCAACAGGAGCACCTTGACCTGACTTCAAAGCACTCAGAGTCTCTTAAACTCCTTGATCTTAAGCAGGAGGAAGTCGACAAGTTGGAATAACAACTTGCGGCAGAAAGGAAGATCGTCAAGAGCTTCTCTATGCCAAAAACTGTTCTTCCAGTAGTTGATACGTTCTCTGCTCAGGCCAAAGGAGCTGTCCTGGGGCATGTAGGGGTATCTGGTTCCTCATCCAGGAGAAACAGGAACCATAGGAAGAATAAGGCTGCCAAGAAGGCCTCTGCTGACGAAAAGGGAAAGGCTCCGCTCAGTCCTGTTGCGTTCAGAAAGCCTAGCTTTCCTTGCAACCAACATGACTTTGAATCAACCTTTGGTCATCATTTTCGGCCCTCGGTTGCAAAGCCAAAGAGCCGATATGATGGTTGGACCTTTCCCCGGAACTTCGGTGAGAGTGCCCTCAAGGCACCTTATGAGGAAATCCACATGGGAAATTATGGTCAATTCTCTAGCGGCCATAATGGAAAGCAGGCACCAAAAGCCAAGCCTGTTATACAGAAGGTGAAGAAGTCTTGTGACTGCAATCACTGTGAGGCCCCACCTCCAGATCCAAAGCCCCAGCTGTACCCACCGTTCCCAGGGTAAGGCAGGAGCCTAGGAAGAGGTACAACAGATTCGACTGTTGGTGCTGTGGCAAAGTCGGTCACTTTGCCATGGATTGTTGGTTTAATCCAAGGTATTACGAGACTCCCTATGTTAGCAATGCAAGGCCGGCCACTCGTAGGGTTAACCAACCGAGGGGGAGTATGCTAACCAGGAATCTAAGACCCAAGTTCGATTGGGTTCCTAAGGGAAATTAATTTTGTTTTGCAGGAATGTCCAAAGGCCACCAAAACGTCGATCTGGTATTTGGACAGTGGATGCTCCCGGCATATGACTGGGATAAGAAGCCTGCTGCGTGATTACACTCCAGTCGAGAATGGACCCAAAGTCATCTTTGGAGGGTCAGATGGAGGAGTCACCAGAGGTTATGGTATGATTTCTAACGGTATAATCTCTATCACCGACGTGGCTTATGTTGAAGGGTTAAACCATAACCTAATCAGTGTAAGTCAGTTATGTGATAAAGGTTATGACGTTAAGTTCTGCAAGGATAAATGTCTGATAATTTCACGTACCTCTTCTGAGACGGTATTATCAGGCATTAGGAGCAGAAATATCTTCTGCTTAGATTTTCTCAGTTTAGATTCATCTACCCCCGTATGCCTTGTGGCAACAGGCAGTGCATCTCTTTGTGAACAATGGCACAAGAGATTGGCACATATTAATTTCAAGACAATTAGTATGCTGTTTTCTAAGAACTTAGTAAGGGATGCTCCCAGTATCAAGTGCATCAAAGATAGCCCCTGTCCTGCATACCAGATGGGCAAACAGACTCGGGCTACCTTTAAGAGCATTGCAGACAAAGACTCTTCCCGATGTCTTTACCTTTTACATATGGACTTGTTTGGTCCAATGCAAGTTCATAGCTTGGGAGGCAAGTCCTATACGCTAGTGATAGTTGATGATCATTCTCGGTTTACATGGGTGTTCCTTTTAAAACGAAAGTCAGATACGTTTGACATCTTCACTAGCTTTGTCAAGCAGGTTCAGAACGAATTTAACTGCTCAGTGATCAAAATCAGAAGTGACCATGGAACAGGATTCGAATCTGGTGCTATGATAGAGTTTTGTGAAGAACAAGGTATCTTTCATGAGTTTTCCTCCCCGCGCACTCCTCAGCAAAATGGAGTTGCGGAGAGGAGAAATAGTACTCTCATTGAAGCCTGCACGACAATGTTGAAAGACGCTTCTCTCCCAGAATACTTCTGGGAAGAGGTCGTCAATACAGCTTGTCATGTACAAAACCGAGCATTGATCAACAAGCATCATCGTAAGACGCCTTACGAGCTACTGAAAGGCAGGAAACCAACCATGTCCTACTTGAGAATCTTTGGTTGCAGATGCTATGTACTGAATAATGGGAAGTACCCGCGTACTAAATTTGGTGAAAAATGCTTCGAAGGCATATTCATGGGCTATAGTTCCCACAGTCGGGCATATAGGGTCTTCAACAAGAAAACCCTAGTGGTAGAAGAATCAATTAATGTTGTATTTGATGAAGGAAGTTTGCTTAACAGCAATTCTTTCAGTGGTATTCTTGAAGATGCAGGTGCACGACTTGAACAGCTGGATCTCGATGAGACCGCTAAAGATGAAACTCCTAAGTACGTCAAAGTTTCCACCTCCACGTCATCTGGGAACGTTGAAGATCAAAATGGAACAAATCTCTTAGAAGAAGGAGAAGCCCAAGAAGTAGTCTAAGCTCCAGACGCCAGACTTCTAGAGCTCCGACACGTGAGGGATCATCCTAGAGATCAGATCATCGGAGATCCTCGTGTCGGTGTCAGAACTCGAAGTGGTACTATTAACGAAGTTTTGCATCTTAGCTTCCTGTCACAGGTTGAGCCAAAGAAGTTCGACGAGGCGAACAAAGACGCGTCATGGATTTTGGCCATGCAAGATGAACTACATCAATTCGAACGATGCAACGTTTGGATGCTGGTTCCCAGACCACACAAGCAGAATGTGATTGGCACCAAGTGGATCTTCAGAAACAAACTGGATGAACACGGTGTCATCATAAAGAACAAGGCCAGGCTGGTGGCTCAAGGTTACAGACAGGAGGAGGGGATTGACTTCGACCAGACCTTTGCACCGGTAGCAAGGCTCGAGGCAATCAGATTGTTCCTGGCGTATGCTTCGCACAAAGGATTCACAGTCTATCAAATGGATGTGAAATCAACATTCTTGAACGGAGACCTGAAAGAGGAAGTATACGTCGCTCAACCCCCAGTTTTTGTCAATCCTACTTATCCCAATCATGTTTATTTTCTCAATAAAGCTCTATATGGTTTAAAACAAGCTCCACGAGCTTGGTATGAGACTTTATCTAGTTTTCTTCTTGAGAACAAGTTCTCTAGAGGTAAAATAGATAAAACATTGTTTCTCAGGGAAGTCAAAGGCAAGATCTTGCTGGTGCAAATCTATGTCGATGACATTATATTCGGCTCAACGGACAACAATCTTTGCAAAAAGTTTTCTAAACTTATACAAGGAAAGTTTGAAATGAGCAGTATGGAAGAGCTCAAGTATTTCTTGGGACTTCAAGTGAAACAGTCTGAGGATGGAATCTTCATCTCTCAGACGAAGTTCACAAATGAACTCCTTAAGAAATTCGGTATGGAGAATGCAACCTCTATGAGGACTCCAATGGGATCCACTATGTCTCTGGATAAGGATGAGAAAGGGAAACCTTTCGATGAAACCAAATACAGAAGCATCATTGGATCCCTGCTCTACCTAACTGCCAGTAGACCGGATATCATGTTCTCCACATGTGTCTGTGCCAGATATCAGGTGAACACTAAGGAATCTCACTATGTCGCTGCAAAGTGAATTCTAAGATACCTTAAAGGTACTCCCAATCTTGGCTTGTGGTACCCGAGAAACAATGATGTCAAGCTAATAGGTTTTTCAGATGCTGATTTTGCAGGGAGTAGGGATGACAGGAAAAGCACCTTCTGGACGTGTCAATTCCTCGGACGAAGGCTTATTTCATGGAATAGCAAGAAACAGAATTGTGTTGCAACCTCCACAGCGGAGTCTGAGTACATCTCGGCAGGCAGCTGTTGCGCACAACTCATATGGATCAGAAACCAGTTAGCCGACTACGACCTTCAGTTCAAGGAAATTCCAATGTACTGCGACTCCTCCAGTACAATTACAATTGCCAACAATCTGGTATCGCATAGCAGAACGAAGCATATTGAAGTGCGCTACCACTTCATTCGGGAGCACGTGGAGAACAAGGACATCTCTCTCTGTTATGTCCCCACGGACAAGCAGATTGCAGATATATTCACAAAGCCCTTAGACAAAGCCAAGTTCAGTCTTTTCAAAACTGAATTGGGAATGCTAAACTATGAGGAATGAAGACTACAGAAGCTCCAGGCTCGTGCAAGAACTGAGGGGGAGAAAGGAACTCAAGTGTAAGCACAGGTGCAAGAACTGAGGGGGAGCAAGGAGTCAAATACTTCAGACCCAGATTTGCAGAAGCCGAAAAGGGGGAGATTACCCTCTCGGCTAAGGCTAAGGTGGCTCCCAGTTTGCTCTCAAGAAATTGGTATCGGTAATGAATATCTCTCTCAACTTATTTCAAGGTTATGATTTTCATTCCCATACGCTTTATTCACCTTAGCTTGTAGGGTTTAGGCTTCTTCAAATAGGGGGAGATTGTTGGGTATTGTATCCACAACGTACCTGATTTGAAGAAGCCCCTGAACAAGCTAAGGTAAATAAGCAATGTCTTTGACAAAATATTTCAAGTTGTGCTTGCAGTTTTTCCACGCTAAGTGCACACCAATGTCAGGGTGCATTAGGTCAATATACACGGGTCTGCATGACGTAATCCCTCGTTGAGCAGATCAGTGTGTTGGCCTACGTGTACTCTCTCTATTGGAGTGCACTTACTTTTAAGTACATGGCTGTGTTTATGCAAGAGCAGACAAGGAGCAATTATGAGTCAAAGAGCAGCTCAGAGGCGTAAGACGAAAAATCGTCTAAGTATAAATCGACGAAAATCACCAAGTGATTCTCGCCGAATCGGCGAGAATCACCAAGTGATTCTCGCCGAATCGTCGAGAATCATTAGTGATTCTTGACGACTCCTTCTGGCTACCTCAAAGCGGTGCCAAGTAAGATTCGGCAAAAATCACTAGTGATTCTCGCCGAACCCATCGTTGAGCAGATCACGGCCAAGTAATATTCGTCGAGAATCAACAAGTGATTTTCGCCGAGAATCAACAAGTGATACGGCGAGAATCACTAGTGATTCTCGCCGATTTTGACTTGGGCAATTTCCTGGAAACCGCTGGACCGGATTCTGCCGCTGACACTATTTTGAACCGGATTTTGGGATTCTTCTTGTGGGACCCACAACGGTCATCTTGAAGTTGTCTAAAGTATAAATACAGGGTATTTTTGAACAGTAGATACATATACAGAGAAAGAATCCGAGCGACGATCTTGACCTAAAATCATGAATCTGCTCCGCCGCCGCCGTCGCCGCGCAAGCAAGTCGTTCGCCGACCTTGATCGAGATTTCTTCCTGATCTTCCGGCGACAGAAGCTTAGCCAAGCTTAGAGTCTCACGCGTCTATCCAGAGATCCCTTGTCTCTCGATTTGTTGATCGGGAAAAACTTCCCCGTCCGAATCGATCGAGACGACTGATCCTAGAGTGACCGTTGGTAGACCTAGCTTGCTTCGCTACGAAGTTTGGATCTCCAGAGTACAGCAGTCGCACATCGTCATCGCCGCCGATCCCGTGAACCTAGCCGCCGCCCATCTTGCCGCCGCCGGTTCCGGGGAGATCCTCTCCAAGAGAGATCTAGGGTTGTGGACTCTTTGTGGACTTCAAGAACACGTCGTCAACAAAGAGGGACACCTTAGTCTCCAAACGTAGTTTGTATCTTTTGTACATTCTAGTTTTACTTTTGTTATAAAGGAACGTATGTTCCTAGTTGTAAGGGTTGGGTGCAACCTGTGTTGTGGGAGTGTTGACTCCTACGTGTGGAAGGGTTCCTTCCGATAGTGCAAGGATTGGATTTCAATCCTGTTGGTGAAGAGACCGAGTCGTCCCTTGTTGGTAGATAGGTCGAAGGGGGAAAGTGGATGTACCCAAATCGGGGAACCACTATAAATAGCTTGTGTATTCTGTGTGCTGTGCTGTTTATTTTTATTGTGCAGGTACAATCTTAAATTCCGCAAAAACGCTGCACATCACCTATTCCCCCCCCCCATAGGTGAAGATAGTTGACACTAGCTGGACTTTCACCTTTGATCTGGCCTGCCACCACCATGGAGTCTGTCGAGGCCTCAATGTCTTGTATGCCCAGTTCCCGGGCTAACCTGAGTCCCGCAATGACTGCCTCATATTCCGCTTGGTTGTTGGTGATTGCGAAATGAATCTTCAAGGCCTGCTCAATCTGGGTCCCCTCCAGGCTGATCAAGACCATCCCTCCCCCCAAAGGAATTTCTTCCCGACGCTCCATCCACTAACATCTTCCAGGTTGCCCGAGGGGGCGCCTTTGTCTCCTGGACCTCATCTACATTGTCCACCAGGAAATCGACCACCGCCTGTGCCTTTATGGCGAGCCGAGGAACGAAGACGAGGTCGAATTCACTGAGCTTTATTGACCATTTTGCTAGCCTCCCAGAATGCTCCACCGCCTCCAAGATGCGACAGAGGGGGTGATCTGTTACCACTTGTATGGAGTGGGCCTGAAAATACGGCCTGAGCTTTCAGGTCGAGATGATGAGGGCAAATGCTAACTTCTCAAGAATGGGGTACCCAAGCTCCGCTTTCTTCAGGACCCTGCTCACGTAATAGTTCGGAAATTGTTTCCTCCATTCTTCTCGCACAAGAACCGAGCTCACCGCCACAGTCCCTACCCCCAAATATAAAAACAAAATCTCTGCTTCCCTTGGTCCGTGGAGTAAGGGTGTCTGGGTAAGCTGTTGTTTTATGGCCTGGAAATCCGTCTCACATTCCGAGGTCCACTCGAATCTCTTGCCTCCTCGCAGCGTTCGGAAGAAGGGCGAGCACCTCTCCCCGGCTCGAGAGAGGAACCTGCTTAACCCGGCCAACTTGCCTGTAAGATGCTAGACTTCCTTAGCATTACTAGGGGACTCCAATTCTAGGATTGCTCTCACTTTTTCGGGGTTGGGCTCCACTCCAGATGGAGTGAGAAGATGTCCCAGGAACCTTCCCTTGCTGGCAACAAAAACACATTTCAAGGGGTTGAGTCTCATTTTATACTCCCTTAGGGTTTCAAAGGTCTCCTCCAGATCTAGGATATGAGCTTCGAGATCCTTGCTTTTGATCATCAAGTCATCCACGGACACATCGAGGTTCCTCCCTCTCTGTTCTCGGAAGATCCGATCCATCATTCTTTGATAGGATGCTCCCGCATTTTTCAAACCGAAAGGCATCATATTAAAAAAGAAGCATTCATCCTCCATGACGAAGGTGATGTCCTTAACGTCTGGGGGATGCATGCGTATTTGATGATATCCAGAAAATGCATCCAAGAAACTCATAAAGGGGAAACCGACGGCTGAGTCAACCAGCGCGTCGATTCGGGGCAGCGGGTAACAATCCTTGGGGCATGCTTTATTTAAAAGAGAAAAATACACACACATTCTCCACCTACCCTCCCCTTTTTTGACCATTACAACATTACTCACCCACCCCGGATACTTACAGGCGGACACAAACCCCGCCTTAAGTAATTTTTCCACTTCCTCTCTAATAGGTCCGGCCATCTTGGAGGCGATGGCCCTCTTCTTCTGTTGTATGGGGCGAGTGTTGGGATCGAGATTCATGCGGTGACAGGCGACGTCTGCATCGACCCCTGTGATTGTCTCTTAGATATCTGCATGGAGAAAATAACCAAACTAACAATTCATCAAGGCAAGTATACCTATCGAAATGCAGCTAGGGGACACAAGTGTCGTATTGAAATCCGGGAACAGTTGATTAAGCTTACTCACACGAAATCTATTATTTTATCGACGGAAAAATTAAGTTTTTTTAGAAGAAAGCTAAACGTGCTAAAGGAAGAGAACTACTTGCAATGAAAGAGAGTTACTTGCATGAAAAGTTAAAGAGAGCTAAAAGAGCGATTAACTTAGGCTTAGTAACGATGAAGGGGAAAATGCACTCGATCAGAAATCACCTCGGCAAGAGTGGTTAGAAAAATACGATAAATAAACCTGAGCTAATTAGGATAAAGGTCCTTGACCGTGGAGGTTCCATGAATATTGACACGCTTCTCTCGAAGGCCGTGCCTAACTGAGTTTTGGAAGGTCCGACTGACTTTCGCCTAAATCGGAGGCCTAAAACTCGCTTTACGCGGTGAACCCCTCTAATGGATTTTACTCCAATCCGGGAGATTTGAACGTCTGCCTCTCTCGAGGGGTGCGAACAACTCCCTTTACTCTTGAGTGCTCATTTCAAACTTTCGGCCTCTCGGCTAGCCCAGAATGAAAGCAAAGGTGGAGAGTATATATCGATGATATACCTCCAACACGTGATAAATCAAGAGTAATTCAAAGCTAAACCCTAAACAGAAAAGGTAAGATTCAAAGCATCATAACCTAATCACTCGAACCTCGGATCATTAAGATCGAGTACTTGCAGGATTAGTTAATCAAGGTGAGGTGGAAGAGGGGGGGATGAGTAGAAGAACATAGTGAAAACAGAGCAGAAACGAAAGAGAAAACAACACTTTTATTAATGGAAATAGAGATCTTACAGCTTGAAAACTAGAGATTACAAGTGCATGGAAAGGTAAACTACGCTATCATTAACATTATACTACATAACGAAGCTAGGAACTAATACAGGGAAAGCATAAAGCTAGAGCTACGAACTAAAAATGAAAAGACATGCTTAAAAAGTTCAGAAATATAAAGGACAGAACCTCCCTTCTCAAAGAAAAAGGTGTCCCTGAACCCTTAGAGTTGGGCTCTATTTATAGAATTTTTCGGGTCGGGTCACGCCCCCCTGTCACGCCCTGGTCGGGCGTGACCCTGGGGCATGACACATTCGACGCGACTTTTTCGGGCAGGAATTGAATTCTGACGAAGTAGTTGAGGTACACGCCCACAAGTCACGCCCTGGTAGGGCATGTACCTGGGGCGTGTTCTTTGCGGTGTGACTTTGTTTAGCTGAAATTGAATGCTGGAGGTGACGGGCGGAATTGCTGAAGTACACGCCCATATGTCACGCCCGGGTCAGGCGTGACCCTGGGGCGTGACACTTTCGGTGTGACGGTGGAGTGGGAAAAACGAGCGCGCTGCGGCGATTCCTCGGAACCTGGGGACACGCCTCTAGTACACGCCCGTGTCGGGTGTGACACGGGCGTGACCGAGGGCGTGTACACTAAGTTTCCACGGAATGCAGTTTCAGACCAATTGCTTCATTCCTCTGGGTTACACACCCTAGGTACACGCCCGGGTAGGGCGTGACCTTGGGGCGTGTCACAGCAAAATTCGGCTGAAAGCCGTGAAAACCTGCAAAAAGTAGAAAAAATGCATTAGCGACAAAAATATATACAAAGGGGAATCAAAACAAGTACTTTACAAGATATGATTTGCTTTAAAACCCCGAAAATATCCTAATAAAATTGACTGCAAACCGTATTATCAAATTCCCCCAAGCTTAAGTTTTGCTTGTCCCCAAGCAAAGATATAAAGACTAGCTAATCATAAGAGTGACTAATTCAAAAAATTTTAATCATACTTACACAAGTACTATGCGAAATTCTAGGTAGGAAGAATGTAAAACGTAAATCTAAAACAATTATTTTGGTATGATTTAACTTTTATAAACTTTACTTAATAAAAATAAATCATCCAGAATTTTGACGAAATTCTTTAAATAGATTTAAGCAAGGCAATGAAAATGAAAAGAACGTATTGAGTTATTACTAGATCCAAGCAACGCATTATAATTATATCAATTAAATAACAAAAATCTAAGGTTAAATCCAAAACTAAAACTGATTTACTTTTCTTCTTTTCTTAGTTGTTAAATAAAATTAAAAAAAGGCGTGAATCAAAAGGACTTAATAGGACCGAAACGTTTGGTTTAGGAATATGAATAGGAGTGGAATTCAAATATAAACACGGAGGCTTAAAAATCACACTAAACCAAAACAACGAGTTTCAAAAAAAATAAATTTATTTTAAACAAAATATGTATAAATAAATTTATTTTTTTTCTCTTTATGATTATTTATCTCTTTTTTTATTATTATTATTATTATTTTCATTCATTTTTTTCTCTTCTTTTTTTTTCAATTTATTGCTTTTGAGTACACTTTTTTCAACAATTTCTCCAAAGATAACACAACATTTTCCTAAAAAAAAATAAGCGTGATTAGATAGGTAGGAATTTGGGCTTTGGTGAAAATGAAATGCTGTGTGGAGTTATCAAATGAATTTGGAAAAAAGGCTCAAAAGCGGCTAACTAGTGGTAAAACAGTTTAGGTTGGCAGGAAAGCTCAAACGTAAACAAAAATGGCCTAAATCATTTTCACGCTTTTTTTTTAAATTTATTTAAAACATAGAGTCGATAAATTTCAAAAAGCAAGTTCGAGATAATAAAAGAAGATTGATGAAATTATCTTGAAAATAAAAATAATATGTGACTTGGATCGTTCATATCTACTACGTTATTCAAAATTTGTTCTTACAAAAATTATCTAAAGACGAAAAAGAAAATAGTGGATGATAAATTTTTAGAGAAAGTAAAGAAAATAAAGAACGGAAAACCATAATAGAAATGCACGTTTTAGAGAAATATTTTACCTTAACATGCTACCGTGAATTAGAAACACATCATGACCAACATTTTACTTGTGAAATATGATTAAAAAGAATGATTAGAAAAATTATAATTAACTACGTTGTTTATAAAGAAGTTTGAGAAAAACAAAACATAAACATGGGGTACTTATTGAAATACCAAAATGCAGCTATATAATTTTTTTTTTGAATTGTTTTTTTTTTGATTTATTTGGATATTTACAAAAAAAAAACAAAAAGAAGGAGGAAGTCTTCCCCCAAGCTTAAAATCTACATTGTCCTCAATGGAGAAGGAGGTTGGAGAACGAGAGAAAATTAAAGTACAGAAAGGAAAGACAGAATTGAAAAACAGGTACTTCCCTGGTTTTATTTTGCAGGGCAAGCTGAGTGATGCCGCTCCTCCATGCCTGTGCTGTGGATCTTCAGGAAACATCGGCTGGTGGACTTTGTCATGGAAGTAGAACCGTTGGAGCAGGCGATCGCAGAAGGTGCAGCTTGCCGAAGACATTCAGGGCAAAAAGTGTAAAAGAAAGAAAACAGAAAAAGATAACTTGGGTTGCCTCCCAAGAGCACCCTTTGTTTAAAGCGTCGTTTGAGCTCGACGCATCAAAATAAGAGTGTCCCAAATATTGTTTAAAAATAAAGTTCGAATAAAGTTCAAAGTTGATGAGAAAAATAAAGTTCAGATTAATCAAATGTCAGGACCGGAAAGATAGAGTTAACAGGGTTGAGACTGACATCATCACAGAAATACAGTTTAAGACGCTGACCATTCACTTTGAAAGTACCCTTATCAGGGTTGGAAATTAAAACAGTACCATAAGAAAAGACTTCTAAAACAGTAAAAGGCCCTGACCAACGTGATTTTAATTTACCCGGGAATAAACGTAAACGTGAATTATAAAGAAGAACTTGGTCGCCCGGCTTAAAGATTTTTTGGGTGCCTAAGATGTCGATCGTGCAAACGTTTTGTCCGCTCTTTATAAAGTCTGTTATTTTAATATGCGCAAGAGCGCCACTCGTCGAGTTCGTTAAGTTGAAATTTTCTAAAATCGCCGACAGAGTGGGGATCGAAGTTTAAAAATCGTAAGGCACAAAAGGCGCGGTGTTCTAACTCTACGGGTAAATGACACGATTTTCCATAAACCAACCGATATGGCGTACATCCGAGGGCGGTTTTGTTCGCTGTTCGGTAGGCCCATAGAGCATCGTCTAATTTGGCTGACCAATCTTTTCTAGATGTTGAAACAGACTTTTCTAAAATTCTTTTTATTTCTCTATTCACTACTTCGACTTGTCCGTTAGTTTGGGGGTGATAGGCAGTGGAAAGCTTATGAGTAACGCCATATTTAGTTAGGATTTTTGAAAATTGCGCGTTACAGAAATGGGAACCCCTATCACTAATGATAGTGCGCGGCGTACCGAATCGAGAAAATAATTTTTTTAGGAAATTAACTATGACTCGGGCGTCATTCGTAGGAAGAGCTTGGGCTTCGGCCCAACGCGAAACATAATCAACGGCAACTAAAATGTACTTATTCCCGAAGCTAGAAGGAAAAGGGCCGACAAAATCAATCCCCCAGAGGTCGAAAACTTTGCACTCTAGGAAATAATTTTGTGGCATTTCATTTTTATTCGAAATATTCCCCGACCGTTGGCAACTATCACACCTACTCACAAAGGCATGCACGTCTTTAAACAGGGTGGGCCAGTAAAAACCCGCGTTTAACACTTTGTGAGCGGTGCGAGCAGCTTGATAGTGCCCACCTGTCGGTCCTTCATGCAAATGTTTAATAATATCTAATCCTTCATCAAAGGAAACACACCTCCTGATCACTTGGTCTGCACAGAATTTAAAAGGATGCGGGTCCTCCCAAAAGTAGTTCTTCAACTCAGAAAAGAATTTCTTCTATTGCTGAGACGAGAACTCTTTTGGGAGCACACGAGCCACTAGATAGTTGGCGATGCGGGCAAACCAAGGAGAAGTAGTTGTGTTAATTATGAACAGCTTCTCATCAGGGAAATAGTAATGAAAAGAATTTTCGTCTAATTGCTCTATAAACGGGTTGTCTAGGCGCGAAAGGTGGTCGGCGGCCAAGTTCTCGGCACCTCGCTTATCACGGATCTCTAAGTCAAACTCCTGGAGGAGTAAGACCCAGCGAATCAAGCGAGGCTTGGCATCCGTTTTAGAGAGAAGATATTTGAGGGCCGGGTGGTCCGTAAAAACAATAATTTTCGAAAGAGTAATATAAGGGAGAAATTTGTCAAATGCGAATACTACAGCTAAGAGCTCTTTCTCGGTTGTGGTGTAATTTTCCTGTGCAGATGTGAGTGTTTTACTAGCGTAATAAATGGGGTGGAAGTTTTTGGAAATACGTTGACCTAGTACGGCTCCCACCGCATAACTACTCGCATCACACATTATCTCAAATGGAAGATCCCACACCGGAGCTATCATGATTGGGGCATTAACTAATTTTTCTTTTATTAAATTGAAGGCAGCTAGACAGAGGTCATCAAAGATGAATGGGGCGTCTTTTTCTAAGAGATGGGTAAGGGGCTTGGTGATTTTGGAAAAGTCCTTTATGAAGCGGCGGTAGAAACCCGCATGACCCAGGAAACTTCTTATAGCTTTTATGTTCGTAGGTGGCGGCAGCTTCTCGATAACTTCTATTTTCGCAACGTCTACTTCAATACCCCTTTCAGAAATTTTATGTCCCCAAACTAACCCTTCCCTCACCATAAAATGACATTTTTCCTAATTTAGGGCGAGGTTAGTTTCTTCGCATCGCTCTAAGACTTTTTCAAGGTTCTCTAAGCAACTATTGAAGGAATTCCCGAACACGGAGAAATCATCCATGAAAACTTCCATAATGCTTTCTACGTACTTGTCAAAGATGGCGAGCATACATCGTTGGAATGTAGCTGGCGCATTGCACAATCCAAACGGCATTCTTCGGTAGGCGAAGATGCCGAAGGGACAAGTAAACGTAGTTTTCTCCTGGTCCTCGGGGGAGATGTGGATTTGAAGATACCCCGAGAGGCCATCGAGAAAACAATAAAAGCTATGTCCGGAAAGTCGTTCTAAAATTTGATCAATGAACGGCACGGGGAAGTGATCCTTGCGGGTGGCGTCATTCAACTTACGGTGATCTATACACATTCGCCATCCGGTCACCGTCCGAGTCGGGATTAATACATTATTTTCATTACTTACGACCGTTATCCCTCCCTTCTTTGGTACTACCTGTACTGGGCTAACCCACTTACTGTCGGATATAGGATAGATAATTCCTGCGTCTAACAATTTCATAACCTCGCCCTTAACCACGCCTTTCATGTTTGGGTTTATACGGCGCTGAGGTTGTATAGAGTTGCGTGAATTATCTTCCATTAAGATTTTATGAGTGCAGAAAGATGGGCTTATGCCCTTAATATCAGATATCTGCCAAGCAATAGCTTGGCGATGCTTTTGTAAAATTGAAAGAAGTTTATCCTTTTGTGCATCCGTGAGGTAGGTCGAAACTATGACAGGCAGCTTGGAGTCCTTTTCTAAGAAAGCGTATTGAAGGTGCTCTAGTAGTTCTTTCAGTTCCAAGGTAGGGGGGTCATCATACGAGGTTTTGGAAATTTGTTCTTTTTCAAAAACTATGTCCTCGTACACGTTTTTATATGTAAAATTAAAAGGGGTGTTGCTAGCGGCCATGGCGGCTTCGTGCAGCGATTCAATTGGAAAAGTAGAAGAGGAACAGAAATCAAAAAATTCTTTTTCAAAATCAGAGGGGCGGGTGGAGGATTCTTCACTTAGGTGTAGAGATTCAGTTGGAAGAGGAGGAGAGAAACAAAAATTGGAAAATTCTTTTTCAAAATCAGAGGTGGGAGAGAAGGATTCTTCACTTATGGTATCCATGAAAAAACAGGAGTCATCATTAGCTAGTGTGTTCTTCATCGAGGGGGTGATAGAGAAAGTTAACTCATCATCGCCCACTCGAAGGAAGAGCTTACCATTGCTTACAACAATGATAGCTCGGGAGGTGGCAAGGAAGGGTCGGCCAAGGATCAGGGGAACCTCGACGTCTTCTTCGATGTCTAAAATGACAAAGTCCACTAGGAAGATGAACTTGTCAACTTTGACTAGGACGTCCTCCACTATTCCTAACGGGTATTTGACTGATCTGTCAGCGAGCTGGATACTCATGCGTGTGGGGTTGAGACTACCAATTCCTATGTTGGAACACCCTATTACTAATTTGGGTCAGGATCACTATGTCTCTAGGAACCTTTGCTTGACCTCCTGTATAGCTTAAAAGGTCAATTAGAATTGAGTCTAAGGGTTAGAAGTCTAGGTTTGGAAGCTGCCCTGAAGACCAAGTTTTTCTGTCTGGAGACTAAGTCTGATCGTCGAGCTCAGCACGACGATTCGTCGAACTCCGGTCGACGATCGTCTAGCTCAACTTCGACAGATCGTCGAACTCCATTCGACGATCGCTGAGCTAAACTTCATAATATCATCGAACTCCATTCGACGATCGGTGAGCTCAGGTCGACGATTTTGACTCTGCATTAGATCTTTATCTCTGAGCTCAGTTCGACGATCTTTGAGCTCAGATCGACGATATTTCGCTGCTGTGTTTTTTTCAGATCACTGAGCTCAGCTCGACGATAGCAGAGCTCAGTTCAACGATTTCAGATAACTTCCAGATTCCAAATTCAAATCAGTTAGGAGTTATTCTGCAATTAATTCAGAGATTTGCTAGCCGTTTTCATTCAATTCTGGAGCAAGTTTCAAGGGACTTTTCAAGGAATAATTCTGTGGACTTTCCTCAAAAAGAGATTATGCAATTAAGGATGCAATCAATACAGACCAACGGCTATCCTTGACAGAGAATAATATTCTATTATGTACCAGAGAATAAAAGACAGAATGTTTTTGAATCTCAGAGGAGAACAGGAAATAGAGCACACACAATACAGATTATAGAGACTCATTCAAAATCTTCTGTCAAAAAGAATTCTGAAGAACACTCATCCAAGGAGATCTAGTTTTCAAATCTTCAGATCTCTTCATCTTTCAAAGTGTTCAAGGACAACATCATTTCAAGACTCCAGACACTCAACATTTCAGCCATTGCTGAAACCATCTATTGCTGGAGTTCTTTCTTTGAAGGCCTATCACCCTCAGCAAAGCTTTTCTTCCTGAAGATCTCAAGGATTCAGGGGGAGCTTTGACATCAATCCACATAGTCTTCTCAGTTGTTTGAGAAAGAGAAGACTGCCATCAATCTCTCACCCCCACTCTGTAAAGGGTTTTTCAAACTCCCTTAAAAAGTTTGAACCTGGTTTTTGAGCACCTTGTCAAAAGCTCATTGGTGGCAAGACACCTGATCAAAAAATCTGCTTTGGTTTTTGAGCACCTTATCAAAAGCTCATTGGTGCCCAGGACACCTGATCAACTCATCCTGCAGTGGATTCCTACCTAGGGTGGTAGAAGAGTGGATGTACCCAAGTTTGGGGAACCACTATATTTCCTTGTGTCTTCTGGTTCTGCTTGCTTTCATTTTTGTTTCTGGCCTTGATTTTTCTGTGCTTAGTTTTTGCATAGCTTAGTTCTGTGATTAGATTTATTTCTGCTTCCCTGCTCACACATATTAAAACAATTGTTGTAAAAGTTTGTAAAAGTTTTTAAAGCACCATATACTCTATTCACCCCCCCCTCTAGAGTATATCAGATCTAGTTGCACTTTCAATTGGTATCAGAGGGAGGTTGGTTAAACATACCATACCTGATTGGTTGTACAAGCTAACACCTGAACCCAAAGATCCCAAACTAGATCTGTTTTTCTTTTGTATTTTGTTATTAGATTTTGTTTGCACAAATCATGGCCCAAAACAAAGATTATGCTAGCACCAGACCTCCAGTGTGCAATATGTCAAAGTTTGCACTTTGGAAGGGAAGGATTAGACTTTACATGAATTCTATTGACGAAGATATATTTAATTCTGTTTTGATAGTGTGTCCAAGACCCCCAGAGAATACAAGCACAAATGCTGTTCCACCTCCATCAGGAACAGATGCTGACATCAAAAAATGGAAAGTAGCTGATGCCAAGGCTATGAACATTCTAGCCCAGACAATGTCAGATGACATATTTCAAAAGGTAGCTGAATGTAATTCAGCCAAGGAAATTTGGGACAAGCTCTCAGAAATAGTCTCAGGCTCAGCTGATGAAAGAAAGGACAGAAGATCCCATCTCATCTCTCAATATGAGAACTTCAAGAAGGGAGAGACTGAGTCAGTGGGAGACATGTATAACAGACTGAGTCTAATTGTCAGTGAACTAAGGACATTGGAAAAAGAGATTTCTCTGACAGAACTCAATGACAAGATCCTAATGTGCTTCCCCGGCACTTGGGATTCAAGAATCTGGCCAATTAAGGATGTCAGAAGTCTAAATGAGATCACCACTGAAGCTTTGCTGGGTAAGCTCAAATCTTATGAGCTACTCATCAAGAACAGAGAGGAAGAACAGAAGGCTGCTTCACCAGCCACAAGGAAAGAGAAGACCATAGCATTCAAGGCAACTGAGGATCTGCCTGAAGATAAAGCCACAGGCAATGATGAACTACTCAGCTTGCTGGCCAAAAGATTCTACAAGATGGCCAGAAAGGACTTCAGAAGAAGATCATACAAGGAGCAGGATAAGCCAAGGTATGACAAGTCCATTGGTAATAATAAAGACATCATTTGCTTTGGTTGCAGGAAACCAGGGCACATAGTTCCTGACTGTCCAGAGAATAAGACCAAGGACAGAAGAGACAAAAAAGAAAGAAGAAAGGAGAAAGACTCCAAAAGGAATGGAAATAGCAAACCTTCCTCAAGCAAAAATAAGCATACAAGGAAAGGGTTTGTTGCTGAATCCTGGAGTGAGACTGAAGAGGAGTCAGAAGCCTCTTCCAGCTCCAGTGATGATGAGGATGATGCAGAAGAAAAGGAGTTCTGCATGATGGCAATTAATGCCTCACAACACAATTCAGAGGAAGAAGAGTCAGAGTCAGACTCAGAGACTCAACCTGAAGAAGATCAGGTAATTAGCTCTTTTGATTTTAGTTCAGAAGATTTTAAATCTGAATTTAAAGCACTGTGTTTAGACCTGCTAAAGTCTGAGAAAGAGATTATCTCTCTCAGAAATCAATTATCTGAACACAATGTTTTAAAGTCAGAAAACCTCAAACTCTCTCAGGAGTTGGAGAACTGTAGGGAACAGATAGCTACACTGAAAAGTGAGCTCTCTGAGGCCAAGAAGCTTGAAGAATCCCTTAATGGGAGAAGCATCAAGCTGATGGACATCACAAGCACAGTGAACTCTAGATTTAACAGTACACTGGGCTTGGGTGCCTCATCCAGCCAACCTATTGTTCTAACAACTCCCATCAAGTTTATTTCTGACAAGGGAAAGGGAGTTGTAGAGGTTGCTAGGAAAAATTCTGATCTGCCTCAGAAAACTAAGTCCCAGCAAAAATCGCCGAACGTAGATCGACGATTGCCGAATGAAGATCGACTATCGCCGAACGCAGCTCGACGATCTCAGGAAAAATCATCGAACGCTGATCGACGATCTCAGCCAAAGTCGTCGAACGCAGGTCGACGATCTCATATACCTGACCTCAGCCATAGTCGACCGTCGAACGGAGCTCGACGATCTGACCCAAGATCGTCGAACGCAGCCCCAAGATCGTCGAACAGAGGTCAGAGCTCTGAAAACCTTTTCAAAGGCAAATCAAAATTGAATCCTAAGGGTTCTTCATCCCAAACCTTTAACCCTTATACTGAATGGATTATACCTCCAAGGAGATATCATCCTGAAGGATATAAGAGTCAACCTGGGATGTCTTTCATTTCAGAATTTAGAGGTTATCAACCTAGGCCCAAGGTAAAATGGGTCAAAAACAAATGAATTGTCTTATGTGCAGGTGAAGACCTATCCAACATCTAACCAGCAGTGGTACTTGGATAGTGGGTGCTCTAAGCACATGACAGGGAATAAGGACAACCTCACTTCCTTTAGAGCCAAGCTTGGACCCAAAGTTATCTTTGGTGATTCCAACTTTGGACAAACTAAAGGATATGGTGCAGTCCAGATTGGTTCAGTAACCTTCAAGAAGGTAGCTTATGTAGAAGGACTGAAGCACAACCTAATCAGCATCAGCCAGCTGTGTGATGAAGGCTACCAGGTGACCTTCAGCAAAACCTTATGCAAAATCAAGTCAGAGGACAACACAACAGTGTTGACAGGTAAAAGGAAAGGTAACATCTACTTAGTAGATTTTCTTTCAAATAATGTAGATGTCTGCTTGTTTAATTCAGTCTGTAGACCAAATGTTTTATGGCATAAGAGATTAGGACACCTAAACCTTAGAACTATTGCTAGGCTATCCAAGGACAACCTTGTTAGAGGACTACCTTCAGGCCCCTACAAGAAGGAAGGACTCTTCAGGGCTTGTCAATTAGGCAAGCAAACAAAAAACAGCTTTAAGTCACTTAATAAGAGTGATTCACCTAGGATATTGTATCTGTTACACATGGATCTATTTGGACCCATCACAGTACAAAGCCTAGGAGGGAAATCCTACACTTTGGTAGTTGTAGATGACTTCTCAAGATTCACTTGGGTGTTCTTTCTAAGGAAGAAGTCTGATAACTTTAAGTGTCTGACAGAGTTTCTGAAATGTATACAGATTGAGTTCAATACTCACATTGCCCTGATCAGAAGTGATCATGGGACAAAGTTTGATTCTCTTCTTATGCAAGAGTTCTGTCAGAGTGAAGGGATCATGCATACTTTCTCAGCTCCTAGAACTCCTCAACAAAATGGGGTAGCTGAAAGGAAAAATAGAACCCTTATTGAATCTGCTACTACATTGTTGTCAGATGCTCATCTACCTCTAACCTTTTGGGCAGAGGCAGTGAACACCTCCAACTATGTGCTGAACAGAAGTCTGATACATAAACTAAAGGGAAGGACTCCCTATGAATTACTCAAAGGGAAGAAACCTAAAGTTGACTATTTTAGAATTTTTGGTTGTATTTGCTATATTCACAATAATGACAAGAAATATTTAGCAAAATTTCAAGCCAAAGCTGATGAAGGAGTGTTTCTGGGATACTCCATGATCAGCAAGGCCTATAGGGTCTATAATAAATCATCTTTGAAAATTGAGGAATCTGTTCACATCTCATTTGATGAAACTAACATGTCTTTCAAGGAGAAGATTTCTTCTACCATAGAACCTTTGCAGGAACATTCTCTAGTTAAAGACTTGAACAGGTTACAGGTTGCTCAAGAGGATGAAAGCAGTGAAGATGAAGGGAATGCTCAACACATTGAAGCACAACCTGAAGAGCTAGTTGTTGTACCACAAGAGGAAACAACAACACAGGTTGGTGAACAATCAACACCCCTGTTGATTTAGTAACATCAAGAGACCATCCAATCTCCCAAATAATTGGAGAAATCTCAGCTGGTGTGCAAACTAGAAATCAGGTCAACCAAAACCTGTTGCACACCTGCTTCCTATCTCAAATTGAACCTCAGTCCATTCAAGATGCAGAGCAAGATCCACACTGGATCATTGCAATGCAAGAGGAGTTGCATCAATTTGAGAGGAACAAAGTATGGGAACTAGTGCCAAAGCCTAAGGATCATTCCATTGTTGGAACAAAATGGGTATTCAGAAACAAACTGGATGATCAAGGAGTAATTATAAGGAACAAGGCAAGGCAAGTTGCTCAAGGATACTCTCAAGAAGAAGGAATCGACTACGACCAGACTTTTGCACCTGTTGCAAGATTAGAAGCCATCAGGATTTTTCTAGCTTATGCAGCTCACAAAGGCTTCAAAGTCTATCAAATGGATGTCAAAAGTGCTTTCTTAAATGGAGACATCAAAGAGGAAGTCTATGTCAGACAACCTCCAGGTTTTATCTCTCCAACTTATCCTGATTATGTTTTTAGATTAAATAAAGCATTATATGATCTCAAACAAGCTCCCAGAGCATGGTATGACACCTTAGAATGCTTTCTTTTGGAAAATGGTTTTACAAGGGGTAGAGTAGACCAAACTCTTTTTATTAGAACCCATAAGTCCCATACCCTACTAGTACAAATTTATGTAGACGACATCATTTTTGGTTCTACTGACTCAAAATTGTGCAGAAGGTTTTCTAACCTAATGCATTCTAAATTTGAGATGAGTAGCATGGGTGAGTTATCCTTCTTCCTAGGATTGCAAGTCAAACAACATGCTGAAGGCATCTTTATTTCTCAAACCAAATATGCTAATGAACTGGTTAAGAAATTTGGTATGTCTGAGGCATCTTGTATGAAAACACCCATGCCTACCAATGCTGTATTAGATGCTGATGAACATGGGAAACCTGTTGATCAGACAACATATAGAGCAATGATTGGCTCTCTACTGTATCTTACAGCTAGTAGACCAGATATAATGTTTGCTACATGTATATGTGCTAGGTTCCAAGTAAGCCCTAGAGAGTCACACCTAACTTTAGTAAAGAGGATTCTCAGGTATGTTAAGAGTTGTCCAAATCTAGGTCTCTGGTATCCAAAAGATTCAGCATTTGATTTAACTGGATTCTCAGATGCTGATTATGCTGGATGCATAATTGACAGGAAAAGCACCAGTGGAACTTGTCAGTTCCTTGGTGACAGACTTGTCTCTTGGTTTTGTAAGAAACAAACATCTGTGTCAACTTCAACTGCTGAAGCTGTATATATGGCTGCAGGCAGTTGTTGCTCACAAATCTTGTGGATTCAAAACCAACTCCTAGACTATGGTTACAACTTAGAAAAGTCTAAAATCTTTTGTGATAACACAAGTGCTATTTCCATAGCTCAAAATCCAGTCCTCCATAGTAGGACAAAACACAGAGATTAGGCATCACTTCTTAAGGGATAATGTTGAAAAGAATAAAATTGAATTACAATATATCCCAACTGATTTACAAAGGGGAGATATTTTCACCAAGCCTTTGGATGAAAAGAAACACACCTTCTTCCTAAATCAGTTAGGAATGTTAGATGGAGGAAGTCTTAAATAATATCCAAGATTTTGAAAGCTCAAATTGACCAAGACTAGGCAAAAATTTTGATTTTTCTTAGTGTTTTGAATTTTTCTGATCTCTGAACTGCGATCGACGATTTCCCCTAAGATCGTCGAACGGAGATCGACGATTTCCAAAAATCGTCGAACTGAGTTCAGCGCATCTCAGATAGTATGAACTATCTCTTCCGGTCAACGATCGTCGAACGGCGCTCGACAATTTTGTTCTCTGAACGATCGTCGAACGGAGCTCGACGCTCTCCAATATCGTCGAACGGAGATCGACGATGTTGAAGACTCTTCATATTCCTTTAGAAGCCTTGATCGTCGAACTGAGTTCAACGATCTTTCCAATTCTGCGTCGAACCCTAATATAAAACTCATTTTTCGCCGTCGTTCTCTCTTGCGCTTTCGATTTCTCTGCAGGATTTTCTTTCCCTCCAAACAGTTCTATGCTTGGTCGTTTTGTTTGTTGAGTTTTTGCAGGTACAATGGCTGTGTCAGTTGCAGTTCTTGCCGCAATGAAGTTCGATGCTGGGTTCGACATTGATCTGGAATCCTTCAACACTACTGATCAGATTTTCCAAGACATACTGAGTTTGTTCAAGGATCAAAATCTGTCTGCCCTCATGACCACCAGGATCAAGCTAGCTTCAGATGAGATAAAGGAGTGGGTCTATACTGCTCATAATCAAGACAACTCTACAATAATTGGGTCCATTGCTGGAACTCAGGTACCCTTGACCCCCACAGTTTTAACAGAAGTTTTTGGACTGAGAAATGGAGAAGAATCTACTGAGTTATCTGGAGAGGAGTTTTCTGACCTGCTTGCCAGGATGGGTCATCCAGAGGGAAACCCTAGCAAGCTATTCAAAAGGAATCTGTCTGTTGAATACAGGTTCCTAGCAGATGTGGTAGGGAAAGTGCTGCTTGCAAAGCACTCTGCACATGATACTATTTCCAGACATCAGCTCTGTATCATGGGAGCTCTGGTAGATAAGAAAAATCTGAACTGGGGAGAGGTCTTCTTTGACCTAATCAAGAAGAAAATAAACAAAAGTTTTGTTAATTTTGGAAGGATTCTTGGAGTTTTCCTGCAGACCGGGTGCCCTGCCTTGCTGGTATCCTCTGGAGTTCACAAAAATGCCTCCAAGAGACTCACCTATGCCCTCTTTGGCAAGTGGGACATGCAAATCAGCAAGCCTGGCAGGCCCTCCTCAAGTGCTCCTTCAGGCACAAGGACTCAAGGAGTCACTCTCCCACAGGTCTCTGCCCCTGCAGATGACCTGGCTGCTGCTGTTGCTGCCTCTTCTCCTCCTCCAATTCCATCCCTGCCCCTACCATCCACCATTCCAGCTCCATACACCATTACCATATCCAGTCCATCTCCAACATCAACTCCATCTCCAGAACCCATTCTACCTCCTCCAGCTGACCAATTCCACCCACTGTTCTCATACCCTCCTCCAGATATCCCATCATCACCATCCATACCATCCTTCACCCTCCTGGATGATTCCTACATGGATGATTCCCCCTCATCTCCTCCTGATTTACCTTCCACCTCCACTTCATTCCAAGACCTCCTCCACCACATCATTGATCAACCAACATTCACTCCATCCATCTCCATCCCCTTGTCCTCCATATCCACCATCCCCACACCTCAGCCATCCATACCACCACTCTCCAGCCCTCCACTACCAGCATCTTCAGCTACTCCTACTCCATCTACCTCTACTCCAGCAGTGGAGCAAGTAGACCTCTCAGCCCTAGCTGATAGGTTGTATGAGCTAATTGCCCCCAGGCTCTCTCTACTCTTGGAGACCTCCTTGGCTCCTCTACACCTGTCAGTGGCAGCCCTCTCTGCCAGGCTTTCCTCCCTCCTTCCTCAGGCAGCACCTCCAGCAGTGTGCCTTGATCCAGATGTTTTTGCATCTAGGCAGGGGGAGATGTCATATGAAGCAAGCTTTCATGCTGTTGCTGCTGCTGTTTCTGCTCCTGCTGCTGATGATACTGTTGTTGCTGCTGATGTTTCTGTGTCTGCTGCTCCTTCTGCTCCTGTTGTTGTGCCTCCAGAATGTCAGACTCCTACTGCAGTTCTTGCAATTGACCTAAGGTCTTTGCTATCTGCTTTTGACACTGCCTTCTTCAGCTGTCTGCCAGAGAGTAATGCTGTCCAGCCCACAGAAGACTTATCCAAGGCACTGTTGCCTTTCTCTTGCTGTGACCCTAGCATTATCTCTTCTTTTGTACATTCAGTGATTGCTGCTACTGAAGATGTTGCTGCTGCTGCTGATGCTGAAGACAGGATTGTTGATACTGGTGCTGAGATTGTTCATATTGCTGCTGAAGTTCCAACTGATTCTGCTGAGCAATTATCCAAGGATTTTCCTATGTCAGAGGCCACTGAAATTGAGCCTGCTGCTGATTTTGATGATGTTACTGCTGTTATCAATGAAGTTGTTGCTGCTATCACCTCTCCAGCTTCTATGACTATTAGTGAATCTGTTGTTTCTGCTGTAAGTGAGACTGTTACTGCCGCTGTCACCAGTCCAGTATCTGCTGCTGCTGCTGTGTTTGCTTCTGTTGCACCCTCTCCATCTGCTGCTCCATCTGCTGCTCCATCTGCTGCTGTCCCTGCTGCTGCTGTTGCTTCTACCTCATCTACCTCTGTTCAACTGAAGAAAGACTTGATGAAGAGAATAGATGCTCTATATGATGATCAGAGTTCTGAATCTGATGAGTTTAAAACAGACTCTGATGACTCATCTGCTATCATTGCTAGGAAAAGGAAGGCAAGGAGCAAGGCAATGAAAAGGGTTCCTCCTGCAAAAGTCAAAGATAACAATGATATCCCTTATTATATCCTTCATAATTGCCAAATTACTGAACACTGGATGCAGTATTCTAAAAACCAGCTGAAAGCCATGAAGAAAAAGAGAAAATTTGAGAAAGGCTCTTCCCAATTCCAGCACCCTCATCCTCCTCCACCACCTCCTCCTGATGCAGGTGTAGGTGGAAGCTCTGCAAGTCAAGCCCCAGCCAGAAGCCAGGCTCCCTATCAACCCCATGCCAGATCCTACCAAAGGGAAGGCCAATCTAGGGGTTCATATTCTAGGAGAGGAGGATACAGGGGTAATCAGAGAGATTTTCAAGTTTATTCCAAAGGGTATTCCAGGCAGCACCCATATTCTAGGGGAGGACATAGTCCTGCTGATACTACTTCTGATCCTTTCCCCTACAAGCTAAAAGAGACAGTGTCTGCCAGGCCTCCTCAAGACAATTCTTCGAACAGGTATGAGCCACATGTACCATTTGAGGACCCTGAAAAGAATCCAGCTGCTTGGACTGCCAGGTTAAAGGAATTGGCTGCACTGGACCAGATAAAGAAGGCCAGAGAACAAGGACTAGATACTTCCAACATTTCTACAATGTCTGAGCAGAGACAAAAAGAACTAGACAGATATGCTTCTAGCAAATTCTTTGATGCTGAGAGATATATGGAATTGCATCCTGCTGCTGTGGTTCCCAGGGCTACAAAGCAAACTTATTTGGGTGCAGCAGATGACACCAGGTCCAACAAGGAAGCTCTAAATCCAAACAGAGAAATTAAACTTGTCAAAGGCAAAGAGAAGAAATGACTTTGTAAGGTGACAATTTCTGGAATTTCTGATTATCTGGATGACATATATATATCTGTGATGTTTCTGCAATGTCTAGCTGTTGTTTTCATGTTTTACTGATTGTATGTTATTATTTGAATTTTCCAAAGTCTGTAAATAGTAATCCTAACCCAAATAGGGGGAGATTGTTGGAACACCCTATTACTAATTTGGGTCAGGATCACTATGTCTCTAGGAACCTTTGCTTGACCTCCTGTATAGCTTAAAAGGTCAATTAGAATTGAGTCTAAGGGTTAGAAGTCTAGGTTTGGAAGCTGCCCTAAAGACCAAGTTTTTCTGTCTGGAGACTAAGTCTGATCGTCGAGCTAAGCACGACGATTCGTCGAACTCCGGTCGACGATCGTCTAGCTCAACTTCGACAGATCGTCGAACTCCATTCGACGATCGCTGAGCTCAACTTCATAATATCGTCGAACTCCATTCGACGATCGGTGAGCTCAGGTCGATGATTTTGACTCTGCATTAGATCTTTATCTCTGAGCTCAGTTCGACGATCTTTGAGCTCAGATCGACGATATTTCGCTGCTGTTTTTTTTTTCAGATCGCTGAGCTCAGCTCGACGATAGCAGAGCTCAGTTCGACGATTTCAGATAACTTCCAGATTTCAAATTCAAATCAGTTAGGAGTTATTCTGCAATTAATTCAGAGATTTGCTAGCAGTTTTCATTCAATTCTGGAGCAAGTTTCAAGGGACTTTTCAAGGAATAATTCTGTGGACTTTCCTCAAAAAGAGATTATGCAATTAAGGATGCAATCAATACAGACCAACGGCTATCCTTGATAGAGAATAATATTCTATTCTGTACCAGAGAATAAAAGACAGAATGTTTTTGAATCTCAGAGGAGAACAGGAAATAGAGCACACAATACAGATTATAGAGACTCATTCAAAATCTTCTGTCAAAAAGAATTCTGAAGAACACTCATCCAAGGAGATCTAGTTTTCAAATCTTCAGATCTCTTCAGCTTTCAAAGTGTTCAAGGCCAACATCATTTCAAGACTCCAGACACTCAACATTTCAGCCATTGCTGAAACCATCTATTGCTGGATTCCTATCTTTGAAGGCCTATCACCCTCAGCAAAGCTTTTCTTCCTGAAGATCTCAAGGATTCAGGGGGAGCTTTGACATCAATCCACATAGTCTTCTCAGTTGTTTAAGAAAGAGAAGACTGCCATCAATCTCTCACCCCCACTCTGTAAAGGGTTTTTCAAACTCCCTTCAAAAGTTTGAACCTGGTTTTTGAGTACCTTGTCAAAAGATCATTGGTGGCAAGACACCGAATCAAAAAATCTGCTTTGGTTTTTGAGCACCTTATCAAAACACATTGGTGCCCAGGATACCTGATCAACTCATCCTGCAGTGGATTCCTACCTAGGGTGGTAGAAGAGTGGATGTACCCAAGTTTGGGGAACCACTATATTTCCTTGTGTCTACTGGTTCTGCTTGCTTTCATTTTTGTTTCTGGCCTTGATTTTTCTGTGCTTAGTTTTTGCATAGCTTAGTTCTGTGATTAGATTTATTTCTGCTTCCCTGCTCACACATATTACAACAATTGTTGTAAAAGTTTGTAAAAGTTTTTAAAGCACCATATACTCTATTCACCCCCCCCTCTAGAGTATATCAGATCTAGTTGCACTTTCATCCTAACTTTTTAAACAACGAGAAGGGCATAAGATTAATACTCGCACCTAGGTCGGCTAAAGCGTGTTCGACAAAGAGATCACCAAAGACACACGGGATAGAGAAACTACCCGGGTCA
Source organism: Platanthera guangdongensis (assembly GCA_039583875.1). Taxonomy (NCBI): domain Eukaryota; kingdom Viridiplantae; phylum Streptophyta; class Magnoliopsida; order Asparagales; family Orchidaceae; genus Platanthera; species Platanthera guangdongensis. The sequence continues at coordinate 102,075,965 of CM077151.1, forward strand.
CTGATTTTCTTCGGTAATCCGTTTGTCAAAACCGCCGAGCATTCAACATTTAACGTGACATGCGAAAGGTTCTCTAACTTCTTCTTGTTAGTTAGGAGGTCCTTAAGGTATTTTGCGTACTTCGACATCTGGGATATGGCTTCGTGGAAAGGCAGATTTACGTGGATTTGTTTAAACATTTCCAAAAAACGGGTGTATTGATCATCATGTCGTTGTTTATTAAGTTTGGAAGGGTATGGCGGGGATGGATTATTTTTAAAGGTTGGTTGTGGAGTGAGTTCTTTTTCTAAGATAGGGGTGATAATTTCTTCGGCAGAGGGTGGAATTTTTAAAACGGGAACGGAGCTTTGATTTTTTAAAATGGGAGCGGAGCTTGCCTCGGGTTCTTCACTTATCATACCAGAAACTTTCTTCCCACTCCGAAGAGTTATAGCTTTCACTTGCTCTCTCGGGTTGGGCTCGGTATTGGAAGGAAGAGACCCTACGGGTCGCTCAGAAATCATTTTAGCGAGCTGTCCTACCTGATTTTCTATATTTTTAACACTTCCGGTTAAGGTCCTAATCGTAGCGTCATTAGCATTCATGTATTTTGAAAACACTTCCTCCAAATTTGGAGGTTTTGGAAAACTTTGAGAAGGTGGTGGTGGAGCAGAAAAATCACTTTGCGGTGGTGGGCGCACAGCATTCGATGGATTGCTCCACGAAAAATTCGGATGATTTCTTAACGCAGTATTATAACTATTCGGAAAATTAAAACCAGGAGGATGATAATTCGCAGCAGAAAAATTATTAAAAGCAGTTCTAGGCATATTATTTACATAATCCAAATGTTCGGTGGGAGGAGTTGCAGATTCCCATACCTGAGGGGCGGAGGCAGCAGTCATCTCCGTAATTTTTTTGCTTAATATTTCAACTAGCAGTGCGAGTTGGGAGACATTGTCCACTTCAAAGAGACCTGCAGGTTTGTTTGGGCGGGACCTAGGCACATTCCACTAGTAAGTGTTCATGGCCATGTCTTCAAACAGCTCAAGAGCTGCTTCCGGGGTCTTATGGTTTAAAGTACCGCCAGAAGCTGCGTCTATCATTTGCTTCGTGCTTTGATTTAGCCCATTATAAAACGTCTGCACCTGCAACCATACAGGCAGAGCGTGATGTGGGCATCGTCTTAATAATTCTTTAAATCTTTCCCAAGTTTCGTAAAGGGTCTCAGAGTCTATTTGTCCAAAGGCAGAAATGTCATTCCTAAGTTTTGCAGTTTTAGCAGGCGGAAAATACTTGGCCAAAAATTTTTCAGTTAATTGCGTCCAAGTAGTTATGCTATTTTTAGGAAGGGTGTTCAGCCACTGCTTAGCCTTAATTCTAAGAGAGAAAGGAAATAATCTTAGCCTAATAACATCATTTGTGACACCATTTATCTTGAAGGTGTCACAAATCTCAAGAAAGCTGGCTAGGTGTGCGTTCGGATCTTCATCTTGAAGCCCGTCAAATTGCACATACTGCTGCACCATTTGAATTATGCTAGGCTTCAGTTCGAAATTATTATTTGATATTGCATGGCGAACTATACTAGATTCTGTACCCTCGAGATTTGGTCGTGCATAATAGGACATAGGCCTTTGCACGACTTCCTCCACGTTGGGTTCTGCCATTCTTAAGGTAGAAAATGACTCGGAATCCTCAACCGGCACTTGGGTAATAGGGCCTTGAAATCGCGATCTTCTCCGAAGAGTACGCTCAATTTCGTGGTCCAGGTCCAAAGTAACCGACGGACTTCCGCGGGTCATACACTAGAAGAAGAGAGGAGAAGAAAGACTAGAAAATAAAAGAGCTAATGAAGTTCGAAAAAAAATTTTTTAAATAGATTTTTTTATGTTTTAACTCCCGAACTTCCCAAGGGCTACCCGGTGAATGGTTCGCAAGGTACTAGACAAGATAGTGGCATTTAGAGCCACTTTGCCCTTTTCGAGAGAATTAGGTGGTGTAGAAAAATTTGTGATGTGTATTTCTATTAAGTCGGCGGTAATTAAAATCCAGCCATTTTAACTCTGAGCGAGTAGGCGGAAAATAAAAGCTAAACTCACGCACTCGACAGAAAATTAAAACACACCCACTCTACAGAAAGTAAACACACTCTACTGAAATAAAGCCTGCCAATTAACTCAAGTGAGTAGGCGGAAAAATAAAAATATGCACACTTGCTTGAAATAAATCCAGCCAATTAACTCAAGTGAGTAGGCGGAAAAATTAAAAATACGCACACTTAACAAAATCCAGCCATTTAACTCAAGTGAGTAGGCGGAAAAAATTTAAGAAGGAGGCTGAGAAAGAGAAGTGATAAAATTAATATATTCGCGTTTTCAATTTATCAACGAGCATTGCTTCCCCGGCAACGGCGCCAAAAACTTGATTGTCTCTTAGATATCTGCAAGGAGAAAATAACCAAACTAACAATTCATCAAGGCAAGTATACCTATCGAAATGCAGCTAGGGGACATAAGTGTCGTATTGAAATCCGGGAACAGTTGAGTAAGCTTACTCACACGAAATCTATTATTTTATCGACGAAAAAATTAAGTTTTTTTAGAAGAAAGCTAAATGTGCTAAAAGAAGAGAACTACTTGCAATGAAAGAGAGCTACATGCATGAAAAGTTAAAGAGAGCTAAAAGAGCGATTAACTTAAGCTTAGTAACGATGAAGGGGAAAATGCACTCGATCAGAAATCACCTCGGAAAGAGTGGTTAGAAAAATACGATAAATAAACCTAAGCTAATTAGGGTAAAGGTCCTTGACCGTGGAGGTTCCATGAATATTGACACGCTTCTCTCGAAGGCCGTGCCTAACTGAGTTTAGGAAGGTCCGACCGACTTTCGCCTAAATCGGAGGCCTAAAACTCGCTTTACGCGGTGAACCCCTCTAATGGATTTTACTCCAATCTGGGAGATTTGAACGTCTGCCTCTCTCGAGGGGTGCGAACAACTCCCTTTACTCTTGAGTGCTCATTTCAAACTTTTGGCCTCTCGGCTAGCCCAGAATGAAAGCAAAGGTGGAGAGTATATATCGATGATATACCTCAAACACGTGATAAATCAAGAGTAATTCAAAGCTAAACCCTAAACAGAAAAGGTAAGATTCAAAGCATCATAACCTAATCACTCGAACCTCGGATCATTAAGATCGAGTACATGGAGGATTAGTTAATCGTGGTGAGGTGGAAGAGGGGGGATGAGTAGAAGAACATAGTGAAAACAGAGCAGAAACGAAAGAGAAAACAACACTTTTATTAATGGAAACAGAGATCTTACAGCTTGAAAACTAGAGATTACAAGTGCATGAAAAGGTAAACTACGCTATCATTAACATTATACTACAGAACGAAGCTAGGAACTAATACAGGGAAAGCATAAAGCTAGAGCTACGAACTAAAAATGAAAAGACATGCTTAAAAAGTTCAGAAATATAAAGGACAGAACCTCCCCTCTCAAAGCAAAAGGTGTCCCTGAACTCTTAGAGTTGGGCTCTATTTATAGAATTTTTCGGGTCGGGTCACGCCCCCATGTCACGCCCTGGTCGGGCGTGACCCTGGGGCGTGACACATTCGGCGCGACTTTTTCGGGCAGGAATTGATTTCTGACGAAGTAGTTGAGGTACACGCCCACAAGTCACGCCCTGGTAGGGCGTGTACCTGGGGCGTGTTCTTTGCGACGTGACTTTGTTGAGCTGAAATTGAATGCTGGAGGTGACGGGCGGAATTGCTGAAGTACACGCCCATATGTCACGCCCGGGTCAGGCGTGACCCTGGGGCGTGACACTTTCGGTGTGACGGTGGAGCGGGAAAAACGAGCGCGCTGCGGCGATTCCTCGGAACCTGGGGACACGCCTCTAGTACACGCCCGTGTCGGGTGTGACACGGGCGTGACCGAGGGCGTGTACACTAAGTTTCCACGGAATGCAGTTTCGGACCAATTGCTTCATTCCTCTGGGTTATACGCCCTAGGTACACGCCCGGGTAGGACGTGACCTTGGGGCGGGTCACAGCAAAATTCGGCTGAAAGCCGTGAAAACCTGCAAAAAGCAGAAAAAATGCATTAGCGACAAAAATATATACAAAGGGGAATCAAAACAAGTACTTTACAAGACATGATTTGCTTTAAAACCCCGAAAATATCCTAATAAAATTGACTACAAACCGTATTATCACCCTGGCATGTCCGCGGCGCTCCATGCGAAGACGTCAATATTTTTCTGCACGCAGGTCCTGATCTTCTCACGGTCTTCCGGGCTGAGCTCGCCACTGATTTTTTATCTTTTCTTTTCGGTCGTCCTTGGTGTGGATCTCTACCTCCAGGACCTCCACGGCCGCTTTCAGCCTTGATGGTTCTTCCTCCCCTTCCTGCTCTGCCTGCGCATCCTGCTCCTTGGCTTCGCCTTCCACGTTGGCCATCATCATCTCTTCCCCGGGCTGCTCTGTCTCCCCCTTGCTTGCATCCTCCTCTCCCTATTGTGAGGCCCTTCTCTTTTCTGGCCAGGCCCCCTCCCCGGGCGACCCTCCCGCTTCCTCCATCTGCCTTTTCTCTCTCCTCCCTACCTCTTCTTTTGACTCCTTTGCCTCTACCACCTCCGTCTCTTCGCCCTCCTTTCCAGCCACTTCCAGCCTCTCCACCATGTCCCAGTTCCTCACCATTTCTCCCTCTCCTTCCGCTCTTTCCTTCTCCTTTTCTTCTACCATCACCATCTCCCTGAACTCCTCTCCCGCCATTTCTGGCTCCCCCGCAAAGCCTCCCACCATTACTACTTCGTCTTCTCCTCCAGCATCTTCCTCCTCTCTTTGCTCCTCCCACCTCCCTGTTCTTGTTGTAATTGGTCCATCCACTTTCCCAACTCCTCCGCATCTCCCCGCCAGGAGATGGTGTTTACTGCCGTCACGTAGCATTCCCTAGCGGCCTTTGGATCCCCCCGTACCCTGATTTGGGTACCTCCTGAATTCAGCTTCAAGCACTGCTGAAACGATGATGGAACGCATCTGAAAGCGCTGATTAAGGGGCATCCAAAGATAGCATTGTAACTACTGGGGGCATCCACTATGACAAAGCGGCAATTCCGGGACAGCCCTCCCAGTGTCACCTGAAGTCCCACTCCCCCCTCGACTTCTTTCCTCTCCCCTGAGAACCCAAACAGTGGTCCATCCATCGCCAGCACCCTCCGGGCCTCCACCCTCATTGCATTGAATGCTTTTTTGAAAATCACGTTCACTGAGCTCCCATTATCTACTAGGATCCGCGACACTGTGAAGTTCTCGATGGCGGTCCGTATCACCAGCGCGTCAGAAAAGGGGTCCTCATTGTCCGGCATGTCTTTCCTTGAAAAGGTAATCTTTTCATCTGGGGGAGGGGACTGTGACGTCGAGACGACGCTTCGACGATACATAGTGTGAAGGCTCGCCTTTCGGGCCGTCTCTATCCCCACCCCCCATTGATCACTCCAATTCCCCGCGATCCCCTTCATCCGTCCGATCCACACATCGATCCTCTTCTCCTGTAACTGTCACTTCCTCTATCCGCACCGGTCTATGCTGTTCTCCTGCCCCTCGAGCTCTCCTCATCTCCAAGAAATCTGGGTAGGTAGCCGTTGCGTGACCTTCCTCCTCGTGGAAGTCACAATATGGCAACGCCACCTCCCCCCCTTACCTTCCTTCCTGAGGGTTCCTCCTCCTCCCTGCTCCTGCTCCTCTTCCTCTTTCGCGGCCTCTTCCTCGGCCTCGGTCGATGGCCATGGCCTGCTGGGGAGGGGGCAAGGGTGGTCTATGACCATACCCCCACCCCTGCTAGTGAAACATCCCGGGTCCTCCTTGTTGGTCCCCCCCTTGGGGATATCCTCTTCCTTGTCCTGGGGCAGGGCCTCCCTGTTGTCTCCACCCCAGCTCCGGATACGCCGGCGCCCTTAGCTCCTCTCTTCTCCTTGCCTCCTGTTGTCTCCCACAAAACTCTCTCAACTCTACCTCAGTAAGCCTTGCCAACTTCTTCGCAAAAGCTGGGTTTGCCGCCTCCATCGCTATTTCCTTTGTCGCCTTCTCCATCAAGCCCTCAAAGGACAGCGGCGTCTTCCGGGTGAGGCTCATCTTGAAGAATCCTTCCCGTAGTCCCACAGTAAAGGCCATCTGGAGGGCAAACCCCGGCAACTCCTGTATATCCAAAATCTCTTCTTGGAACCTATCCACGTACTGAGCCAGCGACTCATCCGCCTTCTGCTTAATCAAAAAAATCGACTCCGGGTTCTTCTTCCTCTTCTTAGATGTGGAGAACCGGGGTTGGAAGCTCATACTTTAGTCCTCGAAGTAGTATATCGAGCCTGTCGGGAGTTGATGGAACCAGTCCCTGGCTTTGTCCTTTAGAGTGATCGCAAAAAGGCGTGCCTTAAACGTGTCCATCATGGGTCTGATCGAGACAGCGTCTTCAAACCACTGCAAGTGATGGAGGGGATCATCCTTCCCTACATAGTAGTTCATCTCGGGCTCTCGGAAGCCCTCCGGGACGGTAGAGGACGGGATTAGCTCGCAAAAAGGGGACCCTCTCGCTGCCAGTCTCACCGCCCCTACTTGCGCGACGACCTCTCCTGGCGAGATGGCACTCGCCGGGCTTGGAAACAGCTCCCTTCCCACCATGTCTCTTCCGCTCCCTTCCGCCATCACCTCCTTCCCCGGCCTTCTCCCCGGGGCATCCTCTCCTACTCACGCCAAGACGAGCTCTTCCTAAGTCGCGAGAGCTGTCACTTGAGGCAGTGTAGTTGAACAATCTCCCTGCCGCGAGATCCCTTGCAGTAGATCCATGATCCCTTTGATTGAAGCCATAAACTTCACTCTTCCTACAAATCCCCCCGGGGTAGCCGACTCCCCTCCTTCTCCTTCTCCGTGATCTCCCGCCATGTGGTTGCTCAAGGTTCTTCTCTGAGGGCTGCGTCCACGCTCACTGCACCAAAAATGTTGAAACCAGCTTTCTGATCGCTCCTAAAGTTCGAAACAGGATGCAGCCCACACGTACTCTCCCTGCGCTACCCTCCTGGCGAGAGTCAGTGACCTGAAAATTGACCGAGGGGGCTCAGCTTAGAGGTCCCACCTCTTACCTGGAAGAACTAAAAGTCTTCCCCTCCCTAGCCAGTGCTGAGCTAGGTGCCTGTGAGGAAGAATAGTGGAAAGGTTCAACAACACCTTCTCAGGCACCTTATCGGTCTATTTATAGGCCTCTGAATCTGCTCTGCAAATAACACTTCTGAGTTAACCTGAAATGACCGAAACACCCTGGACAGGGTCTGTGAACAGCCAAACTCCGCTGTTCTGGAGAGCTATATGCAGACCTCCGGGGGTAAAAATGTAAAATTACCTCGGGCATAAAGGTAAAAACCCCCCTTGGGGGTAAAAAGGTAAAGACACCTCTTTTTACATGTGGCGAGTGGGGAAGGATCCGTCAGGCCTAGAGAGGTCTCGCCTGGTGGGCCATCTCGCCCCCACCAGGAGGTCTCGCCTAAAGAGGTCACGCCTTAATCCGTGAGATGCCCATTCCTCTCGCCTCTTGTGGGTAGGCCTCCTCCCATCTTGCCAGTCCTCTTTCCTGGCTTGCTGGGTCACCTCTCGCGAGCGCAAGGTTGTACATACCAAAACACCTTAAACCCCCTTGGGTGGTCCATAGGGTCACTAAAGACCCAATTGGGACAGGCAAAGTGGCCAAGTTGGCTTAAGTCTGCCCTAACATAAAATAGGTCAAATTGGCCTACTTATGGTAAATTGGCCCTTCCTTAGCCAAGTGGACCCAACACATGCCCTCCTAACCCTAAAATGAGGTCAATGAGTCACCAGGGACCCATTGGGGTCAACATAAAAGGCTAAGTTGACCGAAGTCAACCCTAGCCCTAAAATAGTCAAAGTACCCTAACTAAGGGGCAGGTGACCTATAAGGTACCAAGACAACCCTGCCCAACCCTACCTAGACCCTAGGGGAGGCCAATGGGTTACAAAGGACCCATTGGGGTCCACCCAAAAGGTCATTTTGACCAAGGTCAACTACAACCTTGAAATGGGTCAAACAAGCCTAAATGGCTAGCTCAAGCCCAATCCACTTGGGCTAAGCCCAATTTAGGTGGCTCATTGGTTTATGTGGGCTGAAAAATATCAGATTAGACATGTAATTCCTGTAAATGCTTACTAGGAGATAGAAGCTTCATATTACCATTTAATGGAGGAGAGAGAAATGGGAGGAAGACCATTCATGGCCAAGGAAGACCAAGAGCCCCTCCCTCCACCTCCAAGGGGGCTGGTTTGTAACACCCCCATCAGTCGTATGACATATAATAGAAGGTCCAGCTGGAACCCAACGCCATATACCATGGACAGTCAGAAGGGTTACTTAAGAATATCAAAACATTCCAACTACGACTACTCACCCTAACACAGAGCATTCTAGCGGAAGCTTTTAAACAGTTGTCAAGAACACATAATTGAATACCAACTATCAAGAATGTCCACAAACAACTAGAGGAATGAAACAACAAATACACTGAGAGTACTTGGCCTTATGGCCTTACAAGAGTTTCATTTAACAAAGTAATGTTTTACATACATCGTCTCGAAGGTCGGCCACACATGACAAAAGTAAAACAACAATTCGGTTTGGACTTCGAGGGCCAGCTCAGCAACATGGGCTTCAGCCCGCTATTTGGTACTTGGCTCCGCAGCACCTGCAAGCAAAATTCCACCGTACGGTGGCAAATAAAGTAACAGTCAGCCAAAGCCGACCAAATTATAACGACCCCGCCCCTTACTCGAGACGGCGGTGCTCCTTCCGTGCATTTCATTAGCCCAGCTAATCAATAGAGTACAAACATACTTCGCCACAGGTGTAGGCTCGCACGGCCAAACACCCAGTGCACTCAGGGCACATTATCGGTGAATCATGACAATTCAGTGGCATCATCACCATCCCCGGGATGGCAACATTGTGAGCATTTTAGCCTTTCTGACCACCGTCTAAGGCTCCCGACTATGGCAACGACCAGTCCCTCTTTTGGGTCTCTCACACCGAACCACATAGCACATGTATGATTCCACTTGCCTATTGCTCACTCCGCCTAGTCACTTTTAGACGTACGCGCGACCAAGCTTCTCTCGGATCCCAAACATTACAAACAACACATAACCCTGTTATGTTCAAGGCTGGCTCCCCGGCTGCCAAGTTAGCAGAATTACATTTCCGCTCAATTTTTTGTGTGCGCATTTGAGTTAATCCCCAAGGATCCCTGCTGCAATCTACCGCGTAGAAACCCGAAAACACAAAACACGGAGTCTTCTCCGGCAAACCATACAAAATGCAACATCACCGATCCAGACCAACACGTCCGGGTAGGATTCACACACAATGCCTATGTCCGTACTTTGATTCCGGACTCTATATGCAACACAATGGGTACTATTCCTGTCAACCCCAAGGAACAACGCACACTCACCGCACACTCGCGGGAGGGGGATTCCTTATGCAAAAGAAGGAGAGCTTCACATGCTCAAGTAGAGAATCGTTACCCTTGTAGTATGCTTTTGTTCCATGAATATCTATACAGATAGAAGACTTCGAAATGGAATTTCCTCCGCGGATCCGGTCTCGGTTCTCAAATCAGTGCTCTGATGCTCTGCCGGCGGCCAAAATCCTCCTATTTCTTCCTCCTTGCTCTCTCCTCTCACTAACTCCTTAGGAAGTGAGTCGTTAAGAGAGAAAGAGGAATTAAACCTCCATTCCCTTCCTTAACAAAGCAGGGACACATCTGTGCCATCAGATCTTAATTAAAGAAAACAAACGGCTCAGATCTGCCCAAAAATCCACAAACCAGGGCCGAACACGGCCTCACACACGGCCGTGTCCCAGGCCGTATGACCCGATCCAGACACGTTCGTCGAGTACAGAAGAGGACACGGGCCAAGACACACCCGTGTCTCAACCTGACACGCCCGTGTCGGGTCCCGACACACACGTGACCTAAGGGCATGTTACCAGTAACCGCCACGCCAACCGTCACGGCCCTTGTTGAACACAGGTAGGGACACGGGTATGCACACGCCCGTGTCACCTCTAACATGCCTGTGTCATCACAGCTCAAAGCCGTGTTCCCTGCCGTATACTTTTCTAGACACAGCCAGCCAACGCAGAGAATGACATGGCCTTGGACACGCCCATGTCCTAGGCCATGTACCCCTATACAGGCACCAAAAAAATATTTTCAGGACTCGACCAGCTCGATTACGATTTTCGGTGCATTACATGGTTCAACTCCCCATTCAATCTTGGGAAGGTCAGGGGCCATTTTGGTGGCTGTTCATGGCCGGAACAGTGAATCCAGCCATGGCCTAGCCAAGCTTTCAATGGCCATTAATGGCCATTGATGGCTTGACCTCTCCCCTCCCCAACTAGTGTTTTCAACACCATCTGTGGCATGAGAGGAGCCCTTCCCAGCATTTACCTAAAGATTTCGAGCCACTTGACTGTACTGTTGCAGATCACCGGTGTCACCTCCACCACAAATGGCAACCCAACGATCAGCTTGACTCCAGACCACCAAAAAGGTCATCCCTTGCTCCTTCTATGGGTAGATCATAAGATTCAATAGGGAAAAGAATCGGGCTCAATTGAGCATGATCCAAGCTTTCAATTTCTCTGGTTTTCCAAACAAATTAACATGTCGGGATCGCCAGAATCCACCCCTCCGATGGCTGTGCCGCCGCATGGCGATAGCCACCACCTCGATGGAGGTGGTGGTGGCGGTGGCCGGCCAGGGAGGTGGCCGGGTGGCAGGGAAATGCGCATAGAACAAGCTCCAGGACGGGGGATTCCTGGCCGTCGGTTGGAGCTTGAGGATGATGGGATGCCGTTTATTTTGCGACAAGATTCGTGCGCCCTGATTATATTCCTAGTAAATAATGATTTCATTTATGTGATTTTCTGTCACACATTTTACACTTAATGTTTCTATTTTTTAAAAATATCTAGGTGCTGTTTCAGAGAAAATGATCAATATGCAAATTGTAGCTATATGGCTCAACTTTATTTTAAAATAGATTTGAACCAATTTGTGTAAGTGGTTTGACCACAACACTCATTTTGGTGAGATCTATCCCTAGGAGTAGTTAGAGATTTAAATGTGTGCCCCCACTTCACCACAAGTCCAAATGACCTGAAATTTGGACATGGAGTCATTCTATCTTATACTTAGGTCATGCATCAAAATGGGAATTTTTGGTGATACGTTTTCTATAGTTTTTGAAATTATTTAATAATCCTATGGTAATTTTATTAGGGGACCTAATGACCTCCGAACCCTCCCAAATTTTCGTGAGTGGACCTTGGGTTTGTCATAAGGCTCTATATAAATTTTCATCCTATTTGGTGATTATTTATTTTGGAAATAAGCAAACCCTAGCCTTGCCCTAAAAGGGGTATTTAGGTCAAAAGTGCTCCTTGTCAGTTGAGTTGTCAAATCACCTCAACAGACGCTGAAACATGGGAAACTGGTTTGATATGATGCTAGACACCCTCACATGAAATTTGGGGTGGATTGGGGTAGATTTTCCCTAGGACCCAGGTTCAAACCCTAAGGTTGAACTTTGGGGATTATGAATGTCATGGGGTGAAATACCCTTGTATGGACTTGGTGTTTAGTCCATGAGATCCTAGGGAGGTGAAAAGCCATACAGAGAGATATGGTGGGATTTGGCCACATGCACACCATATAAATCACTGGATATGTTTTGGGGTCCATACACCTTAGGGAATGTCTAGTGGCTCATATGACTTTGGAATTGCAAGACATGTTGGTAGAGGTCATTTTATTAATCATATAAACCACTGAAATATACCACATATTGTTGGGATGAGTTTACTAGTGGGTTCCCTTGAAAAGTGCATTATCATGAGTTGTCTTAAAGAATTTTATTTTGTGACTTCCTAACCTTGGGTTGGGATGATATTTAGTTAAGCTATGTTTTAGGACTATAGAAAGCCTTAGAAATTTTTGACATGAATTTTAGATCATTATATGGGGTACTTCATTCACAACCCATCAAGTTGCATCTTCTACTTAAGAAATTTCTTATGAACAAACTATTCAATGGAAACTTATGAAATTTGGTAAGAAGAAATTTACTGTTATTCTAAACCTCTTTGAATTTTTATGGACTTTTTGGAAGTGTATCTGTAGGGGTTGCTTCAAAAGGTGCTGTTTTTTAAGTAAACGTATATGGATTTATTTTGATATTGAATAAGCTTGATAAAATGTGATTTTTGTTCAGAGACCCTTTCTGGTCATCCTTGAGATTCAGTAATTTTTCTATATTTTTCTGATGATTACTTTGGTACTTTCTTCTTTACACACACCTAATGGCTTACTCTTGGATTAATTATTTAAAGGTCAAAACCTTTATTAAAAATCATAAAACTTGGGATTTACTGTTATTCCTCTGTTATCTAGTGTTCATAATTTTTGGGAGGCCATCATTTGAGAAAATATTATACTTCATGTTCAAATTACCCATGACCTAACATTGGGGAAAATTAATTAAATGCCAAATTAATTAGGAAAATTATGAGTTTCTAAAAATATGTTAATCATGTCATCATAGACCTCCATTAAATATCTTAAGGCTTGTGGATGAATATTTAGAGTACCCCCTATCATGTACATCATATAGCTTGGGTTGGTCTACATCAGGGGATACATCTCCAGCGGAGTACGGTGCACATGGAGGTGGGTCAGTCTAGCACAGGAGCACCGGCTACTGGCTCCATGAGTGATTAGTTTACATAGCTTCTGCAAGAGTTTGTAGTGAGGATTGATGTACCGGGCATGAGCCCATTTATGTTTCTTTGTACTGTTTTATTTCTGTACTTTTATTATATGTGGACTTGATTTGATTTCCTTTACATATATTACATGTGATTGTGGACTTAGTTTTATCTGAACTATGCTTAAGCTTCTTTCTCTTTGGTGATCGTAAAGGCCGGCAAGATCAGCGTTTTGTAGTGGCGACCATCCCGAGTGTCGGTGTCAACGCAAAATGGCGGTTCTGGTCATAAGACCCCGGTGGTTTTAAAGGAAAAAAGGGGGGGTCTTACATGATGTGTGCCTTAGTTCTTGCATGCAGGTTGTCCATGATTGGACAGGTGAAGAAAAGTGAGTTTGGTAGTAAACTAAAAATTCATCGAGCTCAGCTCGCAGTTTGTCAAGCTCAGCTTGCTGGTCGTCGAGCTCAGCTCAACACTTGTCATGCTAAAGCCAGAAAAATTGACCAAGGCAAAAAGTGCTGAGACCGCTGAGAAGATCAGAGTTTGTTGAGCTCAGCCCACAGATCATCGAACGTTGCTAAAGCCAGAAAAACTGACTAAGGCAAAAAGTGTTGAGACAACTGAGATAGCTGAGAAGAAAGAGCTGAGATAGCTGAGAAGAAAGCGTTGAGACAACATAGAAGAAAGCGTTGAGACTGAAGGTTGTCTCAGCAGTTAAGAATAAAGTGCTGAGACCGCTAAGAAAAAAGCACTGAGACAGAAGCTTGTCTCAGCTGTTAATAAGAAACTGCTGAGACCGCTGAGATAAAGAGTGCTGAGACAGAAGTTTGTCTCAACTGTTAATAAGAAACTGCTGAGACCGCTTAGACAGAACCGCTGAGACAAGTCTAGAGAAAGTTCACAAGTCCAGAAGCTCTGAGATCCAAGATAGATGGCATTGAGTATCTTAACCTCACTCAACGCTTTATGGATTTTTGAAATATTTTCTAAGTCCGGATGGTGATGACCATTTCTGTCGTCATCAAAGTCAACTTACATTTAGCCGTTGCGGGAAAGCTGCAGTGGCGATAAAAGCTGCTTTGTCCTTTTCTGGAGGAGGTGGGGCTCACCAATCCTTGGCTGGGGCCCCATATAATTATGTCGTTGATTCAAATTTACGCATATAAAAAGGAAAAAGTAAAGTGGATTAGGGCAACAAAAAACGAACGAACAGAGAACAAACGCAGAAAATACAAAAATAAAACTAGAGGTGGCTGGACAACTTCTTCTCCATTAAGCTTAAAAGCACAAGTCCAACAGAGAAAGCCTGAAAGGCAAAGAAAGTTAGCTGAAGCTCTTCAAGTTCAGCAAGATAGTTCTCTCTAGAACAGAGAAGTTGATTCATTCATTCAACAAGCTGATAGTTGTTCATCTGTACAGCAGAAAAGTGTTAGCTATAGAAGAGGACTAATTTCTTCTACAGCAAGAGTACTGGACTGATATCTGCTCAGTCCAGCAAGGTAGACTCAGAGACTTATCTCTGAGTCAATTGTTTTATTTTTCATAAACACTATGTATTCTCTTCCTATAGGATTCAGTTTATCTGAATCTGAGTGTAGGGAACTTTGTGTCTGAGGTAGGTGACTAATTAGTCACTGAGGTAAGTGCCCTGTTGGGGTACTGAGGTAGGATCCAAGTGTGGATCTGAGCTATAGGGCTTAATTTCCTGAGTTAAGAGAGTGTTGCTCTCTAAGATAGGATCCAAGTGTGGATCTGAGGTAGGTGACTGAAGGGTCACTGAGCTGTAGGTGACAAGTGTGTTACTGAGTTATAGGCCTTGGAGGTGGCTGACCTGTAGGTATCTGGAAGGGTACTGAGTTTTAGGAGTGTTGCAGCACTCTGAGAGTAGGGATGTGTGCCTGAAGCTGTAGGGCTGAAGAGCTTGAGTTGTAGGCCTCAGAAATAAGGCTGATGTAGGTTATCAATGGATCACCGAGCTGTAGGAGCTCTGCAGGAATTATTCTGATTTTTTATTCTGTGAAGAATCTGTGTATAAGGCTGAGGGCCTGAGGTGTAAGATCTGAGGAGCATATTGGTGGAGTTTGTGCCTAGTCCAACAAATCAGTTGGATAGGTGGGAGAGAAAGTGGATGTACCCAATTGGGGAACCACTATAAATCTGTGTGTTTGCTGTGTTGCTTGTTTTCATTCTTATTGCAAGATCTAAGGCCAAGCACTAGATAGATTAAGTTGAAATCAGCAAATGAACTAATAAAATTTCAAAGACGTATTCACCCCCCCTATCTTGGTGATTAGCTAACCTTCAATTAAGCAACTTTCAAATATTCTTAAGATAGGAGTTGTTTCGGAGATCCAGTATCCAAGCTGGCTTTCCAATATGGTGATTGTGAAGAAAGGAGACGGGGGCAGGAGAATGTGTATCAATTTTTCACTTTTTAATAAAGCATGTCCTAAGGATTATTATCCCATACCTCGAATCGATCGGCTGGTTGACTCAGCCGTCTATTTTTCTCTAATGAGTTTTCTAGATACCTTTTCAAGATATCACCATATCAAGATGCACCCGCCAGACATAAAAGATGTTTCCTTCATTACAGGGGATGAGTGATACTGTTACAAGATAATTCCCTTTGGGCTCAAGAATTCAAGGGGCAACGTATAAAAGAATGACGGACCGGGTCTTCCGGGAGCAAAGGGGTAGGTATTTGGAGGTGGACACGGACGACCTCATGGTGAAGAATCGGGATTCGTAATCATATCTCCAAGATCTGGATGAGACTTTCAACACCTTGCGAAAGTATAAGATGAGACTGAAGCCCCTAAAGCCTATTTTTGGGAAAGCCGAGGAAAGTTCCTGGGTCACCTCCTTACTCCTGCGGTGGTGGAACCCAATCCTAATAAGATAAGGACGATCGCGGAGTTGGAGTCACCACGGAATGCCAAAGAAGTCTAGTTCTTGACAGTGATGCTTACAGGGATGAGCTAGTTCCTCTCTCGGGTAGGAGAGAAATTCTCGTCCTTCTTCAAAGTGTTGAGGGGAGGGCATAAATTCGAATGGTCCAAGGAGTGCGAGAAGGCTTTCCAAGTCCTAAAGAGACAACTAACTCAGGCTCCTCTTCTCTATGGATTAGAGGAGGGCGAAGATTTATCCCAATACCTTGGTGTCGGGGCCGAGGCTATGAGCTCTGTCCTGGTCTGAAATAAGGAAATGAAGCAGCTGCCAATCTATTATGTGAGCAGGATCCTAAGGAAGGTGAAGCATCGATACCCGATCCTGGAAAAGATGGCTTTTGCTTTGGTTATCTCGGCTCGGAGGCTCCATTCGTACTTCTAGAAACATTTAATCCGAGTAGTGATCGACTATCCACACCACAATATCTTTGAGGGGGTGGAGCATTCAGGGAGGCTTACAAATTGGTCGGTGGAGTTACGCGAATTTGACATATCATTTCTCCCTCGCCTCTCGATAAAGGACAAGCGTTGACCGACTTCTTGTGTGACTATATGGTTTAGGTAGCATTACTGAAGCTCATTCACCAAGTTCTCTGAAAGGTGATGGTCGATGGCGCCCCTAGAAGACATTCTTTGCGAGTAGGAGTAATCCTAGAAAGTCTTCAGGGAATGAGGATAGAGCAGACGGTGGACATTCAATTCCCTATTACCAACAATCAAGCTGATTATGAGGCAGTAATTGTGGTGTTATGTCAGGAAAAGAAACCGGGGGTGCATGACGTGGATGTACTAACAGACTCCCTGGTGGTGTCCTCTCAAATAGACAACAAGCTCGAAGTAAGAGACGCTACTCTCCCGTAATACCTAACAAAGGTGAAGGGCATCATTGATATGTTCCAAACATTTTCCATCCGGCATGTGCCACAGGAACAAAACGTATAAGTAGATTAATTAGCCAGGTTTGGACCCTGCTCGGGAGGAACCATAACTGACTTGTTTAGTACTTTCATTGGAGAGGGAGAGTTGATGGAGGTGAGCCATCGCCCCTCATGGATGGACCCCTTCATAGTTATCTTTTCCACGTGAGAATTCTCGGATGGTCTGGACTAGAAGCATTTAGAGTATAAGTCGCCATATTACTAGATGTGTGATGGGAAGCTTTACAGGAAGACCCTCTTAGGATTGATGGCACATTGCGTAGCCGAGGAGGAGGTCCCGAAAATCTTGGAGGATGTATATACCGGTGAGTGTGGGATCCACTCGTGACGCAGTACTCTTGAGGGAAGTATAGTGAGGCAACGGTATTTTTGGCTGACCCTAGGACAAGATGCCACTGAATTCGTAAAAAATTCTCAGAAGTGCCAGTTGTTCGGCCCTCTCTAACTGCTGCCGGATCAGAGACTCATCACTGTACTGTGTCCCTTCTATATTTAGGGAATGGATCTTGTGGGGCTCTTCCCCCAGCCAGCAAGTAGAGAAGGTTCCTATTAGTTATGATTGATTATTTTTTTAAGTGGTTGGAGGTCAAGGCACTGGCCAAGGTGACAACTCAGGTGATTCACAGCTTTGTATAGGGGGAGATCATTTATAAGCATGGGTTTCCTCAAGCCATTATCATGGATAATGGGTCATAGTTCGTAAGTGCAGAGTTCATCAGCTTTTGTGGCCAACATGGGATAGACCTTAGATTCATGTCGGTACGTCACCCTTGGAGCAAAGGGCAAGTTGATGCTGAAAACAAGATCATCGTGAACTTATTAAAAAAGAAGGTGGAAAATTTGAAGGGGAGATGGGTGGAGCTTCTCCCTTCGGTCCTTTGGGGCTTAAGGACCATGCCTAACAGGGACGCGTGGGAGACTCCTTTCAAGCTCTCCCACGACTGTGAGGCGGTACTCCCAATAGAATTCGAGGTTCGTACACTGTGAATAGTGGAGGCAGGGGAAGGTAGAGAGGAATGGAGGGTCAAGAAAGAGAATGAGTTACGACTCTCTCTGGATCTAACTGAGGAACTCAGCGATGTGGACACCGTCTTGCAGGAAGAAATGAAGTGACGGATGGCCAAGAACTTTGACAAGTATGCTAGAATCAAGCAGTTCACGAAAGGTGACCTGGTCCTAAAAAAGGTAGATGTCACGGGAAGATCAACAACAGTGGGAAATCTTCACCCAAATTGGGAAGGTCCGTACATAGTTGAGGAAGCACTAAGGTCAAGGGGATATCGCCTCCAGAATGTTGAAGGGGAGACCCTAAGTCACATCTGGAGTGGTGATGATTTGAAGCGTTTATATCCTTGAACTATGTATGTAACATTCTTTTCTAATATTAAACCTCGTGGTATTCCAGACCTTTGGCAAATGGACTGTGCAAGTATGTGAGAAGTTTTGGAAAGCTGGCCCCAAGAAGATCCTGCTGACCAGGATACCATTAGCTGGCAGGGCTGGAAGTCATTCGATGGTGTTTAGAAAGTTGACCCTGAGAAGATACCCTAACCAGGATCCCATTAGTTGGCAGGGCTGGAAGTCAATCGATCGTTTCTAGAAAGTTGACCCGAGAAGATCCCGCTAACCCGACACCCATTAGCTGGCAGGGCTGGATAGCACTCGATGTTATTTATAAAGTTGACCCCAAGAAGAACCTGCTTACCAAACTCCCATTAGCTGGCAGGACTGGAAGTCACTCGATGGTGTCTGGAAAGTTGACCCTGAGAAGATCCTGCTAACCAAGCTCCCATTAGCTGGCAGGGCTCGAAGTCACTCGACGGTGTTGGGAATGTTGACCCCGAGAAGATCCCACTGACCATGCTCCCATTAGCTAGCAGGGCTGGAAGTCACTCGATGGTGTTTGGAAAGAAGACATCGAGAACATCCCGATGACCAGGCTCCCATTAGCTGGCAGGGCTGGATGTCATACGATGGTGTCTGGAAAGCTGACCCCGAGAAGATCATGTTGACCAGTATCCCATTAGTTGGTAGGGCTGGAAGTCACTCAATGATGTCTAGAAAATTCCTGATATGATCCCACTAACCAGGATCCTATTATTTCGCAGGGCTAGAAGTCACTAGATGGAGTCTAGAAAGCTAACCCTGAGAAGATTTTGCCGACCAGGCTCCAATTAGTTGTCAGGGGTGGAAGTTACTCGATGGTTTCTGGAAATCTGACCTGAATAAGATCCCACTAATTAGTCCCTTATTAGTTGGCAAGGCTGCAAGTCACTCGATTGTGTCTAGAAAGTTAACCCCGAGAAGATCCCGCTGACCTAGCTCCCATTAGCTAGCAGGGCTGGAAGTCACTCGATGGTGTCTGTAAAGATGACCCCCAGAAGATCCCGCTGACACGGCCCCATTAGCCGGTCGGGCTGGAAGTCACTCAATGGTGTATGAAAACTGACCTCGAGAAGATCCCACTAACCAGGCTCCCATTAGCTGGTAGGGCTATAAGTCACTCGTTAGTGTCTGGAAAGCTGACCCCTAGAAGATCCCGTTGACTAGGCTCCCATTAGCTGGTAGGTATGGATGTCACTCGATGGTGTCTAGAAAGAAAACTTTCTCTCCGTCACCTGCTTCAGTGCCAACCCCTTCTTCTTTATCTCGATAGGATATTCCTCACCTTGTACCTTTAATTCGAGCTCATGTGTCTTCAGGTTTCCAATGAGACTTTCTATCTCCAGGGATTGAAATGTGATTCAGTAATAGAAGTCACCTTTGGATTGAAATGTGGAGGTAAAGATCGCAGGATCTTCCTCACTAGATCTCCATTTGAGTAACTCTTTCCGAGGGATTTTGAGGCGTTGAAAATTTTGGTGAAACGATTGTACATGTTGTCCACCTCCTCGTCGATATCCATCCAGAAGTGTTCGTATTCAGATTCGAGTTAGAACAACATCGACTCCTTCACCTGCGAGGTATCTTTGTGAGTAGGCTTAAGTAAACGCCATATATCATATGCAATTTCACAGTTATAGATTCTATTAAATTTAGTTTTATCCAATGCGCAGAATAAAGAGTTCAAGGCTTTGGCATTGTTTATACATCTGAGCTTGTCAGCATCATCCCATTTATCTTGTCGTTTGTGTTGGGTATTGTATCCATAATAATCCTGATTTGAAGAACTGTACAGTCATGCTAAGATGAATTGAGTTTGTATTTGATATTGCATTTTAGTTATGTACTTGCAGGTTTACAATGCCAACTACACACCAATGCCAGGTTACAGTGGGTTAGTAAACACAGGACTATATAATGTAATCCCTCAATGTGTAGGTCATCGTGTTGACTCTTGTGTAATCTCTCTGTTGGGGTATACTTCTATCCCAAGTACAGGAGAAGGATCAAGGAAGGCCAAAGACCACGAGTCAGAAATGAAGAATTTTACTTAAGTAAAATTCGACGAGTATGGTGAGTCATACACATCGAATTTGTCGAGTATCTTGCCGAATTCGTCATGTATGCTTCCCGATACCCGTCGAATTCGTCGTATATACTTAGGGAAAATTCGCAGAAAAGCAGAAAATTTGCCATGGAAAATTCGTCGAGTATCACTGGTGATACTCGCCGAATTCGTCAAGTATCAGTAGCTATACTCGTCGAATTCGACGAGTATCCCAAGCGATACTCGCCGAATTCGACGAGTATCCCATGGGATACTTGCCGTGTATGTCGAGCCATATGTCGACTTTTCTGAAATTCTTTCTAAGACTTTTTCGGCGTATATGGTCATCTTATTCAGCGAGTATCAATTCAATATTCGACGAATTTTGCCGAAAAAGACTTATCGTTTTTTCTCCGATTTTTTCTCTAGTTCAGATTCCGTCGGCCATGAACAATAGATGCTAGGGTTCATTTTTGGAAAATTTTTTATGGTCATTATTGTGAATCCTCCTATATATATGATGGGATGATTTTAGAAATCAAGGATCTTATCCTAATTGTAATTTTGAATTTTAAAATCTTCCAGAAATTGAACCCGTCAGCCATACACTACCAGTTTCGCGACATTCTTCCATTCGGCCGCAACTTCTTCGATTGTCTTCTTCACTGACTTTTTCGATTGGATTGTTTCATCTTTCAAGATTAATTCTACTCCAGTCCAAGTTGGTTGAAGATCTAAGATTCAAGATTCAAGATCCAAAGATTTCAAGTTTTCGAGTTCTCGGAGATTCAAGATCAACCCTTCCAAGAACGTCGGATCAAGACTTGTAATCATGTGTTATTGTTGTAATATCCTTTTGTATTGTGCTTGAGATTTTCTTCCCTGAGTTTTGTAGATCCATTTGTGGATCGAGAGAGTTGATCCGATTGTGGATCGAGGTTGTAGATCCGGTTTGCGGATCGAGTTGTAGGACAGTTTGTTCTCCGAGTTATAGGAGCGTCGTGTCCAAGGTGTAGGAGTTGCGACACCGAGGTGTAAGATTTTACGAAATTTGAGTGTGGTGAAGTAGCCGAATCTGCCCTTTGTAACACCCTCATTCGTCACATGGGATATAATAGAAGGTCTGGCAAGGGCCCCACGACATATTCCATGGACAATCAGTGGAGTTACATATTAAAACCAAAACACTATGAAATCATATCGAAAACCTAACACAAAACATTCTAGCGGAAGCTTTTAAAAATGTTAGAAGAACCCTTCACAGAATATGAACGTCCACTATAGCCCAAAGCAGGAATGATAGAACAATACACAAAGGGCCTTGGCCTTAAGGACTTACAACATTCAACTTGAATTAAAGTTTTTCACATATTTCGCCAGGCAGGCCGGCCGTACATGAAAACAATAAATGTAAACACTTGCTCTGGCCTTCGGGAGCCAGCACAACATCAAGGACTTTATCCCGCTACTTGCCACTTGGCTCACCTGTTCCAGTAAGAACAATGCACAACAAGGCAACGGTTAGCTAAAGTTGATCAAATTATAACGACCATGCCCCTTACACGAGGCGGTAGAGCTCCTTCCCTGCAATTTGGTAGCAAAACCAAACATCGTAATAAATGTGCAATTTAAGAACACTTCACCACAGGCGTATGCACGACTACCACACACCTCGTGCTCTCAGGGCACATTCTCGGTGTCTGGACAAAAACCAGGGACACACCACCATTCTCCAGACGACAACAACATGAACATTTTGGAAGTCTTTCCGGCCTGCGCAAGGACTAAGACCCATCACAATGTCTGTGACAGGCATTGCTACCCACAGATGCACCACATAGCTACTTGGTAGGTTCGGCCCTTTCACTTTGCTCACATCACCAGACAAAGACCACCACGATGCGGGTCGGCCTTCCTATTACCATTTCTCCAATCTTTATACAAGTGGCTCTCAGGCCACTATGCTGGGCTCTCAAAGCACTCAACACCAAATCACAGGCGCAAGGTCTCCACAACACAGGCCATAATCATTGGCCCCAGTTGTCTCCATGACACATGCCACAATCACTACTCCCAAGGAGATATTGCCTGCGGTATCACTACCGCCGCGTGATATCTGCCAGAAATATGAGTCTGCCCAGTTTTTCGTGTGCTCCTTGGAGTTAGTCCCCAAGGTTCCGTGATGCAATCTACTGTGTAGAAACCCGAAAAACAAACATCACGGATTCTTCTCCGGCCAATACAAGCATAATGAAACATCACCAATCCAGAACAACCTGTCTAGATGGGCTTCACACACCATTCCTATGTTCGTACTTCGATTCCGAACTCTATATGAAAAACTACGGGGATATACCGTATCTACCCGAACGAAAAATCTCACACTCACCACACAGTCATGTGAGAGGGTTTCTTATGCAAAAGGAAGGGGACTTTACATATCTAAGTTGAGAATTGTTACCCTTTGCGCTGTAACACCCAGTGTTTCCATAAACTAAATTTCTGGTAGCTATTGCCCGACGATAGTAGCTATCGCACTGTGATAGCCCTATTTTGTTGAGTAGAGAATGATGAGATGAAAGGTCTGTTCATCCAACGTTGAGTTCTCGAGAAAGAGGTTACCACGCAGCGTTAGCCTTTCCGCGCGTCGACAACTCCAGGGTTGCGTCGAGAGTGTTGAGTTCTCGAGAAAGGGTTGAGTTCTCGAGAAAACATTTAGTTCTCGAGAAAGATGCTACTGCGCGGCGTTAGCCTTAATCCGGCATTAGTGTGACATTATTTTCCATCTTGCGGCTCGGGAAGCTACCGCCCGGTAGTAGATAGTACCGCCCGACGATAGCGGATGGAAGCAGTTCCGTCATTTGGCTTGTTAGGCATCTGATTTCTCTTAAATGTGGATCCTAGGGCTCAAGATGTTTCGTCCAAGTGCCATAAGTTGGGCTGAGAGCCCTTTTCCTTCATCTTCTTCCCTTTGGGAGTGAAGGTTAGTTTTTGAGGTTAGAGTTGGAGGATGAAGAAGAAGCTCTATCCTCTGCCATTGACGGAGTTTCGGAGCTACAATCGTCGTGTCGAGGCTAGATCCGTGGATAGGATGTGGAGGCGCTCATTTTCATCCTTGCAATACAAGGATTCCATGGATAGGAAGAGAAGTCGTAAGGTAATGACACTTCTCCTCTCGGTTTTAGGATGCGTGCATGACATCTACTCTTTTCTTGCTTTCTTTGAAGCATTCTAGGCAACAGATCTCTCAAAGGAGAGCGATTCAGCTTGCCATGGTTCAAGAGGAGCCACCGGGTCGATTGTGTCTGTCCCCGACATGATATTGCACTAGAAATCAGCTCCGTTAGTGGATTAGGCATTGTGGGAGAAGCCGTAGTAGCGACAATTAGTCCGACTCGTTTATGTTGAATAGCAAGACTTGATGATTTTGTAGAAATCCGTTAGCGGCAAGACGCCGTTTGTGATGTTGTTTTCATCCTCTTTCATGTGAGTACGTGTAACCAGAACCGGAACGGGTGGAAATTAGAGTACACACGGGATCACAGGGATGGTATGGTACGAATGGTGGATTAGGGTGGAAAAGGCTTGGGATTATGATGTGCTAAGGCGTGGTTTGTCTCTGTGGTCAGCTGGCTTGCCCGTCACGTTCAAGTCATGTGGGAGAGTGTCCTGGCGAGACAATTCCCCTTCCATGAAACTAACGATAACACCAAGATTTGGACAAGACCAGACGATACTAGTTGGGTCCCGCTGGGTCTCCTTCGGTGGACTTAGTCTCGATATTAGAGCTAGGCCTGGGTCATCGCAAACGGGTGGGGTCTACCATGAGTTCTTAGTATCAGTTAGTTTGTGTGGCGGAATCCTGGCATGAGAAGTCAGAGCTTGCCGGTAAGACTGGGGTATTGAGACCCACGAGAGGGTGGGGCCAAAGTAAGATTTCTGTATGGTGGCTTGTATGTCGTTTGGGGAAAATTGGAAGTACCCTTGTGAGTGTGGCTTGAATTCCGATAGGGAAATTGGAAGTACCCTTATATTTGCGGCTTGAATGTCGATGGTGAAATTGGATGTACCTGATTGATGATCTGTTAGAAACATATGCTTTAGGGTGCCCTGGGTGAAGCATAGGTTTGCATACATGCTGCATTGTAGGCCCCTATTTGTTATATGCTAAACATAGAAACGTGTTTGTTGTATGAGACATCCAAAACTGTTTTACTACTTTAAATGTAATATTTTTTTTGCTTATGAAGTGCTGACCTGTAGGGTGATGGAGTGCCCCGGGGTCCGCTAGGGATGGTCAGGAGGAGATGTGTTGGTTACACAGTTGATGTCAGCCTTTTCTAACCCACATTACAACCAATTTTTACATGACATGGATCGCAAGCAGGAGCAAGCTCGCGGGCCAATACATGTAGAATAATAGCACTGTTTTGTGGAATTTTATGCTTAATGTACTATGTTTCTGGCTTGCACGTCGAGGTAGCCTAGGAATGCTTTTGCACATTGACGCTTGATGTTATTGTTTGAGTTTTGGCCTCTCAATTATTGTAAGGCCATAAGGCTGCGTTGATACTCATATGTTAGTGGCTAACTTTTAATCTTGTTCTTTTGTTTATGCTACGTTTGGTCTGAGTTTTGAGTTTGGTAGTTTATATCATCTTATAATGCTTAAGCAGCGGCGTCTATATGTTGTGGGGCCCCGGACGGACCAATATTATACGGTTATTATATGGGAGGTGTTACAATTTGGTATCAGAGCCAGGATATTGTCCAAGGTGAGTTTTCGTGGTCGAATTTCCTAATCGGACCGCGTTAAGAAGTTATCAACATATGAGTATCTCGGGACCGTGAGCGTCCTTAAGTCTAGTTTTATGACTAAAAGCTGATTTTGGTTTACCTTGCTTTTTTAAAGGATTCAAGTGACAAGGCAGGGACGTCAAGGCCAAGAGAAGATCCTTTGATGAGCAGTGCTACTACTACGGGTCCTTTGGGCATGGGGGTAACCCCTGCCTATTTTTATCGCATTCTTATAGAAGCGATGGTAGTGGCCCAAGCTATAGTGGCAACACAAGTTGTGACCCCAGTTGTGCAGGTAATGACTCCCGTTACCCTGGGTACGACACCGGTCACGTAGGACGATAGAGCTTGGTAAGCAAAGCAGTTGGCTGAAAGAGTGTTTGTCGGGGACGGAGACCGACAAATGAAGTATTTCCTAAGCTTCCATACCCCAACGTTTAAGGGAGTCGGCACGCAGATTGATGTAGAGGACTTGTGGGCAAGAATTCAAGAATTTCTTAGGGCGGCAGAGACGCCAGTAGAGAAGCAGTCTGAGTTTGCGAGTTTCACATTGGATGGTGACACTAAGCTATGGTGGGTGAGTCATAGCGGTCGCCAGTTTCCTGGATGCGCCTCGTCCATAGACGATTTCAGGAATGCTTTCTTGAAGAAGTATATTCCCGTGTCGACATGGCTAGCCCTTCAGAGACAGTTTTTGCACTTGGTGCAGCGAGACAAGACAGTAGATGAGTACGTCCAGGAGTTCACTCGTTTGGGACGTTATGCTGGGATGAGCATCGCGGACGATGAGGAGAGGTACAACCTTTTATACCTTGGATTGAGGGAGAATCTGAGATAACCCCTCATATCTATGAGGAAAGCGGGTTTCAACGAGTTGGTCGAGGCCGCTAGGACGTTGGAGAGCGATATGGAGCGAACTCAACGTCGGAAGGGTTTTGCAGCCAAGCAAGGAGAAGGAAAGTCTTCTCAATCGCAAGGGAAATCTGACAGAAGTAAGTGGAAGAAGAAGTCCCATCCCTACAAGACTTTGGAGAAGAGTAGTGCGACGACAGGGGGGTCTCGCTTCAAGGGACCACTATCGTGTTACAAGTGTGGCAAGCCGGGACACATATCTTGTTTTTGCACTGAAGGTGGCGCTGAGCAGGAGCCAAGATAAGAGCAGTTGGTGCTCTCTGTTGGCCCGAACAATGCTTACGAAAAGCAAACAGCCGAACTAGCAATCCGGCTAGGCAAGTATACCTATCGAACTGTAGTAGGGGGACACAAGTGTCGTATTAAAATCCAGGAACAGTTGAGTAAGCTTACTCACACGAAATCTATTATTTTATCGACGGAAAAATTAGGGTTTAGAAGAAAGCTAAGTGTACTAAAGGAAGAGAACTACTTGCAATGAAAGAGAGCTACTTGCATGAAAAGATAAAGAGAGCTAAAAGAGCAATTATACTAAAGCTTAGTAACGATGAGAGGAAAATGCACTCGATCAGAAATCACCTCGGCAAGAGTGTTTAGAAAAATACGATAAATAAACCTAAGCTAATTAGGGTAAAGGTCCTTGACCGTGGAGGTTCCATAAATATTGACACGCTTCTCTCGAAGGTCGTGCCTCACTGAGTTTAGGAAGGTCCGACCGACTTTCGCCTTAATCGGAGGCCTAAAACTCACTTTTCGCGGTGAACCCCACTATTGGATTTTACTCCAATCCGGGAGATTTGAACGTCTGCCTCTCTCGAGGGGTGCGAACAAATCCCTTTACTCTTGAGTGCTCATTTCAAACTTTCGGCCTCTCGGCTAGCCCAGAATGAAAGCAAAGGTGGAGAGTATATATCAATGATATACCTCCAACCCGTGATAAATCAAGAGTAATTCAAGCCTAAAGCCTAAAAAGAAAAGGTAAGATTCAAAGCATCATAACCTAATCACTCGAACCTCGGATCATCAAGATCGAGTACATGGAGGATTAGTTAATCATGTTGAGGTGGAAGAGGGGGGATGAGTAGAAGAAAATAATGAAAACAAAGTAGAAACGAAAAAGAAAACAAGACTTATTTATTAATGAAAACAGGGATCTTACAACTTGAAAACCAGAGATTACAAGTGCATGGAAAGTAAACTACACTATCATTAACATTATACTACAGAAAGAAACTAGGAGCTAATACAGGGAAAGCATTAAGCTAGAGATAAGAAGAGCTAAAAATGAAGAGACATGCTTGAAAAAGTTCAAAAATACAAAGGACAGAACCTCCCCTCTCAATCCAAAAGGTGTGTCTGAACCCTTGGAGATGGGCTCTATTTATAGATTTTTTCGGGTCGGGTCACGCCCCCCTATCACGCCCGGGTCGGGCGTGACCTTGGGGCGTGATACATTCGGTACGACTATTTCGGGCTGGAATTTAATTCTGGCAAAGTAGCTGAAGTAAACGCCCAAATGTCACGCCCTGGTAGGGCGTGTACCTGGGGCATGTTCTTTGCGGCGTGACTTCGTTGAGCTGGGATTGAATGCTGGAGGTGACGGGCGTGGTTGCTGAAGTACATGCCCATATGTCACTCCCGGGTCGGGCGTGACCCGGGGGCGTGACACTTTTGGGTGCGACGGTGGAGCGGAAAAAACGAGCGCGTTGCGGCGATTCCTCGGAACCTGGGGACACGCCTCTAGAACACGCCCGTGTCGGATGTGTCACGGGTGTGACAGAGGGCGTGTACACTAAGTTTCCACGGAATGCAGTTTCAGACCAATTGCTTCATTCCTCTGGGTTACACGCCTAGTTACTCGCCCAGGTAGGGCGTGACCAGGGGGCGTGTCACAGCAAAATTCGGCTGAAAGCCGTCAAAACCTGCAAAAAGCAGAAAAACGCATTACCGACAAAAATATATACAAAGGTGAATCAAAATAAGCACTTTACAAGACATGATTTGCTTTGAAACCCTGAAAATACCCTAATAAAATTGACTATAAACCGTATTATCAAATTCCCCCAAGCTTAAGATTTGCTTGTCCCCAAGCAAAGATATAAAAATTAGCTAATCATAAAAAGTGACTAATTCAAAAAGTTTTAATCATGCTTAAACAAGTACTATGCGAAATTCTAGGTAGGGAGAATGTAAAACGTAAATCTAAAAAAATTATTTTGGTATGGTTTAACTTTTATAAACTTTACTTAACGAAAATAAATCATCCAGAATTTTGACGAGACTCTTTAAATAGATTTAAGCAAGGCAACGAAAATGAAAAGAACGTATTGAGTTGTTTCTAGATCCAAGCAACGCATTATAATTATATCAATTAAATAACAAAAATCTAAGTTTAAATCCAGAACTAAAACTGATTTACTTTTCTTTTTTTCGTAGCTGTTAAATAAGATTTAAAAAGGCGTGAATCAAAAGGACTTAATAGGACCGAAACGTTTGGTTTAGGACATGAAATAGGAGTGAAATTCAAAGATAAATATGGAGGCTTAAAATCACACTAAACCAAAACAAAGAGTTTCAAACAAAATAAAAAATTTTATTTGAAACAAAATATATATTTTTTTCTTTCTTTTTCTTCTTTATTATTATTTATTTTTTTCGTCATTTTGTTTTTCTCTTTTTTTTTCAAAACAAAGGCCATAAAATTTTTTTTCTTTCATGTTGAATTGGCCAAATAAAATCAAACATTGCTTTTGAGTACACTCATTTTTAATAATTTTTCCAAAGATAACACAAAATTTTCTAGTACGATTATAAAATTTTTTTGAATGAAACTCAAAAAATTTAGCGTGATTAGTTAGGTAGGAATTTTGGCTTTGGTGAAAATGAAATGCTATATGGAGTTATCAAATGAAATTGGAAAAAAGGCTCAAAAGCGGCTAACTAGTGGTAAAAGATTTTAGGTTGGCAGAAAAGTTCAAACGTAAACAAAAACGGCCTAAATCATTTTCACGCTTTTTAAATATATTTAAAACATAGATTCAAAAAATTTCAAAAAGCAAGTTCGAGATAATAAAAGAAGATTGATGAAATTATCTTGAAAATAAAAATAATATGTGACTTGGATCGTTCATATCTACTACGTTATTCAAAAGTTGTTCTTACAAAAATTATTTAAAAATGAAAAGGAAAATAGTGGATGATGAATTTTAGAGAAAGTAAAGAAATTAAAGAACGGAAAACCATAATAGAAATGCGCGTTTTAGAGAAATGTTTCACCTGAACATGCTACCGTGAATTAGAAACACAGCATGGCCAACATTTTACTTGTGAAATATGATTAAAAAAATGATTAGAAAAATTATAATTAACTACGTTATTTATAAAGAATTTTGAGAAAAACAAAACACAAACATAGGGTACTATTGAAATACCAAAATGCAGCTATATCTATGTTTTGGATTGTTGGATTTTTTTGGATTTTTATAAAAAGTAAAAGATATTTACAAAAAGCAAAAAGAAGGAGGAAGTCCTCCGCCAAGCTTAAAATCTACATTGTCCGCAATGGAGAAGGAGGTTGGAGAACGAGAGAAAATTAAAGGACAGAAATGAAAGACAGGATTGAAAAACAGGTACTTCCCCGGTTTTATGTTGCAGGGAAAGTTGAGTGATGCCGCTCCCCCATGCTTGTGCTTTGGATCTTCATGAAACGACTTCTGGTGGACTTTGTCATGAAATCAGAACCGTTGGAGCAGGCAATCGCAGAAGTTTCAGCTTGCCGGAGCCATTCGGGGCAAAAATTGTGAAATAAAGAAAACAGAAAAAGATAACTTGGGTTGCCTCCCAAGAGCGCCCTTTGTTTAAAGCGTCGTTTGAGCTCGACGCATCAAAATAAGATTGTCCAAAATATTATTTAAAAATAAAGTTCGAATAAAGTTCAAAGTTTTTAAGAAAAATAAAGTTCAGATGAATCAAATGTCAGGACATGAAAGATAGAGTTAACAGGGTTGGGACTGACATTATCACAGAAATACAGTTTAAGATGCTGACCATTCACTTTGAAATTACCCTTATCAGGGTGGGGAATTAAAACAGTACCATAAGAAAAGACTTCTAAAACAGTAAAAGGCCCCGACCAACGTGATTTTAATTTACCCGGGAATAAACGTAAATGAGAATTATAAAGAAGAACTTGGTCGCCCGGCTTAAAGATTTTTGGGTACCTAAGATGTCGATCGTGTAAATGCTTCATCCGCTCTTTATAAAGTCTGTTATTTTCATATGCGTAAGAGCGCCACTCGTCGAGTTCGTTAAGTTGAAATTTTCTAAAATCGCCGATAGAGTGGGGATCGAAGTTTAAAAATTGTAAGACCCAAAAGGCGCGGTGTTCTAACTCTACGGGTAAATGACACGATTTTCCATAAACCAACCGATATGGCGTACATCCGAGGGCGGCTTTGTACGCTGTTCGGTAGGCCCATAGAGCATTGTCTAATTTGGCTGACCAGTCTTTTCTAGATGTGGAAACAGTCTTTTCTAAAATTCTTTTTATTTCTCTATTCAATACTTCGACTTGTCCGTTAGTTTGGGGGTGGTAGGCAGTGGAAAGCTTATGAGTAACGCCATATTTAGTTAGGATTTTTGAAAATTGCGCATTACAGAAATGGAAACCCCTATCACTAACGATAGCACGCGGCATACCGAAGCGAGAAAATAATTTTTTTAGGAAATTAACTACGACTCGGGAGTCATTTGTAGGAAGAGCTTGGGCTTCGGCCCAACGCGAAACATAATCAACAGCAACTAAAATGTACTTATTCCCGAAGCTAGAAGGAAAAGGGCCGATAATATCAATCCCCCAGAGGTCGAAAACTTCGGACTCTAGAAAATAATTTGTGGCATTTCATTTTTATTCGAAATATTCCCCGACCGTTGGCAACTATCACACCTACTCACAAAGGCATGCGCGTCTTTAAACAGGGTAGGCCAGTAAAAACCCGCGCTTAACACTTTGTGAGCGGTGCGAGCAGCTTGATAGTGCCCACCTGTCGGTCCTTCATGCAAATGTTTAATAATATCTAATCCTTCATCAAAAGAAACACACCTCCTGATCACTTGGTCTGCACAGACTTTAAAAAGATGCGGGTCCTCCCAAAAGTAGTTCTTCAACTCAGAAAAGAATTTCTTCTTTTGTTGAGACGAGAACTCCTTTGGGAGCACCTGAGTCACTAGATAGTTAGCGATGTGTGCAACCTAAGGAGAAGTAGATGTGTTAATTGAAAAAAGCTTCTCATCGGGAAAATAATCGTTAAAACATTTTTCATCTAATTTTTCTATAAAAGGATTATCTAGGCGCGAAAGGTGGTCAGCGGCCAAGTTCTCGGCACCTCACTTATCACGGATCTCTAAGTCAAACTCATGGAGGAGTAAAACCCAGCGAATAAAGCGAGGATTGGCATCCGTTTTAGAGGGAAGATATTTGAGGGCCGAGTGGTCCGTAAAAACAATAATTTTCGAAAGAGTAATATATGGGCGGAATTTGTCAAAAGCGAATACTACAGCTAAGAGCTCCTTCTCGGTTGTGCTGTAATTTTCCTGTGCAGAAGTGAGTGTTTTACTAGCGTAATAAATGGGGTGGAAGTTTTTGGAAATACGTTGACCTAGTACGGCTCCCACCGCATAACTACTCGCATCACACATTATCTCAAATGGAAGATCCCACACCGGAGCTATCATGTTGGGGCATCAATTAATTTTTCTTTTATTAAATGAAAGGCAGCCAGGCAAATGTCTTCAAAGATGAATGGGGCGTCTTTTTCTAAGAGATGGGTAAGGGGCTTGGTAATCTTGGAAAAATCCTTTATGAAGTGGCGGTAGAAACCCGCATGACCTAGGAAACTTCTTATAGCTTTTATGTTCGTAGGTGGTGGCAGCTTCTCGATAACTTCTATTTTCGCAACGTCTACTTCAATACCTCTTTCAAAAATTTTATGTCCCAAAACTAACCCTTCCCTCACCATAAAATGTCATTTTTCCCAATTTAAGGCGAGGTTAGTTTCTTCGCATCGCTCTAAGACTTTTTCAAGGTTCTCTAAGCAACTATCGAAGGAATTCCCGAACACGGAGAAATCATCCATGAAAACTTCCATAATGCTTTCTACGTACTTGTCAAAGATGGCGAGCATACATCGTTGGAATGTAGCTGGCGCATTGCACAATCCAAACGGCATTCTTCGGTAGGTGAAGGTGCCGAAGGGACAAGTAAACGTAGTTTTCTCCTGGTCCTTGGGTGCGATGGGGATTTGAAGATACCCCGAGAGGCCATCGAGAAAACAATAAAAGCTATGTCCGGAAAGTCATTCTAAAATCTGATCAATGAACGACAAGGGGAAGTGATCCTTGCGGGTGGCGTCATTCAACTTATAGTAATCTATACACATTCGCCAACCGGTCACCGTCCGAGTCGGGATTAATTCATTATTTTCATTACTTACTACTGTTATCCCTCCCTTCTTTGGTACTACCTGTACTGGGCTAACCCACTTACTGTCAGATATAGGATAGATAATTCCTGCGTCTAACAATTTCATAACCTCGCCCTTAACTACGTCTTTCATGTTTGGGTTTATACGGCGCTGAGGTTGTATAGAGTTACGTGAATTATCT
The DNA here is from genome assembly GCA_039583875.1 of Platanthera guangdongensis. Taxonomy (NCBI): domain Eukaryota; kingdom Viridiplantae; phylum Streptophyta; class Magnoliopsida; order Asparagales; family Orchidaceae; genus Platanthera; species Platanthera guangdongensis. The sequence goes on from CM077151.1 coordinate 102,108,469, forward strand.
TCCATTAAGATTTTATGAGTGCAGAAAGATGGGCTTATGACCTTGATATCAGATATCTGCCAAGCAATAGCTCGGCGATGCTTTCGTAAAATTGAAAGAAGTTTATCCTTTTGTGCATCCGTGAGGTAGGCCGAAACTTGGACAGGCAGCTTGGAGTCCTTTTCTAAGAAAGCGTATCGAAGGTGCTCTGGTAGTTCTTTCAGTTCCAGGGTAGGGGGGTCATCATACGAGGTTTTAGAAATTCGTTCTTTGTCAAAAACTATGTCCTCGTACACTTTTTTTATATGTAAAATTAAAAGGGGTGTTGCTAGCGGCCATGGCGGCTTCGTACAGCGATTCAGTTGGAAAAGTAGAAGAGGAACAAAAATCAAAAAATTCTTTTTCAAAATCAGAAAGGCGGGTGGAGGATTCTTCACTTAGGTGTAGAGATTCAGTTGGAGGAGTAGGAGAGGAACAAAAATTGGAAAATACTTTTTCAAAATCAGAGGTGTGAGAGGAGGATTCTTCACTTACGGTATCTATGAAAAAACAGGAGTCATCATTAGCTAGTGTGTTCTTCATCGAGGGGGTGATAGAGAAAGTTACTTCATCGTCGCCTACTCGAAGGAAGAGCTTACCATTGCTTACGTCAATGATAGCTCGGGAGGTGGCAAGGAAGGGTCGGCCAAGGATCAGGGGAACCTCGACGTCTTCTTCGATGTCCAAAATGACAAAGTCCACCGGGAAGATGAACTTGTCAACTTTGACTAGGACGTCCTCCACTATTCATAACGGGTATTTGACTGATCTGCCGGCGAGCTGGATACTCATGTGTGTGGGGTTGAGACTACCAATTCCTAACTTTTTAAACAACGAGAGGGGCATAAGATTAATACTCGCACCTAGGTCGGCTAAAGCGTGTTTGACAAAGAGATTACCAAAGACACACGGGATAGAGAAACTACCCGGGTTACTGATTTTATTTGGTAATCTGTTTGTCAAAACCGTCGAGCACTCGGCATTTAACGTGACATGCGAAAGGTTCTCTAACTTCTTCTTGTTGGTCAGGAGGTCCTTAAGGTACTTAGCGTACTTCGTCATCTGGGATATGGCTTCGTGGAAAGGCAGATTTATGTGGATTTGTTTAAACATTTCTAAAAAAACGTGTGTATTGATCATCCTGTCGTTGTTTATTAAGTTTGGAAGGGTATGGCGGGGATGGATTATTTTTAAAGGTGGGTGGTGGAGTGAGTTCTTTTTCTAAAACAGGGGTGATAATTTCTTCGGCAGAGGGTGGAATTTTTAAAACGGGAACGGAGCTTTGATTTTTTAAAGCGGGAGCGGAGCTTTGATTTTGTAAAGCGGGAGCGGAGCTTTGATTTTTTAAAGCAGGAGCGGAGCTTTGATTTTTTAAAGCGGGAGCGGAGCTTGCCTCGGGCTATTCACTTATCGTACCGGGAACTTTCTTCCCACTCCGAAGAGTTATAGCTTTAGCTTGCTCTCTCGGGTTGGGCTCGGTATTGGAAGGAAGAGACCCTACGGGTCGCTCAGAAATCATTTTAGCAAGCTGTCCTACCTGATTTTCCAAATTTTTAACACTTCCAGTTAAGGTTCTAATCGTAGCGTCATTAGCATTCATGTATTTTGAAAACATTTCCTCCAAACTTGGAGGTTTTGGAAAACTTTGAGGAGGTGGTGGTGGTGTAGAAAAATCAATTTGTGGTGGCGGGCGCACAGTATTCGATGGATTACTCCATGAAAAATTTGGATGATTTCTTAACGCAGGATTATAACTATTCGGAAAATTAAAACCAGGAGGATGAAAATTTGCAGCAGAAAAATTATTAAAAGCGGTTCTAGGCATATTATTTACATAATCCAAATGTTCGGGGGGAGGAGTTGCAGATTCCCATACCTGAGGGGCGGAGGTAGCAGTCATCTCCGTAATTTTTTTTCTTATTATTTCAACTTGCAGCGCGAGCTGGGAGACGTTGTCCACTTCAAAGATACGTGCAGGATTGCTCGGGCGGGACCTAGGCACATTCCACTGGTAAGTGTTCATGGCCATGTCCTCAAACAGCTCAAGAGCTGCTTCTGGGGTCTTATGATTTAAAGTACCGCCAGAAGCTGCATCTATCATTTGCTTCGTTCTTTGATTTAGCCCGTTATAAAACGTCTGCACTTGCAACCATACAGGCAGAGCGTGATGGGGGCATCGTCTTAAAAATTCTTTAAATCTTTCCCAGGTGTCGTAAAGGGTCTCAGAATCTATTTGTCCAAAGGCAGAAATGTCATTCCTAATGTTGAAAACGGGATCCGGTCTCTTGTGGAGTTCGACCCTTGGGGAAGGGGTGGTCTCGCGCCTACTTTGCTCCTGCAAGAAAAACAACGAGAGAGACAAGAGAAAACAGACCCAAGGGCTCGGCAGGGAGGTCCCACCACAAACCCGGAAGATCTCTGAGCGCTTCCCCTCCTTAGCCAAGAGCCGAGCTAAGGTACCCTCAGAGAACGCTTGAAAATGAGAGTAAGGAGGCACTGAAAAGCGTCCCCCCTGAGGTACCCCTTGGGTCTTATTTATAGATTTTCAGAATCTGAACTGCCAATAACCAAGAGGACTAACCTGGAAATACCTAAAGGCCCCTGGCTGGGTCTGCCAACAGGCAAACTCCGCTATTCTGAATAGCTATGCGCAGTCCAACCTGGTCTGCCAACAGCGAGGCTCCGCTGTTCTGAGTAGCTATTCGCACCCCTGGGGGGTCAGCTCGCCTTCAATTCCCCCGCAGGAGGCGGGCGCGGCCTGGCCTCGCGGCTCGCCTATCCTCCCTGGGCGAGCGCGAGACGATATGGGCGAGCTGTCCGTCTTCTGCCGGGCGGACCGGCAGCCAGGTCGCGTGCGGGTTGGCCGGCGATCGTCGCGACCTTGATCGACTCGCCAATCATGGGTCGCCGGGCTTATCTGCTTTGGCCAGGGATTCCTTGCGCGACCCGCTTGCTCGCCTGCCGGCTCGCTCGCCTGAAATGGGCGGGAGCGGGCCAGCCCTTCTGCCGCTCCGCTCAACCTCTCCGGCGGGGCCCGCTCGCCGGACACGGTGTTGTACACAATCCCCGCTCTTTTTGAGCTTGAATCAAGCTCGGAAAGAACCATCCAACCCGCGTGTTCGGCGAGCACTGTGCTGAGCTGGCAGGGAATCTTTTGGTGGGCCCCCACTGTCCGGCTATAAATACATACCGCTGACCCCTGTAGGAGGCTCCCCAGATCCCTTTATTTTCTCTGAGCAGACTTTTGTTTCTCGATGCCGGTTAGCGAAGAGGTGCGAGCTCGCCTGGCGGCAGCGGTCCTGCAGACTCAGGAGGAGGCCCTCGAGGCCGCCCCATGGCTAGTACGCGGATCTTCCGGCCCTCTCTTCAGGCCGGTGAAGGGAAAGATTGTTAGGCATTCTCTGGCGGGTGACTGCCCGGCCTCCAGCTCGGCGGCGGGTGCTGAGGTCGTCCCTGGGGTACGTGGCCTTCCGCGGATTATCGCTGTTTCTCTGATTTTCTATTTTGCAGGTAATTCCCTGTGAGGAGGTGGAGAACCGGGGAGAGGATCGTCCCCCTCCTCCGTCGCCTGAGAGGGTCGCGAGTTCTCCAGGTCTGGACCGCCCACCTCCGGAGACCCCCCACCCGCCGGCTTCCCACGGACTGGGAAAATCCCTCGAGACCCTCGAGGGGGAAACCTTTCGGGGTCGGCCGGGCTCTTGCTCGCTCCTTCTGACTCGCCCTGTTTGCAGGCTATAAAAGGGCCTCCTCTGAAACCGAGATGAGCGAAGGATATTCGCCCCCCGCCCGACGTGGACAGTGTTTCTGACTACCTGGGCGACCCGACCGATGCGGTCGGGATGAAGAGGCAGGTGACGCGGCTGTTCCAGAAACACACACTGCTGCTGCAGGAGATCATGAAGAGGGTCGATGAAGACAAGGCCGAGACTGAGGCCCGACTCGCGGCCTTGGAGGGCCCTCCGCGTGAAGCAGAAGACGACGACGTCACCTCGCCGGGCGTGCATATAACGCGGGCCGAGGGACATCTTAGGAGCGCCACAGAGCAGGTCGGCATGGCTCAGCAGGAACTGGTGGCGGTTCGCGATTACCACGATCCTCGCGTGCCGCCGCAATCGGGAACGAAGAGGCGGCACAGGTGGAAGTGGGTCGAGTACTGACCCAGTTGTCTGCCCCTCGCTTGTGGGATACTGCGGGGTTGTTGTCATTTCGGAGTTATCTTGTATTCGTAATCGCTAGCGACTCTTTTAGCCCGCCTATGGGCCTAACTTATTACTGCTGAGGTTTATTGGAAATATCATGCTGTTTTTATTGTTTTATGTGGGCGCGTTAAGGGAAAGGTCCGTTCTTCCTCTTACGTTGATCGGGGCGAGGGCGAGCCGAGGAGCTCGCCAGACGGGAGTCTCTCGTCTCGCGCGGAACAGCGTGCGGGTGCGGGTTGAGGCTCGCCCGCACTGGTCTTCCGCGGTTGCGGCCGGGCGAGAACCGTGCCGGATCGACCTTTGAGGTGCGGTCGCGCGCGGGAAGTCGAATCGTCGGACTGATTTTTGCTATCCGCACCCCATCTTTCGGCGGGAAGTTTCCCGCCCTCTCTCTTTCCCTATAAATAGGCCTTGCCGGCCCTTATTTCTCCACCGATTCCAAACCCTCCTGCTTCCCGTTCCCCGCGGAGTACCGTCTGTGCTCGCCTTCTGTCTCTTCTTCTCGCGTTCGGCGGCGACTCGATGGGAATGGGCGGAGGCGGCGGCGACGTGGATGGCCGAAGCAAGTGCGCTTGGACCTTCTCCGAGCACGATTTTCCTCGCGCCGTCCTCTCCGAGCGCGAGTACCTGGATGCCCTTGGCGACCACGTTCCGCCGGGCTTTTCCGCGAGGCGGCCCGGGATGGGGAGAAGATCAACGACCTGTCTAGGGACGAGCTCGCCATCCCTCTCGCTCACTTTGAGGTGGGCCTGCGACTTCCCCTCTGGCCCGAGGTGCGACAGGTGTTGAAGTACTTCGGGGTTGTCCTGGGCCAGATGACCCCGAACTCCATCGCCGTCACGGTGGGGTTCGCCTGCTTCATGCGAGAGGAGGGAGTGGAGTTCAGCCTCGCCGTATTCCGGAAGCTGTTCTCCTTCCGGGCGAATCGAGACGGGACGGCCTACTTCTCCAGCTCCCACCTCAAGGTGCGGGAGATGGTAAACAAGAGTCACAATTGGCTCAAGAGATTCCTGTTCATCAAAGGGGACTTCGGCAACGTCCCCTTCTTGCCGTTGCAACTTAGCGAGGAGAGCTACCGCCCCCCAGCCTAGGCGGCCACGAAGCTGACCTGTGCGCGTTCTTCGCTGGGAAGAATTTTGAGGTTGCGTTCCTGCGCCGCCATCTTGACGACCTCGCCGCTGTTCCGCCGGGGGAGGTTTGTCACTCGCCGCTGTTATACCTTATTCCCTTTCTTCCTTTATCTCACCCCTTCCTTCTGTCAGGCGAGCGCGACATCCCTCTTCACCCTCCTTACGAGAGAGCTCGCATTCCCCCCGGGTTCTCGCCCGTGCGCAGGCGCGGATGCCGCCCAGCGCGACATCCCCTCGGTCCCGACCAAGAAGCGGCCGGGTGGCGGACAGCCAGCCCCTCCGCCGAAGGTGGCGAAGACGTGGATCAACAACTCATCGCAAGCCAAAAAAGGGCAAGGCCCCCGCAGTCCTGCCGACAGAGGGCCCCTCCCCCCCGCTGGTTGCTTCGACCAGCGACTCCCCGGTCAGGGCGGCGGGCACCTCCGCGTCGCCGGGCGGGTCTCAAGCTGCTGCGGAGCCGGTGCCGAGAGGGCATCGTAACTTCGGCTATGGCGAGAGGTACCAGGACGAGCTCGGCATCCCGCTCCTGGCGTGGGATAAGGAGTCGAACCGCGCGACGATCTCGACCCTGCTGCCGAGCTGTATGGAGCAGGATACCATCGGCGGGGAGGCGTACAACTTCTCCTTTGGCCTGTACTCGCGCGAAGACGCCGCCATTTATGACAAGGAGGAGACGCGAGTGCTGATTCATGAGAGCGCGCGGGCCCAGCTGCGCGGTCTGGAGCTGGCTCACATGGTGGGGAGGCGCTGCACCCAGGTGGAGCGGAACGCCGCGTCCATCCAAAAGATGGCGGATGAGAAGGAAGTGGCCCGAAAGCTCCCTCAGGCGGACGCGGACCTTCACAGGGGGCGAGCCGACGCTGCCGAGGAGACCCTCGCGCAGTACCTGGGCGGGGTGGTATGTGCTCAACCTGAATTACCCTTTCCCCTTTTCGCGGGCACAGATCACGATTATTCTTGTTCCTTTCCCCAGGACGCGGCGACGGCGAGCCGGATGGGTGCCGATATCGCCACCCTTGGCCAAGAAAAGGCCGCGTTGGAGGCGCGGGTACGCGAGCTGGAGGCCGCCGCCGCTGTCCCTCCTCCAGACAGCAGGGTCTGCCCGCGCGAGCACCTCTCCGACTACGACCTGGAAGTGCTAATGCAAAAGAACGCGGCCAGCGCAGCGAAATACACGATGCAAACGCTGCGGCGTGCGGATCTGCTTACGAGCGAGGCAGCGGGACTCTCGGCGGAAGACGTGGTGCCGGCGCTGTTTCTCCCCGTGCCGGAGCCTGGCGACAAAGACTTCCAGCCCATTTAGGATTTCTCGACCCAGATCCCGCGTCTTCCCTGCCTTTTGTAATTTACTTTTCAGATGAACATTATTATGTATATCTGTCTGTTTTGAGATGTATGCGCGGGTTGCGCCTATACTTCGTGTTTTTTAGCCATTGCTCTTTTTATAAGTGCTCTCTCGCCCGCTTATTTTTCCAACGCCGTTATTACGGATGGCGCGACCTGCCCCCCCGCGGCCTGGTTCGGACGAGGCGGCTGCCCGTCCGCCGAGCGAGGCGAGCCGGTTCGTCCCTCGAGCGAGGCGAGCCGGCTCGTCCCTCGGCCGTATGCCTATTTCCCTGAGGGCTCTTGCCCAGGCTTTTGCGTTTACTCGGCCGCCTTTCCTGGGGCTTGAGGGTGAGGGTATGCTAGGCTCTTTCTCCCTTTTTTCTGACTTACTCTTGTGATTCCGACCTGCTGCTCATGCCTTTTGAGTAATTCCCAGCCTCGCCGGCTAGGTGGGAGTCCGGCAACGTGATTTGTTCTGGGTTGCAGGTTATCGCCTACTAAGCCATTCCATCGAGTGACTTCCGGCCCTACCAGCTAGGTGGAAGCCTGGCTGCGGGATCTTCTCGAGGCTAGGGATGACACCGAGTGACTTCCGGCCCTGCCAGCTAGGTGGGAGCCTGGCAGCGGGATCTTCTCGGGGTCCAAACACATTCCATCAAGTGACTTCTGGCCCTGCCAGCTAGGTGGAAGCCTGGCAGCGGGATCTTCTCGGGCTAGGGATGACACCGAGTGACTTCCGGCCCTGCCAGCTAGGTGGGAGCCTGGCAGCGGGATCTTCTCGGGGTCAAAACACATTCCATCGAGTGACTTCCGGCCCTGCCAGCTAGGTGGAAGCCTGGCAGCGGGATCTTCTCGAGGCTAGGGATGACACCGAGTGACTTTCGGCCCTGCCAGCTAGGTGGGAGCCTGGCAGCGGGATCTTCTCGGGGTCCAAGCACATTCCATCGAGTGACTTCCGGTCCTGCCAGCTAGTTGGAAGCCTGGCAGCGGGATCTTCTCGAGGCTAGGGATGACACCGAGTGACTTCCGGCCCTGCCAGCTAGGTGGGAGCCTGGTAGCGGGATCTTCTCGGGGTCCAAGATCATTCCATCGAGTGACTTCCGGCCCTGCCAGCTAGGTGGAAGCCTGGCAGCGGGATCTTCTCGAGGCTAGGGATGACACTGAGTGACTTCCGGCCCTGCCAGCTAGGTGGGAGCCTGGCAGCGGGATCTTCTCGGGGTCCAAGCACATTCCATCGAGTGACTTCCGGCCCTGCCAGCTAGGTGGAAGCCTGGCAGCGTGATCTTCTCGAGGTTAGGGATGACACCGAGTGACTTCCAGCCCTGCCAGCTAGGTGGGAGCCTGGCAGCGGGATCTTCTCGGGGTCCAAGCACATTCCATCGAGTGACTTCCGGCCCTGCCAGCTAGGTGGAAGCCTGGCAGCGGGATCTTCTCGAGGCTAGGGATGACACCGAGTGACTTCCAGCCCTGCCAGCTAGGTGGGAGCCTGGCAGCGGGATCTTCTCGGGGTCCAAACATATTCCAATTCTCTGAGCAAGCTAGACATGACAATCCTGGGGGGGGGGAAAGAGAAGAAAGACTTCATTATAACAAATCACGCCGCTTACAGGAGCTTAGGGAAAAAACCTCTTCAAGTCGTCTCCACTCCAGGTGAGACTCAGGGCCTCGCCCTCTACATTTTGGAGCCGATAGCCCCCTGACCTCAAAGCTTCCTTCACAATGAATGGCCCCTCCCAGCTGGGGTTGAGTTTCCCTACGGATGCTGATCTCCCTGCCGCGTCCACCTTCTTCAACACCAGGTCCCCTTCCGCGAACTGCCTGACCCTGACATGCTTGTTAAAGTATTTTGCCATCCTCCTTTTGACCTCCTCCTATCGGATGGCCGAAAGATCCCTCAACTCTTCTACCATGTCAAGGGAGAGTCTCAGCCCCTCCCCGTTCTCGGCTTGCCATTCCTCTCGGCCCTCCCTGGCCGTTCCGACTCGCGGCGTTTGTACCTCAAATTCTATGGGGAGCACCGCCTCGCACCCATGGGAGAGCTTGAAGGGGGTCTCCCCCGTGGCCGTGTTCGAGGTGGTTCTAAGGGCCCAAAGAACGGAGGGGAGCTGCTCCACCCAGCTCCCCCTCAAGTTTTCCACCTTCTTCATGAGGAGATTGACGATGATCTTGTTCGCCGCCTCCACCTGCCCGTTGCTCCTGGGGTGGTGGACCGAGGCGAACCTGAGGTCGATTCCAAGCTGCTCGCAGAAGCTGGTGAACTCGGCACTGGCGAACTGGGGTCCGTTATCGGTGACGATGGCTTGCGGCATCCCGTGGTGACAGATGATCTCCCCCCAGACGAAGTTCCTGATCACTTGGGAGGTCACCTTGGCCAACGCCTTCACCTCCATCCACTTTGAGAAGTAGTCGATCATCACTAGGAGGAACCTTCGCTGGCCGCTGGCCTGGGAGAACGGTCCAACCAAATCCATTCCCCAGATTGCAAAGGGCCAAGGGGACGTGATACTCTTGAGTTGTTGGGCCGGCTGTAGCTGGAGGGGGGCGAATAGCTGGCACTTATGGCATCTCCTTGCGAACTCTGTGGCGTCCCGGCCCAGGGTGGGCCAGAAATACCCTTGTCTGACTATCCTTCCTTCCAAGGTCCGGCTCCCGGAATGACTCCCGCACTCCCCGGAGTGGACTTCTTCTAGGATCCTCTGTGCTTCACCCTCGGCTATGCAGTGAGCCAACATCCCGGAGAGGGTCTTCCGGTACAGCTGCCCGTCCTTAAGGAGGTAGTAAGCTGACTTGTGCCTTAGCTTCTTCCTGTCCACCCCCTCCGGATATTCTCCCGTGGAGAGGAAAACTACTACTGGGTCCATCCACGAAGGCTGCTGATCGATCTCCATGAGCTCTCCTTCTTCGATGGAGGGGCGGAACAGGTCAGTGATGGTGCCCCCTGCTCGGGGGCCGTGCTTCGCCAGTTGGTCGGCCTGTTCATTCTCTCCCCTTGGCACGTGTCGGATGGAGAAGGTCTGGAAAGTCCCTATGACCCCCTTCGCTTTGGCCAAGTATAATTGCAAAGTGGGCTCCCTTGCTTCGAACTCCCCGTTGATCTGGGAAGCCACCACCATGGAGTCGGTTAGGACCTCCACATCCAGCACCCCCAGCTCTCTGGCCAGGCGCAGCCCCGCTATCACTGCTTCGTACTCGGCCTGGTTGTTGGTAATGGGGAAATGCACCACCACCGTCTACTCGATCTGAGTCCCTTGAGGGCTTTCCATAACCACTCCTATCCCAAGAGAATGCCTTCCTGAGGCTCCATCCACCCTCACCTTCCAAGGAGTCGGGCAAGTGAGCTCCTCCTCTGCTACTTCTACCACGTAGTCGGCCAGAAAGTCGGCCATCGCCTGAGCTTTGATCGAGAGCTGCGGAACGAAGGAGACATCGAACTCGCTTAGCTCCACCGACCACTTGGCCAGCCGGCCTGAGTGCTCCACCCCCTCGAAGATGTTGCGGAGAGGATGGTCGGTCACCACTCGGATCGAGTGCGCTTGGAAGTAAGGCCGCAGCCTCCGGGCCAAGATGATTAATGTGAATGCAAGCTTCTCCAGGAACGGATACCGGAGTTCGGCCTTCCTCAGGACCCGGCTGACATAATAAATGGGGAGCTGCCTCTTCCCCTCTTCACGTACTAGGACGGAGCTCAAGGCCTCTGCCCCGACCCCGAGATATAAGAATAAGTCTTCACCCTCTTTCGGCCCCTGGAGCAGCGGGGCCCGTGTTAGCTGTGCCTTGAGGGCCTGGAACGCCTCCTCGCATTCCTTAGTCCATTCGAACCTCTGGCCTCCCCTCAGCATTTTGAAGAAGGGGGACCACTTCTCCCCTGCCCGAGAAAGGAAGCGGCTCAGTCCTGCTAGCTTCCCTGTCAACTGTTGGACCTCCTTTGCATTCCGCGGGGACCCCAGCTCCAGGATAGACTTGACCTTGTCTGGATTCGGCTCGACCCCCGTGGGGGTGAGGAGGTGCCCCAAGAACTTCCCCCGGCTAGCCCCGAAAACACACTTAAGGGGGTTCAGCTGCATCTTGTATCGGCGCAGGGTGGCGAACGTCTCCTCCAGGTCCCGGAGGTGGGAGTCCATGTCTCGGCTCTTGATCATGAGGTCGTCCACGTACACCTCCAAGTTCCTTCCCTTCTGCTCCTTAAAGACCCTATCCATCATCTTTTGGTAGGTGGCCCCGGCGTTCTTCAACCCGAACGACATCATCTTGTAGCAGTAGCAACCGTCCCCTGTGATGAATGAGACATCCTTGATGTCCGGGGGGTGCATCCTGATCTGATGGTAACCTGAAAAGGCATCTAAAAAACTCATTACAGAAAAGCCGACGGCTGAATCAACCAGCGCGTCGATCCGAGGCAAAGGGTAACAGTCCTTAGGACAAGCTTTATTAAGAAGGGAAAAATCGATACACAACCGCCAGCGGCCGTCTCCTTTTTTGACCATCACAACGTTGGAGACCCAGCCGGGGTACTGAATTTCGGACACGAAGCCAGCTTTGAGAAGCTTCGCCACCTCCTCCCTGATGGGTTCCGCCAGCTTGTCTGCCGTGGACCTCTTCTTCTGTTGGACGGGGCGTGTTCCCGGGTCCAGGTTGAGGCGGTGGCAAGCCACGTCCGCGTCAACCCCCGGCATCTCCGCGGCGCTCCAGGCGAAGATGTCCACGTTCTTCTGGATGCACTCCAGCATCCTGCCCTGGTCCTCCGGGGTCAGCCCCCCGCTGACGCGGATCTTCTCCACCCTGCCTCCGCGGGTGAGCACTTCCAGCTCCACCACCTCCTCTGCGGCCTCCAGCTTAGACTGCTCCCCCCATACTTCGGCATCTCCTTCCTCCAGAACGGGGACCTCTACCTCCATCTCCCCTCTCACGGCCCTTACTTCGACCACTTCCTCCAAATCCCCTCCTTCTGCCTTCTCTGCGCAGCCCTTCACCCCCAGCTCCACCTCTCCGGCTTCCTACTCGTCCTCCTCTATCCTCCGCCCCATCTCCTCGGCTCCTTCCTGCCAAGAGATGGTGTTCACCGCGGTGACGTAGCACTCCCGCGCCACCTTTGGGTCTCCCCTAACCCTGACCTGCACCCCCTCAGCGTTGAACTTCAGGCACTGATGGAAATATGAGGGGACGCAGCGGAAGGCGATGATCAGGGGCCTCCCGAAGATTGCGCTGTAACTGCTGGGGGAGTCCACAATGACGAACTTACAGTTTCGGGACTGCCCCCCCAGGGTGACGTGGAGGCCAACTCCTCCCTTTATCTCCTTCCTTTCTCCCGAGAATCCGAACAAGGGCCCGTCCGAGGCCAGCACCCTCTTAGCTTCCACTTGCATCGCGTCAAACGCACTTTTGAAGACGACGTTCACGGAGCTCCCATTGTCCACGAGGATCCGAGAGACAGTGAAGTTCTCGATGGCGGCCTTGATGACCAGCGCATCACAGAACGGATCCTCGTGATCTGGCATATCACTTCTGGAGAAGGTGATCCTCTCCTCTAGCGGCGGGGTTTGGGACGTAGAGGCGACGCTCCGCTGGTACATGGTGTGGAGGCTTGCCTTGCGGGAAGCCTCGATCCCCACTCCCCCGTGGATCTCTCCGATCCCTCCTCGGGTCCCCACATCCACCCGGTCTTCGCAGCGATCCTCCTCCGCCCGAGGCAGGACCTCCTCGATCCTCACTTCCTGCCGCACCTCCTCCTGCTGCTGCTGCCGCCCCCTGTTCCACCTCATTTCCAGGAACTCCGGGCACGTGGCTGTTGCGTGCCCCTCTTCTTGATGAAAGTCGCAGTAGGGCAGCTCCACCCTGAACTCCCTTCTCCTCCTTCTCATGATCCCCCTCCTGGCTCCCAGAGCTATGGCCATGGCCTCCTCCTGATCGGGGAGCCGGGGCCTCTGACCCTGCCTCCAGCCCGGTGGGTGGAACTGGTCCTGTCTTCCCTAATAGTGACCCCTTCCGAAGTTCCCCCTCTGTGGCCCCTGCCCCTGCCACTCAGGCCTCCAGCCCAGCCGACGGTCGGGCTCCTGGTGCCCCCACCTCGGCGGCTGCTGCCATTGGGGCTGCCTCTGCTCCCTCTGCTCCCTTTGCCTAAGCTCCCCCCTTCTCTCTTCCTGTCCTCTTCCTCCCTTCTACTCCTTTTCCTCCTCAGTCGCCCACCTGGCCAACTTCCTTGCAAATTCCGGGTTCGACGCCTCCCCGTCAACCTCTCTCGCCGCCCTCTCCATCAGCTCCTCGTAGGAGAGGGGGGAATTCTCTTCAGCTCCATGCGGAAGAAACCCTGCTGCAGGCCCAGGGTGAAGGCCATCATCAGACTGTGGCCCGGCATCTCCTGGACCTGGGTAACCTCCTCCTAGAACCGATCCACATAGCTCCCCAACGTCTCGTTCACCCCCTGCTTTATATGGAACAGGGACTCGGACTCCTTCTTCCTCTTCTTTAAGGTAGTGAACCTCAACATGAACCCTCGGCGCAGGTCCTCGAAGCAATAGATGGAACTGGCCGGCAGCTGGTGGAACCACTCCCTTGCCTTCTCTCGGAGGGTGATGGCGAAGAGACGGCACTTGAATCCGTCCGACATCTGACGGATGGAGACTACGTCCTCGAACCACTGGACGTGCTGAACCGGGTCTCCCTTCCCGGTGTAGTAGGTCATCTCGGGCTCCCTGAACCCATCTGGTACTGGAGCTGAGGAGACCAGCTCGCTGAAGGGGCTGCCTCCCCCACCTGGCGGGCCGGCGAGTCTCGCGGGCCCAACTCGCCGAACCGGCCTCGGCCTGCCGAACCGGGGAAGAGCTCGCGCCCCGGGAGCTCGCTTCCTCGGCCCTCCTCGGCCACCTCCTTCCCGGCTCGCCTGCCGGGAGCGTCCTCGCCTAAGGAGGGGGCAGCCGCGATCGGGATCGCCGGAGTCGAGCACTCAGCCCGCGTGCCGAGTGCGATCTTGACCAGAGTCAGCACCTCATTCCTGAAGTCTTCAAACATTCCCACCGTTGCGAGAGGTGGCGGGGGTGGCGAGTCCTGTCTGTCAGATCCTTGACCTCCCGTCATTGAGCTCGCCGAAGCTTTTCTGCACTGACCACTTTCCACGCTCACCACACCAAAATGTTGAAAACGGGATCCGGTCTCTTGTGGAGTTCGACCCTTGGGGAAGGGGTGGTCTCGCGCCTACTTTGCTCCTGCAAGAAAAACAACGAGAGAGACAAGAGAAAACAGACCCAAGGGCTCGGCAGGGAGGTCCCACCACAAACCCGAAAGATCTCTGAGCGCTTCCCCTCCTTAGCCAAGAGCCGAGCTAAGGTACCCTCAGAGAACGCTTGAAAATGAGAGTAAGGAGGCACTGAAAAGCGTCCCCCCTGAGGTACCCCTTAGGTCTTATTTATAGATTTTCAGAATCTGAACTGCCAATAACCAAGAGGACTAACCTGGAAATACCTAAAGGCCCCTGGCTGGGTCTGCCAACAGCCAAACTCCGCTGTTCTGAATAGCTATGCGCAGTCCAACCTGGTCTGCCAACAGCGAGGCTCCGCTGTTCTGAGTAGCTATTCGCACCCCTGGGGGGGTCAGCTCGCCTTCAATTCCCCCGCAGGAGGCGGGCGCGGCCTGGCCTCGCGGCTCGCCTATCCTCCCTGGGCGAGCGCGAGACGATATGGGCGAGCTGTCCGTCTTCTGCCGGGCGGACCGACAGCCAGGTCGCGTGCGGGTTGGCCGGCGATCGTCGCGACCTTGATCGACTCGCCAATCATGGGTCGCCGGGCTTATCTGCTTTGGCCAGGGATTCCTTGCGCGACCCGCTTGCTCGCCTGCCGGCTCGCTCGCCTGAAATGGGCGGGAGCGGGCCAGCCCTTCTGCCGCTCCGCTCAACCTCTCCGGCGGGGCCCGCTCGCCGGACACGGGGTTGTACACCTAAGTTTTGCAGTTTTAGCAGGCGGAAAATACTTCGCCAAAAATTTTTCAGTTAATTGTGTCCAAGTAGTTATACTATTTTTAGGAAGGGTGTTCAACCACTGCTTAGCCTTAGTTCTAAGAGAGAAGGGAAATAATCTTAGCCGAATCGCATCAGTTGTGACACCATTAATCTTAAACGTGTCACAAATCTCAAGAAAGCTTGCAATATGTGTGTTCGGATCTTCATCTTGAAGTCCGTCAAATTGCACGTATTGCTGCACCATTTGAATAATGCTAGGCTTCAGTTCGAAGTTGTTATTTGCTATCGCAGGGCGAACTATACTAGATTCAGTACCCTCGAGATTCGGCCGTGCATAATAGGACATAGGCCTTTGCACGACTTCCTCTACGTTGTGTTCTTCCATTCTTAAAGTGGAAAATGACTCGGAATCCTCAACCGGTATTTGGAGAGTAGGGCCTTGAAATCGCGATCTTCTCCGAAGAGTACCCTCAATTTCGTGGTCCAGGTCCAAAATAACCGACGGACTCCCGCGGGTCATGCACTAAAAGAAGAGAAGAGAAGAAAGAGAAATAAAAATAAACTAGAAAAAGTGAGTTACTAATTTTTTTTGAAATAAAAAAAATTTTTTTTTTTTAAAAAAGTTTAACTCACGAACTTCCCAAGGGCTACCCGGTGAAGGGTTCGCAAGGTACTAGACATGATAGCGACGTTTAAAACCGCTTTGCCCTTTTCGAGAGATTTAGGTGGCGTAGAAAAATTGTGGAGTGGGTTTCTATTAATAGCGGTAATAAAAAAACAAATTTAAAGAAGGAGGATGAGAAAGAGAAATGATAAAACTAATATATTCGTGTTTTCCATTTATCAACGAGCGTTACTTCCCCAGCAACAGCGCCAAAAACTTATTGGCCCGGCCAATGCTTACGAAAAGCAAACAGCCGAACTAGCAATCCGGCTAGGCAAGTATACCTATCGAACTGTAGTACGGGGACACAAGTGTCGTATTAAAATCCGGGAAGAGTTGAGTAAGCTTACTCACACGAAATCTATTATTTTATCGACGGAAAAATTAGGGTTTAGAAGAAAGCTAAGCGTACTAAAGGAAGAGAACTACTTGCAATGAAAGTGAGTTACTTGCATGAAAAGATAAAGAGAGCTAAAAGAGCGATTATACTAAAGCTTAGTAACAATGAGAGGAAAATGCACTCGATCAGAAATCACCTCGGCAAGAGTGGTTAGAAAAATACGATAAATAAACCTAAGCTAATTAGGGTAAAGGTCCTTGACCGTGGAGGTTCCATAAACATTGACAAGCTTCTCTCGAAGGCCGTGCCTAACTGAGTTTAGGAAGGTCCGACCGACTTTCGCCTAAATCGGAGGCCTAAAACTCGCTTTTCGCGGTGAACCCCACTATTGGATTTTACTCCAATCCGGGAGATTTGAGCGTCTGCCTCTCTCGAGGGGTGCGAACAACTCCCTTTACTCTTGAGTGCTCATTTCAAACTTTCGGCCTCTCGGCTAGCCCAGAGTGAAAGCAAAGGTGGAGAGTATATATCGATGATATACCTCCAACCCATGATAAATCAAGAGTAATTCAAGGATAAACCCTAAAAAGAAAAGGTAAGATTCAAAGCATCATAACCTAATCACTCGATCATCAAGATCGAGTACATGGAGGATTAATTAATCATGGTGAGGTGGAAGAGGGGGGATGAGTAGAAGAAAATAATGAAAACAAAGTAGAAACGAAAAAGAAAACAACACTTCTTTATTAATGGAAACATGGATCTTACAACTTGAAAACCAGAGATTACAAGTGCATGGAAAGTAAACTACACTATCATTAACATTATACTACAGAAAGAAGCTAGAAGCTAATACAGGGAAAGCATTAAGCTAGAGATAAGAAGAGCTAAAAATAAAGAGACATGCTTGAAAAAGTTCAAAAATACAAAAGACAGAACCTCCCCTCTCAATCCAAAAGGTGTGTCTGAACCCTTGGAGATGGGCTCTATTTATAGATCTTTTCGGGTCGGGTCACGCCCCCCTGTCACGCCCGGGTCGGGCGTGACCCTGGGATGTGACACATTCGGTGCGACTTTTCCGGGCTGGAATTTAATTCTGGCGAAGTAGCTGAAGTACACGCCCAAATGTCACGCCCTGGTAGGGCGTGTACCTGGGGAGTGTTCTTTGCGGCATGACTTTGTTGAGCTTGGATTGAATGCTGAAGGTGACGGGCGTGGTTGCTGAAGTACACGCCCATATGTCACGCCCGGGTCGGGCGTGACCCGGGGGCGTGACACTTTTGGGTGCGACGGTGGAGCGGGAAAAACGAGCGTGTTGCGACGATTCCTCGGAACCTAAGGACACGCCTCTAGAACACGCCCGTGTCGAATGTGACACGGGCGTGACAGAGGGCGTGTACAAAAAGTTTCCACGGAATGCAGTTTCGGACCAATTGCTTCATTCCTCTGGGTTACACGCCCTAGGTACACGCCCAGGTAGGGCGTGACCAGGGGGCGTGTCACAGCAAAATTCGGCTGAAAGCCGTCAAAACCTGCAAAAAGCAGAAAAACACATTAGCGACAAAAATATATACAAAGGTGAATCAAAATAAGCACTTTACAAGACATGATTTGCTTTGAAATCCTGAAAATACCCTAATAAAATTGACTATAAACCGTATTATCACTCTCCGGGCCAAGCGCAACAGAGAATGGTAAAATGGAGGACTCGAGTGCTTCGTATTTCCAACCAGTTCAGCCCAGGGCGTACAACCTTGGGAAGCTGGAAGCGATCCGCAAACCCGATGTTATGACAGGTATGAGAAAGTTTAAGTTCACTTATTTGTTTTAGACTATCAAGATCTTTTATGTATGTCGTCAGTGTTGTAGGCTTTGTGATAGTTTCTAGTTACCGCGCCATGGTATTGTTCGATACGAGTGCGTCACACTCCATTCTTGCAGAAAGTTTTATCCGGAGAATTGGTGTCGAGCCCTTTTCTATGGACGCAGAGCTTAGGGTGTGCATGCCAAATGGGTCCTTTAGGACCACCGGGACAAGAGGACGCATTGGTTTGAGTCTTGGCAGAGTTGACTTCGGGTTGGTAGCTGCGGTTCTACCATTGGCTGAATTTGATGTGATGTTGGGGATTGTCTGGCTTGCGAAGCAGGGGGCCAGTATTGACTGTCTGTCAAAGGTGGTGACCCTAAGAAGTGAGTGAAAGGAAGTAGCTATATTTGAGGGCCTTAGTGGAGTGTCTTGTTCCCTGATTTCAGCCATGCAGTTGGTGCGGGTAGTTAACAAGGGAGGAGTAGCTTTCGTAGAATTGTTAAAAGTTAAACTTCCCAAATTATCAATTGGTGAAGTGTCGGTAGTGGCAGAATTTGAGAATATGTTTCCCGAGGAGTTACCTGGAGCACCTCCTTGACGATAGATCGATTGCTCGATCGAGTTAGTGCTGGAAGCGATGTTGCTGTCTCGTCCTCCTTTTAGTATGACACTGAAGTTATTGGCAGAGTTCAAGGTATAGTTGCAGGAACTATTGGAGCGGGGGTACAAAAGACCCAGCTCTTTTCCATGGAGCGCGCCAGTGTTGTTTGTTAAGAAGAAAGATGATAGTATGCGCCTGTGCATAGATTACCGGGAATAGAAAAAACCGACCATCAAAAATAAGTATCCTATCTCGCGGATAGATGACCTGTTCGACCAATTGGTGGGGTCAGCGATGTATTATAAGTTGGAGTTGAATTCAGGATACTATCAGTTACGGATTCGAGATGAGGACATACCCAAGATAATGTTTAGTATGAGGTATACTCACTTTGAGTTCTCTGTGATGTCGTTCGAGCTGACGAACGTGCCATTTGTGTTCATGGATTTGATGAACCAAGTATTTCTGGAGTATTTAGACTCATTTGTGGTGGTATTCATTGATGATATCTTGGTCTACTCCAAAACGAAGGCGGAGCATGAGACTCATTTAAGAGTAGTCTTGCAGACATTGAGAGAGAACCAGCTGTACGCAAAGTTCTCAAAATACGAGTTCTGGTTAGAGAAGGTGGAATTTTTGGGCCATATAATTAGTGGTGATGGGGTGATGGTGGATCCAACAAAAGTTGGGGCCATTAGAGATTGGCCAGTTTTGAGCACCGTGGCGGAAGTCAGGAGTTTTCTTGGACTAGCCGAGTATTATAGAAGTTTTGTGAAAAACTTTTCGCGGATAGCTCTGCCCCTCACTTTGTTGACGCGCAAGGATCAAAAGTTCGTGTAGACTTGGGAGTGCGGTCAAGCGTTTGGCACCTTGAAGGAAAGGCTAATGAAATCTCTGATCCTAAGTCTTCCTAAAGGGACTGAGGGATTTCAGATTTTTAGTGACGCATCAGGATACAGTTTAGGTTACGTGTTAGTGCAACATGGCAAAGTGATAGCCTTTGGGTCTAGACAGTTGAAACCTCATGAAAGGAATTACCCCGTACATGACTTGGAATTGGTGGGGGTAATTTTTGCGTTGAAACTGTGGTAGCAATATGTCTACGATGCGAAGGTGGAGATCTTCACGGACCACAAAATCCTGAAGTATCTTCTAAATCAAAAAAGATTTGAAGATGCGACAACGCAGATGGGTCGAGTTCCTTGGGGACTATGATGTGGCAATACAATATATGCCAGGCAAAGCTAATGTAGTGGTAGATGTCTTGATTAGGAAATACGCTAGACAAGGGCATTGGATTGAAGCTCATGATGAGTAGTTGGTGCGAGATTTTGAGTCCCTCAACATCGTTTGTGTACAAAGAGGCTAGTCTTACATGGCTCGATTGAACTGGATGGAGATGCAGAATGATTTGTTCGATCGAATTCGGAAAGCGACTAGTGTGGATGCAGAGTTTCAACCATTTGTGGTAGAAGCTCAAAAAGGCGAGAGTGGTGCCTGGGAAATGATCGATGGGATTCTACGGAAGGACGAAAGAAAATGCATACCGCAGTTCGGCAAGCCCCATGCGGAGTTAATGCTTGAGGCTCATTTCACGAAGTACTCCATTCATCCGGGTAGTACAAATATGTACTTGAATATGAACAAATCCTTTTGGTGGCCTGGTTTGAAGCGAGATATTGCTTTCTACGTGAGTCGATGTCAAACTTGTGCCTTAGTGAAGGCTGAGTGTCAAAAGCCAAGCGAGATCCTAAAGCCTCTTCCTATCCCCGAATTGAAATTTGATGACATCTCCATGGACTTTATGCATGGTTTACCTCATTCGCATCAGGGAAATGATGAGATTTGGGTGATTGCAGATCACTTGACCAAAGTGGCTCATTTCATCCCAAATGGGAGAGGGTAGCACGAAGAAGCTGGTAGAGTTGTACGTTCGCAACATTGTGCGACTGCATGTGATTCCTAAGAGTATCGTTAGTGACTGCGATGGACGATTCACATCCAAGGACTGGATGTTGGTACAAAGGAGTCTGGGCATGAAGCTCAAGTTCAGTATGGTGTTCCATCATCTAACCGATGGACAAACCGAAAGAAAGAATCGTACAATGGAGGATATGCTGAGGATGTGTACACTCAATTTTGGAAAGAAGTGGGAAGATCATCTCTTCATGGTGGAGTTTCCCTATAACAACAGTTACCTTGCTAGTATAAAGATAGCGCCATACAAAGCTTTGTATGGATGGTGGTGTCAAACACCGATGTCCTGGACAGAGACGGGAGACACCAAACTTTTGGGAAAAGAGGTGGTGGTTGATGCTTGTGAGTTGGTGCAGATAATTCAGGAGAGCATGTAGGTTGCTTAGGATCGGGAAGCGAAGTATTTCAATGCTCGCCACAGGAACGTGGAGTTTTCATTAGGTGACTGGGTCTCCCTAAAGATAAAGCCGTTCAAAGGCGTTTCGCGGATTCGCCGACTTGAGAAGTTGAGTCCGAGGTTTTTGGGACCGTTCGAGATTACAGAACACATTCGAGAAGTCGCTTACCGGTTAGCATTGTCTGCAGAGCTGAACAGATTACATGATGTCTTCCATGTCTCTGTGTTGAGGATAGCCTTGGTGGACGTAAGTGTTGTGCTCAAGTCGGCTGCAGTGTCAATAAAAGAAGACTTGGGGACGAAAGTCCGCCCAGTTAGTATAGAGGATTCAGAAGTTTGGCAGTTGCGGAATAAAGAAGTTAAGCTAATAAAGGTGCATTTGGACAACTGCGGGCGAGACTGGTTCTCTTAGGTGTGTGAGCAAGCAATGCGGGAGGACTTTCCAGAACTCTTTACCTTAGGTATGCTTATTTTTGTGTGCGTGCATACTAAATTTCGAGGACGAAATTCTTCTATGGGGGGGGGAGGAGTTGTAACACCCCAGTTTTTCCGGAAACTGAATTTCCGGTAGCTATCGCACGATGATAGTAGCTATCACCCGGCGATAGCCTTGTTTCATTGGGTAGAGAATGACGAGACGAAAGGCCTGTTCGTCGAGCATTAAGTTCTCGAGAAAGAGGTTACCGCACAACGTTAGCCTTACCGAACGATGCTAACTCCAGCGTTGCGTAGAGAGTATTGAGTTCTAGAGAAAGGGTTGAGTTCTCTTGAAAACATTGAGTTCTCGAGAAAGATAATACCGAGCAGGGTTAGCCTTAACACCGGCATTAGCGCCGCATTATGTTCTGTCTTGTGGCTTGGAAGCTACCGCCCGGCGGTAGGTAGTACCGCCCGGTGATTGCGGAAGGAAGCAGTTCTGTTGTTTGGCTTATTATCCGTCTGATTTATCTTAAAAGTGGATCCTATGGCTCAAGATGTTTCGTCCAGGTGACATAAGTAGGGCAGAGAGCCCTTTTCCTTCATCTTCTTCCCTTTTGGAGTGAAGGTTAGGTTCTGAGGTTAGAGTTGGAGGAGGAAGAAGGAGGTCTTTCCTCCGCCATTGAAAGAGCTTCAGAGCTCCGATCGTTGTTTCGAGGCCAGATCCATGGAGAGGACATGGAGGTGCTTGTTTTCTTCTGTGCAAGACAAGGGTTCCTTGGCTTGGAAGAGGAGTCGTAAGGTAACGACACTTCTCCTCTCGATTTTAGGATGCGTGCATGGTATCTACTCTTTTCTTGCTTTCTTTCAAGCATTCTAGGAACCAGATCTCTCAAATGAGAGTGATTAGGGTTTCCATGATTTAAGAGGAGCCACTGAGTCGATTATGTCCGTCCACGACATGATAGTGCTCTAGAATTCCGCTCCGTTAGTGGATTAGGCATTGTGTGTGAAGCCATCAACGCGACTTTTAGTCCGACTCGGTGATGTTGCATAGCGAGACTTGTGGATTTTGTAGAAATCCGTTAGCGGCAAGACTCCATTTGTGATATTTTCCCCCTCTTTCGTGAGAGTGCCTGTAACCAGAATTGTATCGGGTGGAAATTAGAGTACACACATAGGCATGGGTATGGTATGGTACTAATGTTAGATTAGGGTGGGAAAGGCTTGGGATTGTGATGTGCAAAGGCATGGTTTGTCTCTGTGGTCAGCTAGCTAGCCCGTGACATGCAAGTCAAGTGGGGAGTGTCCCGGCGAGACTAGTCCCCTTTTGTGAAAATGACGAGATCGCCAAGCTTTGGACAAGCCCGTACGATACCAGCTGGGTCCTGCTTGGTCTCCTTTGGTGCAATTATTCCCGATATTGGAGTCGGGCATGGGTCATTTTGAATGGGTGGGGTCTAGCAAGGTTTCTTAGTTTCGGTTGGTTTATGTGGCGGAATCGTGATGTGAGAAGTCAGAGTTTGCAGGCAAGCCTAGGGTTTTGAGACCCACTAGCGGGTAGGGCCAAAGCAAGAGTTCTGTGTGGCGACTTGTATGTCATTTGTGGAAAACTGGAAGTACCCTTGTGAGTGTGACTTGGACGCCGATGGGCAAATTGCAAGTACCCTTGTGTTTGAGGTTTGAATGCCGATGGGGAAATTGGATGTACCAGATTGATGATGTGTTAGAAGCATACACTTTAGGGTACCTTGGGTGAAGCCAAGGTTTGCATACATGTTGCATTATAGCCCCTTTTTTATTATATGCTCGACATAGAAATGTGTTTGCAGTATGAGACATCCAAACCTATTTTACTACTTTAAATATACTTATATTTTTGCATACGAAGTGCTGACCTGCAGGATGATAGAGTGCCCCGGGGTCCGCTAGGGACGACCGGGAAGAGATGTGTTGGTTACACAGTTGAGGTCAACCTTTACTGACTCACGTTACAACTAATTTTACAGGGCAAGGATCTCAAGTAGGAGCAATCTCGCCGGCCAAAAAGCCCTAAACCTCATGAAGTGCTACATGTAGAATAATAGCTTTATTTTGTCGAATGTGATGCTTAATGTACAATGTTTCCGGCTTGCACGTCGAGGTTGTAACATCCCTTAAACAATTAGACCCCTAAGATTTTTTTTTGTCATGACTAGGTCATGACAAAACCACCAGAAGCTCAAAGGACCAAGTGAACAAGGACAAGGTGAAAATCACCTTGGTCTGCCTATAGCTCAGCCTCAACATTTAGACCTAAGGTCTAAACTTAGGGCTACAACTTGATCCCAGGACCCTACCACAACACCCCAAACACCTTGGGAAGTCCATAGGGCCACTAAGTACCCACTGTGGGTAGTCATAGTGGTTAAGTTGACCTAAGTCAACCCTAACCCTAAATGGGTCAAACTAGCCTACTTAGGGTCAATTAACCTTTCCCTAGCCAAGTTGACCCCACCCATGCCCTCCTAACCCTAAAGTGAGTCCAATGGGTCACCAAGGACCCATTTGGGTCAACCCAAGAGTCTATGCTGACCGAAGTCAACTTTAGCCCTAATTTGGTCAAAGTACGCTTCCTAAAGGTACGTGACATCCAAAGTGCCAAGACAACCCTACCCAACATTTCCTAGATCTTAGGGGTGCTCAATGGGTCACCAAGGACCCGTTGAGATCAACCAAAGAAGCTAAGTTGACCCAAGTCAACCCTAGCTTCAAAAAGGGGTCAAAGTGCCCTAACTAAGGGTCAAGTGACCCCCAAGATGCCCAACCAACCCTACTCATGTCTTCCTAGACATTACGGGAGTCCAATGGGTCACCAAGGACCCATTGGGGTGAACCCAAATGGTCATGTTGACCAAGGTCAACTCTTTTCTAGTGTTAGGTCAAATTAGCCTAAATGGGCTAACCCAAGCTCAAACCCATTTCTCCCACTTGGGCTAACCTCATTCTTATTATTAATATGAGTTAGTGGGCTGCCAATAGGCTGGAGGAGACCTCAAAATTTGGCCATGGTGAGTAGGAGAGAGAAAGCTCCATTTTTCCCTTTAATGGAGGAGAGAGAAAGTGAGAAAAGGAGGCCATTCATGGCCAAGGGAGACCAAGAGCCTCTCCAATTGATTCCAAAGGCTGAATACATTCCCCCCATCAGTTTTGAGGGGTTGAATAGCCATGCCCAGCCACCCAAGGTGGCTGAAATTAATTTCTCCCATAAGGAAGAGAGAGAAAGAGGGAAGAGAAAGCCATTAATGGCCATAGGAGATCAAGAGCCCATCCCCTCACCTCCATTTGCTGGATTCATCTTCCCTAGATAATTAGGAGGAGACTAACAGCCATAATCAGCCCTTAATGGTCGAGTTTAGTGAACCTAAAGGTGGCCGAATTTTTCACCTTCATGACCAATAATGGCCATTGGTGCTACACCCTTCCTCTCCCCCATTTAGCCCTTTAAAAAGCATCCCTGTGCTCAGAGGATGAGTTTCCACAATCCCGCTGAAGGAGTCAAGCCATTTGGTAGTATTGTTGTAGAACACCCGAAGCTCCAAAATCCGGCCATGGCGCACCACCACCAAACCCGTCGGCAAGCACGGTTGAAGGTCCTCCTTTACTCCTTCTTCTATGGATAGATCGTAGGAATCTTTTAGGATGAAAATCGGGCTCAAATGAGCCAGATCATGTGATGATTTTTCCATTGTTTTTTTGAAAAAAAATGGAGTGTGGGGTTCCCCGGAAACCACCCCTCCGGCGGCCGTGCCGCCGCCCGGCGATAGCCACCACCTCAATGAATGTGGTGGTGGTGGTGGCCGGCCAGGGAGGTGGCCGTGTGGCCGGGAAATGCTCTTGGAATAGGCTCTAGGTTCGGCCAATCATGGCCCTTGGCTGGAGGAAGAAGATGACCAGGAGCCACTGGATATGCTTTAAGATTCGTGGTGATCTGGATTTATTTCATTCTTATTTTATCAATTTCTAACTGTTTACTGGGCTGTTTTAATTAAATATTAAAAATACTTAGGCCCACTACAGGAAAAATTTACAACATGCATATTGTATCCCGGGAAGTCTATTTTAATTTAAAATTGGTTTGAACCAATTTGGGTATGCTGTTTGACCACAACACCCATTTTGGTGAGGACTATACCTAGGCTAGACCAGATACTTTTTTGAGTGCCTCCATCAATCCAAACATCCAAATGTCTTGAAATTTTGGATGGGGGTCATTCGTACCTATTCCTAGAACATATCAAAAATTGGGAATTTTTGGAAAATATTGTCCTAAAGTTTTTGTAGAAAGTTAATAAATAATATAGGAATTATTTAAAAGGTCTAATATCCTCAAAACCCTCCCAAATTGTGGCGAGTGGTCGTTGTGGTCTTCAGAAGGCTCGGGTTAAAATTTCATATCATTTGGAGATGGTTTGAGTTGAAATCATGCAAACCCTAGACTTGCCCTAATAAGGTTATTTAGGTCAAATAGTGCACTTTGGGTTTTGAGTGGCCAAATCACCTCAACAGAGGTTGAAATTGGGGCCACTGACTTGGCATGGCTTGTAACACCTTCCCATGGAATATGGGGTGGATTGGGGTGAGTTTGCACTAGAACCCAAGACCAAACCCTAAGGATGGTCTTTGTTGCCTTGTGAAGGGCATGTAATCAAAATACCTTGTGTGGACTTGAGACTTGGTAGAGTGAGAACTAAAGTAGCTAAAACACCCTGATAAAATTCTTAAGGTATTTGGGAATGAGTAGGCCCCTCTAAACCCTAACCCTAGTTTAGGCCACAAAATTTGTAGAGATAGATTAGGTTAATTAAACTCATTGAACAGTGATGAAACATGGGTAGAGTAGTCTTAGGGTCAGTATAAGCCTCTGAAAAGTATTGTATGGTGTTTGGAAGATATTAACTTATACTTGTAGTTAAAATCTTTAAGTTACCCCTAAGGATGATTGTGATAAAATCATGGCTAAACTAGCTTAAAATGTTATGAAACATGGCAGTGAGGATTTATGATCATACTAAAGCCATGGTAAATTTTGTGTAATTTTTGGATAATATTTTAATGTACTTCTCTATTTAATTCCATTAATTATATTTATATTGAATTAAATAATTAGGGGCTTAAATCTTTCTGAAGAGTGGGAAACTTTGGATTTTATGTTCAATAGTCATATTATGTTTATCATAAATTTTATGGGCATTTACTTATCTAGTGTTGGCACATCATGTTCAAACTTGGGGTTTTGAATTACTAGAATAATTAAATAAATTACCAGATAAATTAGGAAAATTATGAAATTCTGAATTTAGTATAAAAGGTCATGTCAGCCCTCCATTAATTATTATAAGGTTACTGGATGAATATTTTAGGTACCTCTCACTTTACACGTCATATAGCTTGAGTTGGTCTGCATTTAGTAAAACTGCAGAACTTAATTTGGAATACGAATTTGGGCACATGAGTTGGGGTTAGATGTTTGCTGGTTGGATAATTAAAAATGAGTTCACCAATGGAAGGTAGGATGAGTAGGGTGTTGGTTTGGCTAGTGTTAGGTGGTGCTCGGGATCGACGAAAGATCGTCTTTCCCGTGGTGAGGAAGTGTAACGCCCCCGAATTTTTTGGCATTTATTTAAGTCCTCGTTTGGCGTTACGTCGGCGCATTTCCGGCTCGTGCCGTTGTTAGAGTACCTCGTTAGGTGTTCTTGGAGGTTATAGCCTGTTGTATGGTTTCCCCAGCTAGCCGGCGTCTGTTTTGGAGGCCCGACTGAGCCTTTTAGGGAATCCTTGTGCTTTGGCTTTGGGTGAGGTTAGCCCGGGTGTGTGGTCGCCGGAGGTTGTGCCCGACTTCGCTGATGTTTGCGTAGCCTGTGTGTTTAGCTACGGTGCGGAATTGTTCGGAATCCGAGAGCGTTAGTTTTCGCGCCTTTTCGACGGTCGCTAGTTAGCGAGTCGTCATTTGTGCGAGCATATTTTCATGTCATGCAAGGTTTTAATATTTGGCGTGTGCGTGCCTGCGATTATGTGTTAGTGTGTATGTATAAATATATATATATATATATGTGTGTTAGTGTGTATGTATAAATATATATATATAAAAGTGTGTGAGTGTGTATGTATAAATTTATATGTGTGAGTGTTAGTGTGAATATATATATATAAGTATATGTTTATAAATAAATGAGTATATATATATATATATATATATATATATATATATATATATATATATATATATATATATATATATATATATATATATATATATATATATATATATAATCTCTTTAGGTTATCTCCCCCCCCAAACCCGACGCAGGCAGCCCGAGCGGAGAAAGAACCAGGCGGAAGCCCTCGCAGCGCTCCGACCGCCAGTTCGCCGGCCTTTTCAGCTCGGATCTCCGGTTCGAGGCTGGATTTGAACTCCTCTAGGCTAGATCTTCGTTCCGAGGTAACTATTTTGGGATTTCACCATCCCTTTTGCCCGATTGGTAGATTAGGTTGCGTTTTTTTTCTTGGTTTGATGGTGTTGTTCTTCCCGGTTGGGTTGTCCAGGATTTTCCCCACTTTTGCTTGTGGCCGGCGGTTGAGAAGAGGGAGCTTGGCCGTTTTTTTTGTTCTTCAAAGGCAACCAAGGCAAGTGCGCCCTTCGCCCTTGTCAAAATAATTTCAATATAAAGCTCTTATTTTTTTTTGGGTGTTGCTTGATTTCAGATTTCCAATTCCCTCCTAGGCTTTTGCTCACCCGCAATCTTTGGTGCTAATCCTCACTTGTTGTATGTTGCGGTTTTACGGATAGGGGTGTCGGAACGAATCTCGTACCATATGATGTATTAGTTTAAATGCTGCATTTTTTTGGACCTTGAGTCATGCCCGGATTTCGTTAAGGATTTTAACTTGTCCTTGTTCAAATGCCTGGTTTGCTTAAATTGCGATCAGAAAGAGTTTATCCTTAGAGTTCCTTTTGTTTGGCCTTGAACAATGCCCAAATCGAGTACATAGCTTATAGCTTTGCTCTTTTCAATAAATTTTCGTAGCTTTGGATCTTGCCCATGTGAGTATAGTTCGAAGCCTCAAGTTAATCGTTTATGTTAGAACCACATTAATCGCGCGTGGATGGGTAACGAATTAATTATGTCTCTATATCAAATTAATTATGCCTGTTTCGTTGTCTAACCTATTTCTTTTGTGATGGAGACCAACTAATGGTACACGTTTAATTGAATGTCGTACTACTTGCATAATTGCGGTTTCGTTCTGTTTTCATTTTATTATTTGTGTCAAACTACTTGCCTGGACAAACGCGATGTTTTGTCCGTTGGTATGAATATAAGGCTCTTAGGTGGGTTGCTCTAGAGTGTTTAGGGTTCAGTGTGACTTCTTGGTGGTTCATGGAACCACTAGTGAGGGCTTTCCCGAGTCACGTAGTGCTAGAGTAGGATGTGATTTTGAGGTGGGTCGGACCAATGCCGCCACCCTTATTTTACTTCTTGTCTTATTAAGACAATGTGAGCTGTTTGGTTGAGTTGGACCGATGCCACCACCACAGCACCTTGAGATGTTCAGGCCTGTTAGACGTGGTTGGACCGTTGCCACCAGTCTAGGCACTTATTTCTGATTCTTGTCCATCTCCAGTACTAGGTGACTCTTCCTGCTCTAGCTTTATACTAGGATTTATTTATTTATTTTGCTAATCCTTCCTGCAGAGATTTGTGAGGCTTGACTTCACCCGTGCACTTGGTGCACCCCTTTTTACCTACTCATGGCGAGTATTTTCCTGCACTCGTTTACTTTAGCTCTTACCTGTTTCACTTCTCCCTTATGCTATTGTTTCTTTTCAGATATATATATATTGTTTTGCTGAGGTGTTCTCTTCTTTGAATGCCTCAGGTTCAGGTTCATAGCCGAATGTGCGGCTAGGGTTCTCCTGGAGTTTGCTAGTGCTATAGCTGCTGCTGAGTTTCTTTTCCTCACTCCTGGGAGGTAGTTTCTTTAGACTTGTAGTACAGATATACCTACTCACCAGTGGGTTCGTGTCAGTTGTTGGCGCCCACTGGTGGTTTCTCTTTTAGATGCTTGGTACTTTGCTTATACTGCTAGTTTTCCTGTTTTGGAGTTTGTTAAACTTGCTTCTGGGATGATTTATGTTAGGTTTCTAGTTACTTTAAAACCTATAAAAGAAAATAATTATTATATCAAAAACATAAACCGCATGTTTTCCCTTCTAAAAAGCTTAATCACTATTTTCAAACCACGTAAAAAGGGGTATTTCCTATATATAATATATAAATTAAATCTAGGGTCTTGCATAGCCTTAGGCGCCCCCTGTGGATGCTTAAGCATTCTCTTAGGGTGTTAAAAGAATCAAATAAAGTATTTTCCGCTACGTATAAGTATAACTTTGAAGGGTGGACTAGTTGATCCACGAAGTCGAGGGATACGGCCTCAAAATATAATTGATTTTCGCATCTTTAAAGCTTTTGAACTTTCATAGTCTTAGTAGTTGGTGGTTGCCTGAGCGTCGACAGTTATCCCCTGTCCGACGTGGCATCACAACGCGCGTTTTCTTCTACTCTGATACTTCTTAAATTTCGGAGAAAATGCGGGTCGTGACAGTTGGTATCAGAGGGAGGTTGCTTGATAATTTGTCGGACAACCTTTCCTTGTAGGTATTAGAAGTTTAGCATCATGCTATACACACACCGATATGTCATCAGCACGTCTTGGCTGAAACACGAACACTACACTCATAGCATAACATGAAGTATACGGGGCATATTTTGTAGTATGGGATGCATAATATGTGTTCGTATATGGATCCACCATAGGAGGTAACATATGAGGGTTATGTAGTATGGGATGCATAACCTCACCACATGAATGCGACTAGTACGTTTTCTTTTTCGTTGCATGAAAATGTTATGTAGTATGGGATGCATAACATTTTCATGTGTATGCCGCTCATAACATGCATTAAGGCCTTTTTAGAATGCATAGCACAATCATGCATAGCATAACATTGCATAAGCACAACGTGCCAAGCTAAAGACTTGCAGGATGACATATGTACACACATGGTTTTGAGTCAAAAAGAATATAAATTCATGCATTCTCGATTTAGGCACAAGAGTTAGTGTGATGGTGGTGAACCATCTTAGGTTACGCACGACATTATTTCCCCTGTATAAATATATATATACATATAAAATAAAAAAAAAACCCCAGAGCAAGTTGGCAGTGAAAGCAAGTACTTATGTAGGTTTGTCTGTACCTGTTGTTTTGTCCTAGTAGTTGAACTAGGTTTTGATGTTTGTTTGTTGATCTTTTTAGGATGGCGCCTAAGCGTAGAGTGGCGAGATCGACTCCCCAATCTGAGGGCGGGTCTTCTGGTACTCAAAGCAGTACAGTTATGGAAAGTCTAAGGCAGAGCAATGAGGCTCTATCGAGACAGATGGTGGACGTTCAGTCTCAGATCCAGTCCCTGTTATCTGTGGTGGCAGGACTAGCCCCGAGAGCGCAGGACCCTGCTGCGGGTTTAGCTGTTCCCGCACCTCCTGCACCCCCAGCCCCTTTGGTGCCTCCAGTGGTGGTGCCCCCGGAGATGGCTTTCATCACTCAGTTCCAGCGACTGCGACCCCCTACCAATGATGGTAAGGCGGACTTCATGATATTGGATGACTGGTTGATTACCATAGAAGAAATGTTTCACTACTCTGGAGTGTCTGAGGATCAGAAGGTGATGCTGGCCGCCTATCAGCTGAAGGGGTTAGCGAAGAGTTGCTGGATGAGGGAGAAGGAGGGAATGGTAGGAGGAAGCACTTGGGCTTCCTTCAAGGAGATCTTGATGCGGAAATTTCTACCGCCAATGGAGCGAGACAGGCTGATGAATGACTTCTTACATCTGAAGCAGAGGCAGCTCTCAGTCAGCGAGTATGAGATTGAGTTCAGCAAACTCAGTCGCTTTGCCCCTAGTTTGGTGAGCTAAGAGGAGGATAGAGCAAAGCGTTTCCTCGGTGGCCTGCGGAGCGATGTACAGCAGCTAGCGGTGGCTCATGGAGCAGTGAGTTATGCTGGGGCAGTGGAGGCTGCTTTGAAGGTAGAGGCCATCGAAAACGCGAAGCATAGAGGACAGCAGGCGAGGAACGAGAAGAGGAAAGATGCTGAAGCAAAGAGCCCCCAAGTGCCTGGTGCTCCTTCGGGGAAGAGGAGCAAGGGGGTTTGTAGTTTTTGTGGCCGGTCGGGCCATCCTGCTGAGAGATGTTTCAAGA
This sequence comes from Platanthera guangdongensis, assembly GCA_039583875.1. NCBI lineage: Eukaryota > Viridiplantae > Streptophyta > Magnoliopsida > Asparagales > Orchidaceae > Platanthera > Platanthera guangdongensis. Next base: position 102,139,591 of record CM077151.1, read on the forward strand.
GGGCGGCGGCGCAGAAGGAGCATGTGCATGCTATTCAGCTTCCACGCAGAATGTGGTGTGTACTCTGTGCAAGAAAGAGGGGCATGATGTTGCCCGTTGCTGGTTGAGTGACAAGGTCTGCTATCAGTGCAGACAGAAAGGTCATACCAAGGCCCGATGCCCGCAGCTCCAGACTGTGCACCGACCAGTTCCTCTTCAGGCGTTGCCACCGCCTCAGTCTATGGATAGAGGCAAAGGGAAGCTGAACGTGATATCTTCAGCGGAGGCTCAAATTTCAACGCAAGTCATTTCAGGTAAACCTTCTCGCTAGTCTTTTACTTCCTTTGTAGTTTAGTTTGGCTGTTGTTTTCTGTATTGAATGTGCAATTTCCCCGTTGATATTTATATAGGGAGTTTTAAGGTAAAGAACCGCTGGGCGCGCGTTCTCTTTGACTCAGGTGCTACCCACTCATTTGTGGCTAGGGCCTTTGTAGAGCGGTGCCAGCTGGTTCTTGATCGTGTCGGTGATGCCTTTTGCGTCAAATTCCCCTCGGGTGATTCGGTGATATCAGATCAGGGCATTCTGGATTGTCCTATTATGTTGGGGGATTTCCCAGCCAAGGCAGATCTGAAGGTTATAGACTTGGAGGATTTCAACGTCATCCTGGGTATGGATTGGTTGTCTAGATACGATACAGTGATCCAGTGCAGGGGTAAGCGCTTGGATTTCAAGAAGGACAACGGTCAGCCTGGGAGTATTTATGGCGATCCGCGCCAGGCCTCTCCGGCGATTTCTGCGGTATGTGCTCAGAGGCTATTCAGTTCTGATTGTTTTGCTTTCTTAGTCTCGGTGCTGGGGACTGTTAGTAGTGTGCCGCTGTTGGATGAGATTCCTGTTGTCCGTGAGTTTTCGGATGTGTTTCCTAGCGACCTTACCGGTCTTCCCCCTGCCAGAGATGTCGAGTTCGTGATTGATTTGGAGCCGGGTACGCGTCCTATTGCTAAGGCACCGTACCGGATGGCCCCACGAGAGCTGGAGGAGCTGCGTACCCAGCTGGATGAGTTATTGGAGAAGGGTTTCATAAGGCAGAGCTCGTCGCCCTGGGGTGCACCCGTTCTTTTTGTGAAGAAGAAAGATGGTTCGATGCGCCTTTGCATCGACTATAGGGAGTTGAACAAAGTCACCATCAAGAACAGGTACCCCCTGCCCAGAATCGACGACTTATTCGATCAGTTGCGTGGTAGCTCTGTGTTCTCCAAGATTGACCTTCGATCAGGATATCATCAGCTCAGGATCCGGGAGTCGGACATTCCGCGGACGGCTTTTCGATCGAGGCATGGACATTTCGAATTCCTAGTTATGTCTTTTGGGTTGACCAACGCCCCATCAGCATTCATGGACATGATGAACCGGGTGTTCAAGGATTTTCTGGACAAGTTTGTGGTCGTATTCATAGACGACGTTCTGATTTACTCACGGAATGCTGCGGAGCATGATCAGCACTTGCGGTTGGTGTTATCTGCCTTGAGAGATCATCAGTTGTACGCCAAGTTGAGCAAATGTGAGTTCTGGTTGCCTCAGGTGTCCTTCCTGGGTCATGTGGTGAACAAGGATGGCATTTCAGTGGACCCAGTGAAGATTTCTGCAGTGATGGATTGGCATAGGCCGAGCACACCCAAGGAGATTAGGAGTTTCTTGGGGTTGGCCGGCTATTATAGAAGGTTTGTTGAGGGCTTTTCAACCTTGGCAGCGCCCTTGACTAAGTTGACGCAGAAGCATGCAGCGTTCATCTGGAGCGAGCAGTGCGAGGAGGCCTTTCTGGAGCTAAAGAGGAGATTGTGCACTGCTCCTGTTTTGACATTGCCTACGGAGGGCAAGGACTATGATGTTTATGTGGATGTCTCGCATGTTGGGCTCGGAGGCGTGTTGATGCAAGAGGGGAAGGTGATCGCGTATGGGTCGCGGCAGTTGAAGACTCACGAGCGGAATTATCCTACGCATGACCTCGAGTTTGCGGCGGTGATTTTTGCGTTGAAGCTGTGGAGGCATCTACTCTATGGGGCTCAGTGCAAGATTTTCACAGATCATAAGAGCCTGAAGTATGTGTTAACTCAGAAGGAGCTGAATCTGCGCCAGCGGCGGTGGCTAGAGTTCGTGGCCGATTATGACGTGGAGATCCAGTACCATCCAGGCAAGGCCAATGTGGTGGCCGACGCCCTGAGCCGCAAGACAGGGAAGATCTTCAACCTCACGGCGGACCGTTTAGTGGAAGAGTTCTTGTTGATGGACATCTCTGTGGGAGGCTGTGATTTGCAAAGCAGTTTGGTAGTGGCAGAGCCATCTTGGATTTCGCTCACCAGGTTGCACCAGAAGGATGATCCAGATTTGTTACACCTTTACCTCAGGGCTGAGAGAAGGGAGTTGCCGGATTTCTCCATCGACGATTCGGGTATCTTGAAGTACCGCGACAGGTTTTGCATCCCCGCGGTTGGAGACATCAGGAGTTTGGTATGCAAAGAGGCTCATGGATCCAGTGTTGCTTACCACCTAGGATCCACGAAGATGTATCATGATTTGAAGCAGATCGCCTGGTGGCAAGGTATGAAAGGGGATATAGCTCGGTATGTTTCTGAATGTTACACTTGCAAGCGGGTGAAAGCCGATCATGGGAGGCCTGGTGGAAAGTTGACTCCCTTGGAAATCCCGACTTGGAAGTGGGAAAGTATCTCTATGAACTTCATCACGGGCTTACCAAGATCTCCAAGAGGATTTGACTCAGTTTGGGTGATCGTGGACCGATTGACGAAGTGTGCGCACTTCGTACCTTATAAGATCGACTACCCGATGAAGAAGATAGCAGAGCTGTATTTGAGTGAGGTCATCTGATTGCATGGAGTTCCCGTGAGCATCATTTCAGACCGAGACTCCAGATTTACTTCCCGTTTCTGTAAGAGTTTGCAGGAGGGTTTGGGTACAGATTTGAGATATTCTACCGCTTACCACCCCCAAACGAATGGGCAGACCGAGCATGTGAACCGGATTGTGGAGGATATGATCAGGTGCTACATTCTAGATCACGGTGGAGCATGGTATGAGCGCTTGTGGCTCATGGAGTTTGCCTACAATAACAGTTACCAAGAGAGCTTGCAAATGGCTCCCTTCGAGGCATTGTATGGGAGGCGCTGCATAACTCCGTTGTTTTAGACTGAGGCCAGTGAGAGGCCTTTGTTGGGTCCTGATGCTCTAGAGGAAATTGAGGTTGATGTGAAGCTCATTCGGGAAAAGCTTCGGTTAGATCAGGAGAGATATGAGAAAAACGCCAACCGGCGTAGGTCTGATTTGGAATTTTCGGTAGAGGATTTGGTTTTCTTGAAGGTGTCTCCGATGGTTGGAGTGAAGAGGTTCGGCAAGAACCATAAGCTGGATCCGAGGTATGTGGGCCCATTCAGAATTTTGGAGCGTATTGGTGTGGCAGCATATAGGTTGGATCTACCCGCCAACTTCCCAGGCGTGCATAATGTCTTTCACGTGAGCCAGCTGCGGAAGTGTGTGCGGAGCAGTGGGCAAGTCTTGGATGTCGTGCCCCAGTTGGAGCCCAACCTCTCATAAGTTGAGGTGCCGGTCCGCATCCTGGATACTCAGGATTGGGTGCTGCGGTCAAAGTCTATCCCGATGGTGAAGGTTCTTTGGAAGAATCAAGATTTGGAAAGCGCGACTTGAGAGCTAGAGTCGGCTATGAGGGAGGCTTTCCCTCGCCTGTTCACCTGATTTGTTGGGTATGTTTCTTACTAGTAACTATTATTTTGATTACTTTCCTTCTATAGTCGAGGTAGTGTACGTAAAGTTTCGGGACAAAACTTTCTTTTAGGGGGAGTGACTGTAACGCCCCCGAATTTTTCGGCAATTATTTAAGTCCTCGTTTGGCGTTACGTCGGCGCATTTCCGGCTCGTGCCGTTGTTAGAGTACCTCGTTAGGTGTTCTTGGAGGTTATAGCCTGTTGTATGGTTTCCCCAACTAGCCGGCGTCTGTTTTGGAGGCCCGACTGAGCCTTTTAGGGAATCCTTGTGCTTTGGCTTTGGTTGAGGTTAGCCCGGGTCGCCGGAGGTTGTGCCCGACTTCGCTGATGTTTGCGTAGCCCGTGTGTTTAGCTACGGTGCGGAATTGTTTGGAATCCGAGAGCGTTAGTTTTCGCGCCTTTTCGACGGTCGCTAGTTAGCGAGTCGTCGTTTGTGCGTGCATATTTTCATGTCATGCAAGGTTTTAATATTTGGCGTGTGCGTGCCTGCGATTATTTGTTAGTGTGTATGTATAAATATATATATATGTGTTAGTGTGTATGTATAAATATATATATATATATAAGTGTGTGAGTGTGTATGTATAAATTTATATGTGTGAGTGTTAGTGTGAATATATATATATAAGTATATGTTTATAAATAAATGAGTATATATATATATATTTTATCTCTTTAGGTTATCTCCCCCCCAAACCCGACGCAGGCAGCCTGAGCGGAGAAAGAACCAGGCGGAAGCCCTCGCAGCGCTCCGACCGCCCGTTCGCCGGCCTTTTCAGCCCGGATCTCCGGTTCGAGGCCGGATTCGAACTCCTCTAGGCTAGATCTTCGTTCCGAGGTAACTATTTTGGGATTTCACCATCTCTTTTGCCCGATTGGTAGATTAGGTTGCGTTTTTTTTTCTTGGTTTGATGGTGTTGTTCTTCCCGGTTGGGTTGTCCAGGATTTTCCCCACTTTTGCTTGTGTCCGGCGGTTGAGAAGAGGGAGCTTGGCCGTTTTTTTTGTTCTTCAAAGGCAACCAAGGGAAGTGCGCCCTTCGCCCTTGTCAAAATAATTTCAATATAAAGCTCTTGTTTTTTTTGGGGTGTTGCTTGATTTCAGATTTCCGATTCCCTCCTAGGCTTTTGCTCACCCGCAATCTTTGGTGCTAATCCTCACTTGTTGTATGTTGCGGTTTTACGGATAGGGGTGTCAGAACGAATCTCATACCATATGATGTATTAGTCTAAATGCTGCATTTTTTTGGACCTTGAGTCATGCCCGGATTTCGTTAAGGATTTTAACTTTTCCTTGTTCAAATGCCTGGTTTGCTTAAATTGCGATCAGAAAGAGTTTAGCCTTAGAGTTCCTTTTGTTTGGCCTTGAACAATGCCCAAATCGAGTACATAGCTTGTAGCTTTGCTCTTTTCAATAAATTGTCGTAGCTTTGGATCTTGCCCAGGTGAGTATAGTTCGAAGCCTAAAGTTAATCGTTTATGTTAGAACCAAATTAATCGCGCGTGGATGGGTAACGAATTAATTATGTCTTTATATCAAATTAATTATGCCTGTTTCGTTGTTTAACCTATTTCTTTTGTGATGGAGACCAACTAATGGTACACGTTTAATTGAATGTCGTACTACTTGCATAATTGCGGTTTCGTTCTGTTTTCATTTTATTATTTGTGTCAAACTACTTGCTTGGACAAACGCGATGTTTAGTCCGTTGGTATGAATATAAGGCTCTTTGGTGGGTTGCTCTAGAGTGTTTAGGGTTCAGTGTGACTTCTTGGTGGTTCATGGAACCACTAGTGAGGGCTTTCCCGAGTCACGTAGTGCTGGAGTAGGATGTGATTTTGAGGTGGGTCGGACCAATGCCGCCACCCTTGTTTTACTTCTTGTCTTATTAAGACAATGTGAGCTGTTTGGTTGAGTTGGACCGATGCCACCACCACAGCACCTTGAGATGTTCAGGCCTGTTAGACGTGGTTAGACCGTTGCCACCAGTCTAGGCCCTTATTTCTGATTCTTGTCCATCTCCAGTACTAGGTGACTCTTCCTGCTCTAGCTTTATACTAGGATTTATTTATTTATTTTGCTAATCCTTCCTGCAGAGATTTGTGAGGCTTGACTTCACCCGTGCACTTGGGGCACCCCTTTTTACCTACTCATGGCGAGTATTTTCCTGCACTCGTTTACTTTAGCTCTTACCTGTTTCACTTCTCCCTTATGCTATTGTTTCTTTTCAGATATATATATATATTGTTTTGCTGAGGTGTTCTCTTCTTTGAATGCCTCAGGTTCAGGTTCATAGCCGACTGTGCGGCTAGGGTTCTCCTGGAGTTTGCTAGTGCTATAGCTGCTGCTGAGTTTCTTTTCCTCACTCCTGGGAGGTAGTTTCTTTAGACTTGTAGTACAGATATTCCTACTCACCAGTGGGTTCGTGTCAATTGTTGGCGCCCACTGGTGGTTTCTCTTTTAGATGCTTGGTACTTTGCTTATACTGCTAGTTTTCCTGTTTTGGAGTTTGTTAAACTTGCTTCTGGGATGATTTATGTTAGGTTTCTAGTTACTTTAAAACCTATAAAAGAAAATAATTATTATATCAAAAACATAGACCGCATGTTTTCCCTTCTAAAAAGCTTAATCACTATTTTCAAACCACGTAAAAAGGGGTATTTCCTATATATAATATATAAATTAAATCTAGGGTCTTGCATAGCCTTAGGCCCCCCTAGGGACGCTTAAGCATTCTCTTAGGGTGTTAAAAGAATCAAATAAAGTATTTTCCGCTACGTATAAGTATAACTTTGAAGGGTGGACTAGTTTGAAAGGGGAAACTAGATCAGATATACTCTAGAGGGGGGTGAATAGAGTATATGGTGCTTTTTAAAACACAAAGAAAAACTTTTGCAAAGCTTTACAACAATTGCTGTAATGAGTGTAAGCAGGGAAGCAGAAATAAAATTAATCACAAAACCAAGCTATGCAGAAACTAAGCACAAGAAAATCTAGGCCAGAAACAAAAAGAAAACATGCAAAACCAGATGACACAAGGAATTATAGTGGTTCCCCAAACTTGGGTACATCCACTCTTCTACCACCCTAGGTAGGAATCCACTGCAGGATGAGTTGATCAGGTGTCCTGGGCACCAATGAGCTTTTGATAAGGTGCTCAAAAACCAAAACAGATTTTTTGATCAGGTGTCTTGCCACCAATGAGCTTTTGACAAGGTGCTCAAAAACCAGATTCAAACTTTTGAAGGGAGTTTGAACAACCCTTTACAGAGTGGGGGTGAGAGAGTTATGGCAGTCTTCTCTTTTCTCAAACAACTGAGAAGACTAAGTGGATTGATTTCAAAGCTCCCCATGAGTCCTTGATCTTCAGGAAGATGAGCTTTGCTGAGGGTGATAGGCCTTCAAAGATAGATCTCCAGCAAAAGATGATTTCAGCAAGCTGAAATGTTGAGTGTCTGGAGTCTTGAAATGATGTTGGCCTTGAACACTTTAAGAGCTGAAGAGATCTGAAGATTTTTGAAAGCTTGATCTCTCTGATGAGTGTTCTTCAGAATTCTTGTTGTCAGACTATTTTCAAAGAGTCTCTGTATATTAAGTTGTGTCCTGTTCTTGTCAATGTCTCTTCTTGATTCAAAAACATTCTCTTTTATTCTCTGTGTCTGAATAGGATATTACTCTGTCAAAGATAGCCGTTGGTCTGTATTGATTACAGCCTTAATTGCATAATTTGTTCTGAAGGAAAGTCCACTGAATTGTTCCTTGAAAAATCCCTTGAAACTTGCTCCAGAAGTAAATGAAAACGGCTGGCAGATCTTCTGAATTAAATGCAGAATAACTTCTATCTGATTTAAATTTGAATTCTGAAAGATAACTGAAATCGTCGAACTGAGCTCTGCTATCGTCGAGCTGAGCTCAGCGACCTGGAAAATGCAAGCAGCAACATAATCGTCGATCTGAGCTCAAAGATCGTCGAACTGAGCTCAGAGATAAGGATCCAGTGCAGAGTCAAAATCGTCGACCTGAGCTCAGCGATCGTCGAATGGAGTTCGACGATATTGAGAAGTTGAGCTCAGCGATCGTCGAGTGGAGCTCGACGATCTGTCGAAGTTGAGCTAGACGATCGTCGACCGGAGTTCGACGAAACGTCGTGCTGAGCTCGACGATTGGACTTAGTCTCCAGAAAAACTTTGGTCTTCAGGGCAGCTTCCAAACCTAGACTCCTGATCCCTTAGACTCAATTCTAATTGACCTATTAAGCTATACAGAAGGTCAAACACAGATTCCTAGAGACATAGTGATCCTGACCCAAATTAGTAATAGGGTGTTCCAACAATCTCCCCCTATTTGGGTTAGGAAAACTATTTACAGACTTTGGAAAAACAAGCAACATCATTCAATCAGAAAAAACACAAAAACAACAGTAGCTAGACATTACAGAACCATCACAGAGATATATATATATGTCATCCAGATATCAGTCAGAAAAACCAAGAATTGTCACCTTACAGAGTTACTCTTTCTCTTTGCCTTTTACCAACTTGATTTCTCTGTTAGGATTTAAAGCTTCTTGCTTGGATCTGGTATCATCAGCTGCTCCCAAATATGTTTGCTTTGATGTCCTGGGAACCACTGCAGCTGGATGCAACTCCATGTACCTGTCTGCATCAAAAATTTACTGGAGGCATATCTTTCTAGTTCTTTCTGTCTTTGTTCTGACATTGTAGATATATTGGAGGTGTCTAGGCCTTGCTCTCTGGCTTTCTTTATTTGATCTAATGCAGCCAACTCTTTCATTCTAGCAGTCCAAGCAACAGGATTCCTCTCAGGGTCCTCAAATGGAACAGGTGGCTCATACCTGTTGGAAGAAGTATCTTGAGGAGTCCTGGCAGTCACAGTTTCTTTGAGCTTATAGGGGAATGGACCTGAAGATGTATCAGAAGGAACATTTCCTCCCCTGGAATAAGGGTGCTGCCAGGAATGCCCTTTGGAGTAAACCTGAGTCTCTCTTTGATTTCCCCTATATCCTCCCCTTCTAGAGTAAGAGCCCCTAGACTGGCTTTCCCTTTGATATGTTCTAGCATGAGGTTGGTAGGGAGCCTGGCTTCTAGCTGGGCCTGAGCTTGCAGAGCTGCCACCTGCACCTGCATCAGGTGGAGGTGGTGGAGGAGGATGAGGGTGCTTGGACTGGGTGGAACCTTTCTCATACTTCCTTTTCTTCTTCATAGCCTTTAGCTGATTCTTAGAGAACTGCATCCAATGCTCAGTAATTGGGCAGTTGTGCAGAATATAGTAAGGAACATCATTATCATCTCTAACTTTGGCAGGTGGAACCCTCTTCATTGCCTTACTTCTTGCCTTCCTTTTCCTTGCAATGGTGGCAGAAGAATCATCAGAAGCAGTGTTGTAGTCATCAGATTCAGAGCTTTGAGCATCATATAAAGCATCAATCCTTTTCATCAAATTTTCTTTCAGTTGAACAGCAGCAGATGGGGCAGAAGCAGGAGCAACAGAAACAGATACAGCAGTAGATATAACAACAGATACTGGAGCAGCAGTAGAAGTAACACTGGTTATTTCAGGAATTATGGCAGCAGCAGGTTCAGAAACAACAACAACAACATCTACAGCAGGCTCAAAAACAACAGCCTCTGTCATCAGAGAATCCTGAAAAATGGGCTCATCAGAAACAATTTGATTTTCAGCAGCAGTTGGAACATTGTCTTCAGCAGCAGCTAGAACAATTTCAGAAGCAGATTCAGCCTTTTCTTTATCAGCAGCAGCAGCAGTCATCACTGAGAGTACAAAGGATGAAAGGATGTTGGGGTCACAGCCAGAGAAGGGCACCATTGCCTTAGACAGATCTTCTGAGGGCTGGACAACAATGGCTTCTGGAAGGTAGCTGTAGTATGCAGTATCAAATGCAGATAGCAAAGACCTTAGGTCTATTGCTAAGACTGGAGTAGGCACAGCAACTGGAGCAGAAGATACAAGCACAGCAGCAGCAGCAGCAGCAGCAGGAGCAGAGGCAGCAGCAACAGCAGCATGAAGGCTGGCTTCATAGGGCATCTCCCCCTGCCTGGATGCAGATACCTCTGTATCAAGGCACACTGCTGGTGGGGCTGCTTGAGGGAGGAGAGAAGAAAGCCTGGCAGAGAGGGCTGCCACTGACAAGTGTAGAGGAGCCAAAGAGGTCTCCAAGAGAAGGGAGAGCCTGGGGGCAATGAGCTCATACAACTTGTCAGCAAGGGCTGAAAGATCTACTTGCTCAAGAAGAGGAGTAGAGGTAGAGGGTACAGGGATGGCTGAAGAAGCTGGAGGAGGAGGGCTGAATGGTGGAATGAATGGCTCAGGAGAGGGGATTGTGGAGATGGAGGACAAAGGGAGGGATATGGAGGGAGTGAAAGTGGGTTGGTCAAGGATGTGGTGGAGGAGATCTTGGAAAGATGTTGAGGTGGAGGGTAATTCTTGAGGAGAAGAGGGGGAATCATCCATGTAGGATTCATCCAGAAGTGTGAAGGATGGTATGGATGGGGATGAGGTGACATCTGGAGGTGGATATGAGAATAATGGGTGGAAGTGGTCAACTGGAGGTGATGAAGTGGTTGCTGGAGATGGAATAGAGGTTGGAGATGGGCTGGAGATTGTAATGGGAGATGAGGCTGGAATGGTGGATGGAGCTGGAGGTAGGATTGAACTTGGAGGAGGAGGAGAAGCAGCACTAGCAGCAGGCAGGTCTTCTGCAGGAGCAGAGACCTGGGGGGAGTGACTCTTTGAGTCCTGGTGCCTGAAGGGGCAGTTGAAGAGGGCCTGCTGGGTTTGTTAATCTGCCTGTCCCATTTCCCAAATAGGGCACAGGTGAGTCTCTTGGAGGCATTGATGTGCACTCCAGAGGAGACCAGCAGAGTAGGGCACTTTGCCTGAAGGAAGACTCCCAGAATTCTTCCAAAATTCACAAAGGTTTTGTTTATCTTTTTCTTTATCAGGTCAAAGAAGACCTCTCCCCAGTTCAGGCTTTTCCTATCTACCAGAGCTCCCATGAGGCAGAGCTGATGTCTGGAGATGGTGTCATGTGCAGAATGTTTGGCCAACAGGACCTTGCCTACAACATCTGCCAGGAACCTGTATTCAACTGACAGGTTCCTCTTAAACAACTTGCTAGGGCTTCCCTCAGGATGACCCATCCTGGCAAGTATATCAGAAAATTCTTCTCCAGAAAGTTCAGCAGAGTCTTCACCATTTCTTAAACCAAAAACTTCTGTTAAGACTGTTGGGGTCAGAGGTACCTGGGAGCCAGCAATAGATCCAACAATGGTGTTGTTGTCAAGGTTGTGTGCAGTATATACCCATTCCTTTATTTCATCTGAGGCAAGTTTGATTCTTGTGGTCATGAGGGCAGATAAATGCTGATCTTTGAATAAACTCAGGATGTCCTGGAAGACTTGATCAGTGGTGTTGAAGGAGTCCAAATCAATGTCAAACCCTACATCAAACTTCATGGCGGCGAGGACAGCAACTGAGACGGCCATGGTACCTGCAAAAACTTAACAAACAAACCGAACAAGCGTAGAACTGTTTGGAGGGAAGAAAATTTTGCAGAGAAATTGAAAGCGCAAGAGAGAACGACGGCGAAAAATGAGTTTTATATTAGGGTTCGACGCAGAATTGGAAAGATCGTTGAACTCAGTTCGACGATCGAGGCTTCTAAAGGAATCTGAAGAGACTCCAACATCGTCGATCTCCGTTCGACGATCTGGAAAGTCGTCGAGCTCCGTTCGACGATCGTTCAGGGAACAAGATCGTCGAGCGCCGTTCGACGATCGTTGACCAGGAGAGATAGTTCATACTATCTGAGGAGCGATGAACTCCGTTCGACGATTCAGGAAATCGTCGAACTCCGTTCGACGATCTTTGGGGAAATCGTCGAGCGCAGTTCAGAGATCAGAAAATTCTAGACACTAAGGAAAATCAAAATTTTTGCCTAGTCTTGGTCAATTTTTAGCTTTCAAAATCTTGGATATTATTTAAGACTTCCTCCATCTAACATTCCTAACTGATTTAGGAAGAAGGTGTGTTTCTTTTCATCCAAGGGCTTGGTGAAAATATCTCCCCTTTGTAAATCAGTTGGGATATAATGCAGTTCAATTTTATTCTTTTCAACATTGTCCCTTAAGAAGTGATGCCTAATCTCTATGTGTTTTGTCCTACTATGGAGGACTGGATTTTGAGCTATGGAAATAGCACTTGTATTGTCACAAAATATTTTTGACTTCTCTAAGTTGTAACCATAGTCTAGGAGTTGATTTTGAATCCACAATATTTGTGAACAACAACTTCCTGCAGCCATATATTCAGCTTCAGCAGTTGAAGTTGACACAGATGTTTGTTTCTTGCAAAACCAAGAGACAAGTCTATCACCAAGGAACTGACAAGTTCCACTGGTGCTTTTCCTGTCAATTCTGCATCCAGCATAATCAGCATCAGAGAATCCAGTTAACTCAAATGCTGAATCTTTTGGATACCAGAGACCTAGATTTGGACAACTTTTAACATACCTAAGAATCCTCTTTACTAATGTGAGGTGTGACTCTCTAGGGCTAACTTGGAATCTAGCACATATACATGTAGCAAACATTATGTCTGGTCTACTAGCTGTAAGATACAACAGAGAGCCAATCATTGCTCTATATGTTGTCTGATCAACTGGTTTCCCATGTTCATCAGCATCCAATACAGCATTGGTAGGCATGGGTGTTTTCATACAAGATGCCTCAGACATGCCAAATTTCTTAACCAGCTCATTAGCATATTTGGTTTGAGAAATAAGGATGCCTTCAGCATGTTGTTTGACTTGCAATCCTAGGAAGAAGGATAGCTCACCCATGCTACTCATCTCAAATTTAGAATGCATTAGGTTAGAAAACCTTCTGCACAATTTTGAGTCAGTAGAACCAAAAATGATATCGTCTACATAAATTTGTACTAGTAGGGTATTGGACTTATGGGTTCTAATAAAAAGAGTTTGGTCTACTCTACCCCTTATAAAACCATTTTCCAAGAGAAAGCATGCTAGGGTCTCATACCATGCTCTAGGAGCTTGCTTGAGACCATATAATGCTTTATGTAGTTTAAAAACATAATCAGGGTAAGTTGGAGAGATAAAACCTGGAGGTTGTCTGACATAGACTTCCTCTTTGATGTCTCCATTCAAGAAGGCACTCTTGACATCCATCTGATAAACCTTGAAGCCTTTGTGAGCTGCATAAGCTAGAAAAATTCTGATGGCTTCCAATCTTGCAACAGGTGCAAAAGTCTGGTCGTAGTCAATTCCTTCTTCTTGAGAATATCCCTGGGCAACTAGCCTTGCCTTGTTCCTTATTATTACTCCTTGATCATCCAGTTTATTTCTGAATACCCATTTTGTTCCAACAATGGAATGATCCTTTGGCTACGGCACTAGTTCCCATACTTTGTTCCTCTCAAATTGATGCAACTCCTCTTGCATGGCAATGATCCAGTGTGGATCTTGCTCTGCATCTTGAATGGACTGAGGCTCAATTTGAGAAAGGAAGCAGGTGTGCAACAGGTTTTGGTTGACCTGATTTCTGGTTTGCACACCAGCTGAGATTTCTCCAATTATTTGGGAAATTGGATGGTCTCTTGATGTTACTAAATCAACAGGGGGTGCTGATTGTTCACCAACCTGTGTTGTTGTTTCCTCTTGTGGTACAATAACTGGCTCTTCAAGTTGAGCTTCAATGTGTTGAGCATTCCCTTCATCTTCACTGCTTTCATTCTCTTGAGCAACCTGCAACTTGTTCATATCTTCAACTAGAGAGTGTTCCTGCAAAGGTTCTATGGTAGAAGAAATCTTCTCCTTGAAAGACATGTTAGTTTCATCAAAAGAAACATGAACAGATTCCTCAATTTTCAATGATGATTTATTATATACCCTATAGGCCTTGCTGATCATGGAGTATCCCAGAAACACTCCTTCATCAGCTTTGGCTTGAAATTTTGCTAAATATTTCTTATCATTATTGTGAATATAGCAAGTGCAGCCAAAAATTCTGAAATAGTCAACTTTAGGTTTCTTCCCTTTGAGTAATTCATAGGGAGTCTTTCCCTTCAGTTTATGTATCAGACTTCTGTTCAGCACATAGTTGGAGGTGTTCACTACCTCTGCCCAGAAGGATAGAGGTAGATGAGCATCTGACAACAATGTAGTGGCAGATTCAATAAGGGTTCTATTTTTCCTTTCAGCTACCCCATTTTGTTGAGGAGTTCTAGGAGCTGAGAAAGTATGTCTGATCCCTTCACTCTGACAGAACTCTTGCATAAGAAGAGAATCAAACTCTGTCCCATGATCACTTCTGATCAGGGCAATGTGAGTATTGAACTCAATCTTTATACATTTGAGAAACTCTGTCAGACACTTAAAGTTATCAGACTTCTTCCTTAGAAAGAACACCCAAGTGAATCTAGAGAAGTCATCTACAATCACCAAAGTGTAGGATTTCCCTCCTAGGCTTTGTACTGTGATGGGTCCAAATAGATCCATGTGTAACAGATACAATATCCTAGGTGAATCACTCTTATTAAGTGACTTGAAACTGTTTTTAGTTTGCTTGCCTAATTAACAAGCCTTGCAGAGTCCTTCCTTCTTGTAGGGGCCAGAAGGTAGTCCTCTAACAAGGTTGTCCTTGGATAGCCTAGCAATAGTTCTAAGGTTTAGGTGTCCTAGTCTCTTATGCCATAAAACATTTGGTCTACAAACTGAATTGAATAAACAGATATCTATAGTAGTTGAAAGAAAATCTACTAGGTAGATGTTACCTTTCCTTTTACCTGTCAACACAGTTGTGTTGTCCTCTGACTTGATTTTGCATAAGGTTTTGCTGAAGGTCACCTGGTAGCCTTCATCACATAGCTGACTGATGCTGATTAGGTTGTGCTTCAGTCCTTCCACATATGCTACTTTCTTGAAGGTTACAGAACCAATCTGGACTGCTCCATAACCTTTAGTTTGTCCAAAGTTGGAGTCACCAAAGATAACCTTGGGTCCAAGCTTGGCTCTAAAGGAATTGAGGTTGTCCTTGTTCCCTGTCATGTGCTTAGAGCACCCACTATCCAAATACCATTGCTGGTTAGATGTTGGATAGGTCTTCACTTGCACATAAAATAATTCACTTGTTTTTGACCCAGTTTACCTTGGGCCTAGGTTGATAACTTTTAAATTCAGAGATGAAAGATATCCCTGGCTGACTCTTATATCCTTCAGGATGATATCTCCTTGGAGGTAAAATCCATTCAGTATAAGGGTTGAAGGCTTGGGATGAAGAACCCTCAGGATTCAATTTTGATTTGCCTTTGAGAAATTTTCCAGAGCTCTGACCTCTGTTCGACGATCTTGGAGCTGAGTTCGACGATCTTGGGTCAGATCGTCGAGCTCCGTTCGACGGTCGACTATGGGTGAGGTCAGGTACATGAGATCGTCGAGCTTCGTTCGACGACATTGGTTGAGATCGTCGACTAGCGTTCGACGATTTTCCCTGAGATCGTCGAGCTGCGTTCGGCGATCGTCGATCTTCATTCGGCGATCGTCGATCTCCGTTCGACGATTTGTGCTGGACTTTAGTTTTCTGAGGCAGATTAGAATTTTTCCTGGCAACCTCTACAACTCCCTTTCCCTTATCAGAAATGAACTTGATAGGGGTTGTTAGAACAATAGGTTGGCTGGATGAGGCACCCAAGCCCAGTGTACTGTTGAATCTTGAGTTCACTGTGCTTGTGATGTCCATCAGCTTGATGCTTCTCCCATTGAGAGATTCTTCAAGCTTCTTGGCCTCAGAGAGCTCACTCTTCAGTGAAGCTATCTGTTCCCTATAGTTCTCCAACTCCTGAGAGAGTTTGAGGTTTTCTGATCTTAAAACATTTTGTTCAGATAATTGATTTCTGAGAGAGATGATCTCTTTCTCAGACTTTAGCAGGTCTAAACATAGTGCTTTAAATTCAAGTTTAAAATCTTCTGAAGTAAAATCAAAAGAGCTGATTACCTGATCTTCTTCAGGTTGAGTCTCTGAGTCTGACTCTGACTCCTCTTCCTCTGAGTTGTGTTGTGAGGCATTGATTGCCATCATGCAGAACTCCTTTTCCTCTGCATCATCCTCATCATCACTTGAGCTGGAAGAGGCTTCTGACTCCTCTTCAGTCTCACTCCAGGATTCAGCAACAAATCCTTTCCTTGTGTGCTTATTTCTGCTGGAGGAAGGTTTGCTACTTCCATTCCTTTTGGAGTCCTTCTCCTTTCTTCTTTCTTTTCTGTCCCTTCTGTCCTTGTTCTTGTTCTCTGGACAGTCAGGAACCATATGCCCTGGTTTCCTGCAACCAAAGCAAATGATGTCTTTGCTATTTCCAATGGACTTGTCATACCTTGGCTTATCCTGCTCCTTGTATGATCTTCTTCTGAAGTCCTTTCTGGCCATCTTATAGAATCTTTTGGCCAACAAGCTGAGAAGTTCATCATTGGCTGTTCCTTTTTCTTCAGGCAGATCCTCAGTTGCCTTGAATGCTATAGTCTTCTCCTTTCTTGTGGCTGGTGAAGCAGCCTTCTGTTCTTCTTCTCTGTTCTTGATGAGTAGCTCATAAGATTTGAGCTTACCCAACAAGGCTTCAGTGGTGATCTCATTCAGACTTCTGGCATCTTTAATTGGCCAGATTCTTGAATCCCAAGTGCTGGGGAAGCACATTAGGATCTTGTCATTATGTTCTGCCAGTGAGATCTCTTTGTCTAATGTCCTCAGTTCAATGACAATTAGACTCAGTCTGTTGTACATGTCTCCCACTGACTCAGTTTCTCCCTTCTTGAAGTTCTCATATTGGGAGATGAGATGGGATCTTCTATCCTTTCTCTCATCAGCTGAGCCTGAAACTATTTCTGAGAGCTTGTCCCAGATCTCCTTGGCTGAATTACATTCAGCTACCTTTTGAAAAATGTCATTTGACATTGTCTGAGCTAAAATGTTCATTGCCTTGGCATCAGCTACTTTCCACTTTTTGATGTCAGCATCTGTTCCTGATGGAGGTGGAACAGCATTTGTGCTTGTGCCCTCTGGAGGTCTTGGACACACTGTCAAAATAGAATTAAAAATATCTTCGTCAATAGAATTCATGTAGAGTCTAATCCTTGCTTTCCAAAGTGCAAACTTTGACAGATTGCACACTGGAGGTCTGGTGCTAGCATAATCTTTGTTTTGGGCCATGACTTGTGCAGGCTAAATCTAATAATGAAATATAAAAGAAGGATCTAGATTGGGATCTTGGGGTTCAGGTGTTAGCCTGTACAACCAAACAGATATGGTATGTTTAACCAACCTCCCTCTGATACCAATTGAAAGGGGAAACTAGATCAGATATACTCTAGAGGGGGGTGAATAGAGTATATGGTGCTTTTTAAAACACAAAGAAAATCTTTTGCAAAGCTTTACAACAATTGCTGTAATGAGTGTAAGCAGGGAAGCAGAAATAAAATTAATCACAAAACCAAGCTATGCAGAAACTAAGCACAAGAAAATCTAGGCCAGAAACAAAAAGAAAACATGCAAAACCAGATGACACAAGGAATTATAGTGGTTCCCCAAACTTGGGTACATCCACTCTTCTACCACCCTAGGTAGGAATCCACTGCAGGATGAGTTGATCAGGTGTCCTAGGCACCAATGAGCTTTTGATAAGGTGCTCAAAAACCAAAACAGATTTTTTGATCAGGTGTCTTGCCACCAATGAGCTTTTGACAAGGTGCTCAAAAACCAGATTCAAACTTTTGAAGGGAGTTTGAACAACCCTTTACAGAGTGGGGGTGAGAGAGTTATGGCAGTCTTCTCTTTTCTCAAACAACTGAGAAGACTAAGTGGATTGATTTCAAAGCTCCCCCTGAGTCCTTGATCTTCAGGAAGATGAGCTTTGCTGAGGGTGATAGGCCTTCAAAGATAGATCTCCAGCAAAAGATGATTTCAGCAAGCTGAAATGTTGAGTGTCTGGAGTCTTGAAATGATGTTGGCCTTGAACACTTTAAGAGCTGAAGAGATCTGAAGATTTTTGAAAGCTTGATCTCTCTGATGAGTGTTCTTCAGAATTCTTGTTGACAGACTATTTTCAAAGAGTCTCTGTATATTAAGTTGTGTCCTGTTCTTATCAATGTCTCTTCTTGATTCAAAAACATTCTCTTTTATTCTCTGTGTCTGAATAGGATATTACTCTGTCAAAGATAGTCGTTGGTCTGTATTGATTACAGCCTTAATTGCATAATTTGTTCTGAAGGAAAGTCCACTGAATTGTTCCTTGAAAAATCCCTTGAAACTTGCTCCAGAAGTAAATGAAAACGGCTGGCAGATCTTCTGAATTAAATGCAGAATAACTTCTATCTGATTTAAATTTGAATTCTGAAAGATAACTGAAATCGTCGAACTGAGCTCTGCTATCGTCGAGCTGAGCTCAGCGACCTGGAAAATGCAAGCAGCAACATAATCGTCGATCTGAGCTCAAAGATCGTCGAACTGAGCTCAGAGATAAAGATCCAGTGCAGAGTCAAAATCGTCGACCTGAGCTCAGCGATCGTCGAATGGAGTTCGACGATATTGAGAAGTTGAGCTCAGCGATCGTCGAGTGGAGCTCGATGATCTGTCGAAGTTGAGCTAGACGATCGTCGACCGGAGTTCGACGAAACGTCGTGCTGAGCTCGACGATTGGACTTAGTCTCCAGAAAAACTTTGGTCTTCAGGGCAGCTTCCAAACCTAGACTCCTGATCCCTTAGACTCAATTCTAATTGACCTATTAAGCTATACAGAAGGTCAAACACAGATTCCTAGAGACATAGTGATCCTGACCCAAATTAGTAATAGGGTGTTCCAACATAGTTGATCCACGAAGCTGAGGGATACAGCCTCAAAATATAATTGATTTTCGCATCTTTAAAGCTTTTGAACTTTCATAGTCTTAGTAGTTGGTGGTTGCCTGAGCGTCGACAGTTATCCCCTGTCCGACGTGGCATCACAATGCGCGTTTTCTTCTACTCTGATACTTCTTAAATTTCGGAGAAAATGCGGGTCGTGACAGTATGCAACACAGTTGGTGATGAGCTCTGTTGGAAGAGAGTGTTATCAAGGGTTGCGGGTTCGATACCTAGCGCCAACAACGCGCCTTGCTGAAAAACAGGCGGGAGAGGCATTGGGGTGTATTGGGCTGCAGCCCTGTAACGTTGTCACGGGTGAGACAAGCTGTTCGGCCCATGTGGGGTGCGGCAGCCTCTGATCTCTAGGCTGGGCCGTTACATAAAAAGTGCACTTTTTATGTAACGTCCCAGCCTAGAGCTCAGAGGCTGCCGCACCCCACATGGGCCGAACAGCATGTCTCACCCGTGACAACGTTACAGGGCTACAGCCCAATACACCCCAACGCTTCTCCCGCCTGTTTTTCAGCAAGGCGAGTTGTTGGCGCTAGGTATCGAACCCGCAACCCTTGATAACACTCTCTTCCAACAAAGCTCATCACCAACTGAGCTGCAGCTCAATCGGTGATGAGCTCTGTTGGAAGAGAGTGTTATCAAGGGTTGCGGGTTCGATACCTAGCGCCAACAACGCGCCTTGCTGAAAAATAGGCGGGAGAGGCGTTGGGGTGTATTGGGCTGCAGCCCTGTAAAGTTGTCACGGGTGAGACAAGCTGTTCGGCCCATGTGGGGTGCGGCAGCCTCTGAGCTCTAGGCTGGTCCGTTACAGGAAGTGTCAAATACTCTAGTGTTAGATCCAGTACAACAAGTAAGGGTTTGGGAAATCTGATAGCAACCAATAATAGTAAGTGCCTTGCGAAAGGGAGCTTTGGGCATAATCCCATCGTAGTTCCTAGTGCCTTCGAGAGCCATTCACGGGGAATACCTTGGGCAGTCCTGGGCTAACCTAAACAGTAAGAATAAAACATTTCAAGAGCAACTAGTATAATTAGGGTTACACATTCACACACCACGGTAGCTCGAGAGGTTGATTAGGTTGATTTGATTGCCATCTGGACGGTTCGTTTGGAAGGTAGATGCACGGATGGATAGTCCGGGGAGCCAGTGGCTCAAAAGGTTTTGGATACAAAGTAATGTGGTGGGTCTTCGGTATCGGACGGTCGTTCACACCGATGTCGATACATTGACTCAGCGGTGTGGTACACTTAGCCAAAGAAAGTCTGGTGGATATGACCAGTATTAGTACGTGGATACTCTAGGTTGTGTTCTTCTAGGGGCGTACGGGAGGGATAGGCCTGGTAGTGTGGATACCCGCCTAGGAGTGGGGGGCCCGACCCACTATCTCCGTTTGCCACAACAGAAGTTCCTGGGAGTGAAGCTAGCTGCCCAAATAGGTTGAACTAAAGGTCTGTACGCATAGAGTCGTTTGCGTGGGTTGCACTTGCATGAATCATGGCATAACATACTTGCATACAACCGACACCCCAGCGTATAAATTGGTATGAGACTTTTTATACGATGGGAGCCTTGCTGAAGACCCCTTAACTTATATATTTGCATGGGCATTCATATAAGTTAAGGTTACTTATTTGTTACTTATTTCATACCTTGTCTTTCTTACATATGCTGCTTACTCTACTTGCTTACATTATTTCATACTTTTATAGAACTGCTAGTTTGTATCTTTCTTCGTTAGCTATTAAGGCAATATATATAACTGCTAGACTAGTTCCACTGTCACCTGCCACTTTGTACTCTCCACCTTTGTAGCTTCCCTTTCCTCCTCCTCGCTCGGTGCGTAGGAGCCATGGGGGGAGGCGTAGGGGATGATAGGGCTTAGTCTTTATGACTAATGGTTTTCGGAGCACAATATTACAGGGGCTCCGGATGGGAGACAGGGACCAGAAGCTCAGGGACCAGCACTAGCGGAGTACGGTGTGCATGGAGGTGGGCCAGTCTAGTACCGGAGCACCAGCGACCAGCTCCGTGAGTGATAATCTTTATATAGATTCTATGAGAGATTGTAGCGAGGATCTGTTATACCGGGCTTAAGAACGTTTTTATTTCCATTTTGTTACTTTGTAGTACACTCTCTTTTCTATTTATGGACTGGTTGTGATTTTTCTTATTACTTGTGATGTTTGTTGACCGAATTATAACACTGTTTATGATTGTTGCTCTCTCTGTGATGATCGAAAAGGCCGGCAGAATCGGCGTTTTGTAGTGGCGGCTTTCCCGAGAGTCGGGGCCACCGCAAAATGGCGGTTCTGGGCATAAGACCCCGGGTTTGAAAAAAGGGGGGGGGGGGGGGTCTTACAAGTGGTATCAGATCGAACCTCGATCGCAAGAGAAGTAGTCCATAAAAACCTTAGGCCACCTCCGCGCGAGCTTAGTTTGCGGACAAACTAGCAGCGGAAGCAGTGGTGGGCCCATAAGGGAAATCACATATAGAAGTCCATTTTTCTCCTTGTTTTATTCCATTGGCACGTTATCTAACGGTTGGAAATTTTCCTTGTAGCCTGCAACAAACCCTACTCCCCAGTAGGGGACACCTCAGGCTCCGAATATAGTTCCACCTCCGCCGGCTCCAGTTCCGTTTCAGCAGACGGTGATGGGGCAAACATTGACGGCCATCCTGGAGGCCTTCAGAGCTCAGCAGGACCCGGCTCTACAGCCAAATCCCTGGGCCAACTAGATGAGTGCCTTTCGGGCACTTTCCCCTCCATCCTACCAGGGGACGGAGGCGGCAGTTCGCACGGAGGAATGGTTGGATACCATTTACGAGATGCTTGCGGGGATTTGATGCCCCACTGAGGAGGCAGTTGCTTTGGCAGTCTCCTACTTGGAGTTTCACGGGAAGAGGTGGTGGAAGTCGCAGCTGGACACCACCTTTGCGGATATGGATTGCGCAGATATCTCTTGAGTAGAGTTCAGTGCAGCACTTCGTGGACATTTTGTACCTCAGTTGGTGAGGGACGAGCTGGAGGAAAGGTTCCTGCGGTTCAAGCAGGGCAATAAGACAGTGCTGGAGTGTTACCAGGAGTTTACTGACTTATCCCATTATGCGGACTCTTACCAGTTGGACGACACTGGCTACGCCAGGAGGTTATACAAGGGGCTGCAAGACGACATGAGACAGGCCCTCCTCTTCGTATCCGAGGGAAGCTTGGCCAGCATTCTGGAAATGGCTAAGAAAAGGGAGGCAGATCAGCTTACGGTCAAGAGCCAAAAGAGGCCGTCTGACGATGCAGTGATTGGAGGACGTAGACACCGTCCCCGAGGCCAAGTCATCGGGGAAAGAAGGAATGGGGATCAACCCCGTCAGTTGATTGGACCGGAGCAGAGGAATCAGGGGGTTTTGGCCCCCCAGCCCTTACAGATGCTGGAAATACCGAGGATAGCAGAGCAGGCGTCGGTGTTCTTCCATTACAATCAGCCGCGTCATTTCAAGAGAAATTGTCCCATGAGGCAAGCGCCCCCACTAGCACTGCAGGGTGCCCACCTCCTCGGCATTTTGGGGGCCGAGGGCACGACCGAAGATGGGGATATCAGGGCAGGGGCCACAGGCCAGAGAGGGAGCAGATGTACGCACTAGGTCTGGCTCAACCCCGGAACCCGGAGCAGGTTATAGCAGGTATGCCAGTACATTCAATTTCTTTATTTCATAAGAACTAGTTCTCACAGACGCAAACTAGTTAGAAATTAAGAAAAGAAAAACTACAACTAGAACAATAAGATACTTAATTACCTCAGGCGTGGTTTTCATTAGCGGCAAGCCCGCTCACACACTCTTCGACACCAAGGCTTCACAGTCGTTTGTGTCAGAGGATTTCGTGAAAGGGCAGGCAGACGTGGAGCAATTCACAGGAAGGATGATGAGGGTGCGTCTACCCAATGGATCAGAGCTCATGACCTCTTCTCATTGCAAAATGGTGGCAGAGATCGGCGGGAAGGCATTTGAGGCACCAGCGATAATCCTGAGGATGCCGGACTATGATCTCATACTGGGCATGACGTGGTTACACTAGAACCATGCCTAGATTGACTACTTAGCGAAGAGGATCACCGTGAGGCACGGGGACTCCTCTATTGTTATTGAAGGTATTACACCAGCCCACCTAGTATTATTATCGTCTGTACTGGCCGTCAAGGCCCACCTACAGGGAGACGAAGTTTATCAGGTTCTCTTTGAGATGGTCGTGGCCAAGGATTCTATATCAGATATTCCAGTAGTGCGGGACTTTGCCGATGTATTTCCGGAGAAGCTACCAGGGCTACCCCCGCACCGGGAGAAGGACTTTCAGATTCAGCTCGTGTTGGGGGCTAAGCCGGTATCCAGGGCTCCATACCGAATGGCCCCGCAGGAGTTGGTGGAATTTCGAAGCCATCTTCAAGAGTTAGTGGAAGCCGGGTTCGTCCGACCTAGCTCTTCATTGTGGGGATCTCCGATGTTGTTTGTTAAAAAGAAGGACGGGATGCTTCGGTTGTGTATCGATTACCGGGCCCTGAACAGGATGACGGTCCGGAATACGTACCCCTTGCCAAGGATAGACGAGTTATTTGACCAGCTGGAAGGAGATCATTGGTTCTCAAAGCTGGACCTGAGATCGGGGTATTACCAGCTACGCATTCAAGAGGAGGACATCTCGAAGACGGCCTTCAGCAGCAGATATGGACTGTACGAGTTTACCGTGATGCCCTTCGGGCTCATGAATGCACCCTCCGCATTCATGGCCTTGATGAACCGGGTATTCGAAGAGTATCTAGATGTCTTCGTCATTGTATTCATTGACGACATCCTTATTTATTCGAGGACTGAAGAGGAGCACTCGAGGCATCTGTCTTTGACATTGGAGAAGCTCCGAGAGCATAAGATGTACGCTAAGTTCAGCAAATGCCAATTCTGGCTAAAGGAGGTGGCCTTTTTGGGCCATATTATTAGTGGAGCGGGTTTGGAAGTAGATCCGACGAAGGTCCAGGCAGTGCGAGATTGGCCACCAATGAAGATGGCCACAGATGTGCGGAGTTTCTTAGGACTTGCCGGTTATTACCGAAAGTTCGTGGAGGGGTTCTCTCAGATTTCCCTCCCTCTCACGTCCCTAACAAAGAAGGAGTCTCCTTTTTTTTGGACGCCGCAGTGCGAGTATGGCTTTCTGGAGCTGAAGGGTCGGCTTACCTCGACCCCAATCATTGCTCTTCCATCAGGGAAGGAATGATTCTAGGTGTACACGGATGCTTCTTATCAGGGGATGGCTGCCGTTCTGATGCAGAACGGGCATGTGATAGCCTACGCCTCCCGTCAGCTGAAGAAACATGAGCAGAACTACCCGGTGCGCGATTTGGAGATGGGGGTAGTTATATTTGCTCTATAGATCTGGCGACACTACCTCTACGGGGACCACTGTGATATATTCTCTGACCACAAGAACTTGAAGTATTTAGACACGCAGAAGGAGCTGAACATCAGGTAGAGGCATTGGGTGGAGTTTCTGTCGGACTACCAATATACCATGCACTACCATCCCGGGAAGGCAAACCTGGTTGCAAACGCTCTCAGCCGGAGAGCGAGTAAGTCAGGAGTAGGCCCACAGCTGATGGCCTTGGAGTTGGTAGAGTCATTCAAGAAGATGCAGATATCACTAGTGTCCGAGGGTGACCCGGAGCTTTATACGGAGTACCTGATATCGATGACTGCGACCGATGACATTCTGGACCGCATCTGAGACGGGGAGAGGCTGGATGCGAGAAAGGAGCCGATATTTATGGCCATGGAGGAAGGAACAATAGGGGATTACTCCTTGAGGGATGGGCTCTTATGTTTCAAAGGAAGGGTCTACATACCGCAGGAAGCCAGATTCGGGAGGACATCATGATGGAGGCACATTGCAGCAGATATTCAGTGTACCCGAGAATCACCAAGTTGACAACAGATTTGAAGAGGACGATGTTCTGACCAGGCATGAAGAAGGAAATCATGAATTTTGTGACATATTGCGAGGCTTGCCAACTCGTAAAGGCTGAGTGCAGGAATCCGGCCGGTTTACTACAGTCACTTCCGGTGTCGGAGTGGAAGTTTGAGGATATAGCCATGGATTACATACATGGGCTACCCCGGTCTCGTGCGGGGAATGACTCGATCTGAGTGATAGTGGACAGGCTAACGAAGGTGGCCAAATTTATTCTAATGGTGAAGCACTCTCTGGTCAGGGTATTAATGCAGAGGTTCATCGATTAGTTTGTGTGCTATCATGGGGTACCAAGGACTATCGTTTCAGATCGGGATGGGCGGTTTACATCCAAGGAGTGGAGGACAGTTCAGGCCTGTCTGGGTTCTCGGTTGACATTTAGCACGGCTTTTCACCCTCAGACCGATGGACAGACGGAGCGCACCAACCATACCTTGGTAGATCTTCTGCGCCTATGTATCCTGGACCGCGGCGAGCCTTGGGAGAGATTACTGCCGCTGATCGAGTTTTCGTACAACAACAACCATCTGTCCAGTATAGGCATGGCCCCTTACGAGACATTATATGGACGGAGGTGCAGGACCCCACTATCATGGATTCAGGATGCGGATCCGCAGGCACTCAGCTCGGAGTTTGTGGAGGATACTGATGCTCTGGTTAGACTGATCCGAGACAGGATGCTGGAAGCACAGAGAAGGCAGGCTAAATATTAAGACGCGAGGCATCGTCAGGTGGAGTTTCAGGTAGGAGACCGGGTTTTCTTAAAGATACGGCCGATGCATGGGGTCTCGCGGGTTCGCAGGCGGAAGATGCTCAGTCCGAGGTATATGGGGCCCTACAGGATCCTGGAGTGGATCGGCCCATTGGCGTATAGACTGGAGCTACCGCCGGAGTTAGCGGGATTGCATGATGTCTTCCACGTCTCCTCACTACGGAGGGCTCTACTACGTCCTGAGCACCTGATTTCCACAGCTGACGGTGTGGTGGCCTCAGATCGATCAGTCAGCTTGGAGCCGATCAGGATCGACGACACGGCGGTGCGGGTATTGCGACATAAGAAGGTCCCGCTAGTCAAGGTTCTGTGGAGAAACCATGGGCGGGAGGAGCATACATGGGAGCCACAGGACTTGATGCAACAAAAGTACCCGGAGCTCTTCGAGCCAGGTATACCTTAAACCTTAGGGATGTTACAAGTATCATTTATTCTGTAGAAACCCCCGTAGGCTCAACCTTAATTTCGGGGACGAAATTTATATATATATATTGGGATTTGTAACATCACTTAAACCACTAGACACCTAAGATTTTGTTTTGTCATGACTAGGTCATGACAAAACCACCAGAAGCCCAAAGGACCAAGTGAACAATGTAACACCCTCTATCCATCGCATAACATATAATAGTAGGTCCGGCCGGGGCCCGACACCATATACCACAGATAGACCGGGCAGTTACACAATGGAAACCATCCAACTAATATCAACGTCCTACAAAGAGCATTCTAGCGGAAGCAATTAAAATAGTTGCATTAATAAAGAACCCAACAGTAGCAAGAATGTCCACTAACAAGCCACGGAATGAACGTACAAATACACAAGTACAATGGCCTTAAGGCCTTACAATTGTTTACTCAAATATAAGTGTTTTCCATACCTCAGCACGCAGGCCGACCATACATGAATAAAAGAAAACACTAAGCATTAGGCCTTCGAGTGCCAGCATAGCAACTGGGGCTTTAGCCTGCTATTTACCGCTCGGCCCCGCAGCACCGGCAAGCACAATCCACCGCAACGGTGGCAAACCAAAGCAATGGTCAGCAATGCTGACCAAATTATAACGATCCCGCCCCCAACTCGGGGCGGCAATGCTCCTTCCCTGCACTTTATTAGCATAACGAAGCAGTATAGATATACATTGCATCACACGCTTTGGCACGCACGACCACACGCCCCGTGCACTCAGGGCATATTCTCGGTGAACCGGTCAATGTCACGTCAATTTGAGCCATAGACACCCCGGTCTCACCACCGCCACTTTGACTGCCAAACTATGAGCATTTGTCTTTCAGGCATTGGTCACGTCATTTTAAGCCATAGACCGCCTAAGACCCTCATCTATGCCAACAGCTCCAACCGGACGACATAGAACGGGTACGGTTCCGCTTAACCCGTGCTCACATTGCAACGACAATTTAATCCATATGCGCGGGTCAAACTTCTCCGAGTCCCATTTCTGTTACACACTTCACATAAATAGGTTATGTTTGAGATGGCTCCCCGGCCACCATGTTGCCAGAATCACGCATCTGCCCAGTTTTCTGGGTGCACCTTGGAGTTAATACCTAAGGCTCCCTGTTGCAATCTACCACGTAGAAAACCCGAAAAACAACCAATCGCACGGAGTCTTCTCCATCCCTTATGCAATGTAACATCACCGATCCAGACCAACTTGTCCAAGTAGGCTTCATTCATCATGCCTATATCCGTTATCGACTACGGACTCTACACAACGAGCACTATTCATGTCTACCTGAAGGAACGCCTCAAACTCACCGCAAACTCGCAAGAGCGGGCTTCCCTATGCAAAAGAAGTAGAGCTTCACATGGTCAAGTAGAGAATCATTACCTTAGCGTTCTTCCTTGGCGCCATGGAAATGGACGCGGATGAAAAGCACCGCAATCTCCTTGCCTCCGTAGATCCGAAGTCGGCTCGCAATTTGGAGCTCCGAAACTCCGCCGGTGACCGGATCTAGGCTTCTTCTTCCTCCTTTGCTCTCCTCTCTCTAGACTTAAAAAGAGAACCACTCAAGTAAAATGAGGGTTTCAAAGGCACAATCCCGGGTATATCCCAGTAGGAACAAGCCCCGGCCGTCGTATCCCAAAAATAAGGAAACGAACGACTACGATTCGTAGCTGAAATGTAAAACCTAGGCCGAACATGGCCTGCTATACACCCCTGTCGAGGGTCGTGTCCCTCATTCGTTGTCAAAATCAACGCGTCTCGAAAAATACACGGGCACCCGACACGCCCGTGTACGACCTGACACGCCCGTGTCAGCCAGTACACGCTCGTGTTCCCGGTCGTATTCCTCCATCAACACAGGACCAACACCAACCCGAGACTCACACTGGTCTTGGACACGCCCGTGTCCTATTTGACACGCTCGTGTCATACCCGAACACGCCTGGGCTCCAGACCATGTACACAGTCTCGACATTTCATCGAGCACAGTTCGTCGACAACCCGACACGACCTTGGACACGCCCGTGTCCTAGGCCGTGTTCCGTGTCTGGACATTTCATCGAGGGAAAATCACTGAATCCCTTGGCAGATCGCCGACACGAGCTCGACACGCCCTGAGACATGCCCGTGTCTCAGGCCGTGTTCGCTGCTCGACGATCGTCGACTCTAGAATTCGTCAACCTCTCGGCCAAATCGTCGACCCAAACACGACACGCCCTGGGACACGCCCGTGTCCCAGGCTGTGTGCCCCCTGCCAAATGCCAAATTCCAAATTTGTCCCAGAACGCCTCCCGTCGCTCTTTTGAGTTTCGGGGCGTTACAACTCTCTCCCTCTTAAAACAATTTTGTCCACGAAATTACATAAAGGAAACATAAGCATAGAACTTAAACGGTACCTGAGCAAAACAACTCCGGGTACTCCTCAAGCATAGTCTGCTCTCGCTCCCAAGAGAGCTCCTCCCGACCGCAATTGTCCCAACAGACCTTGACCATCCTGATCTCTTTATTGCGTAGCCGCTGGACTTCCGAGTCCTCAATACGTACGGGCTTGACCTTCGTCGTCAACCCTCTATCGACCGACACTTGATCGACCGCGTTCACTTGCGTAGGCTCTTGCACCGCCTTCCGTAGCACCGATATATGGAATACATCATGTAGACCACTAAGCTCCACTGACAGCTTCAACCAGTATGCTTCTTCACCAATCTGCTCAAGAACCTCAAACGGTCCAAGGTACCTCGAGTTTAGCTTCTTCAAGCGCCGCTCCCGCGAGACACCCTTGAACGGCTTGATCTTCAAGTACACCCAATCACCAACAGTGAACTCCATGTTCCTGTGCTTGGCATTATAGTACATAGCCTGGCGGTCCTGAGCGATTAGCAACCTCTCCCAAATGGTTCTCACCAAAGAAGTAGCATCCTCCACCTCTTATCGTTTGTACAACTTTGACTCGCCCGTTTCCAACCAAGACAACGACGTGCGACATCTTCTAACATAAAGGGCCTCGAAGGGTGCCATTTGTATGTTTGCCTGGTATCTATTGTTGTACGCGAACTCCACCAAGTAGAGATGATCTTCCCACTGCTTTCCAAAGTCCAAGACACACATGCGAAGCATGTCTTCCATTGTCCTATTGACCCTCTCGGTCTGCCCATCCATCTGTGGATGGAAGGCTGTGCTTAAACTCAGCTTCGTTCCCAACATCTGCTGCACTAACCTACAATCGTTGGACGTGAACTGCCCATCCCAGTCACTCACGATGCTGCGGGGCACACCGTGAAGCCGTACTATGTTATCCACATACAGCTTTTCCAATTTCTCAACCGGATCATCCTTCCTATGCAGAATGAAGTATGACACCTTCGTTAGACGATCTACGACCACCCAAATGGCATCGTTCCCCTTTTGCGAGCTTGGCAACCCGTGCACAAAGTCCATAGTAATGTCATCGAACTTCCACTCAGGAATAGGCAAGGATTTCAAGAATTCTCCCGGCTTTTGGCACTCCGCTTTCACCAAGGCGCAAGTTTAACACTTCTCCAAGTAGAGCGCCACATACTTTTTCAGTCCTGGCCACCAGAACAATTTCTTAACATCGTGGTATATCTTTGTGTTCCCCGGGGTAATTGAGTACTTGATATGATGCGCCTCGTACAACAATTCCACCTGTAAATTGCCCATGTTTGGGATGCACAGACGGCCGTCCTTCAAAAGCAATCCATCCTCAACGACGATTTGGGAATTTGACCCATCCAGAGCTTCAACCATGATCTGCTTCATGTGGCCATCCAAATCCAAAGCCTGCCGAATCCGATCAGCCAGGTCATACTGGACTTCAGCCTAATTCAATAATGCTTCAGCACTTGACTGCTTATCCACGTAAAAGATCTCCAACGCCTCCATCTCCTGAACAAACCGCTCTTCATGGAGCGGCAACCAATTGGCTTGAGCTGGGGCCCGATGACTCAACGCGTCCGTAACCGCATTTCCTTTACCAGGCACGTAGTGGATCTTGAATGTATAGTCCCCCAGGAACTCCATCCAACAATGCTGCCGCATCTTCAGATCTTTCTGATCGAGCAAATATTTCAGGCTCTTATGATCGGTGTAGATATCAATCTTCACACCGTACCAATAATGTCTCCACAGCTTCAAGGCAAAAATCAAGGCCGCTAACTCCAAGTCATGGACCGGATAATTCCTCTCGTGCACTTTCAGTTGTCTCGAGCCATACGCTATAATGCTTCCATGCTGCGGTAGCACGTAAACCAAACCACTGCCCGAAGCATCGCTATAAATCTCAAATCCTTCAGTCCCACTCGGCGAACTCAGCACAGGCGTCGTGGTCAACCGACACTTCAACTCCTCAAAATCTCGCGCGCACTCCGGCGTCCAAACGAACTTCTGCTCCTTCCTCTTCAAAGTAGTGAGAGGTAACGCTATCCGCGAGAAGTTCTCCACGAAGCGCCTATAATAGCCGGCAAGCCCCAAAAAGCTACGGACTTCCGCTACCATAGAAAGCTCAGGCCGCTCTCGTATCGCAACAATATTCGCCGGATCCACTGCAATACCATCTCCACTCACTATATGACTGAGGAATGCCACTGAGGACAACCAAAAATCACATTCAGAGAACTTGGCGTACAACTGATTCCTTCTCAGCATCTCCAAAATCAAATGTAGATGACTGAAGTGATCCTACTCACTCTACGAGTACACCAAAATATCATCGATGAAGACGATCACAAAATGGTCCAAGTACTCCCGGAAAGTCCTGTTCATCAAATCCATGAACACCGACGGCGCATTGGTCAGCCCAAACGGCATGACCGTAAACTCGTAATGCCCATATCTCCTACTGAACGTTGTCTTAGGGATATCACTCTCCCTTATTCTCAGCTGATAGTAACCGGATTTGAGGTCCAACTTTGAGGATACCGTCGACCCGACTAACTGATCAAAGAGATCTTCAATCCTTGGGATCGGGTACTTGATCTTTTTCGTTAGCTTGTTCAGCTCCTGATAATCAATACATAGCCTCAAGCTTCGATCCTTCTTCTTAACTAAGAGGATCGGTGCGCTCCAAGGCAAAGAACTTGGACGCACATATACTTGCTCCAACAACTCTTGAATTTGCACCTTCAGCTCCGCCATTTTCTTAAGCGCTATCCGATACGGAGATAATGACACAGGCTTCGCATGTGGCACTAGCTCAATCGCGAAATCTATCTCCCGCTGCGGTGGTGCTCCAGGAAGATCGGCAGGGAACACATCAGGGTACTCAGCTACCACTGAAATACTATCCAACGTAGGCTTTGGCTTTGCAACCTCCACTAATGTAAAGAACAGCTCTGCACCAGCACGAACCGCCTTCACCACCTGAAGAGCAGACATAAACGTCTTGCTCGATCCTTTCAAGCCCGTAAAAGTCATCTCACGACCTGCTCCCAACTTGACTTCATTGCGATCACAATAAATATAGGCTTGCTGCTCCGAGAGCCAGTCCATGCCAAATATAACATCGAACTCCACCATCGGTAGTAACGACGCTTGCAGCTCGAACTCTTGATTCCCAATGCGAATCTTAACGCCGCAGATTTTATCCGCGCGCATCGAACACCCATTCGGTAAAAACACATCCAACTAGTCCTTCGCCATCAGAGAAGGTACTCCATGCACGATATCAATCCTTCGAACAAGAAGGAGTGTGAAGCTCCCGTATCAAAGAGTGCTCTTGCCAGATTCTCACAAATCAAAACAAATCCTAAACAAGCAGTGGTAAGGTAACCCGCACAAAACATTTATAAACAATTTGACTTGCTATAAATTTAAACCATACCTGTCACCACATCCGCTTGTTTAATGGCCTCCTGTTGGCCAAGATTATAAACTCTCGGTTGAGCTGGAGCATAATGGGACGCGGTTGACTCCACCCCCTTCCCCTTCTCTTCATATGTTGCTCCCGGCTTTCTTTCGGACTTGGGATGTCCGCTCCAGCAGTTACGGGCAAGGTTCCCCGACTTTCTACAAGTAAAACATGTACCCGGGGTCCGACCCGTAGTCGCCCCAGAAGAACCGGAAGAAGGAGCTGGACCCGAATTCATAGCCTTCTTAAAGAACTTACGGTACCCAAACTTTGAGGTAGTCGACACCTTGAACTCAGATTTCTTATCACCAAAGCTTTTCTTTGCTTGAACATCCTTCATGTCCTTCACCAAGGAGCGGGCAGTGTTGACCAGGGTCAAGAAGCCCTGCATCATAGTCCCCGAGAGTAATAGCCTCAAGTCATCTCTCAGGTCTTCATAGAAACGGTTGGTCTTACGCTCCTCATCCGCGAACGTAGAGCTAGCATACCGACCCAACTGAGTGAATTCATGGAGATACTCATCCACGCAACTCTCTCCTTGTACTAACCTCTGGAACTCGTTCTCCAAAGCTATCCTCTACGTCAAAGGGAGGTACCTAGCCAAGAACAGTCTTGAGAACTCTTCCATCGAAACGTCTGTAAGTTGTCTTCCTCTCAAGAGATGCAGCTCCAAACCCTCCCACCACAGCCTAGTGTCACCATCCAATAGGAACGTAGCTATAGTGGTCATCTGCCACTCCTCCATCTCAGTTGCTGTCAAGACTCTCTTCACTCGGGAGAGCCAATCTTCTGCTTGCGATGGGGTTCCCAACCCCGAGAACATAAGAGGATTAAAGCTCATAACGTGCTTGAGCTGCCTTTCAGTTGCTCTCCTCGGCAGCAAAGGCTCCACTACTACCTGCTCCACTCTTCTCGGCTCAACCTCTATAAGAGGTACCTGCTCCATCGCAGGAGCGGGCTGCTATATTTGCCTTGCAGGCTGCGCATTGATCATTGCAAACAATGCTTTGGCAACCAATCGTATGGTTTCAGCCGATGGAGGTGTTACAGGAGCATCATTTGGTGCACTACTAGCCTCAGAAACTCGGCGTTCTAACTGCCCAACACTGCTTCTGGTCAACTATAGTTGTACAAAACAACGTTAAACGACCAAACAAAATTGTAAATGCAATCATAGGAACGCGAAGTTTCCTCAAACACATGTATTTTCATTCCTAAGTGAACATTCATGGGTTCTTTTGCTGTTATAACGTTGACACACACACATGTGCTCATCACCACTTAAAATAATTCGCCCACGAATTCATTTAAGCCTGACCGAAACCAGTAGTCTGATACCAAATTATAACACCCCCTATCTGTAGCATAGCATATAATAGTAGGTCCGGCTGGGGCCCGACGCCATATACCACAGACAGACCGTGCGGTTACTCAATGGAAACCATCCAACTAATATCAACGTCCTACACAGAGCATTCTAGCGGAAGCAATTAAAATATTTGCATTAATAAATAACCCAACACAAGCAAGAATGGCCACTAATAAGCCACAGAATGAACGTACAAATACACAAGTACAATGGCCTTAAGGCGTTACAATTGTTTACTCAAATAGAAGTGTTTTCCAATCCTCGGCACGCAGGCCGACCATACATGAATAAAAGAAAACACTAAGCATTAGGCCTTCGAGGGCCAACACAGCAACTTGGGCTTTAGTCCGCTATTTACCGCTCGGCTCCGCAGCACCTGCAAGCACAATCCACCGCAACAGTGGCATACCAAAGTAACGCTCAGCAATGCTGACAACATTATAACGATCCCGCCCCCAACTCGGGGCGGCGATGCTCCTTCCCTGCACTTTATTAGCATAACCAAGCAGTATAGATATACATTGCATCAAAGGCGTTGGCACGCACGGCCACACGCCCCGTGCACTTAGGGCACATTCTCGGTTAACTGGTCAATGTCACGTCAATTTAAGCCATAGACACCCTGGTCTAACCACCGCCACTTTGACAGCCAAACTATGAGCATTTGTCTTTCAGGCATTGGTCACATCATTTTAAGCCATAGACCGCCTAAGAGCCTCATCTATGCCAACAGCTCCAACCAGACGACATAGAACGGGTACGATTCCGCCTAACCCGTGCTCACATCGCAACAACAATTTAATCCATATGAGCGGGTCAAACTTCTCCGAGTCCCGTTTCCGTTACACACTTCATATAACCCAGTTATGTTCGAGATGGCTCCCCGGCCACCACGTTAGCAGAATCACGCATCTGCCCAGTTTTTCGGGTGCACCTTGGAGTTAATCCACAAGGCTCCCTGTTACAATCTACCACGTAGATAACTCGAAAAACAACCATTCGCACGGAGTCTTCTCCGGCCCTTATGCAATGCAACATCACCGATCTAGACCAACTTGTCCGGGTAGGCTTCACACATCATGCCTATATCCGTTCTCGACTACGGACTCTACACAACGAGGACTATTCATGTCTACCCGAAGGAATGCCTCAAACTCAGCGCAAACTCGCGAGAACGGGCTTCCCTATGCAAAAGAAGTAGAGCTTCACATGCTCAAGTAGAGAATCGTTACCCTAGCGTTCTTCATTGGCACCATGGAAATGTACGCGGATGAAAAGCACCGCAATCTCCTTGCCTCCGTAGATCCGAAGCCGGCTCGCGATTTGGAGCTCCGAAACTCCGCCGGAGACCGGTTCTAGGCTTCTTCTTCCTCCTTTGCTCTCCCCTCTCTCTAGACTTAGAAAGATAACCACTCTAGTAAAATGAGGGTTTCAAAGGCCCAATCTCGGGTATATCCCAGTAGGAACAACCCCCAGCCGCGGGATCCCAAAATAAGAAACGAACGGCTACGATCCGTAGCTGAAATGTAAAACCTGGGCCGAACACGGCCTGCGACACGCCCATGTCCAGGGTCGTGTCCCTCATTCGTCATAAAAATCGACGCGTCTCGAAAAACAAACGGGCACCCGACACGCCGGTGTACGACCTGACACTCCCCTGTCAACAAGTACACGCCTGTGTTCCCGGGCATGTTCCTCCATCAACACAGGACCAACACTAACCCGAGACTCATACGGGTCTTGGACATCCCTGTGTCCTATTTGACATGCCCATGTCATACCTGAACACGCCTGGGCTCCAGGCCGTGTACACAGTCTCGACATTTCGTCGAGCGCAGTTCGTCGACCACCAGACACGTCCTTGGACACGCCCGTGTCCTAGGCCATGTTCTGTGTCTCGACATTTCGTCGAGCGAAAATCGTCGACTCCCGTGGCAGATCATCGTCACGAGCTCAACACGCCCTGAGACACGCCCGTGTCTCAGGCCATGTTCGCTGCTCGACGATCATCGACTCCAGAATTCGTCGACCTCTCAGCCAAATCGTCGACCCAAAAACTACACGCCCTGGGACACGCCCGTGTCCCAGGCCGTGTGCCCCCTGCCAAATACCAAATTCCAAATTTGGCACAGAACGCCTCCCATCGCTCTTTTGAGTTTCGGGGCGTTACAAACAAGGCCAAGGTGAAAATCACCTTAGTCTGCCTATAGCTCAGCCTCAACATTTAGACCTAAGGTCTGACCTTATGGCTACACCTTGATCCCAGGACCCTACCACAACACCCCAAACACCTTGGGAAGTCCATAGGGCCACTAAGGACCCACTGTGGGCAGTCAAGTGTTTAAGTTGACCTAAGTAAACCCTAACCCTAAATGGGACAAACTAGCCTACTTATGGTCAATTTACCTTCCCCTAGCCAAGTCGTCCCCACCCATGCCCTCCTAACCCTAAAGTGAGGCCAATGGGTCACCAAGGACCCATTGGGGTCAACCGAAGAGTTTATGTTCACCAAAGTCAACTCTAGCCCTAATTTGGTCAAAGTACCCTTCCTAAGGGTAGGTGACCTCCAAAGTGCCATGACAACCCTACCCAACCCTTCCTAGATCTTAGGGGTGCTCAATGGGTCACCAAGGACCCGTTGGGATCAACCAAAGAAGCTAAGTTGACCCAAGTCAACCCTAGCTTCAAAAAGGGGTCAAAGTGCCCTAACTAAGGGTCAAGTGACCCCCAAGATGCCCAAACAACCCTACTCATGTCTTCTTAGACCTTATGGGAGTCCAATGGGTCACGAAGGACCCATTGGGGTGAACCCAAATGATCATGTTGACCAAGGTCAACTCTTTTCTAGTGTTAGGTCAAATTAGCCTAAATGGGCTAACCCAAGCTCAAACCCATTTCCCCAACTTCGGCTAACCTCATTCTTAATATTAATATGAGTTAGTGGTTTGCCAATAGATTGGAGGAGACATGAAAATTCGGCCATGGTGAGTAGGAGAGAGAAAGCTTCATTTTTCCCTTTAATGGAGGAGAGAGAAAGTGAGAAAAGGAGGTCATTCAAGGCCAAGGGAGACCAAGGGCCTATCCAATTGATTCCAAAGGCTGAATGCATTCCCCCTCATCAGTTTTGAGGGGTTGAAAAGCCATGGCCAGCCACCCAAGGTGGCTGAAATTAATTTCTCCCATAAGGAAGAGAGAGAAAGAGGGGAGAGAAAGCCATTAATGGCCATAAGAGATCAAGAGCCCATCCCCTCACCTCCATTTGCTGGATTCATCTTTGCTAGATAATTAGGAGGAGACTAACAGCCATAATCAACCCTTAATGGCCGAGTTCAGTGAACCCAAAGGTGGCCGAATTTTTCACCTTCATGGCCAATAATGGCCATTGGTGCTACACCCTTCCTCTCCCCCATTTAGCCCTTTTAAAAGAATCCCTGTGCACAGAGGAGGAGTTTACACAATCCCACTGAAGGAGTCGAGCCATTTGGTAGTGCTGTTGCAGAACACCCGAAGCTCCAAAATCCGGCCATGGCGCACCACCACCAAACCCGTCGGCATGCACGATTGAAGGTCCTCCTCTACTCCTTCTTCTATGGATAGATCTTAGGAATCTTTTAGGATGAAAATTAGGCTCAAATGAGCCAGATCATGTGATGATTTTTCCATGGTTTTTTTGAAAAAAAATGGAGCATGGGGTTCGCCGGAAACCATCCCTCCGGCGGCTGTGCCGCCGCCCGGCGATAGCCCCCACCTCAACGAAGGTGGTGGCGGTGGTGGCCGGCCAGGGAGGTGGCCGTGTGGCCGGGAAATGCTCTTGGAATTGGTTCCAGGTTCAGCCAATCGTGGCCCTTGGATGGAGGAAGAAGATGACCAGGAGCCACTGGATATGCTTTAAGATTCGTGCTGATCTAGATTTATTTAATTCTTGTTTTATTAATTTCTAACTGTTTACTCGGCTGTTTTAAATTAAATATTAAAAATACTTAGGTCCACCTACAGAAAAAAATGACCAACTTGAATATTGTAGCCCTGAAAGTCTATTTTAAAGTAAAATTAGTTTGAACCAATTTGTTTAAGTGGTTGGACCACAGCACCCGTTTTGGTGAGGACTATACCTAGGCTAGACAAGAGACTATTTTGAGTGCCCCCATCAATCCAGCCTTCCAAATGACTTGACATTTTGTATGGGGATCATTATTATCTATGCCTAAAACATATCAAAAATTGGGAATCTTTGGAAAAGTGTTTCCTAAAGTTTTTGTATAAAGTTAATAAATAATATAGGAATTATTTAAAAGGTATAATGACCTCAAAACCCTCCCAAATTTTGGTGAGTGGTCCCTGAGGTCTTCAGAAAGCTCCGGTTAAAATTTCATATCATGTGGAGATGGTTTGAGTTGAAATCATGCAAACCCTAACCTTGCCCTAATAAGGTTATTTAGGTCAAATAGTGCACTTTGGGTTTTGAGTGGCCAAATCACCTCAACAGAGGTTTAAATTTGGGCCACTGACTTGGCATGGCTTGTAACACCTTCCCATGGAAGATGGGG
Source organism: Platanthera guangdongensis (assembly GCA_039583875.1). NCBI lineage: Eukaryota > Viridiplantae > Streptophyta > Magnoliopsida > Asparagales > Orchidaceae > Platanthera > Platanthera guangdongensis. Next base: position 102,177,358 of record CM077151.1, read on the forward strand.
TGGATTGGGGTGAGTTTGCCCTAGAACCCAAGACCAAACCCTAAGGATGGTCTTTGGTGCCTTGTGTAGGACATGTGATCAAAAGACCTTGTGTGGATTTGAGACTTGGTAGAGTGAGAACTAGAGTTGCTAAAACCCCCTGGTAAAATTCTTATGGAATTTGGGAATAAGTAGGCCCCTCTAAACCTTAACCCTAGTTTAGGGCACAAAATTTGTAGGGATGGAATAGGTTAATAAAACTCATTAAACAGTGATGAAACTTGGGTAGAGTAGTCTTAGGGTCCGTAGGAGCCTCTGGAAATTATTGTAGGGTGTTTGGAAGACATTAACTTATACTTGTAGTTAAAATCTTTAAGTTGCCCCTAAGGATTATTGTGATAAAATCATAGTTAAACTAGCTTAAAAATATTATGAAACTTGGTCAGTAAGGATTTATGATCATACTATAGCCATGGTAAATTTTGTGTAATTTTTGGATAATATTTTAAGGTTCTTCTCTATTTAATTACATTTATTGTATTTATAATTAATTAATTAATTATGGGCCTAAATCTTACTGAAGAGTTGGGACACTTTGGATTTTATGTTCAATAGTCATATTATGTTTATCATAAATTTTGTGGAGAATTTACTTGTCTGGTGTTGGTTCATCATGTTCGAACTTGGGGTTTTGGATTACTAGAATAATTAAATAAATTACCAGATAAATTAGGAAAATTATGAAATTCTGAATTTATGCTAAACAAGTCATGTCAGCCCTCCATTAATTATTATAGGGTCACTGGATGAATATTTTAGGTACCTCTCACTTTACACGTCATATAGCTTGAGTTGGTCTGCATTTAGTAAAACTGCATAACTTAATTTGGAATATGAATTTGGGCACATGAGTTGGGGTTAGATGTTTGCTGGTTGGATAATTAAAAATGAGTTCGCCATTGGAAGATAGGATGAGTAGGGTGTTGGTTTGGCTAGTGTTAGGTGGTGCTCGGGATCGACGAAAGATTGCCTTTCCCATGGGGAGGAAGTGTCAAATACTCTAGGGTTAGATCCAGTACAACAAGTAAGGGTTTTGGAAATCTGATAACAACCAATAATAGTAAGTGCCTTGCGAAAGGGAGCTTTGGGCGTAATCCCATCGTAGTTCCTAGTGCCTTCGAGAGCCCTTCACGGGGAATACCTTGGGCAGTCCTGGGCTAACCTAAACAGTAAGAATAAAACATTTCAAGAGCAACTAGTATAATTAGGGTTACACATTCACACACCCCGGTACCTCAGGAGGTTGATTAGGTTGGTTTGATTGCCATCTGGACGGTTCGTTCGGAAGGTAGATGTACGGATGGATAGTCCGAGGAGATAGTGGCTCAAAAGATTTTGGATACAAAATAAGGTGGTGGGTCTTCGGTATTGGACGGTCGTTCACACCGACATCGATAGGTTGACACGGCGGTGTGGGACACTTAGCCAAAGAAATTTTGGTGGATATGGCCAACATTAGTATGCGGATACTCTAGGTTGTGTTCTTCTAAGGGCGTACGGGAGGGCTAGGCCTGGTAGTGTGGATGGTGCCTAGGAGTGGGGGGCCCGACACACTGTCTCTGTTTGCCACTACGGAGGTTTCTGGGAGTGAAGCTAGCTGCCCAAATAGGGGGATCTAAAGGTCTGTGCGCATAGAGTCGTGTGCGTGGGTTTCACTTGCATGAATCATGGCATAGCATACTTGCATACAACCGACACCCCAACGTATAAATTGGTATGGGAATTTTTATACGATGGGAGCCTTGCTGAAGACCACTTAACTTATATGTTTATATGGGCATTCATATAAGTTAAGGTTACTTATTTGTTACTTATTTCATACCTTGTCTTTCTTACATATGCTGCTTACTCTACTTGCTTACCTTACTGCATACTTTTATAAAACTGCTAGTTTGTATCTTTCTTCCTTAGCAATTTAGACAATATATATAACTGCTAGACTAGTTCCACTATCACCTGCCACTTTGTTCTCTCCACCTTTATAGCTTCCCTTTCCTCCTCCCCGCTCGGTGCCTAGGAGCCATGGGGGGAGGGGTAGGGGATGATAGGGCTTAGTCTTTATGACTATTGGTTTTCGGACCACAACATTACAGGGGCTCCAGATGGGAGACAGGGACAGCAGCTCAGGGACCACCACCAGCGGAGTACGGTGCACATGGAGGTGGTCCAGTCTAGTACAGGAGCACCAACGACCAGCTCCGTGAGTGATAGTCTTTATATAGCTTCTGTGAGAGATTGTAGCGAGGATCTGTTGTACTGGGCTTAAGCCCGTTTTTATTTCCATTTTGTTACTTTGTAGTATAGTCTCTTTTCTATTTATGGACTGGTTGTATTTCTCTTATTACTTGTGATGTTTGTGGACCGAATTATAACACTGTTTATGATTGCTGCTCTCTCTGTGATGATCAAAAAGGCCGGCAGAATCGGCGTTTTGTAGTGGGTGCTTTCCCGAGAGTTGGGGCCACCGCAAAACGGCGGTTCTAGGCATAAGACCCCGGGTTTGAAAAAGAAAAAAAGGGGGGTCTTGCAGAGGTAGCCTATGTAACACCCCCATCTGTCGCTTGGCATATAACAGAAGGTCCAGCTGGAACCCGACGCCATATACCACAGACAGTCGGAAGGATTACCAAATGAATAATCAAACCATCCAATTAATACTACTCGTCCTACACAGAGCATTCTAGCGGAAGTTTTTAAAGTTGAAAGAACCCAAACTTAAATCCATCAAATATGAATGTCCACAGCTACAACAACAGGAATGAAACCACAAATACACTGAAACAGGTACATGGCCTTATGGCCTTACAAATGTTCACTTAATATAATATGTCTTACATACATCGGCTCGCAGGCCGGCCACACATGATTAATGTAAAAACAACTATTCTACGGCCTTCTAGGGCCAGCACAGCAACATGGGCTCCAGCCCGCTATTTGGCGCTCGGCTCCGCAGCACCTACAAGCACATACCACCGCACGGTGGCAAACAAGGCAACGGTCAGCTAAAAGCCGACAAAATTATAACGACCCCGCCCCTTACTCGGGACGGCGGTGCTCTTTCCCTGCATAACATTAGTCCAATAAAATAAAATAGCGCAATTATATTTCGCCACAGGTGTAGGCTCGCTCGGCCATACACCCCGTGCACTCAGGGCACATTCATGGTGAACCCTGACCAATCAGTGCATTCACCAGCACCCCCAGGATGGCAACAACATGTGAGCATTTAGCCTATCTGACCACCGTCTAAGGCTCCGACTATGCCTACGGCCAGTGCCCGTCTTCGGATTTCTCGCACCGTACCACATAGCCTAGGTCCAATTCCACTTGCCCATTGCTCACGCCGTATATACAATTTAAGTCCTACGCGCGGGCCAAGCTTCTCTCGGATCCCAAATTTTTCCAAAACAATCTTATAACCCAGTTATGATCAAGGCCGGTTCCCAGACCGCCAAGTTAGCAGAACACGTTTCCGCTCAATTTTTCGGGTGCGCCTTGAAGCTAACCTCCAAGGATCCCTGCTGCAATCTACCGCATAGAAACCCGAAAAACCCAAAGCACGGAGTCTTCTCTGGCAAATCATATCAAATGCAACATCACCGATCCAGACAAAACACGTCCGGGTAAGCTTCACACACAATGCCTATGCCCGTACTTACGATTCCGGGCTCTATATGCAACACAAGGGAGACTATTCACATCAACCCCAAGGAACACCACGCACTCACCGCACACTCGCGGGAGCGAGATTCCCTATGCAGAAAGAAAGAGCTTCACATGCTCAAGTTGAGAATCGTTACCCTTGTAGTCCGTTTTGGCGCCATGGGAAAACTACGCGGACAGAACTCTTTGCAACGACCTTCCCTCCATGGATCCGCTCTCCGATTTCGAAACGGTGCTCCGGTGCTTCGCCGGCAGTTGGAAACCACCTTCTTCTTCCTCTTCTCTCTCACCTTGGAAGGAGAAAGCTTTGGAGAGAAAATGAGGAATTAACCTCCTATTCCCGGCCTTAACAGAGCAGGATCTCATCTGGGCCGTCAGATCTTAATTAAAGAAAATAGACGGCTCAGATCTGCACAAAATTCTCCAGACCTGGGCCGAACACGGCTTGGCATACGGCCGTGTCCCAGACCATGTTCCTCGATCCAGGCACGATCGTCGAACTGAGAAACGACACACGGGCCAAGACACGCCCGTGTCTCACCTAATACGCCCGTGTAGGGTTCCTCGACACGCCCGTGTTCGTGGGCGTGTCACGCATAACTGCCACGGCAACGGACACGACCCAACTACACATGGGTAGGGATACGGGCCGGCACACGCCCGTGTCGGATGACACGCCCGTGTCATCCGGCCGTGTTTCTGGTCGTGTCCTTCTCGGGATGAAAACGGCCAAAAAATCACCAGCCAGACACGTCCTTGGACACGCCCGTGTCCTAGGCCATGTACCCCTATACAGGCACCAAAAACCCTTTTTTTCGTGACCGACTCACGCACAATTTTCGGGGCGTTACAAATCTCCCCACTTAAGGAATTTCGTCCCGAAATTAAGCAAAGGTACACAAAATATAAATGATACCTGAGTGGAATAACTCGGGGTATTCCTCCAACATAGCTTGCTCTCGCTCCCAAGAAAGCTCCTCACGTCCGCAATTATCCCAACAGACTTTAACCATTCAGACCTCCTTGTTGCGGAGTCGTTTGACTGCAACATCTTCAATTCGTACTGGCTTGACCCTTGTTGTCAACTCAAAATCAACCGGTACCTGATTGTCTGTAACGATCTGCGAAGGGTCTTGCACTGCCTTACGCAACACCGATACGTGGAACACGTCATGCAGCCCACTTAACTCCGTCGACAACTTCAACCTATATGCCGCCTCGCCAACACGCTCCAGGATTTCAAATGGTCCAAGGTATCTCAGACTCAGCTTCTTCAAGCGTCGAACCCGCGATACACCCTTGAACGGCTTGATTTTTAGATATACCATGTCGCCAACGTTGAACTCCACATTTCTATGTTTGGCGTTGTAATACTTTGACTGTCTATCCTGAGCAATCTTCAGCCTTTCCTGAATAGTCCGTATCATTGAAGTGGTGTCTTCCACCGCTTGACGTTTATACAACTTCGATTCGCCTGCCTCCAACCAAGACAACGGCGTACGACACTTCCTACCGTACAAGGCTTCGAAAGGCGCCATTCCAATACTTGCCTGAAAATTGTTGTTGTACGCAAACTCCACCATGTACAAGTGATCCTCCCAATTCTTCCCGAAATCTAGGACGCACATGCGAAGCATGTCCTCCATAGTCCTGTTGACTATCTCAGTTTGGCCTTCTGTCCGCGGGTGAAAGGCTGTACTGAACTTTAGCTTAGTACCCAACAGACCATGCACCAACCTCCAGTCATTCGACGTGAAGCGTCCATCACGATCACTAACAATACTGCGAGGCACACCATGCAATCGTATAATATTATACACGTAGAGTTTGGCTAACGTTTCCACCGGATCTTCCTTTTTGACTGGGATGAAGTGCGACACCTTTGTCAACCTATCTACGACCACCCAAATGGCGTCGTTTCCCTTCTGCGACTTCGGCAAACCGTGCACAAAATCCATAAATATGCCGTCAAACTTCCATTCTAGGATAGGAAGGGATTTCAAGAAACCTCCGGTCTTCTGGCATTCCGCTTTCACCAATGCAAAAGTACGACACTTGGCCACATAAAGTGCCACATCCTTCTTCAAACCCAGCCACCAGAATAATTTCTTCATGTCTCTATACATTTTCGTACTTCCCGGGTAGATTGAGTACTTGGTATGATGAGCCTCATACATCAACTCCTCCCGAAGATTATCCGCACTAGGAACGCATAAACGACCGTCCTTCCTTAGCAACCCATCTTCAACCACAAACTGGGAATTTGACCCATCCAAAGATTCTTCCAAGATCTGCTTCATGTTGCTATCCTGAACCAAAGCCCGCCGAACTCTATCCGCTAGGTCACACTGCACCTCTGTCCAAAACAGTTTCGCCTCAGCACTAGACTGCTTATCGACACAAGAAATCTCCAATGCCTCCAACTCTTGGACTAATCTCTCATCATGTACCGATAACCAGTTGGCTTGTGCGGGAATCTTACGACTCAACGCATCTGCCACTGCATTTCCCTTCCCAGGCACATAATGTATCTTGAAGGTGTAGTCCCCTAAGAACTCCATCCACCTCCGCTGCCTCATGTTCAGATCCTTTTGGTCCAACAGGTACTTCAAACTCTTATGATCGGTGTAAATATCGACCTTCACACCGTATAGATAGTGCCTCCAAAGCTTTAGAGCAAATATCACGGCCGCTAACTCTAAGTCGTGGACCGGATAATTTCTCTCATGAACCTTCAGTTGTCGTGAACCATAAGCTATCACTCTCCCATGCTGTAGCAAAACACAGCCCAAACCACTGCCGGAAGCATCACTATAGATCTCGAACCCTTCGGTTCCACTTGGCGAACATAAAATAGCCGCCGTGGTCAACCGCCTCTTTAACTCTTCAAAAGCCTGTTCGTACTCCGGAGACAACACAAACTTCTGATCCTTTCTTGTCAACATCGTGAGTGGTAGTGCTATCCGCGAGAAGTTCTCTACGAAGCGCCTGTACTAGCCAGCAAGCCCCAGAAAACTCCGGACCTCTGCCACCGTAGTCAAAGTAGGCCACTCCCGTATCGCCACTATCTTCGCCGGATCCACCGCTATTCCTTCTCCACTGACAACATGACCAAGGAACGCTATCGAGGATAACCAGAATTCACACTTGGAGAACTTTGCATACAACTGACTTTTCCTCAATGTCTCCGACACCATGTGTAAATGCTTGTAGTGATCCTCCTCGCACCGCGAATACACCAGGATATCATCGACAAATACTATCACGAAATGATCCAGATATTCTCTGAACGTCCATTTCATTAGATCCATAAACACGGATGGCGCATTCGTCAACCCAAATGGCATGACCGTGAACTCGTAATGCCCAAACCGCATACTGAATGCTGTCTTTGGGATGTCTCTCTCCCTTATCATCAATTGATAGTAACCGGACTTCAAATCTAACTTCGAATATACTGTTGACCCAACCAGCTGATCAAATAGATCGTCAATCCTGGGAATAGGATACGTATTCTTCTCCGTAAGACTGTTCAATTCCCGGTAGTCAATACAAAGCCGCAAGCTCCCATCTTTCTTCTTAACAAACAGAACTGGTGCGCTCCAAGGCGACGAACTCGGATGTACATAACCTTGCTCTAGCAACTCTTGCAGTTGCACCTTCAACTCTGCCATTTATCTTGGGGCTATCTGGTAGGGGGAGCGTGACACTGGTTTGGCACCCGGTACCAGCTCTATAGTAAAGTCTATCTCCCGCTGAGGAGGGGCTCCTGGGAGATCATCTGTAAATACATCAGGATACTCGGACACAACTGGGATGCTGCCCAAACTAGGCTTAGGCGTCAAAGTCTACACTAGAGTGACATACAGTTCTGCACCAGACCGAACTGCCTTGAACACCTGAAGGGCCGACATCAGAACTTTCCCCGACCCCTTCATGCCCGCAAAAGTAGTCTCCCGATCAGTGTCCAGACATAACTTGACTTCTTTACGGTTGCAATCAATGCATGCACTCTGCTCCGAGAGCCAATCCATACCGAAGATTACATCGAACTCCACTAATGGTAGAACCAACGCCCGCAAATCAAACTCCCGGTCTCCAATCCGAATCTTCACAACGCAAATCCTATTCGCACGCATTGAGCACCCATTAGGCAACAACACATCCAACTTGTTTTCTGACATCGAGAACGGAACTCCGATGCGCGATATGAATTTTTCGGACAAGAAGGAATGTGATGCTCCCGTATCAAAAAGGGCTCTCGCCGGAAACCCAAAGATTAACACAAAGCCTAGCACTAACAAACGTAAGCTAACAAATACGAAGGTAACAAATATAAAAGTTAAACCACTGTAATTTAACTCATACCTGTCACCACGTCCGCTTGCTTTATGGCCTCCTACAGACCAAAGTTGTAGACTCTAGGCTGGGCTGGAGCATGATGGGACGCGGTTGACTCCACCGCCCTCCCTTTCACCTCATAAGTCGCTCCAGGTCTCCTCTCGGACTTTGAACGTCCGCTCCAACACTCCCGAGCAAAATGCCCCGTCTTCCCGCAGTTGTAGCAAGCTCCGGGGACTCGACTTGAAGTTGCCCCCGATGCATCAGCCGAAGGGGCTGAATTCGAAGTCTTCCGCTTCTTGTTACACCTGCAGAAACTTGACTTGTTGTTTGTCACCTTGAACTCGGTCTTCCTTTCTCCTGGGTCCTTCTTCTCTTGAACTTTCTTCGCAACCTTTTCCAACGATCGGGCCGAATTGACCAAGGCTAGGAAGCCCTGCGCCTTAGGCCCAGTAAGGAGTAACTGTAAATCACCGCGAAGACCCTCATAGAATCGGTTGGTCTTCCTCTCTTCTTCTGTAAACATAGCACCAGCATAACGACCCAACTGTGTGAACTCATGCAGATATTCGTCCACGCTTCAGGATCCCTGAATCAACCCGAGAAACTGATTCTCCATCTCCAACTTCTGAGTAGAGGGTACAAATCTGGCTAGTAATAATCTTGAAAATTCCTCCATCGGCACATCCTTAAGTTGCCTTCCCACTAGAAGATGAAACTCCATCTCGTCCCACCACAGCCTCGCTTCACCTTCCAAAAGAAAAGTCGCTATGGTGGTCTTCTGCCACTTCTGAGTTATTATGGCCGTCAAGACCCTCTTTATGGAAGGGAGCCAGTCCTCAGCTTGAGTTGGCGTTCCAACCCCATTGAACCTCGGAGGATTAAAGCCCATCACATACTTTAGCTGCATCTCCGTAGCTCTTCTCGGCTCTACCAACTCCACTACTGCGCGTTCCACTACTCTCGGCTATTCCGCCGTAACCGGTTCTTGCTCATTCATAGGAGGTGAGCGATGCATTTGCCCTACAGGTTGGGCATTTATCATTGTGAATACGGCCTCAGCCACGATCCTGATGGTTTCCGCTGAAGGAGGTGTAGCAGGCACGTCCCTTGGTGCACTACTTTCCGCTGATTGCGGACGCTCTGAGTGACCAGCACCGCTCCTAGCTGCCTATAGTAGCAAAGACACACGATTAGACGACAAACAAATTGCTAAAAGCAATCATTGGAACATTCAAATTCCACAAAACAAGTGTATTTTCCATTCCTAAGTGGACATTGATGGGTTCTTTTGATGTTATAACGATGACGCACACATGTGCTGACCACCCCTTAAAAGAATTCACCCACGAATTCATTTAAGCCTGACCATTACCAGAAGTCTGATACCAAATTATAACACCCCCATCTGTCGCATGACATATAACGGAAGGTCCAGCTGGAACCCGACGCCATATACCACAGATAGTCGGAAGGATTACCAAATGAATAATCAAACCATCCAATTAATACTACTCGTCCTACACAGAGCATTCTAGCGGAAGTTTTTAAAGTTGAAAGAACCCAAACTTAAATCCATCAAATATGAATGTCCACAGCTACAACAACATGAATGAAACCACAAATACACTGAAACAGGTACATGGCCTTATGGCCTTACAAATGTTCACTTAATATAATATGTCTTACATACATCGGCTCGCAGGCCGGCCACACATGATAAATGTAAAAACAACTATTCTACGGCCTTCTAGGGCTAGCACAGCAACATGTGCTCCAGCCCGCTATTTGGCACTCGGCTCCGTAGCACCTACAAGCACATACCACCGCACGGTGGCAAACAAGGCAACGGTCAGCTAAAAGCCGACCAAATTATAATGACCCCGCCCCTTACTCGGGACGGCGGTGCTCTTTCCCTGCATAACATTAGTCCAATAAAATAAAATAGCGCAATTATATTTCGCCACAGGTGTAGGCTCGCTCGGCCAAACACCCGGTGCACTCAGGGCACATTCATGGTGAACCCTGACCAATCAGTGCATTCACCACCACCCCCAGGATGGCAACAACATGTGAGCATTTAGCCTATCTGACCACCGTCTAAGGCTCCGACTATGCCTACGGCCAGTGCCCGTCTTCGGATTTCTCGCACCGTATCACATAGCCTAGGTCCAATTCCACTTGCCTGTTGCTCTCACCGCATATACAATTTAAGTCCTACGCGCTGGCCAAGCTTCTCTCGGATACCAAATTTTTCCAAAACAATCTCATAACCCAGTTATGATCAAGGCCGGTTCCCAGACCGCCAAGTTAGCAGAACACGTTTCCGCTCAATTTTCTGGGTGCGCCTTGAAGCTAACCTTCAAGGATCCCCGATGCAATCTACCGCGTAGAAACCCGAAAAACCCGAAGCACGGAGTCTTCTCCGGCAAATCATATCAAATGCAACATCACCGATCGAGACAAAACACGTCCGGGTAAGCTTCACACACAATGCCTATGCCCGTACTTACGATTCCGGGCTCTATATGCAACACAAGGGGGACTATTCACATCAACCCCAAGGAACACCACGCACTCACCGCACACTCGCGGGAGCGGGATTCCCTATGCAGAAAGAAAGAGCTTCACATGCTCAAGTTGAGAATCGTTACCCTTGTAGTCCGTTTTGGCGCCATGGGAAAACTACACGGACAGAACTCTTCGCAACGACCTTCCCTCCACGGATCCGCTCTCTGATTTCAAAACGGTGCTCCGGTGCTCTGCCGGCGGCCGGAAACCTCCTTCTTCTTCCTCTTATCTCTCACCTTGGAAGGAGAAAGCTTTGGAGAGAAAATGAGGAATTAACCTCCTATTCCCTGCCTTAATAGAGCAGGTTCTCATCTGGGCCGTCGGATCTTAATTAAAGAAAACAGACGGCTCAGATCTGCACAAAATTCTCCAGACCTGGGCTGAACACGACTTGGCACACGTCCGTGTCCCAGGCCGTGTGCCTCGATCCAGGCATGATCGTCGAACTGAGAAACGACACACGGGCCAAGACACGCCCATGTCTCACCTGACACGCCCGTGTCGGGTTCCTCGACACGACCGTGTTCGTGGGCATGTCACGCATAACCGCCACGACAACGGACACGACCCAACTACACACGGGTAGGGACACGGGTCGGCACACGCCCGTGTCGGATGACACGCCCGTGTCATTCGGCCGTGTTTCTGGCCGTGTCCTTCTCGGGATGAAAACGGCCAAAAAAATGACCAGCCAGACACCTCCTTGGACACGCCCGTGTCCTAGGCCGTGTACCCCTATACAGGCACCAAAAACACTTTTTTTTCGCAACCGACTCGCGCACAATTTTTGTGGCGTTACAGCCTAGGAGTGCTTATGCATGCTGACGCTTGATGTTATTGTTTGAGTTTTGGACACTAAATTGTTGTAAGGCCATAAGGCCGTGTTGACACTCATATATTAGTGTATAACTTATAATCTTGTTCTTTTTTTTCTGCTGTGTTTTATCTGAGTTTTGAGTTTGGTAGTTTATATCATCTTATAATGCTTAAGTAGTGGCGTCTGTATCATGTGGGGCCCCACCCAGGCCCATATTATATTGTTATTACTGGGGAGGTGTTACATGTGCTCTCTTTGGTGTCATACCAAAGGTCTAGACAGATGAATGTGACTGCAACAACATTGCCTCCACAGATACGGACTCAGCTTGCAAATCAGGTCTTCGAAACTTCAACGACGGTGTGATTTATCCTCCAGCATCGCAGCTCCACCTCCAGGAACCAGGACAACTCCAAATCCATAGGAAAATGATGTGAAAACGACCAAACATGCATAAATACCAAGCTACCGCCGCGCGGTACCTTAATTATATGCCTCGTTTCGAGCGAAACTGTCCAAACCCTCCAATCACACGCTGACACGTGCTCACATCATTTTGCATTCTCTACCGTCGTGCAATAGGACACAAATGTTGCGCCATAGAGGACGTCGATTATGACACACCAGCACCCGCTATCGCCGCGCGCTAACTTCTACCGCCGAGCGGTAGGATCCCAAGAACCATAACAATTTAATTTACCGAGCTATCGCCAGTGGTAACACTATTGTCGGGTGAAAGCTTCCCGAGAGGTCCGCCAAATTAAATCCCTGGCTACCGCCGCGCGACAATAAATTTCCGTCGCGCGGTACATTTTTCTTGAGAGCTCGACGTTCTATCGAGAACTCGACGAAAACCCTGAAGCTACTGCCGCGCGATAATTGGGTACCGCCGGGCTACAACACCCAGAGAAGCATCTCCCACCTTATGAACTTTGGGGCGTTACAAATCTCCCCCACTTAAAGAAAATTCGTCCGAAATTTGACGTTACGGGAAAATATAAAAGTAAACAGCCCATCTGATTACCTTAGAGAAATAGCTCAGGGAACTCCTCCCGTATAGTTTGCTCGCACTCCCAAGACAGCTCCTCATGACCATAGTTGTCCCAAAGGACCTTGACCATTCTAATAGACTTGTTTTGCAGCTTTTTGATCTCTACATTCTCGATCCGAATGGGCCAGACCTTCATCGTCAACCCCAATACAAGCTTGAAACACTATCTACCAGCACTTGATTCACAGCAACCACTTGGGAAGGCTCTTGAATAGCCTTCCGCAGCACAGAGATATGAAACAAATCATGTAAACCACTCAACTCCACCAAAAGGGCCAAACGATAGGCAACTTCACCAACACGCTCCAAGATCTCAAAACGCCCAACATACCTCAGACTAAGCTTCTTTATGTGTCGAATTCTTGATACACCCTTAAATGGTTTTATCTTGAGGTATACCCAATCGCCCACCGCAAGCTCCACATTCTGATGCATGGCATTGTAGTACTTGGCCTGCATATCATGAGAAATTAGTAGCCATTCTTGAATAAACTGTATCGTTGAAGTAGCATCTTCGACGTCCCTTCGCTTGTACATCTTTGATTCTCCCATTTCTACCAAAGCAAACGATATACAACACCTCCTTCCGTACAGAGCCTCAAAAGGAGCAATATGAATCCTGGCTTGGTAGCTGTTATTATACGCAAACTCAATCATAAAAAGATGGTCCTCCCACCTTTTCCTAAAATCCAAAACACACATACGAAACATATCTTCCATCGTCCTATTCACCCTTTCAGTCTGACCATCTGTTTGTAGGTGAAAAGCTGTGCTGAAGTTCATCTTGCTACCCAACAACTGATGAATAAGCCTCCATTCATTAGATGTGAACTGACCATCTGGGTCACTAACGATGCTCTGGGGTACGCGCAAACAGACTATGTTGTTCACATAAAGCTTCGCCAGTTTCTCCATTGAATCATCCTTCCTATTAGGTATGAAGTGTGACACATTCGTTAAACGATCAACGATCACCCAAATGACATCGTCCCCTTTGTTCGATCTCGACGATCCTTGCACGAAATTCATGGAGATGTCATCAAATTTCCATTCCAGTATAGGCAAGGACTTCAGGAATCTGCCAGGCCTCTGACATTCGGCCTTTACCAAGGAAGAAGTCTGACAATTTGCCACATACAATGTTATGTCTTTCTTCAGACCAGGCCACCAAAACAACTTCTTCATGTCTCTGAACATCTTTGTTCTCCTGGGGTGAATAGAGTACTTCCTAAAGTCCGCCTCATACATCAATTATTCTCGAAACTTCCCCACGTTGGGGATGCATAATCTATCGTCCTTACATAACAACCCGTCAGCGACAGTAAATTGTGCATTTGACCCATCCAAAGCCTTAACCATGAATCACTTCATGCTGTCATCTAGCTCTAAAGCCTGCCGAATCCGATCAGCCAGGTCGTATTGAATCTTCGTCCAACTTAGAAACTCATTTGAACTTGATACCTTGTCAACACAAGAGATCTCTAAGTTCTCCAGATCTCGAATGAGCAACTCATCGTGCATCTGTATCTAGTTGGCCCAAGCAGGGCCCCTATGGCTCAAAGCATCTACCACAACTTTCCCCTTCCCAGGAATATAATGAATCTTGTATGTGTAATCCTCAAAGAACTCCATCCACCTACACTGATGCATGTTGAGGTCCATTTGATCTATCAGATACTTCAGGCTCTTGTGATCTGAATAGATATCTACTTAAACCTCATACAGATAATGTCTCTAAAGCATGAGAGTGAATACCACGGTCGCCATCTCCAGATCCTGGATCTGGTAAATCCTCTCATGCACCTTCAACCGACGAGATCCATAGGATATCACCTTCCCGTGCTGAAGCAGAACACAGCCCAAACCACTGCTAGAGGCATCACTGTAAATCTCAAAGCCCTCCGTGCAACAAGGCGAACATAAGATAGGTGTCACGGTCAGACGACATTTTAGTTCTTTGAAATCTATCACGCACTCTGACGACCAAACAAACTTCTGAGCCTTCCTTATCATGGTAGTTAGGGGCAGTGCTATCCACGAGAATTTCTCCACGAAGCGTATGTAATAGTTGGCAAAACCCAGAAAACTCCGGACTTCCGACATAGTAGACATCACAAGCAACTCCCGTATCGCAGCTACCTTCACCGGATCTACTGCAATTCCGTCACCACTAATCACATGACCAAGGAACGCTACCGAGGACATCCAAAACTCATATTTGGAGAATTTGGAATACAGTTGGTTACTCCTTAGTGTCTCCAAAACAAATGAAGATGTTTGACATGATCCTCCTTGCACTGTGAGTACACCAGTATATCATCAATGAAGACTATCACGAATGGGTCGAAGTACTCTCTGAACATCCTGTTCATCAAATCTATAAACATGGATGTCCCATTTAGCAGCCTAAACGACATGACAGTGAATTCATAATGCCCATAATGTGTGATGAAAGCAGTCCTGGGAATGTCTCCTTCCCTTCTTCTCAGCTAATAGTACACAGATTTCAAATCTAGCTTCGAGTACATGGTAGACCCGAGCAGCTGATCGAATAGATCATCAATCCTCGGGATCAGATATCTATTCTTCTCTGTCAGCTTATTCAACTCTCAGTAATCAATACACAATCGTAGGCTTCTGTCCTTTTTCTTAACAAAAAGGACTAGCGTGCTCCAAGGCGACGAACTTGGACGCACGTACCCTTGATCTAACAACAGTTGAAGCTATACCTTCAATTCTGCCATCTCCTTAGGCCCTAAGCAGTATGGGGAGCGTGACACAACCTTGGCACATGGAACTAGCTCGACGGTGAAGTCGATCTCATGCTGAGGTGGGGCTCCGGGTAGATTTTCAGGAAAAACATCAGGAAACTCTGATACAACTGGGATACTATCCAGACTTTGCTTGGTATTTGAGGCCTCCACTAAAGACAAAAATATCTCTACACCGCTATGAACTGCCTTAACCACCTGGATAACAGACATCAAAGTCTGTCTCAATCCCTTCATGCCAGAGAATATCATCTCTCGCTCTGTATCCACTCCCATTCTGACCACCTTGCGATTGCAATCAATGTACGCATGGTGCTCTGAGATCTAGTCCATGCCAAAGATTACATCAAACTCCACTATCGGTAATAGCGATGCTTACAAGTCATACTCTTGACTTCCAAACTGTACCTTCATGCAGCAAACTCTATCTGCGCGCATAGAACACCCATTAGGCAGCAACACATCCAACTTATGCATTACTATCAAAGAAGACACTCTGATGCACGATACAAATTCCTCGTACAAAAAGGAGTGCCAAGCTCCCGTATCGAACAGTTCTCTCGCCGGAATATTAAAGAGCAAAACAAAGCCTAGCACAACAATTGACATGCTAACGCGCATAAGGAAACAAGTATGTAAAGTTAAGTGTGTTATTCATGAAATCATACCTGTCACCACATCAGCCAGATTTATGGCCTCCTGCTGGCCAATGTTATAAACTGTAGGCTGTGCTGGATCATAATGGGATGTGGTTGACTCCACCGCCTTTCCCTTCTCCACACAAGATGCTCCAGGCTTCTTCTCTGACTTCAGGCGCCCACTCCAACATTCTCGAGCAATTTTTCCCTACTTGCCACAATTATAGCAAGTAACTGGGCCTCGCACTATAGTAACTCTAGACGCACCCGAAGGTGGGGATGGACCCAATGTCCAAGCCTTCTTGTTCCACTTACGAAACTAGGACTTTGATCAGCTTGGCTCCTTGAAATCAGACTTCTTCGAGCTTGAGTCCTTCTTCTCTTGAACTCTATTCATATCCTTCTCTAGAGATTGGGCAGTATTGACCAGAGTTAGAAATACATGTGTCATCGGCCCAGAGAGCACTAGCCTTAGGTCATCATGCAGACCATCATAAAACTGGTTGGTCTTACGCTCCTCTTCAGCAAAAGTAACGTTAGCATAACGACCCAACCTCGTGAACTCGTGTAGATACTCATCAACGCTACTATCTCCCTGCGTCAGTCTCTGGAACTGATTCTCCATGTCGATCCTCTGCTCCGAGGGGAGGTATCTTGCCAGGAATAACCTCGAGAACTCGTCCATCGAAATATCGGTGAGTTGTCTTCCAACCAATAGATGCAGTTCCAGCTCTTCCCACCACAGTCGCGCCTCTCCATCCAACAGGAAAGAGGCTATGTTTGACTTATGCCATTCCTCCGTTTTAGTCGCTGCCATGACTCTCTTAACATGAGAGAGCCAATCCTCGGCCTGGGTTGGGGTTCTAGTCCCCTTAAATACTAGAGAATTGAAGCTCAACACTTTTTTTAGCTGCCTTTCTGTCGCTCTTCTTGGCACCATAGGTTCTACAGCCACTCCTTCCACCACTCTAGGATCTGTCGCACTATGCGGCACCAGCTCCATAATAGGGGCAGTAGGTTGTGCTTATATCCCTGGCTGGGCGTTTATCATCGCAAACAACACCTCAGCAATAAGTCTTATCGTCTTTGACGAAGGAGGGGTTGCAGGTGCATCATTAGGTGCACTGCTTTCCGTACAGTGCGGACGTTCCGACTGTCCAACACCACACCTGATCACCTATTATTGCAAGACACAGCAATAAGTGACCAAACAACATTACAAAAAAGCAAGCATAGGAACATGCAGGTTCCTCAAACATGTGTATTTTCCATTCATATGTGGACATTCATGGGTTCTTTTCATGTTATAATGATGATGCACGTGACTGTGCTCACCAGCTCTTAAAAAGAATTCATCCACGAACTCTCCGAAGATAGACCGAAACCGTAGTCTGATATTAAATTTTAACACCTCCATCCGTCACATGGGATATAACAGAAGGTCCGGCTGGGCCCCCACGACATATTCCACGGACATTCAGCGGAGTTACATATTAAAACCAAAACACTACGAAACCATATCAAAACCTAACACACAACATTCTAGCGGAAGCTTTTAAAAATGTTATAAGAACACATCACAGAATATGAATGTCTACTATAGCCCAAAGCAGGAATAAAAGAACAATACACAAAGGGTCTTGGCCTTAAGGCCTTACAACATTCAACTTGAATTAAAGTGTTTCACATACTTCGCCACGCTGGCAGGCCATATATGAAAACAGTAAAAGTAAACACTTGCTTTGGCCTTCGGGGGCCAGTACAACATCAAGGGATTTAGGACGCTACTTGCTACTTGGCTCACCTGTTCCTACAAGAACAATCCACCGCACGGTGGCAAAACAAGGTAACGGTCAGCTAAAGCTGACCGAATTATAATGACCCTGCCCCACACACGAGGCGGTGGAGCTCCTTCCTTGCAATTTGTTAGCAAAACTAAACATAGTAATAAAAGTGCAATTTAAGCACATTTCACCATAGGCATATGCACGACGGCCACACACCCCGTACTCTCAGGGCACATTCTCGGTATCCGGACAAAAACCAGGGACGCACCACTGTTCTCCAGATGGTAACAACATGAGAATTTTGGTAGTCTTTACGGCCTGCGTAAGGCCTAAGACCTATAACTATATCTATGTTGGATCCCTAGTTTGATTTGGGCTAGGTTCACTAAGCTACGATGTTTGACCCAACATGTATAGCCATTGTCATTTTTGTGTCCTAGAGTTTAGTCCATGTCCTTGGAATCAACACTACTTGGAGCAGCCATCAACAGACAGCAAAAAGACTCTAAGACTTAGAGATTAAAAAGACTCAGGAAAATGAGTTCGACGTTCATCAAACTCAGGTCGACAAAAGTCGTGCTCCGCTCTACGAACTCAAAGAATTATCTGAGCTGAGCTCGACGAACTTGGAACTCATGTCGATGATTTATGGACACTATATTTCAACATTACAAGTCCAGAATCTCTCTCAACCCCAGTCAACGAACTTAGTTCTCAGTTCACGATTGCTGGGTATTCTACTTCAACATCTTATTCCAGAAACATTTAAGTATTCTAATTCCAGAATCATATTCCAGTCGACGAACTCACCTTCTCAGCTCGACGAACTTAGACTAGTCTTGGCAAGATTTATCAAGTAGCAGTTAGAAGCTCTCAGCTCGACGAAAATAGTTCTCAGGTCGACGAACCCAGTTCTGAGGTCGACGATTTCTGGACACGTTACTTCAACATTCTTAAGTCCAAGAAAATTCTGAACTCCAGTCGACGAGTTTATACTCTCAGCTCGATGATATTGATGCACAGAATTGGCAAGGGTCTAGAGAAAGCAATTATCGGTTCTTAGGTCGATGATCTTGGATCTCAGCTATACAAACAACTATTATCTGGTCGACGAACTTGACTTCTCAGCTCGACGAACTCTGAATCCAGGTCGACGAATTATGTTCTCTGCTCAACGATTTCTGTGAAGTTCCAAACTTAGATATTTTCCTCCCTCTGTCCTAGATTTATTGCAATAATTCCTGAGTAATTGATGCTAAATATTCTCTGAATATTATCGTTAGACGCAGCATTGATTATGGATTTCATCAGGATTATTGCTTTCCATTTTTCCATGGGACAGTTGAGGAAATCAATCAATGCAAATATTCTCCAGGCCATCAGCATTAAATGAAGGAAGAAATTCAAAATTCAGAAGAAAGATTTCACAGGAAATATAAAAAGGATTTTCTTTCTCTTCTTTCTTCGAGAAGCACACACAAGACAGCAATAAGGGTTTTCTTCTTTCTTCTCAGGAGAACACGCAGAGCACAATAGAGTAACAACAATCATATAGTAATAGAGAACAAGAAGCCCTAGCCCTTGACCAGAGAAAGAATGGCAAGCTGAAGAAGAAGAACAACAACCATTTAAATCAAGAGTCTTCTTCTGTCTTCATCCCAAGATTCTTCAAAGGACATCAATTACTATATCAGTCAAGAAGCAGCTGGATACCTGCTGGTCAAGGCTGAAACATTGAAGGCCTACTCACCCTGAAGCAAAGCTCCATCCTTCCTGAACAAATTTATATCTCAGGGGGAGCTTTGTCAAAATCAAGAACCACTAAAGTCTTCTCAGTTGTAGTTGAGAAAGATAAGACATAATCACTCTCTCATCCCTCACTGTATAAAGGGTTCTTAACTCCCTTCAAAAGTTATTCCTGGTTGCAAGTCACCTGAATAAAAGACTTGAGAATTGGTTTTTGAGCACTTGATCAAAAGCTCATTTGTGGCAGTCACCTGATCAAAAACCTGAGTGGATTCCTACCAGGGTGGTAGAAGAGTGGATGTACCCAGGTTAGGGAACCACTATAAAATTCTTGTGTTGTCTGGTTGCACTTTTTCTTTTGCTCTTGTTGTTGTTGTGTGGCTTAGGTTTGCTGTGTTTGTGGTATTTAATTTAATTTCTATAGCACCAATAATAGATTGAATTATCTTAGGACTGATTTGTTAATTAGCAAAAAGTTTTATAAACCCTAAATACTCTATTCACCCCCCCTGTGGAGTATTTCAGATCTAACTCTAACTTTCAATTGGTATCAGAGCAAGGTTCCTTTGGTTGTACAAGCTAACCCTTGAACCAAAAGATCTTGAGTTAGATCTGATATTTTTTATTAATAATATATACACAGCATGACACAGAACAAAGACTATGCAAGCACCAGACCTCCAGTGTGCAACCTAAATAGTTTTGCCATCTGGAAGGCAAGAATAAAATTATACATGAACTCTATTGATGAGGATATCTACAACTCCATTTTGACAGGTCCTCCTCAAGCAACTACTTCTACATCTACAACAACCTCAAGCACTCAAGCAGTACCACCACCTGAGTGGACTGAAGCTCAAAACAAAGCCAGAGTTGCTGATGCCAAAGCCATGAACATTCTGGCCCAAACAATGTCTGATGACATATTCCAAAAGGTGGCTGAATGTACATCAGCCAAGGCAATCTGGGAATCCCTCAAACAAATGGTGGCTGGATTTGTAGATGAAAGGAAGGACAGAAGATCCAATCTCATATCCCAATATGAGAACTTCAAGAAGGAGGAAGCAGAATCTGTAGGTGACATGTACAACAGGCTGAGCTCAATCGTCAATGAGCTGAAAAACTTGGACAAGGACATCACCCTGACTAATGTGAATGACAAAATCCTCATTTGCTTCCCAAGCTCATGGGATTCAAGGATCTGGCCAATTAAGGAGGCCAGGAGCCTAAATGAGATTTCCAAAGAATCTCTCTTAGGAAAGCTCAAATCTTATGAGCAGCTCATTAAATCCAGGGAAGCAACTGAGCAGAGAACACCTCCACCAGCAAGGAAGGAACACAACCTGATATTCAAGGCTTTTGAAGAATCTGAAGTCTCAACAGTCAATGAAGAGTTGATGAGTCTCTTTGCCAAGAGATTTTATATAATGACAAGGAAAGATTTCAGAAGAAAGTCATCCAGGCAGGATGACAAGCCAAGGTATGACAAAACTCCTACTAAAGAGGTAGTTTGCTTTGGCTGCAGGAAACCTGGACACTTCATCTCAGTGTGTCCAGAGAATCAGAAGAAAGAGAAAAGAAGAGAGAAGGATACAAGAAGACAACAAAGCTCAAGACCTTCCTCCAGCAAATACAAGAAGAAGGAGAAAGGCTTTGTAGCTAAATCCTGGAGTGAAACTGAAGATGAATCCACATCCTCCAGCTCCAGTGAAGAAGAAGAAGACGCAAGGGCCAAAGAAGTCTGCCTCATGGCCATTGATGCCTCCAGAGGCCAATCAGAAGAAGAAGAATCTGACAATGAAGAAGCTTCAGAAACAGAAGCTGATCAGGTACTCTTATCCTTTGACTATACTTCTGATACTTTCAAATTTGAATTTAAAACCATGTGTATTGATTTAATAAACTCTGAAAAGTAAATCAAAACACTTAGGGAAAAATTATCAAATCAAGAAACTATGATTTCTGAAAACACTAGGTTAAAGGATGAACTAAATCTAGCCAATGAACAAATTATCTCTTTGAAAACACAGCTATGTGAGGCCAAATAACTTGAGGAATCTCTCAATGGGAGAAGCCTTAAGCTGATGGACATCACAAGCACAGTCAATGCGAGATTAAATGGCAAACTGTGCTTGGGTGCATCATTAAGTTTACCGCCATTCTTAAGAAGAATATTTTATCAATCCCCATTAAATTTGTTTCTACTAAGGGTAAGGAAATTATCAACAACAAACAAATCACAAAAACAACCTCAAAAATCCTAATAACAGAAACCAGAGAACCATAGGTAAAAACAAAGTTCAGCAAATTTCGTCGAACTCAGATCGACGAAATGTAGCCAGTTCGTCGAACTCCAGTCGACGAACGCTGAACGCAAAACTATATAACAATCATTCGTCTTACCGCGATCGACGAACTCTGCATAGTTCGTCGAGCAGAGGTTGACGAACTTGTGGCACAGAAAATGACTATGTTTATTCTCTAAGCAGAGATCGACGATCTCATCCTATTTCGTCAAACTCTGGTCGACGAACTCACAACATTTCATCGAACCCACTCAGACTTGGTAAAAATAATAACTATAATAGAAACCGTAATCAAACTAGGAAACCCTTTAACTCACTTGCTGACTGGATAATTCTACCTAGAAGATATCACCCATTAGGATATAAATCACAACCTGAATTCTCTGTGATATCCAGCTTTTCTTATCAGCAAAACAAAGGACCCAAGATAACCTGCTTCAAGAACAATTAATTATTTTTTCTACATGTGAAGAGCTATCCAGTTGTTAATCAACTATGGTATCTGGACAGTGGATGCTCCAAGCACATGACTGGCAGCAAGGATAATTTAATCATCTACAAGTCCAAGCTGGGACCAAAGGTTATCTTTGGTAATTCAAAGTGTGGCCACTCTGAAGGCTATGGAGAAGTAAGGATTGGAGTAGTCACATTCAAGAAGGTGACTTATATAAGTGGACTGAAGCACAACCTCATCTCTATAAGTCAATTATGTGATGAAGGTTATCAGGTATAGTTCAACTCAAAATTTTGTATCAATTCTAATAAAGGAAAACAAAATATTTTAATTGGAAATAGACAAGGAAACTTATATTTAGTTGATTTTTATTCTGCACCTTCAGACATTTGTCTACTTAACTTAGTTAGCAATCAAAATGATTTATGACATAAAAGGCTAGGACATGTTAATATGAAAAATATTGCTAGGCTATCGAAAGACAACCTTGTGAGAGGTTTGCCTTCTGGTCCCTACAAGAAGGAAGGCCTTTGCAGGGCTTGTCAATTAGGCAAGCAAACTAAATCTAGCTTTAAGTCAGTTAATAAAAGTGATTCACCTAGGGTCATGTACTTGCTACACATGGATCTCTTTGGACCCATTGCTGTACAAAACCTAGGAGGGAAATCCTATACTCTAGTCATTGTAGATGACTTCTCAAGATGCACTTGGGTGTTCTTTCTGAGATCTAAGTTAGATACCTTTAAAGTTCTTACAGATTTTCTCAGGACCATACAGATTGAGTACTCTACTCATGTTGTATTGATCAGAAGTGATCATGGTACAGAGTTTGAGTCTCTTCTTATGGATGAGTTCTGTGAGAAGGACGGTATCAAACACTGCTTCTCAGCTCCTAGAACTCCTCAACAAAATGGGGTAGCTGAAAGAAAGAATATAACCTAGATTGAAGCTGCAGACACATTACTTGCAGATGCTTATATTCCACTATCCTTTTGGGAGAGGCTGTAAGCCCAGAAAATTATGTACTGAACAGAAGTTTGATACATAAACTAAAGAATACGACTCCCTATGAATTACTTAAAGGGAAGAAACTTAAAATCACCAATTTTAAAGTATTTGGATGTGTATGTTATATACATAATAATAACAAGAAATACATTAGAATGTTTGAAGCTAAGGCTGAAGAGGGAATTTTTCTATGATATTCCCAAGTAAGCAAAGCTTATAGGGTATTTAATAAATCATCTTTAAAAATTGAAGAATCAATTCATGTTTCTTTTGATGAGGCTAATATGTCTTGCAAGGAGCAAGAAATTTCTACCAGTAACTCTCTGCAGGTACCTCACTTGTCTGAGAATTTGGATGGACTAAGCCTCACCCAAGAGGTTCCAACACATCCTTCTCCACAAGTTGATGAAGACAGTGAAGAAGAACCTTTGGATGAAGCTGAACCTCACTAAACAACAAACATAATTGCACAAGAGGAATTAAATCCAAATGTTGTTGCTGAACAAACTCCACCCACTGATCTTGTCATACTAAGGGATCACCCTAAATCCCAAGTGATTGGAGACATAACTGTAGGTGTACAGATAAGCCATCAACTCAACCAAGATGTGATGCATGCCTGTTTTCTCTCTCAAGTTAAACCTCAATCCATAAAAGATGCTGAGCAAGATCCCCGCTAGATCATTGCTATGCAAGAGGAACTCATCCAATTTGAGAGATATAGAGTTTGGGATTTGGTTCCAAGACCCAAAGACTACCCATTCATTGGAACCAAATGGGTATATAGAAACAAGCTTGATGTCCATGGTGCAATTGTGAGGAACAAGGCTAGGCTTGTTGCTCAAGGATATAGGTAAGAAGAAGGCCTAGACTATGATCAAACATTTGCACCAGTTGCAAGGTTAGAAGTAATCAGAATCTTCCTTGCCTATGCTACCTACAAGAAGTTTAAAGTCTAACAATTGATGTGAACAATGCATTTCTGAATGGAGTACTAAAAGAAGAGGTTTATGTTGAATAACCTCCAAGTTTTATCTCTCCAACCCATCCTTCTTATGTATTTAGATTGCACAAAGCTCTCTATGGTCTGAAGCAAGCTCCAAGATCTTGGTATGAGACCCTAACTAGATTTTTGATAAGCACAAATTCACTAGAGGCATAGTAGATAAAACCTTATTCACTAGACACTATAAGTACCAAACATTGTTCGTACAAATATATGTAGATGACATTATATTTGGGTCTACTGATTCTAAACTATGCAAGAGGTTTTCTGACCTCATGCATTCTAATTTTGAGATGACAAGCATGGGTGAGCTCTCCTACTTCCTTGGTCACCAAGTGAAGTAGCTGTCTGATGGCATCTTCATCTCCCAAGCTAAATATGCTAAAGAGCTTATTAAAAAGTTTGGGATGGCTGATGCCTCAGCAAAGAAAACACCTATGACCACTAATGCTGTAATAGATTCTGATCTACATGGGAAACCTGTTGACCAGAAGTTATATAGGGTGCATTGTTGGATCCCTATTATATCTTACAGCTAGCAGACCTGATATAATGTTTGCCACATATCTTTGTGCTAGGTTCCAAGTGAACCCTAAAGAATCTCACCTAATTTTCTTAAAAAGAATTTTGAGATATATAAAGAGTTGTCCAGGTCTAGGACTTTGGTATCCTACTGAGATAGAATTTGATTTAACTGGATATTCAGATGCTGACTTTGCTGGATGCAGGGTAGAGAAGAATAGTACCTCAGGAACTTGCCAGTTCCTTGGTATGAGACTAGTGCCTTAGTTCTGCAAGAAATAATCATCTTGTCTACATCAACAGCTAGAGCAGAATATATAGCAGCTGGCAGTTGTTGTTCCCAGATATTGTGGATACGGAATCAACTCCAAGACTATGGTTTCAACTTAAATAATTTAACTCTATTTTGTGACAACACAAGTGTTATATCCATAACACAAAATCCAGTCCATCACAGTAGGACCAAGCATATAGACATTAGGCATCATTTCATTAGAGAGTGTGTAGACAAAAATAAAGTTAATCTTGTCTATATCTACACAGATTTACAAAGAGCTGATATCTTCACAAACCCCTGGATGAAAGAAATCACCAGTTCTTCATAAATCAGCTTGGAATGATCAATGTAGAAGCTTTAACTTTATTTCTTTCTGCGCTCGATGAATTTTCCAACGTTCGTCGAACGGAGATTGACGAATTGGGAAAAGTTCTTGAGATATTCGTCGAACGGAGATCGACGAACTCTCTGTGAGTGATGTCATTTTCATCGACCGGAGATCGACGAATCTGTTTCAGAAAATTTTCGTCGAACGGAGCTCGATGAAATGTTTTCAAATCTTCAGACTGAGCTCGACGAATCATTTGACTATAAATTATTTCGTCGACCTTAGATCAAAGAATTATTTTATTTTTTGTGGAACGGAGTTTGTCAATTCCTATTCTGGAAAATCTTATATCTAGGTTTTCTTCGACCTCCGTCCCGCGCTTTCAGTTCCCTTACACTTGATCTTCGTTTTTCTCTTGCAGGTGAACTAATGATGATTCTAGCAGGCAGCCTCACAGCAATGAAATTCGACACTGGGTTTGATGTCGATTTTTATTCCTTCCAACATTCAGACCCAATCTTCCGGGACATCCTGCAACTCCTTGAAGAACAGCAGTTGAAGAATCTGCTGTCCACCAGGATCAAGATATCTGGCACTGAGATCAGAAAGTGGGTCTATACTTCTTCCACCATAGATGAGAACTCTATGACTGGCACAATCTCTGGTAATGATGTTCCACTTACTCCCGCTGTTCTAACAAAATTTTTTGGATTAATTAACGGTGAAGAAGAGTTAGAAATTGATACTGAGGAATTTGATGTGATGCTGAGTATGATGGGGTATACTGGAGAAACCCAAATAAATTGCTGAAGAAACACCTGTCTGTCGAGTTCTTGCTGGGCAAGCACACTGCACATGATTATATAACAAGGCCCAAATTCCTAGTAATGTGTGATGTGGTAAATAAGAAGAAGGTGAACTAGGCTCAGATTCTGTTTGAGCTGATTAAGAAAAAGAATAATAAAAAGGAGGTTAGTTTTGGAAGGATCTTAGGGATCTTCCTAAAGGAAAAGGCTGCTGAATCCCCGGTCTCCCCGACCATATTCATCAATGCCTCCAAGAGGCTCACCCGTGCCCTCTTTGGCAGGTGGGAGAGGACCATCACCAAACCCTCCAAGGCTTCTTCCTCTTCCACCCGGCTTTCTGAGAGTACTAGGGTTGATCCAGTCACTTCCCACCCTACTTAAGAGATCCCTCCTCCACCTACATCACTTCCAGTAATCCAAACTCATTCTCCCAGCCTACACCAACTCCCCTCCACAGCTCACACTATAGTCCATACTCCCACACCTCCATCATCCCCAATTCCTATATCTCCAACTCATGTTCCCCTTCATACCTCACCCACCTTCCAACATGATGTACAAATTCCATCCCACACTCATACTCCATCTCCCCATGGTACACCAACTACATCACCACCATCATCTCCTCTTCCACCTCACTTAGCTGACATTCCCCTATCCAATCTGTCCTCCCTCCCAACATTCAATCTGCTCACATCCCCCCTTCATACTCCTTCTCCTCAGGATGAACCAATGCAAGATGCACCACCTCCTCCTCCACCAGCATCTTCCATCCCTCCCTCTGTTTCAATTGAAACACCTTCTACACAACCCTCTGCATCTCTACTAGTGGATCCCTCCATCATACCACCCCACATTGCACTTCTCACTCCTCTTCTTAAAACCATTATAGCAGAGGCAATTTCACCTCTTGCTACTTCCATTTCCTCCCTAGCTGCAAAAATATCTGCTCTTTCTACTCCTTTCTGTTCAGTTAGGGGCCTGGCTTCAGTATCCACTGAAACCAGGTAGGGGGAGATACTCCATGAAGAAGAAGAAGCAGCAGCAGCAACAATAGTAGTAGTAGTAACAGCAGCAGCAGAACCAACACTAGTAGCAGTAGATGCAGCAGCAGCAGACACAGCAGAAAAAGTAGCAGTAGAAGCAGATGCAGATGCTGATCAAGATTTATTTGATTTAATTCATTTTATTGAATCTGATATGGAAATTGATGAGCAGGTCCCAGAGGAAATAACAACTGCTGGTGATTTTATTATAAATCCCACAGTTGATCTTTTAAATTTATTGAGCAGTTTTGATACAGCTTATTTTAATAACCTTCTAGAGTACAACATCAAGCCATCTTTGGCTATAGTCCCATACACCTGTCCCATAAGCCCCAAGGTTGCCAAGCAACTAAAGGCTATTTTTGTTAAAACAGAGGTTCCAACTATAGAGGTTCCAGCCATTCCATCTCCACCATAAGATGTTGCCCTCATTACTTCATCTCCTCCCAAAGCTGTTTCCCCCATTATTTCATCCCCTCCAAAAGATATTTCTGCTCGAAACTTCATAATGGATGACTCTCCAATGCCTGATCTTGATGTATTGATCATGGCTGATATAGAAGAAGAAAATAAAACAATTGCTAAAAGCACTGTTATGAATAGCCCTCCTGCTCCAGCTCCACCTCCAGTTTCCTCCCAGCCAGAGAAACCCTTGATATCTATTGAGGCCCTAAAAGAAATTAATTCACTATAAGATAATCCTCAAGATTCTGATGATGATGAAGAGGACTTTGATGATGAGCCCAAGAAAAAGAAAGTGTCTAAGAAGAGGAAAGCTCCTCCACCTCCTTCCCCAAAACCAAATCCAGCAAATGACACTCCATAGTATATACTCCAGAAGATCACACCCTATAAGGGCATGCCAGCATGGATGTGGCTATCCAAAAATCAACAAAAAAAGGAAGAAAAGCAGGAGATATTCCCCACCTCCTCAAATATACAGAAAGGATCCTCCTCCACCACCTGTTGCTAGTGCTTCCAGTTCTTCAACTCAGAGGACTACCCAGTTTCAAACCTATCAAAGACATTAGGGTAGGTCCTCTTCTTCAGGAAGCAGCCAGCAAAGGAAGTATTCATCAGGTAGTCAACATCAACATCAACAACAACAGCAACATCAACAACAACAACAACCTCAACATCAACAACAGCAAATTGCAGAACATCAGAAAGCTGAAAGCTCAAAGAGACCTGCCTCCCCACCTGTACCCTTTGAAGATCCTGAGACAGCTACAACTGCTAGGATGTCTAGGTTCCAGGATTTGGTTGGCCTATCCATGATTAACAGAGCAAAAGCTGAAGGGAAGGGTTCATCTGAATATACTACAATGTCCAAGTACAGAAAGGAAGAACTTAACAGGTTTGCTAAGGCTAACAAATTTTTCAATGTTGATGATTATATGAAGTTACATCCTGAAGTTGTAGTGCCAAGAGCCACCTCCCTTAACATCATTGGAGCTGTTGACATGACCATGACAAAAGCTCAAGCAGCAGATCCAAACAGGGAGATCAAGTTTACACAGCCTGGTGACAAAGCTAAGGGGGTTGAGCCAAAGGAGCCCAACAAGAAGAAATGAATTTTAACTGATTTATCTCTGTGTTGTTTTAAAACTATCTGCTTATATCTTGAAACAAAGCTCTCTAGGTATATATATATTTGATGCATTTGTTTAAAATTTCCTGCCAGATATATCTTTTCTTGCTTTGTTATTAATGTGCGTCTGTAATTAGTGACCTCACCCAAATAGGGGGACATTGTTGGATCCCTAGTTGGATTTGGGCTAGGTTCACTAAGCTAGGATGTTTGACCCAACATGTATAGCCAGGGTCATGTTTGTGTCCTAGAGTTTAGGCCATGTCCTTGGAATCAACACTACTTAGACCAGCCATCAACAGACTGCAAAAAGACTCTAAGACTTAGAGATTTCAAAGACTCAGGAAAATGAGTTCAATGTTCGTCGAACTCAGGTCGACGAAAGCCGTTCTCAGTTCGACGAACTCAGAGAATTCTCTGAGCTGAGCTCGACGAACTTGGTACTCAGGTCGATGATTTATGGACACTATATTTAAACATTACAAGTCTAGAATCTCTCTCAACTCCAGTCGACGAACTTATTTCTCAGGTCGACGATTGCTGGGTATTCTACTTCAACATCTTATTCCAGAAACATTTAAGTATTCTAAGTCCAGAATCATATTCCAGTCGACGAACTCACCTTCTCAGCTCGACGAACTTAGTCCAGTCTTGGCAAGATTTATCATGTAGCAGTTAGAAGCTCTCAGCTCGACAAAACTAGTTCTCAGGTCGATGAACCCAGTTCTGAGGTCGACGATTTCTAGACACGTTACTTCAACATTCTTAAGTCCAAGAAACATGGAATTCTGAATTCCAGTCGACGAAGTTATACTCTCAGCTTGACGATCTTGATGCACAGAATTGGCAAGGGTCTAGAGAAAGCAATTATCTGTTCTTAGGTCGATGATCTTGAATCTCAGCTCGACGAACAACTATTATCTGGTCGACGAACTTGACTTCTCAGCTCGACGAACTCTGGATCCAGGTCGACGAATTCTATTCTCTGCTCAACAATTTCTGTGAAGTTACAGACTTAGATATTTTCCTCCCTCTGTCCTTGATTTATTGCAATAATTCCTGAGTAATCGATGCTAAATATTCTATGAATATTACCGTTAGACGCAACATTGATTATGGATTTCATCAGGATTATTGCTTGTCGTTTTTCCATGGGACAGTTGGGGAAATCAATCAATGCAAATATTCTTCAGGCCGTCAGAATTAAATGAAAGAAGAAATTCAAAATTCAGAAGAAAGATTTGACAAGAAATATAAAAAGGATTTTCTTTCTCTTCTTTCTTCGAGAAGCACACACAAGACAACAATAAGGGTTTTCTTCTTTCTTCTCAGGAGAACACGTAGAGCACAATAGAGTAACATCAATCATACAGTAATAGAGAACAAGAAGCCCTAGCCCTTGACTAGAGAAAGAACAGCAAGCTGAAGAAGAAGAAGAAGAACCATTTAAATCAAGAGTCTTCCTCAGTCTTCATCCCAGGATTCTTCAAAGGACATTAATTACTATATCAGTCAAGAAGCACCTGGATACCTGCTGGTCAAGGCTGAAACATTGAAGGCCTACTCACCATAAAGCAAAGCTCAATCCTTCCTGAACAAATCTATATCTCAGGGGGAGCTTTGTCAAAATCAAGATCCACTAAAGTCTTCTCAGTTATAGTTGAGAAAGAGAAGACATAATCAATCTCTCATCCCTCACTATATAAAGGGTTCTTAACTCCCTTCAAAAGTTATTCATGTTTGCAAGTCACCTGACCAAAAAACTTGAGGATTGATTTTTGAGCACCTGATCAAAAGCTCATTTGTGGCAGTCATCTGATCAAAAACCTGAGTGGATTCCTTCCAGGGTGGTAGAAGAGTGGATGTACCCAGGTTGGAGAACCACTATAAAATTCTTGTGTTGTCTGGTTGCAATTTTTCTTTTGATCTTGTTATGGCTGTGTGGCTTAGGTTTGCTGTGTTTGTGGTATTTAATTTAATTTCTGCAGCACCAGTGATAGATTGAATTATCTTAGGACTGATTTGTTAATTAGCAAAAAGTTTTATAAACCCTTAATACACTATTCACCCCCCCCCCCCCCCCCGTAGAGTATTTCATATGTAACCCGAACTTTCAGTCTACAACCAACATCACTACCCACGGACGCACCACATAGATACTGCGTAGGTTCGGCCCTTTCCCATTGCTCACATCACCGGTCAAAGACTACTACGATGCGTGATGTAGGCTATGGTGTTTGACGTTATAACGACAAAGGGAGTAACACGTACGCCTCTCTATTTCCACTATTACGCTCACACAATAACTAAACGCAGCACACCCACGAACAACGTTATCAACTATCTCTAACGTACGGTAGCCACGCCGAATAAAGATCGAACAAACGACTAGAGGCCGATGTTCTCTCAAACTAAAAGGACCAGTCTTGTGTCCGACCGAGCGATGGTTGTACCAAAAGATATCTACCGAAAGGTTCGGTTCGGAAATGGTAGATCTCCCCCAACAAAACGAAAGCGAGGCTCGCCAAACCTCTCGAAAAATTAAACAATTAGAAAGAACAACACATGCGATCGGAAAGATAAGCCACGAACGAAAAAACAATTCCAAAGTAACACAAAGGTATTCCACCAATTAAAAATCTAAAGAGATAAGAATCACACAAGAAGTAGAAGATCTTGTTACCCAACCGGAATAGATGATTCCGGTTCACTTTCAAGGATCATTCTTCCACGACTCCGCCGGAGTGTTGCCGAATGGAGAGAAACTTGTCCGCTTCCTTTGCTTCATGCCGGGATGGAGGAAAAACCACAAAGGGAGAAAAAGGAGGAAAGGGGAGGAGGGAAGAGGAGGGAGGCCGAGCAAGAGGAGGGGAGAGGAAGGGCGGCCGGCGGCCAAGAGGAAGGGAGGAAGAGGGGGGCCGAATTTTGCATATGGGGGGAAAAGAGAGGTGAGGGGGAAATTCAAATTTTGAATTCAAGTTTTAATTTTTTTCATTCTCTAAGTAAAATGAAACAAGGTTAGCCTTATATAGGCTTTACATCATGCATTGGCTATTTGCAGCCCACCTAATTAAAAATAAAACAATACTCAAATGTTTAAACATTACATGATAAAAATAAATGCAAATAGAAACAACTAAATATTATTTGGTAGTCTTTATCTTCATCACGTAGCTCCATATCATGTAGCTCCACAAGGTCACCGTCTCCATCATGTTGGGGTCAACGTCGTCATCTTCAATATGTAGGAAATCGTCGTCTTCAACTTTAACACGTTGGGGGTTTCCGCCAACGCCAACGTCATTTTTAACACATTGGGGGTTGCCGCCATCACCGTCTTCAATTTTAACACGTTGGGGATTGCCGCCATCGCCGTCTTCAATTTTAACACGTTGGGGGTTGCCGCCATCGCCGTCTTCAATTTTAACACGTTGGGGGTTGCCTCCATCAATCCTCCCCCGCTCAAAATAACTCATCACCGATGAGTTGGCATGGCGGTGATGGCGCCGAAGAACATCATCCAAAAGAACCATCGCCGAGTCCGGAATCCAAGGGTCACCGGAGACCGGGCGAGCACACCATCGTATCACATAATGTTGAATACCACTGCTTGGAGAGGAGAGAAAAGCACCAAATGTGAACTTGTCTAGCAAAACGATTGTCCTGGGGAAACTGGGAAAAGCATTAGGCAAATAAAGAGGAAAAATTTCTTCATCAACAGTCAACGTACCTCCATTGGAGACCAATGGAGAGAACGATCCAAGAACAAGCTCACCCCCCAACCCAAATGAAGATATAGTGGCACCAAACGTAGAGTTAGATATTTCAAAAGCTGGAAAAACACAATGCGTGAAAGTGGAAACATTTAAACTAGGGGAATTACCCCATTCAGTGGTTAACTTCAACAGATATGTTGTTTCTCCTAACTGATTAAAAATCCGAAAAGTTCTAACTCGCCGACTCGCCAACGTTTCTATAGTGCCCGTAGGCATCCGTTCAGGGATGAGTCGCACCAAGAGTAAACCGAAAACCTTATAGGGAGATGCCCTCTTATGTAAGTTAGCGATATATTGATAATAAGACATGTGTGTGACTAGCTCATCCTTACTTTGCTCATGTAAAATGAAAGCGTGAGAGGCAAATACTATTGCAGGCAGACTTGACATGTAAAATAGCGGTAACGGAACTACTTAAGATGGAACCAAGGGAACTAAATATGGGGGCGCCAATGGAAATAATAGGGTGGCACTAGCGGAACTACATATGGTGGCACCAACCCAACGAGATCTGGTGGTAACAACAGAATGCGATCCGGTGGCACAAAATATGGCCACATCATTAACGTACTCTCAGAGATTTGGTTAGTTTTAGAAAGTCGAGTGGATACCAAATTAATGAGACATTCATCATGACCAAACACGAAATCTATTATCACACTACGAGACATGTCCCAAGGAGGGTCCAACATGGATGGTAAAATAACATGACTCAAATCAGGCAAAATAAATTCATGTCCGAAAGGATCCGCTGGTCGGGTCAACAAATCAGGAGGGAGAGTGGGTAAAGCTAAAACCGGGAGAGAGTTAAGATCGCATTTAAATTCACGCAACGGAGTTAGCATCAGGGGACGCTCATCCGGGTCTACTTCTATACCGTCTACCAAAAATATAACTCTCTCACTAGGACATTCTTCCAACTCATAAATCACGACATCAGTAGCAGTATAGATCTCAGGAATGGGAGCATCGATAGATTCCGGAGGAGGGGCTAAGTCATGCCCAATATCAAAATACGGATTTATCATCCAAGTAAAATCCTCCGGGTGCAAGCCATCAAAATCAAACGGCAAATCAAACAGAAGATTTTCCCTCACAGAAAACTCAACTGGCTTGTCATCACCTAACTCACGATCAAAGAAACATTCGCCACAGGGTGACTCTATCACCTCACAAGAAACTTCACTCAAATCAGACTCAGTAATGGTTTCAGAAACATCGACGAAGGGAAGTGGAGATGATTCCTCGGGGGAGAAATCCTCATCCAGGTCAATAGGGTAACCAATCTCTTCAACGTCAATACAATCGTTAGTAATATCAGCCTCGCCCTCAGTGACAGGCACAGTCCTAGGCACGACCTTAAACTCTTCAGGGGAGTCTACAACTAAATCAGACAACACAGGGGAGACTCAAAATGGTCTACAGGCGTAATCAGGGTAGGACGCACAATAGAGCCAAGACCAGATTTGCCACTAGACTCACACATAGTAATCGTCTGACATGAGGGAACTTTACTCCTAGGAATCTGGTGCTTCTCAATTTCTAATGTCGTGGTAAAAGTGGAGTCTAGATCCGTGTGCCAATAACGCAGTAATTTACCCTGGATGTAGGGGTTTAATCCCCTATGAAACCTGGAAAGGGTGACCTCAGGTGATTCCTGCACACCGCTCCTAACCGTCAAATCCTTAAAGAGTTGCATATAATCTGAGACCGACTTATTCCTTTGTTTAATGGTAGCCAAATCATCAGTTATTTGTCGTTTGGCCTGGGCGTTTGGTTTATCTTCATTCCTAATGGAACCTAATGATTTTCCTCGGGAAACATTAACGTCGTAGGCCATATTGTGAGAACCGGAGAGAAAACTCGATCCGAAATTTCTGCACATACAATGAGAAACGCTTTTGGCCCAATCAAAATAGGTTTGTCGGAATTGTTCCCGCTTAACCACTAGGGTAATATTAATATAAAATATATTTTCTTGCAGAATAAAATATGAAGATTATTAATTAAATTTATTTTTTATTTTTTTGCTGAAAAATAAGAAATTTAAGCCGCTATTGGCAGACCAGAAAAATTTTTTTTGATGTTAAATTTTCAAATAAACGAACTAGAAGCGTGCGTGCCGACGTGCAAATAAAATGTAACACCCCCTATCCGTCGCATAGCATATAGCAGTAGGTCCGGCCGGGGCCCGACGCCGTATGCCACAGACAGACCGGGTGGTTACTCATGGAAACCATCCAACCAATCATAACGTCCTACACAGAGCATTCTAGCGGAAGCATATTAATAAGAGTTGCAAATAAGAACCCAGCACTAAAGCATGAATGTCCACTAATCCAAAATAGGAATGTTATACATAGACCAACACAAGCCTTAAGGACTTACAAAATGGTTCACTTGATATTACATGATTTACAAACCACGGCACGCAGGCCGGTCATACTTGAATAAAACAGTAAACACTTCCAATTAGGCCTTCGAGGGCCGGCTTCGTAAAAAGGGCTTTAGCCCGCTATTGACTGCTTGGTCCAGCAGCACATGCAAACAACAAACTACCGCACGGTGGCAAAACAAGGCAACGGTCAGCAATGCTGACCAAATTATAACGATCCCGCCCCCAACTTGGGGCGGCGATGCTCCTTCCCTGCATTTCATTAGCATAAGCGAGCAATATACAACAATATTCAGTTCATCACAGACGTTGGCTCGCATGGCCACATGCCCCGTGCTCTCAGGGCACATTCTCGGTGAACCGGTCGATGTCACGTCAATTAAAGCCATAGACATTCCGGACTCACCACCGCCACTTTGACGGCCAAACCTATGAGCATTTTGTCTTCTTGGCCTGGGTCACGACAATTTAAGCCATCGACCACCGAAGACCCTAATCTATGCCAACGGCAAGTGCCATGTACCCTTAGGTCTCTTTTACCGAACGACATAGAACGGGTACGATTCCATCTAACCCGTGCTCACATCGCAACGACAATTTAAGCCATTTGCGCGGTTCAAACTTCTCCCGAGTCCCGTTTCCATCACAAATTACATAACCCGGTTATGTTTAAGTTGGCTCTCAGGCCACCAAGTTGGCAAGATCACGCATCCGCCCAGTTTTCCGGGTGCACCTTTGGGTTAATCCCCAAGGCTCCCTGTTGCAATCTACCGTGTAGAAAACCCGAAAAACAACCAATAGCACGGAGTCTTCTCCGGCATTATGCAATGCAACATCACCGATCCAGACCAACATGTACGGGTAGGCTTCACACATCATGCCTATGTCCGTTCTCGCTTGCGGACTCTATACAACGGGGACTTTACATATCTACCCGAAGGAACGCCTCCAACTCTCCGCAAACTCGCGAGAGCGGGCTTCCTATGCAAAGAAGGAGAGCTACTCATGCTCAAGAAGAGAATCGTTACCCTAGCGTTCCTCTTTGGCGCCATGGAAAAGTAAGCAGATGAAAGGCACCGCACTAACTTTGCCTCCGTGGATCCGGAGTCGGCTCGCGATTTGGATCTTCGAAACTCCTCCAATGGCCGGATCTAGCTTCTTCTTCCTTCCTTGGCTCTCCTCTCTCTCCAAGCTTTTAGAAAGATAACCACTCATGAAAAGTGAGGATTTCTAAGGCCCAATCCCGGGTATATCCCTTCAGGAACAACCCCCAGCCGTTGGATCATAAATTAAAGAAATGAACGGCTTTGATTCGGGACTGAAATGCCCAATCTGGACTGCACACGGCCTGGCACACGCCCCTGTCCAGGGCCGTGTGCCTCATTCGCCGTCAAAATCGGCTCGCTTGGAACAACACACGGGTATCGAACACGCCCGTGTTCAATCTGACATGCCCGTGTTCCACCTGACACGGCCGTGTGGCCGGCCGTGTAACCCCATCGTTTTTCCCCGAAAATAACCCGAGCACTGCACGGGTTCTAGGACACGCCCGTGTCCTTGCCCGTGTCACCTCAACATGCCTGGGATCTAGGCTGTGTACACGGTCTCGACACTCGACACTTCGTCGAGCGAAGATCGTCGACCTGATGACACGGCCTTGGACACGCCCGTGTCCTTGGCCGTGTGCCTTTTCTCGACACATCGTCTAGCAGAGTGTCGACTTCCCGGGACGAGTGTCGACACGGGTTGACAAGCCCTGCGACACGCCCGTGTCGCAGGCCATGTGCCATGTCACGACACTTCGTCGAACGCAGAGTGTCGACTTTGCGGGCTAAGTGTCGACACGGGTCGACACGCCCTGCGACACGCCCGTGTCGCAGGCCATGTGCCCAGTCTCGACACAATGTCGAGATCAAAATGTTGACTTCCCGGCTGAGTGTCGACACAAGCTTGACACGCCCTGGGACATGCCCGTGTCCCAGGCTGTGTGCCTTTAGCCAGAAACCAAAACTGGCCCAAAACTTCCCCCGTCGCTCCTTTGAGTTTCGGGGCGTTACAACTCTCCCCCTCTTAAAAGAATTTCGTCCTCGAAATTATATAAAGGAAAGACATGTACAAAACCAAAATTTGTACCTGAGCGGAACAACTCCGGATACTCGTCAAGCATAGTCTGCTCTCGCTCCCAAGAGATCTCCTCACGACCGCAATTGTCCCACCGGACCTTGACCATCCTGATCTCTTTATTGCGTAGCCGCTTGACCTCCGAGTCCTCAATCCGCACGGGCTTGACCTTTGTCGTCAACCCACTATCCACAGGCACTTGATCAACCGCGATCACTTACGAAGGCTCTTGCACCGCCTTCCGGAGCACCAAAATATGGAATACATCATGTAAACCACTAAGCTCCACTGAAAGCTTCAACCGATAGGCCGCTTCACCGACTCGCTCCAGAACCTCAAACGGCCCAAGGTACCTTGGGCTTAGCTTTTTCAGTCGCCGCACCCGCGAGACACCCTTGAATGGCTTGATCTTTAGGTATACATAGTCGCCCACAGCGAACTCCACGTTCCTGTGCTTGGCATTATAGTACTTCGCTTGCCGGTCCTGAGCGATAAGCAACCTCTCCCGAATGGTTCTCACCAAAGAAGTAGCAGCCTCCACTTCCACTCGCTTATACAACTTTGACTCACCCGTTTCTAACCAAGACAACGGCGTGCGACATTTTCTACCATATAGGGCCTCGAAGGGCGCCATTTGAGTACTCGCTTTGTAGCTGTTGTTGTATGCGAACTCCACCAAATAAAGGTGGTCTTCCCATTACTTTCCGAAATCCAAGACACAAATACGGAGCATGTCTTCCATGGTTCTATTGAACCTCTCGGTCTGCCCATCCGTTTGCGGATGGAATGCTGTGCTAAATTTCAATTTTGTTCCCAACATTTGCTGCACTAGCCTTCAATCATTGGACGTGAACCGCCCATCTCGGTCACTCACGATGCTGCGGGGCACACCATGAAGCCGCACTATGTTATCCACATAAAGCTTTGCCAACTTCTCCACCGGATCATCCTTCCTATGCGGAATGAAATGCGACACCTTCGTTAACCGATCCACGACCACCCAAATAGAGTCGTTCCCCTTTTGCGACCTTGGCAAACCGTGCACAAAGTCCATAGAGATGTCGTCGAATTTCCACTCCGGAATAGGCAAGGACTTAAGAAATCCTCCCGGCTTTTGGCACTCCGCCTTCACCAAGGCGCAAGTTTGGCACTTCGCTACGTATAACGCCACATCCTTCTTCAAACCAGGCCACCAAAACAGTTTCTTTACATCACGGCACATCTTCGTGTTCCCCGGGTGAATCGAGTACTTGGTATGGTGTGCCTCGTACAACAACTCCACCCGCAAATTACCCACACTTGGGAAGCACAGACGACCGTCTTTCCAAAGCAATCCGTCCTCCACAACGAATTGGGATTTGACCCATCCAGAGCCTCTATCATGAACTGCTTCATATGAGCATCCATATCCAAAGCCTGCCGAATACGATCAGCCAGGTCATATTGGACTTCAGTTCAATTCAGAACTGCTTCAGCACTTGATTGTCTATCCACACAAACAATCTCCCACGCCTCCAACTCCCGCACCAACCGCTCATCATGCACCTATAGCCAATTGGCTTGAGCTGGGGCTCGGCAACTCAACGCGTCCGCAACCGCATTCCCTTTACCAGGCACGTAGTGGATCTTGAATGTATAGTCCCCCAGGAACTCCATCCATCTACGCTGTCGCATATTCAGATCTTTCTGATCAATAAGATACTTCAGGCTCTTGTGATCGGTGTAGGTATCAATCTTCACACCGTACAAATAGTGCCTCCACAGCTATAAGGCAAAAATCACGGCCGCTAACTCCAAGTCATTGATCAGATAGTTCCTTTCATGCACTTTTAGCTGTCTCGAGCCATAAGCTACTACACATCCGTGTTGTAGTAGCACGCAACCCAAACCGCTGCCCGAAGCATCACTATAAATCTCATATCCTTCGGTCCCACATGGAGAACTCAGCACAGGCTCCGTGATCAACCGACACTTCAACTCCTCAAAAGCTCGCGCACACTCCGGCGTCCAAACGAACTTATGATCCTTCCTCGTCAAAGTAGTGAGAGGTAACGCTATCCGCGAGAAGTTCTCTATGAAGCACCTATAATAGCCGGCAAGCCCCAGAAAGCTCCAAACTTCCGCTACCGTAGCAAGCTCAGGCCACTCCCGTATCGCAACAATCTTCGCCGGATCCACAGCAATACCCTCTCCACTCACTATATGTCCGAGGAACGCCACTGAGGATAGCCAAAACTCGCACTTCGAGAACTTGGCATACAACTGATTTCTCCTTAGCGTCTCCAAAACCAAATGAAGATGCTTGAAGTGATCTTCCTCACTTTGCGAGTACACCAAAATATCGTCGATGAAGACGATCACGAAATGGTCCAAGCACTCCCTGAAAGTCCTGTTCATCAAATCCATGAACACTGACGGCGCATTTGTCAGCCCAAACGGCATGACCGTAAACTCATAATGCCCGTATCTCGTACTAAACGCAGTCTTCGGGATATCAATCTCCCTTATTCGCAGCTGACAGTACCCAGCCTTGAGATCCAACTTCGAGTACACCGTCGACCCGACTAACTGATCAAAAAGATCATCAATCCGGGGGATCAGGTACTTGTTCTTCTCCGTCAGTTTGTTGAGCTCCCGATAATCAATACATAGCCTCAAGCTTTTGTCCTTCTTCTTAACAAAGAGGACCGGTGTGCTCCAAGGCGAAGAACTTGGGCGCACATACCCTTGCTCCAACAACTCTTGCAGTTGAACTTTCAGCTCCGCCATTTCTTTAGGTGCTAGCCGATAAGGAGATCGCGACACAGGCTTTGCACCTGGAACTAGCTCAATCATGAAATCAATCTCCCGCTGAGGCGGGGCTCCAGGAAGATTTGTGGGGAACACATCAGGGTATCCCATAGCACTGAAATACAATCTAACGTGGGCTTCGGCTTCGCAACCTCCACTAGTGTAAAGAACAGTTCTGCACCGGCACGAACCGCCTTCACCACCTGAAGAGCAGACATCAACGTCTTGCTCGACCCCTTTAAGCCCGTAAAAGTCGTCTCACGACTAGCTCCCAACTTGACTTCCTTCCGACCGCAATCGATATAGGCTTGCTGCTCCGAGAGCCAGTCCATGCCAAATATAACGTCGAACTCCACCAACGGAAGTAAAGACGCCTGCAGGTCGAACTCCTGATTCCCAATACGAATCTTAACATCGCAGATCCTATCCGCTCGCATCGAACACCCATTGGGCAACAACACATCAAACTTATCCTTCGCCATCGAAGAAGGGACTCCGATGCGTGATATAAATCCTTCGGATAAGAAGGAGTGTGAAGCTCCCATATCGAAGAGTGCTCGTTCCGGATTTTCACAAATCAATACAAATACTAAACAAGCAGTGGTAAGGTAACATGTGCATAACAAGTATTTAAAGAAATTGACTTGCTATAAATTAAACCGTACCTGTCACCACATCAGCCTGTTTGATGGCCTCCTGTTGGCCAAGATTATAGACCCTTGGTTGGGCCGGAGCATAGTGGGATGCGGTCGACTCCACCGCCTTTCCCTTCTCTTCATAAGTCGCTCCCGGCCTTCTCTCGGACTTAGGACGTCCGCACCAACAGTCACGGGCAAAATGCCCCATCTTGCCACAAGTAAAACACGCACCCGGGGTCCGACTCGTAGTCGCCCCAGAAGCACCAGAATGAGCTGGACCCGAAGTCCTATGCTTCTTGAAAGACCTCCGATAGCCGGACTTTGAAGTAGTCGGCACTTTGAATTCAGATTTCTTCTCACCCAAGCTTTTCTTTGCTTGTACATTCTTCATGTCCTTCTCCAAGGACCGGGCAGTGTTGACAAAGGTTAAGAAACCCTGTGTCATCGGCCCCAAGAGTAGTAATCTCAACTCATATCTCAAGCCTTCATAGAAGCGATTAGTCTTGCGCTCCTCATCCACGATGATGGAGCTAGCATATCGACTCAAACGAGTGAACTCATGGAGATATTCATCCACGCTCTTCTCACCCTAAACCAACTTCAGAAATTCGTTCTCCATCAAAATCCTGTGAGTAGAAGGGAGGTATCTAGCCAAGAACAATCTCGAGAACTCCTCCATCGAGACATCACCAAGTTGCCTACCTCTCAGTAAGTGCAGCTCCAATCCTTCCCACCATATTCTCGGTTCACCGTCCAGAAGGAAAGTAGCGATGTTGGTCATTTGCCACTCCTCCGTCTCTGTTGCTGTCATGACTCTCTTCACCCTGGAGAGCTAGTCTACAGCCTGAGATGGGGTTCCTAACCCCGAAAATACCGGAGGGTTAAAGCTCATTACATGCTTAAGCTGCCTCTTGGTTGCCCTCCTTGGCACCAACGGTTCCACTACCACTTGTTCCACTCTCCTCGGCTCAGCCTCTTGAAGAGGTTCCTGCTCCATCGCAGGAGCGAGCTGTTGCGTTTGCCTTGCAGGCTGCGCATTTATCACGGCCAACACCGCTTCAGCCACCAATCGTATGTTCTCAGCCGATAGAGGTGTTGCAGGAGCAACATCTAGTGCACTGCTAGCCTCAGAAACTCGACGTTCCGACGGCCCAAAACCACTTCTGGTCACCTATAGTGGTACAAAACACCGTTAAGCGACCAAATAAATTGCAAATAGCAATTATAGGAACACTCAGGTTCCTCAAATACGTGTATTTTCATTCCTAAGTGGACATTCATGGGTTCTTTTTACCGTTATAACGATGACGCACACAATGTGCTCACCACCCCTTAAAAAGAATTCGGCCACGAATTCATTTTAAGCCCGACCAAAACCAGTAGTCTGATACCAAATTGTAACATCCCCTATCCATCGCACACCATATAGCAGTAGGTCCGGCCGGGTCCCGACGCCGTATGCCACAGACAGACCGGGTGGTTACTCATGGAAACCATCCAACCAATCATAACGTCCTACACAGGGCATTCTAGCGGAAGCAGATTAATAAGAGTTGCAAATAAGAACCCAACACTAAAGCATGAATGTCCACTAATCCAAAATAGGAATGTTATACATAGACCAACACAAGCCTTAAGGCCTTACAAAACGTTTCACTTGATATTACATGATTTACAAACCACGGCATGCAGGCCGGTCATACATGAATAAAACAGTAAACACTTCCAATTAGGCCTTCGAGGGCCGGCTTCGCAAAAAGGGCTTTAGCCCGCTATTGACCGCTTGGTCCAGCAGCACCTGCAAACAATAAACCACC
This sequence comes from Platanthera guangdongensis, assembly GCA_039583875.1. Taxonomy (NCBI): domain Eukaryota; kingdom Viridiplantae; phylum Streptophyta; class Magnoliopsida; order Asparagales; family Orchidaceae; genus Platanthera; species Platanthera guangdongensis. The sequence continues at coordinate 102,219,663 of CM077151.1, forward strand.
GCACGGTGGCAAAATAAGGCAACAGTCAGCAATGCTGACCAAATTATAACGATCCCGCCCCCAACTCGGGGCGGCGATGCTCCTTCCCTGCATTTCATTAGCATAAGCGAGCAATATACAATAATATTCAGTTCATCATAGATGTTGGCTCGCACGGCCACACGCCCCGTGCTCTCAGGGCACATTCTCGATGAACCGGTCGATGTCACGTCAATTAAAGCCATAGACATTCCGGACTCACCATCGCCACTTTGACGGCCAAACCTATGAGCATTTTGTCTTCTTGGCCTGGGTCACGACAATTTAAGCCATCGATCGTCGAAAACCCTAATCTATGCCAACGGCAAGTGCCATGTACCCTTAGGTCTCTTTAACCGAACGACATAGAACGGGTACGATTCCATCTAACCCGTGATCACATCGCAACAACAATTTAAGCCATTTGCACGGGTCAAACTTCTCCGAGTCCCGTTTCCATCATAAATTACATAACCCGATTATGTTCAAGTTGGCTCTCAGGCCACCAAGTTGGCAAGATCACGCATCCGCCCAGTTTTTCGGGTGCACCTTTGGGTTAATCCCCAAGGCTCCCTGTTGTAATCTACCATGTAGAAAACCCGAAAAACAACCAATAACACGGAGTCTTCTCCGGCATTATGTAATGCAACATCACCGATCCAGACCAACATGTCCGGGTAGGCTTCACACATCATGCCTATGTCCGTTCTCGCTTACGGACTCTATACAACGGGGACTTTACATATCTACTCGAAGGAACGCCTCCAACTCTCCGCAAACTCGCGAGAGCGGGCTTCCTATGCAAAGAAGGAGAGCTACTCATGCTCAAGAAGAGAATCGTTACCCTAGCGTTCCTCTTTGGCGCCATGGAAACGTAATCGAATGAAAGCACCGCACTAGCTTTGCCTCCGTGGATTCGGAGTCGGCTCGCGATTTGGAGCTTCGAAACTCCTCCAATGGCCGGATCTAGCTTCTTCTTCCTTCCTTGGCTCTCCTCTCTCTCTAAGCTTTTAGAAAGATAACCACTAATGAAAAGTGAGAGTTTCTAATGCCCAATCCCGGGTATATCCATTCAGGAACAACCCCCAGCCATTGGATCATCAATTAAAGAAATGAACGTCTTTGATTCGGGACTGAAATGCCCAATCTGGACCGCACACGGCCTGGCACACGCCCGTGTCCAGGTCCGTGTGCCTCATTCGCCGTCAAAATCGGCTCGCCTGGAATAACACACGGGTATCGAACACGCCCGTGTTCGATCGGACACGCCCGTGTTCGACCTGACACGGCCGTGTGGCCGGCCGTGTAACCCCATCGTTTTTCCTCGAAAACAACCCGAGCACTGCACGGGTTCTAGGACACGCCCGTGTCCTTGCCCGTGTCACCTCAACACGTCTGGGCTCCAGGTCATGTACACGGTCTCGACACTCGACACTTCGTCGAGCGAAGATCGTCGACCTGATGACACGGCCTTGGACACGCCCGTGTCCTTGGCCGTGTGCCTTGTCTCGACACATCGTCGAGCAGAGTGTCGACTTCCCGGGATGATTGTCGACACGGGTTGACACGCCCTGCAACACGCCCGTGTCGCAGGCCGTGTGCCATGTCTCGACACTTCGTCGAACGCAGAGTGTCGACTTTGCGGGCTAAGTGTCGACACGGGTCGACACGCCCTGCGACACGCTCGTGTCGCAGGCCGCGTGCCCAGTCTCAACACAGTGTCGAGATCAAAATGTCGACTTCCCGGCTGAGTGTCGACATAAGTTTGATATGCCATGGGACACGCCCGTGTCCCAGGCCGTGTGCCTTTAGGCAGAAACCAAAACTGGCACAAAATGTCCCCCGTCGCTCCTTTGAGTTTTGGGGCGTTACATAAAAGGGGGAGGGTGCCAATTAAGAAATTGACGTGAACCTCCCTCTGATACCAAATTGATGTAGGCTATGGTGTTTGACGCTATAACGGCAAAGGGAGTAACACATACGCCTCTCTATTTCCATTATTATGCTCACACAATAACTAAACGCAGCACACCCACGAACAACGTTATCAACTATCGCTAACGTGCGGTAGCCACGCCGATTAAAGATCGAACAAACGTTTAGAGTCTGATGTTCTCTCAAACTAAAAGGACCAATCTTGGGTCCGACCGAGCGATGGTTGTACCAAAAGAGGTCTACCGAAAGGTTCGGTTCGGAAATGGTAGATCTCCCCCAAAAAAACGAAAGCGAGGCTCGCCAAACCTCTCGTAAAATTAAACAATTAAACAGAACAACACATGCGATCGGAAAGATAAGCCACGAACGAAAAAATGATTCCAAAGTAACACAAAGGTATTCCACCAATTAAAAATCTAAAGAGATAAGAATCACAGAAGAGGTAGAAATCTCGTTACCCAACTGGAATAGATTATTCCGGTTCACTTTCAAGGATCGTTCTTCCACGACTCCGCCGGAGTGTCGCCGGATGGAGAGAAACTTGTCCCCTTCCTTTGCTTCACGCCGGGATGGAGGAAAAACCACAAAGGGAGAAAAAGGAGGAAAGGGGAGGAGGGAAGAGGAGGGAGGCCGAGCAAGAGGAGGGGAGAGGAAGGGCGGCCGGCGGCCAAGAGGAAGGGAGGAAGAGGGGGGCCGAATTTTGCCTAAGGGAGAAAAGAGAGGTGAGGGGGAAATTCAAATTTTGAATTCAAGTTTTAATTTTTTTCATTCTCTAAGTAAAATGAAACAAGGTTAGCCTTATTTATGCTTTACATCATGCACTGGCTATTTGCAGCCCACCTAATTAAAAATAAAACAATACTCAAATGTTTAAACATTACATGATAAAAATAAATGCAAACAGAAACAACTAAATATTATTTGGTAGTCTTCATCTTCATCACGTAGCTCCATATCATGTAGCTCCACAAGGTCACCGTCTCCATCATGTTGGGGTCGCCGTCGTCATCTTCAATATGTTGGAAATCGTCGTCTTCAACTTTAACACGTTGGGGGTTGCCGCCATCGTCGTCTTCAATTTTAACACGTTGGGGGTTGCCGCCATCACCGTCTTCAATTTTAACACGTTGGGGGTTGCCGCCATCGCCGTCTTCAATTTTAACACGTTGGGAGTTGTCGCCATCGCCGTCTTCAATTTTAACACGTTGGGGGTTGCCGCCATCAACGCGGGTCGGCCTCCCCATTCCCATTTCACCAATATTTACACAAGTGGATCTCAGGCCACTAAGATGGGCTCTCAAAGCACTCAGCACCAAATCATAGTCCCCAGGTCTCCACAACACAGGCCAGAATCACTAGCCCCAGGTGTGTCCAAGACACATGCCACAATCACTGCTCCCAAGGAGATACCGCATGCGGTATCACTACCGACGCGCGGTATCTTGCAGAAATATGATTCTGCCCAGTTTTTCGGGAGCTCCTTAGAGTTAGTTCCTAAGGTTCCCTGCTGCAATCTACCGTGTAGAAGCCCCAAAAAACAAACATCATAGAGTCTTCTCCGGCAAATACAAGCATAATGAAACATCACCAATCCAGACCAACCTGTCTAGATTGGCTTCACACAACATGCCTATGTTCGTACTTCGATTCTAAACTCTATATGCAAATCTATGGGGATATACCGTATCTACAAGAAAGAAAAACATTACACTCATCGCACACTCACGTGAGAGGGTTTCCAATGCAAAAGGAAGAGGACTTCACATGTCCAAGTTGAGAATCATTACCCTTTGTGCTCTCTTTGGTGTCATACCAAAGGTCTAGATGGATGAACGCGACCGCAATGACCTTGCATCCACAGATCCGAACTCGGCTTGCAAATCAGGGCTTCAGAACTTCAACGAAGATGAGATTTACCCTCCAACATCGCTGATCCATCTCTAGGAACCCAGGCCAACCCTAAATCCAGAATGAGAAAACAGTCAAACAGGCATATATACCAAGCTACCGCCGCACCGTAACTAGCTACAACTATGTGGTACCTTAATTCAACGCCTCATTTAGAGCGAAACATTGCAAACCCTCCAATCACAGGTCGAAACGTGGCCATGTAGTTTTGGATTCGCTACCTCCGCGTGATAGGACGCTAACACCGTATGATAGATGATGTTGGTTATGACACACTAGCAGCCGCCATCATCGCGTGCTAACTTTTACCGCCGTGCGGTAGGATCCCGAGAACCATAACAATTAAATTGACCAAGCTATCGCCACTGGTAACACTATCGCCAGGCAATAACTTCCTGAGAGGTCCACCAGATTAAATCGCTATCTACAATCGCACAGTAACAACTTTCCGTCGTGTGGTACATCATTCTCGATAGCTCGACAATCTTTTGAGAACTCGATGAAAACCCTAGAGCTACCGCCGCGCGGTAACTGGCCACCGTTGGGCAACAACCCCCAGAGAAGCATCTCATGCCTTATGATCTTTGGGGTGTTACACCTTTCGTGGGAGATAGACGAGGTGGGACAGTGGACGTACCAAACTCGGGGAACCACTATAAAATATTTTTGTTTGTGCGCTTGTCATTTAGGATTATTTTTATTCCGCAAAAAGAGCCAAAAATCACCTATTCACCCCCCTCTAGGTGATTAGGTAGATGGTAGAAACTTTCAATTATTATCAGAGGGTTGTTTTGGTCGATAAGGTTAACACCTTGATCAAGATCCCTGATCTAGCGTTCAGAGATTTCACACATTCACCATGTAACGAAGCAAATACATGTCATCCATGAATGTATCGGTGTGCTCAAAGTAAATTTTTCCCATGTGGAAGTAACGAGTACGGTTCTACATAGAAGCTACTGATCCGAGGATTTTCTATATAGTGGAAGAAGGACCTCAAATGCCTATACAGGCTTCAACGATAAATCCATCAATTATGTTTCCAAAGAAGATGATGGATGTTATTATGGATGAGATTGTCTTAGTCTCCCTTGACAAAAGGCTAAGAATATCATAGAAAGTGCAGTGGATGTGTCAATGCTCCAAAACTTATTTCACTGCAAGTCTGCCAAAGAGACGTGGGACTGTCTTGTTGTCCGGATAGAAGGTACTGAAGAAGTGAGAGACGATCACAGATCATTGTTGATCAAGGAGTACAGACCCTTCAAGCAAGGGGCCAATGACTCCATAGCTGACAGTTTTGAAAAGTTCTTTAAGATAGTGAACGGTCTCAGGAACTACGGCCTCATCATCACTTATAGAGAACTGAACGACAAATTCCTTAAATCCTTGACAAAGGACTGTGCCACAAAAGTTTTTGCCATAAGAGAATTCGGGAGGCTGCTGGAGATAGACCCTCAAAATCTGTTTGGAAAACTGCTCTCCTATGATCTTCAAATCAATACACAAAAGAAGGATGAGCAGAACAACAGAAAGTCTAGTAGAGAAATGTCTATGGATCTGAAGGCGGAAGGGTCAAGAAAATCTAAAGCTGTGTCATCTGTAAGGATACGAGCTCCTAACACTCCTGAAGACTCTAAGCCTAGCACGTCTGGCTCCGAGCTATCGGATGGAGAATTTTCCCTCCTCTCCAAGTTGTTCAATAAATTGTTAAGCAAGAGGAGATAGATGAAAAATAAGTCATTCTCTTCAGATTCTAGGAGATCACATCATGACGTTGATCGTAATAAGAAAAGCTACAACAAGGAGGATAAGTATAAATCTAAACCGAACAAAAAATTTTCCTCGGACGTTGTTTGCTATTACTACAATAAATCAGGTCACATGATTGCAGAGTGTCCATACAAGAAGAAGGATATCTCCCGGAAAGACAAGAAGAGATCCTTCAAAGGGAAGAAGAAAGATGAAAAGCGCTTCGTCGACAAAAAGTTGAAGACTCTCAGAGACAGTCAAACGAGTGAGTCGAGTTCTGAAAACAAAGAAGATTACTTTGGGCTAATGGCTTAATCTGATGAGTTAGTGGGGGAATCTGAATACAATGGGAAGGTAAATTCACACACCATGCTCTCAGAATCTAAAACATCCTCTAATGGTCGTGAAGACTACTCTTCTGATGAGGATGAATCAGAGTGATGGCTCAGCACGAGCACCTGTTAAAGGCTTTCGACAAATGCCGTAAGGTTGTCCGAAAGTAGGTAAAAGAGATTGCCTCCCACAAGGCCGTGGAAGCAAATCTGAAGCAAGAAATTGCATAATTACTTCCTCTCAGAGAGGAAGCCCACTTCTTGAAAGAGGAACTCAAGGACTATGCTGAGACATTAAAACTGAAAGAAAAATATCTTTATGAGCTGGAAAAAAAACTCGCGGTCGAGAGAAAACTCATTGAGAGTTACTCAAAGCCGAAGACTATTCACACTCTCATCGATGAGTTATCACCTCAGAAGAAGGGTAGTGGTCTTGGCCATGTCAGTGAAAATGGTAAGGCTGTCAAGAAAGCTAGTGCCAAAGAAAAGGGGAAAGCACCCATGATTCAACCATTGTTCATGAAGGTAATCTTCCCGACGAACAAGTTTGACCATGCGTCATACTATGGCCATCATGCAAGGCCTACTGATGTAGAGGCCAAGAATAGATACCAGGGATGGAGCTATCCCCATGACTTTGATGCCAGCGTATTCAAAGCACAGTTTGAGGAGATTTAGATGAAGAGTTATGGTCCATATGTTCATGGCCATAACAATAAGAAGACACCTAAAGAAAAGCCCGTTGTACATAATGAAAAGGAGATGCAGAAACCTTGTGTATGCTGCAATCAGGAGGCCTCCACCTCAAAGAACGGTGCATCTACTAGTCCTAAATTTCTAAAGGTAAAGCAGGAGTACCCGAGAAGGTACAACAGGTTTGACTGTTGGTGTTGCAGCCAAGTTGGTCACTTTGGCGCAGATTGCTGGTACAACCCCGCTAACATTGTAAATGCACAGGTTAGCTATGTGAGACAGACTGCTCGTAAAGTTAGTTTTCCTAGTGGTGGTAAGTTGACCAGGAACCAAGGACCCAAATACGTTTGGGTTCCTAAGGTAAAATAATTTGTTTTTGTAGGTATGTCCAAAGGCCAATATAACGCCAATATGGTATTTGGACAGTGGATGCTCGCGGCACATGACCGACATAAGAAGCCTTTTTGGTGACTATGCCCCAGTTAAAGACGGACCAAAAGTTATCTTTGGAGGTTTAGACGGGGGAACACCAAAAGGTTACGGTATGATATCCAATGGCGTAGTCTCTTTCACAGGCATTGCTTATGTTGAAGGATTACACCATAATATTATAAGCATAAGTCAACCATGTAACAAAGTGTTGGAACCCTCCTTGTTATTTGGGCTAGGTTCAATATTAGAATTGATGACCCACCATGTCTAGTCTATGGTCATATGTTAGTTTCAGGATTTAGGTATATCACATTAGGTTAGATCACTGAAACCTACCTTCAAAAGACTTTAGAGAACTCAAGACTTAAGAGGCAAGGTAGTTTTGAACATTACATAGAATATGTTCGACGATAGCTGAACTCCGCTCGACGATCGTCGAACTCAGCTCGACGAACTCAGAGTTCCTTCTCTGAGTTGAGCTCGACGAAAGTATAGCTCAGGTCAATGAACTGTGAGTTTATATCAGAATCTCACCTCGACGAAGTGCAATCTCTACTCGACGAACTTGGAGCTCAGTTTGGCAAGTACATTTTTCTGTTTGACGGATTTGGAGCTCAGTTCGACGAAGAAGAATTATCAGCTCGACGAAATTGGTGTTCAGGTCAGTGAAAGCTTTTCTGAGGTCGACTAACTCCATCCAGGTGCTGCTCGAATAATCTTCATTGCAGATTCTCAGATCGATTAAGTCAGTTGAATATCAGTAATTAAGAACGTAATACTTTGATAATTAATGCTTATATTCTCAAGAATATAGTCGTTTCCCGGCAATATTAATTAGAGATTTCACATAGTTATTACTTAACATATTTACTGGGACAGTTGAGGAAATGCATTGAAGACAAAATCAGCCATTCCATTTCACAGAAAATATGCAGAGGACTTCATGGAATTCGAAATTCAAATCAGCAATCAAGATAAAAAAGAAATTTTCAGAAGATTGTTGTACACCAGTGAACAAACCCAACAATTGATACTCTTACAGAGAACAACAGTCAGTGAGGAAAAAGAAGAAGAGAATATCTGCATACAGAGAACAAGAAACGGAGACACAAAACTTCTTGTTCTTCATCATTCTTCTTCCTCAAGCTTTTTTTCCAGCAAACAATCATCATTCTGAGATCAACTTCACAATCACTCAGATACATATACTGGAAGAAGAAGAGTTCATATTTGAAGGCCTACACTGTGAAGCAAAGTTCCACTCCTGACCAGATTTCAATAACTCATGGGGAGCTTTGACAACATCACAAAATCAACTAGTATTTTCAGAGGAATGAGACAGAGAAGACAATATCAATTTTATTTTCCTTCACTATGTACAGGATTATAACTCCCTTCAAAAGTATATTAGTTTTTGGGCACCTGATCAAAAGCTCAAAGTGTTGCTAGATCTCCCTTTAAAATAAATCTTGTGGTGATAGGGCACCTGAACAAAAACTTGTGGTGGCAGGACATCTGATCAAAAACCTGTAGTGGATTCCTATCATGGTGGTAGAAGAGTGAATGTACCCAGGTTTACTGGGGAACCACTATAAATTTTATTGTGTCGTCTGGTCGTGCTCTACTTTTTATTTTGCTATGCTTTGATATTTATTTTCTTTCCGTATAGATATATATATCACCTATTTTAAATCAACTGTAAAAATAACTCAAAGTTTTTTAAAATACTGTATTCACCCCCCCCCCCCCTTCTAGATTTAGTTAGAGCAATCCCTCAGCATCTGAGACATCACTTTCAATTGGTATCAGAGGGATATGTTACTTGGTTGTACAAGCTAACACCTGAACCAAAAGATCTTTACTTGGTCTTATCTGCTCCAGTTGTATTGCATATCATGGCACAAAATAAGGAGTGCTCACGCACCAGACCTCTAGTGTATAATCTAAACAAGTTTGCTCTGTAGAAGGCAAGGATTAGGCTATATTCTAATTCTATTGATGAAGACATATATAATGAGTTTAAGACTCTTGACAGGGACATCTCTTTAACAGAAATAAATGACAAGATTCTTATATGCTTCCCAAGCACATGGGACTCCAGGATCTGGCCAATCATGGAAGCTAGAAGCTTGAATGAGATCTCAACAAAGACCTTGTTGGGAAAGATCAATTCTTATGAGTAGCTTATCAAGACAAGGGAAGCTGAGCAAAGGACTATCTCATCTTCAGCAAGGAAAGAACAAAGTAATGCTTTCAAAGCATGTGAAGAAGCTGAATCCACTCCAGATAATGAAGGCCTACTGAGTCTCTTGGAAAAGAGATTCTACAAGATGGTAAGGTAGGATTTTAGAAGAAGACCTTCAAGAAATGAAGACAAACCCAGGTATGACAAAACCACCACTAAAGAAATTGTTTGTTATCGGTGCAGGAAACCTTGACACAGATTGCAAGAATTTCCTGAGAAGAAGAAAGAAAAGGAGAAGGAGATAGACTCCAGAAAGCACTCCAACACATTCTCTTCCAACAAATACAGAAAGAAAGAGAAATGATTTGTAGCTAAGACATGGAGTGACTCAGATTCAGAATATTCATCCAGATCTAGTGAGGATGAAGAAGAGGCCAAAGCCAGAGAGATATGCTTGATGGTACTCAATGCCTCTTGCAACAACTCAGAAGCTGCTGATTCAGAAGAAAAAAATTCAGATGATGAATCCATTTCAGAAGAAGATCAGGTAATCTCTTCTTTTGATTTTTCTTTTGATCAATTTAAAATTAATTTCAAACTATTGTGTAATGATTTAATTAAATCTGAGAAGGAAATCAAACTTCTCAGAGTGAAATTGAGTGAATTTGAAAATGTTTCTTCTGAAAATTTAAAAATTAATGAAGAATTAAAAACTGTTAATGAACAAATACTATCATTAGAAAACAAATTAAAAGAGGCTAAGCAATTTGAAGAATCTCTTAATGGGAGAAACATCAATTTGATAGACATCACAAGCACAGTGAATGTCAGATTAAATAGCAAACTTAGCTTGAGAGCTTCATCAAGTCAGCCTCCTATTTTTTAGAAAAATATTTTATCAACCCCCATAAAATTTATTTCCGCAAAAGAAAAATGGAAAGAAGTTTTACAACTAATAAATAAAAATACTGAAATATTACCAAAGAATAAATCAAAGAAAAATAAAAAAATCTCACAAAAAAAATGTTCAACATATTTTATTGAACCAAGCTCGAAGAAATGAATGTAGTTCATCGAACTCAGATCGACAAAATATGAATGCAGATTTTAGATATAATTATTTGTGTAACTTCGCTCGACAAACTCAAATTGATTCGTCGAACCGCGATCGATGAACTTGGTGTTCAGAGAATGAACTTTTTCATTCTATGAACGGAGTTCGACGAACTCATCCCAATTCGTCAAACACAGATCGACGAACCTATTATAATTCGTCGAACCCAGTTCATTATAACAGAAACTTGAGTTATTTTCAGAACTTTAAGAAAACTAAAACCTTTAAAAGTCCTTTTAACCAATGGATTATTCCTCCTAGGAGATATCATCCACTTGGTTACAAGGATCAACCTGAATTGTCTTATATTTCTAGTTATTCTTATAAAAGAAATCAAGGACCCAAGGTCACCTGGGTCAAGAACAACTAATCTTGTTTTGTACAGGTAAAGAACTATCCTATCACAGAGCAACAGTGGTATCTGGATAGTGGCTGTTGAAAACATATGATAGGAAGTAAAGACAACCTGACTAATTTTAAATCAAGCTTGGACCAAAGGTGATTTTTGGAGACTCCAACTGTGGACAGACAGGAGGTTATGGAAATGTCAAAGTTGGAGTTGTTACCTTAAGGAAGGTAGCATATGTCAGTCGTCTCAAGCATAACCTTATAACCATAAGTCAGTTATGTGATGAAGGTTATCAGGTATCATTTAATCAGTCTTCTTGTGTCTTTACTTCTGATAAAAACAAAATTATTTAAAATGGAATTAGATAAGGAAACATTTATGTTGTAAATTTCAAATCTGCTAGTACAAAAATTTGTTTATTTAATCAAATTAGCTCTACTAATAATTTATGGTATAAGAGACTAGACCATGTAAACTTTAGGAATATTGTTAAACTATCTAGAGACAACCTTGTTAGAGAATTGCCTTTTTGTTCCTATAAGAAGGAAGGACTCTGTATGTCTTGTCAATTAAGTAAACAAACAAAAAATAGCTTTAAATCTATTAATAAAAGTGATTCACCCAAAATTTTGTACTTGCTACATATGGACCTTTTTGGCCCTATTGCTGTACAAAGTTTGGGAGGAATGTGGTACACTTTAGTAATTGTTGATGACTTCTCTAGATTCACTTGGATGTTCTTTCTGAGAAACAATTTAGATAACTTTAAAGTTCTTACAGATCTTCTTAAGAGCATAATAATTGAGTACTCTACTCAGGTTGTATTGATTAGAAGTGATCATGGAACCGAGTTTGAATCTCTTCTCATGCAATAATTCTATGAGAAAGAGGGTATCAAACATTGTTTTTCTGCCCCTAGAACCCATCAAAATAATGGGGTAGCAAAAAAGGAAAAATAGAACTCTTATTGAATCTGCTGCGACATTGCTTATATATGCTTATTTTCCCCCATTTGTTTGGGTAGAGGCTGTAAGCACATCAAATTATGTTCTAAATAGAAGTTTAATTCATAAACTTAAGGGTAAGACTCCCTATGAATTACTTAAAGGGAATCAACCTAAAGTAGATTATTTTAAAGTGTTTGGTTGGAAATGTTATATTCATAATAATAATAAGAAACACCTTAGAAAGTTTGAAGCAAAGGCTACTGAGTGAATTTTCCTTGGATATTCCCAAATCCGCGAAGCTTATAGGGTATTTAATAAGTCAACATTAAAAATGAAAGAATATGTACATATTTGTTTTTTATTAAGCTAACATGTTTTACAAGGAGAAGGAATCTTCTACCAAAGACACCTTACAGGTACCTTATCTGTGTGAAACGTTGGATGATTTAAACCTTACCCAAGAGGTTACATCTCATCCTTCTCCACAGATTGATGAAGAAAGTGAAGAAGCTAAGGCTGAAGAAGTTGAACAAACAACAACAACTACAATTCCACGAGAAGAATTAATTCCTCAAGCTGTTGATCAACTAACACTTCCTGCTAATCTTATCACACTTAGAGATTATCCCATATCTCAAGTGATTGGAGAGATATCAGTTGGTTTGCAAAGAAGGCATCAACTCAACTAAGATTTTATGCATGCTAGCTTCATTTCTCAACTTGAGGCTCAATCCATAAAAGATGCAGAGCAAGATCCCCACTAGATTATTGCAATGCAAGAGGAGCTCAATCAATTTAAGAGGTACAGAGTTTGGGATTTAGTTCCAAGACCCAAAGACTACCCAGTAATTGGAACTAAATGGGTTTTTAGGAATAAGTTGGATGCACAAGGATCAATTATAAGGAACAAAACAAGATTTGTTGCCCAAGATATTCACAGGAAGAAGACATTGATTATGACCAGACCTTTGCTCCTATTGCAAGATTGGAAGCTATCAGAATATTTCTTGCATATGCTGCCTTTCAGAAGTTCAAGGTTTATCAAATGGATGTCAATAGTGCATTACTCAATGGAGAATTAAAAGAGGAAGTTTATGTTAAACAACCTCCAGGCTTTATCTCCTCAACTCATCCATCTTATGTTTTCGAACTGCATAAAGCTCTTTAAGGTATAAAGCAAGCTCCAAGAGCTTGATATGAGACCTTAGCTAGCTTTCTTTTAGAACATTAGTTTATTAGAGTCATTGTAGATAGAACATTATTCATTAGACATCATAAATCAACAATTTTGCTAGTCCAAATTTATGTAGATGATATAATATTTGGCTCTACTGATTCCAAACTTTGCAAAAGGTTTTCTGACCTGATGCATTCAAAGTTTGAAATGAGTAGCATGGGTGAACTATCCTACTTCCTTGGTCTCCAAGTGAAGCAAACCCCTGATGGTATCTTTATATCCTAGTCAAAATATGCTAAAGAGCTACTCAAAAGATTTGGGATGACTGATGCATCAGGGATTTTCAGATGCTGACTTTGCTTGATGTAGAGTTGACAGGAAAAGCACCTCAGGAACTTGTCAATTCCTTGGTGATAGGCTTGTGTCCTGGTTTTCCAAAAAGCAAACATCTGTGTCAACATCAACTACTGAAGCTGAATACATAACAACAGATAGTTGCTTTTCACAAATTCTGTGGATTCAAAATCAGCTCCTAGATTATGGGTTCAACTTAAATAATTCAACGATCTTTTGTCATAATACCAGTGCTATTTTAATTGCACAAAATCCAGTACATCATTGTAGAACAAAGCATATAGAGATAAGGCATCATTTCATTAGAGATTGTGCAAACAAAAAAAAATTAAACTTGTCTTTATCTATACTGATTTACAAAGAGCAGATATTTTCACCAAACCCTTAGATGAAAAGAAACATCTGTTCTTCCTAAATCAGCTGGGTATGATCAATGAAGACGACTTAATTTGATTTTTGTTTGTGCTTGACGAATTGTTCATGATTCGTCGAACGAAGTTCGACGAACTCTGAACACTTCGTGGAGTGTTCGTCGTATGGAGATCGACAAACTCTCCTTTATGAAACTATTCGTCGAACGGAGATCGACGAATTTGTTTCAGAAAAACTTTTCATCGAACGGAGAACTATGAACAGTTTTCCACCTCTTCAAACTTTGAGCGACAATTGTATTTCTTTATGAGATTTTTCGTCGAACTGAGTTCGAAGTTTTTAATGTTTCGTCGGACGGAGTTTGTCTTTTCATCTTCAGAAAACTTATAATAGGGTTTTCATCAAACTCCATCCAGCATTTTCCAGTTCTCGTGCACTTGATCTTTTGCTTTTGCAGGCATGGTGATTTCAACGGTAACACTTTCTGGAATGAAGTTTGATGCAGGTTTTGACATCAACATCGACTCTTTCAACCATTCCGATCAAGTCTTCAGGAACATAATCCAGTTGTTTGAAGGACCACGGTTGAGACAGTTTATGACCCTAAGGATCAAACTCACTGTGCATGAGATAAAAATGGGTATTCATTGCAACCCCTGTAGATCCAACCTCCATTAGTAGAACAATTTCCGGACAACAGGTTTCTCTTTCTCCTGCCATTCTCACTGAAAATTTTGGATTTGTCAATGGGGAAGCTGAAATTGAATTATCTAGCACTGAGTTTGAAGATATGCTAGTTGTAATGGGTCACTCCCAGGGAAACCCTAATAAATTGCTGAAGAAAAACTTGTCTGCTGAATACAAGTTTTTGGGAGATATAGTTGGGAAGGTAATCTTGGGTAAACACTCATCCCATGATTAGATTACCAGGCACCAATTCCTTCTGATGTGTGCCTTTGTTAATCAAAAATCTGTGAACTGGGGAGAGATTATATTTGATTTGATTAATAAGAAAATAAGTAAGAAGGATGTTTGTTTTGGAAGAGTTCTGTGAATCTTCCTACAGGCTAAGGTTCCAGAACTGTTGGTCTCCCAGACCACTATCATAAATGCTTCTAAGAAGATTACCTCTGCCCTCTATGGCAGATGGGAGAGGATTATGTAACACCGCAAATCCCAAAATTGAGCTAATGATGGGCAACACGGCCTGGGACACGGCGTATCCCACGGCGTGTCCTGCTCTGTATGGCTGAGCAGCCTGTCGAGTGCTCGACGAAATGCACTCGATGAGTTCTCGAGAGGGAACATGGCCTGCGACATGGGCATGTCCGAGGCCGTGCCCTCCTCTGTTTCGACGAATTCCACTCGAGGAAATGCACACAGCCTGCGCACCGATGTATGGAATCCACTCTTGTAAAGAGAAACTGTAAGGCCTTAAGGCCAAATGTTAGTGTATTTGCTGTACATTCCTATATAAATGTGGTTGGTTATATTAGTTAACATTTCAGGTTTGAGTTCAGTATTATTGTTAAAAGCTTCTGCTAGAATGCTGTGTTAGGATGCGATTATGAATTGGTATTAACCTGTAACCTCGCCGCCTGTTTTGTGGCATATAGTGTGGGGGCCTGATGAGTCCACTTTATATACCTATTTTCGGACTCATCTGGGTTAAGTTTCACATGGTTGCACTTCACTTTTAGTTCATTATCATATATATTTCATTCTGTCTTTATTTCCATAGGAAGTGCACATTTATGCCTGTGGTTGTGTATTTTGTTGTTTTTATAGTTTGTACTCCCTTTTGTGATTGTCTGGAATGTCTGCACAGATTAGTGGTTGGTTTTTCCTTTCGGTACAGGGGTCGTGTGCGTGTTCCGGGATGGTTGTGAAACAGGAATACTGTGCACGATCATGGGATCTACTGCGCACGACCACTGGTCGTGCGCCCCTGATCGTGTGCACTACTCTTCGTTTTCTGGAATCAGCCTGGGGTAAGCGCACGACCATTGGACATACTGTACACGACCACCGGTCGTGCGCCACTGATCGTGTGCATTGATTCCTCATTTCTGGAGTCCTGTATGGGTAATCGCACAATCATTGGACTTAGTGCGCACGACCACTGGTCGTGCGCCACTTCTCATGCGCATTATCCCAGTTCTTCTTCCTGATATTCCATGCCAGTCCGCACGAGCACAGGACATAGTGCGCACGACCACTGGTCGTGCGCCTGTGATCGTGCGCATTGTTCATTTCTGCTTTTGTATAAATAGTGCAGGTCTCGCCCTAATCCAAAGATCCGCAGATCGGCCATTTCCTCCGCCGTTTTCGCCGTCTTCCTTCATCTTCCACCCTAGGGAGGTCCTCCGGGCAAGCTTTCACCTCCAAATCCAAGCCGGAGCTTCCTCTCGGCCTTCTTCTTCATCCGTGAGCTTCAAGTAGAGTTTTGACGCCATAGCCATCAAGCAAAGGAAAGCTAGCAAACTTCGTCCGCTATCGTGAGACGAAGAAGACGGGCCATTGGAAGGTGGTGACAGCCCTTCTCTACCCCGGAAGCAGTTGAGGACCGAGCTTGGACGCGGAATGACAACCCGACGATTCAAACCGTGAATCCTCAGCAAGACTTCGGATTCGGTCGATCTCTTGACTTGTTCTTGCTTTCTTGTTGAATATTGGTGTTTAACTTTATTTATATTGATGAAGTATGCTTAGTTTGTAAACGTTGTGTACAATTATGTCTATGTGATTGTATGTTTTCGTTATTTTTACTTGAGTTGCGCCATATTCCATCCACCATCCATCCACCCTTGCCGCACTAGCAGTTGCTAGTGGCGTGTGTAGCGAAGAGGTGCTTACGACCCTCATTCCGCCATTCTCGCCACCTCATCCGCTAGCCTTCTCGTCCATCCACCTAGTGATTCGGTGCATAGCGGCCCGACTAGTCTTCCATCCCGCCTGGCGAAGCATCGCATAGCGGCGTTGCATAGGAGTAGTTGATAGCCTTTTATTTTCTGTTTCCGCATATATCAAAACCCCCTTAGTTAGCTCTGACCTGAGGACTTCAATCTCAAGTCCTCCTCGAAATTAACTCCACCTTACTGTGTTCCTTGTGAGATCGATACTTGGGAAAACCCCCATTTTATATGACTTGTGCGACCGGTTCACTGCCGTGATCTATAGCATCAAGTTTTTGGCGCTGTTGCCGGGGAACACAGTCGTGTGAGTTTTTGGAGAGGGAGATTATAGATTGAAGCCCTTTTCCATTTGTGCATATCATTTTTTTTATTTGCTTTGGTTATTAGAATTTTTATTTTGCTTATTTCTTTTTCCCCTTTTCTGATTTTTTATTTAGATAGCAGATCCGTGCTATTTTCATTATAGCTGTGTAGCACTTTTTCAGCAATTATTTTTGTTCGTGATGGATTCTGATGCCGAGTGCCGTATCCTTGACACTTTGCGCCGATCCATCGATGTCATTGCTGTTATGAATGCCGAGCATTGCATTCGGTGTTTGTTATGTCAAGGTGAGGGCCACATGTTGAAGGATTGACCTCATTTGTGCAAGCCTTCTCCCTCTGAGGGCGTGTGCACAACAACCTCCCGTTCGCGGAAGTCTGTTGTGGACAGGCCTACCAGGGTGTTGCTTGGCCCATACACTGACATAACACACTTTGCTCATTCTTTACCCGTTGAGATTACTGAAGAATCTCTGGCCGCATACAGCTCTTTCATGGGTCCTTCGATCCCTTTTTACGAGCTTTCCTTGAGTGATGATCACTCTTGTGTTAGCCAACAAAATGAGGAGCAGGAACTCATGGACACTCCTGTATGGGACGATGAGATTGTTCCGGTCGTCGACGGGGTGGCGTCAGCGAATGATTTTGTGAGGGGGCCTGCTCATTCAGTGCTTGATTTTGAGAGCAGCCTTGCCTCTCCGCAATTTTTGTCGGATTGTGCTATTCCTCTTTTTTGTGAGTCGGTTGATGATGCCGTGATTGTGGATGATTCGGTGCCCGAGGTCGCGCCGAAGTGGGATGATGATTCCTCTATCTCCGACGGAGAAGGTGGATCTTCGAAACACTTTTACGCACCCCGGTGGGATGAGGAATACCCTCTTTCTGATGTGGAGGTTTGCACCTCCTTATTGGATGAGGCCGTTCCACTTACCACCGCGGACCTTGAGTTCTCGGATTCCCCTCGATACGACTCATATGACACCGACAGTGATCTCTGCTTGGATCCTGCTGAGAGTGACACCGGGATCACTCTCCCATTTTCTGATTATTTTAGTTCTTCTTCTCTTTTATTACTTGATCCCCCTTCCTTATCTGAGCCTGTGCAGGATGAGTCTCCACAAGTACATTGGGATGACGATGAGCTTTGTGCTCATGTCGTTGTCATCGCCTCCTGCGGGCCTGTGATAGACGATACATTGCTAGGCAAGGATTCATTTTGTGATAAGATGAGCGAGGACCAGGCCTCCTCCTCATCCTATTTCCTATTTCCTTTGCCTGCGAGGAGCAGGTATGATTATTTAGGCAGAGGGGTAACTGCTCTATCACCGTATCGGTACCCGTTACCGAAACGGATATTGGAACAGTTACCTGTGCACTTTTTATTTCATAGGCCTATAAGCTAGAACTGTTTAGAATTTAATAAGTCGTGCTGGGATGACAATAACCCCAGTACTTATCTTACATTTCATGCATTTTATTTTTCATGTCTATTTTAGTTTTAGCATTTCTTTTTGTATATTTTGTTTTGTTTTTGCGGAGCTCACCCCTGCAGGTATTCATAGCCAATCGCATTGGCGGGGTTCTGATTCTTCGTATGGCGGGCCTGCTTCAGGTTTTCACGCGTCTTCTGGTATGCTCACTGGCTGAGCATTGGGTAACCTCTTCCCTTAGCTCTTTATGATTTTAATTTCTCTATCTTATGATTTGTTGCTTAGTTTAAGTCTGGGGGAGAGGTCTGTTACCTATTGCACGTACACATCTCATGTGCATACTAGAAGCTTTTATTGTTATATTTTGATTAGTTCATTGCATCACACATCACTGCACCCACATGAGCGTGTGCTTAGCTTTTTGCATGCTGCGAGTTAAACTCATTTCTTTGTTAGATTTGGGAAAATTATGGTGCTGACATAGGATTGTGAGACGGAGTAAAATTTTGGCCTTGTTGTGATCCTAGTCAACTGCTCTCGTCTCGTGTAGAAATTGGAGTAGATTTAATTTTTCTGTATGCTTTTAGTTTTATATTTTTCTAATTGCGTAAATATTTTTTATTCTACTCAAAAGTTGGTGAATCTGGTGTGTATCCGACGGTAGCTTAGGGATGTGTGTAGACGGTCGTTAGGTTAGTATTGCTCGAGTCGGGAGGAGGGATAGTCTTTCTCGTTGGCTAAGAACTTTCCCCAAGCTATTCTTAAAGCATGGGTATAGGTTAGTCATGCATGAGTGTGATGTAGGCCATCATTTTGGCCCTGTTGAGCTTTGTACCATTCCTAACGTCTTGTCCTCGCTAACCCCGTTGTTCCTACCCTTCTTTTGATTCAGCTCCACCTTCATTCACCAAAGCCTCATAGCCAATCCTAGTCGCACACCCAAGTTGAGCTTTAGTGTTGACATTTTAATGTTGGGATGTGATGTGGTGATTTTACTTGTGATTATGTGGATGTGCTCCAATATTATATTTGTTGAATTATGAAAATAAAATGAAGAAAAAGAAAAAGAAAAATATTTGTAAAGAAAAAGAAAAAGAAAAAAAAAGGTGAAAAGGAAAAGTAAAATTGAAAATCATATTTGAAATGTAATTATATTTAAAGTAGGCGGTGCACACACCCATATGTTAAAAGTTAAGTCTGGGGGTGTGGTCTACCCGAAGATCTTTTGGTTAGCTGATGGATTCCCTTCATACTAGCTCCTTTGGGTTAGGTGCATAGCCTTCTTGTTTTTCCTTGTTTACCTCACTGAAACCCAAGCCCCATCTCTTCACCTAAAGTCCTACTGATTCGTGTGTGAACCAAACCACTGTCGTGGAGAGAATGCGAAAGGGCAAGCATATGGTCACCGACATTGTTGGATTCCTTTGGAGGTTATCCTGAGCCCTGATCTTTGGCAATGCTCGCCTAGCGATTAATCTACTTTCACCCTACGCGTGACCGAATGATTCACCGTGATTCCATTTTTGAGTAGTAATAAAATTTTGATACGCACTGTGAAAAGTATAAACTATTTTGTATACTTAGAAATTTCTTCTATTATATTTTTACGCACGCGAGCATGCGACTTTGCATGGTACTCTGTATCGCAATTTCTTTGTTAACTAGTATTTTTCCCTATCTGCTTAGATTTTGTTTGCTCGGGACGCGCAAACAGTTAAGTCTGGGGGTGTGATGAGTCCACTTTATATACCTATTTTCGGACTCATCTGGGCTAGTTTTCACATGGTTGCACTTCACTTTTAGTTCATTATCATATATATTTCATTCTGTCTTTATTTCCATAGGAAGTGCACATTTATGCCTGTGGTTGTGTATTTTGTTGTTTTTATAGTTTGTACTCCCTTTTGTGATTGTTTGGAATGTCTGCACAGATTAGTGGTTGGTTTTTCCTTTCAGTACAGGGGTCGTGTGCGTGTTCCGGGATGGTTGTGAAACAGGAATACTGCGCACGATCATGGAATCTACTGCGCACGACCACTGGTCGTGCGCCACTGATCGTGCGCACTACTCTTCGTTTTCTGGAATCAGCCTGGGGTAAGCGAACGGCCACTAGACATACTGCGCACGACCACCGGTCGTGCGCCACTGATCGTGTGCATTGATTCCTCATTTCTGGAGTCATGTCTGGGTAATCGCACAATCATTGGACTTAGTGCACATGACCACTGGTCGTGCGCCACTTCTCGTGCGCATTATCCCAGTTCTTCTTCCTGATATTCCATGCCAGTGCGCACGAGCACAGGACATAGTGCACACGACCACTGGTCGTGCGCCTGTGATCGTGCGCATTGTTCATTTCTGCTTTTGAATAAATAGTGCAGGTCTCGCCCTAATCCAAAGATCCGCAGATCGGCCATTTCCTCTGCCGTTTTCGCCGTCTTCCTTCATCTTCCACCCTAGGGAGGTGCTCCGGGCAAGCTTTCACCGCCAAATCCAAGCCGGAGCTTCCTCTCGGCCTTCTCCTTCATCCGTGAGCTTCAAGTAGAGTTTTGACGCCATAGCCATCAAGCAAAGGAAAGCTAGCAAACTTCGTCCGCTATCGTGAGACGAAGAAGACAGGCCATTGGAAGGTGGTGACAGCCCTTCTCTACCCCGGAAGCAGTTGAGGACCGAGCTTGGACGCGGAATGACAACTCGACGATTCCAAGCGTGAATCCTCAGCAAGACTTCAGATTCGGTCGATCTCTTGACTTGTTCTTGCTTTCTTGTTGAATATTGGTGTTTAACTTTATTTATATTGATGAAGTATGCTTAGTTTGTAAACGTTGTGTACAATTATGTATATGTGATTGTATGTTTTCGTTATTTTTACTTGAGTTGCGCCATATTTCATCCACCATCCATCCACCCTTGCTGCACTAGCAGTCGCTAGTGGCGTGCGTAGCGAAGAGGTGCCTACGACCCTCATTCCGCCATTCTCACCACCTCATCCGCTAGCCTTCTCGTCCATCCACTTAGTGATTCGGTGCATAGCGGCCCGACTAGTCTTCCATCCCGCCTAGCGAAGCATCGCATAGCGGCGTTGCATAGGAGTAGTTGATAGCCTTTTATTTCCTGTTTCCGCATATATCAAAACCCCCTTAGTTAGCTCCAACCTGAGGACTTCAATCTCAAGTCCTCCTCGAAATTAACTCCACCTTACTGTGTTCCTTGTGAGATCGATGCTTGGGAAAACCCTCATTTTATATTACTTGTGCGACCGGTTCACTGTCGTGATCTATAGCATCAGGGCCCGGCCGGGCATTATATTATATGCTATGTGAACGGATGGAGTCATCACATTTTGGTATCAGCTTGACTCGCTCTTCCTCTTTTGAATTCGTGGTCGAATTCTTTTGTGGGGGTGACGAGCATGTGTCAGTGCGAACCACATTAACACTAATGAACTCTTGAATGTCCACTTAGGGATGCAAATACACTTGTTTGAGGAACCTGCGTGTTTCTAAATTTTTGTTATTGCTTGTGCGACGTCGCTAATGTGTGTCTTGTTCACCTATAGGTGACTCGTACTGGTGCTGGACAGTCTGCGCCCCAGCGTTCTGATGAGATTACGACACCAGTTGAGGTGCCTACACCTCCCCCTTCTACAGAAACCGTCTGCTTAGTTGTTGAGGCGTTGTTTGCCATGTTTCACGCATAGCCTGGTGGGCAAGCGCAACAGAAAGTGGTGTTATAACATGTTGGGGCAAGGCCAGAACCTGTTGCGGTTGTTGATCCTCGAGCAGCTGAATGGCAGTTGAAGCAGTTTATGAGCTTCAATACTCATACATTTACGGGTGTGGGTCCCCAACGCAGGCGGAGGATTGGTTGTAGCGCGTCAAGCGTATATTGACGTCGATCATGATGGAGGAAGATCAGAAGGTCATCTTGGCCACCTTCTTATTAGAAGGAGAAGCTCGGCTATGGTGGGATGAGAAAAAGTTACACCACTTAATGGGAAGGCAGTTAACACAAGTCTCGATTGAGGAGTTCTCGCGACTATTCTTGGCAAAGCACCTACCAGCGGCACAACACATTTCCATGGAGAATGAGTTCCAACGGCTAACACAAGGAGAAAGTAGTGTTGATACTTACCTGCATGAGTTCACAAGGTTGGGACGTTATGCGGGCTCTATCTTCGCTGATGAGCAACTGAAAACCAATTGGTTCTACGAAGGATTGCGGGATGAGTTGTGATTTCTGCTCTCGAGTTCAGTAAACTAAGGGTTTCAGGCGTTGGTCGATACTGCTTGTGCACTGGAGAAAGATATGAAGTGGGTGCAAGGAAAAAGGGCCTTGGCTGTGACAAAGCCAGAGTTCAAAGCGCCCCGACCTGGGAAATAGTACTACCGAAATATATGGGACAAGAGATCTAAGTTGTCTAGACAAGCTCCTGCTATGGTTATGTCGGGAGCAACTTCGAATCAGGAGACTCGTACCTATTATACTTGTGGTAGAGTGGGGCATATAGCCCGTGACTATCGGGGTGGTCCACCAATGGGTTAAAAGAAGACGGGTACATCTAATGCTGAGAAGGGAAAGGCAGTGGTGGAGTCCTCTACATCCCAGGTGCAGCCCCAAGTCTATAATCTTGGCCAACAAGAGGCCATAAAGCAAAGTGACGTCGTCATAGGTATGATTTACGATATGGATTTCTTTCTAAATTACATACTTTGTGTGTAGCTTGGGTGTGATGTGTTTGCCACAGGCTTTGGTATGATTCAGAACACGCTGGCGAGCACTATTTGATATGGGTGCTTCGCATTCATTTCTGTCTAAGGACTTTGTAGCTCGAATTGGAGTATCGAGTCATGTGATGACAGATCGTGTAAAGGTGTTATTACCGAATGGATGTGTGATGCTTGCGGATATGGCTTGTAATGTGGAAGTTCAAATAGGAAGTCTGTATTTCTATTTGAATGCATCTGTGCTACTGATATCGGAATTTGATGTGATCTTTGGTATGGAATGGCTCTCGGAGTAGCGTGTCTTTATTGATTGTAATTCAAAAGAGATCACACTATACCAGAATACCGTGCTTGAGACTAAGTTTGCTGGTATATGAGGGGTGAGTGGGACCCTGATGTCTGCACTCCAAGTCGTCAATGTTGTTCGGAAGGGTGCAGAGTTATACTTCACGCTTTTTCACGCTATTGTGCCAAAGGCCACTGTAGTGATGTTCCGATTTTATCTTATTTTGTTGATGTGTTTCCTAAGGATCTTGCTGGGTTACCACCCCAGCGGGAGATAGACTTCACTATTGAGTTGGTGACAAGTGCGAAACCTGCAGCCCGCTCGACATATCGCGTAGCGCCAAAGGAAATTGCTGAATTAAAAGTCCAATTGCAAGAGTTGTTGGAATTGGTGTACATACGCCCAAGTATGTCACCTTGGAACACACTTGTTCTTTTTCTGAAAAAGAAGGAGAGTAGTTTGCGGTTATGTATTGACTATCATGAATTGAATAAGCTAACAGAGAAGAAGAAGTATCTAATGCCACATATAGATGAATTGTTCGATCAGCTATTGGGATCAACCATCTATTCCAAATTGGATTTGAAATCTGGATATTACCAATTGAGGATTCAGGAAGGTGACATTCCCAAAACAACATTTGGAACACGATATTGTCATTATAAGTTCACTGTAATGCCATTTGGGTTATGTAATGCGCCATCGGTGTTCATGGACCTAATGAACCAAACGTTCCAGAGTACTTGGACCTTTTTGTGATTGTATTCATTGATGATATCTTGGTGTACTCTCAATCTGAATCTGATCATGAAAACCATTTGCGATTGGTGTTGCATACCTTGCGGAGGAATAAGCTCTATGCCAAGTTCTCAAAGTGTGAGTTTTGGCTGTTGTCGGTGGCTTTTCTTGACCATGTGGTAAGTGGAGAGGGCATAGCAGTGTATCCGTCAAAGATAAAAGCCATACAGGAGTGGCCGGTGTTGTATTCGGTGGCCGAGGTCAGGAGTTTCCTTGGACTGGCAGTCTACTGCAGATTCTTTGTTGAAAACTTCTCACGGATCGCTTTGCTTCTTACCACATAAACGCGGAAAGATCAGAAGTTTGTTTGGACGCTAGAGTGCATGCGAGCTTTTGAAGAGCTAAAGAGTCGTTTGACCATGACGCCTGTTCTAACATCGCCATGTTGTACATACGGCTATAAGATCTATAGTGATGCATCAGGGAGCGTCTTAGGATGCGTTCTTCTGCAGTTTGGAAAGGTGATTATTTATGGCTCATGCCAGTTGAAAGTACATGAGGGTAATATCCCGTCCACGACTTGGAGTTGGCGGCGGTGATCTTTGCGCTTAAATTGTGGCGACATTATCTATATGGTGTAAAAGTGGATTTCTTTACGAACCATAAGAGACTAAAGTCCTTGTTCGATCAGAAGGATCTTAATATATGACAACGAAGGTGGATGGAGTTCCTTGGGTACTACACCCTTGATATTCATTATACTACCGGGAAGGGAAATGTGGTCGCAGATGCCTTGAGTCGTACGACTCCGCCAAGGGCAAATTGGTTGCAGATGCATGATGAGCGTCTGATCTAGGAGTTGGAAGCGTTAGAGATTTCTTGTGTTGACAAGAATTCCATAGCTGATGCATGCTTAAACTGGAAGGAGGTATAATATGACCTTACAGACAGGGTTCGACGAGCAACAGAGCTGGATGAAAGTCTCCAATGCTATGCAAAGGATGGGCTAGATGACCAATTCTCCTGGGATGACGACTTTTGCGGAAAGAGGGTCGTTTGTGCGTCTCAGGTGTGGGTAAGTTGAGAGAAGAATTGATGTATGAAGATCACTTTACAAAATAATCAATTCACCCTAGGAGCACAAAGATGTTCAAGGACATGAAAAAGTTATTCTAGTGGCCAGGATTAAAGAAAGACATAGCGCATTATGTAGCGAAATGTCAAACTTGTGCCTTGGTGAAAGCGGAAAGCCAGAAGCCTGGAGGTTTCTTGAAGTCGTTACCTATTCCGGAATGGAAGTTTGATGATATTTCAATGGATTTCGTGCACGGGTTGCCGAGGTCTCAATGCGAGAATGATTCAATCTGGGTCATTGTAGACCAGTTCACTAAAGTGGCTCACTTCCTTCGGAATAAGAGGGGCAAATCAGTGGAAATTTTGGCAAAACTTGTAACACCCCCTATCTGTCGCATAGCATATAGCAGTAGGTCCGGCCGGGGCCCGACGCCATATACCACAGACAGACCGGGTGGTTACGTATGGAAACCATCCAACCAATCTCAACGTTCTACACAGAGCATTCTAGCGGAAGCAGTTTATAAAAGTTGTAAACAAGAACCCAGCATCAAAGCACGAATGTCCACTAGTACAAATTAGGAATGTTATACAAAAATACCCAAAACCGGCCTTAAGGCCTTACAAAATGTTTCACTTGAATATTACATGTTTTACAAACCACGGCACGCAGGCCGGTCATAGATGAATAAAGCAGTAAACACTTCTACTTGGGCCTTCGAGGGCCAGCTTCGCAAAAAGGGCTTTAGCCCGCTATTGACCGCTTGGTCCAGCTGCACCTGCAAGCAACAAACCACCGCACGGTGGCAAAACAAGGCAACGGTCAGC
This sequence comes from Platanthera guangdongensis, assembly GCA_039583875.1. Lineage (NCBI taxonomy): Eukaryota > Viridiplantae > Streptophyta > Magnoliopsida > Asparagales > Orchidaceae > Platanthera > Platanthera guangdongensis. The sequence continues at coordinate 102,245,550 of CM077151.1, forward strand.
AATGCTGACCAAATTATAACGATCCCGCCCCCAACTCGGGGCGGCGATGCTCCTTCCCTGCATTTCATTAGCATAAGCGAGTAATGCATATAACCATAGCCATTTCAACACAGACGTTGGCTCGCACGGCCACACGCCCCGTGCACTCAGGGCACATTCTCGGTGAACCGGTCGATGTCACGTCAATTAAAGCCATTAACATTCCGGACTCACCACCGCCACTTAGACGGCCAAACCTATGAGCAATTTGTCTTCCTGGCCTGGGTCACGAAAATTTAAGCCATTGACCGCCGAAGACTCCCATCTATGCCAACGGCAAGTGCCACGTAACCTTAGGTCTCTTTAACCGAACGACATAGAGCGGGTATGGTTCTATCTAACCCGTGCTCACATCGCAACTATAATTTAAGCCATTTGTGCGGGTCAAACTTTCACCGAGTCCCATTCTATCGCAAGTCACATAACCCCGTTATGTTCAAGTGGGCTCTCAGGCCACCAAGTTAGCAAGATCTCGTATCCGCCCAGTTTTCCGGGTGCACCTTTGGGTTAGTCCCCAAGGCTCCCTGCTGCAATCTACCGCGTAGAAAACCCGAAAAACAACCAATAGCACGGAGTCTTCTCCGGCATTATGCAATGCAACATCACCGATCCAGACCAACATGTCCGGGTAGGCTTCACACATCATGCCTATGTCCGTTCTCGCATACGGACTCTAAACAACGGGGACTTTACATATCTACCCGAAGGAACGCCTCCAACTCTCCGCAAACTCGCGATAGCGGGCTTCCTATGCTAGGAAAGAGAGCTATTCGTGCTCAAGATGAGGATCGTTACCCTTGAGTTCCTCTTTGGCGCCATTGAAAAGTAATCGGATGGAAATCACCGCACTAGCGTTGCCTCCGTGGATCCGGAGTCGGCTTGCGATTCGGAGCTCCGAAGCTCCTCCAATGGCGGATCTAGCTCCTTCTTCTTCCCTTAGCTCTCCTCTCTCTCCAAGGATTTAGAAAGAGAACAAGTGAAGAAAAGTAAGGGTTTTCTAAGTCAAAACCCGGGTATATCCCTTCAGGAACATCCCCCAGCCGTTGGATCTCAAAACAAGGAAACGAACGGCTTTGATTCGGGGCTGAAATGCCCAATCTGGACCGAACACGGCCTGGCACACGCCCGTGTCCAGGGCCGTGTGCCGCATTCGCCGTCAAAATCGAATCTCCTGGAACCTCACACGGGTATCGACCACGCCCGTGTTCGAGCTGACACGCCCGTGTTCCACTTCACACGGCCGTGTAGCCGGCCCTGTACCCCATGATTTTTCCCCATTTTCAACCCGAGCACTGCACGGGTTCTAGGACACGCCCGTGTCCTTGCCCGTGTCGCCTTGGACATGCCTGGACCCCAGGCCGTGTACACGGGACATTTCGTCGAGGGAAGATCGACGACTTGATGACACGGCCTTGGACACGCCCGTGTCCTAGGCCGTGTGCCTTGTCTCGACGATCGTCGAGTGAATCTCGACGACTCCCCGGGACGATCGTCGATACGGGTCGACACGCCCTGCGACACGCCCGTGTCGCAGGCCGTGTGCCCATTCTCGACGAATCGTCGAGTATATCTCGACGACTCACGGCTAAGTGTCGACACGGGTCGACACGCCCTGCGACACGCCCGTGTCGCAGGACGTGTGCCCATTCTCGACGAATCGTCGAGACAATCTCGACGACTTCGCGGCTAAGTGTCGACACGGCTCGACACGCCCGTGTCCCAGGCCGTGTGCCTGCTGCCAGAACTCAAACTGGCCCAAAACGTCCCCCTTTTGCTCCCTTGAGTTTCGGGGCGTTACAACTCTCCCCCTCTTAAAAGAATTTCGCCCACGAAATTACATAAAGGAAAGACATGTACAAAACCAAAATTTGTACCTGAGCGGAACAACTCTGGATATTCGTCAAGCATAGTCTGCTCTCTCTCCCAAGAGAGCTCCTCACGACCGCAATTGTCCCACCGGACTTTGACCATCCTGATCTCTTTATTGCATAGCCGCTTGACCTCCGAGTCCTCAATCCGCACGGGCTTGACCTTTGTCATTAGTCCACTATCCACCGGTACTTGATCAACCGCGATCACTTGCGTAGGCTCTTGCACCGCCTTCCGAAGCACCGAAATATGGAATACATCATGTAAACCACTTAGCTCCACTGAAAGCTTCAGCCGATAGGCCGCTTCCCCAACTCGCTCCAGAACCTCAAATGGTCCAAGGTATCTTGGGCTTAGCTTTTTCAATCGCCGCACCTGCGAGACACCCTTGAACGGCTTGATCTTCAAGTATACATAATCGCCCACAGCGAACTCCACGTTCCTGTGCTTGGCATTATAGTACTTTGCTTGCCGGTCCTGAGCGATAAGCAACCTCTCCCGAATAGTTCTCACAAAAGAAGTAGCACCCTCTACTTCCGATCGCTTATACAACTTTGACTCACCCGTTTCTAACCAAGACAACGGCATGCGACATCTTCTACCATATAGGGCCTCGAAAGGCGCCATCTGAATACTTGCTTGGTAGCTATTGTTGTATGCGAACTCCACCAAATAAAGGTGGTCTTCCCATTGCTTTCCAAAATCCAAGACACACATGCGAAGCATGTCTTCCATGGTTCTATTAACCCTCTCGGTCTGCCCATCTGTTTGTGGATGGAAGGCTGTGCTAAACTTCAACTTTGTTCCCAACATTTGCTGCACCAGCCTCCAATCATTGGACATGAACCGCCCATCTCGGTCACTCACGATGCTGCGGGGCACACCATGAAGCCGTACTATGTTATCCACATAAAGCTTTGCCAGCTTCTCCACCGGATCATCCTTCCTATGCGGAATAAAATGCGACACCTTCGTTAATCGATCAACAACCACCCAAATGGCATCGTTTCCCTTTTGCGACCTTGGCAAACCGTGCACAAAGTCCATAGAGATGTCGTCAAATTTCCACTCCGGAATAGGCAAGGACTTAAGAAATCCTCCCGGCTTTTGGCACTCCGCCTTTACCAAGGCGCAAGTTTGGCACTTCGCTACGTATAGCGCCACATCCTTCTTTAAACCCGGCCACCAAAATAGTTTCTTCACATCATGGTACATCTTTGTGCTCCCCGGGTGAATCGAGTACTTGGTATGGTGAGCCTCGTACAACAACTCCACCCGTAAATTGCCCACACTTGGGACGCACAAACGACCGTCTTTCCACAGCAATCCGTCCTCCACGACAAATTGGGAATTTGACCCATCTAGAGCCTCTATCATGAACTGCTTCATATGAGCATCCATATCCAAAGCCTGCCGAATCCGATCAGCCAGGTCATATTGGACTTCAGTCCAATTCAGAACTGCTTCAGCACTAGATTGTCTATCCACACAAACAATCTCCAACGCCTCCAACTCTCGCACCAACCGCTCATCGTGCACCGATAGCCAATTGGCTTGAGCTGGGGCTCGGCGACTCAACGCGTCCGCAACCGCATTCCCTTTGCCAGGCACGTAGTGGATCTTGAATGTATAGTCCCCCAGGAACTCCATCCATCTACGCTGCCTCATATTCAGATCCTTCTGATCAATAAGGTACTTTAGGCTTGATGAATTGTAAATATACCTAATTTTATGTACATTACTTAAGTCGTTTTATTTAATTTTTGTCATTTCTACTTGTTTTTATTCAATAAAATGCTCCTATTTTTGTAAATATTATACTAACTTGTTTAATTTTATTTGTTAGGAAAAAGTCAAAATCTGCAAAAAAATGACATGTCACGCCCGTGACATATTGGTCACGCCCGTGACCAGGGCGTGACAGCTCAAAATCCCGAAAAGAAGCCAATGTTGAAGAGAAAAGCCTGACACGCCCGTGTTCCATAATTCGACACGCCCGTGTCCATACGACAAGGGGCGTGACCAAGCCGTGTCCATCCCGCTCGACGACTTCAACTCAACGTTCGTCGACCCAAGAGGGCCACGCCCGTGTCTGATGTGCGACACGCCCGTGGCAGCCCGACACGCCCCGTGCCAGCCAGGTCAATGTTTCGCGCTCAACGTTCGTCGAACCCAAGAGGGACACGCCCGTGTCCGATGTGCGCCACGCCCGTGTCCGCCCGACAAACTGCCGCCGGCGAATCCCGAAGTCAACATCGCCTTAAAGCGCCGAATGACACGCCCACCGTCACGCCCGTGACCCTGGGGCGTGACCGCCGCGTTTTTGGCCGGAAAGTCAAATCTCCGTCAAATCCGTCAGATCGCCGAATCCCGCGGTAAAATAGTGCTGACATGCCCCCCGACACGCCCCTGTCGGAGGGCGTGTACTTGGAAATTTTTGCCTATAAAAAGGCAGCTGCTGTATGAGTTAAGGGTTCCAAAAATCCGAACCATTTTGATGTATAAGGGCTGCCGTTAGAGCTGCTTTACTGCTATGTAAGGATTCTCTTTCCCCCTTTTTGAATTTAGTTTGTTTAAGCTCCTGTAATCAACTTCTTTTATTAATAAAATAGATATTTTTCTCATCCTCATATGCTCTGAATTTTCTCTAAAGGCCTCCTTTACTTCAATCTTATACACTTTCATGTTTTAAAACGCAAATGTTCTGGTTTTCTTTCCAAATATAACAAAACTTATAGCCGTTACTATGCCGATTTTCATTCTCACTCTTTAAATTTGGTTAGATTTAGGATTTTCATACTTTAAAAAGCATTCTTATGAACATATTAAACTTAAAAAAGGTGATTTTCACCTCTCTTAACTTAGCTTTTAATTTGTTTTAATTATAAAACTATTGCTTATTTTTAGCTTACTCTCACTTTTTAAACCATTTTACAAGGCTATAATAATATATAAATTGTCATTTTTATTTTTCATAAACTTGCATTTTAAGTACTCACAAAAAATATTTTCGCTCAAACAATTTTTATTTTCACTTTTTAAGCATTTCTATCAAAATCTAACGGTAAAAATGTAAACGTTTTAATTTTTCGGGCACTTGCCCTTCTCACTTTAATTTGAAAACTTTTTGCTCAAACAATTTTTATTTTGCCTTTTTATGCATTTCTACTGCATTTCAGCGGTAGAAATGCAGTCATTTTAATTTTTCCGATAACTTTGATTTTTGCAATTATTTTAGCATGAGTGTGTGCGTGTATGAGATATTTTTCAGCTCCTAAGTTAAATTATGCAAGTGTGTGTGTGTGTGTTTATTTATGTCGAGTGCGTGAGTAGTTACTTTCAAGTAGAGTGCGTGTGTTGTTTTTATTTTTCCGCCTACTCACTTGAGTTAATTGGCTGGATTTTATTCAAGTAGAGTGCGTGTGTAATTTTTATTTTTTCCGCCTACTCACTTGAGTTAAATGGCCGGTCTGTATTTTCAGTCCTACTCGTTTGAGTAGGACTTGTAATTTTCAATCTTTATTTTTTTCTGCCTACTCACTTGAGTTAAATGGCTGGATTTGATTTTCCGCCTACTCGCTAGGAGTTTAATGGTCGGACTTTATTTTGATGTAAATATTTAAAAAAGCCCTGTAATCGCATTTATTTTCTCCTACTCGTTTGAGTAGGACTCGCTTTCATTTCAGTCCTACTCGTTTGAGTAGGACTTGCACTTTTCAGCTTTTATTTTCCGCCCCCACTCGTTTGAGTGGGACTTGCAAATTTCAATTATGCACTTTTCAGCTTTTATTTCTCGCCCCACTCGTTTGAGTGGGACCTGCAAATGTCAATTATGCAATTTTCTCTTATGTGTAAATTAGTTTTATTTCTTCCTTTTATATGTTTGAATGAGTGCGGGTGTGTTTATTTGTAACAACTTTTCTAAAATTAGGTTATTTTGCTTTTCTTCTTATTTTCTTTATAACCTTTCAGCGAATAGTTTAGGACGCTCGCATAACTAAACATATAAGCTATCCCCATTCCGATGAGTGGCTAATTTCTTTTAGCCCTCGGTATCGAAGAGCTTTGGGATCTAAAATGTTTTAAATAACCAAATGTCTAATTTTTCAATTTAATTAAAAACTTAAGGTTTACCCCGGGTTAACGACGCGTAGACCCACATATCGATGTGTGGGCTCTATTTCCGTTATCCATACGCTAGCTAGCCGAGAGGCCGTGCATATGGACAGATCACCCCTGGGTAGATAGAGTTCCGCACTAACCCTCGAGAGAGGAGGCGCGCTAACTCTACCGGATCGGGTTCCCCACCCAATAGCGGGGTTCTTAGCGTACTGCGGACATTAAGGGGAATCCTTCGTCGGACGAGAGCCCGGTCGAATAGCCTTAATGTCTAGGTGAGCGATATTCCTAGAGATAGGTGAGCTCATTATTTTGAACCTCCACGGCCAAGTTTCCGCATTAATTAAATTGAAACTTTAGATATCTAGTTATTCAAATCTATTTTTAATCCTAACGCAATTCGATACCGGGAGTTATCTCTTCATCGACTACTTTCTTAAAATCTATTTTCGTTCCTATTTTACTTAAAACCCTCAACTTCTATTTCGGTAAAATAATAGTGTTTTCGGAGGAGTAGGGGTAATCAACCCGTTCCCGGGAATAATACGACATCGGTATTCTCCCGAATATCGAGTACTACTTGCGATAGGTGCACTTGCCTACCCTAGCAAGCCCGCGGCGATCGACTCACCGAACCAACCACAGTAAGACTCTGTTCGCGGGCCAATCGACTACTTTCTTAAAATCAAGTTTTTGGCCAATCAAGTTTTTGGACGATCGTCGATACGGGTCGACACGCCCTGCGACACGCCCGTGTCGCAGGCCGTGTGCCCATTCTCGACGAATCGTCGAGTATATCTCGACGACTCACGACTAAGTGTCGACACGGGTCGACACGCCCTGCGACACGCCCGTGTCGCAGGCCGTGTGCCCATTCTCGACGAATCGTCGAGACAATCTCGACGACTTCGCAGCTAAGTGTCGACACGGCTCGACACGCCCGTGTCCCAGGCCGTGTGCCTGCTGCCAGAACTCAAACTGGCCCAAAACGTCCCCCTTTTGCTCCCTTGAGTTTCGGGGCGTTACAAAACTCTATGTGGAGCAGATTGTAAGATTGCACGGTGTTCCCCGTAGAATCGTTAGTGACCATGTTGGACGATTCACATCAAATGATTGGAGGCTAATCCATCAATTGTTGGGAACAAAGTTAACGTTCAGTACGACCTTTCATCCCCAAATGGATGGCCAGACTGAGAGGACCAACAGAACAATGGAGGATATGGTCCGAATGTGCGCCCTGGATTTTGGTAAGAGATGGGAAGATCATCTTTATATGGTGGAGTTTGCCTACAACAATAGCTACCAAGCGAGAATCGGTATGGAATCGTTTGAAGCTTTGTATGGTCGTAAGTGTCGTACACCGTTAGCTTGGGAAGAAGCAGGGGAATCCAAACTATATAAGCGTAAAGAAGTCGAAGAAGCTAACTCGACGATACACTCTATTCGGGAGAGGCTATTGATAGCCCAAGATCGTCAAGCAAAATAGTACAATGCCAAGCATCAGAACATGGAATTATCGGTTGGCGATTAGGTATATTTGAAGATTAAACCCTTCAAAGGCATGTCCAGGATTCGGCGTCTGAAAAAGTTAAGTATGAGATATCTTAGTCTGTTTTAAGTGGTGGAGCGAGTTGGGGAAGCTGCCTATCGGCTAGCTCTTTCGACAGAATTAAGTGGATTACATGATGTGTTTCACATATCTATCCTTCGGAAAGCCGTCAAAGATCCAGCTCAAGTGATTGAGAATGATCGTGTGCTGGTTGAGTATGGGCTAACGATGAATGTTAGGCCCATTCGGATCGAGGATAGAGCCGATAAACAGTTGCGAATCAAGAAAATCGGGATGGTCAAGGTCCGATCGGACAACTGTGGCCGTGAGGAACTAACATGGGGGCGAGAGCAGACCATGCGAGCTGAATTTCCCGAGCTGTTTGTTTAACTATTGTACAATACATATCTTGTTGTAACATACACTTTGAAGTTATAACATTTTGACTGTTGGTTTCCTTACTGTGTGTAAATTTCGGGACGAAATTTCTTGTAACGAGGGGAGGGTTATAACACCCCAAATCCCAAAATTGAGCTAATGTTGGGAAACACGGCCTGGGACACGGGCGTGTCCCAAGAGTGTCCTACTCTATATGGTTGAGCATCCTGTAGAGTGCTCGACGAAATGCACTCGACGAGTTCTCGAGAGGGAACACGGCCGGAGACACGGGCGTGTCCGAGGCTGTGTCCTCCTCTGGTTCAACAAATTCCACACGAGGAAATGCACACGGCCTGTGATGCAGGCGTGTCACATGTCCGTGTTCTTCTCTTGATTTTGTCAGGGAAGTCGAGTTAGGTACATGGCCTGTGACACGGGCGTGTCACATGTCATGTCCTTCTTGGGATTTGGCCAGGGATGTGAGGCTTGGTGAACACGGGAGAGACACGGGTGTGTCTAATGCCATGTTAGGGCAAACAGCATGTGATACAGGCGTATCACATGGCCGTGTCCTGTTCGGGTTAAGTTAGTTGTGTGCCACTTAAGGTACATGGTATGTGACACGGGCATGTCACAGTCCGTGTTCAGCCCAAAATAGACATTTTCAAGGAGATTTGTGGCCGTTCATTCCCTCCAAGTAGGATCTAACGTTCCAGTTTTCCCCTTGCTGCTTTAAGGCTCGGAGAGGAGAGATCAACTCTCATTCATCTTGGCCATTTATCTTTCTAAAAGAGATAGAGAGAAGAGAGAGCATGGAGGAGGAGGAGAGAGGATCCGGCCGCCGGTGGAGCTTCAGAGTTCCGAATCGAGATCCGAGACAAGATTTGTGGAGGCTAGGCCGCTGCGGTGCTTTCCAACAGGCTAGATTTTCATGGCTCCAAAGAGGTCATCAAGGGTTACGATCTTCCTTCTTGGACATGTGAAGTCCTTCTTTTTGGCATGTGCATGGATTTCCCCCACTAGAAGGTGGATTGCGGAGGGATTTCCCTTGGGTTGATTCTTGGAAACCTCAATAGTTTTGCATATAGATCCGGAAATGTGTAGTACGGAATAGACATAATGTGTGAAGCCCATCTGGACAGGTTGATATAGATTAGTGATGTTTCATGTACACACCGGAGAAGACTCCGCGGTTAAATGTGTAGTTTGTGGAGTCGGTGGGTTGGACCTATGAAGGGCAGCAACAGGAAGTACTGGAGTGGTAGTCTAGGAAAATACCCTTGTGATGCGTGTGCTATGTGCTATGGAAAGACCAGTTTTCTGACACTACAGGATGCTGCAGGGTTTGTGCGGATTTGGGTGCAAAAAAGAGAGTTTCTGCAGAAACCGCGAAGCGATCGTGAAGGACGCTAGCATGAACTCCCCTTTTTTATTGTGAAGCAAGTCCTTGGTGGACATTGTGGCTATTGTGAAGCCAGTACTTTGTTGACATTGTGGATATTATGAAGCCAGTCCTTGGTGGACAGTATGGCTATTGTGAGTTGTAAGCTCTTAAAAAGGCTTTGTGTCGAACAGGAAGGTTGAAACCGACCCGCTCCTTAGATTTGGCCTCGAGTATTCGTGATGGCAAGGTGACTTGAGCAACGGGTGGGTGGCTGATCCATATCTGCGTTATGTACGTCCGACTTGGAGACCTGAAAGTGTGGTCAGTTGGAGCGCATAATGAGAGTCTTAGGCCTGCATGCCGTTAAGACTAAATGCTCAATAGTGTTGGGTTTCAGACCGTGAACGGTGGTGTTGGCCCTAGTTTTCCAGCGTACCAAGAATGTGGCCTGAGTGCAGGGATCGTCGGGCCGTGTGGCTGACAGTTGTGATGTATTGTTTGTGCGTGAGAGCATAATGTGTGATATATCTGCCTATGAATTGCTATGCCTGCAGGGAAGGAATACCACTGCCCCGGGAAAGGGGTAGGGTCGTTATAAATTGGTCAGCTGAATGCTGAACGTTGCCTTGTTTGGCACCGCTTGGAGGGATGTCCTTATGTATTTGCTGGAGAGCCGAGCGGGAAATATAAGGGCTGAAGTCCTTGCTACTGCTACTGCTAGACCTTGAAGGGTAAGCAAAGTCTTTTTGTGTTGTGTTCATGTGTGGCGGACCTGCACGCCGATGTATGGAATCCATGCTTGTAAAGAGGAACTGTAAGGCCTTAAGGCCAAACGTTATTGTATTTGTTATACATTCCTATGTAAATGTGGTTGGTTATATTAGTGGAGATTCCTAGTTTGAGTTCAGTATTATTGTTAAAAGCTTCCGCTAGAATGCTCTGTGTTAGGATACGATTATGAATTGGTATTAACCTGTAACCTCGCCGCCTATTTTGTGGCATATGGTGTGGGGCCCCGGCCGGACCTTCTATTATATGCTATGTGAATGGATGGAGCCGTTACAAGTTATCCCAAAGCGCTCCAAGAATTCCTCTTCCAGGATAGCTTCTGAGGGCACCAGGGCTGCAATAGCCACTTCACCAACCCCTGTAGAAACTCCTGGTCCTCATATTTCCTTCATCAACTCCCCTCCATCTCAACATCATTCTATATTTCCTTCGTCAACTCCCCTAATTGATGCTTCTACACTTCAACAATCTTCTACATCCGTCCTATCTCCACCACAATCACCAATTAACATTATTGAGGAAACACCATCTCCACCTCCTCAATCTCCTCTACTACCACATCAACCATCACAAATTGATGACACACCATATATGGATCCACTATTCTCATCTATCAATTTTGATTTAATATCATCTCTCTCTTCACAACCGTATCCATTGCATTCCCCTATTCAAGAAGATACTATACTCCCTGATGTCACAACCTCCACAATTCCAACAGACATTCAAAAATCTTCCATCCCACAAGCATTCACCATTTGTCCAACATGCTCCATGCCCTCTTCTACTATATCAGCCCCCATTCTTAAGCTTTTTACCCCTAACCTCAAGAAGCTGATAGCAGAAGCCATTGCTCCACTTGGTGCCTCCATCACTACACTCTCTTCACAGCTAGCTTCTTTCTCCACTGTCCCTTCTTCTGGGATCCTAGGTTCAGGACACTCTAAAACCAGGCAAGGGGAGATGTTCAATGAAGAAGCTCTAGTTTATCAAGAAGAACCTACAGTAGCAACAACAACAGTAGCAATTCCAGCAGTAGAAATAGTTGAAATTCTTGATGATGATACTGAAATGATTTGCTTCGAAGAATAGTCAGTTGACACTAAAATAATCAATGTTGGTGATTTCATCATCAATGCCACATTTGACATTCATTCTTTACTTTATTCCTTTGATACAATTTATAGTTGCACTTTACCAGTTTTTGATATAGTTGATACAGTTTTTGATTACTCTAAGGCAATAGTCTGTTACATAACACCAATAAGTCCTGAAGTATTGGAACAAATAAGGACAAGTTTTGTAGTTAAAGAAAACATTATAGAGCAAATAACTACTCCAGAGGCAAAAGCTGCTACTCCTCCAACATTTGGCTGGGTTGAATCCCCCATGCCTAATCCTGATGATTTTTTGTTTGAGGATACAGATGTAGATATAGAGCCAGAAGTTCAAGTACAGCCTCAGGCTGAAGAAGAACATGTAGCTGAATAGCCACAGGCTGAGAAAATAAATAAAAGTATACAGCCATAGGCTCATGCAGTACTTTCTGAGGCAATGCTTAAACAGATCAATGCTCTTTATGATAACCCTACTGATGAATCTGATGATGATGAATCTGATGAGTTAGATGACTCCAGTTCCAAAAAAGGGAAGTTTAAGAAGAGAATGGCTCCAATAAAGGCTGCTCCAAAACCAAATCCCACAGCAGATACTCCTACTACATTCTGCATAACATTACTCTCACTCCAGATACTCCCTACTGGATGAGACTTTCTAAGAATGAACAAAAGAGAAGAAAGAAGATGAAGAGATATAATTCTCCTCCTAAGAAGTCTTGGAGAGCACCTCCTCCTCCTGTAGCAGGATCAGCATGAAATATTTCTCAAGTTCAAAGTTCTGCTTCTTATCAATCAAGACCAACTCATAGCAGCAAAGAAAGATCTTCAAGGTCACACACTCAATCTAGCACCCAACAGAGAAAACAACAGTAGTAATAGCATGATTGTCAAGGCAGTCAGCTAATAGAACAATGTAGTCAGAAAGAAGAATCTAGTCCAGAGAGACCTCCCTCTCCACCTTATGATCCAGAATTGTATCCAAAGTACAGAATGGCCAGGTTTAAAGAGTTGATAGCTCTATCTCTGATATGGAAGGACATGGAAGAAGGAAAGGATTCTTCTCATTTCTCTACCCTGACATATTACAGGAAGAAAGAACTGGAGAAATATAAGGTACAAAATCTTTTCAATGTTGATACCTATATGAATTTGCATCCAGAAGCTATAGTATCCAGAGCTGCAACTGTGAAGATTCTTGGTGCTCAAGACAAGAAGATGACCCAAAGAGAAGCAGAGGATCCCAAAAGAAAGTTGATTTTCACAAAACCTGGTTCCTCTTCAGATGCTTCAAAGGAATAGTGATAACTCTCTGATTTTGCATTTTGAATTTTATTTTTGCTATATATAAAGTCACAAGGCACTTTTGTTCATATCTGGTGAATGTTTTAAAATTCTTTCAGTTATTTTTTATTGCTTTGTGATTTTGTTTATTTTTATTTTGCATAGTGACCTCACTCAAATAGGGGGAGATTGTTGGAACCCTACTTGTGAGTTGGGCTAGGTTCACTATTAGGATTGATGACCCACCATGTATAGTATAGGGTTTCACAACCCTCAATTTTTCACCGCCAAATAAGTATATCAGAGTAAGGGAAAAATGCGTGTCATGATGCCACATCAGCAGGGGATAACTGCCGATGCTCATGAAAAACTCCAACTAGCCATGAAGAAAGGTTCTTTAAGTTATTTAGAGTTAAAATCAATTTGAGTATAGTAGTTAGCCATATCTCTCGGCTTAGTTCTCATCTAGTCCACGAACAAAGTAGTTATACAGTGCAGAAAATAATTCTTTTATGAGATTGAACTTCCTATATGAGTTTAGAGGTTCCCAGAGGACATTTCAAGATATGCAAGTTCTAAATTTATAATAGCAATAAAAGTAGATTTTTATGGTCGCTAAATATAGTGATTTAACATTTTAAAAAATACGTGCAATGATTGAGGTAATAGTAGTAGTTTTTATACTTGAAAATAACTACCAAGCAATCCTAACATAAAACGTCACAGAGAGCAAGTAATCCACATCCACAGAAAGAAAAAAAACTAAGCAACTAGCAAGTATATCTGTAAGAGTAAAGCAAAATAATCAACAATCTACCTCGCTATGGCGAGGCACCAACCATGGCCAACACTGCCGCTCAAGCTGTAACGACCCTAGCCGATCCAACGTGATAGTGTCACGGCTCCACTATAGGAGACGTTACCGGTCTGCAACCCAAGCACCCTAACTCCTCTCCAGCACTCTGGCGGGTTATTGGTGGCCACAGCCTCCCTTCGATGAGTGAACACGACAATTAAGTTGCGCTGTATGGGGACTTCCCAAGAAATCACCCATCCCAGTACTACTCTCGCCCAAGTACGCTTAAAAATGAGAAGTGAAGGAACTCCATAGTTAAATGTGCTTGGGCAAGAGTAGTACTGGAATGGGTGACCTCCTGGGAAGTCCTCGTACGGCCCAGCTTAACTGTCGAGTTCACTCATCGAAGGGAGGTTGTGGCCACCAATAATGCGCCAGAGTGCTGGAGAGGGGTTAGGGTGCTTGGGTTGCAGACCGGTAACATCTCCTAGAGTGGAGCCGTGACACTATCACGTTGGATTGGCTAGGGTCGTTACAATAAAAGTGCACTTTTTTGTGACGACCTAGGCCCAGATCCACTCAGGACCACGTCCACCGAGGGAGTCCCAGCGGGACCCAGCTGGCATCGTCCGGGCTGCACCTAGGATGCAGAGGACTCCATCGCTGCCTTTCCCTTCTCAGCATAAAATGCTCTCGTCTTCTTTTCACCCTTTGGTGGAGCAGCCCGATAGTCATGGGCTATATGCCTTACTCTACCACAAGTAAAATAGGTACGAGTCTCTGGCTTCGATGTTGCCCCCGACAGAACCGTTAAAGGAGCTTTCCCATAAGGCTTGGACCTCTAGCCCCATTTCTTTTGATAGTATGATTTTCCAGGTCAGGGCGCTTTGAACTCTAGCTTTGTCACATCCAAGGCCCTTTTTCCTTGCACCTGCTTCATATCCTTCTCCAGCGCACACACAGTATCCACCAATGCCTAGAACCCTTAGTTCATCGAACTCGAGAGCAGGAATCGCAACTCATCCCGCAATCCTTCGTAGAACCTATTGGTTTTCCGTTGCTCATCGGCGAAGATAGAACCCGCATAACGTCCCAACCTTGCGAACTCATGCAGGTAAGTCTCAACACTACTTTCTTCTTAAGTTAGCCGTTGGAACTCATTTTCCATAGCAGTGCGTTATGCCGCTGGTAGGTGCTTTGCCAGGAATAGTCGCGAGAATTCCTCAATCGAGACTTGTGTTAACTGCCTGCCCGCTAAGTGGTGTAACTCTATCTCGTCCCACCATAGCCGAACCTATCCTTCCAATAAGAAGGTGGCCAGGGTGAACTTCTGATCTTCCTCCATCCTGATTGCCGTCAATATACGCTTGATGCACGACAACCAATCCTCTGCCTGCGTTGGGGATCCCACATCCATGAACGTAGGAGGATTGAAGCTCATGAACTGCTCCAGCTGTCGTTCAGCTGCTCAAGGATCCACTGCCGCAATAGGTTCTGGCCTCGCCGCAACCTTTTCTAACACCACTGTCGGTTGCGCCTGCCTATCAGGTTGTGCTTGAAACATTACAAATAGCGCCTCAGCAGCAAAGCAGACAGTTTCTGCAGAAGGGGGAGGTGTAGGCACCTCAGCTAGTGTCGTACTCTCATCAGAACGCTAGGGCTGCGACTGCCAGCACCACTACGTGTCACCTATAGGTGAACAGGACACAAATTAGCGACCTCGCACAAGCAATAACAACAATTTCGGAATGCTCAGGTTCCCCAAACAAGTGTATTTGCATTCATAAGTGGACATTCGAGAGTTCATTAGTGTTAGCGCGGGTCGCACTTACACGTTCTTGCCACCCCACAAAAGAATTCGACCACGAATTCGAAAGGTAAAGATCGAGACAGGCTGATACCAAAATGTAACGACTCCATCCGTTCATGTAGCATATAATAGAAGGTCCGGTCAGGACCCCACATCATATGCCACAAAACAAGCGGGTAAGTTGCAGGTTAATACCACAACACAATCGCGTCCTAACGCAGAGCATGCTGGCGGAAGATTTTAATAATAAGATTGAACCCCAACCATGAATGTCCACTATATATATAAACAGCCACATTTATATATCAACTCTCGAAGGAATGTACAGCAAATACACCATCGTTTGGCCTTATGGACTTACAGTTACTCTTTACAAGTGAATTCCAAACATCGGCGCGCAGGCCGTCCATACATGAGAAAAACACAGTATTCTTTGCTTAGCCTTCAAGGGCTAGTAGCAACAGCAGCAGGGACTTCAACCCTTACGTGTCCCGCTCAGCTCTCTAGCACCTGCACAAGGACATCACACAAAACAATGGTAAACAAGGCAACGATCAACATTCACCTACAGGAATAGCAATTTATAGGAATATATATATCACACATTGTGCTCTCATGCACAAACAATCCATCACAACCGTCTGCCACGCGGCCTGACGATCCGTGCACTCAGGGCACATTCTTGGTGTACCAGTGAACCAGGGTCCCACCACTGTTCTAGGTTCGAAACCCAAAGGTAAAATTGAGCATTTAGTCTTTCCGGCACACAGGTCTAAGACTCTCATTATGCGCTCCAACTGACTGCACTTTTAGGTCTTCAAGTCGGACGGACATAATGCTGGTACAGATCAGCCACCCAAAACCAGCACCGAACTCAGCTATAGTGCTGAACCTAAGGCATTCCAAAGACAGAACACCTCAGCAATAAGGTACAAGTGATGTTAGAGAGTAAGCCAAAAGTAATCAAATTCAAGGGGTACCAACCAAAGAACAAAGGAAAAATACTTAATTAAGGTACAACAGTAAGCTGCAAAAGTTAAAGGGGAACACTTACGTGAAGTGTCACGTAAAACAACAGCACCCCAAATGCACAAGACCATAAGGGAAAAAGGGTCAAGATTAAGTCACCAGGAAGAGGAACAGACCCCTACTAGTCACCTATGGTCAACTCCACCGAAAAACCAAAACGGGCGGGGTGGCCAACCCTAAACACAATTCATCCATCTAAAAGTGGGGGAGACTGGATACTCTACCATACAACGCAAATGCCCCAAAACCCGATAGAGCCCCACAAAGTGCTAGTATTAGATCAAATGTTGCGTCGGTGGATTCACCCACTAATAACACCCGCAACAAAGAAAAACTAGGAAGTAAAACCCCATAACGATCCAGGTTTAGAGCTTAGAGGCACCCCACAACCAAATCGGGGCCCGACGGCTTGTCTCGCCCTATGGCACTTCCACGAAGAAGAAAACCATGATAGAAATCTCAAGTCAACAAAGGCACATCGGATTATACTAGACAATTCTAGAATGAAACGGTTGATCAACCATTTGGAAGAATTTTCAACCCTAAATAAACTCTAACGTGTTCTGCATGAAAGTTGAGGAACAGTTATAAGGGTGAAGTTACACGACATCATCAAGAAAGAAATCACTAAACAGGCCTAAATAGCAATAATCAAGAACATGAAGATCATGATTAGGATTAGGCATGAGATCTCAACAACGCTCTAATCGGCAAAATATTTAATAATCATGAAAACGAGTAGTTAGAAATTTCTACAAAATCAGAGTAAAAAGGGAGGTGATAAAGGAAACCATCACTTGTCTTGATTTTACTGGAAAAAGAGGTCCAAATCACTCCTTGACGCAGATCGGGGATAAAGAAGATGAGAGATGTTGAGATCTAACAAAAATGGCCAAAAGTAAGAGGTAGGGCCGAAAACCCTAGCGAGAAAATCTGAAGGATTGGAGAAGATTTTACCACGATGGCGTAGCTCTCGTTGAGAGCTTTCCGGATCTATATTTGGTTGAAGATTTTGAGCACCGGAGCACCGTCAGCGGCCACCAGAAGAATTATGGAAGGATTTTCTCTCTCTTGCTCATGCCGGTCTGGCTCGGGAAGAAGAATAGTAGATCGGTCTAAAAGGAGGAGGAAATAAGAAATAGGTATATATATACTAAGGGTATTATTAGGTTAATCAGTACTTAAGCAAAACAAATCGGGATCGGGTGAACCAGAAAACTCGAGAAGAGGTAAGGGGGGATCTCGAGAACCATCAGATAGTTCTCGAGAATAAGGGGGTAGTTCTCGAGAACAGAAAGAAGCTGTTCTCGAGAAGCAATAAGCTGTTCTCGAGAGGAAATAGCTATTCTCGAGAAAAGATGAAGCTATTCTCGAGAAGAAAGGTCTGTTCTCGAGAAATAATGAAGCTGTTCTCGAGAAGAAAGGGCTGCTCTCGAGAACAAGGCAGCAAAATCCCGAGAAGAAGGAATCACATCTCGTGAACGGAAGAACACACTTCTCGAGAACGAAAGACCGTTCTCGAGTACAGCAGAGACGATCAACACCGTTCATCGAAATTTCGTCGAACGCAACTCAGTTCGACGATTTCCATTCGTATTTCGTCGAACGTAACTTAGTTCGACGATTTTCTATTCGGATTTCGACGAACGCAACTTAGTTCGACGATTTCCATTCGGATTTCGTCAAACGCAACTTAGTTCGACGATTTCAATTCAGATTTTGTCGAATGGAACACAGTTCGACGATTTCCATTCGAATTTCGTCGAACTCAATACAGAACAGCTTCATCTTGGAAGGTTATCCGAAAAACTACGCTCGATGATTGTCGACCTCCAATCGACACTTTGCCAAACACCAGGTAGTGCCTCAAAACTACGCCACCCGCCTCAGGTCGACAAAAACCTACCCAAAGGAGGGCTTCCCGAGAATCAAAGTAGCATAAGGCTTAAAATAATTAAAATGATTTATCATCTTCGGAATAGTTTGACATGGAAGATAGGAGTTCTAAACAGATCCCCAAATGCCCACTGAATTTTAAACGAATTCAACTGCGAAGACAACCCTAGAATCTGATATGTCATTCTTGAGACTCAATCATCAACTGTTCTCACAAGCAAGGAAATCACCAAAAGGGTCCAAACACGCGCCGAGACTCGAAAATGCTCGGATCGCAACAAGACTGGACAAGTCCAAGGCCTAAAAAACCTCATCCTTTAACTCAAGGAAAACATTCAATCCCAACAGGATTCCCATAATCGGGTCAATCAGACCCAATAGACGCGAAAACACACAAACCGATAAGCCCGGAATCCGTGACCTGCCCGCGCAGCTTTCCAGACCGAGCGGCCTGCCTCCTCAAGCCGCCAAGCCTCTCAAGCCGGGCGGTCTCCATGTCAGGCCGCTGCCAACGCCGACCCTGCTCAGCGACAAGGCCCAAGGACCCGGCCGTTAGCTCGCCAGGAGGAATCCGCCAGGCCGCGCGGCTTCCCTCCTTTCTTGTTTCTTTCTCTTTTGCTTCCCCTCACCTCTGCCCGGTTCTCCTGTACCCCGGGCAGCCGATAACTTTAGCCCTTGCCCGTTTGGGCAGGCCCCCGAGCCTATAAATAGGGGGAGGGTGCACTCCCCAAGATACGCTGACTGGGATCCAGTAGCTCGCCTGTTAAGAGCTGCGGTCTCAAGTCTAGTGTATTGCGGCTTGTAGCCCGGCCGGCTTCTTCTTTTACTCGTTGTAACTGTTTCTTATTTTAAGTAAAGGAAAGCCCGCCGCAAGAGTGGCATTTAAGCCGCGGCGGGCGAACTCTGCTGTTGCCGCTGCCAGCGGCCCCCTTTTCCGGTCCTTTAGCCGCGACCGCTAGTAACCGATTGGTCGACAGTCTTCTCCTTTCCTCCCCTATTCCCCGGTGTTCGAACCGTTAGCTGGTGGTGCCCGACTCCCTGTCCGTTTTCGTGCATCAACAGTTAACACGCGACCTTCAGATCTCGACTAATCGATGAAATCAGCGGTCTAGCTAATTAGACCGCTCTATCCTCTAGAGTTCGACGGCCTGTCGAGCAAGCCGCGACTTCGCCGGCTAAGGTTTTCAGCCCGCCTCCAGTGCTGTAGAACCTGGCTTTCTATCCGCTCTCTTTTCAGCCGGTCTTCTTATCGGTTTGCAGTATCGTCTAGCCGCCGCGTTAAGCCGCCGCTGTTCAGCGGTCTCTTGAAAAAGTTCGGCTATTCTTTCTTTTCAGGATGAATCCTGCAAAGGGCCATGATAAATCAAGCCGCATCTCGGTTACTACAGATCTCTTAGAAGTGCAGGATTGCTCGTATTTTAATAGTGAGGTTGTGGACCCTCATAAAGAAATTTTTGCAAACAGTGTTGAGCGTGGCCTAGAATCTGTTGCAAATGAACCTCTTTGTAAGGAAGAAGAAGGGGCACCTTCTCCATTCATTAATCGAATTCAGTGGGATACTGTCTCCGATAACTTTAGAGTACCGCGTCTCCTGGAGTATTCTGGATGTGATGATCCGTTTTCTCACTTGCAAGCTTTTGAATCAGCTATTTCACTGAGGAAAGTGTCAAATGGAGTACAATGCAAACTCTTCGTTATATCTTTTGGCAATGTTGCAAGAGAATGGTTTTATAGCCTCCCACCTCGATCAGTAACCAGCTTTAAGGATCTTCGAAGTCAATTTATTTCTAGATTCGCTATTTACAGGAAGCGGAAAAGAGACGTTGGAGCTCTCTTCCGAATCAAGCAAGGAATTGACGAGTCTAATTCGGATTTTGTTGATCGGTTTCAAAAGGAGGTTTTAGATATTTTTAGCGTCCATCAAGACTATTACTTGTATGCTTTCATAAATGCACTTCAAGAAGGCCCATTGAAATTCAAGCTCACCACAAAATATCCCAAAAGCTACGGAGATCTTATTGATATAGTTAATACATTCATAATGGGTGAAGAGGCAAATAAAGGTTATGTTTCGTTTCTGAATCAAATGGCTAAACAATCTCAAGGGACTTCTGGTCAACAGCAATCTATTTCCTCACAAGATGTTTTGCAAGTTGAATATTGCAAGTCTCCTTATATTCGCCAGGATAAAACTCCAAAGTATGAAAAAGGTTCAGGTAAGTATGTTAAGTTTAAAATTCCTATGGAAGATCTTTTGATAATCATTCAGGGAATGCCTGAGTTCAAGAAGCCTCGGCGTATGAAATCCAAAATCAAGTATCGGCGCGAGCAACTTTTTTGCAAGTATCATAAAGATATTGGTCATCTAGCAGAAGATTGCATAGCTCTCAGGGAATTGGCTAATCAACTTGTAAGAGCTGGAAAGCTGCAAGAATATGTTATTTAGTAACTCTCTAAGGCAATCTTTCATTTCTTGCTCAATAATTCAAGCAGTGATTCCTCTTTCT
Organism: Platanthera guangdongensis; assembly: GCA_039583875.1. Taxonomy (NCBI): domain Eukaryota; kingdom Viridiplantae; phylum Streptophyta; class Magnoliopsida; order Asparagales; family Orchidaceae; genus Platanthera; species Platanthera guangdongensis. The sequence goes on from CM077151.1 coordinate 102,266,114, forward strand.
TTCTATAAAGAAAAGTGCTTATGTTCAGAATAGTACATAACATCTCCTTCACAATCGGTATTAATGAGGCATGATAAAACTACAGATATATATCCTTTGTCACTTCCTTAACATCATGCAAATGTTACTTTTTCATTTGAAGCTTATTTTTAGCTTTACTCTTTATGCCTATATGCATGCATGTAGGGGCAAGATCCCCTTTCGAATTCTTAAGCCCTCCACATCCCGCTTGACTTCAGTCACAGACAGGCATTACGTACTTGTCCCGCTTGACCTTCGTCGCAGACATTGCGTACTTGTCCTGCTTGACTTCAGTCGCAGATGTGTAGTGGGTTTTCCGCTTGGCCTTCAGTCGCAGACATTGCGTACCCGTCACGCATGACTTCAGTCACAGATAGGCATTACGTACTTGTCCCGCTTGACATTCGTCGCAGACATTGCGTACTTGTCCTGCTTGACTTCAGTCGCAGACGTTGCGTACTTGTCCCGCTTGACATTGGTCATGGAATTTAAGAATTTCGATCCCGCTTATGTGTTCTTTGTGTGGAAAGCAATGCCACACGCACCTGCCCACATTGACACATAAGTGCATGTCTTCACCTATTTTTGCAGGACAACACGCGCCTATCCGCTATCTCGCGGCTTTACTAAGCGGCCTGTGCAAGTTGTATAAGTAATTACACAAGCCGCCCGGTTTCATATTCCAGCTTAAGTTTTTTAACTTTCCTGTTCCTACCTGCCAGATTATCATTAATATATTTGGGAACTCGGCCGACTTACGTCCGCCTATCCGCTATTCAGTATCTTATTTGGCTCAAATATATCAATTGCCGGTTTGTTATTCATATGGAAAGGAAGTCGCCCGACCTGCATCTGGCACTTAATTCCTGGCTTTGATCTGCCGGCTTATGGTATTAGTTATATTAGCTAATCAGCGAACTGTCGTCACAACAATTCCCGGTTTCCATACGCCTATATCGGCCTGTATTATCGGAAGCCGAAGCTTGTTTCTCTTTTCTTGTTCCTGTAATCAAATGGGCGATTCGTTTCAGAGTTCGCCCTAGCCGCAATCTAATATTTCAATGTTGTGGATGTCTGTCGACTGCGACAAGTGGCCGCGCGGCTTAGCGGTCACGGTTTATGTATGAGCAAGCCGCGGTAATTCAGCCCTTCCAGCAGATAACGTTGAATAATTCATTAAGGAAAATTGCGGTTTAAGTTATTAGCCGCTCGGCTTATCGTCGACGTACACTTCGGTATAAACTGCAGGAAAATATCTCTCTCTTGCGGATAGCTTTGTTGAAGTCGCAGCGCAAACTCAGCCGGTTTACATACTTATATTTTAAATCGGAAGCTAAACTGAGACCGCGCGGACTTAGTCAAGTAAGAAAAGTGAGATGTAACAAAAAGAAAGGTAAAAATGCCTTCATTACCATTTCATTAAATATTACAAAGTCCTAATCGCGCGGTTACAAAAACAATACCGCCGATTTCAAAAAGTTCAAAATACAAAAACAGGTTATAGATTTTCTAATCGCCCGGTTTGAGCTTCTTAGTCACAGGAGGGTCCAAATCACTGCCATCGCCAATGTCGACGGATGATAGAGAGTATCCGCTGCTAGTTGCTGAGCTTGCTGAACTGCCAGAAGTTGTCGAGTCTGGCCGCGCGGTCTCCGATTCTTGGCCGCCGGACTCAGGCGATGTGCGTGGACTCCGGCTTCCCTGGCCGACCTCTTCCACCGCGTCTCCGACCACCTCGCCGACTTCTTCCCCGACCTTGGCCTTGCCCTTGATCGACCTATAGACATCGGCCACCTGCTCTTTCAGGGAGGGGTAGATGTCGGCATATGTGAAGTCGGTGAAGCCGGTGGCCAAGCCGCCAAGGTCGCGGAGGCGGTTAAGCGCTCCATCAATCCCTTGGATGAGTTGGGGGAAGACTTGGTCTTGGAAGATGGGATTGGCCGGGTTGTACATTTCCTGCAAAGCAAAAGTAAAGGTAAGGTCGCGCGGTTACATATTGCTAACCGCACGAGTATTGGTAATGACTTACCGCCTCCTTTTCCTTAAGCCGCTTGTTCTCCTCTTGTTGTTCGCCTAACTGTGTCTTCAGGCCGCTGTTCTCCTTCATCAGTTGCTTGTAGGCAAGCCCCATGAAGTGACTTGCCACGAAGCTCCTCGCGCCGACTTGCGCGGCTAGCCGCGGCAGGTCGTCTGGAGGAACTCGCCGCATCGCCTTCAAGTTGCGCTTACCGTACAGCGCACCGCCAACCGCGCTCGCGTGGCGGCTTACTTCTTCTTGCCCCCAGTAGGGGAGGGCGGTGGAGATCGTCGCCGACTTGCCGTCCGGACTCCACTGCAAGGCCGGATCGCCGTGGACATCCTTCAAGCTGCTGCCGGTTCCTTGCAGAATGAACTCTCCAGAGGATTCCGACTCCTCCTCTTCCGCAACCCGCGCCGGCTTGGCACGCCTCGCTCTCTTCTCTCGTTGAGTGAGAGTCAAGCCGCCAAGAGTTTGCGGCTTGTTCAGCGGGACCGCCACAGCAGCTGCAAAGATAAAGGCAAAGTTAGTTCCCAGTCCGTGCGGCTAAGATATCAGGTCGGCCGGCATGGAACTTACTGTCTTCCGCCTCTACTCCTACTAGAGACGGCAGCAGCGGGATGTAGTGGTTTACATCAAGCCGCTCGCCTTTGAAGAAGTTATAAATCTCCTTCTCGACGTCGTCCAAGCCGCTGCTCCCAAAGGCGGCCTCTTCGCGGATCTGGGGGTCGACTGGCAGCAACCCCAGGTTTCCCTCGAAGATGAGAAACCGCTCCGGCCAGTTCGCGATCTTGTTGGCCAAGTTGACTATCTTCAGCCCTCTGCAGCCGAAGTAGAGGTGCCCCCGGAAGATCTTCGTCCCGGAGTCCGGGATAGACCGCACCGAAAAGCACTCTCGGAAGAGCCTCATAGAGAAGCGGACTCTTTCCGACCTGAGGTAGGAGATGAAGCTGTAGATGGCGGCTATCGAGTTTGGGGGAAGTTGTCCGGGCACAACCCCGTAGTGGTCGAAGACCGCTACGGCCTCTAACATGACCGGGAAGCTGAAGCCGCAGTCGAAGTGGTCGATGGGGACCGCGATCTGATTTGCATTGGAGGAGTTGATCCGCTCATCCTGTCGGGGAAGCCGCACGATCAGCGCACTTCCTTGCATGTGTTTCTCGACAAAGTCATCCAGCTCGGCTTTTGTAAGCCGGCATTCTTTATGGTCAGCTGAGTGGAAAGCGGAGGCCGCGTCTGTCCTAACCGCAGTGGCCTTGTCAGACCGCAACGACTTGGACTTAGCCCGCATCCTTCTTGATTTGTGACGAAATCTACGGGATCTGCTCTATTTATAGAAAATCCGTGAAGCTACAGTGCCCAACGTCAAATCGCGGCCAGTCGTCACGCCGCGCGGCCTAAGTCCGCTGGAAGTGCAGATCAGCTTAGTGACCAAGAAGCCGTTTAGTCCATCAGTCCGCACGGCTATTTCCCTGCACTTAGAAAACTTTCATGGCATATCATGTGGGTATCAGGTATTCAAGCCGGCGATCTGTTCGCCAGACCGCGCGGCTACTATCCAAAACTTTAAATTTCTCAGAACAAAGCAGCAGACATGTGGTTTATAAATTCAAGCCGCATAAGCCGCATTCAGTTCGCAGCATAATAAAATACAACAGTTTATAGCAATCAAATTGTTCAACATCCAGAGAAAAAATATATATTACAACATAATATTCAAATGTCCGCGCGGCTTAAATCTCTCAAGTTGCTCAGGATCGTTTGTCGTCTTCCGGCCTGTCTCTTCCTATGTACGCGACCTGTTCACCGGTCTGCACAATCGCAACGTACACCTAGCTAACCAGATTGTGAAGCGCATGCAGAGACCGATGAACTCGCGCAGCGTCGCGCTCTACTCTCGCAAACGGTATCATGGGGATCGCCTGGGCCCCCAGACCGCTTGGAACTGCGACCTGGTTAGGCGCCGCGGCCACCGGTGGATGCGAACTCTCGCCAGAGGCCGGGCGGCTAGTTCCTGGCGACTCTGCAGGAGTTGGTAGTGCAGGCCGCTGTTCTCCGCCGGTCTCCGCCGGCAGGTCTTGGTTCTCGCCGCCTTCCGCATGTGGGATCTCTTCTCTGTCACCTTCCAGCCGCGCGGCCATCAGCAAGTACTTCTCCGCCCTTTCCTGCTCCAAGGCGACCTGCATCTCAGCAATCTTCGCCTCAGCGGTTTCCATCGTGGTCTGGAGCCTGGCGGTCTCTTCCTTCCTCGCGGTCTGAAGCCTGGCGGTCTCTTCCTTCATTGCGGTCTGGAGCCTGGCAGTCTCTTGTTCCATCGCAGTCTTCATCCTCGCGGTCTCCTGCTCAAGCGCAGTTTGCAACCTTGCGGTCTCTCGCTCCAGGGTGGTTTGCAGCTCTTGGATACTTTTTTCCGCGGCCTCCTGGGCAACCCGCTGTTGTTCGTCTTTAATCCGCAGGGTTTCGGTGGCCGCGTCCAAAGCTGCCTGCAGCATGCCGACGTCCTTCTGGAAGTCGGCCATCTCCTTCTCGCGAACACTTGGAGGCGGAGGCGGTGGCAGCATAGACAAATACGACGTCAAGTCGCCCGATTTCATCGCGGTCTCCGGTACACCTGCAGAAGAGAAACCGCAGTCAGGTTCAGCCGGATTGTTGCGACCTTCTAGTAAGGAAATCGGTAGGATGAGACCGCCGGTTTGATGTTTATCTCCTCCAGAGGCCGCGGTATGGATTTTACTCACTTGCCGCCTGAGCCGCTCAGGATCTATCCTCTTCAGCTTTTCTTTCCATAGCCGCTCGGTTTCCTTAGCTCGACTTTTCAGTTGAGCCGTGGTCAGGAAAAAGCTGGCCGGCGGATTTAATATTATATTCGCCCCCTTCTTCCTTGACCGCGACTTGTAGAATTTAATAATTCGCCTAACGTCCCGGTGTTTACCTTGCAGCAATGGATGTGTGGTCGCCACCGGCTTCTCGGAGATCAGTTTCTTCATCTCCTCCATCTTCTCACGGAGCTTCAGTTTCTCGGCTCCTTCAGAAGCCGCGGAAGCCGGTTCGCCAGGCTTCTCCCCAATAACCTGGATATCGGGGCGGTCAACCTCCTCAGAGGCCGCTGGTGTCGACAATAGCGCGTCTTGCCGCTGGAGGGTCTCCATGCCCTTCAGGAGCTCGCTGAGCGAGTCGCTAACTGCGGGCGTATTCTCCAGTTCGGTCGGCTTGTGATCGGGTGTAGCCGGGTTCTCGGGTACCTCCTTCTCGTGCGGCCTGTGTTGAAGACTGTCCGCGCCGGTCTTTTCGGAAATGTTCCGGTTTCTGGCATGCAGCTTCCTCATCTTTCTCTTCATCCTTTCTTCAAGGGTTTCGCTCCTTTCTTTCCGCCGTTTCAGGGAGCCGAACACCTTTTTCAGTCCGCTTGTGCTGTTCAACCAAAGTCCGCTCGGGTTCCTGCGCCTTCTCCGGCTCGTTGTCATCCACAACGATTAAGTCGACCTTGCCCGGCAGTTCGGACGGTTTCCCAGAATCAACACTCTTCTCCTCCGTCCCACCGATTTTTAGGAGTGGCTCTCCTGATGGAGAGAAAGTCAGGTCGAAGGATTTGGCAATCCCGGTTTGCAGTGGAGTAGCCTTCGAAATCGCTTTGGGATCTACTGCGGCCTGCGATGGTCCGCCGACGATCTCTGTCGGCCTCCTTTCAGCTCCAGAAGCCGCTGATGTCTCCGGCTTCCCAGTCTTCTTGGCAGTCTGACGGGCAGAATCATTCGAGTTCTCGCTCCGGCTCTGCTTCGCTTCTGGCGGTTTCTTGTTTCGAGCTAGCATTGATGACATCACATCCATCGCTAGAGAAATCGCGTCGGCTTGCAAAATTCTGACCGCAAGTGGCGAGTAGCGACCCGTGGCTCGGCAGGAATCCTGAAGAATGTCAAGGGTCAGGGGATTTTATAGACGACGATGAGGCAGTCGCGGTCTCCGGCTTAGTTCTACATTTTCGAAGTTTTTTGGAAACTTAAAAATGTGCGGGGATTATGATAAGCCCGGAATCCGCGACCTGCCTGCGCAGCTTTCCAGACCTGAGCGGCCTGCCTCCTCAAGCCGCCAAGCCTCTCAAGCCGGGCGGTCTCCATGTCAGGCCGCTGCCAATGCCGACCCTGCTCAGCGACAAGGCCCAAGGACCCGGCCGTCAGCTCGCCAGGAGGAATCCGCCAGGCCGCGCGGCTTCCCTCCTTTCTTGTTTCTTTCTCTTTTGCTTCCCCTCACGTCTGCCCGGTTCTCCTGTACCCCGGGCAGCCGGTAACTTTAGCCCTGCCCGTTTGGGCAGGCCCCCGAGCCTATAAATAGGGGGAGGGTGCACTCCCCAAGATACGCTGACTGGGATCCAGTAGCTCGCCTGTTAAGAGCTGCGGTCTCAAGTCTAGTGTATTGCGGCTTGTAGCCCGGCCGGCTTCTTCTTTTACTCGTTGTAACTGTTTCTTATTTTAAGTAAAGGAAAGCCCGCCGCAAGAGTGGCATTTAAGCCGCGGCGGGCGAACTCTACTATTACTGCTGCCAGCGGCCCCCTTTTCCGGTCCTTTAGCCGCGACCGCTAGTAACCGATTTGTCGACAGTCTTCTCCTTTCCTCCCCTATTCCCCGGTGTTGGAACCGATAGCTGGTGGTGCCCGACTCCCTGTCCGTTTTCATGCATCAACACAAACGGTGCAGCACTGACTTTAAAACGAAAGAGCGTAATGACCTGACATCAAAATTATGACGTCGACAAACCAAATAATGACATCAAAAAATCGGGGGCGTTACAGACACACCCCCTAAAAAGAAGTTTCGTCCTGAAACTTTAACAGAACCTTAAAACCAAACCCAAACAAAACCCAATCATTATCAAAATCCTGAAGACATACCTGAACTACGGGAAAAGATGCGGATGAGATTCTCTCATTGCCGAATCCAATTCCCACATCGCGCTCTCGACGTCTTGATTTTGCCAGAGAACTTTAACCATGGGGATGGTCTTTCTCTGCAACACTCGATCTTGAGATTCCAGAATATAAATAGGTTCTTCCATGTACGTAAGGTTGGGCTGAATCTGGGGCACTGAGTCGAGGACTTGACGATCATTACGAATACACTTCCGTAACTAGCTCACAAGGAACACATCATGGACACCAGGGAAGGTAGCAGGTAACTCTAACCTATAAGCTGATACATCCATGTGTTCAGGAATCTGAAAAAGTCCCACGTACCGGGGGTCTAACTTGTGGTTCCTTCCAAACCTTTTAACACCAGTCATCGGAGAAACTTTCAGAAAAACCATGTCCCCGACAGCAAAATCCAGATCAACCCTTCATTGATTAACATATTTCTCATATCGTTCTTATACTACACAAAGCTTTTCTCTAATATGAGTCACGACACAATTCATCTCTTCAAGGGCTTCCGGACCTAGCAAGCAGTCTCTTATCAACTTTGGCCCAAAACAAAGAATTCCTACAACGCCTCCATATAGGGCCTCAAACGGGGCCATCTGTAGACTCTCTTGGTATCTATTATTGTATGAAAACTCCATGAGTCTGAGATGGTCATCCCAAGCACCACCGTGATCCAAAATATAACATCTGATCATATCCTCCACAATTGGATTAACCCTTTTCATTTGACCATCCGTCTACGGATGATAGGCGGTGAAATACCTCAAATCAGTTTCAAACCCCTCCTATAAACTCTTCCAAAAACTAGACAAAAATCTAGAGTCTCGGTCTGATACGATACTGACAGGCACTCCATGCAATCTGATAACCTCATCAAGGAATAACTTAGCTATCTTCTTCATAGAATATCTGATCTTAAAAGGTACGAAGTGAGCACTTTTATTCAATCTATCAACTATCACCCAAATAGAGTCGTGCCCACGGGGAGATCTCGGTAAGCCAGTGATGAAATACATCGAAATTCTCTCCCACTTCCAACTTGGAATATCCAGTGGTGGCAATTTACCACCAGGCCTCCTATGGTCATCCTTAACACGCTGACAAGTTTAACATTCTGCCATAAACTTTGCTATATCATTCTTCATCCACGATCACCAAGCAATCTGCTTTAGATCTTTATACATTTTAGTGGAACCAGGATGGTAGGCAACATTAGAACCATGAGCTTAATTACAGATTTTAGCCCGAAAATCACTAAAAGGGGGAATGCAAAATCTACCCTTATATTTTAAGGTATCCAACTCATCCAAGGAGAAATCAGGTAGCTCTCCCTTCACAGTTCTATTCCGGAGGTGTAACAAATCCGGATCATCCTTCTGAGGTGCTCTAATTAGGGAAATCCAAGAGTGCTCTTCTGGTTCTAAACTAACAGGCACGGTACTACTCCCAACCTCAATGTCCATCAATAAGAACTCTTCTACCAAGGACTGTACAGACAAATTGAAAACTTTTGTGGTTTTTCTCTTCAAAGTTTCGGCTACTACATTAGCTTTTCCCGGATGATAGAGAATTTCCACTTCGTAATCAGCCATATATTCTAGCCATCGGCGTTTGCGCCGATTTAATTCCTTCTGAGTGAAGACGTACTTCAAACTCTTATGATCTGTATATATCTTGCACATCACGTCATACAATAAGTGTCTCCACAGTTTCAGCGCATAAATTACAGCAGCAAACTCTAAATCATGCATAGGATAGTTTCTTTCATGAATCTTCAATTTCCTTATCCATACGCGATCACCTTACCATATTGCATCAAAACATAGCCAAGTATGATGTGTGATGCATCAACATACACAATATACTCAACTCCTTCAATAGGTAAGGTTAGGACTGAAGCAGTACATAATCTCTTCTTCAACTCTTGGAAGGTTTCTTCACACTTATCACTCCAAATGAATGCAGTATTCTTCTGAGAAAGTCTAGTTATAGGGGCTAACAACATTGAAAATCCTTCCACGAATCTTCTATAATAGCCAGCCAGGCCTAAGATGCTCCTAATCTCTTTATGTGTAGAAGGTATCTCCCATTCCACCACAACAAAAATCTTGGTCGAGTCTACGGAAATACCATCCTTGTTTACAACATGACCCAGAAACGAAACCTGAGATTGCCAAAACTCACACTTGCTCAGCTTCGCGTAAATCTTATGCTCCCTGAGGGTCATCAAAACCAAATGCAAATGCTGAGTATGCTCCTCAACATTGCGGGAATACACCAAGACATCATATTGGGGGGAGAAGTCTGTCCAGAATAGGACACAGGTATGGACACGAATGTGTCCCTACCCGTACGTGTAAGGACAACTCTCGACTTGACAACTCGAGTAGGTCCAGAGAAGGACACAGGTAGTGACACGGGCGTGTCACTACCCGTATGTATGAAGACACGGTAGGGACACGATGTGTCCCTACACGTATATGTCCAACAGGTTGTCCCCGAGAAGGATACGGGTAGAGACACAGGCGTGTCCCTCCCATGTCGGTCCAGCCAACACTCGAGTCGACGACTCGAGTAGTCCCAGAGAAGGATACGGGTAGTGACACAGGCGTATCACTACCAGTGTGTATGAGGGCATGGGTAGAGACACGGGCGTGTCCCTACCCGCGTGTGTCGAGTAGATCTCGACGAAGTGTGCCCCGAGGAGGATACGGGTAGAGACACATGCATGTCCCTAACCGTGTGTGACAAGTGAAACTCGATGAAGCGTGTCCCGAGCAGGACACGGCCAGTAATACGGCCGTGTCAATGGGACATGGGTATGGACACGGGCATGTCCCTACCCGTGTTTGTGTATCGAAGTGTCAGTGGAAACATCGACGATGCTTCGCCCGAGCGGGATAAGGGTAAGGACACGGGCGTGTCCCTATCCATGTCATTTTTCACTTATAAGGGAACTGAAAACCCTAGCCGTTTTTATTCTCTTTTCAAGCCCGTTTTCTATAGAGAAACTTCTATGGAGGAAGAAGGTGTTGGAGCAAGTCCAAGAGGTGAAGATCCGCCGTCGCCGGTGAGGAGAAGATGTCGCCAAGAAGAGTTACAAGATCCTTGGCCAGAAATGGTAGAAATGTCAGAAACGAGGTGAGCTTCCTCCCCTCTCCCTTGGTGCTAGATCTCTAGCTATTTCTTTGGAGAGACATCACTCAAGAGAGTCTTGATGGAGAGAAGAAGTTTTCTAGGAATGGCCATGCTAGGAAGTGTGTCCTAGGTTTTAGATGTCTTCAACCTCTTCTTTCTTCTATGTGATGCTGGAGGTGGTTTCGTGAAGAGGAGTGGCCTTTTGAGGGAGAATAAGGGTGGAGGAAATCTGGATGTGATTTTTGTAAATCGACTTGAGGAGGAAGATGAACCGATGCCATTAATTCCGCCTTAAGATGCGTGCAGAAATCTGAGTTCTGCATGCAGCGATCGTCGTAGCTATTTTCAAGTTTGATACTTCCAGATCTGGGATTTCGACTAAACACAAAAGTTGTAGCCACTGTAAATACCTTTCCAACCATGTATTACACGCCTTCACCGGATTTCTGTAGCCTCAGGAATCTCCGGTCCAATGTGCTGTCCTGATGGTGTTCTGTGCTTAAAATTCTTGGTTTGGTATATCATTGGAATTGATTTCGGTAGAGAAATTATAACTAATTGACGTAGGGGCTGGAGAATTCTTTATGTTTAAATGACATAGTTTAACGAGTGATGAAATTGTTGGATGGATCACACGTAAACAAATGGAGAAGTAAATTGCACTTGAACGAATCTGTTTGGTAGAAATTAGTGAACGAACCTTTTGGCGTGTTGATGGGATTAGAATGATTTCAATAAGAGTAATATTGAGGACGTAACGATAACGGTAATATGTCAATTATTGATAAGATTGACTTGAAATGGTATACCCGATCGGTGGTGATTGTTACGAACAAACGATCATTGCTATTTAGATTATTGATTCATGTGCGCACAAATGATTGAACTTGATTGAAGCATGTTAATCGGTTGTGTTAGAGTTGTGTGAACATAGATTGTAGATATCTTATAGACCATATTGACTCGGGTAATTTTGAGATGCAACATAGAAGGACGGTTGTGCTTGATCCTCGGTGCTCATTTACCGGGGCTCCTTCTGTGCCGAGTGGAAGGTTGGGCTTTGTCCTCGTGCTCTCTCCGAGGCTCCTTCCGTGCCACGGTGATATGGAATTACATGCGGTGTGAGTTGACACGTGGTGTCGTAATCTTGGGTTAAGGATAGTGTGGCAGGTCTACGGGCTCGCCAGTCGTCACACCGACGGGAGTTGACAGATAGACTTTGGGCGGTTGGGCCTGGTCCTCGGTGTTGATGTCCCGGGGCTCCTTCCGTGTCAAGTGAACGGTTAGGCTTGGTCCTCGTGCTTTTATGAGGCTCCTTCCGGGTCACACAAGGCCAGTTCGGGGCTTGGTTCTCGGTGCACATCTACTCGAGACTCCCGCTGGACCGTAGTATGCATGGGGCTCCGCTGTTTTGATCTTAGCATTGAGGAGTACGGAGGCCTAAGCGAAGTAGTGTGGATACCCGCTTAGTAGTAGAGAAGCTCGCTCTACTGTCACCGCCTGGCCACGGCAGTTGACGCCTGAGAGGTTAGCTACCTGCTCAAAAAGTGGGAACTACGAGTCTGTGTCGACATAGTGGTTGCATGTGTGTGATCATGGGTGAGTCATTGCATAGCATACATACCATTACATTACATTGCATAAACAAGACCCTCATCGTATTAGTTTGTATGGGCACTCTTATATGACGAGTTACTTTATGTTAAACCGATTCTTAACTTATAAGTTTGTATGGGCATTTTTGTAAGTTAAGTACTTTCCTGTTGTAGAACTCTATACTAGATGGATTGGTATAACTTGTGTAGAATTGCTAGTGTAGACTGCTATTAATCATGTTACACATTTCCCCTATTACTGCTCACATTACATGTACTTATTCCACCTGCTTGTACCTACTTATATTACTTACTATATATTGTACCCTGATTCCTTTCCCCGCCCGGTGCCGAGGAGTCGCCGGGGGAGCGGATGTGAAGCCACTTAGTATTTTTGACTAATGGTTGCTATGTCTTCCTTTCTAGGAGGAAACCCCGCAGGTAGAGCAGCCACAGATTATGCATCAGGACAACCAGGCCAGGAAGACTGGGCCTGAAGGGACGGTGCCGTCGTTACCGTCGGTCAATGATGTGAGTTTTTGAGAGGTTTTGATGTAGCTCCTTTTGGGCATGTTTTAGTTATACTCTGATGTTTTAGAAGCTTATTATAGCTTCTCTTATGGTTGTACTTTTGGACTTAATATGCTTATGTGTGGATTGGCTTCTTGATTGTATTTTGGTTGGGTTGACATTTATTGATATTGGTTGTAGTCGGCAGAATAGGCGTCTTGTTGCACAGGTTAGCCCGTGTGCGAATGCTACCGCAAGGCGTCTGTTCTGGGCATATGACCCACTTTGTGTCGTGTTTTGGGATCCGGGAGGGGGGTCTTACATTATTTCGCTTCTCTTACATGAGATTAATCCTGAAGTATTCAACTTCTCCAAAGGTACTGTTCTCCATCACATGAAGAAATTCTCTATTTCTTCCATTCAAAGATGGGATTTGAAGTTACAGAATCTAGTTCTCCATCACATGAATAAAGTCTCTATTTTTTCCATTCAAGTCTCTTGTGTCATTGGTCACCAAGAGATGCACTATCTTTTGCTAAAAAGCACACTGGTGTAGAAGAGTCTATACAAATAAAATTTAAACAAAATATGTTTCTGCTTTGAGTGCCGGATATAATCGTTTCCATATTGTCAACGAATTTTATCAAGCACTTATCAGCATGAAATTCAACTATGTATCCTTTATCGCAGAGTTGGCTTATGCTTATGAGATTGTGTTCCAATCCTTCAACATAAGCTACATCTGAGAAGGATACACTACCGTTAGCGATCATACCATAGCCTTTAGTGATTCCTCGGTCTGAACCTCCAAAGATGACCTTTGGCCTGTTCACGACTGGAGAGTAGTTCTGAAGTAGGATTCTTGTCCCGGTCATGTGCCGAGAACATCCACTGTCCAAATACCAGATAAGAGTTTTGGTGGCCTTTGGACATACCCGCAATAATGAATCAGTTTGCCTTAGGAACCCAAACACGTTTGGGTCCTTGGTCTCGTGTTTGAACACTTCCCCTATGAGTATTAGCATTGTGAGCGGTCTTTCTCATATTGCTAACATGAGGAGTTGCAAAATTCCTGGGATTAAACCAACAGTCGATGGCAAAATGAACAATCTTGCAACAACACTAACTATCGAACCTGTTGTATCTTTGCATTAGATTCTCCTGCTTGACCTTTTGAGACGGTGGTCTAGCAGGGGCAGCATTCTTGGAGGAAGAAGCTTCATGGTGATTGCAATCACATGATTTCTTCTCCTTCAATAGCTTTTCCACAACGGGCTTTACCTTGGGTGCTTTCTTGAAGTTATGACCATGATTGAAAGGGACATAACTCAGAAGAATGACTTCTTCATAAGGTGCCTTAAAGACACTCTCACCAAAGTTTCTGGGGCGAGTCCATCCTTGGTAGCAGGACTTGGGCTCTACATTGGTAGGCCTAGTCAAGTGACCGTAGGATGAGTCAAGATCAAACTCATTAGTTGGAAATATGACTTTCTTGAACGAAGTGTGATCTTGAGGGGCTTTCCCCTTCTCTTTGGCCGAGGACTTCTTAGCGGCCTTATTATTTCTTTGAGCCTTATTCCTCATGGAAGATTTACTAGGAGCTTTTATATGGCCTAGTCCAGCACCCTTGACCTTAGCTGAGAATTCAGCAACGAATGGAAAAACAGTCTTAGGCTTCGAGAAACTTTCAACAGGTTTCTTTTCAGTAGCGAGTTGTTCTTCCAGCTCTTTGATGATTTTCTCTTTTAAGTCAAGGTGCTCAAGAGCTTTGTTAAATTCTTCAATAGCAGCATTGAAGTTTTCTCTGATCGAGTCGGTCTTTGCGACTTCCTCTCTTAGAGTGCTCTCTTCAGCTTTTAGAGACTTTAGCTCTTTAGCTTGAGTTTTCATGACTCGTTGACATTTGTCGTAAGTCATGATTAACTCCTTGTACTGGGCCATGAGTTCAGACTCATCATCAGAAGAGCTGTCCTCACGATCATGCTCAGAAACATCAGAATCTGAAAGAGGAGTATGAGAGTTTACCTTCCCAGTGAACTGGGGCTCTTGTTCGTCATCAGTCTGAGCCATAAGCCCAAAGTAGGCTTCTTCTTCTTTACTTGACTCAGATGAGTCTGAGTCACTAAGAGTTTTGCCCTTCATGGCTATCAGGCTCTTTTCTGTCCTCTTCTTATTATATGAGGACTTCTTTTCTTCTCCCTTTCCACCATCCTTCTTCTTGTGGGGGCAGTTAGAAAAGACATGACCTGGCTTATTACAACAGTAACAAATGATGTTAGCAGAAATATGTTTGTTCGGTTTAGAAGCATACCTGTCATGCCTACTTGAGCCTTTTCTATGTCGACCACTATCATGTCGTGATCTTCTGTAGGAGGCATCCTTTCCTTTCTATTGCTTCTTTTTTGTTCAAGAATTTCTTGAACTATCGTGAGAGCAGAGAGAACTCTCCTTAAAATAGCTCAAAGCCCGAGGTACCTGGCTTCGAGGTTTCTTCTTCACTAACTTCTTGTGCTGGGGCAGGAGAGGCAGCCTTTGACTTCCTTGAGGTGTCTGCCTTTAGAGCAACAGACTTCTCCTTGGATGCAGACCTGCTCTTCTCTTCTTCATCATTTCTGGTGTTGAGTTGAAGCTCAGTCTGCCAAAACTCAATACCTTCTAGCTATAGAGGACAGGACCCCATCTCCCTCTCCACTTCAGGTTGCCAGCTCATGTGGTGCAACTGTTGAGGGGGAGCCTACTCCTTCTGTCTCAGTTAGGATTCCTACTCCTTCAGCTATTACCTCTCCTCCACCATCCACACCTGAAGAAGTTCCATTAAAAATTCCATCAGAAGCCCATCTTCAATAAAAACTTCTATTAACTGAAGCAGCAATCAATGAAATGATTGAATAATTGACTGCTGATGAACCTCTTCCCCCTCGTCAAAAAGAACCAACTGCTGAAGCATCTAAGCAATCCTCTCTAGTACCATCTCCACCACATACTCCATCATCTCCCATTCAGTCTCCTGCTGCTGATAAAGAGCAGGATTACACCATTTTGCTTTCTGATGAGCCAGATAAGTCTCCTGAACCAGCTGAAACCCCATTAAGGAACTTGGACTTCACCATCCCCGTGGTCACTAATGAAGGGTATGCCCTGATTCATACTACCAGAGCTGTGAGCTCTTTAGTAATTGAAGAAATTACTCCATGGTTTGCTCCTCCTCCTCTAGTTCCTTCTACATCTACTGCTGCTCCTCTTACTGCCAATGATTCGATGAGTCAGTTTGTACATCTACTTTAAGAACAAATAAAGTATTTTGATGATTCAGTCAAAGCTGTGACTGAGAAAGTGAGTTCTCTAGAGAAAGAGATGAGCAGAGGCTTTACAGAGATTCAACATAATACAGATCAGCTCAGACAGCTCTTCCAAATTGGTGAAAAAGCTCTAGATCTCACTATCACTAGTGTTGGTCAAGTTATGGAGCAAGGTGTGACTCTTGCAAATAATCAGATTAAATTAGATAAGAGGGCTGAAGCAACCAAGATGAAGTTTTGTGAAGAAGTCGGGACTTTCAATGATCATGCCATCAATACACTAATTGTAGAAGTCAGAAATGGGGAGAGTTTAGTCAAAGAATATCTTGAGAAATTAGATACACTCAAGCAAACTAAATGGGAAGCCAAGATGAAAGAGATTCATGATGATGTGCTAGGACAAATTCAGAGTGTAAAGTTCCATACCTATGACACAGATGTTTGGATTCACAATCAAATTCTTCCAGAATTCCCAGTGGATCCAAACATCATTCCTCACCATCTAAATCCCTTAACTACTACTGCTCCAGTTCAAGCTCAACAACCTTCTTTCTCTCATAGGCCTGAAGGCTATGAGGGTCCTCCTCCAGATTCATATGCTCAAGTTTGGGAGGCAGACCCAGCAGACATATTCTTCCAAGCTCCTCCTGAGATCAACACTTCCAAGAAGAAGAGAAAGTATGGTGATGGTGCCTCAATTAGAAGGTCAATCCCAGTTCTAGATACAGAAAAGAGAAAAGTTCCAGGGTTTGCAGACATCTGGTCTCCTACTTCAAAGTCTCTCATATTGGATACTCTCAAGCTTGTCATGGACTTTAATGAAAGCGGGACAATTAATTACAGCTCCCAGGAATGGGAATTATATGAAAAGTCAATGACAAAGCGAAGGCTGTATGACAGAGAATATGGAAGGAACAACCCTGCTGCTCCTTCAAAGCCTCCAAAGTACTATCCCAAGCCCTTTAGCTACCAAAGAAGAGAGTAAGATAAGAAGGACAAGCAGCACCATCAAGTTTAAGCATAAAGTATTATGAGAGTGTGGAAATTATCTGTGTAGAAATGATATTTTGGACAATCGAGTTTATATAATTCTTAATTTTGATCATATACCCTTTGATTACAGTCTTATGCTTGCTTACACTGCTTTCTCTAATTACATAACTAGTTCTTTTTATGTCTATATAATTCACCTTAGTGTAAAGGGTTCTAACTTCTACAAATAGGGGGAGATTGTTGGGTATTGTATCCACAATAACCCAGATTTGGTGAAGTCACCCTTGAACACCAAGATGAATTAAGTTTTATTTGATGTTTTGTTTGAGTTATGTGTTTGCAGGACTTTATTGCCAAGTGTAGACCATTGTCAGTCTACAATGAGTCACCAAACACAGGATCATACAATATAATACCTCATTATGTGATCCATGGTGTTGACTCATGTGTAGCCTCTCTATTGGGATACACTTCATCTTCAAGTACTAGGACTGATTGGAGAAAGACTTATTGCTGAATTCTTTAAAGAAGAGAAAATTCTGTTGAAGGAATTTTTGCTAAGTATTTTACTCGAGTAGTTGCTTATATACTCGAGTGAAACACTTAGTCAATACTCGAGTGAGTCTATCTGTACTCGAGTAAGGGAACTAGCTCTCGAGTAGTCAAATTATAGCTCTCGAGTAGCCATGTCAATTACTCGAATAGATCATCTCTTATTCTCGAGTTAACAAAATTTCCTCTCCCGAAACTTTTCTAAGACATTTACTCGAGTAGTCATATAAGAACTCGAGTAGATTAGTCTTTTGTCTCGAGTTATAGAAGATAGGATTTTGTGTAATTTTACTTCACTCGAGTAGTCAAGTTTATGTACTCGAGTAGTCTATCTACTACTCGAGTAGTCCAGATTAAATACTCTAGTGATAAGTGTTTCATCCATCAAAACTTTTCTAAGTCCATTACTCGAGTAGTAATATCCATGTACTCGAGTAGTTTATCTCCTCTCGAGTAGTCCAGTTTCACTACTCGAGTAACCCAGTTTCTTCTCCCAAAAATTATTTTAAGTCTTTGACTCGAGTATTCCTTCTACCTCTCGAGTAGTTAATTTCTATTCTCTCGAGTAGTATTTCTTGTACTCGAGCAGTTCAACTCCACATCTCGAGTAATTATATTATCACTCGAGTAAGTCATTTTGTACTCGAGTAGTTGTTTATTGTTTCTGAATTTTCTCTAAGTCATCTGCTCGACTAGTCCTCATCTATTCACTCGAGTAATCTTATCAAGTACTCGAGTAGGTAAACTTTCACTTGAGTAATTTAGTCTGATTTTTCTTAAAATTTGCTAAGTCCAGATTTGACGGAAATTTCAAATGTCGTGACGTGATTGGTCCACGTGGACGTCATTAATATTAATTATGACCATTAGGAAAGATCTTATATAAGGTCTTGTCAAAACCGACTAACCCTAAGAAGTGCTGTCAAGTTTTATTGTAAGTATTCTGAATCTCTCTCTCTCTCTGTCTAAAAACAGAAGTCGTCGCCGCCGACCTTCATCGCTCATAATCGGCTAGGGTTTTCGATCCAGAAGATTCAGATCAAGAAGACTTCCAGATCGAGATCGTTTTTCATTCTTCATCATCTATCTGATCGTGTGAAGTCAAAGCATTCCAAATCAGTTCTTGCCAAGCCATCTTCTTCAATAGTTTCTGAGAAAGCCTTAAAGATCAAGAGGAAGACCTAGGCCGAGATTTTCAGATCTGTGAAATAAATCTGTTTGTATTTCATATTTACTCCATTTCATTCTTGTAGGAGATTTCTCTCCGAGTGTAGGATCTTTTCGTCGCCGAGTTGTAGGAAGTTTTATCTTCCAAGTGTAGATCCGTGTTGTGGATCGAGATTGTAGGAAATTTGTTCTGAGGCATAGGATTGGTTTTCAATCCGAGATAGTGGAGTAACTGAGTCTAGTTCTTTGCTAGATTGGTGAGGGAAAGTCGATGTACCCAAGGTTGGGGAACCACTATAAATCTTTTGTCGTCTATGATTGCTTGGTTGATAATTGTGTGCATAGATCTCTAAATTTTTATTCCGTAAAAAGACGCACAACTCACCTATTCACACCCCTCTAGGTGATTTAGGTAGACAACTGAACTCTTTCAATAGTGGCACCACAATTTCAAAGCAAAAATTACCTCTGCCAATTCCAAGTCATGGACGTAGTCCATCTTTAACTCTACACCTACAGATCTAGAGGAGCTTAACAACTAACTTTTAATCATTGATGACTCATCAAATAATACATTAACAGATTCTTGTACAACTTGATTTTTTCGAGTTATATACCCTATATGCCTTTCTATGGTTGGTGTACCCAACAAATATCCCATCATAAAATTTGGTAGTAAACTTAGTAAAATGGGACTTCCCATTATTAAGCACACAGTATTTACTATCAAAGATCCTGAGATAGGCTGCATTTGGTTTTCTTCCCTTCATAATCTCATAGGGAGTCTTCTTGTGGTGGTTATTGATAGAGGCCCTGTTTAGGACATGACATGTAGTGTTCATTGCATCATCCCAGAAGTATTCTGCAAGAGAGGTGTCACTGAAAAGGGTTCTGCTAGCATCTATGAGAGTTCTATTTTTCCTCTCAGCTATCCCATTTTGTTGGGGTGTACTCGGAGAAGAAAATTCCTAATGAATCTATTAATCTTCACAGAACTTCATCATGCCTTCATACTGAAATTCAGTACGATGTCAATTCTAATTTTGACCACAGAGCTTTCTTTTTCATTCTAAATTTGCCTGACAAAGGTCATAAAAGTGTCAAGGGTTTTTGACTTTTTCTTTAAGAAAAACACCCAAGCAAACCTGGAAAATACATCAACTACCACAAGTGTATAGACTTTCCTACCAAGACTTAAACTGGCATATGACCAAACAAGTCCATATGCAGGAGGTATAAGCACCTCACAGATTTTTGGAACAAATGCTCTTGAAGGATGCTTTGATTTGCTTGACCTTTTGACAAGTAGAGCATATGCCCTCCTTGGTGCATCTTATATTGGGATAATTCCTAACTAGCTCTCCACCAGAGAGCTTGTTATGGACTTGTAGTTAAAGTGAGCTAGTCTCTTGTGCCATTGCACACAATATGAGACTTTCTCATTAGCAACTAGACATAAAGGGGTGTCAAAACTTAAACATGAAAAGTTTAAACAATAAATATTTCAACTCCTAGTGCCTCGCAAAATGACCTCTTGGTCACTTGACCTTTTGATTTGACACTCATCCTTGTGGAATACAATAACATAACCAAGATCACAAAGTTGGCTTATGCTAATTAGGTTGTGTTGCAACCCTTCCACAAAACCTACTATTGTGATTGTGATTATACCATTGGTGTTCATACCATTGCCCTTAGTGACTCCTTTGTTTGAGCTACCAAAGATCACTTTTGGTCCATTCTTTACTGGACTGTATTCCATTAGAAAATTTCTTATTCCAGTCATGTGTCTGGAACACCCACTGTCCAAGTACCATGTAGGATGGGTACTTGGACTAACTTGCAACCATAATTCAGTTTACCTTAGGTCCGTAAAAGAGTGTGGGTCCTAGGTTCTTGTAACTCTGAAAATTAGCCTGTCTGTCTGCAACATTTCTGACAGGTAGACTTGCCCTTGTACTAGGCTTATTGGGGTTGTGCCAACAATCTATATTAAAATGTCCCACTTTGCCACATCAACAACAGTCATGAATTTTATATCTCCATTTTGAACAATAATTATAGACAAGCTGAAAGCAGCTGACTATTCAGAAGGGAGAGCATCAACCCTCTTCATGTTTCTTTCAGCAAGGATCTGACTGAAAGTGAGTCTTCCAATAGAAGTACTTCGCTTATTGTGAATTCCACAAGCAATAGTCTTCTTTGAAGAAGATAAGTTATTGATTGCATCAGAGATAGCCAAGCCTGGCTTGCTAGATAACTTACTTTTGGTCTGAATTTTTGCTGGTGGAGCTTGACTATTGGACACTGCCTTATTCTTGAGTGTGCGGGCTGGTGCCCCAAAAATAAATGGTCCATGATGGGCCATCTGAATTTCCTCATGGGGAGCCTTAATGGTACTCAAACCCTTGCCCTTCCTTCCACTATAGCTGTGAATTTTTTATTCACACTAATGGATCTTCCATTCAACCAGTGACCATTGATGCTTTCTTGGTCATACCCGTTGGATGTCAGCACAAATTTATCAAAGGAGATAGCAGGATAAATAGGGGCCTTGCCCTTTTTCCTATCCTTCTTTGAGTGTTCTTTTCAATGCTCCCTAGTCCCTTCGTATTTGTTTAGGAGGTGAAGGTATCAATGAGTGGCAACACTGATTTAGGCTTGAAGTATTGAGCCACTTGCTTCCTCTCTTTGAGGAGCTTTTCTTCAAGATCCATGATGATCTTGATCTTAAGACCGATGGTTCCAATCTAGATGATTGAGATGGTTTTCAGTTGGCTGATTTCACTCATCATCTGATCCAGTAAGGAAGCTGACTCAGACTACATGGACGTAGCTAGCAGTAGGGAGACAATCTCCTCAGCTGGTTTCTTGGCCAACCTCTTGCTCCTTTTCAAAGCAAACAGAAGATCACCATACTTGTCAATCAGTTGATTGACATCATCCTCAGATTCTGACCCATTTTCATCACAGGAAGAAGATGCATTATGATGGAGACTACGGCGCACAACACCTTGAAGACGGTGCACTGACAAATGACCGTGAAGAGCATCGCCATAATAGGCGTCCGGATCGCAAGCCGATTTATTAATAATTAATAATAATTGTTATCAAATTATTATTAATTATTAATCCATGCTTTGTGTGTTTTATTTTTAATAATTGCACTTTTATTTCATGTAATATGTACATCATGATTATGATATAAAATCATGATGTATGTGTGTGTTTTATTTTCATATTTTCATGTTTGGGTTGCATGTAGCCAGTTGGAGTGTTGTTGTTGTAGCCTATATATAGGCATGTCCCCCCCCCCCCTCTATTTGGAGAATATTGAATGAAAAGAAATTTGGGAATCCTTACCTCTTGAAGCTTCCTCCTTCCTCATCTCTTGGCCGATCTCTCTCTTGCTCCCCCTTCTCTCTCCTTGGCCGTCGGCCATCTCTCATCCCCTCTCTCAAATCTCGGCATTTCCTCCTCCCTCCCTCTTTCTCCAACCCGGCCACCACTACTCTCCTACCCGAGCCACCATCCACAACTCCCAAGGCCGCCACATCTTCCTTTTCCCTCGAACAAGAGTCGACCACCCTCTTCCTTCCTCATACCCGAGACACCACCATCAGGGCCAACCCAAGCTGCCTCAGCCTCCACCAATACAACCGCCACCTTATTTCTCTCTTGCCATACTTGAATATATTTACTTCCATATTAAGAAGATTTCGACGGGACTTTCCATTTCCAGCGTAACGCGACGAAGGCGGACGAATTTCACTCCTACCGGCGTGATTCCGGTGGAGCCGTTGAAGAACGATCCTCGCCGAGTGAATCGGAATCATCCATTCTGGTTGGGTAACGAGCCTTTCCACTTTTGTGTGTTTCTCTCCTTAAATAATCTTGTGGTGGAATTTCTAGCATAAAATTTTGAAATCATTTTAAATTTTGTGATTAGCTTTAATTGTTTTGCGTTGTTTTCTTGATCGATTTAATTTCGTAAAGGGTTTGGCGAGCCCTCGTTTTCTTTTGTTGGGAGAGATCTACCTTTTCCAAATTCGTGATTATTTTCAGTAGATCTCTTTGGGTAGAACCTTCGCTCGTTCGGATCCAATATTGGTCCTTTTGCCTCGATCGGATATCGGCCTATCGCCCTTATTTGATCTCGAAACGGTTTGGCTACCCGTACGCTAGCGTGAAATTGAATGAATGTAATAGCGTGGAGCGGCGTAGAACAATTGTGTGAGCGTAGAGTTAGTCGTGAAGAGATAGTCGTGCGCGTCCGTAGTTATAATTCGGCTCTAACGCGTACGTCTACATCAATTTGGTATCAGAGGAAGGTTCTCGTCAATTTCCTAATTGGCACTCCTCCCCCTCTTCAAATTAAAAACAAATCAATTTCAAATTTTAAATTTCAAATTTCATATTTCAAATTTCGAATTCCAAATTTCAAATTTCAGATTTCAAATTTCAAAATTTAAATTTCGAATTTCAAATTTCAAATTTTCAAATTTCAAATTTCAAAATTTCAAATTTCAAATTTCAAATTTCAAAATTCAAAATTTAAATTTCAAATTTCAAATTTCAAATTTCAAAATTTCAAATTTCAAATTTCAAATTTCAAAATTCAAAATTTAAATTTCGAATTTCAAATTTCAAATTTCAAATTTCAAAATTTCAAATTTCAAATTTCAAAATTTCAAATTTCAAAATTCAAAATTAAAAATTTAAATTTCAAATTTCAAATTTCAAATTTCAAATTTCCAATTTCAAGTTTCAAAGTTTAAAATTCAAATTTCAAATTTCCAATTTCATAAAAATCCAAAATTATGGCCTATGACGTTCACGCCTCCCGGTTGAACTTTTGGTATGATAAAGCCATGACTAAGTTTCCCTCTAGGCAATACCACACTTGTCCTACTTATGACGGTTTAGGGTGTCCTAAAATTTTTAGGGATTGGCTTAAGGGTATAGAACTTCAATTCAAGTGTTACGGATGGGATGACCCCCAAAAGTTTCACTTTGCCCGAGAGCGGTTAATAGGTCAGGCCCAGTTATTTTGGCTGAATGAATAGCGTCGTGTTGATGGTTATCAATATAATTGGCAGGCGATGCGTAGCCTCCTTTCGCATCAATTTGATCCCGCCTATCTCCGTACTACTAACATCGAGCCTGTGAGTGACTATAGTTATGGCACTAGTTCCATACCATGTTGTATGACTGACTATAAACCAAATGCCCAGATCCAACAGCACAAAACTGAATATTTGGCCCCCCTTCAACAAGGGAACAAGTCGGTCTCTGATTATATGCAACTCTTTAAGGATTTGACAGTTAGGAGCGGTGTGAAAGAGTTGCCTGATTTAGTTATAGACTCCCCTAATGAGTCCAAGGTCGTGCCTAGGATAGTGCCCGTCACTGAGGACGAGGCTGAATACACTGGCAATTTGAGTGACGATGAGGATATTGGTTACCCTAGTGACCTGGATGAGGATTCCACCATTGAGGAATCATCCCTACTCCCCGTCGATGACATTTTGGAGCCTACGGTTACTCCTGCTGAGATTACAAGTGAGTCGGTAGGCATTTTACCTAATGATGAGAGTTTACTTAGTAGTGACTTAGGATATGATCTGTTCGGACTCGTGCTGGATCCTCTTAGACCGAGATATATTGAGGACTGTTCTGATAATCCTGATATATTGGACGTTCCGACTGATTGGGAAGACTTACCGTTGGTGTACGAGTTATGCTTGGATGATTTTAGTGCTATGAGCCCGAATGATATTTCTTTGATGCAAACACCTTTATCTGACATTCACGATTTAACGCTTCCGTCGCGCTCAATTCTACCCTTGTCTGCGACCATAATTGATTCTAAATTAAATAACATGGATAGTGTGTCGAAAGAAATTGTAAGCAAGGAAGTTGCATTATTGGACGACTTTTTGGATTGTACCCCGGGTTTGATTTTACCGACTCGTCCCCCTGACCCGTTGACTCGACGTACTGATCATTTAGGACATGAGTGTGGTACGATTGATTTCTGGATTTCTATAGTGCCCCCTGAGTTCATTCTGCCAGTTCCCCCAGATGAGGTCTCATTAGTGCCTCCAGATCTCATATTATTGTTGTCGACCTATGATCCGACCACTGATTCTAAATTACATGATATATCTAATGAATTGGTAGACATGTCGGACGAATTTTCTATAAGGGTGAATCCATTGTTTGAATTTTCATATGACTTTAATGGCTTTCAACCTGGTGATCTTTCTTGGACGTTAAACCCATGTTTCGACGTTGAGAAGGACTTAGCTCCTCCTTGGGACATGTCCCCTTTGACGGCCTATTACCCTATGAGTCCATCGTTGGTCACACCATCGGATGTTTTAGATTTTATTTCTGTGGCGACTATCTCCTTTATCCTAATTTTATCCTCCATGAATTTTAAAGAAACTCACTTATCGAATTATACGTTTCGGATAGGGCCGCTTATAGTGCCTCCTGATGAGATTCCCTCGGCGCCACCAGATTTAGTTCCGTTGGTGCCGCCTTATGTCGTTCCGTTATCACCGAATGCACTAAGTACGTTTGCGCATGATGATGCTCGCAATGAATTTCATTTACGTAAGCACTGTAGTGAAGCGCCAACCACGTTACAACAATCTATTCAAATTCTTGCTAGCTTACAAAAAAGAGCGTCTTACGGTATAATTTGCGATTTTGACTTGGTGAGTCTCGTCCCTGAACAGTTGCCTTCGGCACTATAGAAAGTGGGCGAGTTGGCGAGCTGGACCATTTGCAGAATTTAATGACATTAGGAGAATGCGCACTACTTTTGAGGTTTTTCACTGATTGGGGTGATACCCCTATTTTTAATGTTTCTGATTTAACGCTGCATGTTTTTCCACCACTTGAGTTATTTGCCTGTCCGTTTGGCTCCACTTTGTTCTCTTATGGTTTGGGTAGTCAGTTTGTGCCTGGATCGCTTTATTTTTCGGTCTTCACTGGAGGTACGTTTGTAGTTGATGTTGAAATTTTTCTTCCTTTATTGCCTAATGCTTTTCCGAGGTTCCCAGGACCATCTTTTTGCATTACAGGATACTCCAGGTTGAAGTGCTTTCCTCTACTTGTGGCGATGTTGGACACTACCTACGTCGTTGGCGTGATTGTCCAGTCTCCGATGTCCATTTGCCGTTTGGATCGGGGGTAGCTCGTTTGGTTGTAGCTCTCCCATGCTGGTGCAGTAACATCCACTCATCGGTGATGAGTATTTTCGAGCGGGGGAGGATTGATGGAGACTACGGCGCACAACACCTTGAAGATGGTGCACTGACAAATGACCGTGAAGAGCATCGCCATAATAGGCGTCCGGATCGCAAGCCGATTTATTAATAATTAATAATAATTGTTATCAAATTATTATTAATTATTAATCCATGCTTTGTGTGTTTTATTTTTAATAATTGCACTTTTATTTCATGTAATATGTACATCATGATTATGATATAAAATCATGATGTATGTGTGTGTTTTATTTTCATATTTTCATGTTTGGGTTGCATGTAGCCAGTTGGAGTGTTGTTGTTGTAGCCTATATATAGGCATGTCCCCCCCCCCCCTCTACTTGGAGAAGATTGAATGAAAAGAAATTTGGGAATCCTTACCTCTTGAAGCTTCCTCCTTCCTCATCTCTTGGCCGATCTCTCTCTTGCTCCCCCTTCTCTCTCCTTGGCCGTCGGCCATCTCTCATCCCCTCTCTCAAATCTCGGCATTTCCTCCTCCCTCCCTCTTTCTCCAACCGGCCACCACTCCTCTCCTACCCGAGCCACCATCCACAACTCCCAAGGCCGCCACATCTTCCTTTTCCCTCGAACAAGATCGACCACCCTCTTCCTTCCTCATACCCGAGACACCACCATCAGGGCCAACCCAAGCTGCCTCAGCCTCCACCAATACAACCGCCACCTTATTTCTCTCTTGCCATACTTGAATATGTTTACTTCCATATTAAGAAGAT
The DNA here is from genome assembly GCA_039583875.1 of Platanthera guangdongensis. Lineage (NCBI taxonomy): Eukaryota > Viridiplantae > Streptophyta > Magnoliopsida > Asparagales > Orchidaceae > Platanthera > Platanthera guangdongensis. The sequence continues at coordinate 102,292,332 of CM077151.1, forward strand.
TTCGACGGGACTTTCCATTTCCAGCGTAACGCGACGAAGGCGGACGAATTTCACTCCTACCGGCGTGATTCCGGTGGAGCCGTTGAAGAACGATCCTCGCCGAGTGAATCGGAATCATCCATTCTGGTTGGGTAGCGAGCCTTTCCACTTTTGTGTGTTTCTCTCCTTAAATAATCTTGTGGTGGAATTTCTAGCATAAAATTTTGAAATCATTTTAAATTTTGTGATTAGCTTTAATTGTTTTGCGTTGTTTTCTTGATCGATTTAATTTCGTAAAGGGTTTGGCGAGCCCTCGTTTCTTTTGTTGGGAGAGATCTACCTTTTCCAAATTCGTGATTATTTTCAGTAGATCTCTTTGGGTAGAACCTTCGCTCGTTCGGATCCAATATTGGTCCTTTTGCCTCGATCGGATATCGGCCTATCGCCCTTATTTGATCTCGAAACGGTTTGGCTACCCGTACGCTAGCGTGAAATTGAATGAATGTAATAGCGTGGAGCGGCGTAGAACAATTGTGTGAGCGTTAGAGTTAGTCGTGAAGAGATAGTCGTGCGCGTCCGTAGTTATAATTCGGCTCTAACGCGTATTTTCTACATCACATTAGAATTGGGACTACACTCATAGTCAGATTTAGAGGAGGTACTGGACAGACAATGTACCTTATCTAGACCAGGCTGATCCAAGTTGGATTCTTTATTTGACATGGCCATCAACCCATAACTGATGTTTTCATCTTCATCCACCTCAGTATCACTATCTGAGTGTGACAGAGGAGCCCTGATACCTATCCTTATAGCGGGATAGTCTTCATCTTCATCAGCAATAACAAAAATAGCCCTACGTAGGCTTCTCCTTCTTCAAAATCTGAAGAAGCTAAGTCACTTTGACTCTAGCTCTTCTTCCTGTAGATTAGAAGCTTCATTGAGCCCAACTATTTATGGTTCTCTCCTGAACACATAAAGAATATACCTAAGCTACTCTTGGAGATCAGTTCAGACTATTGAGTCTATATTTGAGCAACATCCCTCTAACACCACATGAAAGTCTTTAGTTTCAAGAGTAGCTAAACAACTAGATGGGGGGGTGAATAGGTTTTCCTATCTTTTTGATACTTTCTTCTAATTTTGTGAATTGTATTTTTAGTTTAGGTTAGCTTTCAAGATCACACAATCAACACACAAGTTGTTTACAGTGGTTCCCCACAGTATGGGTACATCCACTGTCCCTCCTACATTTCTAACAGATTGTTAAACAAGCCCAAATTCTCGAAACTCGGCACCAAGATCTTACAACACAAATCACTCAGGATTTCTCAGACTCCTCCAAGTCCTTCACTCAGGCAGAAGGTCCTACACTCAGAGAAATGTTCTCTTATAACTTAGGCACACAGGCCGAACCTCAGATTTTAACTCAAAGTCTTACACTCGGGATAGGAAGTTAATCCTACAATCAGATACACCACTGGATGTTACCTCAGAGAGAAGCACTCCTACATCTTAGGCACACATGCCCTACCTCAGATCCATAGTAGGATCCTATAACTCATGCACAAATGCCATACAACTTGGATCTATAGAAAGATCCTTTCTCAACCTTCATAAATTAGGCTTACACTCAGATGAGTTAAGATCCTACAGAAGGTAAGGTTGGTAGTTAATGTTGGATGACTCTAGAGAAGATATATCTGAGTCTGCCTCTTCCTGAACTGAGATGACTCGGTCCTATCTTCTTCATAGCTCTAAGAATGGATCTTCAAGATTATTCTTCTTGAGCTGTGAAGTAACTGCTGCTAGGGCATGCTATGTCCCTTCTTCTACCTTAGAGAGATTACACTTTGACCTTGCTGTTAAAGATGAAAATGTCAACAACCAAGTTGTTTGAACTTTTAGTTCACCTGAAGGAGCAAACTCTTCTAGCTCTGCAACTAGGTTCAGAGGAAGAAGATGAAGCTCTGTCATTTCAAAATTAATTCTCTAAAAGTTAATTTCCTTTCCCTTAGAATATTACTTTTGTATCACGCCGTCCAATACCTCTTTGGGCAGTGGGACCACCTAGTGTTGGTAGATGCAACTTCTCTTTTGCATTAATTGTTGTACAACAGGCAAGCAGTGCCATTTGTTGTCTACTATTCTGATCCCGCAACATTTGAATTCCTGCTGACATCATCATGACTCAGAACCTATGGACGTAGTCAAATTCAGACAATTCTGCATAAGCGTTGAGTGAAGTCTTATCACTCAATGCGAAAACACAGGTAGAATTCTGCACAACTACGTGTTAAGTGATCATTCATCACTCAACGAATAACAACAATTACAGTATAACTAACTAGGCATTGAGTGAGTCTTCATCACTCAGTGCTTCTCGACTTAGTCGATTTTCTCTTTATTAAGGACTTGAGTGAGTGGTCATCACTCAACGCATTCTGCCTTTGCCTGTTTTATTGAGTAGGCGTTGAGTGAACTACCTTCCCTCAATGCTTTTGTCATTAGATAGATTTTTTGTTGAATAGACATTGAGTGAGTTGTCTTCATTCAATGGATCTATCCTTAGACAGATTTCCAAGTTAAACTACACTACGACTCTAACTGAACTATTTTCTATCAATGCTTTCTCTTCACGGTGTTGAGTGAACTGCCTTCACTCAATGCATCTGGAAGTAACAATAATTCTTGTAAGCTTTTCTCTAATTTTGACTGTTAGAGCTTTACTTAACGCTTCTGGCTTATAGGCATTGAGTAAACTACCTTCACTCAACACTTCTGGACTTAACCAGAATTCTTGTCAGCTTTACTCTGGCTTTGACTATTTGAGTTTTACTCAATGCTTCTGGCTTCTAGGTGTTGACTGAACTGCCTTCACTCAACACTTCTAGACTTAACCAAATTTCTATTTTTCCAATGCTGAGGCTTTGACTGTTTGAGCTTTCCTCAATACTTCTGCCTTCTAGATGTTGAGTGAACTTCCTTCACTCAATGCTTTTGGAATTTACCAGATTCCTACTTTGGCAATTTTGTAACTTTGGCTGCCTAGGCTTTAATCAAAGCTTAAAGCATACTTGTGTTGAGTGAACTGCCTTCACGCAATACTTCTGGATTTTGACAGATTTCTTCCCCGTCATCAACTTGTCTTGTGTCCACCTATCATTTGTACTTTGACAAACCTATTTGAATAATGAACATAGAGCATCCTGTATATATAGAACTTAAAGCATCCATCAAATATAATACTATGTATGCCATTATCTTATAGGGCTTCTTCAAATCTGGGACATTTTGAGAAATGGACACAACAATCAACCATAAAAGGTTGTTATAGATTGCATTTGTCGGAGTTCTTCGATCGCGAGTGGGAGGAAGAAATGATTCTTTTCCATCAATGGAGATGAGAGTTCGGCCTTCTCCAGATGGTGGCCGATCCGTAGTTTGAATTGTTCTACTTCATCTTGTCTCCACAAAAAGAAAAGCGCACTTTTATACATCTTGGAAAAGTAAGCAACTACCGGAGGTAGATCTAGTGCCCGATGGTAAGTTGATGTGCATTGACGTTACACTGTCCATTAGATTTAGAAAAATATCAAAATAAAATATTTTTCTGCTTTTTTGCGGTACCGCGGCGCGGTACAAAACAATCGCTCGGCGGTAGCTTGATGACTCCACTCTTATTGACATAGCTTGTGCACGGTGGTTTGGATAACGCCACACGGTAGGACACAGAAAGCTCGTACATAATTAAATTTATGGTAGTGCGAGTGGTAGCGCTAGCGCTCGGCGGTAGTACCAGAACTTGATTTTTTTGTACTTATGTACCTGTAAAACCTGCACACTATACCCAACAAACGTATGATCAAATTCAACACGAGATTTGATATTGTCAAACAAAAGAGATACAACTCATACGTTCCAACAAACTCCTCCTTTTGATAATATTAAATTCCGTTCATGAGATATAAAATAGTAACAACATGGTATAGTGAAATCCAATCAATAAACGTGAAATTTAGCAGGTTGAAATATTCAATAAAACTCACCCTTCAGATATGCTCCCTCTACAAGTTTGCTCCCCCTATGTTTGTTCTCCCTCTACACGAGATCTCCCCTAGGTGACTAAGTATAGGATACATTCATGAATACTCAACTCTCCATACGACACACTCATGAACACTCAACTCTCCTCCTATTGATAATATTAAAAGGGGCGGGGATTAACAGGCATGTCACGTGAACACTCAACTCTTCCACTATGTTCATGAGATACTAAACCAATCACATGCATAAGCAATCATAAAAGAAGAAAACCATCTCAGAAGCATAAACACATGCAAATACAATCATAAGTAGTAGGGGCAAAAATTTGACCGGAACACCATGAATATAAACCTACCCAACACACGAAAAATCAATTTATTTGAAGAGCTTTTCAGAATGTAAGACATTTGGACAGCACAAGTGAAACGAAATATACATGATTTTGAGTACAATATTAGGAGATTTATAGAGTTAATACAATGTAATATCGTAAGAGACAGGAATAAAAATTGTGTGCTAGTACATATGTGCTATAGATATATAAAGTAGTGTAAGTCCAATTCTTATGCATAGATGCGTTAGATAGAATAGTGACATGTATACGTGTAACATAAAATAAAAACCATAAATTAGAAATAATCTTTAGTACATGTTTTATCTCAATAATTCAATATGCTAGCACAAGAGAAATAAAGTGAAAAATCATGTCACATTGCTATCTAATTCATAACAAGATTCGAACAAAGGGAACAAACTTAAATTGTAGTATTTGCACAAGATTGAAATGATTCTTTTAACCAAGGTGCTTATCCTCACAATACTGTTGAAGACTTATCTGGAGTAGTGAGTATTGCTTGGGGGTATCTTTGACACAGGATTTGATAACATATGATTTTCCCATTGTTATTCATTGTCAATTTTATATCATTTTTGAGTTCAAGGACCCCGAATCAATCAAAATCTATTCACATAGATAGATACACTTTAACTTGTATACAGAAGATTTGATCACTAGTATTTTGGCCCAAAGTTCTAAGCTTTATATGAAAACATGAACACTGTGACATTGATTGTTCAAGTTATTTATAGCATGTTAGACACAATATCACGTCTTATAACATGTAAGCATGAATTTCTACATGAGTGCGTTGTCTAGGCATGTGTGAACACTGTAATGTCATTATGCTGCCTAAATCCTCACACATACCTAGAGGCATATTCAACATACACTATACCGTCCAGTTGCACTCAGTAGCTAAGTACCTATATATTAGATACATCATGACATAATTCGATAATGTTAACAGGGATAAGCACTCCTAAATCAATCATTGAAATTAATCATTATCCTTTAGGTTCTAGTCATGCATGACCAACACGCAAATTGTATGAATCGATTGTATATATATAAATATATATATATATATATATATATATATATATATATATATTGAATTTTGATGTAAACAAAAATGCACAAGACGTGGAAACTATACAAACAGAAAGGCATATTTTGTGTTTTTGGGGTTTTATATAATGTTTTTTGTTTTAATAAATAAAAATTAATCAAATCAAACACACCAAACTGAATAAAAAAACATGTTTTTGGAGTTTTGTGATTTTTCCATTTTTTTATTTTATTTTTGATTATAAGGCAACTGAAAAAAAATAGAGGGACAAAAAACAAAAATGAAGAAACACAAAAACAATAGGCAACCAACTTACTTCCAATGTTAGGGCTACTACGTGGCGGTAACTCACAGAAATTGAAAGAAAAAAAATGCCCCAATTATCAGTAGTTTATTTTGCACAATCAAGTAGTGTGATGCAGGCTTGCACGTTTGACAACGGATAGATCTACGGACTAGCACGTATACCTCTCTACGATCCAATCCTATACCCGCACAATCGTTCAACGCAGCACACATGTTAATTAATCCTTTCAATTACATGCTAGCGTACGGGTAGCCAAACCACTTAGGATCGAACAAAGGCTATAGGCCAATATTCTTTCCGGCTAAAAGGACCCACCCGGTACGAACGAGCTGTGTTGTACCAAAAGAGATCTATCAAATAAATACGATTTGGAAAAGGTAAATCTCTCCCACAAAAAGAAAATGGAAGTTTGCCAAACCTTTTCGAAAAATAATTCAATCAAGACAAACACAAAACCAATCGAAGAAACCATGATTTAATTAACGATTCAATATTCAATGCCAAGAATCTACCACCATAGGAATTAATCTAGGAAGAGAAACACACAATATGTAGAAAGGATTCGTTACCCTATCGAAATGGATGATTCCTATTTCTCTACTTGGATCATTCCGCAACGGCTACGTTGGAGTCACGCCGGTTGGAGAGAAACTCGCCCGCCTTCGTCGCTTCACGCCGGAGTTAATCGACAAGGGGAGATCTTCTTGCCTAGTCCGAATTTCTCCAATGATGAGGGTGGCAAATTTTGTTATTGGCGGTTTGTTTGGGTGACAAGGATGGGAGGCGGTTTTGTCTAGGGAAAAGGAGTAGGAGAGGGTTGCTAAGGGGAGAAATGAGGAGGGGAGAGGGGAGGAGGGTGGCCGAAATTGCCAAGGAAGAGGGGGAAGAGAGGGGGCGGCCAAGGAGGAGAGGAGAAGGAGATTTTCAAGACAAGTTACGGTTTTCTTTTCAATCGTTCACTAATTCCATATGACAAATATCATGGCCTATATATAGGCTTACACTACTCCATCTCCCTTCATTCAAAATTCAAAATTTAAATTTCAAAATTGAAAATATGATGTTTATATGCACCCATCATAGCACATGAAATGAAATAATGAAAACAACACATGATGGTTATAAGCACCCATCATTACACACGAAATGAAAATTAAAATATGAAATAAATGCTTAAAATAAAATTGCTAAAATTATTAAAAATATATATTTATAATTATTTAATTTATAATTATATATTTTTATATAATGGCGGCGGACGTCGATCCCATCCTCGAGCTTGCGGAAACGATCATCCCAATCGACGAACTCTCTCAGACGGGATCAATGGCGGCCGTGTCAGCAACGCCTCCATCAATCCTCCCCCACTCAAAAGTACTCATCACTGATGTGTTGGTCTGAATGCACCAGCGCAGGAGAGCCACCTCTGATCCAAAAAACCAAGAGTCATCGCAGACCGGTCGATCATGCCATCGAATCAAGTAGTGGCAAACATTACCACATGTAAAGGAGAGCACTGCAACCTTGAGTATCCTGTCATGCAAAGAGATGGTCCTGGGGAACCTTGGAAAAGCATTAGGCAATAAAGGAAAACAAGTTTCTACATCAACAACCAACATACCTCCAGTGTAGACCGATGAAGATTGCGATCCAGGCATAAGCTCACAACCCAAACCATAAGAAAACAAAGTGGACCCAGACAAACAGGCAGATAATTCAAGTGGTGAAGAAACATAAGGTGTTAAATTAGAAACATTAAAAATAGGGGTAATACCCCAATCAGTGGAAAACTTCAAATGATATGCATATTCTCCTAATTTCTTTAAGATCCGAAAAAGGTCCAACTTGCCAACTCGCAAACTTTCTATAGCGCCCGAAGGCAACCGTTCAGGGACGAAATACACCAAAACTAAATCGCCAATCATATAGTGAGACGCTCTTTTATGTAAGCTAGCATGAAATTGATAAGATTTATATGGTGTGGTTAGTGCTTCACTAATGTGCTTATATAAAATGTGATCATGATGAGCATAATCTGGTGCGAGTTTCGGCGATAAACTAGCAAGTAAAAAATAAGACGCAACTTGATTGATTAATTCCCTAAAAGTGCGCCTAAGTATCATAATATTGTGAGGAGTGAAACCGTGGGCTACATGACTTAACCAAAATACGGAGGGTAAAGGGGTTAAGTCCGGGGGAACGGGAGCCTTATAATCAAAGGTGATTTTCAAAGGCTTCAAATTCACTGTCCTAATTTTAAAATTAATATTTTCACGCTTGGCATGAAGATATGCCAAGGGAAACCACTCATCATAAATACTAAAAGAGTTGGACGCTCTCGGATGTGAAAAGATGTACGAGCGAAACAACTCAAGGGGCCTAACCTTGACCACTAACGTGTGGGGAAAAGGGTCATCAAATGGCAGTGGGTAAATACATGCGACCGGGTGTGGGATATAGGTACGTGAAGGAGACACCACATCCAGAGGCACAATAACCAAAGAATCAGAAACGGGCGAGGATAGAACGGTAGCTAGACACATAGAGAAATGAATAGCCAAATGTGATGCATAGTCAGATCTACGTGGTGCTGTGAACAGACCAAAAACTAGCGCGCTCAACGTACTAATATCTAAGTGCTGAGAATATGCCAAGGTAGGAACTAAAATAGTGGGCGAGTCACAACAACTCAGACTTGGACTACCGATGCCACGTCCTAAATCGTCAAGTAATGTGGGCTCATAGATAGGACGAAGGGTCGGTAAAATCAAACCCGGGATAAAATCCAAAACAGAATAACTCTCACCAATCGGTGATAACGTCAAGGAACTCTCATCTGGGGGTAAAACGAAAGAATCATTCAAAAATACCACTTTCTCGCTTTCAATTTCGTCCAACACACTAGACAAGTCGTTTAATTCAAAATCAGTAAAGGTCTCAGAAATGGGCAAAATCGAACCCGACGGAAAATTTAATCCAGATGGAACTTTAGACAATGGTGATATCATCAAATAACTATCGTTCGGGTTCGCAGCTCTAAAATCGTCCAAACATAACCTTCTCACATAAGGTGAGTCTTCCAAATCAGTTGGAACATCCACTAAGTCAGGGTCGACAATTTGACAATGGACAAATCCTCACTCAAAGGCTCCTCAGGAAAATTAGATAAGGCCTCAGCAGGTATAATCATAGTCTCTAACGCGATGGGATCGTATCATGGAGAGGGCACTCAATACTAGGGTGAACTGACACAATGCTAGTAGGGCACGTAATAGGCAAATAGATACTCTCAAAGTCTGGACTATCTTCATCATCGCAAACATCGTCTTCTGGATCACTAGGTATTCCCTCAGACTCAGATGCATCAGAATCGTCGGGCACTAACGTCGAATATGTCAGAATACTCTCACCTACGGGGTTATCCGCACAGTCCAGAGAAAGTATATCAACATCCGCATCCTTAGGGATATCGATCACTATCCTTAGGGGCTCAGATGTTGAGGCTAACGGAGGCATAACCCTAGTGGTAGCATCCATCGAGTCCATAACAAAAGACCTATTAGGACAGGTTTCCCTAACGGGGGTGGTGGTCCTAATACGACATGTCCGGTCTGACACGAGTGTGCTTTATTCCTAGGAAGGTGGTGCTTCTCAATTTCTAATGTCGTGGTAAAAGTGGAGTCTAGATCGGTGTGCCAATAATACAGTAATTTACCCTAGATGTAGGGATTTAAACCCTTATGAAACCTAGAGAGGGTGATCTCTGGCAACTCCTTCGCACCACTTCTAACCGTCATATCCTTAAAAAGACGCATATAATCTGAGACCGACTTGTTCCCTTGTTTAAGGATAGTCAAATCATCAGTTATCTGTCTCTTGATCTGGGCATTTGGTTCATGGTCATTCTTAAAGACCGGTATGGATCTAGAGCCATAACTATACTCACTCTTATGCTTTGTATTAGCATGGCGAAGGTAGGTGGGATCAAATTGATCTGATAGTAGGCTACACATGTGCGGCCAAGCATAGCGATAACTACAAACACGACGCTCTTTGTTTAACCAAAATAACTGGGCTTGACCTACTAGTCGCTCTCGAGCAAAGTTATCCTTTTTGTGGTCATCCCATAAGTGGCCATTAAAATATTGCTTTAATCACTTAAGCCAATCTCTAAAAATTTGGGGACATCCTAAACCGTCATAAGTACGATAAATTTGTTGTTCCCTAGGGGTGTGTTTTTCCATATCCTTAGCATATGAATTGTCTAGCCGGGCAGCATATACATCATATGCCATTTTAGTGAGAACCGGAGAGAAAACTCAACCGGAACTGGTGCACATGCAATGAGAAATGAACCTGACCCTATTTAATTTTCAAAGATGGAATTGTTCCCACTTAGTAACTAGGGTAAAAAATATATTTTTTGGTTTTCTTACAGGAAATAACTTGAAGATTATTAAGAAAAATTTCTGATTTTTTTTGCTGGAAAAATACAAATATAGGCCGCTATTGGCAGACCAAAATTAAAATTTTGTAATGATTTAATAAAATAATGGGTTAATAAAAATAAAATATTTTTTTGATTTCTTACTAATAAAACGATGGGGAAATTCCAGAATTTTATTTTTGAATTTTGAGAAAAAAATTGAAAATTTTAGGCCGATATTTGCAGACCAAAAATTTAAAAAAGGATTTTTATGTTGTGCAATGAAACATGCACGTGCGTGTCGGCGTTCTAAGTAAATTTTTTTTTCTAGGTTGGTACTAATTAAAAAATTAGTACAACCTGGCTCTGATACCAAATTGATGCAGGCTTGCACGTTTGACAACAGATAGATCTACGGACTAGCACGTATACCTCTCTACGATCTAATCCTATACCCGCACAATCGTTCAACGCAGCACACACGTTAATTAATCCAACCAATTATATGCTAGCGTACGAGTAGCCAAACTGCTTAGGATCGAACAAAGGCTATTGACCAATATTCTTTCTGGCTAAAAGGACCCACCCAGTCCGAACGAGCGGTGTTATACCAAAAGAGATCTACCAAATAAATACGATTTGGAAAAGATAGATCTCTCCCAACAAAAGAAAACGAAGGTTCGCCAAATCTTGTCGAAAAATAATTCAATCAAGAAAAACACAAAACCAATCGAAGAAATCACGATTTAGTTAACGATTCAAAATTCAACGCCAAGAATCTACCACCACAGGAATTAATCTAGTAAGAGAAACACAAAATAAGTAGAAAGAATTCGTTACCCTATCAGAATGGATGATTCCGATTTCTCTACTTGGATCGTTCTTCAACTGCTCCGTCGGAGACACACCGGTTGGAGAGAAAATCGCTCGCCTTCGTCGCTTCACGCTGGAGTTAATCCATAAGTGGAGATCTTCTTTACTTGGCCGAATTTCTTCAAGGATGAGGGTGGCAAATTTTGTTGTTGGTGGCCGGTTCGGGTGATGAGGATGGGAGGCAGTTTTGTCTACGGAAAAGTAGTAGGAGAAGGTTGCTAAGGGGAGAAAAGAGGTGGGAGAGAGGGGAGGAGGGTGGCCGAAATTGCCAAGGAAGAGGGGGAAGAGAGGGGGCGTCCAAGGAGTAGAGGAGAAGGGGATTCTCAAGACAAGTTAGGGTTTTCTTTTCAATCATTCACTAATTCCATATGGCAAATATCATGGACAATATATAGGCTTACACCACTCCATCTACCTTCATTCAAAATTCAAAATTCAAAATTCAAAATTCAAAATTCAAAATTCAAAATATGATGGTTATATGCACTCATCATAACACATGAAATGAAATAATGAAAACAACACATGATGGTTATAAGCACCCATCATTACACATGAAATAAAAATTAAAACATGAAATAAATGCATAAAATAAAATTGCTAAAATAATAAAATTATTAAAAATATATATTTATAATTATTTAATTTATAATTTTATATTTTTATATAATAGCGGCGGACGTCGATCCCATCCTCTAGCTTGTGACAACGATCGTCCCAATCGACGAACTCTCTCAGACGGGGATCAATGGCTGCCATGTCAGCAACGTCTCCATCTCAGTGAGATCAAAAATGCCCAGTTCTAGTCGAAGTAAAGAAAAATGAGTGTAGGGAGAGGTTTTGTAAAGATATCAATAAGTTAATCGTTAGTCCCAATGGAGCTCACTTTCGCATACTCTTTCTTAATGTGGTCGCGAATAAAGTTATGATTAACTTCACTATGTTTGGAGCGAGAGTGGTGCACCGAATTATTTATCAAGTCAATGACACTCTTGTTGTCGCTCCTAAGGTAGACATTCTTAAATTTTAGGCCTAAGTCTTCCATTGTATCTGACATCCAAAGTACTTGTGCGCAACAACTTCCTAGGGATAAATACTGGGCTTTTGCAGTGGAGAGGGCAACTAAGTTTTGTTTCCTACTTGACCATGAGAATAGTGGAGGACTGAGGAAGTGACAGGTACCACATTTGCTCTTGCAATCGAGTGAACATCCAGCATAGTACGAGTCAGCATATCCATGGAACGTGAATTTTGTGGTGTGTGGATACCAAAGACAAAGCTTTTGTGTGCCTATGAGATACCTAAAAATGTGCTTAACAGCTTCAAGATGACATTCTTTACGATCAGCTTGATATATAGCTCAAAGGTACACTACAAACGTAATATCGGGTCTAGAAGCACTTAGATATAGTAGTGATCTGATCATACCTCTAAATAATGTTTGGTCCACCAAAATGTCACTTTTGCCCCTTCCTAATTTGAGTGATAAGCTCATTGGAGTTTTTGCTTGTTTCATATTTTCAAAGCTGAATTGCTTAAGCATATCTTTTATATATTTTGATTGACCTATGAAGATTCCATTCTTTCGTTGAGAGATCTGAAAGACTATAAAATAGGCCAATTCTCCAACTAAGCTCATTTTAAATTCTTATTACATTTGTGTAACAATTTCTTTACATAAACTCTCATTTGTGGCACAAAAAATTATATCGTCTACATAGATTTGCAATAAAATAAAATCGGAACCACTGTACTTTACAAAAAGTGCAGTATCTGCACTACCCATCCTAAAATCATTTTAAGAGAAATGTCTTAAGTCCGTCATACCAAGCACGAGGTGCTTGCTTTAATCCATACAAGGCTTTCACTTGTTTGTATACATGATTTGGGTGATTCCCATTATTTAAACCAGGTGGTTTCTCAACTTACAATTTTTCTTTAATATATCCATTTAGGAATGCGCTCTTAACATCCATTTAATATAACTTTATTTGTTTAAAACTTGCAAATGCCAAAAACATGGGAATGGACTCAAGACGTGCATCCGGTGCAAAAGTCTCCTCAAAATCCACACCTTCAATTTGAGAATATCCTTGAGCAACCAACTGTGCCTTATTTGTGGTTATCCTAAGATCCCTTCAAGCTTATTTTTATTCACCAATTTCAACCGTATAACTGGTGTAAACCCCCGCCCCCCCCCCCCCCCCCCTATTTTTTGACCGGGTATTATGTCCAGAATCGCCGCTTTGTGGTGACACCAACTCCTGAGGAGGCCGTCACCACAAATTGTCGATCCTGTCAGCAATTTCTCAACCATATTCCACAAAAGAAAAGAAGTAAAACATTCATATTCATTTATATAAACAAAAACATGTCCATGATCACGATGCACTAGAAAATAAGTACATACAAGGAAATAAACTAATACTGAAGAAGGATAAGGGGGCTCCTACCCAGTACAATAGTCCTCACTACATATGTTCACGGAATTAAAACTACTAATCACTCATTGATCTCCGGACTGATGGTGCTGCTGCCACTCCTGGATTAGGCTGGTTCATCTCCTCCTGTACCATACTCATGTTTGGCTGGGTCCCTTGGAACTACACCCTATCTCCCAACTTGTGTCCCTGGTGTTATGCTCATTAGTCCGTTAGTTTAAAACTAAGTCTTGATCCACATCCGCTCCCATTTGATGCCTAGGCACCGCAAAGATAACTTTCACAGCAAAGATAGGTTTAAGAACAGTAAAAAAAGGTAGCAGTGTATTAAGAGAAACATCTAAAGAGTTAGTGGAGCAGTTATTATCATTATAGAAAAGTAACCATAGCTTATAAGTATGCCCATACATACTAATAAGTTTAGGGGTCGTTTTGAATGGCTCCATCATATAAGTTATCCCGTACTAGTTTATACGATGGGGGTGTCAGGTTATATGTTGGTATATGTGTTGTGATATGTTATGCCATGATCCATGCAAGTGCAACACACGCACACGACTCTATGTGAACATACCTTTAGTTCCCCAATTTGGAGTTAGCTAAACTTGTAGGTACCTCACGTAGTGATAAACAGATGCAGTGGATTGGGGCTCCATGCTCCAAGGACGACATTCACACTACCTAACCTAGACCTTGTGTACTTCTCGGTACACCCACAGTCAGGTGCTATAGAGTCTCTTGTACTAATGTTGAAAAACCACCAGTCTTTTCTTAGCTAAGTGAATACTTACACCCACCGAGTCAACATATTGACGTCGGTGTGAACTGTAACACCCCCTATCCGTCGCATAGCATATAACAGTAGGTCCGGTCGGGGCCCGAAGCCATATACCACAGACAGACTGGACGGTTACTCAATGGAAACCATCCAACTAAGAATCAACGTCCTACAAGGAGTACATTCTAGTGGAAGCGAATTAAAGGTTGCAAATTAAAGAACCCAGCCATAAGCATGAATGTCCACTACAAAACACAATAAGAATGAAGCACAATACACAAGTACTGGCCTTATGGCATTATAATTATTTACTCAAATATAAGTGTTTTCCAAACCTCGACGCGCATGTCAGTCATACATGAGAATAATAGAAAACTCTAAAAATTAAGCCTTCGAGGGCCGGCTCAGCAACTTGTGCTTTTGCCCGCTATTTACCACTTGGCTCCGCAGTACCTGCAAGAAACAATCCACCGCAACAGTGGAAAACGAAGGCAATAGTCAGCTTTGCTGACCAAATTATTACGATCCTGCCCCCAAACTTGGGTGGTGATGCACCTTCCCTGCACTTTGTTAGCATAATCAAGCAGTATAGTGAATAAACACTTCATCACAGGTGTAGGCAGGCACAGTCACACACCCCGTGCACTCAGGGCACATTCTCAATGTACACGGTCAATGTCCGTTGACTCACCACCGTCCTTTGGACGGCAATATATCGTGAGCATTTGGTCTTTCTGGCCCCTGCCTAAGACCCTCTATCTATGCCAACGGCGAGCACCACTTACCTTAGGTCTCTTTAACCGAACAACATAGATTGGGTACTGTTCCGCCTAACCCGTTGCTCACACCGCAACGTCAACTTAAGCCGTCTGCGCGGGTCAAGCTTCCCCGAGTCCCATATCGTTTTTTGAAATCCTCCAAGCGGACTTGGATGGGATGCCAAATGTGTAATTTTGGTTACTTTTCTTTCCCTCTCTTATAATGCTAATGCAATATTCAAGAGTCCTATATCGTTTACACACATAACATAACCTATTTATGTAAGACCCCCCCTCCCGGATCCCAAAACACGGCACGAAGGGGGAGTCTTATGCCCGGAACAGCCGCCTTGCGGTAGCATTAGCACACGGGCTAACCTGTACCACAAGACGCCTATTCCGCCGGCTACAACAATATATCATGCCAACCCAACCAAATAAATAAGAAAGAGAAGTCAAATCCACACTAAGTTATACAGTCCAAATACATCAATAATGAGAAGCTAAAACATGCTTCTACAATATATCAGAGTACAGCTAAACATTGCCCAAACGGGCTACATCAGAGTATCAAAAACTAACATCAGCAACTGACGGTATCGACGGCACCGTCACATCAGGCACTGTCGTCCTGGCCTGGCTGTCCTGCGGCGTAGTCTGCGGCTGCTCTACCTGCGGCGTGACCTCCTAAAAAGGAAGACGTAGCAACCGTTAGTCGAAACGACTAAGTGGTTTCACATCCGCTCCCCCGGCGACTCCTCGGCACCGGGCGGAGAAAGAGAAACAAGGGTACAATATTTATAAGTGTATGACAGGTACAAACAGGTGGCAGTAGAGTAAGAGAAACAGTATCACTATCAGCATTTATATAAGAGCTACAAGTAAACTAGCAAGTATAAGTAAGAGTAGGAAGTAACTTAACTTATAAGAATGCTCATACAAACTTATAAGTTAAGGATCGGGTTACATAAAAGTAACTCATCGTATAAGAGTGCCCATACAAACTTATACGATGAGGATCTTGTTGTGCAATGTTATGAATGCTATGAATGCTATGCAATGACTCACCCATGCACACCCATGCAACTGCTATGTCGACACAGACTATAGTTCCCACTTTTCGAGCAGGTAGCTAACCTCTCAGGCATCAGCCGCCGTGGCCGGGCGGTGACAGTAGAACGGGCACTTCTACTACTAGGCGGGTATCACACTACTTCACCTAGGCCTCCGTACGCCTCAACGCTAAGAACACAACAGCGGAGCCCATGCGTACTATGGCCCAGCGGGGTCTTGGGTAGATGTGCACCAAGAACACAGCCCGAACTGGCCTTGCGTGACCCGGAAGGGGCCTCGGAAGAAAGCACGAGGACACAGCCCAACCGTTCACATGGCCGGAGGGGCCTCGGGACGTGAACACCGAGGACACAGCCCAAACCGACCAAGTCTAACTGCCAACTCCCGTCGGTGTGACGACTGGCGAGCCCGTAGACCTGCCACACTATCCTTAACCCAGGATTACGACACCGCGTGTCGACTCACACCACATGCACATACCACATCAACATATCATGGAAGGGGCCTCGGAAGTAAACACGAGGACACAGCCCAACCATCCATCCATACCTTACCTCAACACAACCAAAACAAGTGGCGGTCAACCCCGCACTTACTTCCCTTCATAATACTACCCGTAGGGAGACGACGCTCTAAGTATTGGACTAACGAATTTCATTTCACCAATCAACATACACATGGCCATAGTTTAATCTGCTATATGTCATTCCATATGAACTCTACATAAGACTTATATGATGCGCATATGTTATAATCTATCAACATCTTATCAATTCGATTCGATTAAACATAAAGGGAACCATCCAAACCTCAAGACATCTTGCAATAAGAAATCAGTTGTATGCATTCCAAATAATAAACACCATCATTCACAGTTCTTCGGTGATTAGCACAAATTATTTAATCTTGACAGAATTCCACCGACTCTAATTGCACTTTATATAAAACCAGAATTCTAGGTGTATCACTAATCTGGACAGCAACTTCGACCGGAGATTCCCGAAGCTATAGGAATCCGGTGGAGGCGTGTAACCCCTCGTTGGAAAGATCTTTTTATGATCTACAACTTTCATATTCAGGTCACAACCCAGATCTGACAATAACGTACTCGAAATCGGCTTCGAAGTTCGCTGCGCACAGAACACGATTTCTGTGTACAGGAAATTGCCGGACAGCAAACTCGATTAGGTTTTCCCGGGGCCACAGACATCACCTGAAGTCGTGCAACCAATCGTTGGAAAGGTATTTCCAAGGGCTACAACTTTCGTGTTTAGCGAAAAGCCCAGATCTGCCCCTATCCTACATGAAAATGGCATAGAAGATCGCTGCGCGCAGAATACAGATTCTGCGCGCATCTTAAAGGAAAATGAACGGCATCGGTTCGTCTTCCTCCTCAAGGCGATCGTCCCTAAATTTTCCAGAAATATTCTCCTCCCTTATTCAACCTCAAAGGCCATAAACTCCTCACGAGACCATCCACCCATCGTCATATTGAAGAAAAGGGGAAGGGTTGAAGAGATCTAAAGTCTAGAACACAAGTTCTAACATGGCCTAACCTAGAGATCTTCTCCTCTCCATCAAGACTCTCTTGAGTCGATGTCTCTCCTAAAGCATAACTATAGATCTAGCACCAAGGGAGAGGGTAGGAAACTCACGTTGACTCCAGCGGTACCACCATTTCCGGCCATGGATCGCGTAGTTCTCCTTGGCGGCATCTTCTCTTTCGCGGCGATGGCGGAACTCCTCCGGTAGAACTTGCTCCAGCGGTTTTCCTCTCACCAGGAGTTCTCACAGGAAATAGGGGAAGGAAATGAGAATGAAAAACGGCTAGGGTTTCTCTGCCCCTTATATGCAAAATGTGACACGGGTAGGGACACGGCCGTGTCCATACCCGTGTCCTGCCTGGCGAAACGGCAACGACAGTTTCCATGTCGGTTCAGTGTTTGACACGGGTCGGGACACGCCCGTGTCCCAACTCGTGTTCACATGACACGGCCGTGTGCCTGGCCGTGTCATTGGCCGTGTGCATCTTCAGTTACATCTCGACACTTCTCGTCGAGCTCAACTCGACGCACACGGGTATGGACACGCCCGTGTCACTACCCGTGTCACTTAGTGTCGACCCCGCTCGACGATCTCGACACGGCTCGTCGAGATCATCTCGACGCACACGGGTAGGGACACGGCCGTGTCACTACCCGTGTCACTTGATCTCGACGACTCTCGACGATTCTCGACGATCTCGACACGGCTCGTCGAGATCATCTCGACGCACACGGGTAGGGACACGGCCGTGTCTCTACCCGTGTCACTTCTCTCTGCACTGATTTCTCCCCTTCTCCACAAGTGCAGCCCAATTCCCTGCACTTCTCAGGACTCGAGTCAACCCTCCTGACTCAAAACACACACACTAGGGGCCTAGAGCGATTCGGGACGTTACAAATCCTATAAATAAAATAAAAGATTTCGTCCCCGAAATCAGGCTTAGGCTGTGTGGAGAAAAACCTAACAGAAAGTTTATCATATGTTTTTAAATAAGATTACCTTGGGTAAACAACTCCGGGTAGCGCTGCTGCATCAAATCCATTGGCTCCCAGGTGTACTCCTCCTTCCCATGATTCATCCATAGCACCTTCACTAAGGGGACACTTTTGCGGCGTAATGTTCTTGTCTCGCTGTCAACGATTCGTACCGGCTCTAGTCGCACAGACCTATCTGACGCCACCGCACCATCAGTAGTGGGAATAAATTGGTCGGGCCGCAATAGTGCTTTTCGAAGCGACGATACATGGAACACGTCGTGAAGATTTTCTAGTTCCGGTGGTAACTCCAACCGATAGGCCAACGGGCCAATTCTTTCCAATATAGTATAAGGCCCAACATACCTTGGGCTGAGCTTTTTCACTCCCCGCACCCGTGACACTCCATGCATCGGCCGAATCTTAAGGAACACTTTTTCGCCCACCTGGAACTCCACCATCCGGTGCTTTTTATTGTAATATTTCGCCTGTCGACTTTGAGCCTCCAACATGCGGTCTCTTATCAATCTGACAGTCACATCAGTATCATCTATGTATTCGTTTCCCAATGCCTTCGGATCTTCATCTTGCACCCAAGACAAGGGAGTCCTACACCTTCTTCCGTAAAGGGCTTCATGGGGCGCCATACCGATGCTCGCTTGATGACTATTATTGTAGGAGAATTCCACTAGTGGCAAGAGCCTTTCTCATGGCTCTCCTCTGTCCAGCACACATAACCTCAATAAATCTTCCAGCGTTCTGATGGTCCGCTCTGACTGTCCGTCAGTCTGAGGATGAAATGCGGTACTAAAGGTTAGGCGTGAGCCTAAATACGCCTGTACCGCCTTCCACTCATTGGATGTAAACCGACCATCCCGATCCGAAACAATTGTCTTGGGCACGCCATGATACCGTACAAATTGTTCCACAAAAAGGCGCACCAAAACATCCACGTGTGCTTCCTTCTTCATTGGAATGAACCGGGCCACCTTTGTCAGTCGATCCACAATAACCCACACCGAATCATTCCCGGAGCGTGAGCGAGGTAGCCCATGGACAAAGTCCATGGAGATATCCTCAAACTTCCATTCGGGGATGGGCAGCGACTGCAACAAACCACCGGGACTCCTGCATTCAGCCTTCACTCTTTGGCAAGCTTCGCAATGTGTAACATAGTAGCGAACATCCTTCTTCATTCCCGGCCAACACATGGTCGTCCACAGTCCGGCGTACATCTTAGCAATACCCGGGTGCACTGAATATTGAGAGGAATGCGCCTCTCTCAATATATCCTCCCGAATTTTGCCGCCCTTGGGAATATAAAGTCGGCCACGAAAATAAACGAGACCGTCTTTTAGTGTGTACTCATCGGTGGTCCCATCTTCAATTGCCTTGATTGCCGGGGCCAAGGCCGCATCCATACCTTGCTCCACCCGAATCCGATCTCGGATATCACAAACTATGCTCATGTTGGCCAAATACTCCGCATACTCTGCCGAAGGAGCCTTGAATACTAGAGTAATTTCCATCTCTTCGACCATCCGAGCCAACTTCATACTCATCAACCGAGACTCTGGGCTAGAGCCTGGCGTTTTCCTACTCAAGGCATCGGCTACAGAGTTTGCTTTCCCGGGGTGGTAGTTCATGGTGAACTCATAGTCGCATAGAAATTCCAACCACCGCCGTTGTCTCAGGTTCAACTCCTTCTGAGTGTGAACATACTTCAAGTTTTTGTGATCGGAAAAGATCTCGCAGTGGACGCCACATAAATAATGCCTCCAGACCTTCAAAGCGAACACCACTGCTCCCAACTCCAAATCATGAACCGGGTAATTGATTTCATGTTTCTTTAACTGCCTTGAAG
Source organism: Platanthera guangdongensis (assembly GCA_039583875.1). Taxonomy (NCBI): domain Eukaryota; kingdom Viridiplantae; phylum Streptophyta; class Magnoliopsida; order Asparagales; family Orchidaceae; genus Platanthera; species Platanthera guangdongensis. The sequence goes on from CM077151.1 coordinate 102,312,807, forward strand.
CATAAGCGATCACATGCCCGTGCTGCATCAGCACCGCTCCCATCCCTTGATATGATGCGTCCGTGTAGACTTGGAATCCTTCCTTCCCCGACGGAAGTGCAAGGATGGGGGCGGAGGTAAGCCTATCCTTCAACTCTTGAAATGCTGCTTCACATTTAGGTGTCCACTCAAATGGCACACCCTTCTTCATCAAGGAGGTAAGAGGAAGGGCAATCTTGGAAAATCCTTTCACGAACTTGCGGTAGTAGCCAGCAAGTCCAAGAAAGCTTCGTACATCGGCCGCCGACTTCAAGGGCGACCACTCCTTCACGGCCCGCACCTTGGCTGGATCCACAGCTAATCCTGCTCCACTAATCACATGCCCCAAGAAGGCTACCTCCTTAAGCTAGAATTCACACTTGCTAAACTTGGCATACAAGGCATGCTCCTTCAATTTCTTCAAAACCAAGGTCAGGTGCTCGACATGCTCCTCCTTCGTCTTTGAGTAGACCAAGATGTCGTCGATGAAAACAATGACGAAGATGTCCAAGTATGGTTCAAACACCTTGTTCATCAGGCTCATGAAGGCCGAAGGCGCATTCGTGAGCCCAAACGGCATTACTGTGAACTCATACAAACCATATCTCGAACTGAAGGCTGTTTTCTGAATATCCCCCTCTTGTATCCTCAACTGATAGTATCCAGAGCGCAGGTCTAGTTTAGAGAACCAATGTGCTCCCACAAATTGATCGAACAACTCGTCGATCCTGAGGTAGCGGATAAGTGTTCCGCACCGTTAGTCGATTGAGTTCCCGATAATCTATGCACAATCGCAGGGTTCCATCCTTCTTCTTTACGAACAGCACAGGGGCACCCCATGGTGATGAACTGGGGCGAACGAACCCTGAATCTACTAGTTCCTGCAATTGAACTCTAAATTCTGCTAGTTCTTTCGGGGCCATTCTGTACGGGGCCTTGGATACAGGCTTGGCACCTGGTACTAGATTGATCTGGAAGTCAACCTCTCTAGGCGGAGGTAATCCTGGTAGCTTCTCAGGAAAGACCTCAGGAAAATCCCGCACTACCCGTACATCCTTCAACTCCAACGCTTCCTCCTTCAACTCGAACCAGATCATGAAGACCTCGTCCCCCTTCATATGAGCTTTTACAGCCTGAATAGAAGATAATATCATACGTGGCGCGAAGCCAATACCTTGGAAGATGACGTCAGAGTCTCCATGCCTCAAATAGATCCGCTTCTCCGCGCAGTCGATCCTCGCGAAGTGCCAGTCCAGCCATGCCATGCCCAAAATGATGTCAAACTCCGGCATTCTCAGAACCGTGGCCGGCGTATCAAAGGCCTTCCCATCAATAAATAACTCCAACTCGCACTTGGCAGTTGCGATCATCTCTTAGCCATCCGGAAGGCGTACACGTCGGGCTATTCCCGTGAAGTACTGAACATCCCCCACGTCTTTTATGAAATCCTCGGACACAAAAGAGTGTGAGGCACCGGTATCGAACAGCGCATAGGCCGTCTTCCCGCCAATAATCACGGTGCCTAAGTGCCAACGACCAAAACTTATTGCTAGTGTCTAATAAGTTCTAAGCAATTCATGTTAAACCATGCAAGTATGTAAACTAATTAAATCACACCTGCAATCACATCTTGTGGGTTCCGTTCCTGTGCCATGTCAAGCGCGTACACCTGATCCCTAGCAGGGCCGGGGTTACCTCTTGGCGGTCCTCGTCCTCGACCACGCATGTATCCCCGCCCTCGTGGAGCTGCTGGAGGGAGAGCAGGAGGGAGAGCAAGTGGGGCGTTCCCATATAGCTGCGGGCAGAAACGCCGGATGTGGCCCGGCTGGTTGCATTCGAAGCACACCAGACCACGACGCCCTTCAGGTTGTTGAAATCGCTGAGGCTGTGGGGGTGGAGGCAACGCAGGCGGCTGTGGAACTGGATGCTCCACCCTATAGTTTCGGTGGACACGCCCTCCACCTCTTTGATAACCTCTTCCTCCTCTGAAGTCCCGTCTCCTTCTATTACTTGGGCCGGCTTCCATTACGTCCTCCGCAGGCCTCTTACTACATCCCAGGTGGTCCGCCTCCAATCTTTTCGCCATATCAATGATCTCCGCCAAGCCACCATCTGCTATAAACAAAAGGGACTGCCTTAGGGGATCTCGCAGCCCTTTATAGAAGCGCTTGGCATAACCTCTGTCATCCAACTCATAAGAGTCCGCAAACCTTGCGAGATGCTGGAATTCCCGCTGGTATTCCGTAACCGACTTTGATCCCTGCTTTAGTAGAAGGAACCTCTGCTCAAGCTCATCTCGGGCCGATGTAGGGATAAAGTGCTCCAAGAAAACCTCCGAGAATTCACTCCAACTTATCTCAGTGTAGATCCGGCCTTGGAAGGTAGAGCCCATGAGGGACTTCCACCACCTCTTCGCATGTAAGTCCAAGACGGACACTGCCAATGTTACTGCCATGTTGGCCGGGCAACGGATACCAGCCAACAACTCTTGTATCGTGTCTAGCCATTCCTCTGTACGTACAGCTGACTCCGTCCCAAGGTAGACGGGAGGGGAGAGAGCTCGGAAGGTGCTCAGCCAGTTGGAGCTCGGGGCCTGTTGTTGCACCGGAGCCTGCTGTGCCTTAAAAGCATCAAGAATGGCGGTGAGTGTTTGCCCCAACTCAGACTGTTGGAACTGAGTGGGTATGGGAGGGGTAGGAGTACCCCTCATCGGCTCAACATGCAGTGGAACCTACACGTACACGACAAATTTGTGGTCAGGTTGGCTAAACTTAAGGTCAAAGTTGGACAAACTTAATGTGAATTACATATGGGCACACCACTGCTTCCGCTAAGTCAGTTTGTCCCCAAACTGACTAATCAAACGGGGGTGGCACCATTGTTGAATGACTTCTTAGTTGAGGATCGTGGCAAACTGATACCATTTGTAAGACCCCCCCTCCCGGATCCCAAAACACGGCACGAAGGGGGAGTCTTATGCCCGGAACAGCCGCCTTGCGGTAGCATTAGCACACGGGCTAACCTGTACCACAAGACGCCTATTCCGCCGGCTACAACAATATATCATGCCAACCCAACCAAATAAATAAGCAAGAGAAGTCAAATCCACACTAAGTTATACAGTCCAAATACATCAATAATGAGAAGCTAAAACATGCTTCTACAATATATCAGAGTACAGCTAAACATTGCCCAAACGGGCTACATCAGAGTATCAAAAACTAACATCAGCAACTGACGGTATCGATGGCACCGTCACATCAGGCCCTGTCGTCCTGGCCTGGCTGTCCTGCGGCGTAGTCTGCGGCTGCTCTACCTGCGGCGTGACCTCCTAAAAAGGAAGACGTAGCAACCGTTAGTCGAAGCGACTAAGTGGTTTCACATCCGCTCCCCCGGCGACTCCTCGGCACCGGGCGGAGAAAGAGAAACAAGGGTACAATATTTATAAGTGTATGATAGGTACAAACAGGTGGCAGTAGAGTAAGAGAAACAGTATCACTATCAGCATTTATATAAGAGCTACAAGTAAACTAGCAAGTATAAGTAAGAGCAGGAAGTAACTTAACTTATAAGAATTCCCATACAAACTTATAAGTTAAGGATCGGGTTACATAAAAGTAACTCATCGTATAAGAGTGCCCATACAAACTTATACGATGAGGATCTTGTTGTGCAATGTTATGAATGCTATGAATGCTATGCAATGACTCACCCATGCACACCCATGCAACTGCTATGTCGACACAGACTATAGTTCCCACTTTTCGAGCAGGTAGCTAACCTCTCAGGCATCAGCCGCCGTGGCCAGGCGGTGACAGTAGAACGGGCACTTCTACTACTAGGCGGGTATCACACGACTTCACCTAGGCCTCCGTACGCCTCAACGCTAAGAACACAACAGCGGAGCCCATGCGTACTATGGCCCAGCGGGGTCTTGGGTAGATGTGCACCAAGAACACAGCCCGAACTGGCCTTGCGTGACCCGGAAGGGGCCTCGGAAGAAAGCACGAGGACACGGCCCAACCGTTCGCATGGCCGGAGGGGCCTCGGGACGTGAACACCGAGGACACAGCCCAAACCGACCAAGTCTAACTGCCAACTCCCGTCGGTGTGACGACTGGAGAGCCCGTAGACCTGCCACACTATCCTTAACCCAGGATTACGACACCGCGTGTCGACTCACACCACATGCACATACCACATCAACATATCATGGAAGGGGCCTCGGAAGTAAACACGAGGACACAGCCCAACCATCCATCCATACCTTACCTCAACACAACCAAAACAAGTGGCGGTCAACCCCGCACTTACTTCCCTTCATAATACTACCCGTAGGGAGACGACGCTCTAAGTATTGGACTAACGAATTTCATTTCACCAATCAACATACACATGGCCATAGTTTAATCTGCTATATGTCATTCCATATGAACTCTACATAAGACTTATATGATGCGCATATGTTATAATCTATCAACATCTTATCAATTCGATTCGATTAAACATAAAGGGAACCATCCAAACCTCAAGACATCTTGCAATAAGAAATCAGTTGTATGCGTTCCAAATAATAAACACCATCATTCACAGTTCTTCGGTGATTAGCACAAATTATTTAATCTTGACAGAATTCCACCGACTCTAATTGCACTTTATATAAAACCAGAATTCTAGGTGTATCACTAATCTGGACAGCAACTTCGACCGGAGATTCCCGAAGCTACAGGAATCCGGTGGAGGCGTGTAACCCCTCGTTGGAAAGATCTTTTCATGATCTACAACTTTCATATTCAGGTCACAACCCAGATCTGAAAATAACGTACTCGAAATCGGCTTCGAAGTTCGCTGCGCACAGAACACGATTTCTGTGTACAGGAAATTGCCGGACAGCAAACTCGATTAGGTTTTCCCGGGGCCACAGACATCACCTGAAGTCGTGCAACCACTCGTTGGAAAGGTATTTCCAAGGGCTACAACTTTCGTGTTTAGCGAAAAGCCCAGATCTGCCCCTATCCTACATGAAAATGGCATAGAAGATCGCTGCGCGCAGAATACAGATTCTGCGCGCATCTTAAAGGAAAATGAACGGCATCGGTTCGTCTTCCTCCTCAAGGCGATCGTCCCTAAATTTTCCAGAAATATTCTCCTTCCTTATTCAACCTCAAAGGCCATAAACTCCTCACGAGACCATCCACCCATCGTCATATTGAAGAAAAGGGGAAGGGTTGAAGAGATCTAAAGTCTAGAACACAAGTTCTAACATGGCCTAACCTAGAGATCTTCTCCTCTCCATCAAGACTCTCTTGAGTCGATGTCTCTCCTAAGGCATAACTATAGATCTAGCACCAAAGGAGAGGGTAGGAAACTCACGTTGACTCCAGCGGTACCACCATTTCCGGCCATGGATCGCGTAGTTCTCCTTGGCGGCATCTTCTCTTTCGCGGCGATGGCGGAACTCCTCCGGTAGAACTTGCTCCAGCGGTTTTCCTCTCACCAGGAGTTCTCACAGGAAATAGGGGAAGGAAATGAGAATGAAAAACGGCTAGGGTTTCTCTGCCCCTTATATGCAAAATGTGACACGGGTAGGGACACGGCCGTGTCCTTACCCGTGTCCTGCCTGGCGAAACGGCAACGACAGTTTCCATGTCGGTTCAGTGTTTGACACGGGTCGGGACACGCCCGTGTCCCCACCCGTGTTCACATGACACGGCCGTGTGCCTGGCCGTGTCATTGGCCGTGTGCATCTTCAGTTACATCTCGACACTTCTCGTCGAGCTAAACTCGACGCACACGGGTATGGACACGCCCGTGTCACTACCCGTGTCACTTAGTGTCGACCCCGCTCGACGATCTCGACACGGCTCGTCGAGATCATCTCGACGCACACGGGTAGGGACACGGCCGTGTCACTACCCGTGTCACTTGATCTCGACGACTCTCGACGATTCTCGACGATCTCGACACGGCTCGTCGAGATCCTCTCGACGCACACGGGTAGGGACACGGCCGTGTCTCTACCCGTGTCACTTCTCTCTGCACTGATTTCTCCCCTTCTCCACAAGTGCAGCCCAATTCCCTGCACTTCTCAGGACTCGAGTCAACCCTCCTGACTCAAAACACACACACTAGGGGCCTAGAGCGATTCGGGACGTTACAAGTTATGTTCAAGTTGTCTCCCAGGCCACCATGTTGGAAGAATCACGCATCTGCCCAGGTTTCCGGGTGCACCTTGGAGTTAATCCCCAAGGCTTCCTGTTGCAATCTTCTACGTAGAAAACCCGAAAACAACATTCGCACGGAGTCTTCTCCGGCCATTCATGCAATACAACATCACCGATCCAGGCCAACTTGTCTGGATAGGCTTCACACATCATGCCTATATCTGTTCTCGATTACGGACTCTACATGTACACAACGGTGACTATTCATGTCTACCTGAAGGAACGCCTCAACTCACCGCAAACTCGCGAGAGTGGGCTTCCTATGAAAAGGAAAGGAGGACTTCACATATCATAGGATGAGAATCGTTACCCTAGCATTTTTCCTTAGTGCCATGGAAATCTATGAGGATGAAAAGCATCGCGTTGTCCCCGCCTCCGTATATCTGAAGTCAGCTTGAGAATTGGAGCTCCGAAGCTCCGCCGGTGACCGGATATAGCCTCCTTCTTCTCCCTTGCTCTCCCCTCTCTCTAGAACTTTAGAAAGAGAATGGTTAAGAGAAATATGGGCTTTGAAACCCTATTCTCGGTATAAACCCAGCAGGAATAAAACCCAGCCGTCGGATCCCAAAATAAGGAAACGGACAGCCACGATTCGGGCTTGATATCCAAATCAAGGCCGAACATGGCCTGTGACACGCCCGTGTCTAGGGTCGTGTTCCCCATTTGCCATTGAAACTGACAAGTCCTGAAATGAACACGGGTTCGCGACACGGCCATGTTCGGATTGACATGCCCGTGTCATCCAGCATACGGCCGTGTAGTGGGCCGTCTTCCTCCATCGACAAAAGCGCAACACCAACCCATGAAGGACACGGGTATTGGACATGCCCGTGTCCCAAATGACACGCCCGTATCATACCCAAACATGCCTGGTCTCCAGGCCATGTTTCTCCCCCAACTCAACTCGGACAACCACCCGAGAAGGACACTGCCTGGGACACGCCCGTGTCTCAAGCCGTGGTCGCTGCTCGACGATCGTCGGCTCCAAAATTCGTCGACCTCTCGGCCAGATCATCGACCCGAGCACGACACGCCCCTGGGACATGCCCGTGTCCCAGGCCGTATGCCCCCTGCCTAATTCCAAACTTGGCTCAAAATGCCTCCCGTCGCTCTTTTGAGTTTCGGGCCTTACAAATCTCTCCCTCTTAAAAGAATTTCGTCCCCAAAATTACATAAAGAAAAGATAAACACAAAACTTAAACGGTACCCGAGTGTAATAACTCCGGGTACTCCTCAAGCATGGCCTGCTCTTGCTCCCACGAGAGCTCTTCCCGAACGCAATTATCCCAACGGACCTTGACCATCCTGATCTCTTTGTTGCGTAGCTGCTTGACTTCTGAGTCCTCAATGCGTATAGGCTTGACCTTCGTCGTCAACCCATTATCGACCGGCACTTGGTCGACCGCAATCACTTGTGAAGGCTCTTGCACCGCCTTCCGCAGCACCGATATGTGGAATACATCGTGTAGACTACTAAGCACCACTAATAGCCTTAATCGATAAGCTTCTTCGTCAATCCGCTCCAGAACCTCAAACGGTCCAAGGTACCTCGGGCTTAACTTCTTCAAGTGCCGCACCCGAGAGACACCCTTGAACGGCTTGATCTTCAAATACACCAATCGCCGACAGCGAACTCCACGTTCCTATGCTTGGCATTATAGTACTTATCCTGGTGGTCCTGAGCGATTAGCAACCTCTCTCGAATTGTTCGAACCAACGATGTTGCATCTTCCACCTCTTAGTGCTTGTACAACTTTGACTCACCTGTTTCCAACCAAGACAATGACGTGCGATATCTTCTACCATAAAGTTCCTCGAAGGGCGCCATTTGAATGCTCGCCCGGTAGCATTGTTGTAAGTGAATTCCACCAAATATTGGTGATCTTTCCACTGCTTCCTAAAGTCCAGTACGCACATGTGAAGCATGTCTTCCATCGTATTATTGACCATCTCGGTCTGCCCATCCGTCTGCGGATGAAAGGTTGTGATGAAACTCCGCTTTGCCCCTAACATCTGCTGCACCAGCCTCCAATCATTGGACGTGAACTGCCCATCACGGTCACTCACGATGTTGTGGGGCATACCGTGAAGCCGCACAATATTGTCCACGTATAACTTTGCGAATTTCTCCACAGGATCATCCTTCCTATGCGGAATGAAGTACGACACATTCGTTAGACAATCTACGACCACCCGAATGGCGTCGTTCCCCTTCTGTGACCTTGGCAAACCATGCACAAAGTCCATAGTAATGTCTCCGAACTTCCACTCCGGAATAGGCAAGGACTTCAAGAATCCTCCCGGCTTTGGCACTCTGCCTTCACCAAGGCACATGTTTGACACTTTGCCACGTATAGTGCGACATCATTCTTAAGTCCTGGCCACCAGAACAATTTCTTCACATCACGGTACATCTTCTTGCTCCCCGGGTGAATCGAGTATTTGGTATGATGTGCCTCATACAACAATTCCACCCGCAAATTGCACACGTTTGGGACATACAGACGACCGTCTTTCCAAAGCAATCCATCCACAACCACGAATTGGGAATTTGACCCATCCAAAACCTCTATCATTTGATTCTTCATGCGGACATCCATATCCAAAGCCTGCCGAATCCGATCAGCCAGGTCACACTGAACTTCAGTCCAGTTCAATAATGCTTCAGGACTTGACTACTTGTCTATGCAAGAGATCTCCAACGCCTCCAACTCCCGAACCAACCGCTCGTCATGGACCGACAGCCAATTGGCTTGAGTTGGGGCCCTGCGACTCAATATATCCGCAACCGCTTAACCTTTTCCAGGAATATAGTTAATTTTGAACGTGTAGTCCCCCAGGAACTCCATCCATCTCCTCTGTCGAATGTTTAGATCTTTCTAATCCGACAAGTATTTCAGACTCTTGCGGTCGGTATAGATGTCGACCTTCACCCCGTACAAGTAGTGCCTCCACAGCTTCATGGCAAAAAATCACGGCCGCTAACTCCAAGTCATGGATCGGATAATTCCTCTCATGCACCTTCAGCTGTCGCGAGCCATACGCTATCACACTACCATGCTGTAGTAGGACACAACCCAGTCCACTGCCCAAAGCATCGCTGTAGATCTGAAAACCTTCGGTCCCACTCGGCGAACTCAGCACAGGCGCCGTGGTCAACCGACTCTTTAATTCCTCAAAAGCTTGTGTGCACCCCGGCATCCAAACAAACTTCTGATCTCTCCTCGTCAGAGTCGTGAGGGGTACGCTATCCGTAAGAAGTTCTCCACGAAGCGCCTATAAAAGCCGACAAGCCCCAGAAAACTCCGGACTTCCTCTATCGTAGACAGCACAGGCCACTCTCATATCTTAATAATCTTCGCCGGATCCACCGCAATTCCCTCTCCACTGACTATCTGACCAAGGAGCGCTACGGAGGACAACCAAAACTCGCATTTGGAGAACTTGGCATACAATTGATTCCTCCTCAGCATCTCCAACACCAAATACAGATGCTTCAAGCGATCCTCCTCACTTGGCGAGTACACCAATATGTCGTCGATGAAGACGATCACAAAGTGGTCTAGGTACTCCCTGAAAGTCATGTTCATCAGATCCATGAACACTAACAGCGCATTCGTCAGCCAAAATGGCATGACTGTAAACTCGTAATGCCTGTATCTCGTACTAAAAAATGTCTTGGGGATATCACTCTCCCTTATCCTCAGCTGATAATACCCAGACTTGAGATCCAACTTTGAGTACACCGTCGACCCGATTAACTGATCGAACAGATCATCAATCCTCGGGATCGGGTACTTGTTCTTCTCCGTTAGCTTGTTCAATTCTCGGTAATCAATACACAGTCTCAAGCTTCCTTCCTTCTTCTTAACAAAAAGGACCGGTGCGCTCCAAGGCGATGAACTTGGACGCAGATACCCCTGCTCCAACAACTCTTGAAGTTGTACCTTCAGCTCTGCCATCTCCTTAGGCGCCAGCCGATACGGAGAGCGTGACACAGGTTTTGCACCTGGCACTAGCTCGATGGTGAAATCAATCCCCCGTTAAGGCGGGGCTCCAGGAAGATCGCCAGGAAACATATCAGGGTACTCGGATACCACTGAAATACTGTCCAATGTAGGCTTAGTCTTTGCAACTTCCACTAGCATAAAGAACAGCTCTGCACCAGCACGAACCGCCTTCACCACCTGAAGACCAGACATCAAAGTCTTGCTCGACCATTTCAAGCCCGTAAAAGTCTTCTCACGACCTGTTCCCAACTTGACTTCCTTGCGACCGCAATCAATATAAGCTTGTTGCTCGGAGAGCCAGTCCATGCCAAATATCACGTCGAACTCCAGCAGCGGTAGTAACGACTCTTGCTAATCGAACTCTTGACTCCTAATAAAAATCTTTACGGCACAGATTCTATCCGCGCGCATCGAACACCCATTCTGCAACAACACATCCAGTTTGTCCTTCGCCATCGAAGAAGGTACCCCGATGGGCGATATGAAACCTTCGGAAAAAAGGAGTGTGAAGTTCCCATATCAAACAGTGCTCTCGCCGGATTCTTACAAATAAAAACAAATCCTAAACAAGCAGTGGTAAGGTAACACACGCATAACAAGTATTTAAAAATTAACTTGCTATAAATTTAAACTATACCTGTCACCACATCCGCTTGCTTAATGACCTCCTGCTGGCCAAGATTGTAAACTCTAGGCTGAGCCGGAGCATAATGGGATGCAGTTGACTCCACCGTCTTGCCCTTCTCTTCATATGTTACTCCCAGCTTCCTTTCGGATTTGGGACGTCCGCTCCAGTAGTCACGGGAAAAGTGCCCCAGATTTTCACAAGTAAAGCATGCGCCCGGGGTTCGACCCGTAGTTGCCCTGAAGCACCGGAAGAAGGGCTGGACCCGAAGTCCTAGCCTTCTTATTGAACTTGCGATATCCAGACTTCGCATTAGCCGGCACTTTGAACTCTGTCCTCTTCTCACCAGAGTTTTTCTTTGCTTGCACATTCTTCAAGTCCTTTTCCAAAGACCGGGCCATATTGACGAGGGTTCAGAAGCCCTGCATCATAGGCCCCGAGAGCAGTAGCCTCAAGTCATCTCTCAAACCTTCATTGAATCAGTTTGTCTAGCGCTCCTGATCCGCGAATGTGGAGCTAGCGTACCGACCCAATCGAGTGAACTCGTGGAAATACTCTTCTACACTACTCTCTGCTTGCACCAATTTCAGGAACTCATTCTCCAACGCAATCTTCTGAGCCGAAGGGAAGTACATAGACAAGAACAATCTCGAAAACTCTTCCATCGAGATGTCCATGAGTTACCTTCCTCCCAAGTGATGCAGCTCTAGACCTTCCCACCACAGCCTCTCATCCCCGTCCAACATGAATGTAGCTATAGTGGTCATTTTCCACTCCTCCGTCTCAGTAGCTGTCAGGACTCTCTTCACCCAGGAGAGCCAGTCTTCAGCTTGAGATTGGGTTCCCAACTGGAGAACACAAGAGGATTAAAGCTCATAGCATGCTTGAGCTGCCTTTCAGTTGCTCTCCTCGGCACCAAAGGTTCCACCACTACCTGCTCCACTCTTCTTGGTTCATCCCTTTGAAGCGGTACCTGCTCCATCGTTGGAGTGGGCTGCTAAATTTGCCTTGGAGGCTGTGCATTGATCATGGAAAACACTGCTTCGATAACCAATTGTATGGTTTTAGCCGAGGGAGGTGTTGTAGGAGCATCATTTTGTGCACTACTAGCCTCAAAAACTGGGCGTTCTGACGGACCTGCACCCTTCTGGTCACCTATAGTTGTACAAAACACTGTTAAGCGACCATACAAAATTGCAAAAGCAATTATAGGAACACGCAGGTTCCCCAAACAAGTGTATTTTCATTCCTAAGTGGACATTTATGGGTTCTTTTGACATTATAATAATGACGCACACACATGTGCTCACCACCCCTTAAAAGAATTCATCCACGAATTCATTTAAGCTTGACCGAAACCAGCAGCTCAGTTGGTGATGAGCTCTATTGAAAGAGTGTGTTAGCAAGGGTTGCGGGTTCGATACCTAGCGCCAACAACGCGCTTTGCTGAGAAACAGGCGGGAGAGGCATTGGGGTGTATTGGGCAGCAGCCCTGTAACGTTATCACGGGTGGTCCAAGCTGTGCGGCCCATGATGGGTGCGGCAGCCTCTGAGTCCTAGGTTGGGCCGTTACATAAAAAGTGCACTTTTTATGTAATGTCCGGCCCATTTAGACCAAGCCCGCTACAGGGCTGCAGCCCAATACACCCCAACGCCTCTCCCGCCTATTTTTCAGCAAGGCGCGTTGTTGGCGCTAGGTATCGAACCCGCAACCCTTGATAACACTCTCTTTCAACAGAGCTCATCACCAACTGAGCTGCAGCTCAGTTTACACGCTTTGGGCGGTATGCGGGTTCGATATTTGCTGATGAGAAGAGAAAGACGAATAGGTTCTACGAAGGACTGCGGGACGAGCTGAGGTTCCTGCTTTCTAGTTCTGTGAACCAAGGCTTCCAGGCGTTGCCCGACACTACAAGCGCGCTGGAAAAAGACATGAAGAGAGTGTAAGGGAAGAGGGCATTGGCTGTGTCATAGCCGGAGTTTAAAGTTCCCCGACCGACGAAGTCATTTTATAAGAAGAAATGGGGCAAGAGGTCCAAGACGGCAGGACAAGCTCCTTCTTCAGTTGCATCGGGAGCAACGTCGGGGGCCACCTCCAAGTCGGATACTCGTACGTTCTTTAATTATGGATGGGTGGGGCATATAGCTCGAGATTGTCGGGTGCTGCCAAAGAGTGAAAAGAAGGCGGGAGTGTCATATGCGGAAAAAGGAAAGGCGGTGGTGGAATCCTCTGCCTCTCAGGTGCAGTCCCGGGTCTACAATCTTGGCCTGTAGGAGGCCATCAAGCAGAGTGATGTCGTCACAGGTACGAGTTTAGTGTTTGAGTATTTTCTTATTTGTATGTTTTGCTTAATGCCTCTGTGGATGCGGCTTGTGTGTGTGACATGTTTGTCACAGGTTTTGGGATGATTCGGGATACGCTGGCGCGAGCACTGTTTGATACAGGTGCATCGCATTCTTTTCTGTCTCGCGAGTTTATAGCGCGGCTTGGATACCTAGTCGTGTGAAGACAGATAGTGTCAGAGTGGTGTTGCCGAATGGCTGTTGGATGCTTCCGGATCAAGCTTGCGATGTGGCGATCCAAATAGGAAGTCGGGATTTCAGTTTGACTGCATCTGTATTGCCGATATCAGAATTCGACGTGATATTTGGTATGGATTGGCTTGCAGAGCAGCATGCCATGTTTGATTGCCAGTACAAAGAAATCACGTTGGGCCAGAATACCGAACAGGAGACAAAGTTCGCGGGTATGCGAGGAGTGGGCGGGACGTTGTTGTCTGCACTCCAAGTATTGAAGGCTGTTCGGAAGGGTGCAGACTGCTACTTCGCCTTGATTCAGGTTGTTGAGCCTAAGGACAGTGTGGGTGATGTTCTAATTGTTTCGGAATTTGTAGATGTGTTTCCCAAGGATCTCCCTGGGCTACCACCCCAGCGAGAGATTGACTTCACGATCGAATTGGTGCCAGGCGCGAAACCTGTGGCCCGCTCGCCAAATTGCGTCGCGCCAAAAGAAATGGCGGAGTTGAAAGTCCAACTGCAGGAATTGAAGGAGCAGGGGTATATACGCCCAAGCATGTATCCTTGGAGTGCCGCTGTGCTTTTTGTGAAGAAGAAAGACAATGGCTTGCAGTTATGTATTGATTACCGCGAATTGAATAAGCTGACCGAGAAGAATAAATATTTGATTTCGCGAATTGATGAGCTGTTTGATCAGCTAGTGGGATCGTCCGTCTACTCGAAGTTGGACTTGAAATTCGGTTATTACCAATTAAGAATCCGGGAAGAAGATATTCCCAAAATAGCATTTGGAACAATGTACCGGCACTACGAGTTCATGGTCATGCCATTTGGGCTGTGCAATACGCCTTCGGTATTTTTGGACTTGATGCACCGAATATTCCGCGAGTACCTGGATTTGTTCGTGATAGTGTTTATTGATGATATCCTGGTGTACTCTAGATCGGAAGCTGATCATGAGAAGCATTTGCGGCTGGTGTTGAATACCTTGAGGCAGAATCAGCTCTATGCCAAGTTCTCGAAGTGCGAGTTTTGGCTATCGTTGGTGGCTTTTCTGGGCCATGTGGTGAGTGGAGCAGGCATAGCTGTGGATACAGCGAAGATAAGGGCCATAGAGGAGTGTCCAGTGTTATCTTCAGTGGCCGAGGTCAGGAGTTTCCTTGGACTAGCGGGCTACTACCGAAGATTTGTTGAAAACTTCTTGCGGATTGCTTTGCCACTCACCACATTGACGCGAAAAGAGCAGAAGTTCGTTTGGTCGCCAGAGTGCGCGCGAGCTTTTGAAGAGCTGAAGCTTCGGTTGACTACGGCGCCTGTGTTTGTTAAAATTCAACAAACCGCAGACGCCCCCTTGGATACCCTGCTGAAAACTCAACAAACCGAAGGAGAATACGCCCACTTATAAGTTGAAAGTTTACCCGGATCGTGGAGTTAACAGTGGTTATCTCAACAAAGCAGTAACAACCAGCAACACATGCAGCACAAGCTTCTTTATTGATCAAGAGCAAACTTCTTTACAAGGCGAGACATACATGGCGAGACATGCTTCACCAAAACCCAACACCGGGAGAGCAGAGACAGTTACAAAGACAAGAACAAAAAACAAGTCGCGCGGACTCAAACAATCAAGCCGCCGACCTACTGCTGTGGAGTCCGCTCAGTCCGCCAGGTCGCCAGACCGCAACCCAAGCCGCGCGGACTCACCCTTACTCCAATGCTTAGCTCTTCACCGCCGGTCTGCACGCCGCCAGACCGCACAAGCTGCGCCACCGAATGGAACAGTCCGCCAGAAACCGGCGACTTCCTGAACCCCGAACCAAGTCGCCAAAGAGAAGACCGCCTGGCCGCTATCCGCGACCTGCTGTTTACCGCCTGTTGCTTAACCGCAGAGTCCGCACTATCCCTGACCGCAATCAGAGCCAAGTCCTGGCTTTCCAGCGCTATCCGCACAACCTGCACAGCACAACCGGGTCAACTCTATC
The DNA here is from genome assembly GCA_039583875.1 of Platanthera guangdongensis. Classification (NCBI taxonomy): domain Eukaryota; kingdom Viridiplantae; phylum Streptophyta; class Magnoliopsida; order Asparagales; family Orchidaceae; genus Platanthera; species Platanthera guangdongensis. Next base: position 102,328,183 of record CM077151.1, read on the forward strand.
CGCGCGGACACAAAGTCCAGGCCGCAGCAACTTACGCGAGCTCAAATACTGTTCACTTACTTCGGTCTAGGTTCCTCGGTTGGTTTTCCTGATGTGACATGGGTCCTATTTATAGGCACGACGAAGAGTATGGTCACCGCCCTTCCCGATAGGAACACCGCCACAACCCGCAGCAAGAACTTATGTGTCCGCCAGCCCGCGGACACACATGCCAGTTCGCCGCCCTGTGCAGATAGCCAGTCCGCCCCAGCTTCTCCAAGGCCGGACTCCAATATCCAGTCCGCCTTGCCGCCAGAGACCAAGCCAGGACCACCACAGCCGGACTCCACAAAAGCCGTATCCGCCATTCTGCGGACAAGGCATCAGCCCGCAAAACCCGAGCCCGCAACCGCGCCATCAAGGCACCTGCCGGACTCAGCGGATACCCGGCTATCGTCCGCATATCCCAAGCCCATTACCTCATTGCCAAGGCACCTCCGGACTTAGCGGACACGCCAATCCAGTCCGCTAACAGCAGACTCCAGTCCGCAACTCCTGAGTCCATTGCCTCATCACAAGGCATCTCCGGACTCAGCGGACTCCAGCTCCAGTCCGCACGCTCCTGCACGGGCAATCCTCCAGTCCGCATATCCCCAAGCTAGCAAACAAGGCAAAGCACTTCTACTACGCTTGGCGGACTGAGAAACCAGCCCGCGCTCCACTGCGCGATCTCCCCGGACTGAGCCACCTGGACTTGGTTCAATTCCCACCAAGTCCAGCCCACTGGCCGCAAGGGCCAGTCCGCACTTACTGGCGGACACTGGATCTAGCCCGCCATACCGGGCGACCTCCAGTTCCTGTCCGCGCTGACCGGCGGTCTCCGCGGCTTCCACTTGCCGCTTCACTAGAGCAAGACCAAGGCAACTGCCAAACCGGTCTGCCGAGCTCCAGTTCTTCAGTCCGCTTCAAGCCGGACTCCGCGGATAACATTCCTATCCGCCCGGTTACTTCCTGGGAGTAAACCGCCTGCTGAGCATACACTGGCCTGTCAGACCGCCGCTGCTGTCCGCGCAGTCCGCGCGAACAGACCGCCCAGGCCGCCACAGAGCTAACCGTCTGCAACATCCCTGCCGACCTAGCAGTCCGCCAACCCAGTCCGCGTAGTCCGCGCGGATAGGTTTCCCAAGCCTTCCATTCACCCACTTTCACTTCACAAAATTCAACACTCCCCCTTGAAGTGAGAAGTGGTGAATAACTCCAGCAGCTCTCGTAACCTTGCACCTGGTCCTTCCGATAGCATCTACGAAGAGATGTCCAAGACATAGTCCTCGCCCCGCATATCATGGACCATGAGGGAGCCCTCCAGTATCTCCCCAAAGGAGCCATGCTTCCCTCTGCCTTCTTTAGCTTCAACCTCCACTCATGCATCATAGGAGTATCACCAACTTCCTTGGACCCAGAAGCCCAAGCCTTGTTGCCTCTGAGAGAAGTCACCTCATCAGACTTGGTGTCAACCACCTCCTTGATTCTAGTGGGGTCATCACAGCCAGAAGTCCCTTGCTCGACCTGAGGGCTAACAAGGAAACACGGGACCAAGTCCGCCGTGTTCCCTTCGCTATATCGAGCTGGTGGCTTACTGATCCTCTTCGATCTCCGAAGAACCTGATCATGGCTAACCACCTCCGCTGCTTTTGAACCAGCTCCGTTCTCGGGCAAACCCGGAATAATGCTCCCTTTGTTCCCTGAACAAGACGCCTCCTTACTGGAACCAAGAGCACCTGGAGCAACGCTCCCCCTGCTACCTGAACCAGAAGACTCCCTCTTGAACATGAACTGCCTGGAACATCGCTCCCCTTGCTTCCTGAACAGGAAGCCTCCGCCTTTGAGCCAGAAGGTCCTGGAGCATCGCTCCCCCTTCTTCCCGACTCTGACGCCTTTGCCCCGGAGCTAGAACAACCTGGAGCACCTGGTGACTCAGACAACTCCACTTCCTTAGCAGCAGCCTCCTTCAGCCCATCATCTGACCTGCTTATTTCTAGCTCCACATAAGAGCTACCCCAATACGGCGTCAACTCATCAAAGACAATGTCTCTCGACACTATGAGTTTCTTCGTCGCAGGATCCATACACCTCCATCTTCTTTTCTGCTCATCATACCCTACAAAGACTAGCTTTGTTTTGAGAGCACCCGGAGAATGTAAATAGCAGGTAGATCCAAACACCCGAAGGTGCTTCACTGAGGGCTTCACTCCGAACATTAGCTCATAAGGAGTCTTCATTATGATCGGACTAAGAGGCATCCGGTTGATGACATGAGTAGCACATGCTATTCCCTCCGCCCAAAGAGCCTTCGGAACGCCTTTACTCCGAAGCCAACACTTGCAGGTCTCCGTTAACCAACGGATCATCCGAGCTGCAACACTACCCTGTTGTGAAGTATGTCCACAAGAAAGCTCCATCCGGATCCCTTGCTTCCTGCAAAAGCGTGAGAACTCGGTTGAGTCAAACTCACCACCGAAACTTGTCCTCAACACCTTGATCCTCCGGCCAAGCTGGCCTTCGACAAGCTTCTTGAACTCCACAAACAAGCGTACCATGCTGGACTTCGTCTTCATAAAGTATACCCAAGTATACCCAGAATAGTCATCAACCAATATCAGCATGAACCTGCTGCCTCCAAGACTGGCCGTGACGGTCGGTCCCACCAGAGCACAATGGACAACCGCCAATGGTGCATTACTTCTGGATTGTGCTTTGTCGACCATGAAGCGATAGGCTCCACTTTCCTGACATCCCGCACACCCCCGACCATCGCCATAAGATGACAATCTAGGCAGGCCTCTTACGAGTCTTCTTTCCGCCATTGCTTTCAGCTTGTCCATCCCTACATGCCCCAGTCTTTCATGCCAGATAGCTGCACTATCATTGGCATCCAGCCGATCAGATCCAGAACTAGTTGAAGTCCCAACTACGTTCTTCTCCTTCCTCCCTACCTGAGCAACGTTCGCCGAGAGCAAGGTAACCTTGCACTCCTTCCGAAGATGACCTTGCTGCTTGCATTTATAGCACCGTGGTCCTTCCTTCCTCTTCCTATCACGCCTAGGAGAAACACTCCTTTCTTCCTGATATGAAGTAGAGGGACCAACATCAGCAGCAACCTCCTTCACCTTCTTCCTGAACAACCCATCAAGGGAAGTCCAAACCTCCGCAGCTGACCGACATCCACTGATGTGGTCCAAGAGCTCCGATGAGATCATCTGCTTGAGAATAGACTCCGCTTTCGCATTTGCCTCCTTCCAAGCTCTCATCGCCTCAGCATTGCCAGCAGTATCCTCTTGTCTTCCTGCTCCGCATACAACCTCCCAAAGGTCCTCGCCAAGAAGAAAGCTCTTCATACAGGACTTCCACCGTTCACAGTTCGCCTCTGTAAGAAGATCAATACCAAGACAGCTTGCATCCTCCACTGCCATGGTCCTACCACTGGTTTCCTCGACAGACGAGCAACTACTTCCATTGAGCACTGCTTGACCACTCCAAAAACCTCGCTCTGATACCATGTTAAAATTCAACAAACCGCAGACGCCCCCTTAGATACCCTGCTGAAAACTCAACAAACCGAAGGAGAATACACCCACTTATATGTTGAAAGTTTACCCGGATCGTGGAGTTAACAGTGGTTATCTCAACAAAGCAGTAACAACCAGCAACACATGCAGCACAAGCTTCTTTATTGATCAAGAGCAAACTTCTTTACAAGGCGAGACATACATGGCGAGACATGCTTCACCAAAACCCAACACCGGGAGAGCAGAGACAGTTACAAAGACAAGAACAAAAAACAAGCCGCGCGGACTCAAACAATTAAGCCGCCGACCTACTGCTGTGGAGTCCGCTCAGTCCGCCAGGTCGCCAGACCGCAACCCAAGCCGCGCGGACTCACCCTTACTCCAATGCTTAGCTCTTCACCGCCGGTCTGCACGCCGCCAGACCGCACAAGCTGCGCCACCGAAAGGAACATGCTACAACGAAGGTGGTTGGAGTTCCTTGGGGACTACACTTTCGAGATTCACCATACTCCCGGGAAGGGGAATGTTGTCGTAGATGCCTTGAGTCGGCGGACTCCGACAAGAGCAGCTTGGTTGCAAAGGCATGATGAACGTCTCATATAGGAGCTGGAAGCATTAGAGATTTCTTGTGTTGACAAGAATGCCACTGCCAATGCATGTTTGAACTGGACGGAGTTGCAATGTGACCTTGCGGACCGAGTTCGATGGGCAACAGAGTTGGATGAAGATCTCCTACGCTATGCGTAAGCTGGGCCAGATGGGAAGTTCTCCTGGAATGACGGTCTTTTGCGAAAAGAGGGTCGTTTGTGCGTCCCAAATGTGGGTAAATTGATGGAAGAAGTGATGTATGAAGCACATTATACGAAGTACTCAATCCACCCAGGAAGCATGAAGATGTTCAGAGATATGAAAAAGCTATTTTGGTGGCCAGGGCTAAAGAAAGATGTTGCTCTTTATGTGGCCAAATACCAAACCTGTGCTATGGTGAAGGCAGAATGCCAGAAATAGGGTGGTTATTTGAAGTCGTTGACGATTCCAGAATGGAAATTTGATGATATTTCTATGGATTTCGTTCACGGGTTGCCGAGATCTCAGCGAGGGAACGATTCCATCTGGGTGATTGTTGATCGGCTGACGAAAGTGGCACATTTTCTACCAAACAAGCGAGATGATTCGGTAGAAAGTTTGGCAAAGCTGTATGTGGAACAGATTGTACGGCTTAACGATGTTCCTAGGAGCATCATGAGTGATTGAGATGGGCGATTCACGTCAAAGGATTGGAGGCTAGTTCACCAGTTGTTGGGCACGAAGTTGACTTTCAGTACGGCCTTTCATCCCCAAACAGATGGCCAAACTGAACGAACCAACAGAACGATGGAGGACATGCTCTGAATGTGCGCCCTCGATTTTGGAAAGAGATGGGAAGATCATCTCTATATGGTGGAGTTTGCTTATAATAATAGCTACCAGGAGAGCATCGGAATGGCACCGTATGAAGCTTTATATGGAAGGAAGTGTCGTACTCCCTTGGCTTGGGTAGAAGCGGGCGAAGCTAGAGTTTATAAGCATAATGAAGTCGATGAAGCAAACTCAACCATTCGTGTCATTCAAGAGAAGCTACTCATAGCCCAAGATCGTCAAGCGAAGTACTACAACGCCAAGCACCGGAACGTAGAGTTCGCGGTAGGTGATTGGGTCTACTTGAAGATCAAGCCCTTCAAAGGTGTATCCAGGATTCGACGTTTGAAAAAGTTGAGCCCAAGATATTTGGGTCCATTTGAAGTGGTTGAGCGAATTGGAGAAGCTGCGTATCGGCTAGCTCTTTCGGCAGACTTGGGTCGACTATATGATGTGTTTCACATTTCGGTGCTTCAGAAGGCCGTTAAAGATCAAGCTCAAGTGATCACGAATGATCGTGTGTCGGTGGAGTATGGGCTAACAACGAGGGTTAGACCCATTCAGATCGAAGATCGAGCCAAGAAACAGTTACGAAACAAGACGGTCGGGATGGTTAAAGACCGATGGGATAATTGCAGCAGTGAGGAGCTTACATGGGAGCGAGAGCAGTCCATGCGAGCGGAGTTTCCCAAGCTATTCTTGTAGCGATTGCATAGGGAAAATTTTGTTTTAACATCAATGTTTCAAGTTATAAAAAAGTTTTGATTGTTGGTTGCCTTCCTGTATACAAATTTCGAGGACGAAATTTCTTGTCGGAGGGGAGGGTTGTAACAACCCATTTTTCAGCAGGCAAGTTTTTGGGGTGACACGGCTTGGGACACGGACGTGTCCCAGGGCATGTCCTGCGTTCGTCGAGTGTAGGGAGGAACAGTCGATGAGTGGTCGACAAAATTTGGTCGACGATCGTCGAGTGCTTAGGATACGGCCTGTGACACGGGCGTGTCACAGGGCGTGTAAGCATGGTCGACGAACTCAGCCCGGCGAATTTGAGCTGGGGCGTGTCTAGTGCCGTGTATGGGGCACACGGCCTGAGACACGGGCATGTCACAGGCCGTGTGAGTCTCGGGAGATTTTGAGATTTTTCAGCCTGATGAACACGGCCACAGACACGGGCATGTCAGAAGGCGTGTTGGGTGACATGGCCCGTATCACGGGCGTGTCATATGGGCGTGTTACTGGATTGGGTAAGTCGGTTGAGCACCGCTTAGGGAACACGGTCATGGACACGGGCGTGTTACGGGCCGTGTCAGGCAAAATTTTTGATTTTTGGTGAAATCAAGGCCATCCATTCCTTCAGCCTGGACCCAAGGGCTAAGAGGCCTCCCTGTTTCCATAAGGCCGTGAATGAGAAGAGAAATCTCATTTCTCATTTGGTCTTCTCTTTCTTCATTTCTAGTGAGAGAAAGGGAGAGGAAGAAGGAGGAGGAGGACAGGGGGCTGATCACCGGTGGTGCTGCGGTATACCGACGAGAGATCCGAGGCCGACGTTGCGGAGGAAAAGCTTTTGTGAGTCGTTCGAGCCAGCTTATAGCTCATGGCACCAAAGAGGTCTTCAAGGGTAACGACCTTTCTTCCTAGCCATGTGAAAGCTTCCTTTTTGGCATATGTATGTGATTCCCCTACCAAAAGGTGGCAGATTGTGGGAGTCTTTAGGTGGATTCATGAAATCCCCTTTATTGGCATATAGATCCGAAATTGGAGTACGAAATAGGCATGCTGTGTGAAGCCCATCTGGACAGGTTGGTCTGGATTGGTGATGTTGCATACGAACTGGAGAAGACTCCATGATAAATGCGTAGTTTAGGAGTCGACGGGGTTGACCTGTGAAAGGAAGTAGCAGGAAGTACTGCAGTGGTAGTCCGTGAAAATACCCGTATAATGTTTGTGCTGCTTGTGTTGCTGGGTTCTACCTGTGAAAGGAAGTAGCATGAAGTACTGGATTGGAATTCCAGGAAATACCCTTTGGAATGCTTGGTGTTCATAGGGAGTCCACCTGTGAAGATAGTAACAGGAAGTACTGGCATGGTAGCTAGGAAAGACCCATGACATTTGTGATATTTGTGGTGTCCACCTGAGAAGAGAGTAGCAGGAAGTACTAGTGTGCCCAGGAAAGACCCGTTGAGGTTGTGAGAGAATGGGTATAAGAGTTATGCCCAGGCTTGAATGCCAGATCAGGATCGGTGAGACCTACCCGCGCTTTTATTGAGCCGCGCGTACACCGTACTCAGTGATGGAAAGGCGATTTGAGCAACGGGGGGTGGAGGATCCGACCTGCGTTATGTCCGTCCGACGTGAGACCAGAAGGTGCGGTCTGTTGGAGCGCATAGCAAGAGTCTTAGGCCTAAGTGTCGTGATACAATGGGGGGCTACGGGCCATCCCGGTTCACTAAGACTAAAACTCCGGCTGCATGCCATGGAGTAAATGCTCAAGTGAGTTGTCGTTGGGCTGTGACCCTGATAAGGTGGTGGGCAACTGATTTGCCAGTACACCAAGATTGTGCCCTGAGTGCACGGACCGTTGGGCCGGGTGGCTGATGGTTGTGATGGCATGTGTGCGTGAAAACACATTATATGAGATATATAACAATGCTTGTGATATGCTATGAGATATATACCTACAGGCAAGATTACCGCTGCCCCGAGAATAGGGGTAGGGTCGTTATAATTTGGTCAGCTGAATGCTGACCGTTGCCTCTATTTGCCACCCTTGGGTGGAATGTCCCTGTGCAGGTGCTGGAGAACCAAGCGAGACGCATAAGGTCTGAAGTCCCTACTGCTTTTGTTATTGCCGCTGCTAGCCCTCGAAGGCTAATGTGGATGTAAATGTTATGTTTTCGTTTGATGTGGTCGGCCTGCGTGCCAATGTTTGGGCCACTGTTTGAAAGCCCTGTAAGGCCATAAGGCCAACGATGTTTACATGTTGTAAGACATTCCTATAATCTATAAAATGTGGAGTTTTATATGTTGGACATTCAAGAGAGGAGTTCAAGTGAATAGGTTTCCGCTAGAATGCAATGTGTTAGGTGCGCTGCGCTACTCTGGTATCACTCTGTAGCTTCATCGTCTATTTTGCGGTATATGTTGTGGGGCCCCAGCCGGACCTTCTAGTATATAGTATATGAACGGATGGGGTTGTTACATTTTTGGTATCAACTATCTTGGTCTTTACCTCTCGAAGTCGTGGTCGACTTCTATTATGGGGTGGCGAGCACGTGTCTGTGTAAACCATGTTAACACATTTGAACTCCTGAATGTCCATGATAGGAATGCAAATTCTTGTGTTTGAGGAACTTGCACGTTCCTATTTTGTGCTGTTTGCTTGTGTAAGGCCGCTAATGTGTGTGTCTTGTCCCCTTTTGGTGACTCTGAGTGGTGCGGGGCAATCGGAGCCCCAGCGTTCGGATGAAAGTACGGCACCAACTGAGGTGCCTACACCTCCGCCATCTGCAGAAACCGTGAGACAAATTGCTGAGGCTTTGCTTGCTATCGTTCAAGGACAGCCGGTTGGGCAGACGTAAGGGCAGGCGCAGTCGGCCGTGCGGCCAGAACAGGTGGAGGCGAGGCCAGAACCTGTTGTGGTTGTGAATCCTCGAGCCGCGGAGAAGCTTTGATGCGGTTTATGAGTTTTCACCCACCGACGTTCTCAGGAGTGGGAGCTGCTGCACAGGCTGAGGATTGGTTATTGCGCGTCAAGCCAATCATGACGGCGATTGGAACGGAGGAGCATCAGAAATTCACCTTAGCTATCTTCTTCTTGAAGGAGAGGCTAGATTGTGGTGGGACGAGATGGAGCTACATCACTTGGCGGGTCGTCCTTTAACACAAGTATCGATGGAAGAATTCACTCGACACTTCCTAGTGAAGCACTTTCCTGCGGCGCAACAGATTGCCATGGAGAATGAATTCCAAAGGCTGACGCAAGGTGATGGCAGTGTGGAAGCTTACATGCATGAGTTTACACTCTTAGGGCGCTATGCGGGTTCGATATTTGCTGATGAGCAGAGAAAGACGAATAGGTTCTACGAAGGACTGCAGGACGAGCTGAGGTTCCTGCTTTCTAGTTCTGTGAACCAAGGCTTCCAGGCGTTGGTCGACACTACAAGCGCGCTGGAAAAAGACATGAAGAGAGTTCAAGGGAAGAGGGCATTGGTTGTGTCATAGCCGGAGTTTAAAGTGCCCCGACCGACGAAGTCATTTTATAAGAATAAATGGGGCAAGAGGCCCAAGACGGCAGGACAAGCTCCTTCTTCAATTGCATCAGGAGCAACGTCGGGGGCCACCTCCAAGCCGGATACTCGTACGAGCTTCAATTGTGGATGGGTGGGGCATATAGCTCGAGATTGTCGGTTTCTGCCAAAGAGTGAAAAGAAGGCGGGAGCGTCATATACGGAAAAAGGAAAGGAGGTGGTGGAATCCTCTGCCTCTCAGGCGTAGCCCCGGGTCTACAATCTTGGCCTGCAGGAGGCATCAAGCAGAGTGACGTCATCATAGGTACGAGTTTAGTGTTTGAGTATTTTATTTTTGTTATGTTTTGCTTAATGCCTCTGTGGATGCTGCTTGTGTGTGTGACATGTTTGTCACAGGTTTTGTGATGATTCGGGATACGCTGGCGCGAGCAATTCTTGATATAAGTGCATCGCATTCTTTTCTGTCTCGCGAGTTTATAGCGCGGCGTGGGATACCTAGTCGTGTGAAGACAGATAGTGTCAGAGTGGTGTTGCCGAATGGCTGTTGGATGCTTCCGGATCAAGCTTGCGATGTGGCGATCCAAATAGGAAGTCGGGATTTCAGTTTGACTGCATCTGTATTGCCGATATCAGAATTCGACGTGATATTTGGTATGGATTGGCTTGCGGAGCAGCATGCCATGATTAATTGACAGTCCAAAGAAATCACGTTGGGCCAGAATACCGAATAGGAGACAAAGTTCGCAGGTATGCGAGGAGTGGGCGGGACGTTGTTGTCTGCACTCCAAGTCTTGAAGGCTGTTCGGAAGGGTGCAGAGTGCTACTTCGACTTGATTCAGGCTGTTGAGCCTAAGGCCAGTGTGGGTGATGTTCCGATTGTTTCGGAATTTGTAGATGTGTTTCCCAAGGATCTCCCTGGGCTACCACCCCGGCGAGAGATTGAATTCATGATCGAATTGGTGCCAGGTGCGAAACCTGTGGCCCGCTCGCCATATCGCATCGCGCCAAATGAAATGGTGGAGTTGAAAGTCCAACTGCATGAATTGAAGGAGCAGGGGTATATACGCCCAAGCATGTCTCTATGGAGCGCCGCTGTACTTTTTGTGAAGAAGAAAGACTGTGTCTTGCGGTTATGTATTGATTACCGCGAATTGAATAAGCTGACCGAAAAGAATAAATATCTGATTCCGCGATTTGATGAGCTGTTTGATCAGCTAGTGGGATCGTCCGTCTACTCGAAGTTGGACTTGAAATTCGGTTATTACCAATTAAGAATCCGGGAAGAAGATATTCCCAAATCGCATTTGGAACAAGGTACGGGCACTAAGAGTTCTCGGTCATGCCATTTGGGCTGTGCAATGCACCTTCGGTATTTATGGACTTGATGCACCGAATATTCCACGAGTACCTGGATTTGTTCGTGATAGTGTTTATTGATGATATCCTGGTGTACTCTAGATCGGAAGCCGATCATGAGAAGCATTTGCGGCTGGTGTTGAATACCTTGAGGCAGAATCAGCTCTATGCCAAGTTCTCGAAGTGCGAGTTTTGGCTATCGTCGGTGGCTTTTCTGGGCCATGTGGTGAGTGGAGCGGGCATAGCTGTGGATCCAGCGAAGATAAGGGCCATAGAGGAGTGGCCAGTGTTATCTTCAGTGGCCGAGGTCAGGAGTTTCCTTGGACTAGCGGGCTACTTCCGAAGATTTGTTGAAAACTTCTTGCGGATTGCTTTGCCACTAACCACATTGACGCGAAAAGAGCAGAAGTTCATTTGGTCGCCAGAGTGAGCGCGAGCTTTTGAAGAGCTGAAGCTTCGGTTGACCACAGCGCCTGTGTTGTCATCGTCATGTGGTACCGATGGATTTATAATCTATAGTGATGCCTCAGGGAGCGGCTTAGGCTGTGTACTTCTGCAAAATGGAAAGGTGATTGCTTATGGCTCACGCCAGCTGAAAGTGCACGAGCGGAACTATCCCGTCCATGATCTTGAGTTGGCGGCGGTGATCTTTGCACTAAAGCTGTGGCGACACTATATTTATGGAGTGAAGGTGGAGATCTATACAGATCACAAGAGCCTAAAGTACCTATTGGAACAGAAGGACTTGAACATGTGACAACGAAGGTGGTTGGAGTTCCTTGGGGACTACACTTTTGAGATTCACTATACTCCCGGGAAGGGGAATGTTGTCGCAGATGCCTTGTGTCGGCGGACTCCGGCAAGAGCAGCTTGGTTGCAATGGCATGATGAACGTCTCATCCAGGAGCTGGAAACATTAGAGATTTCTTGTGTTGACAAGAATGCCACTGTCAATGCATGTTTGAACTGGACGGAGTTGCAATGTGACCTTGCGGACCGAGTTTGACGGGCAACGAAGTTGGATGAATATCTCCTATGCTATGCGAAAGCTGGGACAGAAGGAAAGTTCTCCTGGAATGACGGTCTTTTGCGGAAAGAGGGCCATTTGTGCATCCCAAATGTGGGTAAATTGAAGGAAGAAGTGATGTATGAAGCACATTATACGAAGTACTCAATCCACCCAGGGAGCACGAAGATGTTCAGAGATATGAAAAAGCTATTTTGGTGGCCAGGGCTAAAGAAAGATGTTGCTCTTTATGTGGACAAATGCCAAACCTGTGTTATGGTGAAGGCAGAATGCCAGAAATCGGGCGGTTATTTGAAGTCGTTGCCGATTCCAGAATGGAAATTTGATGATATTTCTATGGATTTCGTGCACGGGTTGCCGAGATCTCAGCGAGGGAACGATTCCATCTGGGTGATTGTTGATCGGCTGACGAAAGTGGCATATTTTTTACCAAACAAGCTCGGTAGAAAGTTTGGCAAAGCTGTATGTGGAACAGATTGTACGGCTTCACGGTGTTCCTCGGAGCATCGTGAGTGATTGAGATGGGTGATTCAAGTCAAAGGATTGGAGGATAGTTCACCAGCTATTGGGCACAAAGTTGACTTTTAGTACGACCTTTCATCCCCAAACGGATGGCCAAACTGAACGAACCAACAGAACGATGGAGGACATGCTCTGAATGTGCACCCTCGATTTTGGAAAGAGATTCATCTCTATATGGTGGAGTTTGCTTATAATAACAGCTAACAGGCGAGCATCGGAATGGCACCGTATGAAGCTCTATATGGAAGGAAGTGTCGTACTCCCTTGGCTTGGGTAGAAGCGGGCAAAGCTAGAGTTTATAAGCATAATGAAGTCGATGAAGCAAACTCAACCATTCGTGTTATTCAAGAAAAGCTACTCATAGCCCAAGATCGTCAAGCGAAGTACTACAACGCCAAGCACCAGAATGTAGAGTTCGCGGTAGGTGATTGGGTCTACTTGAAGATCAAGCCCTTCAAAGTTGTATCCAGGATTCGACGTTTGAAAAAGTTGAGTCCAAGATATTTGGGTGCATTTGAAGTGGTTGAGCGAATCAGAGAAGATGCGTATCAGCTAGCTCTTTCTGCAGACTTGGGTGGACTACATGATGTGTTTCACATCTCGGTTCTTCGGAAGGCTGTTAAAGATCCAGCTCAAGTGATCACGGATGATCGTGTGCCGGTGGAGTATGGGCTAACAACGAGGGTTAGACCCATTCAGATTGAAGATTGAGCCGAGAAACAGTTGTGAAACAAGACGGTCGGGAGTGTTAAAGTCCGATGGGACAATTGCAGCCGTGAGGAGCTTACATGGGAGTGAGAGCAGACCATGCGAGCGGAGTTTCCCGAGCTATTCTTGTAGCGACTGCATAGGGAAAAGTTTGTTGAAACATCAATGTTTCATGTTATAAAAAAGTTTTGATTGTTGGTTGCCTTCATGTACACAAATTTCGAGGACGAAATTTCTTGTAGGAGGGAGGGTTGTAACAGCCCATTTTTCAGCAGGCAAGTTTTTGGGGTGACACGGCCTGGGACACAGGCGTGTACCAGGGCGTATCTTGCGTTCGTCGAGTGTCGGGAGGAACAGTTGACAAGTGGTCGACAAAATTTGGTCGACGATCATCGAGTGCTTAGGACATGGCCTGTGACACGGGCGTGTCACCGGGCGTGTCAGCACAGTTGACGAACTCAGCCCGACAAATTTGAGCTGGGGCGTGTCTAGTGCTGTGTATGGGGCACACGGCCTGATACACGGGCGTGTCACAGGCCGTGTGAGTCTCGGGCGATTTTGAGATTTTTCAGCGTGATGAACACGGCCACAGACACGGGCGTGTCTGAAGGCGTGTCGAGTGACACGTCCCGTGTCACATGGGCGTATCACTGGATTGGGTAAGTCGGTTGAGCACTGCTTAGGGAACACGGTCTTAGACACGGGCGTGTCACAGGCCGTGTCAGGAAAAATTTATGATTTTTGGTGAAATCGTGGCCATCCATTCCTTCAGCCTTGATCCAAGGGCTGAGAGGCCTCCCTGTTTCCTTAAGGCCGTGAATGAGAAGAGATGTAAGTCCCCTTTTTTTTTTCTTTTGGACACCGGGGTCTTAGGCCCAGAACCGCCGTTTTGCGGTGACCCCTTCACGCCCTGAAGAGTCATCACCACAAAGCGCCGATTCTGCCGGCCATCTCGATCACATAAAAGTAGCAAAATAATGAAGTAAATGTAAAGTATCTGTCCACAGTGAATCACATGACATAATAAATATAACTCCACGAAGGGAGTGTCCACAGAAAATAACATCAGAGTAGCAAAACGGGCTTATGCCCGGTACATCAAATCCTCACTACAAGATCTCTCATATGGAAACAAAAGTAGAAAACTGCTCAGGGTCGAGACTCACGGTCCCGGCTGTGTGTACTCCGGAGCTAGAGTTGACTTGGGTCAACATGACCATTAGGGTCCACCCCTATGGATCCTTGGTGACCCATTGACTTCCCTTAGGGTCTAGGTAGGGTTATGTGGGGTTACCCTGCACTTTGGAGGTCACATACCCTTAGTAAGGGTACTTTGACCAGATTAGGGCTTGAGTTGACTTGGGTCAACCTGGCCTCTAGGGCTGACCCCAATGTGTCCTTAGTGACCCATTGACCTCACTTTAGGGTTAGGAGGGCATAGGTGGGGTCCTCTAGACTAGGAGTGGGTCTATTGGCCCTAAGTGGGCTAGGTTGACCTATTCAGGGCTAGGGTTGACCTTGGTCAACTGGGCCTCTTGGGTTGGCCCTAATGGGTCCTTTTGGCTCTAATGGGTCTCCCAAAATGTTTGGGAGTGTTGTGGTAGGGTCTTGGGGTCATGGTGAAGCCCCATTGTCATCCTAAACTATTGTTCAGAATTCTACTATCTGCAGACCATGGTGATCCCTACCTTGGCCTCCTATCTCTTGGCCCATTTCTGGCTTCCCAGGGTTTTGTCATGACCTAGTCATGGCCAAAACCACTCTTAGCGGTCTACTTGGAAATGGGATGTTACAAATCCCAATAAACAAAACAAAGATTTCGTCCCCGAAATCAAGGTTGGACCTACGGGTCTTATTACCGAAGGAAAGAGTCTTGTAACATCCCATTATGACGCCTTGTTTGTTAAATTTGATTTATGGGAAAACTTAGATCTAAGACCCCTTTCGCCCAAACGGCGAACCAAAATCCCAATAAACAAGGTTAAGCCCCCAATAAACAAAAGATAAGCCCCTATCTACCTAGAGCAGCCCTTAGTATACTTAAAGCAGGAAAAATAAATTAACATCTTGAGGGGTCTGAGAGGTATACCTGACTGAATAGCTCGGGGTATCTCTGTCGCATCAGGTCCTGTGGCTCCCAGGTATGCTCCTCCTGGCCGTGGTTCCTCCACAGGACCTTGACTAGTGGGACCTTATTGCGTCGCAAGACCCGCACCCCTCGGTCGTCGATCCTCACAGGCTCCAAATGGACCGACCGGTCTGAAGCTACCGGCCCTTCGGTAGTCAGAATCTGCTGCTCCGGGCGTAGCAGAGCCCTCCTCAAAGAAGAAATGTGGAAGACGTCGTGCAGCGCTTCCAGCTCTGGTGGTAACTCCAGCCGGTAGGCTAGGGGTCCGATCCGCTCCAGGATCCTGTAAGGACCCATGTACCTAGGGCTGAGCTTCTTCCTCCGACCACGCACCCGTGAAACTCCATGCATGGGCCGGATCTTCAGAAACACCCGGTCCCCCACCTGGAACTCCACCTGCCGATGCCGGGCATCATAATACTTGGCCTGTCTACTCTGCGCCTCGAGCATCCTGTCTCTGATCAGCCTCACTTGTGCCTCGGTGTCTTCAACAAACTCTGACCCCAATACCTTCGGATCTTCGTTCTGCACCCATGAGAGTGGGATCCGGCATCTCCTCCCGTACAAGGCTTCGTAAGGCGCCATCCTGATGCTGGACTGGTGGCTGTTGTTATAGGAGAACTCGACAAGGGGTAAGAGTTTCTCCCACGGTTCCCCGCGGTCCAAGATGCATAGCCTCAAAAGGTCCTCCAGCGTCCGGTTGGTGCGTTCTGTCTGCCCGTCTGTCTGGGGGTGGAATGCAGTGCTGAAAGTCAATCGCGTGCCTAAGTAAGCTTGAACGGATCTCCACTCCCTGGAGGTGAACCTGCCATCCCGATCCGACACTATCGTCCTGGGCACGCCGTGATAACGAACGAACTGCTCCACAAACTTCCGCACCAGTACTCCTACTGAATCATCCTTCCTGATCGGTATAAATCGAGCCACCTTGGTCAACCGATCGACGATTACCCAGATCGAGTCATTCCCTGTCCGAGACCGGGGAAGCCCATGTATGAAGTCCATGGCTATGTCATCAAACTTCCACTCCGGCACCGGGAGTGGCTGCAATAATCCTGCGGGGTTCCTGCACTCCGCCTTCACTAGCTGACATGCCTCACAATGGGTCACGAAGTGTGAGACATCCTTCTTCATGCCCGGCCAGTACATCGTCTTCTTCAAATCAGCCGTCATCTTTGTGATCCCCGGGTGTACAGAATACCGGCTGCAGTGCGCCTCCATCATAATATCCTCCCAGATCTGGCCTCCCTCCGGTATATACACCCGTCCTCTGAAGCACACCAGGTCGTCCCTCAGTGTGTAGTCTCCTGCAGTGCCTGCCTCCAGAGCTTGGAAGATGGGCTCTAACTTGGCATCCTGCCTCTGCCCTTCTCTGACTCGGTCTCTGATGTCATCGGTAACGCCTATCGCGGCCAAGTACTCCTCATAGAGCTCAGGATCATCGGACGATACCATGGTAATGTGCATGTCCTCTAGTCTCTGCAGCAGCTCCATAGACATCAACTGAGGCTCTGCTCCTGCTGTGGCAGCTCTCCTACTCAGTGCATCCGCTACCACGTTCGCCTTTCCCGGGTGGTAATGCATCTCATACTGATAGTCAGAAAGGAATTCCACCCACCGCCTCTGCCTGATGTTTAGTTCCTTCTGCGTGTCCACGTACTTAAGGTTCTTATGATCGGAGTATATGTCACAGTGGACTCCATATAGGTAGTGCCGCCATATCTTTAGTGTGAATACGACTGCTCCCATCTCCAGGTCGTGCACTGGGTAGTTCTTCTCATGGGTCTTCAGCTGGCGGGAAGCATAAGCTATGACGTGTCCATTCTGCATCAGTACTGCTCCCATCCCCTGATATGATGCGTCGGTGTAGACCTGGAATCCCTCCCTCCCTGAGGGAAGAGTAAGAATGGGAGCCGAGGTCAGCCGATCCTTCAGCTCCTGGAAAGCTGTCTGGCACTGCGGGGTCCACACGAACGGTACCTCCTTCTTTGTCAAGGTTGTGAGCGGGAGGGCGATTCGAGAGAATCCCTCCACGAACTTCCGATAGTAACCGGCAAGTCCTAGAAAACTCCGTACGTATGTTTTCAGCTGCGGCCACTCCGAAAAATAAATTAACATCTTGAGGGGTCTGAGAGGTATACCTGACTGAATAGCTCGGGGTATCTCTGTCGCATCAGGTCCTGTGGCTCCCAGGTATGCTCCTCATGGCCGTGGTTCCTCCATAGGACCTTGACTAGTGGGACCTTCTTGCGTCGCAAGACCCGCACCCCTCGGTCGTCGATCCTCACAGGCTCCAAATGGACCGACCGGTCTGAAGCTACCGGCCCTTCGGTAGTCAGAATCTGCTGCTCCGGGCGTAGCAGAGCCCTCCTCAAAGAAGAAATGTGGAAGACGTCGTGCAGCGCTTCCAGCTCTGGTGGTAACTCCAGCCGGTAGGCTAGTGGTCCGATCCGCTCCAGGATCCTGTAAGGACCCATGTACCTAGGGCTGAGCTTCTTCCTCCGACCACGCACCCGTGAAACTCCATGCATGGGCCGGATCTTCAGAAACACTCGGTCCCCCACCTGGAACTCCACCTGCCGATGCCGGGCGTCATAATACTTGGCCTGTCTACTCTGCGCCTCGAGCATCCTGTCTCTGATCAGCCTCACTTGTGCCTCGGTGTCTTCAACAAACTCTGACCCCAATACCTTCGGATCTTCGTTCTGCACCCATGAGAGTGGGGTCCGGCATCTCCTCCCGTACAAGGCTTCGTAAGGCGCCATCCTGATGCTGGACTGGTGGCTGTTGTTATAGGAGAACTCGACAAGGGGTAAGAGTTTCTCCCACGGTTCCCCGCGGTCCAAGATGCATAGCCTCAAAAGGTCCTCCAGCGTCCGGTTGGTGCGTTCTGTCTGCCCGTCTGTCTGGGGGTGGAATGCAGTGCTGAAAGTCAATCGCGTGCCTAAGTAAGCTTGCATGGATCTCCACTCCCTGGAGGTGAACCTATCATCCCGATCCGACACTATCGTCCTGGGCACGCCGTGATAACGAACGAACTGCTCCACAAACTTCCGCACCAGTACTCCTACTGAATCATCCTTCTTGATCGGTATAAATCGAGCCACCTTGGTCAACCGATCGACGATTACCCAGATCGAGTCATTCCCTGTTCGAGACCGGGGAAGCCCATGTATGAAGTCCATGGCTATGTCATCAAACTTCCACTCCGGCACCGGGAGTGGCTGCAATAATCCTGCGGGGTTCCTGCACTCCGCCTTCACTAGCTGACATGCCTCACAATGGGTCACGAAGTGTGAGACATCCTTCTTCATGCCGGCCAGTACATCGTCTTCTTCAAATCAGCCGTCATCTTTGTGATCCCCGGGTGTACAGAATACCGGCTGCAGTGCGCCTCCATCATAATATCCTCCCGGATCTGGCCTCCCTCCGGTATATACACCCATCCTCTGAAGCACACCAGGTCGTCCCTCAGTGTGTAGTCTCCTGCAGTGCCTGCCTCCAGAGCTTGGAAGATGGGCTCTAACTTGGCATCCTGCCTCTGCCCTTCTCTGACTCGGTCTCTGATGTCATCGGTAACGCCTATCACGGCCAAGTACTCCTCATAGAGCTCAGGATCATCGGACGATACCAGGGTAATGTGCATGTCCTCTAGTCTCTGCAGCAGCTCCATAGACATCAACTGAGGCTCTGCTCCTGCTGTGGCAGCTCTCCTACTCAGTGCATCCGCTACCACGTTCGCCTTTCCCGGGTGGTAATGCATCTCATACTGATAGTCAGAAAGGAATTCCACCCATCGCCTCTGCCTGATGTTTAGTTCCTTCTGCGTGTCCACGTACTTAAGGTTCTTATGATCGGAGTATATGTCACAGTGGACTCCATATAGGTAGTGCCGCCATATCTTTAGTGCGAATACGACTGCTCCCATCTCCAGGTCGTGCACTGGGTAGTTCTTCTCATGGGTCTTCAGCTGGCGGGAAGCATAAGCTATGACGTGTCCATTCTGCATCATTACCGCTCCCATCCCCTGATATGATGCGTCGGTGTAGACCTGGAATCCCTCCCTCCCCGAGGGAAGAGTAAGAATGGGAGCCGAGGTCAGCCGATCCTTCAGCTCCTGGAAAGCTGTCTGGCACTGCGGGGTCCACACGAACGGTACCTCCTTCTTTGTCAAGGATGTGAGCGGGAGGGCGATTCGAGAGAATCCCTCCACGAACTTCCGATAGTAACCGGCAAGTCCTAGAAAACTCCGTACGTCAGTGGCTGTTTTCAGCTGCGGCCACTCCGAAATAGCTCGAATCTTTGCCGAATCCACTGCCAGCCCGGCTCCGCTGATAATGTGACCTAAGAAAGCCACCTCCTTCAGCCAGAACTGACACTTACTGAACTTCGCATAAAGATGATGCTCCCGCAGTCTCTCCAGGGTCAATGCTAGATGTCGCGTGTGCTCCTCCTCCGTCTTAGAATAGATAAGGATGTCGTCTATGAACACTATGACGAACACATCCAAATAAGCCTCGAAGACCCGGTTCATGAGGCTCATAAACGCTGACGGAGCATTCGTGAGCCCGAAGGGCATCACGATGAACTCATACAATCCATACCGGCTACTAAAGGCCGTTTTCGGGATATCCTCCTCCTGGATCCGCAGCTGGTAATATCCTGATCTCAAGTCCAGCTTCGAAAAGTAATGGGCTCCCTCCAGCTGATCGAACAACTCGTCTATCCTGGGGAGCGGATAGGTATTTCGGACGGTCAGCCTGTTTAGTGCTCGATAGTCGATGCACAGGCGTAAGGTGCCGTCCTTCTTCTTTACGAATAGGACAGGAGCTCCCCATGATGAGGAACTCGGCCTAACAAATCCTGCTTCCACCAGCTCCTGCAACTGTGTCCGAAACTCCGCCAACTCCTTCGGGGCCATCCGATAAGGGGCCTTGGATACCGGCTTAGCCCCTGGTACCAACTGAATCTGGAAGTCCTTTTCCCTATGCGGAGGTAGTCCTGGCAGCTTATCCGGAAAAATGTCGGCGTAGTCACGAACCACCGGAATGTTTGCAATCAGATCCTTCTCCTCAGTCATCTCGAACAATACTTGATATACCTCGTCCCCTTGCATATGAGCCTTAACGGCCTGAATAGATGAAAGCAAGCGACGGGAGACCGGTGTAGTACCTTCGAATGTTGTATAAGTATCGCCGTGGCTGAGCACGACCCTCCTTGCCGGGCAATCAATCTGGGCATGGTTCCAGACAAGCCATGTCATGCCCAAGACGAGGTCGAAGTCCGGCATCCTCAGGATCGTCGCCGGGGCCTCGAGTGTCAACCCGTCTATGGTAACCTCCAGGAGGCACTTTTCTGTGGACTGGATCTCCATCCTATTGGGGAGGCGTACCCTCCTGGGTAGTCCCGTATAACATCGAATCTGATCCAGATCCTTGACGAAATCCTCCGACACAAAGTTGTGCGATGCCCCCGTGTCGAACAGGGTGTGGGCAGGCTTGCCGCACACTATCACCATTCCTAAATCAGTTTGAAAGAAATTCTGGTGTAAGGTTTTCTAACCTAGGTCGTTTAGTAGTTCTACTAACACTTAATATGAGTAATGAATGAATCCAAAATTAAGATTACTCTCATACCTGCAATAACCCTGTCCGGGTTCCGGGGCTGTGCTAAGTCCAAAGCGTAAATCTGCTCCCCATTCTGCCTGCGGTCGCCTCCCTGGTAACCACATCCTCGGCCGCGTCCTCGGCCTCCGAAATGCTGGGCCAGTGGGCCACCCCGTGGTGCTGGAGGTGGTGCCCCCCTCATAGGGCAGTCTCTCCGGAGGTGTCCCACCTGGTGACAGTGGAAGCACTCCGGCGGGGGATACGCCATACCCCGGGGTCTCTGTATCTCCTTGATCCGGAGAGGTTGAGGGGCCAAGACCACCTGCTCTCTCGGCTCCTGCCTCAACTCCTGACGAGGCTGCTCCTCTGCCCTTCTTCCATCTGGTACGGTGCCTCGCCGCTGATCATTTCGGGCCCTCCGGCCCTGGTCCTTCGCTTGCCGTTTCCGGCCCCGAGTGGTGTGCCAGTCGGCCTCAATCCTCTTCGCCATCTCCAAAATCCGGGAGATGGGCCCGTCAGAGACAAAAAGCAGGGCTTCCCTCAACTCCTCTTTTAGGCCCTTATAAAACCTCTTGACGTAACCTGCTTCATCCAGCTGATAGGAGCCCGCATATCGGGCCAAATGATCGAACTCTCGGTGGTACTCCACCACTGTCCTGGTGCCCTGCCTCAGCTGCAAGAACCGCTCCTCCAACTCGTCCCTGGCCGACTGAGGAACAAAGTGCTCTAGCAGCGTGGCCCTGAACTCTTCCCAAGTGATTTTTGCAAACTCCCTATCAGCAAAAGTCGTGTCCAACAGCGTCTTCCACCACCGCTTGGCATGTGACTCCAAGCAAGATACCACTAGGGCCACCCTCTCCTCCCAAGGGCATCGTATCCCAGTCAACATCTCGTACATCACATCCAGCCACTCCTCTGTCCGTACTGCCGACTCTGTCCCTAAGTAAGATGGGGGAGAGAGTCCTCGGAAGGTGCTCATCCACTTGGCCCCTGGGTTTGGCTGCTGGGCTGGGGCTTGCTGAGCCCGGAAGGCCTCAAGGATAGCTGTAAGGGTCTGCCCCATGTCTAACTGGAGGAAAGGTGTGGGGGCTATGGGAGGTGGTGCAATGTCTGGAGTCTGCTGAGCTCCACCTTGTGGGGTGGGCTGAGCTGAGGGCTGCAAAACGAACTACATCAGTAGGTAATCGACTCAATGCCTAATGATAGTGGACAATTTACATGTGATTCCCCCCATATGGGCACACCACCGCTTCCGCTGCTTAGTTTGTCCCCAAACTAAACCCGCGCGGGGGTGACCCAGGGTTGTGGACGGCTACTTTTCGATCGAGGTCTCCTCTAATACCACTTGTAAGACCCTTTTTTTTTCTTTTGGACACCGGGGTCTTAGGCCCAGAACCGCCGTTTTGCGGTGACCCTTCACGCCCTGAAGAGTCATCACCACAAAGCGCCGATTCTGCCGGCCATCTCGATCACATAAAAGTAGCAAAATAATGAAGTAAATGTAAAGTATCTGTCCACAGTGAATCACATGACATAATAAATATAACTCCACGAAGGGAGTGTCCACAGAAAATAACATCAGAGTAGCAAAACGGGCTTATGCCCGGTACATCAAATCCTCACTACAAGATCTCTCATATGGAAACAAAAGTAGAAAACTGCTCAGGGTCGAGACTCACGGTCCCGGCTGTGTGTACTCCGGAGCTAGAGTTGACTTGGGTCAACATGACCATTAGGGTCCACCCCTATGGATCCTTGGTGACCCATTGACTTCCCTTAGGGTCTAGGTAGGGTTATGTGGGGTTACCCTGCACTTTGGAGGTCACATACCCTTAGTAAGGGTACTTTGACCAGATTAGGGCTTGAGTTGACTTGGGTCAACCTGGCCTCTAGGGCTGACCCCAATGTGTCCTTAGTGACCCATTGACCTCACTTTAGGGTTAGGAGGGCATAGGTGGGGTCCTCTAGACTAGGAGTGGGTCTATTGGCCCTAAGTGGGCTAGGTTGACCTATTCAGGGCTAGGGTTGACCTTGGTCAACTGGGCCTCTTGGGTTGGCCCTAATGGGTCCTTTTGGCTCTAATGGGTCTCCCAAAATGTTTGGGAGTGTTGTGGTAGGGTCTTGGGGTCATGGTGAAGCCCCATTGTCATCCTAAACTATTGTTCAGAATTCTACTATCTGCAGACCATGGTGATCCCTACCTTGGCCTCCTATCTCTTGGCCCATTTCTGGCTTCCCAGGGTTTTGTCATGACCTAGTCATGGCCAAAACCACTCTTAGGGGTCTAGTTGGAAATGAGATGTTACAAGAGAAATCTCATTTCTCATTTGGTCTTCTCTTTCTTCATTTCTAGTGAGAGAAAGGGAGAGGAAGAAGGAGGAGGAGGAAAGGGGGCTGATCACCGGTGGTGCTGCGGTTTACCGACGAGAGATCCGAGGCCGACATTGCGGAGGAAAAGCTTTTGTCAGTCGTTCGAGCCAGCTTAGAGCTCATGGCACCAAAGAGGTCTTCAAGGGTAACGACTTTTCTTCCTAGCCATGTGAAGGCTTCCTTTTTGGCATATGTATGTGATTCCCCCACCAAAAGGTGGCTGATTGTGGGAGTCTTTGGGTGGATTCATGAAATCCCCTTTGTTGGCTTATAGATCAAGAATTGTAGTACGGAATAGGCATGTTGTGTGAAGCCCATCTGGACCGGTTGGTATGGATTGGTGATGTTGCATACGAACCGGAGAAGACTCCGTGATAAACGCGTAGTTTAGGAGTCGACGGGTTGGACCTGTGAAAGGAGGTAGCAGGAAGTACTGGAGTGGTAGTCCAGGAAAATACCCGTATAATGTTTGTGCTACTTGTGTTGCTAGGTTCTACCTGTGAAAGGAAGTAGCAGGAAGTACTGGATTGGAATTCCAGGAAATACCCTTTGGAATGTTTAATGTTCATAGGGAGTCCACCTGTGAAGAGAGTAACAGGAAGTACTGGCATGGTAGCCAGGAAAGACCCCTGACATTTGTGATATTTGCGGTGTCCACCTGCGAAGAGAGTAGCAGGAAGTACTGGTGTGCCCAGGAAAGACCCGCTGATGTTGTGAGAGAATGGGTGTAAGAGTTATGCCCAGGCTTGAATACCAGATCAGGATCGGTGAGACCTACCCGTGCCTTTATTGATCCGCGAGTACACCGTACTCGGTGATGGCAAAGCGATTTGAGCAACGAGGGGTGGAGGATCCGACCCGTGTTATGTCCGTTCGACGTGAGACCAGAAGGTGCGGTCTGTTGGAGCGCATAGCAAGAGTCTTAGGCCTAAGTGTCATGATACAATGGGGGGCTACGGGCCATCCCGGTTCACTAAGACTATAAAACTCCGGCTGCATGCCATGGAGTAAATGCTTAAGTGAGTTGTCGTTGGGCTGTGACCCTGACACGGTGGTGGGCAACTGATTTGCCAGTACACCAAGAATGTGCCCTGAGTGCATGGACCATTGGGCCGGTTGGCTGACGGTTGTGATGGCATGTGTGCGTGAAAGCACATTATATGAGATATATAGCCATGCTTGTGATATGCTATGAGATATATTCTTGCAGGGAAGATTGACGCTGCCCCGAGAATATGGGTAGGGTCGTTATAATTTGGTCAGCTGAATGCTGACCGTTGCCTCTGTTTGCTACCCTTGGGTGGAATGTGCCTGTGCAGGTGCTGGATAACCGAGCGGGACGCATAGGGCTGAAGTCCCTACTGCTTTTGCTGCTGCCGCTGCTAGCCCTCGAAGGCTAATGTGGATGTAAATGTTATGTTTTCTTTTGATGTGGCCGGCCTGCGTGCCAATGTTTGGGCCACTGTTTGAAAGTCATGTAAGGCCATAAGGCCAACGATGTTTACATGTTGTAAGACATTCCTATAATCTATAAAATGTGGAGTTTTATATGTTGGACATTCAAGAGAGGAGTTCAAGTGTATAGGCTTCCGCTAGAATGCAATGTGTTAGGTGCACTGCGCTACTCTGGTATCACTCCGTAGCTTCATCGTCTGTTTTGTGGTATATGTTGTGGGGCCCCAGCCGGACCTTCTAGTATATAGTATATGAACGGATGAGATTGTTACAAGGCCACTTAGTCATTCACGGGCAAAATGTTCTGGCTTGCCACAAGTGTAACATGTGAGCGGACCTCGCCCTGACGTTGCATTAGAAGTAGTCGCAGATGGAGTTTGTCCAGAAGACCTAGACTTTGTTCTCCACTTCTTTCAATACTCAGATTCTACAGGACGCAACACTTTGAACTCGAGCTTTATCATAGCCAAGTTCCTTTTGCCCTGTACCCTCTTCTTGTCCTTCT
Organism: Platanthera guangdongensis; assembly: GCA_039583875.1. Classification (NCBI taxonomy): domain Eukaryota; kingdom Viridiplantae; phylum Streptophyta; class Magnoliopsida; order Asparagales; family Orchidaceae; genus Platanthera; species Platanthera guangdongensis. The sequence continues at coordinate 102,353,050 of CM077151.1, forward strand.
CTAACGAACGAGTCGTATTAATCAACATTTGGAATCATTCGTTCATCAAACCCGAGAGCAGTAACCTCAGCTCATCCCGCAGTCCCTCATAAAACCTATTGGTCTTACGCTCTTCGTCAGCAAAAGTAGATCTTACAATGTAAATGTTTACTTTATGATTGAAAGTGACCTAGAGGGGGTGAATATGTCCAATTTAAATATGGTCCCCCTTTTCTTTAATCAGAGTATTACTTTAATTGAAATGATTAACTAAAATCTGATAATCAACAGAAACTAAATAGCAATCAACTGAATTAACACTTCACAGCACATCAGGACACACAACACAATGCACACAGTTTTATAGTGGTTCCCCAATTTGTGGGTACATCCACTTTCCCCTTCGCCTATCTTGCAATGAACTAGATTCGGCCAAACTCCACCTCTTTCCTTTACTCAGATCAATAGATCTTACAGCTCAGAGACAACCCGTATCCTATAACTCAGACTTCACAAGTCTTACCACTCAGATCACCAAGATCCTACACCTCAAGTTCTTCCCAAGAACTCTACCTCAGAATGAATCCTCACTCCTACTTCTCAAGCAACAAATGTCATACAACTCAGAGAATTTTCAACTTCTCCTACCTCAAGCAGTCTTAGCCCTACCTCAGCCTTTATAACATAGGCTTACAACAATAAGAGAATAATTCTCCTCCACTCAGATCTACAGACAGAACTTACAAACTGAATTTAACAAAGAAATGAAATCAGGATATGTCACCCAGTATGAGATCTGAATAACTGCTTATTGATCTGATCTTGATGATTATGCTTCCTCTGATTCTGACATGATAGATTCTATCAAACCCTTCCTAGCTTTTAAAAGCTTCTTGAAGTAGAAATTAGGGTTGATCTAGGCTGGAGAGATGTTTTAGATGATTCTTGATCAGACCACTCCCCATCTTCTTAATTGTAGCTGAAGCTTCAAGGATGTGCTGCTTCTTCTATTTTTATATCTCTTTCTCTGTGTGTATTTACTTCTGAAGACTGCATCCCTTTAAATAGGCTCTAACAGGAGTAACCGACTGATCCGGATAATAACTGACAGTTCTGACAGCTGCCAGTACTTCAGTCTTGATATTTGTACTTAGGAAATAAGTATGCTGAAGTGTTGGGACTTGGCTGTGAAATGTGTTGACATTAGTCCTTGGTGTCGACACAGTACTGTAGTGGTGTCGACACACTTCTGAATATGTCTACAAAACTCTTCAACTTGTCTCGACACAACTTCTGTGGAATTTGTCGACACAAGTCCTGTGTGTCGACACAGTTTTCTTCAGTCTTGTTACAACTTGATTATAGTGTGTCGACACTAGTCCTGAGTGTCGACACAGTTATCTTTAGTCTCGACACAGGTTCTGTGGAATGTGTTGACACAAGTCCTGTGTGTCGACACTGTTTTCTTCGGTCTTGATACAACTTGATTATAGTGTGTCGACACTAGTGTTGAGTGTCGACATAGTTATCTTTAGTCTCGACACAGTGTGACTATACAGTTGTCCTTAGTGTCGACACAACTTTTCTTTATCTCGACACAACTTATTCAATTTGTGTCGACACTAGTCCTAAGTGTCGACACATTGTACTTAGCTTTATTAACCTGCACAAATAAAATTAACAGCCATCAAATACAACAATATGTATATCATTGAGCTGAGAAGACTTCTTCAAATCAAGTACATTGAAACCAATGTACTCAATAATCTCCCCATATTTGGAGAAGTCATAACACCAAAAAAATGATATACAATAAGATAGCACAATAATAAAAATAAAGACATTTAAACATATAGTGCAGTTTAGTAAGTGAATTAACACAGATAAACATACAAACTTAATAATAATGTTTGGTAGAGCATGAGACAAACAATTTCAGTCATATTTAATCAACACATGAAATGAAGAATAAGCCATTATTTTCATTAATTTTTTTATCATAAAATTTACTAATACAAGTTTTTAATAGTTAGAGATCAAAATGTCCATCAGAAATATAAAGCAAAGAAAATCCTAAGGCAGCTCAGGTTCCTTAATCACTATGCCTTTTCCTAATTGTATCTTGGCTTTCATTTCAGGCTCCTTGTCCACAACAACTTCCTTACCTTTGGTTTCCTTAGCTTTAACTTTAGCTATTGCATATTCCTTCAGCCTTTGCCTCTCAAAATAATGATATGACTTTGGGAAATACTTGCTGGGCTCTATGTAATTAGCAGGAAGCTTTCCAGTTTTCAAATCTTGCCTGAATTTCTGAATCACATCTTGTTTTTTTAGGTGTTTAGCCCATTCCTGTTCAGAATACCATTTCCCTCTGTTAGTAATATTAGCATTCACAGCTTTCCATGCAGTAATAATGATTGATCTAGAGGTTGGAATCTATTGCTCAAAATCAGGTTTAGTCTCAGCCTGTTCTCTAAACCTTTTCTTTGATAACTGAGCCTCAGTCTCTGGAGCATTAGCTGGCCTGTCCACTTTTTCAAATATCACATTCTTATTTATGCCCTGAGGAGGACTATACATATTGTGAACAGCTGCTTGAACAGACTCAAAGTTGGCTGGGGCTGCAGGAGTAAACATTTCAGCAGGAGGTGCTTGAAGTAGAGGTGGTTGTTGACAACCAGATTCAGCTGTTTGATCACCCTCATACCATAGGGGAGGAAAGCCTAAAGTATCTCTAATATTGTTTGTAATCCAGGTAGCTTATTGAGCACTTGCCTGAATCATGACTCTCTCCCCCTTTATGACTTCTCTCTCAATGTGATCTCTTAGATCATTCTTTTGAAATCTAACCTGTCCTTCAACAAAATTGGTACCTGTAGTCACTATATTCTTAACCCTCAGTAAATTGTTGTCCAAAGTTTTGTAAGAATCTTTTATATCCTTAAGGATAGATTCAGAATGACTTTGCAGTTTGGCATTATTCTCTATGCAAGTAGAATTTATTTTGCTTTCTAAAGCAGTAGTTTGAGTCTTAATTTCACTAAAGGTAGTTTCATGCATTACTATCAAATTCTCATTTAGTCTGTTCTGATTTTCAAGTACACAGGCTTGCTTGATTGGCATATTATCCTGGATTTGCTTGACATCCTGTTGTTGCTTTGCCAGATAAACGACTGCATGAGCCCCTTTGTCAAAGAATGTAGTCATTTCAGTTTTTAGAAGATTTACTTCAAATCTTATTGACTTGATCTCTTGGGCTAGCTGAAATTTCAACTCCTTGTTGCTTTCATCCACATACTTCTCTAAATCTTGCCTTTGATTATCAAGCATGAGCTGTAATTGCACAAGCAAAGAGCTGTGATCTATTGTAGTAGTAGCTTGTGGTCCAGACTGAAGATATTGTTTGTAGCTCTTTCTCTTCTTCTTCATTGCAGAAAGTTTTCTTTTCATCTGTTGAGAAGCATCTGCATCCTCAGAGTCAGAAGAATTAACCTCTTCAACTAGAGGTGTCTCTTTATTTTTCTCAATAATAGGGGCCAACTCCCCCTCAATTCCTATGTCTTCTTGATGAATAGGAATATTATCCACTATAATATCTGCATGTTGAACTTCAGCATCAGATATGTTAATCTGAGAATCTGAAATTCTCACTTGTTGAATATTAGTATCCTTTGTCTTTTGAACTACTTCTTCAAACTCTTGTAGAGTTGCTTCTTTCATTACTTGATCAGATATTTCATGTGCAGTAGCTTGTGCCTTTTCTAGGTCTTGAACTACATACATGATGATTATTGTGGCTGTATCCATTGCCAATTCTGTGAGGTTCTCCCCCTCAGCTAATTCTTTTTCTGGGATGATCTCCCCCTACACTTGTGCACTGGTCTTAGGGAATTACCTAGGAGACCCGCCTTGGACTTCCTCTGGATTTTCATCAGAACTGAAGTTCACCTATTCTTTAGAATCACTTGAGGATACTACTTCCTCTACCACTATTTTCTTACCTTTTATTTCCTTTTTTTGCTTTGGTGCAGGAGATTCCTTAGTTAAATCTCTGTCCCACCTAGACAATATTCTTAGATCCATTTTCCTCATATGATTAATCTTAGTTCCAAGTTTAAGATTGATGCAATCTGAAATTACCTTTACTAGATACAAGCTAATTATTCTGCCCATATTGGGCTTCTGAATTCCTTCAACAATTTTATCAAATAGCACTCTATTCCAGTGAGTACTGATTTTGAAGATAATTCTAGTCATCAGATTAAACATGATATTAGAAATTCTGTCATGTGCTCTAGTCTTGCAGAGGAGCACCTTTCCTATAATTTCTGACAGGAATTTACCTTGGGAATTCATTCCCATTCTGTTGAAAGAATGTCGAATACTAGTGGTTGGAGGTAGTCCATACAAAACTAGTGCCTCAGTTGTCTGGGTTGAATCAAGGTCATTACCTTGTGAAATTCTTGGAATCTTAAAGACTTTAGCCAATCTTTTGGTATTTACCTTTATCCTTACTCCATTGACGCTGGATTTTATCTTGTCAGAGTTAGAGTTTAAGGGGGCATTAGAGAAAAATTCAGATACCTCACTCTTCCAGATCTTGGTTGGTTCTGAAACAAGATACTCCAACCCTGCCACATTCACAAGGTCAATTACTTTCTTGATATCTGCAGATGCGGTGTCGAATGCATCGCGCATAAGTTCCTATCCCTCGTTGATGTGATCGTCCATCTTTGGTGCCATTCTAGTCAAAAGATCTTGAGTTAGAAGGTTGTCGACTATGGATTTCTAGGTCTCGACACACAACGATTAGTCTCTCAAGATTACTGGCGAGTGAAGTCGACAAAACCTAACATCTACTATTTATAGCATCGGTCTTTTGAAGGTGAAAAGGCGCGCTGCATTTAGTGATTTTCTCAATATTGGGAAATTTCTGGAATCAACAAAGAAATCATAAGCTGGCGAGATGTGTGGACATGTGTCGACACAAGATTTATGTTTCTCGACATAAACTTATAATGTCTCGACACACATCCTTTTATTAGTGTCTACACACATCTGCTAAACAGTGTCGACATACAGTCACGTGTCTCGATACACCTTTCCTACTAGTGTCGACACACGCTGTTGTGTCTCGACACACCTGTACTTATAGAGTCGACACACACTCTGTTGTCTCGACAAAATATTGTGACTTAGATAAATTTTGTGTTCTGACTTATATGCCCTGACTTATTAAAATTAAAATTTTAAACTATTTGCATTTCTAATTAGTCATACTTTTAAATGTAAATATTTATTCAATATTCAACATACCTAGTTCAAACTTAAAATAATTGAACTTACTTTCATCTAGGGGCTTTGTAAAGATATCAGCAACTCGTCTTTTAGTTGGAAGATGTTGTAAGCTAATATTTTCATTTTCTACATTCTCTTTGAGAAAGTGATATCTAATTTCTATATATTTAGTTCTACTATATGAAACAGGATTATTGGCAATAGAAATTGCACTAATAGAATCACAGAACATAATAGATTTACTTAGAGGAATGCTGTAGTCCAGTAGTTGATGTTGAATCCACAATAGCTGTGCACAGTAACTGTCACTACCCGCATTTTCACCGCATGTAATAACTTATCATAGTAAGGGAAAAATGCATGAAGTAATAGTAGTAGACTTTATACTTGAAAATACCTAACATGCATTCCTAGAATAAATCCTCCCAGAGAGCAAGTAATCCACATCCACATATAGAAAACAAAGCAGCTACCAAGTATCTAAAAATAACAATTCCGTGAAGGTCAACAAACTGACACGATCTCACATACAACAAAGTATGTCTGAACCAGTAAAACAAAATAAGCAACAAACTACCTCGCTAAGATGAGGCAGCAACCACGACCAACACTGCCGCCCAGAAAATCCAAAACCAACTCTACTATCTGCTACTGCTCTGAACCTGAGGCATTCCAAAGACAGAACACCTCAGCAAGAAGGTATAAATGGTGGTAGAAAAAATAAGTCAAATTAAACAAAGGCCAAAAGGGGTACCAACCCAAGACCAAAAGTACTGAAGTAAAGTACAAAAAGAAATAAGGCATATTCAAGAAAAAGAAGTCTTATGTGATTCGTCACGTACAACAAGAGTACACCAGACGCACAAGGCTACAAGGCGACAACATGAATAAATCATAAGGAAAAAGTACAAAACCTTTATTAGGCAACTATGGTCGACTCTACCAAAAAACACGGGCGAGGTGGTCACTCAACTGGACACACCCTCACGAATATAATATCCATCTAACTGTGAGGGAGTCTCATACTCTCCACCATACACCACAGACGCCCAAAAACCTGCTAGACTTCCACAAAGTACTAATAAAGGAATCAAACATTGCGGAGGTGGTTTCGGCCACTAACTCCCGCAATCAAGAAAACCGACAAAGGAACCAACACATATCTCGAGATTTGGCTGGTAAGATTCTACTTGACATTTCTTGATTCAAGACATGGTTGATCAACCCTTAGGAATGATTTACAATCCTAGATAAACTCTAATATGTTCAATAACGATAGGTAAGGCCTTTAAAGTCATCAATAAGACACTTCAAGAACGAGTAAACTTAACATGACAAGATCGAGTTCATCAAGACAAAATCTTAAAACATCGAGTGATCATCAAGAAGGTTAATCATAGCAATAAATCGGAAGACAAAGTGCAGAAAATTTTAAAGAACATAAAAACTTAGCCATTACCATCAAATTGGACAAGGAGAAACGAGGGGAAACCACCACTTGCCTTGGTTTTATCGAAAAAGTTCTTCGAATCAGTCCATGTCGCAAATCGGGGCAAAAGGAGATGGGGGAAGTTGAAATCTGGACAAAATTGGTTGAAATAGAGGTTAGGGCCGAAAAACCCTAACGAGAAAACTCAAGAAATGGGAGATGTTTTACCACGATGGCGCAACTCTCGACGAAAGCTTTCCAGATATATACTCGGTTGAAGATTTCGAGCACCGGGGTACCGTCGGCGGCCACCAGAAGATTCACGAATGGGAGGTTCTATGGCTCGCTATCGCGTCTCTGGTTCGGTGATGAGGAAGAAGAGGGAAAGTATAAGAGTATATATATGTGTGTGTGTGTATATATATATATATATATATATATATATATATATATATATATATATATATAAAGATATATAAATATATATATATTTATAAAACTTCTTGTCTAAAACAGACTATCTACGAGCGGGTGCGCGGAAGATGAAAATAGAGATTTAGGATGGCTTCAAATCGAAAAGTGTCCAGCATGAAAGTTGTTAATCTAGTCGAGACAAACAAATTTTATGTTAATTATTTTTCCATACGGGATCGTTTTGACCCTCAAAAAAAGCTCCTGAAGACAAACTGTAACGGACTACTCAAGAATAAGTCTACAGGTACTCGAGAGGTAAAAAAATTCACTCGAGTAGCAGAATTTATCACTTGAGTACTAAAAGAAATCACTCTAGTACTTAAAAAAAATCACTCGAGTACCAAAAAGAATCACTCGTGTAATTAAAAGAATTCACTTGAGTAAAAAAAGTAATCACTCGTGTATTTAAAAGAAATCACTCGAGTAAAAAGGAATCACTCGTGTACTGAAAGAATTCACTCGAGACAAAAAAAAAATCACTCGAGTACACAGATAAATTATTTGCGTGAACAGTACTTTTTACATATATCCAAAAAATTAAATTTTATAAATGAATAGTAAAATACATTTTTGAATAGTACTATAATATTAAAATAATCATATTTATATACTTTTGAATAAGAAAACACGAGTTCAAAACAGAGGCCCAAATCTGCTCCGAATTAAATGAAATTATCACCGAAGGCGAACACTGATGCTACGAACACAACGACGAAGTCAAAACCAAAATCTGATGAGCCATTCTCGAGATATAAATTTTCAAAGTTTACGACGAACATAAACTTCACAAAACTTTGAAAAACGCCGAGGCCCAAATATTGCTCGGATCGCGACGAAACTTGACGAGCAAGTCCAAAATTACTTAACTTAAATTCCAATTGGAAAATTTTCCCATTACAATAAGAATTCGGCCGACTCGACCGCACGTATGTGAAAATGCCTTAACGGCATTGCGCCGTCAACTCGACGTCATAAATATGACGATACCCATTCAAATAAAATCATCGAAAAAATCAGTGGCATTACAATTACTTCCAGCAGATATGTACTCTGATTCTGCTGTAGAGATAGCAACACTTGTTTGCTTCTTGCTACTCCAACTGATAAGTCTTTTCCCTAGAAACTGGCAAGTTCCAGAAGTGTTTTTTTTGTGTTCTTTACACCATGCAAAATCTACATCTGTGTATCCAGTATGTTCAAAATCACTATACCTAAGATACCAAAGCCCAAGATTGGGTGTGTCCTTAAAATATCTCAGTATTCTCTTAACAGCTGTATAATGAGACTCTTTGGGGCATGCTTGGTACCTAGCACGGACATATGTTGTGAACATAATATCTGGCCTACTAGCAGTTAAATACAGGAGTGATCCAATTATGCCTCTATATAAGGTTTCATCAACTGGTTTTCTAGATTCATCCTTGTGTAGTGACACTGTAGAACCCATTGGAGTTCTCATGGTAGAAGAATTCTTCATACCATATCTCTTAATCAACTCCTTAGTGAACTTAGATTGAGAGACAGATATTACATCCTCAGATTGTCTAACTTAGAATCCCAAGAACAACTTTAGCTAACCCATGCTACTCATCTCAAACTTGCCTTGCATAAGCCTTACAAATTTGCTACACAACATCTTATTGGTAGACCCAAAAATTATGTCATCTACATAGATCTGGACTAATATGCTTGAACCTTTGATGTTCCTAAGGAATAGTGTCTTATCTATCTTTCCTCTAGACAACTTGTTCTCTATAAGAAAGGTAGAGAGAGTTTCATACCAGGCTTTAGGTGCCTATTTTAATCCAAACAAAGCCTTGTGTAACCTGAAAACATAGTTTTTGTGTTTAGGATCAACAAAACTTGGTGGCTGCTCTACATAGACTACTTCCTTCAATGTACCATTTGGGAATGCTGACTTTACATCCATCTAGTAGACTTTATATCCTTTGAATGATGCATGGGCTAAAAATAATCTAATTGCTTTTAGCTTTGCTACAGGTGCAAAAGGTTTGGTCATAATCTAATCTTTCCTCTTGTCTATATCCTTTAGCCACTAATCTAGCTTTGTTATTAACTATAACCCCAAATTCATCTAATTTATTTCTATAGATCCACTTAGTGCCTATGATATTGTGATCACTAGGTCTAGGAACTAGACACCAAACTTTGCATCTCTCAAATTGATTTAACTCTTCTTGCATAGCCATAATCTAGTTGGGATTTGAATTGGCATCTTCAAACCTTTTTGGTTCTACCTGTGAGAGAAAACTAGAGTGTAGAACCACATTGTGATGTCTACTTTTAGTAGTCACACCTAATCTGGCATCCCCTATAATTTGATTTATAGGATGATCTCTAAGATGTCTAACAGCTATAGGAAGGTGTCTATTATCAACTAGTGCTGCAGGAGGATTATGGTGATTTTCTTCCTCCCCCTGAGCTGATGCAGTATCTTTTATAGGAACTTCTATATTGTCCCTAATGTCTAACTCTATGTTAGGTGAGTCACTTATTCTTAGTTTTTCCAACCTAGACTTTACACCACCTAGACTAGAACTGTTAAAGATATCATTACATAAAACAGATGATTCATCAAATACTATATTAATAGATTCTTCTACTGAAAGTTAATAGTTGCAACCTAAATTACCTAGAGGGGGGTGAATAGGTGAGTTGTGCATCTTTTTGCGGAATAAAAATTTCAAACGAAATGCACAGAACAATCTACCAATCAAACTCAGACGAGGCAAAATTTATAGTGTTTCCCCAACCTTGGGTACATCTACTTTCCCTCACCGATCTAGCAATACACTAGACTCGGCTACTCCACTATCTCGGATTGGAAAACAATCCTACCCTCGGAACAATGTTCCTACAAACTCGATACAAACCAGATCTACACTCGGAAGGCAAAACTTTCTACAATCTCGGAGTTGAAAAACTCCTACACTCGGAGAAAACTTCTCCTACAATAATGAAATACACTTGTAAAAAATACAAACAGTAAATCCTTATCAGATCTGCAAGAAATCGGCCTGGATCTTCTTCTTCTACACTTTTCGGGTTTATCAGAATGGTGGGGAAAGCCTTGGCAATATCAGATCTGTACTTCTTGACTTTACACGATCGAATTAGAAGATGAAGCGTTGAGCAGAGATCTCGATCTGTAGAGTCTTCTTGATCTGAATCCTCAAAAAGGTAAAACCCTAGCCGGTCGGAAATCTGTGATGGCGGCGGCGGCGAGTTTCGTTCTTGGAGGGAGAAAGAGGAGACAGAATTCTTTTTGAGAGTGTACGACTGTAAAATGTCTTAGAATAATCTTTGAATAATTAGATTAGGGTTTGTCGGTTTAGACAAGACCTTTTATAGGAGAGGAGAAGATTAGACTTAAATGATTCATTATGAGAAAGACACATGGACCAATCACGTCAGAGTTTAAGAATAAGACCGTTAGGTCTGGAATTAAAGAATTTTCTGAAAAGTCAAAGTAAACTACTCGAGATGTAGAGGACTACTCGAGTATATGCAACACTACTCGAGTAGGTAGAAGATGACTACTCGAGTACATGAAAAAAACTACTCGGGAGAAAGAGAAATCATTACTCGAGTACATGGAGTCAACTACTCGAGTAAATAAGAATTCAAGGAATCAGCTACTCGAGTAACAAGAATGACTTACTCGAGTACTTAAGTACTTACACGAGAGGTGGAGTATATTACTCGAGTAAAAGAAATACTACTCGAGTATATAAGAATGAACTACTCGAGTATATAAGAGACTACTCGAGTCATAGACTTAGAAAATTTCTGGAACATCGAAAACTGACTACTTGAGTATAGAAGTTGAACTACTCGAGACACAAAGAACTACTCGAGTATATGGGATGAAGTACTTGAGATAAATAGAACTACTCGAGTATGTAACATGAACTACTCGAGTAATTCACTTAGAGAAATTTTTTGGAGAGGAAATCTGGATTACACGAGTATGAGCACTGGACTACTCGAGTAGTAGATGAACTACTCGAGTACTATATAGTACTACTCGAGTATTTAACTTAGAAAAATATGAGAAGAGAATTTCTATAAACTCGAGAGAAGAAAGGGAACTACTCGAGTAGTTGATGTAACTACTCGAGATACATCTTATCTACTCGAGTAAGAGTATTATTACTCGAGTATGAATTCAGTAACTTACTCGAGTAAGTAAAGAACTACTCGAGTACTTTACTTAGGAAAATTTTCTGACAGAAATTTTTCTTCTTCCAAGGAAAATCAGCATCAAGTCTCTTCTCTTAGTCCTATAGCTTGAATATGAAGTGTATCCCAATAGAGAGGCTACACATGAGTCAACACTTTGGAACACACAATGATGGATTACATTGTATGGTCCTATGTTTGGTGACCCATTGTAGACTGACATTGGTCTACACTTCTCATAAGAATTCCTGCAAACACATAACTCAAACCAAGCATCAAATACAACTTAATTCATCTTAGTTCAAGGGTGACTTCATCAAATCTGGGTTAGTGTGGATACAATACCCAACAATCTCCCCCTATATGTAGAAGTCAGAACCCTTTACACTAAGGTGAATTATGGACATAAAAAGAATGCTAAGTAAAAAAGCAGTGCAAGCAAGCATAAGACTAAGAAAAAGATAATGAGATCAAAAACTTTTTATTATATAAGTATGATTATCCAGAAATGTCATTAGCAACCAAAATCCATTTCCATAACTCATGAGTCCTTTTGGCTAGTTCTGATGATGCTGTTTGTCTTTTTTTCTCCTGTTGTCTCCTTTGATAGCAGTAAGGCTTGGGATAATACTTGGGTGGCCTTGGAGGAGCAGTAGGATTGTTTCTTCCATATTCTCTGTCATATATCTTTCTCTTGGTCATGTACTTCTCATACAACTCCCATTCCTGGGAACTGTAGTGAATATTTCTGCTCTCATGGAAATCCAAAACTAATTTGAGTGTTTCCAGGATGAGGGACTTAGAAGTGAGAGACCAAACCTCAGCATGTTCAGGAGCTTTAGTAGGAATGGACTTGCTGGCAGAAGGACCTTCACCATACTTTCTTGTCTTCTTATAAGTTAGTATCTCAGGAGGGGATTTGAGAAAGATATCTACAAGATCATCTTCCCAATCCTGAGCATATGACTCTGGAGGAGCAACTGAGTCTCCAGGCCTTGGAGAAAAGGTAGGTTGCAGAGGAGAAGCAGGAGCATCAACAGCAGCTAGAGGGTTCAGGTGATGAGGGATAATGGTAGGATCAACAGCAAATTCTGGAAGGATCTGGTTGTGCATCCATACAGCAGTGTCATATGTGTGGAATTTGACACTCTATATCTGAGCTAGTACATCATCATGGATCTCTTTCACTTTTGCTTCCCATAATTCTTTCTTGAGGGCATCAAATTTTTCTAAATATTCTTTCACCAACTTCTCCCCCTTTCTGACTTCAACAGATAGTTGGGAGATGGCATCATCTTTGAAAGTGCTAACTTCTTCACAAATTTTCATCTTAGTAGCTTCAGCTCTTTTGTCCAGTTCCATTTGATTATTAGCAAGAGTCAGACCTTGCTCCATAACTTGTCCAACACTAGTTATGGTGTGGTCTAAGGCTTTTCCACCAAGTTGGAACAAATGTCTGAGCTGATCAGTATTATGCTCTATCTCAGCAAATACTCTGCTCATCTCATGTTCTAGAGCAGTTATCTTATTAGTGACAGTTTTGATATAGGTATCAAAGTAAGTTTTCTGGTCTTGAAGGAGAATAACAATCTGAGTCATCATATCTGAGGAGGCAGGAGATATAGCAGCAGGAGGAGCATAAGTAGATGGAGCAGAAGGAATAGGAGGAGCTACCCATGGAGCTATTTCTGAGATGGTGACTGAGCTCTGAGCTCTTGTAGTGGGTAACATGGCATCCCCTTCGTCCATTATCTGAGGGATAGAGAAATCCAAATTCCTGAGAGGAGCTTCAGCTGGCTCAGGTGAGAGCTCATCAGAAATGAGAATTGTTTCTGGCTGTTCATTGGGGGCATCAGGAGATTTTGCTGGAGTTCTTGCTGGAGAAGTGTCTGGAGACCTTGCTGGAGACTGCACAGGAGATTTTGCTGGAGACTGCACAGGAGTTGTGTCCTTGGGAATGTTAGTGACTGGAGCATTTGTAAAGAGAGGAGTAGGTGGTTCATCTGCAGTTAGTTCTTCTATCATTTCATTGATGACAACATCAGTAGATAATGGTGCTTCTTGAACTTGTTGATATGTGAGGATATCATCTGGAGTGACTGGTGGAGGAGTAGGTGGAGGAGGAGTTGGCATCCTGGCTTGAAGAGTAGGAGCAGGCTCCCCCTCAATAGGTGCACCAGAGGAGCTGGGGACTTGAGATGGAGAAGGAGATGGAGTCCTGTCCTCTGTGTCTATAGCTTCAGTAACTTTGGCAGCTTGAGAGGGATTTTGCAACTTTAACTCCCATCTCTGTATGGAGGAGATGGAGACCTTCTTCATGTGGTGAATAATACTCCCCTTGGAGAAATTGAATACCTCTGGATTTATCTCATGGAGAAGCAGGTAAATGATTCTGGCATAGTTGGGAGATTTGATATTCTCCTTTATTTTGGCCAGAATCATCAAGCCAAACTGAAAGGCTTTTCTACAGACAATAGCTTGCATCAATTCAAAGAAGTAAAGGGGTATGGCTCTGATGGAGTTGGTTTTGCATAGAAGAATCTTGCCAATGACATCAACAAAGAATTTTCCTTCAGCAGTCATATCAGACCGATTGATGTATTTAGCATCAGCAAAAATTCCACAAAATAAGCAGGTTCTGGAATATTCTTCATCACCCAGAAAATCATCAGCATCTGGAACTGGTAGTCGAAGGAGTTGAGAAACAGAATTCTGGGTTAATTTGATCTTGATACCTTTAACTGAAGACATCAATACTGTGCCATGGAGCTTGACCTTTACATTCCTGAAGAATTCTGCTACATCTGGGAAGAGAATGCGATACGGTTCTTGAAGGATGAAAGTTAATCTGGCGGTGTCGAGGAGAATCATGACATGATGAAAGTCGTCAGAGAGCTCTGCAATCCCGGCGGCGACTAACTCCGATCCCACATCGATCTTAGAGACGGCGGCCATGATTCAGGAATTCGAGAGATTCAGAAACCCTAGAGAATGTCAACGGGGAGACGGAAAGGGCGCGGCGCTGCAACTAACTGAGGAAGGTGAAGAGCCAGTCGGGAACTCGAGAGGGCGGAAATTATTTTGTGTAGGTTATTTTCTGGATGTTCTTATTTATATAACCCTAGTTTTAGGTTTAATTATCCGAAAATGACTGAAGGAAATCATAGAAGAGGCGCCATAAGCCTTGGTTTGCGCATAAGAAAATTTGAAAAACACGACTCGGCACATACACGAGTAGATGTATTATGAGTTACTCGAGTAGGTAAACAGAAGTACTAGAGTAGGTGAGAGAGGTACTCGAGTAGATGAGTGAGGTACTCGAGTATGTGAAGTTGACTACTCGAGTATGTCAGTCTGCTACTCGAGTAGGTCAAGCATACTACTCGAGTATGTCATTCTATTACTCGAGTAGGTCATATACTTACTCAAGTATGTTGTTACTTACTCGAGTCAAAAACTTAAACTTTTGAAAATTCCAATATTTGACTGACCTTTGAGCCTTGAGCCTTCTTGAAAGTCCAGCTTCTTCTTGTCTTCTTTGTTGAGCATCTCAAGTTCTGTTTTGAAGAACGAGAACTTGGTCTCGTCCAGCGGCTTTGTGAAAATGTCTACAATTTGCCTATCTGTAGGGACATATTGAAGGTCTATGTCCCCATGCTCCACATGCTCCCGGATGAAGTGATACCTTAGCTCTATATGCTTTGTCCGGCTGTGCGAGACTGGGTTGTTGGCTATTGCAATTGCGCTGGAAGAGTTGCAAAACAATGGAATCTTTTCAAACTTCATGTTGTAGTCTTCGAACTGATTCTTAATCCAAAGTAACTGTGCACAGCAACTGCCTGCAGAGATGTACTCTGACTCAGCCATTGAGATTGCCACACAGTTTTGCTTCTTGCTACTCCAAGAGATAAGCCTTCTTCAAAAGAATTGGCAAGTCCCTGAAGTGCTTTTCCTGTCGTCTTTGCTCCCTGCAAAATCTGCATCTGAAAAACCTATTAGTTCGCTATCATTACTTCTTGGGTACCATAAGCCAAGATTTGGTGTACCTTTAAGGTATCTCAAAATCCGCTTCGCAGCAGCGTAGTGAGATTCCTTAGAGTTCACCTGAAATCTAGCACAGACACATGTTAAGAACATTATGTCAGGTCTACTTGCAGTAAGGTAGAGCAAGGATCTAATAATGCTTCTGTACTTGGTTTCATCAAAAGGCTTCCCTTTTTTATCCTTGTCCAGAGACATTGTTGAACCCATTGGAGTCCTCATCGAGGTTGCGTTCTCCATTCCGAATTTCTTAATTAGCTCTTTGGTGAACTTGGTCTGTGAGATGAAAATTCCATCTTCAGACTGTTTCACTTGAAGCCCTAAGAAATACTTCAGCTCGCCCATACTGCTCATTTCAAACTTCCCTTGCTTAAGTTTTGAAAACTTCTTGCAGAGGTTGTCATCCGTAGAGCCAAAAATAATATCGTCGACATAGATTTGCACTGACAAAATCTTGCCTTTAATTTCCCTAAGAAATAATGTCTTGTCTATCTTTCCCCTTGTGAACTTGTTCTCAAGTAGAAAGCTAGACAGCATCTCATACCAAGCTCGAGGAGCTTGTTTCAGACCATATAATGCTTTGTGCAATAAATAAACGTAATCAGGAAAGTTAGAATCAACGAAACCTGGAGGTTGTTCCACATACACCTCTTCCTTTATGTCACCATTAAGGAAGGCAGACTTCACGTCCATCTGGCAGACAGTGAAGCCTTTGAGTGCAGCATATGCTAGGAATAACCTTATAGCCTCTGGCCTTGCCACTGGAGCGTACGTCTGGTCGAAGTCGATTCTTTCTTCTTGACGATAACCTTTTGCAACAAGTCTGGCCTTGTTCTTTACAATCGTTCCATCCTCGTCCATCTTATTCCTGTAGACCCATTTTGTCCCTATGACGTTCTTACCTTTGGGTCTTGGAACAAGCTTCCATACTTTGCAGCGCTTGAACTGGTTCAGTTCTTCTTCCATCGCCATTATCCACGATGCATCTGAGTTTGCTTCCTCAAACTTCTTTGGTTCAACCTGCGAGAGAAAACTTAAATATAGATTCTCGTTAGTTGTACCTATTCGAGTTCTGACACCATCCCGGGGATCTCCTATGATCTGGTCCATGGGGTGATCCTTTAGATGTCTGAGCTTTAGATTCCTTGTATCTGGATTGTCTTCTATCACTGGAGTGACTTCTTCATCTTGGATGACTTCTTCATATTGATCATCAGCCTCCCCAATAGGGGTTGGATTGGTGATCTTGATGAACTTTTTCTCCCTTGTCTTCGGACGGTTCATCCAAGCTAATTTCTTTCAGCTTTGCACCTGCATCTTCAATAAGCACACTAGAATAGTTACTTTGTACGAAACTCATCTCATCTAATACAACATGTATCGATTCTTCTACCACCAGCGTTTTTCTATTAAATATCCTATATGTCTTGATATGGCTACTATAACCTACAAAAATACCTTCAAAACTGTTTTCGCTGAACTTTGTAGTATGATACTTGCCATTGTTTAGCACGAAGCATTTACAGCCAAAAATTCTAAAATATGAGACTGTTGGTTTCCTGCCCTTCAGAAGTTCTTAAGGTGTCTTATCGTGGTTTTTGTTTATGAGGGCTCGATTTTGCACATGGCATGTAGTGTTGACGGCTTCAGCCCAAAAGTACTCTGAAAGTGAAGCATCACTCAACATGGTCCTGCAGTCCTCTATGAGCGTTCTATTCCTTCTCTCGGCCACTCCAGTCTGTTGTGGAGTACGAGAAGAGGAAAACTCATGAAAGATACCTAAGCTTTCACAAAATTCGGTCATGGCTCAAGACTTGAACTCTATTCCATTGTCACTTCTGATTTTGACTATGGAGCAGTTGTACTCGTTCTGAACTTGGCTGACAAAATTAGTAAAGATGTCGAAGGTATCTGACTCGTGTTTCAGAAAGAACACCCACGCAAAGCGCGAGTAATCATCAACAATTACCAACGTATAATCCTTACCTCCCAAACTTCTAATTTGCAGTGGACCAAACAAGTACATATGCAGTAGATGAAGAAATCTATTAGAATCCTTGCCAAAAATGCTTTTAAAGGTAGCCCTTATTTGCTTTCCCTTTACACATGCATGACAAGGTCTATCTTTGACGTACTTGACATTTGGGGCATCACTTACTAAGTTCATTGAAAATAATTTATTTATGGTTTTGAAACTAATATGTACTAATCTCTTGTATCATTGGTCACCAAGAGACGCACTATCTTTTGCTAAAAAGCACACTGGTGTTGAAGAATCTATACAAATGAAATTCAAGCAAAAAATGTTTCTGCTTCGAGTGCCGGATAGAATAGTTTCCATATTGTCAACAGATTTTATCAAGCGCTTGTCAGCGTGAAACTCAACTATGTATCCTTTATCATAGAGTTGGCTTATGCTTATAAGGTTATGTTCCAAACCTTCAACGTAAGCCACATCTGAGAAGGATACATTACCGTTAGTAATCATAATGTAGCCTCTAGTAATTCCACGGTCCGAACCTCCAAAGATGACCTTTGTTTCGTTCACAACTAGAGTAAAATTCTGAATAAGACTTCTTGTCCCGGTCATATGCCGAGAGCATCCATTGTCCAAATACCAGACTGGCGTTTTGGTGGCCTTTGGACATACCTGCAATTATAGTCAGTTAGCCTTACGAACCCAAATACGTTTGGGTCCTTGGTCTCGGGTTAGAACACTCCCCCTACGAATATTAGCATTAGGAGTGGTCTTCCTCATATTGCCAACATGTGGGGTTGTAGCATTTCTAGGATTAAACCAACAATCAATGGCAAAGTGAACAATTCTGCTACAACACCAACAGTCAAATCTATTGTATCTTTGTCTTATGTTATCCTGCTTGTCCTTTTGGAATTGTGGTCTAGTAGGGGCAGCATTTTTGGAGGAGCAAGCTTCATGATGATTACAATCACATGTTTTCTTCTCCTTCATTGGCTTTTCTACAACAGGCTTTGCCTTTGGTGCCTTCTTGAAGTTATGGCCATGATTGAAAGGGTCATAGCCCTGAAGAATCACTTCTTCATAAGGTGCCTTAAAGACACTTACGCCAAAGTTTCTGGGTCGAGTCCATCCTTGATAACGGGACTTTGGCTCTACATAGGTAGGCCTAGCAAAGTGACCGTAGGATGAGTCAAAATCAAACTCATTTGAAGGAAATGTAACCTTCTTGAACGTGGTCTGATCTTGAGGGGCTTTCCCCTTCTCTTTGGCTAAGGACTTTTTGGCGTCCTTATTTTTTCGTTGAGCCTTATTTCTCCTAGAGGATTTACTTGGAGCTTCTTCATGGCCTAATCCAGCACCCTTGGCCTTAGCTGAGAATTCAGCAACGAATGGAAGAACTGTCTTGGGCTTCGAAAAACTTTCAACTAGTTTCTTTTCAGCGGCAAGTTGGGCTTCCAGTTCCTTGATGATTTTCTCTTTGAGGTCAAGGTGCTCAAGAGCCTTGTTATATTCTTCAATAGCATTATTGAAGTTTTCTTCAAGCGAGTCAGTCTTTGCGACTATCTCTCTCAAGATGCTCTCTTCATCTTTGAGAGACTTTATCTCTTTAACCTAAGTTTTCACGACTCAGCGACATTTGTCGTAAGCCATGATTAACTCCTTATATTGGGCCAGAGTTCTGACTCATTGTCAGAAGAGCTATCCTCAAAATCATGTTCAGAAACTTCAGAATCAGAGAGAGGAGTGTGAGAGTTTACCTTCCCAGTAAACTAGGGCTCTTGTTCATCATCAGTTTGAGCCATGAGTCCATAATAGGCTTCTTCTTCTTCAATCGACTCAGATGAGTCAGAGTCACTAAGAGTCTTGCCCTTTTTGTCCATCAAGCTCTTCTCTGTCCTCTTCTAATTGTACAAGGACTTCTTTTCCTCTCTTCTACAACCCTCCTTTTTGTGAGGGCAGTCAGCGATGACGTGTCCTGCCTTATTACAACAATAACAAATAATGTCAGTAGAAACATGTTTGTTCTGTTTAAAATTATACCTGTCATGGCTACTTGAGCCTTTTCTTTGCCGATCACCATCGTGTCGTGATCTTCTATAGGAGTCATCCTTGCCTTTCCATTGCTTCTTCTTGTTCAAGAATTTCTTGAACTGCCGAGAGAGTAGTGAGAACTCTCCTTCTGATAGTTCAGAGCCTGAGGTGCTTGGCTCCGAGGTTTCTTCTTCACTAACTTTTGGTGCTGGAGTAGGAGGAACAACCTTGGACTTCTTGGAGGTCTCTGCCTTTAAAGCAACAGACTTCTCTTTGAATGCAGACCTGTTTTTCTCTTCTTCAGCCTTCCTGATGTTGAGTTGGAGCTCATAGGACATCAGCTTCCCGAAGAGATTCTGAGGATCTGTCTCGGACAGTTTTCCAAACTCCCTTATAGCACAGACCTTGTTATCCCATTCCTTAGTCAGGGATCTCAAAAACTTATCATTCAATTCTCCATTAGTGAAGACTCTGTCATAGACCCTTAGTCCATTCATTATCTTGAAGAAATTCTCAAAGGTGTCAGCAATGTTATCCTTGTATCCATGTCGAAAAGCCTCATACTTCTGATTAAGAAGGGATCTTCTGTCATCCCTTTCTTCTTCTATACCTTCCATCAAGGTAACTAATGACTGTCACATCTCCTTCGCAAACTGGAAGTGTATCAGGTTTTGCAGCATTGAATCATCGACTGCACTTGCTATGATATTTTTTGCCTTTTTGTCCAAAGAGACAAGTGCAATCTCATCCTTATCTAGATCCATAAGTTTCTTGGGGACTTGCTTGGTTAGATCTATAGTGGAGATTGTCATGGGAATATAAGGACCTTCTTCAACTTTCATGAAGATCCTTGGATCCACAACTTCCATGAAGAACTTGATTCTCTTTTTCCACATGGGGAAATTATTTTTTTTTTGCACAAAGGAAGCTTGGCAAAATCTTTAGCCTTGTCCATTTTGGTAGATCTCAAAGACAACTATGGAAGGATCTGATCATGGTGTTAACCTTTTAACGATCAACCTCCCTCTGATACCAATTGAAAGTTAATAGTTGCCAACCTAAATCACCTAGAGGGGGGTGAATAGGTGAGTTGTGCGTCTTTTTGCGGAATAAAAAACGAAAGCACAAAACAATCTACCAATCAAACAAATACGAGGCAAGATTTATAGTGGTTCCCCAACCTTGGGTACATCCACTTTCCCTCACCGATCTAGCAATACACTAGACTCGGCTAATCCACTATCTCGGATTTGAAAGCAATCCTACCCTTGGAACAATGTTCCTACAAACTCGATCCACAAACCAGATCAACACTCGGAAGGCAAAACTTCCTACAATCTCGGAGTTGAAAAACTCCTACACTCGGAGAAAACTTCTCCTACAATAATGAAATAAACTTGTAAAGAAATACAAACAGTAAATCCTTGTCAGATCTGCAAGAAATCGGCCTGGATCTTCTTCTTCTAGACTTTTCGGCTTTATCAGAATGGTGAAGAAAACCTTGGCAATATCAGATCTGGACTTCTTGACTTTACACGATCGAATTAGAAGATGAAACGTTGAGCGGAGATCTCGATTTGTAGAGTCTTCTTCATCTAAATCCTCAAAAAGGTGAAACCCTAGCCAGTCGGAAATCTGTGATGGAGGCGGCGGCGAGTTTCATTCTTGGAGGGAGAAAGAGGAGACAGAATTCTTTTTGAGAGTGTACGACTGCAAAATCTCTTAGAATAATCTTTGAATAATTAGATTAGGGTTTGTCGGTTTAGACAAGACCTTTTATAGGAGAGGAGAAGATTAGACTTAAATGATTCATTATGAGAAAGACACGTGGACCAATCACGTCAGAGTTTAAGAATAAGACCGTTAAGTCTGGACTTAAAGAATTTTCTGAAAAGTCAAAGTAAATTACTCGAGATGTAGAGGACTACTCGAGTATATACAGCACTACTCGAGTAGGTAGAATATGACTACTCGAGTACATGAGAAAAACTACTCTGGAGAAAGAGAAATCATTACTCGAGTACATGGAGTCAACTACTCGAGTAAATAAGAATTCAAGGAATCAGCTACTTGAGTAACAAGAATGACTTACTCGAGTGCTTAAGTACTTACACAAGAGGTGGAGTATATTACTCGAGTATATAAGAATGAACTACTCGAGTATATAAGAGACTACTCGAGTCATAGACTTAGAAAATTTCTGGAGCAGGAAAAACTGACTACTCGAGTATAGAAGTTGAAGTACTCGTGACACAAAGAACTACTCGAGTATATGGGATGAAGTACTCGAGATAAATAGAACTAATCGAGTATGTAACATGAACTACTCGAGTAATTCACTTAGAGAAATTTTCTGGAGAGGAAATCTGGATTACACGAGTATGAGCACTGGACTACTCGAGTAGTAGATGAACTACTCGAGTACTATATAGTACTACTCGAGTATTTAACTTAGAAAAATGTGAGAAGAGAATTTCTGTAAACTCGAGAGAAGAAAGGGAACTACTCGAGTAGTTGATGTAACTACTCGAGATACATCTTATCTACTCGAGTAAGAGTATTATTAATCGAGTATGAATTCAGTAACTTACTCGAGTAAGTAAAGAACTACTCGAGTACTTTACTGAGGAAAATTTTATGACAGAAATTTTTCTTCTTCCAAGGAAAATCAGCATCAAGACTCTTCTCTTAGTCCTATAGCTTGAATATAAAGTGTATCCCAATAGAGAGGCTACACATGAGTCAACACTTTGGAACACACAATGAGGGATTACATTGTATGGTCCTGTTTTTGTTGACCCATTGTAGACTAACATTGGTCTACACTTCCCATAAGAATTCCTGCAAACACATAACTCATACCAAGCATCAAATACAACTTAATTCATCTTAGTTCAAGGTTGACTTCATCAAATCTGGGTTAGTGTGGATACAATACCCAACATCTACAACTTGATGTTTCAAGTTGTAGATCATGTATGCTTTGCTATGAAGACTATACCCAACAAAGATTCCTTCATAGGATTTCTCTGAGAACTTTGTTAGATAAGTTTTCCCATTGTCCAAGACATAGCACTTGCTTCCAAAAATTTTGAAGTATGATTTATTTGGTTTTCTGCCTTTCAATAGTTCATAGGAAGTCTTATCGTGATACTTGTTGATCAATGCCCTATTTTGAACATGACATGCTGTGTTTACAGCCTCAGACCAGAAATATTCTGGGAGAGATGTATCACTCAGCATTGTTCTAGCTGTCTCAATAAGATTTCTATTTTTCCTCTCAGCAACTCCATTTTGCTGTGGTGTTCTTGGATAGGAGAACTCCGGAAGGATTCCTAGTTCCTTACAGAAGTTTGTCATCCTTTTAGATTGAAATTCTCTACCATGGTCACTTCTAAGTTTGACCACAGTACATCCCATCTCATTATGAATTTGTTTGACAAAATAAGCAAAGATACCTAGTGTTTCAGATTTTTTTCCTTAAGAAGAACACCCAAGCAAACCTGGAGTGATCATCTACAATCACATTGGAATAAGACTTCCTACCCAAACTAATAACTTGCATAGGACCAAATAGATCTATATAAAGTAAGTACAGATACCTCTCAGTGTCTTTGGACTGAATGATCTTAAAAGGGACTTTTGTTTGTTTGTATTTTTGACAAGCAGAACACATGCCTTCTTTCGAGCATTTTAATTGTGGGTTATTTCTAACTAAGTCCAAAGAAAATAGTTTACTCATAGCTTTGTAGTTTAAGTGAACCAGCCTCTTGTGCCACTGTACACACAAAGTGTCTTTCTCACTAGCTACAAGACACACTAGTGATTGTTCATTTATACTAAGGAAATTTAGAAAATATATATTCTCACTCCTAGTGCCTGATAAGATGATCTCGTCATCACTTGAATTCCTTATTAGACGCTTGTCATTCTGAAAGACAATTTCATATACTATATGACAAAGCTGACTTATGCTTATCAGATTATGGTTCAATCCTTCCATATAAGCAACTTTAGTGATGGTAACTAGGCCATTAGAAATGTTACCATATCTCGTGGTGAGTTCTTTCTCTGACCCTCCAAAGATGACTTTTGGTCCATTCTTAACTAGAATGTCGTCTCTTAGTAAACTCCTTGATCTAATCATATGCCTGGAACATTCACTATCCAAGTACCATATTGGCCTATTAGTGGTACTTGGCTCCACCTGCAAACACAAATTTATTTCACCTTAGGCACCCAACAAGTTTTGGGGCCTTGGTTCTTGTTAGGCTTTGTTGTGTGAAACACTGCAGACTTTATAAATAGAGGTGGTTGAAATCTGTATGAAGGACATGTTGGATTATACCAACAATCTAGGGCAAAATGCCCAACCTTCCCACAACACCAACACTCAAATCTATCGTATCTTCTTTTTGGTTGCACATTTGAAGTTGTTTTCTTATATAACACAGAATCCTTATCAAATTTCCAGGGTAGAGGTAAAAAAACTTAGACCTTTACATTTCAGATTTGAGTGAGCTCCACTGTGATCATCCCCAAGAATTCCTTGGCTTCTTAGATTGATCAACTTCTATAGTGGTTCTTGGCATATATTTCCTTTTGACATCTGAACCTTCTAGCAAAGCTCTTTATTGACCTTGCTGGTAGAGCATTCATATATCATGTGTCCAGGAACATATGATCTAAAGCATCTGTTAGAGGGCAGATACTTGACTGGTTGTCTATCTGGACCACTTGGAATTTTATCCATGGACACAGACTTCTTTTTAAATTTTTAATTCTTACCAAACCGTACACCACCTCTGAATGGTGGAGAAAAGGTATCTATAATAGGTAGCACTGACTTAGGCTTTGAGAACTGAGTCAGAAGCTGTCTTTCTTGAGCAAGCTTTGCTTCCAAGTCTTTAACAGTCTTCACCTGTTCAATTATCACTTCTGCCTGGCTATCTATCTTGTTGGTTAATTCAATTAGTTTTAGTTTTTGTAAATCTAACTTTGAGTTGGCACTTATCAATTGAGAAGATACTCCTCTCAAGGAGTCTAACTCTTTGGCCTGATCCTTAGCAGGCTATTTACTTGCAATTAAGGCCTTTAGTACCTTCTCATACCTGTCGATAAGGAAATTTAAATCTTCTTCAATGTCTAAATCATGTTCTTTACTATATGAGCATGATTCATTTTCTGATGCAAAAATTGAATCTGTGGAAAAACTATTAGAGATTGATTTTACATTAGCAGGATCTGAACAATCCTGATCTTCTTCTCCTGGTTGAGTTTCCTCAATGGCCATCAGGCCCAAAAGAGCCTACTCATCTTCTGATTCAGATGAATCAGACTCGCTGTCAGACAATGTTAACTTTCTATCTGAAAATATGCTTTTGTCAGCCTTCTTGTGTTGTCCATCCTTCAGGTTCTCAGACTTTTTCTCCTTCCTTTTTGCTGGGCAATCAGCTATGACATGCCATTTTCTATTGCAATAATAGCACACTATATTAGTTTTAATTTATTGATTCTGAGAAGAGCAATACCTGTCCCTAGAATTCTTCTTCCTGGGTTTTACTAGATGATTGATCTTTTTATTAGAAGTGTCTCCTGTTGAACCCTTCCATCTTCCTTATTTTCTTCTCCTTAACATCTTCTTGAATTGTCTAGAGAAGAGTGATAGTTCCTCTTCAGTTATTTCTCCTTTAGTTGAGGATGATTCTGAGCACTCATGGCAGTTTCCAGTTTTTCTATGAGTAATGACTTTTCTCTGACT
Organism: Platanthera guangdongensis; assembly: GCA_039583875.1. Taxonomy (NCBI): domain Eukaryota; kingdom Viridiplantae; phylum Streptophyta; class Magnoliopsida; order Asparagales; family Orchidaceae; genus Platanthera; species Platanthera guangdongensis. Next base: position 102,378,247 of record CM077151.1, read on the forward strand.
TTTCTGCATGACTCAGCCTTTAGAGCCAAGATCTTTCCTCTATTGAGAGCTCTGGCAGATTCTTCTTCAGATTTTCTGTGATTAAGTTGTAACTCATGAGACAACGGCTTTCCAAATAGAGCCTGGGGGTCTAAGTTGGCTAGATTTCTCATTTCTCTTATGACACAGATTTTGATGTCCTATTCCTTGTTCAGGGACCTCAACAACTTGTCATTTAGTTCATAATTAGTGAAATTTCTGCCATAAGTCCTCAGGTTGTTTACTATTCCAAAGAATTTTTCAAAACACTCAGACACTGAATCCTTTTTATCTTGTCTGAAGGCTTCATACTGTTGATTTAATAGTGATTTTCTATCATCTCTGACTTCTTCAGTACCTTCCATGTAAACTATCAAGGACTCCCACATTTCTTTGGATGTTCTGCAATGAATCAGATTCTGAAACGTTGAATCATCAATTGCACAAACTATAATATTCTAAGCTCTTTTGTCAATATAGGCCAGTTTGATTTCATCCTTATCCATTTCCATGTAAGAATTGGGTGTCTTGATGTTTGCATCAAGAACTGACACTTTTATGGGTATGAGTGGTCCTTTAACCACAGTAATGTATATTCTTGGATCTGCTGCCTCCATGAATAATTTGACTCTTTCTTTCCAAATTCCAAAGTTTTCTTTGGAGCAGAAAAGGAGCTTAAAGGAATTATTTTCCCTCTAGGCCATGATGTTTCTTTCTTTGCAATCCTTGGATTCTCACTAGGCTGTTATGCCTTTTTTCAGTGAACCTACCTCTGATACCAATTGTAAATGTTTACTTTAGGATTGAAAGTGACATAAAGGGAGGTGAATAGGTACAATTTATATATGGTCCCCCTTTTCTTTAATCAGAGTACTACTTTAATTGAAACGATTAACTAAAATCTGATAATCAACAGAAACTAAATAGCAATCAACTGAATTAACACTGCACAGCACATCAGCACACACAGCACAATGTACACAGTTTTATAGTGGTTCCCCAATTTATGGGTACATCCACTTTACCCTTTTGCCTATATAGCAATGAACTAGATTCTTCCAAACTCCTCCTCTTTCCTTTACTCAGATCAATAGATCTTAAAGCTTACATCCCACACGGCTCCTACAACTCAGACTTCACAAGTCTTACTACTCAGATCACCAAGATCCTACACCTCAAGTTCTTCCCAAGAACTTTACCTTAGAATGAATGCTCACTCCTACTTCTCAGGCAACAAATACCCTACAACTCAGAGAATTTTCAACTTCTCCTACATTAGGCAATCATAGCCCTACCTCAGCCTTTATAACACAGGCTTACAACAACAAGAGAATAATTCTCCTCCACTCAGACCTACAGACAGATCTTAGAAACTAAATTTAACACAGAAATGAAATTAGAATATGTCACCCAGAAAGAGATCTGAATAACTACTTCTTGATCAGATCTTGATGATTATGCTTCCTTTGATTCTGACAAGATAGATCTGATCAAACCCTTCTTAGCTTTTCAAAGCTTCTTGAAGTAGAAATTTGGGTTGATCTAGGCTGGAGAGATGTTGTAGATGATTCTTGATCAGATCACTCTCCACCTTCTTAATTGTACTTGAAGCTTCAAGGTTGTGGTGCTTATTCTATTTTTCTATCTCTCTCTGTGTGTATTTACTTCTGAAAACTGCATCCCTTTAAATAGGCTCTAACAGGAGTAACCGGCTGATACGGTTAATAACTGACTGTTCTAACAACTGTTAGTACCTTAGTCTTGATATATGTACTTAGGAAATAAGTCTGCTGAAGTGTTGAGGCTTGGCAGTGAAATGTGTTGACATAAGTCCAGGGTGTCGACACAGCACTGTGGTGGTGTCGACACACTTCTGAATGTGTCAACAAGGCTCTTTAACTTGTCTCGACACAACTTATGTGGAATGTGTCGACACAAGTCCTGTGTGTCGACACAATTTTCTTCAGTCTTGTTACAACTTGATTATAGTATGTCAACACTAGTCCTGAGTATCGACACAGTTGTATTTAGTCTCGAAATAGCTTTTGTGGAATGTGTCGACACAAGACCTGTGTGTCGACACATTTTTCTTCAGTCTTATTACAACTTGATTATAGTGTGTCGACACTAGTCCTAAGTGTCGACAGAGTTGTCTTTAGTCTCGATACAGTGTGTCGATACAGTTGTCCTTAGTGTCGACACAGCTTTTCTTTATCTCGACACAACTTGTTCAATGTGTGTCGACACAAGTCCTAAGTGTCGACACATTGTACTTATCTTTATTAACCTACACAAATAAACTTAACAGCCATCAAATACAATAATGTGTATATCATTGAGCTGAGAAAACTTCTTCAAATAAAATACATTGAGACCAATGTACTCAAAATACAAAACGTCCGAACTTGGTAAACTCATGCAGGTAGTCATCCACACTACCCTCACCCTGATTCAAATGCTGGAACTTATTTTCCATTACAATCTGCTGTGACGATGGCAGATGCTTTACCAAGAACAGTCTCAAAAACTACTCCATCGAGTCCTTCGATAGTTGTGTGCCAGTGCAGTAGTGTAGCTCCAACTCATACCACCAAAGCCGAGCCTCCCCTTCCAACAGGAAAGTGGCCAAGGTAACCTTCTGTCCCTCCTCTATTTCGATCGCCGTCGATAACCTCTTGACTCACAAAAGCTAGTCGTCTGCCTGTATCGGGGATCCTGTGTAACATCCCATGTTACTTCCAGACCCCTTAACTTAGATTGGGTTAGGCATGGGGTGTGTATTAGGAAATATTAGCTATGTTTGACCCTAGGTAATGGGTTGTAGCCATATGGGGACCACTAAAGGGCCAAAGTCAAACTAGGTCAAACTAGCCTATGTTGGATCCCTAGTTGATTTAGGCTAGGTTCACTAGCTTAGGATGTGACCCAACATGTATAGCCAAGGTCAAATTTGTGTCCTAGAGTATAGGCCAAGTCCTTAGAGTCAACTTCAGATGGACCAGCTATCAACAAGACCATCAGAGACTCCAGACTTAGAAGAATTCAAGACTAAGTAAAATGAGTTCGACGTTCGTCGAACTCAGCTCGACGAAAGGCGTTCTGAGCTCGACGATCTTGAGATATTTCTTTGTGCTGAGCTCGACGATCCTTGTTCTCTGTTCGACGAAGGCTGAAATACTTCAACAAGATAAAGTCAGGATAACTCCAGATTTTTTCTAAGTCCAACTTCAGGTTTTGGTCGACGAACAGGATTCTGAGCTCGACGAACTTGGACCTCAAGTTCACAACTTCTCAGGTCGACGAAGTCAACTTCTCAGGTAGATGAATTCAGTACTCTGCTCAACGATTTGTGGTCTACGATTTGAATCCTTCTCAGTCAAAGACTTCTCAGATTTTAAGTCCACAATCATTCTTCGCTCGACAAATTTGGATATATGTTCGATGAATATAGATTGACAGTGATGATTATCTATTCGACGAATTTGGATCTCAGCTCGACGAATGAAGATTGTCAGTTCGACGAAAATTGAAGCAGAATTGACAAGTTTCCCAGGAAGACCAATTGTTATTGTCTGGTCGACGAACTCATCAGCTCAGCTCGATGAACTGTGAACTCAGCTCGACGATTCTGTTCTTTGTTCGACGATTCCAGACTAGGTCTTCTCCATTTTTCCGTCCCTTTCCTTGGCAATGAATCCTGAGTAATTAATGCCCAATCTTCTCGGAATGTTACCGTTGGAACGAGCATTCATCATGGATTATTACATGCCGTTTTTCCATGGGATAGTTAGGGAAATCATTGATTGTCGCTTCCTTCCCAGGCCGACTGAAATTACTGCTCTCTCATTCAAATTTCGAATGTACTTCAGTCAGTCTCAAGTCAGAGATGAAAAAGATTAAGCAGTAATACAGACATACAGACAGACAGTACACTAAAGAATAATCTTACAGAAATCCAAAGTTTTCATACTACAATACTGCCTAAGCTAGAGAACATCATCAAGAAGAAGAAGAACATTCAATCACTATCAAGAGTCTTCTTCCTTGAATCCTACAGGACAACTTCAGAAGGACAACAAAATTTTATCTATCAAAGAAGTTCCTGAAGCAATCTCTAGTCCAGGCACTCAAGCTTTTGAAGACCTGTCACCCTGAAGTAGTGCTCTAGTAATCCTGATCCATTCAAGATCTCAGGGGGAGCAATCTGCTGAAATCAATCCACAGTCTTCTCAGTTACTATTGAGAAAGAGAAGACATCATCACCCCTTTTTCCATCCTCTGTATAGGGTTTTAATTCCCTTCAAAATTATTCCTAGTTGCAAGTCTCCTACCAAAAGACTTGAGGTTTTGGTTTTTGAGCACCTGAACAAAAGCTCATTGGTGTCAGGCACCTGATCAAAAACCTGAGTGGATTCCTACCAGGGTGGTAGAAGAGTGGATGTACCCAGGTTGGGGAACCACTATAAATTTCTTGTGTCGTCTGCTTGCCCTTTTTCTTTTGTTTTGGCTGTGTTGCTCTGTGATTTATTAGGTTGCTGTGCTTATCCCTTTACTTACTGACCTGTTCACTTAGGATTATAGCAATAGTTGTAAAAAGTTTGTAGTGAGCACAATACTCTATTCACCCCCCCCCCCCTCTAGAGTATTTTAGATCTAACTTGCACTTTCAATTGGTATCAGAGCCATGTTTGTTAAAACTCCACACCTTAAGAGGTTAATTGGTTGTACATGCTAACACCTGAACCATAAAGATCCCTCTTGTTAGATCTGTTTGTTTTGTTTCTATTATTAGATTTATTTCTTCACAGACATGGCTCAAAACAAAGATTATGCAAGCATCAGACCTCTAGTATGTAATCTTAACAGATTTGCCATCTGGAAGGCAAGAATCAAATTATATATGAATTCTATTGATGAGGATATTTTTGCTTCTATCTTGACAGGAGTACCTCCAGCACCTGCAGCTTCTACAAGCACCTCTACCAACATGACTGCAGTACCTCCTCCAGAGAATAATGATGCCTACAAGAAAGCCAAAATTACAGATGCAAAGGCAATGAACATCTTGGTTCAGACTATGTCAGATGACATATTTCAAAAGGTGGCTGAGTGCACCTCAGCCAAGGCCATTTGGGACTCCCTCAACCAAATGGTAGCTGGCTCAGCAGATGAAAGGAAAGACAGGAGATCAAACCTCATATCCCTGTATGAGAATTTCAAGAAGGATGAGGCTGAATCAGTGGCTGAAATGTACAACAGGTTGAGCTCAATCATCAATGAGCTTAAAACCTTGGATAAAGACATCACCCTTACAGAGGTGAATGACAAAATCTTTATGTGCTTCCCTAGCTCTTGGGATTCAAGAATCTGGCCTATCAAAGAAGCCAGAAGCCTAAATGAGATATCAACTGAATATCTACTAGGCAAATTAAAGTCTTATAAGCAGTTGCTAAAATCAAGAGAAGCAGCTGAACAGAAGTCAACAACTCCAATGAGAAAGGATCACAGCATAGCCTTCAAAGCATTTGAGGAAAGTGAGACCTCAACATCCAATGAGGAACTCATGAGCCTCTTTGCAAAAGAATCTATAAGATGGCTAGAAAGGATTTCAGAAGGAAATCATCCAGGCAGGATGATAAGCCCAGATTTGACAAGACACCAACCAAGTAGGTTGTGTGCTTTGGATGCAGAAAGCCTGGACATTACATCTCAGAATGTCCAGAATACCAGAAGAAGGAGAAAAGCAAAGAAAAACAATCCAGAAGAAAACACAACAGCAGACCCTCCTCAAGTAAGTACAAAAAGAAAGACAAGGGCTTTGTTGCTAAAACATGGAGTGATACTGAAGAAGAATCATCCTCTTCCAGCTCAAGTGAAGAAGAGGAAGAAGCAAGATCCAAGGAGGTTTGCCTTATGGCAATTGATGCCTCGAGGAGCAATTCAGGATTAGAAGGAGAATCTGAAGATGAGGCAGCCTCAGACTCAGAGGCAGATCAGGTTCTTTCAAGCTTTAATTTTAATTCTGATTTATTTAAAATTGAATTCAAAACTATGTGCTTAGATTTAATTAGTTCAGAAAAGGAAATAAAAACCCTTAGAGAAAGACTAGGAAATCTTGAATCTGTTAACTCAGAAAATATTAAACTAAAAGATCAACTAACCGTAGCAAATGAACAGATAATTAAATTAAAATCTGATTTATGTGAGGCTAAACAACTTGAGCAGTCACTCAATGGGAGAAGTCTCAAGCTGATGGACATAACAAGCACAGTAAATGCCAGATTAAATGACAAGCTGGGCTTGGGTGCATCATCAGGTTTACCTCCCATAATTAAGAAAAATATTCTTACCACACCCATTAAATTTGTTTCTGCCAAGAGAAAAGAAAAGATAATTGACAAACTAATGTCAGAAAACAACCCAAAACCCATAGACAAGAGAAATAAAAATCAGAAAACAACAAATAAAAACAAAGTTCAACAGCATTCGTCGAACCCAGATCGACGAAATGTGGACAGTTCGTCGAACCCAGATCGACGAAATGTGGCCAGTTCGTCGAACCCAGATCGACGAACACTGAATGCAAACTTTAGTAATAACAATTCGTCTAACTGCGATCGACGAACTTGGTATGGTTCGTCGAGCAGAGGTCGACGAACTTGGGGCGCAGAAAATGACTAATGTCATTCTCTGAGCAGAGATCGACGATCTCAGTCCTATTCGTCGAACTCTGGTCGACGAACTTACAGAAATTCGTCGAACCTAGAAGGACCAAACTTAAATCATTTCTCTTACAGAAATTCTAAGCCAACTAATAAACCATTTAATCCAGTAGCTGATTGGGTTATTCCACCTATGAGATATCACCCCTTAGGTTATAAATCTCAACCTACCTTATCAGTTATATCAGTTTTTCTTTTCAACCAAATAAAGGACCCAAGTTAACCTGGGTAAAGAACAATTGAGTTTTGTTTTTCCTTACAGGTACAGGTGAAGAGCTGTCCAAGGGTGAGTCAGACCTGGTACTTGGACAGTGTTTGCTCCAAGTATATGACAGGCAGCAAGACCAATCTATCCAATTACAAGTCCAAGCTAGGACCAAAGGTGATTTTTGGTGATTCAAACAGTGGCCAGTCTGAAGGATATGGAGCAATAAAGATTGGAACAGTTACCTTCAGGAGAGTAACATATGTAAGAGGACTCAAACATAACCTAATATCCATAAGTCAATTATATGATGAAGGTTATCAGGTACACTTTAACTCTATCTCTTGTTCTATTATTAATAATGAAAACCAAACTGTTTTAATTGGAACTAGACAAGGTAACATTTATCTAGTATATTTTATTTCTGTCAAAACAAGATGTTTGTTTACTCAATATCACTAATAACCAAAATGAGTTGTGGCATAAAAGATTAGGCCATGTAAACCTTAAGAATATAGCTAGGTTATCTAAAGACAACCTTGTTAGAGGCTTACCTTCTGGCCCCTATAAGAAGGAAAACCTATGCAGGGCTTGTCAATTAGGCAAGCAAACTAAAACTAGTTTCAAATCAATTAATAAAAGTGATTCACCTAGGATTTTGTATTTGCTTCATGTGGATCTATTTGGACCCTTTGCAGTACAAAGCCTATGAGGGAAGTCTTACACTTTAGTGATTATTGATGACTTCTCTAGATTCAGTTGGTAGCCTTTCTGAGAACTAAGATAGATACATTCAAGGTTCTTACAGATTTTCTCAGGACCATACAGATTGAGTTCTCTACTCATGTTGCATTGATCAGAAGTGATCATAGCACAGAGTTTGAGTCTCTTCTTATGCATGAGTTCTGTGAGAAGGAAGGTATCATACAGTGCTTCTCAGCTCCTAGAACTCCCTAACAAAATGGGGTAGCTGAAAGGAAAAATGGACACTCATTGAATCTGCAAGCACATTATTGGCAGATGCTTACATGCCTCTATCCTTTTGGGCAGAAGCTGTAAACACTGCTAACTATGTCCTGAATAGAAGCCTTATACATAAGCTGAAAAATAAGGCCCCCTTTGAATTGCTTAAAGGGAAGAAACCTAAAATCACATACTTTAAAGTTTTTGGTTGTATATGTTACATTCACACAAAGAACAAAAGATACATTAGAAAGTTTGAGGCTAAGGTTGAAGAAGGGATTTTTCTAGGATGCTACCAAGTAAGCAAGGCCTATAGGGTTTTCAATAAATCCACTCTTAAAATTGAAGAGTCAGTCCATGTATCTTTTGATGAAGCTAACATGTCTTATAAGAATAAAGAGATTTCTACCAATATCTCTTTGTAGGTTCCACAACTGTGTGAGTCTATGGATGGACTAAACCTTACCCAAGAGGTATCAACCCATCCTTCTCCATAGGTTGCTGAAGACAGTGAAGAAGAGATTCAAGTGGAAGTGGCTGAACTTCCCTCAACAGCTAATAACATTCCTCAAGAGGAATCAATTACAGAAGCTATTGCTGAACAAACTCCACCCACTGATCTTGTCACACTTAGAGATCACCCCAGATCTCAAGTGATTGGAGACATTTCAGCAGGTCTTCAGACAAGGCATCAACTCAACCAAGACTTGATGCATGCCTGTTTTCTCTCTCAAATTGAACCTCTCTCCATCAATGAAGCTGAGCAAGATCCTCACTGGATCATTGCAATGCAAGAGGAACTAAATCAGTTTGAGAGATGTAGAGTTTGGGATTTGGTTCTAAGACCACATAACTACCCAGTTATTAGAACCAAATGGGTCTACAGAAACAAGCTAGATGCTCAAGGGAACATAGTGAGAAACAAGGCTAGGCTTGTTGCTCAAGGCTACAGGCAAGAGGAAGGAATTGACTATGACCAAACATTTGCCCCCGTTGCAAGGTTAGAGGCCATAAGAACATTCCTTGCCTATGCAGCTCACAGGAGATTCAAAGTTCTCCAAATGGATATCAAGAGTGCATTTTTGAATGGAGTGCTTCAAGAAGAGGTTTATGTGGAACAACCTCCGGGTTTTATCTCTCTAACTCAACCCTCTTTTGTATTTAAATTGCATAAAGCTCTCTATGGTTTAAAGCAAGCTCCAAGAGCTTGGTATGAGACCTTAGCAAGCTTTCTTTTAGAGCATAAATTTACAAGAGGAACCATAGATAAAACTCTTTTCACTAGACATCATAAGGACCAAATATTGTTAGTACAAATATATGTGGATGAGATCATTTTTGGGTCTACCGATCCCAAATTATGCAAGAGGTTTGCTGACCTCATGCATTCCAAATTTGAGATGAGTAGCATGGGTGAGCTTTCCTACTTCCTTGGTCTCCAAGTGAAGCAGCTCCCTGATGGTATCTTCCTCTCCCAAGCTAAGTATGCTAAAGAGCTTATTAAGAAGTTTGGGATGGGTGATGCTTCAGGAATGAAAACACCTATGGCTACCAATGCTGTTGTGGATTCTGATGCAGCAGGGAAACCTGTAGATCAGAAACATTATAGGGCAATTATTGGATCCCTATTATACTAACAGCTAGCAGGCCTGATATCATGTTTGTCACATGCCTTTGTGCTAGGTTCCAACTGAACCCTAAAGAATCTCACCTTATTTTTTGAAAAAGAATTTTGAGATATATAAAGAGTTGTCCTAATCTAGGACTCTGGTATCCTGTAGAGTCAGAGTTTGAGTTAACTGGATACTCAGATGCTGACTATGCTGGATGTAGAGTGGACAGGAAGTGTACCTTTGGAACTTGCCAGTTCCTGGGTATGAGACTTGTCTCCTGGTTTTGTAAAAAGCAAACATCTGTGTCTACATTAACTGCAGAAGCAGAATATATGGCTGCTGGCAGCTGCTGTTCACAAATGTTATGGATACAAAACCAACTCCTAGACTATGGTGTCAACTTAAATAATTCAACATTATTTTGTGATAATACTAGTACTATTGCTATAGCACAGAATCCAGTTCACCATAGTATTGTGATAATACTAGTACTAAGCATAAAGAGACCTAAGGTTACATGGCACTTACCGTTGGCATAGATGAGAGTCTTCGGCGGTCAATGGCTTAAATTGACGTGACCCATGCAGGGAAGACAAATTGCTCATAGGTTTGGCCGCCTATGTGGCGGTGGTGAGTCCGGAATGTCAATGGCTTTAATTGACGTGACATCGACTGGTTCACCGAGAATGTGCATTGAGAGCACGGGGCGTGTGGCCGTGCGAGCCAACGTCTGTGATGAATTGGCTATTGATATAAATTGCTCGCTTATGCTAATGAAATGCAGGGAAGGAGCATCGCTGCCCCGAGTTGGGGGCAGGATCGTTATAATTTGGTCAGCATTGCTGACCATTGCCTTGTTTTGCCACCGTGCGGTGGTTTGTTGCTTGCAGGTGCAGCTGGACCAAGCGGTCAATAGAGGGCTAAAGCCCTTTTTGCGAAGCCGGCCCTCGAAGGCCCAAATGGAAGTGTTTACTGTTTTATTCATGTATGACCGGCCTGCGTGCCGTGGTTTGTAAAACATGTAATATTCAAGTGAAACATTTTGTAAGGCCTTAAGGCTCATTTTGGGTATTTTGTATAACATTCCTATTTTGTATTAGTGGACATTCGTGCTTTGATGCTGGGTTCTTGTTTACAACTTTTATAAACAGCTTCCGCTAGAATGCTCTGTGTAGGACGTTGAGATTGGTTGGATGGTTTCCATAAGTAACCACCCGGTCTGTCTGTGGCATACGGCGTCGGGCCCCGGCCGGACCTACTGATTTATGCTATGTGACGGATAGGGGGCGTTACAGCTCAAGTGCAGGGGGAGCCTCAAATTGAGGAAGAGCCAACCAACTTGGAAAGTGAAATGGCTAAACAGACTATTCTTGAGGAATTCAAGAGGTTAATCAATCAATTCTTATTGATATGGATGAAACTCTAACTGAATCTTTGATTGATGTTGACCAGCCAACTCAACTACACAGTCAAGCACATGATCTTATCATGGAGGATACATCTGCTGCTGCTGATGTTCCAGAGATAAGAGAATCTCCAGTCCCTACTCAACAAGAATTCACCCTTGAAGAGTTGTTTCCAGATTTACTATAAGCAAGAACTGAGGAGGAGCAACCTGAATTTGAGGGGAAGAAAATAGACTTTTAGGGGGGAGCAAGTTAACCTTGAGAAGGAGCAAGTAAGTACTATGGGGGAGAAGCAAGGGACTCAAGGGGAGCAACCTAGGACTGAACAGGAATTGCCTCCTAGTCCTAAGGATATAGTTGAAATAGCCAGTACCTCAGCTTTTGAAGATGAAGCAGCAATACAAGCCAAAAAGAGGAAGCTAATGGTATTCAAAAGAAGAAGCCAGAGCTATAAGAGGGCTTTACAAACTGCTCCACAACCTGCCCTAATAACTGATTACAGTTCCTTGTTGATATCTTTACAAGTAAAGCTAGATGAACAAAGGATTGCCATGGAGAAATATATGGATGAAACTCACAAAGATCTACAACTCTCCTTGGCTACAGATATTAAATCAATAAGATTTGAAGTTAATCAGAATAAGAAGGAGATGACAGATTGTTTTCACAAAGGAGGCAATGTTGTGGTTTTCCTAGCAACCCATCAAGAAAAGATCAAGACACAAGTTAATGATATAGCTGTCAAGCATGGCTATGTCCTAGAGAATCAGCTTAGAATGAATGATAATCCAACATAATCACATAATGTGATTGTTATAGAACTGAAGAATGTTGCAACTGCTCAGACTGAGGCAAGGACTAAAGCCATGGCAGATTTTGACAAGCAAATACCAGGAATGACTAGTGCTGTGTCCAAACAGCTATTAAGGATTTCTCAAAAGAGTATTTCTGCACAGCTGCTGAAGTTAAATTCTTTTTATAAAGATGGTGTAAATTTTCTATTTCAAAAAGATGATCTCAAGGATCATGTTGCAAGAGAAGTCATAAAGGGGGAGAGAGTGTTAGTCAAAGCTGGCTCTGATCATGCTAAATGGATCTCTAATAGCATCACAGCCACCCTTGGATATCCACCCCTCTGTGATGATGATAATGTGGTTGAGTCAGGTATACACCCTGCTTATTTTGGAGGTGACCAACCTGAAGTTGCTCAAGTTATTTATCCTCCAGCAGATTTTGAAATGATTCACCAAGAAGTACAGTCAATGTACAGCCCTCCAGAGGGTAATAAAAATGTTATCCTTGAGAAAGTAGACATGCCAGTGCCAGAGGCAGTTTTGAACAAAGATCAAGAAGCTCTATTGTCTAAGAAAAGATTTAGAGAATAGGCAGAGTTGAAGTCTGATTTTGAGCAGTGGAGTCCAACATCCAGGAACATTATACTGACTGCTTGGAAAGCTATAAAGGATCAGACTCATGACAGGGGCAAATGGTACAGAGAATAAGAATGGCAAAAGCATGAAGCTAGACAAGAAGCTATTCTACAGTATAGAAGAAAGGATAAAGATGGAAAGCTACCTCCTAATGCTCAGGAGCCTAGCAAATATTTTCCAAAGCCCTTTCACTACTTTAAAAGGCAAAGAATAAGGGCTGAATAGCAAAAGAAGAAAGATCTAAAGGGCAAGAAGTCAGGTGGTGATACTGATGCTCCAGTTCAAGCCAAGATCCAATCAGGCAAAGGAATAGTCATCAAAGAGCCAGAGCAGCTTTAGTTTAGATTCACTAGATTTTATAACATTGTAAACTTTAATGTTTAAAATCTGTGTAAACTATTATTAAAGAAACTTTTGAAAGTTGAAACAAAACATGATTAATGCTCATTTTGGTTGCATTATTATTCTATGATGACATGTTATATATGTTTTGTTTATAAGTTACCCTGTAATATAATGTTGTTTTATATCATAATGTGTATTTGTTATGAATGGTGCATATCATTGACTAAGGGTTATGACTTCTCCAAATAGGGGGAGATTGTTGCGTACATTGGAAAATGTGTACCAGATTTGAAGAAGCCTCACCTTACTCAATGATATGCATCAAGGTGTATTTGATGTTGTTTTGAGTTTATATGTGCAGGTTAAGTAAATGCAGGAATGCAAAAAAATTTCTAAGTCCATGTGTCGACACCAGGAGAAGCTGTGTCGACACTTATGAAGGCTTGTGTCGACACTGGAGAAAAGCTGTGTCGACACTTGGAGTTTATTGTGTCGACACTTGGAAAGGCTGTGTCGACACCAGAAGAAACTAAGTCAACATAAAGAAGCAGTGTCGACACACAGAGAAGCTTAGTCGACATCAACTGTGTGGACACCAAGAGGCAGTATTGACACACAGATAAGCTTAGTCGACATCAACTGTGTCGACACCAAGAGGCAGTGTCGACACACAAAGAAGCTTAGTCGACATCAATTGTAACGACACTAAGAGGCAGTGTCGACACGCAGAAGACTTTGTCGACATCAACTGTGTCGACACACAGGACTTGTGTCGATATACTGCAGAACTTCAACAAAGTTAAAGAGAAGAAGTGATTGTGTCGACACACAGAATCAGTGTCGACACATTCTACAGATGTTGTGTCGCGAAGCAGTATGAACACCAAAGGAGCTGTGTCGAAACCATCAAGGCTTGTGTCGACACTTTGTCTATTTGTATCGACACATGATGAAGTTCAGTCTCGACACTATGCTGACAGACAGAATTTGAAGAAGTGACTGGATGACTTGACAGCTGCCGTTACCAACCAGTCTACTGCAACTGTCAGAGCTGTCAGAAGTTTGTTAGAAATCAGATCAGCCGGTTACCATGGAGAAAGTCTATATAAAGTCATTCTCCTTCGACAGATGATGATGATTGATGAGTGAAGAAAAACACTGATACTGAGATAGAATAAAAAGAAGAAGTTGGAGAGAGAGAGCTCTATCTATTGAAGTGCAGTTGCTGAACCAGGCTGCTAAGAAGGATTTAGATTGTGATCTGAATATCAAGAAGTAAGCTGATTGAAGATAAACTTCACAGGAGATGCAACCCTACTGAGTTCAGATTCAAGAAGCTTTGAAGAAAGATAAGAGTGGTTGTTCTCTGCCATCAGATTCTTCCAAGAACTGATCAAGAAGCCATCCATCTATTCTCTCTCTACTAGGGTGGTGGTATCTTACAAACTTAAATCAATTATCTGTAGGATCTTTATAAGATCTGAGTTGTAAGCCTGTATTTATAAAGGCTGAGTGTAGGAGAGTATTTTCTCTGAGTGGTAGGCCTTGTTGAAGACTGAGGTAGGGCTGTGAGCCTGAGTTGTAGGAGATTGTGATCTCTGAGTGTAGGCCTTGTTGAAGGATGAGGTAGGGCAGTTTGCCTGAGCTGTAGGAGTGTGGACTCACTCTGAGTTGTAGGAGCCTTGTTGGGTTCTGAGATGTAAGATCTGAGGATCTGAGGTGAAGAGAAGAAGTTAGGCCGAATCTAGCACACTGCTAGATAGGCGAAGGGGGAAAGTGGATGTACCCAGACCTTGGGGAACCACTGTAAAATCTGTGTGCACTATGTGATTGAATGATTCTGTGAATTCTGTGCTGTGTTAGCTGTAGAACTAGTTGTTTCAGATTAAATAACTGAATAGATATTCTGCTTTAGAAGAAAAAGGAATTACACATATTCACCCCCCCCCCCCTCTAGGTGGTTAGGCACTAATTCTTTCAACACCTAAAGTAGCTTTTGCTACTCTCAATTTCACAGGTACAACCCATAAATCCCGTAAAGTACTCGTTTAGATGCATAGTTTTCTCTAGTGTGTAAAATAAAGCATCACCAATTCAGACCAACCTGTCCGGATGGGCTTCACACATCATGTCTATTCCATACTGCAATTTTCAGATTCTATATGCAAAACCACCAAGGGATATCACGTATCGACCTATCGGAATTCCCTCGATTCTCCACCTTTTGGTGGGAGATTCCATGCATATGCAAAAAAGAGGACTTCACTTGTCCAAGAAGGAAGATCGCTACTCTCGTAGTTCGTTTCGGAGCCATGAACAAGCTTTCTATCCGGCTGGAAAGGAGCACCTCCTTGTTCTCTTCACGGATCTTTGCTTCGATTCTTGCATCTAACCACAGGATCTCCTTCACCAAGTCTTGTTAAGCTAAGCATCAATCTTCTTCTTCCTTAGCTCTTTTCTCTCAAGAGGTTGAATGAAAAGAAGGAGAGAGTGTGAGAAGAAGAGAAATGACTTCTCTTTTCTCCACACCTCTACTTAAGTGGACTCAAGATTAACCCCAACCACAAGATTATTTCATCTAGAGAAAGCAAAGGCTACGATTTTTGTTGACAAGTCAAAATTAATGTTATCATCAGGTGATATCCGCTATCGTGTGGGCGATATCATCAGTTGTTGCTTTGAACTTAGTCAACCACCGCTATTCGGCCACTGTACGGCCATCTGACATGTGTCCAGCAATACTTGGCAGTATCGTGCAATGATACCCACTATTGCCACTCTGATAGCTCACTCAATGCTGGGTTAAATGCATCGAGTGTGTCGAGTCTACTCAGCCCTTTGTTGAAAGCATTAAGTGAGATTAGTGCATCAAGTTCGTTGAGTGGTATCGGCGTGTGATACTCATTATCGGCACGCGACAGTATTCGTTGAGTTTACTCAGCGCTTTATCTAAGGCATCGAGTTTACTCAACTCTTTGTTGAAGGCATCGAGTGCTATCGCTAGCGATACCTACTGTCGCCCGGTGATAGCCACTAAAAGTTCTATTTTCTTATTTTAGGGGTATTACATCGCACACGCGCCTGACTGTACGTGGGCGCTTATGTGACTCCATACCGTAGTGTGCATACGTATTTGGGAGTGTTGTATAGGTTTGGTTTTACCGCGCGACGTGCCTTTATGCGCATGATTGGGGCGGGAAATATTCGATTTGTTGATTTTCTGATCTAAAAATATGATTAATTTTTATGCTTCTGCTCAAAGCGTCCTACGAGACCGATATGTCAACATTCTTCCCTTATTGATGATCAGGTTGTGATTTGGAGGAGAAGGTTTGGTCGGCATACCGACCTTGAAGTGAAGATACCGCGTGTTGAGAAGAGGATTCAAAATCCTCCTCGCGGTTGGTTACGATCTGCAAGACTACTTTGAGATAGGGTTTTGGATTCCCCCATGTGAGGAAGTGATCGAGATTCTAAAATTTTGTGGCATGCCGATTTCCCAGTTTACGCCATTGGGGGTAGTACGCATCATGTGATTGGTTGTCTTCTTTTGCGAACATGGCGAGAAACTCTCTTTGGAGTGCTTCGGAGATTGGTGTGACATACGCTCTGATGGTGCTGAGCGTATGGAAATTCATAGCAATAAGAGCTGGCTTGATTTTGAGACTCGGACGGACGACCGTCATGGAAATACTCTATTTGTCTATGTTAAGAATTCTTGGGGCATACTAGAACTGTGGATTGCATTGCCTGATTGTTGCCACCGCCAAAATAGGAAAAAGCGAGAATTTTCCTCAGTGTTAGGATTTTCAGAGCCCAGTGAGTTGGCGAACCGACTGTTAAGTATTTCTTCACTTGTGGAAGAGAAACGCTTGTTGCGGTGCGACATTTCTTCAGATTCTGGGCATATTACCGAGACATCTTCGAATTGCAGTCGGAAGAGGAAGGACACTGTAGTCTCTCGTGGTGGTGATGGTACGGTGCTTTGTTCGGTTTCTCGGGGCAAGGATGCTCCTTCTTGTGGTCTAGGCAGGTGATGGTTAAAACTCCAAAAAAGTTAAAGGTTTAAAACACGGGGCGCCCCGGGCGGTCATTTTAGAAAGAAGATGATTTATTTAGGAAGATGCGGCGTGCTAATTTATTTCGATATAAAATAGTTGAAACTGATTTTTAACGAAAGGAGGCAAGTGCACCTATCGTGTGTAGTACAGGATATTCCAGTGAGGAATATCGAGGTCGTATTATTCTCGGGGACGGGTTGATTATTTTTACTCTTCCCTGGAGGGGACTATTATTTTACCGAAAATAACTTGTTTGGTTATTATTTATATATATATAAACATTAAATAAACATTAAAAAGGGAACCGATGAAGAAATAGCGCAATGGTATCAAATTGAATTTGAACCAAAAAACTTTTAATAAAAAGAGATCCTAAATTTCAAATTAATTAAGGCGGAGACTTGGCCGTGGAGGTTCCATAAAAATGAGCTCACCTATCTCTAGGACAATCACTCACCTGAACATTATGACTATTCGACCAGGCTCTCATCCAACGAAGGATTCCTCTTAATGCCCGCATTACGCTAAGAACCCCGCTATTGGGTGGGCAACCCAATCCTGTAGAATTTTGTGCCTCCTCTCTCGAGGGTTTGTGCGGAACTCCCTTTACCCAGGGGTGATCGGTCCAAACGCACGGCCTCTCAGCTAGCTAGCATATGCACTACGGAAATTGAGCTCACACATCGATATGTGGTTCTACGTGTCGTAAACCCGGAGTAAACCATAAGTAATTTAATTAATGAGAAAAAGATGACCTTAAATTATTTAAAGCGATTTTATCTGTCTCAATGCTCTTCGATACTGAGGGCTAAGTGTGGTTAGCCACTCATCGGAATGGGGACGGCTTGCGAAAAGAAAATTGCAGAATTAAAAGTGCGAGTCCAACTCAAACAAGTCGGCGGGAAATGAAAGCTGAAAATGAAAGCAATAAATGAAAGCTGAAAATGAAAACAGTAAAATGAAAGCAGTAAAGGAAAGCAGTAAATTGCGAGTCCTACTCAAACGAGTAGGCAGGTAAGAAAAGCGATAAAAGTGAAAGTCCTCAAACGAGTTGGCGAAAAATGACAAGTCCTACTCAAACTAGTAGGAGGGAAATTAAAGCTGAAAATACAAGTCCTACTCAAATGAGTAGGCGGGAAATTACAAGTCCTACTCAAACGAGTAGGAGGGAAATTAAAGCGAGTCTTATTCAAACGAGTAGGAAGAAATAGATGTGCACATGCACACACTCTACAGGAATAAAATGCACACACTCTACAGAAATAAAACGCACACACTCTAATTGAATAACGCAACAATAAAATCTAACTCATACACTCACGCACACAAGCGAAAACAAGAAAAACTAAGTGATTGAAAAATTAAAACAACTAAATTTCTACCGTTAGATTATGCTAGAAATGCTAAAAAAGAGACAATAAAAATTAAACAAGCAAAACAGTTTTCATAAAAAAAGCAAAATAAAAGTGTTCGAAAAATAAAAACGATTAGAAATCCATTCTTATAACTTCGTAAAAGTGAGTAAAAAGTGGAAATAAAGTAAAAACAAACAAAAAGTTTTACAAACTAAACGAGAAAATCTATGTTAAAGAAAAATAAAATCGACTTTGAAAACACTCTTATGGATTTATAAGAATGAATAAAAAGCTATAAAATGTTAAATCTAAACAAAGCTAAGTAAAAAGAACTAAAACATAAAAGCGAAAATCTACACTCGCACACACACACACACACCCATTTTAAAGAACAAAAACAAATATGAAACCAATAAGATTGCTTAAGGATGTGTACTTAGATCCATTCCAAAACGATGTAAGGAGAAGAAAAACACATATTTTATTAAGTTAAAAACGAGTTACATAGAAAAATAAAAACAAAAGAGAGGGGGAAAAATTTACCTTACATAGCTTGAAAGCATCTAAGCAGCATCTCCCTAAGCAAAATAGCTCAAAAAAATAGAACAGGTGATCATACAGATAAGATCTATTTATAGGAAAAATTTTGGGTTACACGCCCTAGGTCACGGGCGTGTCGGGGGGGGGGGGGGGGGGGGGGCGTGCTAATACTATTGCTGAGTTGATGCTAAGCATTTATTGCTGTTTGACTTTTGGGGTTGCACAAGTGGAAGTCATTGGCGTGCCCTGCTATCACGGGCATGTAGGGGTGCGTGTCGGGGAGGTTTATTTGGGGAAGGCATCGCGTCATTTAGTCGTCGGCGATGTCTTGTCTGGGACACGTGGAAGTCACGGGCGTGTCGAATATTGACACGGGCGTGTCAGGAGGGTTCGATGATGGCGTGGAGTGGGGATGGTGTTGTGTGGTGATGGCGTCGAGTGGAGAGGGAAGAGTTGGTTAGCTGGCGTCGAGTGGTTGGCATTGAATGGTTGGGTGGTGTCGAGTGGTTGGGTGGCGTTGAGTGGCGATGGCGTTGAGTGTGTGTCATGGGTGGAACACGGGCATGTCAAATCGAGACACGGGCGTGTCTGGAAGTTCGACGAACGTCGAACGCCGATCGTCGAGCTAGCGACAACTTTCTGTCGGGATCAAGTAACACGCCCAGGTCACGGGCGTGGCCAAGAAGTACACGGGCGTGTACTTTGGAATTTTTTGACTTTTTCCTGAAAAATTTCAGAAAAATAAAATAAAATAAGTTAGAAAATATATACAAAAAAGAAGCATTTTATTAAAGAAATATAACTAAAAATAACGAAAATAAACAAAAATGACTTAAATAACGTGCGTAAAAATACGTATATTTACAACTTATCAACGGGCCTACTTCCGAGGTACAGGTGCTCGGGTGTTCTGCGCCCCCGGGCTCATCCTGCGGAGGCAGCTGCTTTGAGGTTGTCTTCTTCTTTGAAGGCGATGAATGAAGTGGTAAGTGAGTTTAATTATTTCAAGTTCTCCTTCATTGTTGCGTTTGTACTGATCTTTCCTCTGTCTTTTTCTTGTAGATCAAGGACCCGGGTCAGATTTCCGTCACTTGGAATGATCATTACGTGAGCTTGAAGGATGGGTATCTAGATCTTTAGGAGAAGTTTTGGTCAGCAGCGAGCTCGATTGCTACTTGGAGAGACGATCATGATCGGGACATTTCCCAATTTCGTCAGATTGGATCGGAACTAAAGGCGGAATTGGAAGAGACTCGAGCGTCTTTGGAGGTGGAAAAATCTCTGGTGGAAAGAACTGCACAAACGCTGAAGCGTGCCCAAGAGGAGACTTCTCGTTTAGATATAGAGCTTTGTGCAGCGAAGTCCTAAGTGGAGGTATTATCTTCTGATAGCTGTGTGTCAGATTTAAAGGCTGTCGGACTTGTGGAGTATATGGAGTCTCTAAATTATATGAGGGATCGTTGTTTGCTTAGCGAGGAGGTTCGCGATGAGATCTGGAGCAAGGAGGTGGTGACTCAGATGGAGGACATTCATGAGCTGGCGCTTATGCATGGAGTTTCGAAGGCTTTCCATCTTATTGGCAGGAGATTGGGATGTGACGTATCCGGCTTTAGTTTTGATGATATCTCTGGTGACGAGGGTTTCAGTGTTGAAGCGGCTGGTGTGTAGCGGCGTTATATTCATGTATTATTGTGTTTGCATCTCTTATTTTTCTTGTCTGATATCTTGTACGTTTTCGTTATTTTTTTATGGTTCTTTTTGGCACGTTTGCGCATGTACTTGTATGGTGTTGTGATGATTTCATTCTCTTTCTTCTTTTTGCCCGAGCGTTGTTTGTCTCGTGCTGTTAATTTGTGTGGGCTGTAATTACGTATTTGGTTGGTTAGTGATCTAGTTTGCACGAGAATCGCTCGCGGCTTAGTTTGGATGATGATCGCTCGCATCTTAGTTTGTACGAGGATCGCTCGTGGATCGTGAGGGTGGCAGGCCCTGACGATGTCGTGGCATAGAGAGGCAGGTTCGGTGAATATCTTTTGTATTCAAACAACATGTGTAGTCTTACTATATTGCATAAAGATTGCTCGCAGATTAGTCGTGAGGGGAGTAGGCCCTGACGATGTCATGGCGTAGAAAGGTAGGTTTGGTGAATAGCTTTTGTATTCAAACTGCATACGCAGTCTTACCATTTTGCACGAGGATCGCTCGCAGCTTAGTTTGCTTAAAATTGATCGGACTCTGCTGAAAAGGAAACACAATATTTGAATAGTTGATTGTCTACAAACGTCAGGGCTTGCAGTTCTTACACGCCATAGAGTTCAAACATGATAAAAATACTTTTAGAAAGTTCAAAATAAGGAGTCACTAATAGAATCGACGCAGGTTCTATGCGTTCCATGTCTGGGGTAGGGTCTTTACCTCTACGTTGCTCATCTTGTAGGTTCATGGCTTCATAATTGTGGTGACGACGAACTGTCTTTCCCATAAGGGGGAGTGCTTATCTCCTTGTGGTCCCTTGCCAGCAGCTTCTATACTTCGAAGAACCAAATCCCCTATGTTGATGGGTCGGATTTCACCTTTCGATTGTAATTTTGTGCTAATCATTGTTGATAGGTGGTGGTGTGAAGAGCCGCCACATCTCGAAGTTCGTGGATCAGATCCGAATTTTCACGGAGAGCTTCATCATTCTTATCCTAGTTTAAGTTGGAGATTTGTGGGCTTGTGATTCCGATGTCAACTGGGATGATCGCCTTTGTCCCGTAGTAGAGGTTGTATTGTGTTTCTCCGGTCGAGGTTCTCTCCATGGTATGGTACGCCCATAAAATGTTGGGGAGTGTGTCAACCCATTGCCCCCCGGCTTCCTGCAGTCGGGTTTTTAATCCTTTTAAGATCGTTCGATTTGTCACCTCAATTTGCTTGTTGGATTGTGGGTGCGCTATAACAGTGTGTTGCAGATTAATCTTCAAGTCCTCGCACATTTTTCTGAAAGATTTTCCTGTGAATTGAGTCTCGTTGTCTGCAACGATGATTGTTGGGATGCCAAAATGATAGATAATGCTCTTCTATATGAATTGTATGGCGTTCTCTTTAATGATCTTAGTTAAAGGTTCCTCCTCGACCCACTTAGTGAAATAATCGATAGCCATTATGATGAACTTTCTTTGTGCCGAGGCTTGGGGTAAGGGACCAAGGAGGTCGACTCACCACTGCGCAAAAGGTCATACTCCTTGCAATACGATGAGGGTGACTGGAGGTGGTCGAGGAATGTTTGCATGCAACTGACAGCTTTTGCATCTTTAGACAAACTCGTTGGCTTCCTTCTTCATCGTGGGCCAGTAGAAGCGTTGGCGTAATATTTTACGTGTTAGGGCCTTTCCACATAGAGCTTTCCGCTGACTCCTTCATGAACTTCTCACAAGGCGTACTTTGCATCGGGCTCTGATAAACATTTCAAGTATAGCCAAGAGAAGGACTGTTTATACAACTCCCCATTGATTATGGTGAAGGTGGCTGCTCGCATCCTTAGGCATCGCCCCCCCTAGTCTTCCAGTAGTGACTGATGTTCTAGGTAAGCTAATAGCAGGTCAATCCAAGATCCTTTTGTCTCTTCAACTTCCTTGATTTCCTAAGGCCGTTGGATGTTGGATATGGCGATCTCATCTACTTGGCATCTCCTAGATTGATATTGGGTTGGTGACGTAGCCAACTTTGAAAGGGAATCTGCCCTGGAATTCTATTCCCTCAAGATGTGAAGAATTTGGAACTGTGGTACCTTAAGCAAGAGAGACTTCATTAGGGAAAGATATTGGGCTAGTTGCTCATTTTTCGCTTTGTAGTCCACTTCTATTTGCAAGATGATGAGATGGGAGTCTAAATGGATGGTCAAGTTTTTTACATGGTAGTCGATGGCAAGCCTGAGTCCTGCGATTAGGGCCTCGTATTCAGCTACATTGTTGGTAGCTGCAAATTTTAGCATAATCCCGTACTCTAGGATGACCAACTTTGGTCTTATCAAAAGTATTCCTGCACCCGCTACTTCGATTCCTGATGCTCCACCGACATATAAGGTCCATTGAAGGTTGCTCGTAGTTTGTGTGGTTGTTGTTTCTGGTGGAATATTATTCTCTACAACGAAATATACTAGTACTTGTGACTTGATGACCGGCCGAGGTAGAAAATGGATATCGAAATCACCTAACTCGACAGCTTATTTTACCAATATGTCAAAGGATTCTAGCTTTTGGAGGATTGTGTGGAGGGGGAGTTCGGTCAATAATTTAACCTCATGAGCTTGGAAGTAAGGTCAGAGTTTCCGGGCTGAGAAGACCAGTGCAAAAGTTGTTTTGTCCGCCACAGAGTATCGAGTTTTTATGTCTGATAGAATCTTGTTGAGGTAGTAGATCGGGCGTTGGACTTCTCACTCATCTTTAACTAATACGGAACTTAACGCAGCGGGCGTGACTTCTAGGTATAGATAGAGTGTCTCTCTGGGGATAGGCTTGGAGAGGAGTGGCGGGGAGGCCAGATATTGCTTTAGAGATTCGAAAGTGGCATAACACTCGTATGTCTACTGGAATCCTATGCCATTTAGTCCCCTGAGGATATTAAAAAATGGCAGATACTTGTCTCTGGTTCGTTCCAGGAATCGTGAGAGCACAGTAATCCTTCTGTTTAGGCGTTGCACTTTCTTTAGGGATCGAGGGGGTATCATATCCTCAATGGCTATAATCTTTTACGTATTCGCCTCTATCCCTCGCTGTGTTATCAAGAATCCCAGAAATTTTCCTGACATCTCTCCAAATACGCATTTACTCGGGTTGAGTCTCATGTCGTGTTACCAGAGAATTTTGGAACATTTTTCCAGGTCCTCTAGGTGATCCTGTCACCTGATGCTTTGCACTAGCATGTCGTCTATATATACTTCTATGGACTTTCCTATGTGATCTTTGAACACCTTGTTTATTATTCGTAGGTAGGTGGCTTCGACATTCCTAAGACCAAAAGGCATTACCTTATAACAGTAGATTTCTGTGTCAGTTCAAAACACTGTATGTTCCGCATCCGCAGGATTCATTCTAATTTGGTTATATCCTGAGTAAGCATCCATGAAGCTAAGGAGTTGGTGTCCTGTAGTTGAGTCAACAAGCTGATCGATTCTAGGCAGGGGGATGATGTCTTTTGGGCAAGCTTGATTGACGTTCGTATAATCTACACACATTCTCCACCTTCCGGAGGATTTCTTGACCATTACTATGTTTGCCAACCAAACGGGGTATTCTACTTCTCGTATGAATCGCGCTTCAAGGAGCTTTCGTACTTCCTCTTTGATGGCTTTAAGTTGTTTAGGGGCAAAATTCCTTTTCTTTTGAATGACCGGCCTATATGCCGGGTTGATATTTAGAGAATGTTGAATGAATTGTGTATCTATACCAGGCATATCTTCGAGGCTCCAAGCGAAGATATCCTTATTCGCTTGAAGGTAGGCGATCAACTCTTCCTTTTATCATTGCGAGAGGAGCAATCAAAGTTGGATGGTACGGTTTCGGATTGCCTGAGAAAGAGGAACCTCAATTAAATTTTCAGTTGGCGCTCCTCGTTGTAAGGTATCCTCGTCTCGTAAGTCAAAGTCATCGATATTGAAGGCTGTGGCTCTTACTGGCTGGGCTTGCTTAGAATAACAAGTCGTGGTGGCTTCTTGGTTTCCCCGTACAACCCTTACCTCTCTGGTAGTGGGAAACTTCTTGGTAGGGTGCCGGATTGAAGGACCGGCTTTAAAGATAGATTGAATAGGTCTTATAAAGATCACGTTGTAGGCTGAGCTTGAATCTATCATGACGAACTGGATTTCATACGTAGCTTGCCTTGGAAAATCTCCCATGGTCACCAGGAGAGTTAACATCACATATACTTGGACCAGATGGTTATCGAAGCCATACAAAGGCCCTGCTGTTGGCGCGAGGTGTTGGCTAGTAAGCTTCATCTTTTGAAGGGCGCAGAGGAATAAGATGTAGACCGAACACCCATTGTCAATGAGTATTTGCTTGAAATTATAGCAGGGATTGTCGATCCCTGCATAGATCACAAGAGGGAGTTGGTGGGATGTCCGGATTCCCCCAATATCCGTATCCCCAAAGGCTATGGTGGAATCTTGCTTTCATCTCTTCTCCTCGTGAACGTCTTTTTGCACGGTCACTGAGAGTACCTGGGTAGGGAAAATCGGAGATCCGGCGATGGTTTCGATGTTCCCAACCGTTTGTCTGTCAGTGGCTCCTCCTTGCTAGGCATTTTGTTGTTCCCTTGTATACCTAGGGGAGTTTGTTGATCCTGCAGACGTCATTACAAGAACATAACTAGGAGTCCATGATGAACTTGACGTTCGATTTTATCCTTCAGTCGCGCACATTCCTCGGTGGTGTGCCTGGTTGCTCAATGGAATTTGCAATATTTTGATTAATGATTTCTTGGATTTGGGGCATGTTGCTTGGGGCGGTGTAGAGCCGACTCGTTCTGAATGGCGTAAAGTATGATTATGTGGGTGGTATTAACAGAGTGTATTCCCGGGGTGGCTGGTCCATTTGAAACTCACGCCATCACTGGACATTCCGACATTCTTCCTGGAATCTTCCTTCCTATGTTTTTGAAGACTGCTCCCTGTCCCTTTTACGCTTCTAGTCTCCATCAAACTGATGAATGTGTGCTTCGATGGCTTCATCTACTGCTATTTGTGCTTCTACGCGATGCACAAGATCTGGGTATCTAGGGAAAGTATCCCTCATTAGAGTCGAGTAGAAGCCACTGGGGTGAAGCCCTCCAAGAAATACTCCCCTCATTAGTTCTTGGTTAACTCCCGGAATCTGGCGAGCTTCTGCAAAAAATCGATGGAAAAAGTCTTTCAAGTTCTCTCCTTCGTTTTGTCGAATCCCTGAAAAATATGAAGGGTCAAGAACATTTCTTAGGTTGGCAAAAACTGGTCACCAAATTGGCTTGTCAATTCTACGAAGTTTGTGATAGTTCCTTCCCTCAGAAAATGGAACCAAGACCAAGCTTGGCCTTTGAGAGTGCCAGGGAAGACTTGGCAGAGCAGTTGGTCTGGCACATTATAGATTCTCATGATCGTAGCAAAGTGGTTGATGTGTTCTAACGGGTCATCTGTTCTGTCGAATGTTTCGATATTTGGCAGTTTGAAGCCATGCGGGATTGGATGGGCCAAAACTGGAGGTGCAAGTGGAGAACCTTGATGAAGTGGTCGGCATGTGAGAATACCTCGTCGGCCTGCCTGCCTATATTCTTCGACGATCACTTCTCGTATTTCTTCCTAAGTGAATATTTCGTCCGGCGGTACTTGGGGACCTTCCTCCAGGATTCAGTCATGATAGCTGCCCCCAACACCACTAAGAATCGGGTGAGTGGAACTGGCAGCATCGTAGAGTTATTCTGACACTTTCCTTTATGGAGCTTTTATTGTTAGGCAGTGACTTGGTTGAGGCGGGGCATTGGCCGGTGCAGGCGACAGAGGAGGAGCAGGAGGCACCCCCATATTTCTGAGCAGAGCGAGGATCTTGGACTATTGCTACTCCATCTATCGAACTCGTCCTTCCAATATTGTTACTAGGGTGAGGACAGTCTCTGCTTCAAGGAGCACATCCACGAGTGAATGGGAGTGAGCTTGTTTGGTGCGTCCTCCTGGGAGGGATGTGATGGCGAGGATGCCCCGCCATTTTCTCGTGCCGACATGGATCTCATTGATCGCCGACGCTACATGTTCATGGACATTGATGGCCGTTGCCGCAACTGTCGTCGCCGCCGCCGCCAACGTCGTCACCACCGCCGCCAACGTTGTCGCCGCCACCGCCGCCGTCATTATGAATATAATGTTATTTCAATTTTGGAATAATATTATATTCCCAATACTTTTATGAATCTATAAGTCCTAAGATTTATAAATTTATAAGTTAGGTAATTTATAATTATGTTATTTTATAAGTGTGTGTTTTATTTCATATTAAACACTAGTGGTTAGGATTGGTTTGGATTTGATGAAGGGTGGATGGAGAGGGGTGTAATATTATATATATATGTATGAGGTGTTGGAGAGGGTTATGTTGAAGAGAAAAAAAAACCTAAGCTTGAGTTGTGTGAAACAGCCGCTCGGCCTGGCCGAACACGAACCGCGCCCCCTGGAAATCGCAGAAAGCTGCTGCCGTCACCCCCCTCTTGGTGGCTATTCCCGCTACTCCGGCGATCTCCTACCTCCTCCGGCGTGACTCTGATTCCCCATCTGGTGCGACTTCGGTGGACCCGTGGAAGTGTGACTCTTCCATAGTTATCTTTCTCCTCCTCCTCTTTAAATTCAGAGTTGGGTAACGATTTCCTCTCCTAAAACTTGTGTAATGCTTCGTCTTAGATTGTGAGAATTTTGGATACTTCGATATCATGTTTTATCCTAAATTTTGACTCTATTTTGCATTAAAAAAAAAATCTGAAATCATGTTGTGTTTTTATCCGATTTTTGCGAAGGTTTTGCAAGGATAGATCCCCTTGGGCATTTGCAAACTGGGGTTGGTTTAGCCTTTGGTTTCGAATGGATCAAGAGGATTTGGTATATCCTCGTTTGATTTTGTTTTGAGTGCTGCATTTGGACTTTTTCTGAATGGAATTTCTTAGTCCAGAGCGCTCTCCATGTGGATGGAAATGCGGTGATATGACACTAGATGTATGGCTAGGTTATGAAAAATGTGTATGTGAATGTTCATACAGGTTTGGATGGGAATTTACCACTTGTTAGATCGCAACATTATAGTCGAAACTCTGCCGAAATTTTGAGTTTTACGCGCACACCACGTGTTCGTTTAAATTCCCCTTAGGAATCCCATTACCAATTGCCATTTTGTGCCTTAATCCCATTCCCTGGAGTGTGTTACATCAGGATGCTTTAGTTGTTCGGGTGCTTCTCTTTGTCATTGGCTTTAATCTTGAGTACTGATATGTCGGGGGTACAGTCTTCTATGGATGCTGGGAATTCATTTCTCACAGACGACACCTAACTGTTACGGTCTAACTCGATGTTTCATCCAGACCGGAATAACCTAGACCTCCTTAGACCTCAGAATGGTCAAGCGTGCACATAGTCAATGAATCAGATCAATCGTACACATAAAGTTTTAGCGTAGAAAAACCCCTCAATCGGGTAAAAAACCATGTGACCGGATCTATGCCGGTCAAATTCTACTATTTCTCGGCCGTTACAACTTATTCATTGAATTCATGCCAACAGATCGCCTCTCATTGTTGTTTTGAGGTGAGAGAACACTTGGCACACGACGGACAACAGACCATCGCGCCAAGAGTTTATTACAAATTACACTTTTCATTGATGGGCTTCGCTTAGCATCTTGCTAATTTTGAATGTGGGAGCGGAGCACCTGAACTTGTTGTTGCAGGAGCCACTTGGAAATTGAGAGATTGAGCTTCATCGGGTGGCTTTCACTTTGCCCGTACATGGCTCGAGTGTGGCTTGAGTGCGGCTCGGGCGCTGCTTGTAGGAGGAATCTGACAGAGCTTCGACCTGAGGAAGCAGAAGACTCTGATGGAAAAATGTGAGAAATGAGGAGGCCTGGAGCTCCTTTTATAGACTTCAGGGGGTGGTTATGATGGTTATGCAGTTATCCACACACGATAACCACCCAACATTATTTTTTTCTTATAGTTTAGGGGTGCATTTTTATGATAATTAATCCTGTTATTTGCACCCTAAATAAATTATTAAATTATTAATTAAATTATCCCACTAACCTGGTGATTAGTGCGTGGTTACACGCGAATCGGATGGGAGGGGACGACCCCCCATCGATCAAACGGCGGGAGCGGAACTCCACGGGCGGCCAGCAAACTCACCTGTAAGGGGAGGACCGTCGATGGCGCCCAAGGAGGGGCGACCGACGTGGCCACCTAAAAGTCTTTAATTTCAAGGATAGCTAAATCACCTAGAGGGGGTGAATAGGTTTCTTAGTCTCTTGTGACTTTATTTTATTTTCATTATTAATTGCTTTGTGAGTTAGTAGTTTTCTGTTTTCAAGAAACACACAACCTGCACCAAATAAACAACACACAAAGCACACACAAAATTTATAGTGGCTCCCCAGATTATGGGTACGTCTTTTCCTCCCACCTTTCTAACTTCTAGTTAGACAAGGCTCTTATACAAAACTCAGCTCCAAGAGCTAACACCACAGATCCATCAGGATCTCTCAGTCTCCTCCAAGACTTACAACTCAAGCACTAAGCCCTTCAAATCAGTGATCAACTGATCACCTACCTCGGGACAAAGGCCCTACCACTCAGGCTGGGAGGACAACCCTACCTCAGATCCACAAAGGATCCTACCTCTGAGAGAATGACTATCCCAGAGCTCAGGCACAAAGGCCCTACCTCAGATCCAAAGTATTCTATAGCTCAAACAAAAGTGCCCTACAAGTCAGAGAGACTGACTCTCCTATCTCAGGCTCAAAAACCCTACATCTCAGTGATCAAATGATCACCTACCTCAGATCCAAGCTAGATCTTATACTCAGAGAGTACAATTCTCCTACAGCTTAGGAAAATCTGCCCTACCTCAGGCTCAAGAGCCCTAAAGCTCAGATCTAAGAGGATCCTACATAATTATAATGTTTTAATTAATTTGACATAGATAAATTTCTCTGTGTCAGTTACTAGAGCTGAGTTATCTTAGCTCTATCTATCTTCACAGTAGTAAGTGTAGGTCTGCTTGGGCTGAAAGTGACTTGAAAAACCTTGTTTTGCTTCTTTTATCCTTTCTAGACTGAACCATAACCTCAGTTCTTTCTTCTTAAAAGCTCCAGAAGTTGATCTTCAGGATAAGGTTTGCTTGAGCTGAGAAGTAACAGTAGCTGAGGTTTTTCTCTTAACTGCTTCTTGAGCTGAGATAAACTCTGCCATATCTTTGGGACTGCTGAAATCAGATTATTCAGCTCCTTTTTCGTACTCAGAAAGTAAGCCTTCTAAACTTGCTAGTGGAGATAAAATGGCACCAGCTAACTTGCTTTAGATCCCAGATCCAGCAGCTCGGGTTGCACCTTGGTTACTTTCTTTTCCTCTGAGAGTTATGATAAGTCTGATATTTATAGGATTTTTCGGAGTCATCTGGGCATGTTTTCTAACTCGTGCACTGTATTTTAATCGGTAATCGATTATATTTTCTTAGATCAATCAATGACAACACTATGCACTGCTTTGGCTCAAGGGTGTGCAATTGCGCATTCTGTTATCGGGGTAAGCACATGGTGCTCCCCATGGCTCTTTCCGGATGTTTTTGCTATGTATTGGTGCTGGGAGCTTGTGCTCCAGTTTTGGTTTTGCTGTGCAGGTGGTGCATTTTCCCCAAGGGAGGAATTCTGATTTGAGGAAAATGTACGGTCATGTGTTTTACTCGCGCACGGTTTGTGCCCGATCATACATTTTCTTGAGCAGGAGAAGCATTGAGTGGAGAATGACTAATTTCGTCGAGCTGAGCTCGACAATCTTCATGCACGGTTAATGCACGGTTTCTTCGGAACCGTGCACGAAGGAAACGCATGGTTTTCCTGTGATTGCTTTGATTTACAACACTCTGTGGTTATTCATGTGATTTGCTCACGCATGGACAGAAGTGACCGTGTGCGAGTAAAACACACAGTTCCACCTACTTGCCAGAAATTTCTGCTATCTGTTGTTACCCGTGCATTTTTCATCACGCACGGGCGGAAGCATCCGTGCGTGAGAAAACGCACTGGTCAAAGCTTCTTCATTCTCAAGCTTGTTCTGGTATTTAATATCGCATGGTTAACGTGAAAGTGCAGGTTAGATCTGATATATTCTAGAGGGGGGGTGAATAGAGTATGGTGCTACTAAAAACGTTTTACAACTGTTGTTGTATACCTAAGTGAACAGGGAAGCAAATAACATAAAGTAAACATAGCAACTAACTAGACAGAGCAATCACAGACCACAGCCAGAAAAAAAAATAAGCAACCAGAAGACAAAAGGAGCTATAGTGGTTCCCCAATCAATCTGGGTACATCCACTCTTCTACCATCCTAGGTAGGAATCCACTGCAGGATGAGTTGATCAGGTGTCCTGGGCACAAATGGGTTTTGATCAGGTCCCCAAAAACCAAACCCTCAAGTCTTTTAGAAGGAGACTTGCAACCAGAATAATTTTGAAGGGATTTAAAACCCTATACAGGAAGTAGAGAGAGGGTGATAGTGTCTTCTCTGTCAACAGTCAGAGAGAAGACTTGTGGATTGATATAGCAGATCTTGCTCCCCCTGAGATCTTGAATTGGTCAGGAATGCTGGAGCACTGCTTCAGGGTGATAGGCCTTCAGTGACCTAGAATTCCTGGACCAGAACTGCTTCAGGAACTTCTTTTGACTGATATAGTTATGTTGTCCTTTGAAGTTGTCCTGAGAATAGAAAGAAGAAGACTCTTGATTGAATTTAGTTCTTCTTCTTCTTCTTCAAAAAGTTCTCTGGTCAAGGCTGATTGCAGTCAAGAACTTTAGATTTGAGAATGTTTGTTCTTCAGCAATCTTTAGAAAATCTGTCAGATTGTTTGTTGTACTGTGATTCTTGAACTCTATCACTTCTTGATTCTGTTCTCTTACTGTGTCTCTATTTTTGTGTGTCTGTACTTCTTACTGACTGAGGAATATTCAAACTTTTGAATGTCGAGCAGTAATTACAGTCGGCCTTGGAAAGAATCAGCAATCAATGACTTTCCTAACTGTCCCATGGAAAAATTGCATGTAATCGTCCATAGTCAATGCGCGTTCTAACGGTAACATTCCGAGAAGATCTGGCAATAAATGTTCAGGAATCAGCGCCAAGAAACGGGACGAGAACCTTGAAGAAAACCTAATTTAGATTCGTCGAACGAAGAACACAATTCGTCGAGCTAAACTTGTGTTCGTCGAGCTGAGCTTGAGTTCGTCGAGCTGAGCATGAGTCCATCGAGCTGAGCTTCAGTTCGTCGAGCTGAGCATGATTTCGTCGAGCTGAGCTTGATAGAGTTCGTCGACCAGACAATCTTCATTCATCTGATAGACATTCTTCATTCGTCGAGCTGAGAATCAAATTCGTCGACCTGAGAAAAGTTCTGGACTTAGACAAAATATCATGCGTTTGCTGAAATGCTGTGTCGACAAAAGTTGGTGTCGACAGATTGATCTTGGTGTCGACACAAATCCTGGTGTCGACATAAGCTGGTGTCGACTGAAATCCTATTGTCGACACAAACTGCCTGGTGTCGACACAAACCCTAAGTGTCGAGACAGATTCTCTGAGTCCAGAAATCATCGAGTAGGGAATAACATTCGTCGACCTGAAAAGCTGACTTCGTCGACCTGAGAAGCTGTGAACTTGAGGTCCAAGTTCGTCGAGCTCAGAATATAATTCGTCGACCGAAGCTTGAAGCTGGACTTAGAAAAATTTGAAGTCCTCCTGACTTTGGCTTGATGTAGAACCTGAGATTTCGTCGAACATAGAACATAGATCATCGAGCTCAGCACTAAGAATTGTCTCATGATCGTCGAGCACAGAATTCCTTTCGTCGAGCTGAGTTCGACGAACGTCGAACTCACTTTACTTAGTCTTGAAAACTTTGTGAGTCTGGAGTCTCTGAGGGTCTTGAAGAAAGCTGGTCCATCTGGAGTTGAGCCTAAGGACTTAACCTAGACTCTAGGACACAAATTGACCCTGGCTATACATGATGGGTCACATCCTAAGTCAGTGAACCTAGCCCAAATCAACTAGGGATCCAACAATCTCCCCCTATTTGGGTGAGGTCACTAACAGAGACTCAAGACAGAAAAACAAACCAAGAAAAGAGATATATCTAGCAGAGAATTATAACGCATGCAACAGATATATATATATACACACAACTTTGTTTAACAGATAGCATAGTTTAAAACAAATAACAGACAGAAAATGAAAACAAGAAAAATTACTTATTTGGCTTCTTCTGCTGAGATTTGTCTTCTGCTTTCTTTTCTCCTGGCTTCTTGAAAATGATTTCTCTGTTTGGATCTTGAGCTTGAGCCACTGTCATGATCATATAAGCTGCCCTAATAATTGTTAATGATGTTGCTCTGGGGACAATTGCTTCTGGGTGAAGTTTCATATAGTCATCAACATTAAACAATTTGTTGCTTTTGTCAAATCTTTTTAGCTCTTCCTTTCTATACTTTGATATAGTTGAAAGACCAAAATATCTTTTCCTTCTGCTTTAGCTTTATTTATCAAAGAAAGACCAATCAGCTCTTGGTACCTAGCCATTTTTGTAGTATTAGCAGTCTCTGGATCTTCAAAAGGAATTGGAGGGGAGTCTGGCTTGTTTGGGCTTTCAGCTTTTTGTACTTCAGAACTTTGTTGCTGCTGCTGCTTATGTTGTTGACTACCTAAGGAGGATGGCCTCTGCTGGCTGCTTCCAGAAGATCTCCCTGAGTGTCTTTGATAAGTTTTCATTGGGGCAGATCTCTGGGAGCTAGAGCCACTAGCACCAGCTGCTGGAGGAGGAGGAGGAGGATCCTTCCTGTATTTGTGTACTGGAGGAGGGGAGTATCTACTGCTTCTCTTTCTATCTTTTTGCTGGTTTTTGGAGAGCCACATCCATGCTGGCATTCCGTTATATGGAGTCACATTGTGCAGAATATAGTAGGGAGTGTCTATTGTGGGATTTGGCTTGGGAGGAGGAGCAGCCTTTCTCTTCTTTGCCAACAATCTCTTTTTCCTACTAGCTGCATCCTCATCAGAATCAATTTCATCATCATCAGATTCTGAATCCTGAGGGGTATAATACAATGAATCCAAAGCTTTTAAGGCTTTATCAGAAACAACAGCCTTTGCTGGAGGAGGGGCAGAAGGTTCAGGAATAGGGGTATCAGCAACAAGAGAAGAATTATCTGTATAAGATTCAGAAACAAAAGAGACAGAGCTTTCAGCTAATGCCTTATTCTCTTCTTCAATGTCTGCCTGAATAAGCTCATTTAGAGTAGGCATTGGAGAGTCATCCATAATAAAGTCTGGTGCTGAAACTGGCACTAGAGTAACTTCTGGAATGACCTCTGGACTGGAAGCTAAGAAGGAGGCTGAAGCTGAGAGAGAAAAATTATCACAGAGTTGCTTGGCAACTGCTGGACTAGATGGAGAGGTATATGGTACCATAGCCAAATAAGGCTTAGAGAAATCAGCTAGAAGAGATTGTGTATAAACAGTATCAAAACTTCTCAATAAAACTGATAAATTCACTGTGGGATTTAAATAGAAATCACCAACAGCTGTTATTTGACCAACTGTCTCATCCAAATCAATGTCAGTATCCATGAATTGAATTAACTCAAACATTTCAGAATCAAAATATGTCAAGATAGGTGTATCCTTATCTAAATCTGAATATGCTGGAGAGGGAACTGATGTGACTGCTGCTGCTGCTGTTGTATCTACATCTGCTGCAACTTCATCACAGAGCATCTCCCCCTGTCTGGGTTCAAGAATACCTGGAGCCAGGCCCCTAGATGAAGAGGGGATAACAGATAGAAGAGTGATCTGGGCAGATAAGGAATAATGGAAGTCACAAGAGGTGTAATTGCCTCTTGGGTCAAAGATTTTATGAGAGGGGTGAGCAAAGAAATGAGGGTAGATGGATCAAATGGGGAAGGGGAAAGGGATGGAATGGGAGGAGGAATAACAGATGGAGTGGAGGCATCTTGCATGATTGTATCTGATGGTATAATGTAAGATGGAATGGTGGATAAATATGGGGGAAGAGGAGACTGTGGGGGTGTAGAAATAGGAATGTCCTGAGGGGAATCTGGAGGAGTGGGTTGATGATCAACTTACAAGGGGGAAGATGGAGGTGGAGATGGAATGTTTGTCAGGTAAAGAGGTGGAGATGAAGGAGGGGTAGGTACATGAGGAGGCTTCTTTGGAGGAAGAGGTTTTGGAAGAGATGGTTGAGATGGAGGAACCTCTTCAACAGGGTGGGGAGCGGCCTTTACAGCCCTTGTGTTCTCTGAAGTTTGGAGGGAGGAGGAAGAAGCCGTTGAGGGCTTGGAGATGGTCCTCTCCCATCTGCCAAACAGAGGGCAAGTGAGGTGCTTGCTGGCGTTTATAGAGATGGTCGGGGAGATCATACATCCAGTAGCCTTCTCCTTGAGAAATATCCCCAATATTTTGCCAAAGCAAACTTACTTCTTGCTGTTCTTCTTCTTGATCAATTCAAAGAACACCTTACTCCAATCAACCTGTCGCTTATTCACTACTGCACACATTATCAGAAATTGGTGACGAGTAATATAGTCATGAGCAGAGTGCTTGGCCATCAGTATCTTTCCCGTAATATCTGCCAGAAATTGATAGGCGGCGGATAATTGCTTTTTCAACAACTTATTAGGGTTGTTCCCAGAAAAACCCATTAGTTTCAGCATATCACTGAATTCCTCAGAGTCCATTTCCAGATTGTCTTCTCCCTTTACTAATCCAAATATTTCAGTGAGAACTGCGGGCGAGAGGGAAACAGCAGTGTTCCTTATATTGCCGGTCAAAACATCTTCTTCAGAAACTATAGATGTATATACCCATTCCTGTATTTCCGTTCCATGAAGTTTAAAGCGCCTGGTCATGAAATCCTTTAAGTTTAGTTCTTCCAGTAGTTCCAAGATATAAAGGAAGATGGGGTCAAAGTGTTGAAACGACTCAAAGTCCATGTCAAAACCAGTGTCAAACTTCATTGCAACCAAAGCACCTGAGGGAATCTCCATTGATGTCCTGCAAGAAAAACACACAGAGAAACGGCGATCAAGAGCATGGGAACTGAAAGCGTGGGACGGAGGTCGAAGAAAACCTAGATATAAGATTTTCAGAATATGAATCGACAAACTCCGTTCCACGAAAAAGAAAAATTCTTCGAACTGAGCTCGAAGAAATAAATTATAGACAGATAATTAGTCGATCTCATCCAGAAGAATCGAAAATAGTTCGTCGAACTCCGTTCGACGAAGCGCCTTCTGAATCCAAGTTCGTCGATCTCTGGTCGACGAAAATTATTCCCTCACACAGAGAATTCGTCGATCTCCGTTCGACGAGAATCTCTCAAACTTTCCCTAGTTCGTCGAACTCCGTTCGACGAACGTTGGAAAATTCGTCAAATGCAGACAGAAACTAGGTTAACTCTTCTCCATTAATCATTCCCAGTTGATTTATAAAGAACAGATGGGTTTTCTCATCCAATGGCTTGGTGAAAATGTATGCTCTTTGTAGATCAGTAGGAATATGGATCAAGTTAATTTTCTTTTTGTCCACATTATCTCTAATGAAATGATGTCTTATTTCAATATGTTTAGTCCTAGAATGATGAACTGGATTCTGTGTTATAGTAATAGCACTAGTATTATCACAAAATAAAGTTGAATTATTTAAGTTGACACCATAATCTAAGAATTGGTTTTGTATCTATAACATTTGTGAACAGCAACTACCAGCAGCCATGTATTCTGCTTCTGCAGTTGATGTAGACACAGATGTCTGTTTTTTACAAAACCAGGAGACAAGTCTCATACCAAGGAACTGACATGTTCTAGAGGTACTTTTCCTGTTCACTCTACATCCAGCATAGTCAGCATCTGAGTATCCAGTTAACTCAAACTCTGACTCTACAGGATACCAGAGTCCTAGACTAGGGCAACTCTTTATATATCTCAAAATTCTTTTTAGGAAAATAAGGTGAGATTCTTTAGGGTTCACTTGGAACATAGCACAAAGGCATGTGGCAAACATTATATCAGGTCTGCTAGTTGTTAGGTATAATAGGGATCCAACAATTGCCCTATAATTTTTCTGATCCACTGGTTTCCCTACAGCATCAGAATCCACAACAGCATTTGTAGCCATAGGAGTTTTCATCCCTGAAGCATCACCCATCCCAAACTTTTTGATAAGCTCTTTAGCATACTTAGCTTGGGAGGGGAAGATACCATCTGGGAGCTGTTTCACTTGGAGACCAAGGAAGTAGGAAAGCTCACCCATACTACTCATCTCAAATTTATAATGTATGAGGTCAGCAAACCTCTTGCACAATTTGGGATCAGTAGACCCAAAAATAATGTCATCCACGTAAATTTGTACTAATAATGTTTGGTCCTTATGATGTCTAGTGAAAAGTGTTTTATCTATAGTTCCTCTTGTAAATTCATGCTCTAAAAGAAAGCTTGCTAGGGTCTCATACCAAGCTTTTGGAGCTTCTTTTAAACCATAGAGAGCTTTATGCAATTTAAAAACAAAAGAGGGTTGAGTAGGAGAGATAAAACCTGGAGGTTGTTCTA
This sequence comes from Platanthera guangdongensis, assembly GCA_039583875.1. NCBI lineage: Eukaryota > Viridiplantae > Streptophyta > Magnoliopsida > Asparagales > Orchidaceae > Platanthera > Platanthera guangdongensis. The sequence continues at coordinate 102,415,278 of CM077151.1, forward strand.
CATAAACCTCTTCTTGAAGCACTAAATTTAGAAATGCACTTTTGACATCCATCTGGTAGACCTTGAATCTCTTGTAAGCTGCATAAGCAAGGAATATCCTAATGGCCTCTAACCTTGCTACAGGGGCAAAGGTTTGGTCATAGTCTATTCCTTCCTCTTGTCTGTAGCCTTGAGCAACAAGCCTAGCCTTGTTCCTCACTATGTTGCCTTGAGCATCCAACTTGTTTCTATAGACCCATTTAGTTCCAATAACTGGGTAGTTATGGGTCTTGGAACCAAATCCCACACTCTACATCTCTTAAACTGATTGAGTTCCTCTTGCATTGCAATGATCTAGTGGGGATCTTGCTCTGCCTCATGTATGGTGAGAGGTTCAATTTGAGAGAGAAAACAGGCATGCATCAAGTCTTGGTTGAGTTTATGCCTTGTCTGTACACCTGCTGAAATGTCACCAATCACTTGAGATCTGGGGTGGTCTCTAAGTGTGACAAGATTAGTTGGTGGAGTTGGTTGAGAAACAGCTTCAGTATTTAATTAATCTTGGGGAATGATACTAACTGTTGGGGGAAGATCAGCCACTTCCTCTTGACTTTCCTCATCACTATCTTCATCATCCTGTGGAGTGGGATGGTTTGATACCTCTTGGGTAAGGTTCAGTCCATCCATAGACTCACACAATGGTGGAACCTGCAAAGAGCTTATGGTAGAAATTTCTTTCTCCTTGTATGACATGTTAGTCTCATCAATAGATACATGAACAGATTCTTCAATTTTGAGAGTTGACTTATTATACACCCTATAAGCTTTACTGATCATGGAGTATCCCAAAAACACTCCTTTATCAGCTTTAGCTTGGAATTTTGCTATGTATCTCTTGTCATTATTATGAATGTAACAAATACAACCAAAAATTTTAAAGTAATCTACTTTAGGTTTCTTCCCTTTGAGTAATTCATAGGGAGTCTTGCCCTTCAGTTTATGTATCAAACTTCTCTTCCACACATAGTTGGAGGTGTTCACTGCCTCTGCCCAAAAGGATAGAGGAAGGTGAGGATCTGACAATAATGTAGTAGCAGATTCAATAAGGGTTCTATTTTTCCTTTCAGCTACCCCATTTTGTTGAGGAGTTCTAGGAGCTGAGAAAGTATGCCTGATCCCTTCACTTTGACAGAACTCTTGCATAAGAAAAGAATCAAACTCTGTCCCATGATCACTTCTGATCAGGGCAATGTGAGTGTTGAACTCAATCTATATGCATTTAAGAAACTCTGTCAAACACTTAAAGTTATCAGACTTCTTCCTTAGAAAGAACACTCATGTGAATCTAGAGAAGTCATCTACAACTACTAAGGTATAAGATTTCCCTCCTAAGCTTTGTACTGTAATGGGTCCAAAAAGATCCATGTGTAATAGATACAAAATCCTAGGTGAATCACTCTTATTAAGTGACTTGAAACTATTTTTGGTTTGCTTGCCTAATTGACAAGCCCTGCAAAGTCCTTCCTTCTTATAGGGGCCAGAAGGTAGTCCTCTAACAAGGTTGTCGTTAGATAGCCTAGTAATGGTTCTAAGGTTTATATGTCCTAGTCTCTTATGCCATAGTTCATTAGGTCTACAAATAGAATTAAACAAACATATATCTACATTGGTTGAAAGAAAATTTACAAGATAGATGTTACCTTTCCTTTTACATGTCAACACAGTTGTGTTGTCCTCTGATTTGATCTTGCATAAGGATTTGTTGAAGGTCACATGGTAGCCTTCATCACACAGTTGACGGATACTGATCAAGTTGTGCTTTAGTCCTTCCACATAGTCTACTTTCTTGAATGTGATTGTGCCAATCTGGACTGCACCATATCCTTTTGTTAGACCAAAGTTTGAATCACCAATTATTACTTTGGGTCCAAGTTTGGCTTTAAAGGATGTGAAATTGTCCTTATTTCACGTCATGTGCTTTGAGCACCCACTATCCAGATACCATTGCTGGTTTGATGTTGGATAGGTCTTCACCTGCACATAAAGCAAATTACTTGTTTTTGACCCAGTTTACCTTGGGCCTAAGTTGATAATCTTTAAATTCAGAAATAAAAGACATCTCTGGTTGACTCTTATAGCCTTCAGGATGGTATCTCCTAGGAGGTATTATCCATTCAGTGTACGAGTTAAACCACTGAGATGTAGAACCTCTAGGATTGAACTTTAATTTGCCTCTGAAAGTGTTTTCAAAACTTTGAGCTCTGTTCGACGATCTCTGAGCTGAGTTCGACGATCTTGGGTCAAGTCGTGGAGCTCCGTTCGAAGATCGACTGTGCCAGAGTTCAGGGTTCAGAGTTCGTCGACCTGAGTTCGACGATTTAGCCTGAGATCGTTGAGCTCCATTCGGCGATCGTCGAGCTCCGTTCGACGAATTCTGTTGAATTTTGGTTTTCTTAGGTAGATCAGAATTCTTCCTAGCTACCTCTACAACTTCCTTGCGTTTATCAGAGATAAGCTTGATTGAGGTTTTTAATACTACAGGTTGGCTGGATGAAGCACCCAAGCCCAGTGTACTATTGAATCTTGAGTTCACTGTGCTTGTGATGCCCATTAGTTTGAAACTTCTCCCATTGAGGGATTCTTCAAACTTTTTGGCCTTTGATAGTTCACTTTTTTAGTGAGGCTATCTACTCCCTACAGCATTCCAACTTCTCAGAGAGTTTGAGGTTATCTGATTTTAAGGTGCTTTGTTCAGATAGTTGATTTCTAAAAGAAATAATTTCTTTTTCAGATTTCAATAGATCTAAACAAAGTGCCTTAAACTCACATTTAAAGTCCTCTGAATTGAAATCAAATGAGTCTATTACCTGGTCCTCTTCAGATTGAGTCTCTGATTCAGACTCTGATTCTTCTGCATCAGAATTTTGTTATGAGGCATTGATAGCCATCATGTAGAATTATTTTTCTTCAGCATCATCCTCATCATCACTTGAGTTGGATGAAGCTTCAGATTCTTCTTCTGTCTCACTCCAAGATTCAGCTACAAACCCCTTCCTAGTGTGTTTGTTCTTGCTGGAGGAGGGTTTGTCATTGTTGTTCTTCCTGAAGTCTTTATCTTTTCTTCTTTCTTTCCTGTCCTTTTTGTCCTTATACTAATTTTCTGTACAGTCAGACACCATGTGGCCTAGTTTCCTGTATCCAAAACAAATAATCTCTTTGTTATTTGATTTGTCATACCTTGTCTTGTCATGCCCTCTGGCAAACTTTTTCCTGAAATCTTCCCAGGCCATTTTGTAAAATCTTTTGGCCAGTAGGCTTAGCAGTTCTTCATTGTCTGTGACTTTGTCTTCAGGCTAATCTTCAATGGCTTTGAAAGCTATTGATTTTTCTTTTCTTGTAGCTGGTGAGGCAGCCTTCTGCTCTTCTTCTCTATTCTTGATGAGCAGCTCATAAGACTTGATTGGCCAGATCCTTGAGTCCCAAGTGCTTAGGAAGCACATTAGGATTTTATCATTGAGCTCAGTCAATGAGATCTCCTTGTCCAAAGTCTTCAGTTCATTGACTATAAGGCTGAGTCTATTATACATATCTGCTACTGACTCAGCTTCCCCTTTCTTGAAATTCTCATATTGGGTTATGAGGTGAGATCTTCTATCTTTTCTCTCATCAGCAGATCCTGAGACTATCTCAGATAACTTATCCCAGATATGCTTTGCTGAGTTGCATTCAGCTACCTTTTGGAATATTTCATCAGACATAGTCTGGGCTAGAATGTTCATAGCCTTTGCATCAGCCAATTTCCATTTCTTGATTCTGCTTCTGTTCCTAATGGAGGTGGAACAGCACTTGTACCTGTATTTTCTGGGGGTCTTGGACACACTGTCAAAATAGAATTGAAAATGTCTTCATCAATAAAGTTCATGTACAGTCTAATCCTTGCCTTCTAAAGTGCAAACTTAGATAGATTGCACACTGGAGGTCTGGTGCTAGCATAATCTTTGTTTTGGGCCATGTTCTGTGAAGAAGTAAATCTAATAACAAACTTAAGCAAACAGATCTAACTGGAATGATCTTTGGGTTCAGGTGTTAGCCTGTGCAACCACTAAGGTGTGGTATTTTTAACCAACCTTGCTCTGATACCAATTGAAAGTTCAGGTTAGATCTGATATACTCTAGAGGGGGGGGGGTGAATAGATTATGGTGCTTGCTAAAAACTTTTTATAACTGTTGTTGTATACCTAAGTGAACAGGGAAGCAAATAACATAAAGTAAACACAGCAATTAACTAGACAGAGCAATCACAGACCCTAGCCATAAAACAAAAGAAAATAAGCAACCAGAAGACACGAGGAGCTATAGTGGTTCCCCAATCAATCTGGGTACATCCACTCTTCTACCACCCTAGGTAGGACTCCAATGCAGGATGAGTTGATCAGGTGTCCTGGGCACCAATGGGTTTTGATCAGGTCCCCAAAAACCAAACCCTCAAGTCTTTTGGAAGGAGACTTGCAAACAGAATAATTTTGAAGGGATTTAAAATCCTGTACAGGAAGTAGAGAGAGGGTGATAGTGTCTTCTCTATCAACAGTCAGAGAGAAGACTTGTGGATTGATATTGCAGATCTAGCTCCCCCTGAGATCTTGAATTGGTCAGGAATGCTGGAGCACTACTTCAGGGTGATAGGCCTTCAGTGACCTAGAATGTCTGGACCAGAACTTCATAAGGAACTTCTTTTGACTGATATAGTTTTGTTGTCCTTTGAAGTTGTCCTGAGAATAGAAAGAAGAAGACTCTTGATTGAATTTAGTTCTTCTTCTTCTTCTTCAAAAAGTTCTCTGGTCAAGGCTGATTGCAGTCACGAACTTTAGATTTGAGAATGTTTGTTCTTCAGCAATCTTCAGAAAATCTGTCAGATTGTTTGTTGTACTGTGATTCTTGAACTCTATCACTTCTTGATTCTGTTCTCTTAATGTGTCTCTATTTTTGTGTGTCTGTACTTCTTACTGACTGAGGAATATTCAAACTTTTGAATGTCGAGCAGTAATTACAGTCGACCTTGGAAAGAATCAGCAATCAATGACTTTCCTAACTGTCCAATCGAAAAATGGCATGTAATCGTCCATAGTCAATGCACGTTCTAACTGTAACATTCCGAGAGGATCTGGCAATAAATGTTCAGGAATCAGCGCCAAGAAATGGGATGAGAACCTTGAAGAAAACCTAATCTGGATTCGTCGAACGAAGAACACAATTCGTCGAGCTGAACTTGTGTTCGTCGAGCTGAGCTTGAGTTCGTCGAGCTGAACTTGAGTTCGTCGAGCTGAGCTTGAGTTCGTCGAGCTGAGCTTGATTTCGTCGAGCTGAGCTTGATAGAGTTCGTAGACCAGACAATCTTCATTCATGTGACAGACATTCTTCATTCGTCGAGCTGAGAATCAAATTCGTTGACCTGAGAAAAGTTCTGGACTTAGACAAAATATCCTGCGTCTGCTGAAATGCTGTGTCGACAAAAGTTGGTGTCGACAGATTGATCTTGGTGTCGACACAAATCCTGGTGTCGACATAAGGTGGTGTCGACTGAAATCCTGGTGTCGACACAAACTGTCTGGTGTCGACACAAACCGTAAGTGTTGACACAGATTCTCTGAGTCTAGAAATCGTCGAGTAGAGAATAACATTCGTCGACCTGAAAAGCTGACTTCGTCGACCTGAGAAGCTGTGAATTTTAGGTCCAAGTTCGTCGAGCTCAGAATATAATTCATCGACCGAAGCTTGAAGCTGGACTTAGAAAAATTTGAAGTCCTCCTGACTTTGGCTTGATGTATAACCTGAGATTTCGTCGAACATAGAACATAGATCGTCGAGCTCAGCACTAAGAATTGTCTCACGATCGTCGAGCGCAGAATTCCTTTCGTCGAGCTGAGTTCGACGAACGTCGAACTCACTTTACTTAGTCTTGAAAACTTTGTGAGTCTGGAATCTCTGAGGGTCTTGAAGAAAGCTGGTCCATCTGGAGTTATGCCTAAGGAATTAACCTAGACTCTAGGACACAAATTGACCCTGGCTATACATGATGGGTCACATCCTAAGTCAGTGAACCTAGCCCAAATCAACTAGGGATCCAACATAACGCACGGTCATGCACCAAACCATGCGTGACCTTTATTTCTGACTTCTCTATTTAAGCCGCAGGTCTCATTCGCGCAAGGGATCCAGTCGGCCATTTCTGCACCTTTGAGCGGGAAAACCTTCCTCTAGTCGCTTTTTCCTCTCTCTCCTCCTTGGAGAGCTTGTCCGGCCACCATTCTCCCTCCAAAAGCTCCCAATAGCTTCATCTTCGGTCACAATAGTCTTCTCCAAGCTCAACGCTCAGTTTAAAGCTCTTAGGTGCTAGATACGTGGAGTTCCCCGGTCAAATTTAACTCGACAGCTATTCACGAAGAAGACGGGCTATTATAAGGAAGTGACAGCCCATCTCAGTCGCGAACATCATCTGTAGACCTAGCACGGACAAGTCCCCACAACCCTTGAGTCCAGCCGCGAATCTCGGAGAGTCTTTGTGCATTTGGTTGTATCTCTCCCCATTCTCTTGTGCTAACTTTGCTCTTGATTGCTTGGTTGTTGGATTGATGAGCAAGAAGTTGATTTACTTATTGATTTCAGCATGTCTATGTGTTGACATATTTTCATTCTTGATTGTGTTGGTGCGCTTCCATCCTTTGTGTTCTTGATGTGATAACGTCGTCCTAACAATTGTTAGGAGCATGTGTGGCGAAGAGGTGACTGTGACCCTCACTGGTTTGTCCATCCTCCTCATTACTCACATGAGTAATCCACCCAAGCGACGCGGTGAAGGCGACACGAATTAATTTTATTAGTGTTAAAATTAGGAAACCAAAAATCAAAACACTTTATTACGTTGTCACTTACAATCCCTCTTTCAATAGTGAAGTCACACTCCCTACTTGCACTCATGGTTTACAACCCCGTGTTCACCGAGTGTGTCTGCCAAGCTAGGAGAGCGGATCAAGGCGCCCGGCCCGGACCAGAACAATATGCGGGTAGACAGCAGGTGGCCAGCTCGCTCCCGACCAAGTCAGACGAGCGAGCCGCGCGAGTTGGCCCCTTCCCCCTAGCTCGTTCGCCATTCGTCGAGCAGAGCTTGAAGTTGAGCTTGACGAGTTCAGACCGGCAAACCTCCCTCCGGGGCTCCCGTGGTTACAGTTCTCAGCCTGGCGGCCAACCCGCTCTCCTACAGGCGACCTGGCCGCCAGCCCGCCACGGCACGGGCATTGGCAGGTCACGGTGTCCTGGCTCGCGCTCACACAAAAAGAACAAGCGAGCCGCGGGAGCCAGGTCGCACCCGCCCCCTATAAGAAGTGAGTAAGGGCGAGCTGAACTTAACGTCCCTCGGATAGGCCCAGTGGGGCCCAGAGGAGAAATTACCTGGATGCCCTCCCTATGGGTGCGAATAGCTTGTTAGAACAGTGGAGTTGCGTTGTTAGCAGACCAAGTTGGGCTGTGCATAGCTGTTCAGAACAGCGGAGTTTGGCTATTTGCAGGTCGTTTTAAGAAATCTATAAATGAGACTCAAGGGGCACCTCAGAAGGCATGCTTTCATACTCTTTTGCTCCTTAGTCTTTTAGCGCTTTCTGAGGTAGCCTTAGCTCAGCTTTTGGCTAAGGAGGGGAAGCGCTTTAAGACCTTTCGGGTGTGTGGTGGGTCCTCCTCGTCGAGCCCTTGGGTCATGTTCACTTTGTTCCATTGTTGTTTTGCTTGCAGGAGAGAAGTAGGTGCGCGATCACCCCTTTTCCCAATGGTGAACTCCACAAGAGACCGAGTTTTCGGTTTCAACATTTTGGTGTCATGAGCGTGGAGAGTGACCAGCACAGAAGAACTCAAGCGAACGTCATGGCTATAGAAGAGGAACCAAGTGACGACCTGGTTCATGCACTGACGCTTTGTATGTATCGTCTTCATATCCGGAGTCGTCCCATCTTATACTTGTTGTTGGAATCCCGTAGCATTTGGGGTAGGATTTGCACGTATTTGAAGCGCTTCTCTCCCTGATAGTAGTGTAAAATTGTATATTCAAATCCAAGTTCTATTATAATGCATTCACTGATTTGTTTTTATTTTGCATGTCTTAAAGCCGATGGAGAGAGTTTAGATACTTTGCAGGACCTCGGGTGCTGCTCGGCCCCAGGTAGACTCGTTGTCAGGCTCTCACTAGCTGGCAGGGCTGTAAGGACACCTGGGGGGTAAGGGAGAGAGTTTGGAGTTTGGATACTTTGCAGGACCCCGAGTGATGCTCGGCCCCGGGTAGACCCGCTGCCTGGCTCCTACTAGCTGGCAGGTCCGTAGGCTCTCCTGGGGGGTAAGGGATACCCCGAGTGCTGCTCGGCCCCTGGAAAACTCGTTGTCAGGCTCTCACTAGCTGGCAGGGCTGTAGGCATACCTGGGGTGTAAGGGAGAGAGTTTGGAGTTTGGATACTTTGCAGGACCCCGAGTGATGCTCGGCTCTGGGTAGACCCGCTGCCTGGCTCCTACTAGCATGCAGGTCTGTAGGCTCGCCTGGTGGGTAAGGGATACCCCGAGTACTGCTCGGCCCCGGGTAGACTCACTGTCAGGCTCTCACTAGCTGGCAGGGTTGTAGGCACACCTGGGGGGTAAGGGAGAGAGTTTGGAGTTTGGATACTTTGTAGGACCCCGAGTGATGCTCGGCCCCGGGTAGACTTACTATCAGGCTGTCACTAGCTAGCAGGGCTGTAGGCACACCTAGGGGGTAAGGGAGAGAGTTTGGAGTTTGGATACTTTGTAGGACCCCGAGTGATGCTCGACCCTGGGTAGACCCGCTGCTTGGCTCCTACTAGCTGGCAGGTCCGTAGGCTCTCCTAGGGGGTAAGGGATACCCCGAGTGCTGCTCGGCCCCGGGTAGACTCGCTGTTAGGCTATTACTAGCTAGCAAGGCTGTAGGAACACCTGGGGGGGTAAGGGAGAGAGTTTGGAGTTTGGAGAGAGTTTGGATACTTTGCAGGACCCCGGGTGATGCTCGGCCCCGGGTAGACCCGTTACCTGGCTCTCACTAGCTGGCAGGTCCGTAGGCTCTCCTGGGGGGTAAGTGATACCCCGAGTGCTGCTCGGCCCTGGGTAGACTCATTGTTAGGCTTTCACTAGCTGGCAGGGCTGTAGGCACACCTGGGGGGGGGGGGGGTAAGGGGAGAGAGTTTGGATACTTTGCCGGACCCCGAGTGATGCTCGGCCCCGGGTAGACCCGCTGTCTGGCTCCTACTAGCTAGCAGTTCCGTAGGCTTGCCTGGGGGGTAAGGGATAGCCCGAGTGCTGCTCGTCTCCGGGTAGACTCGCTGTCAGGCTCTCACTAGCTGGCAGGGCTGTAGGCACACCTGGGGGGTAAGGGAGAGAGTTTGGAGTTTGGATACTTAACATGACCCCAAGTGATGCTCAGCCCCGGGTAGACCCGCTGCACAGGCTCTCACTAGCTGGCAAGTCCGTAGGCTTGCCTGTGGGGTAAGGGATACCACGAGTGCTGCTCGACCCCAGGTAGACTCGTTGTCAGGCTCTCACTAGCTGGCAGGGCTGTAGGCACACCTGGGGGGAAAGTGTTAGCTCCACGTGTACAAGAGAATACAAAAGGTATAGCTTTGATGGGGTCACTCAAATTTGCACGATCAACACACTCGAATATAGATACTGTTACTTAATCAAAATCACGTACTTTAATTAGAAATAGTGTAACCCATAATTTACGATGGTCTTACAGTATACTTAGTTTAATCACTTGGGAAATGGAACATGCTCAAGATCAGGCTATGATTTTTTGATGGGAGATAGTTAAATCAAATCGTAGCCAATTCATGTTTGCATCTTGCTGTCAATAGTGATCAGTTCATACAAGCCGCAAAACAAATACGATGTTTTATTTACATTTATATGGGATTAAGAGCAAGTCCCTTGGCAATTTGTGCAGAAATGGAGTTTTGCCCGTCCCGCTACATTATGAGAGTTACTATATATGTTCAGAATGCTAAAGTTAGATTTCTTAAACTTTTTTTTGGGTCGGCTCCCACTCGACAGATACTTGGGGTTGGACATTTCTTTTCGAGCTTGTGCAAACCTCAAAAAGAGCAGGGATTGTGTACAACCCCGTATCCGGCCGAGTGGGACCCTCCCCAGGTAGCGGGCCTGGAGCGTGTTCTGAGCGATAAGTGCTCGCACATGCGCGTGGAGTTTATACATGTGAAGGCTTTAAGTGGATTATGGTTTAATATTATAATATATATATATATTGGTATAAAGAAGAAAATAAAAAAGAAACAAAAGAAGAGGGGGGGGGGCTCGGTACAGGTGGAGAGAGCAAAGCAAAGAAGCAAAATAAAAAAAAGAGAAAGAGGGGGAGGGGGTTCGGGTACAGGCAGAGAAGAAAAAGAAGAAAGGGGAAGGAGGAGAGAGAGGTACTTAGGGCAGGAAAGGGGGCAGCAGGCTTTCTTCAAGCGGCAAGGGCAGCCCCACCCCCATCTCTCCTGATCTCTCTCTCCTATCGCCGACCAAGCAAGGGCCACCCCGCCCCCATCTCTCCCGATCTCTCTCTCCCGTCACAGGCCAAGCAAGGGTCGCCCCTCCCCCATCTCTCTCTCCCATCGTCGGCCAAGCAAGGGCCGCCCCGCCCCCATCTCTCCCGATCTCTCTCTCCCATCGCCGGCCAAGCAAGGGCAGCCCCGCCCTCATCTCTCCCGATCTCCCTCTCTCTCTCGATGCCGCGGCAAGGAGGGGCTCTCCCCAGCTCTTTTCCTCTCCTGTCGCCGGCCAACAGGGGTAGCCCGAGCCCTAGCTCCGCTTACCCATCGTCTCCTGCAGCAAGGCCGGCCGGCCTCTCCTTCCCCATCACCGGCCAACATGGGGCAGCCCGAGCCCCTTTCTCCCCAGCCCTTTTCTTCGCCCAGTGCCTGCTGATTTCTTGCGGGATTGGGGAGCTATTATTGTCAATTATAACTGACTGGAGCATTGAAGATGTTGTCAGCACAAGATAGCTCATCATCGTGGATGCCAGCATTTAGCAGTCCAGCAACACTCCAGTTGGGCCCTCATCTGGAGATGGAAGAGGAGGGGAGATCTTGAGTGGTTTTCTTGGAGCTCAAACCGCTGCGTCATCAATGCCTGGACATCAACAACGCTCCCTAGACACCGAGCCTCTTGCGAGATGTCCAGTTGCGGCTCCGCCAAACACGTGTCAAGGGTAACGAAGTTTCTTATTGGGCAGGTGAAGCCCTCAATTATCATATTTGCATGGAAGCTCCTCTCCACAGATGGGTGGGTGAAGTGGGCTCTCCGACGGGTCGATGTGTACATCCCCGCAATTAATTGCATTTAGTATCGGGAAGCATGAGTACGGATTTAGGCATGCTGTTTGAACCCCATCCGGACGTGTGAGCTGGATTGGTGATGTTCTAGGGTTCCCGGAGAAGACTCCGAGGAAGTTGTATATTATTTAATTGCAGGGAATAAGCACCATAACCCCGAAAAAGTGGTGAGCGCAATGTAATTTGTCTGCTTTGGGTCAACCAATGTTTAGTTTGTCGCCGCTTGTCAAGACGTTGGCGTACAGTTACTGCAGTACCAAGCGGGGAATAGCGTGCTTAAGCCCAAGTTTGTGCCGGCCCTCGAAGGCCTATTTTGCTTATGTTACCGGCATGCATGCCAAAGTATGGAAATTATATTCCTGTAAATTAAAATGCTCGTGATGCCTTGTGCAGGCCCTAGAAGGCCTATATTACGTTTTTGGCGGCCTAATTGAGGCTATATAAAGAAGAATTGCTCGGCGAGGTTGCGTCATTAGTAGGGCGGGTGAGGAACATTTTGCATAGACCTAAGGAGACACATATGGATATGCTAGAGTTGGTATTAAGATCCTCCTTGGATGTTTCGGTCGACCAAGAGAGCCCTCCGAAGGTGTCTTGTCTCAGCCTCTGGCTGAGGAGGGGAAGAATTAGTTAGTCTTCTGGGTATAAGGTGGGACCTCCACGCAAAGAGCCTGGGTCTGTCCCTTGTATTCCTAGTCTTCTTCCTAGATCATTCTCTTGAGGGTAGTAGGTGTGCGGTCACCCCTTTCCCAAGGGTGAACTCCACAAGAGATCGAGATTTCGCTTTCAACACTTGGAGAGATTGATATCTTGGGATTCAACTCCTCAAATCTATTACTTGATGACGATCGGTACACTTGTCTAAAGTGCTGAAGTTATTAGTTGTCTACCAAATAACCTAGAGGGGGGTGAATAGGTGAGTTGTGTGTCTTTTTGCGGAATAAACAAATTTAGCGATCTATGCACAGAATAACAAATAAGCAATCACAGAGGACACAGAGATTTATAGTGGTTCCCCAACCTTGGGTACATCCACTTTCCACTCACCGATCTAGCAAAGCACTAGACTCGGATAATCCACTATTCTCGGATTAAAACCAATCCTAGACCTCGGAACAACATTCCTACAACTCGATCCACAAAACGGATCGACACTCGGAAGATGAAAACTTCCTACAACTCGGAGAACAAAGCTCCTACACTCGGAGAATAATCTCCTACAAGAATAGATTGAAATAAGAAATACAAACAGAATATCTCACTCAGATCTGGAAATTTCTTCCTAGGTCTTCCTTCTTGAACTTTGCGGCACAGTCAGAAAATTTTGAAGAAGACACGGCAGGATCCTTGATCTGAAAATTTCTTGACTCACAAGATCAGAGAGAGGATCTGTAGATGGAAGAATATATTGATCTGCAAGTCAAGTTTTCTGAATAATTCTGGATCGACAGTCCTTGACAATGAGGAAGATGAGCGGCGGGGTCTTCTGATTTAGGAAAGAGAAAATCGCCAATTCAGAATTCTTAGAATGCTTCTTTAATGCACTAAGGGTTAGTCAGAATGACAAGATATTTTATAAGATCTCCCTAACCGTCATAATTATCATTAATGAAGGCCACGTGGCCCAATCAGGTCAAGTCATTTTAAAATCGTGTCTGTTAGGACTTAGCGAAATTTTCTGAAAAGATGACTGGATTACTCGAGTGAAAGAAGAATTACTCGAGTACTAAAATGGGTTCTCGAGAAGACAATATCAGACTACTCGAGAAGAAGCCCTTCAGTAAATTTCAGAATAGAATTCATTATCACTCGAGTTCAATGAGTGTTACTCAAGTGCTAGAAATGTTACTCGAGAAGTTGAAGTGAACTTCTCGAGAAGAAGACTTAGAGAAAATTCTGGAAAATAAAATTGATTACTCGAGTACTAGTTCTAGACTTCTCGAAAACTAGACAGACTTCTCGAGTACAGGAACTACACTACTCGAGTGGGGTAGATACTTCTCGAGAACTTTTCTTCTATCATGCGAGACAAAGTGCTCATCTACTCGAGTAGTGAACTTGATTACTCGAGTATAATACTTAGAAAATTTCTGAGAGGGAAAATCTGTCAACTCGAGAAAGAGAAGAAGTCTACTCGAGTAATGGACTTGGCCGCTCGAGAACTAGATTCAAATTTCTCGAGAATCATTTCCTTTAATCGAAATCCAGACTAGACTTACTCGAGTACAACTAAAGGTTCTACTCGAGTACTATAATTCTACTCGAGTGAAACACTTAGAAAAACTTTGGTTTATAAAGATTTTCCTTTCTTCAATGGAATCAACAACATTCCTTTCACCAACAAACCTAGTTCTTGAAAAATGAATGGATCCCAATAGAGAGGCTACACATGAGTCAACACCATGGATCACATAATGAGAGATTACATTGTATGGTCCTATATTTGGTGACCCATTGTAGACTGGCATTGGTCTATACTTGGCAATTAAGTCCTACAAACACATAACTCAAACAATACATCAAATACAACTTAATTCATCTTAGTTCAAGGGTGACTTCATACAAATCTAGGTTATTGTGGATACAATACCCAACAATCTCCCCCTATTTGTAGAAGTCAGAACCCTCTACACTAAGGTGAATTATATAAACAAATATAGAACTAGATATAAAAGAGAGAAAACAGAGTAACATGCATAAAGGTTGAAGACAAAGAGTAGATTATCAAAATTAAGGATTTATATAAATAGAATTGTCCAAAATTCATTTCTACACAATTTCAATCCACACTCTTAGAACTTTCTTCATTCTTTAGCTTGATGTTGTTATTGCTGTTGTTGTTGTTGTTGCTGTTGCTATTTGTCCTTCTTTTCTTGCTTCCTTCTCTGATAGTTGTATGGCTTTGGGTAGTATTTAGGAGGTTTTGGAGGTGCAGCAGGATTATTCCTTCCATACTCTCGATCATAGATTCTTCTTTTGGTCATAGATTTCTCATACAATTCCCACTCATGGGAGCTGTAATGATCATGCCTATTCTCATTAAAGTCCAAAACTAACTTGAGAGTATCAAGGATTACTGACTTTGAGGTAGGACTCCAAATCTCTGTAAATTCATGAACTTTTATTTTCTCTGTCTCTGGAATTCGAATGGACCTGCTGGCAGAAGCTCCATCACCATACCTTCTTTTCTTTGTAATATGAATCTCAGGAGGTACTTGAAGAAGTATATCAGCTGGATCAGATTCCCAAACCTGAGAATAAGTTTCTGGAGGAGGAGCTTCAGAGCCTTCAGGTCTTGGAGAAAATGTAGACTAAGGAACTAGAACTGGAGGATGATGAGCTAGAGGATTCAGATGATGGGGAATTATATTTGGATCTGCTAGAAAGTCAGGGAAGATCTGGTTGTGCATCCACACAACTGTATCATAGGTGTGAAATTTTACACCATTAATCTGATTTTGCACATCAATATGGATTTCCTTCAGCTTTTCTTCCCAGAGAGTTTGCTTGTTAGCATCTGATTGTTTTAAATATCCTCTGACTAATGTCTCCTCCTTTCTGACTTCTATAGTTAGTTCCTTTATGGCAGATTCTTTGAAAGTACCCACTTCTTCACAGATTTTGAAAGTGTGCTCTTGGGCAAACTTTTCTAACTGTATCTGATTGTTAGCAAGAGTAACAAATTGGTCCATCACTAGGACAACACTGGTAATTGTGTGGTCCAGTGCTTTTCCACCTATTTTGAATAACTATCTTAGCTCGTCAGTGTTGTGCTGAATTTCTGCAAAGCCTCTGCTCATTTCTTTTTCAAGAGTAATAACTTTCCCTTGAACAACCTTCAAGGAGTCATCAAAATATTTTCTCTGGTCCATCAGCACCTGTTCTATCTTACCTAGAAGATCTTTGGCAGCAGGAGTTGGAGTTGCAGCATGAGGAACTAGAGGAGGAGGAGGAGTCCATGGAGTAATCTCTTCAATGATCACTGAGCTCTGAGCTCTAGTAGTGTGAAGCAGAGCATATCCTTACTCACTAATAATGGTGGGAAGAGTAAAGTCCAAGCTCTTTAGAGGAGCTTCAGTTGGTTCTGGAGTCTGCTCTTTCTCATTAGAAATCAAAATGGTCACATCTTTTTCTTTGTCAGCAGCAGGATATTGGGGAACAGGGGATCCTGGAGATGGAGTAGGAGAGGGTGATGGTACTGGAGTTGGTTCCTTGGATGGTTCTGTAGATTGGTCTTTCTGGAGGGGAGGAAGAGGCTCTTCAGAGCTTAGTTCTTATATCATTTGGTTAATGTCTTCTGCAGTAGAGAGTATGGTTTCTTGTACTTGAGTATTTGATGGAGTTTCTTCTGGAGTGGTTGGAGGGAGAGAAGCAGCAGTAGGTGGAGTAGGTATTCTTTCTTCTTGAACAGAAGGAGCAGGCTCCCCCACAGCAGCTGCACCAGATGTGCTAGCAATATGAGGTTGAGAGGGAGATGGAGTCGTGTCCTCTATAGCTGGATATTCATAAGCTATAGCAGCCTGGGCAAGATTCAGCAATTTCAGTTCCCATCTCTGAATAGAAGAGCTTGATACTTTCTTCATATGGTGGAGAGTTGTTCCTTCGGTGAAATCAAAAACATCTAGATTTATCTCATGCAGTATCAGTGAGATGATCCTGGCATAATTAGGAGCATTGATGCTGTAACATCCCATGTTACTTCTAGACCCCTTAACTCAGATTGGGTTGGACATGGGGTGGGTGTTAGGGAAAATAGCTAGGTTTGACCCTAGGTAGTGGGTTGTAGCCAGGTGGGGCCCACTATAAGGGCCTAAGTCAAACTAGGTCAAACTAGCCTAAATAGGAACCTTTGCCACACCATGACCCCACCACATTGCCCTAACCCTGAAATAATCTAAGTGGACCCTAGGGCATGTCACTAGGTCAACCCTTTGACCCTAGTTGACCAAAGTCAATCATGGCCCTAAGTTGGTCAAACATATACCTATAGGCCCAATCAGCCCAATTTTCAGTAGGCAAAATTTTGGGTGACATGGCCTGGGACACGGGCGTGTCCCAGGGCATGTCCTGCTCGGGTACAGAGTCGTCGTGCATTCGACGAAATGCGTTCGACGAAAAGTGTTCGGGAAGAACATGCCGGACGACACTGGCGTGTCGGGAGGGTGTGTCCATCTGCGTTCGACGATCGACGAAAGCTGCTCGACGATTGTAGCGTGTTCCCTCTGGGTTAGACGATTAACGAAAGCTGCTCGACGATTGTCGCGTGTCCCCTAAGTTTGACGATCGACGAAAGCTGCTCGACGATCGTCGAGTTACCCCTGCGTTCGACGATCGACGAAATTTGCTCTTTCAACGATCGTGAAAGCCTGCATTCGACGATCGTCGAATGTCAAGTAAGAGGTAGATGGCTTGTGACACAGGCGTGTCGAGGGCGTGCCACCAGTCGTGTCCTTCTCAGGCAGATTTCAGCTTAATGCAAGCAGGTGAGTTAAGAGGCAGAGGCCACTTGGCCTTGGTTTCTTCTGCCCAAAAAGGTTTTGGTCGGCCTCCTCAGTAAAATCCAGCAGACTTTGGCAGCATGGTGGCCACTTGGCACCAAGGGTGAAGCCTCCAAAGCCCCAAACCGAGCTCACCTTGGTTGTATCTCCCTATACAACCACTCCCAGCTCAAATCACCCCACCATCAGCTTCAGTGAGTGGAAACGAGTGGAGAACAAGTCCTGGAACAAAGCTTTCGGTAAAGGATCGGGATTTCGAGCAGGAGATCGTCGGAGCAGCTCATCCATCAACTTCTTTTTCTCATATTGGCCTACAGGTTATATGATAGTATTAGCCGGCAGAATCAGCGTGTTGTAGTGTCGACTAACTCGTGCATTAGTGCCACCGTAAGACGGCGGTTCTGGGCATAAGACTCGGTAGCCCTCCTTGGTAAGGGGGAGGGGGGTCTTACAAACAGGTATCACTTGACCGAACGATCAAATGAGAAAGAAGTCCACAACACCGGACCACCCCGCGCGAGCATTTATTTGCGGACAAACTATGCAGCGGAAGCAGTGGTGTGCCCATGTGTAAAAAGTCACATAAAACAGTCCATTAAGTACAATGAGTTAGGCCAATCCAATTAGAACACCACCTTAGCTTGACATACCAAGAGGATTTCGTAGTGTATCCGAGTTTTAAATCAACTTCAGAGATAGATTGGTTAAGTTATGGGGATACCCAAATTCACCAAGGGAAGAATTTGACGCACGAGTCAATGCTTAAGGCTTAAATTCTGATGTCCCTACTCTACCTATCGAGTGATATTATCACTTCTTACCCAAGCTGATAGGACCGCCTTAAGGAGAACTGGTGCATATAATATATTAGTGGAATTGTAGGGTACTCGTAAACTTAACCCTCATAATGATGACTTGATTACGTTAAGACAACCACAGTGGCAAATACAAATGGTAGAATAAGAATTCAAGAAACCCATTTTGGTTGGGTCACGTGCTGATCTTGAAAAATTGGTCGTATAGTAACCTTGAAGGCCTAAGGTATATAACATATCAATTAAGGTAGAAATTCAGGTCTAAGATTGTTAAACCTAAGGATTGAGTGCACAGATAAAGGAATACAGTGTAAATATTAAGGGAATTTAGCCCGAAAGGTATGGGGGCTCATCCTTTTGTTTATTGGGCTAAATTGGTAACGGCTTGAATTTCTCTAGACCTGGTTTATAAAACATGTGTCACAAACATAGTAATCTAGAAGACTTGATTAATTCAAATGTTGCTCAAGTAAAGATGAGGTTTTGCATTCGCATAATCGGCAAGATAATCAACCCTCCCTAGATGTTTGGGATATACGTAGAGGGTTGCCCGCTTAGATATATTACAACCCTAGAACAAGGAAAGTCTCCATGAGACGTTAGAAACTTCCGCGGACTCGTAAAGTAGATCATTACTTGGCACAACTTTAAGAGAGATTGTAATTTCATCATTGCATTATGACATGATGTATCCCAAAGATCGAAACAAGTTGTGTATAATCCACAAGAAATCGAACAAGTGGCCTTTCGATAAACTAAAATCAAGCGGCAACGACGACACAAAAGGTTTTATGTATAATTAAAGGAATGTGTTACCTCAGCAAATCACGTTCCTAGATACCCTAACACCTTAACCTAATTGACGTGACACGCGATTAATATTTATATCATCGGTTAAGGATTTGATTAATGAACTCAGATATAAGGTAAGAGAAAACCAATGTGAATAGAGAATTCAGTATAAGTCAGAATGATAGTTGGAAATTCTGCATAGCTGTGGCTCTTAGGAAAGTGACTATGACTTTCACATATTAAATGTGTAGAATTGGGGAAGTGAAAATGATGATGGATCACTGCAATCCGCGCCTACCTGACATGCTCAGGTCACAATGTTGGAAACATGCGGATCAAAATAGAATAACATCATGGTAACGTGAAGGAGTGATTACGGGTCTTAACTGTGACTTGATTGGAGCCCATCAAGTAAGGATTGAAATATTTGAGTAATTATGTCTATAATACTAGGGGTATAACAATCCCAGAGAAACTTAACGTCAAGTGAAAAATCAAAATTGGAAGACACATATTATAGGTATGATCCTTTGGATTTGACTCTGATGATCATAAGAACCAAAACAAAAGTGTTCGATGATGATTTACAGGTTGTGTATTCTCTCAAAGAATCAATCCTTTCCAAATTTAAATGGTTTACTCACCCTTATACCTTGGGAGATAGTTAAGTTATAATTAGAAATCTTGATAGGATAACGACTTGCATTTAGAATATATTGATTAAGTTTGCTATGGTTATGTATGATTTAGTACTACCTTGTTTGATCCTAAAAGGGGCTGGGATTTGGAGAATTAAATACAATGATGAAATATCATTACTATTCATGCGCACATGATATAGCCAGTCACTTGATCATAATGGTGAACTATAACCTTGAATGACTCAATTAAGCAAAAGCCATTATATTGGAACTTAAGAATTGAAATGAGGTAACGTTATGATAGATAAGATTATTCTCCTATGGCATGACATTAAAAATGTAACGACTCAACAAAAAAATTCAAATGAGGTGGATGATTAGTTAAAACATACACATATGTATGATCCCTTGATTATGACAACATCGAGAACTGAGACACATACATTGATAACATCATGATCATTTTAGGAAATTCATGACTATGAAGAGACTAATTTTTGTTTGCTAAGGTGAATACCGTGAAATTACACGAGAAGTAATGAGTGTTTATAAGATTCTCGTTATGATGGAAATGATTTGTGTCAGACCTCACCATTTCTGAAAAGATACGCTTATAAATTTATGATTTAGATTATATGTGAAAAACGATTGGGAGACATCTGTATCAACATCAATATCAATACTGATCGCTTGATGTACGCTTGAAAGGTGAACACTCTATAAATCATGTATTACTATTTATATAGAGGTGTAATAAGTCATGAATGTAGAAGAAACAAGACGATGATCTCTTCATCATATCATAATCTTGGAAGTTTGTTAATTACTATGCATAAGTTGGATCTTCGTCATAAATGATATCACAATAACTTGTATTGGAAGAATCTATATGGTATAAGACATAAGGCATGATGCGATTCTGGAAAAGAAATATGAAATTTATGTGCTCAATTCTACATATAAGATTACTAATTCTCACGTACTTGGTGATCCTTGTTCGTAAGGGACTTTGAACCAACCTATGATTAAGGTTTATTTAATGATAATGTGTCAGAAGATTTGGAAATATGCTCATGTAACCTTGATTATGAATATCACGAAGTATAACGAAAATACACTTGGAAGGGACGGTTACCGCTGATAGAGTTTTCTTATAAAGAACATACGCGAGACAAGTATTGAAATGAGTCCTTATAGAGCTTTGTATGAGAAGAAGTGTCGGGCGCCGCTATCTTGGGTTCAGGATGTAGACATGAGGACTCTTGGTTCTGATTATGTGAAGGATACGGAGGCACAAGAAGCTCAGTCCTCGATATATGGGGCCATACTTGATCCTGGAGTGGATCGGCCCCTTAGCTTACCGACTGCAGCTGCCACCGGAGTTGAGTATCCTACACGACGTCTTCCACATCTCTTCGCTACCAAGAGGTCTCCATCGGCCAGAGCAACATATTACCGCTACAGCAGGCCTGATAGCTCCTGATAGATCAACTCGTTTAGAACCGATTCGGATCAACGATACAATGGTCTGAGTGTTGCGGGAGAAGAAGGATCACCTAGTGAAGGTAATGTGGTTCAACCACGGATAGGAGAAGCACACCTAGGAGTCAATGGATCTAATGCAAGAACAATACCCAAAGCTGTTCACTTCAGGTAATGCTTTAATTAATGTTTGAAGTATACTTGAAAACACCGTAGACCCAAACTTGAATTTCAGGGACGAAATTATTCTTTTGTTTATTGGGATTTGTAACATCCCATGTTACTTCTAGACCCCTTAACTCAAATTGGGTTGGACATGGGGTGGGTGTTAGGGAAATTAGCTAGGTTTGACCCTAGGTAGTGTGTTGTAGCCAGGTGGGGCCCACTATTAGGGCCTTAGTCAAACTAGGTCAAACTAGCTTAAATATGAACCCTAGCCACACCATGACCCCACCACATTGCCCTAACCCTAAAATAATCTAAGTGGACCCTAGGGCATGTCACTAGGTCAAACCTTTGACCCTAGTTGACCAAAGTCAATCATGGCCCTAAGTTGGTCAAACCTATACCTATAGGCCCAATCAGCCCAATTTTCAGTAGGCAAAATTTTTGGGCGACACGGCCTGGAACACGGGCGTATCCCAGGGCGTGTCCTGCTCGGGTACAGAGTCGTCGCGCGTTCAACGAAATGCGTTCGACGAAAAGTGTTCGGGAAGAACACGCCAGACGACACGGGTGTGTCGGGAGGGCGTATCCCTCTGCGTTCGACGATCGACAAAAGCTGCTCGACGATTGTAGCGTGTTCCCTCTGCGTTCGACGATCGACGAAAGCTTCTCGATGATTGTCGCGTGTCCCCTGAGTTCGACGATCGTCGAGTGACCCCTGCGTTCGACGATCGACGAAATTTGCTCGTTCGACGATCGTGAAATCCTGCGTTCGATGATCGTTGAATGTCAAGTAAGAGGTAGATGACCTATGACACAGGCATGTTGAGGGCATGCCACCAGCCGTGTCCTTCTCGGGCAGATTTCGGCTTAATGCAGGAAGGTGAGTTAAGAGGCAGAGGCCACTTGGCCTTGGTTTCTTCTGCCCAACAAGGTGATGGTTGGCCTCCTTAGTAAAATCCAGCAGACTTTGGCAGCATGGTGGCCACTTGGCACCAAGGGTAAAGCCTCCAAAGCCCCAAACCGAGCTCACCTTGGTTGTATGTCCCTATACAACCACTCCCAGCTCAAATCAACCCCACCATCAGCTTTAGTGAGTGGAAACGAGTGGAGAACAAGTCATGAAACAAAGATTTTGGTAAAGGATAGGGATTTTGAGCAGGATATCGCCGGAGCAGCTCATCCATGGCCAACCGCCGCCAACCTCGTCGTCGTGCCGCCATTCGGGTTTGTTTCACCATCCCTCTACCCGTACTAGAATCCTAGATCAACTAGGGGAGATATCGGGCTCAATTGAGCCCGATGCCATGGGAGAAATGGGAGAGTTTTCAAGCTATTTCTTACCGCTTGGGATCACCGTCGCCGCCATCTCCCGCCGCCTCATCACCGGCAAAGGATAGCCACCACCACCGTGAAGGTGATGGCACCGTTGGCCGGGGGTGGCGCCGCCTCAGGTGGCCGGAAATGGCCCCGCAATATCCCCCAGGTCGGCTCGATCTCAGCCATTGAACACTTGGGGAAGATGAAAGGATTACGTCCAATATAGCTTTAAGATTCGTGCTGCATTTTTATTAAAATTAATTTAATTCTGTTATTATTTTAATGAAATAAAACTTCATATTTGTCACATTAATTCAGTAATCTTGCATGTCAAAAATATGTCTCTTAGAGCCATTTCCAGAGGATGACATGAACATGCAAACTGTAGCACTTTGTGTTACTTTAATTTGGCCCCATAACCTGAGATTTGGTCAAGTGATCTGACCTGTAGGACCATTTTGCTAAGGTTGGTCCTTAGCTAGGGCAGCATTTCAAAATGATGCCCAAGTCTAACCAATCATCCAAATGGCCCAATATTTTGGGTGCATGCATGTTTAGTGCTTGGTTAACCCCTGTACAAAAATAAGAATTTTTGGAAAACTTTTTCTATATGTTTTACTAAAATACCCAAAATGAAATAAATGAAATATTTAGAGTTGTGGGACTCCAAATGGCCCCAAATTTTGGTGGCATGTCCTTAGGGACATTATAAGTGTATGTTTTAAATTTTAGCAAATTTGGACCATTGCATGTTGGGTAAACCCACTTGCATGTGTTGTCTTGTTATAAGCTTGGTGTGCATTTTGCCTAAAATGAAATAATGTGTATTCATCCAATTTGGAACATTCAAAAATCATGATTTTCATTATGGAGTGTTGGGTACATTGGTCAAATGTACCTGATTTGAAGAAGCCTCACCTAACTCAATGATATACATCATAGTGTATTTGATGTTTGTTTGAGTTACTTGTGCAGGTTAGGAATACACTGGACTGAAGCTAAAAATTCTAAGTCCATGTGTCGACACCCAGAGGGAAAGTGTCGACACTTGAGAAAGCTTGTGTCGACACCCAGACAAGCAGTGTCGACACTTGGAGTCATTGTGTCAACACCTGGGAAGAAGAGTCAACACCAGTCAGAAAGTGTCGACACTTGGAGCTGTGTCGACACTCAGTGTAGAAGAATGCAGAAAAGCTGTGTCGACACTTAGCAGAAGTGTCGACACCTAGAAGAGCTGAGTCAACACCAGAAAGTGTCGACACTTGAAGTAAGTGTCGACACTCAGCAAAAGTCTGCAGAATCTAAGTATAAGTGTCGACACTCAACACAATGTGTCGACACTATGCAGAAGAGTCAGCACTTAAAAGTAAGTGTCGACACCCAGCACAATGTGTCGACACTTAGCTAAAGACTCAGTATTTGAAGTAAGTGTCGACACTCAGCACAATGTGTCGACACACAACCAGAGGAGTCAACACTTGAAGAAAGTGTCGACACTCAGCACAATGTGTCGACACTTAGTTGAAGACTCTACACTTGAAGAAAGTGTCGACACAAGGAGCTGTGTCGACACTTAGCAAAGATCAGAAAAGTTACAAAATATTCTAAGTACAAGTGTCGACACTAAAGGAATGTGTCGACACTCAGCTGAAGAAACAAAAGTGAAGACTTGTGTCGACACCAAGAAGCAGTGTCGACACTTGACAGTTTCAACACATAAAGATGTGTCGACACAAAGGAGATGTGTCGACACTTAGAAGAATACAGTTGCAGAATGAAGTACAAGTACTTGTGTCGACACTCAATTTCAGTGTCGACACATGCAGAAGAATCTGTGTCGAGACATACAAGGAATTGTGTCGACACCTTGTAGACTTGTGTCGACACTTACACAACATGTGTCGACACTTGGCCTATAAGTGTCGACACTTAAGAACAGAAAGTCTCGACACTATCTGACAGTTAGAGAAATTTCAAGAAGTGACTGGTTGACATGACAGCTGCCGATCCAGCCGGTCTACATCAACTGTCAGAGATATCAGAAGTCTGTTATGAACCGGACCAGCCGGTTACCATGAAGGAAGCCTATAAATAGGCATCCATAGTTTACAGAAACTGTTGTTGAAAAGATTGTTGAGATAATATAGAAGTGGTTGAAAAAGTTTTTACAGAGAGAGTTCAGATCTTTGTAAAAGTGGTATATTGAGTATCAACACAAGAAGATCTTGCTGTGCATCAGCAGATCTAAGAAGTTGGAGAGAGAGAGCTCCAACCAAGTATTCAGTCTTTGGAACTAAGGCTGAGAAGAAGAATTCAGAGTCATCTGGATTTCAAGAAGCAGAGGTCAAGGAACAACTGCAGAAGATTCAGACTAATTCAGTTCTAATCAAGAAGCTTTGAAGGAAGCTAAGTCAGTTTGGATCTAACTGAGTTCTTCCAAGAACTCTTCAAGAATCTCTCAACTCCTCTCCTATTTTCAGAGTTGTAGAGTTAACTATTGTACTTTCTATTTTAACTTGTAGGATCCATTGGATCTGAGAGAATTGTAAGCCTATTTTATAAAGGCTGAGGGTAGGGCTTGGTTGCCTGAGTGTAGGAGTTGAAGAACTCTGAGTGTAGGCCTTAATTGGCTGAGTGTAGGCCTGGGTGGCTGAGTGTAGGCCTTTTGGCTGAGTGTAAGGCTTTGGGCCTGAGGTAGGAACCTAGTTTGGTTCTGAGTTAGTGGAGAAGTTTGGCCGAATCTAGTACACTGCTAGATAGGCGAAGGGGGAAAGTGGATGTACCCAAAGATTGGGGAACCACTATAAATTAGTGTGTCTGCTGTGGTGTGCTGTGCTGTGTTGTGGATTAATTGTTTGATTTCTGTAATTGCTGTTAGCTGTAGTAATCTGTGAAATAATTGTTGTGCTGCCAACAAAGTTTTAAAAAAGGTTTAGGTCACCTATTCACCCCCCCCCCTCTAGGTGTTTAGGTACCATATCTTTCAAGTGGTATCAGAGCGAGGTTCCTCAAAAGGGACTAACTCTTTGAGGAGATCCAGTTTGGCAGATTCAGTATAAGTCAGGAAACAGTTTCAAGAAAATCAAGAAACATGGGGTCTTCAGAGAATCACAAGGAATTGGGTTCAATGAAACTGCCCATTTGCAGAAAGGAGATTTTTGGAATCTGGAAAGAAAGGGTAAGGCTGTTCATGGAGGCCTCTGACCCTAGGATCTACATCACAGTCAAGGAAGGGCCTTATGTGCCCATGAAGATTTCAGTCTTGGATGCTACACAGAGAACTCCAAAGGATTTTTCTGAGATGACCAAGGATGAGATTGTCCTAGCTACAATGGACAAAAGGGCACAGAACATCATAGTTAGTGCAATTGATGATGCCACCTTCCAGAACCTTATTCACTGTAAAACAGCAAAAGAAATGTGGGATACCCTCATTGTCTACATGGAAGGTTCTGAAGAAGTAAGACAAGATAGGAAATCCTTGCTTAATCAAGAATATGAGAGCTTTAGGCAAGGAAGAGGAGATAGCATCACTGAATGCTACAAAAAGTTCTACAGAATTGTTAATGAACTCATGTCCTATGGAAGGGAGTTCACAAACTATGAATTGAATGATAAGTTCTTGAGGTCCCTAACCAAAGATTGGGACACTAAGATCTGTGCCATCAGAGAAATGGCAAAGTTGGGAGAAATTCCTCCTCCCACACTGTTTGGCAAGTTGTTATCTTATGAGATGCAATTGTCAGTAAGAAAAGAGGAGGAAAAGTCAACAAGGACTGAACACAGGGAAAGGACTGTTGCCTTTAAGTCAGAAGTACCTAGAAAGAACAGGACTAAGTCATCAACTCCTCCTCCAGAGGTAGTTGAATCAGAATCTGATGAGTCTGTTAGCACTAAATCTACAAGCAGTGAAAGTGATGAAGACTTTGCTGCATTTACCAGACATTTTCAGAAATTCCTGAAGAAGAAACAGTGGAGGTCCAGACCTTCTTATTCCAAAGGGAAAGAAGTTCAGTATCAGGAGAAGAAGCCTTCAAAGAAGGACAAGAAAAGGACAAAGACTAGCAAGGCAACTGGGTCTAAGATTGTGTGTTACTGCTGCAATAGACAGGGTCATGTAATTGCAGATTGTCCTGAAAGAAGGAAAGAATCCAGTGACAAAAAGAAGACTCACTTCAAAGGAAAGAAGGAGAAGTCCTTTGTTGCAAAGAATGAGAAGACTCTTTCAGATATTTCTTCTTCAGACACTGAGACAGATGCTGAAGCCTATATAAGGCTATTTGCTGAAGAAGAAGAAGAGTTTATGCAGATCATGGAATCAATCTATGAACAAGAAGAGGTTCAGTGCCAAGGACTGATGGCATTGACTGAAAGTACCAAAATCCTGGAGCAGCCAGGACCTAGTCAGGTACAAAGTCTAACCTTAAGTTCAGATTCCAGTTCTAGTTCAGAGTCAGAATCATCTTCATCAAGTGATGGAAGTGATTCTGAATCTGAGGGAGATATTCATCAGCTCTTAGATGAATACCAAGTACTGTTGCAAGCCTATAAGAAAAGCAAGATCCTAGCCAAAAGTCAGGCAAAGGAGATTGCTGATCTCAAGGCAGCTGCAACAGATTTTGAGAAGGAGTATGATCAAAAACTGAATGAAGTAGCCAGGCTGAAACACATTACTGTGATTCAGATGGGTACTATTACATTTAAAAATGATCAAATTAAGTTGCTGGAGATCAATCTCCAGAAGGAAAAAGAGCTAGTTGCTAGGTTTTCAAAACCTAAATCAGTGCTACCCTTGATTGATGAATTTGTTCATCATAAAGGAAAGGCTGGATTGGGTTTTGTTAAGCCTGTGAGGACTGTTCAGGATCAGTCCAAGTCCAAGGGCAAAGCCCCAACATTCAACAAGGCTGCTGTGGTCAAGACAGCAAAGGTTGTACCTAAGCAAAGGTACAACAAGTTTGAATGCTGGTGTTGTGGCAAGGTTGGCCACTTTGCCTTGGATTGTTGGCACAATGCCAGTGCCAAGTTGAGTAGCAAGTTACCTGTTGGAAAGCCAGCAGGTAGCTATGTCAAATTGCAAACTAACAATCACCAAGGACCCAAGTTTACTTTGGGTTCTAAGGTTCATTAATTTGTTTTGCAGGTGAATCCAAGTGGCCATACCCCTACATGGTACTTGGATAGTGGATGTTCCAGACACATGACTGGAACTAGGGGACTACTGAAGGACTACATCCCAATCAAAAATGGTCCAAAGGTGACCTTTGGTGGTTCTGAAAAAGGAATCATCAAAGGGTTTGGTAACATTTCTTCTAACCTTGTTACCATTACTCAAGTGGCTTATGTTAAAGGTTTGAAACACAACCTCATTAGTATAAGTCAATTAAGTGATGTAGGGTATGACATCTCATTTGTTAAAAATGGTTGTCATATCAAGAGGTCAAGTGATCAAGAGATCATTTTGACAGGTTATAGGAAGAGAAATGTCTATTGTTTAGACATTATGGTTGAGAACAATAGTTCTCCAGTTTGTCTTGTAGCTGATGAGACAGTCTCTCAATGTGTCAAATGGCACAAGAGGCTTGCCATCTTAATTACAAGACTATTGGCAAACTCTTTAGTAAAGAGTTAGTGAGGAATGGTCCTCAAGTTAAGTGTGTCAAAGATGGCATTTGCTCAGCTTGTCAAAAGGGCAAGCAGACTAAATCCACCTTTAGAAGCTTAGACAACAAAGATGCTGTGAGGTGTTTATACCTCTTGCATATGGATCTATTTGGTCCAATGCCAGTTCACAGCTTAGGTAGGAAGGTCTACACCTTTGTAGTTGTTGATGACTACTCAAGGTTTTCCTGGGTGTTCTTCTTAAAGCAGAAATCTGAAACACCTAGTGTCTTCTATAGTTTTGTTAAGCAAATTCAGAATGAATTGAACTGTACAGTGGTCAAAATTAGAAGTGACCATGGTACAGAGTTTCAGTCTGAAAGCATGACAAAGCTGTGTGAAGACTATGGGATATTTCAAGAATTCTCTTCACCTAGAACACCTCAGCAAAATGGCATTGCTGAAAGGAAAAATAGAACCTTGATAGAGGCTGGTAGAACCCTATTAAGTGATTCATCACTGCCAGAATATTTCTGGGCTGAAGCAGTTAACACTGCATGCCATGTGATAAATAGGGCTACCATCACTAAAAGGTTAAACAAGACCCCCTATGAAGTAGTGAAAGGCAGGAAACCAAATCTATCCTATTTAGGATCTTTGGTTGTAAATGCTTCATACTTAACAATGGAAAGTCTTACTTAACTAAGTTTGCTGCCAAGTCCCAAGAGGGAGTGTTTGTTGGGTACAGCAATAATAGTAAGGCTTATAGAGTCTACAACTTGACTACACAAGTTGTAGAGGAGTCTGTGCATGTAGTGTTTGATGAGACACAACTAATTAACAATGAGTTGTCTAGTAGTGTGTGCAGCCCTACAGGTCTTACTAAGAAGATGGACAAGCTAACCATAGAAGATGT
Source organism: Platanthera guangdongensis (assembly GCA_039583875.1). Lineage (NCBI taxonomy): Eukaryota > Viridiplantae > Streptophyta > Magnoliopsida > Asparagales > Orchidaceae > Platanthera > Platanthera guangdongensis. The sequence goes on from CM077151.1 coordinate 102,443,865, forward strand.
ACCTGCTGCAAGACAGCAAGTAGAAGAAGATGGCTTATGTCCAGGGGGAGAACTACATGTACCAAGGAGCTGTAGAAGTACAAGGAACTCAGCTTGATGAAGATGCTGAAGAAGTTCAACCAGAAGTAAGGATGCCTCCAGCCAACAGGCATCTAAGAGATCATCCAGTAGAGCTGATCATTGGAGATCCAAGACAAGGTGTTCAGACAAGGAGCAGAAATCAGAATGCTGTAGTATATTCAAGTTTTCTGTCTCAAATAGAACCAAAGAAATTTGAAGAAGCTATACAAGATCCACAGTGGACTGAAGCAATGCAGGAGGAGCTTAATCAGTTCAAAAGGTGCAAGGTTTGGGATCTGGTTCCTAAGCCTAAAGATCACAATGTGATAGGAACAAAGTGGATCTACAGGAACAAGTTAGATGAACAAGGTGTCATCATTAAGAATAAGGCAAGACTGGTTGCAAAAGGATATAGGCAAGAAGAAGGTATTGATTTTGATCAAACCTTTGCTCCAGTAGCCAGACTGGAAGCCATAAGGATGTTCTTGGCCTATGCAACCTATCAAGGATTCAAAGTATACCAAATGGATGTGAAGTCAGCATTCCTTAATGGTAATTTAAAAGAAGAAGTATATGTGGAGCAGCCTTCAGGTTTTGTTGATCCTACTCTTCCACATTATGTCTATAGACTTAGGAAAGCATTGTATGGGTTAAAGCAAGCTCCTAGAGCTTGGTATGAAACCCTATCTAGTTTCCTCATTGAGAACAAGTTCACAAGGGGGAAAATAGATAAGACTCTATTCCTTAGGGAATCTAGAGGCAAAGTAATACTTGTCCAAATATATGTAGATGACATTATATTTGGGTCTACTGAAAGTAGCCTTTGCAAAAAGTTTGCAAAGCTTATGCAAAGTCAATTTGAGATGAGTAGTATGGGAGAGCTGAAGTTTTTCTTGGGTCTCCAAGTTAAACAGACTGAAAGTGGCTTGTCCATATGTCAGTCAAAGTTCACCCTAGAACTCATAAGGAAATATGGTATGGATTCATCCAGTACCATGAAGACTCCTATGGGGTCAAGTATGTCTCTAAGCAAGGATGATGCAGGGAAACCTGTAGATGAAACCTTGTATAGAGGGATAGTTGGCTCCCTACTATACTTGACTGCAAGTAGGCCTGACATTATGTATGCTACATGTGTTTGTGCCAGGTATCAAGCCTGCCCCAAAGAATCTCACTTGACTGCAGTCAAGAGAATCTTGAGATATCTAAAGGGCACACCCTATCTAGGCCTCTGGTACCCTAGGAATGGAGATTTTGATCTAACAGGCTATTCAGATGCAGACTTTGCAGGATGCAAAGAAGATAGAAAGAGCACAACTGGATCCTGTCAATTCCTAGGTGGAAGACTCATTTCATGGAGTAGTAAGAAGCAAACCAGTGTGGCCATCTCCACAGCTGAGTCAGAATATGTAGCTGCAGGAAGTTGCTGTGCTCAACTTCTGTGGATTCAACATCAGCTAGAAGACTATGGATGTCAGGTAAGTAGAACTCCACTTTATTGTGATTCTACAAGTGCTATTTCCATAGCTAATAACCCTGTATCACATAGTAGAACTAAACATATTGAGATTAAATATCACTTTCTTAGGGAGCATGTAGAAAGAAATGATATTGCACTTGAATATGTTAAACTGATAATCAGATAGCTGATATGTTCACTAAGCCCTTAGAGAAGCTAAGTTTAATAGGTTCAAAATTGAACTAGGTATGATAAACTTAGACTAAGTATACAGAACAAAAATTGGCTAAGTAAAAAGGTGTCGACACATAGACAAGTCTATGTCGACACAGAATAGTAAGTGTCGACACTTCAGGAAAATGGTGTCGACACATCTAGGAAGTTAGTGTCGACACTTCAGAATGTTAGTGTCGACACATGTCGAGTAGGTGTCGACACATCCAATAAAGTGTCGACACTTAAGTTTTACTCAGAATTTTTCTAAGTAAAGTCTCGACTACATGTCGAGTATAGTGGTGTCGACACTTAACCAAGTGTCGACACATAAAATCTGTTGACTAAACTTGTGTCGACACATGTGTGTCGAGACATTATAAGTCAGTGTCGACACTTATTGACAGTGTCGACACATCTTTAGAAATTCATCCCGCCTGTTCGTCTTCAAACAAGAAAGGTATAAATAGGGTTCTGTTTGTGTTTGTCGACACGCTTTCAGAGTTTCGAGACTAAACTCCTGTGTCGACATTTCTCTTCTCTAAAGACTAATTCTCAACACCCTAATGGCTCCCAAGCTGGAAGAGAACGTTAACGAAGGCTATGAGCTCGTGCGAGGCGCATTCGACGACGGTGATCAAGAAATCAAATCAGTGATAACCCTAGTCAGCGATTCAGGACTGGAATACTTGGTTTCAGAACCAACCAAGATATGGAAGAAAGAAGTGATTGAATTTCTTACTGGAGCAACTGTGGACGACTCTGGATACAGAATCAAATCCAGAGTGCATGGAACCAAGGTCAAGGTTTCACCCAAGTCCTTGAGAAAGGTACTTCAGCTACCTAAGATTCAAGAAGAAGAGGAAGTAACTACATCTAAGACCAGAGAAGCACTCACTTGGTGTGGTCTTGATTCTAAGATGAGAATAGGTTCTGTCTTCAACAGAAAAGGCATGAACACTCAAGGCAAATTCCTGTCTGAAGTAGTAGGCAAGGTCATTCTTAGCAAAACTGGAGGGCATGACAGGGTGTCAGCCTCTATGTTCAGTATCATGACCAGAATCATCTTCAACCTTAAGACAGACTGGTCTATGATTGTATTTGAGAAAGTGAAGGAAAGTCTGAAGAAGCCCAATCTGGGCAGGATACTAAGTCTCTACCTGGCTGGATCAATTCCAGAGGTAATGAGCTCTGCTGCAGGTAGTAAAATCAATCACATGAGAAGGATGGACATGAGAATCTTCTCCAGGTGGGAAAGGGTGCTATCCAAGGAATTGACCACCCCAGAAAAGCAAGTTTCAAAGAAAGACTCTCCTCCCAGGAAGAAGAGGAAGACTGCTGTTGTGACTCAGGAGTCCTCCAGCAGCTCAGGCAGTGAAGAACATGTTGTTTTCACTCCTGAAAGTCCAGTAGATGTGGCTGCAGAGAAGTCACCTGCTCCTCAAGAGCCAGCTGAGATTCAGGGGGAGCTGCCTCACTCTAGCCCCATCCCTAGGGATCCAAAGCCAGGGGGAGCTTCCAGGTGTAGCAGAACCATCTACACTGGAGAGTGAGCAAGCCACCCTCCTCATTCAAGAGGTACTTGTTGACCTTAATACTTTGAATTTTTCTATAATAAATTCTGATTTGTCTGATGACCATCAGCAAAATCAGCCAGCAACTCAAGAACCAGATGTTGTTCTCCAAGACACATCTGTTGTAGCTGATGAAACCAGTACATCTCCTGCACAGTCTCCAGCAGAATACACAATGGAAGATCTATTTCTGAATTTAGATCAGGATGATTTTGATATGGAAAAGAATGCTGCTGATGCAGAGAAGGATGCTGCTGCTGAGGGGGAGAATTTGGATATTCAAGAAGAGCCTATAAGGCTAGATACTGAGAAGGCACAAGATGTGCACACTGAAAAACCATCAAGCCCTAAGGATAGGGTGAATATTGCAAGTACATCAGAATCTGAAGATGATGAAGCTGAGCAAGCTAAGAAGAAGAAGTTCTTTGTTTTCAAAAGAAGGAGTCAGAGCTATAAGAAAGCTCTACAAACTGTTGCTCAACACTCCTTAGTTCAACAAGCTCCATCAACTGATTACAGTGCTCTACTGCTTGCCATGCAAATCAAGATGGATGAACAAAGGAAGGCTTTAGAAACTTATGTTGATGAAGGGCACAAGGCACTACAATCTGATCTGGGACAGGAAATCAAGTCAATAAGGTTTGAAATGAACCTTAATAAAAGGAGATGACTGATTGTTTTACAAAGGGTGCTCATGCAGTGGTCTATCTGGCTAAACATCAAGAAACCATAAAAGAGAAGGTAGAAGATATAGCACTAAAGCAAGGATATGTGCTGGAAAATCAATTGAGGATGAATGATAATTTGACTGCATCTCACAATGCAATAGTCACTGAAATCAAGAATAAGTCTACTGAACCATCAACCTCCTCTGCTGCTGCCAAAGCTGATTTTGATAAACTCTTTCAGGCTGAACTAACTGCTGTCAAGACTGCCATCAAGGATTCCCAGAAGGTCATTTCTGAACAGCTTACCAAGCTTAGACCTTTCTTTAAAGAGGGCATAAGGTATTTGGACAGCCAAATCAGGTTCCAGAAAGATGATGTGAGAGATCATGTGGAACAAGAAGTCATAAAGGGGGAGAGGGTGTTAGTCAAAGCCAGTTCTGACCATGCAAAATGGATATCCAATTCCATCAGGGCTACACTGGGCTATCCTCCCCTGTGTGATGATGACAATGTAGCTGAATCTGGTATTCAAGGAACATATCTTGGAGGTGAGCAACAGGCAGTGGCTGATGTAATCTATCCACCTCCAGATTTTGAAATGGTTCATGCTGATGTAAGCACAATGTATAGTCCAACTGCTGGCAAGCCCAATGTTATTCTGGAAAAGGTTGTTCAACCTATCACAGCTGCTATGCAAGAGGCTTTGGACAAAGAAGAAGAGACTAGGCTATCAAAGAAGAAGTTCAGGGAACTTGCTGAACAAAAACCAGATTTTGAACAGTGGAGCCCTACTTCTAGGAACATCATTCTCACAGCCTGGAAAGCAGCCAAGGACAATGCCCATGAGAGGAACAAGTGGTTCTCAGAGGCTGAATGGAGGAAACATGAGAGTAGGCAGGAAGCCATTGTCCAACATAGAAGGAAGGCTAAGTTAGGAAAGCTACCTCCAACAGCTGTGGAGCCTAGCAAGTACTTTCCTAAGCCCTATCATTATTTTGAAAGGCAAAAGATCAAAGCTGAAGAACAGAAGAAGAAGGACTCCAAAGGGAAGAAGACTGCTGAAGCTGAGCCTGCTGCTGCTGCTGCTGGTGTAAAGGCCAAAGTGCAAGCTGGAAAAGGCATAGTCATTAAAGAACCAGAGCAGAATTAGACTAAGATTAAACTGAAGAATGTTGTAATCTGTTACATCTGAACATTATTGTAAATCTTTGAAAATATATTGCAAACAATGTATGAACAATTTTTGATAAATATATTTCATGATTGTTCAGTAGAATGTGTCTAATTCTTGTTTGTTCTGTAATGCTGTATGAGTATACATGTGTGCTTTATTACATGTTTAAGTTTAACTCTGTTGACATATATCTGTTTTACATCATTTTATAATTTTTAATTATGAGTGGTGTATATCATTGACTAAGGGTTATGACTTCTCCAAATAGGGGGAGATTGTTGGGTACATTGGTCAAATGTACCTGATTTGAAGAAGCCTCACCTAACTCAATGATATACATCATAGTGTATTTGATGTTTGTTTGAGTTACTTGTGCAGGTTAGGAATACACTGGACTGAAGCTAAAAATTCTAAGTCCATGTGTCGACACCCAGAGGGAAAGTGTCGACACTTGAGAAAGCTTGTGTCGACACCCAGACAAGCAGTGTCGACACTTGGAGTCATTGTGTCGACACCTGGGAAGAAGAGTCGACACCAGTCAGAAAGTGTCGACACTTGGAGCTGTGTCGACACTCAGTGTAGAAGAATGCAGAAAAGCTGTGTCGACACTTAGCAGAAGTGTCGACACCTAGAAGAGCTGAGTCAACACCAGAAAGTGTCGACACTTGAAGTAAGTGTCGACACTCAGCAAAAGTCTGCAGAATCTAAGTACAAGTGTCGACACTCAACACAATGTGTCGACACTATGCAGAAGAGTCAGCACTTAAAGTAAGTGTCGACACCCAGCACAATGTGTCGACACTTAGCTAAAGACTCAGTATTTGAAGTAAGTGTCGACACTCAGCACAATGTGTCGACACACAACCAGAGGAGTCAACACTTGAAGAAAGTGTCGACACTCAGCACAATGTGTCGACACTTAGTTGAAGACTCTACACTTGAAGAAAGTGTCGACACAAGGAGCTGTGTCGACACTTAGCAAAGATCAGAAAAGTTACAAAATATTCTAAGTACAAGTGTCGACACTAAAGGAATGTGTCGACACTCAGCTGAAGAAACAAAAGTGAAGACTTGTGTCGACACCAAGAAGCAGTGTCGACACTTGACAGTTTCAACACATAAAGTTGTGTCGACACAAAGGAGTTGTGTCGACACTTAGAAGAATACAGTTGCAGAATGAAGTACAAGTACTTGTGTCGACACTCAATTTCAGTGTCGACACATGCAGAAGAATCTGTGTCGAGACATACAAGGAATTGTGTCGACACCTTGTAGACTTGTGTCGACACTTACACAACATGTGTCGACACTTGGCCTATAAGTGTCGACACTTAAGAACAGAAAGTCTCGACACTATCTGACAGTTAGAGAAATTTCAAGAAGTGACTGGTTGACATGACAGCTGCCGATCCAGCCGGTCTACATCAACTGTCAGAGATATCAGAAGTCTGTTATGAACCGGACCAGCCGGTTACCATGAAGGAAGCCTATAAATAGGCATCCATAGTTTACAGAAACTGTTGTTGAAAAGATTGTTGAGATAATATAGAAGTGGTTGAAAAAGTTTTTACAGAGAGAGTTCAGATCTTTGTAAAAGTGGTATATTGAGTATCAACACAAGAAGATCTTGCTGTGCATCAGCAGATCTAAGAAGTTGGAGAGAGAGAGCTCCAACCAAGTATTCAGTCTTTGGAACTAAGGCTGAGAAGAAGAATTCAGAGTCATCTGGATTTCAAGAAGCAGAGGTCAAGGAACAACTGCAGAAGATTCAGACTAATTCAGTTCTAATCAAGAAGCTTTGAAGGAAGCTAAGTCAGTTTGGATCTAACTGAGTTCTTCCAAGAACTCTTCAAGAATCTCTCAACTCCTCTCCTATTTTCTGAGTTGTAGAGTTAACTATTGTACTTTCTATTTTAACTTGTAGGATCCATTGGATCTGAGAGAATTGTAAGCCTATTTTATAAAGGCTGAGGGTAGGGCTTGGTTGCCTGAGTGTAGGAGTTGAAGAACTCTGAGTGTAGGCCTTAATTTGCTGAGTGTAGGCCTGGGTGGCTGAGTGTAGGCCTTTTGGCTGAGTGTAAGGCTTTGGGCCTGAGGTAGGAACCTAGTTTGGTTCTGAGTTAGTGGAGAAGTTTGGCCGAATCTAGTACACTGCTAGATAGGCGAAGGGGGAAAGTGGATGTACCCAAAGATTGGGGAACCACTATAAATTAGTGTGTCTGCTGTGGTGTGTTGTGCTGTGCTGTGGATTAATTGTTTGATTTCTGTAATTGCTGTTAGCTGTAGTAATCTGTGAAATAATTGTTGTGCTGCCAACAAAGTTTTAAAAAAGGTTTAGGTCACCTATTCACCCCCCCCCCCCCTCTAGGTGTTTAGGTACCATATCTTTCATGGAGACACATGAGGGTGTAATACACCTCTCATAGCAATGGTGGGATTTTTGGTAAAAAAATCCCATTGTTTGAATTTCTGAAAATGTGGTCCTTTTTAGGAAATAAATTTAAAATAGGTTTACCCTTATCATAAAAGGTTCAATTTATGTTGAGGACTAAGGAGTTACATAATAAGAACTAGAAATAAATTATATCTCTGTTGGATGAAGTTTAAGTAGTTTAAGGAGCAAAATGACCATTTTACCCTTATGGAATTTTGTGTATAAATGATGGGTATATTCCTTTGAAAAATCTGAGAAAATTCATATTGCTGTAATTGTATGTTTTATACCTTTTGCAATTATTTCAGAATTTTGGAGTACCAAATAATGTACTTAGGCCCCATAATGGCATTTTGGTAAATAACTCAAATTGATCATTGATAGGCCATTTCAACCTAGATGTAAATGGAAATTTGGACATAGCATTATTTCATTATTATCAAGGCTCTGTAATTTAATTGGAATTTTGAGATAATATTTTATGTACTTCATTTGGAAAATGCTAGATTTGTGGATATAGTATTAAATAGGAATTAATTATAAATCTGAATTGAAAAAGCATGAAATTTTGGTAGACCCCATTAATTGTCATATTATATACCTGGAAGAATCCCTAGGTCAGTAGGTTTAATATTGACAATACTTCATTTGCAAAACGACTAGGGACTACATTTAAAGAAATTAATTTTAATGGTGTAAGTAATTTGGAAAATTATGGAATTCATCATGTTCATCATATAGGTCCATACTATCTTAGGATAAATAATTTGAGGCATATGGCCAGAGGAATTTCAAGGTCTCATTTGTGGGTGGTATCGGGACATGGGTAAGGATCTAGCACCGATGTTCGTACTAGTAGGGCCACCAGGGGAGGAATCTGAATAACTGGTAAAGTGAGGATCTTAGTGGAGGAATTAACCCTGGTTATTCTCCTAGAGGATTCCTTAACCATGTGTGGAAGAGTGCAAGTCCAGTGATAGCAACAATAATAGGGACCGGCGGAAGACCGCCGCGCTCCTAATAAAACCGTAAGTCTTTAGGGTCGTTTTAAAGTAATATGAGAGTTGGGGTATAAATCTTGGGTAGACACCAATAAAAGTAATTATCCTTGAGAAAGAGAACATTGGGCGTAATCTCGTCGTAGTTCTTAGTGCCCCCGAGAGCCCTTCACCGGGTATACCTTGGGCAGTCCTGGGATTAACCTTAAACTGCAAAGTATAATAACCCGTAGACAAGAGTAGTCTATTAGGTTAGGACATTGTGATTCATTATCACCCGTGACAGGTTTGAGGGATTTGGAATAAAGGCACTATTGTGCATTCTCACGCGTGTAGGGTTGGAGGGATTGTGATAAATGCTCACCCATGTAGGGCTGGAGGGATGGTGATAAATGCTCACCCGTGATGGGTTGGAGGGATTCAGGACGGGTTGGTCCTGCGAGCTGAAGGCTCGGGATGAAATACTTACATGTGCATAAATTTAGTGGCGGGGCATGTAACACCCCCATCTGTCGCATGGCATATAACAGAAGGTCCAGCGGGAACCCGACGTCATATACCACAGACAGTCGGAAGGATTACCAAATGAATATTCAAACCATCCAATTAAGACTACTCGTCCTACACAGAGCATTCTAGCGGAAGTTTTTAAAGTTGAAAGAACCCAAATCTTAAATCCAATATATATAAGAATGTCCACGACCACAACCACAGGAATGAACCCAAATACACAGAAAAGGTACATGGCCTTATGGCCTTACAAATGTTCACATAATAAAACATATCTTACATACATCGGCTCGCAGGCCGGCCATACATGATAAAAGTAAAAACAACTATTCTACGGCCTTCTAGGGCCAACACAGCAACATGGGCTCCAGCCCGCTATTTGGCACTCGGCTGCGCAGCACCTGCAAGCACATACCAACGCACGGTGGCAAACAAAGCAACGGTCAGTTAAAAGCCAACCAAATTATAACGACCCCGCCCCTTACTCGGGACGGTGGTGCTCTTTTCCAGCATAACATTAGCCCAATAAAATAATAAAGCGCGACTATACTACGCCACAGGTGTAGGCTCGCACGTCCAAACACCACGTGCACTCAGGGCACATTAACGGTGAGTCCTGACATATCAGTGTCTCCACCACCATCCCAAAGATGGCAACCAAGTGAGCATTTAGCCTATCTGACCACCGTCTAAGGCTCCCGACTATGCCAACGGCCAGTCCCGTCTTCGGGTCTCTCGCACCAAACCACTAGCCTAGGTCCGATTCCACTTGCCCGTTGCTCACGCTGCCTAGTCAATTTAAGTCCTACGCGTGGGCCAAGCTTCTCTCGGATCCCAAAATTTTCCAAACAATCTCATAACCCAGTTATGATCAAGGCCGGTTCCCAGACCGCCAAGTTAGCAGAATACGTTTCCTCTCAGTTTTCCGGGTGCGCGTTGAAGCTAACCTCCAAGGATCCCTGCTGCAATCTACCGCGTAGAAGGGCGAAAAACCCAAAGCACGAAGTCTTCTCCGGCAAAACATATCAAATGCAACATCACCGATCCAAACAATACACGTCCGGGTAGGCGTCACACACAATGCCTATGCCCGTACTTACGATTCCGGACTCTATATGCAACACAAGGGGGACTATTCACATCAACCCCAAGGAACACCACGCACTCACCGCACACTCGCGGGAGCGGGATTAACTATGTAGAAAGAAAGAGCTTCACATGCTCAAGTTGAGAATCGTTACCCTTGTAGTTCGTTTTGGCGCCATGGAAAACTACACGGTCAGAACTCTTCGCAACGTCCTTTCCTCCACGGATCCGCTCTCAGATTTCGAAACGGTGCTCCGATGCTCTGCCGGTGGCCAGAAACCTCCTTCTTCTTCCTCTTCTCTCTAACACGTTGGAAAGAGAAAGCCTTGGAGAGAAATAAGGGATTAACACCCCTATTCCTGGCCTTAACAGAGCAGGATATCATCTGGGCCATTGGATATTAATTAAAGAAAACGAATGGCTCAGATCCGCTCAAAAATCTCCAGACCTGGGCCGAACACGGCGTGGCACACGGCCGTGTGCCAGGCCGTGTGCCTCACTCCAGGCATGATCGTCGAACTCAGACCAATCGCACGGGCACAGACACGCCCGTGTCTCCCCCGACACGCCCGTGTCAGGTCTCTCGACACGCCCGTGTTTGGGGGCGTGTCACGTGTAACACCCCCTATCCGTCGCATAGCATATAGCAGTAGGTCCGGCCGGGGCCCGACGTCGTATGCCACAGACAGACCGGGTGGTTACTCATGGAAACCATCCAACCAATCATAACGTCCTACACAGAGCATTCTAGCGGAAGCAGTTTATAAAAGTTGCAAATAAGAACCCAGCACTAAAGCATGAATGTCCACTAAAACCAAATAGGAATGTTACAAATACACCAGTACAAGCCTTAAGGCCTTACAAAATGGTTCACTTGATATTACATGTTTTACAAACCTCGGCACGCAGGCTGGTCATACATGATTAAAACAGTAAACACTCCAATTAGGCCTTCGAGGGCCGGCTTCACAAAATTGGGCTTTAGCTCGCTATTGACTGCTTGGTTCAGCAGCACCTGCAAGCAACAAACCACCGCACGGTGGCAAAACAAGGCAACGGTCAGCAATGCTGACCAAATTATAACGATCCCTCCCCCAGCTCGGGGCGGCGATGCTCCTTCCCTGCATTTCATTAGCATAAGCGAGCAATATAACAACTCATTATATCACAGGCATTGGCACGCATGGCCACACGCCCCGTGCTCTCAGGGAACATTCTCGGTGATCGCAGTCAAAGCCGCTAACTCACCACCATCTACAGGACGGCAATAACTCGTGAGCACAATGGTCTTTTAGGCAGACGTTACGACACTTTAATGTCATCAACAGCCTATGTCACGACACTTTAATGTCATCGACAGAAAGGCCCGACCTCTATGCCCTCGGCATAACTCATGAACGGTTCCCACTCAACCCGTTGCTCACTTGCCACGACACTTAAATATCATCGGCACGAGTTAAGTTTCCCCGAAGCCCGTGAATCGAACGTACAATGCTACATAACCCAGTTATATACTAGTTGGCACCTAGGCCCACAAGTTGTCAAGATCACGCATCCGCCCAGTTTTCTGGGTGCACCTTTGGGTTAATCCCCAAGGCACCCTGTTGCAATCTACCACGTAGAAAACCCGAAAAACAACCAATCGCGTGGAGTCTTCTCCGGCATTTATGCAATGCAACATCACCGATCCAGACCAACATGTCCGGGTAGGCTTCACACATCATGCCTATGTTCGTTCTCGCTTACGGACTCTAAACAATGGGGACTTCAAATATCTACCTGAAGGAATGCCTCCAACTCATCGCAAACTCGCGAGAGCGGGCTTCCTATGCAAAGAAGGAGAGCTACTCATGCTCAAGAAGAGAATCGTTACCCTAGCGTTCCTCTTTGGCGCCATGGAAAAGTAAGCGGATGAAAAGCACCACACTAGATTTACCTCCGTGGATCCGGAGTCGGCTCGCGATTTGGAGCTTCGAAGCTCCTCCAATGGCCGGATCTAGCTCCTTCCTTCCTTGGCTCTCCTCTCTCTCTAAGCTTTTAGAAAGATAACAACTTATGAAAAGTGAGGGTTTCTAAGGCCCAATCCCGGGTATATCCCTTCAGGAATAACCCCCAGCCGTTGGATCATCAATTAATGAAATGAACGGCTTTGATTCGGGACTGAAATGCCCAATCTGGACCGCACACGGCCTGGCACACGCCCGTGTCCAGGGCCTTGTGCCTCATTCGCCGTCAAAATCGACGCGCCTGGAACAACACACGGGTATCAAACACGCCCGTGTTCGACCTGACACGCCCGTTGTCCACCTGACATGGCCGTGTGGTCGGCCGTGTACCCCCATCATTTTTCCCCGTAAACAACCCGAGCACTACACGGGTTCTAGGACATGCCCGTGTCCTTGCCCATGTCACCTCAACACACCTGGGCTCCAGGCCGTGTACACGGTCTCGATACTCGACACTTCGTCGAGCGAAGATCGTCGACCTGACGACACGGCCTTGGACACGCCCGTGTCCTAGGCCATGTGCCTTGTCTCGACACATCGTCGAGCAGAGTGTCGACTTCCTGGGACTAGTGTCGACACGGGTTGACACGGCCTGCGACACGCCCATGTCGCAGGCCGTGTGCCATGTCTCGACACTTCGTCGAACGGAGAGTGTCGACTTTGCGGGCTAAGTGTCGACATGGATCGATACGCCCTGCGACACGCCCGTGTCGCAGGCCGTGTGCCCAGTCTCGACACAATGTCGAGATCAAAATGTCGAATTCCAAGCTGAGTGTCGACACAAGCTTGACACGCCCTGGGACACGCCCGTGTCCCAGGCCGTGTGCCTGCAGCCAGAACCCAAAACTAGCCCAAAACGTCCCCCGTCGCTCCTTTGAGTTTCGGGGCGTTACAACTCTCCCCCTCTTAAAAGAATTTCGTCCTCGAAATTATATAAAGGAAAGACATGCACAAAACCAAAATTTGTACCTGAGCGGAATAACTCCGGATACTCGTCAAGCATAGTCTGCTCTCGCTCCCAAGAGAGCTCCTCATGACCGCAATTGTCCCACCGGACCTTGACCATCCTGATCTCTTTATTGCGTAGCCGCTTGACCTCCGAGTCCTCAATCCACACGGGCTTGACCTTTGTCGTCAACCCACTTTCCACCGGCAATTGATCAACCGCAATCACTTGCGAAGGCACTTGCACCGCCTTCCGGAGAACCGAAATATGGAATACATCATGTAAACCACTAAGCTCCACTGAAATCTTCAACCGATAGGCTGCTTCATTAACTCGCTCCAGAACCTCAAACGGTTCAAGGTACCTCGGGCTTAGCTTTTTCAATCGCCGCACCCGCGAGACACCCTTGAACGGCTTGATCTTTAAGTACACATAGTCGCCCACAGCGAACTCCACGTTCCTGTGCTTGGCATTATAGTACTTCGCTTGCCGGTCCTGAGTGATAAGCAACCTCTCCCGAATGGTTCTTACCAAAGAAGTAGCATCCTCCACTTCCGATCATTTATACAACTTTGACTCACCCATTTCTAACCAAGACAACGACGTGTGACATTTTCTACCATATAGGGCCTCGAAAGGCGCCATCTGAATACTCTCTTGGGATTTATTATTGTATGCAAACTCCACCAAATACAGGTGGTCTTCCCACTGCTTTCCAAAATCCAAGACACACATGTGGAGCATGTCTTCCATGGTTCTATTGACCCTCTCGGTCTGCCCATCTGTTTGCGGATGGAAGGCTGTGCTGAATTTCATCTTTGTTCCCAACATTTGCTGCACAAGCCTCCAATCATTGGACGTGAACCGCCCATCTCGGTCACTCACGATGCTGCGGGGCACACCATGAAGCCGTACTATGTTATCCACATAAAGCTTTGCCAACTTCTCCACCGGATCATCCTTCTTATGTGGAATGAAATGTGACACCTTCGTTAACCGATCAACAACCACCCAAATGGCGTCGTTCCCCTTTTGCGACTTTAGCAAACCGTGCACAAAGTCCATAGAGATGTCGTCAAATTTCCACTCCGGAATAGGCAAGGACTTAAGAAATCCTCCTGGCTTTTGACACTCTGCCTACACCAAGGCGCAAGTTTGGCACTTTGCTACATAGAGCGCCACATCTTTCTTCAAACCCGGCCACAAAAATAGTTTCTTCACATCACGGTACATCTTCGTGCTCCCCGGGTGAATCGAGTACTTGGTATGGTGTGCCTCGTACAACAACTCTACCCGCAAATTACCCACACATGGGACGCACAGACAAACAACTTTCCAAAGTAATCCATCCTCCACGACAAATTGGGAATTTGACCCATCCAGAGCATCTACCATGAACTGCTTCATATGAGCATCCATATCCAAAGCCTACTGAATACGATCAGCCAGGTCATATTGGACTTCAGTCCAATTCAGAACTGCTTCAGCACTTGATTGCCTGTCCACACAAACAATCTCCAACGCCTCCAACTCCCGCACCAACCGCTCATCATGCACCGATAGCCAATTGGCTTGAGCTGGGGCTCGGCGACTCAACGCGTCCGCAACCGCATTCCCTTTACCAGGCACGTAGTGGATCTTGAATGTATTGTCCCCCAGGAACTCCATCCATCTACGCTGCCGCATATTCAGATCCTTCTGATCAATCAGATATTTCAGGCTCTTATGATCGGTGTAGATATCAATCTTCACACCGTACAAATAGTGTCTCCACAGCTTCAAGGCAAAAATCACGGCCGCTAACTCCAAGTCATGGACCGGATAGTTCCTTTCATGCACTTTCAGCTGTCTCGAGCCATAAGCTATTACACTTCCGTGTTGCAGTAGCACGCAACCCAAACCGCTGCCCGAAGCATCACTATAAATCTCATAGCCTTCGGTCCCACATGGCGAACTCAGCACAGGCGCCGTGGTCAACCGACACTTCAACTCCTCAAAAGCTCGCGCGCACTCCAGCGTCCAAATGTACTTATGCTCCTTCCTCGTCAAAGTAGTGAGAGGTAAAGCTATACGCGAGAAGTTCTCTACGAAGCGCCTATAATAGCCGGCAAGCCCCAGAAAACTCCGGACTTCCGCTACCGTAGCAAGCTCAGGCCATTCCCGTATCGCAACAATCTTCGCCGGATCCACAGCAATACCCTCTCCACTCACTAGATGACCGAGGAACGCCACTGAGTATAGCCAAAACTCGCACTTCGAGAACTTGGCATACAACTGATTTCTCCTTTGCGTCTCCAGAACCAAATGAAGATGCTTGAAGTGATCTTCCTCACTTTGTGAGTACACCAAAATATCGTCGATGAAGACGATCACGAAATGGTCCAAGTACTCCCTGAAGGTCTTGTTCATCAAATCCATGAACACTGACGGCACATTAGTCAGCCCAAACAGCATGACCGTAAACTCATAATGCCTGTATCTCGTACTAAACGCTGTCTTCGGGATATCACTCTCCCTTATTCGTAGCTGATAGTACCCAGCCTTGAGATCCAACTTCGAGTATACCGTCGACCCGACTAACTGCTCAAAAAGATCGTAAATCCGGGGGATCGGGTACTTGTTCTTCTCCGTCAACTTGTTGAGCTCCTGATAATCAATACATAGCCTCAAGCTTTCGTCCTTCTTTTTAACAAAGAGGACCGGTGCGCTCCAAGGCGAAGAACTCGGGCGCACATACCCTTGCTCCAACAACTCTTGCAGTTGAACTTTCAGCTCTGTCATTTCCTTAGGCGCTAGCCGATAAGGAGATCGTGACACAGGCTTTGCACCTGGCACTAGCTCAATCGTAAAATCTATCTCCCGCTGAGGCGGGGCTCCAGGAAGATCTGCGGGGAACACATCAGGGTATTCCGATACCACTAAAATACAATCCAACGCGGGCTTCGGCTTTGCAACCTCCACTAGTGTAAATAACAGTTCTGCACCGGCACGAACCGCCTTCACCACCTGAAGAGCAGACATCAACGTCTTGCTCGACCCCTTTAAGCCCGTAAAAGTCGTCTCACGACTAGCTCCCAACTTGACTTCCTTCCGACCGCAATCGATATAGGCTTGCTGCTCCAAGAGCCAGTCCATGCAACATATAACGTCAAACTCCACCAACGGAAGTAAAGACGCCTGCAGGATGAACTCCTGATTCCCAATACGAATCTTAACATCGCAGATCCTATCCGCTCGCATCGAACACCCATTGGGCAACAACACATCCAACTTATCCTTCGCCATCGAAGAAGGGACTCTGATGCGTGATGTAAATCCTTCGGACAAGGAGTGTGAAGCTCACGTATCAAAGAGTGCTCGTGCCGGATTATCACAAATCAATACAAATCCTAAACAAGCAGTGGTAAGGTAACATGTGCATAACAAGTATTTAAAGAAATTGACTTGCTACAAATTAAACCGTACCTGTCAACACATCAGCCTGTTTGATGGCCTCCTGTTGGCCAAGATTATAGACCTTTGGTTAGGCCGGAGCATAGTGGGACGCAGTCGACTCCACCACCTTGCCCTTCTCTTCATAAGTCGCTCCCGGCATCCTTTCGGACTTGGGACGTCCGCTCCGTCTCTCACGGGCATAATGCCCCAACTTCCCACAGTTGTAACATGCATCCGGGGTCCGACCCGTAGTCGCCCCAAAAGCACCAGCAGAGAGGGCTAGACTCGAAGTCTTAGCTTTCTTGTTCCACTTTCGGAACACAGATTTTGAGGTGTTCGGCCCTCTGAACTCCGACCTCTTCTCGCCCAAGCTTTTCTTTGCCTGCACATTCTTCATGTCCTTCTCCAAGGACCGGCCGTGTTGACCAAGGTTAAGAAACCCTGCGTCATCGGCCCCGAGAGTAGTAATCTCAACTCATCTCTCAAGCCTTCGTAGAATCGATTCGTTTTGCGCTCCTCATCCGCGATAGTGGAGCTAGCATAATGACTCAGACGAGTAAACTCGTGGAGATATTCATCCACGCTCCTCTCACCCTGAACCAACTTCAAAAACTCATTCTCCAACGCTATCTTCTGCGTCGAAGGGAGGAATCTAGCCAAGAACAATCTCGAGAACTCTTCCATAGAGACATCACCAAGTTGCCTACCTCTCAGTAAGTGCAGCTCCAATCCTTCCCACCACATTCTCGCTTCACCGTCCAGAAGGAACGTAGCGATGGTGGTCATTTGCCACTCCTCCGTCTCCGTTGCTGTCATGACTCTCTTCACCCTGGAGAGCCAGTCTTCTGCCTGAGATGGGGTTCCCAACCCTGAGAATACCGGAGGGTTAAAGCTCATAACATGCTTAAGCTGCCTCTCGGTTGCCCTCCTTGGCACCATCGGTTCCACAACCACTTGCTCCACTCTCCTCGGCTCAGCCTCTTGAAGAGGTTCCTGCTCCATCGCAGGAGCGGGCTGCTGTGTTTGCCTTGCAGGCTGTGCATTTATCACGACCAACACAGCTTCGGCCACCAAGCGTATGTTCTCGGCCGATAGAGGTGTTGCAGGAGCAACATCTGGTGCACTACTAGCCTCAGAAACTCGGCGTTCTGACGGCCCAACACCACTTCTGGTCACCTATAGTGATACAAAACACCGTTAAGTGACCAAATTAGTTGCAAACAGCAATTATAGGAACACGCAGGTTCCTCAAACATGTGTATTTTCATTCCTAAGTGGACATTCATGGGTTCTTTTACCGTTATAACGATGACGCACACAATGTGCTCACCACCCCTGAAAAAGAATTCGCCCACAAATTCATTGGAAGCCCGACCAAAACCAGTAGTCTGACACCAAATTGTAACACCCCCTATCCGTCGCATAGCATATAGCAGTAGGTCCAGCCGGGGCCCGACGCCGTATGCCACAGACAGACCGGGTGGTTACTCATGGAAACCATCCAACCAATCATAACGTCCTACACAGAGCATTCTAGCGAAAGCAGTTTATAAAAGTTGCAAATAAGAACCCAGCACTAAAGCATGAATGTCCACTAAAACCAAATAGTAATGTTATAAATACACCAGTACAAGCCTTAAGGCCTTACAAAATGGTTCACTTGATATTACATGTTTTACAAACCTCGGCACGTAGGCCGGTCATACATGATTAAAATAGTAAACACTCCAATTAGGCCATCGAGGGCCGGCTTCGCAAAATTGGGCTTTAGCCCGCTATTGACCGCTTTGTCCAGCAGCACCTGCAAGCAACAAACTACCGCACGGTGGCAAAACAAGGCAACGGTCAGCAATGCTGACCAAATTATAATGATCCCGCCCCCAGCTCGGGGCGGCGATGCTCCTTCCCTGCATTTCATTAGCATAAGCGAGCAATATAACAACTCATTCATCACAGGCGTTGGCACGCATGGCCACACGCCCCGTGCTCTCAGGGCACATTCTCGGTGATCGCTGTCTAAGCCGCTAACTCACCACCATCTCCAGGACGACAATAACTTGTGAGCACAATGGTCTTTTAGGCAGATGTTACGTCACTTTAATGTCATCAACAGCCAATGTCATGACACTTTAATGTCATCGACAGAAAGTCTCGAGCTCTATGCCCTCGGCATAACGCAGGAACGGTTCCCACTCAACCTGTTGCTCACTTGCCACGACACTTAAATATCATCGGCACGAGTTAAGTTTCCCGGAAGCCCGTGAATCGAACGTACAATGCTACATAACCCAGTTATGTACTAGTTGGCACCTAGGCCCACAAGTTGGCAAGATCACGCATCCGCCCAGTTTTCCGGGTGCACCTTTGGGTTAATCCCCAAGGCTCCCTGTTGCAATCTACCACGTAGAAAACCCGAAAAACAACCAATCGCGCAGAGTCTTCTCCGGTATTTATGCAATGCAACATCACCGATCCAGACCAACATGTCCGGGTAGGCTTCACACATCATGCCTATGTCCGTTCTCGCTTACGGACTCTAAAAAACGGTGACTTCACATATCTACCCGAAGGAACGCCTCCAACTCACCGCAAACTCGCGAGAGTGGGCTTCCTATGCAAAGAAGGAGTGCTACTCATGCTCAAGAAGATAATCGTTACCCTAGCATTCCTCTTTGGCACCATGGAAAAGTAAGCGGATGAAAAGCACCGCACTAGCTTTGCCTCCGTGGATCCAGAGTTGGCTCGCGATTTGGAGCTTCGAAGCTCCTCCAATGGCCGGATCTAGCTCCTTCTTCCTTCCTTGGCTCTCCTCTCTCTCTAAGCTTTTAGAAAGATAACAACTTATGAAAAGTGAGGGTTTCTAAGGCCCAATCCCGGGTATATCCCTTCAGGAACAACCCCCAGCCGTTGGATCATCAATTAAAGAAATGAACAGCTTTGATTCGGGACTGAAATGCCCAATCTGGACCGCACACGTCCTGGCACACGCCCATGTCCAGGGTCGTGTGCCTCATTCTCCGTCAAAATCGACACGCCTGGAACAACACATGGGTATCGAACATGCTCGTGTTCGACCTGACACGCCCGTGTTCCACCTGACACGGCCGTGAGGCCGGCCGTGTACCCCCATCATTTTTCCCCGAAAACAACCCGAGCACTGCACGGGTTCTAGGACACGCCCGTGTCCTTGCCCGTGTCACCTCAACACGCCTGGGCTCCAGGCCGTGTACACGGTCTCGACACTCAACACTTCGTCGAGCGAAGATCGTCGACCTGACGACACGGCCTTGGACACGGCCGTGTCCTAGGCCGTGTGCCTTGTCTCGACACATCGTCGAGCAGAGTATCGATTTCCCGGGACGAGTGTCGACACGGGTTGACACGCCCTGCGACACGCCCGTGTCGCAGGACGTGTGCCATGTCTCGACACTTCGTTGAATGCAGAGTGTCGACTTTGCGGGCTAAGTGTCGACACAGATCGACACGCCCTGCGACACGCCCGTGTCGCAGGATGTGTGCCCAGTCTCGACACAATGTCGAGATCAAAATGTCGACTTCCTGACTGAGTGTCGACACAAGCTTGACACGCCCTGGGACACGCCCGTGTCCCAGGCAGTGTGCCTGCAGCCAGAACCCAAAACTGGCCCAAAACGTCCCTCATCGCTCCTTTGCGTTTCGGGGCGTTACATCACGCATAACCGCCACGACAATGGACACGACGCAAAAGAGCACGGGTAGGGACACGGGTATGCACACGCCCGTGTCACCTGAAAATCGTCGAACAACAATCGTCGATCGCCGAACGCAGAACACGGGTACAGACACAGTTAGGCACACGCCCGTGTCTAATGACACGCCCGTGTCCATTAATAGTGTTTGTAGCCGTGTCCTTCTCGGGAAGAAAATGGCCAAAAACACTAGCCAGACACGGCCTTGGACACGCCCGTGTCCTAGGCTGTGTACCCCTATACAGGCACCAAAAATCCCCTTTTTATGCGAGCGACTCAAATACAATTTTCGGGGCGTTACAGGGCATGCGGTACTGGTCGTTCGTCACACCGATGGCAGTACGGTGCACCAGGAGGTTGTGAGGGTTAGAGGGGCCAGTGGATTGTTTTACACTGCGGTCTGGAGGACGATCCCCGATAACGCATATCCAACCCAACAAAACTGACGGGTTGTCAGCAAAGTACGTACGCAGAGACTCTAGAGTGCACCTTGGACGTGTACAGAGGCATATGAGAGGGGTATAAGGTTTGGTAGTGTTCATACCAGCCTAGAAGTGGTGACGCCCGCTCCGCTGCTGCCATAGCTATAGCGGTGGTACCCGAGAGTGATGATAGCTCTAAAAAAGTGGGAATTAAAGGTCTGTGATCACAGAGTCGTTGTGTGTGAGTTGCACTTGTCTGTGCATAAATTGCATCATATCATTCATTCATATTAGGTCATACGCTTCATAGATCCTTATCATATAAATTAGTATGAGCTCTTTTATATGATAAGTTAAATTTCCTGGAAACCTTAACTTATAAATTTGTATGAGAATTTTTACAAGTTAAGATACTTTTGTGATGGTAGCATAGTTGTAGCCTAGTTTTATTTCCCTACTCTTACTTTCTGTTCTTTACTTCCTTTACTTGTACTGCACTTTACTTACTTGTACTATACTTAGAACTGCTAGAGTAGAATAGGAATATCTGTTATAATTGCTAGTTAGTTCTTGTCACCTGCTTCCACTTTTGCTACCCCTTGTTGTCCTCCACTTTGTCCTCCCTCTCGGTGCCTAGGAGCTGCGGGGAGAGGTGCGGAGGAAACGACTTAGTCTTTTTGACTAATGGTCGGTGACCATACTATTTTAGGAGCTCGTGGAGATGGAGCACCAGCACGAGGAGGAGGCAGGACTTGAGGAGCAGATACCGCTACCGCAGACTACTACTACTGCGCGTCCTCAGGTCAGACGAGTTTTGATGTATTAGATTAGCTTTGCTTTGATTTGAGAGAGAGAGAGTTGATATGATGTACTTGGCATAAGCCCTTATTACTCTTTCATTTGTACTCATTGTGGACTATGTTTCTGTACTCTTCATTTATATATATGATATGTACTCTGTGACTTGTGGACTAGTGGATTTGATATACTGCTATACCTCTTTTTCTCATATTGGCCTACAGGTTATATGATCGTATTAGCCGGCAGAATCGGCGTGTTGCGGTGTCGACTAACCCATGCGTTAGTGCCACCGTAATACGACGGTTCTGGGCATAAGACCAGGTAGCCCTCCTTGGTAAGGGGGAGGGGGGTGTTACAGATGCTCTCCCTTATCTTATCAAGAATCCGCATGCCAAATCGGAATATTTTTCTGCAAATTACGGCAGTCATAATATCAAACAGATCATATGAGATATCCCTTATAGAACTTGTCTTACATAGGAGAATCTTGCCAATGATGTCCACAAGGAATTTGTTTTCAGGGTTGAGGTCTTGTCGATGAATGGAAATAACCTCTGTTGAAAGACCACAAAACCTGCAAGCTCTGTTAGCATCTTCATGAGTAAGAGAATCTTCTTCATTTACTACGGGTGGCCGAAGAAGTGTGGAGACAATGGTCTTGGTAAGCTTGATCTTAATTCCCTTGACCTTTGACTTAAGGACCTTAACATTCCTTCTCACTTTGATATTTTTAAAGAAATCTTCAACTTCAGGGAAAAGTATCTTGCAGGGCTACTGGAGAATGAAGGTCAAATTGGCGGCGTCGAGAAGAATGAGAAGATTTTGGAAGTCATCTGAGAGTTCGGTGATGAGTGCGATTTCTATAGGGTTTTTCGAACTCATCTGGGCTAGTTTTCACACGTTTGCACTTCACTTTTAGTTCGTTATCGTATATATTTCATCTTATTATTATTTCCATAGGAAGTGCACACTTACGCCTGTGGTTATGTATATTTGTACTTTTAATGTTTGTACTCCCTTTTTTTTGTGATTGCCTGGAATGTCTGCACATATCAGTGCTGGGTTTAGGGGTTGTGTGCATGTTCCGGGGATGTTTGGAAGCAGGAATACTGCGCACGCTCATTAGATATAGTGCGAACGACCATTGGTCGTGCGCCACTGCTCGTGCGCAATGTTCCCTGATTTCCAGAATCTGCCTGGGGTATGCGCACTATCACTGGACACATTGCGCACGACCACTAGTCGTGCGCCACTGATCGTGTGCGTTGATTCCATTTTCTTCCAAATTCTGGCTGGGGAAAACGCACTACCACTGGACATAGTACGCAAGACCACTAGTCGTGTGCATTATAATTTCTGCAATCTATAAATTCGCAGGTTCCGCCCTAATTCAGTATCGCTCGACATTTCTCCGCCATTTTCGTCTCCGAGGAAGGGTTCCGCCATTCCCCTTCATCTTCCATCGTAGGGAGGTGCTCCGGGCAAGCCTTTACCGCCAAATCCAAGTCGGAGCTTCCTCTCGGCCTCCTCCTTCATCTTTGAGCTTCAAGAAGAGCTTGACCTAGCTTTCTCCATCAAGCTAGGATAAGTTGTGCCATCCTCCACCGGATCGTGACACGAAGAAGACGGGTCATTGGAAGGTGGTGACAGCCCTTCTCTACCCTGGACGCAGTTGCGGACCGAGCTTGGACGCGGATTGACAACCCGATGATTCCAACCGTGAATCCTCAACAAGGCTTCGAATCCGGTCGATTTCGCACACTCTTTTCTTGTTTGGTTGTTGAATGTGTAGTTGAACTCTTGTATTTGATGAAGTATGCTTAGTTTGTAAAATGTTTATATACAATCATGCCTATGTGATTTTGTATGTTTTCGTTATGTACTTGAGGTGCGCCATAGTCCATCCACCATCCATCCGCCCTTGCCGCACTAGCAATTGCTAGTGGCGTGCGTAGCAAAGAGGTGCTCACAACCCTCATTCCGCTATTCTAACCACCTCATCTGCAAGCCTACTCACCCATCCGCCTAGCGATTCGGTGCATAGCGGCCCGACTAGTCTTCCATCCCGCCTGGCGAAGCATCGCATAGCGGGGTTGAATATGAGTAGTTGATAGTGTTTTATTTTTTTGGTCCGCAATATCAAAACCCCCATCGTTACCGCCGACTTTGAGGACTTCAATCTCCAGTCCTCCTCGAAATTAACTCCACCTTATTGTGTTCCTTGAGAGATCGATACTTGGGAAAACTCGCCCATTTTATATTACTTGTGCGACCGGTTCACTGTCGTGACCTCTAGCATCAAGGTTTTGGCGCCGTTGTCGGGGAACAGAGTCGTGTGACTTTTTGGAGAGGGAGATAATAGATTGAAGCCCTTTTCCATTTGTGCATATCATTTTTTTTTATTTGCTTTGGTTATTAGAATTTTTTATTTTGCTTATTTCTTTTTGCCCTTTTCTGATTTTTGATTTAGATAGCTGATCCATGCTATTTTTATTTTAGCTGTGTAGCACTTTTTCAGCAATTATTTTTGTTCGTCATGGATCCTGATGTTGAATGTCGTCTACTTGACACTTTGCGCTGATCCATCGATGCCATTGCTGTTATGAATGTCGAGCATTGCATCCGGTGTTTGTTATGTCAAGGTGTGGGCCACATGTTGAAGGATTGCCCTCGTTTGTGCAAGCCTTCTCCCTCTGAGGGCGTGTGCACAACAACCTCCCGTTCGCGGAAGACTGTGGTGGACAGGCCTACCAGGGTGTTGCCTGGCCCATACACTGACATAACGCACTTTGCTTGTTCTCTACCCGTTGAGATTGCCGAAGAATCTCTAGCCGCATACAGTTCTTTCATGGGTCCCTCGATCCCTTTTTACGAGCTTCCCTTAAGCAATGATGATCACTCTGGTGTTAGCCAAGAAAAAGAGGAGCAGGAACTCATGGACGCTCCTGTATGGGACGATGAGATTGTTCCGGTCGTCGACGGGGTGGCATCTGCGAATGACTGTGCGAGGGGGCCTGCTCATTCAGTGCTTGATTTTGAGAGCAGCCTTGCCCCTCCACAATTTTTATCGGATTGTGCTACTCCATTTTTGTGTGAGTCGGTTGATGATGCCGTATTTGTGGAATATTCGGTGCCCGAGTTTGCGCCGAAGTGGGATGATGATTCCTCTATCTCCGACGGAGAAGGTGGATCTTCGGAACACTTTTACGCACCCCGGTGGGATGAGGAATATCCCCTTTCCGATGCGGAGGTTTGCACCTCCTTATTGGATGAGGCCGTTCCTCTTACCACCACGGACCTCGAATTCTCGAATTCCCCTCGGTACGACTCATATGACACCGACAGTGATCTATGCTTGGATCCTGCTGAGAGTGACACCGGGATCACTCTCCCATTTTCTGATTATTTTAGTTCTTCGTCTCCTTTATTTCTTAATCCCCCTTCTCTATCTGAACCTGTGCAGGCTGAGACTCCATGGGTATGCTGGGATGATGATGAGCCTGGTGTTCTTATCGTTGCCATCACACCCTACACACCTGTGGTTGACGATGCCTTGCTAGGCGAGGATACTTTTTGTGATAAGATGAGTGAGGACCAGGCCTCCTCCTCATCCAATTTCCTATTTCCTCTGCTTGCGAGGACAAGGTATGATTATTTAGGCAGAGGGGTAACCGTTTTATCACCGTATTGGTACCCGTTACCGAAACGGATATTGGAACAATTACCTGTGCATTTTTCTTTTCATATGCCCATTAGCTAGAACCTTTTCGTAGCCGAATAAGTCGTGCTAGGATGACAATAACCCCAGTACTTATCTTTTATTTCCTGCATTTTTATTTTTAATGTCTATTTTAGTTTTAGAATTTCTTTTTGTATATTTTCTTTTGTTTTTGCGGAGCTCACCACTACAGGTATTCTTGACAACTTCGTGTTGGCAGGGTTGTGATTCTTCGTATGGCGGGCCTGCTTTAGGTTTCCATGCGTCTTCTGGTATGCTCATTGGCTGAGCATTGGGTAACCTCTTCCCTTAGCTCTTTATGATTTTAATTTCTCTATCATATGCTGTGTAGTTTAGTTTAAGTCTGGGGGAGAGCGAGTTTTGTTACCTTTTGCACGCGCACATTTCATGTGCATACTAGAAGCTTTTTTAGATTTATTATGATTAGTTCATTGCACTGCACCCACTTGAGCGTGTGCTTATATGTAGTGTGCCGCAAGTTAAACTCATTTTTTCGTTAGATTTGGAAAAATTATGGTGCTGGCTTAGGATTGTGAGACAAAATAAAATGTTGACCTTGTTGTGTTTCTAGTCAACTGCTCTCGTATCGTGTAGAAATTCGAGTAGATTTAATTTTTCTGTATGCTTATGGATTTATACCTTTCTATTTGCGTAAAGATCTTTTTATTCTACTCAAAAATTGGTGAATCCGGTGTGAATCAAATGGCAGTATAGGAATGTGTGTAGCCGTCACTAGACTCGTTTTGCTCGAGTCAGGAGGAAGGATCATCTTTCTCAGTGGCTAAGAACTTGCCCCAAGCTACTCTCGAAGCATGAGTACTTGGTTAGTCTAGCATAAGCGTGATGTAGGCCATCATTTTGGCCCGGTTGAGCTTTGTACCGTTCCTAACGTCTTGTCCGCGCTAGCCCCGTTGTGCCTACCCTTCTTTTGATTCAGCTCCACCTTCATTCACCAAAGCCCCATAGCCTTTCCTAGTCGCACACCCAAGTCGAGTTTAGTGTTTTATATTTTCATGTTGGGATGTGATGTGTTGTTATTATTTATGAAAATGTGGAAGTGCTCCCAAGTTTATATCTGCTGAATTGTGCAAATAAAATGAAGAAAAAGAAAAAAAAAAGAAAAATATTTGTAAAGAAAAAAAAGAAGTGAAAATAAAAAGTTTAAATTGAAAATCTTTATGGAAATGTGATTATATTTGGAGTAGGCGGTGCACACACCCATTTGTTAAAAGTTAAGTCTGGGGGTGTGGTGTACCCGCATATATTTTGGTTAGCTGATGGATTCTTTCTTTAATAGCTCATTTGGGTTAGGTGCATAGGCTTCCTTTTTATCATTGTTTACCTCACCGTAACCCAAGCCCCGTGATTATCCTAAAGTCCTACGGATTTGCGCTTGAGTCTAACTAGTATCGTGGAGAGAGTGTGAACGGGCAAGCGTATGGTCCCCGAATTTGGTGGATTCCTTTGGAGGTGATCCTGAGCCCCGATCTTTAGCAAAGCTCACCTTAGTGGCCTGCCTACTTTCTTCCTATGCTTGACCGGTTGATTCACCGTGATTTTATTTTTGAGTAGTAATAAAATTTTGATACGCATTGTGAAAAATATAAACTATCCTGCATACTTAGAAATTTTCTCTATTGTATTTTTACGCACGCGAGCATGCGACTTCGCATGGTACTTTGTTTTTCAATTTCTTTATTAGCTAAATTATTTTCCCTATCTGCGTAGATTTTGTTGGCTCGGGACGCGCAAACAGTTAAGTCTGGGGGTGTGATGAGTCCGATTTATATAGGATTTTTCGAACTCATCTGGGCTAGTTTTCACACGGTTGCACTTCACTTTTAGTTCGTTATCGTATATATTTTATCTTATCTTTATTTCCATAGGAAGTGCACACTTACGCCTGTGGTTATGTATATTCGTACTTTTAATGTTTGTACTCCCTTTTTTTGTGATTGCCTGGAATGTCTGCACATATCAGTGCTGGGTTTATGGGTTGTGTGCATGTTCCGGGGATGTTTGGAAGCAGGAATACTGCGCACGCTCATTATATATAGTGCGCACGACCATTGGTCGTGTGCCACTGCTCGTGCGCAATGTTCCATGATTTCTAGAATCTGCCTGGGGTATGCGCACTATCACTGGACACATTGCGCACGACCACTAGTCGTGCGCCACTGATCGTGTGCATTGATTCCATATTCTTCCAAATTCTGGCTGGGGAAAACGCACTACCACTGGACATAGTGCGCACGACCACTGGTCGTGCGCCACTGGTCGTGTGCATTATAATTTCTGCAATCTATAAATTCGCAGGTTCCGCCCTAATTCAGTATCGCTCGACATTTCTCCGCCATTTTCGTCTCCGAGGAAGGGTTCCGCCATTCCCCTTCATCTTCCATCGTAGGGAGGTGCTCCGGGCAAGCTTTTATTGCCAAATCCAAGCCGGAGCTTCCTCTCGGCCTCCTCCTTCATCTTTGAGCTTCAAGAAGAGCTTGAACTAGCTTTCTCCATCAAGCTAGGAGAAGTTGTGCCATCCTCCACCGGATCGTGACACAAAGAAGACGGGCCATTGGAAGGTGGTGACAGCCCTTCTCTACCCCGGACGCAGTTGCGGACCGAGCTTGGACGCGGATTGACAACCCGACGATTCCAACCGTGAATCCTCAGCAAGGCTTCGGATCCGGTCAATTTCGCACACTCTTTTCTTGTTTGGTTGTTGAATGTGTAGTTGAACTCTTGTATTTGATGAAGTACGCTTAGTTTGTAAAATGTTTATATACAATCATGTCTATGTGATTTTGTATGTTTTCGTTATTTACTTGAGGTGCGCCATAGTCCATCCACCATCCATCCGCCCTTGCCGCACTAGCAATTGTTAGTGGCGTGCGTAGCAAAGAGGTGCTCACAACACTCATTCCGTTGTTCTAACCACCTCATCCGCAAGCCTACTCGCCCATCCGCCTAGTGATTCGGTGCATAGCGGCCCGACTAGTCTTCCATCCCGCCTGGCAAAGCATCGCATAGCGGCGTTGCATAGGAGTAGTTGATAGTGTTTTATTTTCTTTGTACTCAATATCAAAACCCCCATCGTTACCGCCGACCTTGAGGACTTCAATCTCCAGTCCTCCTCGAAATTAACTCCACCTTATTGTGTTCCTTGAGAGATCGATACTTGGGAAAACTCGCCCATTATATATTACTTGTGCGACCGGTTCACTGCCGTGATCTTTAGCATCATTCGGCAATACCGGTGACAAAGAGTTCACTACCAATCCCCACTTTGGAAGTCGGTTCCATTGTCCAGAGAGATGAGAGAAATTGACTGCAGGGGAGAAGAAGGCGACGTGCTCTGCGACTGCTGCGGAAGACGAAGGGACTCTCTTTCTTTGTCGAGAGAGAGGGTTTTTGAAATTGTGTAGAAAATGAAATCTGATTTTTCTATATATGTAACCCTAACTATCGATTATTGAGGGAGTAATTTATCGAACATACCTTAGAAAATGGCGGTATAAGCTTCGGGTTGCAAATAAAGAGATTTGAACAGAATATGAGAAATTTTCTTCTTGTTTCTTGAGTGGACCGGCAGTACTCGAGTGAGAGAATGATGGTACTCGAGTGATATCTTCATACTTCTCGAGAGGAAACTCATTACTCGAGAGGTATTACTCGAGTGACTTGCTAAGTTCTCGAGTAGTCTAAAGAAGTACTCGAGTAGTCATTTTCTTACTCGAGAAACTAAGTCTGAACTTGAGAAATTTCGACTTTGACGTAGTCCTTGATCTCTGAGCTATGTTGTGAGTCCTCCTTCTCTATTCTTCTTTGTTGAGCATTCCAAGTTCTGTTTTGAAGAACGAGAACTTGGTCTCATCTAGCGGCTTCATGAATATATCTGCAATCTTCCTGTCAGTTGGGACATATTGTAGATCTATGTCCCCATGCTCCACATGCTCCCGGATGAAGTGGTAACACAGATCTATGTGCTTTGTCCGGCTGTGAGAGACTGTGTTACTGGCTATTGCAATCGCACTGGAAGAATCGCAAAATAAAGGAATGTTTTGAAACTTCACGTTGTAGTCTTCAAACTGGTTCTTTATCCATAGAAGTTGTGCACAACAACTGTCTGCAGAGATATACTCTGACACGGCTGTTGAGATTGCAACATAATTCTGCTTCTTACTACTACAGGAAATGAGCCTTCTTCCTAGTAATTGGCAAGTCCCTGAAGTGCTCTTCCTGTCATCTTTGCTACCTGCAGAATCTGCATCTGAAAAACCAATTAGTTCGCTATCATTACTTCTTGGGTATCATAAGCCAAGTTTTGGTATACCTTTAAGGTATCTCAAAATCCTCTTTGCAGCAGCGTAGTGAGATTTCTTTGAGTTCACTTGAAATCTAGCACATACACATGTTGAGAACATTATGTCTGGTCTACTTGCAGTAAGGTAGAGCAAGGATCCAAATATGCTTCTGTACTTGGTTTCATCAAAAGGTTTCCCTTTCTCATCCTTATCAAGAGACACAGTTGAACCCATTGGAGTCTTCATAGAGGTTGTGTTCTCCATTCCGAATTTCTTAATTAGCTCCTTGGTGAACTTTGTCTGCGAGATGAGAATTCCATCTTCAGATTATTTCACCTGAAGCCCTAAGAAATACTTTAGCTCTCCCATACTGCTCATTTCAAACTTCCCTTGTATAAGTTTTTAAAACTTCTTGCAGAGATTGTCGTTAGTAGAGCCAAAAATAATATCGTCGACATAGATTTACACTAACAAAATCTTGTCTTTTATTTCCCTAAGAAATAATGTCTTATCTATCTTTCTCCTTGTGAACTTGTTCTCAAGAAGAAAGCTAGACAACGACTCATACCAAGCTCGAGGAGCTTGTTTCAAACCATATAAGGCTTTAGATAGTAGATAAACATAATCAGGAAAGTTAGAGTCAACAAAACCTGGAGGTTATTCCACATACACCTCTTCCTTTATGTCACCATTAAGAAAGGCAGACTTCACATCCATCTGATAGATACCGAAGCCCTTAGGAGTGGCATATGCTAGGAACAACCTGATTTCCTCCAGCCTTGCCATTGGAGCATACGTCTGGTCAAAATCGATTAATTCTTCTTGGCGATATCCTTTGGCGACGAGTCTGGCTTGTTCTTTATGATTGTTTCATCCTCGTCCATCTTGTTCCTGTAGACCCACTTTGTCTCGATGACATTCTTACCTTTGGGACTTGGAACAAGTTTCCAGACTTGACATTGCTTGAACTGATTTAGTTCCTCTTCCATTGCCATTATCCATGATGCGTTTGAGTTTGCTTCCTCAAACTTCTTCGGTTCAACCTGTGAGAGAAAACTCAAAAATAGATTTTCGTTAGTTGTACCTCTACGAGTTCTGACACCATCCCGGGGATCTCCTATAATTTGGTCCATTGGGTGATCCTTCAGATGTCTGAGCTCTAGATTCCTTGCATTTGTAGTTTCTTCAACCACCGAAGTGACTTCATCAACTTGGATGATTTCTTCATCTTGATCATCAACCACTCCAATCGAGGTTTGAGTGATGATCTTGATAAACTTTTCACCTTTTTCTTCAGTCGGCTCACCCAAGTTAAGATCTTTCATCTTTGAACCTGCATCTTCAATGAACACACTAGAAGAGTTGTCTTGCAGCAAGCTCGTCTCATCAAATAGAACATGAATGGATTCTTCTACAACCAGAGTTTTTCTATTAAATATCCTATATGCCTTACTATGATTACTATACCCTACAAAAATACTTTCAAAACACTTTTCGCTAAATTTGGTAGTGTGATACTTGTCATTGTTAAGGACGAAGCACTTACAACCAAAGATTCTAAAATATGTAATAGTCGGTTTCCTGCCCTTTAGAAGTTCGTATGGTGTCTTATTATGGTTCTTGTTTATGAGTGCTCGATTTTACACGTGGCACGCAGTGTTGACGGCTTCAGCCCAGAAGTATTCTGGTAGTGAAGCATCACTCAACATGGTCCTGCAGGACTCTATGAGTGTTCTATTCCTTCTCTCAGCTACTCTGTTCTGTTGAGGAGTACGAGGAGAGGAAAACTCATGAAAGATACCTAAGCTTTCACAAAATTCTGTCATTGCCCCAGACTTGAACTCTATTCCATTGTCACTTCTGATTTTGACTATGGAACAGTTGTGTTCATTCTGGACTTTCCTGACAAAATTAGTAGAGATGTTGAAAGTGCAGCTTAAATCTGATATACTCTAGAGGGGGGGGGGTGAATAGAGTATGGTGCTTACTAAAAACTTTTTACAACTCTTGTTGTATTTCTAAGTGAACAGGGTAGCAAATGAAATAAAGTAAACACTGCAACTAACTAATCACAGAGCAATCACAAACCACAAACAGAAAACAAAAGAAAATAAGCAATCAGATGACACAAGGAGCTATAGTTGTTCCTCAACAAATCTGGGTACATCCACTCTTCTACTACCCTAGGTAGGAATCCACTGCAGGATGAGTTGATCAGGTGTCCTGGGCACCAATGAGCTTTTGATAAGGTACTCAAAAACCAAACCAGATTTTTTGATCAGGTATCTTGCCACCACTGAGTTTTGACAAGGTATCAGAAACCAACACAAACTTTTGAAGGGAGTTTGATAAACCCTTTACAGCAGAGAGAGAGAGAGAGAGAGAGAGGGATGAGATGATCTTCTCTGTCAACACTCAGAGAGAAGATAGTGGATGTTGTCAAAGCTCCCCCTGAGTTCTTGAGTTGTTCAGGAAGTGAAGCTTTGCAGTAGGGTGATAGGCCTTCAGAAGATTTGATCTCCAGCAAAAGATGATTTCAGCAGCAGCTGAAATGTGTGGTGTCTGGAGTCTTGAATGATAATGGCCTATTGAACACTGGAATCAAGAGGGATCTGAAAATTTCAGTATATTGATCTCCTTTTGTGATGGTGTTCTTGTAAGAATTCTAATACTGAGAATATCTGCAACTCTTTCTCTTTTTATTAATCTTGTTGTAATTGTTGTTGTTGATGATGTTAGTAGGAATTAAAAACTGATCTTTTATTCCTTAGATCTGAATAGAATATTTCTCTGTCCAAGATAGCCGTTAGTCTGTCATAAATGACTTCCTTAACTGCATTTTGTCTTCTGGAGGAAATTCCAATAAAATATTCCATTGAAAATCTCTTGAAAGTTGCTCCAGATTAATTGAAACGGCTACAGGATCCTTGACATAAATGCTGAGAATAATTCCATAACTGTCTGAATTTGAATCTTGAAAAACGTCGATCTCTCCAGAAAAACGTCGACTTGAGCTCCACTATCGTTGAACTGAGCTCAAAGACTGGACTTAGACTGAAGCAGAAAGCGTCGATCTGAGCTCAACTATCGTCGAACTGAGCTCAGAGATAGGGTAACAAACTGGAGACAGGAACGTCGATCTAAGCTCGAAGATCATCGAATGGAGTTCGACGACTCGTTAAAGTTGAGCTCAGAGATCGTCGAATGGAGTTCGATGATTCGTCGAGGTGAGCTCAGAGATCATCGAATGGAGTTCGCCGATTCGTCGTGCTGAGCTCGATGAAATGACTTAGTCTCTTGAACTGAAACATCTGGTCTTGAGGGTCTTGAAGGCAGCTTCCAAACCTAAATACTAACCCTTAGACTCAGTTCTAATTGATCTTTAGATCTATATAAGGAGGTCAAAGCAGATTTCCTAAAGGGACATAGTGATCCTTGCCCAAATCAGTAATAGGGTGTTCCAACAGATGTCAAAGGTATCTGACTTGTGTTTTAGAAAGAACACCCACGTAAAGCACGAGTAATCATCAACAATAACACTTGGGGCATCACGTATGTCTCAAACTTCTTACTTGTCCATATGAAGTAGATGTAAACATATATTAGAATCTTTGCCAATAACAATTTTAAATGTAGCCCTTGTTTGCTTGACTTTTACACATGCGTGACAAGGTCTATCTTTAGCGTACTTGACATTTGGGGCATCACGTACTAAATTCAGAGAAAACAATTTATTAATAGTTTTGAAATTAATATGTGCTAGTCTCTTGTGTCATTGGTCACCAAGAGATGCACTATCTTTAGCCAAAAAGCACACTGGTGTAAAAGAGTCTATACAAATAAAATTCAAACAAAATATATTTCTGCTTCGAGTGCCTGATAGAATCGTTTCCGTATTGTCAACCGATTTTATCAAGCACTTATCTGTATGAAATTCAACTATGTATAATTTATCGCAGAGTTAGCTTATACTTATAAGATTGTGTTCCAATCCTTCAACATAAGCCACATCTGAGAAGGATATACTACCATTAGTGATCATACCATCGCCTTTTGTAACTCCTCGGTCTGAACCTCCAAAGATGACCTTTGGCCCGTTCAATACTGGAGAATTGTTCTGAAGAAG
Source organism: Platanthera guangdongensis (assembly GCA_039583875.1). Lineage (NCBI taxonomy): Eukaryota > Viridiplantae > Streptophyta > Magnoliopsida > Asparagales > Orchidaceae > Platanthera > Platanthera guangdongensis. The sequence goes on from CM077151.1 coordinate 102,477,545, forward strand.
GCTTCTTGTCCCGGTCATATGATGAGATCGTCCACTGTCCAAGTACCAGATAGGAGTTTTGGTGGCCTTTGGATATACCTGCAGTCACAAATCAATTTGCCTTAGGAACCCAAACGCGTTTGGGTCATTGATCTCTAGTTAGAACACTCCCCCTATGAGTATTAGCATTATGATTGGTCTTTCTCACATTGCTAACTTGAGGAGTTGTAAAATATCTGGAATTAAACAAGCAATCAATGGCAAAGTGACCAATTTTGGCACAGCACCAACAGTTTAACCTGTTGTATCTTTGCCTCAAAATTTCCTGCTTGACCTTTTGAGATGGTGGTCTAACAGGGGCAGTATTCTTGGAGGAAGAAGCTTCATGGTGATGGCAATAAAATGTCTTCTTCTCCTTCAGAGGCTTTTCTACAATAGGCTTTACCTTTGGTGCCTTCTTGATGTTATGACCATGATTATAATGGCCATAGCTCTGAAGAGTAATTTCTTCATAAGGTGCCTTAAAGACACTCTCATGAACGTTTTGGGGATGAGTCCATCCTTGGTAACGAGACTTGGGCTCTACATGAGTAGGCCTAGAAAAGTGATCGTAGGACGAGTCAAGATCAAATTCGTTCATTGGAAATATGACCTTCTTAAAAGAAGTCTGATCTTGAGGAGCTTTCCCCTTTTATTTGGCCAAAGCCTTCTTGACCACCTTATTCTTTCTCTGAGCCTTATTTCTCCTAGAAGATTTACTAGGAGCTTTAACATGGCCTAAGCCACCACCTTTGGCCTTAGCTGATAATTCAGCAACGAAAGGAAGGATAGTCTTGGACTTCGAGAAACTTTCAACAAGTTTCTTTTCTGCATCAAGTTGTGCTTCCAGTTCTTTTATGATCTTCTCCTTTAGGTCTAGATGCTCGAGAGCCTTATTGTATTCTTCAATGGCAGCATTGAAGTTCTCTCTGAGTGAGTCTGTCTTAGCGACTTCCTCTCTCAAAGTGCTCTCTTCAGGTTTGAGAGACTTTATCTCTTTGGCTTGAGTTTTCATAACTCTACGACATTTGTCGTAAGCCTTGATCAACTCCTTATACTGGGCCATGATTTCAGACTCATCGTCAGAAGAGCTGTCCTCGTGATCATTTTCAGAAACATCAGATTCAGAAAGAGAAGTATGAGCATTTACCTTCCCAGTGAACTAGGGTTCTTGTTCATCATCAGTTTGAGCTATTAGCCCGAAGTAGGCTTCCTCTTCTTCACTTGACTCAGATGAGTCAAAGTCGCTAAGAGTCTTTCCCTTCTTGGCTATAAGTCTTCTCTCTGTTCTCTTCATATTGTAAGAAGATTTCTTCTCCTCTCTTTTTCCACCCACCTTCTTCTTATGGGGGCAGTCAACAATAACGTGAACTAGCTTATTGCAGCAATAACAAACGATGTTAGCAAAAATATGATTGTTCTGTTTAGTGTTATACCTGTCTTGGCTACTAGAGCCTTTCTTGTATCGATCACCATCATGACGTGATCTTCTGTACGAGGCATCCTTGCCTCTCCATTGCTTCTTCTTGTTCAAAAATTTTTTGAACTGTCTTGAGAGTAGAGAGAACTCTCCTTCAGATAGTTCTGAGCCCGAGGTACTTGGCTCTACGGGTTCTTCTTCACTTTCTTCTTGTGCTGGGGCAGGAGAGGCAGCCTTGGACTTCCTTGAGGTGTCTGCCTTGAGAGCTATATACTTCTCCTTGGATGAAGACATGTTCTTCTCTTCTTCAGCTTTTCTTGAATTAAGTTGTAGCTCATATGACATAAGCATTGCGAAGAGATTTTGCGGGTCAGTCTCAGCTAGATTTCCAAATTTCCGAAAAGCACATACCTTGTTATCCCATTCCTTAGTCAGGGATCTCAAGAGCTTATCATTCAGTTCTCCGTTAGTGAAGACTCGGCCGTAGACTCTTAGGCCGTTAACTATCTTGAAGAAGTTTTCAAAAGTATCTGCAATTGTATCCATGGGTCCTTATCGGAAGGCTTCATATTTTTGACTTAGAAGGGATCTTCGGTCATCCCTAACTTCTTATGTGCCTTCTATCAAGTTGATGAGGGACTGCCACATTTCCGTAGCGGATTTGCAGTGAATCAGGTTCTGCAGCATAGAGTCATCAACTGCACTTGCGATAATATTTTTGGCCTTCTTATCTAAAGAGACAAGTGTAATCTCATCTTTGTCAAGATCCATCAACTTCTTAGGAACTTTCTTTGTGGATCTATAGTGGAGATGGTCATAGGAACATAAGGACCTTCTTCAACAATCATGAAGATCCTTGGATCCACAGCTTCCATGAAAAATTTAATCCTCTCTTTCCACATGGGAAAGTTGTTCTTTGTACACAAGGGAAGCTTAGCAAAATCATTGGCCTTGTCCATGCTTTGATAACTCAAAAGATAACTTGGGGCAGATCAGATCAAGGTGTTAACCTTTTAATGATCATCGTCGCTCTGATACCAATTGAAGTTATTAGTTGTCTACCTAAATCACCTAGAGGGGAGGTGAATAAGTGAGTTGTGCGTCTTTTTGCGGAATAAAAAAATTTAGCAATCTATGCACAGAATAACAACCAAACAATCACAGAGGACACAGAGATTTATATTGGTTCCCCAACCTTGGGTACATCCACTTTCCACTCACTGATCTAGCAAAGCACTAGACTCGGCAACTCCACTATTCTCGGATTAAAACAAATCATACACCTCGGAACAACGTTCCTACAACTCGATCCACAAAACGGATCTACACTCGGAAGATGAAGACTTCCTACAACTTGGAGAACAAAGCTCCTACACTCGGAGAATAATCTCCTACAAGAATATATTGAAATATGAAATACAAATAGAATATCTCAATTAGAACTCAAAATTTCGGTCTAGGTCTTGCTTCTTGAACTTTGCGGCACAGTCTGAAAATTTTGAAGAAGACACGGCAGGATCCTTGATCTGAAAATTTCTTGACTCACAAGATCATAGAGAGGATCTATAGATGTAAGAATATCTTCATTTGCATGTCAACTTTTTTGAATCGTTCTGGATTGACAGCCCTTGACAATGAGGAAGATGAGCGGCGGGGGCTTCCGATTTATGAAAGAGAAAATCGTCGATTTAGAATTCTTACAATGCTTCTTTAACGCGCTTAAGGTTAGCCAGAAAGACAAGACCTTTTATAAGATCTCCCTAACAGTCATAATTATCATTAATGATGGCCACGTGTACCAATAAGGTCAAGTCATTTGAAAATCACGTCTGTTAGGACTTAGCGCAATTTTCTGAAAAGATGACTAGATTACTCGAGTGAAAGAAGAATTACTCAAGTACTAAAATGGGTTCTCGAGATGACAATATCAGGCTACTCGAGAAAAAGCCCTTCAGGAAATTTCAGAACAGAATTCATTATCACTCGAGTGGAATGAGGGTTACTCGAGTGCTAGAAATGTTACTCGAGAAGTGGAAGTGAACTTCTCGAGAAGATGACTAAGAGAAAATTCTGGGAAATAAAACTGATTACTCGAGTACTAGTTCTAGACTTCTCGAGAAGTAGACAGACTTCTTGAGTACAGGAACTACACTACTCGAGTGGGTAGACACTTCTTGAGAACTTTCCTTCTGTCACGTGAGATAAAGTGGTCATCTACTCTAGTAGTTAACTTGACTACTCGAGTATAATACTTAGAAAATTTCTGAGAGGGAAAATCTGTCAACTCGAGAAAGAGAAGAAGTCTACTCGAGTAATGGACTTGGCCGCTCGAGAACTAAATTCAAATTTCTCAAGAACCATTTACTTTACTAGAAATCCAGACTAGACTTACTCAAGTACAACTAAAGGTTCTACTCGAGTACAAGAATTCTACTCGAGTGAAACACTTAAGAAAAAATTTAGTTTATGAAGATTTTCCTTTCTTCAATAGAATCAACAACATGCCTTTCTCCAACAAACATAGTGCTTAAAAATGAAGTGTATCCTAATAGAGAGGCTATACATGAGTCAACACAAAGGATCACACAATGAGGGATTACATTGTATGGTCCTGTGTTTGGTGACCCATTGTAGACTGACATTGGTCAACACTTGGCAATTAAGTCCTGCAAATACATAACTCAAACAATACATCAAATATAACTTAATTCATCTTAGTTCAAGTGTGACTTCATACAAATCTAGGTTATTTTGGATACAATACCCAACAAGTGCCCATCAGGTTTTTGGCGCCGTTGCCAGGGAGTGGAACTGTTGTGTGCATTTATCTACTGGAAAAGTTTTTGCATGCGTTTTTTGCAATTTGGTCGTTTTTTTGTGTGTGTTGTATGACATATCCAAACCGCAGGAATATAAAGGCAGATCTTGATATAGATCTTGAAACCTCGCGAGTGAGGCGAGCTCACCGGCGTGCTGCTGCTGTTGAAGGTAAAGATAGAATGGAAGAGTTAAGCCAAGGAGGAAATGGCCTTGGTGAATGGGTCATTGAGAACCATGAGGTAGTCCAACACCGCATTAGGATAATGCGAGACTTCACGACCCCTACTGCGGGAAGTGTTTACCCTGGCTTCGGTACGGCCATCGTAAACAACCATTTCGAGATAAAGCCTGCCATCCTTAACATGATCAGAAATAACACGCAGTTTTTGGGCTTGCCAAGTGAGGATCCGCAACTCCATTTGGTAGATTTCTCAGAGATTTGTGGCACCTTCCACTACGCTGGTATTACTGATGACGTGGTGAAGCAAAGGTTGTTCCCATTTTTGTTGAGGGACAAGGCGAAAACCTAGCTCCACACTATTACTCCTGGGACTGCAACTACGTAGGAGGCTGTTTCCATGAAGTTCCTAGCTAAATTCCACCTGGTGAACAAAATAGTGAATTCCTGAAGGGAGATAGCCACTTTCCGGCAGCTGGACAAGCATACTTTGTTTGAGCCCTGGGAGAGATTTGCTGATCTGCAGCGTCGATGCCCCCACCACGGCTGTGAGCCGTGGAATTTAGTTGAAATCTTTTATTTTGTTATTGAGCCCAATTATAGGGCTATGATCGACGCGGCGGCTGAGGCACTATCATGAACTGACTCCCGACGAGGCTTTGTGGCTCCTTCGTGACACTGTTTCTCATAGTACATATTGGACTGCGGGAAGAAATGCATCGAGGGGTGCGAGAAATTTGTTTGAGGTGATGGCTATTTCTGAAAATGAATGTCAGGGTTGTGGAAACGAATGTGCGGAAATACTCTCTAGGCATGGTCGGTAGTGAAGACGGCGATAATAGGGGCTATGTGATCATGAGGTTTTGGGTCCAATGGGGAATGCTTCAAAACCTATCTTAGGGGTCCCATTCCTGAAAGCTAGCGAAGAAACGTTGCAATTTAATGCATGTGGCATCACCTTGTCATCCAAGGTTGATTCGCCTCTACCGCCAACTCTTCCCTTTATGATTCAAAATGAACCTGAAAAACTGCTGAAATTGAATGTTGTGTTATCTGATGGATTGACAAGTATTGCTGAGACAGGTATGTTGATGATAGCTAAAGAAGAAACGAAGACGAAGTTGCTTGGAGTGAAACAAGATTCAGAGGAGAACAAATGTGAGCGGAGCACGGCTGTTGAGAGCGTGCATAAAATAAATTTAAAAACTTTTATTAAGATGAATAAATTGTGTAAAGCTATGAAACATGTCACTTGGGCTGATCTATCACCTATCACGGGTGAGGAAAGGACACCTCCGGACGGAAAAGCTGTAAATACCTATGGATTGGATGGAGTAGTTGTACCACTGTGGCGATCTCCATCCAAATAATTGCTAAAGAATGATCAGTGAAGGCGCAAGGCGCTGGATTTTGCCCGCCGGCGTGAGAAGGAAGAAGCTAGGGGCAGGGGGGATTTGTCTTCCCTGGGACCTAAAGCCTTCGCTTCTTCCTCATCTTGCATGACTGGGGTGATCTATCACAAGTCGGCATTTAGCTGAGAAGTGAAGGATCTCTGGGGCAGCCCCCTTTCTTTTAGTTTAATTTTTGCTTTATGTTGTGTGCGCCTTTAGACTTTTTCGCTACATAATGAACTTATGCTCTGAACATTATATAAGACTACAAATACAAGTATTTGGTTCACCTTAAGAATGGTAAAAAAGTGACTTCTGGGAGACAAGCCATTATTTTGTTTTTATTGTTTTTGCATAATCTATATTATGAATGTTCTTCTTGGAGGTATTCTCTTTTGACGGTGGAGTTCGTTTGGGTCGTGGACCTTCTTCTGAAAATAGCACCAATCTTCTGGTATGCTCATTTGCTTAGCAAGGGGTAACCTCTCCCCCAACTTGTATTTCATTAATTTTATTGCAAATCTTATGTTAGGATGTTTAGATTAAGTCTGGCGGGGGAGAGTTATGCTAGTTACCTGTGCACATGCGCTACTTTCACTTTCATACCAAAAGCACCTTTTTATTTTCTATTTTCTATTTTCATGAAATCACGTCTGCATTGAGCACCTACACCTACATGAGCGCGATCTTATCCATGTGCGCGGCTCGAGTCAAATGTACTTCTTCTATGTAAACTTTAAAATAGTGGTGCTGGCTTAGGATTTTAGGATAGAGTAGTGTGAAACTCGTGCAGTGCCCCTAATCGAGTACTCATGGTCTGTGTAGAAATAGTATAGATTTAATTTTTCTTTATTCTAGTGATTTATACTTTTTATGTGGATGTAAATATTGTTTGCACTACTCAAAAATGTTGAATCTGGTGTAATCAAACGGTAGTGTATGGAGGTGTGTAGTCGTCACTAGACTCGTCTTGCTCGAGTCGGGAGGAAGGATCATCTTTCTCTGTGGCTAAGAACTTGCCCCAAGATACTCTTGAAGTATTGGTGCATGGTTAGTTAATCATGAGCGTGATGTACGCCATCATTTTGGCCCAATTGAGCCTTGTACACCATCCTAACGTAATCCTTGTTAGCCTATGTTATGCATATCCCTCCTTTTGATTTAGCACTACTCCGTGATCACCAAAGCCTAAAAGCCTATCACAGTAACACGCCCCTATCTCGAGCTATTAGTATATTACTTCTTGTGTTTGGGAAGTTGTTGTGGTGTTGTTATGTGGTTGTGAGGAGGAGTTTTCTTGTTGATTTGTGCTCAATGTGTTGCTGTATAAAAAATTAAAAAAATAGACAAAAAAAAGATTGTAAAAAAAGAGAGGTGTTGTTTGTTGTAAAATAAGAAAGTTAATTAGAAATTCCATTTATGATTTTATTTCTGTGGCGGTAGGTGGTGCACACACCCTTATTTTCAAGTTCAAGTCTGGTGGTGTGGTGCACTTGCAATTTTTGTTGGTTCGAGGATAATCTTTTGTATGAGCTCATTTGGGATTGTGCGTAGCCATCATTTTTACCCTTGTGCATCCTTACCTACGCATACACCCAAGCCCCATTATTATCCTAAAGTCCTATGGATTCACGCTTGAGTCAAGCTAGCGTTATGGAGAGAGTGTGATTGAGCAAGCATATGGTCCCCGACATTGATGGATTTCTTTGGAGGTAATCACGAGCCTCGGTCTTTGGCAATGCTCATTTGAGTGGCCTGCCTACGTTCTTCCTATGTATGATCAAACGATTCTCCAGAATTGCAATTTTGAGTAGATACAATATTTATTTATGTCTGTCGAAAAGTATAAACTCCGTAGTATAATTAAAAAGTTTATCTATTATATTTTCTATGTCCATGATGTATTTGATTTCTCACAATACTTTATTTGGAAATTACTAAGCCATCCAACTTTTTTCTAGTCCACGGGGTGAAGATTTGCTCGGGACGAGCAAATGTTTAAGTATGGTGGTGTGATGAGTATGATATTTATAGGGTTTTTCGGATTCATCTGGGCCTGTTATCTCACTCATGCACTGCATTTCAACCGGTAATCGGTTATATTTATTTCGATCGATCAATGACCACACTATGCACCGCTTTGGCCCGAGGGTGTGCAATTGAGTATTCTGTTATCGAGGGTGAGCACATGGTGCTCCCAATGGCTCTTTCTGACTATTTTGTCGTGTATTGGTGTTGGGAGCTTGTGCTCCAGTTTTGATTTTACTGTGCAGGTGGTGTGTTTTCCCCAAGGTAGGAATTCTGATTTGAGGAAAATGCACGGTCGTGCGTTTTACTCGCACACGGTTTGTGACCAATCGTGCATTTTGTTGAGCAGGAGAACCATCGAGTGGAGCTCGACGAATTTCATCGAGTTGAGCACGACGATCTTCACGCACGGTTAACGCAAGGTTTCTTCAGAACTGTGCGCGAAGGAAACACACGGTTTTCCTGTGGCTGCTTTGATTTACAGCACTCTATGGTTAATCATGTGATTTGCTCACGCACGGGCAGAAGTGCCCGTATGCGAGTAAAACGCACGGTTCCACCTGCTTGCCGAAAATTTCTACTTTCTATTGTTACCCGTGTGTTTTCCTTCACGCACGGGCGGAAGCGTCCGTGTGCGAGGAAACACACGGGTCAGCGCTTCTTCTTTTACAAGCTTGTTATGGTATTTATATCGCACGGTTAACGCACGGTCGTGCGCCAAACCATGTGTGACCATTATTTCAGGCTTCTCTATTTAAGTCGCAGGTCTCATTCGCCCAAGGGGCCCAGTCCGCCATTTCCGTTCCTTTGAGCGGGAAAACTTTGCTTGAGCCGCTTTTTCCTCTCTCCTCCTTGGAGAGCTTGTCCGACAACCGTTCTCCCTCCAAAAGCTCTCAATAGCTTCATCTTCGGCCACCACAGTCTTCTCCAACCTCAACGCTCCGTTTCAATCTCTTAGGTGCTGCATACATGGATTTCTCCTGTCAGATTTAACCTGACGGCTATTCACGAAGAAGCCAGGCTATTAGAAGGTTGTTACAGCCCTTCTCAAACCCGGACGTCATCCGTAGACCTAGCATGGACAAGGCCCGACAACCCTTGACTCCGGCCGCAAATCTCAGAAAGTCTTCGTGTGTTTGGTTGTATCTCTCCCCCTTCTCTTATAGTAACTTTGCTCTTGATTGCTTGGTTGTTGGATTGACGAGAAAGAACTTGATTTACTTAATGATTTCAGCATGTTTATGTGTTGACATATTTTCATTCTTGACTGTGTTGGTGCGCTTCCATCCTTTGTGTTCTTGACGTGATAACGTCGTCCTAATAAATGTTAGGAGCATGTGTGGCGAGGAGGTGACTGTGACCCTCCCTGGTTTGTCCATCCTCCTCATTACTCGCTTGAGTAATCCACCAAAGCGACGGGGTGAAAGCGACTCGCATTTGTTTTATTAGTGTTAAAATTAGGAAAACAAAAATCAAAACTATTTGTTACATTGGCACTTGCAATCCCTCTTTCAATAGTGAAGTTACACTCCCTACTTGCACTCCTCGAGAGATCGATATCTGGGGATTCAACTCCTCAAATCTATTACTTGACTATGATCGGTACACTTGCCAAAAGTGCCCAACAAGTTCCTCTGGACTTGCTGTTTTCGGTGAAGAAGACAACAACTAACTTAGTTCGGCCTTCAGACCAGCTGCTTTGAACTCTGTTCTTCCTCTTCTGCAACAATGGTGAGGAAGAAGATGACTGCCAGCTGTATGTGTGAAAATCTAATTTTCTTCAATCAGAACTCTTCCTTTTCTATTCAGCCACTCAACGGCTCTTTGAACTGTGGGGCCCACACAAGGAGTTGCCCGTTGCAACCTTGCATTAACTTCAAAAAGTCTTGTGGTAGGCTAGCGGTGTCGTTTGTCGCATATTGTAGCCTTCACATAATATTTTGAATTTGTTAATAATTGATGGCGTCAGCACCTCTCGACTTAGTCAAAATCAAGCATTAGAGCACAGGGATTGAGTGAGCAGCCTTCACTCAACGCCCCAACACTTAGATAGATTCTTTGTCACTATGCGATGAGGGAGCAACCTTCACTCAATGCCAAAACACTTAGAAAAGTTTTCTGTCATTAGGCGTTAAGTTAGTAACCTTCACTCAATGCCAAAGACATATTTCTATCACTTGGTGTTGAGTGAGTAACCTACACTCAACGCTTTTAGACTTAGCTAATTTTCCTACCTAAGAAGTGTTGAGAGTTGCTCCTTCACTCAAAGCTTTCTGCATTTGTCAACTATATTGACGCGGCGTTGAGTGAGTATGCTTCAGTCAACTCTTTTATCACAGGGCGTTGAGTGAGTAAGCTACACTCAATGCATGTGGACTTGGTCAAATATCTACACAAATTTTCTGTGGCTTTGACAGGTTAAGTCTTACTCAAAGAATTATGTTGTATGGCATTGAGTCAGTATACTTCACCTAACGCCTATGGACTTAGCCACATTTCTGCCATTTTCTTCCTAGGCTTTGGCAGGCTGATTATTATTCAAAGCTTTCAGCTATTTGGTAATGAGTGAGTTGACTTCACTTAATACCTGTGGACTTAGCCACATCTCTATCCAGCCAATAGTTAGGCTTTGACTATGCATGTTGTACTCACAACTTTTAGTCATCTTGCATTGAGTGAGTAGACTTCACTCAACGCCTGTGGATTTAGACAGATTTTTGTCTCTCCACATCTCTTCCTTATGACCACCTGTCACCATCACTATGACAAACTGTCTAAACTTGTTCCAAGGAACAACCTGCATATGATGAGCTTAAACAACATCAAATACAACTATGTGTATACCATTTACTTGTTTGACTTCTTACAAATCTGGTACATTGGGCACAATGGACCCAACAATCTCCCCTATTTGAAGAAGTCAAAACCTAAGACAATGTTATACACTAACACAAATATGCAACACATACAGTAAAAGACACATTGCATAACTTAGAAAAAATAATGAACATAATCAAAAATTATTTTCATTTATCTTAAAAGGAATAAATGTTTCTGTGCATAGTATAAAACATGACATACTCCCTGGACCATTTAAGCAGAACAAGTAACTTTTCAAGTTTGGGGTTCCCTTATAACTATGTAATAGCCCTTAGGTTTCTTGACAGCCTTATCTTCAGCACTATCTTTCTTCTTCCCTTTATTGTCTGTCTTGTCTACTTCAGCTCTCTTGACTTTCAGCCTTTCAAAATAATTGTAAGGTTCGGGAATATATTTTGTAGGCTCAATAACATCCGTGGGCAAAATAGCTGCATTCCTGTCCCTTCTGAATTTTTTCCTTTCATTTTCCCGTTCTTCTAGTTTATTCCATTCCAGAGAGCAATAGAGTTTTACTCTATCGGTCCTTTTTGACTTCATTTGATCCCCTGCTGCCAAAATGATTGTCCTTGATTCATGGATCCATTTCTCAAAATCATGTCTCTTTTCCATCTCTTCCCTGAATCTCTTCTTACTTAACTGAATTTCTTCTTCTTTAGCTCCTGACTTTCCCTTTGACATATATAGCTGTTCTACATAGGGGCTGAACTCGAGAGCAACATGTGAATCTCCCCACTGAGCACCATCTTCTCTATTCTGATCATCTTGCAATTGGCCTTCTTACTGAGCAGACATTTCAGGATTCAATGAATCTTGTACTTGATCAGGAAACATGGGGATGTTGTCATATTGGCAGGTCCAATCCCAAATGATCGCCCATCATATTGATAGCCCAGACCATATTTCCAGTATTTATTCTTATGAGATCACTCTCCCCCTTTTTGACTTCTTTATATATTTCTTGCGTCTGGGAGGTGCTTGTATTACTTCTGACAGATTCTAGATAGTTTACACTTGTTGTTACCTGATTCTTGACCTCTAGCATATGATCAACAAGTAGCTTGGTACAACCATCCATCTTGGTAAAGATTGTTGTATTCTGTTGTTCCCTCATAACTTTATCAGCATTATGAATAGTCAGCATGTTTCATTCTGAATTGTCTGATTTGCTATCATTGTAGTTACATTTGAGTCAACTACATACAACTTGTTCATAGTGTCGTCAACTGCTGGGGCTGCCCTAGTGAAGAATTTAATAGTTCCACCCTTTAGAAGATTGACTTCAAATTTTATAGACTTTATCCCTTTAGATAGCTCATTTCTTATGTTTTTGAGTGCATCATCCACAAAGGTTACCCGGGTTCTCCCTGCTCATCCAACAGACACTTCAGTTGGGCCAAAAACATAAGTGGAATCTGATTCATTCCTACAGAAGTACATTCATCATAAGTTTTTTAGATGGGTCTAACCTCTGTCCTTCCATCAGAGTCAGACACAGTAAATTCAGATCAAAGAGTTTTCTTTGGAACACTCTCTTCCTTTTTGGACATAGAAGAGTCTATGTCATGTACTTCAACCTGAGCAGGGAATTCAGATTGAATCTCCTGCTCAATATCTACAATGTCCTCATTGGCATGCAGCACAGAATCATCAGTAGTAGCACCAGTCTTCTCAGCATCCTGATTTATCTCTGGAGAACTTTGGAACTGCTCCCCCTCAGCAAATGCATCCTACATTACTTGTTCCAGGAGTTTCTCCCCCTCACTCTGAGGGCAGGTTACATCAGCAGAATTTGGTACATGAATGTTATCAGCAGCAGCAGGCCTGGAAATCTCCACCGGCCCTCCATCCTAGCAGAGATTTTGTTGACAATAACTTCAGCAACTCGCCTAGCATCCTCAGCTGATGGTAATTCAACATCATAATCTGGAACATATTCAGATTGAGCCCTGCTCAACTGATTTCTAACATCAAGATCAGAAGATACTGACACTTGTGCAGTTATGTCTTTTCTGGTCTCATCCTCAGACACAGTTATATTGGGGTCATGAGACTCTTCCTCATCTTCTTCAGAAGAACTATTTGAGTTGCTCTATGTTGGAGCTGGAACTTCCTTTTACTTTTTCTTAGTGATAAGCTGTCAATGGGGTTGAAGGACCTAAACCATCTATTAAGCATCTAGATGTCCATTCGTCATATTTGGTGAATCATGACTCCTAACCTCATATTGAGGATCTCAGGAGCAGTTCTAAGTAAGAACAGAGATAGGATCCTTCCCAGGTTTGGCTCAGTCATGCAATCTGTTATCCTTTCCTATAGAACACTTCCCCAATCTGTTCTTTTGGAGTGAATCACTTTAGTCATGAGTTCAGCAATCTTTTTATATATCTTATCATGGGACCCTATCTTGCAGATCAGAGCCTTCCCAATGACGTTGGCCAGGAATGTACTTTTTAGGTTCAGTTCCTTCCTGAGGATGGAACCGAAGGTGTGCTTAGATAGGCCACACCATTTTAAAGCAGACCTGACCTCAGATTGATCAAGGTCATCTTCCACATCACCTTCTGTGAACTTTGGCAACTGGAAGGCTTTGCTCAATCGTCTTGATGTTATCTATATTTTTGTCCGCTGACTACACTCTTGATCTTCCTCTCAGATACATCTGCCTTGGCATTGGAAAACAATTCTAGGACCTCCCATTTCCACAGCAAACAAGGCTCCGTCAGAATGAAAGTTAGGTCAGAAACCTGGAGCAGATGGAGAACATATTTCACCTCCTCTGGTGCATCCTTGAAGCCATTCCTCACTAGTTCGGAGCCTACGAATAGGAAATCTTAACCTTTTGGCGCCATTTTGTACGGAATTTCGAGAGGTCAGTGAGACGGTTCCATCATTTTGGCGAATACGGGCAGAGGAAGACAAGGAACAATGTATTTTGCACTATGCACATGTCCTTCTATTTATAGTTATTTCTAAGTGAGAAGGCGGAAAGGCACTTACCTATTTGGGATCACGATATGATAGACGGCTGGGATTGATTCCCATTACATAGCCGCAAACAGATACTCCCGTAGTATTTGTTGTGATAACTTAATACACTCAACTTTCTCAACGCCTTTATACCTAGTCTTATTTGACTAACCTTCCCTCCATGGATTACATAAACCTGCATCCTACAAGCATAGCACATATGTATAATAGGGAGCTACTTAGGCTGAACTAAATTCAACATACCCATTTCAATTTGAAAGAGTTGAACTTAGCTCCATCTAGTGGCTTAGTAAGAATAAGTGCCATTAGTTTGTCTATTGAGACAAATTTAAGACTAATGTCTTTCCCCTCCTCATGCTCTCAAATTTAACATGATATCTTATCGCAATATGCATTGTCCTGCTGTGAGAGACAAAATACCTAGCAATTGAGATTGTACTTAGTAGAAACACAATATGAGGGAGTTCTACTCATCTTAATAAAGTAGACTTGGAACATATACTGGATTATCAGCAACTATGCACAGTAACTTTCTTGCACCCTGCCAATTCTCTTCTTGCTGAGCCAAATCTTCTCCTCGTCTTTTAGCCACAGATGTGTATCTAGCTTTATCTGACTAGCTCTCCCTCAATGGGAGAATCTAGCTTGGTGGTCTCCCCCTCAATATTTGCACATCTCTTAAACATTCTTTGTTAGATAGTCAATATGTCCACTTCCATCTACAGGTGTATGACCCTGAAGATAGCTTCCTTATTCTAGTCCTAAGTCTGGAGCATCCTCTGTCCAAGTACCATATATGGGTATGGGCACTTGGACTATCCTGCAAGACAAAGTTTACCTTACCTTAGGACCCCAATAATTATTGGGCCCTAGGTTCTGATTAGCATCAAAATGCACATGCCTTCCTGCAGATTTTTTGATAGGAAGACTAACACTAGCTCGGTCATGAAGACTTACTCTTGCTCTTGACACACTTGGGTTGTGCCAACAATCTATGGCAAAGTGGCCCACTCTGCCACAACACCAACACTCATGGATGTTATATCTCCTCTTCTGAACAGTCTTTGAAGAGTGCAAGCCATCACTACTGTCTGTTTAGAGGGGAGTGTTATAGCCTTCTTCTTATTTCTCTCAGCAAGAGTCTGACTAAGGGTGAGTCTGCTAGTAGAAGTACTTGACTTACTCTAAGTTTCATTAACAACAGTCTTCTTTGTAGTTGACATGCTATTAATAGCCTTAGAGCTAGCTAAGTTAGCCCTACTGAATGACTTACCCTTGGTCTGGGTTATTGCTGGAAGATCCTGAGAATAGGCCACAACTTTCTCCTTGAGTGTAGGGGCTGAAACACCAAATACAAATGGTCCATGATGGGCCATTTGGACTTCTTCATGTGGAGACTTCTGTGCACTCAAACCCGTGCCCTACCTCCTTCCATTGTAAGGTACACTTGTACTCTTACAAGGAGAATTCTCATTCTTCCATTGACCAAAGATGTAGTATTGGTCATACCTGTTGGAAGGGAGGATTACCTACAGAAATGTTGACTAAGGCTTAATAGGAACTTTGCCTTTCCCTTGAGAGAGGGCAACTATAGAATTTTGCTTAGACTCAGAAGCTCTCTTAAGGTCATCAATCTTAGAGAAATTAGCTACAATTCTCTTCTACCTCTCAAGTATCTCTTCAAGATCCAGAATAAGAGAGTTCTTATATTTGATGGTCCCAATATGGATGTTTGACATGATCTTCAGCTGACTGACTTCCCTTATTTTCTGATTCAGTATAGATGTTGTCTCAGTCTGCTGGGAGGCAGCTAGCTGAAAGGAGGCAATTTCCTTAGCTTGCTTCTTGGACAGCTTTTTGCTTCTTTTCAGAGCATCCAGAAGGGCACCATACTAGTCAATCAATTGATTGACATCTACTTTAGACTCAGAGTGTAACGCCCCGAAAATCGTAACCGATCTGGTCATGTCCAAGCAAATTTTTGGTGACTGTATAGGGGTACACGGCATAGGACACGGGCGTGTCCAAGGCCGTGTGGTTCTTTGTGTTGGCCGGTTGTGTCCAAAGAAGGACACGGCAGGAAACACGGAAGCGTAACACGAGCGTGTCAAATGACACGGGCGTGTGCATACCGATGTCATCACCCGTGTTCCCAATAGTCGTGTCGATTGGCATGGCGGTTACTGGTGACACGGCCCTAGTGCACGGGCATGTCGGAAACCGACACGGGCGTGTCAGTTGAGACACGGGCGTGTCTCGACTCGTGTCCTCTTCTCTGCTCGACGATCGTGTCTGGATCGAGGCACACGGCCTGGGACACTGCCATGTGCGAGGCCATGTTCGGCCCAGGTTTGAGGATTTTTGGGCGAATCTAAGCCGTTCGTTTTCCTTAATTAAGATCCAACGGCCCATATGTGTTCCTGCTCTGATAAGGCCTGGAATGGAGTTTAACTCCTCATTTTCTCTTTACCATTCTCTTTCTAAGGAGTTGGAGAGAGGAGGAAGGAAAGGGAGGATTCTGGCCGCCGGCGGGGCATCGGAGCACCGTTTTGAGAACCAAGAGCGGATCCGTGGAGGAAATTCCATTGCGAAGCCTTCTATCCGTATAGTTTTTCCATGGCGCAAAAGCATACTATAAGGGCAACGATTTTCTACTTGAGCATGTGAAGCTCTTCTTCTTTTGCATAGGGAAACCCGCTCCCGCGAGTGTGCGGTGAGTGTGCAGTGTTCCTTGGGGTTGATAGGAATAGTCCCCCTTGTATTGCATATAGAGTCCGGAAGCGAAGTACGGACATAGGCATTGTGTGTGAAGCCTACCCGGATATGTTAGTATGGATCGGTGATGTTGCATTTTGTATGATTTGTCGGAGAAGAATCTGTGTTTTGTGTTTTCGGGTTTCTGCATGGTAGATTGCAGCAGGGATCCTTGGGGATTAACTTCAAGGCGCACCCGGAAAACTGAGCGGAAATGTAATTCTGCTAATTTGGCGGCCTGGGAGCCGGCCTTGTACATAACTGGGTTATGTGTTGTTTGGAATTATGGCAGGATCCGAGAGAAGCTTGGCTCGTGCGTACGTCTTAAGGTGACTACGTGGTGTAAGCAACAGGCAAGTGGAATCGGACCTGGGCTATATGGTTCGGTGCGAGAGACCCATAGAGGGACTGGCCGTTGGCATATTCGGGAGCCTTAGATAGTGGTCAGAAAGGCTAAAATGCTCACATTGTTGCCATTCCGGGGATGGTGGTGAAGCCACGGAATTGACTGGATTCACCATTAATGTGCCCTGAGTGCACAGGGTGTTTGGCCGTGCGAGCCTACACCTGTGGCGAAGTATGTTTGTACTTTATTGTTTAGCTGGGCTAATAAAATGCAGGGAAGGAGCACCGCCGTCCCTAGTAAGGGGCGGGGTCGTTATAATTTGGTCGACTTTGCCTGACCGTTACTTTGTTTGCCACCGTGCGGTGGAATGTCGCTTGCTGGTGCTAAAGAGCCGAGTACCAAATAGCGGGCTGAAGCCCATGTTGTTGAGCTGGCCCTCAAAGGCCAAAGCGAATAGTTGTATTTTATTTTGTCATGTGTGGCCGGCCTGCGAGCCGATGTATGTAAGACATTATTTTGTTAAGTGAAACTCTTGTAAGGTCATAAGGCCAAGTTCTTTCAGTGTATTTGTTATTTCATTCCTGTGGTAGTTGTGGACATTCATGATAGTTGATATTTCAATTATGGGTTCTTTATAACTGTTTGAAAGCTTCTGCTAGAATGCTCTGTGTAGGGCGAGTAGTAATAGTTGTATGGTTTCGATATTCTTATGTGAAAGTGAGGTGTTAGATAAGGAATACTCTAGAGGGGGGTGAATAGAGTATTTTAAGCTTATAAAAATTTTCTGGCTAGTGCAGACAAGTCCTAGTGCTGTAAGAAATAGATTAAAAAATAAAAAACAGCAACAACTAACTAACAATCACAGCCACAGCAGAAAACAAAATAACGGGAAACCAGATGACACAAGAAATTTATAGTGGTTCCCCAACCTGGGTACATCCACTCTTCTACCACCCTGGTAGAAATCCACTCAGATTTTTGATCAGGTGCCTGACACCAATGAGCTTTTGATCAGGTGCTCAAAAACTAAATCTCAAGTCTTTTGGTCTGGTGACTTGTAACCAAGAATCACTTTTGAAGGGAGATGACAACCCTTTATACAGAGAGGGATGAGAGGTGATGGTGTCTTCTCTGTCAACAATCAGAGAGAAGATAAGTGGATATGATATTAGCAAGTAGCTCCCCCTGAGATGTAGAATAGTTCAGGGAAATCTTGAGCTTTGCTGCAGGGTGATAGTCCTTCAGTCTTTAATCATTTATCAGAGAAATCTGCAGGAACTTCTTGACAGATGGAGTAGTTGTTGTCTTTTGAAGTTTCCTGGGGTGATGAAGAAAGAAGACTCTTGATTTAGATTGATTGTTCTTCTTCTTCAATAGCTGATCTACCTTTGGCCTGGGGCTTCTTTTCTGTATCAGAAAGCTGTGAAAGAATGATGGAGCAAAGAGACTCTTGAAGACAGACTGAATGTAATTCTCTATGTTTCTGTGTGTCTCTATGTATATTGTGTTCTTGTCTGTATTGTGTACTTCTGGAAAAGAGAAAAATCTCTTTTATATTTCCTGTCAAAAATGGTCTTCTGAAATTTGAATCTTTTGTAATCAATGCTGACGGCCTAGAGAATAAACTGCATTGATTTATTTCCCCAACTGTCCCTTGGAAAAATGGAAAGCAATAATTCTGATGAAAGCCGTGATCAATGCACCGTCCAATGGTAATATTCAGAGAATATTTTATCATTAATCATTCAGAAATTATTGTCATAGAGTGAGGACAGAGGAAAGAAATACTAAGTCTAGAATCGTCGAACAGATGACAGAAATCGTCGAGCTGAGTACACGGTTCGTCGAGCTGAGTTGCTGTGTTCGTCGATCAGATAACTTCTGTTCGTCGAACTGAGTTCCAAGATCGTCTATCTGATAACAGAACTGTATGCTTCAGAAACTTTGCCTTTTCTGTGTCTAAAGTTCGTCGAGCTGATAACTGGCTTCGTCGACTGGAGATGATTCTGGACTTAGAAAAATTGAGAAGCTTCTGGTTGAAGTAAAGGATCCAGAAATCGTCGACCAGAGAACTAAGTTCATTGACCTGAGTTTAGAGAATAACTAAACTTGGAATACTGAAGGTTGAGTCCAAGATCGTCGACCTTAGAATGAAGTTCGTCGAGCTGTCTTGAGTTTGTCGACACAAGTCCTGTGTGTCGACACAGTTGGCTTCAGGTGTCGATCTTGAGTGTGTCGACACAAGTCCTGCGTGTCGACACAGCTGACTTCTGGTGTAGACACAATTGGTGTCGACAGTTATTCTCTGTGTCGACACAATTCCTCTGTGTGTCGACACAGCCTTTCTGAAGTGTTGAAGTGAAGTGTCCAAAGTTCGTCGACCTGAGAACCAAGTTCGTCGACCAAAGTCTGATTCTAAGGACTTAGAATATTTTGATGTTTTCTGAACTTGAAATGTTGTTGTAGCGTCCAAGTTTTCGTCTACCAAAGAATAGAGTTCGTCGAGCTCAGCTTAGAGAATTTTCTCTGAGATTGTCGAGCTGAGCACGACAATCGTCGACCTGAGTTCGACGAACATCGAACTCATTTTACAGTCTTTGGATTCTTCAAAGTCTTGAGTGTCTGGCAGTCTTGTTGATAGCTGGTCCATGTGTTGTTGACTCTAAGGACTTGGCCTAGACTCTAGAACACAACTATAACCCTATCTATACATTGTGGGTCATATGATCCTAACTTAGTGAACCTAACCCAAATCTTACGAGGGATCCAACAATCTCCCCCTATATGGGTGAGGACACTAATTGCAGACTCAAATCAAAATTGAAAATAAACAAAGCAGAAAAAGCATATATCTGGCAGAGATCAATAACACATGCAGCAGATATATATATATATATATACATAAGCTTTGTTTACAATATAGAGCAGTTATAGATAATTATAGAAAATAAAAGAGTTCAAAATTTACTTCTTCTGCTTCTTTTCCTTTGGCATTTCTTGCTTGCTCTTCTCTCCAAGCTTTGTAAACACAATCTCTCTTTTTGGATCTGAAGCTTGCACTTTTGTCATAGTCATATCAGCAGCCCCTATAATCTTCAAAGATGTGGCTCTGGGGACAACTGCTTCTGGGTGCAATTTCATGTAGTCATCCACATTGAAAATCTTGTTTGCTTTATCAAATCTCTTAAGTTCCTCTTTCCTGTATTTGACATTGTTGAATATTCAGAAGGATCCTTTTCTTTAGTTTTGACTTTGTTAATCATAGAAAGGCCTACTAGTTCCTGGAACCTGGCCATTCTAGCAGTAGTAGATGTTTCAGGATCTTCAAAAGGAATAGGAGGAGAGGATGTAACACCCGGCCTGGAACACGGGCGTGTCCCAGGGCATGTCAGGCCTGGGTTGTGTCGAGTCGTGAAGTCGACGAAATTTGGAGTCGACACAGCGGACACGGCCTGCGACACGGGCGTGTCGCAGGGCGTGTCGAGGTCATGTCGATGATCGGCCTTGATGTCGACGAATTTTGCTCGACGATCGTCGAGTGTCAAGTGTCGAGTGAGGACACGGCCTGTGACACGGGCGTGTCACAGGGCGTGTCCGTAGCCGTCGAACTCAACTCGACGTTTCGAGCTAGGGCGTGTTTACGGTACACGGGTGTGTCCAGGTGCACACGGCCAGGAACACGGGCGTGTGCCAGGCCGTGTGAAGTCTCGGGTTGTTTTGGTATTATTTTCGTTGAGGCACACGGCCTCAGACACGGGCGTGTCTGAGGGCGTGTCGGGGACACGGCATGGAACACGGGCGTGTCCCTGGGCCGTGTATTGTTGGTTTTGAGTCGGTTGACTGCCGCTTAGAGGGACACGGCCTGTGACACGGGCGTGTCACAGGGCGTGTCAGGCCGTGTTTTAGCTTTTCTGGCCAAATCTGAGCCATTTGTTTCCCTCTTCCTGGATCCAATGGTTGGGCTCTATCCAGGTGTGTTGAAGGCCGAGAAAAAAAAGGGATTTATCCCTCTTTTCATCTTCTTCTTCTTCTTCATTTTATTCCAAGAGAGGGAGGAAGAAAAGCCTAAGGCAAGAGGGAAGGGAGGAGTCTACCAGCTGCTGTAGGAGCTGCGGAGTGCGGAGCGAAGATCCGAGAGCGGATTCGTGAAGGCAGAGCCGAGGCGGTGATTTCCATCCGGCTACTTCATGGAACTGAAGCGATCTTCAAGGGTAACGATCTCCTTCTTGGGCATCGAAGTCCTTCTTTTATA
Organism: Platanthera guangdongensis; assembly: GCA_039583875.1. Classification (NCBI taxonomy): domain Eukaryota; kingdom Viridiplantae; phylum Streptophyta; class Magnoliopsida; order Asparagales; family Orchidaceae; genus Platanthera; species Platanthera guangdongensis. The sequence goes on from CM077151.1 coordinate 102,498,620, forward strand.
AATGTGCTTGGAATCCTCCACCAAGAGGTGGATATCCGTGAAGTGAATCCTTCATTGAGTCTGCATCTAGAGCCGGAATTATGGAGTACGGCATAGACATGCTGTGTGAAGCCCATCTGGACCGGTAGTCTGGATTGGTGATGTTCATGGGTAAACCGGAGGAGACTCCGTGGATTTGATGAGATACAAATGGATTTCTAATGTGATGATTGTATGGATGTGATGCTGAATGTGAGGAGGCTTTGGTAAAGCTCCTAGTTATGATATGATCAATTGGTAGCACGCCTGGGGAGCTCGAGATAAACCCGGCCTGTTACACCACTAGGGTGGGTTGATCTAGTTAGGTAGGGATTGATTGGTGGCAATGCTTGGGGAGCCGAGTTAAACCAGGCTTGCTGCACCACATGGTGTGGGTCGATCGGAATAGGAGGGGGGTCGATCGGAATAGGAGGGGGGTCGATGGGTAGACATGCCTGGGGAGCTTGGATAAACCCGGCGTGCTACACCACATGGTGTGGGTCGATCTACTCTGGTTGTTTTGGATGTTGTGCGGTTGTACCTCTGAGTGGTTTGGGCGGGACGTCGCCAGCTTGCGAGACTGGTGGACTAGGGCCGGTCAACCATCAAGTTAAAACCTCGAATCGGCGGTGTATGACTGGTGGATTACGGTACGCCAAGAAGGTGACCTGAGTGCACGGAACGTCTGGTGGATTCCAGCATTTGTGATGTCATGTGTTTGCTAGCGGGATAAAGAGATTGATATACAGATGTTGTTTGATGATACTTGATGATAGATGATAACACTGTATACAGGAAAGGAACCACTACCCCGGGTAGGGGGTAGGGTCGTTATAATGGGTCAGCCAAATGCTGACCGTTACTTTGGTTTTGGTGTTGGTTTGGATGTCTACTTGCAGGTGCTGTGGCGTGAAATGCATAAGTGGAAAGAATGGCTAGCTTGCTGCTCTAGGCCCTTGAAGGTCATGTGAAGAGTTGTGTTTGGATTTCATGTGTGGCCGGCCTACGTGCCGATGTACGAAATTGTTGATGTGTAAAGAGGAACCTGTAAGGCCATAAGGCCAGGGTGTGTGGGTTGTATACATTCCTGGTGTTGTTATATATAAATGTGGTCTTTATATAGATTGGTGGACATTCTGGTCTGAGTTCATGCTAACATAAAAAAATGCTGCGCTAGAATGGAATGAGTGAAGGATACGCGTCGAGTTTGATTCCCACACGTAATTCCTCCGCTTGTCTGTTATATATGACGTGGGGCACCGGCCGGACCCACCGTTATATGTCATGTGACAGGTGGGGGCGTTACAAAGTGGTATCAGAGCCAGGTTTAGATTGTTTGGGAGGAGAGAACATCTTTGAACTCATGAATGTCCACTAGGAATGCATGTCATGCACATGATGTGCGTGAGTGTGTAGGCAATGTAGCAGTACCGTTATGATTTGATGTATTAATGGTGTTCTGTACATTGCTAGGTGGCGAGGGATGGAGCTGGGCCGGCTGAGCCCCAGCGGTCTGATGAGAGTGTAGCACCCGTGGAAGTGCCTATGCCTCCATCGGCAGAAGACATACGGGTGGTGACGGAGACAGTGCTTGCAGTGTTACAAGCACAACCTACTGGACAGGGAGGACCTGGTGGAAGGCAAGAGAATGCTGCAGTGGTGGTGGAAGCGCAAGCAAGTGACGACTCATTGACACGTTTTATGCACTTTCATCCACCTACGTTTGGTGGAGCGCTTTCACCAACGCAGGCGGAAGATTGGTTGGCAAGGGTAAAAAGGATCCTAACCGCAATCAGGACGGTCGAGGAGCAGAAAGTGACGTTGGCCACTTTTCTGTTGGGAGGAGATGCGAGATTGTGGTGGGATGAAACGGAAGTGCATCACTTGGCAGGGCGAGGTGTAACTGAAGTTTCCATGGATGAATTCTCCCAAATATTTTTAGCCAAGTATGTGCCGGTGTCGTAGAGGATTGCGATGGAAAATGAGTTTCTCCGTTTGGTGCAGGGTGAGCGAGATATTGATACCTACCTGCATGAGTTTACGAGATTGGGGAGATATGCGGGATCTACCTTCGCGGAGGAAGCACGAAAGACAAATCGGTTTTATGAAGGATTGCGGGATGAATTGAGGTTGGCACTTCCGAGTTCAGTGAGCCAAGGCTTTCAAGCATTGGTCAATACAGCTCGTGCCTTGGAAAAAGATATGAAGCGAGTATACGAGAATCAGCGACTTGCAGCGGAAAAGTCAGAGTTTAAAGTGTCTCCATCGGATCAGTCGGAGTTTAGACGACGAGAGAAGAAAAGATTTAGGCCGGCGGAATCAACGCCGTTGACTGTTTCGTCGGGGGCTACTTATGGGCCAGGACGGATTGATACGCGTATATGCTATAACTGTGGGCAACAAGGACATATAACAAAATTCTGTCGGAATGCCCCTCCAAGGAGTGAGAAAAAGACAGGTGCGTCATATGAAGAAAAGGGTAAAGCAGTGGGCGAGTCATCTGCACCCCGGATGCAACCTCGATTGCATGCGATGGAAGTGCAAGAGCTGCAAAGCTCAGTTGGTGAAATTCAGCCTCGGGTGTTTAATTTGTCTCTAAATCGTGAATTTCAAAATCGGGAGGCTGAGCGGAAGTGAAGTGTGATGTGAATCACTTCGATGTTATGACCGGAGGTGAAGTGTGATGTAAACTATGCTTTTATATCTAGTTGTGATGAAGAAAAGATGGTGTACATATCTATCAAAATTTGGTGCACTTGTAATCATGATTTCTTATTTTGATGTCTTGTGTGGCTAAATGTGCACAAGTGGATGTTAGGAATGTTTGTATATGCTGTATGTTTGTTCGTATGGGCGATGGCTTGCGGTAATGTGCATAATAACTTGTTTTGTGGTTGATTGGTTGACTTGGAGTCAAATTTCGAGGACGAAATTATTTGAAGGGGGGAGGATTGTAACACCCCGAAGTCAATCAGATCAATTTGAGCAAATTTGGGTTCAGGCATGGGTGACACAACCTGGGACACGGGCGTGTCCCAGGGCGTGTCAGGCCTGGGTTGTGTTGAGTCATGAAGTCGACGAAATTTAGAGTCGACACAGCGGACACGGCCTGCGACACGGGCGTGTAGCAGGGCGTGTCGAGGTCGTGTCGACGATCGGCCTTGATGTCGACGAATTTTGCTCGATGATCGTCGAGTGTCGAGTGTCGAGTGAGGACACGGCCTATGACACGGGCGTGTCATAGGGCGTGTCCGTAGCCGTCGAACTCAACTCGACGTTTCGAGCTAGGGCGTGTTTGCGGGACACGGGTGTGTCCAGGTGCACACGGCCAGGAACACAGGCGTGTGCGAGGCCGTGTGAAGTCTCGGGTTGTTTTGGGATTATTTTCGTTGAGGCACACGGCCTTAGACACGGGCATGTCTGAGGGCGTGTCGGGGACACGACATGGAACACGGGCGTGTCCCAGGGCCGTGTATTGTTGGTTTTGAGTCGGTTGACTGCCGCTTAGAGGGACACGGCCTATGACACGGGCGTGTCACAGGGCGTGTTAGGCCGTGTTTTAGCTTTTCTGGCCAAATCTGAGCCATTTGTTTCCCTCTTCCTAGATCCAATGGTTGGGCTCTGTCCAGGTGTGTTGAAGGCCGAGAAAAAAATGGATTTATCCCTCTTTTCATCATCTTCTTCTTCTTCATTTTATTCCAAGAGAGGGAGGAAGAAAAGCCTAAGGCAAGAGGGAAGGGAGGAGTCTACCAGCTGCTGTAGGAGCTGCGGAGTGCAGAGCGAAGATCCGAGAGCGGATTCGTGAAGGCAGAGCCGAGGCGGTGATTTCCATCCGGCTACTTCATGGCACCGAAGCGATCTTCAAGTGTAACGATCTCCTTCTTGGACATCGAAGTACTTCTTTTATACATGTGCTTGGAATCCTCCACCAAGAGGTGGATATCCGTGAAGTGATTCCTTCGTTGAGTCTGCATCTAGAGCCGGAATTATGGAGTACGACATAGGCATGCTGTGTGAAGCCCATCTGGACCGGTAGTCTGGATTGGTGATGTTCATGGGTAAACCGGAGGAGACTCCGTGGATTTGATGAGATGCAAATGGATTTCTAATGTGATGATTGTATGGATGTGATGCTGAATGTGAGGAGGCTTTGGTAAAGCTCCTGGTTATGATATGATCAATTGGTAGCACGCCTGGGGAGCTCGAGATAAACGCGGCCTGTTACACCACTAGGGTGGGTTGATCTAGTTAGGTAGGGATCGATTGGTGGCAATGCTTGGGGAGCCGAGTTAAACCCGGCTTGCTGCACCACATGGTGTGGGTCGATCGGAATAGGAGGGGGGTCGATGGGTAGACATGCCTGGGGAGCTTGGATAAACCCGGCGTGCTACACCACATGGTGTGGATCGATCTACTCTGGATGTTTTGTATGCTGTGCTGTTGTACCTCTGAGTGGTTTGGGTGGGACGCCGCCAGCTTGCGAGACTGGTGGACTAGTGCCGGTCAACCATCAAGTTAAAACCTCAAATCGGCGGTGTATGACTGGTGGATTCCGGTACGCCAAGAAGGTGCCCTGAGTGCACGGAACGTCTGGTGGATTCCAGCGTTTGTGATGTCATGTGTTTGCTAGCGGGATAAATAGAATGATATACAGATATTGTTTGATGATACTTGATGATAGATGATAGCACTGTATACAGGAAAGGAACCACTACCCCGGGTAGGGGGTAGGGTCGTTATAATGGGTCAGCCAAATGCTGATCGTTACTTTGGTTTTGGTGTTGGTTTGGATGTCTACTTGCAGGTGCTGTGGCGTGAAATGCATAAGTGGAAAGAATGGCTAGCTTGCTGCTATAGGCCCTTGAAGGTCATGCGAAGAGTTGTGTTTGGATTTCATGTGTGGCCGGCCTGCGTGCCGATGTACGAAATTATTGATGTGTAAAGAGGAACCTGTGAGGCCATAAGGCCAGGGTGTGTGGGTTGTATACATTTCTGGTGTTGTTATATATAAATGTGGTCTTTATATAGATTGGTGGACATTCTGGTCTGAGTTCATGCTAACATAAACAATGCTGCGCTAGAATGGAATGAGTGAAGGATACGCGTCGAGTTTGATTCCCACATATAATTCCTCCGCTTGTCTGTGATATATGGCATGGGGCCCCGGCCGGACCCACCGTTATATGTCATGTGACAGGTGGGGGCGTTACAGAGGATGGCCTTTTAGAGCCTTCAGCTGGTTGATGTTCAGTGAATTGTTGTTGTTGTTGTTGATGTTGCTGCTGCTGTTGATGCTGCTTTCCTGAAGAATACTGCATGTGCTGGCTGCTTCCATATAATCTCCCTTGGTGTCTTTGATATGTTTGAAGTGGGGCAGATCCTTGAGAAGATGTGTTTGAAGCACCAGCAGCTGGAGGAGGTGTAGGAGGTGGATCTTTTCTGAATCATTGAACTGGAGGAGAAGAGTACCTTCTGCTTTTCTTCCTCTCCTTCTGCTGATTTTTGGATAACCACATCCAAGATGGCATCCCTTTGTATGGAGTTATCTTTTGGAGAATATAATAGGGAGTGTCATTGTTTGGATTTGGCTTTGGAGCACGAGGAGGAGGGGCTTTTCTTTTCTTGGATACTTGCTTCCTCTTGGGTTCATCATTAGAATCATCATCCTCATCCTCATCATCATCATTATCAGATCCCTGAGGGTTATCATATAAGTCATTTAGAGCTTTCAGGCCCTCAGTAGAAATGATAGGCTTTTCAGGAGCTGGAGGTAGAGATAGAGCTTGAACAGGAACTTCAACATGAGCTGGAGGAGAAGCCACAGGAGAAGCTGGAGAACTGATTCTAACAGTGCTTTCAGCAGCTGCCTTTTCTTCTTCTTCCATATCAGCCAGGATCAAGTCATCCAGAGCTGGCAACATTTGGAGAGATTGGGGAAGTATATGGAACAATATCCAAGGATCGCTTAGTATATACTGCTGGAATAACTTTCAAAAATGCAGTATCAAATACTTTCAACAATTGAACTAAGTTTACTATGGGATTTAATATGAAATCACCAACAGAAGTGTTGGAACCAGCTTTCTGGTCCCTCCTAAAGTTCGAAACAGGATGCAGCCCACACATACTCTTCCTGAGCTATCCTCCTGGCGAGAGTCAGAGACCTGAAAACAGACCGAGGGGTCTCAGATCAGAGGCCCCACCTCTTTCCCGAAAGAATTAAAAATCTTCCCCTCCCTAGCCAATGCTGAGCTAGGTGCCTGTGAGGAATACAGTGGAAAGGTTCAACAACCTTCTCAGTCACCTTATCGGTCTTATTTATAGGCCTCTGAATCTGATCTGCAAATATCACTTCAGAACTAACCTGAAATGACCAAAACACCCTGGGCTAGGTCTGCCAACAGCCAAACTCCGCTGTTCTGGAGGGCTATACGCAGATGATAACTCTAATTTTGTCCATGTTTTTATGTTATTTTTATTTAATAATTAATTAGTTTATAATTATATTTTGTAATTTTATTATTGAATTTTTCTAATTTCTTATTTCAGGGCAATCTGGGCTGCAAATTTCAATTTGGAGTCTATAGGGTTGACCAGGAGACAAAACTGGGCAAAAGCAATAATATTTCAAAAGACACGCCAGAGTCACGGGCGTGACCGACATAGTCACGGGCGTGACATCCGGGCGAGAACCCGGCGCGTGGAAGGAGCTATTTGCCACGTCAATTAAAAGTACACGCCCTATGGTCACGGGCATGACCATCATCACACGGGCGTGTACTCCAGGCGTGACATCCAGTGCTTTGCCCTGACTTCCAGTCAACGGCAGTTTCAATTTGCAACAAGTCACGGGCGTGACACATTTGGCACGGGCGTGACTAATCCCGTGACAGCCCGGCGTGCCGACTTAATGCTGCAGTTTCAGGCGCTGGAAGTTTTCTCAAGACACGCCCACGGTCACGGGCGTGACCAGGGGCGTGACCCCTCCAACAACGGCCGGAGTTATTCCCTCCGTTTCTGCTTCCCGCCGTTCTTCTACAACCGTCAAGACACGCCCTAGGTCACGGGCGTGACCTAGGGGCGTGACCAACAAATTAACGACTTTTGGCGGTTTCGCGCCAACGTTCAAAGGACTTGAAGACGACGGTTCCGAGACCGACACGCCCTAGGTCACGGGCGTGACCTAGGGGCGTGACCACCCCAGCAACTTTTTCTATAAATTCCAGACAGCTTCAGATGCTGGGGGAGATTTTTTGGAGCTTAGTTCTGTTTTATTTACTGTTTTTCCTGCATTCTAATTTCATTTTGTACTGTTACTCCAATTCCTCCACAATCTCCTTCATCCACTCGATCTACACATCGATACTCCTCTCCTGTACCTATCAATTCCTCTATCCGCATCGGTCTCTATTGCTCTCCTGCTCCTCTAGTTCTTCTCATCTCCAAGAAATCTGGGCAAGTAGTCATTGCGTGACCTTCCTCTTCGTGGAAGTCGCAATATGCCAACGCCACCTCCCCCCCCCTGCCTTCCTTCCTGAGGGCTTTTTCTTCTCCCAGCTACTGCTCCTCTTCCTCTCTCCCGGCCTTTACCTCTGCCTCGTCTGATAGCCATAGCCTACTGCGGAGGGGGCAGGGGTGGTCTATGACCATACCCCCACCCTTGCTGGTGAAATCTTCCCGGTCCTCCTTGTTGGTTCCTCCCAACATGGGGAAATCCTCTACCTTGCCCGGGGTCTGGGCCCCCCTGTTGTCTCCATCCCAGCTCTTGATATGCTGATGCCCTCGACTCTTCTCTTCTCCTTGCTTCCTGATGTCTCCCCCCGGACTCCCTCGACTCTACCTCTATAAGTCTTGCCAACTTTTTTGCAAAAGCGGGATTTGCCGCCTCCATCGCTATTTCCTTCGCCGCCTTCTTCATCAAGCCTTCAAAAGACAGCGGCGCCTTCCGGGTGAGGCTCATTTTGAAGAACCCTTCCCATAGTCCCACGGTAAAGGCTATTTGGAGGGCAAACCCCGACACCTCCTGTATATCCAAGATCTCTTCTTGGAACCTATCCACGTACTGAGCCAGTGATTCATCTGCCCCCTGCTTAATCAAAAAGATCGACTCCGGGTTCCTCCTTCTCTTCTTAAAAGTGGAGAACCGTAACTGGAAGCTCCTGCTTAGGTCCTCGAAGCAGTATATCGAGCCTGTCGGGAGCTGGTGAAACCAGTCTCTAGCTTTGTCCTTTAGAGTAATGGCGAAAAGACGACATTTAAACGCGTCCGTCATGGGCCTGATCGAAACCGCGTCCTCGAACCATTGCAAGTGATGAAGGGGATCATCTTTCCCCATATAGTAGTTCATTTCCCAGAACCCTTCCGGGACGGGAGCTAACAGGATCAGCTCACAAAAACGCGACCCTCTCGCCGCCCCCACTCGCGCGACGACCTCTCATGGCGATATGGTACTCGCCGGGCTTAGGAACATCTCCCTTCCTGCCATGTCCCTCCCGCTTCCTTCTGCCATCACCTCCTTCCCCGGTCTCCTCCCCGGGGCATCTTCTCCTACTCGCGCCGAGACGAGCTCTTCTTGCGGCGTGAGAGCAGGCACTTGAGGCAGTGGGGTTGAACAATCTCCCTGCCGCGAGATCCCTTGCACTAAATCCATGATCCCCTTGATTGAAGCCATAAACTCCTCTCTTCCGACAAATCTTACCGGGTTATCCGAGCCCTCTCCTTCTCCTTCTCTGTGATCTCCTGCCATGTGGTTGCTTAAGGTTCTTCTCAGAGGGCTGCGCTCCATGCTCACCGCACCAAAAATGTTGGAACCAGCTTTCTGGTCCCTCCTAAAGTTCGAAACAGGATGCAGCTCATACGTACTCTTCCTGAGCTATCCTCCTGACGAGAGTCAGAGACCTGAAAACAGACTGAGGGGTCTCAGCTCGGAGGCCCCACCTCTTTCCCGAAAGAATTAAAAATCTTCCCCTCCATAGCCAATGCTGAGCTAGGTGCCTGTGAGGAAGACAGTGGAAAGGTTCAACAACCTTCTCAGGCACCTTATCAGTCTTATTTATAGGCCTCTGAATCTAATCTGCAAATATCACTTCCGAACTAACCTGAAATGACCAAAACACCCTGGGCTAGGTTTGCCAACAGCCAAACTCCGCTGTTCTGGAGGTCTATACGCAGACCTTCAGGGGAAGAAATGTAAAATTACCTGGGGCACAAAGGTAAGATCCCCCTTGGGGGTAAAAAGGTAAAAACATCTCCTCTCCCATGTGGCGAGTGAGGAAGAGACTGACGGGCGAGATGACCCTCTCTGTCCTTCTCGATGGCATCTCGTAATATAGGCCATCTCGCCTACCAGAGCCATCTTGCCAAGCTTAAAGAATCTCCCATCCCGCCTCCTGCAGGTGGGTCCCCCTGGTCTTACTCACCTATCATCTCGCCAGCCTCCCCTTCTCGCTCGTTGGGCCACCTCTCACGAGCCCAAGGTTGTACAAGAAGGAATTTCTTTAGTAACTATTTCTTTAGTAACTAACTCATCAAAGTCCATGTCAGTCTCAATAAAATGAATCATATTAATTAAATCTATATCATCTGGTACAAATTTTGTATCTGCTATTACTTCCTCTGTATCTGCTGTTGCTGGAGCTGGAGAAACTGAGACTGGAGCTACTGTTAGAGCTGCTTCAGCTTCTTCATTAAGCATCTCCCCCTGCCTGGTTTTAGTGTTAACTAGAGCCAGGCCCCTGAATGAAGAGGGGGCAGCAGTGAAGGCAGAGAGTTGAGCAGAAAGGGTGGAGATAGAAGTAGCAAGTGGTGTAATGGCCTCTGCTATAAGAGATTTGAGTAGATGAGTGATGAGAGTAATTACAGAGGAAATGGTGGTGGGATTCAGAGATGGAGTGGCAGATGGTTCAGTAGAATGTTTGGTGGAGACATTTTGAGGGATGGTAGATGTTGGATATTGTGGAGGAGGGACATCGGTCATGGGGACATCCTGAGTGGATGGATGTGGAGGAGGAGGAGAATTTGGAGGAGATGTCTGGAGATTGAAGGATGGTATTGAGGATAAGTGTAGTGGAAGAGGAGATGAGGGTGGTGTTGGATCTGGTGTAGCATTGGGTGATAGGAGTGATTGAGGTGGAGTGGGTTGATGGTATTCCTGAGTAGGAGATGAGGGGATGTTGGTAAGATCTAGGGGTGGATAGGTGGCAGAAGATGTAACTGTAGTAGGAACATGAACTTGTTGGAGTTTTTGTTGGAGTTGTGGATGTGGTTGAGGAGTTGCTGGAAGAGATCGAGGTGTGGGGATGATCTCTTCAATAGGGTGGGGAGTGGCTCTTACAACCCTGGTTTTTTCAGAAGCTGGGGTTGAAGAGGTTGAAGCCTTAGATGACATGGTAATGGTCCTCTCCAACCTGCCAAACAAGTTTCTTGTGAGCCTCTTGCTGGCATTAATGAATATGGTCTGTAAGAATAGGGATTCAGCAACCTTCTCCTTCAGGAAGATCCCTAGGATCCTTCCAAAGCAAAGTTCTTTCTTATTACACTTTTTCTTAATAAGATCAAAAATGATATGTGCCCAATCCACTTTCTTCTGATTAACCACTGCGCACATAACCAGAAACTGATGTCTGGTAATATAATCATGGGCAGTATGCTTTCCCAGCAAAACCTTCCCAAAAATATCTGCCAAGAACTTAAATTCTACAGATAGATGTTTCTTCAACAGCTTATTGGGGTTATCTCCAGTATAACCCATCATACCTAACATCTTATCATATTCTTCAGAATCAATGTCTAATTGTTCTTCTCCATTAACGAATCCAAAAATTTCAGTAAGTACGACAAGAGATAAAGATACAGAATTACCCACAATTGTTCCTGTCATGGTATTCTCTTCTGATGGTGATGAAGTGTAAACCCATTCTCAAATTTCTATGCCAGATAGTTTTATCCTTGTCATCATCAGATTTTTCAATTGTTGTTCTCTAGAAGTTCCAGAATATGTAGAAAAATAGGATCTGATTGTTGAAAAGAATCGAAGTCGACGTCAAATCCAGTGAAAACTTCATTGCGGCTAGGGCTCCTACTTGAATCGCCATGAAATCACCTGCAAAAGAGAGAAACGATGATCAAGTGCAAAGGGAATAGAAAGCGCGGGACGGAGGTCGAAGAAACCCTAGTTATAAGGTTTTCTGGAATATGAATCGGCAAACTCCGTTCCACGAAAAATAAGAACTTCTTCGACCTGAGATCGACGAAATAATTGATAGTGAAATAATTCATCGAGCTCAGCTGGAAGAGTTGAAGACATTTCATCGAGCTTCGTTCGACGAAAGTTTTCTGAAGTGGATTCATCGATCTCCGTTCGACGAAAACAACTTCACTCTCGGAGAGTTCGTCGTCCTCCGTTCGATGAATATCTCCTGAACTTTCCCTAGTTCGTCGAGCTCCATTCGACGAACTCTGGATAATTCGTCGAGCGCAGACAGAAACTAAACTAAGTCTTCTCCATTAATCATTCCAAGCTGATTTATAAAGAATGTGTGATTTCTCTCATCCAGAGGTTTGGTGAATATATCAGCTCTTTGTAAATCAGGGTAGATATAGACAAGATTAATTTTATTTTTGTCCACACACACTCTCTAATGAAATGATGCCTAATGTCTATATGCTTAGTCCTATTGTGATGGACTGGATTTTGTGCTATTGCTATAGCACTTGTGTTATCACAAAAGAGAGTTGAATTATTTAAGTTGAGACCATAGTCTAGTAATTGATTTTGAATCCACAGCATCTGGGAACAACAGCTGCCAGCTACAATATACTCAGCCTCAGTAGTTGAGGTAGACATAGATAACTGTTTCTTACAAAACCAGGATACCAACCTCATACCAAGGAACTAACAAGCCCCTGAGGTGCTTTTCCTATCAACCCTGTATCCAGCAAAGTCAGCATCTGAAAATCCAGTTAAATCAAACTCTGACTCAGCTGGATACCATAGGCCTAGACTTGGACAACTCTTTATATATCTCAAAATCCTTTTTAAGAAAATTAGATGAGATTCCTTTGGGGTTCACTTGGAACCTAGCACAAAGGCATGTGGCAAACATAATATCAAGCCTGCTTGCTGTAAGATATAGTAGGGATCCAACAATGCCCCTATATAATTACTGGTCCACAGGTTTCCCATGTGGATCAGAGTCAATCACAGTATTAGTAGCCATAGGTGTTTTCTTTGCTGAAGCATCAGCCATCCCAAACTTCTTTATAAGCTCTTTAGCATACTTAGCTTGAGATATGAAGATGCCATCAGACAACTGCTTCACTTGGAGACCAAGGAAGTAGGAGAGCTCACCCATGCTACTCATTTCAAATTTTGAATGCATGAGGTTAGAGAACCTCTTGCATAATTTGGAATCAGTAGACCCAAATATAATGTCATCCACATATATTTTTACTAACAGTATTTGATCCTTATGATGTCTAGTGAAAAGTGTTCTATCTACAATGCCTCTAATGTATTTATGTTCTATCAAAAAGCTAGCTAGGGTTTCAAAACCCTAGCAAGCTTTTGGAGCTTGCTTGAGACCATAAAGAGCTTTATGCAATTTGAAAACTTGATAAGGGTGAGTTGGGGAGACAAAACCTGGAGTTTGTTCAACATAAACCTCTTCTCTAAGTACTCCATTGAAGAATGCACTCTTCACATGTATCTGATATACTTTGAATCTCTTGTATGCTGCATAGGCAAGGAATATCCTGATTGCCTCCAACCTTGCGACAGGTGCAAAGGTTTTGTCATAGTCAATCCCTTCCTCTTGCATATAACCTTGAGCAACAAGCCTAGCCATGTTCCTCACAATCACTCCTTGGGCTTCCAGTTTGTTTCTGTATACCCATTTGATTCCAATGACTGGATAGTCTTGGGGTCTTGGAACCAAATACCAAACTCTACATCTCTCAAATTGGTTTAATTCCTCATGTATTGCAATGATCCAGTGGGGATCTTGCTCTGCAACATGGATGGATAGAGGTTCAACCTGAGAGAGAAAACAGGCATGCATCACATTTTTATTGAGTTGATGCCTTGTCTGTACACCTACTGATATGTCTACAATCACTTGAGATCTGGGGTGATCCCTAAGTGTGACTAAATCAGTGGGTGGAGTTGGTTGTGCAACAGCATCTTGGATTAATTGCTCTTGTGGAATTGTGTTTGTTGTTGAAGGAAGGTCAAGTCCTTCAGTGCCTTCATCTTCACTTTTTTCAATGACTTGTGGAGAAGGATATGTTGGAACCTCTTGGGTAAGGTTTAGTCCATCCAAACTCTCACACAAGTGAGGTACCTGATAACCTTCATCACATAATTGACTTATGGAGATGAGATTATGCTTCATTCCTCTGACATATGTCACTTTCTTGAATGTGACAGCTCCAATTTTCACTTCTCCAAAACCATCTGACTGGCCACATTTGGACTCACCAAAGATGACCTTTGGTCCCAGCTTGGACTTGTAGTTGGATAGAATGTCCTTACTGCCTGTCATATGTTTGGAGCAACCACTGTCCAAGTACCAGGTCTGATTCACACTTGGACAGCTCTTCACCTGTAATGAAAAACAATTAAATGTTCTTGATCCAAGTTACCTTGGGTCCTTTATTTTCCTGGTATGAAAAGCTGGAAATAACAGAATATTCTGGTTGGGATTTATATCCTAGAGGGTGATATCTCCCAGGTGGTATGACCCAATCAGCTAGTGGATTAAAAGCTTTCCTGGAATTATTTAAGTTTCTGTTATAATTAAAGTTTTGGTTAAATCTTTGTGGGTTCGACGAATTTCTATGAGTTCGTCTACCAGAGTTTGACGAATTGGGTTGAGATTGTCGATCTCTGCCCAGAGAATGAATGTATTCATTTTTTGTGTCCCACTTTCGTCGACCTCTGCTCGACGAACCATACAGAGTTCGTCGATCGCAGTTAGATGAATAATTATAACTATAGTTTGCGTTCAGCGTTCGTCGTGTGAGGTTCGACGAACTGGCTGCATTTCATCTATCTAAGTTCGACAAATTCTGCTGAACCTTGTTTTTAATAGTTTTTGATTTTTTGTTTTCTGACCTATTAATTTGGGAATATTTTCTATTGTTGGTTTATTGTTCACTTTTTCTTTCCCTTTAGCAGAGACAAATTTGATGGGGGTAGTTAAAATATTTTTCCTGAGGATGGGGGGCAAACTTGATGAAGCACCCATGCCTAGCTTGCCATTAAGTCTGGCATTATCAGTGTTTGTGATGTCCATCAGCTTGAGACTTCTTCCATTGAGAGTTTCCTCAAGTTGTTTAGTCTCACAAAGCTCAGTTTTTAGCAATGTTATTAGTTCATTAGCTAAACACAACTCATTCTTTAACCTATTATTTTCAGAGTTAATATTTTCTAAATGTCCTAGTTTTTCCCTAAGAGTTTTAATCTCTTTTTTCTGAGTTAATTAGGTCAATACACATTGTTTTAAATTCAACTTTAAAAGAATCTGAATTGTAATCAAAGACAATACCATGTCAGCTTCAGAATCTGAAGCTTCTTCATTGTCTGAGTCCTCCTCTTCTGAATGGCTCCTGGAAGCATCAATTACCATGATGCAAACCTCCTTGGCCCTTGCTTCTTCCTCATCTTCACTGGAGCTGGAAGATGTTGATTCTTCTTCAGTCTCACTCCAGGTTTCAGCGACAACAGCCTTTCTCCTTCTTCTTGTATTTGCTGGAAGAAGCTCTGCTGTTGTGCTGTCTCCTAGTATCCTTTTCTCTTCTCTTTTCTTTCTTCTAATTCTCTGGACACTCAGAGATGAAGTGCCCAGGCTTCCTGCATCCAAAACACAAAACTTCTTTGGTTGGTGTCTTATCATATCTACGCTTGTCATCCTGCCTTGATGACTTCCTCCTGAAATCCATTCTTGCCATCTTATAGAATCTTTTGGCAAAGAGACTCATGAGTTCTTCATTTGTTGGAGGAGTCTCTGTCTCATCAGCAGCTTTGAAAGCAATGTTATGATCTTTTGTTGCTAGAGGGGGTGTTCTTTGCTCAACTGCCTCCCTGGATTTAATCAGCTGTTCATAGGACTTTAGTTTGCCTAATAGAGATTCAGTGGATATATCATTTAGGCTTTTGGCCTCCTTGATGGGCCAGATCCTTGAATCCCATGAGCTTGGAAAGCACATAAGGATATTGTCATTAACTTCAGTCAAGGTTATATCTTTATCTAAGGTCCTTAGCTCACTGATGATGGAGCTAAGCCTGTTGTACATCACTTCAACTTTTTATGCTTCATCCTTTTTGAAGTTTTCATATTGTGTGATGAGGTTTGATCTTCTATCTTTTCTCTCATCTGCTGAGCCAACAACCATTTGGTTGAGTGAATCCCAGATTGCTTTTGCATAGGTGCACTCAACCACCTTCTGAAAGATGTCATCTGACATAGTCTGAGCCAATATGTTCATTGCCTTGGCATCAACAACCTTTGCTTTCTTCTGGGCCTCTGTCCACTCAGGTGGTGGAAGTACAGTAGTGCTTGTAGATGTTACAGAGGTTGAAGCTTGAGGGGGACCTATCAAGATAGAGTTATATATATCGTCATCAATAGAATTCATGTATAATTTAATTCTTGCCTTCCAGATGGCAAACCTGTTTATGTTGCAAACTGAAGGTCTGGTGCTTGCATAATCCTTGTTCTGTGTCATAGCTATGTATATAAATCTAAATGGGAATAAGAATAAAATTTAGATCTAACAATGGATCTTTGGTTCAAGGGTTAGCTTGTACAACCAAAGGAGCCTCCTCTGATACCGATTGAAAGTGAGCTGTTAGATCAGGAATACTCTAGATGGGGGGTGAATAGAGTATTTAAAGCTTATAAAATTTTTTTGGCTATTGCAGACAAGTCCTAGTGCTGTTATAATTAGATTAAAAAATAAAACACAGCAACAACTAACTAACAATCACAGCCACAGCAAAAAACAAAAGAACGGGCAACAAGACGACACAAGAAAATTACAGTGGTTCCCCAACCTAGGTACATCCACTCTTCTACCACCCTGGTAGGAATCCACTCAGATTTTTGATCAGGTGCCTGACACCAATGAGCTTTTGATCAGGTGCTCAAAAACCGAATCTCAAGTCTTTTGGTTAGGTGACTTGTAACCAAGAATCACTTTTGAAGGGAGATGATAACACTTTGTACAGAGAGGGATGAGAGTGATGGTATCTTCTCTGTCAACAATCAGAGAGAAGACAAGTGGATATGATATTAGCTAGTAGATCCCTCTGAGATGTAGAATAGTTTTGGGAAATCTGGAGCTTTGTTGTAGGGTGATAGGCCTTCAGTCTTTAAGCATTTATCAGAGAAATCTGCAGGAACTTCTTGACAGATGGAGTAGTTGTTGTCCTTTGAAGTTTCCTGGGGTGATGAAGAAAGAAGACTCTTGATTTAGATTGATTGTTCTTCTTCTTCAATAGTTGATCTGCCTTTGGCCTGGGGCTTCATTTCTGTATCACAAAGCTGTGAAAGAATGATGGAGCAAAGAGACTCTTGAAGACAGACTGAATGTAATTCTCTATGTGTCTGTGTGTCTCTGTGTATGTTGTGTTCTTATCTGTACTGTATACTTTAGGAAAAGAGAAAAATCACTTTTATATTTCCTGTCAAAATGGTCTTCTAAAATTTGAATCTTTTGTAATCAATGATGAGGGCCTAGAGAATAAACTGCATTGATTTATTTCCCCAACTGTCCCTTGGAAAAATGGAAATCAATTATTCTGATGAAAGTCTTGATCAATGCACCGTCCAACGGTAATATTCAGAGAATATTTTATCATTAATCATTCAGAAATTATTGTCATAGAGTGAGCACAGAGGAAAGAAAAACTAAGTCTGGAATCGTTGAATAGATGACAGAAATCGTCGAGCTGAGTCCACAGTTCATCGAGCTGAGTTGCGGTGTTCGTTGATCAGATAACTTCTGTTCATCGAACTAAGTTCCAAGATCGTCGATCTGATGACAGAATTGTATGCTTCAGAAACTTTGCCTTTTATGTGTCTGAAGTTCGTCGAGTTGATAACTGGCTTCGTCGACTGGAGATGATTCTGGACTTAGAAAAATTGAGAAGCTTCTGGTTGAAGTAAAGGATCCAGAAATCGCCGACTAGAGAACTAAGTTCGTCGACCTGAGTCTAGAGAAAAACTAAACTTGAAATATTGAAGGTTGAGTCCAAAGATCGTCGACCTAAGAATGAAGTTTGTCGAGCTGTCTTGAGTGTGTCGACACAAGTCCCGTGTGTTGACACAGTTGGCTTCAGGTGTCGATCGTGAGTGTGTCGACATAAGTCCTGTGTGTCGACATAGCTGACTTCTGGTGTCGATACAATTGGTGTCGACAGTTATTCTGTGTGTCGACACAATTCCTCTGTGTGTCGACACAGCCTTTCTGAAGTGTTGAAGTGAAGTTTCCAAAGTTCGTCGACCTGAGCACCAAGTTCGTCGACCAAAGTCTGATTCTAAGGACTTAGAATATCTTGATGTTTTATGAACTTGAAATGTTGTTATAGCGTCCAAGTTTTCGTCGACCAAAGAATAGAGTTCGTCGAGCTTAGCTCAGAGAATTTTATCTGCGATCGTCGAGCTGAGCACGACAATCGTCGACCTGAGTTCGACGAAAGTCGAACTCATTTTACAGTCTTTGAATTCTTCTAAGTCTTTAGTCTCTGGCAGTCTTGTTGATAGCTGGTCCATATGTTGTTGACTCTAAGGACTTGGCCTAGACTTTAGGACACAACTATGACTCTGGCTATACATTATGGGTCATATGATCCTAACTTAGTGAACCTAGCCCAAATCTTACTTGGGATCCAACATTATGTAACCCTTCCGACTGTCCATGGTATATGGCGTCGGGTTCCAGTTGGACCTTCTATTATATGCCATATGATGGATGGGGGTGTTACATAGAGTCACCTTTATCACTAGATGAAGGTACTTCTGAATCTAGAATTGTCTCAAAGTCAGATTCTAAGGATGAGCTATATAAGGAATATACCTGATCTGGACTAGGCTAATCCTGTCAGGATTTTTCTTCTGTCATGGCTATTAGATAATAACTTCTGTAGTCATCTTCCTCGTCATCATCACCCTCTAAGTCACTATCTGAAAGAGATAGAGGGGCCTCGATCTATATTATAGCATCAGAATAGACATTATCTATATCATTGTCACTGAACACAGAGGATAGTGGGGCTCTAATTCCTATCCTTGCAACAGGATAGTCTTCATCATCTACAATAGCTGTCAACAACCCATTGTAGGGCTTTTCCTTTCTGCAGAATTGAAACTTCATTGAGCTCCACTCCTTAAGGTTCACAACTTGACTCACAAGCACACACCTTTTAGCTATCTTTGGAGATCACTCAGACTGTTAAGTACTTTTTGAGCAACCTCCCTCTGATACCACTTGAAAGTCTTTAATTTCAAGGATAGCTAAATCAACTAAGGGGGGTGAATAGGTTTCTTAGTCTCGTGTGACTTTCTCTTATTTTCCTTCTTAATTGCTTTGTGAGTTAGTAGTTTTCTGCTTTCAAGAAACACAGAACCTGCACCAAAGAACCATACAACCTGCCCAAAGAAACAACACACAAAGCACACATAGAATTTATAGTGGTTCCCTAGATAATTAGTACATCCACTTTCCTACCCACCTTTCTAACTTCTAGTTAGACAAGGCACTTCTCCAAAACTCAGCTCCAAGAGCTTACACCACAGATCCCTCAGAATCTGTTAGGTCCATTGCCCATAATGTTCCTTAGATTGGATCTGAAGAAGCATCTCCATCAACACTAAGAACATAGTTGCATTTAATGTTGTTTAATCTTATCTTGTGCAGTATGTTCCATGGAACAAGACTAGTGATGTGATAGGTGGTCATAAGACAGAAAGGTGGACACCAAGAGAAGATGTTGGAAAGGTAGGAATTTACCTAAGTCAAGGAGGAGTTGACATTGCAGCTAAGTCCACAGGCGTTGAGTGAAGCAAGCTCACTCAACGCCAGAGGTAAAAAAGAATGTTGATAAGCCAGAACTATGGCTAAGTAGTTTGGCGTTGAGTGATGAAGACACACTCAACGCCATACAGCAAAAAGGCTGTAAAGTTGAACTTAGTCGAATTTAGTTCAAAATTTGTCGAACTACGTGCAGAGTTTGTCGAACTGAGCTCACCATTTGTCGAGCTAAGATCATAGCAAAAAGTCTATGAGTTGAACTTAGCCGAACTTCAAAATTTGTCGAACTAAGTTCAGAGTTCGTTGAGCTGAGCTCACCATTCGTCGAGCTAAGATCACAGTTTGAGATTCTGAGTTCGTCGAGCTCAATTAAGAATGCGTCAAACTGAGTTCAGAGTTCTTCGAACTCAGTTCACCATTCATCGAACTCAGTTCAAAGTATGTCAGGCTGACTCAGTCACTGCCTAAAGTTAAGAGGAAGATTTAGTTTTAGCATAACCGCTGAGACAAGTGTTTGTCTCAGCATAACCGCTGAGACAAGTGTTCATCTCAGCTTAACCACTGAGACAAGTGTTTTTCTCAGCATAACTGCTGAGACAAGTGTTTGTCTCAGCAGAGAACAAGAAAGCACTGAGATAGTAAAGCCAGTATTTTTTAAACACAGAAAATTGGCTAAGGCAAAAAGCGTTGAGTGAGGCATGCTCACTCATCGCTCTCAACGCCTAAGAAACCGCAGAGGCAGAAATATGGCTAAGGCAAAAAACATTGAGTGAGGCATCCTCGCTCAATGGTCTCAACGCCAGAGAAGCAGAAAGACTTTGGCTAATGCAAATGTCGTTGAGTGAGGCTTTCTCACTCAATGCTCTCAACGAATTGATAGATAGAAATCTGTCTAAGTGTTTTGGCATTGAGTGATGATTACTCACTCAACGCATATGCTAATGTTGCTTGATTTTTGGCTAAGTCTATAGCTGATGATGTCATCAAGTCAACAAGTTAACATATTTCCAATTAGTGGTGGGATGGCTACAGAACGCTACAAATGTTGTCGCAGACCTAGAGTAAGACAGTTGGCGTTAAAGCAAGGTTGCTGCTGGGCATTAAATGTGTGGGGCCCACTACTCAAGCTTGTTGTTGGCTATTAATCATGTGGGGCCCACTGCTCAAGAGCCGTTGGGTCAAAATCAAGAAAATAAAAGGGCTTGCAGAGGAAGACAGACTTCGGGAAAAAGGAATATGGCAGTTCATCTTCTCTGTCATTGTTGTGGAGCAAAAGAATATGAAACTCAAGTCTGCAAGATGAAGAGCAAGTTAGTTGTTGATATCAACATCATCAACATCAGGATAGCTGGTGTGATCTTCATCTGCACCAGAAAGCAAGTCTAGAGTATTTCCCTGAGGAAAGATGAAGCAGCCAAGGGTTGACCCTTGCTGCAAGTTCTTCACAGTTCTAGTTGTACAAGCATCTTGAAGATTTTAATCTGGAAGCTGTGAAGAGAAGAAGCTTGAAGAAGCAGAGATCTGGAGGAAGACTCAGGGGACCTTTTCTCAGGAGTCAAAGTCAGGGCTGAATCACCTTAGCCCAGAAAAGGAATAAAAGGCAGAGCTATCTTAGTCTGCAAAGTTGAGTTGAGATTTTCTCAGCTCAGGCAGCAGCAATTAGCTGCAATAACTTCACTAACCAGCAGGAAAAAACCCTAAAGCTGTGTATAGTAGTTAGTGCTGAGCTTCAGGCTCAGTTCAGAAAGAGGCAGAACATTGCTTTGCAAGTCACTTCCAGCTCAAGTAATTACTTGCTGTTGTGGAAGAAGTTAGGACTAAGTACTTCTTAGTTCAGTGAAGGTAGACTCAGGAAAAAAATTCCTATAGACATTGTTGGGCTGAGTCTATCTCAGTCAAGGAGCTTGACACAGAGAAATATCTCTTGTGTCAAAAATATCCACCAACCCATCTTCATCCTATATGATCCAATTGTGGATCTGAGCTGTAGGGCTTAATTGCCTGAGGTAGGTGAGTGTTGTTCTCTGAGTGTAGGGCCTTTGTGCCTGAGGTAGGTGACAAGTATGTCACTTAGTTATAGTCATTGGAGGATGCTGAGTTGTAGGTGCCTGGAAGGGTACTAAGGTAGGTACCTGTATAGGTACTGAGTTCTAGGAGTGTTATAGCAATCTGAGAGTATGGCTTTGTGACTGAAATTGTAAGTCTGAAAATCCTGAGCTGTAGGCCTTAGAGATAAGGCTGAGGTAGGTGATTTGAGGGTCACTGAGTGTAGCAGCATTGCAGAGCTCTGAGGTAGGATCTTTTGTGGATCTGAGGTAGTGCTGTCCTCCCAGCCTGAGTGTAGGGCTTAACAGCCTGAGGTAGGTGGTCTGCTGACCACTGAGTTGTAGGCCTTTGTGGCTGAGAAGTAAGTATTATAGGAGACTTAGAGATCTTGAGGGATCTAAGGTGTAATCTCTTAGGAGCAGTTTGGAGGAATTTTTGCCTAGTCCAACAAGATAGTTGGATAGGTGGGAGGGAAAGTGGATGTACCCAATTGGGGAACAATTATAAATCACTGTGTGTTTTTCTGTGTTGTTTTCATTGTGCAGGTTGTGTATATATTAAAAACATAAAATAACTAAAAGCTATAGCTCTTCAAGAAGATATTTAAAAGAACTATAAAAGAGACCAATAACCTATTCATCCCCCACGCTCTAGGTGATTTAGCTATCCTTGAATTAAAGCCTTTCAAGTGATATCAGAGGGAGGTTGATCAAAAAGGACCTAATAGTCTGAGTAGACCTCAAAGGATAGCTAAAAGAGTTATACTTATGGGTTCAAAAGAGAACCACAAGGAATGGAGCTCCAAGACTACAGAAAGGAGAACTTTGGGACCTGGAAAGAAATGGTAAGGCAAATCATGGAAGCCTCTGATCCTAGGGTCCTTGTAACTGTTCAAGAAGGACCTTTCAACCCCATGAAGGTCTCTGTCTTAGATGCAGAAGTCCAGACTCCAAAGAGTTATGCAGAAATGATTGAAGATGAAATCATCATAGTAACTATGGGCAAGAGGGCACTACACCTCATGATGAGTGTCATTAATGACTAAAACCTCATGGGAGTAGTCCACTATCAGACAGCCAAAGAAATGTGGGACTCTCTGACTGCCTATATGAGAAAATAGATGACAGCAATGTCAGTCTATCAGATAGTTAATCAGAGGCGGAAGAAGAAGTCTTCATTGGGCTACTTCCTGCTACTACAGACAAAGATGAAGACCATCCAGATACCAGGATAGAGATCTTGGTGTAACACCCCCATCCGTCATATGGCATATAGTAGAAGGTTCAGCTGGAACCCAACACCATATACCACGGACAGTCGGAAGGGTTACGTATGAATAACCAAACTATCCAATTAAGACTACTCGTCCTAACACAGAGCATTCTAGCGGAAGCTTTTAAACAGTTGAAAGAACCCAAACTTGTATCCAATAATCATGAATGTCCAACACCACTACAACTGGAATGAAAACAAATACACAGAAAGGTACACGACCTTATGGCCTTATAGAGATTTACTTAATAAAATAATGTTTTCCATACATCGGCTCGCAGGCCGGCCACACATGACAAAATAAAGTATAACTATTCGCTTTGGCCTTCTAGGGCCAGCACAGTAACATGGGCTCCAGCCCGCTATATGGTACTCGGCTCCGCAGCACCTGCAAGCAACATTCCACCGCACGGTGGCAAACAAAGCAACGGTTAGCCAAAAGCCGACCAAATTATAACGACCCCGCCACTAACTCGGGACGGCGGTGCTCATTCCCTGCAATTCATTAGCCCAGCTAAAATAATATAGTACAAACATGCTAGCCACAGGTGTAGGCTCGCATGGCCAAACACCCCGTGCACTCAGGGCACATTATCGATGAATCCTAACACTTCAGCGTCTTCACCACCACCCCCGGGATGACAGCAACGTGAGCATTTTAGCCTTTCTGACCACTTTCTAAGGCTCCCGACTATGCCAGCGGCCAGTCCCCTTTTCTGGTCTCTCACACTGAACCACATAGCCCAGGTCCGATTCCACTTGCCCGTTGCTCACAACGCGTAGTACACCTTAAGACGTACGCACGAGCCAAGCTTCTCTCGGATCCTGCCATTTCCAAACATTCACATAACCCAGTTATGTTCAAGGCTGGTTTCCAGACCGCCAAGTTAGCAGAACAATGATTCCGCTCAGTTTTCCGGGTGCGCCTTGGAGTAAATCCCCAAGGATCCCTACTGCAATCTAACGCGTAGAAACCCGAAAACCCAAAGCACAGAGTCTTCTCCGGCAAACCATAACAAATGCAACATCACCGATCCAAACCAACATGTCCGGGTAGGCTTCACAAACAATGCCTATGTTCGTACTTCGATTCCGGACTCTATATGCAACACAAGGGGGACTATTCCCGTCAACCCCAAGGAACACTGCACACTCGCTGCACACTCGCGGGAGCGGGTTTCCCTATGCAAAAAGGAAGAGAGCTTAACATGCTCACGTAGAGAATCATTACCCTTGCAGTACGCTTTTGTGCCATGGAAACATTACACTGATAGAAGTCTTCGCAATGGGATTTCGTCCACGGATCCGCTCTCGGTTCTCTAAACGGTGCTCTAATGATCCTCCGGCGATCGGAATCCTCCTCCTTATTCCTCCTTGCTCTAACTCCTTAGAAAGAGAAAGTTTAAGGGAGAAATGAGGAGTTAAACCACCATTCCCGGCCTTAACAGAGCAGGAACACTCCGGCGCTGTCAGATCTTACTTAAAGAAAATGAACGGCTCAGATTTGTACAGAAATCCTCAAAACTGGGCCGAACACGGCCTCGCACACGGCCGTGTCCCAGGCCATGTGCCTCAATCCTAGCACGATCGTCGAACGCAGAAAAACCACACGGGCAAGACACGCCCGTGTCTCAACCTGACACGCCCGTGTCGGGTCTTGGACATTCCCGTGACTGGAGGTGTGTCACGAATAACCGTCACGCCAACCGTCACGACTCTAGGGAACACGGGTACTGACACGGGTAGGCACACGACCGTGTAAAATGACACGCCCATGTCATTCTGTTGTGTTTCTTGCCGTGTCCTTCTCGGGATACAGACGGCCAAAACACCACGCCAGACACGGCCCTGGACACGCCCGTGTCCTAGGCCGTGTACCCCTATACAGGCACCAAAATTACTTTTGAACGCGACCAGCTCGATAACGATTTTCGGGGCGTTACAAATCTCCCCCCCTTAAGGAATTTTGTCCCGAAATTAAGTAAAGGTATACAAAAATTAAATGTTACCTGAGTGGAATAGCTCGGGGTATTCCTCCAACATAGTTTGCTCTCGCTCCCAAGAAAGCTCCTCACGTCCGCAGTTATCCCAACGAACCTTAACCATTCGGATTTCCTTATTGCGGAGTCATTTGACCTCAACGTCTTCTATACGTATAGGCTTGACCTTTGTCATCAAGTCGTAATCCACTGGTACTTGATCAATAGCAACTATCTGCGATGGCTCTTGCACTGCCTTCCACAACACCGATACGTGGAACACATCGTGTAGCCCACTTAACTCCACCGACAGCTTCAATATATACGCTGCTTCGCCAACACGCTCCAGGATTTCAAATGGTCCAAGGTATCTCGGACTCAACTTCTTCAAGCGTCGAACCCGTGAAACACCCTTGAACGGCTTGATTTTTAAATACACCCAGTCTCCAACACCGAACTCCATGTTCCTATGCTTGGCGTTATAGTACTTTGCTTGCCTGTCCTGAGCGATCTTCAACCCTTCCTGAATTGTACGTACCATTGAAGTGGCGTCTTCCACCAATTGACGTTTATACAACATCGACTCGCCTGTCTCCAACCAAGACAACGGCGTACGACACTTCCTCCCATACAAGGCCTCGAAAGGTGCCATTCCAATACTCGCTTGAAAGCTGTTGTTATACGCGAACTCCACCATGTACAGGTGATCTTCGCAATGCTTTCTGAAATTTAGGACGCAGATGCGAAGCATGTCCTCCATCGTCCCGTTGACCCTCTCGGTCTGACAATCCATCTATGGGTGGAAAGCTGTGCTGAAACTCAGCTTAGTTCCCAACAAATTATGCACCAGCCTCCAGTCCTTCGACGTGAAGCATCCATCTCGGTCACTAACAATACTGCGCGGCACACCATGCAACCGTATGATATTATCCACGTAAAGTTTGGCTAACTTTTCCACTGGATCTTCCTTCCTATTCGGGATGAAATGCGACACTTTCGTCAACCTATCTACGACCACCCAGATGACATCGTTTCCCCTCTGCGACTTTGGCAAACCATGCACAAAATCCAAAGAAATGTCGTCGAATTTCCATTCTGGGATAGTCAAGGACTTTAGGAAGCCTCCGGGCTTCTGGCACTCCGCTTTCACCAAGGCACAAGTTTGGCACTTGGCCACATAAAGTGTTACATCCTTCTTTAATCCTGGCCAGCAGAATAACTTCTTCATGTCTCTATACATCTTCGTGCTACCCGAGTGGATTGAGTACTTGGTATGATGAGCCTCGTACATCAACTCCTCCCGAAGATTATCCGCACTAGGGACGCATAGATGACCATCCTTCCTTAGCAGTCCATCCTCAACCGCAAACTGGGAATTTGACCCATCCAAAGATTCATCCAAGATCTGCTTCATGCTGCTATCCTGAATCAAAGCCCGTCGGACTCTATCAGCTAGGTCATACTGCACCTCTGTCCAACACAATATCGCCCCGACACTGGACTGCTTATCGACGCAGGAAATCTCTAATGCCTCCAAATCTCGGACCAATCTCTCATCATGTACCGATAACCAACTGGCCTACGCAGGAGCCTTGCGGCTCAACGCATCCGCCACCACATTTCCTTTCCCAGGTACATAATGTATCTTGAAGGTATAGTCCCCCAAGAACTCCAGCCACCTCCGATGTCTCATGTTCAGATCCTTCTGATCAAGCAGGTACTTCAGGTTCTTATGGTCGGTATATATATCGACCTTTACCCCATGCAGATAGTGCCTCCACAGCTTTAGAGCAAATATCACGGCCACTAACTCTAAGTCATGGACCGTATAATTCCTCTCATGAACCTTCAAATGTCGTGAACCATAGGCTATCACGCTCCCATGCTGTAGTAGAACACAACCCAAACCACTGCCCGAAGCATCACTATAAATCTCAAACCCTTCGGTTCCACTGGGCGAACGTAAAATAGGCGTCATGGTCAACCTCCTGTTCAATTCTTCAAAATCCTGCACACACTCCAGCGACCACACAAACTTTTGGTCTTTCCTTACCAATGTCGTGAGTGGTAATGCTATCTGCGAGAAGTTCTCTACGAAGCGCCTGTAGTAGCCGGCAAGCCACAGAAAGCTCCGAACTTCCGCCACTGAAGACAATACAGGACACTCCCGTATCGCTGTTATCTTCGCCGGATCCGCCGCTATCCCTTCTCCACTACCAAGATGACCAAGGAACGCTACTGAGGATAACCAGAACTCACACTTGGAGAACATTGCATACAACTGATTCCTCCTCAAGGTCTCCAACACCAAGTCTAGATGCTTGTAATGGTCCTCACACTGCGAGTATACCAAGATATCATCAAAAAATACTATCACGAAATGATCCAGGCATTCTCTGAACTTCTTGTTCATCAAATCCATAAACATGGATGGAGCATTGGTCATCCCAAACGGCATGACCGTGAACTCGTAATGCCCAAACCACGTGCTGAACGTTGTCTTAGGGATGTCGCTTTCCCTTATCCTCAATTGGTAGTAACCGGACTTCAGATCTAACATCGAATATACTGTTGACCCAACCAATTGTTCAAATAGATCGTCAATCCTGGGGATCGGATATTTGTTCTTCTCCGTAAGCTTGTTGAACTCCCGATAGTCAATACAGAGTCGCAAGCTCCCATCCTTCTTCTTAACGAAAAGAACAGGTGCGCTCCAAGGCGACGAACTTGGACGCACATACCCATGCTCCAACAACTCCTGCAGTTGCACCTTCAACTCTGCCATCTCTCGCGGTGCTATTTGATACGGAGAGTATGACACCGATTTGGCACCCGGTAGCAGCTCAATGGTAAAATCAATCTCCCGGTGAGAAGGGTCTCCTGGGAGATCATCTGGGAACACATCAGGATACTCGGACACAACTGGGATACTGTCCAGACATGGCCTATGCGTTGAAGCTTGCACTAAGGTGACAAACAGCTCTGCACCAGACCGAACCGCCTTAATCACTTGAAGGGCAGACATCAAAACTTTACCCGACCCCTTCATGCCCGCAAACATAATCTCTCATTCAGTATGCATTCCCAACTTAACCTCCTTTCGATTGCAATCAATGTAAGCTCGCTGCTTCGAGAGCCAGTCCATACCAAAGATTACGTCGAACTCCACTAATGGTAAAACCAACGCTCGCAAATCAAACTCCTGGTCCCCAATCCAAATCTATACCACACAGAACTTATCCGCTCGTATTGAGCACCCATTGGGCAACAACACATCCAACCTGTCTTTTGCCATCGAGGAAGGGACCCTGACGTGCGATATGAAGCTTTCGGATAAGAAGGAATGCGATGCTCCCGAATCAAATAGGGCTCTTGCCGGACGATCAAAAATCAACACGAAGCCTAGCACCAACAAACATAAGCTAACGTATAAAAAGGTAACAACTACATAAAGTTAAACTGTTATAATTTAACTCATACCTGTCACCACGTCAGCTTGTTTCATGGCCTCTTGCAGACCAAGATTATAAACTCTAGGCTGGGCTGGAGCTTGATGGGACGCAGTTGATTCCACTGCCTTCCCTTTCTCTTTATAGGTCGCTCAAGGCTTCCTCTCGGACTTTGCACGTCCGCTTAAACATTCACGAGCAAAGTGCCCCGTCTTCCCACAGTTGTAGCAAGCTCCTGGAACTCGACTTGTGGTTTCCCCTGATGCACCAAACGAAGGGGCTGAGTTCAAAGTCTTCTACTTCTTGCTCCATCTGCGGAATCCTGACTTTGCATTTGGCACTTTGAACTCTGCCTTCTTTTCCCCTAGGTCCTTCTTCTCTTGGACTTTCTTCACAACCTTTTCCAATGACTGGGCCGAATTGACCAAGGCTAGAAAGCCCTATTCCTTAGGCCCAGCAAGGAGTAACTGTAGGTCACCGCGTAGACCCTCATAAAATCAGTTGGTCTTCCACTCTTCTTCCGTAAACATAACACCAGCATACCGACCCAACCGTGTAAACTCGTGGAGATACTCGTCCACGCTTTTGGCTCCCTGAGATAACCCAAGATACTGATTTTTCATCTCAAGCTTTTGAGCAGAGGGTATATATCTGGCCAAAAACAATCTTGAGAATTCCTCCATAGGCACATCAGCAAGCTGCCTTCCCACTAAGAGATGAAACTCCAACTCATCTCACCACAGCCTCGCCTCACCATCCAAAAGGAAGGTCGCTATGGTGGTCTTCTGCCACTCTTCCGTTAACGTGGCCGTCAAGACCCTCTTTATTGTAGAGAGACAATCCTCAGCTTGAGTTGGCGTTCCAACCCCATCGAACCTCGGAGGATTAAAGCTCATTACATGCTTGAGCAGTCTCTCTGTAGCCCTCCTCGGCTCTACCTGATCCACCACCAAGCGCTGCACCACTCTCGGCTGTGCCGCCCTAACCGGTTCTTGCTCATTCACAGGAGATGTGTGATGCATTTGCCCTGCAGGTTGGGCATTTATCATGGCAAAAACTGCTTCAGCCACCAAACTGATGGTTTCCGCTGAAGGAGGTGTTGTAGGCACATCCCTCGGTGCACTACTTTCCGCCGATTGTGGACGCTCTGATTGACCAGCACCGCTCCTAGCTGCCTATAATAGCAAAGAACCTAGATTAGACGACACACAAAATGCTACAAGCAACCTAGATTGACTAGCACCGGTCCATAAAACAAGTGTATTTTTCATTCCTAAGTGGACATTCATGGGTTCTTTTTGATGTTATAACGATGACGCACACATGTGCTCGCCACCCCTTAAAAGAATTCGCCCACGAATTCATTTAAGCCTGACCATAACCAGAAGTCTGATACCAAATTGTAACACACCCATCCATCATATGACATATAGTAGAAGGTCCAGCTGGAACCCGACACCATATACCACGGACAGTCGGAAGGGTTACGTATGAATAACCAAACTATCCAATTAAGACTACTCGTCCTAACACAGAGCATTCTAGCGGAACTTTTAAACAGTTGAAAGAACCCAAACTTGTATTCAATAATCATGAATGTCCAACACCACTACAATTGGAATGAAAACAAATACACAGAAAGGTACATGGCCTTATGGCCTTACAAAGATTTGCTTAATAAAATAATGTTTTCCATACATCGGCTCGCAGGCCGGCCACACATGACAAAATAAAGTACAATTATTCGCTTTGGCCTTCTAGGGCCAGCACAGCAACATGGGCTCCAGCCCGCTATTTGGTACTCGGCTCCGCAGCACCTGCAAGCAACATTCCACCGCACGGTGGCAAACAAAGCAACGGTTAGCCAAAAGCCGACCAAATTATAACGACCCCGCCCCTAACTCGGGACGGCGGTGCTCCTTCCCTGCAATCCATTAGCCCAGCTAAAATAATATAGTACAAACATGCTAGCCACAGGTGTAGGATCGCACGGTCAAACACCCCGTGTACTCAGGGCACAATATCGTTGAATCCTGACACTTCAGCGTCTTCACCACCACCCTCGAGATGGCAACAACGTGAGCATTTTAGCTTTTTTGACCACTGTCTAAGGCTCCCAACTATGCCAACGGCAGTCCCCTTTTCGGGTCTCTCGCAGCGAACCACATAGCCCAGGTCCGATTCCACTTTCCCGTTGCTCACAACGCATAGTACACATTAAGACGTATGCACGAGCCAAGCTTCTCTCGGATCCTGCCATTTCCAAATAATCACATAACCCAGTTATGTTCAAGGCCGTTTCCCAGACCGCCAAGTTAGCAGAACAACGATTCCGCTCAGTTTTCCGGGTGCGCCTTGGAGTTAATCCCCAAGGATCCCAGCTGCAATCTAACGCGTAGAAACCCAAAAAACCAAGTCACGGAGTCTTCTCCGGCAAACCATAATAAATGCAACATCACCGATCCAGACCAACATGTCCAGGTAGGCTTCACACACAATGTCTATGTCCGTACTTCGATTCCGGACTCTATATGCAACATAAGGGGGACTATTCCTATCAACCCTAAGGAACGCCGCACACTCGCCGCACACTCGTGGGAGCGGGTTTCCCCATGTAAAAAGGAAGAGAGCTTCACATGCTCAAGTAGAGAATCGTTACCCTTGTAGTACGCTTTTGCGCCATGGAAACATTACACGGATAAAAGTCTTCGCAACGGGATTTCCTCCACGGATCCGATCTCGGTTCTCTAAACGGTGCTCCGATGCTCTGCCGGCGGCCGGAATACTCCTCCTTCTTCCTCCTTGCTCTAACTCCTTGGAAAGAGAAAGCTTAAGGGAGAAATGAGGAGTTAAACCACCATTCCTGGCCTTAACAGAGCAGGAACACGCCTGGGCCGTCAGATCTTACTTAAAGAAAACGAACGGCTCAGATCTGTACAGAAATCCTCAAACCTGGGCAAAACACTTCCTCTCACACGGCCGTGTCCCATGCCGTGTGCCTCGATCCTGGCATGATCGTCAAACACAGAAAAACCACACGAGCAAGACACGATCGTGTCTCAACCTGACACGCCTGTGTCGGGTCTTGGACACGCCCGTGACCGGAGGCGTGTCACGAATAACCGTCAAGCCAACCGTCACGACTCTAGGGAACACGGGTACTAACACGGGTAGGCACATGCCCGTGTCAAATGACACGCCCATGTCATTCTGCCGTGTTTCTTGTCGTGTCCTTCTCGGGATACAGACGACCAAAACACCACGCCATACACGGCCTTGGACACGCCCGTGTCCTAGGCCGTGTACCCCTATACAGGCACCAAAATTACTTTTGTACGCGACTAGCTCGATAACGATTTTCGGGGCATTACACTTGGCCCCTTTATCACACTCAAAAAGTGATACTGAGGTGGATGAAGATATTAGTGGCTGCTGTGAAGGGATGGCTTTGACATAAGAAGAATCCTGCCAGGATCAGCCTGACCTAGATCAGGTACAACGTCTATCTAGCTGCTTAGGTCATGAGACCTGTCTAGATTCTGATGCATCCTCATCTAGTGATGAAGATGGCTCTGAATCAGAGGTAGATGTCAATCAGTTGATTGATACGTATGGTCAAATTTTGGATGCTTTGAGAAAAAACAAGATGTTGGCCAAGATGCAGGCTGAGGAGATTATCTCTCTTTAGCTAGTTTATGCCTAGCAATCTGAGACATCATCCTTACTGGATCAGAAAATGAGGGAAGTCAGCCAACTGAAGGTCATCTTAATCATCCAAATTGAGACCATAAGCCAGAAGAAAAAGATCATTTTGGATCTTGAAGAGAAACTCCTAAAGGAGAGAATGGCTATGGCTAAATTAAGCAAGCCTAAGGCTGTGTTGCCTTTGATAAATTCCTTATCCTCCAAAAAGGGTAAGAAAGAGTTAGCAGTGAAGAAACGCACAAGAGGTGTCCTTTCCAAAGTGATAGGCAAAGCACCTATAGTGTTATAGTAAACCTTTCACAAGGTAATCCTCCCTTCTCATAGGTATGACCAAGGCTGCAATCATGGTCACTGGGAGATTGGGAATTCTTCCTGTAAGAATACTAAAGTATCTTCCAATGGAAGAAGAAAGGGTAGGGGAATGAGTGCCTCTAAGTCTCCCCATGAAAAAGTACAAATGGCCCATGCTGGACCATTTATATTTGGTGCCTCAACCCCAACTCACAAGGGAAAGGCAGTGGCTTTCACTCAGGCCCATACAACAAGGACTCAGACCAAGGGTCAGTCTACCAGTAAGACTAACTTGGCTTGTTCTGATGATATAAACAGCTTGTCTTCTGTAAAGAAGATAGCTGTAAATACAATTCAGGGAAATCAAAGAAAGTCTATAATGACCTTCAATCAGATCCTTGCTGAAAGGAACCTGAAGAAAGTTATTACCCCTCTTCCATCTGCTCAGACAGTAGTTAACCACACTGCACAACCTGCTTAGAAAAGAAGATATAATATCCATGAGTGTTGGTGTTGTGGTAAGGTGGTACATTTTGCCCTAGATTGCTGGCACAATCCTTCTGTGTCTAAGGCAAGTGTTAGCCAACCTGTCAGAAATTCTGTTGGTAGGGAAGTCAGATTTCAGACTAATCAGAACCTAGGACCGAATACCTATTGGGGTCCTAATGTAACGTCCCATTTCATGCCAGACCCCTCGCACGAGTTTTGAGCCAAGAGAATTGGCTCAGGTTCGGGAAGCATCGATTTAGATCTGGGAGTTACTTGGAGAAATTTTGGCGGGATAGGCATCGAGATCGTTGAGTGGAGTCAATGCACTCGACGCCATTAGACTTTGAAATCCTGGCGATTTAGGCGTCGAGCGCGTTGAGTGTACTCAACGCACTCGATGTCAATTAACTTGGTTTATTTTCTAGCGGTTAAGGAGTTGAGAGCATTGAGTGGGCTCAACGCTCTCGACGCCATATTACTTGGCATGTTCTGGTGATTAAGGCGTTGAGAACGTTGAGTATGCTCAACGCATACTCAACGCTCTCGATGCCATATAACTTGGAGTTCCTGGCGGTTAAGGCGTTGAGAGCATTGAGTGGACTCAACGCTCTTGATGCCATTTCACTTAGAATGTTTTCGGCCATAGTAGAGGTAATTTCATCGAGTATGGTTTATGAAGTTCAGACCAATACTTTTCGTCGAAAATCGGATGAATTCTTCAAGTATTAGGACTTAGAAATTATTCTGGAGACTTAGCGTTGAGTGTACTCAACGCCACTCAACGCGACGTTGAGTGCACTCAACGCCATTAAGCTGAAAGGCGTCGAGTGCTTCAAGTGCACTCAACGCAACTCAAAGCTTTTAAAATTTAAGTTCTGTCGTCTTTAGGCGTTGAGTGCGTTGAGTGCACTCAATGCTGCGTTGAGTGTACTCAACGCGCTCAACGCTTTTGCAATTAGAATTTTCTGGCTGTTGTAGGCATTGAGAGCATTGACTGAACTCAATGCTTCTTGCCTTAGGCAAATTCTCGGCCCTGTTTGCTGCTTCATATCAATGGCTTGCACCTGAGTGGGGGAGGAGGTGTAGATTCCTCCCGAGAAGGAAATGGGTAGTGGGCAGAGCTCGACGAGAATCGTCGAGTAGAGCTCGATGAAACGTCGAGCAGAGCTCGACGAACATCATCGAGCAGAGCTCGACAAAAGTCTAGCAAAATTTGTCGAGAGCAGAATTCTACCTTGGCGAATTTTCGAGCCGCATCCTTTAGAAATGACTCATTTCGTGTGATGTTTGGCGGTCCATTGTCAGGCTGACACATGGCTAGGCAGTTGCCCTAATTCCTCGTTATAAAAGGGACATGAGGAAAACCCTAGCCTTCTTTCTTTTCATCACCTTGTTGGGCAGACATCTCTTCCAAGCCCACGGAACAGTGAAGCCGCCAGATTCTGGAAGAAATCCTCTCTTCCTCTTCTTTCCCGTGAAGAGCGAACACCAACCAAGGAGAAGAAGATGCTGCCAAGAAGGGTGACAAGATCCTTGGCTGGAAATGGTGGAAACGCGGGAAATGAAGTGAGCTTCCTACCCTCTCCCTTGGTGCTAGATCTCTAATTATTCCAAGGAGAGATATCGACTCAAAAGAGTCTTGATTTGTGAGAAGAAGGTTTCTAGGAAGAGGCCATGCTAGGACTTGTGTCCTAGGAATTAGACTCTTCAACCTTTCCTCACTTCAAATTAAGTTTGTGGACTGGTTTTGTAAAGAGAAGTGGTCATATGATGGTGAATAAGGGAGGAGAAATTCTGGATGTTATTTGGAAAGTTTGGTTGGAGGAAGAAGACGAACCGATGACGTTCGATCTGCTTTAAGATGCGCAGAAATCTATTTTCTGCGCGCAGCAGCATTCGAGGCCGTTTTCAGTCATGATGCAGCCAGATCTGGGCTTTTGACTAAACACAAAAGTCATAGCCCTTTGAAATACCTTTCCAATTAGAGGTTACATGCCTTCACCAGATTCCTGTAGCCTCGGGAATCCCCGATCGAAGTTTCTACACAGTAATCATTCCTACATATATAGTTCTCATATTTGTTTTGTATCGGCTTTGGTTTTGGTAGAGAGATTGTAGTACATTACCGTTAATGTTTTGTTGAATTTAGTCTATAAGAAAATGTGATAAAATATGTTAATGACATTTGTTGGATAGATCTCTAAGGAACAAATGGTGTAGTAAAGTGTACTTTATCGAGGTGATTTGTTGGAGGTTAGTGAACGAATGGATTGACGAGTTGTTATGGTAGGAATGATTTAAATACATGAATCGATCGGCTTGAACTTGATAATGGTAATGTGTTGAATAATGATGAGGTTGACTTGAAGTTTGTTGTACATAACTTGTAGTAATTGTGATGAACAGATTGTTGATGGCTTTTAGTTGAAAGATCCATTTGTACACGAATAGTTCGAACTCGGTAAAGAATTGTAACCAGTGATGTTAAATTCATGTGATCATAGTATACATGTAATTATGATAACCAAATGGTTGGAGAATATGTGTGGAGTACCACTATGTTGATGGTGAACCCTTAGTGTGTTTGGATGCACGCAAATGTGGAAGGGTTGAATGTGCATGTGTCTTGCAACACTAGAATTATGTATTGGTAAGAGACTCGGTGTGGAGCTCTTGCGTACTGTTGAGCACGAAATGTGAATAATGAAAAGGGGGCTCAATGTGGAGCCTCGTTTGTGAAATGTATGTGGTGTGAGTCGACATGCGGTGTCGTAATCCCGTATTAAGGATAGTGTGTCATGTCTACGGGCACGCCAGTCATTACACCGACGGGAGTTGACAGCTAGACTTGCACATTTGGGCCTTGGTCCTCAGTTCTCTCTTCTCGAGGAACCCTCTGTGCTAATGGACGGTTGGCCTTGGTCCTTTGGTGACTTGTTCACAGATTCACCTTTCGTGCAACGAATATAGGCCAGTTGGGTTGGGCTCTTGGTTCACATCTACCCAAGACCCCTTCTGAGTTGTAGTGCGCATGTGAGCTTCGTTGTTGTGTTCTTAGCCATGAGGAGTACGGAGGCCTAGGCTTGGTAGTATGGATGCCCGCCTAGTAGTGGAGAAGCTCGCTCTACTATCACCGCCTAGCCATGATGGTTGACAACTGAGAGGTTAGCTACCTGCTCGAAAAGTGGGAACTACAAGACTGTGTCGACATACTAGTTGCATGTGCGTGATTGATGCTAAAGATCACGGCAGTGAACCGGTCGCACAAGTAATATAAAATGGGCGAGTTTTCCCAAGTATCGATCTCTCAAGGAACACAGTAAGGTGGAGTTAATTTCGAGGAGGACTTGAGATTGAAGTCCTTAGGTCGGAGTTAACTAAGGGGGGTTTTGATAATTGCGGAAAAAGAAAGTAAAAATCTAACAACTACTCCTATGCAACGCCGCTATGCACTGAATCACTAGGCGGATGGGCGAGTAGGCTTGAGGATGAGGTGATGAGAATGGCGGAATGAGGGTCGAGAGAACCTCTTCGCTACGCACGCCACTAGCAATTACTAGTGCAGCAAGGGCGGATGGATTGTGGATGGACAAATAGGTGCACCTCAAGTAAATAACGAAAATATAGAATCGCATAGACATGATTACACATAAACTTATAATACACTAAGCATAACTTCATCAAATACAAAGAGTTCAACTAAACCATCAATAACAAGAGAAGAAAAGTGTGCGAAATCGATCGAATCCGAAGTCTTGCTGAGGATTCACAGTTGGAATTGTCGGGTTGTCAATCTGCGTCCAAGCTCGGTCCTCAACTGCGTCCGGGGTAGAGAAGGGCTGTCACCACCTTCCAATGGCCCGTCTTCTTCGTGTCACGATCCGGTCGAGGATGGCACAACTTCTCCTAGCTTGATGGATAAAGCTAGGTCAAGCTCTTCTTGAAGCTCAAAGATGAAGGAGGAGGCCGAGAGGAAGCTTCGGGTTGGATTTGGCTGTGAAAGCTTGCCCAGAGCACCTCCCTACGATGGAAGATGAAGGGGAACGGCGGAACCCTTCCTCGGAGATGAAAAGGGCGGAGAAATGTCGAGCGATCCAAAAAAGATTCTGAATTAGGGCGAGACCTGTGATATTTATACAAAGCAGAATTGAACAATGCGCACGATCACGGGCGCACGACCAGTGGTCGTGCGCACTATGTCCAGTGATCGTGCGCACTGGCATGGAAAATTAGGAAGAAGAACTGGGATAACGCGCACGAGCAGTGGCGCACGATCACTAGTCGTGTGCACTAAGTTCAATGGTCGTCCGATTACCCCAGACAGGACACCAGGAAAAAAGGAATCAATGCACACGATCAGTGGCGCACGACTGGTGGTCGTGCGCACTATGTCCAGTGGTCTTGCAATTACCCCAGGTAGATTTTGGAAATCAGGGTACATTGCGCACGATCATCGGCGCACGACCAGTGGTCGTGCGCACTATATCTGATGATTGTGCGCATTATTCCTGCTTCTAAACATCCCCGGAACACGCACATGACCCCTAAACCCAGCACCGATATGTGCAGACATTCCAGACGAGCACAAAAAGGGAGTACAAATATAAAAAGTACAAAAATACACAACCACGGGCCTAAGTGTGCACTTCCTATGGAAATAAAGAGAAGATGAAATATATACGATAACGAACTAAAAGTGAAGTACAAACGCAAGAAAACTAGCCCAGATGAGTCCGAAAATAGGTATAAAAAATGGACTCATAACACTCCCAGACTTAACTGTTTGCGCGTCCCGAGCAAACAAAATCTAAGCAGATAAGGAAAATGATTTAGCCAACAAGGAAATTGTGATACAGAGTACCATGCAAAGTCGCATGCTCGCACGCGTAAAAATATAATAGAAGAAATTTCTAAGTATACAAAATAGTTTATACTTTTCATAATGCGTATCAACATTGTATTATTACTCAAAAATGGAATCACGATGAATCATCCGGTTACGCGTAGGGAGAAAGTAGATTAATCGCTAGGCGAGCATTACCAAAGATCGGGGCTCGGGATTACCTCCAAAGGAATCCACCAATGTCGGTGACCATATGCTTGCCCTTTCGCATTCTCTCCACGACACTGGTTGGGTTCACACACGAATCAGTAGGACTTTAGGTGAAGCGATGGGGCTTGTGTTTCGGTGAGGTAAACAAAGATAAACAAGAAGGCTATGCACCTAACCCAAATGAGCTATCAAAGAAAGAATCCATCAGCTAACCAAAATATATGCAGGTACACCACACCCCCAGACTTAACTTTTAACATATGGGTGTGTGCACCGCCTACTCCAAAAATACTCACATCTCAAATAGGATTTTCAATTTTACTTTTACTTTTCACTTTTTCACAATTAACATCATTTTTTTAAACTTTTCTTTTTCTTTTTCAAATTACTTCTTTTTTAACAATTTCAGCAAATATATGCTTTGGAGCACATCCACATATTCACATGTAAAAGCACCACATCAAAACCCCAACATGAAAAATGTAAAACTCTAAAGCTCGACTTGGGAGTGCGACTAGGATCGGCTTTGAGGCTTTCGTGAAATAAAGGTGGAGCTGAATCAGAA
Source organism: Platanthera guangdongensis (assembly GCA_039583875.1). NCBI lineage: Eukaryota > Viridiplantae > Streptophyta > Magnoliopsida > Asparagales > Orchidaceae > Platanthera > Platanthera guangdongensis. The sequence goes on from CM077151.1 coordinate 102,536,519, forward strand.
GAATGGGTAGGCACAACGGGGCTAGCGAGGACAAGACGTTAGGAACGGTACAAAGCTCAACCGGGCCAAAATGATGGCCTACATCACGCTCATGCGAGTGAACTAACCTATACCCATGCTTCAAGAATAGCTTGGGGCAAGTTCTTAGCCAACGAGAAAGACTATCCATCCTCCTAACTCGAGCAATACGAAACTAACGGCCGTCTACACACATCCCTAAGCTACCGTCGGATTCACACCGGATTCATCAATTTTTGAGTAAAATAAAAAGTCTTTACACAAATAGAAAAATATAAAACTATAAGCATACAAAAAATTAAATCTACTCCAATTTCTACACGAGACGAGAGCACTTGACTAGGAGCACAGCAAGGTCAACATTTTACTCCATCTCGCAATCCTATGTCCGTACCATAATTTTCCCAAATCATACAAAAGAAACGAGTTTAACTCGTAGCATGCAAAAAGCTAAGCACGCGCTCATGTGGGTGCAGTGGTGTGTGATGCAATGAACTAATCATAATAAATCTATAAAACCTTCTAGTATGCACAAGAAATGTGCGCATGCAATAGGTAACAAATAATGGCTCTCCCCCAGACTTAAAATAAGCAACACAGCATATGATGGAGAAATTATAATCATAAAGAGATAAGGGAAGAGGTTACCCATTGCTCAGCCAGTGAGCATACCAGAAGACACGTGGAAACCTGAAGCAGGCCTGCCATACGAAGAATCACAACCCCGCCAATACGATTTGCCATGAATACCTACAGGGGTGAGCTCTGTAAAAACAAAAGAAGATATACAAAATACAAAAAATACTAAAATTAAAATAGACATGAAAAATAAAAATGCAGGAAATGAAAGATAAGTACTGGGGTTATTGTCATCCCAGCACGACTTATTCGGCTACGAAAAGGTTCTAGCTAATGGGTCTATGAAAAGGAAAATGCACAGGTAACTATCCCAATATCCGTTTCGGTAACGGTACCGATACGGCAATAGAACAGTTACCCCTCTACCTAAATAGTAATACCTGCCCAGCACAGGTAGAGGAAATAGGAAGTAAGAAGAGAAGGAGCGTTGGTCCTCACTCTTCTCACCACAAAATGAATACTTGCCCAGCAAGGTATCGTCTACTACGGGGAGAAGGCAGGAGGAGAAAGCAAACATTGGAGCTTTCTCAACAGAGGAGGAATCAAACTCCTCGCAAGAGAGGATGCTACCATCGATGACTTGAGCTGAAAGCTCCAAGTCCTCCTGAAGCTCCTGCGGAGACTCAACCCGCCGAGGCTCAGATAAGGAAGGGGGGGTCAATAAATAAAAGAGACGAAGAACATAAAGAAATAATCGGGGGAGTGATCCCGGTTTCACTCCCCAAAGGCTGAGGTAGAAAAATATCATCAGCAATGTCGACAATGCTACAAGGCTCGGCCGGATCCATAGAGGCCTCCACCAAGACTTGGACTTCCTCCTTTGGTATCGAGGGAGAAACCTCGACACCATGAAGGTTGTCCTCCTCCATGGGAGTGGAAACAATCCAGGTATCACATGCTTCAACTTGTGTTGCATCGTCGAAAATGTCGTCAGAGACGACTGAAGTAGAATGCACAAAAGACGGAATAAGTTTTCTTGGATAAAAGTCAAGCGCAGGTTCCTCACAAAGAATCGGCTCCACGCTTGGAGATGTATGCACAGGAGAGATGGGCTCAGCCACGTCGAAACATAGATCAGCCACACATCTGGTGGTTGTGTCCACATCATTCCCATCAACAAATGAAGGTGACAGGGACATATAACCAGATGATGAATGTATAACCCCGTGTCCGGCGAGCGGGTCCCGCCAGGGAAGTCGAGCAGACCTAGCCCCGCGACCCGCACCCAAGCGATAAACGGATATACGGCAGGAAGGCCGGCCCGCTCCCGCCCATTTCAGGCGAGCGAGCCGGGCGAGGCGAGCAAGCGGGTCGCGCAGAGAACCGCTGGCCGAAGCAGATGGGTTTGGCGACCCGCGACTAGCGAGCCGATCGGGGGGTCGCAGTGGCCGCCGGCCAGCCCCTACACGCGACCGGGCCGCCGGTCCGCCCCGGCAGAAGACAGGCAGGTCGCGGCGGTCCGGCTCGCGCTCGCCCAGGAAGAATAGGCGGGCCGCTGGAGCCAGGTCGTGCCCGCCTCCCGTGGAGGAGGATTGGAGACGAGCTGACTCCCCAGGGGTGCGAATAGCCCCTCAGAATGGCGGAGCCACGCTGTTGGCAGACCAGGTTGGACTGCGCATAGCTACTTAGAACAGCGGAGTTTGGCTGTTGGCAGACCCAACCAAGGGCTTTTTGGTATTTTCAGGTCAGTTCTTTTGGTTATTGGCAGTTCAGATCCCAAAAAAACTATAAATAAGACCCAAGGGGTATATCAGAGGGCACGCCTTCAGTGCCTCCTTACTCTCGTTTTCAAGTGCTCTCTAAGGGTGCCTTAGCTCAGCTTTTGGCTAAGGAGGGGAAGTGCTCAGAGATCTTCCGGGTTTGTGGTGGGACCTCCCTGCCGAGCCCTTGGGTCTGTTTCTTCATGTCTTCCTCGTTGTTTTTCTTGTAGGAGCAAAGTAGGCGCGAGACCACCCCTTCCCCAAGGGTCGAACTCCACAGGAGGCCGGACTCCGATTTCAACATTTTGGTGCGGTGAGCGTGGAAAGTGGTCTGTGCAGAAAAGCTTCGGCGAGCTCAATGATGGGAGGACAAGGATCAGACAGGCAGGACTCGCTGCCCCCCCCCCCCTGCCTCTCGTAATGGTGGGGATGTTGGAGGACTTCAGGAACGAGGTGCTGGGCCTCGTCAAGATCGCACTCGGCGCGCGGGCCGAGTACTCGACTCCGGCAGCCTAGATCGCGGCCGCCCCCTCTTTGGGCGAGGACGCCCCTGGCCGGCAAGCTGGAAAGGAAGTGGCCGAGGAAGGCCGAGGGTGCGAGCTCTCGGGGCACGAGCTTTTCCCCGGCTCGGCAAGCCGAGGCAGGTTCGGCGAGTTGGGCTCGCGAGACTCGCCGGCTCGCCCAGTAGCAGGGGGCAGTCCTTTCAGCGAGCTGGTCTCCTCAGCTCCAGTCCCAGATGGGTTCAGGGAACCCGAGATGTCTTACTACACTGGGAAGGGAGACCCGGTCCAGCATGTCCAATGGTTCGAGGATGTGGTCTCCATCCGACAGATGTCAGACGGATTCAAATGCCGACTCTTCGCCATCACTCTCCGGGAGAAGGCGAGGGAGTGGTTCCACCAGCTGCCGGCTAGTTCCATCTACTGCTTCGAGGACTTGCGCTGAGGGTTCATGCTGAGGTTCACTACTTCGAAGAAGAGGAAGAAGGAGTCTGAGTCCTTGTTCCACATTAAGCAAGGAGTGAACGAGACGTTGGGGAGCTATGTGGATCGATTTCAGGAGGAAGTCACCCAGGTCCAAGAGATGCCGATCCATAGTCTGATGATGGCCTTTACCATGGGCCTGCAGTAGGGGTTCTTCCGAATGGAGCTGAAGAGAGTTCCCCCTCTCTCCTACGAGGAGTTGATGGAGAGGGCGGCGAGAGAGGTCGACGGGGAGGCGTCGAATCCGGAGTTCGCAAGAAAGCTAGCCAGGTGGGCCACCGAGGAAGAGAAAGAGTCGAGAAGGGAAAAGGCACAGGAGGAGAGAAGGGGAGAACCTAGGCAGAGGGAGGAAAGGCAGCTCCAGTGGCAACAACAGCTGAGGTGGGGGCACCAGGAGCCCGACCGCCGGCTGGGCTGGAGACCTGAGTGGCAGGGGCAAGGGCCACCAAGAGGATACTACGGAAGGGGTCACCATCAGGGGAGGCAAGATCAGTTCCACCCTCCGGGCTGGAGGCAGGGCCAGAGGCCCCTGCTCCCCGATCAGGAGGAGGCCATGGCCATAGCTTTGGGAGCAAGGAGGGGGATCATGAGGAGAAGGAGAAGGGAGGTCAGGGTGCAGCTGCCCTATTGCGTCTTCCATCAGGAGGAGGGGCACGCGACGGCCACGTGCCCGGAATTCTTGGAGATGAGAGGGAATAGGGAGCGGCAGTAGCAGCAGTAGGAGGCACGGCAGGAAGTAAGGATCGAGGAAGTCCTGCCTCGGGCGGAGGAGGATCGTTGTGAGGACCGGGTGGATGTCGGGACCCGAGGAGTGATCGGAGTGATCCACGGGGGAGTGGGGATCGAGGCTTCCCGCAAGGCAAGCCTCCACACCATGTACCGGCGGAGCGTCGCCTCTACATCCCAAACCCCGCCGCCGGAGGAGAGGATCACCTTCTCCAGGAGTGATATGCCAGACCACGAGGATCCGTTCTGTGATGCGCTGGTCATCAAGGCCGCCATCGAAAATTTCACCGTCTCTCGGATCCTCGTGGACAATGGGAGCTCCGTCAATGTCGTCTTCAAAAAGGCGTTTGACGCGATGAAGGTGGCGGCTAAGAGGGTGTTGGCCTCGGACGGGCCCTTGTTCGGGTTCTCGGGAGAAAGGAAGGAAGTAGAGGGAGGAGTTGGCCTCCATGTCACCCTGGGGGGGCAGTCCCGAAACTGCAAGTTCGTCATTATGGACGCCCCCAGCAGCTACAGCGCCATCTTCGGGAAGCCTCTCATCAGCGCCTTCCGATGCGTCCCCTCGTCTTTCCATCAGTGTTTGAAGTTCAATGCTGAGGGGGTCCAGGTCAGGGTCAGGGGGTCCCAAAGGTGGCGCGGGAGTGTTATATCAATGCGGTGAACACCATCTCTTGGCAGGAGGGAGCCGAGGAGATGGGACAGAGGTTGGAGGAGGTCGAGCAGGAGGCAGGAGGGGAGGAGCCAGAAGTGAAGGACCACGCAGGAGAGGCGGCAGGAGGAGATCTGGAGGAAGTGGCCGAAGTGAGGGGCGCGGGAGAAGAGATGGAGGTAGAGGTCCCCATTCCAGAGGAAGAGGATGCCGAAGGATGGGGGGAGCGGTCCAGGCTGGAGGCGGCAGAGGAAGTGGTGGAACTGGAGGTGCTCACCCGGGGAGGTAGGATGGAGAAGGTTCGCGTCAGCGGAGGGCTGATCCCGGAGGACCAAGGCAGGATGCTGGAGTGCATCCAGAAGAACGTGGACATCTTCGCCTGGAACGCCGTGGAGATGCCGGGGGTTGACGCGGATGTGGCCTGCCACCGCCTCAACTTGGACCCGGGAACACGCCCCGTTCAGCAGAAAAAGAGGTCCACGGCGGACAAGCTGGCGGAGCCCATCAGGGAGGAGGTGGCAAAGCTTCTCAAGGCTGGCTTCGTGTCCGAGATTCAGTACCCTGGCTGGGTCTCCAATGTTGTGTTGGTTAAAAAAGGAGACGGCCGTTGGCGATTGTGTATCGATTTTTCCTTACTTAATAAAGCTTGTCCTAAGGACTATTATCCTTTGCCTCGGATAGACACGTTGGTTGACTCAGCCGTCGGCTTTTCTGTAATGAGTTTTTTAGATGCCTTTTCAGGTTACCATCAGATCAGGATGCACCCCCCGGACATCAAGGATGTCTCGTTCATCACAGGGGACGGCTGCTACTGCTACAAGATGATGCCATTCGGGCTGAAGAACGCTGGGGCCACCTACCAAAAAATGATGGATAGGGTCTTTAAGGAGCAGAGGGGGAGGAATTTGGAGGTATACGTGGACGACCTCATGATCAAAAGCCGGGATGTGGACTCCCACCTCCGGGACCTGGAGGAGACCTTCGTCACCCTACGCGGATACAAGTTGCGGTTGAATCCCCTTAAGTGTGTCTTCGGGGCCAGTAGGGGGAAGTTCTTGGGGCACCTCCTCACCCCCGCGGGGGTCAAGCCGAATCCAGATAAGGTCAAGGCTATCCTGGAGCTGGGGTCCCCGCGGAATGCAAAGGAGGTCCAGCGGTTGACGGGGAAGCTAGCAGGGCTGAGTCGCTTCCTTTCTCGGGCAGGGGAGAAGTGCTCCCCCTTCGTCAAAATGTTGAGGGGTGGTCAGAGGTTTGAATGGACCAGGGAATGCGAGGAAGCGTTCCAGGCCCTCAAGGCACAGTTGACACAGGCTCCGCTGCTCCAAGGGCCGAAGGAGGGGGAGGATTTGTTCTTATATCTCGGGGTCGGGGCGGAGGCTCTGAGCTCCGTCTTGGTTCGAGAAGAGGGAAATAGATAGCTCCCTGTCTATTACGTCAGCCGGGTACTGAGGAAGGCCGAGCTCCGGTATCCGATCTTGGAGAAGCTTGCATTCGCCCTAATCATCTCGGTGCGGCGGCTGCGACCTTACTTCCAGGCACACTCAATCCGGGTGGTGACCGACCATCCCCTCCGCAACATCTTCGAGGGGGTGGAGCATTCAGGCCGGCTGGCCAAATGATCGGTGGAGCTGGGCGAGTTCGATGTCTCCTTCGTTCCGCGGCTCTCGATCAAAGCTCAGGCGATGGCCGACTACGTGGTGGAAGTAGCAGAGGAAGAGCTCACCCGCCCGACTCCCTGGAAAGTGAGAGTGGATGGAGCCTCAGGGAGGCATTCCCTTGGAGTGGGGGAGGTCCTAGAAAGCCCTCAAGGGACTCGGATTGAGCAGACGGTGGTGGTGCACTTTCCCATTACCAACAACCAGGCCGAATACGAGGCCGTGATAGCAGTGCTGCGCCTGGCCAGGGAGCTGGGGGTGCTGGATGTGGAGGTCCTCACTGACTCCATGGTGGTGACTTCCCTGATCAACGGGGAGTTCGAAGCAAGGGAACCCACCCTGAAGTCATACTTGGCCAAAGTGAAGGGGGTCATAGGCACCTTCCAGACCTTCTCCATCCGACACGTGCCAAGGGGAGAGAATGAACAGGCCGACCAGCTAGCGAAGCATGGCCCCTGGGCGGGGGGTACCATCACCGACCTGTTCCGCCCCTCCATCGAAGAAGGGGAGCTCATGGAAATCGACCAGCAAGCTTCATGGATGGATCCAATAGTAGTTTTCCTCTCCACGGGAGAATATCCGGAGGGGGTAGACAGGAAGAAGCTGAGGCACAAGTCAGCTTACTACCTCCTTAAGGACGGGCAGCTATACAGGAAGACCCTCTCCGGGATGCTGGCTCGCTGCGTAGCCGAGGGCGAGGTGCAGTGGATCTTGGAGGAAGTCCACTCCGGGGAGTGCGGGAGCCATTCTGGGAGTCGGACCCTGGAGGGAAGGATAGTCAGGCAAGGGTATTTCTGGCCCACCCTGGGCCGCGACGCCGTGGAGTTCGCAAGGAGATGTCATAAGTGCCAGCCGTTTGCCCCCCTCCAGCTACAGCCGGCCCAACAGCTCAAGAGTATCACGGCCCCCTGGCCCTTTGCAATCTGGGGAATGGATTTGGTTGGACCGTTTCCCCAGGCCAGCGGTTAGAGAAGGTTCCTCCTAGTGATGATCGACTACTTCTCGAAGTGGATGGAGGTGAAGGCGTTGGCCAAGGTGACCTCCCAAGTGATCAGGAACTTTGTTTGGGGGGAGATCATCTGTCGCCATGGGCTGCCCCAGGCCATTGTCATAGACAACGGACCCCAGTTCGCTAGTGCCGAGTTCACCAGCTTCTGCGAGCAGCTTGGAATCGACCTCAGGTTCGCCTCGGTCCACCACCACAGGAGTAACGGGCAGGTGGAGGCCGTGAATAAGATCATCGTCAATCTCCTCAAGAAGAAGGTGGAGAATTTGAGGGGGAGCTGGGTAGAGCAGCTCCCCGCAGTTCTTTGGGCCCTAAGAACCACCCCTAACACGGCTACGGGGGAGACCCCCTTCAAGCTCTCCCATGGGTGCGAGGCGGTGCTCCCCATAGAATTTGAAGTCCAAATGCCGTGAGTCGGGGCGGCCAGAGATTGCCGAGAGGAATGGCGAGCCGAGAACAAGGGGGAGCTAAGACTCTCCCTTGACATGGTGGAAGAATTGAGGGACCTTTCAGCCATCCGACAGGAGGTGGTAAAAAGAAGGATGGTCAAATACTTTGACAAGCATGTCAGGGTCAAGCAGTTCGCGGAAGGAGACCTGGTGCTGAAGAAGGTAGACGCGGCAGGGATGTCAGCGTCCGTAGGGAAGCTCAACCCCAGCTGGGAGGGGCCATTTATTGTGAAGGAAGCTTTGAAGTCAGGGGGATATCGGCTCCAAAATGTAGAGGGCGAAACCCTGAGTCTCACATGTAGTGGAGACGACCTGAAAAGGTTTTTTCCCTAAGCGCCTGTAAGCAACACGTTGGTTATAATGAATTCCTTCCCCCCCCCCAGTTTTGCCATAGCCAGCTAGCATAGAGAATTGGAATGTGTTTAGACCCCGAGAAGATCCCGCTGCCAGGCTCTCACCTAGATGGCAGGGCCGGAAGTCACTCGGTGTCATCCCTAGCCTCGAGAAGATCCCGCTGTCAGGCTCTCACCTAGCTGGCAGGGCTGGAATTCACTCGATGGAATGTGTTTGGACCCCGAGAAGATCCCGCTGCCAGGCTCTCACCTAGCTGGCATGGCCGGAAGTCACTCGGTGTCATCCCTAGCCTCGAGAAGATCCCGCTGCCAGGCTCTCACCTAGCTGGCAGGGCCGGAAGTCACACGATGGAATGTGTTTGGACCCCTAGAAGATCCCTCTACCAGGCTCTCACCTAGCTGGCAGGGCCGGAAGTCACTCGGTGTCATCCCTAGCCTCGAGAAGATCCTGCTGCCAGGCTCTTACCTAGCTGGCAGGGCCGGAAGTCACTCGATGGAATGTGTTTAGACCCCGAGAAGATCCCGCTGCCAGGCTCTCACCTAGCTCGCAGGGCCGGAAGTCACTCGGTGTCATCCCTAGCCTCGAGAAGATCCCGCTGCCAGGCTCTCACCTAGCTGGGAGGGCCGGAAGTCACACGATGGAATGTGTTTGGACCCCGAGAAGATCCCGCTGCCAAGCTCTCACCTAGCTGGCAGGGCCGGAAGTCACTCGGTGTCATCCCTAGCCTCAAGAAGATCCCGATGACAGGTCTCACCTAGCTGGCAGGGCCGGAAGTCACTCGATGGAATGTGTTTGGACCCCGAGAAGATCCCGTTGCCAGGCTCTCACCTAGCTGGCAGGGCCGGAAGTCACTCGGTGTCATCCCTAGCCTCGAGAAGATCCCGCTGCCAGGCTCTCACCTAGCTGCCAGGCTCTCACCTAGCTGGCAGGGCCGGAAGTCACTCGATGGAATGTGTTTGGACCCCGAGAAGATCCCGCTGCCAGGCTCTCACCTAGCTGGTAGGGCCGGAAGTCACTCGGTGTCATCCCTAGCCTCGAGAAGATCCCGCTGCCAGGCTCTCAACTAGCTGGCAGGGCCGGAAGTCACTCGATGGAATGTGTTTGGACCCCGAGAAGATCCCGCTGCCAGGCTCTCACCTAGCTGGAAGAGCCAGAAGTCACTCGGTGTCATCCCTAGCCTCGAGAAGATCCCGCTGCCAGGCTCTCACTTAGCTGGCGGGGGCGGAAGTCACTCAATGGCAATAACTTACGACCCAGAACGAATCACGCTGTCGGGCTCCCACCTAGCCGACAAGGCCGGGAATTACTTGAATGATGTTAACAGCAGGTCGGAATCACAAAAGTTAATCGAAAAGGGAGGGGTCTAACATAGCCCCCCCCCCCCCCCCCCAGCCCCAAGAAAGGCGGCCGGACAGAGGCGAGAACCTGGGCGAGGGTCCGCAAGAAGTTTGATAACTCAGACAAATGACGAGCCGGCTCGCCTCGATTGAAGGGCGAAGCAGCCGCATCATCAGGGCTGGGTCGCAGAGGCAGGCCACCCTGCGCAATAATAGCAAATATACAGAGGCAGGCGAGAAAGCATTTATAAAAGCAATAGTAGATAAAAATCACGAGGTCTAGGCACAGCTCGCACGTACGTCTCAAAACAGCTAAATGTGCACGATATATACATCTAATAAACAAATGTCAAAAGAGCGGGGGTGACGCGAGACTCGGGGCGAGAAGTCCTAAATGCGCTGGAAGGACTGGTCTCCAGGGTCCGGTACGGGGAGGAACAGCGCCGGAACCACGTCGCCCGCCGAGAGCTCCGCCGCCTCGCTCTTGAGAAGATCCGCGCGTCGCAGCATCTGCATCGTGTACTTCGCGGTGCTGGCGGCGTTCTTTTGCATTAGCACCTCCAACTCGTGGTCAGAGTGGTGCGCGAGCGGGCAGCCCCTGTTATCAAGCGGAGGGACAGCGGCTGCGGCCTCCAGCTCGCGTACCCGTGCCTCCAGCACTGACTTGTCCTGAGCAAGGGTGGCAATCTCAGCACCCATCCGACTGGCCGTCGCGGCATCCTGAAAAGAGGAAAAGAAAGTTATAAGGTGGATTCGCGAGAAAGGGCAGTTGTTGAGGGTGAGCACATACCACCCCGCCCAAGTACTGCGCGAGGGACTCCTCTGCCGCGTCGGCCCGCCTCCTCTGAAGGTTCGCGTCTTCCTGAGCAAGCTTTTGGGCCTCCTCCCTCTCGTCCGTCAGCTTCTTCAGGGAGGTGGCGTTCTACTCCAGCTGGGTGCAGCGCCTCCCTACCATATGAGCTAGCTCCAGGCCGCGTAGCTGGGCCCACGCACTCTCGTGAACTAATACTCGCGTCGCCTCTTTGTCGTAGATGGCGGCGTCTTCTCGTGAGTACAGACCGAACGAGAAATTATACGCCTCCCCGCCGATGGTGTCCTGCTCCAGCCAGCTCGGCAGCAGAGTCGAGACCACCGCGCGGTTAGACTACTTGTCCAATGATAGGAGCGGGACGCCGAGCTCGTCCAGGTATTTCTCGCAGTAGCCGAAGTTGCGATGCCCTCTCGGCACCGGCTTCGCGGCGGTTTGCGACCCGTCTGGCGGCCCCGAAGTACCCGCCGTTCCGGCGGGAATGTCGTTGGTCGAAGCGATCACGGGAGGGGAGCCCTCGGTCGGCAGATCTGCCGGGGCCTTGCCTTTCCCTTGGCTCACAACGGGTTGCCGACCCGAAGTCTTCGCCACTTTCGGCGGGGGAGTGGGCTGTCCGCCGCCCGGCCGCTTCTTGGCCGGGACCGACGGTGGGTCGCGCTGAGCGGCGTCCGCGGCCTGCGCTCGGGAGAGAACCCCGGGGGCAATCCGAGCGCTCTCGTAGGGGGGATGAAGAGGGATGTCCCGCTCGCCTGCCAAGAAGAGGGGATGAGACAGAGAAGAAAATGGTAAGGCAGAGCAGTGACAAGTGGCAAACCTCCCCCTGGTGGGACGGCGGAAAGGTCATCAAGATGGCGGCGCAGATACGCGACCTCGAAGTTCTTCCCGGCGAAGAACCCGCACAAGTCGGCCTCATGGCCCCCTAGGCTGGGCGGACGGTAACTCGCCTCGCTGAGCTGCACCGACGAGAAGGGTACATTGTCGAAGTCCCCTTTGACGAACAGGAACTTCTTGAGCCAGTTATGACACTTATTTACCGTCTCCCGCACCTTTAGGTGGGCGCTAGAGAAGTAGGTGGTACCATCCCGGTTCGCCCGGAAGGAGAATAGCTTCCGGAAAACAGCGAGACTAAACTCGACTCGCTCCTCTCGCAGAAAGCAGGCGAACCCCACCATAACGGCTATGGAGTTTGGGGTCATCTGACCTACGAAACCCCGAAGTACTTCAGCACTTGGCATACCTCGGGCCACAGGGGAAGTCGCGGGCCCACCTCAAAGTGAGCCAGGGGTATGGCGAGCTCATCCCTGGATAAATTATTGATCTTCTCTATTTCCCGGGGCCGTCTCGTCGAAAAACCAGGCGGGACGTGGTCGTCGAGAGCATCCAGGTACGCGCGCTCCGAAATAATGGCGTGAGGGAAATCGTGCTCTGAGAAGGTCCAGGCGCACTTGCTTCGACCGTCCGCATCGCCACCGCCACCGCCCATTTCCACCGAATCGCCACCAAATGTAAGAGACAGATCCAGAAGGCGAGCACGAGTCGAGCGTCGCTGAGAGCAGGAAGCGGAAGAGTGTTTTGAACCGGTGAAAGAATAAGAACGGGCAAGGCCTATTTATAGGGAGAGAGAAAGGGCGGGAAAGTTCCCGCCGAATGAAGGGGTGCGTGTAGCCAAAAATCAGCCCAACGCTTCGACTTCCCAGCGCGCAACCGCACCGAAAAGGCCGATCAGGCACGGTTCTCGCCCGGCCGCATTCGCGCAAGACTTGAGCGTGCGAGTCTCGGCCCGCACCCGCCCGGGATTCCGCGCGAGTCGGGAAACTCCCGGCTGGCGAGCCCCATCGGCTCGCCCTCGCCCCGATCGGCAGGACGGGTAGAGCGAATCCTTTCCCTGACCCGCCCCACAGAGAACGAAAGCAATAACATGGTAATTTCAATACACATCAGCAGCAAAAATTAGGCCCGCACGCGGGCAAAAAGAGTTGTGAATCGCTACAGGCACAGGATAACTTCGAAATAATAGCAACTCCGCGATATCCCGCGAGTGGGGGGAAAAGGCTGGATCAGTACTCGATCCACTTCCACCTGCCCCGCCGCTTCGTTCCCGATCGCGGCGGCACGCGAGGATAGTGGTAATCGTGAACCGCCACCAGCTCCCGCTCAGCCAGGCCGACTTGCTCTGAGACATTCTTAAGACGCTCCTCGGCTCGCGTTATGTGCACGCCCGGTGAAGTGACATCGTCGTCTTCTGCTACGTGCGGGGCTCCCTCCAAGGCCGCGAGTCGGGCCGCGGTGTCGGCTTTGTCTTGATCGACCCTCTTCACGATCTCCTGAAGCAGCAGCGTGTATTTCTGGAACAGCCGCGTCACCTGCCTTTTCATTCCCACCGCATCGGTCGGGTCGCCCAGGTAATCAGAAACACTATCCACGTCGGGCGGAGGAGAATACCCTTCGCTCATCTCAGTTTCGGAGGAGACCATGTTGTAGCTTACAAAAGGGCGATTCAGAAGGAGCGAGCGATCACAAAGCCAACGGTGAGTACTAGCTTACCAGGGGTTGGCACGTCGTCCGCGCCGATGGATGGGCGAGAGGAGCCCGGCCGACCCTGAAAGGCTTCTCCCTCGAGGGCCTCAAGAGATTTTCCCAGTCCGTGGGGAGCCGGCGAGCGAGGTGTTTTCGGAGGTGGGCGGTCCAGACCTGGGGAACTAGCGACCCTCTCAGGCGACAACGGAGGGGGCGACCCTCTCCCCCGTTCCCCACCTCTTCACAAGGAATTGCCTGCAAGACAAAAGATCAGAGGTGCAGTGATAAACCGAAGAAGGTCACGTACCCCAGGAACGACCTCAACACCCGCCGCCGAGCTGGAGCCCGGACGGTCGCCCGCCGGAGACCGCCTAACAATCTTCCCCTTCGCCGGCCTAAAGAGAGGGCCGGGAGACCCACGTGCTAGTCAAGGGGCGGCCTCAAGGGCCTCCTCCTGAGTCTTCTGTCCCGCTGCCGCCAGGCGAGCTCGCACCTCATCACTGACCGGCATCGAGAAACTGTAGTCTGTTCAAGAAAAATGAGGGGATCTGGGGAGCCCCCCTGGGCTCAGCGGTATATTTATAGCTGGACAGTGGGGCCCCACCAGAATATTCCCTGCCAGCTCAGCACAGTACTCGCCGAACACGCGGGTTGGATGATTCTTTCTGAGCTTGCATCAAGCTCAAAAAGAGCGGGGATTGTGTACAACCCCGTGTCCGGCGAGCGGGTCCCGCCAGGGAAGTTGAGCAGACCAAGCCCCGCGACCCGCACCCAAGCGGCAAACGGATATATGGCAGGAAGGCCGGCCCGCTCCTGCCCATTTCAGGCGAGCGAGCCGGGCGAGGCGAGCAAGCGGGTCGTGCAGAGAACCGCTGGCCGAAGCAGATGGGTTTGGCGACCCTCGACTAGCGAGCCGATCGGGGGGTCGCGGTGGCCGCCGGCCAGTCCCTACACGTGACCGGGCTGCCAGTCCGCCCCGACAGAAGGTAGGCAGGTCGCGGCGGTCCGGCTCGCGCTCGCCCAAGAAGAATAGGCGGGCCGCTGGAGCCAGGTCGTGCCCGCCTCCCGCGGAGGAGGATTGGAGGTGAGCTGACTCCCCAGGGGTGCGAATAGCCCCTCAGAACGGCGGAGCCATGCTGTTGGCAGACCAGGTTGGACTGCGCATAGCTACTTAGAACAGCGGAGTTTTGCTATTGGCAGACCCAACCAAGGGCTTTTTGGTATTTTCAGGTCAGTTCTTTTGGTTATTTGTAGTTCAGATCCCAAAAAACTATAAATAAGACCCGAGGGGTACCTCAGAGGGCACGCCTTCAGTGCCTCCTTACTCTCATTTTCAAGTGCTCTCTGAGGGTGCCTTAGCTCGGCTTCTGGCTAAGGAGGGGAAGCGCTCAGAGATCTTCCGGGTTTGTGGCGGGACCTCCCTGTCGAGCCCTTGGGTCTGTTTCTTCTTGTCTTCGTCGTTGTTTTTCTTGCAGCAGCAAAGTAGGCGCGAGATGTAACACCCCCTATCCGTCGCATAGCATATAGCAGTAGGTCCGGCCGGGGCCCGACGCCATATACCACAGACAGACCGGGTGGTTACTTATGGAAACCATCCAACCAATCTCAACGTCCTACACAGAGCATTCTAGCGGAAGCAGTTTATATAAGTTGCAAAATAAGAACCCAGCAACAAGCATGAATGTCCACTAACATGATAATAGGAATGTTATTACAAAATACTCAAAAGTCGGCCTTAAGGCCTTACAAAATGTTTCACTTGTCTTTTACATGATTTACAAACCTCGGCTCGCAGGCCGGCCATACATGAATAAAACATAAAACATTTCCACTTGGGCCTTCGAGGGCCAGCTTCGCAAAAAGGGCTTTAGCCCGCTATTGACCGCTTGGTCCAGCTGCACCTGCAAGCAAACAAACCACCGCACGGTGGCAAATAAGGCAACGGTCAGCAATGCTGACCAAATTATAACGATCCCGCCCCAACTCGGGGCGGCGATGCTCCTTTCCTGCATTTCATTAGCATAAGCGAGCAATTATAACCATAGCCATTACATCACAGGCGTTGGCTCGCACGGCCACAAGCCCCGTGCACTCAGGGCACATTCTCGGTGAACCGGTCGATGTCACGTCAATTAAAGTCATTAACATTCCGGACTCACCACCGCCACTTAGACGGCCATTCCTATGAGCAATTCGTCTTCTTGGTATTGGTCACGTCAATTTAAGTCATTGACCACCGAAGACTCCCATTTATGCCAACGGCGAGTTCCACGTAACCTTAGGTCGCTCTAACCGGACGACATAAAGCGGGTACGGCTCCATCTAACCCGTGCTCACTTCGCAACGACAATTTAAGCCATTTGCGCGGGTCAAACTTTCACCGAGTCCCATTCTACCGCAAGTTACATAACTCGTTATGTTCGAGTTGGCTCTCAGGCCTCCAAGTTGGCAAGATATCGTA
Source organism: Platanthera guangdongensis (assembly GCA_039583875.1). Taxonomy (NCBI): domain Eukaryota; kingdom Viridiplantae; phylum Streptophyta; class Magnoliopsida; order Asparagales; family Orchidaceae; genus Platanthera; species Platanthera guangdongensis. The sequence goes on from CM077151.1 coordinate 102,551,821, forward strand.
TCCGCCCAGTTTTCCGGGTGCACCTTTGGGTTAGTCCCCAAGGCTCCCTGCTGCAATCTACCGCGTAGAACACCCGAAAACAACCAATAGTACGGAGTCTTCTCCGGCCTTATGCAATGCAACATCACCGATCCGGACTAACATGTCCGGGTAGGCTTCAACCAAAATGCCTATGTCCGTTCTCGCATACGGACTCTATACAACGGGGACTTTACATATCTACCCGAAGGAACGCCTCCAACTCTCCGCAAACTCGCGAGAGCGGGCTTCCTATGCTAAGAAAGAGAGCTATTAGTGCTCATGATGAGGATCGTTACCCTTGGATTCCTCTTTGGCGCCATCGAAATGTAATCAGATAGAAATCACCGCACTTGCGTTGCCTCCGTGGATCCGGAGTCGGCTTGCGATTCGGAGCTCCGAAGCTCCTCCAATGGCAGATCTAGCTCCTCTTCCTCTTGCCTTAGCTCTTCTTTCTCCAAGGGTTTGGAGAGAGGATAAGGCATGAAAAGTGAAGTTTTCCAAGTCAACTCACGGGTATATCCCTGCAGGAACATCCCCCAGCCGTCGTATCTCAACTTAAGGAAACGAACGGCTTTGATTCGGAGCTGAAATGCCCAATCTGGACCGAACACGGCCTGGCACACGCCCGTGTCCAGGGCCGTGTGCCGCATTCGCCGTCAAAATCGAATCTTCTGAACCCGCACACGGGTCTCGAACACGCCTGTGTTCGAGCTGACACGCCCGTGTTCCAGCTGACACGGCCGTGTAGCCGGCCGTGTACCCCATGATTTTCTCCCGTTTTCAACCCGAGCACTGCACGGGTTCTAGGACACGCCCGTGTCCTTGCCCGTGTCACCTTGACACGCCTGGGCTCCAGGCCGTGTACAAGGTCTCGGCACTTCGCGGCTAAGTGTCGACACGGGTCGACACGCCCTGCGACACGCCCGTATCGCAGGCCGTGTGCCATGTCTCGACACACTGTCGACACCAAAGTGTCGACTTCGCGGGACGAGTGTCGACACGGGTTGACACGTCCTGCGACACGCCCGTGTCGCAGGCCGTGTGTCGTGTCTCGACACAACGTCGAAGCACTGTGTCGACTTCACGGCTAAGTGTCGACACGGGTCGACACGCCCTGCGACACGCCCGTGTCGCAGGCCGTGTGCCCAGTCTCGACACAATGTCGAGACCAAAGTGTCGACTTCACGCCTTAGTGTCGACACAGGCTTGACACGCCCTGGGACACGCCCGTGTCCCAGGCCGTGTGCCTGCAGCCAGAACTCAAACTGGCCCAAATTATTCCCCTCTGCTCCTTTGAGTTTCGGGGCGTTACACGAGACCACCGCTTCCCCAAGGGTCGAACTCCACAGGGGGCCGGATTCCGGTTTCAACAATGAAGGTGTGCCACCGAGGGTAGGAGTCGGGATGATCCGGATGTCCGGCTCATCATCCTCTTCCATAACACGGAGGTACTCGGCACAATCCTTCAGGACATGATCTGTTCTACGACGATACAAACACTTTCTCCCATTACTCTGCGGTCCTTGTAGGGCCAGAGAGGAATAAGAGAACGGTGTATGTGGCGAGGATGATTGACCATAAGCTCGGGGCACAGTGTTTGAAGGGCTGTGCGAATACAGCATATCATGCATTGTGCGCAGAGGCTTATGCTCAATATCTCTCGTAGGGCATTCATGACTAGCGTGGGAAGGCTTTCCACACCAATGATAATGGGCATACGAATATCCCCACATGGTGTCTAAACAGCAGATTCAAAATAAATTGTGCAAATTACTAAATCCAACAATATATTACTACAATTGCCTAACAAACAAGAAAAAGGCAGGCAAAACAGAAATAGAACAAAATAAAAGCGATTTACAAAGGAAAATGAAAGAAATCTCACGTCTCCCTCTCCAGAAACTCACACGATTGTGTTCCCGGGCAACTCACACTACGTTATGTCAGTGTATGGGCCAGGCAACACCCTGGTAGGCCTGTCCACCACAGTCTTCTGTGAACGGGAGGTTGTTGTGCACACACCCTCAGAGGGAGAAGGCTTGCACAAACGAGGGCAATCCTTCAACATGTGGCCTACACCTTGACATAACAAACACCGGATGCAATGCTTGGTATTCATAACAGCAATGGCATCGATGGATCGACGCAAAGTGTCAAGTAGACGGCATTCAGCATCAGGATCCATGACGAACAAAAATAAATGCTGAAAAAGTGCTACACAGCTAAAATAAAAATAGCACGGATCTGCTATCTAAATCAAAAATCAGAAAAGGGCAAAAAGAAATAAGCAAAATAAAAAATTCTAATAACCAAAGCAAATAAAAAAAATGATATGCACAAATTAAAAAGGGCTTCAATCTATTATCTCCCTCTCCAAAAACTCACACGACTGTGTTCCCCGGCAGTGAACCGGTCGCACAAGTAATATAAAATGGGCGAGTTTTCCCAAGTATCGATCTCTCAAGAAACACAGTAAGGTGGAGTTAATTTCGAGGAGGACTTGAGATTGAAGTCCTTAGGTCGGAGTTAACTAAGGGTGGTTTTGATATTTGCGGAAAAAGAAATTAAAAAATCTAACAAATACTCCTATACAACGCCGCTATGCGATGCTTCGCCAGGCGGGATGGAAGACTAGTTGGGCCGCTATGCACCGAATCACTAGGCGGATGTGCAAGTAGGCTTGCGGATGAGGTGATGAGAATGGCAGAATGAGGGTCGAGAGCACCTCTTCGCTACGCACGCCACTAGCAATTGCTAGTGCGGCAAGTGCGGATGGATGGTGGATGGACAAATAGGCACACCTCAAGTAAATAACGAAAACATACAATCACATAGACATGATTACACATAAATGTATATTACACTAAGCATAGCTTCATCAAATACAAAGAGTTCAACTAAACCATCAACAACAAAAGAAGAAAAGTGTGCGAAATCGACCGAATCAGAAGTCTTGCTGAGGATTCACGGTTGGAATTGTCGGGTTGTCAATCCGCATCCAAGCTTGGTCCTCAACTGCGTCTGGGGTAGAGAAGGGCTGTCACCACCTTCCAAGAGCCCGTCTTATTGGTGTCACGATTCGGTGGAGGATGGCACAACTTCTACTTGCTTGATGGAGAAAGCTAGGTCAAGCTCTTCTTGAAGATCAAAGATGAAGGAGGAGGCCGAGAGGAAGCTCCGGCTTGGATTTGGCGGTGAAAGCTTGCCCGGAGCACCTCCCTACGATGGAAGATGAAGGGGAATGGCGGAACCCTTCCTCGGAGACGAAAACGGCGGAGAAATGTCGAGCGATCCAAAAAAGATTCTGAATTAGAGAGAGACCTGCGATATTTATACAAAGCAGAATTGAACAATGCGCACGATCACGGGCGCACGACTAGTGGTCGTGCGCACTATGTCCAGTGATCGTGCGCACTGGCATGGCAGATTAGGACGAAGAACTGGGATAACGCACTCGAGCAGTGGTGGTCATGCGCACTAAGTTCAATGGTCGTGCGATTACACCAGACAGGACTCCAGGAAAAGAGGAACCAATGCACATGATCAGTGGCGCACGACCGGTGGTCGTGCGCACTATGTCTAGTGGTCGTGCGATTACCCCAGGAAGATTTTAGAAATCAGGGTACATTGTGCACGATCATCGGCACACGACCAGTGGTCGTGCGCACTATATCCGATGATCGTGCGCAGTATTCCTGCTTCTAAACGTCCCCGGAACACGCACACGACCCCTAAACCCAGCACTGATATGTGCAGACATTCCAGACGAGCACAAAAAGGGAGTACAAATATTAAAAGTACAAAAATACACAACCACGGGCCTAAGTGTGCACTTCCTATGGAAATAAAGAGAAGATGACATATATACGATAACGAACTAAAGTGAAGTGCAAACGCGTGAAAACTAGCCCAGATGAGTCCGAAAATAGGTATAAAAATGGACTCATCAGTGATCATGGGTGAGTCATTGAATTGCATTCATGGCATTTCATTTCATTGCATACACAAGATCCTCATCGTATAAGTTTGTGTGTGCACTCTTATACGATGAGTTACTTTACTGCTGAGCCGATCCTCAACTTATATGTCTGTATGGGCATTCATATATGTTGAGTTACTTTTGGTTGTAGCTTTACATTTTTCATACACTGTTGTAGATGATAGAACTGATAGAGTAAATTGTTTCCTCATTTATTATAGTGCTGATATACTTGATATTGCCCACTCTATACCACCTGTTTGTTCTACTATTTTACTTATATATTGTACCCTTGTTCTTTTCTCCGCCCGGTGCCGCGGAGTCGTCAGGGGAGCGGATGTGATAGCCACTTAGTCTTATGACTAACGGTTGCTACGTCTTCCTTTTTAGGAAGAAACCCCGCAGATAGAGCAGCAGCAGGTTATGCAGTAGGACAGCCAGGCTAGGATGACAGGGCATGAAGGGACAGTATCGTCGCTGAAGTTTTACCTTTACTCTGATATTATAGAAGCTTGTTGTGGCTTCTTTTTTATTGATGTACTTTTTGGACAATATTACTTTTGTGTGGATTGACTTCTGTTTTATATTCTTGGTTGGGTTAGCATTAGTTGATATTGGTTATAGCTGGCAGGATAGGCGTCTTATGGTACAGGTTAGCTCGTGTGCTAATGCTACCTCAAGGCGGCTATTCTGAGCATAAGACTCTGCTCGTGCCTTGTTTTGTGTTCCGGGAGTGGGGTCTTAAAATTGTATCAACTTGCTACAATCCTGAACTAAAGAAGTCATTCAACAATGGTGTCACTCCCGTTTGATTAGTCAGTTTGGGGACAAACTGACTTAGCGGAAGCACTGGTGTGCTCATATGTAATTCACACTAAGTATGTCCAATTTTGACCATATGATTAGCCAACCTAACCTTAGGTTTGTACCTAACGTGTAGATCCTAGTGCACGTTAAGCCAGTGGGGGGCACTCCCGCCCCATCCGTACCCACACAGTTTTAGCAATCGGAGCTAGGACAGACCCTCACAGCTATCTTGGATTCCTTTAGGTCCCATCAAGCCCCTATACAACAACAAACACCGGGATATAATTGGTTGAGCACCTTCCGAGCTCTCTCCCCTCCTGCCTACATTGGGACGGAGTCGGCAGTGTATATGGAGGAATGGCTCGACACCGTGCAAGAACTGTTGGCAGGAATTAGATGTCTGAACAATATGGCTGTGACCCTGTTAGTGACAATTCTGGAGCTACATGTAAAAAGGTGGTGGAAGTCTCTCATGGGCTCCACCTTCCAAGGAAGAGTCTATATGGATATTAGTTCGAGCGAGTTTTCAGAAGCTTTCTTAGAGCACTTTATCCCTTCAACAGCTCGAGATGAACTCGAAGAAAGGTTCCTAGATCTGAAGCAGGGATCTAAGTTAGTGACGGAGTACCAGCGGGAGTTTCAGCATCTGGCTAGATTTGTTGGCTCCTATGAGTTGGACGACAGAGTATATGCTAAAAGGTTCTACAAAGGCTTGCGAGACCACCTGAGGCAAGCCCTTTTGTTTATAGTAGACTCCAGCTTAGCAGAGATAATTGACATGGCGAGGAGGCTAGAGGCAGACCATTTTGGAAGTGGTCAGAGACCCGCTGAGGGTGTGATGGAGGCTGGCCCCAGTAATAGAAGGAGGCATGACAACAGAGGTGGAAGAGAATACCAGAGAGGTGGCGGCCATTTCCATCGGAATTATAGAATGGAGCGCCCTGTCCCACAACCACCAGCATTGCCTCCACTTCGACAGCTTCAACAGTTCCAACAACCCGAAGTGCGGTATGAGCAAGTGTGCTTCCAATGCAACCAACTGGGCCACATCCGACGTCACTGCCTGCAGCTGGTTAGGAATGCTCCTCCTGCTCTCCCTCTGGCAGCTCCATGAGGGCGAGGACATATGCATGGTCGAGTACGAGGACCACGGGGAAGAAAACCCGGACCTCCTCGAGATCAGGTGTTTGCGTTGGACTTGCCGCAGGAGCGGAAACCTCAGGAGGTGATTACTGGTATGTTACAGTTAATTAACACAGTTTCAGTATTCACCTTAAGATGCTTAAGATGTACTAGAGGTCTAGCTTTGAGTATTTATTATTGGTACTTAGGCACCGTAATGGTTGGCGGAAAACCAGCATATACGTTCAAAACCGATGCATCACACTCATTTGTGTCTGCAGACTTCATTAAAGACTTAGAAGGGGTACAATATTTCACTGGTATTACTCGAAGAGTACGCCTCCCAGATGGCTCTAAGATGACCGCAATCGCCAAGTGTGAACTGGAGATACTCCTTGGGGGAAAGATGTGAGACCCCATTTTTTAAAAACCATGGGGTCTTAGGCCCAGAATTGCCGCTTTGTGGTGACATCATCATGCCCAGGAAGGTCGTCACTGCAAAACGCCGATCCTGTCGGCCATATCGATCACAGAATAGTAGTAAAAGTATGAGAGTACATGAAATAGAACTCTAGCACATGTCCACAAAAATCACATATATAATAATAATCCTCCACGAAGGGAGAGTCCACTGCAATAATAATAAAGTACTGGAAATAGGGCTCACGCCCGGTACATCAAAATCTTCACTACAAGTCACGCATCACGGAAACAAATCTATAACAACTACTAGCGAACAGGACTCACTGTACCAGTTGTCTGAACTCCGGTGCTAGACTGTCCAGTCTCCAAGCGTGCCGACCTCCGGGGCTGCACCTATAAGATGGGCTCCACAATCCACTAAATGATTTGGTCCAAAAATCATTAGTCTAAAATACTAAGTCCTATCATCCCCTCCCCCTCCCCCCATGGGTCTTAGGCACCGAGCGGGGAGGAGGAAAGGGAAGGTAATGAAGGTGGAGAGTAACAAAGTAGCAGGTGACGGCGGAACTATTCTAGCAGTTATTGATAATGTATTTACAGCTAATGAAGGAAGGTACAAGCTAGTAGTAAGGTAGAAAGTAAAGCAGAGATGTAAGTACATGAAAGGTAAACTAAGAAACAAGTAACCTTAACTTATATGAATGCCCATACAAACTTATAAGTTAAGGGGTCTTCTACAAGGCTCCCATCGTATAAAGACTCTCATACCAATTTATACGATGGGGTGTCGGTTATAAGCAAGTGGTAAATATCTAAAGGAAAATGACCATAACTTATAATCATGCTACCCAAACTTATAAGCTAAGGGGTCGTTTTGCAAGGCATATTGTATAAAGCATCACATACCACTCTATACAATAGGTGACAGGGGTTATATGCAATGTTGATGCTATGTCATGCAAGTATGCCATGATGTGAACATGCAAGTGCAACACACCCACTCGACTTTGTGCACACAGACCTTTAGTTCCCCCTTTCTGGGGCCTAACCTCCCAGGATACCTCCGTAGTGGCAAACAGAAGCAGTGGGTTGGGCCTCGCCCATCTCTAAACCTGTAATTGCACTACCAGTCAGACCTATCGTACGCCTCAATGATGGTGCACTAAGCGGAGCTCCTACATACTCTTTGCCGGCTGGTCCACTGGACTTAAATTGGCGAAGTGCTAAACCACACTTGCCGAGTCAACGTATTGGCGTCGGTGCATTGACCCTCCAACACTGAAGACCCACCATCTTAGAATTTATGCACATGCAATCTTGATGTATCAACCTCCGAGCCAAGGCTCCTAGGACTAACACATCTGTCACATCCAACAACTGTGCAAAATCTCCCCAGACTATCCCGTTCGTCTCAGAACCATCCGAGTCATCAGCTCGCCGGGCTAACCTGCCCATCACCAAAACCACTGAGCCTACCGCTCGTGAGACCAAACCTAACTCCCACAACACCGGGGAGTGTGAGTGTAAGTCTAACCCTAGAGTATTTCTAATTACTCTTCCATTACATTTATTCTTACAGCTTACGTTAATCTTGGATTGCCCAAGGCATTCCCCGTGAAGGGCTCTCGGGGACACTAGGAACTACGATGGGTTGAAGCCCAAAGCTTCCTTTCGCAAGGCACTTACTGTTACTGGTTAACACCCGATTCCCGATCCCTATTAATATTACTCTGAATCTAACTCTAGTGTCTTTTGACTCTCTCTCTCCCTCCCTCCCTCCCTCCCTCCCTCCCTCCACAGGAAGGAAGATCTTTCGTCGATCCCGAGCACCTCTTAACTATATCCAACCCAACACTCTCCTCATCATGGTTCCTAATGAAGCTCTCTTTAATCTTACCAAATCAGCATGCATTTCTCCCCACTTCCTATGACCATATCCCATGTTATCACAATTTCCGCAGTTTTACTAAATGTAGACCAACCTAAGTCATATGATGTACATGATAGGAGGTACTCCAAATTTTCTTCCAAATGCTCTAAAATAATTATTGTGGGTCTATCATGACACATTTAGCTTAAATCTAGAAACTTGGAATTTTCCTAATTAATTTGGCATTTATTTAATTTCCCAAATATTTTGCCATGGGTAATTTGAACATGAAGTACTAGATTTTCTTAAGTTATGGCCACCCAAAATTTATGAACACTACAAGATGAAAAAATATCAAAGAGAGCCAAATTTTACTAATTTTCATAAAAGAATTAACTTGTTGTTAATTAATCCAAGATATTACCAATAAATAGATGTAAAGAAGGAAGCATCATTAAACTTGATACAAAAATTATACAAAAATTACCAAAGATTTAATATGATCACAAAACACTACTGATTAAGTTTCATAACATTCTAAGTTATTTTAACCACTATTTTATCAAAATCATCAATAGGGGCAACACAAGGATTAAAACTACATGTACACTCTACTATCTTCCAAACATCCTAAAATAATTTTCAGGGACTCATATTGTTATAAAAACCTTCCTGCCAAAATATCCTAAAGATCCAAGGTCATATGACACTTCAATATTTTCCAAAATGGTAAAGGCCTAAACTAACCCAAGTTGGTTTAAGTTATGTGTCTAGGTCTAAATGTCATCAAATTCCTCCATAGGGCATTCCACCAACCTAGAATCACATGGACTAAACACCAAGCCCATACAAGGACATAACATCCTATGTCCTTCACAAACCCCCAAAGTTCAACCTTAGGGTTTGAACTAGGTTCCAAGGGAAAATCCACCCTAATCCATCCCATAATCCATGGGAGGGTGTTTACTGACATAACACATCATGGGACCAAGTATCAACCTCTCTTGAGGTGATTTGGCCCCTTAAGCCCGTAAGGGACAATCTGACCTAATTACCCCTTTTTGGCCTAAGCTAGGGTTGACCAAATTTCATACCAAATCTTATCCAAATTAAATTAAATTTTATACAGAGTCCTATATTAACACAAAAGACACCCGCCAAAATTTGGGAGGGTCTGGAGGTAATTAGATCTTTTAAATAATTCATACATTAATTATTAAATTTCTACAACAACTTTAGGACATTTTTTTTCAAAAATTCTCATTTTTGGATATGTTCTAGGTATAGGTAATAATAGCCCCCATCCAAAATTTCAAGTCATTTGGATGGCTGGATTGATGGGGGCACTCAAAATAATCTCTGATCTAGCCTAGGTATAGACCTCACCAAAATGAGTGTTGTGGTCACATCAGCATCTAAATTGGTTCAAATTAATTTTAAGTTAAACTATACTTCAAGGGCTACAATTTTCATGTTGGTCATTATTTAAGGTTTTGCACCTAAGGACCTCGTATTTCTGATTTAAAAAGAGTACAGTAAAGGGTTAAAATAGACAATTTAATAATTTATCAAAATCACCAAATCCAACGGCCTGGAGATCGTCTTCAACCTTTAGCCTACGGTCGTGATTTGCCCGACCTGGACAGACTTAAAACCTCATCTCCCGGCCACCCGGCTACCTCCCTGGCCGGCCACCACCACCACCTCCGTTGAGGTGGGGGCTATTGTCGGGTGGCAGCACGGCCGTCAGAGGGACGGTTTCTGGCGAACCCGCAAGGTATAAAAAGCAATGAAAATCTGAAATTTTCCTCAGTCGATTGGGCATTGAGCCTGATTTCTCTCCTAATTGATTTAGGATTCTTGCCCATAAAGAGAGGAGTAGAGGAGGACCTGTGTGGGGAGTTGTTTCCTTACCGGTCGCCGCGTTGACATTTCCGACGGTGGAGATTTCCGTGCTCTGAACTGTACAGCCACCTACCTCGGCTCCTTCAGTGGGACGGTGGAAACGATTGCTCTCGGCCTATGGAAGATTTTAAAAGAGCCAAATGGGGGATAGGGAGGGTCATAGCTTGAATTTCCATTTCCACCATTAATGGGGAATTTTGGGAAACTGAATTCTCAATGAATTCAGCCCCTTGGTGACCTGAAGAATGCTGGAAACTCCTCCCTACTCCTGAGGAGTTGAATCCAGCTATCAATGGGGAGGGGAGTGGCCATGGCATCAATGCCATTAATGGCCTTGAAAGCTTGAATTCAGCCATGGGAAAAACTCTGAATCCAGCCACCTAGAGGCTGTAGAAAACCTTTGGTCTCCTCATAATTAATTCAGGAGGCTGAATCTAGCCTTTGGAGATGAGGAGAGGAGGCCCCTTGGCCTTCCAAGCCATGAATGACCCTCTTTCTCTCTCCTTCATTAAGGGTAAATGGAGCTTTCTCTCTCCTTGTCACCAGGGCTGAATTGATGACTAATCCAGCCTAATAGCAGCCCACTAGCTCATAATATCAATTAAAATAAAGTTAGCCCAAGTGGGTTGGCCTTGAGCTTGGGTTAGCTCATTTGAGCTAAGTTGACCTAGCACTTGAATAGGGTTGACCTTGTTCAATTTGTCCTTTTGGGTTACCCTCAATGGGCCCTTGGTGACCCATTGGCCTACTCTAAGGTTTAGGTAGGGTTGGGTAGGGTTGACTTGGCACCTTGGAGGTCACTTGACCCTTAGTAAGGGCACTTTGACCACTTTGGGGCTAAAGTCGACTTGGGTCAACTTAGCCTCTTGGGTTAACCCCAATGAGTCCTTGGTGACCCATTGACCTCACTTTATGGTTAGGAAAGGTCTAGGTGGGTCCCTTTGGCCAAGGGGAGGTCAGTTGACCATGTATGAGCTTACTTTGACCTGATTAGGGTTTGGGTTGACTTTGGTCAACTTAACCATTTTACCCCAGTTGGTCCCCATGGATCGAATGGACCCTCTATATGGTTAGTGATGTTGTGGTGGGGTCATGGTGTCATGGTGAAGCCCTATGGTCATCCCTAAGCTAGTAATTGGAATTCTACTATTTGAAGATCATGGTTGTTTCCACCTTCAAGTCTAAGCTCACTTGGTCTTCTTGGGCTTCCTAGTGTTTTGTCATGACCTAGTCATGGCAAAACCAGTCCTAGGGGTCTAGTTGGAAATGAGATGTTACAAAAGATCTTCTATACCCCTGCCATATTTTGAGGATGCTAGAATTCGATCTCATTCTGGGCATGGCGTGGTTGGATTGGCATTACGCAAGAATTGACTGCACGGAGAAGCGGATTTACTTGAGACATGGAGACATTGAAGTCATTTTCCAAGGTATAAACTTTGCTCCATGCTTGTTACTATCTTCAATTCAGGCCATGAAAGCCCACATGAGAGGGAATGAAGTTTACATGATATGTTTCGAATTGAAAGAGAAGACAATAGATATGAAGGACATGTGAGTGGTGCGGGATTTTCCTGAGGTATTTCCTGAGAAATTGCCAGGATTACCCCCACATATAAAGGTGGATTTTCAAATTAAGCTAGTACTGGGTGCCAAGCCCGTCTCTAGGTCCCCTTATCATATGGCCCTGAAGGAACTCGTAGACTTTAGAATTCAGTTACAAGAACTGGTGGAATCAGGATTTGTTCGCCCCAGCCTATCACCTTGGGGAGCCCCTGTTCTACTCATTAAGAAGAAGGATGGGACCTTACGATTATGTATAAACTATCGGGAGCTCAATCGACTGACGGTGCGGAACACTTATCCGATACCCCGGATCGACGAGTTCTTCGATCAATAGGTAGGAGCGCATTGGTTTTCCAAGTTGGATTTGCGCTCGGGGTATTATCAGTTGAGGATACAAGAGGAGGACATTTAGAAAAATGCTTTTAGCTCACAGTACGGCTTGAACGAGTTCACCATGATGCTGTTTGGGCTCACAAATACCCCTTCAGCCTTCATGAGCCTGATGAACAAGGTGTTTGAGCCTTATCTAGACATCTTCGTCATCGTCTTCATAGATTTCATTTTGGTCTACTCAAAGACAAAGGAAGAGCATATCGAACATCTAACCTTGGTACTGAAAAAGCTAAAAGAGCACATCTTGTTTGCCAAGTTCAGCAAGTGTGAATTCTGGCTCCAAGAAGTTGCCTTCTTGGGCCATGTGATCAGTGGGACTGGACTAGCGGTGGATCCGGCCAAAGTGCATGCCGTGAAGGAATGGTCACCCTTAAAGTCAGCGGTCAATGTGTGGAGTTTCCTTGGACTTGTCGGGTATTATCGCAAGTTTGTGAAGGGATTCTCCAAGATTGCCCTTCCTCTTACAACTCTAATAAAGAAAGGTGTGTCGTATGAGTGGACACCCCAGTGTGAAGCTGCATTCCAAGAACTGAAGGACAGACTTACTACTGCACCCATCCTAGCCCTTCCATCCGGGGAGGAAGGATTTCAAGTTTACACTGATGCGTCGTATCAAGGGATGAGAGCTGTATTGATGCAGCACGGGCATGTGATTGCTTATGCTTCAATACAGCTATCCAGTACAAGATTTAGAATTGGGAGCAGTGGTGTTCGCCTTGAAGATTTGGAGACACTATATATGTGTCGTCCACTACGAAATCATTTCGGACCACAAGAATTTAAAGTATGTTCATACTCATAAGGAATTGAATTTGAGACAACAGCGGTGGTTAGAATTTTTATGTGATTATGAATTTACTTTGAACTACCACCCTGGAAAAGAAAATTTTGTAGCTGATGCTTTGAGAAGGTACCGGAATCGAGCCCTGAGTCCTGATTGATGAGTATGAAATTAGCTCGGATGCTCGAAGAAATTGAGATTACCCTGGTATATAAAGACCATTCAGAAGGGTATATGGAGTACTTGACCGCGATGAGCATAGTCTGTGATATCCGAGACTGAATCTGGGCAGCGCAAGGAAAGGATGTTGCTCTGGCCCCGATGCTTAAGTCAATTGAAGATGGGACTACTGACGAGTATTCCCTAAAAGACGGCCTCATTCATATCCGTGGATGGCTTAAAATTCCTAAAGGTGGTAAAATTCGGGAAGATATCTTGAGAGAGGCACATTGTTCTCAGTATTCAGTACATCCTGGGATTGCCAAGATGTACGCCGACCTGCGGAAAACCATGTGTTGGTCGGGAATGAAGAGTGAAGTCAGATATTTTGTTACGTACTGCGAGGCTTGTCAAAGGTTGAAGGTGGAATGCAAGAGCCACGGCGGATTATTACAGTCATTACCCATCCCCGAGTGGAAGTTCGAGGATGTCTCCATGTACTTCGTCCACGGATTGCCTCACTCACGCTCATGGAATGATTCGGTTTGGGTAATCGTTGACCGCCTGACGAAAGTAGCCAGGTTTATTCCTATGAAGAAAGAAGCTCATGTGGACGTTTTGGTACGCCTCTTTGTGGAGCAGTTTTTATGGTACCATGGCGTGCTAAAGACAATTGTTTCTGACCGGGATGGTCGGTTTACCTCTAAATAATAGAAGGCGGTACAGGCATATTTGGGCTCGCGCATTACATTTAGTACAGCATTTCATCCTCAGACGGATGGGCAGTCTGAGAGGACCATCAGAACTTTGGAAGATCTATTGAGACTGTGTGTGTTGGATAGAGGAGAGTCGTTGGAAAGGCCCTTACCCCTAGTGGAATTCTCCTATAACAATAGTCACAATGCCAGTATCGGGATGACACCCCAAGAAGCCCTTTATGGAAGAAGGTGTAGAACCCCCTTGTCATGGGTGCAAGATGAAGACCCGAAGGTTTTGGGAATTGAGTACATCGATAATACTGATGTCGTTGTTAGACTAATATGGGACTGTATGCTTGAGGCTCAAAGTCAGCAGACTAAATATTATAATGCAAAACACTGGATGGTGGGATTTCAAGTGGGTGACAAAGTGTTACTAAAGATACGGCCGATGCATGGAGTGTCATGGGTATGTGGTGTGAAGAAGCTCAGCCTAAGGGATGTTGGGCCATACGCTATATTGGAAAGAATTGGCCCTTTGGCCTATCTATTGGAGTTACCGCCAGAGCTGGAGAATCTTCATGATGTATTTCATGTGTCGTCACTCCGGAAGGCGCTATTGCGGCCCGATCAACATATCCCCACCACTGATGGAGCAGTAGCAACCGATAGATCTGTGCAACTAGAGCCGGTGCGGATAGTGGACACCGAGATAAGGAACTTGTGTCGCTAGAGTGTTCCTTTGGTAAAAGTGTTGTGGTCTAATCATGGGAAAGAAGAATTTACTTGGGAGCCAGTGGACTTGATACAGAAGCACTACTCGGAGTTGTTCTCCCAAGGTAACATCTATAAAGCGTAATATATTTCCTCGATTTATTTCCCCCACAACCTTAGCCTGATTTTGGGGACGAAATCTTTTATTTTATTTATAGGATTTGTAATGTCTCATTTCATGCCAGACCCCTCGCACGTGTTTTGAGCCAAGAGAATTGGATACGGTTCGGGAAGCATCGATTTAGATCAAGGAGTTACTTGGAGAAATTTTGGCAGGATAGGCGTCGAGAGCGTTGAGTGGACTCAACACACTCGACGCCATTAGACATCGAAATCCTGGCGGGTTAGGCATCGAGAGCATTGAGTGGACTCAATGCACTCGGCATCATTTAACTTGGTTTATTTTCTAGCGGTTAAGGAGTGGAGAGCGTTGAGTCCAACTCAACGCTCTCGACGCCATATAACGTGGCATGTTCTGGCGATTAAGGCATTGAGAGCATTGAGTGTACTCAATGCTCCCAATGCCATATAACTTGGACTTCCTGGAGAGTGGACTCAATGCTCCCGACACCATTTAACTTAGAATGTTTCCGGCCATAGCTGAGGTAATTTCGTCGAGTATGGTTTATGAAGTTGAGACCAATACAGTTCGTCGAAAATCGGATGAATTCATCGAGTATTAGGACTTAAAAATTATTCTAGAGAGTTGGCGTTGAGTGTACTCAACGCCACTCAACGCGGTGTTGAGTACATTGAGTGCACTCAACGCCATTAAGCTGAAAGGCGTCGAGTGCACTGGACGCCACTCAACACTTTTAAATTAAAGTTCTGTCGTCTTTAGGCATTGAGTGCGTTGAGTGCACTCAACGCGGCATTGAATGTACTCAATGCACTCAATGCTTTTGCACTTAGAATTTTCTGGCTTCTGTAGGCATTGAGAGCATTGACTGAACTCAATGCTTTTTGCCTTGGGTGAATTTTCGTCCCTATTTGTTGCTTCATATCAATAAGCTTGCACCAAAGTGGGGGAGGAGGTGTAGATTCTTCCCGAGAAGGACACGGGTAGTGACACAAGCGTGTCGCTACCCGTGTGGTGTCTTTGTAAAATTTTGCGCCTTCTTCGTGATCCATCCAGAGGACACAGGTAATGATATGGGCGTGTCCCTACCCATGTGTGCCCAATCCAAGACTACCCGAGACATGGGTAGTGAGCAGAGCTCGATGAGAATCATTGAGCAGAGCTCGACGAGAATCTTCGAGCAGAGCTCGATGAACATCGTCGAGCAGGGCTCAATGAACGTCGAGCAGGGCTCGATGAAAGTCGAGCAGAATTTTCGAGCACAGAATTCTCCCTTGGCGAATTTTCGGGCCGCGTCCTTTCGAAATGACTCATTTCGTGTGATGTTTGGCTATCCAATGTCAGGCTGACACGTGGCTAGGCAGTTACCCTAATTCCTCATTATAAAAGGGACATGAGGAAAACCCTAGCCTTCTTTCTTTTCATCACCTTGCCGGGTAGTCGTCTCTGCCAAGCCGACGGAACAGTGAAGCCGTCAGATTCTGGAAGAAATCCTCTCTTCCTCTTCTTTCCCATGAAGAACGAACACCAACCAAGGAGACGAAGATGCCGCTAAGAAGGGTGACAAGATCCATGGATGAAAATGGTGGAAACACCGGAATGAAGTGAGCTTCCTACCCTCCCCCTTAGTTATAGATCTTTAGTTATTCCTAGGAGAGATATCGACTCAAATGAGTCTTGATTTGTGAGAAGAAGATTTCTAGGAAGAGGCCATGCTAGGATTTGTGTCCTAGGAATAAGAGCCTTCAACCTTTCCTCGCGGTTTCGTGAAGAGAAGTGGCCATATGAGGGTGGATAAGGGAGGAGAAATTCTAGATCTTATTTGGAAAGTTTGGTTGGAGGAAGAAGACAAACTGATGACATTCGATCTTCTTTAAGATGCATGCAGAAATCTATTTTCTGCGTGCAGCAACCTTCGAGGCCATTTTCAGACATGATCCGGCAAGATCTGGGCTTTTGACTAAACATGAAAGTCGTAGCCCTTGGAAAAACCTTTCCAACGAGGGATTACATGCCTTCATTGGATTCTTGTAGCCTAGGGAATCAGTGATCGAAGTTGATGTACAGTAATCATTCCTACATATATAGTTCTCATGTTTGTTTTGTATTGGCTTTGGGTTTGGTAGAGAGATTGTAGTACATTACCGTTATGTTTTGTTGAATTTAGTCTATAAGTAATTATGATAAAATATGTTAATGACATTTGTTGGATAGATCTCTAATGAACAAATGGTGTAGTAAAGTGTACTTGGTTGAGGTGATTTAGTGGAGGTTAGTGAACGAATGGATTGATGAGTTGGGATGGTAGTAATGATTTAAATACGTGAATCGATCAGGTTGAAATTGATAATGGTAATACAGCGAATAATGATGAGGTTGCCTTGAAGTTTGTTGTACATAACTTGTAGTAATTGCGATGAACAAAAGGTTGATGACTTTTAGTTGGTAGATCCATTTGTATACGAATAGTTCGAACTCGGTAAAGAATTGTAACCAGTGATGTTAAAGTCATGTGATCATAGTACACATGTAATTATGATAACCAAATGGTTGGAGAATATGTGTGGAGTACCATTATATTGATGGTGAACCCATAGTGTGTTTGGATGCACGAAAATGTGGAAGGGTTGAATGTGCGTGTGTGTTGCCGCACTGGAATTATGTATTGGTAACAGACTCGGTATGGAGCTTTTGCGTGCAATTGAGCACAAAATGTGAATAATGAAAAGGGGGCTCAATGTGGAGCCCCGTTTGTCAAATGCATGTGGTGTGAGTCGACACGCGGTGTCGTAATCCCGGGTTAAGGATAGTGTGGCAGGTATATGGCCTCGCCAGTCGTCACACCGACGGGAGTTGACAGCTAGACTTGCACGGTTGGGCCTTGGTCCTCGGTGCTCACTTCCCGAGGCACCCTCCGTGCTAGTGGATGGTTGTCCTTAGTCCTTTGGTGATTTGTTCACAGAAGCACCTTCCGTTCCACGAATATATGGCAGTTGGGTGGGCTCTTGGTGCAGATCTACCCGAGACCCCTTCTGAGCCATAGTATGCATGTGAGCTCCACTGTTGTGTTCTTAGAATTGGGGCGTACAGACGCCTAGGCTTGGAAGTGTGGATGCCCTGCAAGTAGTGGAGAAGCTCACTCTACTGTCACCACCTGGCCACGACGGTTGACGACTGAGAGGTTAGCTACCTGCTCGAATAGATGGAACTACAAGACTGTGTCGATATAGCAGTTGCATGTGCGTGATCATGGGTGAGCCATTGCATTGCATTCATGGCATTATATTGCATTGCATACACAAGATCCTCACCGTATAAGTTTGTATGGGCACTCTTATACGATGAGTTACTTTACTGCTGAGCCAATCCTCAACTTATATGTTTGTATGTGCATTCACATACGTTGAGTTACTTTCTGTTGTAGCTTTACATTTTTCATACACTGTTGTAGACGATAGAACTGCTAGGGTAGATCGTTTACTCATTTATTATACTGTTGATATACTTGATATTGGTCACTCTATACCACTTGTTTGTTCTACTATTTTACTTATATATATATTTTACCCTTGTTCTTTTCTTCGCCTGGTGCCGAGGAGTCGTCGGGGAAGGGATGTGATAGCCATTTAGTCTTATGACTAACGGTTGTTACGACTTCCTTTTTAAGAGGAAACCCCGTAGATAGAGTAGCAGCAGGTTATGCACCAGGATAGCCAGGCCAGGACGACAGGGCCTGAAGGGACGGTGTCGTCGCTACCGTCAGAGACTGATGTGAGTTTTGAGAGACTCATGTTGTAGCCCTTTGGGCAAGTTTTACCGTACTCTGATATTATAGAAACATGTTGTAACTTCTTTTTATTGATGCACTTTTTTGGACTATTTTACTTATGTGTGGATTGACTTCTATTTTATATTCTTGGTTGGGTTGGCATTGGTTGATATTGGTTATAGCCGGCAGGATAGGTGTCTTGTGGTACAGGTTATCCTGTTTGCTAATGCTACCGCAAGACGACTGTTCTGGGAATAAGAGTCCCCTCGTGTCGTGTTTTGTGTTGCGGTAGGGGGGTCTTACGCCTAAGGTTAGATAATTTTGTTTTGTAGGTTAGCCTATGTGCCAATCCCCTATGTGGCACTTGGACAGAAGATGTTCCAGAACTTGGACTGGAACAAGGAAGTTATATTATGGTTCATACCCCAAGGATAAGGATGTTGTGTGCATTCCTAAAGATGGATAAAGTGAACAAGTCTTGGACATAGACAAGCAGGATCCAACCAGCAGGACTGTCTTCTTGGACTAAGATTTGCTGCCACACCAGCAAACTAGAAGAAGAACAAGTAGGGTGTACTCATCACTGAGTAAAATCACTAGAAGTAGCTCCTCTGTGAACAGCAAGGAAGAGGCACACTGTGCTCAGCTGATCAGACACACTATATAGAAGGGTCAAACTGTCAAGTGATATCATCAACTTAAATGATGACTTGCACTCATAAGGACAGTATCTGTGCAAATGCTGATGGGGGGCATTTTCAGTCAAGGTTCCTAGACAACCTTGAATCTTACCCAAAGTTCCCCCAACACAGAATAGATTAGCATTACTACTGAGGATCAGCTTGTCCCCATGGACATTGCTGAGTATGAGATAGAATATTTAGATGTTTACAGCTGCTGTGAAAGAGCATGTTCACAAGAATAGCTATGTTGCTCCAGCTATCGCTGATATAAGTCAACACATTCCTATGGGAATTGCTGTATAAAGAAAGACTTGGTATCAAGTGGTATTAAAGAACAACAACTGCAGTAGAAGAGAAATCTGGCAGCTACACTAGTGGTATCATCAGCAATCAGCTAGGGGGAGAAGTGAATCATAGCAGACCAGCTACTCCCTTCTTGGGTACATTGGAAAATGTGTACCATATTTGGAGAAGCCTCACCTAACTCATTGATATTCATCAAGGTGTATTTGATGTTGCTTTGAGTTTCATGTGCAGGTTTACGAAATGCAGAAAAAGTTTCTAAGTACAAGTGTCGACACTTGACAAGTATTGTGTCGACACTTGGGAAAGGTTGTGTCGACACCAGGAGCCAGATTGTGTCGACACACAGAACTTGTATCGACACACAGAAATATATCGACAACAACTATGTCGACACTTGGGAAGAGTTATGTCGACACCAGGAGCCAGATTGTGTCGACACACAGGACTTGTGTCGACACACAAGATATCTATCGACAACAACTGTGTCGACTCACAGGACTTGTGTCGACACATTCCAGAATTTTGTCGACAACAACTGTGTCGACACTCAGGACTTATGTCGACACACTATAGAATTCTGTCGACAACAACTTTGTCGAGACAAGGAGTTATTGTGTCGACACACAGGACTTGTGTCGACACATTCCACTGAAGCTATGTCAAGAAGTTAAAGAGAAGTTGTGTCGACATTGTGGAAGCTGTGTCGACATTGTGAAAGTTGTGTCAACATCATCAAGAGTTGTGCCGACACATGGTCTATTTGTGTCGACACATTTGAAGTATTGTCTCGACACTTTACTGCTGAGTCAAAGTACAATGAAGTTTCTGGAGACTTGACAGCTGTCATAACTAACAATGTTGTTGTATTTGTCAGAGCTGTCAGAAGGCCGTTAGGAACCGTATCAGCCGGTAAACTCGGATGGAGCCTATATAAAGACATGTTCTATCATAAAATCCAAGGCATGAATAACTAAGAAGAAGAGAAGACTTCATCCAGAAATCAACAAGGGTAGATCCTGAACAAGTCTGCAAGAAGAATTCAGATTATATTCCGAATATAAGAAGGAAGTTGGATTGAGGATCATCTCCAACTTCAAGAAGATCAACCTTACTTTGTTTAGATTCAAGAAGCTTTGAAGAAGCTAAGACAGGTTGATTCTAAAGTTGTCAGATCTATCAAGAACTGACCAATAAACCTTCTACCCATTCTCTCTCTACTTGGGTGAAGGAATTACTCTTTTTATTATCAATTTTTTTTATAGGATCTTTTACAGATCTGAGTGTAGGAGGGTTATCCCTCTGAATTGTAAGCCTAAATTTATAAAGACTGAGGTAGGGCTGAGTGCCTGAGGTAGGAGATTAAGTTCTCTGAGTTGTAGGCCTGAGAAAAGGCTGAGGTAGGGCTTGAGTGCCTGAGTTGTATGCCTTGTGGAAGAGGCTGAGGTAGGGCTTAATTGCCTGAGTTGTAGGAGTGTGGACTCACTCTGAGGTAGGATTCGCTGGGAGCATCTGAGTTGTAGGACTTGCTGAAGTCTGAGCTGTAGGGACCATTCAAGGTTCTGAGTTGTAAGTTCTGCGGATCTGAGGAAGAAAGAAGGAAGTTAGGCCAAATATAGTACTCTGCTAGATAGGCAAAGGGGGGAAGTGGATGTACCTATCACTTGGGGAACCACTATGAATTTGTGTGTCTTCTGTGTGCTATTTTATTTAAAGCTGGGTTGTGATCTGTGCTGTGTTAATTGCTAAACAATCTATGTTAGCAGTAAAAATATTGTCTGCCTTAAGGAAAAAGAATTTCACATATTCACCCCCCCCCCTATAGGTGTTCAGGATATCTTGAAACCAATTCTTTCATGTGGTATCAGAGGGAGGTTGCTCATAGAAAAGACTTAACATTCTGAGTTGATCTCCAAGGCAGAAATCAGTTAGACAGAATGGGTTCAGGTGAGAATCAGAAGGAACTTGGATCCATAAAGCTTGTTATCTGTAGGAAAGAAAATTTTGCCATATGGAAAGAGATGGTCAGATTGTTCATGGAAGCTTCTGATCCAAGAATTTATATCACAGTGCTAGAAGGGCCATTTATTCCTTTGAATATATCAGTTCTTGATGCTAATCTCAAGACTCCTAAAAGTTATTCATAAATGACTAAGGAAGAGATCATCCTGACAACCTTAGACAAGAGGGTACAGAACATAATTGTGAGTGCCATAGATGACTCTACCTTCTAGAATCTGGTCCATTGCAAAACCTCCAAGGAGATGTAGGACACCTTGATTGTCTACATGGAGGGAATAGAAGAAGTGAGAGAGGACTGGAAGTCCATGCTAAATCAAGAATATGAAAGCTTTAGACAAACTAAGTCAGATAGCATAGCTGAATGCTATAAGAAATTCTTCAGAAATGTTAATGAGCTAATGACCTATGGAAGAGTCTTTAGCACTTATGAATTAAATGACAAGTTTCTCAGATCCCTAACCAAGGATTGGGATACTAAAATATATGCCATCAGAGAGGTGGCCAGGCTTGCAGATACACCTCCGCCAACCTTATTTGGAAAATTGCTATCCTATGAGATGCAGCTCACTGCCAGAAAGGAAGAGGAGAAAAGCAATAAGTCAGAATACAGAGAAAAGTCAGTTGCCTTTAAGGCCGAAGATACAAGAAAGGGCAGAAGAAAATCACCATCTCCTCCTAAGAGAATGACTGAAGTTGAATCAGAAAATACTGACATCAACACTTCAGACAGTCATAATTCTGATGAAGATTTTGCTACCTTCACAAGACAGTTTCAAAGGTTCATGAAGAAGAAGAAATGGAGAACAAAGCCATCTTCATCCTACTCCAAGGATGACTATTACAAGAAGAAGAAAGCATCCAAGGATGACAGGTATTGCTCTAATCCCAGTAAACAAATTTCTTCTAAAGTTGTTTGTTATTGCTGCAACAGGCCAGGGCATGTCATAGCTGATTGTCCTGA
Source organism: Platanthera guangdongensis (assembly GCA_039583875.1). NCBI lineage: Eukaryota > Viridiplantae > Streptophyta > Magnoliopsida > Asparagales > Orchidaceae > Platanthera > Platanthera guangdongensis. Next base: position 102,574,136 of record CM077151.1, read on the forward strand.
TAAAAGGAAGGAATCTAAAGATAAAAAGAAGCAGCAAAATAAGGGCAAGAAGGAGAGATCCTTGGTTGCAAAGAAGTAGAAAAGCTGGACTGATTTCTCATCATCAGTTTCAAGAGAAGAGACATATGTTGAAGCCTACATAGGATTGTTCACTAATAAAAAGGATTCTGTAGAATCTGAGTTCTTGCAAATGCTGGACTCAATAAATGGGGTTGAAGATCATCATTGCAAAGGGCTGATGGCTTTGACTGAGGAAGATCAATGCCAGGATCAGCCTGGTCACAGTAAGGTAAACAACTTTTTATCAGTTTTTGATTATTATACTGGATCAGAATCAGAAGCATCTGCATTAAGAGATGTGAATGGATCTGAACCTGAAGGGGATGTACATCAACTTATTGATGAGTATGGTGATCTGTTGCATGCACTTAACAGAAGCAGAAACCTTGTCAAAAACCAGACTAAGGAAATTGCTACTCTTAAGTTGGTTGCATCTGATTCAGAAAAATTGCTGGATCCGAAGATGAAAGAGGTTGAAAAGCTGAAAAACATAATTGTTATTCAGTCGGGAACAATTACATTAAAAAATGATCAGATCAAGGGTCTGGAAGTCAGACTACAAAGAGAAAAGGAACTTGTGGCTAAATTCTCAAAGCCAAAGTCTATCTTACCTTTGATTGATAACTTCATTGCACAAAAGGGTAAGACAGGTCTAGGTTTTAGGAGAAGAACTAGGGCAGCAAATTCTAAAAGAAAAGGCAAAGCCCCAGTTCAGCCACTAATCTCCAAACCCCCTATTTCTTTCAGAAAAGTGGTGCAACCTACTAACAGGTATGACCATGACATTACACATGGTCACTATAAGGCTGGTATTCTAAATGACAAGGGTGCAGGTGTCAATAGGGATCCCATGCACAAATACACCATGTTCTTCAGGAATCATTGGTATTTGATGCACCATCCCTAGCACTAAACAAAAGGACAGTTGACAGCAAGGCTGTTAAGACTGTATCTAAAAGAAGATATAATAGATATGAGTGCTGATGTTGTGGTAAGGTTGGGCATTATGCCATGGATTGTTGGAACAACACTAGTGTCAGGAAAAATGTCAGCTTACCTATTAGAAATACGGCAGGGAAATCAGTCAAATTTCAGACTAACCTGAACCTAGAACCCAATATTTATTGGTGTTCTAAGGTTAAGTAATTATATTTGATGCAGGTGAGTCCATGTGGCCATACCCCAATATGGTACTTGGACAGTGGTTGTTCCAGGCACATGACTTGAACAAGATGGATGCTGAAGGACTACTCTCCCATAGAGAATGGACCCAAAGTGATCTTTGGTGGATCTAAAAAGGGGATCATCAAAGGGTTTGGTAACATTTCCAATGGCTCAATTACTATCACCCAAGTAACTTATGTGAAAGGTTTGAAACACAACCTAATAAGCATAAGCCAACTGAGTGATCTTGGTCATGACACTTCTTTTATTAAGAATGGGTGTCAGATTAGAAGGACAAGTGATCAAGAGGTCATCCTGTCAGGTTATAGAAAAGAAAAAGTTTATTGTCTCAGTTTTGATTGTGAGAATAAGAATTCTCCTATATGTTTAGTTGCAGATGAGAAAGCATCTCATTGTGTCAAATGGCACAAGAGGCTATCTCACCTTTATTATAAGACTATAGGCCAACTCTATAGCATGGAGTTAGTGAGGAATGGTCCTCAGTTCAAGTGCATAAAAGAGGGTGTATGTTCAGCTTGCCAAAAGGGCAAACAGACAACGACCTCTTTTCATGGACATGATACCAAAGATTCTGTGAGGTGTTTGAACCTCCTGCATATGGATCTATTTGGTCCTATGTCAGTTCATAGTCTATGTAGGAAGGTCTATACACTTGTGGTTGTGGATGACTATTCTAGATTTACTTGGGTTTTCTTACTGAGGCAGAAATCTGAAACACCTACTGTCTTCTACAATTTTGTTAGGCAAATTTAGAATGAACTTAACAGTTCAGTGGTCAAAATCAAAAGTGACCATGAGACTGAATTTCAGTCTGAATGCACGACAAGATTTTATGAAGAACTAGGGATTCATCAATAGTTCTCCTCACCTAGAACTCCTCAGCAAATGGTATTGTTGAAAGAAAGAGTAGGACTCTTATTGAGGCTAGTAGAACACTACTAAGTGACACTTCTCTCTCAGAATATTTCTGAGCTGAGGCAGTAAACACTGCATATCATGTTCTCAATAGAGCATCCATCACTAAAAGTCACAAAAAGACACCCTATGAGATTATGATATACAGAAAACCAAACATATCCTATTTTAGGATCTTTGGTAGTAAGTGTTATGTACTTAATAATGGCAAATCTTATTTAATTAAGTTTGCTTCCAAATCCCAAGAAAGGATATTTGTTGGGTACAACAACAACAGTAGAGCTTACAGGGTCTATAACTTGACTTCTCAGGTTGTAGAAGAATCTGTTCATATAGTCTTTGATGAAACTGAACTAATCAATTATGAGCAGTCTAGTGTATCTTGTAGCTCTACAGGTTTGAAGGAAATGATGGACAAGCTAACCATTAATGAAGACCAACCTGCAAGGCAGGATGAAGAAAATGATGGATGCTGTCCAGGGGGATTACAAGACCCACAAGCTGTTGATAAAGAAAATAAAGTACAACATGTTGAGGAAACTGAAGGAAATCAAGGTGTAGATAGATTGCCTCCAGCAATAAGACACCTAAAGGATCATCCAGCACACCAAATTATTGGTGATCCAAGTCATGGTGTTCATATAAGGAGCAAGAATTTGAACACAGTTCCTTGCTCAGGTTTCCTGTCCCAGATGGAACCCAAGAAATTTGAAGAAGCCATACAAGATGCAAACTGGATTGATGACATGCAGGAGGAGCTGAATCAATTCAGAAGATGTAAAGACTGGAAGCTAGTTCCTAAACCACGGAATCATAATGTCATAGGGACTAATTGGATCTACAGGAACAAGCTAGATGAAAATGGCATCATAGTCAAAAACAAAGCAAGACTAGTAGCAAAAGCCTACAGGCAGGAAGAGGGAATAGATTTTGATTAGACATTTGCTCCAGTGGCAAGGTTGGAAGCAATAAGGCTATATTCCTTGCCTATGCAGCATACCAAGGGTTCAAGGTATTCTAGATGGATGTCAAGTCAGTATTTTTAAATGGTGATTTAAAAGAGGAAGTCTATGTTGAACAACCCTCAGGTTTTTTAGATTCTCTCTATCCTAATTATGTTTATAGGCTTAAGAAAGCATTATATGGTTTGAAACAAGCCCCTAGGGCTTGGTATGAAACCCTGTCTACATTCCTCATTGAGAAGAAATTCTCAAGGGGGAAAATAGACAAAACTCTATTCCTTAGGGAATCTAAAGGCAAGATGATCCTAGTTCAGATATATGTTGATGACATTATCTTTGGATCAACAGAAAACAACTTTTGTAGAAAGTTTGCCAAACTTATGCAAGGGAAGTTTGAGATGAGTAGTATGGGTGAGCTGAAATTCTTCTTGGGACTACAAGTTAGAAAGACTGATGATGGATTGTCCATATCCCAGTCTAAGTTCACCAAAGAGTTGATTAAGAAATATGGTATAGAGTCAGCCTCCACCATGAGAACTCCAATGGGGTCAAGTATGCCTATAGGCAAAGATGATGCATGGAAACCTGTAGATGAGTCTTTATATAGAGGGATAATTGGCTCTCTTTTATACTTAACTGCTAGTAGACCAGACATCATGTATGTTACATATGTCTGTGCTAGGTATCAAGCCTGCCCTAAAGAGTCTCATTATACTACAGTCAAAAGAATTTTGAGATATCTTAAGGGAACACCAAATCTTGGCCTTTGGTACCCTAAGAATAGAGATTTTCTACTAACTAGGTATTCAGATGCAGACTTTGCAGGATGCAAAAAAGACAGGAAAAGTATTACTGGCACATGTCAGTTTTTAGGAGAAAGATTGGTGTCATGGAGTAGTAAAAAGCAGACAAGTGTGGCTATTTCCACTGCTGAGTCTGAATATGTTGCTGCATGCAGCTACTGTGCTCAGCTATTATGGATTCAACATCAACTTGAAGATCATGGAATCCAGGTAAGTAGAACTACATTATTTTGTGATTCTACTAGTGTCATTTCTATTGCTAGAAATCTTGTTTCACATAGCAGAACTAAGCACATAGAAATAAGATTTGATTTCCTTAGAAATCATGTTTAAAAGGAAGATATAAGTTTAGAATTTGTCAATACTAATTTTCAAATTGCTGACATGTTCACTAAACTGGATGAAACTAAATTCAATTATTTTAAAATTGAATTAGGCATGCTGAACATAGAATAAGAATGACAAATTTGACTAAGTAAATGTGTGTAGACACTTAAAGACAAAGGTTTCGACACTTAGTAGATGGTGTCAACACATAAGAAACATTCTATCGACACATCCAGAAGATTGTGTCGACACTCAGAATTTGGTGTCGACACATAGCTATCCTGACACTTAAATGTTGGTGTCGACACATACAGTCGTCTGTGTCGACACGCAGGGATTAGTGTAAGCTCTAAATATTATTTGTGTCGACACATTGCATTTGGTGTCGACACATAGAATAGTAATCCTCTGCCGAGACTTTAGTAGTCTATGTCGACACAATCACAACGGTGTCGACACAATATGTTTATTTCAACCCGCCTTTTGACCTTCTTTGTTTAAAAACATATAAATAGGTGGAAGTAAAACCCTGTCGACTTCGCTCTCAACATTCTCGAGACCTAATCCTTTGTGTCGACAGACCTTCATCTCTCTTCTTGTCTCTCTCTCTCATCCCGAATGGCGCCAAAGCTGGAAGAAAACATTAACGAGGGCTATGAACTAGTTTGTGATGCGTTTGCAAGTGGATCTAGAGAAATCAAAGTTGTGATTACCCTAATCATAGAGAATGGCTTAGAATACTTGGTCACAGAACCTACCAAGATTTGGAAGAAGGAGGTTCTTGAATTCTAGACAGCAGCAACACTGAATTCAACGGGCCTGAAAATTAAGTCATCCGTTCACGGAACCAAGGTCAAACTCACCCTGAAGAGTTTGAGGAAGACACTACAACTGCCAAGGGTTCAAGAAGAAGATGAAGTCGTATCTTCCATGACCAGAGAAGCTCTCCAATGGTGTGGACTGGATCCCACCACCAAGATTGGATCTTCTATGCACAGAAAGGGAATGAACTCCCAAGGAAAATTTCTTTCTGAAATTATAGGAAAGTAATTATGTGCAAAATAGGAGGACATGATAGGATATCTGCCTATATGTTCAATCTAATGACTAGAGTCATCTTCAAGGTCAAAACCAACTGGTCTGCTGTGATCTTTGAAAAGATCAAAGAAAGTTTAAAGAGATCAAACCTGGGCAGAATACTAAGCCTATATCAGGCTAAGAATATTCCTAAAGTAATGAATCAAATTTCAGGATCTAGGATCAATCATATGAGAAAAATGGATTTGAGAATACTATCCAGATGGGAAAGGGTCCAGACCAAGGATGTTTCTACACCATAGAAACAAACAAAACAGATACAGCCAAAGAAGAAACCAACACACAAGACAGCTGAATCTTCTAGTGATTCAGAAGAAGTAGTCTTCAGCTCAGATGAAGGAAGACCAGAGAATACTACGAAATCACCTGCTCCAGAGACTGTAGATGATGGTCAGGTGCAGGGGGAGCAGATTCCTGCCACCAACATCTCAAAAGTTCAGGAACAGGAAGAGCCTTATCAAGGGGGAGCCAATGAGCTTTCTCCAGCTTCAGCTCAACAAGAGGTATTAACCTTAGGGGGAGCTCATGAGCAACAGCCACCTGTCCACACAGCTGTATTAGACAGTGAAGCAGCTACACAATCTATAGTTGAGCTACTACTGGACATAAATCAAGCTGCTTTCAATTTAGAAAATACTACACTGACTGTACATATGAATGATGTTGAACAGACTAACTAAGAAAGTATCCCAGCACATGACACTACAATGGAGGACACTCTTTCATTTGATGACACTCCATCTACTGAACAAGAGAAAGATATTCATCCTGTTCAAATGCAGCAAGAGTTCACTCTAGAAGAGTTATTTCCTGACATACAAGATGCAAGGACTAAGGGGGAGCAGCCAAGGACTGAGAGGGAGCAGCCAAGGACTGAGAAGGAGTTTCCCTCTAGTCCAAAAGACACAGTAGACATAGCAAATTCATCTGATTCTTCTGAAAATGAAGAAGCTTCCAGGGCCAAGAAGAGGAAACTGATGGTCATCAGAAAGAAGAGCTTATGCTATAGGAAAGACTTGCAGACTGTCTCCTAACCACCAGCTCCAGCAGTTGAATTCAGCTCACTGTTGGTGGCACTACAAGTTAAGATGGATGAGCAAAGAATTGCTCTTGAGAAGTATGTGGATGAAAGTCATAAGGAACTCCAATCTACACTGGCCCAAGATATCAAATCCATCAAATTTGAGGTCAATTTGCATAAAAAGGAGATGACAGATTGCTTCCATAAGGGTAGTAATGTTGTAGTATATTTAGCAAAGCAACAAGTAGAGGCCAAAACTCAAATAGATGACATAGTAGTGAAACAAGGCTATGTTTTGGAAAACCAACTCAGAATGAATGACAATCTGATAGAATCACACAATATTATTGTCACAGAACTTAAGAATACAGCAACTGCTTTCAATGCAAACATTGCTAAACAAAAGACTGAGTTTGATAAACATCTCAAAGCAAATTTGACAGATGTTAGCACTGTTATCCAAGAATCTCAGAAGGTAATTTCTGATCAGCTGCTGAAGTTCAGATCCTTCTATAAAGAAGGAACAAATTATCTAGCTAATAAGATAAGGTTTCAAAAGGATGATCTAAGAGACCATGTTGAACGAGAAGTCATAAAAGGGGAGAGAGTGTTAGTCAATGCAGGCTCCGAACATGCTAAATGGATAACTAATGCTATCAGAGCCACTCTTGGTTATCCACCCATGTGTGATGATGATAACACTGCTGAATCAGGCATTCAACCTTCTGCCAATGAAGGGGTTCAGCAGGATGTAGCTCAAATTATTTATCGACCTGCTGATTTTGAAGGAATTCAATCTGCATTACAACAAATGTACAGTCCTCCATAGGAGGTTCAGAATGTGATTATTGAGAAGGTTGAGATGTTGGAAGCAGCCTTGAAAAGAGAGCAAGAAGCTCAACTTTCTAAGAAAAGGTTTAGAGAACAAGCTGAATTAAAGCCTGATTTTGAAAGATGGAGCCCCGCCTCTAGAAACATTATTCTCACTGTCTGGTAAGCAGTTAAAGATAACATGCATGATAGAGGCAAGTGGTACTCTGAACAAGAATGGAGCAAGTATCAGAAATGGCAAGATGTCATTTATTAGTTTAAAAGAGACATCAAAGCTGGGAAGATACCTGCTACTTCTGTGGAGCCAAGCAAGTACTTTCCAAAGCCTTATCATTATGTTGAAAGGCAAGAGGTCAAGGCTGAAGAGCTCAAGAAAAAGGATCTTAAAGGAAAGAAGTCAGCTGAAGACACTGAAGCTAATGTACAAGCAAGGATTCAGTCTGGCAAAGGCATTGTTATCAAGGAGCCTGATCAGTCCTAAGATTAGATTGACTAGATTTTAGAAATATGTAATCTTTTTAAAAATCTATGTCATCTATTTTTCAGAAACTTCTTGTAGTTCAACAAAACAATGATCCATGTTCATTATATTTTATCATATTCTGTGATGATATAATACGCTGGTTTTGTTTATGTATTACCATGTCAAATAATACTCTTATACATCATGTTCTGTGTTGTATTATAAAGTGATGTATATCATTGACTAAGGGTTATGCCTTCTCCAAATAGGGGGAGATTGTTGGGTACATTGGAAAATGTGTACCAAATTTGTAGAATCTTCACCTAACTCAATGATATTCATCAAGGTGTATTTGATGTTGTTTTGAGTTTCATGTGCAGGTTATGGAAATGCAGAAAACGTTTCTAAGTACAAGGGTCGACACTTGACAAGTATTGTGTCGACACTTGGGAAAGGTTGTGTCGACACCAGGAGCCAGATTGTGTCGACACACAGAACTTATGTCGACAAACAGAAAATCTGTCGACAACAACTGTATCGATACTTGGGAAGAGATGTGTTGACAACAGGAGCCAGATTGTGTCGACATACAGGACTTGTGTCGACACACAGAAAATCTATCGGCAACAACTGTGTCGACTCACAGGACTTGTGTCGACACATTCAAGAACTATGTCGAGAATAACTGTGTCGACACTCAGGACTTGTGTCGACATACTCCAGAATTCTGTTGACACCAACTTTGTCGAGACAAGGAGTTATTGTGTCGACACACAGGACTTGTGTGGACACATTCCACTGAAACTGTATCAAGAAGTTAAAGAGAAGCTGTGTCGACATTGTGAAAGCTATGTCGACATCATCAAGAGTTGTGTCGACACATGATCTATTTGTGTCGACACATTTGAAGTATTGTCTCGACACTTTGCTGCTGAGTCAAAGTACAATGAAGTTTCTGGAGACTTGACAACTTTTATAACTGACAATGTTGTTGTATCTGTCAGAACTGTCAGAAGGCCGTTAGGAACCGGATCAGCCAGTAACCTCAGATGGAGCCTATATAAAGACATGTTCTATCATAAAATCCAAGGCATGAAGAACTAAGAAGTAGAAGAGAATTCTTCATCGAGAAATCAACAAGGGCAGATCCTGAACAAGTCTGCAAGAAGAATTCAGATTAAATTCTGAATAGAAGAAGGAAGTTGGATTGAGGATCATCTCCAACTTCAAGAAGATCAACCTTACTTTGTTCATATTCAAGAAGCTTTGAAGAAGCTAAGACAGGTTGATTCTAAAGTTGTCAGATCTATCAAGAACAGACCAAGAAACCTTCTACCCATTCTCTCTCTACTTGGGTGAAGGAATTACTCTTTTTATTTTCAATTTTTTCTGTAGGATCTTTTATAGATCTGAGTGTAGGAGGGTTATCCCTCTGAGTTGTAAGCCTAAATTTATGAAGGCTGAGATAGGGTTGAGTGTCTGAGGTAGGAGATTAAGTTCTCTGAGTTGTAGGCCTCGGAAAAGGCTGAGGTAGGGCTTGAGTGCCTGAGTTGTAGGCCTTGTGGAAGAGGCTGAGGTAGGGCTTAATTGCCTGAGTTATAGGAGTGTGGACTCACTCTGAGGTAGGATTCTCTGGGTGGATCTGAGTTGTAGAACTTGCTGAAGTCTGAGCTGTAGGGACCTTTCAAGGTTCTGAGTTGTAAGTTCTACGGATTTGAGGAAGAAAGAAGAAAGTTAGGCCGAATCTAGTACTCTGCTAGATAGGCAAAGGGGGAAAGTGAATGTACCCATCACTTGGGGAACCACTATAAATTTGTGTGTCTTCTGTGTGCTATTTTATTTAAAGCTGGGCTGTGATCTGTGCAGTGTTAATTGCTAAATAATCTATGTTAGCAGTAAAAATATTATCTGACTTAAGGAAAAAGAATTGCACCTATTCACCACCCCCTAGGTGTTTAGGATATCTTGAAACCAATTCTTTCATCCCTGACTATTCAAAAACCAAGAAGGGATTGCTCAAGTGGTGATCAAGTGGGGAGATCAACCCTAGTTTATGGCGACTGTTGTACAGTCTGTACTGCTGCCATAAGAATATGTTGTTGCAGGACAAGCGTAAAAGGCCAGCATATCCTAAAAATGCATGAGGCCCTAAGTGGTGGAAAAAACCTTCAGTGGTTTGAAGACTTTTCAAGTAGGATACCTCAATTGGTATCAAGGCTGACATACAAAACCCTACCAAATCTATCCAAGAGGTATTCAGCCAACTCAAATAGTCAGTACAAGGAAGAACATAATAATTATGGGATGATGCTCTCCAAAGGAGACAGAGCTGACAGCCCAGTCAGATGAAAGGAGAACAAGTGAGAAGATGCACCTCCGTCATAGAGTGCAAGGTAAACAGCATGAGCAAAGATGGAACGTATCAAATCTTATGAAGAAGACTGACTACTTGGAGCTGCGAGAAAGAAATCGATCACGCAATATCAGCTCCATGGTATCATGACAACACCCTCCAGTAGATGAAGTCAAGTTCAACACCCTCTAAGTTGAGATTGGGTAGATAAGACCTTGATGTAGCATCAAGACTATAAAGAACATCAAGTGGTATCCATACTGACATAGACTAGAATTTCTACCAGGAATCTGACAAAGGATGCTTCAGTTGAGGGGGAGAAGGAAGCTGCTACAGTAGATCAGCTGTCACAATTACTGATCAGTTTGTCTTAAAGACAAAGCACAGACCAAGGGGGAGATTATGAGAAGAGGAATAACTAGCAGCCAGCTCAAGTGGATCCATGGTTCACTCAAGTGCCAAGGGGCTGCAGTGATGTGGTGTATCAATGATATCACCACAAGTGGATGCTGATTCTGTAGATAAAACATCAGCAAGTGGAACTATGTGTGCAACAAGCTCAGGTAATGCAATGTTGTGTTGTTTCAATGTATCAACAGAAAAGGTATGACTTCTAATCTAGTAGATTGATCACTAGGGTAATTTCCTTAGTGTTATCAACATAGGACTTTGACTAGGATCAAGAGATAATTGCTCTCATGATCCTTTCTCCTCCCTCAATAGATACACCTATTGAAGAAGACAGAAAGGGGGAGATGTGTAGCAATATATAAGGGAGAGATATAGAAACATTACTTGACATGACTAGGTCATGTTGAGTCACTGCATATTACTTGAATCTTCTCGAGTAGTATGATAAATGCAATAACTGACTACAGGTTAAGTCATTACTGTGTTAGTGCATAGTTTGAGGTAAGTGCTTCTAGTGCTGCTCCATTTAAATATTAAGTGGTAGAAAGGAGAGTGCATATTACTTGAACAACTGCTCAAGTAGTATGAGGGTGCATTGACTTAACTTTTTGAGTCAACACAATTTATTGAAGCATATTGAATTAATATAACATAAGCTAGCAATTGGTAGCAGATTATAATCTACAGCTGCATGAATTTATTCTGCTTATTATGTTAATGTCTCTTATTATTATTTGGTGTTCTGCCTTCTTCAAATAGGGGGAGATTGTTGGGTCCATTGCCCACAATGTTCCCTAGATTGGATTTGAAGAAGCATCTTCATCAACACTAAGGACATAGTTGCATTTGATGTTGTTTAAGCTCATCTTGTGCAGGATGTTCCATGGAACAAGTCTAGTGATGTGACAGGTGGTCATAAGAAAGAAAGGTGGACACCAAGAGAAGATGCTGGAAAGGCAGGAATTTGCCTAAGTCAAGGAGTTGACATTGCATCTAAGTTCACGGACATTGAGTGAAGCAAGCTCACTCAACGCCAGAGGTAAGAAAGAATGTTGATAAGCCAGAAAGATGGCTAAGTAGTTTGGTGTTGAGTGATGAAGACACACTCAATGTCATATAGTAAAAAGGTTGTAAAGTTGAACTTAGTCGAACTTAGTTCAAAATTCATCGAACTAAGTCCAAAGTTCATCGAGCTGAGCTCACCATTTATCGAGCTAAGATCACAGCAAAAAGGTTGTGAGTTGAACTTAGTCGAACTTCAAAATTCATTGAACTAAGTTCATAGTTTGTCGAGCTGAGCTCACCATTCTTCGAGCTAAGATCACAGTTTGATATTTTGAGTTCGTCGAGCTCAGTTAAGAATTTATCGAACTGAGGTCAGAGTTCGTTGAGCTCAGTTCACCATTCGTCGAACTTAGTTCAAAGTATGGCAGGCTGAGTCAGTCAGTGCCTAAAGTTAAGAGGAAGATTTATTCTTAGCAAAACCGCTAAGACAAGTGTTTGTCTTAGCTTAACCGCTGAGACAAGTGTTTATCTCAGCATAACCATTGAGACAAGTGTTTGTCTCAGCTTAACCGCCGAGACAACTGTTTGTCTCAGCATAATCGCTGAGACAAGTGTTTGTCTCAGCAGAGAACAAGAAAGCATTGAGATAGTTAAGCTAGTATTTTTTAAACACAGAAAATTGGCTAAGGCAAAAATCATTGAGTGAGGCATGCTCACTCAACGCTCTCAACGCCTAAAATACTGCAAAGGCATAAATATGGCTAAGGCAAAAAACATTGAGTGAGGCATCCTCACTCAACGCTCTCAACGCCAGAGAAGCAGAAAGATTTTGGCTAAGTTAAGTGGCGTTGAGTAAGGCATGCTCACTCAACGCTCTCAACGCCTTGATAGACATAAATCTGTCTAAGTGTTTTTGCGTTGAGTGATGATTACTCACTCAATATCTATGCTAAGGTTGCTTGATTTTTGGCTAAGTCCAGAGCTGATGATGTCAGCAAGTCAACAAGTCAACATATTTCAAATTAGTGGTGGGATGGCTACAATACGCGATGAATGTTGTCGTAGACCTACAGTACAACAGTTGGCGTTAAAACAAGATTGCTACTGGACATTAAATGTGTGTGGCCCACTACTCAAGCTTGCTGCTGGCCATTAAATGTGTGGGGCTCACTGCTCAAGAGTCATTGGGTCAAAATCAATAAAACGAAAAAGGCGTGCAAAGGAAGACAGTCTTCGGGAAAAAGGAATCAGGCAGTTCTTCTTCTCCATCATTGTTGTGGAGCAAAAGAATAAGAAGCCCAAGTCAGCAAGATGAAGAGAAAGTAGATATTGATATCAACATCGTCAATAGCAAGATAGCTTGTGTGATCTTCATCTACACCAGCAAGCAAGTCCAGAGTATTTCCCTGAGGAAAGAGGAAGTAGTCAAGGGCCGACCTATGCTGCAAGTTCTTCACAGTTCCAACTGTACAAGCATCTTGAAGATTTTAATCTGGAAGCTGTGAAGAGAAGAAGCTTGAAGAAGCAGAGATCTGAAGGAATACTCAGGGGACCTTTTCTTAGGAGTCAAAGTTAGGGCTGAATCACCTTAACCCGGGAAAGGAAGAAAAGGCAGAGTTATCTTAGTCTGTAAAGTTGAGCTGAGATTTTCTCAGCTCAGGTAGCAGTAATTAGCTACAATAACTTCACTAACCAGCAGGAAAAATCCCTGGACCTGTGAAGTAGTAGTTAGCGTTGAGCTTCAGGCTCAGTTCATAAAGAAGCAGAACATTACTCTGCAAGTCACTTCCAGCTCAAGTAATTACTTGCTGCTGTGGAAGAAGTTAGGGTTAAGTACTTCTTAGTTCAATGAAGGTAGACTCGGGAAATAAATTCCTATAGTCATTGTTGGGCTGAGTCTATCTCAGTCAAGAAGCTTGACACAGATAAATATCTCTTATGTCAAGAATATCCACCAACCCATCTTCATCCTATAGGATCCAATTGTGGATCTGAGTTGTAGGGCTTAATGTAACAGCCCAAAGTTCGGAAACAGGCATTTTTGGGTGACACGGCCGGGGACACGGGTGTGTCCCAGGGCGTGTCAGCTGACACGGCCTGCGACACGGGCGTATCGCAGGGCGTGTCGAGGTTGTGTCGACGATCGGCCTTTGTCTCGACGATTTTTCTCTCGACGATGCGTCGAGAGGAGGCACACGGCCCAGGACACGGGCGTGTCCAAGGCCGTGTCGCATGCTCGACGATGTTTTTCTCGACGATCATCGCGTGCTGTGTGTTGAACACAGCCTGTGACACGGGCGTGTCACAGGGCGTGTCAACTCAGGCGACGAACTCAGCCCGCCGAAGGTTTCGACAGGGCGTGTCTTTGTGCCGTGTCTGGGCACACGGCCTGGGACACGGGCGTGTCACAGGCCGTGTGAAGTCTCGGGATGATTTGGGATTTTTTTTCACCCAGGTACACGGCCACAGACACGGGCGTGTCTGAAGGCGTGTTGGTGACACGGCCCATGACACGGGCGTGTCCCATGGGCGTGTCACTGGTTTGGATAACTCGGTTGACCACCGCTTGAGGCACACGGCCTGGCACACGGCCATGTCAGAGGCCGTGTCGGGTCAAAATCAGTGATTTTGGCAGAATCGTGGCCGTCAATTCCTTCAGTCTGGATCCAAGGGCTGAAGCTTCTTCCTCTTTTTCCTTAAAGGCCGAAATCAGAGAAGGATTCTCATTTTCTTTGGCCTTGAGTTTCTTCAAGATAAGAGAGAAAGAGAGAGAGAAAGGAGGAGGAAGAAGGAAAGGGGGGCTGCTGCTGGTGGTGCTGCGGTTTACCGACGAGAGATCCGAAGCCGGCGTTGCGGAGGAAACGATCTTGCGAGTCTTGCAAGCAAGCTTTGAGGCCATGGCACCGAAGCGGTCGTCAAGGGTAACGACTTTTCTTCCTAGCCACGTGAAGGCTTCCTTTTTGGCATATATTTGTGATTCCCCCACCAAGAGGTGGCTGCTTTTGGGAGTCGTTTGGGTGATTCTTGAAATCCCCTTTGTTAGCATATAGATCCGGAAATGGAGTACATAATAGGCATGTTGTGTGAAGCCCATCTGGACAGGTTGGTCTGGATTGGTGATGTTGCATACGAACCGGAGAAGACTCCGTGATAACGTGTAGTGTATGGAGTCTGCGGGTTATACCTGCGAAAAGGAGTAGCAGGAAGTACTGGGGTGGTAGCCCAGGAAAAATAGCCATGTGATGTTTTTGGGTCCAACCTGTGAATGAGGCACAGGAAGTACTGGTGTGACCAGGAAATGCCCTTTTGTGATGCTTGATGTCGTAGGGTGTCGACCTGTGAAGCGAGTAACAGGAAGTACTGGCATGATAGCCAGGAAAGACCCCTGACATTTGTGCTTGTGCGGTGTCCACCTGTGAAGAGAGTCACAGGAAGTACTGTGAGGCCCAGGAAAGACCCGCTGTTGTGCTAAGGAAATGGGTATCGAGATATGCCCAGGCTTGAATGCCAGGAACAGGATTGGTGAGACCGACCCGCGCCTTTGATATAGCCATGAGTACGATGTACTCGGAGAAGGCAAGGCGATTTGAGCAACGGGGGGTGGAGGATCCGACCTGCGCTATGTCCGTCTGATGTGAGACCAAAAGGTGCGGTCTGTTGGAGCGCATAGCAAGAGTCTTCGGCCTGCGCGCCATGACACAATGGGGGGCTACGGGCCATCCCGGTGTAGGAAGACTAACTCCGGCTGCACGCCATGGAGTAAATGCTCAAGAGAGTTACCGTTGGGTGATGACCCTGATACGGTGGTGGGCAAGAGGTTGCCAGAACACCAAGAATGTGCCCTGAGTGCACGGACCGTTGGGCCGGGTGGCGAACGGTTGTGATGGCTTGTGTGCGTGAAAGCACATTTTGATGATATATTGCCATGATATGATATGCCTGCAGGGAAGAATACCGCTGCCCCGAGAGAAGGGGTAGGGTCGTTATAATTTGGTCAGCTGAACGCTGACCGTTGCTTTTGTTTGCCACGTTGGGTGGATTGTCCCTGTACAGGTGCTGGAGAGCCGAGCAGGACGCATAGAGGTTGATGTTCCTGCTGGTGTTGCTGCTGTTGTTAGCCCTCGAAGGCTAAGTGTGTTCTTTTATGTGTTTTCTTGTATTGTGGCCGGCCTGCGCGCCAATCTGTTTAGGCCACTGTTTGAAAGCCATGTAAGGACATAAGGCCAACTCTTTTGCCTTGGTGTAAGACATTCCTATAATATATAAAATGAGGAGTTCCAGTTGTAGTCTAGGCTTCCGCTAGAATGCTTTGTGATAGGTGCGATGCGTTACTCTGGTATCATCCTGTACCTTCACCGACTGTTTTGTGTTATATCCTGTGGGGCCCCGGTCGGACCTTCTAGAATATATCATATGAATGGATGAGGTTGTTACACTTAATTGCCTGATGTAGGAGAGTGTTGCTCTCTGAGTGTATGACCTTTGTGCCTAAGGTAGGTGACAAGTGTGTCACTGAGTTGTAGGCCTTGGAGGAGACAGAGTTGTAGGTGCCTGGAAGGGCACTAAGGTAGGTACTTGTATAGGTACTGAGTTGTAGGAGTGTTGCAGCACTCTGAGAGTAGGGCTGTGTTCCTAAAATTGTAGGGCTGAAAAGCCTGAGTTGTATGCCTTAGAGATAAGGTTGAGGTAGGTGGTCTGAGGGTCACTGCGTGCATGAGTACTGTAGAGCTCTGAGGTAGGATCCTTTGTAGATCTGAGGTAGGGTTGTCCTCCTAGCGGGAGTGTATGGATTAACAGCCTAAGGTAGGTGGTCTGCTGATCACTGAGTTGTAGGCCTTTGTGGCTGAGAAGTAAATCTTGGAGGAGACTTAGATATCCTGAGGGATCTGATGTGTAAGCTCTTAGGAGCAATTCAGAGGATTATGTGCCTAGTCCAACAAGATAGTTGGATAGATTGGAGGGAAAGTGGATGTACCCAATTGGAGAACCACTATAAATCACTGTGTGCTTTTCTGTGTTATTTTCATTGTGCAAATTGTGTATATCTTGTATGCATAAAATAATTAAAAGTTATAGCTCTTAAAGAAGATATTTAAAAGAACAAAAAAAGAGACCAATAACCTATTAACCCCCCCCCCCCCCCCCTCTAGGTGATTTAACTATCCTTGAATTAAAGACTTTCAGGATCTTTCAGTCTCCTCCAAGACTTACAACTCAGGCACTAAGCCCTACAACTCAGGGATCAATTGATCACCTACCTCGAGCCAAAGGCCCTACTACTCAAGCTGGGAGAACAACCCTGCCTCATATCCACAAAACATCCTAACTTAGAGAGAATGACTCTGCTACAGCCCAGGCACAAAGTCCATACCTCAGATCCAAAGGATCCTACAACTCAGGCACAAGTGTCCTACAACTCAGAGAGAATGACTCTCCTACCTTAGGCTCAAAATCTCTACAGCTCATTGATCAAATGATCACATACCTCAGATCCAAGCTGGATCCTACACTCAGAGAGTATAACTCTCCTAAAGCTCAGGCAAAACTGCCCTACGTCAAGCTCAAGAGCCCTACAGCTCAGATCCAAGAGGATCCTACAGAATTATAATGTTTTAATTAATTTGACATAGAGAAATTTCTCTGTGTCTGCTACTAGAGCTGAGTTATCTCAGCTCTATCTATTTTCACAGCACCAAGTGTAGGTCTGTTTGGGGTAGAAGTGACTTGCAGAAACACGTTCTGCTTCTTTTCTCCTTTCTGGACTGAACCAGAACCTCAGTTCTTTCTTCGTCAAAGCTCTAGAAGATTATCTTCAGGATAAGGCTTGCTTGAGCTGAAAAGTAACTACAGCGGAGGATTTTTCCCTTAACTGCTTCTTGAGCTGAGATAAACTCGGCCCTATATTCTGGATTGCTAAAATCAGATTATTCAGCTTCTTTTTCTTTCTCAGAAAGTTAGCCTTCTAAACTTACTGGTGTAGATAAAAATGGTACCATCTAACTTGCTTTAGATCCCAGATCCAGCAGCTCGGGTTGCACCTTGGCTGCTTTCTTTTCCTCAGAGAGTTTCTCTAGACTTATTGTTGTCCGTGAAGAAGACAACAGCTAACTTAGTTGAGATTTCAGACCAGCTGCTTTGAACTCTATTCTTCCTCCTCTACAAAAATGGCGTGGAAGAAGATGACTGTCAGCTGTATGTCTGAAAAGCTAATTTTCTTCAATTAGAACTCTTCCTTTTCAATTCAGCCGCTCAACGGCTCTTTGAGCTGTGGGGCCCACACAAGGAGTTTCATGTTGCAACTTTGCAATTGCAGCAAAAAGTCGTGTGGTAGGCTAGTAGCGCCGTTTTGTCACGTACTGTATCCTTACCATAACATTTTTAATTTTGCTGACAATTGTTGATGTCAGCACCTGTGGAGTTAGTCAAAATCAAGCAATAATGCATAGGCGTTGAGTGAGCAACCTTCACTCAACGCTCCAACACTTAAACAGATTCTATATCACTAGGCGTTGAGTAAGCAACCATCACTCAATACCAAAACACTTAGAAATTTTTTCTGTCGTTAGGCGTTGGGTGAGTAACCTTCACTCAACTCCAAAGCCCTTAGACATGTTTCTGTCACTTGGCATTGAGTGAGTAACCTTCACTCAACGCTTTTAGACTTAGCTAATTTTTCTGCCTGTGAAGCGTTGAAAGTTGTTAAAAATCAACAAACCGCAGACGCCCCCTTGGATACCCTGCTGAAAACTCAACAAACCGAAGGAGAATACGCCCACTTATAATGTTGAAAGTTTTCCCGGATCGTGGAGTTAGCAGGGGTTATCTCAACAAAGCAGTAACAACCAGCAACACATGCAGCACAAGCTTCTTTATTGATCAAGAGCAAAACTTCTTTACAAGGCGAGACATGTTTCACCAAAACCCAACACCGGGAGAGCAGAGACAGTTACAAAGACAAGAACAAAAAACAAGCCGCGCGGACTCAATCAACAAGCCGCCGACCTACTGCTGTGGAGTCCGCTCAGTTCGCCAGGTCGCCAGACCGCAACCCAAGCCGCGCGGACTCACCCTTATTCCAATGCTTAGCTCTTCACCGCCGGTCTGCACGCCGCCAGACCGCACAAGCTGCGTCACCGAATGGAACAGTCCGCCTGAAGCAGGCGACTTCCTGAACCCCGAACCAAGTCGCCAAAGAGAAGACCGCCTGGTCGCTATCCGCGACCTGCTGTTTACCGCCTGTTGCTTAACCGCAGAGTCCGCACTGTCCCTGGCCGCAATCAGAGCCAAGTCCTGGCTTTCCAGCGCTATCCGCACAACCTGCACAGCACAACCGGGTCAACTCTCTATCCGCGCGGACACAAAGTCCAGACCGCAGCAACTTACGCGAGCTCAATTACTGTTCACTTACTTCGGTCTAGGTTCCTTTATCCTGATGTGACATGGGTCCTATTTATAGGCACGACGATGAGTATGGTCACCGCCCTAGCCGATAGGATCACCGCCACAACCCGCAGCTAGAACAAGTGTGTCCGCTCAGCCCGCGGACACACCTTCCAGTTCGCCGCTCCTGTGCAGATAGCCAGTCCGCTCCAGCTTCTCCAAGGCCGGACTCCAATATCCAGTCCGCCTTGCCGCCAGAGACCAAGCCAGGACCACCACAGCCGGACTCCACAACAGCCGTGTCCGCCATTCTGCGGACAAGGCATCAGCCCGCAAAACCCGAGCCCGCAGCCTCGCCATCAAGGCACCTGCCGGACTCAGCGGACACCCGGCTTCCGTCCGCATATCCCAAGTCCATTACCTCATTGCCAAGGCACCTCCGGACTTAGCGGACACGCCAATCCAGTCCGCTAATAGCAGACTCCAGTCCGCAACTCCTGAGTCCATTACCTCGTCACATGGCTAAACCGGACTCAGCGGACTCCGGCTCCAGTCCGCACGCTCCTGCACAAGCAATTCTCCAGTCCGCATTTCCCCAAGCTAGCAAACAAGGCAACTTCACTTCTACTATGATTGACGGACTGAGAAACCAGCCCGCGCTCCACTGCGCGATCTCCCCGGACTGAGCCATCCTGGACTTGGTTCAATTCCCACCAAGTCCAGTCCGCTGGCCACAAGGGCCAGTCCTCACTTACTGGCGGACACTGGATCTATCCCGCCATACCGGGCGACCTCCAGTTCCTGTCCGCGCTGACCGGCGGTCTCCGCGGCTTCCACTTGCCGCTTCACTAGAGCAAGACCAAGGCATCTGCCAAACCGGTCTGCCGAGCTCCAGTTCTTCAGTCCGCTTCTTGCCGGACTCCGCGGATAACATTCCTATCCGCCTGGTTACTTCCTGGGAGTCAACCGCCTGCTGAGCAAACACTGGCCTGTCAGACCGCCGTTGCTGTCCGCGCAGTCCGCGCGAACAGACCGCCCAGGCCGCCACAGTGCAAACCGCCTGCAACATCCCTGCCGACCTAGCAGTCCGCCAACCCAGTCCGCGTAGTCCGCGCGGATAGGTTTCCCAAGCCTTCCTGTTGGGTATTGTATCCACAATGTACCTGATTTGAAGAAGCCCCTGGACAAGCTAAGGTCAATAAACTATGTATTTGATAAACTTTTTCAAGTTGTACTTGCAGTTTTCTCCACGCTAAGCGCACACCAATGTCAGGGTGCAGTAGGTCAATATACACGGGTCTGCATGACGTAATCCCTCGTTGAGCAGATCAGTGTGTTGGCCTATGTGTACTCTCTCTATTGGAGTGCACTTACTTTCAAGTACAGGGCCGTTCATATGCAAGAAGAGACAAGGAGCATGGAGGATCAAGGAGCAGCTCCTGGGTGGAAGACGTAAAATCATCCAAGGCAAATTCGACGAGAATCACCAAGTGATTCTCGCCGAATCGGCGAGAATCACTAGTGATTCTCGCCGAATCGACGAGAATCACTAGTGATTCTCGCCGACTCCTTCTGGCCACCTCAAAATGGTGCCAAGTAAGATTCGGCGAGAATCACTTGTAATTCCCGCCGAACCACTGGTCAAGCAGCCCATGTATAAAGTAAAATTCGTTGAGAATCGACAAGTGATTCGACGAGAATCACAAACGATTCTCGACAAATCATCGAGAATCACTTGGTGATTCTCGCCGATTCGTCGAGAATCGTCTGCGATTCTCGCCGATTTTTACTTGGCGTTTTCTCAGAACGCTGCTGAACCGGATTCTGCTTTTGGACTAGTTTGAACCGGGATTTGGGGAATTCTTTTGTGGGTCCCACAAACGGTCATATTTGAGAATCCTACAGTATTTATACACGGGTATTTTTTGAACGAAAAAGACACAGAAAAAGACGCCGAGCTTACGGAAACCCTAAGATCGCGAAATCCTTCCGCCGCCTCCGTCGCCGCTCGCGCAAGTTCGTCGCCGCCGCTGATCTATCTTCTTTCCGATCTCCGGCGACAGAAGCTTAGCAAGGCTTGTGTCTCACGCATCTATCCAGAGATCCTTTGTCTCTCGATTTGTTGATCGGAAAAACTTCCCATCCGAATCGATCAAGACGACCGATCCTCGTGTGACCGTTGGAAGACCGAGCTTGCTTCGCTACGAAGTTTGGATCTCAAAGTCCTGCAGCTGCCGCTCGTCATCGTAGCCGCCGAGCCCGAAGCTAGCCGCCGCTCGTGTGCCGCCGCCGGTTCCGGGGAGATCCTCTCCAAGTGAGACCAAGGTCATAGACTCTTCATCGACCTCGAGAACACGTCGTCGAACGAAGAGGAACACCGTAGTCTCCGAAAGAAGTTTGTATCTCATATACATTCCATATTTACTTTTGTTGTAAAGGAACTTTTGTTCCGTGTTGTAAGGGTTGGGTGCAACCCGTTTTGTGGGAGTGTTGACTCTCACGTGTGGAAGGGCTCCTTCCGTTAGTGAAGGGATTGGATTTCAATCCCGTTGGAGAAGTGACCGAGTCGTCCCTTGTTGGGGAGATAGGTCGAAGGGGGAAAGTGGATGTACCCAAGTCGGGGAACCACTATAAATTTGCTGTGTATTCTGTGTGCTGTGCTTGTTGTTTTTATTGTGCAGGTACATCCGTAAATTCCGCAAAAGAACCACACGTCACATATTCCCCCCCCCCCCCCCCCCCCCCCCCAGGTGCACATAGCTGACACTACGTGGACTTTCAAGTGGTATCAGAGGGAGGTTGCTCATCAAAAGGTTAACACCTTGAGTAGAATCCTGCCTCTAGTGTCAACAAGGAGACTTACATCTACTATGGACGGGCTCAAGTACTCCGGCAAGATCCCAGTGTGCAACAGACTCAACTTTCCTATCTGGAAGGAAAGGATCAGGTTCTACATGGAAGCTGTGGACCCTCGACTGTTCATGATCGTGCTGGAGGGACCTTATGTCCCCACTAAGGCCTCCACCATTGATCCCACCAAGAAAGTGCCGAAGACACTCTCTGAAATGGACAAGGATGAGATGGTCCTAGTGGGCCTTGACATGAAGGCAAGAAACATCCTGGTCAGTGCAGTTGATGACTCGATGATGCAGAACTTCAGCAACTGCAGGACAGCTCAGGAGATCTGGCAGTGTCTGATCATTCTTATGGAGGGCACAGATGAAGTGAGGGATGATCGGAGATCCCTCCTGAACCAGAAGTATGAAGCCTTCAGACAAGGGCCGAAGGAAGAGATCGGGGTCACCTACGAGAACTTCCTAAAGATTGTCAACGCCCTCAAGGGGTACGGAAGAGTGTTCACCAATGGTGAACTCAATGACAAATTCCTTAGGTCCCTTACTAAGGAATGGGACACTAAGATCTGCGCCATCAGAGAATTTGGCAGACTGGCAGAAACTGATCCACAAATTCTGTTTGGGAAGCTGATGTCCTATGAGCTTCAGCTGAACACCAGGAAAGCTGAGAAAGAAGCAGAAAAGGCTGCTGCAAAAGAAAAGACTGTGACTCTAAAAGCAAGTCACTCCAGAAAAGGGAAGAGCACGGTGTCGTACCGTGCCAGGAAAAAGGATGAGGAGGAGGACTCCGATCCATGCTCCTCCAGCTCAGAACTGTCGGAGGAGGATTTCTCCCTCATCACTCGAGAGTTCAAGAAGTTCCTCAAGATGAGGAATCAAAGAAAGAGAGACGGCTCCTCTTCCAGACATCAGAAGAAAAACTACTCTTCTGACAGGTATGCATCTAAACCCAATAAACATCGTTCTTCTGACATTATTTGCTTTGGATGTAATAAGCCAGGGCACGTCGTGGCCGACTGCTATCAAGGCAAGAGGGAAAAAGGAAAAGAAGAGGAGCACAAGTCCTCCAGAGACAAGAAGAAGGAGCGAAGCTACATCGCTAAACGGCCAAAGACACTAAGTGAGTCTGATTCCTCAGACTCCAGTGATGATGAAGAAGCCTACTTCGGGCTGGTGGGTCGATCGGACTCAGAAGGAGAATGCCCCCCATTCACTGGGAAGGTAAAAGCTCACACCCCTCTCTCCGACTCCGACTCTGATCCTGAGTCTCAGGATGATGAACCTGAGGATGGCCCTTCGGCCCGTGAAGCTGAGCTCCTCGAAAAGTATGAGCTTCTGCTCAACACTTTCGACGAGTGCCGCAAGAGACTGAAGGCTGAGAAGAAGGAAGTAAAATTCCTTAAGGGTGAGTGTGTATCCCTAAGGGAAGAGGTCACTAGCTTGATCTCTCTCAGACAGGAGCACATTGACCTAACTTCAAAGCACTCAGAGTCTTTGAAGCTCCTTGATCTCAAGCAGGAGGAAGTCAACAAATTGGAAGAACTACTTGCGGCAGAAAGGAAGATCGTACAGAGCTTCTCTATGCCAAAAACAGTGCTTCCAGTCGTTGACACCTTCTCTGCTCAGGCCAAAGGAGCTGGCTTGGGGCATATTGGGGCATCTGGTTCTTCATCTAGGAGAAACAAGAACCAGAGGAAGAATAAGGCCGCCAAGAAGGCCTCTGCTGATGAAAAGGGTAAGGCTCCTCTCAGTCCTGTTGCGTTCAGAAAGCCTGGCTTTCCTTGCAACCAACATGACTTTGAGTCAACATTTGGGCATCATTTCCGGCCCTCGGCTGCAAAGCCTAAGAGCCGGTATGACGGTTGGAACTTCCCCCGGAACTTTGGTGAGAGTGCCTTCAAGGCACTTATGAGGAAATCCACATAGGAAATTATGGTCCGTTCTCTAGCGGCCATAATAGAAAGCTGGCACCTAAGGCCAAACCTGTCATACAGAAGGTGACAAAGTCATGTGACTGTTGTCACCATGAGGTCTCCACCTCCAGATCCAAGGCCCCAGCTGCACCCACCATTCCAAGGGTAAGGCAGGAGCCTAGGAAGAGATACAACAGGTTCGACTGTTGGTGCTGTGGCAAAGTCGGTCACTTTGCCGTGGATTGTTGGTTTAATCCAAGACATTACGAGACTCCCCATGTTAATAATGCGAGGCCGACCACTCGTAGGGTTAACCAACCGAGGGGGAGTGTGCTAACCCGGAATCTAGGACCCAAAGTCGATTGGGTTCCTAAGGCGAATTAATTTTGTTTTGCAGGAATGTCCAAAGGCCATCAAAACGCCAATCTGGTATTTGGACAGTGGATGCTCCCGGCATATGACTGGGACAAGAAGCCTGCTGCGTGATTACACTCCCATCGAGAATGGACCCAAAGTCATCTTCGGAGGGTCAGATCGAGGAGTCACCAGAGGTTACGGTATGATTTCCAACGGTATAATCTCTATCACCGACGTGGCGTATGTTGAAGGGTTAAACCATAACCTAATCAGCGTAAGTCAGTTATGGGACAAAGGTTATGACGTTAAGTTCTGCAAGGATAAATGTCTGATAATTTCACGTACCTCTTCTGAGACGGTATTATCAGGCATTAGGAGCAGAAATATCTTCTGCTTAGATTTTCTTAGTATAGATTCATCTACCCCCGTATGGCTTGTGGCAACAGGCAGTGCATCTCTTTGTGAACAATGGCACAAGAGATTGGCACATATTAATTATAAGACAATTAGTATGCTATTTTCTAAGAATTTAGTAAGAGATGCTCCCAGTATCAAGTGCATCAAGGATAGTGTTGGGTACATTGGTCAAATGTACCTGATTTGAAGAAGCCTCACCCAACTCAATGATATACATCAGAATGTATTTGATGTTTGTTTGAGTTACTTGTGCAGGTTAGATATACACTGGACTGAAGCTGAAAATTTCTAAGTCCATGTGTCGACACCCAGAGGCAAAGTGTCGACACTTGAGAAAGCTTGTGTCGACACCCAGACATGCAGTGTCGACACTTGGAGTCATTGTGTCGACACCTGGGAAAAAGTGTCGACACCAGTCAGAAAGTGTCGACACTTGGAGTTGTGTCGACACTCTGTATAGAAGAATGCAGAAAAGCTGTGTCGACACTTGGCAGAAGTGTCGACACCTAGAAGAGCTGAGTCTACATCAGAAAGTGTCGACACTTGGAGTTGTGTCGACTCTCAGCAAAATTCTGCAGAGACTAAGTACAAGTGTCGACACTCAACACAATGTGTCGACACTCAATCAGCAGAGTCAAAATATGAAGAATGTGTCGACACTCAACACAATGTGTCGACACACACTCAAAGGAGTCAACACTTGAAGATTGTGTCGACACTCAGCACAATGTGTCGACACATAACCAGAAGACTCAACACTTGAAGAAAGTGTCGACACAAGGAGCTGTGTCGACACTTAGCAAAGAACAGAAAAGTTGTAAAATATTCTAAGTACAAGTGTCGACACTAGAGGAATGTGTCGACACTCAGCTGAAGAATCAAGAATGAAGACTTGTGTCGACACCAAGAATCAGTGTCGACACTTGACAGTTTCAACACATGAAGATGTGTCGACACAAAGGAAATGTGTCGACACTTAGAAGAATACAGATAAAGAATGAAGTATAAGTACTTGTGTCGACACTCAATTTCAGTGTCGACACATGCAGAAGAAACTGTGTCGAGACATACAAGGAATTGTGTCGACACCTTGTAGACTTGTGTCGACACTTACACAACATGTGTCGACACTTGGTCTATAAGTGTCGACACTTAAGAACAGAAAGTCTCGACACTATCTGACAGTTAGTGAGATTTCAAGAAGTGACTGGTTGACATGACAGCTGCCAATCCAGCCGGTCTACAGCAACTGTCAAAGAATTCAAAAGTCTGTTATAAACCGGATCAGCCGGTTACCATAAAGGAAGCCTATAAATAGGCACCCACAGTTTACAGAAAAATGTTGTTAAGTGGTTAAGTTGTTCACAATCATTACTTGTTGTGAGAATAATTGAAGTGGTTGATCAGATTAAATCAAGAAGTGATACATAGAGGATCAACACAAGAAGATCAGGCAGTCCAACTGCAGATCTAAGTAGTTGGAGAGAGAGCTCCAACCAAGGATTCAGTCTTTGGAACTAAGGCTGAGAAGAACAATTCAGAGTCATCTGGATTTCAAGAAGCAGAGATCAAGGATCAACTGCAGAAGATTCAGACTAATTCAGTTCTACTCAAGAAGCTTTGAAGAAAGCTAAGTCAGTTTGGATCAAGCTGAGTTCTTCCAAGAACTCTTCAAGAAACTCTCAACTCCTCTCATCCTTTCTGAGTTGTAGAGTTAGCATTTGTAATTTCTATTTTAAACTTGTAAGATCCATTGGATCTGAGTGATTGTAAGCCTATTTTATAAAGGCTGAGGGTAGGGCTTGGTGCCTGAGTGTAGGAGTTGAAGAACTCTGAGTGTAGGCCTTTAATTGGCTGAGTGTAGGCCTGGGTGGCTGAGTGTAGGCCTTTTGGCTGAGTGTAAGGCTTTGGGCCTGAGGTAGGAACCTTGTTGGGTTCTGAGCTAGTGGAGAAGTTTGGCCGAATCTAGTACACTGCTAGATAGGCGAAGGGGGAAAGTGGATGTACCCAAAGATTGGGGAACCACTATAAAATTAGTGTGTCTTCTGTGCTGTGCTGTGAATTGACTGTTTAATTTCTGTATTTGCTGTTAGCTGTAGTAATCTGTGAAAAAACTGTTGTGCTGCCAAACTAAAGTCAAAAAAAGGTTTAGGTCACCTATTCACCCCCCCCCCCCTCTAGGTGTTTAGGTACCATATCTTTCAAGTGGTATCAAGCGAGGTTCCTCAAAATCAGGACTAACTGTCTGAGGAGATCCAGTTTGGCAGATTCAGTATAAGTCAGAAAACAGGAAACAGTTTCAAGAAAATCAAGAACATGGGTTCTTCAGAGAATCATAAGGAGTTGGGTTCAATGAAACTACCTATATGCAGAAAAGAGATCTTTGGGATCTGGAAAGAGAGGGTTAGGCTTTTTATGGAAGCCTCTGACCCTAGGATATACATCACAGTCAAAGAAGGGCCATATGTGCCCATGAAGATTTCAGTATTGGATGCAAATCAGAGGACTCCAAAGGATTTCTCTGAAATGACCAAGGATGAGATTGTCCTAGCAACCATGGACAAAAGAGCACAGAATATAATAGTTAGTGCAATTGATGATGCCACCTTCCAGAACCTTATTCACTGTAAAACTGCAAAAGAAATGTGGGACACCCTCATTGTCTATATGGAAGGTTCTGAAGAAGTAAGGCAAGATAGGAAGTCCTTGCTTAATCAAGAATATGAGAGCTTTAGGCAAGGAAGAGGAGATAGCATCACTGAATGCTACAAGAAATTTTATAGA
The DNA here is from genome assembly GCA_039583875.1 of Platanthera guangdongensis. Taxonomy (NCBI): domain Eukaryota; kingdom Viridiplantae; phylum Streptophyta; class Magnoliopsida; order Asparagales; family Orchidaceae; genus Platanthera; species Platanthera guangdongensis. The sequence goes on from CM077151.1 coordinate 102,601,276, forward strand.
ATTGTAAATGAACTCATGTCATATGGAAGAGAGTTCACAAACTATGAGTTGAATGATAAATTCTTAAGGTCCCTCACCAAAGACTGGGACACCAAGATCTGTGCCATCAGAGAAATGGCAAAGTTGGGAGAAATTCCTCCTCCCACACTTTTTGGCAAGTTGTTATCTTATGAGATGCAATTGTCAGTGAGAAAAGAAGAAGAAAAGTCAACAAGGACTGAATACAGAGAAAAGACTGTTGCCTTTAAGTCAGATGTACCCAGAAAGAGCAGGACCAAGTCATCAACTCCTCCTCCTGAGGTAGTTGAATCAGAATCTGAAGAGTCAGAAAGTACAAAATCTACAAGCAGTGAAAGTGATGAAGACTTTGCTGCATTCACCAGACATTTTCAGAAGTTCCTTAAGAAGAAACAGTGGAGGTCTAGACCTTCATCTTCCAAAGGGAAAGAGGTTCAGTATCAGGAAAAGAAGCCTTCAAAGAAGGACAAGAAAAGGACCAAGACTAGTAAGGCAACTGGATCTAAGATAGTATGTTACTGCTGCAATAGACAGGGTCATGTATTGCAGATTGTCCTGAAAGAAGGAAGGAATCCAGTGACAAAAAGAAAACTCACTTCAAAGGAAAGAAGGAAAAGTCCTTTGTTGCAAAGAATGAGAAGACTCTTTCAGACATGTCTTCTTCAGACACAGAGACAGATGCTGAAGCCTATATAGGGCTAATTGCTGAAGAAGAAGAAGAGTTTATGCAGATCATGGAATCTATCTATGAGCAAGAAGACTGCCAGAGCCAAGGACTGATGGCTTTGACTGAAAGTACCAAAAACCTGGAGCAGCCAGGACCCAGTCAGGTACAAGGTTTAACTCAAAGTTCTGATTCCAGTTCTAGTTCAGAGTCAGATTATTCTTCATCAAGTGATGAGAATATATCTGAGTCTGAGGGAGATATTCATCAACTCCTAGATGAATATCAAGTACTATTGCAAGCCTATAAGAAAAGCAAGACCCTAGCCAAAAATTTGGCCAAGGAAATTGCTGATCTCAAGGCAGCTGCAATAGATTATGAGAAAAATTATGATCAAAAACTGAATGAAGTGGCCAGGCTGAAACACATTACTGTGATTCAGATGGGTACTATTACATTTAAGAATGATCAAATTAAGAAACTGGAGATTAATCTTCAGAAGGAGAAAGAGCTAGCAGCTAGGTTTTCAAAACCTAAATCAGTGCTACCCTTGATTGATGATTTTGTTCATCATAAAGGAAAGACTGGACTGGGTTTTGTTAATCCAGCTAGGACTGTTCAGGATCAGTCCAAGTCCAAGGGCAAAGCCCCAACATTCAACAAGACTGCTGTAGTTAAGACAGCTAAGTCAGAACCTAAGCAAAGGTACAACAAATTTGAATGTTGGTGCTGTGGCAAGGTTGGCCACTTTGCTTTGGATTGTTGGCACAATGCCAGTGCCAAGTTGTGTAGCAAGTTACCTGTTGGAAAGACAGCAGGTAGCTATGTCAAATTGCAAACTAACAATCACCAAGGACCCAAGTTTACTTTGGGTTCTAAGGTTCATTAATTTGTTTTGCAGGAAAATCCAAGTGGCCATACCCCTACATGGTACTTGGATAGTGGATGTTCCAGACACATGACTGGAACTAGGGGACTACTGAAGGACTACATCCCAATCAAAAATGGTCCAAAGGTGACCTTTGGTGGTTCTGAAAAAGGAATCATCAAAGGGTTTGGTAACATTTCTTCTAACCTTGTTACCATTACTCAAGTGGCTTATGTTAAAGGTTTGAAACATAACCTCATTAGTATAAGTCAATTAAGTGATGTAGGGTATGACATCTCATTTGTTAAAAATGGTTGTCATATCAAGAGGTCAAGTGATCAAAAGATCATTTTGACAGGTTATAGGAAGAGAAATGTCTATTGTTTAGACATTATGGTTGAGAACAATAGTTCTCCAGTTTGTCTTGTAGCTGATGAGACAGTCTCTCAATGTGTCAAGTGGCACAAGAGGCTTGCTCATCTTAATTACAAGACTATTGGCAAACTCTTTAGTAAAGAGTTAGTGAGGAATGGTCCTCAAGTTAAGTGTGTCAAAGATGGTATTTGCTCAGCTTGTCAAAAGGGCAAGCAGACTAAATCCACCTTTAGAAGCATTGACAACAAGGATGCTGTGAGGTGTTTATACCTCTTGCATATGGATCTATTTGGTCCAATGCCAGTTCACAGTTTAGGTAGGAAGGTCTACACCTTTGTAGTTGTTGATGACTACTCAAGGTTTTCCTGGGTGTTCTTCTTAAAGCAGAAATCTGAAACACCTAGTGTCTTCTATAGTTTTGTTAAGCAAATTCAGAATGAATTGAACTGTACAGTGGTCAAAATTAGAAGTGACCATGGTACTGAGTTTCAGTCTGAAAGCATGACAAAGCTATGTGAAGACTATGGGATATTTCAAGAATTCTCTTCACCTAGAACACCTCAGCAAAATGGCATTGCTGAAAGGAAAAATAGGACCTTGATAGAGGCTGGTAGAACCCTATTAAGTGATTCATCACTGCCAGAATATTTCTGGGCTGAAGCAGTTAACACTGCATGCCATGTGATAAATAGGGCTACCATCACTAAAAGGTTAAACAAGACCCCCTATGAAGTAGTGAAAGGCAGGAAACCAAATCTGTCCTATTTTAGGATCTTTGGTTGTAAATGCTTCATACTTAACAATGGGAAGTCTTACTTAACTAAGTTTGCTGCCAAGTCCCAAGAGGGAGTGTTTGTTGGGTACAGCAATAATAGTAAGGCTTATAGAGTCTACAACTTGACTACACAAGTTGTAGAGGAATCTGTGCATGTAGTTTTTGATGAGTCACAACTAATTAACAATGAGTTGTCTAGTAGTGTGTGCAGCCCTCAGGTCTTTCTAAGAAGATGGACAAGCTAACCATGGAAGATGTACCTGCTGCAAGACAGCAAGTAGAAGAAGATGGCTTATGTCCAGGGGGAGAACTACATGTACCAGGAGCTGAAGAAGTTCAAGGAACTCAGCATGATGAAGATGCTGAAGAAGTACAACCAGAAGTAAGGATGCCTCCAGCCAACAGGCATCTAAGAGATCATCCAGTGGAGCTGATCATTGGAGATCCAAGACAAGGTGTTCAGACAAGGAGCAGAAATCAGAATGCTGCAGTATATTCAAGTTTTCTGTCTCAAATAGAACCAAAGAAATTTGAAGAAGCAATACAAGATCCACAGTGGACTGAAGCTATGCAGGAAGAGCTAAACCAGTTCAAGAGGTGCAAGGTTTGGGACTTAGTTCCTAAGCCTAAAGATCACAATGTGATAGGAACAAAGTGGATCTACAGAAACAAGTTAGATGAACAAGGAGTCATCATTAAGAATAAGGCAAGACTGGTTGCAAAAGGATATAGGCAAGAAGAAGGTATTGATTTTGATCAAACCTTTGCTCCAGTAGCCAGACTGGAAGCCATAAGGATGTTCTTGGCCTATGCAACCTACCAAGGATTCAAAGTATACCAAATGGATGTGAAGTCAGCATTCCTTAATGGTAATTTAAAAGAAGAAGTATATGTGGAGCAGCCTTCAGGTTTTGTTGATCCTACTCTTCCACATTATGTCTATAGACTTAGGAAAGCATTGTATGGGTTAAAGCAAGCTCCTAGAGCTTGGTATGAAACCCTATCTAGTTTCCTCATTGAGAACAAGTTCACAAGGGGGAAAATAGATAAGACTCTATTCCTTAGGGAATCTAGAGGCAAAGTAATACTTGTCCAAATATATGTAGATGACATTATATTTGGGTCTACTGAAAGTAGCCTTTGCAAAAAGTTTGCAAAGCTTATGCAGAGTCAATTTGAAATGAGTAGTATGGGAGAGCTGAAGTTTTTCTTGGGTCTCCAAGTTAAACAGACTGAAAGTGGATTATCCATATGTCAGTCTAAGTTCACCCTAGAACTCATAAGGAAATATGGTATGGATTCCTCCAGTACCATGAAGACTCCTATGGGGTCAAGTATGTCTCTAAGCAAGGATGATGCAGGGAAACCTGTGGATGAAACCTTGTATAGAGGGATAGTTGGCTCCCTACTATACTTGACTGCAAGTAGGCCTGACATTATGTATGCTACATGTGTTTGTGCCAGGTATCAAGCCTGCCCCAAAGAATCTCACTTGACTGCAGTCAAGAGAATCTTGAGATATCTAAAGGGCACACCTTATCTAGGCCTCTGGTACCCTAGGAATGGAGATTTTGATCTAACAGGCTATTTAGATGCAGACTTTGCAGGATGCAAAGAAGATAGAAAGAGCACAACTGGATCCTGTCAATTCCTAGGTGGAAGACTCATTTCATGGAGTAGTAAGAAGCAAACCAGTGTGGCCATCTCCACAGCTGAGTCAGAATATGTAGCTGCAGGAAGTTGCTGTGCTCAACTTCTGTGGATTCAACATCAGCTAGAAGACTATGGATGTCAGGTAAGTAGAACTCCACTTTATTGTGATTCTACAAGTGCTATTTCCATAGCTAATAACCCTGTATCACATAGTAGAACTAAACATATTGAGATAAAATATCACTTTCTTAGGGAGCATGTAGAAAGAAATGATATTGCACTTGAATATGTTAAAACAGATAATCAGATAGCTGATATGTTTACTAAGCCCTTAGAAGAAGCTAAGTTTAATAGGTTCAAAATTGAACTAGGTATGATAAATTTAGACTAAGTATACAGAACAAAAATTGGCTAAGTAAAAAGGTGTCGACACATAGACAAGTCTATGTCGACACAGAATAGTAAGTGTCGACACTTCAGGAAAATGGTGTCGACACATCTAGGAAGTTAGTGTCGACACTTCAGAATGTTAGTGTCGACACATGTCGAGTAGGTGTCGACACATCCAATAAAGTGTCGACACTTAAGTTTTACTCAGAATTTTTCTAAGTAAAGTCTCGACACATGTCGAGTATAGTGGTGTCGACACTTAACCAAGTGTCGACACATAAAATCTGTTGACTAAACTTGTGTCGACACATGAGTGTCGAGACATTATAAGTCAGTGTCGACACTTATTGACAGTGTCGACACATCATTAGAAATTCATCCCGCCTGTTCGTCTTCAAACAAGAAAGGTATAAATAGGGTTCTGTCTTTGATTGTCGACACGCTTTCAAAGTTTCGAGACCTAAACTCTTGTGTCAGCATTTCTCTCATCTCAAGACTAAATCTTCAAACCCTAATGGCTCCCAAGCTGGAAGAGAACGTTAACGAGGGATATGAACTGGTGCGTGGCGCATTTGACGACAGCGACCAAGAAATCAAATCAGTGCTAACCCTAATTGCCAATTCAGGCTTGGAATTCTTGGTTTCAGAACCAACGAAAATATGGAAGAAGGAAGTCATTGAATTCCTTTCTGGCGCGTCTATAGATGACTCAGGCTTCAGGATTAAGTCCAGGGTGCATGGCACCAAAGTCAAAATTTCACCCAAGTCTTTAAGAAAGGTACTTCAGCTACCTAAAGTACAAGATGAAGAGGGCGTAACTGCTTCTAAGACCAGGGAAGCTCTTACTTGGTGTGGACTGGATCCAAAGATGAAGGTGGGATCAGTCTTTAACAGGAAAGGTATGAATATTCAAGGCAAGTTCTTGTCTGAAGTAGTGGGCAAGGTAATACTGAGCAAGCCAGGAGGACATGACAGGGTGTCTGCCTCCATGTTTGAAGTCATGATCAGAATCATCTTCACTCTGAAGACAGATTGGTCAATGGTGGTTTATGAGAAAGTAAAAGAAAGCCTGAAGAAGCCCAATCTGGGCAGGATACTAAGTCTCTACCTGGCTGGATCAATTCCAGAGGTAATGAGCACTGCTGCAGGATCTAAGATCAATCATATGAGGAGAATGGACTCCAGGATATTCTCTAGATGGGAAAGGGTGCTGGTGTCAAAGGAATTGACCACCCCTGAGAAACAAGCTTCTAAGAGAGACTCTCCTCCCAGGAAAAAGAGGAAGACTGCTGCTGTGCCTCAAGAGTCCTCCAGCAGCTCAGGCAGTGAAGAACATGTGGTCTTTACTCCTGAAAGTCCAGTTGATGTGCCTGCAGAGAAGACACCTGCTCCTCAGGAGGCAGCTGACATCCAGGGGGAGCTTCCAGGTGTAGCAGAACCATCTACACTGGAGAGTGAACAAGCCACCCTCCTCATTCAAGAGGTACTTACTGACCTTAATACATTAGATTTCTCTATAATAAATTCTGATTTGTCTGATGACCATCAGCAAAATCAGCCAGCAACTCAAGAACCAGATGTTGTTCACCAAGACACATCTGTTATAGCTGATGAAAACCAGAACATCTCCTGCACAGTCTCCAGCAGAATATACAATGGAAGATCTCTTTTTGAACTTAGATCAAGAAGATTTTGATATGGAAAAGAATGATGCTGATACAGTAAAGAATGCTGCTGCTGAGGGGGAGAACATAGAAGTTGTGGAAGAGCCTATAAGGCTAGATACTGAGAAGGCACAAGATGTGCATACTGAAAAACAATCCAGCCCTAAGGATAGGGTGGATATAGCCAGTACATCTGCGTCTGAAGATGATGAAGCTGAACAAGATAAGAAGAAGAAGTTCTTTGTTTTCAAAAGAAGGAGCCAGAGCTATAAGAAGGCTCTACAAACAGTTGCTCAACATTCCTTAGTTCAACAAACTCCATCCACTGATTACAGTGCTCTATTGCTTGCCTTGCAAATCAAGATGGATGAACAAAGGAAAGCTTTAGAAACTTATGTTGATGAAGGTCACAAAGCACTAAAATCTGATCTAGGTCAAGAAATCAAGTCAATAAGGTTTGAAATGAACCTTAATAAAAAGGAGATGACTGACTGTTTTACCAAGGGTGCTCATGCAGTAGTCTATCTGGCTAAACATCAAGAAACCATAAAAGAGAAAGTGGATGATATAGCACTCAAGCAAGGCTATGTGCTGGAGAATCAGTTAAGGATGAATGATAATTTGACTGCATCTCACAATGCAATAGTCACAGAACTCAAGAATAAATCAGATGAACCTTCTACTTCCTCTGCTGCTGCCAAAGCTGATTTTGATAAGATATTTCAAGCAGAAATTGCTGCTGTAAAGAATGCCATCACAGATTCCCAAAAGGTCATTTCTGAACAGCTTACCAAGCTCAGACCTTTCTTTAAAGAGGGCATAAGGTATTTGGATGGCCAAATCCGGTTTCAGAAAGATGATGTGCGAGATCATATAGCTCAAGAAGTCATAAAGGGGGAGAGAGTGTTAGTCAAGGCCAGTTCTGAGCATGCAAAATGGATTTCAAATTCTATCAGGGCTACACTTGGATATCCTCCCCTGTGTGATGACAATGAAGTGGCTGAATCTGGTATTCAAACTGCATATCTTGGAGGTGAGCAACAAGCAGTGGCTGATGTAATCTATCCACCTCCAGACTTTGACATGATTCATGCAGATATAAGCACAATGTATAGTCCACCTGCTGGCAAGCCAAATGTTATTCTGGAAAAGGTTGTTCAACCTATCACAGCTGCAATGCAAGAGGCTTTGGACAAAGAAGAAGAAACTAGGCTGTCAAAGAAGAAGTTTAGGGAAATTGCTGAGCAAAAGCCAGATTTTGAACAATGGAGCCCTACTTCTAGAAACATAATTCTCACAGCCTGGAAAGCTGCCAAGGACAATGCCCATGAGAGAAACAAGTGGTTCTCAGAGGCTGAATGGAGAAAGCATGAGAGTAGGCAGGAAGCAATTGTCCAATATAGAAGGAAGGCTAAGTTAGGAAAGCTACCTCCAACAGCTGTGGAGCCTAGCAAGTACTTTCCTAAGCCCTATCATTATTTTGAAAGACAAAAGATCAAGGCTGAAGAACAGAAGAGGAAGGACTCTAAAGGGAAGAAGACTGCTGAAGCTGAGCCTGCTGCTGCTGCTGCTGTGAAAGCTCAAGTTAAAGCTGGAAAAGGCATTGTTATTAAAGAACCTGATCAGCACTAGATTAGGAATTAACTTGATGCTTGTTGTAATCTGTTGAGTAAAAAAAAACATTGTAATACTTCATTGAAAATGTATAAGGAACATTATTGGAACAATATATGATAAATATAGTATGAATGTTCTGAAATATGTGTGTTTCTTAATTGTTCTGCAATGTTTAATAAGTATACATGTGTGCTTTATTACATGTTCAAGTTTACCCTGTTGTCATTTATATGTTTTACATCATTTTGTAATTTTTAATTATGAGTGGTGTATATCATTGACTAAGGGTTATGACTTCTCCAAATAGGGGGAGATTGTTGGGTACATTGGTCAAATGTACCTGATTTGAAGAAGCCTCACCCAACTCAATGATATACATCAGAATGTATTTGATGTTTGTTTGAGTTACTTGTGCAGGTTAGATATACACTGGACTGAAGCTGAAAATTTCTAAGTCCATGTGTCGACACCCAGAGGCAAAGTGTCGACACTTGAGAAAGCTTGTGTCGACACCCAGACATGCAGTGTCGACACTTGGAGTCATTGTGTCGACACCTGGGAAAAAGTGTCGACACCAGTCAGAAAGTGTCGACACTTGGAGTTGTGTCGACACTCTGTATAGAAGAATGCAGAAAAGCTGTGTCGACACTTAGCAGAAGTGTCGACACCTAGAAGAGCTGAGTCTACATCAGAAAGTGTCGACACTTGGAGTTGTGTCGACACTCAGCAAAATTCTGCAGAGACTAAGTACAAGTGTCGACACTCAACACAATGTGTCGACACTCAATCAGCAGAGTCAAAATATGAAGAATGTGTCGACACTCAACACAATGTGTCGACACACACTCAAAGGAGTCAACACTTGAAGATTGTGTCGACACTCAGCACAAAGTGTCGACACATAACCAGAAGACTCAACACTTGAAGAAAGTGTCGACACAAGGAGCTGTGTCGACACTTAGCAAAGAACAGAAAAGTTGTAAAATATTCTAAGTACAAGTGTCGACACTAGAGGAATGTGTCGACACTCAGCTGAAGAATCAAGAATGAAGACTTGTGTCGACACCAAGAATCAGTGTCGACACTTGACAGTTTCAACACATGAAGATGTGTCGACACAAAGGAAATGTGTCGACACTTAGAAGAATACAGATAAAGAATGAAGTATAAGTACTTGTGTCGACACTCAATTTCAGTGTCGACACATGCAGAAGAAACTGTGTCGAGACATACAAGGAATTGTGTCGACACCTTGTAGACTTGTGTCGACACTTACACAACATGTGTCGACACTTGGTCTATAAGTGTCGACACTTAAGAACAGAAAGTCTCGACACTATCTGACAGTTAGTGAGATTTCAAGAAGTGACTGGTTGACATGACAGCTGCCAATCCAGCCGGTCTACAGCAACTGTCAAAGAATTCAAAAGTCTGTTATAAACCGGATCAGCCGGTTACCATAAAGGAAGCCTATAAATAGGCACCCACAGTTTACAGAAAAATGTTGTTAAGTGGTTAAGTTGTTCACAATCATTACTTGTTGTGAGAATAATTGAAGTGGTTGATCAGATTAAATCAAGAAGTGATACATAGAGGATCAACACAAGAAGATCAGGCAGTCCAACTGCAGATCTAAGTAGTTGGAGAGAGAGAGCTCCAACCAAGGATTCAGTCTTTGGAACTAAGGCTGAGAAGAACAATTCAGAGTCATCTGGATTTCAAGAAGCAGAGATCAAGGATCAACTGCAGAAGATTCAGACTAATTCAGTTCTACTCAAGAAGCTTTGAAGAAAGCTAAGTCAGTTTGGATCAAGCTGAGTTCTTCCAAGAACTCTTCAAGAAACTCTCAACTCCTCTCATCCTTTCTGAGTTGTAGAGTTAGCATTTGTAATTTCTATTTTAAACTTGTAAGATCCATTGGATCTGAGTGATTGTAAGCCTATTTTATAAAGGCTGAGGGTAGGGCTTGGGGCCTGAGTGTAGGAGTTGAAGAACTCTGAGTGTAGGCCTTTAATTGGCTGAGTGTAGGCCTGGGTGGCTGAGTGTAGGCCTTTTGGCTGAGTGTAAGGCTTTGGGCCTGAGGTAGGAACCTTGTTGGGTTCTGAGCTAGTGGAGAAGTTTGGCCGAATCTAGTACACTGCTAGATAGGCGAAGGGGGAAAGTGGATGTACCCAAAGATTGGGGAACCACTATAAAATTAGTGTGTCTTCTGTGCTGTGCTGTGAATTGACTGTTTAATTTCTGTATTTGCTGTTAGCTGTAGTAATCAGTGAAAAACTGTTGTGCTGCCAAACTAAAGTCAAAAAAAGGTTTAGGTCACCTATTCACCCCCCCCCCCCCTCTAGGTGTTTAGGTACCATATCTTTCAGATAGCCCCTGTCATGCATGCCAGATGGGCAAACAGACACGGGCTACCTTTAAGAGCATTGCAGACAAAGACTCTTCCCGATGTCTTTACCTGTTACATATGGACTTGTTTGGTCCAATGCAAGTTCATAGCTTGGGAGGCAAATCATATACGCTAGTGATAGTTGATGATCACTCTCGGTTTACATGGGTGTTCTTTTTGAAACGAAAGTCAGATACTTTTGACATCTTTACTAATTTTGTCAAGCAGGTTCAGAATGAATTTAACTGCTCCGTGGTCAAAGTCAGAAGTGACCATGGAACAGAATTCGAATCTGGTGCTATGACAGAATTCTGTGAAGAACACAGTATCTTTCATGCGTCTTCCTCCCCACGCACTCCTCAGCAAAATGGGGTTGTGGAGAGGAGAAATAGAACTCTCATTGAAGCCTGCACGACAATGTTGAAAGACGCCTCTCTCCCGGAATACTTCTGGGCAGAGGCTGTCAATACAGCTTGTCATGCACAAAACCGAGCATTGATCAACAAGCATCATCGTAAGACGCCCTACGAGCTACTGAAAGGCAGGAAACCAACCATGTCCTACTAAAGGATTTTTGGTTGCAGATGCTATGTACTAAATAATGGGAAGTACCCGCGTACTAAATTCGGTGAAAAATGCTTCGAAGGCATATTCATGGGCTATAGTTCCCATAGTCGGGCATATAGGGTCTTCAATAAGAAAACCCTAGTGGTAGAAGAATCAATAAATGTTGTATTTGATGAAGGAAGTTTGCTACACAGCAACCCTTCCAGTGGTTTTCTTGAAGATGCAGGTGCACGATTGAAACAGCTGAGTCTGGATGAGCCGGCTAAAGATGACACTCCTAAGTACGTCAAAGTGTCCACCTCCACGTCATCAGAAAATGTCGAAGATCAAGATGGATCAAATCTCTTGGAAGAAAGAGAAGCCCAAGAAGTAGTTGAAGCTCCAGACGCCAGACTTCTAGAGCTCCGTCACGTGAGGGATCATCCTAGAGAACAGATCATCGGGGATCCTCGAGTCGGCGTCAGAACTCGAAGAGGTACAACTAACGAAGTATTGCATCTAAGCTTCCTGTCACAGGTAGAGCCAAAGAAGTTCGACGAGGCGAACAAGGATGCGGCATGGATTCTGGCCATGCAAGAAGAACTACATCAATTCGAACGATGCAAAGTTTGGACGCTGGTTCCCAGACCATACAAGCAGAATGTGATCGGCACAAAATGGATCTTCAGAAACAAGCTGGATGAACATGGTGTCATTGTAAAGAACAAAGCCAGGCTGGTGGCTCAAGGTTACCGACAGGAGGAAGGGATTGATTTCGACCAGACCTTTGCACCAGTAGCAAGGCTGGAGTCAATCAGGTTGTTCCTGGCGTATGCTGCAGTCAAAGGATTCACAGTCTATCAAATGGATGTGAAATCGGCATTCCTGAACGGAGACATGAAAGAGGAAGTATACGTCGCTCAACCCCCAGGTTTTGTCGATCCTACTTTTCCCAACCATGTCTACTTTCTTAATAAAGCATTATATGGGTTGAAACAAGCTCCACGAGCTTGGTATGAGACTTTATCTAGGTTTCTTCTTGAGAACAAGTTCTCTAGAGGTAAAATAGAAAAAACATTGTTTCTCAGGGAAGTCAAAGGCAAGATTTTGTTGGTGCAAATCTATGTCGATGACATAATATTCGACTCAACGGACAACAATCTTTGCAAAAAGTTTTCTAAACTTATGCAAGGAAAGTTTGAAATGAGCAGTATGGGAGAGCTCAAGTATTTCTTAGGACTTCAAGTGAAACAGTCTGAGGATGGAATCTTCATCTCTCAGACGAAGTTCACAAATGAACTCCTTAAGAAATTCGGTATGGAGAGTGCAACCTCTATGAGGACTCCAATGGGATCCACCATGTCTCTGGATAAGGATGAGAAAGGTAAACCTTTCGATGAAACCAAATACAGAAGCATCATTGGATCCCTGCTCTACCTTACTGCCAGTAGACCGGATATTATGTTCTCCACATGTGTCTGTGCCAGATATCAGGTGAACACTAAGGAATCTCACCATGTCGCTGCAAAGCGAATTCTAAGATACCTTAAAGGTACTCCTAATCTTGGCTTGTGGTACCCGAGAAACAATGATGTCGAGCTAATAGGCTTTTCAGATGCTGATTTTGCAGGGAGTAGGGATGACAGGAAAAGCACTTCCGGGACGTGTCAATTCCTCGGAAGAAGGCTTATCTCATAGAACAGCAAGAAGCAGAACTGTGTGGCTACCTCCACAGCAGAATCTGAGTACATCTCAGCAGGCAGCTGCTGCGCGCAACTCCTTTGGATCAGAAATCAGTTGGTCGACTACAACCTTCAGTTCAAGGAAGTTCCAATGTACTGCGACTCCTCTAGTGCAATTGCCATTGCCAACAATCCTGTCTCGCACAGCAGAACGAAGCATATTGAAGTGCGCTACCACTTCATTCGGGAGCACGTGGAAAACAAGGACATCTCTCTCTGTTATGTCCCCACGGACAAGCAGATTGCTGATATATTCACAAAGCCCTTAGACGAGGCAAAGTTCAATCTTTTCAAGACTGAATTGGGGATGCTCAATTATGAAGAATGAAGACTACAGAAGCTCCCGACTCGTGCATGATCTGAGGGGGAGCAGGGCACTGCAGCGTGAGTACAGCTGCAAGAACTGAGGGGGAGCTAAGGGCCAAAGGTTACAGACCCCGATTTGCCGAAGCCGAAAAGGGGGAGATTACCCTCTCGGGGTCAAGGCTAAGGTGGCTCCAGCTTGCTCCAAAGCAATCGGTATTGGTAAGGGATGACTCCACTCAATGCTAAGTTTATGGCTTTCATTTGCTTTCCTTTCCATTTGCTTTATTCACCTTAGCTTGTAGGGTTTAGGCTTCTTCAAATAGGTGGAGATTGTTGGGTATTGTATCCACAATGTACCTGATTTGAAGAAGCCCCTGGACAAGCTAAGGTCAATAAACTATGTATTTGATAAACTATTTCAAGTTGTACTTGCAGTTTTCTCCACGCTAAGCGCACACCAATGTCAGGGTGCAGTTGGTCAATATACACGGGTCTGCATGACGTAATCCCTCGTTGAGCAGATCAGTGTGTTGGCCTATGTGTACTCTCTCTATTGGAGTGCACTTACTTTCAAGTACAGGGCCGTTCATATGCAAGAAGAGACAAGGAGCATGGAGGATCAAGGAGCAGCTCCTGGGTGGAAGACGTAAAATCGTCCAAGGCAAATTCGACGAGAATCACCAAGTGATTCTCGCCGAATCGGCGAGAATCACTAGTGATTCTCGCCGAATCGACGAGAATCATTAGTGATTCTCGCCGACTCCTTCTGGCCACCTCAAAATGGTGCCAAGTAAGATTCGGCGAGAATCACTTGTAATTCCCGCCGAACCAGTGGTCAAGCAGCCCATGTATAAAGTAAAATTCGTTGAGAATCGACAAGTGATTCGACGAGAATCACTTGGTGATTCTCGCCGATTCGTCGAGAATCATCTGCGATTCTCGCCGATTTTTACTTGGCGTTTTCTCAGAACGCTGCTGAACCGGATTCTGCTTTTGGACTAGTTTGAACCGGGATTTGGGGAATTCTTTTGTGGGTCCCACAAACGGTCATATTTGAGAATCCTACAGTATTTATACACGGGTATTTTTTGAACGAAAAAGACACAGAAAAAGACGTCGAGCTTACGGAAACCCTAAGATCGCGAAATCCTTCCGCCGCCTCCGTCGCCGCTCGCGCAAGTTCGTCGCCGCCGCTGATCTATCTTCTTCCCGATCTCCGGCGACAGAAGCTTAGCAAGGCTTGTGTCTCACGCGTCTATCCAGAGATCCTTTGTCTCTCGATTTGTTGATCGGAAAAACTTCCCATCCGAATCGATCGAGACGACCGATCCTCGTGTGACCGTTGGAAGACCGAGCTTGCTTCGCTACGAAGTTTGGATCTCAAAGTCCTGCAGCTGCCGCTCGTCATCGTAGCCGCCGACCCCGAAGCTAGCCGCCGCTCGTGTGCCGCCGCCGGTTCCGGGGAGATCCTCTCCAAGTGAGACCAAGGTCGTAGACTCTTCATCGACCTCGAGAACACGTCGTCGAACGAAGAGGAACACCGTAGTCTCCGAAAGAAGTTTGTATCTCATATACATTCCATATTTACTTTTGTTGTAAAGGAACTTTTGTTCCGTGTTGTAAGGGTTGGGTGCAACCCGTTTTGTGGGAGTGTTGACTCTCACGTGTGGAAGGGCTCCTTCCGTTAGTGAAGGGATTGGATTTCAATCCCGTTGGAGAAGTGACCGCGTCGTCCCTTGTTGGGGAGATAGGTCGAAGGGGGAAAGTGGATGTACCCAAGTCGGGGAACCACTATAAATTTGCTGTGTATTCTGTGTGCTGTGCTTGTTGTTTTTATTGTGCAGGTACATCCGTAAATTCCGCAAAAGAACCACACGTCACCTATTCCCCCCCCCCCCCCCTAGGTGTGCATAGCTGACACTAGGTGGACTTTCACTTCCATTCACCCACTTTCACTTCACAGAATTCAACACTCCCCCTTGAAGTGAAAAGTGGTGAATAACTCCAGCAGCTCCCGTAACCTTGCACCTGGTCCTTCCGATAGCATCTATGAAGAGATGTCCAAGACAAAGTCCTCGCCCCGCATATCATGGACCATGAGGGAGCCCTCCAGCATCTCCAAGAAGGAGTCATGCTTCCCTCTGCCTTCTTCAGCTTCAACCTCCACTCTTGCATCACAGGAGTATCACCAACTTCCTTGGATACAGAAGTCCAAGCCTCGTTACCTCTGAGAGAAGTCACCTCTTCATACTTGGTGTCAACCACCTCCTTGATTCTAGTGGGGTCATCACAGCCAGAAGTCCCTTGCTCGACCTGAGGGCTAACAAGGAAACACGGGACCAAGTCCGCCGTGTTCCCTTCACAATATCGAGCTGGTGGCTTACTGATCCTCTTCGATCTCCGAAGAACCTGATCATGGCTAACCACCTCCGCTGCTTTTGAACCAGCTCCGTTCCCGGGCAAACCCAGAACAATGCTCCCTTTGCTCCCTGAACAAGACGCCTCCTTACTGGAACCAAAAGCATCTGGAGCAACGCTCCCCCTGCTACCTGAACCAGAAGACTCCCCTCTTGAACAAGAACTGCCTGGAACATCGCTCCCCTTGCTTCCTGAACCGGAAGCCTCCGCCTTCGAGCCAGAAGATCCTAGAGCATCGCTCCCCCTTCTTCCCAACTCTGACGCCTTTGCCCCGGAGCTAGAACAACCTGGAGCACCTGGTGACTCAGGCAACTCCACTCCCTTAGTAGCAGCCTCCTTCAGCCCACCATCTGACCTGCTTATCTCTAGCTCCACATAAGAGCTACCCCAATATGGCGTCAACTCATCAAAAACAATGTCTCTCGACACTATGAGTTTCTTCGTCGCAGGATCCATACACCTCCATCTTCTTCTCTGCTCATCATACCCAACAAAGACTAGCTTTGTCTTGAGAGCACCCGGAGAGTGTAAATAGCAGGTAGATCCAAACACCCGAAGGTGCTTCACTGAGGGCTTCACTCCGAACATCAGCTCATAAGGAGTCTTCATTATGATCGGACTAAGAGGCATCCGGTTGATGACATGAGCAGCACAGGCTATTCCCTCCGCCCAAAGAGCCTTCGGAACGCCTTTACTCTGAAGCCAACACTTGCAGGTCTCCGTTAACCAACGGATCATCCGAGCTGCAAAACTACCCTGTTGTGAAGTATGTCCACAAGAAAGTTCCATCCGGATCCCTTGCTTCCTGCAAAAGCATGAGAACTCGGTTGAGCCAAACTCACCACCGAAACTTGTCCTCAATACCTTGATCCTCCGGCCAAGCTGGCCTTCGACAAGCTTCTTGAACTCCACAAACAAGCGTACCATGCTGGACTTCATCTTCATAAAGTATACCCAAGTATACCCAGAATAGTCATCAACCAATATCAGCATAAACCTGCTGCCTCCAAGACTGGCCGTGACGGTCGGTCCCACCAGAGCACAATGGACAACCGCCAATGGTGCATTACTCCTGGATTGTGCTTTGTCAACCATGAAGCGATAGGCTCCACTCTCCTGACATCCCGCACACCCCCGACCATCGCCATAGGATGACAATCTAGGCAAGCCTCTTACGAGTCTTCTTTCCGCCATTGCTTTCAGCTTGTCCATCCCTACATGCCCCAGTATTTCATGCCAGATAGCTGCACTATCACTGGCATTCCTCCAAACAACTCCAGAACTAGTTGAAATCCCAACTACGTTCTTCTCCTTCCTCCCTACCTGAGCAACGTTCGCCGAGAGCAAGACAACCTTGCACTCCTTCCGAAGATGACCTTGCTGCTTGCATTTATAGCACCGTGGTCCTTCCTTCCTCTTCCTATCACGCCTAGGGAAACACTCCTTTCTTCCTGATACGAAGTAGAGGGACCACCATCCGCAGCAACCTTCACCTCCTTCCTGAACAACCCAACAAGGGAAGTCCAAACCTCCGTAGCTGACCGACATCCACTGATGTGGTCCAAGAGCTCTGATGAGATCACCTGCTTGAGAATAGACTCCGCTTTCGCATTTGCCTCCTTCCAAGCTCTCATCGCCTCAGCATTGCCAGCAGTATCCTCTTGTCTTCCTGCTCCGCATACAACCTCCCAAAGGTCCTCACCAAGAAGAAAGCTCTTCATACAGGACTTCCACCGTTCACAGTTCGCCTCTGTAAGAAGATCAATACCAAGACAACTTGCATCCTCCACTGCCATGGTTCTACCACTGGTTTCCTCTACAGACGAGCAACTACTTCCATTGAGCACTGCTTGACCACTCCAACAACCTAGCTCTGATACCATGTTAAAAATCAACAAACCGCAGACGCCCCCTTGGATACCCTGCTGAAAACTCAACAAACCGAAGGAGAATACGCCCACTTATAATGTTGAAAGTTTTCCCGGATCGTGGAGTTAGCAGGGGTTATCTCAACAAAGCAGTAACAACCAGCAACACATGCAACACAAGCTTCTTTATTGATCAAGAGCAAAACTTCTTTACAAGGCGAGACATACATGGCGAGACATGTTTCACCAAAACCCAACACCGGGAGAGCATAGACAGTTACAAAGACAAGAACAAAAAACAAGCCGCGCGGACTCAATCAACAAGACGTCGACCTACTGCTGTGGAGTCCGCTCAGTCCGCCAGGTCGCCAGACCGCAACCCAAGCCGCGAGGACTCACCCTTATTCCAATGCTTAGCTCTTCACCGCCGGTCTGCACGCCGCCAAACCGCACAAGCTGCGTCACCGAATGGAACAGTCCGCCTGAAGCAGGCGACTTCCTGAACCCCGAACCAAGTCGCCAAAGAGAAGACCGTCTGGTCGCTATCCGCGACCTGCTGTTTACCGCATGTTGCTTAACCGCAGAGTCCGCACTGTCCCTGACCGCAATCAGAGCCAAGTCCTGGCTTTCCAGCGCTATCCGCACAACCTGCACAGCACAACTGGGTCAACTCTCTATCCGCGCGGACACAAAGTCCAGACCGCAGCAACTTACGCGAGCTCAATTACTGTTCACTTACTTCGGTCTAGGTTCCTTTATCCTGATGTGACATGGGTCCTATTTATAGGCACGACGATGAGTATGGTCACCGCCCTAGCCGATACGATCACCGCCACAACCCGCAGCTAGAACAAGTGTGTCCGCTCAGCCCGCGGACACACCTTCCAGTTCGCCGCTCCTGTGCAGATAGCCAGTCCGCTCCAGCTTCTCCAAGGCCGGACTCCAATATCCAGTCCGCCTTGCCGCCAGAGACCAAGCCAGGACCACCACAGCCGAACTCCACAACAGCCGTGTCCGCCATTCTGCGGACAAGGCATCAGCCCGCAAAACCCGAGCCCGCAGCCTCGCCATCAAGGCACCTGTCGGACTCAGCGGACACCCGGCTTCCGTCCGCATATCCCAAGTCCATTACCTCATTGCCAAGGCACCTCCGGACTTAGCGGACACGCCAATCTAGTCTGCTAACAGCAGACTCCAGTCCGCAACTCCTGAGTCCATTACCTCGTCACAAGGCTAAACCGGACTCAGCGGACTCCGGCTCCAGTCCGCACGCTCCTGCACAAGCAATTCTCCAGTCCACATTTCCCCAAGCTAGCAAACAAGGCAACTGCACTTCTACTATGCTTGACGGACTGAGAAACCAGCCCGCGCTCCACTGCGCGATCTCCCTGGACTGAGCCATCCTGGACTTGGTTCAATTCCCACCAAGTCCAGTCCGCTGGCCACAAGGGCCAGTCCGCACTTACAGGCGGACACTGGATCTAGCCCGCCATACCGGGCAACCTCCAGTTCCTGTCCGCGCTGACCGGTGGTCTCCGCGGCTTCCACTTGCCGCTTCACTAGAGCAAGACCAAGGCATCTGCCAAACCGGTCTGCCGAGCTCCAGTTCTTCAGTCTGCTTCTTGCCGGACTCCGCGGATAACATTCCTATCCGCCCGGTTACTTCCTGGGAGTCAACCGCCTGCTGAGCAAACAATGGCCTGTCAGACCACCGCTGCTGTCCGCGCAGTCCGCGCGAACAGACCGCCCAGGCCACCACAGAGCAAACCGCCTGCAACATCCCTGCCGACCTAGCAGTCCGCCAACCCAGTCCGCGTAGTCCGCGCGGATAGGTTTCCCAAGCCTTCCATTCACCCACTTTCACTTCACAGAATTCAACACTCCCCCTTGAAGTGAAAAGTGGTGAATAACTCCAGCAGCTCCCGTAACCTTGCACCTGGTCCTTCCGATAGCATCTACGAAGAGATGTCCAAGACAAAGTCCTCGCCCCGCATATCATGGACCATGAGGGAGCCCTCCAGCATCTCCAAGAAGGAGTCATGCTTCCCTCTGCCTTCTTCAGCTTCAACCTCCACTCTTGCATCACAGGAGTATCACCAACTTACTTGGATACAGAAGTCCAAGCCTCGTTACCTCTGAGAGAAGTCACCTCTTCAGACTTGGTGTCAACCACCTCCTTGATTCTAGTGGGGTCATCACAGCCAGAAGTCCCTTGCTCGACCTGAGGGCTAACAAGGAAACACGGGACCAAGTCCGCCGTGTTCCCTTCACAATATCGAGCAGGTGGCTTACTGATCCTCTTCGATCTCCGAAGAACCTGATCATGGCTAACCACCTCTGCTGCTTTTGAACCAGCTCCATTCCTGGGCAAACCCGGAACAATGCTCCCTTTGCTCCCTGAACAAGACGCCTCCTTACTGGAACCAAAAGCATCTGGAGCAACGCTCCCCCTGCTACCTGAACCAGAAGACTCCCCTCTTGAACAAGAACTTCCTGGAACATCGCTCCCCTTGCTTCCTGAACCGGAAGCCTCCGCCTTCGAGCCAGAAGATCCTGGAGCATCGCTCCCCCTTCTTCCCAACTCTGACGCCTTTGCCCCGGAGCTAGAACAACCTGGAGCACCTGGTGACTCAGGCAACTCCACTCCCTTAGCAGCAGCCTCCTTCAGCCCACCATCTGACCTGCTTATCTCTAGCTCCACATAAGAGCTACCCCAATACGGCGTCAACTCATCAAAAACAATGTCTCTCGACACTATGAGTTTCTTCGTCGCAGGATCCATGCACCTCCATCTTCTTCTCTGCTCATCATACCCAACAAAGACTAGCTTTGTCTTGAGAGCACCCGGAGAGTGTAAATAGCAGGTAGATCCAAACACCCGAAGGTGCTTCACTGAGGGCTTCACTCCGAACATCAGCTCATAAGGAGTCTTCATTATGATCGGACTAAGAGGCATCCGGTTGATGACATGAGCAGCACAGGCTTTTCCCTCCGCCCAAAGAGCCTTCGGAACGCCTTTACTCTGAAGCCAACACTTGCAGGTCTCCGTTAACCAACGGATCATCCGAGCTGCAAAACTACCCTATTGTGAAGTATGTGTACAAGAAAGCTCCATCCGGATCCCTTGCTTCCTGCAAAAGCGTGAGAACTCGGTTGAGCCAAACTCACCACCGAAACTTGTCGTCAACACCTTGATCCTCCGGCCAAGCTGGCCTTCGACAAGCTTCTTGAACTCCACAAACAAGCGTACCATGCTGGACTTCATCTTCATAAAGTATACCCAAGTATACCCAGAATAGTCATCAACCAATATCAGCATGAACCTGCTGCCTCCAAGACTGGCCGTGACGGTCGGTCCCACCAGAGCACAATGGACAACCGCCAATGGTGCATTACTCCTGGATTGTGCTTTGTCAACCATGAAGCGATAGGCTCCACTCTCCTGACATCCCGCACACCCCCGACCATCGCCATAGGATGACAATCTAGGCAAGCCTCTTACGAGTCTTCTTTCCGCCATTGCTTTCAGCTTGTCCATCCCTACATGCCCCAGTCTTTCATGCCAGATAGCTGCACTATCACTGGCATTCCTCCAAACAACTCCAGAACTAGTTGAAATCCCAACTACGTTCTTCTCCTTCCTCCCTACCTGAGCAACGTTCGCCGAGAGCAAGACAACCTTGCACTCCTTCCGAAGATGACCTTGCTGCTTGCATTTATAGCACCGTGGTCCTTCCTTCCTCTTCCTATCACGCCTAGGAGAAACACTCCTTTCTTCCTGATACGAAGTAGAGGGACCACCATCCGCAGCAACCTTCACCTCCTTCCTGAACAACCCAACAAGGGAAGTCCAAACCTCCGCAGCTGACCGACATCCACTGATGTGGTCCAAGAGCTCTGATGAGATCACCTGCTTGAGAATAGACTCCGCTTTCGCATTTGCCTCCTTCCAAGCTCTCATCGCCTCAGCATTGCCAGCAGTATCCTCTTGTCTTCCTGCTCCGCATACAACCTCCCAAAGGTCCTCACCAAGAAGAAAGCTCTTCATACAGGACTTCCACCGTTCACAGTTCGCCTCTGTAAGAAGATCAATACCAAGACAACTTGCATCCTCCACTGCCATGGTTCTACCACTGGTTTCCTCTACAGACGAGCAACTACTTCCATTGAGCACTGCTTGACCACTCCAACAACCTGGCTCTGATACCATGTTAAAAATCAACAAACCGCAGACGCCCCCTTGGATACCCTGCTGAAAACTCAACAAACCGAAGGAGAATACGCCCACTTATAATGTTGAAAGTTTTCCCGGATCGTGGAGTTAGCAGGGGTTATCTCAACAAAGCAGTAACAACCAGCAACACATGCAGCACAAGCTTCTTTATTGATCAAGAGCAAAACTTCTTTACAAGGCGAGACATACATGGCGAGACATGTTTCACCAAAACCCAACACCGGGAGAGCAGAGACAGTTACAAAGACAAGAACAAAAAACAAGCCGCGCGGACTCAATCAACAAGCCGCCGACCTACTGCTGTGGAGTCCGCTCAGTCCGCCAGGTCGCCAGACCGCAACCCAAGCCGCGCGGACTCACCCTTATTCCAATGCTTAGCTCTTCACCGCCGGTCTGCACGCCGCCAGACCGCACAAGCTGCGTCACCGAATGGAACAGTCCGCCTGAAGCAGGCGACTTCCTGAACCCCGAACCAAGTCGCCAAAGAGAAGACCGCCTGGTCGCTATCCGCGACCTGCTGTTTACCGCCTGTTGCTTAACCGCAGAGTCTGCACTGTCCCTGACCGCAATCAGAGCCAAGTCCTGGCTTTCCAGCGCTATCCGCACAACCTGCACAGCACAACCGGGTCAACTCTCTATCCGCGCGGACACAAAGTCCAGACCGCAGCAACTTACGCGAGCTCAATTACTGTTCACTTACTTCGGTCTAGGTTCCTTTATCCTGATGTGACATGGGTCCTATTTATAGGCACGACGATGAGTATGGTCACCGCCCTAGCCGATAGGATCACCGCCACAACCCGCAGCTAGAACAAGTGTGTCCGCTCAGCCCGCGGACACACCTTCCAGTTCGCCGCTCCTGTGCAGATAGCCAGTCCGCTCCAGCTTCTCCAAGGCCGGACTCCAATATCCAGTCCGCCTTGCCGCCAGAGACCAAGCCAGGACCACCACAGCCGGACTCCACAACAGCCGTGTCCGCCATTCTGCGGACAAGGCATCAGCCCGCAAAACCTGAGCCCGCAGCCTCGCCATCAAGGCACCTGTCGGACTCAGCGGACACACGGCTTCCGTCCGCATATCCCAAGTCCATTACCTCATTGCCAAGGCACCTCCGGACTTAGCGGACACGCCAATCCAGTCCGCTAACAGCAGACTCCAGTCCGCAACTCCTGAGTCCATTACCTCGTCATAAGGCTAAACCGGACTCAGCGGACTCCGGCTCCAGTCCGCACGCTCCTGCACAAGCAATTCTCCAGTCCGCATTTCCCCAAGCTAGCAAACAAGGCAACTGCACTTCTACTATGCTTGACGGACTGAGAAACCAGCCCGCGCTCCACTGCGCGATCTCCCCGGACTGAGCTATCCTGGACTTGGTTCAATTCCCACCAAGTCTAGTCCGCTGGCCACAAGGGCCAGTCCGCACTTACTGGCGGACACTGGATCTAGCCCGCCATACCGGGCGACCTCTAGTTCCTGTCCGCGCTGACCGTCGGTCTCCGCGGCTTCCACTTGCCGCTTCACTAGAGCAAGACCAAGGCATCTGCCAAACCGGTCTGCCGAGCTCCAGTTCTTCAGTCCGCTTCTTGCCGGACTCCGCGGATAACATTCCTATCCGCCCGGTTACTTCCTGGGAGTCAACCGCCTGCTGAGCAAACACTGGCCTGTCAGACCGCCGCTGTTGTCCGCGCAGTCCACGCGAACAGACCGCCCAGGCCGCCACAGAGCAAACCGCCTGCAACATCCCTGCCGACCTAGCAGTCCGCCAACCCAGTCCGCGTAGTCCGCGCGGATAGGTTTCCCAAGCCTTCCATTCACCCACTTTCACTTCACAGAATTCAACAAAAGTTGCTTCTTCACTCAACATTTTCTGCATCTGTCAATTATATTGATGTGGCGTTGAGTGAGTAGTCTTCAGTCAACGCTTTTATTACAGGACATTGAGTGAGTAACCTACACTCAACGTCTGTGGACTTGGTCAAATATCTACACAGATTTTCTGTGGCTTTGACAGCTTAAGTCTTACTCAACGAATTATGATGTATGGCATTGAGTGGATAGACTTCACTCAATGTTTGTGGACTTAGCCACATTTATTCATGTTTCTTCCTAGGCTTTGGCAGGCTGAGTATTACTCAAAGCTTTCAGCTATATGACATTGAGTGAGTTGACTTCACTCAATGCCTGTGGGCCTAGCCACATCTCTATCCAGCCATTAGTTATGCTTTGACTATGCATGTTGTACTCACAGCTTTTAGTCATCTAGCGCTGAGTGAGTAGACTTCATTCAACGTCTGTGTACTCAGACGGATTTTTGTCTCTCCACATCTCTTCCATATGACCACCTGTCACCATCACTTAGACAATCTGTCTAAACTTGTTCCAAGTAACATCTTGCACATGATGAACTTGAACAACATCAAATACAACTATGTGTATATCATTGATTTGTTTGACTGCTTACAAATCTGGTACATTGGGTACAATGGACCCAATACCGCCTCCCTGGCCGTGCGCCGTCGACCGAGGTAGAGCGGCCCGCGCGGCCGCCATCTCGTCTTTGGCCGGCGCAGCTGCTTGCTCGGCCACGACCGGCGGGCGAGGGAGGGAGCGGCCTGCGTGGCCGTTCTCTCGGCCACGGCTGGCGGTCGAGGGAGAGCGGCCTGCGCGGCCTCTCGTTCGGCCGCGCCCGGCGGCTGAAGGGGGAGCGGCCCTCTCGGCCGCTCTCACGACCGCGGCCGGCGGCCGAGGGAGAGCAGCCCGCGTGGCCGCTTTTTCGGCCATGGCCGGTGGCCAATGGGGGGGCGGCCCTCGAGGCCACTCTCTCGGCCTCGTCCGGCGGCCGAGGGAGAGCGGCCCGCGCGACCGCTTTTTCGGCCGCGGCCGGCGGCCGAAGGTGGAGCGGCACTTGCGGGCGCTCCGATGACCGCGGCCGGCGCGGTGAGAGGAGAGGGCAGCCGGCGTCAAAGGAGGAGGCCGGCCGCCCGGCGCCGGCGAGGCGGAGTCCGTACGTGGCGGTTCATCCATTTTGCGTGATGGGATCGGTGCACAGGGGGATCGGGCACGGTGATCCTGCGTGTGGTCACACCCATGATCTCACTACTTTTGGGGATGAGATCATGGGTGTGTGATTATGTGTACACTCATACTTATAAAATGGATCTCATTCCTAACAATAATAAAAGACATTTTCACGGCGATCTAAGAATGCGTTAATCCTGATATTGGGCACGACGACATGAACGTGGAAGGATTTAATACGTATTATTATATGTAATAAAACAATATGCCGATGCCTGTTAATGATTAATAATTATTATAAAATCACAAAAAATCTTAGGTGAAGCAAGTTGTCTGCCCGTTACCTAATTCGATTTTTCTTATGCACAAAATACAATAAAACAGTACATGAGATAATTCACTAGTGGTAATAATTCATCTTTCTGAAAGTTTTCCATATTTCTTTAAACACACGACAAACAAAAGGATGAAAAAAAAAATAGATGCCAAAATTTTTTGGCTCCGAAAATCTGGGCTTCATTCGAACTCAATTTTATCCGCAAGTTTTTCAAGTTTTGAGGGAGTATACTATTATATCTCTGATTATAATAATATTGAAGATCTAGGCTCCGTTGAAGGATTTATTTTCACCGGTCAAAATTGTATGAATCATACTTTAATTTTGATTCCATTCATGCAGTCGCAATCGCTTGACCGGTTAAAATAAGTCCGCCAAACAGAGCCCGAGTCAACCATTTGACAAGTTCTAAATACTTGGCATGCAGTTTATCTTCTATAAATAAATCTAGCTAGCTGATACTTTCTTCTGTTCTATCAAAATTTTCTCATAAATATATATACATATATATATTTATATATATAAAGAGAGAGAGAATGAGTGAGAGATTCTTCCATTGCTGTTTTAGAAAAAGAATAGAGCTTTGAGATGGAGAGGTCTGGCGCGAACTTCTTTCAAACGTCTGTGAATGCAATTAATTCAGTATCAGGTTCCTAACTCTTCCTTCCAAAGCTCTTTATATGAGAGTTATTTATAAATTTTGGTTTGCTCGTTTCGTAATAGAGGCTGTGATAACTTGGGTTTTTTCACTGGTTTTGAAACAGCACAATTGTCATTTTTGTTAGTTTTGATGATCCTCATTTTTCAAACCAAAGATCCAAAAAAAATATCATTTTAGGTTCAATTTTAATGATAGGGAGGGAGCCATGTTCAAAAACAACATTATATTTTATCTCTAACAGCAAGGTTGTCAGGATCGAGAACCTATGTGGGATCGTTTTGAGGTTGGGTCGGATCGGATCGTAAGATCGGATGGAGGATCGCAAGATCCTACAATATTCATAAATTAAGACTAAAAAATAAAATTGAATTTTGTATCATTAAATTTCATACTCAATTAACAAAAAAATCAATAAATTGAGTAGTATGTGAATAAATATATAATTTTTTTTTGTATAATTAAATTAAAAAGATAATATCATATTAAGTTAAATTTCAGTTTCAGGTAAGACACTAAATGTTTACTAACAATAAAAACAAATATGAACTAGAAGCGACCGAAAATCCGCTCTTGGCCTCAGTTTGCAGTCAGCAATCGACACTTGGGATACGGTAAAGCATCATGATATGATTTTGTGATGGAGTATGAGGCGAGATTGGGATAAGGTTAAACAATGGGTTATGGGCATTGAACCGGTTGAATGGGGTCGGAATAGGGTTGAACATGTTTATAATTACCTTTGGCCAGACCGGTAGAATCGGGTCAGGATCACGATCCTAAAGATCCTAAGATCCGGATCGTGATCTCAGTAGTAGAGATGCCGATTTAGGTCCTAGGCAAGATTCAGATCAATTTACAAAGTCTGGATCCTACGATCTGTGTCGCGATCCTTATAACGGTTGCAACAACCCTCCAAAAAACACCCTTAATGAACCATGTAGAGTTGTTCAGTATAAAGTGGATAGTAAACTTTTGTTACTACGAATAATATGAGTTGCTAGGTGACATGTAGAAATAGAACCGGAAGTGGAAGAAGATAGATTTTTATTGTATTTTTTTAATAAGTAATTAATATTTCAATTTGTACCAAATAGATTGTCATCAAAATTATGCTACTTGGTAAAGTGAGTTTCTTTTAATGAGTGCTGGTGTTTCTATAATTATTATTGTTGCCGCTCATTCGAGGCACTTGTTATACCAGTCTAAATTGGACTGTCTTAGTTTCGGAGTGGTCGAGTGTGCAAACAGTTACTGAGAAAAGATCGGTTGGCAAGAAGGTTTTTTTACGTGAAAAACTCTAAAAATAATGAAAAATCACCTGATCGGAACTGTGCCGACTAAACTTTCACTATCAGTGATAGTTGTCAAGTGACATGTAGAACTAGAACAAAAGGTGAGAGAAGATAAAATTTTATTGCATTTTTTTCATAAGTAATCGATATTTCAATATTCATCACATAAAATGTCATCTAAATTATGCTACCGAGTAAAGTGAGTTATATTAGTTTCTATAATTATTAATGTGGTGGCTCACTCGATTCTCATGGTAGACCGGTTTAAATTGGACCGTCTTAGCTTTGAACCGTTCGAGCATGCAAACAGTTACTGAGAAAAGAGGCGGCTGGCAAGAAGGTTTTTTACGTGAAAACCCCCGGAAATGGTGAAAAACCATGTGGTCAAGACTGTGCCCATCCAACTTCCATTATCAGTTGTTGCTTTACAGAGCTTTTGAGAGAATGCAAGGGGGACAAACTGCTCATTGTTACAACTTGCAAGGGGAAGAGAGGGAGAGGTGCATTCGAAGGGTGACAGGCCACTGCTCTCGAAGCTGAGCCTTTTTCCTGGCCGCGGTAGGGAGCACCGCGCTGTGGAGCCTGGACGGTCTTCTACATGCGCTTGGATTCTTGAGTAGAGCATTTTGTGCGTCTTGATGTCTGTGAACTTTATCCTGCAGTTTGTAGTGGAGTCTGGAGCGTGGAGTCTCGAGCGTGGAGCTTGTTGTTGACTTCGAGGGACTGAATGTTGAGAGTGCTACGGGTAGATTGCTCGTGGAAGAAAGATTGAAGGGGAATGGAGATGTTCGAGCAATCTTTGAAGTGCTTGAAAGTCTTCAAGGGCGGCTTTGAAGGCAAAGGAGATTTTTGAGGAGCTCTCAAGTGCATAAGTGGACAAGCATGGGGGAAAGAAAGAAATGAAGGAGAGACTTGGGTCCTATTTATAGGTTTCAAGGGTGATTATGCGGCTATCAGCAAACTATAACCACCAAAATTATTATTTGCATCCTAAATTAATATAATTCATGATGCCCATTTTCTAATAATTTTACCATGTGCAAATCAATATATATTTGGCTATGTGCACCCACCCATGATGGGTAGTTACGTCTGTGGCTACGGGAGTGGTTACTCGTACATCAGATGGTGGAGATCACGTGAGGATGATCAAATGGAAGAAGAGAGGGATCGACTGACGATAGGGGCCAGCGGCAAGCTCCCCGTGGTGGGAGGCCGCCCGGGGAGGAGGAAGTGGTCGTTCGGGGGCCGGCCGCGACCCTTCACATACGACCGCAGGTGTGCTGCCGCAAGGCGCGGCTGCGCCCGACCATGAGGTCGGTCGTGCACCCATGCATTTAAGGTCTCACGGTCGTGGAAAGTGGAAACGGTGGGCCGTTAGGCCAGCCACAGATGCTCGCGACCATGGGTATGTGGTTGCGAACCTCGATAGCAACCGGTCGGGGGCACTCACAATCACAGGGGTGCGGGCGTGCGACCACGGCCCTCAACGACAACCGGTACTGAGTCCGGCTGCGAGTGCGCGACCGCAAGCCTCGACGGCACCGGTTGTGAGGCTGGACACAAGCACTCTCGATCGCATGGGCGCGGCTACGAGTTGCAGTGGAAGTCGTCCATGAGGCTAGCCGTGAGGCAGGGTGTAACGACTTCATCCGTTCATATATTATATACTAGAAGGTCCGGTCGGGGACCCACAACATATACCACAAAACAGGCGTCGAAGTCACAGAGTGATACCAGAGTTACGCATCGTAACTCATTGCAGTCTAGCGGAAGCCTATAACACGAAGCTGAACTCCAAACATGAATGTCCACCAATATGAATATCCACTTATATATATACAGGAACACAAAATACGTAGTCAGCTGGCCTTATCGCCTTACAGTTATTTTGTACAAATGTGGCGTTCAAACATCGGCGCGCAGGCCGACTACATATGAAGACCAAAACACAACATTTCAGCTTAGCCTTCACGGCCTAATAGCAACAGCAGCAGAAACAACAGGGAACTTCAGCCTTTCAATGTCCCGATCGGCCCTCCAGCACCTGTATAAGGATAGTCCACCCAACGGTGGCAAACAAGACAATGGTCAACATTCAGCTGACCAATTTTATAATGACCCTACCGCTTTCCCGGGGCAGTGGTATTCCTTCCCTGCAGGCATAGCAAATCACAAGCAGATATACATATCATACATTATGCCCTCACGCACATACATTCCATCACAACCATCAGCCATGCCGTCCAACGGTCCGTGCACTCAAGGCACATTCTTGGTGTACCAGCGAACCAGTTGCCCACCATCGTATCAGGGCTGGAACCCAACGACAATATTGAGCATTTTTTAGTCTTAGTGGCGTGCAGGCCTAAGACTCTCGCTATGCATTTCTGCCAAATGCCAATTATCCAGACAACCATGGCAGACAACCATAACGCTGATACAGTTCAGCCTTTGCCTGTTGCTCAAATCGTTAGTTTTATAACCAGACTAACGCGGGTCAGCATCCCCTTGTCCATTCAGCAAATAGCCATAGTGTCCTCACAGGACAAGCTTCACAATCACAAGTTAGCTTGGTGCCACGCTCAGTGTTAGCGACAGAACTCATTTTCCATCCCTAGATTTAACCACTTGCGGGTATTTTCCTGGGCTTTCCTACAAGTACTTCCTGCTACTACCCTTCACAGGCACAACCCAGCAAGTAGCACAAGCATCAAGGGTATTTTCCTGAATTACCACGTCAGTACTTCCTGCCACTACCCTTTACAGGTACCACCCATGAACATCAAGCATTACAAGTGTATTTTCTGGACTTCCAATCCAGTACTTCTTGTTACTACTCTTCACAGGTACAACCCATTCAGCACAAGCATTCTACGGGTATTTCCTGGACTACCACTCCAGTATTTCTTGCTACTGCCCTTCACAGGTTTAATCCATCGACTCCTAAGCTACATGTTTCATCACGGAGTCTTCTCCACACAGCATCACAAATCCAGACCAATCTGTCCAGATGGGCTTCACACAGCATGCCTATTCCATACTCCATTTCTGGATCTATATGCCAAATTAGTGGGGATTCCAAGAATCAACCCAAGGGATTCCCATAACAATCCACCCTTTAGTGGGGTAATCCTATGCACATGCCAAAGAGGAATCCTTCACATGGATAGGAAGAAAGATCGTTACCCTTGAAGATCGCTTCGGAGCCATGGACTTTTAGCCGGCTGACATGTACCTCAGCGACTTTGCCTCCACAACGCTAGCCTCGGATCTCTAACCGGAACTCCGCAGCTCCACCGGTGGCCAGCTCCTTTCCTCCTCCTCCTCCTTCTTCTCTCTCTCTCTAGGATTTTAGAAAGAGGATGGCCAAATGAAAAATGAGGATTTCAATCTCATCTTCGGCCTTAAGGAAGGAGGGAGAGAGCTGAGCCATTGGATCCCAGCTGAGAAAATGGACGGCCATGATTTTGCCACAAAAGGATAAGTTTTGCCTGACACGGCCTGTGACACGCCCGTGTCACAGGCCGTGTACCTTAAGCCGCACACAACTGACTCATCCAGACCAGTACATGCCCATGTCACGGCCTGTGTCACTTGACACGCTGTACCGCCCCCACTCGTCACATGGCATATAACGGTGGGTCCAGCCGGGGCCTCATGTCATATGTCACAGACAAGCGGCGGAATTACTTGTGGAAATAAAAATCTACTCGCATCCTAACTCCATCCATTCTAGCACAGCATTTTACGTTAACATGAACTCAACTCAGAGAATGTCCAATACTATATAAACTTCACATTTATATATCGAAATCAGGAATGTATACAACTCACACACACTGGCCTTAAGGCCTTACAGATTTCTCTTTACACAAATGCATTTTCGTACATCGGCACGCAGGCTGGCCACACATAAAATCCAACCACGCACACGGCCTTCAAGGGCCTTTACCAGCAAGTCTCCATTCCGCTCTTTTCAATGCCACCGTCAACACCTGCAAACACATATCCCCCCAAGAGCGGCAAACAAAGTAACGGTCAGCTTTAGCTGACCACTTATAACGACCCCACCCCTTACCCGGGGCAGTGGTTCCTTCCCTGTATGCATTTCCATATCATAATCTCTTTAGCAATCTAGCAACCACAACAATATCAATCTAACAACCACAACCATATGACAAACTTTGGTATCCACCCAACGCTCTGTGCGCTCAGGGCACCTTAAACATTACCAACCAAAACAGATCGACCCACACGTTGTGGTGCAGCAGGTTGGGTGCTCGCTTCCCGAACACTGCCACCCATCGATCTCTCAACCCACTCCAGATCGACCCACAATTTGTAGTGCAGCAAGCCGGGTGCTCGCTTCCCGGACACTGCCGCCCATCGATCCCTGCTCTATCTAGATCAACCCACCTTAGTGGTGTAGCAGGCCGGGTGCTCGCTTCCCGAGCATGATACCAATGACCTCTCATTACAACCAGGAGCTTATTCAAAGCCTCCATGCATCTCGAGTAGGTCTCGAGTGGGTTACAAGCCCCATGTCACGGGCGTGACTAGGCTGACACGGGCATGACATGGTGGTATCACCTTGACGTGGATAAGTTTAGATAGGTCGGTTCGTGTGCCTCTTAAGGTACACGCCCTGTGACACGGGCGTGTCACAGGGCGTGTGAGGCTCGAAAAGTGATTTTTAGAGTTTTTCTGGCCGTTGATCTTCCTTATCCTGGATCCACGGGCCAGGCTTCTTCCTTATGGTTATATGGCCGAGAATTGAGGATTATCTCCTCATTTTCATCATCTTCTTCTTCTTCTCATTCCAAGAGAGGGAAAGGCCAAGGGAAGAGAAGGAGGAAGGAGAACCAGCTGCTGGAGGTGCTGTGGAGTACGGATTGAAGATCCGAGTGCGGATTCGTGAAGGCAAAGCCGAAGCGGTGATTTCCATTCGGCTGATTCATGGCTCCGAAACGATCTTCAAGGGTAACGATCTCCTTCTTGGACATCGAAGTCCTCTCTTTATGCATGTGCGTGGAATCCTCCACCAAGAGGTGGATCTCGTAAGAGATTCCTCGAGTGGGTTACACGCCCCGTGTCACGGGCGTGACTAGGCTGATACGGGCATGACATGTTCGTATCACCTTGACGTGGATAAGTTTGGATAGGTCGGTTCGTGTGCCGCTTAAGGTACACGCCCTATGACACGGGCGTGTCAGGCTCGAATAGTGAGTTTTAGAGTTTTTCTGGCCGTTGATCTTCCTTATCCTGTATCCACGGGCCAAGCTTCTTACA
Source organism: Platanthera guangdongensis (assembly GCA_039583875.1). Taxonomy (NCBI): domain Eukaryota; kingdom Viridiplantae; phylum Streptophyta; class Magnoliopsida; order Asparagales; family Orchidaceae; genus Platanthera; species Platanthera guangdongensis. The sequence continues at coordinate 102,633,403 of CM077151.1, forward strand.
TATGGTTATATGGCCGAGAAATGAGGATTATCTCCTCATTTTCATCTTCTTCTTCTTCTTCTCATTCCAAGAGAGAGAAAGCCCAAGGGAAGGAAAGGAGGAAGGAGAACCAGCTGCTGGAGGTGCCGTGGAGTGTGGATTGAAGATCCGAGTGCTGATTCGTGAAGGCAAAGCCGAAGCGGTGATTTCCATTCGGCTGATTCATGGCTCCGAAACGATCTTCAAGGGTAACGATCTCCTTCTTGGACATCGAAGTCCTCTCTTTATGCATGTGCGTGGAATCCTCCACCAAGAGGTGGATCTCGTAAGCGATTCCTTAGTTGTGTCTGCATCTAGAGCCGGAAGTGTGGAGTACGACATCGACCCGTTGAATCTTCTTCATCGACTATTTCTTCGGGGGCAACGTATGGGCAAGGACGTATTGATAGACGTATCTGTTATAACTGTGGGCAGCAGGGACACATTGCTAAATTTTGTTGGAAGACCCCTTCTAGAAATGAGAAAAAGATAGGTGCGTCGTATGAAGACAAGGGTAAAGCAGTGGCCGAGTCATCTGCCTATCGGACGCAACCTCGATTGCATAATTTGGAAGTCCAAGAGCCGCAAAGCTCGAGTACCCAGATCGGACATCCCCGTGTCATAGGGATGACATGCCCGTGTCACCCACCCCCCTCCCCACTCTTACTCGAGTACTTTTCCACCTACTCGAGTACATTTCGACCTACATGAGAGCTACTGGAGTATGAGCGGGACACGCCCTGTGACATGCCCGTGTGACAGGCCGTGTACCCTCCTTCTCGAGTATTCGTCGACCTCAACTACTCGAGAGAAAATCGTCGACCAGGGGAGGACACGCCCTGGGTCACGCCCCCCGACACGCACGTGTCATAGGGCATGTACCTCCCGAAGAATTCGTCGACCGAAATTCGTCGACCACGCGCTCGACCACTCAACCCAAGCAGGAACGCCCGGGGACACGCCCGTGTCCCAGGCTGTGTCACCCAATATTTTCCCGTTTCTTGAACTTGGGCTGTTACAACCCTCCCCTCCAAGAAATTTCGTCCACGAAATTGAACAAAAAACAGCAACCAAACCGTTATGACATCAAACTGATATGGTACAACAACCATTGTACTATCTAACCGCCACATGTGCACATTCATCCACAGTTTTAGCTAGTGATCTCTAGGTACAAACATTTTAGATACCCTCAAATAGCATATATATATATCACAAGCGATCGATCACTTCAATTTCACCAAGTGTGCACCAACATTTCAACATGGAACACAACATATACAACATTATATGTACAAGAATATCCTTAATAGGCACCTTATTAGGATTCACATTACTAGTGAGTCATCATATATATACAATATGCACATCATCCAAGTGATACAAGTCACTATCCTTACTTTCGCTCAACCTCCCGATTTTGCATCTCTGAAAACCAACTACTCGAGGACCCAGATAGGACACGCCCATGTCACAAGGATGACACGCCCGTGTCACCCCCCCCCTCTTACTCGAGTACATTTCCACCTACTCGAGTACATTTTGACCTACACGAGAGCTACTCGAGTATGAGCGGTACACACCCTGTGACACGCCCGTGTCACAGGCCGTGTACCCTCTTTCTCGAGTATTCGTCGACCTCAACTACTCGAGAGAATATCGTCGAAAAGGGGAGGACACGCCCTGGGTCACGCCCCCCGACATGCCCGTGTCACAGGGCGTGTACCTCCCGAAAAATTCGTCGACCGAAATTCTTCGACCACGCGCTCGACCACTCAACCCAAGCAGGACACGCCCTGGGACACGCCCGTGTCCCAGGCCGTGTCAACCAATATTTTCCCGTTTCTCGAATTTGGGCTATTACACACGCCTTCAGACATGTCTATGTCTGTGGTCGTGTACCTCAGGCTGCACAAAACCAAATTCAACCCGATCGGGACATGGCCGGTGACACGCCCGTGTCACAAGCCATGTACCCCAAGACACGACCGTGCCTTGCCCGTGTTCACCAGGCCTCAAATGCCCTGGGCACATCCTGCAAAGAACACGGCCAGTGACACGCCCGTGTCACCGGCCGTTTGCTCTCACACGGCAACAGACATGCCTCCAACGTAACTTCGTCGAACGAAGTTCGTCGACCAAAGGAGGACACGGCCTCTGACACGCCTGTGTCAGAGAGCGTGTTCCCTCATTTTTTCATAAAACGAACTTTTTGTCGACCACTCGCCGGCTTCTCACCCGGGCAGGACATGCCTTGGGACATGCCCGTGTCCCAGGCCGTGTCACCCAAATTTTCCCAATCCTGGGATTTGGGGTGTTACAACCCTCCCCTCCTTACAAAAATTTCATCCCCAAAATTTGCACACAGGAAGGAAATCGAACACAAGATGTTCTACTCCATAATGTGTAATACTACTGGATACGCACTGCGTACCGGTTACACAGAGCTCAGGAAATTCAGCTCGCATGGTCTGCTCTCGCTCCCATGTTAGCTTCTCACGGCCGTAATTGTCCCACTGGACTTTGACCGTCCAGATTGTTTTGTTCCGCAACTATTTATCAACACGATCCTCGATCCGAATGGGCCTTTCATTGTTAGCTCATACTCCACCGGCACTCGATCATTATCGATCACTTGAGCTGGAATTTTGATGGCTTTCTGAAGCACAGAGATGTGAAACATATCATGGAATAGACCCAAGTCTGTTGAAAGAGTTAGCCGATATACAGTTTCCCGAACTTCAAACGGGCCAAAATATCTCAGACTCAACTTTTCCAGACGCCGAACCCTGGACACACCTTTGAAGGGTTTAATCTTCAAATATACCCAATCGCCTACCGCGAAGTCCACGTTCTGGTGCTTAGCGTTGTAGTATTTTGCTTGTTGATCCTGGGCTATCGATAGTCGCTCCAGAACAGTGTATATCGTCAAGTGCATTGGATTTGTCTGCTTCTGCCCAAGCTAATGGTGGATGGCACTTCCGACCATACTGATCTGCATACGGTGCCATACCGATGCTCGCTTGGTAGCTGTTGTTGTAGGTAAACTCCACCATATAGAGATGTTCGTCCCATCTCTTCCCAAAGTCCAGGACGCACACTCGGAGCATAGTCTCCATTGTCCTGTTGGTCCTCTCAGCTTGGCCATCATTTTGGTGATGAAAGATTGTACTGAACGTCAACTTTGTGCCCACAGCTGATGGATTAACCGCCAATTAGTCGATGTGAACCGTTCATAATGATCACTTATGATGCTCTGAGGAACACTGTGTAGCCGTACAATCTTTTCATCAGAAAGCGTTACCAACTTTCCACAGAATCGTCCCGCTTGTTCGAAAGGAAGTGCGCCCCTTTCGTCAACCGGTCTATAATCACCCAGACTGAATTGTTCCCATATTGAGATCTCGAAAACCTGTGTACGAAATCAATTCTGGAACCGGCAACGCTTTCAAGAAATCGCCAGGCTTCTGGCATCCCGCCTTCATCAAAGCAAAAGCTTGGCATTTGGCCATATAATGAGCGACATCTTTCATTAATCCTAGCCACCAAAATAGAGTCTTCATGTCCCTGAACATCTTTGTGCTCCCAGGGCAAATTGAGTACTTTGTATAGTATGTTTTGTATATCACCTCTTCCCTCAACTTACCCAAACTCAGGACGCACAAACGGTCCTCTTTCTGCAAAAGGCCGTCATCCCAGGAGAATTTGCCCTCTGGCCTGTGACCCTTGCATAGCGTTGGAGACTTTCATCCAGCTCCGTTGCTCGTCAAATCCTGTCCGCAAGGTCATATTACACCTCCATCCAGTTCAAACATGCATCGGCTGTGGAATTCTTGTCAACACAAGAAATCTCTAATGCTTCCAACTCCTGGATTAGACATTCATAGTGCAGTTGTAGCCACTTTACCCTTGACGGAACTCTCCAACTCAATGAATCAGCGACTACATTTCCCTTCGCGGGAGTATACCTCTAGGTACTCTAGGCTCTTGAAGTCCGTATAGATCTCCACTTTCACGCCATAAAGATAATGCTACCATAACTTTAGTGCAAAGATCACCACTGTCAACTCTAGGTCGTGGACGGAATAACATCTTTCATGCACCTGCAATTGGCGTGAGCCATAGGCAATCACTTTCCCATTTTGTAGAAGAACGCAGCCTAAACTGCTTCCTGAAGCATCACTATAGATCTCATATCCTTCGATACCACATGGCGATGCCAATACAGGCGTCGTGGTCAATTGACTCCTTAGCTCGTCAAAAGCTCGCGCACACTCCGGCGTCCAAACGAACTTCTGATCCTTTCGCGTCAGTGTGTGTAGAGGCAAAGCAATCCACGAGAAGTTTTCAACAAACCTTCTATAGTAGCCTGCCAGTCCAAGGAAACTCCGGACTTCGGCCTCTAAAGACAACACCGACCACTTTTGTATGGCTCCTATCTTTGACGGATCCACTGCTATGCCTTCTCCATTTATCACATGACCCAGAAAAGCCATCAACGATAGCCAACACTCGCACTTAGAGAGCTTGGCATGGAGCTTGTTCCTTTGCAAAGTATGCAACACCAACCACAAGTGGTTTACGTGACCAGCTTCAGATTGAGAGTACACCAAAATATCTTCAATGAACATGATCACACACAAGTCCAGGTACTCTCGGAACGTTCAGTGCATCATGTCCACGAACACCGAGGGTGCATTGCACAGCCCAAACGACATTACTGTGAACTCATAATGACCGTAGCTTGTGCCAAATGCAGTCTTGGGAATGTCGTCTTCCCGAATGCTTAACTGGTAATACTTAGATTTCCACGCCAACTTAGAGTCGACGGTTGATCCCAACAGCTAATCGAATAATTCATCTATTCGTGGAATTGGCTACTTAATCTTTTCTGTCAGCTTAGTCAACTCACGATAATCAATACATAATCGTAAATCACCGCCTTCCTCAAGCAGAATAGGTGCACTCCAAGGTGACATACTTAGGTGTATACATCCCTGCTCCAGCAATCCTTGCAATTGGATTTTCAACTCAGCCATTCCTTTGGCGTGATGCGATACAGCGAGCGGGCCACAGGTTTCCCACCTGGGACCAATATAGTACAGAAGTCTATCTCTCGCTGGGGTGGTAGCCCAGGAAGATCCTGAGGAAACACAACACATCCGCAAGCTCTGATATCGGCAGCGTAGATGCATCCAAACACAATTCCCGACTTCCAATTTGCACCACCACATTGCAAACTCTATCCGCCAACAACAAAACATTCGTTCGGTAATAACACCCTTACACTATCACAAAGTGCTCTCACTAGTGTTCCAAATCATAGCAAAGCCTGTGGCGCACACATCACACACACAAGCTACATACACAGTATGCAATCAGAAAAGCAATCAACGATGTTATCGCGCACTTATGACACTTCACTATGCTTAATGGCCAGGAGTAAAGACTTAGGGAGGCGCCTGGGATGAAGAGGACTTCACCACTGCTTTTCCTGTTTCAACATAAGACGCTCCGATATTCTGCTCAACCAGTTGTCAACCACTCCTGATAATGATGGGCAAAATTGTCCCCATATAATAGAAAATCAACGTTCTAAACATGTTCACGACTACCGTACAAACACGTTTATTCCACACATACATGTATTGTACTCCTATAGCACAAACATAGCAGTGGAAACTGCCATGCAACACTGATTATTGTACATACAACACATGCATACATGAGTAACATAGTTATATTTGTACCTTCTTATTTCTTGCCCTCTAAGAGCCACCTCGACAATCTCGGGCTTTATGTACTGCTTCACCAGACAAGTAACACTTGTATTGCCTCTTTGGCTTCTGAGCACCATCCCAACAGTTTCGAGCAATATGTCCTTCCTTGCCACAAGTATAACAAGTACGAGTCTCGCGTCTCTGCCTCTTGCGATGAGCAGACTTTCCAACCCTTGGAGCTCTCACTTCCCTTATCGCAGACATTTGTTGGGCTCTCGCAGGCATTTGCTGGCTCTTGTCAAGTCCATCTCCAAGAGTCTCGCTGACTCCACCAATGGTTGGAATCCCAATAACTTAGGAACAAACAACAAGAAACGGAGTTCCCAACGTAGCCCATCGTAAAACCGATTGATCTTCGTCTCCTCGGTTTCTAAAACAAACTCTGGTTGTTGTCTCATTGCAACAAATGCGTGCAAATAGTCCTCAACCATGTCCACTCCTTGGCTCAAGCACATGTTCAACGATGAAGCTGATGCATTTCCCATGGTCGTGTGCTCACTTATACTGACCGTCATGGGACGCATGACCGGATCAGAGGGTTGAACCAGTCCCTCATGGTAAGCCTTGAGCATTGCAAAAACAACATCAGCAATCAGTCGAGCCGTCTCTATCGATGGAGGAGATGTTGGTACCACAGTTGATGTCATGCTTCCCATCGAATGTTGGGGTCCTGCTGCCACGCCGTCGCGCTAGTCACCTAAAGTCGTAAAATACACAAGTAAGCAACAAACATATTGCCAAAAGCAATACCAGGAATGTACAGGTTCCGCAAACAAAAGTGGATATTCAAGAGTTCATTAGTGTCAACGCGGTTTGCACTGACACGTGCTCGCCACCCCACAAGAGAATTCGAGAACAAATTCGAAAGGGATCGACTGAGACAGCTGATACCAAAAATGTAATGACTTCATCCGTTCATATAGTATATACTAGAAGGTCCGGCCAGGGCCCCACAGCATATACCACAGAACAGGTGACGAAGTCACAGAGTGATACCAGAGTTGCGCATCCTAACTCATTGTAGTCTAGCGGGACCCTATAACACGAAGCTGAACTCCAAACATGAATGTCCACCAATATGAATATCCACTTATATATATACATGAACACCAAATACGTAGTTAGCTGGCCTTATGGCCTTACAGTTATTATGTACAAAAGTGGCTTTCAAACATCGGCGCGCAGGCCGGCCACATATGAAGACCAAAACACAACATTTCAGCTTAGCCTTCACGGGCTAATAACATCAGCAACAACAACAGTAGGGAACTTCAGCCTTTCAATATCCTGATCGGCCCTCCAGCACCTGTATAAGGATAGTCCACCCAACGTTGGCAAACAAGGCAAAGGTCAGCATTCAGCTGACCAATTTTATAATGACCCTACCCCTTTCCTGGGGTAGTGGTATTCCTTCCCTGCAGGCATAGCAAATCACAGACAGATATATATATCATACATTGTGCTCTCACGCACATACATTCCATCACAACCGTCAGCCACACGGTCCAACGGTGCGTGCACTCAGGGCACATTCTTGGTGTACCGGCGAACCAGTTTCCCACCACTGTATCAGGACTAGAACCCAACGGCAATATTGAGCATTTATTAGTCTTAGTGGCGAGCAGGCCTAAGACTCTCGTTATGCGTTTCTGCCAAATGCCAACTATCCAAACACCCATGACAGACAACCATAACGCAGATACAGTTCAGCCTTTGCCCGTTGCCCAAATCATTAGTTCTATAACCAGACTAATGCGGGTCGGCAGCCCCTTGTCCGTTCAGCAAATAGCCATAATGTCCTCACAGGACAAGCTTCACAATCACAAGTTAGCTAGGTGTCACGCTTAGCGTTAGCGACAGAACTCATTTTTCGTCCCTAGCTTTAACCATTTGCGGGTATTTTCATGTGCTTTCCTACCAGTACTTTCTGCTACTACCCTTCACAGGCACAACCCAGCAAGCAACATAAGTATCAAGGGTATTTTCCTGACTTACCACGTCAATACTTCCTACTACTACCCTTCACAGGTACCACCCATGAATATCAAGCATTACAAGGGTATTTCCTGGACTTCCAATCCAGTACTTCACGTTACTACTCTTCACAGGTACAACCCATTCAGCACAAGCATTATACGGGTATTTCCTGGACTGCCACTCCAGTACTTCCTGCTACTGCCCTTCACAGGTTTAACCCATCGACTCCTAAGCTACATGTTTCATCATGGAGTCTTCTCCACACAGCATCACCAATCCAGACCAACCTGTCTAGATGGGCTTCATAGAGCATGCCTATCACGTACTCTATTTCCGGATCTATATGCCAAATTAGTGGGGATTCCAAGAATCAGCACAAGGGATTCTTGTAACAAGCCACCCTCTGGTGGGGGAATCCTATGCATATACCAAAAAGGAAGCCTTCACTTGGCTAGGAAGAAAGATCATTACCCTTGAAGATCGCTTCGGAGCCATGGACTTTTAGTCGGCTGACATGTACCGCAGCGACTTTGCCTCCACAACACTAGCTCGGATCTCTAACTGGAACACCGCAGCTCCACCGGTGGCCAGCTCGTTTCCTCCTCCTCCTTCTTCTCTCTCTCTCTCTCTAGGTTTTTAGAAAGAGGATGACCAAATGAAAAATGAGGATTTCAATCTCATCTTCGGCCTTAAGGAAGGAGGGAGAGACCTGAGCCATTGGATCCCAGCTGAGAAATTGGACGGCCACGATTTTGCAACAAAAGGATAAGTTTTGCCTGACACGGCCTGTGACACGCCCGTGTCACAGGCCGTGTACCTTAAGCAGCACACAACCGACTCATCCAGACTAGTACATGCCCATGTGACACGCCCGTGTCACGGGCCGTGTCACCTGACACGCCTTCAGACACGCCCATGTCTGTGGCTGTGTACCTCAGGCTGTACAAAACCAAATTCAACCCGATCGGGACACGGCCAGTGACACGCCGGTGTCACAGTCCATGTACCCCAAGACACGTCCGTGCCCTGCCCGTGTTCACCAGGCCTCAAATGCCCTTGGCACATCCAACAAAGGACATGGCCAGTGACACTCCTGTGTCACCGGCCGTGTGCCCTCACATGGCAGCAGACACACCTCCAGCATAACTTCGTCGAATGAAGTTCGTCGACCAAAGGAGGACACGGCCTCTGACACGCCCATGTCAGAGAGCGTGTTCCCTCATTTTTTCGTAAAACGGACTTTTCATCGACCACTCGCCGACTGCTCACCCGAGCAGGACATGCCCTGGGACATGCCCGTGTGCCAGGCCGTGTCACCCAACATTTCCCAATCTTGGGATTTGGGGTATTACACAGGGTACTAGTCGATCGAGATGTTATTTTTAGGTGTCTTGTGAGACAATAGTATACACGGCGGTTGTCGTGGTGGTTGGGAGAGATTTTGGTGAGTAGATCGCGCAGGGGAATTGTGTGTGGTGGTTAGCGCATGGATTGTGTGTAGAATGGGTGCATGGATCCGGTGCGCAGATCAAGCACGTGGCAGTTTTGTAACGCCCCGAAACTCAAAATAGCAAAGGGGGGACGTTTTGGGCCAGTTTTGGGTTCTGGCAGGAGGCACACGCCTGGGACACGGGCTTGTCCCAGGGCGTGTCAAGCTTGTGTCGACACTCAGCCGGCGAAGTCGACATTTTTCTCTCGACATTGTGTCGAGACTGGGCACACGGCCTGCGACACGGGCGTGTCGCAGGGCGTGTCGACCCGTGTCGACACTCAGCCCGCGAAGTCGACACTCTGCGCTCGACGAAGTGTCGAGAAATGGCACACGGCCTACGACACGGGCGTGTCGCAGGGCGTGTCGACCCGTGTCGACACTCATCCCGGGGAGTCGACGAACTTTGCTCGACGATATGTCGAGACAAGGTACACGGCCTAGGATACGGGCGTGTCCAAGGCCGTGTCATCAGGTCGACGATCTTCGCTCGATGAAGTGTCGAGTGTCGAGACCGTGTACACAGCCTGGAGCCCAGGCGTGTTGAGGTAGACACGGGCAAGGACACGGGCGTGTCCTAGAACCCGTGCAGTGCTCGGGTTATTTTCGGGATAAATCGATGGGGGTACACGGCCGACCACACGGCCATGTCAGGTGGAACACGGGCGTGTCGGGTCGAACACGGGCATGTTCGATGCCCGTGTGTTGTTCCAGGCGCGTCGATTTTGACGGCGAATGAGGCACACAGCCCTAGACACGGGCATGTGCCAGGCCGTATGCGGTCCAGATTGGACATTTCAGTCCCGAATCAAAGCCGTTCGTTTCTTTAATTGGTGATCCAATGGCTGGGGGTTGTTCCTGATGGGATATACCCGGGATTGGGCCTTAGAAATTCTCACTTTTCATGAGTTGTTATCTTTTTAAATCTTAGAGAGAGAGGAGAGCCAAGGAAGGAAGAAGGAGCTAGATCCGGCCATTGGAGGAGCTTCGAAGCTCCAAATCGCGAGCCGACTCCGGATCCACGGAGGCAAAGCTAGTGCGGTGCTTTTCATGCGCTTACTTTTCCATGGCGCTAAAGAATAACGCTAGGGTAATGATCCTCTTCTTGAGCATATGAAGCTCTCCTTCTTTGCATAGGAAGCCCGCTCTCGCGAGTTTGCGGTGAGTTGGAGGCGTTCCTTCTGGTAGATATGTGAAGTCCCCATTGTTTAGAGTCCGTAAGCGAGAACGGACATAGGCATGATGTGTGAAGCCTACCTGGACGTGTTGGTCTGGATCGGTGATGTTGCATTGCATAAATGCCGGAGAAGACTCCATGCGATTGGTTGTTTTTCGGGTTTTCTACACGGCAGATTGCAACAGGGAGCCTTGGGGACTAACCCTAAGGTGTACCCGGAAAACTGGGCGGATGCGTGATCTTGCCAACATGGAGGCCTGAGAGCCAACTTGAACATAACCGAGTTATGTGAAATTGTGTGACGAAAATGGGACTCGAGAGAAGTTTGACCTGTGCATATGGCTTAAATTGTCGTTGCGATGTGAGCACGGGTTAGATGGAACCATACCCACTTCTATGTCGTTCGGGTTAAAGAGACCTAAAGTTACATGGCACTTGCCGTTGGCATAGATGAGAGTCTTCGGCGGTCTATGGCTTAAATTGTCGTGACTCATGTCGGGAAGACAAAATGCTCATAGGTTTGGCCGTCAAAGTGGCGGTGGTGAGTCCGGAATGTCTATGGCTTTAATTGACGTGACATCGACCGGTTCACCGAGAGTGTGCCCTGAGAGCACGGGGCGTGTGGCCGTGCGAGCCAACGTCTGTGATGAAATGAATATAGATATATTGCTCGCTTATGCTAATGAAATGCAGGGAAGGAGCATCGCCGCCCCAAGCTGTGGGCGGGATCGTTATAATTTGGTCAGCATTGCTGACTGTTGCCTTGTTTTGCCACCGTGCGGTGGTTTGTTGCTTGCAGGTGCTGCTGGACCAAGCAGTCAATAGCGGGCTAAAGCCCAATTTGCGAAGCCGACCCTCGAAGGCCTAATTGGAGTGTTTACTGTTTTTATTCATGTATGACCGGCCTGCGTGCCGTGGTTTGTAAAACATATAATATCAAGTGAACCATTCTATAAGGCCTTAAGGCTTGTACTGGTGTATGTATAACATTCCTATTTGGTATTAGTGGACATTCATGCTTTAGTGCTGGGTTCTTTATTGCAACTTATAAATCTGCTTCCGCTAGAATGCTCTGTGTAGGACGTTATAATTGGTTCGATGGTTTCCATGAGTAACCACCCGGTCTGTCTGTGGCATACGGCGTCGGGCCCCGGCCGGACCTACTGCTATATGCAATGCGACGGATAGGGGGTGTTACAATTTCGTATCAGACTACTGGTTTTGGTCAGGCTTAAGATGAATTCGTGGGCGAATTCTTTTTAAGGAGTGGAGAGCACATTGTGTGTGTCATCATTATAATAGTAAAAGAACCCATGAATGTCCACTTAGGAATGAAAATACACGTGTTTGAGGAACCTGCGTGTTCCTATAATTGCTGTTTGCAATTTTGTTTGGTCGCTTAACGGTGTTTTGTACCACTATAGGTGACCAGAAGTGGTGTTGGGCCGTCGGAACGTCGAGTTTCTGAGGCTAGCAGTGCACCAGATGTTGCTCCTGCAACACCTCTATCGGCTGAGAACTTACGATTGGTGGCCGAAGCAGTGTTGGCCATGATAAATGCGCAGCCTGCAAGGCAAACGCAGCAGCCCGCTCCTGCGATGGAGCAGGAACCTCTTCAAAAGGCTGAGCCGAGGAGAGTGGAACAAGTGGTAGTGGAACCGTTGGTGCCAAAGAGGGCAACCGAGAGGCAGCTTAAGCATGTAATGAGATTTAACCCTCCGGTATTCTCGGGGTTGGGAACCCCATCTCAAGCTGAAGACTGGCTCTCCTGATGAAGAGAGTCATGACAGCAACGGAGAAGGAGGAGTGGCAAATGACCACCATCGCTACGTTCCTTCTAGACGGTGAAGCGAGAATGTGGTGGGAAGGATTGGAGCTGCACTTATTGAGAGGTAGGTAACTTGTTGATGTCTCGATGGAGGAGTTCTCGAGATTGTTCTTGGCTAGATACCTCCCTTCGGCGCAGAGGATAGCGTTGGAGAACGAATTTCTGAAGTTGGTTCAGGGTGAGAAGAGCGTGGATGAATATCTCCACGAGTTTACTCGTCTGAGTCGTTATGCTAGCTCCACTATTGTGGATGAGGAGCGCAAGACTAATCGCTTCTATGAAGGGTTGAGAGATGAGTTGAGATTACTACTCTCGGGGTCGATGACGCAGGGTTTCTTGACCTTGGTCAACACGGCCCGGTCCCTGGAGAAGGACATGAAGAACGTACAGGCAAAGAAAAGCTTGGGTGATAGGAAATCTGAATTCAAAGTGCCGACTACTTCAAAGTCCGGCTATCGGAGGTCCTTCAAGAAGCATAGGACTTCGGGTCCATCTCCTTCTGGTGCTTCTGGGGCGACTACGAGTCGGACCCCGGGTGCATGTTTTACTTGTTGAAAGACGGGGCACTTTGCCCGTGATTGTTGGAGCGGACGCCCCAAGTCCAAGAGAAGGCCGGGAGCGACTTATGAAGAGAAGAGCAAGACGGTGGAGTCAACCACGTCCCACTATGCTCCGGCCCAACCAAGGGTGTATAATCTTGGCCAACAGGAGGCCATCAAACAGGCTGATGTGGTGACAGGTACGGTTTAATTTATAGCAAGTCAATTTCGTTAAATACTTGTTATGCACATGTTACCTTACCACTGCTTGTTTAGGATTTGTTTTGATTTGTGAAAATCTGGCAAGAGCACTCTTCGATACGGGAGCTTCACACTCCTTCTTGTCCGAAGGATTTATATCACGCATCGGAGTCCCTTCTTCGATGGCGAAGGATAAGTTGGATGTGTCGTTGCTTAATGGATGTTCGATGCACGCGGATAGGATATGCGATGTTAAGATTCGTATTGGGAATCAGGAGTTCGATCTGCAGGCGTCGTTACTTCCGTTGGTGGAGTTCGACGTTATATTTGGCATAGACTGGCTCTCGGAGCAGCAGGCCTATATTGACTGCGGTCGCAAGGAAGTCAAGCTGGGAGCAAGCCGTGAAACGACTTTTACGGGCTTAAAGTGGTCGAGCAAGACATTGATGTCTGCTCTTCAGGTGGTGAAGACGGTTCGTGCCGGTGTAGAACTGTTCTTTACACTAGTGGAGGTTGCATAGCCGAAGCCCGCGTTGGATTGTATTTCAGTGGTATCGGAATACCCTGATGTGTTCCCCGTAGATCTTCCTAGAGCCCCACCTCAGCGGGAGATAGATTTTACGATTGAGCTAGTTCCAGGTACAAAGCCTGTGTCACGATCTCCTTATCGGCTAGCGCCTAAGGAAATGGCGGAGCTTAAAGTTCAACTACAAGAGTTGTTGGAGCAAGGGTATGTGCGCCCGAGTTCTTCGCCTTGGAGCGCACCGGTCCTCTTTGTTAAGAAGAAGGACGGAAGCTTGAGGCTATGTATTGATTATCGGGATCTCAACAAGTTGACGGAGAAGAACAAGTACCCGATTCCCCGGATTGATGATCTTTTTCATCAGTTGGTCGGGTCGACGGTGTACTCGAAGTTGGATCTCAAGGTTGGGTACTATCAGCTGCGAATAAGGGAGAGTGATATCCCGAAGACAGCGTTTAGTACAAGATACGGGCATTATGAGTTTACGGTCATGCCGTTTGGGCTGACTAATGCGCCATCAGTGTTCATGGATTTGATGAACAGGACTTTCATGGAGTACTTGGACCATTTTGTGATCATCTTCATCGACGATATTTTGGTGTACTCGCAAAGTGAGGAAGATCACTTCAAGCATCTTCATTTGGTTTTCGAGACGCTAAGGAGGAATCAACTGTATGCCAAGTTCTCAATGTGTGAGTTTTGTTTATCCTCAGTGGCGTTCCTCGGTCATATAGTGAGTGGAGAGGGTATTGCTGTGGATCCGGCGAAGATTGTTGCGATACGGGAGTGGCCTGAGCTTGCTACGGTAGCGAAAGTCCAGAGCTTTCTGGGGATTGCCGGCTATTATAGGCGCTTCGTAGAGAACTTCTCGTGGATAGCGTTACCTCTCACTACTTTGACGAGGAAGGAGCATAAGTTCGTTTGGACGCCGGAGTGCGCACAAGCTTTTGAGGAGTTGAAGTGTCGGTTGACCACGGCGTCTGTGCTGAGTTCGCCATGTGGGACCGAAGGCAATGAGATTTACAGTGATGCTTCGGGCAGCAGTTTGGGTTGCGTGCTACTGCAACACGGAAGTGTAATAGCTTATGGCTCGAGACAGCTGAAAGTGCATGAAATGAACTATCCGGTCCAAGACTTGGAGTTAGCGGCCGTGATTTTTCCCTTAAAGCTGTGGAGACACTATTTGTACGGTGTGAAGATTGATATCTACACCGATCATAAGAGCCTGAAATATCTGATTGATCAGAAAGATCTGAATATGCGACATCGTAGATGGATGGAGTTCTTGGGGGACTATACATTCAAGATCCACTACGTGCCTGGTAAGGGTAATGCAGTTGCGGATGCGTTGAGTCGCCGAGCCTCAACTCAAGCCAATTGGCTATCGGTGCATGATGAGCGGTTGGTGCTGGATTTGGAGGCGTTGGATATCATTTGTGTGGATAGGAAATCAAGTGCTGAAGAAGTTTTGAATTGGACTGAAGTCCAATATGACATGGCTGATCGTATTCGGCAGGCTTTGTATATGGATGCACATATGAAGCAGTTCATGGTAGAGGCTCTGGATGGGTCAAATTCCCAATTCGTCGTGGAGGACGGATTACTTTGGAAAAACGGTCGTCTGTGCATCCCAAGTGTGGGTAATTTACGGGTGGAATTGTTGTGCGAGGCACACCATACCAAGTACTCGATTCACCCGGGGAGCACGAAGATGTACCGCGATGTGAAGAAACTGTTTTGGTGGCCGGGTTTGAAGAAGGATGTGGCTCTACGTAGCGAAGTGCCAAACTTGCGCCTTGGTTAAAGCGGAGTGCCAAAAGCCGGGAGGATTTCTTAAGTCCTTGCATATTCCGGAGTGGAAATTCGACGACATCTCTATGGACTTTGTGCACGGTTTGCCAAGGTCGCAAAAGGGGAACGACGCCATTTGGGTGGTCGTTGATCGGTTAACGAAGGTGTCGCATTTTATTCCGCATAGGAAGGATGATCCGGTGGAGAAGTTGGCAAAAATGTATGTGGATAACATAGTACGGCTTCACGGTGTGCCCCGCAGCATCGTGAGTGACCGAGATGGGCGGTTCACGTCCAATGATTGGAGGCTAGTGCAACAAATGTTGGGGACAAAGTTGAAATTCAGCACAGCCTTCCATCCGCAAACGGATGGGCAGACCGAGAGCGTCAATAGAACCATGGAAGACATGCTCCGCATGTGTGTCTTGGATTTTGGGAAGCAATGGGAAGACCACCTTTATTTGGTGGAGTTCGCATACGATAATAGCTACCAAGCGAGTATTCAAATGGCGCCCTTCGAGGCCCTATATGGTAGAAAATGTCGCACGCCGTTGTCTTGGCAAGAAACGGGTGAGTCAAAGTTGTATAAGCGCTTAGAAGTGGAGGATGCTACTTCTTTGGTGAGAACCATTCGGGAGAGGTTGCTTATCGCTCAGGACCGGCAAGCGAAGTACTATAATGCCAAGCACAGGAACGTGGAGTTCGCTGTGGGCGACTATGTGTACTTAAAGATCAAGCCGTTCAAGGGTGTCTCGCGGGTGCGGCGATTGAAAAAGCTAAGCCCGAGGTACCTTGCGTCGTTTGAGGTTCTGTAGAGAGTTGGTGAAGCAGCTTATCGGTTGAAACTTTCAGTGGAGCTTGGTGTATTCCATATTTCGGTGGATTACATGATGTATTCCATATTTCGGTGCTTCGGAAGGCGGTGCAAGAGCCTACGCAAGTGATCGCGGTTGATCAAGTGCCGGTGGACAGTGGGCTGACGACAAAGGTCAGGCCCGTGCGGATTGAGGACTTGGAGGTCAAGCGGCTACGCAATAAAGAGATCAGGATGGTCAAAGTCCGACGGGACAATTGCGGTCGTGAGGAGCTCTCTTGGGAGTGAGAGCAGACTATGCTTGACGAGTATCCGGAGTTGTTCCGCTCAGGTACAAATTTTGGTTTTGTACATGTCTTTCCTTTATATAATTTCGTGGACGAAATTCTATTAAGAGGGGGAGAGTTGTAACGCCCCGAAACTCAAAATAGCGAAGGGGGACGTTTTGGGCCAGTTTTGGGTTCTGGCAGGAGGAACACGGCCTGGGACACGGGCGTGTCCCAGGGCGTGTCAAGCTTGTGTCGACACTCAGCCGGCGAAGTCGACATTTTGCTCTCGACATTGTCTCGAGACTGGGCACACGGCCTGCGACACGGGCGTGTCGTAAGGCGTGTCGACCTGTGTCGACACTCAGCCCGCGAAGTCGACACTCTGCGCTCGACGAAGTGTCGAGACATAGCAGACGGCCTGTGACACGGGTATGTCACAGGACGTGTCGACCCGTGTCGACACTCGTCCCGGGGAGTCGACGAACTTTGCTCGATGATGTGTCGAGACAAGGCACACGGCCTAGGATACGGGCGTGTCCAAGGCCGTGTCATCAGGTCGACGATCTTCGCTCGACGAAGTGTCGAGTGTCGAGACCGTGTACACGTCCTGGAGCCCAGGCGTGTTGAGGTAGACACGGGTAAGGACATGGGCGTGTCCTAGAACCCATGCAGTGCTCGGGTTGTTTTCGGGATAAATCGATGGGGGTACACGGCCGACCACACGGCCGTGTCAGGTGGAACACGGGCGTGTCGGGTCGAACACGGGCGTGTTCGATGCCCGTGTGTTGTTCCAGGCACGTCGATTTTGACGGCGAATGAGGCACATGACCCTGGACACGGGCGTGTGCCAGGACGTGTGCGGTCCAGATTGGACATTTCAGTCCCGAATCAAAGCCGTTCGTTTATTTAATTGGTGATCCAACGGCTGGGGGTTGTTCCTGATGGGATATACCCGGGATTGGGCCTTAGAAATTCTCACTTTTCATGAGTTGTTATCTTTTTAAAGCTTAGAGAGAGAGGAGAGCCAAGGAAGGAAGAAGGAGCTAGATCCGGCCATTGGAGGAGCTTCGAAGCTCCAAATCGCGAGCCGACTCCGGATCCACGGAGGCAAAGCTAGTGCGGTGCTTTTCATCCGCTTACTTTTCCATGGCGCCAAAGAAGAATGCTAGGGTAACGATCCTCTTCTTGAGCATATGTAGCTCTCCTTCTTTGCATAGGAAGCCCGCTCTCGCGAGTTTGCGGTGAGTTGGAGGCGTTCCTTCGGGTAGATATGTGAAGTCTCCGTTGTTTAGAGTCCATAAGCGAGAACGGACATAGGCATAATGTGTGAAGCCTACCCGGACATGTTGGTCTGGATCGGTGATGTTGCATTGCATAAATGCCAGAGAAGACTCCGTGCGATTGGTTGTTTTTCGGGTTTTCTACACGGTAGATTGCAACAGGGAGCCTTGGGGACTAACCCTAAGGTGCACCCGGAAAACTGGGCGGATGCGTGATCTTGCCAACATGGAGGCCTGAGAGCCAACTTGAAAATAACCAAGTTATGTGAAATTGTGTGACGAAAATGGGACTCGGGAGAAGTTTGACCTGCGCATATGGCTTAAATTGTCGTTGCGATGTGAGCACGAGTTAGATGGAACCGTACCCACTTCTATGTCGTTCGGGTTAAAGAGACCTAAAGTTACGTGGCACTTGCCGTTGGCATAGATGAGAGTCTTCGGCGGTCTATGGCTTAAATTGTCGTGACCCATGCCGAGAAGACAAAATGCTCATAGGTTTGGCCGTCAAAGTGGCGGTGGTGAGTCCAGAATGTCTATGGCTTTAATTGACGTGACATCGCCCGGTTCACTGAGAATGTGCCCTGAGAGAACGGGGCGTGTGGCCATGCGAGCCAACGTCTGTGATGAAATGAATATAGATATATTGCTTGCTTATGCTAATGAAATACAGGGAAGGAGCATCGCCGCCCCCAGCTGGGGGCGGGATCGTTATAATTTGGTCACCATTGCTGACCGTTGCCTTGTTTTGCCACCGTGCGGTGGTTTGTTGCTTGCAGGTGCTGCTGGACCAAGCGGTCAATAGCGGGCTAAAGCCCAATTTGCGAAGCCGGCCCTCGAAGGCCTAATTTGAGTGTTTACTGTTTTTATTCATGTATGACCGGCCTGCGTGCCGTGGTTTGTAAAACATGTAATATCAAGTGAACCATTTTGTAAGGCCTTAAGGCTTGTACTGGTGTATGTATAACATTCCTATTTGGTATTAGTGAACATTCATGCTTTAGTGCTGGGTTCTTTATTGCAACTTATAAATCTGCTTCCGCTAGAATGCTCTGTGTAGGACGTTATAATTGGTTGGATGGTTTTCATGAGTAACCACCCGGTCTGTCTGTGGCATACGGCGTCGGGCCTCGGCCGGACCTACTGCTATATGCTATGCGACGAATAGGGGGTGTTACAAGTTTCCTCAAAAACTCCCCACTAAGGTAGTGGGACAAGGAATTCCATCTCGTAATTCCTATTAATTGAAGAAGACCCCATTATATGCTCCCCCACTAAGTTATTGGAGTTTGAAGCTAGAGCTTGAAGAGAGCAGGAACTTTCTACGTATGAATGAATCAGGGTAAGTATGGCTAAGGAAAATGATAGGGCGCAGAAGGAGGTGGGCGATAGTAGTGCTGGAGAAATGGTAATGCGTGTCTGAGGCAGTAGGGGTACTGGGAGCGCCTGTGTACTGGGCGCGCAGGCGGGACACACCTGCGGGCAAGGCGCTTGTCGAGCAAACCTGCGCACCAGGCACAATCATACACAGGGCATATGTGGGGCCCATCCGTACGCAGGGTGCACATTTGGCCAACCCGTGCGCACGTCTCCCTCGGACACACATGCATGCACGGTTCACACGGGCACATCTATGTGTAAGTTACTCCCGAGCATAGGGCACGCACCCCTACGCAGGACACATGCAGATGCACTGGGCTTACACGGGTGCATCCGCGCGTAGGGCATACGTGGTACGTCCGCGCTGAAGGATCCCATGGACGCACATGCGCTTAGGGCACACATGGGCGCACTGGTGCACATGAAGAGAGCATGGGACACTCCCGCACACAGGGCTCTCACAAGCGAGGTTGCGCGTATTGCATGCTTGCCGGCCGGTGTCACGCGCATGTTTGTGTGGTTTATGCGTGCAAGCCACACATTTGCCATGCACGGGTTGTTACTTATTTCCGTGCGCTTGCAGGGATGTATGTGTGTACAGGCTTTGATGATGTTTTTGGCATTTTTTGCCAATTTTGATGTAAATTGCTATTTCTCGAACTGTGGCACCGCGTAAAAGGTCGGCTAATGTTGTTGTATTCTTTGTTCACTGTCGAGTAAATTGATGTTTGAAGGAAGTGGTACGGTATACCTAGAAAGCTAGAAGTGAAGGTTCTGTGCATTGAGGAGTGAGTGATAAACCCTCCAACAGGCTAGATGACGTTGTGAGTCGTCGCTGAGGTCTGGGTTCCGTCGGACACCATTGAGGAGGTGTTCGAGATCTTGAAGCATTATGGCATGCCTTTGTCCCAATTTACACATGCCGGGTTGATGTGTATCATAGGCCTGATTGCTTTCTTTATGGAGCATGTCTCAAGGTTTTCTTGGAGTTTTTTAAAGACAAGTGCGAGGTGCGCATCAATGAAGGTGGGCGCATTAAGTTCCCTAATAATAAACATTCGCTTGAGTTTGAGAACGAGTGGACCATCACAATGGGAACAACCTATTCGGTTATATTAGGAACTCCTAAGGCTTGCTAGAACATTTTAAGTCACTTCTTAAATGTTGACGTCATGTGAAGGGATAGGAATGAGAGTTTAGATCAGTGTTTGGGTTCTCCGAGCCTCGTGCATTGGCGAACCCCTTGTTTGCCATTTACTTGTTCGTGGAGGAGAAGCGCCTATTGTTGTGCAGGTTGTCTACTGAACCTAAGCATTCTGCTGCTAGATTGAGATCAAAATAGGTATCTACTGTTTAAGTGTGGTACCTCATATTCTGGTGCTCGGCCTTCTTCTTTGTTCAAAGTGCACACTGATGAGACGACTCCTACCAGTTCCAGATTTGATGTTGCATCCATTGATCCCGACCATGAGTTTCTAGGTTCCCCTGCCCCCCAGGTACCTCTCAAGAGGACTCCTACTAAGCTAGAGTCTAAGGCGAAGTGTGTGTCCTCCTCCTATGAGGCAATGAACAACACGGTAAGTGCAACATTTTTGCCTTTGTTTGCTCATAGCCTTGCAATGATTCTGGATTTCTTCCTTCTTGTTGTAGATTGAAGCTCAGGCCAATATCTCTCTCACGTAGAATGATCGCTACGTGATCATGAATGATGTATACCTCATACTTCAGGAGGAGCTTCAGGGAGTGAAGAGATCCTTTTTTGACTCGAGGGGAAGACGAGACTATAACTTGTCTCGCTTCCGGCAGATCGAGTCTGCTCTGCAAGCTGAGGTGGAGCCGTCGAGGGCTGAGCTTCAGATGGAGAATGCCTTTGCAGAGAAGACTTTGTGGTTACTAGAGAGCACACAGGGGATGTAGACTTCTTGGAGACTGAGCTGGGGTCCTCGAAGGTCGAGGTGGAGTACCTTTCTTCATATAAGTGGATGTTTCAATTGAAGGCCACTAGAGTTGTCGATACGAGGACTCCATTGACTTTATGCGAGATTATTTCATGCTTTCCTGGCTTGAAAGTCCTCTCCAAGGATAAGAGTGGACTATATGATGTTGATGTCGGCGGTGAGAAGTAGCTCTACCTTTATTGTATATTTACTCATTTGTATTTTTTAGTTGTGCTTGCACTTTGTACCTTTGTACTTCATGGTTACTTTATATGTTGTTGTAGTGCGTTAAACGCTTTTTTCACTTTGGATTGTTTTTCATTGATTGTTCTGGTTTGGAGAGCTGCTTGTATATTTATTCGGCTCTTATGGTTTTAGCGTTATTGCTTTGTGCGTGAATTTTTTTTTGTTCTTTGCTTTTTGATGTCGGCAGCATGGGGAAGATACCCTGGCGATGTTGCAACCTACCATGCAGGGAATGGAGGACAGTTCGAGGTAAGGTAATGAGAGTTCGAGGCTATCGTGTTGCGGGTTGTCCCTGACTATGACGGGACCTACTATGGGGGTGAAAGGTGGACCTTCAAGCTGAAGCTGTAAGGCTGGAATACAAGATCTTGATGATGCCACAATGTAATTTTTGGGTAAAGGGAGGACACTTTGAACCAGGGTAGTGAGAGGTCAGAGCCACTATACTGCGGGTCATCTCGGGATGTAGTCATGAATGGCAAACCTTCGAACCTAGGCAATTGTGAGGGGGGCAAGACGTCGCAGTGTCGTGACCTACCACAATGGAGAAGGGATGGCATTAGATCATAGGCAGTGGGAGGTCACAAGGGAATGAAACTGGAGAGATGGTGAAGGGTAGACACTTCAAACTACTGTCAAGTATGATGGAGGTCGGCCCTGACACATTGTGACCTACTACGGGGGAGAAGGGTGGACCTTTGATCTGCGGCAGTGTGAGATCATTGGAGACCTGATGGCATAAACTAGTATGCGGGCGAAGGGCGAACCTTCGAGTCAAGGTAATTAGGGAAGGTCCACCGTGCTGCGGACTTCACACAACCAAGGGATCTGATCCCTGATGACATTGTAACCTACTATGAGGGTAAAGGGTAGACCCTTCAAACCGAGATTGTGTTATCAAGGACTCTGTGCTACAGTTTATGTGTGACCGGGGGATTTGATCACTGATAACATCGCAACTAACTATGTGGGTGAAGGGCAAACCCTTCGAGATGAGGTAGTGTGGTCATGTCCATTCTGTGGTCTCAAAGTGATGGAAGAGACTGCCCCCTAACAATGTCATAACCTACCACAATGGCGAAGGGCAATCCTTTGAGCAGGGGTTATGAGGTCAATGCCATCGTGTTACAGTTTGAGCAGGGGCTGACCCATAACGATGTCATAACCTACTACGTGGGTGAAGGGAGAACCTTCTAGTCAGGGTAGCAAGCTAAAGGAAACCAAGCTACGATCTTATTTTGACTGGATAGATTGTCCCCTAACGATGTCTAATCCTACTACGCGGATGAAGTGCGGACTATCGAGCTGAGATAGTGAGGTCAAGCCACTATGTTACAGTCAGTGTATGACTAGGGGACCGACCTCAAAGCATTTTTGTAATGGCAGAGTTAGAAGCAGATAAAGCATATTGTATTGAAACAGATAATTTAATATGCACAGGCACGCGCTTTGCAACTTTATAAAGTTTATCAATTATTTCAATACATACAACAAACAAAAGTAAATTAAATGAAGCCGGAATATGGTAAGGCATTCCTGCTTGATTCCTAGTTTTACTTCGAGTCACATCTAATTAAGATCTTCCCGATCCACATGCCCGTTGTGCTTTGATGGCGTCCCTAATCTTGGCAAAGTGGCATACGGGGATGCTCCTTATCCGACTACATTTGCTACAGTAAGCACATGCATTGTGCTTCTTGGTTCCCGTGGATGACTTGGACCCCAGTTGGAGTGATAAATTTAATCGCAAGGTGTGGGATGGAAGGGACATCTTTGAAAGCTGCCTTGGGCGGTCAACCAAATATCGTGTTGTACGACGATTCTGATTCAACCTCCATGAACTATATATTATGAGTGGCCTGCTTCGGGAACTCCTCTAGGGTTATTGGGAGAATAATGGTTCCTTTTACTGGGATAGTCCTGCCATTGAAGTCGTAGACTATTCTGGATGCATGTTGGAGTCTTTCTTTTGGGATCCGCATGTCGTGAAGAGCAAGTATGAATACGGCAATAATCGAACTGTCATTGTCCACGAGAATTCTCTTAACAAGAAAGCTAGGGTCACCGATCATTGTGCTGATGACTAGCGAATCCTCGTCCTTGAAGTTAAAGATTTTTGTGAGATGCACATTCTGACACCCCACCCCTAATGATGAGCGATAGAATTGATGGTGGTAATGGGGGATCCGGACATGGTCTCTACGATTCCAACTACTTGCATTCCCCCCCCCCCCCCGTGCATCTTGGTGTGTAGGTGGCTGCTCTATTCTGCCTGTGCTGACTGGTCTCGAGTCTGGTCCTGTAAGAACCTCCCGAGGATGCCTTATTGGAGGAGGAGTTCAATCTCATCCTTGAACGCTATGCATTCATCAGTGGTGTGCCTTATTCCTCTATGGAACTCGCAATTCTTTGGTCGATCTCCCTTATTTTGTGGGATCTCTCTCAGCATTTATAGCGCTAGGATATCCTAAATTGCGTAGAACACCTTTTCTCTAGAGGTGTTTGGTGGTGTGTATTCCTGGTAAGCTCTATGGTCAATCCTCGCTACTGTCCTGCTGTTGCACTTTTGATTGGCCCGCGAACAGACTCTTACTGTTGTTGGTTCGGTGAGTCGATCGCCGCGGGCTTGCTAGATGAGGCAAGTGCACCTATCGCAAGTAGTACTCGATATTCGGGAGAATACCGAGGTCGTATTATTCCCGGGAACGGGTTGATTACCCCTACTGCTCTGAAAACACTATTACTTTACTGAAATAGTAGGTGAGGGTTTTAATTAAAATATGAACGAAAATAGATTTAAGAAAATAGTCGATGAAGAGATAACTCCTGGTATCGAATTACGTTAGGATTAAAAATAGATTTGAATAACTAGATATCTAAAGTTTCAATTTAATTAAATCGGAAACTTGGCCGTGGAGGTTCAAAATAATGAGCTCACCTATCTCTAGGAATATCGCTCACCTGGACATTAAGGCTATTCGATCGGGCTCTCGTCCGATGAAGGATTCCCCTTAATGCCCGCAGTACGCTAAGAACCCCGCTATTGGGTGGGGAACCCAATCCGGTAGAGTTAGCGCGCCTACTCTCTCGATGGTTAGTGCGGAACTCTATTTACCCAGGGGTGATCTGTCCATACGCATGGCCTCTCGGCTAGCTAGCGTATGGATAACGGAAATAGAGCCCACACATCGATATGTGGTTCTACGCGTCGTTAACTCGGGGTAAACCTTAAGTTTTTTAATTAAATCGAAAAATTAGACATTTGGTTATTTAAAACATTTTATATCCCAAAGCTCTTCGATACCGAGGGCTAAAATCAATTAGCCACTCATCGGAATGGGGATAGCTTATATGTTTGGTTATACGAGCGTTCTAAACTATTTGCTGAAAGGTTATAAAGAAAATAAGAAGAAAAGTAAAATACTCTAACATTAGAAAAGTTATTACAATTAAACACACCCGCACTCATTCAAACATATAACAAGAGACAGAAATAAAACTAAGTTACACATAAAAGCTGAAAATTGCATAATTGAAATTTGCAGGTCCCACTCAAACGAGTGGGGGCGGGAAATAAAAGCTGAAAATTGCAAGTCCTACTCAAACGAGTAGGACTGAAATGAAAGCAAGTTCTACTCAAACGAGTAGGAGAAAATAAATGCGCTTACAGGGCTTTCTTAAATATTTACATCAAAATAAAGTCTGACCATTTAACTCATAGCAAGTAGGCGGAAAATCAAATCCAGCCATTTAACTCAAGTGAGTAGGGGGAAAAATAAAGAATGAAAATTACAAGTCCTACTCAAACGAGTAGAACTGAAAATACAGTCCAGCCATTTAACTCAAGTGAGTAGGCGGAAAAACAAAAGCTACAAACACTTGCTTGAATAAAATCCAGCCATTTAACTCAAATGAGTAGGCGGAAAAATAAAAACAACACACGCACTCTACTTGAATAAAATCCAGCCAATTAACTCAAATGAGTAGGCAGAAAAATAAAAACAACACACGCACTCTACTTGAATATAACTTCTCACGCACTCGACATAAATAAACACACACACACACACACACACTTGCATGAATTAACTAAGACGATAAAGATTATCTCATACACTCACGCACTCGGGCGAGAAATAAGAAAAACAAAGTTATCGAAAAATTAAAATGACTGCATTTCTACCGCTGGAATGTAGTAGAAATGCATAAAAAGGCAAAATAAAAATTGTTTGAGCAAAAAGTTTCAAATTAAAGTGAGAAAGGCAAGTGCCCGAAAAATTAAAACGTTTACATTTTTACCGTTAGATTTTTATAGAAATGCTTAAAAAGTGGAAATAAAAATTGTTCGAGCGAAAATATTTTTTGTAATTACTTAAAATGAAAGTTGATGAAACATAAAAATAACAATTTATACATTCTTATAGCATTGTAAAATGGTTTAAAAAGTGGGAGTAAGCTAAAAAGAAGCAACGGTTTTATAATTAAAACAAAGTAAAAGCTAAGTTAAGAGGGATGAAAATCACCTTTTAACGTTTTACAAGTTTATAAGAACGAATTTTAAAGCATAAAAATCCTAAGTCTAACCAATTTTTAAGAATTTGAGAATGAAATCGGCTATAATAACGACTATAAATTTTGTTATTATGGTAGTAAAACAAATTGTTTTTTCGTTTTAAAACATAAATTTTGCAATGTTTAACTCATACACACACGCATATGAAAATGAAATTAAAAGTACTTAGGATTGATGAAAAGGAGGCCTTCATAGATTTTTCAAAGCATTAAAAGGATGAAAAGAAAAGATTTTATTAACAAAAAAGGTTGATTACAATGCTTAAAACAACTTGAAAAGGAGGGGGAAAGATCCTTACATAGCCCCAAAACTAGCTCCAAACGGCAGCCCTTAGCATCAAAACGGTTCAAAAATTTGGAACCCTTAACTCATACAGCAGTTGCCCTTAAATAGGAAAAAATTTCCAAGTACACGCCCTCCGACACGGGCGTGTCGGTGGGCGTGTCAGCACTATTAAATAGCAGAATTTGGTGAAGTGACGGATTTGACATTGCGGTAGAAAACACAGTGGTCACGCCCCCGGTCACGGGCGTGACGGTGGGCGTGTCGTGCGGCGATTAAAGGCGTTGTTGACTTCGGGAGTCGCCGGCGGCGATTTGTCGGGCTGACACGGGCGTATCGAATCATTGAACACGGGCGTGTCCCTGTTGGCTTCGACGAACGTTGAGTGCAAAATGTCGACCTGGATGGCACGGGCCTGGTCACGCCCCGTGTCGGGCTGACACGGGCGTGGCGCTCATCGGACACGGGCGTGTCCCTCTTGATTCGACGAACGTCGAGTTGAAATCGTCGAGCGGGATTGACACGGGCTTGGTCACGCCCCGTGTCGGATTGACACGGGCGTGTAGCCAGGCGTGTCAGGCTTTTCTCTTCAAAATTGGTTGAATCACTGGTTGTTGACGTGTCACGCCCTGGCCACGGGCGTGTCCCAAGGAACACGGGTGTGTACTTGCCAATTTTGGCAAATTTCTGCAAATTTATCAGAAAATCAAAAATAAACGAAGTTAGAAAATATTTACAAAATAGGAGCAATTTATTACAGAAAATGAAGTAAAAATAACAAAATAAAGTAAAACCATTTTTTAATGTACATCAAAATAGTCATATTTACAATTCATCAAATACCCTCATACTTAAGCTTTTGCTATTCCAGAGCAAAAGTTTGAGGTGAACTTATAAGGAAAAGAAAAACTCTAAGTTTAGCTACCGCTTAATCAATTATAAGAGAGATCTAAATAAATATACGAGGTGTAAGAGTTAAGTCCTAAAATTATGTAGATGATTTAAATAGCGCAAAAGTTTTGGCCAAAAGACTTCTTGATGTAATCAAATAGAAAGCGGTAATTGTAATGGTTAGATTAACAAGAATAGTTTGGAATTATATGAACTTTTAGCCTATAGGAGTTTTACTGGAAATAATGCAATTTACAAATTATGCTCTCAAAAAGATTTTTGAATTAAATCTAGAATCGTGAAATTGGCAAGGGGATTGATGTTGGTTTATGAAGAGGGTTTTGATTTTGAGGTGAGGTAATTTTTTCTCGAACCTCCATCTTTTTCTTTTTGGATTATTAGGAAAATGAAATATTATTTTCCTAATATCATTTTTTTCAACTTCATAATAAATTTTAACCCAATGTATATGTGTAGGAGTAATAAATTTTATCCTTTTACTCCACAACATATAATCTTTTTAATCTATTGGGTGCCTATGTTTACGGAACAAAATCTTATTCCCATTGACATAGTATCTTTTAAGGATAACAATTTTATCATGCCAAGTAGGGCATCGTAAGGAAGGTGAGAAAAGAAAACTAGATTTTTTATAAAAAAACAATTTTGAGAGCAACCTTAATAAATTGTAAGTTCCAATTTTTCAGAAAGCTAAAAGTAAACATAATTGAATCCTATAGTCGTTATTTTTTAACATAATACACATGCTCCTACCAATGAAAAATTAGAAGTAGTGCCTAAAATGAGTTCGCTATTTTTAACAAAGTATAATAAATTCTTTAAAACTTAACCCCGAATATTTAAATTTTTCAATCTATAATTCACAAACGAATAACAAACAGAGAATTAATAAAATTCACATATAAATAAACTCAAAGCAAAATTTTTGGATGGCAAGAAAATTAAGGATGGTATATTTGATTTATTTGTTTCAAAATATATATTTTTTGGTTTTTTAGAGTTTTTATCATTTTTTTTTCATTTTGTTTTTCATTCATTTTTTGTGTTTTTGATCTATTATCTTTTTTTTGGTTTGAATTTTTGTTTCATTTTCCTCTCTTTTTAATTTTTTTTTTGTTAACTTATTATCATTATTTTTTTTTTATATTTTATGTTTTTTTGAGAAAAGTGCGAGAAAAAGAGACGTTATTTACAAGATTGAGAGAGAAAAGGAAGGGGGAGAGAGAAGATTATTTACAACAATATTTACAAAGATTTGTACAGAATGAAACTAAAATTTTTTGAATTTTTGTTTTAAAAGTTTTTTGGAGTTTTTGTTTTATAATTTTTTGAAATTTTGTTTTACAATTTTTTTTGGAATTTTTGTTTTAAAATTTTTTTTGGAATTTTTGGTTTAAAAAGAAAAAAAACTTTAAGTTTATGGGATTTTTTTCATTTTCAAATTTTTTTGTATAATTTTTTTTTCATATATGTTTTTTTTGGAAGTGCAGAAAATAGAAATACAGTGCAGAAAATAGAAGTGCGAAAAAGAAAGCGAGAAAGCAACCCCATACTTAAGTTTTTGGAAGTGCAGAAAATAGAAATACAGTGCAGAAAATAGAAGTGCGAAAAAGAAAGCGAGAAAACACCCACATACTTAAGTCCAACTTTGTCCCCAATGTTGTAACGTAAGTATGCGGAACAAAATAAGTAAGAGAGTATAAACAAAGAAAAGAAATAGAGGGGGGGTAGAAGCTTCCCTGACATGAGGTGAGGAAGGCGCAGTTTAAGAACCCTGCATTATGAAGAAAGATAGCAAAGAAAAAGGTAAAGAGATAGCGAAAAAGATAAACATGGGATGCCTCCCAGGAGCGCTTTATTTATAGTCGCGTAGTTTGACTATGTTGGCGGTTTACATATCTAGGAGGGTTATGGATTCGAAATTACAGCCCATAAGATCTCCTTCTATGTATAATTTTAAGCGATGACCGTTCACTTTAAACGAGCCTTTATCCGGGTGGGAGATGAGTACGGTCTCATAAGGCCAAACCACTTCAACTTTGAAGGGGCTGGACTAACGTGATCTAAGTTTCCCGAGGAAAAGTCTAAGTCGTGAGTTATAAAGAAGGACAAGATCACCCGGAGAAAAAGTTTTTTGGGGCTTGAGTTTTCGGTCGTGATAAAACTTAGAACGCTCCTTATAGAACTTATTGCTCTCGTAAGCGTTTGCACGCCATTCATCGAGCCCGTTTAGTTGCAGTTTTCTATTTTGGGCGGCTAAGTTAGCGTCGAGATATAAAAGTTTTAAAGCCCAAAGTGCGCGATGTTCTAATTCTACGGGGAGATGACACGCTTTGCCGTAGACTAATCGATACGGTGTACAACCAATTACGGTTTTGTATGCGGTACGATAAGCCCACAACGCATCGTCAGTTTGATGGACCAATCTTTCCTATTAAGTGAAACGGTTTTCTCTAATATGCGCTTTATCTCTCGATTGACTACCTCTAGTTGGCCACTAGTTTGCGGGTGGTAGGGGGTGGCAAGTTTGTGCGTGACGTCGTATCTAGCTAACGTCTTAGCCATCTGGGTGTTGTAGAAATGCGTCCCACTATCGCTTACAATAGCGCACGGAGTGCCGAAGCGCGAAAATAGTTTTTTAAGAAATGTAACGACGACTCGCGCATCGTTGGTGGGGAGAGCTTGCGCTTCCGCCCACCTCGATACGTAGTCGACCGCTACTAAAATATACATATTTTTGAAAGACAGAGGTAGGGGGCCGACGAAATCTATGCCCCATAAATCGAAGACTTCTCACTCTAAAAACATGGTTTGGGGCATCTCATCGCGACGAGAGATGTTACCCGATCGCTGACAGCTACCACATGCGCGCACAAAATTGTGAGCGTCTTTGAATAGAGTGGGCCAAAAGAAGCCCGCCTCTAGCGCCTTCCACACAGTCCGGTTAGCTTGATAATGCCCACCAGCCGGACCCTTGTGCAGTGCCTAAGGATTTGCGTGCACTCCACCCCCGCGACACATCTTTGGACCGCTTGGTCCGCGCAGATACGAAAAAGAAAAGGGTCCTCCCAAAAGAAATATTTCAAGTTAGAAAAGAATTTCTTCTTTTGCTGGCTCGAAAAGTCTTTTGGAAGCACCCTCGCAACTAAATAGTTCACAAAATCTGCGAACAACGGCGGGGAAGATGAACTAGTAGCTATGGCTATGAGGCGTTCCTCGGGGAATCTGTCATTTATGTCAGATTCGACGAGCGCTTCCGCAACGGGATTTTCTAAGCGGGAGAGGTGATCGGCGGCTAAATTTTTCGCTCCCCTCTTATCCCGGATCTCTAAATCAAACTCCTGCAAGAGGAGGATCCATCGAAGAAGGCGGGGTTTGGCGTCCGTTTTCGCTAACAAATATTTTAAGGTGGAATGGTCGGTAAATACGATAACTTTGGATAGCGTAATATACGAGCGAAACTTATCGAAAGCAAATACGATCGCTAAAAGTTCTTTTTCCGTTGTCCTGTAATTTCCTTGTGCGGAAGTGAGTGTCTTGCTAGCGTAGTAAATAGTATGAAAATATTTGTTTATACGTTGGCCAAGAACGGCTCCTACGACAATATCACTAGTGTCGCACATAATTTCGAACGGAAGGGTCCAATCGGGCGGCACTAAAATAGGTTAATTTATAAGTTTTTGTTTTATGAAATTAAATGCAGACTTGCATTCGCTATCAAAGACAAAATTTGATTCCTTTTTCCAAGAGGCGAGTTAGCGGCTTTGTTATTTTTGAAAAATCTTGAATAAAACGCCTATAAAAGCCCGCGTGCCCTAAGAAACTCCTAATAGATTTAATGTTGGAAGGCTGGGGAAGTTTTTCGATAATTTCAACTTTGCCCTTATCGACCTCCATCCTCTTAGACGAAATCATATGGCCGAGAACCAAACCTTCTCGAACCATAAAGTTACATTTTTCCCAATTTAAAATGAGATGCGTGTCCTCACATCGCTGAAGGACACGATCTAAATTACGAAGACAGGACGGGAAAGAGCTTCCGAAAATAGAGAAGTCATCCATAAAGACTTCCATAATGTCTTCTACCAGCTCGCCAAAGATCGCCATCATACATCGTTGGAATGTAGCGGGCGCGTTGCAGAGGCCAAATGTCATTCTTCGATATGCGAAGGTACCAAACGGGCAGATAAAAGTTGTTTTCTCTGGGTCATCGGGGGAAATGGGGATTTGGAAAAACCCCGATAATCCATCAAGAAAACAAAAATACGGATTACCGGACAAACGCTCTAAAATTTGGTCTAAAAATGGTAGTGGGAAATGATCCTTACGGGTGGCGTCATTTAGTTTTCTATAATCGATGCACACCCGCCAACCCATAACAGTACGAGTTGGGACGAGTTCATTGTGCTCATTCTCCACTACGGTAAGACCGCCCTTTTTGGGCACCACGTGAATGGGACTAACCCACGTACTATCCGATATGGGATAAATAATCCCCGTATCTAATAATATAATAATTTCGGCCTTAACGACGTCTTTCATGTCCGGGTTAAGACGTCGCTACGGCTGAGTAGTTTTGCGGCAATTATCGAGAAGGAAAATCTTATGGGTGCAGAAAGACGGGTTAATCCCTTTAAGATCAGAAATTTGCCACGCAATTGCGTGGCGATGTTTAAGCAAAACTCCCAATAAATCGGAAGTCTCTGATACGCTCAAATGCGAAGAAATGATAACAGGGAGTGTATCATCTTTTCTCAAAAAGGCCTATTTGAGTGAATCGGGTAGGGGTTTGAGTTCAAGGCAGGGCGGTTCTTCTAACGAGGTTTTAATTCCTATGTCTTTCTTACCAATTGGTTCAAAAGGCAAGTCTATAGAGGTTTCCTCATCGCAGTTAAAATTTTCGAGCGCATAAATATCGTCGTTTAAAAAAGTAAACTCAAAAATAGTGGAAGAACAATCTCCGAGATATGTGTCTAAATTATAACAAAAGTCATCGCTCGATGACGAGTCTCCTATGGAGGGATTAATTGAGAAAGTAACTTCGTCATCTCCTACCCGAAGGAGGAGACGACCGTTACTGACATCAATTAATGCGCGGGAGGTAGCGAGAAAAGGGCGACCGAGTATAATTGGTACATCGGTGTCCTCCTCGATGTCCAAGATGATGAAGTCTACCGGAAAGATAAACTTATCAACTCGGACAAGTACGTCCTCCACTACCCCGACGGGAAACTTAACCGAGCGATCCGCTAGTTGGATTCGCATTTTAGTAGGGGCCGGAGTGCCCAAACCAAATTTTTGAAAGAGCGAGAACGACATCAAATTAATGCTCGCGCCTAAATCTGCAAGAGCGTATTTTACTAATATATTGCCAAAAATGCACGGGATGGAGAACCGTCTCGGGTCATTTCTTTTTAGGGGAAATTTATTAGTAAGAGCCGCTGAGCAGTCAGCATTAAGAGAAATATGCGAAATATTTTATAATTTTTGTTTATTAGAAAGAAGTTGTTTTAAGTATTTCGCATATTTAGGCATCTGAGAGATTGCCTCGCAGAAGGGAACATTAATATGAATTTATTTTAATAATAAAATAAATTTTTCATATTGCGCGTCCTTACGCTCACTATTGAGCTTGTGCGGATATGGCAAGGGAGTTTTAATAATTTTTTCATTTAAAATTTATAAAGGAGGCGTAATCGAAGAAGGGGGAAGAGGGGTCGGAGGTGAAATATGTACCTGAGGATCGGTCCGTTTTGGATCGATCACCACCTTTCCACTACGGAGGGTTATAGCGTTGATATTTTCCCGCGGATTGGGCTCCATGTTTCCCGGTAGTGCCCCGAGCGCGCGCTCGGACATCATTCGCACTAGCTGTCCAACCTGGAGTTCTAAGTTTTTTAGCGATCCGGTGATGTTCCGGATATTTGACTCGTTGGAAGCTATATATTTAGAAAAATTCTCCTCCATCGGGGAGGGTTTTGGAAGAGGGGGAGGCGGCAGAAATCCGGGCGCGAAAGAATTGGGGGGGGGGGGGGGGGGCGCTGCCCATTATTCGCATTGCTCCATGAGAAGTTGGGGTGGTTCCTCCAATCCGGATTATAGTTATTGCTATAAGGGTTGTTATTGGGGTTGAAGGAAGGTCGCTCAGCATTTCCCACGTAGTCTACGAATTCATTGACTGCGCCGGCATTAGGGGGAATGGCCCAAGGAGGAGTGGTGGAGGCAACAGACATCTCCGCCACCTGCTTCGTCAGCCTTTCAACTTGAAGGGCTAAGTGGGCAGTGGCATCCACTTCAAAGAGGCCGGCCGCCTGCTTGGGACGTCCCCGCGGGATGTTCCATTGGTAGGCGTTCATAGCCATCTCTTCAATAAGAGCTTGGGCAGCCTCGGGGGTCTTATTATTCAAGGTACCCCCGGCAGCCGCGTCAATCATTTGACGCGTTTGATAATTAAGCCCATTGTAGAAGATTTGGACCTGCAACCACGCAGGCAGCGCGTGGTGCTGACACTTGAGGGGGAATTCCTTAAAGCGCTCCCAAGTCTCAAAAAGTGACTCAGAATCGTTCTGCACGAACGAAGAAATGTCCGCCCGAACTTTGCAGTTTTGGCGGGCGGAAAATACTTCGTTAAGAATCGTTCCGCAAGGTCGGCCCATGTGGTGATACATCCTCGTGGGATGGAATTCAACCACGCCTTAGATTTGGATCTGAGGGAGAATGGAAAAAGGCGCAAACGAATGGCATCATCAGTGACGCCATTGATCTTAAAAGTGTCGCAAATCTCCAAAAAACTAGACAAATGAACGTTCGGGTCCTCATCCGGTTGTCCATCGAACTGCACGGCATTTGGATCATTTGGATAATGCTCGATTTGATCTCAAAATTATTGTTCGCCACCGTCGGGCGAACAATACTGGACCCAGTATCGTCCAAATTAGGCCGGGCGTAATATGACATTGTACGCTCGATGACCGCGTTCGGATTGGGGTCGGCCATAGCAACGGCAGAGGGTTCTCTGATGGATTCTTTGGGATCCAAAGAGGGATTTCGGCGTTGACACCGAAAACGCGCAAGCGAGCGTTCGATCTCAGGATCGAATACTAAATTTTGGGATTCCGAAGGCTGTCCACGGGTCATACATCCTAAAATAGAAAGTAGAAAATTAACTTCTTTTTTTTGGATTGGATTTTGAAGAAAAGTTTTCAAGTTTTTTTTTTAGTTTTTGAAATAAAGGTAAAAGTAATAGACTTCGGATTCGGAATAACAACTCAAAGAGGTCCCCGGCAACGACGCCAAAAACTTGATTGGCCCGCGAACAGACTCTTACTGTGGTTGGTTCGGTGAGTCAATCGTCACGGGCTTGCTAGATGACGCAAGTGCACCTATCTCAAGTAGTACTCGATATTCGGGAGAATACCGAGGTCGTATTATTCCCGGGAACGGGTTGATTACCCCTACTTCTCCGAAAACACTATTATTTTATCGAAATAGTAGGTGAGGGTTTTAATTAAAATAGGAACGAAAATAGATTTAAGAAAATAGTCGATGAAGAGATAACTCCCGGTATCGAATTACGTTAGGATTAAAAATAGATTTGAATAACTAGATATCTAAAGTTTCAATTTAATTAAAGCGGAAACTTGGCCGTGGAGGTTCAAAATAATGAGCTCACCTATCTCTAGTAATATCGCTCACCTGTACATTAAGGCTATTCGACCGGGCTCTCGTCCGACGAAGGATTCCCCTTAATGCCCGCAGTACGCTAAGAACCCCGCTATTGGGTGGGGAACCCAATCCGGTAGAGTTAGCGCGCCTCCTCTCTTGAGGGTTAGTGCGGAACTCTATTTACCCAGGGGTGATCTGTCCATACGCACGGCCTCTCGGCTAGCTAGTGTATGGATAATGGAAATAGAGCCCACACATCGATATTTGGTTCTAGGCGTCGTTAACCCGGGGTAAACCTTAAGTTTTTTAATTAAATCGAAATATTAGACATTTGGTTATTTAAAACATTTTATATCCCAAAGCTCTTTGATACCGAGGGCTAAAACCAATTAGCCACTCATCGGAATGGGGATAGCTTATATGTTTGGTTATGCGAGCGTTCTAAACTATTTGCTGAAAGGTTATAAAGAAAATAAGAAGAAAAGTAAAATACCCTAACATTAGAAAAGTTATTATAATTAAACACACCCGCACTCATTCAAACATATAACAAGAGACAAAAATAAAACTAAGTTACACATAAAAGCTGAAAATTGTATAATTGAAATTTGCAGGTCCCACTCAAACGAGTGGGGGCGGGAAATAAAAGTTGAAAATTGCAAGTCCTACTCAAACGAGTGGAACTGAAATGAAAGCGAGTCCAACTCAAACGAGTAGGAGAAAATAAATGCGCTTACAGGGCTTTCTTAAATATTTACATCAAAATAAAGTCCGACCATTTAACTCCTGGCGAGTAGGCGGAAAATCAAATCCAGCCATTTAACTCAAGTGAGTAGGGGGGAAAATGAAGATTGAAAATTACAAGTCCTACTCAAATGAGTAGTGTTGGGTATTGTATGCACAACGTACCTGATTTGAAGAAGCCCCTGATCAAGCTAAGGTAAATAGGGAATGTTTTTGACAAATTATCTCAAGTTGTGCTTGCAGTTATTCCACGCTAAGTGCACACCAATGTCAGGGTGCAGTAGGTCAATATACACGGGTCTGCACGACTTAATCCCTCGTTGAGCAGATCAGTGTGTTGGCCTACGTGTACTCTCTCTATTGGAGTGCACTTACTTTCAAGTACAGGGCTGTGATCTTGCAAGAGCAGACAAGGAGCAAGGATGGGTCAAGGAGCACATCATGGGTGGAAAGACGAAAATTCGTCTAAGTGTAAATCGGCGAGAATTGCCAAGTGATTCTCGCCGATTCGGCGAGAATCACTAGTGATTCTCGCCGAATCGTCGAGAATCAGTGGCTGATTCCCGTCGACTCGATCCAACTACTTCATTGCAAGCAACTCTAATTCTAAGTAAGAATCGACGAGAATCACCAAGTGATTCTCGCCGATTCGGCGAGAATCACTAGTGATTCTCGCCGAATCGCCGAGAATCACTGGCTGATTCTCGCCGTCTCGACCCGGCTAAATCAGTGCGTGCAACCAAGTAAAATTCGGCGAGAATCATCTTTGATTCTCGCCGAATCGTCGAGAATCACCTTTGATTCTCGGCGACTCGGCGAGATTCACTTTCGATTCTCACCGATTTTGACTTGGGCGATTTTCTGGAACTTCCTGAACCGGATTCTGCCGCTGTCAATATTCTGGACCGGGATTTAGGGATTCTTCTTGTGGGTCCCACAACGGTCATTTTGGATTTGTCTACAGTATATATATACTGGTATTTTGAACAGTAAAGATACACAGAAAGAAGCCGAGCGAAAACCTTGACCTAAAATCGCGATCTCCACTCCGCCGCCGCCGTCGCGCTCGAGCTAGTTGGTCGCCGCCTTTGATCGAGATTTCTTTGTGATCTTCCGGCGACAGAAGCTTAGCCAAGCTTAGAGTCTCACGTGTCTATCCAGAGATCCCTTGTCTCTCGATTTGTTGATCGGGAAAAACTTCCCCGTCCGAATCGATCGAGACGACCGATCCTCGTGTGACCGTTGGTAGACCTAGCTTGCTTCGCTACGAAGTTTGGATCTCCAAAGAACAACAGCCACACATCGTTGTTGCCGCCGATCCCGTGAACCTAGCCGCCGTCCATCTTACCGCCGCCGGTTCCGGGGAGATTCTCTCCAAGAGAGACCAAGGTTGTGGACTCTTTGTAGACTTCAAGATCACGTCGTCAACAAAGAGGGACACCGTAGTCTCCACACATAGTTTGTATTTCTTGTACATTCTATTTTACTTTTGTTGTAAAGGAACGTTGGTTCCTAGTTGTAAGGGTTGGGTGCAACCCGGTTTGTGGGAGTGTTGACTCCTACGTGTGGAAGGTTTCCTTCCGATAGTGCAAGGATTGGATTTCAATCCTGTTGGTGAAGAGACCGAGTCGTCCCTTGTTGGGAGATAGGACGAAGGGGGAAAGTGGATGTACCCAAGTCAGGGAACCACTATAAATAGCTTGTGTACTCTGTGTGCTGTGCTGTTTTTTTTATTGTGCAGGTACAATCTTAAATTCCGCAAAAATGCTGCACGTCACCTATTCCCCCCCCCCCCCATAGGTGAACATAGTTGACACTAGGTGGACTTTCAAGTGGTATCAGAGGGAGGTTGCTCATCAAAAAGGTTCACACCTTGAGTAGAATCCTGCCACTAATATCAAGAAGAAGACAAACATCTACTATGGACGGGCTCAAGTACACAGACAAGATCCCAGTGTGCACCAGGCTCAACTTCCCTATCTGGAAGGAAAGGATCAGGTTCTACATGGAAGCTGTTGATCCTCGACTCTTCATGATCGTGGAGGAGGGACCTTATGTCCCCACTAAGGCCTCCACCATTGATCCTACCCAGAAAGTGCCAAAGAAACTTTCTGAAATGGACAAGGATGAGATGGTGCTAGTAGGACTTGACAAGAAGGCGCAGAACATTCTGGTCAGCGCGATTGATGACTCAATGATGCAGAACTTCTGCAACTGCAGGACAGCTCAGGAGATCTGGCATGGCCTGATCATCCTGATGGAGGGCACTGATGAAGTGAGGGATGATCGGAGATCCCTCCTGAACCAGAAATATGAGGCCTTCCGACAAGGGCCTAAAGAAGAGATCGGGGTCACCTACGAGAACTTCCTCAAGATTGTTAACGCCCTCAAAGGATACGGAAGAGTGTTCACTAATGGTGAACTCAATGATAAATTCCTTAGGTCCCTTACTAAGGAATGGGACACAAAGATCTGCGCCATCCGAGAGTTTGGCAGACTAGCTGAAACTGACCCACAAATTATGTTTGGAAAGCTGATGTCCTATGAGCTTCAGCTGAACACCAGGAAAGCAGAAGAAGAAGCAGAGAAGGCTGCAGCCAAAGAAAAGACTGTGGCTCTAAAAGCCAGTCACTCCAGGAAAGGCAAGGGTGCGGTTTCATACCGTGCCAGGAATAAGGATGAGGAGGAGGACTCCGAGCCATGCTCCTCCAACTCAAAGCTGTCGGAGGAGGATTTCTCCCTCATCACCCGAGAGTTCAAGAAGTTCCTCAAGATGAGGAATCAAAGAAATAAAGACGGTTCCTCCTCCAGGCATCAGAAGAAGAATTATTCTTCTGACAGGTATGCTTCTAAACCGAACAAACATCGCTCTTCTGACATTATTTGCTTTGGATGCAATAAGCCAGGACACGTCGTGGCCGACTGCTATCAAGGCAAGAGAGAAAAAGGGAAAGGAGAGGAGCTCAAATCCTCTAGAGATAAGAAGAAAGAGCGGAGCTACATCGCCAAAAGGCCAAAGACACTGAGTGAGTCTGATTCCTCAGACTCCAGTGATGATGAGGAAGCCTACTTTGGGCTGGTAGGTCGCTCCGACTCTGAAGGAGAATGTTCCCCATTTACTGGGAAGGTAAAAGCTCACACCCCTCTCTCCGACTCAGACTCTGATCCTGAGTCTCAGGATGATGAACCTGAGGATAGCCTTTCGACCCGTGAAGCTGAGCTCCTCGAGAAGTATGAGCTTCTGCTCAACACTTTCGAGGAGTGCCGTAAGAGATTGAAGGCTGAGAAAAAGGAAGTAAAATTCCTTAAGGGTGAGTGTGTTTCCCTAAGGGAAGAGGTCACCAGTTTGATCTCTCTCCGACAGGAGCTCCTTGACCTGACTTCAAAGCACTCAGAGTCTCTTAAGCTCCTTGATCTTAAGCAGGAGGAAGTCGACAAGTTGGAAGAACAACTTGCGGCAGAAAGGAAGATCGTCAAGAGCTTCTCCATGCCAAAAACTGTTCTTCCAGTAGTTGATACCTTCTCTGCTCAGGCCAAAGGAGCTGGCTTGGGGCATGTAGGGGTATCTGGTTCCTCATCCAGGAGAAACAAGAACCAGAGGAAGAATAAGGCCGCCAAGAAGGCCTCTGCTGATGAAAAGGGAAAGGCTCCGCTTAGTCCTGTTGCGTTCAGAAAGCCTGGCTTTCCTTGCAACCAACATGACTTTGAATCAACATTTGGCCATCATTTCCGGCCCTCGGTTGCAAAGCCAAAGAGCCGATATGATGGTTGGACCTTTCCCCGGAACTTCGGTGAGAGTGCCTTCAAGGCACCTTATGAGGAAATCCACATGGGAAATTATGGTCAATTCTCTAGCGGCCATAATGGAAAGCAGGCACCAAAAGCCAAGCCTGTTATACAGAAGGTGAAGAAGTCTTGTGACTGCAATCACTGTGAGGCCCCCACCTCCAGGTCCAAAGCCCCAGCTGTACCCACCATTCCCAGGGTAAGGCAGGAGCCTAGGAAGAGGTACAACAGATTTGACTGTTGGTGCTGTGGCAAAGTCGGTCACTTTGCCGTGGATTGTTGGTTTAATCCAAGGTATCACGAGACTCCCTATGTTAGCAATGCGAGGCCGACCACTCGTAGAGTTAACCAACCGAGGGGGAGTATGCTAACCAGGAATCTAGGACCCAAGTTCGATTGGGTTCCTAAGGAAATTAATTTTGTTTTGCAGGAATGTCCAAAGGCCATCAAAACGCCAATCTGGTACTTGGACAGTGGATGCTCCCGATACATGACCGGGACAAGAAGCCTGCTGCGTGATTACACTCCAGTCGAGAATGGACCCAAAGTCATCTTTGGAGGGTCAGATCGAGGAGTCACCAGAGGTTACGGTATGATTTCCAACGGTATAATCTCTATCACCGACGTGGCTTATGTTGAAGGGTTAAACCATAACCTGATCAGTGTAAGTCAGTTATGTGACAAAGGTTATGACGTTAAGTTCTGCAAGGATAAATGTCTGATAATTTCACGTATCTCTTCTGAGACGGTATTATCAGGCATTAGGAGCAGAAATATCTTCTGCTTAGATTTTCTCAGTTTAGATTCATCTACCCCCGTATGCCTTGTGGCAACAGGCAGTGCGTCTCTTTGTGAACAATGGCACAAGAGATTGGCACATATTAATTTCAAAACAATTAGTATGCTGTTTTCTAAAAACTTAGTAAGGGATGCTCCGGTTATCAAGTGTATCAAAGATAGCCCCTGTCCTGCATGCCAGATGGGCAAACAGACTCGGGCTACCTTTAAGAGCATTGCAGAGAAAGACTCTTCCGATGTCTTTATCTTCTACATATGGACTTGTTTGGTCCAATGCAAGTTCATAGCCTGGGAGGCAAGTACTATACGCTAGTGATAGTTGATGATCATTCTCGGTTTACTTGGGTGTTCTTCTTAAAACGAAAGTCAGATACGTTTGACATCTTCACTAGCTTTGTCAAACAGGTTCAGAACGAATTTAACTGCTCAGTGGTCAAAATCAGAAGTGACCATGGAACAGAATTCGAATCTGGTGCTATGACAGAGTTTTGTGAAGAACAAGGTATCTTTCATGAGTTTTCCTCCCCGCACACTCCTTAGCAAAATGGAGTTGCGGAGAGGAGA
This sequence comes from Platanthera guangdongensis, assembly GCA_039583875.1. Classification (NCBI taxonomy): domain Eukaryota; kingdom Viridiplantae; phylum Streptophyta; class Magnoliopsida; order Asparagales; family Orchidaceae; genus Platanthera; species Platanthera guangdongensis. The sequence goes on from CM077151.1 coordinate 102,673,973, forward strand.
AATAGAACTCTCATTGAAGCCTGCACGATAATGTTGAAAGACGCTTCTCTCCCAGAATACTTCTGGGCAGAGGCTGTCAATACAGCATGTCATGTACAAAACCGAGCACTGATCAACAAGCATCATCGTAAGATGCCTTACGAGCTACTGAAAGGCAGGAAACCAACCATGTCCTACTTGAGGATCTTTGGTTGCAGATGCTATGTACTGAATAATGGGAAGTACCCGCGTACTAAATTTGGTGAAAAATGCTTCGAAGGCATATTCATGGGCTATAGTTCCCACAGTCGGGCATATAGGGTCTTCAATAAGAAAACCCTAGTGGTAGAAGAATCAATAAATGTTGTATTTGATGAAGGAAGTTTGCTTAACAGCAATTCTTCCAGTGGTATTCTTGAAGATGCAGGTGCACTACTTGAACAGCTGAGTCTGGATGAAACCGCTAAAGATGACACTCCTAAGTACGTCAAAGTTTCCACCTCCACGTCATCTAGAAATGTTGAAGATCAAAATGGAACAAATCCCTTAGAAGAAGGAGAAGCCCAAGAAGTAGTCGAAGCTCCAGACGCCAGACTTCTAGAGCTCCGGCACGTGCGGGATCATCCTAGAGATCAGATCATCGGAGATCCTCGTGTCAGTGTCAGAACTCGAAGAGGTACTATTAACGAAGTATTGCATCTTAGCTTCCTTTCACAGGTTGAGCCAAAGAAGTTCGACGAGGCGAACAAAGATGCGGCATGGATTCTGGCCATGCAAGATGAACTACATCAATTCGAACGTTGCAATGTTTGGACGCTAGTTTCCCAGACCATACAAGCAGAATGTGATTGGCACCAAGTGGATCTTCAGAAACAAACTGGATGAACATGGTGTCATCGTAAAGAACAAGGCCAGGCTGGTGGCTCAAGGTTACAGACAGGAGGAGGGGATTGACTTCGACCAGACCTTCGCACCAGTAGCAAGGCTCGAGGCAATCAGATTGTTCCTGCGTATGCTTCGCACAAAGGATTCACAGTCTATCAAATGGATGTGAAATCAGCATTCTTGAATGGAGACCTGAAAGAGGAAGTATACGTCGCTCAACCCCCAGGTTTTGTCGATCCTACTTATCCCAATCATGTTTATTTTCTTAATAAAGCTTTATATGGGTTAAAACAAGCTCCACGAGCTTGGTATGAGACTTTATCTAGTTTTCTTCATGAGAACAAGTTCTCTAGAGGTAAAATAGATAAAACATTGTTTCTCAGGGAAGTCAAAGCAAGATTTTGCTGGTGCAAATCTATGTCGATGACATAATATTCGGCTCAACGGACAACAATCTTTGCAAAAGTTTTCTAAACTTATGCAAGGAAAGTTTGAAATGAGCAGTATGGGAGAGCTCAAGTATTTCTTAGGACTTCAAGTGAAACAGTCTGAGGATGGAATCTTCATCTCTCAGACGAAGTTCACAAATGAACTCCTTAAGAAATTTGGTATGGAGAGTGCAACCTCTATGAGGACTCCAATGGGATCCACTATGTCTCTGGATAAGGATGAGAAAGGTAAACCTTTCGATGAAACCAAATACAGAAGCATCATTGGATCCCTGCTCTACCTTACTGCCAGTAGACCGGATATCATGTTCTCCACATGTGTTGTGCCAGATATCAGGTGAACACTAAGGAATCTCACTATGTCGCTGCAAAGCGAATTCTAAGATACCTTAAAGGTACTCCCAATCTTGGCTTGTGGTACCCGAGAAACAATGATGTCGAGCTAATAGGTTTTTCAGATGCTGATTTTGCAGTGAGTAGGGATGACAGGAAAAGCACCTCCGGGACGTGTCAATTCCTCGGCAGGAGGCTTATCTCATGGAACAGCAAGAAACAGAATTGTGTTGCAACCTCCACAGCAGAGTCTGAGTACATCTCGGCAGGCAGCTGTTGCGCACAACTCCTATGGATCAGAAACCAGTTAGCCGACTACGACCTTCAGTTCAAGGAAATACCAATGTACTGCGACTCCTCCAGTGCAATTGCCATTGCCAACAATCCGGTCTCGCACAGCAGAACGAAGCATATTGAAGTGCGCTACCACTTCATTCGGGAGCACGTGGAGAACAAGGACATTTCTCTCTGTTATGTCCCCACGGACAAGCAGATTGCAGATATATTCACAAAACGCTTAGACGAAGCCAAGTTCAGTCTCTTCAAAACTGAATTGGGAATGCTAAATTATGAGGAATAAAGACTACGAAGCTCCAGGATCATGCATCTAGAGGGAGCCTCTGCAGGTACTCAAGCTGAGCACAGGCGCAAGAACTGAGGGGGAGCAAGTTACTCAAGTATGAGCACAGGAGCAAGAACTGAGGGGGAGCAAGGGTTCAAATGCTACAGACCCCGATTTGCAGAAGCCGAAAAGGGGGAGATTACCCTCTCGGCTAAGGCTAAGGTGGCTCCAAGCTTGCTCTCAAGAAATTGGTATTGGTGAATAACTCTAACTCACTCAACTCAATTTCAAGTTTATGATTTTCATTCCTATACGCTTTATTCACCTTAGCTTGTAGGGTTTAGGCTTCTTCAAATAGGGGAGATTGTTGGGTATTGTATCCACAACGTACCTGATTTGAAGAAGCCCCTGATCAAGCTAAGGTAAATAGGGAATGTTTTTGACAAATTATCTCAAGTTGTGCTTGCAGTTATTCCACGCTAAGTGCACACCAATGTCAGGGTGCAGTAGGTCAATATACACGGGTCTGCACGACGTAATCCCTCGTTGAGCAGATCAGTGTGTTGGCCTATGTGTACTCTCTCTATTGGAGTGCACTTACTTTCAAGTACAGGGCTGTGATCTTGCAAGAGCAGACAAGGAGCAAGGATGGGTCAAGGAGCACATCATGGGTGGAAAGACGAAAATTCGTCTAAGTGTAAATCGGCGAGATTCTCGCCGATCGCGAGAATCAAGTGATTCTCGCCGAATCGTCGAGAATCAATGGCTGATTCCCATCGACTCGATCCAACTACTTCATTGCAAGCAACTCTGATTCTAAGTAAGAATCGACGAGAATCACCAAGTGATTCTCGCCGAATCGCCGAGAATCACTGGCTGATTCTCACTGTCTCGACTCGGCTAAATCAGTGCGTGCAACCAAATAAAATTCGAAGAGAATCATCTTTGATTCTCGCCGAATCGTCGAGAATCACCTTTGATTCTCTGCGACTCGGCGAGATTCACTTTCGATTCTCACCGATTTTGACTTGGGCGATTTTCTGGAACTTCCTGAACCGGATTCTGCCACTGTCAATGTTCTGGACCGGGTTTTAGGGATTCTTCTTGTGGGTCCCACAACGGTCATTTTGGAGTTGTCTACAGTATATATATACGGGTATTTTGAACAGTAAAGATACACAGAAAGAAGCCGAGCGAAAACCTTGACCTAAAATCGCGATCTCCACTCTGCCGCCGCCGTCGCGCTCGAGCTAGTTGGTCGCCGCCTTTGATCGAGATTTCTTCGTGATCTTCCGGCGACAGAAGCTTAGCCAAGCTTAGAGTCTCACATGTCTATCCAGAGATCCCTTGTCTCTCGATTTGTTGATCGGGAAAAACTTCCCCGTCCGAATCGATCGAGACGACCGATCCTTGTGTGACCGTTGGTAGACCTAGCTTGCTTCTCTACGAAGTTTGGATCTCCAAAGAACAGCAGCCACACATCGTTGTTGTCGCCGATCCCGTGAACCTAGCCGCCGTCCATCTTACTGCCGCCGGTTCCGGGGAGATTCTCTCCAAGAGAGACCAAGGTTGTGGACTCTTTGTAGACTTCAAGATCACGTCGTCAACGAAGAGGGACACCGTAGTCTCCACACGTAGTTTGTATTTTTTGTACATTCTATTTTACTTTTGTTGTAAAGGAACGTTGGTTCCTAGTTGTAATGGTTGGGTGCAACCCGGTTTGTGGGAGTGTTGACTCCTACGTGTGGAAGGTTTCCTTCCGATAGTGCAAGGATTGGATTTCAATCCTGTTGGTGAAGATACCGAGTCATCCCTTGTTGGGAGATAGGTCGAAGGGGAAAGTGAATGTACCCAAGTCGGGGAACCACTATAAATAGCTTGTGTACTCTGTGTGCTGTGCTGTTTATTTTTATTGTGCAGGTACAATCTTAAATTCCGCAAAAACGTTGCACGTCACCTATTCCCCCCCCCCCCCATAGGTGAACATAGTTGACACTAGGTGGACTTTCAAGTAGGACTGAAACTACAGTCCAGCCATTTAACTCAAGTGAGTAGGCAGAAAAACAAAAGCTACAAACACTTGCTTGAATAAAATCCAGTCATTTAACTCAAATGAGTAGGCGAAAAAATAAAAACAACACACGCACTCTACTTGAATAAAATCCAGCCAATTAACTCAAATGAGTAGGCGGATAAATAAAAACAACACATGCATTCTACTTGAATATAACTACTCACGCACTCGACATAATAAAGTGCACACACACACACACACACACACTTGCATGAATATGGACTAAGATGATAAAGATGGTTATAGGACTCATACACTCACGCACTCGGGCGAGAAATAAGAAAAAACAGCTCAAGTTATCGAAAAATTAAAATGACTGCATTTCTACCGCTGGAATGCAGTAGAAATGCATAAAAAGGCAAAATAAAAATTGTTTGAGCAAAAAGTTTTCAAATTAAAGTGAGAAAGGCAAGTGTCTGAAAAATTAAAACGTTTACATTTTTACCGTTAGATTTTGATAGAAATGCTTAAAAAGTGGAAATAAAAATTGTTCTAATGAGCGAAAATATTTTTTGTAATTCCTTAGGTCCCTTTAAAATGGGACACAAAGTTGATGAAAGTTTGGCAGATAGCTGAAATGACCCACAATTTATACATTCTTATAGCATTGTAAAATGGTTAAAAAGTGGGAGTAAGCTAAAAAAGCAGAGAAGGCTGCAGCCAAAGAAAAGACTGTGGCTCTAAAAGCCAGTCACTCCAGGAAAGGCAAGGGTGCGGTTTTCATACCGTGCCAGGAATAAGGATGAGGAGGAGGACTCCGAGCCATGCTCCTCCAACTCAAAGCTGTCGGAGGAGGATTTCTCCCTCATCACCCGAGAGTTTCAAGAAGTTCCTCAAGATGAGGAATCAAAGAAATAAAGACGGTTCCTCCTCCAGGCATCAAGAAGAAGAATTATTCTTCTGACAGGTATGCTTCTAAACCGAACAAACATCGCTCTTCTGACATTATTTGCTTTGGATGCAATAAGCCAGGACACGTCGTGGCCGACTGCTATCAAGGCAAGAGAGAAAAAGGGAAAGGAGAGGAGCTCAAATCCTCTAGAGATAAGAAGAAAGAGCGGAGCTACATCGCCAAAAGGCCAAAGACACTGAGTGAGTCTGATTCCTCAGACTCCAGTGATGATGAGGAAGCCTACTTTGGCTGGTGGGTCGCTCCGACTCTGAAGGAGAATGTCCCCCATTTACTGGAAGGTAAAAGCTCACACCCCTCTCCGACTCAGACTCTGATCCTGAGTCTCAGGATGATGAACCTGAGGATAGCCTTTCGACCCGTGAAGCTGAGCTCCTCGAGAAGTATGAGCTTCTGCTCAACACTTTCGAGGAGTGTCGTAAGAGATTGAAGGCTGAGAAAAAGAAGTAAAATTCCTTAAGGGTGAGTGTGTTTCCCTAAGGGAAGAGGTCACCAGTTTGATCTCTCTCCGACAGGAGCTCCTTGACCTGACTTCAAAGCACTCAGAGTCTTCTTAAGCTCCTTGATCTTAAGCAGGAGGAAGTCGACAAGTTGGAAGAACAACTTGCGGCAGAAAGGAAGATCGTCAAGAGCTTCTCCATGCCAAAAACTGTTTCTTCCAGTAGTTGATACCTTCTCTGCTCAGGCCAAAGGAGCTGGATTGGGGCATGTAGGGGTATCTGGTTCCTCATCCAGGAGAAACAAGAACCAGAGGAAGAATAAGGCCGCCAAGAAGGCCTCTGCTGATGAAAAGGAAAGGCTCCGCTTAGTCCTGTTGCGTTCAGAAAGCCTGGCTTTCCTTGCAACCAACATGACTTTGAATCAACATTTGGCCATCATTTCCGGCCCTCGGTTGCAAAGCCAAAGAGCCGATATGACGGTTGGACCTTTCCCCGGAACTTCGGTGAGAGTGCCTTCAAGGCACCTTATGAGGAAATCCACATGGGAAATTATGGTCAATTCTCTAGCGGCCATAATGGAAAGCAGGCACCAAAAGCCAAGCCTGTTATACAGAAGGTGAAGAAGTCTTGTGACTGCAATCACTGTGAGGCCCCCACCTCCAGATCCAAAGCCCCGGCTGTACCCACCGTTCCCAGGGTAAGGCAGGAGCCTAGGAAGAGGTACAACAGATTTGACTGTTGGTGCTGTGGCAAAGTCGGTCACTTTGCCGTGGATTGTTGGTTTAATCCAAGGTATCACGAGACTCCCTATGTTAGCAATGCGAGGCCGACCACTCGTAGAGTTAACCAACCGAGGGGGAGTATGCTAACCAGGAATCTAGGACCCAAGTTCGATTGGGTTCCTAAGGAAATTAATTTTGTTTTGCAGGAATGTCCAAAGGCCATCAAAACGCCAATCTGGTACTTGGACAGTGGATGCTCCCGGTACATGACCGGGACAAGAAGCCTGCTACGTGATTACACTCCAGTCGAGAATGGACCCAAAGTCATCTTTGGAGGGTCAGATCGAGGAGTCACCAGAGGTTACGGTATGATTTCCAACGGTATAATCTCTATCACCGACGTGGCTTATGTTGAAGGGTTAAACCATAACCTGATCAGTGTAAGTCAGTTATGTGACAAAGGTTATGACGTTAAGTTCTGCAAGGATAAATGTCTGATAATTTCACGTATCTCTTCTAAGACGGTATTATCAGGCATTAGGAGCAGAAATATCTTCTGCTTAGATTTTCTCAGTTTAGATTCATCTACCCCCGTATGCCTTGTGGCAACAGGCAGTGCGTCTCTTTGTGAACAATGGCACAAGAGATTGGCACATATTAATTTCAAAACAATTAGTATGCTGTTTTCTAAAAACTTAGTAAGGGATGCTCCGGTTATCAAGTGCATCAAAGATAGCCCCTGTCCTGCATGCCAGATGGGCAAACAGACTCGGGCTACCTTTAAGAGCATTGCAGAGAAAGACTCTTCTCGTTGTCTTTATCTTCTACATATGGACTTGTTTGGTCCAATGCAAGTTCATAGCCTGGGAGGCAAGTACTATACGCTAGTGATAGTTGATGATCATTCTCGGTTTACTTGGGTGTTCTTCTTAAAACGAAAGTCAGATACGTTTGACATCTTCACTAGCTTTGTCAAACAGGTTCAGAACGAATTTAACTGCTCAGTGGTCAAAATCAGAAGTGACCATGGAACAGAATTCGAATCTGGTGCTATGACAGAGTTTTGTGAAGAACAAGGTATCTTTCATGAGTTTTCCTCCCCGCGCACTCCTTAGCAAAATGGAGTTGCAGAGAGGAGAAATAGAACTCTCATTGAAGCCTGCACGATAATGTTGAAAGACGCTTCTCTCCCAGAATACTTCTGGGCAGAGGCCGTCAATACAACATGTCATGTACAAAACCGAGCACTGATCAACAAGCATCATCGTAAGATGCCTTACGAGCTACTGAAAGGCAGGAAACCAACCATGTCCTACTTGAGGATCTTTGGTTGCAGATGCTATGTACTGAATAATGGGAAGTACCCGCGTACTAAATTTGGTGAAAAATGCTTCGAAGGCATATTCATGGGCTATAGTTCCCACAGTCGGGCATATAGGGTCTTCAATAAGAAAACCCTAGTGGTAGAAGAATCAATAAATGTTGTATTTGATGAAGGAAGTTTGCTTAACAGCAATTCTTCCAGTGGTATTCTTGAAGATGCAGGTGCACTACTTGAACAGCTGAGTCTGGATGAAACCGCTAAAGATGACACTCCTAAGTACGTCAAAGTTTCCATCTCCACGTCTTCTAGAAATGTTGAAGATCAAAATGGAACAAATCCCTTAGAAGAAGGAGAAGCCCAAGAAGTAGTCGAAGCTCTAGACGCCAGACTTCTAGAGCTCCGGCACGTGCGGGATCATCCTAGAGATCAGATCATCGGAGATCCTCGTGTCAGTGTCAGAACTCGAAGAGGTACTATTAACGAAGTATTGCATCTTAGCTTCCTTTCACAGGTTGAGCCAAAGAAGTTCGACGAGGCGAACAAAGATGCGGCATGGATTCTGGCCATGCAAGATGAACTACATCAATTCGAACGTTGCAACGTTTGGACGCTAGTTTCCAGACCATACAAGCAGAATGTGATTGGCACCAAGTGGATCTTCAGAAACAAACTGGATGAACATGGTGTCATCGTAAAGAACAAGGCCAGGCTGGTGGCTCAAGGTTACAGACAGGAGGAGGGGATTGACTTCGACCAGACCATCGCACCAGTAGCAAGGCTCGAGGCAATCAGATTGTTCCTGCCGTATGCTTCGCACAAAGGATTCACAGTCTATCAAATGGATGTGAAATCAGCATTCTTGAATGGAGACCTGAAAGAGGAAGTATACGTCGCTCAACCCCCAGGTTTTGTCGATCCTACTTATCCCAATCATGTTTATTTTCTTAATAAAGCTTTATATGGGTTAAAACAAGCTCCACGAGCTTGGTATGAGACTTTATCTAGTTTTCTTCATGAGAACAAGTTCTCTAGAGGTAAAATAGATAAAACATTGTTTCTCAGGGAAGTCAAAGACAAGATTTTGCTGGTGCAAATCTATGTCGATGACATAATATTCGGCTTAACGGACAACAATCTTTGCAGAAAGTTTTCTAAACTTATGCAAGGAAAGTTTGAAATGAGCAGTATGGGAGAGCTCAAGTATTTCTTATGTAATGCCCCGAAACTCAAAGGAGCAAAGGGGGACGTTTTGGGCCAGTTTTGGTTTCTGGCTGACGGCACACGGCCTGGGACACGGGCGTGTCCCAGGGCGTGTCAAGTGTGTGCCGACACTTAGTCGCGAAGTCGTCGAGTTATACTCGACGATTCGACGAGAAAGGGCACACGGCCTGCGACACGGGCGTGTCGCAGGGCGTGTCGACCCGTGTCGACACTTAGCCGTGAAATCATCGAGTTATTCTCGACGATTCGTCGAGTTATTCTCGACGATTCGTCGAGAATGGGCACACGGCCTGCGACACGGGCGTGTCGCAGGGCGTGTCGACCCGTGTCGACGATCGTCAAGGTGAAATCGTCGAGATTCACTCGACGATCGTCGAGACAAGGCACACGGCCTAGGACACGGGCGTGTCCAAGGCCGTGTCATCCAGTCGTCATTCTCCCCTCGACGAAATGTCCCGTGTACACGGCCTGGGGGCCCAGGCGTGTCAATGTGACACGGGCAAGGACACGGGCGTGTCCTAGAACCCGTGCAGTGCTCGGGTTGGAAACGGGGGAAAAATCATGGGGTACACGGCCGGCTACACGGCCGTGTCAGCTGGAACACGGGCGTGTCAGCTCGAACACGGGCGTGTTCGATACCCGTGTGCGTGTTCAGAAGATTCGATTTTGACGGCGAATGCGGCACACGGCCCTGGACACGGGCGTGTGCCAGGCCGTGTTCGGCCCAGTTTGGGCATTTCAGCCCCGAATCAAAGCCGCTCGTTTTCTTAGGTTGAGATCCGACGGCTGGGGATGGTTCCTGAGAGATATACCCGGGTTTGACTTAGAAAAATCCACACTTTTCACCCCTTTTCATCTCTCCAAACCCTTGGAGAAAGAAGAGCTAAGGCAAGAGGAAGAGGAGCTAGATCCGCCATTGGAGGAGCTTCGGAGCTCCGAATCGCAAGCCGACTCCGGATCCACGGAGGCAACGCAAGTGCGGTGATTTCTATCCGATTACATTTCGATGGCGCCAAAGAGGAACGCAAGGGTAACGATCCTCACTTGTGAGCATGATAGCTCTCTTTCTTAGCATAGGAAGCCCTCTCTCGCGAGTTTGCGAAGAGTTGGAGGCGTTCCTTCGGGTAGATATGTAAAGTCCCCGTTGTTTAGCGTCCGTATGCGAGAACGGACATAGGCATTTTGGTTGAAGCCTACCCGGACATGTTAGTCCGGATCGTGATGTTGCATTGCATAAGGCCGGAGAAGACTCCGTGCTATTTGGTGTTTTCGGGTTTTCTACGCGGTAGATTGCAGCAGGGAGCCTTGGGGACTAACCCAAAGGTGCACCCGGAAAACTGGGCGGACACGAGGTCTTGCCAACTTGGTGGCTGGAAGCCAACTTGAACATAACCGGGTTATGTGACTTGTGATGAAAATGGGACTCGGTAGAAGTTTGACCTGCGCATATGGTTTAAATTACCGTTGCGGGCGCATATGGTTTAAATTACCGTTGCGTTGTGAGCACGGGTTAGATGGAACCGTACCCACTCTATGTCGTTCGGGTTAGGGCCGTTGGCATAGATGAGGGTCTTCGGCGGTCTATGGTTTTAATTACGTGACCGATGCCAGGAAGACAAACTGCTCATTGTTTGGCCGTCCAAGAGAGGATGGCGGTGAGTCGGCAGACTTAGACTGCGTTCACCGAGAATGTGCCCTGAGTGCACGGGGTGTGTGGCCGTTGAGCCTCCGCCTGTGATGAAATGGCTATATTTATAATGCTCGCTTATGCTAATGAAATGCAGGGAAGGAGCATCGCCGCCCCGAGTTGGGGGCGGGATCGTTATAATTTGGTCAGCATTGCTGACCGTTGCTTTGTTTGCCACCGTGCGGTGGTTTGTTTGCTTGCAGGTGCAGCTGGACCGAGCGGTCAATAGCGGGCTAAAGCCCTTTTTGCGAAGCTGGCCCTCGAAGGCCCAAGTGAAATGTTTTCTATTTTATTCATGTATGGCCGGCCTGCGTGCCGAGGTTGGTAAATCATGTAACGGACAAGTGAAACTTTTTGTAAGGCCTTAAGGCCAATGTTTGGGTATTTTTGTTTACATTCCTAAATGTTGTATTAGTGGACATTCGTGCTCTTATGCTGGGTTCTTGTTTACAACTTATATTAACTGCTTCCGCTAGAATGCTCTGTGTAGGACGTTGAGATTGGTTGGATGGTTTCCATAAGTAACCACCCGGTCTGTCTGTGGTATATGGCGTCGGGCCCCAGCCGGACCTACTGCTATATGCTATGCGACGGATAGGGGGTGTTACAATTTGGTATCAGACTACTGGTTTTGGTCGGGCTTAAACGGAATTCGTGGGCGAATTCTTTTTAAGGGGTGGTGAGCACATTGTGTGCGTCATCGTTATAATGGTAAAAGAACCCATGAATGTCCACTTAGGAATGAAAATACTCGTGTTTGAGGAACCTGCGTGTTCCTATAATTGCTGTTTGCAATGTTATTTGGTCGCTTAACGGTGTTTTGTACCACTATAGGTGACCCGAAGTGGTGTTGGGCCGTCAGAACGCCGAGGTTCTGAGGCTAGTAGTGCACCAGAAGTTGCTCCAGCAACACCTTTGTCGGCTGAAAATATAGATTGGTGGCTGAAGCGGTGTTGGCCGTGATCAATGCGCAGCCTGGAAGGCAAGCGCAGCAGCCCGCTCCTGTGATGGAGCAAGTACCTCTTCAAGAGGCCGAGCCGAGGAGGATGGAGCAAGTGGTTGTAGAACCAATAGTGCCAAGGAGGGCGACTGAGAGGCAGTTGAAGCATGTAATGAGCTTTAACCCTCCGTTATTCTCGGGGTTGGGAACCCCATCGCAGGCTGAAGACTGGCTCTCTAGGGTGAAGAGAGTCATGACAGCGACGGAGACGGAGGAGTGGCAAATGACCACCATCGCTACGTTCCTTCTGGACGGGGAAGCGAGGATGTGGTGGGAAGGTTTGGAGCTGCATCATTTGAGAGGTAGACAACTGATAGACGTTCCGATGGAAGAGTTCTCGGAATTGTTCTTAGCAAGATACCTCCCTTCTACTCAGAGGATTTCAATGGAGAATGAGTTCCTGAAGTTGGTGCAGGGTGAGAGGAGCGTGGATGAATATCTCCACGAGTTTACGCGGTTGAGTCGTTATGCTAGCTCCATCATCATGGATGAGGAGCGCAAGACTAATCGTTTTTATGAAGGCTTGAGGGATGAGCTGAGATTGTTACTGTCGGGGCCAATGACGCAGGGTTTCTTAACCTTGGTCAATACTGCCCGGTCCTTGGAGAAGGACATGAAGAGTGTACAAGCGAAGAAAGGCTTGGGCGAGAAGAAATCTGGTTCAAAGTGCCGACTACTTCAAAGTCTGGCTATCAAAGATTCTTTAAGAAGCATAGGACTTCGGGTCCAGCTCCTTCTGGTGCTTCTGGGGCGACTACGAGTCGGACCCCGGGCGCGTGCTTCACTTGTGGCAAGACGGGGCATTTCGCCCGTGATTGTTGGAGCGGACGTCCTAAGTCCGAAAGGAGGCCAGGAGCTACCTACGAAGAGAAGGGAAAGGCGGTGGAGTCGACCGCATCTCACTATGCTCCGGCCCAACCAAGGGTTTACAATCTTGGCCAACAGGAGGCCATTAAACAAGCTGACGTGGTGACAGGTACGGTTTAATTTATAGCAAGTCAATTCCTTTATATGCTTGTTATGTATATGTTACCTTACCACTGCTTGTTTAGGATTTGTAATGATTTGTGAAAATCCCGCACGAGCACTCTTCGATACGGGAGCTTCACACTCCTTCTTGTCCGAAGGATTTATATCACGCATCGGAGTCCCTTCTTCGATGGCGAAGGACAAGTTGGATGTGTTGTTGCCCAATGGGTGTTCGATGCGAGCGGTTAGGATCTGCGAGGTTAAGACTCGTATTGGAGAGCAGGAGTTCGACCTGCGGGCGTCTTTACTTCCGTTAGTGGAGTTCGACGTCATATTTGGCATGGACTGGCTCTCGGAGCAGCAGGCCCATATAGATTGCGGTAGCAAGGAAGTCAAGCTGGGAGCGAGTCGTGAGACGACTTTTACGGGCTTAAAGGGGTCGAGCAAGACGTTGATGTCTGCTCTTCAGGTGGTGAAGGCGGTTCGTGCTGGAGCAGAACTGTTCTTTACACTAGTGGAGGTTGCAAAGCCGAAGCCCGCGTTGGATTGTATTTCAGTGGTATCGGAATACCCTGATGTGTTCCCCGCAGATCTTCCTGGAGCCCCGCCTCAACGGGAGATAGATTTTACGATCGAGCTAGTGCCAGGTGCAAAGCCTGTGTCACGATCTCCGTATCGGCTAGCGCCTAAGGAAATGGCGGAGCTGAAAGTTCAACTGCAAGAGTTGTTGGAGCAAGGGTATGTGCGCCCGAGTTCTTCGCCTTGGAGCGCACCGGTCCTCTTTGTTAAGAAGAAGGACGGAAGCTTGAGATTGTGTATTGATTATCGGGAGCTAAACAAGCTGACTGAGAAGAATAAGTACCCGATCCCTAGGATTGATGATCTCTTTGATCAGTTAGTCGGGTCGACGGTGTACTCGAAGTTAGATCTCAAGTCTGGGTACTATCAGCTGCGGATAAGGGAGAGTGATATCCCGAAGACAGCGTTTAGTACGAGATACGGGCATTATGAGTTTACGGTCATGCCGTTTGGGCTGACTAATGCGCCGTCAGTATTCATGGATTTGATGAACAGGACGTTCAGGGAGTACTTGGACCATTTCGTGATCGTCTTCATCGACGATATTTTGGTGTACTCGCAAAGTGAGGAAGATCACTTCAAGCATCTTCATTTGGTGCTGGAGACACTCAGGAGAAACCAGTTGTATGCCAAGTTCTCGAAGTGCGAGTTTTGGCTATCCTCAGTAGCGTTCCTCGGGCATATAGTGAGTGGAGAGGGTATTGCGGTGGATCCGGCGAAGATTGTTGCGATACGGGAGTGGCCTGAGCTTGCTACGGTAGCAGAAGTCCGGAGCTTTTTGGGGCTTGCCGGTTATTATAGGCGCTTCGTAGAGAACTTCTCGCGGATAGCGCTACCTCTCACTACTTTGACGAGGAAGGAGCATAAGTTCGTTTGGACGCCGGAGTGCGCGCGAGCTTTTGAGGAATTGAAGTGTCGGTTGACCACGGCGCCTGTGTTGAGTTCGCCGGTTGGGACCGAAGGCTATGAGATATATAGCGATGCTTCAGGCAGCGGTTTGGGTTGTGTGCTACTGCAGCACGGAAGCGTGATAGCTTATGGCTCGAGACAGCTAAAAGTGCACGAGAGGAATTATCCGGTCCATGACTTGGAGTTAGCGGCCGTGATTTTTGCCTTGAAGCTGTGGAGACACTATTTGTACGGTGTGAAGATTGATATCTACACCGATCACAAGAGCCTAAAGTACCTGATTGATCAGAAGGATCTGAATATGCGGCAGCGTAGATGGATGGAGTTCTTAGGGGACTATACATTCAAGATCCACTACGTGCCTGGCAAAGGGAATGCGGTTGCGGACGCGTTGAGTCGTCGAGCCCCAGCTCAAGCGAATTGGCTATCAGTGCATGATGAGCGGTTGGTGCAGGAGCTGGAGGCGTTGGAGATTGTTTGTGTGGATAGACAATCTAGTGCTGAAGCAGTGCTGAATTGGACTGAAGTCCAATATGACCTGGCTGATCGGATTCGGCAGGCTTTGGATATGGATGCTCATATGAAGCAGTTCATGATAGAGGCTCTGGATGGGTCAAATTCCCAATTCGTTGTGGAGGACGGATTGCTGTGGAAAGACGGTCGTTCTGTGCGTCCCAAGTGTGGGCAATTTACGGGTGGAGTTGTTGTACGAGGCACACCATACCAAGTACTCGATTCACCCGGGGAGCACGAAGATGTACCGCGATGTAAAGAAGCTATTTTGGTGGCCGGGTTTGAAAAAGGATGTGGCGCTATACGTAGCGAAGTGCCAAACCTGCGCCTTGGTAAAGGCGGAGTGCCAAAAGCCGGGAGGATTTCTTAAGTCCTTGCCTATTCCGGAGTGGAAATTCGACGACATCTCTATGGACTTTGTGCATGGTTTGCCAAGGTCGCAAAAGGGGAACGACGCCATTTGGGTGGTCGTGGATCGATTAACGAAGGTGTCGCATTTTATTCCGCATAGGAAGGACGATCCGGTGGAGAAGCTGGCGAAGCTTTATGTGGATAATATAGTACGGCTTCATGGTGTGCCCCGCAGCATCGTGAGTGACCGAGATGGGCGGTTCACGTCCAATGATTGGAGGCTGGTGCAGCAAATGTTGGGAACAAAGCTGAAGTTTAGCACAGCCTTCCATCCACAAACGGATGGGCAGACCGAGAGGGTCAATAGAACCATGGAAGACATGCTTCGCATGTGTGTTTGGACTTTGGAAAGCAATGGGAGGACCACCTTTATTTGGTGGAGTTCGCATACAACAACAGCTACCAAGCAAGTATTCAGATGGCGCCTTTCGAGGCCCTATATGGTAGAAGATGTCGCACGCCGTTGTCTTGGTTAGAAACGGGCGAGTCGAAGTTGTATAAGCGATCGGAAGTGGATGATGCTACTTCTTTGGTGAGAACCATTCGGGAGAGGTTACTCATCGCTCAGGACCGGCAAGCAAAGTACTATAATGCCAAGCACAGGAACGTGGAGTTCGCTGTGGGTGATTATGTGTACCTAAAGATCAAGCCGTTCAAGGGTGTCTCGCGGGTGCGACGTTGAAAAAGCTAAGCCCGAGGTACCTTGGACCGTTTGAGGTTCTGGAGCGAGTTGGAGAAGCGGCCTATAGGTTGAAGCTTTCTGTGGAGCTAAGTGGTTTACACGATGTATTCCACATTTCGGTGCTTCGGAAGGCGGTGCAAGAGCCTACGCAAGTGATCGCGGTCGATCAAGTGCCGGTGGATAGTGGGCTAACGACAAAGGTCAAGCCCGTGCGGATTGAGGACTCGGAGGTCAAGCGGCTACGCAATAAAGAGATCAGGATGGTCAAGGTCCGATGGGACAATTGCGGTCGTGAGGAGCTCTCCTGGGAGCGAGAGCAGACTATGCTTGACGAGTATCCGGAGTTGTTCCGCTCAGGTACAAATGTTGTTTTTGTATATCTTTCCTTTATGTAATTTCGTGGGCGAAATTCTTTTAAGAGGGGGAGAGTTGTAACGCCCCGAAACTCAAAGGAGCAAAGGGGGACGTTTTGGGCCAGTTTTGGTTTCTGGCTGACGGCACACGGCCTGGGACACGGGCGTGTCCCAGGGCGTGTCAAGTGTGTGCCGACACTTAGTCGCGAAGTCGTCGAGTTATACTCGACGATTCGTCGAGAAAGGGCACACGGCCTGCGACACGGGCGTGTCGCAGGGCGTGTCGACCCGTGTCGACACTTAGCCGTGAAATCGTCGAGTTATTCTCGACGATTCGTCGAGAATGGGCACACGGCCTGCGACACGGGCGTGTCGCAGGGCGTGTCGACCCGTGTCGACGATCGTCAAGGTGAAATCGTCGAGATTCACTCGACGATCGTCGAGACAAGGCACACGGCCTAGGACACGGGCGTGTCCAAGGCCGTGTCATCCAGTCGTCGTTCTCCCCTCGACGAAATGTCCCGTGTACACGGCCTGGGGGCCCAGGCGTGTCAATGTGACACGGGCAAGGACACGGGCGTGTCCTAGAACCCGTGCAGTGCTCGGGTTGGAAACGGGGGAAAAATCATGGGGTACACGGCCGGCTACACGGCCGTGTCAGCTGGAACACGGGCGTGTCAGCTCGAACACGGGCGTGTTCGATACCCGTGTGCGTGTTCAGAAGATTCGATTTTGACGGCGAATGCGGCACACGGCCCTGGACACGGGCGTGTGCCAGGCCGTGTTCGGCCCAGATTGGGCATTTCAGCCCCGAATCAAAGCCGCTCGTTTTCTTAGGTTGAGATCCGACGGCTGGGGATGGTTCCTGAGAGTATATACTCGGGTTGACTTTAAGAGCAAGAGGAAGAGGAGCTAGATCCGCCATTGGAGGAGCTTCGGAGCTCCGAATCGCAAGCCGACTCCGGATCCACGGAGGCAACGCAAGTGCGGTGATTTCTATCCGATTACATTTCGATGGCGCCAAAGAGGAACGCAAGGGTAACGATCCTCACTTGTGAGCATGATAGCTCTCTTTCTTAGCATAGGAAGCCCTCTCTCGCGAGTTTGCGAAGAGTTGGAGGCGTTCCTTCGGGTAGATATGTAAAGTCCCCGTTGTTTAGCGTCCGTATGCGAGAACGGACATAGGCATTTTGGTTGAAGCCTACCCGGACATGTTAGTCCGGATCGGTGATGTTGCATTGCATAAGGCCGGAGAAGACTCCGTGCTATTTGGTGTTTTCGGGTTTTCTACGCGGTAGATTGCAGCAGGGAGCCTTGGGGACTAACCCAAAGGTGCACCCGGAAAACTGGGCGGACACGAGGTCTTGCCAACTTGGTGGCTTGGAAGCCAACTTGAACATAACCGGGTTATGTGACTTGTGATGAAAATGGGACTCGGTAGAAGTTTGACCTGCGCATATGGTTTAAATTACCGTTGCGGGCGCATATGGTTTAAATTACCGTTGCGTTGTGAGCACGGGTTAGATGGAACCGTACCCACTCTATGTCGTTCGGGTTAGGGCCGTTGGCATAGATGAGGGTCTTCGGCGGTCTATGGTTTTAATTACGTGACCCATGCCAGGAAGACAAACTGCTCATTGTTTGGCCGTCCAAGAGAGGATGGCGGTGAGTCGGCAGACTTAGACTGCGTTCACCGAGAATGTGCCCTGAGTGCACGGGGTGTGTGGCCGTTGAGCCTCCGCCTGTGATGAAATGACTATATTTATAATGCTCGCTTATGCTAATGAAATGCAGGGAAGGAGCATCGCCGCCCCGAGTTGGGGGCGGGATCGTTATAATTTGGTCAGCATTGCTGACCGTTGCTTTGTTTGCCACCGTGCGGTGGTTTGTTTGCTTGCAGGTGCAGCTGGACCGAGCGGTCAATAGCGGGCTAAAGCCCTTTTTGCGAAGCTGGCCCTCGAAGGCCCAAGTGAAATGTTTTCTATTTTTATTCATGTATGGCCGGCCTGCGTGCCGAGGTTGGTAAATCATGTAACGGACAAGTGAAACTTTTTGTAAGGCCTTAAGGCCAATGTTTGGGTATTTTTGTTTACATTCCTAAATGTTGTATTAGTGGACATTCGTGCTCTTATGCTGGGTTCTTGTTTACAACTTATATTAACTGCTTCCGCTAGAATGCTCTGTGTAGGACGTTGAGATTGGTTGGATGGTTTCCATAAGTAACCACCCGGTCTGTCTGTGGTATATGGTGTCGGGCCCCGGCCGGACCTACTGCTATATGTTATGCGACGGATAGGGGGCGTTACATCTTAGGACTTCAAGTGAAACAGTCTGAGTATGGAATCTTCATCTCTCAGACGAAGTTCACAAATGAACTCCTTAAGAAATTTGGTATGGAGAGTGCAACCTCTATGAGGACTCCAATGGGATCCACTATGTCTCTGGATAAGGATGAGAAAAGTGAACCTTTCGATGAAACCAAATACAGAAGAATCATTGGATCCCTGCTCTACCTTACTGCCAGTAGACCGGATATCATGTTCTCCACATGTGTTTGTGCCAGATATCAGGTGAACACTAAGGAATCTCACTATGTCGCTGCAAAGCGAATTCTAAGATACCTTAAAGGTACTCCCAATCTTGGCTTGTGGTACCCGAGAAACAATGATGTCGAGCTAATAGGTTTTTCAGATGCTGATTTTGCAGTGAGTAGGGATGACAGGAAAAGCACCTCCGGGACGTGTCAATTCCTCGGCAGGAGGCTTATCTCATGGAACAGCAAGAAACAGAATTGTGTTGCAACCTCCACAGCAGAGTCTGAGTACATCTCGGCAGGCAGCTGTTGCGCACAACTCCTACGGATCAGAAACCAGTTAGCCGACTACGACCTTCAGTTCAAGGAAATACCAATGTACTGCGACTCCTCCAGTGCAATTGCCATTGCCAACAATCCGGTCTCGCACAGCAGAACGAAGTATATTGAAGTGCGCTACCACTTCATTCGGGAGCACGTGGAGAACAAGGACATTTCTCTCTGTTATGTCCCCACGGACAAGCAGATTGCAGATATATTCACAAAGCGCTTAGACGAAGCCAAGTTCAGTCTCTTCAAAACTGAATTGGGAATGCTAAATTATGAGGAATAAAGACTACCGAAGCTCCAGGATCATGCATCTAGAGGTAGCCTCTGCAGGTACTCAAGCTGAGCACAGGCGCAAGAACTGAGGGGGAGCAAATTACTCAAGTATGAGCACAGGCGCAAGAACTGAGGGGGAGCAAGGGTTCAAATGCTACAGACCCCGATTTGCAGAAGCCGAAAAGGGGGAGATTACCCTCTCGGCTAAGGCTAAGGTGGCTCCAAGCTTGCTCTCAAGAAATTGGTATTGGTGAATAACTCTAACTCACTCAACTCAATTTCAAGTTTATGATTTTCATTCCTATACGCTTTATTCACCTTAGCTTGTAGGGTTTAGGCTTCTTCAAATAGGGGGAGATTGTTGGGTATTGTATCCACAACGTACCTGATTTGAAGAAGCTCCTGATCAAGCTAAGGTAAATAGGGAATGTTTTTGACAAATTATCTCAAGTTGTGCTTGCAGTTATTCCACGCTAAGTGCACACCAATGTCAGGGTGCAGTAGGTCAATATACACGGGTCTGCACGACGTAATCCCTCGTTGAGCAGATCAGTGTGTTGGCCTATGTGTACTCTCTCTATTGGAGTGCACTTACTTTCAAGT
Source organism: Platanthera guangdongensis (assembly GCA_039583875.1). Lineage (NCBI taxonomy): Eukaryota > Viridiplantae > Streptophyta > Magnoliopsida > Asparagales > Orchidaceae > Platanthera > Platanthera guangdongensis. The sequence continues at coordinate 102,693,714 of CM077151.1, forward strand.
ACAGGGCTGTGATCTTGCAATAGCAGACAAGGAGCAAGGATGGGTCAAGGAGCACATCATGGGTGGAAAGACGAAAATTCGTCTAAGTGTAAATCGGCGAGAATCGTCAAGTGATTCTCGCCGATTTGGCGAGAATCACTAGTGATTCTCGCCGAATCGTCGAGAATCAATGGCTGATTCCCGTCGACTCGATCCAACTACTTCATTGCAAGCAACTCTGATTCTAAGTAAGAATCGACGAGAATCACCAAGTGATTCTCGCCGAATCGCCGAGAATCACTGGCTGATTCTCGCTGTCTCGACCCGGCTAAATCAGTGCGTGCAACCAAATAAAATTCGAAGAGAATCATCTTTGATTCTCGCCGAATCGTCGAGAATCACCTTTGATTCTCTGCGACTCGGCGAGATTCACTTTCGATTCTCACCGATTTTGACTTGGGCGATTTTCTGGAACTTCATGAACCGGATTCTGCCGCTGTCAATGTTCTGGACCGGGTTTTAGGGATTCTTCTTGTGGGTCCCACAACGGTCATTTTGGAGTTGTCTACAGTATATATATACGGGTATTTTGAACAGTAAAGATACACAGAAAGAAGCCGAGCGAAAACCTTGACCTAAAATCGCGATCTCCACTCTGCCGCCGCCGTCGCGCTCGAGCTAGTTGGTCGTCGCCTTTGATCGAGATTTCTTCGTGATCTTCCGACGACAGAAGCTTAGCCAAGCTTAGAGTCTCACGTGTCTATCCAGATATCCCTTGTCTCTCGATTTGTTGATCGGGAAAAACTTTCCCGTCCGAATCGATCGAGACGACCGATCCTTGTGTGACCGTTGGTAGACCTAGCTTGCTTCTCTACGAAGTTTGGATCTCCAAAGAACAGCAGCCACACATCGTTGTTGCCGCCGATCCCTTGAACCTAGCCGCCGTCCATCTTACTGCTGCCGGTTCCGGGGAGATTCTCTCCAAGAGAGACCAAGGTTGTGGACTCTTTGTAGACTTCAAGATCACGTCGTCAACGAAGAGGGACACCGTAGTCTCCACACGTAGTTTGTATTTCTTGTACATTCTATTTTACTTTTGTTGTAAAGGAACGTTGGTTCCTAGTTGTAATGGTTGGGTGCAACCCGGTTTGTGGGAGTGTTGACTCCTACGTGTGGAAGGTTTCCTTCCGATAGTGCAAGGATTGGATTTCAATCCTGTTGGTGAAGATACCGAGTCGTCCCTTGTTGGGAGATAGGTCGAAGGGGAAAGTGAATGTACCCAAGTCGGGGAACCACTATAAATAGCTTGTGTACTCTGTGTGCTGTGCTGTTTATTTTTATTGTGCAGGTACAATCTTAAATTCCGCAAAAACGTTGCACGTCACCTATTCCCCCCCCCCCCCATAGGTGAACATAGTTGACACTAGGTGGACTTTCAAGTAGGACTGAACTACAGTCCAGCCATTTAACTCAAGTGAGTAGGCAGAAAAACAAAAGCTACAAACACTTGCTTGAATAAAATCCAATCATTTAACTCAAATGAGTAGGCGGAAAAATAAAAACAACACACGCACTCTACTTGAATAAAATCCAGCCAATTAACTCAAATGAGTAGGCGGATAAATAAAAACAACACATGCACTCTACTTGAATATAACTACTCACGCACTCGACATAATAAACACACACACACACACACACACTTGCATGAATAACTAAGATGATAAAGATTATCTCATACACTCACGCACTCGGGCGAGAAATTAGAAAAACAAAGTTATCGAAAAATTAAAATGACTGCATTTCTACCGCTGGAATGCAGTAGAAATGCATAAAAAGGCAAAATAAAAATTGTTTGAGCAAAAAGTTTTCAAATTAAAGTGAGAAAGGCAAGTGCCTGAAAAATTAAAACGTTTACATTTTTACCGTTAGATTTTGATAGAAATGCTTAAAAAGTGGAAATAAAAATTGTTCGAGCGAAAATATTTTTTGTAATTATTTAAAATGAAAGTTGATGAAACATAAAAATAACAATTTATACATTCTTATAGCATTGTAAAATGGTTTAAAAAGTGGGAGTAAGCTAAAAAAAAGCAACGGTTTTATAATTAAAACAAAGTAAAAGCTAAGTTAAGAGTGATGAAAACCACCTTTTAACGTTTTACAAGTTTATAAGAACGAATTTTAAAGCATAAATATCCTAAGTCTAACCAATTTTTAAGAATTTGAGAATGAAATCGGCTATAATAACGGCTATAAATTTTTTTATTATGGTAGTAAAACAAATTGTTTTTCGTTTTAAAACATAAATTTTGCAATGTTTAACTCATACACACACACACGCATATGAAAATGAAATTAAAAGTACTTAGGATTGATGAAAAGGAGGCCTTCAGAGATTTTTCAAAGCATTAAAAGGATGAAAAGAAAAGATTTTCTTAACAAAAAAGGTTGATTACATGCTTAAAATAACTTGAAAAGGAGGGGGAAAGATCCTTACATAGCCCCAAAACTAGCTCCAAACGGCAGCCCTTAGCATCAAAACGGTTCAAAAATTTGGAACCCTTAACACATACAGTAGCTGCCCTTAAATAGGCAAAAATTTCCCAAGTACACGCCCTCCGACACGGGCGTGTCGGTGGGCATGTCAGCACTATTAAACAGTAGAATTCGGTGAAGTGACGGATTTGACATTGCGGCAGAAAACACGGCGGTCACGCAACCGGTCACGGGCGTGAAGGTGGGTGTGTCGTGCGGCGATTAAAGGCGTTGTTGACTTCGGGAGCCGCCGCCGGCGGTTTGTCGGGCTGACACGGGCGTGTCGAATCATTGAACACGGGCGTATCCCTGTTGGCTTCGACGAACGTTGAGCGCAAAACGTCGACCTGGCTGGCACGGGCCTGGTCACGCCCCGTGTCGGGCTGACACGGTCGTGGCTCTCATCGGACACGGTCGTGTCCCTCTTGATTCGACGAACGTCGAGTTGAAATCGTCGAGCGGGATGGACACGGGCTTGGTCACGCCCCATGTCGGATTGACACGGGCGTGTGGCCGGGCGTGTCAGGCTTTTCTCTTCAATATTGGCTGAATCACTGGTTGTTGACGTGTCACGCCCTGGTCACGGGCGTGTCCCAAGGAACACGGGCGTGTACTTGCCAATTTTGGCAAATTTCTGCAAATTTATCAGAAAATCAAAAATAAATGAAGTTAGAAAATATTTACAAAATAAGAGCAATTTATTACAGAAAATGAAGTAAAAATAACAAAATAAAGTAAAACCATTTTTAATGTACATCAAAATAGTCATATTTACAATTCATCAACTTCGCTCCGACGTTCTACTTATTGTCGTGGGGAAAGCTATTCTGTATTTCTATTTAAACCTCCTGTAAACCATCAGTGATGGGCTTCAATTACCTTGTTAGTCGTGATCTTTGTCTTGACCCTATGCACTAGATCTGGATAGCTAGGGACCATCTCCCTCACAAGGGCAGAGTAGAGTCCACTCGGGCGGAGACATCTATGGAAGACTCCCCGTAGAATTTCATGATCCAATCTGGGGATCTGGCGTGCCTCGGTGGAGAGCCTACAGAAGAAATCCTTGAGGGTTTCCCCTCACTTTGCCTAATACCTGAAAAATGGGATAAGTCCTTAACTATCCTTCAGTTGGAGATGAGTTGATCAAGGAATCTTTGAGTCAGCTCAGTCAAGTTTCAGATGGCTCATTCCTGAAGGGAGTGAAACCAAGTCTTAGCTTGGCCCTTCAAAGTGGTCGAAAGACCTGATAGAGTAACAGATTGGGGCGTTGTAAATTTGGAGGATTGTGGAGAAGTGATTTATATACTCTAGAGGGGCATCCTTTCCATCGTAAGATTTGATGTTCAGGAGCTTGAATCCTGCTGGGATCGGGTGCACCAAGACATTAGGTGCCAATGGTGAACTATTGTGGATGGGGCGGTGGATGTGGGAAGCACGGAGGCTCGCATGGTTGTACTCATCTACTATCAATTCCATTATTTCTTCTCGAGTTAACCTCCCAGTGAGGTTCTCGGGGGCATTTGCCCTCTGTTGGCAACACTATGGGCTGTTTTCGGTGGCCCTAGCCAGACGAGCGGGGTGCATGGTACTAGCTGCTTCAGAGAACTCAGAGTCCACTTCTTGGTCATTAGTGCATGATTTGGTGGTGGAGATAGGTTGATAGGTATGGGGGGAGGGGGAGGGAGGGAGAGGGGAGGGGAGCGATGCTGGGGCCTGAGATGCCCTCAAGTTTCTTAGGAGAGTCGACAATTCTTCCGGCTGCTCTTCTATTCGGACGATGCACCGTACAACTGCATTCTCATACATGAAAACTGTCTCCTCCAGTCAAGGTGTATTGACGAGGGAGGGGAACACACCGGGATCGATGCGTCCTATGATAGCTGATCTTTGGGTCCTATAGGTGCTTCTTCTTATCTTGGTCACTGGCTTTCTGTTTGAATGTGTAGAGGATACTGTCTTTTGGATCTTCTGAGGATGCTGAGAACTCCTTCTAATAGGCAGCGCCAAATTATTGTAGCTCACTCAAGGCTATTGGTAGACTGGTTTAAAATGGACCGTCTTAGCTCCGATACAGTCGAGTGGATGAAGTCATTGAGAAAAGAAACAGCTGACAAGAAGGTTTTCTTACATGGAAAACCCTGAGAAGGGGGTGAAAACCCACGTAGCAGGGACTGTGCCGACCAAACTTCCAGTACCAATTGTTGCATTATAGGGCTCTTGAGAGAATGTGTGTAACACCCCCATCCGTCACATGGAATATAGTAGAAGGTCCGGCCAGGGCCCCACACCATATTTCACGGGCAGTTAGTGGAATTACATAAGAATACCAAATTTACAGCATAGGAATACACATCCTAACTCAGAGCATTCTAGCAGAAGCTTTCAAAACTGTTATGAGAACTCATACAATACATGAATGTCCACTACAGGCACAGTAGGAATGAAATAACATACACCAATACTTTGGCCTTATGGCCTTACAATATTTTGATCAATAAAAGTGTCTTACATACTTCGGCTCACAGACCGGCCACACATGAACATAATAAAGTAAACATTTCGCTTTGGCCTCCAAGGGCCAGCAAAGCATCAAGGTATTCAGCCCGCTACTTGCCACTAGGCTCACCTGTTCCTGCATAAGAACAATCCACCGTACGGTGGCAAAACAAGGCAACAGTCAGCTAAAGCTAACCAAATTATAACGACCCCGCCCCTTAATTAGGGGGCGGTTCTCTTTCCCTGCATTTCATTAGTATAATCAAACATGATAGTGAAAGTACAATTTAAGCACACTTCACCACAAGCATAGGCACGCACGGCCACACACCTCGTACTCTCTGGGCACATTCTCGGTGAACCCGGTACACCACCTCCCCCAGGACGACAACATCGTGAGCATTTTAGTCTTTCCAGCAGAAGACTAAGACTCGCCCTCTATGCCAACGGTAAGTGTCATGTACCTTAGGTCTCTTTAACTGAACCACACAGAGCGGGTAAAGTTCCACTCAACCCGTTGCTCACACCGCCACATCAATTTAAGCCATAGGCGCGGGTCAAGCTTCCCCGAGTCCCAAATTGATCATACAATAGTACATAACTCGGTTATATATAAGGTTGGCTCTGTAATGCCCCGGATTTTTGATTGCGTACGCATGATGGCGTTACGTTGGCTTTGAACGTTGTTCGAGCATGGTTTTTCCCGCGGGCTTGCGAGTGGTTGTTTTGGTTGCCGAGTTGCACGATTCCCCAGCAAACCAGAGTCCAAATTGGGGACTCGGTGAGGCCTCTTAGGGAATGTTTGCACTTTTTCGCGCCCGGGAAATGTTGGCTGAAAGTGAGTTGCTGGTACAGGAAACAAAAAAAGGGTAAAAAGTTCTTAAGGCAAAAATGGTCTAGGACGACACAGGAACATTTTTTAAAACAAGGAAAAAATGGTCGTTTTTGTGCGAGACACGCCCCCTGACACGGGCGTGACCCAGGTCGTGACCTGGGCGTAACCTCCTTGACTCGACGAATTTTTCTTGCGTCGAGTTGAGCTCGACGAATGGGGTACACGCCCCGTGACACGGGCTTGTCACGGGTCGTGTCCCGCTTTGTCGAGTGTCGAGTGTCGAGAGAGGGTACACGGCCTGTGACACGGGCGTGTCACAGGGCGTGTTCAGCTTGTCGAGTGTCGAGTGTCGAGTATCGAGTGTTGGGTGTCGAGAGAGGGGACACGGCCTGTGACACGGGCGTGTCACAGGGCGTGTCAAGCTGTGTCGAGTGTCGACACTTTGTGTCGACAAGGTGTCGAGACACGGGCTACACGCCCTAGGTCACGGGCGTGACTGACCCGTCACGGGCATGTACCCGGCCGTGTACCGTGTGGATAAACTTGGCTTTGCCGACTTTCAGCGCCGCTTATGGTACACGCCCTGTGTCACGGGCGTGACACAGGGCGTGACCGGCCCGAAAATCGAGTTTTTCCAGATTTTTTGTGTCGTTCATTTCCTTGATTCTGCATCTAACGGTCCAGCTCTATTCTGGAGGAAATAAGGCCGAAACAGAGAATTGTCTTTCTCATTTTCACCTTCTCTTCATCTTCTTCTTCATCCTCAAAGAGAAAGCAAGAGAGCAAGGGAGCAAGCAAGGCAAGGAAAGAGAGGGGCAGCCGTCGCGGCATCGTCTCAGTTCAGGCAAGCGGTGTTCTTCACCCTTGCCAATCTTCTTTCTTGATTTTGATTGTGCCAACATAGCTAGTGTTTATCTTTCAAATTCCCTAGCTTGTTCTTCTTGTGTTGAGTTCTTCCTCACTAGCTTTATGATTATGCCTTTGAATGTCCTATACTCCATGAATATGATTTCCATGCTTAGTTTTCTTTGGTTATCAAGTCTATGATAGGTTGCTTCATGTCATTTATCTTGTTCATGTGACTCATGTAGCTCGATTTATTCATGTTCATGTAACCTTTTTCTTGCCTAATCATGTGATTTGTTCTTGTTCCTCATCATGTAATTCATGTAGATTATAGCTTAATTACTTTTCTAGCAACTTGTCGTCATGCGTGAGAACGATGAAAGGAACGTGTTTAGCTTGGGTTATGGGGCGTTTTGCGAGGCGAATTGTGAACCATGGCAGGAGCGTTTGTGTGAGAATTCTGCAAGGGGTGGTGTGGTTTCAGCCTGTGGCCACCGGGTTTTGGTTTTTGTGGTTAGAGAGACCACTTTGGCCCCGATTTGGGCTGGTTTTGTTTGGTGTGTTCCACTTTAGGGCCGCCACCGAAAGAATCTTGCGGAATTGAACTTAACCGCTGCTTATGTTTCACTCGTTTGGTTGTTTCTTGTTTGTAAGATGCTGAGTTTGGGCTTGTGTATTGCCCTTTTTCTCCTGCGGGTGGAGCAGGACTTGTTGAACTTGTACGCACTTGGTGCGGTTGACACTTTGGAATGACATTGTTTACTACTTGTACGCACTTGTTTTATGCACTCTTGTTACTTATATGAAACATTGTTACGGGGTCGGTAAGCCCCTTCTTTATCGATTATGCAATTCATGCTCTCTTTTGTGTAGCTTGGTTGATTGCTGAGGTATTCTTTTTTGAATGCCTTAGGTGCAGGTTGTAGCCGGTTGAGCGGCTAGGTTGGTTGGTGGCGTTTCTTGGGAGCTAGCCGAGCATACTTAGCGAGGTAGTTCTTCTCTTTGTTGTACAGACATACATGTGCCCCAATGGGTTCGTGTCAGTTTGTTGGCGCCCATTGGTCGTTTGCTTTACTTGTGACGTATGAATAATAGACTGCTATGTGACTCATTTGGATGATGTCTTCTTGCTCTTGGGAAGGATTTATGGTAGGTTGCATTAGGTATTTTCTAAGCTACACAAAACCTATTATTGTATATCATGCATACATGTTTTGATCAACTAAGACGTATTTTCCAAATGACGTAAACAAAGAGGATTTCTTATAGTAGTATCATTATAGCCTGCATATAGGAGCTCATCATAAATAAACAAAGTATTTCCGCCGCGTACAAATACAGTTTTTGATACCTAAGGCCGAGGGATACGACCATTCAATCCAAAGGTTTTCTTACATTTCACTGTTGAATTTCAACTCATAAAGTAAGCGTCAAGAGTTGCTTGAGCGTGTGTAGTTATCCCCTGCACGAAGTGGCATCATAACCCGTAGTTCCTCTTGCTCTGATACGAAGTACTCATTGAGGAAATGCGGGTTGTGACAGGCTCGCAGACCAAACAAACTGGGCTCCTAGAGCACACAGCCTCACAACACTGGCCCCTAGGTCTCAAAGAGACAGGCCTCACAATAATAGAGCTACCGCCGGCAGTATTACTAATGTCGTGTAGTGCCTGGCATAAATACATTTCTGCCTAGTTTTCCGGGTGCTTCTTGGGGTTAGTCCCCAAGGCTCCCTACTGCAATCTACTGCGTAGAAACCCAAAAAACAAACGGCACAGAGTCTTCTCCAACAATACATGCATAATGAAAACATCACCGTTCTAGACCAATATGTCTGGATAGGCTTCACACACCATGCCTACATCCGTACTTCAATTCCGGACTCTATATGCAAAACTACGGGGATAAATCATACTACCTGAAGGAATAGCTCACAATAACCGCCCACTCGCTGGAGGGAGTTTCCTATGCAAAAAGGAAGAGTACTTCACATGTACAAGTAGAGAATCATTACCATAGAGGTTCGCCTCGGCGCCATGGAAAATTAGCCGGAAGAAAAGCATCGCAACAGACTCGCCTCCGCGGATCTGAACTCGGCTCGCGATTCGGAGCTTCGAAGCTCCAACAATGGTCGGAATCCTCCTTCTTCTTCTCCCTTTTCTCTCCCCTCTCTCTAACTCTTAGAAAGAGAAATGGCCAAATGGAATGAGGCCTAAACAATCATTTCCCGGCTATATACCTACAGGAAGGATTATAGGCCGCTGGATCACTCTTAAATAAAACGAAAGGCCCTGATTTACCCTTAAAATCATCTTCCTGGGTCCGCACATGGCCTATGACATGCCCATGTCACAGGCCGTGTCTCACTTTCATAAAATAATTCGTCAATCTTCGAATCAGGACACGGTCTCGTACACGCCCGTGTTAACCTTGGACACGCCCATGTCAACCCTGTACACGCATGTGTCACATACCGTGTGCCTCAATCGATGTTGAAACTGTCACGCCCGAATAGCACATGGCTTTGGATATGCATGTGTCTGCCCTGGTCACGCTCGTGTCCGACGTGGAGACACCAGTATCTCAGGGCATGTTGCATGCCCGACACAGCCCGGCAACCACAGAGCAGGATACGGCTTTGGACACGCCCGTGTCCGCCCTGGACACGCCTGTGTCCGACCTGGACACGCCCATGTCCCAGGCCGTGTACAACATTCGATAAAACTCAGCCAATTTTTGAAAAGGACACGGCTCTGTACACACCCGTGTCACAGGCCGTGTGAAACCATAATGGCTCCAAAGCTCTCAAAAACACTACACATTCATATTCGAATTTTGGGGCGTTACAATTCTCCCCCTTCCCCTTAAAAGAATTTCATCCCAAAATTATAGAATGGAAAAGTACACAACGTTAAATGGTACCTGAGTAGAAAAGCTCGGGATACTCCTCAAGCATGGTCTGCCCTCGCTCCCACGAAAGCTCCTCACAACCACAACTATCCCATCGGACCTTGACCATCCTGATAACTTTGTTCCGCAACTGTTTGACCTCCGTATCCTCGATCTGAATGGGCCTAACTTTCGTTGTTAGCCCATTATCGACTGATACTTGATCTGCAACAACCACCTGCGCTGGTTCTTTCACGGCTTTGCGTAGGACAAAAATGTCAAATACATCATGTAATGCACTCAGTTCTACCGAAAGAGCCAACTGATAGGCGGCTTCACCAAGTCGCTCCAAGATCTCAAAAGGCCCAACATACCTCGGACTAAGCTTCTTTAAGCGTCAAATCCTTGATACTCCTTTAAACGACTTTATCTTGAGGTATACCCAATCGCCCACCGCAAACTCCACGTTCTGATGCTTGTCATTGTAGTACTTGGCCTGTCTATCTTGAGCAATCAGTAGTCGTTCCAAAATCGACCTAATAGTTGACGAAACATCTTTAACCTCTCTTCGCTAATAAAGCTTCGATTCTCCTGTTTCTACCTAAGCCAAAAGTGTATGACACCTCCTTCCGTATAGAGCCTCAAAAGGCGCCATCTAAATATTGGCTTGGTAGTTATTATTGTATGCAAACTCAATCATGTAAAGATGGTCCTCCCACCTTCTACCAAAATCCAATGCACACATTCGAAGCATATCTTCCATCATCTTGTTCACCCTTTTAGTTTGCCCATCTGTCTGCGGGTGAAAAATTATGTTGAAGTTCAGCTTGGTACCCAACAATTGATGAATGAGCCTCCAATCGTTGGATGTGAACCGACCATCAAAGTCACTAACGATGCTCCGCGGTACACCATGCAAACAGACTATATTATCCACATAAAGTTTCTCCAGCTTCTCCACGGAATCATCCTTCCTATTGGGTATAAAATGTGACACCTTCGTTAAACGATCAACAATCACCCAAATGGCGGCGTTCCCCTTGTGCGATCTCGACAAACCGTGCACAAAATCCATAGAGATGTCATCAAACTTCCACTCCGGTATAGGCAAGGACATTAGAAATTCACCTGCCTTCTGGCATTCGGCCTTCACCAAGGCACAAGTCTGACACTTCGCCACGTATAGCGCTATGTCTTTCTTCATACCTGGCCACCAGAACAGTCTCTTCATGTCTTTGAACATCTTTGTGCTCCCAGGGTGAATTGAGTACTTGTTAAAATGCGCCTCGTACATCAATTCTTCTCGTAATTTCCCAACATTAGGGACCCACAACCGACCACCTTTCCATACAAGGTCGTCGTCAACATAAAACTGGTCATTTGACCCATCCACGGATTCTACAAAGCGACGTTTCAAGCTTACGTCCAACTCCAAGGTCTGTCGAAACCTGTCCGAGAGGTCATATTGAACCTCTGTCCAACTCAAACATGCATTAGCACTAGATCACTTGTCAACACACGAGATCTCCAAAGCTTCCAAATCATGAATAAGCCGCTCGTCATGAATCTGCAACCAGTTGGCTTGTGCAGGAGTTCTACGACTCAGAGCATCTGCCAGAACATTCCCCTTCCCGGGAATATAATGAATCTTGTAGGTGTAGACCCCCAGGAACTCCATCCACCTACGCTGGCACATGTTAAGGTCCTTCTGATCAATCAGATATTTCACACTCTTGTGATCTGAATAAATGTCGACCTTCACTCCGTGCAGGTAATGCCTCCAAAGCTTGAGAGCGAATACTACGGCTGCCAAGTCCAAGTCATGGACCAGGTAGTTCCTCTCATGCACTTTTAACTGACGTGAACCATAGGCTATCACTGACCTGTGTTGAAGCAGAACAAAGCCTAACCCACTCCCAGAGGAATCAGTGTAAACCTCAAAGCATTCAGAACCATAAGGCGAACATAACACAGGTGTCGTGGTCAGACGACACTTTAGTTCTTCGAAAGCTTGAGCGTATTCAGGCGACCAAACGAACTTCTGATCCTTCCTTGTCAGAGTAGTGAGAGGCAATGCTATCCATGAGAAGTTCTCCACGAAGTGCCTGTAATAGCCGGTAAGCCACAGAAAACTCCGGACTTCCGCCACCGTAGACAATACAGGACACTCTGTATAGCAACTATCTTTGTCGGATCTACCGCAATACCTTCACCACTAACCACGTGACCAAGGAACGCTACCGAGTACAACCAAAATTCATATTTGGGAGAACTTGGCATACAATTGGTTCCTCCTCAATGTCTCCAACACCATATGCAGGTGCTTGAAATGATCCTCCTCGCAGTGTGAGTACCAGTACATCATCGATAAAGACTATTACGAACTGGTCTAAGCATTCTCTGAACGTTCTATTCATAAAATCCATAAACATGGATGACGCATTCATCTGCCCAAACAGCATGATAGTGAACTCATAATGCCCATAATGTGTGTTGAAAGCCGTCTTGGGAATGTCACTTTCCCTTATGCGCAGCTGATAGTATCCCGATTTCAGATTCAACTTTGAGTACACAGTCGACCCCACCAGCTGATCGAACAGATCATCAATCCTTGGGATCAGATACCTATTCTTTTTCGTTAGCTTATTCAACTCTCGGTAATCAATGCATAGTCGTAAGCTTCCGTATATATTCTTAATAAAGAGAACTGGCGTGCTCCAAGGCGACAAACTTGGACACACGTAACCCCTACTCTAACAACTCCTGAAGTTATGTGTTTAACTCTTCCATTTCCCTCGGTGCTAAGCAGTAAGGAGACCGCGACATTGGTTTGGCACCTGGCACCACATACTAACATACTTTTAACTTAGTCTAGCTCTAGGTGTTCAATCCTAGTGCGACTCCTTTGAGTTGTAAAACAATATAAGCACCCTACTCAGAGAGTTAGTCCATGCCACAGATTATGTCAAACTCCACTAGGCAAAAAAGACGCATCCATGTCAAAGGCTTGACTTCCTATTGACACTCTCAAGCAACAAACTCTTTTCGCGCCCATCGAACACCCGTTCGGTAACAACGCATCCAACTTACCTTTCGCCACTGAAGTAGATACTCCGTTATGAGACACGAAGATCTCAGATTGGAAGGAGTTTGAAACCCCTGTATTGAACAGCTCTCAAGCCGGAACGTCCAAAATCATAACGAACCGTAAAACATAGCAATCATACAACCAAAGCATAAGACCTAAGGTATGGAAAACACTAACGCTAAACTCTACCGCATACCTGACACCATGCCTCCTTGCTTGATGGCCTCCTGCTGGCCAAGGTTATTGACTCTCGGTTGGGCTGGAGCTCGATGGGATGCGGTTGGATCTACCGCCTTTCCCTTATTAGCATAAGTTTCCCCTGACTTCCACTCTGATTTACCGCTCCAATAGTCTCGAGCCATATGACCCAGCTTATCGCAAGTATAACATCTGATTGGGTCTTGTCCAACTGTTGCTCCAGAACCTACCCCCTTTGCCACTGGAGTACCACTCCAACAATCTCTAGTAATAGGACTTATCTTGCCACATCTATAACAAGTAAGTGGAAGTTGCCCTGCAACGGCTCCCGACTTAGCTTTCTTTGTCTTTTGGGCATCACCACGACAATCTCGGGATAAGTGTCCTAACTTGCGACAAGTATAACAAGTATATGGCGCTCGACTAGTAGAAGATCTAGATCTCTTATTCCTCTTCCTGCGGTGTTCAGACTTTTCTGAACCTACAGAGTTTGGTACCCTGAACTCTGACATCTGGTTGACTTTTGCCAAATCTTCTTCCAAAGACCTAGCCGACTCCACTAATGCTCGAAATCCAAGTAGCTTTGGTCCTACCAACAACAGTTGTAAATCATCACGCAGACCGTTGTAAAATCTATTAACTGTGTTTGTTCATTCTCCATCTCAAATCCAGAGTATCTCCCTATCAAGACAAATGCATGCAAATACTCATCCACTGAGTGTGTTCCCTGAGTCAAAAGCATATTCAACTGCTGCTCTGAAGATCTACCACATGCCATTTGCTCCAGCGCGCCAATCGGTACTGCAGCCATCCCAGGGATAGGGGGTTGCACATGCCCTCCATGTTGGGCATTTAACATCGCAAACACCGCCTCAGCCACAAGTCTTATTGTTTCTGCCGAAGGAGGGGTTTCAGGCATGTTTTTAGGTGCACTACTCTCCGTGAAACGTTGTTGTTGCGACTGTCGCGCACCGCTCCTAGTCACTTATAGTTGTAAAAATGCTAAATTAGGCAACACACAAATTGCCAAAAGACAATCCATGGAACACTCAGGTTCCTCAAACAAGTGTATTTTCATTCCTAAGTGGACATACATGGGTTCTTTTCATGTTATAACGATGACGCACATACATGTGCTCACCAACCATTAAAAGAACTCGTTCATGAATTCAAATAAGCAAACCCAACACCGTAGTCTGATACCTAATTGTAACACACACATCCGTCACATGGAATATAACAGAAGGTTCGGCCGGGTCCCCACGCCATATTCCATAGACAGTTAGTGGAATTACATAAAAATACCAAATTTACAGCATAGGAATACTCATCCTAACTCAGAGCATTCTAGCGGAAGCTTTCAAAAATGTTATAAGAACTCATACAACACATGAATGTTCACTACAGACACAATAAGAATGAAATAACATACACCAATACTTTGGCCTTATGGTCTTACAATAGTTTGATCAATAAAATTGTCTTACATACTTCGGCTCGCAGGCCGGCCACACATGAACATAATAAAGTGAACATTTCGCTTTGGCCTCCACGGGCCAGCACAGCATCAAGGGCTTCAGCCCGCTACTTGCCACTAGGCTCACCTATTCCTGCATAAGAACAATCTACCGCACGGTGGCAAAACAAGGCAACGGTCAGCTAAAGCTAACCAAATTATAACGACCCCGCCCCTTAATCGGGGCGGCGGTGCTCCTTCCCTGCATTTCATTAGTATAATCAAACATGATAGTGAAAGTACAGTTTAAGCACACTTCACCACATGTGTGGGCGCCCACGGCCACACACCCCGTGCTCTCAGGGCACATTCTCAGTAAACCCGGTCCACCACCGCCCCCAGGAAGACAACATCGTGAGCATTTTAGCTTTCCGGCCGAAGCCTAAGACTCGCCTCTATGCCAACGGTAAGTGACACGTACCTTAGGTCTCTTTAACCGAACCACATAGAGCGGGTACGGTTCCACTCAACCTGTTTCCCACACTGCCATGTCAATTCGGGTCAAGCTTCCCCGAGTCCCAAATCGATCATACAATAGTACATAACCCGGTTATGCACAAGGTTTGCTCGCAGACCAAACAAACTGGGCTCCCAGAGCACATAGCCTCACAACACTGGCCCCCAGGTCTCAAAGTGGCAGGCCTCACAATAATAGATCTACCACTGGCGGTATTACTAATGCCATGTGGTGCCTGGCAGAAATACATTTCTGCCCAGTTTTTCGGGTGCTCCTTGGGGTTAGTACCCAAGGCTCCATACTGCAATCTACCACGTTGAAACCCGAAAAACAAACGGCACGGAGTCCTCTCCGGCAATACATGCATAATGAAAACATCACCTATCTAGACCAACATGTTCGGATAGGCTTCACACACCATGCCTACATCCGTACTTCGATTCCGGACTCTATATGCAAAACTATGGGGATAAACCATATCTACCCGAAGGACTACCTCACCGCCCACTCGCGGGAGGGAGTTTCCTAGGCAAAAAGGAAGAGGATTTCACATATCCAAGTAGAGAATCATTACCCTAGAGGTTCACCTCGGCTCCATGGAAAACTAGCAGGAAGAAAGGCACCGCAACAGACTCGCCTCCGCGGATCTGGACTCGGCTCGCGATTCGGAGCTCTGAAGCTCCAAAAATGGCTGAAATCCTCCTTCTTCTCCATTTGCTCTCCCCTCTCTCTAACTCTTAGAAAGAGAAATGGCCAAATGGAATGAGGCCTAAACTCTCATTTCCCGACAATATACCAATAGGAAGGATTTTGGGCCACCGGATCACTCTTAAATAAAACGAAAGGCCCAGATTTACCCTTAAAATCGCCTTCCTGGGTCCGCACATGGCCTGTGAGACGCCCATGTCACAGGCTGTGTCTCACTTTCGTACAAGAATTCGTCGATCTCCGAATTAGGACACGGTCTCTGACATGTCCGTGTTAACCCTGGACACACCCGTGTCAACCCTGGACACGCCCGTGTCACAGGCGTGTGCCTCAATCGACGCTGAAACCATCATGCCCGAACAGGACACGGCTTTGGACATGCCCGTGTCCGCCCTGGACACGCCTGTGTCCGACATGGACACGCCTGTGTCCCAGGGCGTGTTGCACGTCCGACACAACCCTACAACCACAGAGCAGGACACGGCTTTGGACACGCCTGTGTCCGCCCTGTACAAGCATGTGTCCGACCTGGACACGCTCGTATCCCAGGCCGTGTTCAACACTCGATAAAACTCAGCCAATTCCAGAAAAGGACACGGCTCTGGACACGCCCGTGTCATAGGCCGTGTGAAACCATAATGGCTTCAAAGCTCTCAAAAACACTACTCATTCATATTTGAATTTTGGGGCATTACAATGTAAGGGAGACATATTGTTCCTCCTTATAACTTGCAGGGGGAGAGAGAGAGAGAGAGATGCGTTTTGGAGGGTGACTGACCACCACTCTTGAATTTAAGTCTTTTTTTCTGGCCGCGGTAGGGAGCACTGCGCTTTAGTGCCTGGATAGTCTTTTACTAGCACTTGGAATCTTGAGTGATGCGTTCTACACGTCCTGATGTCTGAAAAGTGTATCCTGCAGTTTGCTGTGAAGTCCAGTGCAGAGCTTGTTGTTGATTGGATGTGTTGAACGTTGAGCGTGTTGGGCGCGAAATGTTGGTGATGTGCGACGATGGTCGGTCGTGAGGCCGCTCGCGCTCCCTTGGAGTCACGGTTTCACGGTCGTGGGTCGTCCAATTGGGAGGCCGGCTGCGGGCGCTCGCGACCTCGAGACTCGACGGTGGCCGGCCGCAAGCTTCGACGGGGGGCCGGCCGCGAGCCTCGACGAGGGCCGGCCGGGGACGCGAGCCGCTGCGACGGTCGACCGGAAAACCGGCCACGAGCGCCTGCGGCTGTGGGGTTGCGGCTGCAAGTTGCAGCGTCGATGACCATGAGGCTGGTCTCGGACACTCGTGGCCACGGGCATGTGGTCGCGGGGCGAGGCAGTGGTCGGTCGTGAGGCCGGCCGTATGCAGCTTTGCGAGGCGGTGGTTGGCGTGATGGCTGTCGTGATGGTTGGGAGCGGTTTTGGTGAGTGGATCGTGCTGGGGGATTGTGCAGATTGCATGTGAATCAAGTGTGCGATTTCCTCGAACCCCCCCCCCCCCCCCCCCCCTGGGAGTTTGTGGGGCATGAAATTTCGGCTATTTGGCTAATTAGAGTCTGGAATTCCTATAGATTGAGAAAACTCCTATCAATTATCAATTATAGTACATATAATAATTTCGAGATTATTTTTAGCATAGCAGGGAAAAATATTTGATCCACTCAGCAGACATAGAGGAAGGTCTGTTTGGACACCAAAAAAAATCTATTTTTATTAAACTAAAATTTATTTTTTTCTAAAATAAATTATAAAAAATTAATTAAGATATTTTTATCATCATTTTAACATTTTATTTTCCTATCAAAAAATTATTATTTAAAAAAACTAATCAAATTTTGTGAATTTTAAAATCCCGTCAAATATTATTTTTTAAAAGTATTTTAAATAGTGAATTTTTCGCTCATCTCTTTGGACATAAAAATGGATGAAATTTGTTAGATGAATATCAACAAATGACAATTTAATCCTATGTTCATGACCACCACCGCTATGTCAAACTGAGTCTTAGCATCTACTAGGCTCTAGATTTTTTTGAATTCTTAACATCGACGCTTTTTCAAGATGGTTACATTATTTCATATTCTCAAGGCGGGCATTTGACCATAATCAAAGAAGACGTACACTATTTGTCATTTTAATTATATTCTGAGAGACTTTTAGCATTACATGCATTATAAAAAAAAGTAAACGAGTGACAAGTACGGTTCCGCTCATTCGGCCAATCATGACAATACATTTGCGCTGCATTATTCCAGCTATGATATTATCCCGGCATGACACCGCTCCGACTGCTCGCACACTCTTAAGTGTTATACTGTGCTCGTTGCACATTTTTGTCATGTATACAGGGGTTTGCGAGCGACAGAATGAATATATTTTTTTTATTGTAGTTAGAGAACTTTATCCCTAAGATCACATTTTTTTAAAATAAGAAAAACACAAATTTAAAAATAAGATTTTTTTTAAATAAAAAATCTGAAAGTAAATGTTTAACTAAAACATATTTTTCCGAGCATTATGGTAAATAATAATCAGTACACAAAATTCTCCTCATAAATGAAATTAATCTCTAAAATTTTAAAAGCTGAAATTTAGTCCGAAACTTTAATAAAAATCAGAAATAAGTCGTACATAACGGAATCGGCTAATGAAAAGTAACTTAAATAATAATATGTAGTCTTATAAATTATGAAAATAGCGCATTAAAAAAAAATCTTCTAATTAAAAGAAAGTATACGTTCTAATAAAATATATACTTGTTACGCGTCACCCGGTTTTTCTCCGGTCTGGAGAATCGGACCGTTTTACCTCAAAACTGGGACGAGCGCGTAGACAGTCACAGCAAAACAACAGCAAATGACAAAAAGTTTTTTGACGTGCAAAACCCATAAACGCTGAAAAATCATGTGGATGGATCTGTGTCAGGACATAATCCACTATTTTGTTGGGGCTTACAAGAGTTGAGATTGTTGAAATTTGTGAAGTGAAAGTGGGTGAATGGAAGATTTGGGAAACCTATCCGTGCGGACTACGCGGACAGGGTTGGCGGACAGTCAGGTCGGCGGGGCTGGTACAGACGGCTTGTTTTGTGGCGGCCTGGGCGGTCTATTCGCGCGGACTAGGCAGACAACATCAGCGGTTTGCCAGGCTGGCTTATGCTCTGCAAGCAGCTGGATCCCAGAAGGTAACCGGACGGATAGCGACAATATCCGCGGAGTCCGGCAAGATGCGGACTGAAGAACCAGTGCTCGGCAGACCGGCTTGGCAGAAGCCTTGGTCTTGCTTTGGTGAAGCGGCAAGTGGAAGCCGCGGAGACCGCCAGTCAGTGCGGGCTGATACTGGAGCTCGTCGGGACAGGCGGACTGGATCCAGTGTCCGCCAGTAAGTGCGAACTAGCCCTTGTGGCCAGTTGTGTGGACTTGGTTGGTTCCGAACCAAGTCCATGTTCGCTCAGTCTGGGGAGATCGAGCAGTGGAGTGCAGACTGTGTCTCAGTCCGCTAAGTTCGGCAGAAGTGTTTTGTGCCTTGGTTGCGAGTTTGGGAGAAGCGGACTGGAGATTGTGTCCGCAACTGCGTGCGGACTGGAGCTGGGGTCCGCTGAGTCCGACAGCTACCTTGCTGGCGTGGCTGTGGACTTAGGATATGGGGACTGGAGCCGTCTGCAGGTTATGTAGACTGGAGCAGTCAGCGGGAATTGCGGGCTGGAGGTATCCGCAGTATAAGAGGACTGGAGCTGTGTCCGTGGATTGGCGGATAGCTATTGTAGAGTCCGGCTGTGGTGGTCTTGGCTTAGCTTTGGCGACAAGGCGGACTGGCGATGTGTCCGTCCTTGGTGAAGCCTTGGCATTGGCTTGGCCTTTGGCGATAAGGCAGACTGGCGATGTGTCCGACCTTGGTGAAGCCTTGGCGTTGGCTTGGCCTTTGGCGACGAGGCAGACTGGCAAATGTGTTCGGCCTTGGTAAAGCTATGGCGGACTGGCTATCCTGCACAAGGAAGAGGCAGACTGGAGTGTATCCGCGGGTCTTGCAAATACACGTGCGTCTTGGTGCGGGATGTGGTGGTAATCCTATCGGCTAGGGCGGTGACCACACTTATCATCGTGCCTATAAATAGGACTCATGTCACATCAGGAGTAGAAGAGAACCGAAGTAAGAGAACAGAAACTTGAGCCCGCAAAAGTTGCTGCAGACTGACTTTTGGTGTCCGTGCGGTTTGATTGAGTTGACCGGGTTGTGCTGTGTGGGTTGTGCGGATAGCGCTCGAAAGCCAGGACTTGGCTCTGATTGCGGTCAGGGACAGTACGGACTCTACGGTTAAGCAACAGACGGTAAACAGCAGGTCGCAGACAGCGACCAGACGGTCTTCTCTTTGGCAACTTGGTTCGGGGTTCAATAAGTCGCCTGCTTCAGGCAGACTGTTCTATTCGGCATCGCAGCTTGTGCGGTTTGGCGGCTAGGCGACCTCGCGGTTAAACGTCTTGCAGATCGGCGGCTAGAGCTAGCATTGGAATAAGTGGTAGTCCGCATGACATGGGTTGTGGTCTGGCGACCTGGCGGACTGTGCGGACTCCAGAGCAGTAGACCGGCAGCTTGGTGTTTGAGTCCGCACGGCTTGTGTTTGTCTTGTCTTGTATTTGTAGTTCTTTGCTTTCCCTGTGGTGGTTTTGGTGAAACATGTCTCGCCATGTATATCTCGCCTTGTAAAGAAGTTTGTTGTTAATTGATGAATTGTAAATATACGCATTTTTGTGTACATTAATTTAGTCGTTTTCATTTATTTTCGTCATTTTTACTTATTTTTGTTCGATAAAATGCTCATATTTTGTAAATATATTACTAACTTGTTTTATTTTATTTTTCAGGAAAAAAATAAAAATCTGCAAAAAATTGCAAAGTCACGCCCGTGACATATTGGTCACGCCCGTGACATATTGGTCACGCCCGTGACCACGGCGTGACCCGTCAAATTCCAGTGAAATTAATGATTTTTGAAGAGAAAAGCTTGACTCTCCTAGCGTCACGCCTGTGTCACCCGACACGGGGCGTGACCCAAGCCCGTGTCCATCCCGCTCGACGATTTTGCCGCTCGACGACTTTCCGCTCGACGATCGTCGAACCCCCGACACGCCCCGAGTCACGTCGTGACCTGGGGCGTGACTTCTCCACCTGGCCGACAAGACCCACGCGACGAATTTTGACGCACCGCGCACAGATCTACCTCCCCGACACGCCCAGAGTCACGCCCGTGACCGGATGCGTGACCTCTGCGTGACCGACACGTGTCCAGCCCGAAGTCCACTTTGATGTCAAATCGCCAGCCGCATTTTGTACAGTGCTGACACGCCCCCCCCCCCCTACACGCCCGTGTCAGGGGCGTGACACATGAAATTTTCTGCCTATAAATAGCTCTGTTCTGCTTGAGTTCTTGTTCCGCTTTTTTGGGCCACTTTGCTTAGGGTAGATGCTGCCGAAATGCTTTCTTATGCTATGTAAGAGATTTTCTCCCCCCCCTCTCTTAGTGTTTGTTTTTAGCTTTCTC
Source organism: Platanthera guangdongensis (assembly GCA_039583875.1). Taxonomy (NCBI): domain Eukaryota; kingdom Viridiplantae; phylum Streptophyta; class Magnoliopsida; order Asparagales; family Orchidaceae; genus Platanthera; species Platanthera guangdongensis. The sequence goes on from CM077151.1 coordinate 102,714,785, forward strand.
GCAATCACTTTTCCATTAATAAAATGTGTTAGTTTTTTCTCTCTTTGCATAGATTGGAATCCATTTATGCGCCCTACTCGAAGTGATTTTTAATGTTTGTTCTTATTTTTTTTTATGTCTTCCAAAATCTTTTTAGCTTAAAACTTTTGACTAATTTCTAGCCGTTATAATCGCAATTTTATTTTCATGCACCATACTTGTTTAGGTTTAGTTTATTATTTTTACTTTGTTTTCATTCCTATAGGTTTATAAAAATGTTTTAAAAGTTGATTTTTAATTTTCTATTAACTTAGGCTCTTTAGGATTGTAAAACTTTTCATTCTCTTTTAGTCTTATTTCCACTTTTTAGGCGTTTCTATAAAATTATAATAATGAAACATAATCGTTTTAATTTTTCAAGCATTTTCATTTTTGCTTTTATTTCAAAAACTTTTTGCTCCTTTTATTTTTTCGTTCTCTTTTATGCATTTCTACCGTATTCTAGCGGTAGAAATGTATTTTGTTTAATTTTTCGGGCATTTTCATTTTGCGTTTATTTGCAAACCTTTTTGCCCGGTTAATTTTTATTTCAAGTTTTTATGCATTTCTATCGCATTCTAGCGGTATAAATGTTGTTATTTTAATTTTTCGTTAACTAATTTTTTTTATTTCTGAGTGTGCGCATTTATTTCCGCCTACTCGTTAAGAGTTAAATGACGCTTTGCTTTATTTCAATTCAGAAGAGTGTGTGTGTTTAATTTACTGTAGAGTGCGTGTGTTTTCATTTATGTCGAGAGTGTGTGTGCGTGAGTTTTACTTTCTGTCGAGTGTGTGCGTGTGTTGCCTTTATTTAGTCCTACTCGTTTGAGTAGGACCCGCTTTCTTTCTCCCGCCCACGCATTTCCGCCGGGACTCGCAATTTATAACTTTCTTCAGTGCTACTCGTTTGGGTAGGACTTGCAATTTTCTGCTTTCCTTTACTGCTTTCCTTTACTGCTTTCCTTTTACTGCTTTCTTTATTGCTTTCTTTATTGCTTTCCTCGCAAGCCGTCCCGATTCCGATGAGTGCCTAATGTTGAATTTTGTGAAGTGGAAGTGGTTGACGGGACAGGCCGGGCGGACAGCTTTGGCGGACTAGGCGGACTGGGCGGACTATGATGTGCGGCCTGGTGGAAGGTCTAGTGTAAAGCCGGTTGTCTTCTGAGCGGGTTGTTGCATGGAGTCCGCGAACTATGCGGTCTGGTATCTGCGGATAGGACGTTGGCTGTGGTTTAGCCAAGGAGCGGCGTGAGCGGATAGAGGCTTGCGGACTGGTGCTTTGCTCAGTTGCCGCGGTGCAAGCTTGTGCTGATAGGCGGTTTGGCTCATGTCCGCGGGAAGCTTGCGGACTGGCGTGTCCGCGGTGTGAGCTGTTGCGGACTGGGCTTAGAGCTTGGTTGAGGACTTGTCGAGCTCTGGTGGTACAGCAGGTGCTTTGCTGTGGAGGTCATTGGCGGATTGGTTTTGGAGTCCGGGAGTTGGTTGCTGCGATGGGCAGGAGTGCGAAGAGTTTGTGGACTGCTGGAGGTCTGTGCTACGGTGTTTGGCGGACGGGAGTTTGTGTCCGCCATGCTCGCACTGGCCTTTGATGGTTTTGGACTTGGTCACACTATGCGCCAAGACCATGGTGTCCGCCGTATCCGCCAAGTCCGCTGTGACCGGGCGGACTGTTGCTGTCTGCCTTTAGTCGTGGACTTGTAGCGGATTGAGGTTTGAGTCTTGTGGACTGCCTCGGGTTGGTGCGGACAGCCATTGAGGGGGTTGCTGTCCTGCAGTGGTCGGAAGCTTTGCGGGCTGATGCCTTGTCCGCATAGCTTGGGCGGACTGGAGAGGGTTCGCCAATGTTGCGTTGCTCCTGACGGTTTTCCTTGGTATCCGGCTAAGTCCTTGCGGACTCGGCGGACGGTGTTTTGCTATCGCGCGGGCTAGGGCGGTGTCGCTATCTCTAGGGCGGTGACCACACTCCTCACCTCGCCTATAAATAGGACCCCCTTGTCAGGTCTACAGTAACTTGAGTGAACAGTAAGTTGGGTTGGGCAAGGAGTTGCGGTCTCAGTTTGTCAGTCCGCGCAGATTGTTTCAGTGATGACATTTGCTGTGTGCAGGTCGCGCGGGTAGCTTCAAGGAGCCAGGAGTTTGGCTGTGACTTCGGTCAAGTACTTGGAAGTGTGCGGTCTCTGCGGATTCAGCAGGAGGTCGCTCTGCGGCTTGTCAGCTCTGTTTCATCTTTGCCAGCTTCAATAACCTGTCCGCCGGCTTCAGGCGGGTAGGGGGTGTTCCTTAGTTCAGCTTCAACAGGAGACGAATAACGGTGTGTCCGCGCGGCCTCGCGGCTTCGGCGGACTCCGTGGCTATTCGGCGGATTGCAGCTTAGTTCGGGCGATCTCAGCGGACTCGGCGGTCTCGGCGGACTCCGGTGCTGTCCGCCCGGCTTGTTTGTTTTGGTGCTTTCTGTTTACAGCTGTTATACTAGCGAAATCATGTCTCGCTATGTATGCCTCGTGTTGTAAAGAAGTGAATGCATAAAAGACCTGCTTGTGCTTCCATTGTTTGTTGGGTTTAACCTTTGTTCCTTGGTTTTCCGCTGGTTCAACGTGAGAACTGGGTAGTTCCGAAGATATTAATTTGGCGTTTGGGTTATCTTGCTGACCATGTTGAGAAAATTTAACATGGTATCAGAGCCAGGTTCAGTTGCGTGAGCGGAAGTCAGCCAGTGTTGTTACTCAGTGATTGAGTGGTGATCAACCTGTGTTGTTGCTCGGAGCTTCTGAAAGGTTGCCAACAGGTGTTGCAATGGAAGAGAGCTTTGCAAGAGGTCTGGGCATTAAACTCTTAACGCCGACTAACTTCAAGAAGTGGAAGTCGTGCATGAAGAGTTATCTTCTTGGCGAGGAGCTGTGGGAAGTCGTCGGTGGTGACGACAGGCAGGAAGTCACTGCTGCTTTCGGTACTGCTGAGCAGGTTAGGCTCTGGAGAAGAACAAATGCTTAGGCGGAGTTCATTTTGAAGAGAGCCGTGTCTCCGAAACTATTTGATCACATCGTTGGATGTGAGTCGGCTGCTGATATTTGGACAACCATTGATGAGTTGTTCAATAGGAAGAATGTGGTGCGACTTCAGTTCCTGGAGAATGAGTTGGCCAGGGCAACTCAGGGAGACCTTTCCATCTCTAAGTACTTCTTAAAGATGAAGAGCTTGTGTGCTGAGCTGTCGGCACTGGATCCTGATGAGCCTATCTCTGAGGCAAAGATGAAAAGACACATTATCCGCGGCTTGCGGAAGGAGTATGCGGCCTTTGTTACATCTGTTCAAGGGTGGGCTACTCAGCCGTCTTTGCTGGAGCTGGAGAATCTGCTTGCCTCACAGGAAAGCTTAGCAAGGCAGATGGCTGGAGTGAACCTAAATCAGGAAGGCAGCGAAGCTCTCTTCTCAGGAAAGAAAAAAAGGATGGGAAGGGAAGAAGAAGAAGAAGGTGCAGGCCGCTGGTGAGAAGGAGACTTCAACTTCATATCAGCCGGAGAGGGGCAATGCTCCTAAGGACTGGAAGAAGAACTTGAAGTGCTACCAGTGTCATCAGCGAGGGCACTTCAAGCGGGACTGCAAGGTCAAACTGCAGCCTGGGCATGCTGCGGGAAAGGAGGAAGCTTGCTCGAGAAGTGAAGAAGCAGAATGGGGCGGAGCTTTTATGACGGGCACTTGTGTCCGGGCCTTGTCTGCTGAGGACTTCAACGGCGAGTGGATCGTGGACTCCAGGTGTGGTCATCACCTCACCGGAGACAAATCGAAGTTCACCTCCATGCAGGCTTACTCAGGTAATGAAGCTATTATCACTGCTGATAATACTGTTTATGCAGTAGAGAAAGAGGGGGTCGTGTCTTTGGGTAGTGATCAGGGGCCACTCACGTTAAGGAGTGTGTATCACGTGCCGGACATGAAGAAAAACCACTTCTCGGTGACCAATACGGTGGACGCTGGTTATCATGTTCTGTTTGGGCCAACAGACGTGAGGTTCCTTCGCAACGTATCAGCGGTGAAGGCTAATGTTGCTAATGTAGGGAGGAGGGTGAAGAACTTGTTTGTTCTTGCCACCAATTCATATGTTGATAGGATGAGGGCCAATGATAGTGCTGCTATCTGGCATGAGAGGCTGGGGCATGTTGGCATGGACAAGCTGAAGGCGATGGCTAGTAGAAGTTTGGTGAAGGGGTTGCCGAAGTTGTCCTCCTTTGGTGATGGGCATGTTTGCGCGGGCTGTCAATACGGTAAGGCACATCGCCTTCCGTTTGATAAATCGCAAACAAGGAGCAAGAAACTATTGGAGTGCATACATGGCGACCTGATGGGACCGACGGTTACTGCCAGCCTTGGTGGAAGCAGATTCATACTTGTCTTGGTTGATGACTACTCAAGGTATACTTGGGTGTACTTCTTAAAGGAGAAGTCGGAAGTCTTCCGTTTGTTTGTGGAGTTTAAGGAGTTGGTAGAAGGCCGGCTTGGCTTGAGGATTAAGAAGCTTAGAACTGATAACAGGGGTGAGTTTGTCTCCTCCGAGTTTTCTAACTTCTGCAGGAAGCACGGGATCCAACAGGTGCTTACTTGTGCTCACACTCCACAACAAAATGGGGTTGCGGAGCGGAAGATCCGTCATCTTACGGAGACCTGCAAATGCTGGCTTCATGCGAAAGATATTCCAAGGTCCTTTTGGGCGGAAGGGATGTCTTGTGCTGCTTATGTCATCAACCGGATGCCACTCAGCCCTATCAACATGAAGACTCCTATTGAGCTGTTGCTGAAGGAGAAGTCGAGTGTGGGACACATTAAGGTGTTCGGTTCAACTTGCTACGTGCATGTCCCGGATGCTTCACGGACTAAGCTGGATGCGAAGGCAAGGAAGCTTGTCTTTGTTGGTTACGATGAGCGGAAGAAGGGATGGAAATGCATGGACCCTGTGATGAAGAAGTTCGTGGTGTCAAGAGACGTTGTCTTTGACGAGCTGACGTCATATAGAGGTGGCTCGGTTGAGCTAACCGGAAGTAGCAAGGTTGATGAAGCACCGTTGGCGGCTGCTGAAGGCTTGGAAGAGGAGCTTGTTGTTTCACCAGCAGCTCCTGTTGCTTCTAACTCCGAGGCTGAGCCTTCTGGCTCAGGAAGCAGGGGAGCACTGCTCAATGCTTGCCCCAGGTAGGAGTTGAGCCCGAAGAAGCAACGGAGGCAGTGAGCAAGGAGCCGACCCTTCGGAGATCGAAGAGGGTGGTTAAGCCACCAGCTCGGTACTGTGATGGGAATGCAGTGAGCTTTATCTCCTGCTTCTTTGCAGGTCCTCTGGATGAGCGAGAGCCTGAAAACTTCAACGAGGCCACTGGAGTGAAGGAGTGGGATGGTGCCATGAAAGAAGAGATTGATGCTCTGAAGAAGAATGAAACCTGGGACCTTGTGCCCAAGGTTGATGGCATTACTCCGGTTACTTGCAAGTGGGTGTATAAGTTGAAGAAGAAGGCTGATGGGAGCATTGATCGGTTCAAAGCTCGTCTGGTCACTAGAGGATTCTCACAGCAGTATGGAGAAGACTATGAGGAGACATTCAGTCCAGTTGCGAAGATGACTTTAGTAAGAGTGGTGATCGCCTTGGCTGCTAGCAAGGGATGGAGGTTGTGGCAACTCGATGTGAAGAATGCCTTTCTTTACGGAGAGATTGACAAGGATATCTTCATGGATCAGCCGCTTGGTTTTGTCTCTGAAAAGCATCCGGACTATGTCTGTAAACTCAGGAAGGCTCTCTACGGGTTGAAGCAAGCTCCTAGAGCGTGGTATGAGAAGATTGCAGAGTACTTGCAATTCTGTGGATACCTTGCTTCCAACTCGGATTCAAGCTTGTTCGTCAAGAAGAAGGGGGAGCTACAAGTCTTGGTCCTGCTGTATGTGGATGACATGATCATCACAGGGAACTCGGAGGGGGAAGTAGCGAGGCTCAGGGCAGAGCTTGCTATACGCTTCGAGATGAAAGACTTGGGAGAGTTGCATCACTTTCTCGGTCTTGAAGTGGAGAGGAAGGAGTGCGGGGTTCTCATTTGCCAGAAAGGGTATGCTGATCGCATTGTGAATCGGTTCGGCATGGGCGAAGGGAAGAAGTGCTCTACTCCACTGGAACCTGGGCTGAAGCTTTGACGAGATGAGGGAAGGGTTCTTCATGATCCCTTGGTGTTCAGGGCTCTTGTTGGGAGCTTGATTTATCTGACGATTACAAGGCCGGACATTGCTTATGCTGTTGGCCGAGTAAGTCGGTATATGGCTGAACCAAGGCAATCTCATCTAGTGGCGGCAAAGGGTATTCTGAAGTATGTCAAGGCTTCTTCTGACATGGGACTCCTCTATAGAAGGGACTAGGAGTTTGCGTTGCTCGGGTACACGGATGCTGACTATGGCGGTGATTCGGATGATCGGAGGTCTACTTCAGGTTAGGTGTTCACTTGCGGATCAGCTAGCATCTCGTGGTGTAGCAAGAAGCAGGACTCGGTGTCGGTTTTAACCACGGAAGCGGAGTATAAGGCTTCGGCCTTGGCTGCTCGAGAAGTCGTTTGGTTGAGGAGGCTTATAGAGGATGTTCATGAAGAAGTGCAAGGGCCTACTTTACTCCGGGGTGACAATGAGAGTGATCTCAAGCTGGTTAACAATCCAGTGTGTCACGCCAGGACCAAGCATATAGAGATTGATCACCATTTCATCAGGGAGAAGGTGTTGGAAGGATCTCTGCTGGTCGGGCATGTTCGGAGTGAAGATAATCTTGCTGACATCTTCACGAAGCCACTGTCGAAGGGGCCCTTTGAACACTTGCGCAGCTTGCTGGGCTTGGTCACCACTTCCCACTTCAAGGGGGAGTGTTGAATTTTGTGAAGTGGAAGTGGTTGACGGGACAGGCCGGGCGGCCTGGGCGGACAGCTTTGGCGGACTAGGCGGACTAGGCGGACTGGGCGGACTATGATGTGTGGCCTGGTGGAAGGTCTAGTGTAAAGCCGGTTGTCTTCTGAGCGGGTTGTTGCATGGAGTCCGCGGACTATGCGGTCTGGTATCTGCGGATAGGACGTTGGCTTTGGTTTAGCCAAGGAGCGGCCAGAGCGGATAGAGGCTTGCGGACTGGTGCTTTGCTCAGTTGCCGCGGTGCAAGCTTGTGCTGGTAGGCGGTTTGGCTCATGTCCGCGGGAAGCTTGCGGACTGGCGTGTCCACGGTGTGAGCTGTTGCGGACTGGGCTTAGAGCTTGGCTGAGGCCTTGTCGAGCTCTGGTGGTACAACAGGTGCTTTGCTGTGGAGGTCATTGGGGGACTGGTTTTGGAGTCCGGGAGTTGGTTGCTGCGATGGGCAGGAGTGCGAGGAGTTTGCGGACTGCTGGCGGTCTATGCTATGGTGTTTGGCGGACGGGAGTTTGTGTCCGCCATGCTCGCACTGGCCTTTGATGGTTTTGGACTTGGTCACACTCTGTGCCAAGACCATGGTGTCCGCCGTATCCGCCAAGTCCACTGTGACCGGGCGGACTGCTGCTGTCTACCTTTGGTCGTGGACTTGTGGCAGATTGAGGTTTGAGTCTTGCGGACTGCCTTGGGTTGGTGCGGACAGCCATTGAGGGGGTTGCTGTCCTGTAGTGGTCGGAAGCTTTGCGGGCTGATGCCTTGTCCGCATAGCTTGGGCGGACTGGAGAGGGTTCGCCAATGTTGCCTTGCTCCTGGCGGTTTTCCTTGGTATCCGACTAAGTCCTTGTGGACTCGGCGGATGGTGTTTTGCTATCGCGCGGGCTAGGGCGGTGTCGCTATCTCTAGGGCGGTGAGCACACTCCTCACCTCGCCTATAAATAGGACCCCCTTGGCAGGTCTACAGTAGCTTGAGTGAACAGTAAGTTGGGTTGGGCGAGGAGTTGCGGTCTCAGTTTGTCAGTCCGCGCGGATTATTTCAGTGCTAACGTTTGCTGTGTGCAGGTCGTGCGGGTAGCTTCAAGGAGCCAGGAGTTTGGCTGTGACTTCGGTCAAGTACTTGGAAGTGTGCGGTCTCTGCGAATTCAGCAGGAGGTCGCTTTGCGGCTTGTCAGCTCTGTTTCATCTTTGCCAGCTTCAATAACCTGTCCGCCGGCTTCAGGCGGGTACGGGGTGTTCCTCAGTTCAGCTTCAGCAGGAGAAGAATAATGGTGTGTCCGTGCGGCCTCGCGGCTTCGGCGGACTCCGTGGCTATTCGGCGGATTGCAGCTTAGTTCGGGCGATCTCAGCGGACTCGGCGGTCTCGGCGGACTCCGGTGCTATCCGCCCGGCTTGTTTGTTTTGGTGCTTTCTGTTTACAGCTGTTATACTAGCGAAATCATGTCTCGCTATGTATGCCTCGTGTTGTAAAGAAGTGAATGCATAAAAGACCTGCTTGTGCTTCCATTGTTTGTTGGGTTTAACCTTTGTTCCTTGGTTTTCCGCTGGTTCAACGTGAGAACTGGGTAGTTCCGAAGATATTAATTTGGTGTTTGAGTTATCTTGCTGACCACCTTGAGAAAATTTAACACCTAACCGTTCTTAGCCCTCGGTATCGAAGAGCATTGGGACAGATAAAATAGCTTCAAATAATTAAAGGTCGTATTTTTCTAATTAATTAAAAGTACTTAAGGTTTGCCTACGGTTAACGACGCGTAGGATCACATAATCGATGTGTGGGCCCTATTTCCGTTTTCCATACACTAGCCGAGAGGCCGTGCGTATGGACAGTTCACCCCTTGGCAAAGAGAGTTCCGCACTAACCCTCGAGAGAGGAGGCGCGCCAACTCTACCGGATTGGGTTCCCCACCCAATAGCGGGGTTCTTAGCATAATGCGGGCGTTAAGAGGAATCCTTCGTCGGACTAACGTTCGGTCGAATAGTCTTAGCGTTCAGGTGAGCGATAGCCCTATAGCTAGGTGAGCTCATTCTAGTGGAACCTCCACGGCCTAGTCTCCGCCTTAATTAATTAGAAATTTAGGATATCTTTTTATTTAAAGTTTATTTTGGTTCAAATTTTATTCGGTGCCCTCGAGCTAAGCTCTTCATCGGCACCACCATCATGCTTTCATTTTCTTTCTGCCATTTTCTGTCTTTTTATTATATATAAAATATAACCCGACAAGTTAATTATTGGTAAAATAATAGTCACCTCCAGGGAAGAGTAGAAATAATCGAACCGACCCCGAGAACAATATGACCTCGATATTCCACCCGGAATATCCTGTACTACTCACGATAGGTGCACTTGCCTCCTTTCGTTAAAACTCGATCACATCCGTTTTATATCCAAATAAATTTGCGCGCCCGTTTTCTTAAATAAAAATCACAATCCGCTTTTCTAATTAAATAAACCGCCTGGGGCGCCGCGTAAATCCTCACCTATTTTTGGAGTTTTAACCGCATTAAGTTTTCGGACTTGATGCGATTCTTTCAATCATTAATCAATAAAGACTCTTGTGCTTCATGTGTTTTCTGGTTGACCGACTTTAATTGAGATAATACCTGCTCACTCCAAGGTCCAGGGAAATTTCCGCATGATCAAAGTGTGATCTTGATAGTCCTGAGAATATTAATTTGGCGTCAGGCTATCTCGTTGACCACCTGGAGAAAATTCAACATGGTATCAGAGTAGGATTGGAGTGGATAACCAGTGATCAACTGAGGTGGTTGTTACTCTTGTGAATAGGGAACCAGTGGTAGAACAATGACAGTGGAAGATGCAAGTGGTCTTGGAATTGATCTCCTAATAGAGACGAACTTTGATAGGTGGAAGTCTTGTATGGAGAGCTTTCTTCTTAGCAAGGACCTTTGGGAGGTAGTATGCGGAGTAGAAAGACAAGAGGGTACTGCTGGCAATGCTGAAGAGATGAGAGCTTGGAAGGAGACAAATGCGAAAGCGGAGTCTATTCTCAAGCAGGTGATCTCATCGGAGCTCTTGGACCACATCAGTAGATGTTGGTCTGCTGCGGAGGTTTGGACTTCCCTTAATGGGTTGTTCAGGAAGGAGGTGAAGGTTGCTACAGAGGAAGGTCCTACTTCATATCAGCAAGAGAGGATTGGTTCTCCTAGGCGTGATGGGAAGAGGAAGGAAGGACCAAGGTGCTATAGATGCAAGCAACATGGTCATCTCAGGAAGGAGTGCAAGGTTGTCTTGCTCTCGGCGAACTTAGCTCATGTTCGAGGCGAGGAGAAGAACTTAGTTGGGTCATCAATAAGTTCAGATGCAGATCGGATGAAGGCCAATGATAGTGCAGCTATCTGGCATGAAAGACTAGTGCATATAGGGATCGACAAGCTGAAAACAATGGTGGAAAGAAGACTCGTAAGAGGCTTACCTAGATTGTCATCCTATGGCGATGGTCAGGGATGTGCGGGATGTCAACATGGTGAAGCTTATCACTTTATGGTTGATAAGGCACAATCTAGATGTAAAGCACCTTTGGAGGTTGTCCATTGTGCTCTGGTTGGACCGACCGTCACCGTCAGTCTTGGAGCAGTAGGTACATGCTGGTATTGGTTGGTGACTATTCAAGGTATACTTGGATATACTTCATGAAGGCGAAGTCGAACATGATGCGCTTGTTTGTGGAGTTCAAGAAGCTTGTGAAAGACCAGCTTGGCCTGCGGATCAAGAAGTTGAGGACAAGCATCGGTGGTGAGTTTGGCTCAACCGAGTTCTCGAACTTTTGCAGGAAGCATGGGATCCAGAAGGAGCTTTCTTGTGGACATACTTCACATCAAGATAGTGTTGTAGCTCGGATGATTCGTTGGTTGACGGAGACCTGCAAGTGTTGGCTTCAGAGCAAAGACGTTCCTAAGGCTTTTTGGGCAGAAGGAATGGCCTGTGCTGCTCATGTCATCAATCGAATGCCTCTTAGTCCGATCTATGTAAAGACTAGCTTCTCCTGAGCTGATGTTCGTGGTGAAGCCCAGTGTAAAGCACCTAAGGGTGTTAGGATCTACCTGCTACGTACACTCTCTGGATGCTCTCAAGACGAAGCTAGTCTTTGTTGGGTATGATGAGCAGAAGAGAAGATGGAGGTGTATGGATCCTGCGACCAAGAAGCTTATTGTGTCGAGAGACATTTTCTTTGATGAGCTGACGTCGTATTGGGATAGCTCATATGTGGAGCTAGAGATGAGCAGGTCAGATGGTTGGCTGAAGGAGGCTGCTGCTAAAGTTCAAATGGAGCTGCCTGAGTCACCAGGAGCTCCAGGTTGTTCTAGATCCGGGGCAAAGGCATTATGGTCGGGAATCAGGGGAGCGATGCTCGAGGTACTTCTAGCTCGAAGGCGGAGTCTTCCGGTTCAGGAAGCAGGAGGAGCGATATTCCAGGTAGTTCATGTTCAAGAGTGGAGACTTCTGGTTTAGGTAGCAGGGGGAGCGTTGCTCCATGTGCTCCTGGTTCCAGTGAGGTGGCATCTTATTGAGGAAGAAAGGGGAGCATTGTTCCGGGTTTACCCGGGAATGGAGCTGGTTCAGGAGGAGCAGCGGAGGTGGTTAGCCATGATCAGGTTCTTCGGAGATCGAAGAGGAACAGTAAGCCACCAGCTCGATATAGCGAAGGAAACACGACGGGCTTGGTCCCATATTTCCTTGCAAGCCCTCAGGTCGAGCAAGTACCTTCTAGCTGTGATGACCCCACTAGAATCAAGGAGGTGGTTGACACCAAAGCTGAGGAGGTGACTACTCTCAGAGGTAATGAGGCTTGGGCCCCTGTGCCCAAGGTTGTTGGTGATACTGCTGTGATGCATTAGTGGAGGTTGAAGCTGATGAAGAAGGCAGAGGGAAGCATGGCTCCGTTTGGGAGATGCTGGAGGGATCCCTCATGGTCTATGATATGCGGGGCGAGAACTATGTCTTGGACATATCTTCATAGATGCTATCAGAGGGATCAGGTGCAAGGTTACGGGAGCTGCTGGAGTTATTAACCACTTCTCACTTCAAGTGGGAGTGTTGAAATTTATGAAGTGAAAGTGGATGAATGGAAGACTTGGGCAACCTATCCGCGTGACTACGAGGACAGGGTTGGCGGACGGCCAGGTCAGCGGGGCTGGTGTAGACGGCTTGTTCTGTGGGGGCCTAGGCGGTCTGTTTGCGCGGACTAGGCGGACAACAGTAGCGGTTTGCCAGGCCGGCTTATGCTCTATAAGCAGCTGGATCCCAGAAGATAACCGATCGGATAACGACAATATCCGCGGAGTCCAGCAAGACGCGGACTGAAGAACTGGAGCTCGGCAGACCAGCTTGGCAGAAGCCTTGGTATTGCTTTGGTGAAGCGGCAAGTGGAAGCCGCGGAGACCGCCAGTCAGTGCGGACTGATACTGGAGCTCGCCTGGACAGGCGGACTAGATCTAGTGTCCTACAGTAAGTACAGACTGGCCCTTGTGGCCAGTTGTGTGGACTTGGTTGGTTCCGAACCAAGTCCATGTTTGGCTCAGTCCGGGGAGATCGCGCAGTGGAGTGCGGACTGTGTCTCAGTCCGCCAAGCTCGGCAGAAGTGTTGTCTGCCTTGGTTGCGAGTTTGGGAGAAGCAGACTGGAGATTGTGTCCGCAACTGCGTGCGGACTGGAACTGGGGTCCGCTGAGTCCGACAGCTAACTTGCTGGCGTGGATGTGGACTTAGGATATACGGACTGGAGCAGTCTGCAGGATATGCGTACTGGAGCAGTCTGCGGGAATTGTGGAGTGGAGGTATCCGTAGTATAAGCGGACTGGAGCAATGTCCGCGGATTGGCGAACAGCTATTGCAGAGTCCGACTTTGGTGGTCTTAGCTTGGCTTTGGCGACAAGGCGGACTGGCAATGTGTCCGACCTTTGTGAAGCCTTGGCGTTGGCTTGGCCTTTGACAACAAGGCGGACTTGCGAATGTGTCTGGCCTTGGTAAAGCTATGGCGGACTTGCTATCCTGCACAAGGAAGCGACGGACTGAAGTGTATCCGCAGGTCTTGCGGATACACGTGTTCTTGCTGCGGGGTGTGGTGGTAATCCTATCGTTAAGGGCGGTGACCATACTCCTCATCGTGCCTATAAATAGGAACCATGTCACATCAGGAATAGAAGAGAACCAAAGTAAGTGAACAGTAAATTGAGCTCGCAACAGTTGCTACTGACTAGACTTGTGTGTCCGCATGGTTTGATTGTGTTGACCGGGTTGTGCTGTGCAGGTTGTGCGGATAGCAATGAAAATGCAGGACTTGGCTCTGAATGCGGTCAGGGATAGTGCGAACTCTGCAGTTAAGCAATAGACGGTAAACAGCAGGTCGCGGACAGAGACCAGACGGTCTTCTCTTTGGTAACTTGGTTCTGGGTTCAATAAGTCGCCTGCTTCAGGGGGACTATTCTATTCGGCATCGCAGCTTGTGCAGTTTGGCGGCTAGGTGACTTCGCGGTTAGGCGACTTGCAGACCGGCGGCGAGAGCTAGCATTGGAATAAGGGGTAGTCCGCGCGGCTTGGGTTGCGGTCTGGCGACCTGGCGGATTGTGCGGACACCACAGCAGTAGACCGGCGGCTTAGTGTTTGAGTCCGCGTGGCTTGTGTTTGTCTTGTCTTGTATTTGTACTCAGCTTTCCCTGTGGTGGTTTTTGGTGAAGCATGTCTCGCCATGTATGTCTTGCCTTGTAAAGAAGTTTGCTGTTAATCAATAAAGACTCTTGTGCTGCATGTGTTTCTGGTTAACTGACTTTAGTTGAGATAACCCTTGCTCACGCCAAGGTCCAGGGAAATTTCTGCATGATCAAGGTGTGATCATGATAGTCTCGAGAATATAAATTTGGCGTGTAACACCCCCTATCCGTCACATAGCATATAGTAGTAGGTCCGGTCGGGGCCCGACGCCATATACCACAGACAGACCGGGTGGTTACTCAATGGAAACCATCCAACCAATAACAATGTCCTACACAGAGCATTCTAGCGGAAGCAATTAAAATTATTGCGTTAATAAAGAACCAAACACTAGCATGAATGTCCACTACAAAGCCAACAAGAATGAAGTACAAATACACAAGTACTGGCCTTAAAGCCTTACAATTGTTTTTCTCAAATTACATGTTTTTCAAACCTCGGCATGCAGGCCGGCCATACATGAATAAAAGAAAACACTCAAAATTAGGCCTTCGAGGGACGACTCAGCAACTTGGTCTTTAGCCCGCTATTTACCACTCGGCTCCGCAGCACCTACAAGAAACAATCCACCGCACGGTGGCAAACAAAAATAATGGTCAGCTATACTGACCAAATTATAACGACTCCGCCCCCGAACTCGGGGCGGCGATGCTCCTTCCCTGCACTTTATTAGCATAACCAAGCAGTAATGTAACAACACTACATCACAGGCGCAGGCACGCACGGCCACACGTCCCGTGCTCTCAGGGCGCATTCTCGGTGATCACAGTCAAAGTCCGCCGACTCACCACCGCCCCCAGGACGGCAATATCTCGTGAGTAACTAGTCTTTCTGGCCACTGCCTAAGACCCTCCATCTATGAAAACTGCGAGTACCACGTACCTTAGGTCTCTCTAACCGAATGACATAGATCGGGTATGGTTACAGTTGACCCGTTGCTCACACCGCAACGTCAATTAAGTCGTCTGCGCGGGTCAAGCTTCCCCGAGTCTCGTATCTCCCATACAATCACATAACCCAGTTATGTTCAGGTTGGCTCCCAGGCCACCATGTTGGCAGAACCATGTATCTGCCCAGTTTTCCGGATGCACCTTGGAGTTAATCCCCAAGGATCCCTATTGCAATCTACCACGTAGAAAACCCGAAAACAAACATTCACACGGAGTCTTCTCCGGCCATTTATGCAATGCAACATCACCGATCCAGACCAACTTATCCGGGTAGGCTTCACACATCATGCCTATATCCGTTCTCGATTACGTACTCTACATGTACACAATGGGGACTATTCATGTCTACCCGAAGGAACGCCTCAAACTCACCGCAAACTCGAGAGAGCGGGCTTCCCTATGCAAAAGAAGTAGAGCTTCACATGCTCAAGTAGAGAATCGTTACCCTAGCGTTCTTCCTTGGTGCCATGGAAATGTAAGTGGACGAAAAGCACCACCCTCTCCTAGCCTTCGTAGATCCGAAGTCGGTTCGCGATTTGGAGCTCCGAAGCTCCGCCGGTGATCAGATCTAGACTTCTTCTTCCTCGCTGCTCTCCTCTCTCTCTAGAACTTAGACAGAGAACCAACGAATAGAAGATAAGGGTTTTGAAACCCTACACTCAGGAATATCCCAATAGGAATAGCCTCCATCCGTCGCATCCCAACATAAAGAAATGTACGGCTACGATCCAGGTCTGACATGGAAAAACTGGGCCGAAACTGTCACAACCCGCATTTTCTCCGAATTTAAGAAGCATCAGAGTATGAGAAAACACGCGTTGTGATGCCACGTCGAACAGGGAATAACTGTCGACACTCAGGCGAACACCATCTAACTAGACTATGAAAATTCATAAGTTTAATGATTAGAAAAATCAGTTATGTTTTAAAGGCCGTATCCCTCGGCTCAGTGGATCACCTATTCCACAGTTTAAAAACTATACTTATACGCAGCGGAAAATACTTTATTTATATTTGACATCCTATGAGAGTGCATAAGTGACCCCCGAGGTCAACTTATACTATGCAAGACTCTAGATTTATTTTATATTATAAGTAAGAAAATGATCTTTTTTACGTTGCTTGGAAAGTAGTGTATGAGTTTTATAAACATGCTGATCATGAGATATACTTATAATAGTGTTTTTAGGTTTAAAAGTAACTAGCAACCTAGCATAAATCTTCTCAAGAGCAAATAGACTATCTTCAGAAAGGTAGCAGTAAAAGAAACATATCTAGTATCATAAGCAAAAACCACCAGCGGGCGTCAATAACCTGACACGAACCCACTGGCGAGCATGTATGTCTGTAAGAAAAACAAAAAACTACCTCACAAGACCAAGAAACTGATCTCTACAGTACAAGAGATCACCAACAACAGCACATCAAAACTAGCCACCCACTCGGCCACTAATCAGAACCTGAGGCATTCAAAAAAGAAAAGAATACCTCAACAAGTAAAACAAATAAGCTGCATGGAAGTGTTATATAAAAAGGGATACGCAAGAGAAGAAAGATAGACGGTAACAAACAAACACTGTCCAAGACAAGACGCACTTGCACCATGTGCGAGAAAACAACCACAACCCTGTCATAAAACCTGCAGAGTCTACAATGCAAACATGTACCAAACAAATTGCAATCTACAAAGGAAGAAAACATCTAACATTCCTAAAATGTGAGTAATGGCAGTAGTAAAACATCATGGACCTGAGTTGGTGATCAAAAACAGTCCCCCAAACAAAACAGATCCAACTGAAAATACACTGTGTCAGCAAAGGGCCACCACATACCCAGCCCGTACCTAGGATTAAAAGGTGGCGACCACGGCTATGCCCAGCCCGTACCTGGGACTAAAAGGTGGCGGACACAGCTCGCACACAAAACATCCCACTCCTTTAGAGCGTCAAAATACCGCTAACTGCAATAAACCACTATTCGGCCCTTAAAAAAAGAAGAAACGAATGGCCGACAAGACATCCCCACCTAGGAGGTAATCACTCAGGAAGGAAAAAAATTGCACGAAAAATTCCGTTAAGGCAAAAGAAATAAACGTCGATCTCCAGCCACAGGAAATCGTCGAACCCCGTTCGACGATTTTCGTCGAACACAGGTCACGGGAAATCGTCGAACTCAGTTTGACGATTATCGTCGAACTCAGATCACAAGAAAAAAATCGTCGAGCTCAGTTCGACGATTATCGTCGAAATTAAATCAACAACCTTCGTCGATCACAGGCGACCGGAGATCGTCGATCTCAGTTCGACGATGTTCGTCGAACTCAGATCGACGACCTATCAGCTTTGAGTGCACAAAACACTGGACAATGCTTTAATCCTACAGCAAACACTTCTATGATCCACCTATCATACCAGACCACTTCTACTAGCCCAGAAACACTCTAATCCTCAAGACTATGGAAAGGAAAAAGGAAATTGCTACTACTACTACCACAACTGCCAAGCCAATTTACGCCAAAACCCAGCCTACCCATGAAGAACTCAGCATTATAACACTACAACAAACTAACAGTAGGCCAAAAAATTGCAGTAATAGTGAGATCTGACAAGGCTAAGCAACATTCCTAGGTTCTAAGAGTAGAAATTTAGACAATATCTCAACTGGATGATAAATCAAATAACTGGACAGGAAGTAAATTCAGTAGGCTTAACAATTTCTTGTCATGATTAAGGAAAAAACTAGACAATTGAAGGATCTGAAATTAATACTTGACAACAAGGAACAAAATGAAGAAGCCACTACTTGGTAAGGGCAAAGAGCACCACTTGCCTCAATTTCCAGCGATTTATCTTGTACAGTCCTTCCTCTCTCTCTCGGCTCCAGCCACAACAACACCTAAACCAGGATTCTAGAGTTTTAATGGCGGAAAAGGATCAAACCAAAAATTCTGAGACCCCTAGAAACACCACGAAAATTGAATCTCTTACCATAGGAATGAAGGTCTAGGCGAGAGTAATCCAAATCCGCTTTCGGAATCGAATTCCGTCCACTAACACTCCCGGAATCGGCATCCGAAGGCAAGGGAAGCCCGCCAGTTTTCCTCTCTTGCACAAGGACGATGGTTGTATTCCGAAAAGACAAAGAACATCCACAGTGGCTTTTCTAAGTAAGGTTATATCTAGATAGCGGCTAGATCCCAAATATTTTCTATTCTTAGCCAAACCAAACGTTGCCAGCCCACTATTCACCGTAACTGCTACCATCTAAACAAAATATCCATATATAATATATAATATCGCATTAATATAAATAAAATACAAAACGACGCGAAACCCGAACATCCTCAGAATTCGACGAAATTTGCACCGTAGCTAAATACCCACGCTACGAACGCAACGGCGAAGTCGAAATCAAATTTCGACGAACAAAACTCGGGTTATCACTACTCGAAGACAAAACACAAGCATCCCCCGAGAGGCCTCACCGGTCACCAAAACAGACCCGACTTGCTATGGAATTTTGCCAAAAAGGCTACCAACAACCACATAAGGAACCTTAAGAGCTCAGACCACGCTCTAACAAATGGCACATGCCAGAAACGCGTCAACGTAATGCCAAATGAGAATTAAATAATCGTAGAAAAATTGGGGGCGTTACAGTCACTCCCCTTAAAAGAAAGTTTTGTCCCGAAACTTTACATACACAACTTCTACTATAGAAGGAAAATAACAAAACAAGAGCTACTAGAAAGAAAACGTACTAATCAAATTAAGTGAATAGATGTGGGTGAGCCTCCTTCATAGCCGACTCTAACTCCCAAGTCGCGCTTTCCAAATCCTGATTCTTCCATAGAACTTTCACCATCTGGATAGACTTTGTCCGCAGCACCTGATCTTGAGTATCCAAGATGCAGACCGACACCTCAATGTATGAAAGATTAGGCTCCAACTGGGGCACAACATCCAAGACTTGCCCACTGCTTCGCACACACTTCCGTAATTGGCTTACATGAAATACATTATGAACATCTGCGAAGTTTGCTGGCAACGCCAGCCTATATGCTGACACACCAATCCGCTCAACAATCTTAAACGGGCCCACATACCTCGGATCCAATTTCCGGTTCTTACCGAACCTCTTAACACCAACCATCGGGGAAACCTTAAGAAACACAAGGTCCCCTACAGAAAACTCCAAGTCAGACCTATGCCGGTTGGCGTTCTTCTCATATCTCTCCTGAGCTATACGAAGCTTTTCTCGAATAAGCTTCATTGTGACTTCCATTTCCTCGAGCGCATCAGGACCCAACACAGGCCTCTCACCGACCTCGGTCCAAAATAAGGGAGTTCTGCAATGCCTCCCATACAAAGATTCAAACATAGCCATTTGCAAGCTCTTCTGGTAACTGTTGTTGTATGCAAATTCCATAAGCCGCAAACGCTCATCCCACACTCCACCATAGTCCAAGATGTAGCACCTGATCATATCCTCAACTATCTGGTTCACTTGCTCAGTCTGACCATTGGTCTGAGGGTGGTAAGCTGTAGAATACCTCAAATATGTACACAAATCATCATGCAGACTCCTCCAGAAGCGAGATGTAAAATGCGAGTCTCGATCCGAAATGATGCTAACTGGCACACCGTGCAATCTGATGACCTCGTTCAAGTACAGCTCTGCTATCTTTTTCATTGGATAGTCAATCTTGTACGGCACGAAGTGAGCACACTTCGTCAGTCTGTCCACTATAACCCAAACAGAATCAAATCCCCTTGGAGATCTCGGTAAGCCTGTAATGAAGTCCATAGAAATACTTTCCCACTTCTAAGTAGGGATCTCCAACGGAGTCAACTTGCCACCAGGCCTTCCATGATCGGCCTTCACACACTTGCAAGTGTGGCACTCAGCAACAAATCGGGCTATATCACCATTCATCCCATACCACCAGGCAAACTGCTTCAATTCATGATACATCTTTGTAGATCTTGGATGGTAGGCAACACTGGATCCATGAGCCTCTCTGCAAATCATACCCCTGATGTCTCCAACAGCGGTGATGCAAAACCTGCCGCGGTACTTCAAAGTACCCGCATCATCGATAGAAAAATCTGGCAACTCCCCTCTCTCAGTCCTGAGGTATAAGTGCAGAAGATCCGGATCATCCTTCTGGTGCAACCTGGTAAGTGAAATCCAAGACGGCTCTGCCACTGCCAAACTGCTCTACATGTCACAGTGTCCCACGGAGATATCCATCAGGAGGAACTCTTCCACTAAACAATCGGCGGTGAGATTAAAGATCTTCCCCGTCTTCCGGCTCAGGGCGTCGGCCACCACATTGGCCTTGCCCGGATGATACTGTATATCCACATCATAATCGGCCACATACTCTAGCCACCGCCGCTGGCGTAGATTCAACTCCTTCTGTGTGAACACGTACTTTAGACTTTTATGATCTGTGAAGATCTTGCACTGAACACCATAAAGTAGATGCCTCCACAGCTTTAGCGCATAAATCACCACTGCAAATTCAAGGTCATGCGTAGGGTAATTTCTCTCATAAGTCTTTAGTTGCCTTGACCCATACGCAATCACTTTACCAGCCTGCATCAAAACGCAACCCAGACCAACATGTGAAGCATCCACGTACACATCATACTCCACATCCTCAGTAGGTAGGGTCAGAACGGGAGCAGTGCACAATCTGTTCTTTAGTTCCAGGAAGGCTTCTTCGCACTTCTCACTCCAAACAAAGGTCGTGTTCTTCTGAGTCAATCTGGTCAAAGGTTCATCCAGGGTAGAGAAACCCTCCACGAACCTCCTATAGTAGCCGGCCAACCCTAGGAAGCTTCTAATCTCCTTGGGCGTGCCCGGCCTGCTCCAATCCATCACTGCTGTGATCTTTTCCTGGTCGACCGAGATCCCATCCTTATTCACCATGTGGCCCAGAAACGAGACCTGAGGCAACCAAAATTCGCGCTTACTCAGCTTGATGAATAACTTGTGGTTCCTCAACTACGATAGAACCAAGCGCAGATGCTGCTCATGCTCCTCAACACTATGAGAGTAGATCAACACATCATCGATGAATACCACAACGAACTTGTCTAGGAAGTCCTTGAACACCCGGTTCATCATATCCATGAAAGCCGATGGTACGTTGGTCAAACCAAACGACATCACTAGAAACTCGAAGTGTCCATGCCTTGATCTAAACGCAGTCCGTGGAATATCTGTCTCACGGATCCTGAGCTGATGATAGCCAGAACGAAGATCGATCTTGGAAAACACCGTGCTACCACGCAACTGATCAAATAAGTCATCGATCCTCGGCAGAGGGTACCTGTTCTTAATGGTGACTTTGTTCAGCTCCCTAAAATCAATGCACAGCCTCATCGACCCATCTTTCTTCTTTACAAATAGAATAGGAGCGCCCCAAGGCGACGAACCCTGCCTGATAAAGCCTTTTGCCAACAACTCATCCAACTGGACTTGCAACTCCTCCAACTCATGAGGGGCCATCCGGTAAGGCGCCTTAGCAATAGGACGCGTACCCGGTTCCAAATCAATCACAAACTCAACATCCCGCTCGGGGGGAAGAGCAGGAAGGTCATCAGGAAAAACATCAGAGAAACCACGTACAACATAAATCTCCTCCAATCGCGGTACACTAACAACAGTCCCAACCACCGAGACTAAACAAGCAAAACAATCAGAACGAAACAACTTCTGAGCACATACCGCAGAAATGACAGGAGAATCCTGGCACAGATTAGCATACACACTTCCAGGCTGACCATTGTCCTTGATGAAGTCCAAGCATTTCCCTTTGCACTGAATAACCGCATCATACTTAGACAACCAGTCCATGCCCAGAATAACATCGAAGTCCTCTAGATCGATCATCTTCAAGTCTGCCTTCACAAGGAAGTCCCCCAACAAAATAGTGCAATCCAAAATGCCCAAATCTGATAACACAGATTCACTAGAAGGGAACTTGACGTAGAAGGTATCGCGAACTGGATCTAGAATCAACCGATATTGCTCTACAAAAGCTCTAGCCACAAACGAGTTGGTAGCACTGGAGTCGAACAGAACATGCGCCCAGCGGTTCTTCACCTTAGATTTCACTATAGGAGTATATATAAGCAACTAAGGAACTACCAAAACAAAACTACAACCATTCCAGAAAATAAAACTTTCAGTCTAGGAAAACAACTAACCTGAGATGACCTGAGTCGAAGTTTGAGCCTCATCGGAAGAGATCACGTTCAGCTTTCCTTTGCCCTTGTCCACACGCTGAGGCGGAGGTAAAGCCTGAAGTGGAACTGCTTAAAGAATAGTCTGGACCTGAGGACACCTAGTCTTGATATGGCCCTTCTGTCCACACTGATAGCAGACTTTATCCTTGGACCAGCACTGGGCAGCATCATTCCCGGGTCGCTTGCAAACAGAACAGGAAACATCCTTCCTAGGAGCACCTTGAATAGCATGAACTTGCTCCTTCTTCTGAGCTCCCGCCTTCTTGAAACACCTCTCAACAGGGTGGCCTGGCCGGCCACAGAAGTTACACACTACCTTGCTCTTCTTTCCCGAAGCAGCATCGAGTACCTGGGGGTTCTTCTCTTCAGCAAACTTCCTCTTGTCCTTCCTCATTTGCTGGCCTCTATTCTTTGCGGTCTTAATTGCCTCCACTTTCAGAGCAGCCTCCACTACCCCTGCATAAGTCTCTGATCCATATGCACTGGTCAACTGCTGAACCTCGCTCCTCAAGCCACCAAGGAACCGCTTGACTCGATCTGCTTCAACACTCACCAACCCAAGGGCAAACTGGCTCAACTTACTGAACTCTATCTTGTACTCACTGACCTTGAGTTGCCTCTGCTTCAGGTGGAGGAAGTCGTTCATTAGTCGGTCACGCTCGACCGAAGGCAAGAACTTCCTCAATAGTATCTCCTTGAATAATCCCCATGAGCAGCCGGACACTAAGCTCTCCTTTTCGCTAAGCCACCAGCTCTTAGCCAAACCCTTTAGCTGATAGGCGGCTATCATCACTCTATGATCATCTGCAATACCGGAGTACGAGAACATATCCTCCATGGAGATCAGCCAATCATCTATGACCATGAAATCTGCCTTCCCATCGTATGTAGGAGGGATAAGTCTCTGAAACTAAGAAATAAAGGCCATCTCTGCTGGCACCACCATTGGAGGTCTCAGGGGAGCAGGAGGGGGAGGAGCAGCTAACCCCCCTGCAGGGTCTTACACTCCCTGAGTCTGCCCAGCCACAGCTGCCACTAGAGACTGGATCTGGGCCTGCATCTCCACCATCTGCCTGGTCAAGGAATCGTTGCTATGACGCAGACTCTCGATCACCACATCATTATGCGCTCCTGAAGACTCACCCTCAGACAGGGGAGTCGACCTAGTCGAAGGACGTCTCGCCATCCTAAAACCATAAAAACTGAGGTCGAAACCTAGTACAACAGTTAGAACAAACTACTAGTACAGACAATACATACATAAATATGAACTTTTGACTACTATACTTGCTCTAAGATTTTATTTTATTTTTACAAAAGTGATGCTATGCCTAGCCTAGGATGGTTAACCACCATTAACTAACTCTTGTGCCTAGATCGGGAATGCATGAATTTATATTCTTTTTTTGATTTAAAACCATGTGTGTACATATGTCATCCTGCAAATCTTTAGCTTGACACGTTGTGCTTATGCAATGTTATGCTATGCATGATTGTGCTATGCATTCTAAAAAGGCCCTAATGCATGTTTTGAGTAGCATACGCATAAAAATGTTATACATCCCATACTACATAACATTCTCATGCAACAAAAAAGAAACGTTCTAGTCGCATTCATGTGGTGAGGTTATGCATCCCATACTACATAACCCTCACATGTTGCCCCTATGGTGGATCCATATACAGACACATATTATGCATCTCATACTACATAATATGCCCCGTATACTTCATGTTATGTTATGAGTGTAGTGTTCGTGCTTCAGCCAAGATGTGCTGATGACATATCGGTGTGTGTATGATATGATGCTACACATCTAATACCTACAAGGAAAGGTTGCCCGACAAATTATCAAGCAACCTTCCTCTGATACCAACTGTCACAACCCGCATTTTCTCCGAATTTAAGAAGCATCAGAGTATGAGAAAACATGCGTCGTGATGCCACGTCGAACAGGGGATAACTGTCGACGCTCAGGAGAACACCATCTAATTAGACTATGAAAATTCATAAGTTTAATGATTAGAAAAATCAGTTATATTTTAAAGGCCGTATCCCTCGGCTCAGTGTATCACCTAGTCCACAATTTAAAAACTATACTTATATACAACGGAAAATACTTTATTTTTATTTGACATCCTATGAGAGTGCATAAGTGACCCCCGAGGTCAACTTATACTATGCAAGACTCTAGATTTATTTTATATTATAAGTAAGAAAATGATCCTTTTTACGTTTCTTGAAAAGTAGTGTATGAGTTTTATAAATATGCTGATCATGAGATATACTTATAGTAGTGTTTTTAGGTTTAAAAGTAACTAGCAACCTAGCATAAATCTTCCCAAGAGCAAATAGACTATCTCCAGAAAGGTAGCAGTAAAAGAAACATATCTAGTATCATAAGGAAAAACCACCAGCGAGCATCAACAACCTGACACGAACCCACTGGCGAGCATGTATGTCTGTAAGAAAAATAGAAAACTACCTCACAAGACCAAGAAACTAATCTCTACAGTACAAGTGATCACCAGCAACAACACAACAAAACTAGCCACCCACTCGGCCACTAATCAGAACCTGAGGCATTCAGAAAAGAAAAGAATACCTCAACAAGTAAAACAAATAAGCTGCATGGAAGTGTTATATAAAAAGGGGTATGCAAGAGAAGAAAGATAGATAGTAACAAACAAACACTGTCCAAGACAAGACGCACTTGCACCATGTGCAAGAAAATAACCACAACCCTGCCATAAAACCTGCAGAGTCTATAAGACAAACATGTACCAAACAAATTGCAATCTACAAAGGAAGAAAACATCTAACAATCCTAAAATGTGAGTAATGGTAGTAGTAAAACATCATGGACCTGAGTTGGTGATCAAAAACAGTCCCCCAAACAAAACAGATCCAACTGAAAATACACTATGTCAGCACAAGGCCACCACATACCCAGCTCGTACCTATGATTAAAAGGTGGCGACCACGGCTATGCCCAGCCCGTACCTGGGACTAAAAAGTGGCGGCCACGGCTCGCACACAAAACATCCCACTCCTTTAGAGCGTCAAAATACCACTACCTGTCATAACCCACGATTCGACCCTTAAAAAAGAAGAAACGAATGGCCTACAAGGCATCCCCACCTAGGAGGTAATCACTCAGGAAGGAAAGAAATTGCACGAAAAATTCGGTTAAGGCAAAAGAAATAAACGTCGATCTCAGCTTATTGGAAATCGTCGACCTCCAGCCACAGGAAATCGTCGAACCCCATTCGACGACTTTGGTCGAACACAGGTCACGGGAAATCGTCGAACTCAGTTCGACGATTATCGTCGAACTCAGATCACAAGAAACAAATCGTCGAGCTCAGTTCGACGATTATCGTTGAACCCAAATCGACGACCTTCGTCGATCACATGCGACCGGAGATCGTCGATCTCAGTTCGATGATGTTCGTCGAACTCAGATCGACGACCTATCAGCATTGAGTGAACAAAACGCTGGACAACGCTTTAATCCTACAACAAACACTTCTATGATCCACCTATCATACCAGACCACTTCTACTAGCCCAGAAACACTCTAATCCTCAAGACTATGGAAAGGAAAAAGGAAATTGCTGCTACTGCTACCACAACTGCCAAGCCAATTTACGGCAAAACCCATCCTACCCATGAAGAACTCAGCATTATAACACTACAACAAACTGACAGTAGGCCATAAAATTGCAGTAATAGTGAGATTTGACAAGGCTAAGCAGCATTCCTAGGTTCTAAGAGTAGAAATTTAGACAATATCTCAACTGGATGATAAATCAAATAACTGGACATGAAGTAAATTCAGTAGGCTTAACAATTTCTTGTCATGATTAAGGAAAAAACTAGACAATTGAAGGATCTGAAATTAATACTTGACAACAAGGAACAAAATGAAGAAGCCACTACTTGGCAAGGGCGAAGAGCACCACTTGCCTTAATTTCTAGCGATTTATCTTGCACAGCTCTTCCTCTCTCACTCGGCTCCAGCCGCAACAACACCTAAACCAGGATTCTAGAGTTTTAATGGCGGAAAAGGATCAAACCAAAAATTCCGAGACCCCTAGAAACTCCACGAAAATTGAATCTCTTACCATAGGAATGAAGGTCTAGGCGAGAGTAATCCAAATCCGCTTTCGGAATCGAATTCCGTCCATTAACACTCCCGGAATCGGCGTCCGAAGGCAAGGGCAGCCCGCCGGTTTTCCTCTCTTGCACAGGGACGACGGTTGTATTCCGAAAAGACAAAGAACATCCACAGTGGCTTTTCTAAATAAGGCTATATATAGATAGCGGCCAGATCCCAAATATTTTCTATTCTTAGCCAAACCAAACGCTGCCAGCCCCCTATTCACCGTAACTGCTACCATCTAAACAAAATATCCATATATAATATATAATATTGCATTAATATAAATAAAATACAAAACGACGCGAAACCCAAAAATCCTCAGAATTCGACGAAATTCGCACCGTAGCTAAATACCCACGCTACGAACGCAATGACGAAGTCAAAATCAACTTTCGCGAACAAAACTCGGGTTATCAATACCCGAAGCCAAAACACAAGCATCCCCCGAGAGGCCTCACCGGTCATCAAAACAGACCCGGCTTGCTAGGGAATCTTGCCAAAAAGGCTACCAACAACCACACAAGGAACCTAAAGAGCTAAGACCACGCTCTAACAAACGACACATGCCGGCAACGCGTCAACGTAATGCCAAACGAGAATTAAATAATCGTAGAAAAATCGGGGGCGTTACAGAAACACCGCACGGTTCACAAACCGAGGAAGGACACGTCCGCGACAAACTCAAAATGTGTCGGGACATTTAGTCAAGACCCTGTCAAGACCCCTGTGTCGACACAACACACTCTGTGTCGATACCCTATATCGACACTCCGTCTCGACACCCTATGTCGATACAGCACACTCTGTGTCGACACAGCGGACCCTATGTCGACACAGCAGACTGTGTCAAACACGCCACAACTCGCCAAGGACACGGCCTATGACACGCCCGTGTCCCATGCCGCGTGACTCCTGCCAAATTCCAAACTTGGCCAAAATGCCTCATGTCGCTCTTTTGAGTTTCGGGGCGTTACAACTCTCCCCCTCTTAAAAGAATTTCATCCACGAAATTACATAAAAGAAAGATAAGCATAAAACTTAAACGGTACTTGAGCACAACAACTCCGGGTACTCCTCAAGCATAGTCTGCTCTCGCTCCCAGGAGAGCTCCTCCCGACCGCAATTGTCCCAACGTAACTTGACAATCCTGATCTCTTTATTGCGTAGCCGCTTGACTTCCGAGTCCTCAATAGGTACGGGCTTGACCTTCGTCGTCAACCCATTATCGACAGACACTTGATCGACCGCGATCACTTGGTTAGGCTCTTGCACCGCCTTCCGTAGCACCGATATATGGAATACATCATGTAGACCACTAAGCTCCACTGACAGCTTCAACCGGTACGCTGCTTCACCAATCCGCTCCAGAACCTCAAACGATCCAAGGTACCTCGGGCTTAGCTTCTTCAAGCGCCGCACCCGCGAGACACCCTTGAACCGCTTGATCTTCAAGTACACCCAATCGCCAACAGCTAACTCCATGTTCCTGTGCTTGGCATTATAGTACTTAGCCTGGCGGTCCTGAGCGATTAGCAACCTCTCCCATATGGTTCTCACCAAAGAAGTAGCATCCTCCACCTCTAGTCGCTTGTACAACTTTGACTCGCCCGTTTCCAACTAAGACAACGACGTGCGACATCTTCTACCATAAAGGCCTCGAAGGGCGCCAATTGTATGCTTGCCTGGTAGCTATTATTGTACGCGAACTCCACAAAGTATAGGTGGTCTTCCCATTGCATTCCAAAGTCCAGGACACACATGCGAAGCATGTATTCCATTGTCCTATTGACCCTCTCGGTCTGACCATCCGTCTGCGGATGAAAGGCTGTGCTAAAACTCAGCTTTATTCCCAACATCTGCTGCACCAGCCTCCAATCATTGGATGTAAATCACCCATCTCGGTCACTCATGATGCTGCGGGGCACACCATGAAGCCGCACAATATTATCCACATACAGCTTTGCCAATTTCTCAACTGGATTTTCCTTCCTATGCGGAATGAAATGCGACACCTTCGTTAAACGATCTACGACCACCCCAATGACGTCGTTCCCCTTTTGCGACCTTGGAAACCCATGAACAAAGTCCATAGTAATGTCGTCGAACTTCCACTCCGGAATAGGCAAGGATTTCAAGAATCCTCCCGGCTTTTGGCACTCCGCTTTCACCAAGACACAAGTTTGACACTTCGCCACGTAGTGCGCCACATCCTTTTTCAGTCCTGGCCACTAGAACAATTTCTTAACATCGCGGTACATCTTCGTGCTCCCCGGGTGAATTGAGTACTTGGTATGATGTGACTCGTACAACAATTCCACCCGCAAATTGCCCATGCTTGGGACACACAGACGACCGTCTTTCCAAAGTAATCCGTCCTCAACAACGAATTGGAAATTTGACCCATCCAGAGCCTCTATCATGAGTTGTTTCATGTGGACATCCATATCCAAAGCCTGCCGAATCCGATCAACCAGGTCATATAGGACTTCAGTCCAATTCAATACTGCTTCAGCACTTGATTGCTTATCAACACAAAAGATCTCCAACGCCTCCAACTCCCGAACCAACAGCTCTTCATGGACCGACAGCCAATTAGCTTGGGCTGGGGCCCGACGACTCAACGCGTCCGCCACCGCATTGCCCTTACCAGGCACGTAATGGATCTTGAATGTATAGTCCCCCAGGAACTCCATCCACCTACGCTGCCGCATGTTCAGATCTTTCTGATCAATCAAATACTTCAGGCTCTTATGGTCGGTATAAATATCGACCCTTACCCCATACAAGTAGTGCCTCCACAGCTTCAAGGCAAAAATCACGGCCGCTAACTCCAAGTCATAGACCGGATAATTCCTCTCATGCACTTTCAGTTGTCTCGAGCCATACGCTATAACGCTTCCATGTTGTAGTAGCACGCAACCCAAACCATTGCCCGAAGCATCGCTATAAATCTCATAACCTTCGGTCCCACTAGGCGAACTCAACACAGGCGCCGTGGTCAACCGACATTTCAACTCCTCAAAAGCTCGCGTGCACTCCGGCGTCCAAACGAACTGCTGCTCCTTCCTCGTCAAAGTAGTGAGAGGTAATGCTATCCGCGAGAAGTTCTCTACGAAGCGCCTATAATAGCCGGCAAGCCCCAGAAAGCTTCGGACTTCCGCTGCCGTAGAAAGCTCAGGCCACTCTCATATCACAACAATCTTCGCCGGATCCACTGCAATACCTTCCCCACTCACTATATGACCGAGGAATGCCACTGAGGACAACCAAAACTCGCATTTCGAGAACTTGGCGTACAATTGATTCCTCCTTAGCGTCTCCAAAACCAAATGAAGATGCCTGAAGTGATCTTCCTCACTCTGCGAGTACACCAAAATATTGTCGATGAAGACGATCACAAAATGGTCCAAGTACTCCCTGAAGGTCCTGTTCATCAAATCCATGAACACCGACGGCGCATTGGTCAGCCCAAACGGCATGACCGTAAACTCGTAAAGCCCGTATCTTGTATTGAACGCTGTCTTACGGATATCACTCTCCCTTATCCTCAGCTGATAGTAACCAGACTTGAGATCCAACTTAGAGTACACCGTCGACCCGACCAACTGATCAAAAAGATCATCGATCCTTGGGATTGGGTACTTGTTCTTTTCCGTTATCTTGTTTAACTCCCGATAATCATTACAAAGTCTCAAGCTCCCATCCTTCTTCTTTACAAAGAGGACCGGTGCGCTCCAAGGCGACGAACTTGGATGCACAAATCCTTGCTCTAACAACTCTTGAAGTTGCACCTTTAGCTCTGCCATTTCCTTAGGCACTAGCCGATACGGAGATCTTGACACAGGCTTCGCACCTGGCAGTAGTTTAATAGTGAAATCTATCTCCCGTTGAGGCGGGGCTCCAGGAAGATCGACAGGGAACACATAACGGTACTCAACTACCACTAAAATACTATCCAACGTAGGCTTCGGCTTTGCAACCTCCACTAGTATAAAGAACAGCTCTGCACCTGCACAAACTCCCTTCACCACCTGAAGAGCAGACATCAACGTCTTGCTCGACCCTTTCAAGCCCGTAAAAGTCGTTTCACGACTTGTTCCCAACTTGACTTCCTTGCGACCGCAATCAATATAGGCTTGCTGATCCGAGAGCCAGTCCATGCCAAATATAACGTCAAACTCCACCAACGGTAGTAATGACGCTTGTAGATCGAACTCTTGATTCCCAATGCGAATCTTAACACCGCAGATTTTATCCACGCTCATCGAACACCTATTCGGTAACAACACATCCAACGTGTCCTTCGCCATCGAAGAAGGTACTCCGATGGGCGATATGAATCCTTCGGACAAGAAGGAGTGTGAAGCTCCCGTATCAAAGAGTGCTCTCGCCGGAAACTCACAAATCAAAACAAATCATAAACAAGCAGTGGTAAGGTAACATACGCATAATAAGTATTTAAAGAAATTTAACTTATTACAAATTAAACCGTACCTGTCACCACATCCGCTTGTTTGATGGCCTCCTGTTGGCCAAGATTATAAACCCTTGGTTGAGCCGGAGCATAATGGGATGCAGTTGACTCTACCGCCTTGCCCTTCTCTTCATAAGTCGCTCTCGGCTTCCTCTCGAACTTGGGACGTCCGCTCCAACAGTCACGGGCAAAGTGCCCCGGCTTCCCACAAGTAAAACATGCACCCGGGGTCCGACCCGTAGTCGCCCCAGAAGCACCGGAAGAAGGAGCTGGACCCGAAGTCCTAGCCTTCTTAAAGAACTTACGGTGCTCAGACTTTGAGTTAGCCGGCACCTTGAACTCAGTCCTCTTATCACCCAAGCTTTTCTTCGCTTGAACATTCTTAATGTCTTTCTCCAAGGACTGGTTCGTGTTGACCAAGGTCAAGAAACCCTGCATCACCAGCCCCGAGAGTAGTAGCCTCAAGTCATCTCATAGACCTTCGTAGAAACGGTTGGTCTTATGCTCCTCATCCGCGAACGTAGAGCTAGCATACCGACCCAACCGAGTAAACTCGTGGAGATACTCATCCACACTACTCTCTCCTTGTACCAACCTCTGGAACTCATTCTCCAAAGATATCCTCTGCGATGAAGCGAGGTACCTAGCCATGAACAGTCTCGAGAACTCCTCCATTGAGACGTTTGTAAGTTGTCTTCCTCTAAAAAGATACAGCTCCAAACCCTCCCACCACAGCCTAACGTATCCATCCAACAGGAACGTAGCTATAGTGGTCATCTGCCACTCCTCCGTCTTAGTTGCTGTCAAGACTCTCTTTATCCGGGAGAGCCAATCTTCAGCTTGAGATGGGGTTCCCAACCCCGAGAACACTGGAGGATTAAAGCTCATAACATGTTTGAGCTATCTCTCGGTTGCCCTCCTTGGCACCAACGGCTCCACTACTACC
Source organism: Platanthera guangdongensis (assembly GCA_039583875.1). NCBI lineage: Eukaryota > Viridiplantae > Streptophyta > Magnoliopsida > Asparagales > Orchidaceae > Platanthera > Platanthera guangdongensis. The sequence continues at coordinate 102,746,229 of CM077151.1, forward strand.
TGCTCCACTCTTCTCGGCTCAACCTCTGGAAGAGGTACCTGCTCCATCGCAGGAGCGAGCTGATGCATTTGCCTTGCAGGCTGCACATTGATCATGACAAACACTGCTTCGGCCACCAATCGTGTGGTCTCAGCCGATGGAGGTGTTGCAGGAGCATCATTTGGTGCACTATTAGCCTCAGAAACTCGGCGTTCTGAGGGCCCAGCACCGCATCTGGTCACCTATAGTTATACAAAACACCGTTAAGAGAGCATACAAAATTGCAAAAAACAATTATCGGAACACGCAAGTTCCGCAAACACGTGTATTTTCATTCCCAAGTGGACATTCATGGGTTCTTTTGTTGTTATAACGATGACGCACACATAGGTGCTCACCACCCCTTAAAAAGAATTCGACCACGAATTCATTTTAAGCACGATCGAAACCAGTAGTCTGATACCAAATTGTAACACCCCCTATCCGTCACATAGCATATAGCAGTAGGTCCGGCCGGGGCCCGACGCCATATACCACAGACAGACCAGGTGGTTACTCAATGGAAACCATCCAACCAATAACAACGTCCTACACAGAGCATTCTAGCGGAAGCAATTAAAATTGTTGCATTAATAAAGAACCAAACACTAACATGAATGTCCACTACAAAGCCAACAGGAATGAAGTACAAATACATAAGTACTGGCCTTAAAGCCTTACAATTATTTTTCTCAAATTACATGTTTTTCAAACCTCGGCACGCAGGCCGGCAATACATAAATAAAAGAAAACACTCAAAATTAGGCCTTCGAGGGCCGACTCAGAAACTCGTGCTTTAGCCCGCTATTTACAACTCGGCTTCGTAGCACCTGCAAGCAACAATCCACCGCACGGTGGCAAACAAAAGCAACGGTCAGCTATGCTGACCAAATTATAACGACCCCGCCCCCGAACTCGGGGCGGCGATGTTCCTTCCATGCACTTTATTAGCATAACCAAGCAGTAATGTAACATTACTACATCACAGGCGCAGGCACGCACGACCACACGCCCCGTGCTCTCAGGGCACATTCTTGGTGATCACGGTCAAAGTCCGCCGACTCACCACCGCCCCCAGGATGGTAATATCTCGTGAGCAACTGGTCTTTCTGGCCACTGCCTAAGACCCTCCATCTATTCTAACGACGAGTACCATGTACCTTAGGTCTCTCTAACCGAACGACATAGATCGGGTACGGTTCCATCTGACCCGTTGCTCAGACCTCAACGTCAATTAAGTCGTCTGCGCGGGTCAAGCTTCACCGAGTCCCGTATTTCCCATATAATCACATAACCCAGTTATGTTCAGGTTGGCTCCCAAGCCACCATGTTGGCAGAACCACGCATCTGCCCAGTTTTCTGGGTGCACCTTGGAGTTAATCCCCAAGTCTCTCTGTTGCAATCTACCACGTAGAAAACCCCAAAAACAAACATTCGCACGGAGTCTTATCCGTCCATTTATGCAATGCAACATCACCGATCCAGACCAACTTGTCCGGGTAGGCTTCACACATCATGCCTATATCCGTTCGCGATTACGGACTATACATGTACACAACAGAGACTATTCATGTCTACCCGAAGGAACGCCTCAAACTCACCGCAAACTCGCGAGAGCGGGCTTCCCTATGCAAAAGAAGTAGAGCTTCACATGCTCAAGTATAGAACCATTACCCTAGCATTCTTCCTTGGCGCCATGGAAATGTAAGCGGATGAAAAGCACCGCCCTCTCCTAGCCTCCGTAGATCCGAAGTCGGTTCGCGATTTGGAGCTCCGAAGCTCCGCCGGTGACCAAATCTAGACTTCTTCTTCCTCATTGCTCTCCTCTCTCTCTAGAACTTAGACAGGGAACCAGCGAACAGAAGATAAGGGTTTTGAAACCCTACACTCGGGTATATCCCAATAGGAATAACCTCAAGCCGTCAGATCCTAACATAAAGAAATGTACGGCTACGATCCAGGTCTGACATGGAAAAATTGGGCCGAAACACCGCACGGTTGACAAACCCGAGCAGGACACGTCTTCGACAAACTCAAAATGTGTCGGGACATTTAGTCAAGACCTTGTAAGGACCCCTGTGTCGACACCCTGGGTCGACACCCTGTGTCGACACCCTGTGTCGACACCCTGTGTCGACACCCTGTGTCGACACCCTGTGTCGACACCCTGTGTCGACACCCTGTGTCGACACCCTGTGTCGACACCCTGTGTCGACACCCTGTGTCTACACAGCACACCCTGTGTCTACACAGCACACTCTGTGCCGACACCCTGTGTCGACACAGCACACTTTATGTCGACACCCTGTGTCGACACAACACACGCTGTGTCGACACCCTGTCTCAACACCCTGTGTCGACACAGCACACTCTGTGTTGACACAGCGGACCCTGTGTCGACACAGTAGACTGTGTCAAACACGCCACAACTCTCCAAGGACACGGCCTATGACACGCCCGTGTCCCAGGCCGTGTGACTCCTGCCAAATTCCAAACTTGGCCAAAACGTCTCCCGTCGCTCTTTTGAGTTTCGGGGCGTTACATGGCGTCAGGCTATCTCATTGACCACCTGGAGAAAATTCAACAGAGCTGATTTCTCGGAGGGTGCCAGACAACCTCTCTGTTACAAGTATAATGTATGAAAATAATGAAAAAGAAACTAAATCCTCGGAGTCTCGATGGAAGCTCGCTAGCAGGGAAAATTGCAAAGTCCACGAAGTCTCGATTGAAGCATTCTTATTGAGTCGGAGCTTTGATGGGAATGCTCCTGTGGGAAAGAACGTCACATCTTGGAAGCTTTAAGATGCCTTCGCACTAGAGAGGGAGCGGGGTGAATTCTGAGTGGAGGAACGATCTTAAGTCCCATATTCCCGTCGAAAAATCTCAGAGCTCTCACTATCCTCTGGAGTTGCTTGTCCTCAAATGAGGGTCTTGGGGCCCTTTATAGTTTTATGGAGGGATGCGCCAGTAATTGCGCCGGGATGGAATTTATGCTAGCAAATGACGTAACTCTATTTCGGTCACCTGGATCTCCAATTCTAACAAAAATGAAAAAGCCCCCCCCCAGTAAGACCCCCCTTCCGGAACACAAACACGACACGAGGGGAGTCTTATGCCCAGAATAGCCGCCTTGCGGTAGCATTAGCACATGGGCTAACCTGTACCGCAAGACGCATATCCTGCCGGCTATAATCAATATCAAACATTGCAAACCCAACCAAGATTATATAACAGAAGTCAAATCTGCACATAAGTAAATAGTCCAAAAGTATATCAAATAAAAGAAGCATCAACCAACTTCTAAAATATCAGAGTACGAGTAAAACTTGCCCAAAGTGGCTACATAATGAGTCTTTCAAATCTCACATCAGTCATTGACGGTATTGACGGCACCATCCCTTCAGGCCCTATCGTCCTGGCCTGACTATCCTACTGCATAACCTGCTGCTGCTCTGTCTGCGGGGTTTCCTCCTAAAAAGGAAGACGTAGCAACTGTTAGTCATAATACTAAGTGGCTATCACATCCGCTCCCCCTGGCGACTCCTCGGCACTGGGTGGAGAAAAGAACATGGGTGCAATATATATAAATAAAACAGTTGTACAAACAGGTGGTATAGAGTGAGCGGTATTAAGTATATCAGCAGTATAATAAATGAGTATAGCTACAACAGAAAGTAACTCAACTTATATGAATGTCCATACAAACATATAAGTTGAGGATCGGCTCAGTAGTAAAGTAACTCATCGTATAAGAGTGCCCATATAAACTTATACGATGAGGATCTTGTGTATGCAATGTAATGTAATGCCATAAATATAATGCAATGTCTCACCCATGATCATGCACATGCAACTGCTATGTCGACACAGACTTGTAGTTCCCACTTTTCGAGCAGGTAGCTAACCACTCAGGAGTCAACCGTCGTGGCAAGGAGGTGATACTGGTGCGGGCTTCTCCACTAATAGGCGGGCATCCACACTACCAAGCCTAGGCCTCGATACGCCTCAACGCTAAGGACACAACAGTGGAGATCGCATGCGTACTACGACACAATAAGAGTCTCGGGTATATGTGCACTGGGAACCAAGCCCTGAACTGGCCTATGTTGTGACCCGGAAGGAGCCTCAGAAAAAGCACGAGGAGCAAGCCCAACGGTCCACTTGGCACAGAAGGAGCCTCGGGTATGAACACTGAGGACCAAGCCCAACTTCCCAAATTCTATCCGTCAACTCCGGTCGGTGTGACGAATGGTGTGCCCGTAGACCTGCCACACTATCCTTAACCCAGGATTATGACACCACATGTCAACTCACACCGTATGAAATGTCACATCATCGTGGCACGGAAGCTACCACTGTGGGAAAACGACCAGAGGACCAAGACCAACCGTCCACATATGTCTCTTTTCATCATTACCAACCCAGTGCGGTCAAACACCCACACTTACACCCTTTCACAATCTCATCCCCCAAGGCACTTAAGGGTTCATTATCAACATAAAGGTACTTCACATATTCATCAATCATTTGGCCAACATAATTACATATAAATTATGTACAACAAACTTCAAGTCAACCTCATCATTATTCATTGTATTACCATTATCATGTACATCCCTATCGATTCACATATTTAAGTCATTCTTACCATCCCAACTCATTAATCCATTCGTTCACTAACCTCCACCAAATCACCTCAATCAAGTACACTTTACTACATCATTTGTTCATTAGGGATCTATCCAACAAATATCATTAACACATTTTATCACAACTACTTATAGAATGAATTCAACAAAACGTTAACGTTACTGTACTATTATAACAACCCAAATTTCAAAAGGGGAAATTTTTGGGTGACACAGCCTGGGACACGGGCGTGTACACGGGCGTGTTCTGCTCGGGTGCGTAGCAGTCGCGAGGTTGACGAAAATGCATTCGAAGAAGTGTTCGGGAGGGACATGCCTAGTGACATGGGCGTGACCTAGGGCGTGACCTCCTTTGTGTCAACACCTTTGTGTCGGCACCTCCTTTGTGTCGACACCTTTGTGTCGACACCTCCTTTGTGTCGACACCTTTGTGTCGACACCTTTGTGTCGACACCTCCTTTGTGTCGACACCTTTATGTCGACACCTCCTTTGTGTCGACACTCGAGTCTTTGTTCGACAAAAGTTGTCGACAGAGGGAACATGCCTGTGACACGGGCGTGTACCCTCCGACACGGGAGTGTCGGAGGGCGTTTCCCCCTTTGGTCGATGAAATTTACTCGATGATCGTCGAGTGCAAGTACACGCCCCATGTCAAGGGCGTGACTTGGTCGTCACGGGCGTGTACCCTGGTCGTGACCGGTTTCTGGATAAGGCAGTTTGTGCACCGTTTAGAGTACACATCCTGTGACACTGGCGTGCCACAGGGCGTGTCGGACCCGAGAAGCGATGTTTAGGCTTTTTCGTGGCCGTCCATTTTCTTCAGCTAGGATCTAACAGCTGAGAGTCCTCTCTGATTCCTTAAGGCCGAAAACTGAGAAAGAATTCTCATTATGTTTGTTGAAGTATTAGACCGGGCGGCCTTGCGGTCTTGTCTGGCGGGTTGTTGACTGCGCGGTCTAGCGGTTCCTTTCCAGCAGGTTGATATTCAGACTATTGCTGTTTATAGTCCGAGCGGTCTGGCGGTCTCACTCAGAAGCCTGGAGACCGGGCGGTGTATCGGTCTCCTATTGCGGCATGTTGTCTTCCTGCTGAAGTTGCCGAGCGGTTAGCCCATCTGTCTAACCGCGCGGCCTGTGCGGTCTCTTTAATTTCTAGCCGCTCAGCCCTGTACATTTTTAGTCCCACATTATTTGTTTGTACTCTCTCTTATCTCCTCCATTCTATAAAAGGGAGGTCATACCTTTGTAAATGATATCTTTTTTGGATAATAAACTTTCAATTATTCAATTTTCGGTCTGTTTGTTAGCTGCGTGTTCTCTACTTTTACATGGTATCAGAGCCCTCGGTCCTTTCCTCCTGACTGAGCTCTCTCTGTTCTCGCGGCTTGTTTTCTCTTCTATCCACTGCCCTGTTCACGTGGCTTCTCCCTGTTCGCGTGACTTTCTTTGGCCTGTTCTCTTGGGCTTCTTGCTTCCTCTTCTCTTCTGTTCGCTCGGCCTCTTTCAGTTCGCGCGACCTCTTTCCCTGTGCCTTGGTCTGCTTCCTGGCCGCTGGTGTTTTGCCACCGTGCCGCTGCAGCTTCTTCTCTTTAGGCCGCTGCGGTTTCGTCCTTGTTCGCTGCAGTTTCTTTCTCGTGTCCCGGCCTCCTCCTTAGGTCGTGCGGCTTGCTCTCCTTTTTTCTCTCCCCGCGGCTTCTCTTCTTCTCGCGCGGTTTCCTGCCTTCTCTATGGCCACTACTTCCGGTCTCTCCACCCCCGTTATCTGTACCTCCGCCACTCCTGCAGCTCCTCCTCCTCCTACTCCTTCGGGCAACCTTGGCACGCTTTCTAAACTTGTTGGCTCCAACTATCCCGATTGGAGCGTTTCTTTAACCTTTCTTCTTCGCTCTCAGTGCAAGCGTCATCACCTCACCGATGACCCTCCTCCTCTTAACTCTCCTCAATTTGATGACTGGATGCGAGTGATGCCCTTGCCCGCACTTGGCTGGCCAACAGCCTCTCTGATGAGTGCCTTCCCATCATTCGCCATGATGAGACAGTCAAGACCGCTTGGCTTCACCTAGTTGCTATCTATTCAAAGAGGGTCAGACGTCCTACATTTATACTCTTTATGCAGACCTATTTGCCCGCCCTTTCATGTGTCCCGCTGCAGCTTACCAGCAGGTTCAGGCTTTTGGTGCAGAGATCCTCCAGAATTGCCCCTTCTCCGCGGATTTGGCCGACCAGCACAAACACTTCCAGGAACTCCTGGTTATTTGTTATCTTCTCCGTCTTCCTGATTCCTATGATATGATCTGCCAGCATATCTTGGGTGAGGCGGAATCTCCTCCTTTGGATGCCATCGCGGCTTGCATTGCTGCTATTACTTCACTGCTCCAGCGACCTCTGTTGACCTCCCCCCTCCCAGGACTCCTATGCTCACCAGGCTCAGCGGGGGGGGGGGGGGGGGGGGGGGCTAGTGGTCACAGCCACACAGGCGGGAGTAATTCGTCCAGGTTCCTCTGCTCTCACTGTGGTCGTACCGGCCATTCTGTTGACCGCTGCTGGCAGAAACATCCTCATCTTTGCCCTTTTGGTGATGCTCCTTCCTCGACATCTGCCTCCTCTCGGTCGTCTGCCTCTATGGCCACGACTTCAGTTAGTGCCCACGTCGTTACCCAAGGTAAATGGCTGATTGACTCGGGTGCTACAAATCATATGACTGACAACCTTCATTGCTTCTCTCTTCTTAAAACGCATGACCGACTGCCCCCGGTTCGTGTGGCAGATGGTTCACCGTCCCCGGTTCTTGGGACGGGCATGGTTCAAGTCACCCCGTCGCTTCGCTTGGAGGACACTCTCTATGTCCCGAAGTTCCCGTGTAATTTATTATCTGTTACTACTTTATGCCGACAACTTCAGTGCTCCGTCTTATTCACTCCCACTTCTTGTTCTTTTCAGGACCCGAGGACCCAGTGGACGATTGCTACTGGGACTGAGAGCGGCGGCCTCTACTTCCTCGATAATATTTCCACTCTATCCACCTACTCCTCCTCTACAAATCTGCTTCAATGGCATCTTCTCCTTGGACATCCTCCTCCTCGGATTCTTCGACAGCTTCTGCCACACTTACCTCCGACCATTTCTCCGCTCCACTGTGATGCGTGCCAGCTTGGCAAACATCATCGCTCCTCCTTCCCGCCGAAGAAAGGTCGTGGCTCCTCTTGCCCGTTTGATCTCATTCATTCTGATGTCTGGGGTCCTGCTCATACCCTCACCGTTGGTCGGGGTAGTTCCTACTTTGTAAGTTTTATAGATGATTTTTCTAGATGTACCTGAGTGTTTCTGTTAAAAGATCGCTCTAAACTCTTTTCTATATGACAATCTTTCTATTTTATGATTAAAACTCAATTTGACATTTCTATTAAAGTTTTTCGCTCTGATAATGCTAAGGAATATCTTAGTCATGAGTTCTCCTCTTTCTTTCGGCAACATGATCTTCTTCATCAAACCACCTGTGTTTACACCTCCCAGCAGAATGGGGTGGCAGAGCGTAAAAACCGTCACCTCCTGGAGGTCGCTCACACTCTCATGATGCAGATGCAAGTGCCCCACTACTACTGGGGCTACGTTGTGCTCCTCGCCTGCTATCTCATCAATCGTCTTCCCTCCACGGTTCTCCACGGCCAGACCCCCTTCTCCATTCTATACCCCCGCAAGGAACTTTTTCCTCTCCCTCTTCGTGTCTTTGGGTGTACGGCCTTTGTTCACACTCCGTCCGCTACCCGTGACAAGCTTTCCCCCCGTTCCACCAAGTGTCTCTTTTTGGGGTACTCTACCACTCAAAATGGCTATTGCTGTTTTGACCCCGTTCTGCGCAAACAATTTGTCTCTGTAGACGTGACATTCTTCGAGAATGCATCCTACTTCTCTCTTGACTCCCCTCTTCCTTCTGATATCTCTGCTTCTCCACCGCCTCTCTTTGTTCCTTCCACGCCTATCGACGTCTCCCCTCTTCCATCATCTCCTCCTCCGTCTCCATCTCTGTCTGTCTCACCCCCTACTCCTCCTCCCTCTTCTCTGCAGCCGTCTCTCTCTAGTCTCGAGCCAACCTTCTCCGCCACGGATGCTCCGGTCGCTGAGGCACGCGTCAACCTGGATCTTCCCATTGCTCTTCGCAAAGGGGTGCGGGCGTGTACTCAACACACGCTTATGGCAGTTGTTTCCTATGAGCGGCTTTCTCCTTCTCGCAGGTGTTTTGCCTTGGCTATCTCCGCTGCTACCACTCCCCGCACCTACCAGGAGGATCTTGCTATTCCTCATTGGAAGTCTGCAATGGATGAAGAGAGGGCTACTCTTACTGAAAGGGGTACCTGGACCCTTGTTCCTCCACCAGTGGGTACTGATGTGGTTGGCTGTCGCTGGGTATTTGTTGTGAAATTTCGCCCCGACGGCACTGTGGATCGCTACAAGGCCCGGCTGGTGGCCAAAGGCTTCACTCAGACTTACGACATTGATTACTTTGATACTTTCGCTCTGGTTGCTCGCCTCAGCACCATCCGGGTTCTTCTCTCTATGGCTGTTAACAGGGATTGGGCTATTTCCCAGCTTGATGTCAAGAATGCCTTTCTCTATGGAGATCTTCAGGAGGAAGTCTACATGGAGCAACCTCCTGGGTATGTTTCTCAGGGGGAGACACGAGAATGCTTGTTAAATAAGGCCATTTATAGCCTAAAGCAGAGCCCTCGGGCATGGTTCGACAAGTTCAGTGGCATTGTGGCTACCATCGCCTTTGCAAGGAGTTCGGCCGATCACTCCTTATTTATTCGCAAAACGGCCTCGGGACTGGTGGTTTTGGCAGTGTATGTGGATGATATTCTTCTTACTGGCGATGACCAAGCTGGGGTGGACTTGACGAAGAAACACCTCCGTCAACACCTGGTCACGAAGGATATGGACTCCCCGAAATACGTTTTGGGGATAGAAATCTCTCAGAAGCTTGACTCGTTGGTTCTCTCCCAACGGAAGTATGCCCTTGATCTTCTACAAGAGGCAGGATTGACAGGTGCCATTCCGGCCCGGTTTCCCATGGCTATTGGAGAAGACAAAATATGGACGGATGACTCGCCTCTTCGATCTGATGTCACAAGGTACAGACGTTTGGTGGACAAACTCATCTATCTCACGGTGACCAGACCTGATGATATAAAATTATTAAGCGGAGAAGGGGTTATGCGCGGAGAAGACAAAGTTAAGGGAGGAGAAGGTGGAAGTGTAGTTGTGAGATGTTCTCCGATTCTATATTCGATGAAGGCAAGTATACCTTGTCGCATATAGTATAGGATATTATGTTCAATATCAAGGTCGTATTACCCGGGGCGAATTGAGTACTTCTACTTCAAGGAGTTACTATTATCTTATCAATTAAAAGTTATTTTGGGGTTGCTTACTAAATTAGAGAAGTGAGAATGCTTGCTTGCAATTTTGAGAAAAGCTAAATGATGATTAAGCGATAGTACTCGATCGAGAATCACCTCGGCTTAAGTTGATCAAAAGATGCAATAATAAACTTTTTCAATTAAAAAGGCAAAAGGCCTTGACCGCAGAGGTGCTAAAAGAAAGAACATGCTTCTCTCGAAGTCATGCCCATCTGAGTTTAGGAACCTCTGACCGAACTTTCGTCCAAATCGGAGGCCTAAAACCCGCTTTATGCTGCGAACCCCTCTATTGGATTTTACTCCAATCCGGGAGAATTGAACGTCTGCCTCTCTCAAGGGGTGCGAACAACTCCCTTTACTCTTGAGTGCTCATTTCAAACTTTCGGCCTCTCGGCTAGCACAGAATGAAGCAAAGGTGGAGATTATATATCGATGATATACCTCCAACCCGTGATAAATCAAGAGTAATTCAAGGCTAAACCCTAAAAAGGAAAGGTAAGATTCAAAGCATCATAACTTAATCACTCGAACCTCGGATCATCAAGATCGAGTACAAGGAGGATTAGTTAATCATGGTGAGGTGGAAGAGGGGGGATGAGTAGTAAAGCATAAAGACACAAAGTAGTAAGGAGAAGAAAACAAGAGCACTTTTATTAAAATTAAGACGAGCTTACAACATGAAATTGAACGAGATTACAAGTGCATGGAATTGAAATCCTATTCTGGCCCTATCATTAGCAACTAAAGCATTAATAAAAGCTATTACAAAAGCTTAACTAACTAGGATTAAGGAAAATACAAAGTGAGAGAGCATAAAAGCATAAAAGGAACATTAAACAGAGGGGCAAAACCTCCCCCTCTCAGCCAAAAAGTGTCCTGAACCCTTGGGGAAGGACTCAATTTATAGTTTTTTTTCGGGATGGGTCACGCCCCCTGACACGCCCTGGTAGGGCGTGTACCTGGGGCGTGACACGGTCGGTGCGACTTTTTCGTGCTGAAATTAACTGCTGGAGTTGACGGGCGTGGTTGTTGAAGTACACACCCATATATCACGCCCGGGTCGGGCGTGACCCGGGGGCGTGACACATTCAGTGCGACGGTGGAGCGGGAAAAACGAGCGCGCTGCGGCGATTCCTCGGAACCTGGGGGCACGCTTCTAGAACACGCCCGTGTCAGATGTGACACGGGCGTGACAGAGGGCGTGTACACTAAGTTTCCACGGAATGCTGTTTCGGACCAATTGCTTCATTCCTCTGGGTTACACGCCCTAGGTACACGCCCGGGTAGGGTGTGACCAGGGGGCGTGTCACAGCAAAATTCGGCTGAAAGCCGTGAAAACCTGCAAAAAGCAGAAAAACGTATTAGCGACAAAAATATATACAAAGGTCGATCAAAATAAGCACTTTACAAGACATGATTTGATTTGAAATCCTGAAAATACCCTAATAAAATTGACTATAAACCGTATTATCAAATTCCCCCAAACTTAAGTTTTGCTTGTCCCCAAGCAAAGATATAAAAACTAGCTAATCATAAAAAGTGACTAATTCAAAAAGTTTTAATCATGCTTACACAAGTACTATGTGAAATTCCAGGTAGGGAGAATGCAAAACGTAAATCTAAAACAATTATTTTGGTATGGTTTAACTTTTATAAACTTTACTTAACGAAAATAAATCATCCATAATTTTGACGAGACTCTTTAAATGAATTTAAGCAAGGCAATGAAAATGAAAAGAACGTATATAGTTGTTACTAGATCCAAGCAACGCATTATAATTATATCAATTAAATAACAAAAATCTAAGTTTAAATCCAGAACTAAAACTGATTTACTTTTCTTCTTTTCGTAGCTGTTAAATAAGATTTAAAAAAAGCGTGAATCAAAAGGACTTAATAGGACCGAAACATTTGGTTTAGGATCATGAATAGGAGTGAAATTCAAAGATAAACATGGATGCTTAAAATCACACTAAACCAAAACAAAGAGTTTCAAAAAAAAAATATTATTTTAAACAAAATATATTTTTTGTTTCTTTTTCTTCTTTATTATTATTTATTTTTTCTCATTTTTTTTTCTTTTTTCAAAACAAAGGCCATAAAAATTTTTTCTTTCATGTTGAATTGGCCAAATAAAATCAAACATTGCTTTTGAGTACACTTTTTTTTTCAATAATTTTTCCGAAGATAACAAAAAATTTCCTAGCATGATTATAAAAATTTTTGAATGAAACTCAAAAAAATTTAGCGTGATTAGATAGGTAGGAATTTTGGCTTTGGTGAAAATGAAATGCTATGTGGTGTTATCAAATGAAATTGGAAAAAAAAGGCTCAAAAGTGGCTAACTAGTGGTAAAAGATTTTAGGTTGGCAGGAAAGCTCAAACGTAAACAAAAACGGCCTAAATCATTTTCACGCTTTTTAAATTTATTTAAAACATAGATTTGAAAAATTTCAAAAAGCAAGTCCGAGATAATAAAAGAAGATTGATGAAATTATCTTGAAAATAAAAATAATATGTGACTTGGATCGTTCATATCTACTACGTTATTCAAAAGTTGTTCTTACAAAAATTATCTAAAAACGAAAAGGAAAATAGTGGATGATGAATTTTAGGGAAAGTAAAGAAAATAAAGAACGAAAAACCATAATAGAAATGCGCGTTTTAGAGAAATATTTCACCTTAACATGCTACCGTGAATTAGAAACACAGCATGGCCAACATTTTACTTGTGAAATATGATTAAAAAATAATGATTAGAGAAATTATAATTAACTACGTTGTTTATAAAAAGTTTTGAGAAAAACAAAACAAAAACATGGGGTACTATTGAAATACCAGAATGCAGCTATATAGTTTTTTTGGAAAAGTAAAACATATTTACAAAAGGCAAAAAGAAGGAGGAAGTCCTCCCCCAAGCTTAAAATCTACATTGTCCGCAATGGAGAAGAAGGTTGGAGAACGAGAGAAAATTAAAGTACAGAAATGAAAGACAGAATTGAAAAACAGGTACTTCCCCAGTTTTAGTTTGCAGCGAAAGCTGAGTGATGCCGCTCCTCCATGCTTGGGCTTTGAATCGTCAGGAAAAGTCTTTTGTTGGACTTTGTGATGGATTTAGTAGCATCGACGACGGTGATTTTTGAAGCCGCAACTTGTGGAGCTGTCCGGGGCAAAAAAGTGTAAAATAAAGAAAACAAAAAAAAGTTGGGTTGCCTCCCAAGAGCGCCCTTTGTTTATAAAGGTCGTTTGAGCTCGACCAAAAGAATATTGTCCAACAATAAGAAGTCTTAAATTATTACAGTCCAAATGAAGGAGAAACGAAAGAGTTCATGAGTTTGATAGCAGTAATTGTTCCGTCGCAGCAGGAAGTAAATCGTTAGGCAAATAGAGTTTTAATCGCTGACCATTTACCTTAAATTCACCCTTATCCGGGTGCGAAATGAGAACCGTCCCATACGGCCAAGCCTCTTTAACAATAAAAGGGCCGGACCATCGCGATTTTAATTTTCCTGGAAAGAGGCGAAGCCGAGAGTTATAAAGAAGGACGAGATCGCCCGGCGAAAAAGATTTAGGAAATTTAATATGTTTGTCATGGTAGAACTTTGTTCGCTCTTTATAAAGCCTATTACTCTCGTAAGCGTTCACCCGCCACTCGTCGAGTTCATTGAGCTGAAATTTACGGTGTTCGTCGGTTTGGCTTTGATCTAGATTTAATGTTTTGAGGGCCCAAAACACACGGTGCTCTAACTCAACTGGAAGGTGGCAAGCCTTACCATAAACCAAGCGATACGGCGTGCAGCCGATGGCGATCTTATATGCCGTTCGATAGGCCCATATGGCATCATCTAGTTTTAGTGCCCAATCCTTCCTGTTTAAGGATACGGTTTTCTCTAAAATACGTTTCAATTCTCAATTAACAACCTCGACTTGACCGCTCGTCTGGGGGTGATAGGCGGTGGAAAGTTTTTGCGTTACTCCATATTTTGCCAAAATTTTGGCAAACTGGCTATTGCAGAAATGGGTTCCCCTGTCACTAATTATAGAGCGTGGCGTACCAAATCGAGAGAATAATTTTTTTAGAAAGTTTACAACGACTCGTGCATCGTTGGTGGGGAGAGCTTGCGCTTCCGTCCACCTTGATACATAGTCGACAGCTACAAGAATGTATTTATTTTGATAAGAGGGGGGAAGGGGGCCAATGTAGTCGATGCCCCAAAGATCGAAGATTTTGCATTCGAGGAAAAAATTTTGAGGCATCTCGTCCCGCCGTGAGATATTGCCTGCCCGCTGGCAACTATCGCAAGTACTCACTAGGGTGTGAGCATCCTTTAATAGTGTGGGCCAATAGAAACCCGCCTCCAGCACCTTTCTTGCGGTGCGGTTCGCTTGATAATGACCACCTGTTGGTCCTTCATGGCAATGTCCCAAAATTTGCACTCCTTCACTCGAAACGCAACGCCGCACTATAACACCCCCTATCCGTCGCGTAGCATATAACAGTAGGTCCGGTCGGGGCCCGACGCCGTATGCCATAGACAAACCGGGTGGTTACTCATGGAAACCATCCAACCAATCATAACGTCCTACACAGAGCATTTTAGCGGAAGCAGTTTATAAAAGTTGCAAATAAGAACCCAGCACTAAAGCATGAATGTCCACTAATACAAAATAGGAATGTTATACAAATACCAACACAAGCCTTAAGGTCTTACAAAATGTTTCACTTGATATTACATGGTTTACAAACCACGACACGCAGGCCGGTCATATATGGATAAAACAGTAAACACTCCCAATTAGGCCTTCGAGGGCCGGCTTCGCACTTGGGCTTTAGCCCGCTATTGACCGCTTGGTCCAGCAGCACCTGCAAGCAACAAACCACCGCACGGTGGCAAAATAAGGTAACGGTCAGCAATGCTGACCAAATTATAACGATCCCGCCCCCAACTCGGGGCGGCGATGCTCCTTCCCTGCATTTCATTAGCATAAGCGAGCAATATATAACAATATTCATTTCATCATAGACGTTGTCTCGCATGGCCACACGCCCCGTGCTCTCAGGGCACATTCTCGGTGAACCGGTCGATGTTATGTCAATTAAAGCCATAGACATTCCGAACTCACCACTGCCAGTTTGACGGCCAAACCTATGAGCATTTTGTCTTCTTGGCCTGGGTCACGACAATTTAATCCATTGACCACCGAAGACCCTAATCTATGCTAACGGCAAGTGCCACGTACCCTTAGGTCTCTTTAACCGAACGACATAGAACGGGTACGGTTCCATCTAACCCGTGCTCACATCACAATGACAATTTAAGCCATTTGCGCGGGTCAAACTTCTCCCGAGTCCCGTTTCCATCACAATTCACATAACCCGGTTATGTTCAAGTTGGCTCTCAGGCCACCAAGATGGCAAGATCATGCATCCGCCCAGTTTTCCGGGTGCACCTTTGGGTTAATCCCCAATGCTCCCTGTTGCAATCTACCGTGTAGAAAACCCGAAAAACAACCAATAGCACGGAGTCTTCTCCGGCATTTATGCAATGCAACATCACCGATCCAGACCAACATGTCCAGGTAGGTTTCACACATCATGCCTATGTCCGTTCTCGCATACGGACTCTATACAACGAGGACTTCACATATCTACCTGAAGGAATGCCTCCAACTCATCGCAAACTCGCGAGAGCGGGCTTCCTATGCAAAGAAGGAGAGCTACTCATGCTCAAGAAGAGAATAGTTACCCTTGCGTTCTTCTTTGACGCCATGGAAAAATAAGCGGATGAAAAGCACAGCACTAGCTTTGCCTCCGTGGATCCGGAGTCGGCTCGCGATTTGGAGCTTCGAAACTCCTCCAATGGCCGGATCTAGCTCCTTCTTCCTTCATTGGCTCTCCTCTCTCTCTAAGCTTTTAGAAAGATAACCACTCATGAAAAGTGAGGGTTTCTAAGTCCAATCCCGGGTATATCCCTTCAGGCAAAATAAGACAACGACATGCGACATTTTCTACCATATAGGGCCTCGAAGGGCGCAATTTGAATACTCGCTTGGTAGCTGTTGTTGTAAGACCCCCTTTTTTTTCTTTATCGACACCGGGATCTTAGGCCCAGAACCGCCGTTTTGCGGTGACTCCTTCACGACCTGAAGGGTCATCACCACAAAGCGCCGATTCTGCCAGCCAATTCGATCACAGAAAAGTAGCATAATGAAGTAAATGGAAACTAACAGTCCACAGAAAATCACATAACATAGTAAATAAATATCCACGAAGGGAGTGTCCACAGAATAATACATCAGAGTGCTAAAATACGGGCTTAAGCCCAGTACATCATATCCTCACTACAAAGTCACTCATGCGGAAGCAAAAGCAGAAAAACTACTCAAGGTCGAGACTCACGGTCCCGGCTGTATGAACTCCGGAGCTAGACTGCCCCACCTCCAAGTGCACCGGTCTCTGGGGCTGCTCCTCCATACTGGGCTCCACTATCCCCAAAATGATGCAGTTCGAAAACCGTTAGTCTAAAAAACTAAGTCCTGTCATCCCCCACCCCTTCCCCCATGGATCCTAGGCACCGAGCGGAGAGGAAGAAAGGGGAGGACTTGAAGGTGGAGAATATCAAAAACAGATGGCAGCGGACCTATACTAGCAATTCTATAACATGTATAGACAATAAGCTGAAATATGAAAAGTAACCTTCACTTATGTGATAACACATAAGCCAAGGGGTCTTCTGCAAGGCTCCCATCGTATAAAAAGTATCATACCAATTTATACGTTGGGGTGTCGGTTATCAAACAGCATATATATATATATATATATATATATATATCAAAATTGACCTTAATTTTTAAACCTACCCACACAACCTTATAGACTAAGGGGTCGTTTTGCAGGGCCTAAAGTATAAGCGTCCCCCTTTCTGGATCATGCAAGTGCAACACACACACCCGACTCTGTCCACACAGACCTTTAGTTCCCCCTTTCTGGAGCCGTAACCTCCCAGGATACCTCCGTAGTGGCAGACGGAAGCAGTGGGTTGGGCCTCGCCCACCTCTAAACCAGTAAAGCACTACCGGTTAGACCTATCGTACGCCTCAACGCTTGGTGAACGAAGCGGACTCCTGCGTACTCTTGCCGGCTGGCGCACCGGACTTCTGTTGGCGAAGTGCTAACCACACTTGCCGAGTCAACGTATTGGCGTCGGTGCATCGACCATCCAATACCGAAGACCCACCACCTTAATTTCTCTTTCCTTTTATGCACATGCAAATTTAGCGTAATCAAAAACCGAGCCGAAGCTCCCCGGACCAAAATGTTCGTCTCAACAATCGAGTCGAAGCTCCCCGGACCCAAAGTCCGTCTTTTAACCATCCGAGCCGAAGCTCCCAGCTATTTTCTGGTGCTATCTATGTTTGTGAAGGGTGCAACCCTAATTACTATGTTACTCTTTTCAGCTTGTTAATACAGTTTACGTTAACCTAGGACTCCCCCGGTATTCCCTGTGAAGGGCTCTCAAGGGGCACTAGGAACTATGTTGGGATTACGCCCAGCGTTCCCTTTCGCAAGGTACTTAATATGGTTATTGGTTGATCCACTTACCCATTACTTTCTCATGTTACGATAGGCTAATCCTAGGGTGATTTGACTCCAACTCTCCTCGGGGAGGACGATCTTTCGTTTGACCCGAGCACCTCTAAACCCTAGCCAAAACAACACCCTACACACTTTATCTGCCAATGATGCACCTAATTCTATTTATCCTTTCCAGCTAACCAACAAAAGCCAACACAAGTGCTCTAGTTCATATCCCAAATGATTTCCTGCAGTTTTACTAAATGCAGACCACTTAAGCTATATGACCCGTAAAATGTGAAGTATACCAAATGATCATCTAGTACTCATATAATAATTATTGGAGGACTATATTGGCATTTGTAGCCTGAATCCATAATTTCCTAATTTTCATAATTTAACTGATAATTTATTTATTTAATTTAATAACAAAAAGTTCCAAGTTTGAACATGAAGTACAAGTTTTAGACAAGATAAAATTCCATTAAATTTATGTTAAATGCCAAATGAATAATCATCTAAAAATACAGAATCTTCCAATCTTTCAGCAAGGTTTAAGCACTTAAATTGTATTTCAAATTTATTCCATAATAAACCATTTAAATGGGATGTACTATACAAATACTTCCAAAAGTTCAGAGAAAATTCCAGGATGATTATAAGGGCAAATAAAACCTCTAAGTAATGTTTCATAATTTTTGTGAAAGAATTCTTCCCCGAATTAACTAAATATCCAATTCTCAAAATTAGGGTCTTGTAAAGGAAGTTCTATAAACATACCTCTAAAAATTATAAATAAATTTCTACAAGTATATTTTGGATTGAAAACATCAGAACCTAAGCCTCATGATTTTTCAACAGATAAATCATCAATAATTAATTTTATTCTACCAAAGCCCTTTCTGAAATTAATGAAGGAAGTACCAAATGAAATCAATTAAGAATTGTGATAAAATTCAGAGATGTTCACCTAGCCCTAGATTATCTTCTGACCAAGTTTCATCATAGTTTAATGCAAATAATATCCATAAGAAAATCAAACATCATTTTGGGCCTGTTGGTAATTAACAAATGAAATACCAGGAATAAAATCCATAAAATTCTATAGAAATTACCAGGGATTCTAGATGGCCTAAAACCTACTCTACCCAAGTTTCATAACTTTTGGGGAAGGTTTAGTGGCTGAACCTTCAACTTTGTGCTCCTACCCTAAAACTAGGGTTAGAGTTTTGAGGTGTCTACCTTGCTCCAACTCCTCTAAGGTTCCTACCAGGGAACTTAGGTTACATTACCCTCAATTCTATTGGGTTTCCAAGGCCATACAAGGGCATTTGCCCCCATGTCCTTCACAACCCTCAAAAGTCCTTCCTTAAGGTTTGAGGTTGAACCCTAGGATAAATCAAGCCTAAATCATCCCATATTCCTCAAGAGGGTGACATTGTCCATGCCAAGTCAGTGTCCAAAACCTCAGCCTCTGTTGAGTGGAGGGGACCACCCTAAGTCCATAGTGCACTTGTAATCAAAAATACCCTCTTAAGGCCATACTAGGGTTTGGTGATTCCCTAACCAAAACATATCCAAATGAGTTAAAATTTTGTACAGAGCTAGGTCTTGATGCCAGGGACCACTCTCCAAAATTTGGGAGGGCTTCGAGGTCATTTGACTACTTAATCAAAATACAATAACATTATTAAATAAAAGTAAAAACGTTAGGCAAAGTGTCTCTAAAAATTCTGAGTTTTGGGCAGGCTCTAGGTATAGCCAGGACTGATCCCCTGTCCTAATTTCAGCCTAGTTGGACAAGGGATGAAGGGTGGGCATCCATTTGAATCTCAGCACAGCCCTAGGTATAGGTCCCACCAAATTTGGTGCCCTGGTCCAACCGGAGGGCCAAATTGGCCCAAATCAATTTTGATTAAAGTAGACCCATATGGCTACAAGTTTCATATTGAATGTTTTCCCACTTGGTGAGCCTACATATTTGTAATATTTATTTTAAAACAGCCTAGTTTACAGGACAGAAATTCAGAAATCTAATACTTAATAAAATAAATGATCTGCACGGATCTTAAAGCCAATCGTGGGGATCCTGGTCATCTTCTTCCTCCAGCCAAGGGCCATGATTGGCTGAACCTTGAGCTTATTCCAAGAGCATTTCCCGGCCACACGGCCACCTCCCTGGCCGGCCACCACCGCCACCACCTTCGTTGAGGTGGGGGCTATCGCCGGGCGGCGGCACGGCCGCCGGAGGGGTGGTTTCCGGCGAACCCTACCACCATTTTTTTGGAAAAACCATGGAAATGAAAACTTGGATCGGCTCAATTGAGTCCGATTCTTGTCCTAAACGATTCCTAAGATCTACCCACGGAAGAAGGAGTAGAGGAGGACCTTTAACCGAGCTTGTCGTCGAGTGTGGTGGTGGTGCGCCATGGCCGATGGTGGAGCTTTCCGATGCCTGCAACTTCACTACCAAACCGCCTTGTTTCTTCAGGTAAAGGGTGGAAACGTCTCCTCTAACCTTGGTGAAGCTATTAAAAGAGGCAAAAGGGGGATAGGGAGAGTCATAGCTTGAATCCTCATTTCCACCATTAATGGGGAATTTTAGGAAACTGAAATCCCAATGAATTCAGCCCCTTGGTGACCTGAAGAATGCTGGAAACTCCTACCCTACTCCTGAGGAGTTGAATCCAGCCATCAATGGGGGGATTTCTGGGGGTTTCACCTTTCATGCCATTATTGACCACTCTTTCTCTCTCCTCCTTATTGAAGAAATTGAATTCAGCCACCTTGGGTGGCTGGCCATGGCAATTAAACTCCTCAAAACTGATGAGGGGGAATGTATTCAGCCTTTGGAATCAATTGGAGAGGCCCTTGGTCTCCCTTGGCCATGAATGGACTCTTTTCTCACTTTCTCACTCCTCCATTAAAGGGAGAAATGGAGATTTCTCTCTCCTACTCACCATGGCCGAATTTTGATCTCTCCTCCAGCCTATTGGCAGCCCAATAACTCATATTAATAATAAAAATGAGGTTAGCCCAAGTGGTGGAAATGGGTTTGAGCTTGGGTTAGCCCATTTAGGCTAATTTGACCTAACATTAGAATAGAGTTGACCTTGGTCAACATGACCATTTGAGTTGACCCCAATGGGACCTTGGTGACCCATTGGACTCCCTTAAGATCTAGGAAGACTTGAGTAGGGTTGGTTGGGCATCTTGGGCGTCACATGTCCCTTGGTAAGGGCACTTTGACCATTTTAGGGCTAGAGTTGACTTGGGTCAACATGACCATTTTGGTTGACCCCAATGGGTGCTTGGTGACCCATTGGCCTACCCTAAGGTCTAGGAAGGGTTATGTGGGGTTACCTTACACTTTGGAGGTCACCTACCCTTAGTAAGGGTACTTTGACCAGATTAGGGGCTTGAGTTGACTTGGGTCAACCTGGCCTCGAGGGCTGACCCCAATGTGTCCTTAGTGACCCCTTGACTTCACTTTAGAGTTAGGCGGCATAGGTGGGGTCCTCTAGGATAGGAGTAGGTCAATTGACCCTAAGTAGGCCAGTTTGACCCATTTTGGGTTAGGGTTGACCTTGGTCAACTGAGCCTCTTTGATTGACCCCAATGGGTCCTTATGGCTCTAATGGGCCTCCCAAGGTATTAGGGGGTGTTGTGGTAGGGTCTTGGGGTCAAGGTGTAGACCATGGTCATCCTAAACCATTGTTCAGAGTTCTACTATTTGCAGACCATGATGCTTTTCCACACTTTGTCTCCTATATCTTGGCTTCCTAGGGTTTGTCATGACCTAGTCATGGACAAAAACTCCTAGGGGTCTAGTTGGAAATGGGATGTTACAAATCCCAATAAACAAAACAAAGATTTCGTCCCCGAAATCAAGGTTAAGCCTACGGGAATTTTCTACCGAAGAAAGAAACTTGTAACATCCCATCACGACGCCATGTTTGCTAAATTAGGTTTCAAGGGAAGCCTAATCTATGCCCAATTCACCCAATTGATGAAGCCAAGATCCCAATAAACAAAAGATAAGCCCCCAATAAACAAAAGATAAGCCTCTACCCGCCTAAAGCAGCCCTTACTAGTTTAAAGTAGGAAAATAATTAAAACATCTTGAGGGGTTTGTGAGGTATACCTGACTGAACAGCTCTGGGTATCTTTGTCGCATCAGGTCCTGCGGCTCCCAGGTATGCTCCTCCTGGCCGTGGTTCCTCCACAGGACCTTGACTAATGGGACCTTCTTGCGATGCAAGACCCGTACTCCTCGGTCGTCGATCTTAACCGGCTCCAAACGAACTGACCGGTCTGACGCTACCGGCCATTCGGTGGTCAAAATCTCCTGCTCCGGGCGTAGTAGAGCCCTCATCAGTGAAGAAATGTGGAAGACGTCATGCAGCGCTGCCAGCTCTGGTGGCAACTCCAGCCTGTAGGCTAGGGGACCGATCCGCTCCAGGATCCTGTAAGGGCCCATGTACCTAGGGCTGAGCTTCTTCCTCCGACCACGCACCCGCGAGACTCCATGCATGGGCCGGATCTTCAAAAACACTTGGTCCCCCACCTGGAACTCCACCTGACGATGCCGGGCGTCATAGTACTTAGCCTGTCTGCTCTGCGCCTCTAACATCCTGTCTCTGATCAGCCTCACCTGAGCCTCGGTGTCTTCAACAAAATCTGATCCCAACACCTTCGGATCTCATCCTGAATCGATGAAAGCGGAGTCCTACATCTCCTTCCATACAAGGGTGGAGAGTTGTGTTGAATGTCGACCGAGAGCCCAGATAAGCCTGGACTGATCTTCTATCCTTGGACATACACTTTCCATCTTGATTCAATACGGTCATCTTGAGCACACCATGATAATGATCAACTACTCACAAAACTTATGAAACACCTACATAAGTTTTCTTTCGGGTCAGGGTGACCCTAGATATCTCGGCCAGTCTATCATTGATGTTCCATTTATAATTATGCCCGGAGTGCGGATGAGGAATCGTGTGTATGAAAATCCCTAATTGTATCCTCGAACTTCCACTCTAACCGGGCGGTGACTGTAATAGTTTCCCAAAAGTTCTTGCACTTAACCTTCATCGGGCGACGGACCTCACTGTGCATCACAAAATCCATGACACCCTTCTTCACTGCAGGGAGATACACCTTCCGAGATACACCAAACGTCCGATGATTAAATTTCTCGCTTATACAGGTAGACAACGAATCTATAAAATCTCCACTTCGCAATCAGATTCTTATCCCTACGAATACTCCCGAGTAGCACCGAATACGGTTTACATCCATTTCACTATATTCACGACGCAAACTTTTCTAGATGAGATCTAAGGGAAACCCAAGTCAGTAACTAATTTGCCCAATAAACAAAAGACACGCCCCCAATAAACAAAAGATAAGCCTCTACATGCCTTGGGCTGAGTATCTTTGATATTACCATGTTATATACGTCCTAGCTGGGTGCACAATCCCTAGGGCATCAATATTTGACTTGGGGTTCCAACCTGAATCTGTTGATATACTCCATATTTTAAACCCTCTGAGTCATATTTACGACAACCTTATCCGGGTCAAAATGTTCCCAATCCCAACTGGGTCTCTTCCGAACTTGAATTCCTATCCGACCTTCAGTGTTTGTCGTGATGCTGGTCTCCAGGTAATCTTGTTACTGGCATGAGGGTTGAGACTATGTGTCTTCTACCATTCTTCTAATGGATTATTGGTCTCAATTCTCCTTAAAGCAGTCCTTCAGGTTTGAGTAATCCTTGATAGGGATCGTAGGGCTACCTGAGTTTATGGCTTAGGTAGCTATTCTCGTGTTATACTCCTCCTTTATTCTCTTTAGGTATCTCCTTAGCTTAACCAAGTTCATACCCAAAGTATATTTCAAACTAGGGCATCCTATAAGTTATCATGGTTAGTCATGTCTCCTAGTGGGTTGAGTCTAACTCATTGACTAAAGAATTATAAGATGAGATCTTCGCAGCCTAAAGTGCTCCCTGCTAGGGGCAGGGTTTGCCGCAGGCTACAAAGAAGGATTCCAATTGTTAGATAGCGTACAAATGGAAAGAATGGACAAGATAAAATGTACATTTAAATGTGATTTCCCTTATGGGCACACCACTGCTTCCGCTGCTTAGTTTGTCCCCAAACTAAACTCGTGCGGGGGTGACCCAGGGTTGTGGACTGCTACTTTTCGATCGAGGTCTCCTCTGATACCACTTGTAAGACCCCCCTTTTTTTTCTTTATCGACACTGGGTCTTAGGCCCAGAACCGCCATTTTGCGGTGACTCCTTCACGACCAGAAGGGTCATCACCACAAAGCGCCGATTCTGCCGACCAATTCGATCACAGAAAAGTAGCATAATGAAGTAAATGGAAACTAACAGTCCACAGAAAATCACATAACATAGTAAATTAATCTCCACGAAGGGAGTGTCTACAGAATAATACATCAGATTGCTAAAATACGGGCTTAAGCCCGGTACATCATATCCTCACTACAAAGTCACTCATGCGGAAGCAAAAGCAGAAAAACTACTCAAGGTCGAGACTCACGATCCCGGCTGTATGAACTCTGGAGCTAGACTGCCCCACCTCCAAGCGCACCGGTCTCTGGAGATGCTCCTCCATGCTGGGCTCCACTATCCCCTAAATGATGCAGTTCGAAAACCGTTAGTCTAAAAGACTAAGTCCTATCATCCCCCACCCCTTACCCCATGGCTCCTAGGCACCGAGTGGAGAGGAAGAAAGGGGAGGACTTGAAGGTGGAGAATATCAAAAACAGATGGCAGCGGACCTATACTAGCAATTCTATAACATGTATAGACAATAAGCTGAAATATGAAAAGTAACCTTCACTTATGTGAGAACACATAAGCCAAGGGGTCTTCTGCAAGGCTCCCATCATATAAAAAGTCTCATACCAATTTATACGCTGGGGTGTCGGTTATCAAACAGCATATATATATATATATATATATATATATATATATATATATATATATATATATATATATATATATATATATATATATATATATCAAAATTGACCTTAATTTATAAACCTGCCCACACAAGCTTATAGACTAAGTGGTCGTTTTGCAGGGCCTAAAGTATAAGCATCCCATTCCACTTATACTTTAGGTGTCATGGTTAAATGAATCGATTATGCTATGATATGCAAGTGGGTATGATGGATCATGCAAGTGTAACACACACACCCGACTCTGTGCACACAGACCTTTAGTTCCCCCTTTCTGGAGCCGTAACCTCCCAGGATACCTCCGTAGTGGCAGACGGAAGCGGTGGGTTGGGCCTAGCCCACCTATAAACCAGTAAAGCACTACCGGTCAGACCTATCGTACGCCTCAACGCTTGGTGCACGAAGCGGACTCCTGCGTACTCTTGTCGGCTAGCGCACCGGACTTCTGTTGGCGAAGTGCTAACCACACTTGCCGAGTCAACGTATTGGCGTCGGTGCATCGACCCTCCAATACCGAAGACCCACCACCTTAATTTCTCTTTCCTTTTATGCACATGCAAATTTAGCGTAATCAAAAACCGAGCCGAAGCTCCCCGGACCAAAATGTCCGTCTCAACAATCGAGCCGAAGCTCCCTGGACCCAAAGTCCGTCTTTTAACCATCCGAGCCGAAGCTCCCAGCTATCTCCCGGTGCTATCTATGTTTGTGAAGGGTGCAACCCTAATTACTATGTTACTCTTTTCAGCTTGTTAATACAGTTTACGTTAACCCAGGACTGCCCCCGGTATTCCCTGTGAAGGGCTCTCAAGGGGCACTAGGAACTGTGTTGGGATTACACCTAGTGTTCCCTTTCGCAAGGTACTTAATATGGTTATTGGTTGATCCCCTTACTCATTACTTTCTCTTGTTACGATAGGCTAATCCTAGGGTGATTTGACTCCAACTCTCCTCGGGGAGGACGATCTTTCGTCGGACCCGAGCGCCTCTAAACCCTAGCCAAAACAACACCCTACACACTTTATCTTCCAATGATGCACCTAATTCTATTTATCCTTTCCAGCTAACCAACAAAAGCCAACACAAGTGCTTTAGTTCATATCCCAAATGATTTCCTGCAGTTTTACTAAATGCAGACCACTTAAGCTATATGACCCGTAAAATGGGAAGTATACCAAATGGTCATCCAGTACTCATATAATAATTATTGGAGGACTATATTGGCATTTGTAGCCTTAATCCATAATTTCCTAATTTTCATAATTTAACTGATAATTTATTTATTTAATTTAATAACCAAAAGTTCCAAGTTTGAACATGAAGTACAAGTTTTAGACAAGATAAAAATCCATTAAATTTATTTTAGATGCCAAATGAATAATCATCTAAAAATCCAGAATCTTCCAATCTTTCAGCAAGGTTTAAGCCCTTAAATTGTATTTCAAATTTATTCTATAATAAACCATTTAAATGGGATGTACTATAAAAATACTTCCAAAAATTCAGAGAAAATTCCAGGATGATTATAAGGGCAAATAAAACCTCTAAGTAAAGGTTCATAATTTTTGTGAAAGAATTCTTCCCTGAATTAACTAAATATCCAATTCTCAAAATTAGGGTCTTGTAAAGGAAGTTCTATAAACATACCTCTAAAAATTATAAATAAATTTCTACAAGTACATTTTGGCCTGAAAACATCAGAACCTAAGCCTCATGATTTTTCAACAGAGATATCATCAATAATTAATTTTATTCTACCAAATCCCTTTCTGAAATTAATGAAGGAAGTACCAAATGAAATCAATTAAGAATTGTGATAAAATTCAGAGATGTTCACCTAGCCCTAGATTATCTTTTGACCAAGTTTCATCATAGTTTAATGCAAATAATATCCATAAGAAAATCAAACATCATTTTGGGACTGTTGGTAATTAACAAATGAAGTACCAGGAATAAAATCCATAAAATTCTATAGAAATTACCAGGGATTCTAGATGGCCTAAAACCTACTCTACCCAAGTTTCATAACTTTTGGGGAAGGTTTAGTGGCTGAACCTTCAACTTTGTGCTCCTACCCTAAAACTAGGGTTAGGGTTTTGAGGTGTCTACCTTGCTCCAACTCCTCTAAGATTCCTACCAGAGAACTTAGGTTACATTACCCTCAATTATACTAGGTTTCCAAGGCCATACAAGGGCATTTGCCCCCATGTCCTTCACAACCCTCAAAAGTCCTTCCTTAAGGTTTGAGGTTGAACCCTAGGGTAAATCAAGCCTAAATCATCCCATTTTACTCAAGAGGGTGACATTGTCCATGCCAAGCAGTGTCCAAAATCTCAGCCTCTGTTGAGTGGAGGGGACCACCCTAAGTCCATAGTGCACTTGTAATCAAAAATACCCTCTTAAGGCCAAACTAGGGTTTGGTGATTCCCTAACCAAATCATATCCAAATGAGTTAAACTTTTGTACAGAACTAGGTCTTGATGCCAGGAACCACTCTCCAAAATTTGGGAGGGTTTAGAGGTCATTTGACTACTTAATTAAAATACCATAACATTATTAAATAAAAGTAAAAACCTTAGGCAAAGTATCTCTAAAAATTCTGAGTTTTGGGCAGGCCCTAGGTAAAGCCAGGACTGATCCCCTGTCCAAATTTTAGCCTATTTGGACAAGGGATGAAGGGTGGGCATTCATTTGAATCTCAGGACAGCCCTAGGTATAGGTCCCACCAAATTGGGTGCCCTGGTCCAACTGGAGGGCCAAATTGGTCCAAATTAACTTTTGATTAAAGTAGACACATAGGGCTACAACTTTCATATTGAGCGTTTTCCCACCTGGTGAGCCTACGTATTTTTAATATTTAGTTTAAAACAGCCTAGTTTACAGGACAGAAATTCAGAAATCTAATACTTAATAAAATAAATGATCTGCACGGATCTTAAAGCCAATCGTGGGGCTCCTGGTCATCTTCTTCCTCCAGCCAAGGGCCATGATTGGCCGAACTTGGAGCTTATTCCAAGAGCATTTCCCAGCCACACGGCCACCTCCCTGGCCGGCCACCACCGCCACCACCTTCGTTGAGGTGGGGGCTATCGCCGGGCGGCGGCACGGCCGCCGGAGGGGTGGTTTCCGACGAACCCGACCACCATTTTGTTTTTTGGAAAAACCATGGAAATGAAAACTTGGATCGACTCAATTGAGTCTGATTCTTGTCCTAAACGATTCCTA
The DNA here is from genome assembly GCA_039583875.1 of Platanthera guangdongensis. NCBI lineage: Eukaryota > Viridiplantae > Streptophyta > Magnoliopsida > Asparagales > Orchidaceae > Platanthera > Platanthera guangdongensis. The sequence continues at coordinate 102,774,112 of CM077151.1, forward strand.
AGATCTACCCACGGAAGAAGAAGTAGAGGAGGACCTTTAACCGAGCTTGTCGTTGAGTGTGGTGGTGGTGCGCCATGGCCGGTGGTGGAGCTTTCCGATGATTACAACTTCACTACCAAACCGCCTGGTTTCTTCAGGTAAAGGGTGGAAATGTCTCCTCTAACCTTGGTGAAGCTATTAAAAGAGGCAAAAGGGGGATAGGGAGAGTCATAGCTTGAATCCTCATTTCCACCATTAATGGAGAATTTTAGGAAACTAAAATCCCAATGAATTCAGCCCCTTGGTGACCTGAAGAATGCTGGAAACTCCTCCTCTACTCCTGAGGAGTTGAATCCAGCCATCAATGGGGGGATTTGTGTGGGGTTTCACCTTCCATGCCATTATTGACCACTCTTTCTCTCTCCTCCTTATTGAAGAAATTGAATTCAGCCACCTTGGGTGGCTGTCCATGGCAATTAAACTCCTCAAAATTTATGAGGGGGAATGTATTCAGCCTTTGGAATCAATTGGAGAGGCCCTTGGTTCCCTTGGCCATGAATGGACTCTTTTCTCACTTTCTCTCTCCTCCATTAGAGGGAAAATAGAGCTTTCTCTCTCCTACTCACCATGGCCGAATTTTGATCTCTCCTCCAGCCTATTGGCAGCCCAATAACTCATATTAATACTAAAAATGAGGTTAGCCCAAGTGGGGGAAATGGGTTTGAGCTTGGGTTAGCCCATTTAGGCTAATTTGACCTAACACTATAATAGAGTTGACCTTGGTCAACATGACCATTTGAGTTGACCCCATTGGGACCTTGGTGACCTATTGGACTCCCTTAAGGTCTAGGAAGACTTGAGTAGGGTTGGTTGGGCATCTTGGGGGTCACATGTCCCTTGGTAAGGGCACTTTGACCGTTTTAGGGCTAGAGTTGACTTGGATCAACATGACCATTTGGGTTGACCCCAATGGGTCCTTGGTGACCCATTGGCCTCCCCTAAGGTCTAGGAAGGTTTATGTAGGGTTACCTTACAATTTGGAGGTCACCTACCTTTAGTAAGGGTACTTTGACCAGATTAGGGGCTTGAGTTGACTTGGGTCAACCTGGCCTCTAGGGCTGACCCCAATGTGTCCTTAGTGACCCCTTGACTTCACTTTAGAGTTAGGGGAGCATAGGTGGGGTCCTCTAGGCTAGGAGTAGGTCAATTGACCGTAAGTAGGCCAGTTTGACCCATTTTGGGTTATGGTTGACCTTGGTCAACTGAGCCTCTTTGATTGACCCCAATAGGTCCTTATGGCTCTAATTGGCCTCCCAAGGTATTAGGGGGTGTTGTGGTAGGGTCTTGGGGTCAAGGTGTAGCCCATGGTCATCCTAAACCATTATTCAGAGTTCTACTATTTGCAGACCATGATGATTTTCCACACTTTGTCTCCTATCTCTTGGCCCATTCCTGGCTTCCTAGGGTTTGTCATGACCTAGTCATGGACAAAACCACTCTTAGGGGTCTAGTTGGAAATGGGATGTTACAGTTGTTGTATGCGAACTCCACCAAATAAAGGTGGTATTCCCATTGCTTTCCGAAATCCAAGACACACATGCGGAGCATGTCTTCCATGATTCTATTGACCCTCTTGGTCTGCCCATACGTTTGCGGATGGAAGGCTGTGCTAAATTTCAACTTTGTTCCCAACATTTGCTGCATTAGCCTCCAATCATTGGACGTGAACCGCCCATCTCGGTCACTCACGATGCTGCGGGGCACACCATGAAGCCGAACTATGTTATCCACATAAAGCTTTGCCAACTTCTCCACCGGATCATCCTTCCTATGCGGAATAAAATGCAACACCTTCGTTAACCGATCAACAACCACCCAAATGGCATCGTTCCCCTTTTGCGACCTTGGCAAACCGTGCACAAAGTCCATAGAGATGTCGTCAAATTTCCACTCCGGAATAGGCAAGGACTTAAGAAATCCTCCCGGCTTTTGGCACTCCGCCTTCACCAAGGCGCAAGTTTGGCACTTCGCCATGTATAGCGCCACATCCTTCTTCAAACCCGACCACCAAAACAGTTTCTTCACATCACGGTACATCTTCGTGCTCCCCGGGTGAATCGAGTACTTGGTATGGTGTGCCTCGTACAACAACTCCACCCGCAAATTACCGACACTTGGGATGCATGGACGACCGTCCTTCCAAAGTAATCCATCCTCCACGACGAATTGGGAATTTGAACCATCCAGAGCCTCCACCATGAACTGCTTCATATGAGCATCCATATCCAAAGCCTGCCGAATACAATCAGCCAGGTCATATTGGACTTCAGTCCAATTCAGAACTGCTTCAGCACATGATTGCCTATCCACACAAACAATCTCCAACGCCTCCAACTCCCGCACCAACCGCTCATCATGCACCGATAGCCAATTGGCTTGAGCTGGGGCTCGGCGACTCAACGCATCCGCAACCGCATTCCCTTTACCAGGCACATAGTGGATCTTGAATGTATAGTCCCCCAGGAACTCCATCCATCTACGCTGCCGCATATTCAGATCTTTCTGATCAATAAGATACTTCAGGCTCTTGTGATCGGTGTAGATATCAATCTTCACACCATATAAATAGTGTCTCCACAGCTTCAAGGCAAAAATCACGGCCTCTAACTCTAAGTCATGGACCAGATAGTTCCTTTCATGCACTTTTAGCTGTCTCGAGCCATAAGCTATTACACTTTCGTGTTGCAGTAGCACGCAACCCAAACCGCTGCCCGAAGCATCGCTATAAATCTCATAGCCTTCGGTCCCACATGGCGAACTCAGCACAGGCGCCGTGGTCAACCGACACTTCAACTCCTCAAAAGCTCGCACGCACTCTGGCGTCCAAACGAACTTATGCTCCTTCCTCGTCAGAGTAGTAAGAGGTAACGCTATCCGCGAGAAGTTCTCTATGAAGCGCCTATAATAGCCGGCAAGCCCCAAAAAGCTCCGGACTTCCGCTACCGTAGCAAGCTCAGGCCACTCCCGTATCGCAACAATCTTCGCCGGATCCACAGTAATACCCTCTCCACTCACTATATGCCCGAGGAACGCCACTGAGGATAGCCAAAACTCGCACTTCGAGAACTTGGCATACAATTAATTTCTCCTTAGCGTCTCCAGAACCAAATGAAGATGCTTGAAGTGATCTTCCTCACTTTGCGAGTACACCAAAATATCGTCGATGAAGACGATCACGAAATGGTCCAAGTACTCCCTGAGAGTCCTGTTCATCAAATCCATGAACACTGACGGCGCATTAGTTAGCCCAAACGGCATGACCGTAAACTCATAATGCCCGTATCTCATACTAAACGCTGTCTTCGGGATATCACTCTCCCTTATTCTCAGCTGATAGTACCCCGACTTGAGATCCAACTTCGAGTACACCGTCGACCCGACCAACTGATCAAAAAGATCATCGATCCGGGGGATCAGGTACTTGTTCTTCTCCGTCAACTTGTTGAGCTCCCGATAATCAATACACAACCTCAAGCTTCCATCCTTCTTCTTAACAAAGAGGACAGGTGCTCTCCAAGGCGAAGAACTCGGGCGCACATACCCTTGCTCCAACAACTCTTGCAGTTGAACCTTCAGCTCCGCCATTTCTTTAGGTGCTAGCCGGTAAGGAGATCGTGACACAGGCTTTGCACCTGGCACTAGCTCAATCGTGAAATCTATCTCCCGCTGAGGCGGGGCTCCAGGAAGATCTGCGGGGAACACATCAGGGTATTCCGATACCACTGAAATACTATCCAACGCGGGCTTCAGTTTTGCAACCTCCACTAGTGTAAAGAACAGTTCTTCACCGGCATGAACTGCCTTCACCACCTGAAGAGCAGACATCAACGTCTTGCTCGACCCCTTTAAGCCCGTAAAAGTCGTGTCACGACTTGCTCCCAGCTTGACTTCCTTGCGACCGCAGTCAATATAGGCCTGCTGCTCCCAGAGCTAGTCCATGCCAAATATAATGTCGAACTCCACCAATGGAAGTAAAGACGCCTGCAGGTCAAACTCCTGATTCCCAATACGAATCTTAACATCACAGATCCTATCCGCTCGCATCGAACACCCATTGGGCAACAACACATCCAACGTATACTTCACCATCGAAGAAGGGACTCCGATGCGTGATATATATCCTTCGGACAAGAAGGAGTGTGAAGCTCCCGTATCGAAGAGTGCTCGTGCCGGATTTTCACAAATCAAAACAAATCCTAAACAAGCAGGGGTAAGGTAACACATAACAAGTATTTAAGGAAATTGACTTGCTATAAATTAAACAATACCTGTCACCACATCAGCTTGTTTGATGGCCTCCTGTTGGCAATGATTATACACCCTTGGTTGGGCCGGAGCATAGTGGGACGCGGTCGACTCCACCGCCTTTCCCTTCTCTTCATAAGTCGCTCCCGGCCTTCTCTCGGAATTAGGACGTCCGCTCCAACAGTCACGGGAAAAATGCCTCATCTTGCCACAAGTAAAACACGCGCCCGGGGTCCGACTCGTAGTCGCCCCAGAAGCACCAGAAGGAGCTCGACCCGAACTCCTATGCTTCTTGAAAGACCTCCGATAGTCGGACTTTGAAGTAGTCGGCACTTTGAATTCAGATTTCCTATCACCCAAGCTTTTCTTTGCTTGTACAATCTTCATGTCCTTCTCCAAGGACCGGGCAGTATTGACCAAGGTTAAGAAACCCTGCGTCATCGGCCCCGAGAGTAGTAACCTCAACTCATCTCTCAACCCTTCATAGAAGCGATTAGTCTTGCGCTCCTCATCCACAATAGTGGAGCTAGCATAACGACTCAGACGAGTAAACTCGTGGAGATATTCATCCACGCTCCTCTCACCCTGAACCAACTTCAGAAACTCATTCTCCAATGCTATCCTCTGCATCGAAGGGAGGTATCTAGCCAAGAACAATCTCGAGAACTCCTCCATCGAGACATCAACAAGTTGCCTACCTCTCAACAAGTGCAACTCCAATCCTTCCCACCACATTCTCTCTTCACGGTCCAAAATGAACGTAGTGATGGTGGTCATTTGCCACTCCTCCATCTCCGTTGCTATCATGACTCTCTTCACCCTGGAGAGCCAGTCTTCAACTTGAGATGGGGTTCCCAACGTCGAGAATACCAGAGGGTTAAAGCTCATTACATGCTTAAGCTGCCTCTCGGTTGCCCTCCTTGGCACCAACGGTTCCACTATCACTTGTTCCACTCTCCTCGGCTCAGCCTCTTGAAGAGGTTCCTGCTCCATCGCAGGAGCGGGCTGCTGCGTTTGCCTTGCAGGCTGCGCATTTATCATGGCCAACACTGCTTCGGCCACCAATCATAAGTTCTCAGCCGATAGAGGTGTTGCGGGAGCAACATCCGGTGCACTGCTAGCCTCAAAAACTCGGCGTTCCGACGGCCCAGCACCACTTCTGGTCACCTATAGTGGTACAAAACACCGTTAAACGACCAAATAAAATTGCAAACAACAATTATAGGAACACGCAGGTTCCTCAAACACGTGTATTTTCGTTCCTAAGTGGACATTCATGGGTTCTTTTACTGTTATAACGATGACGCACACAATGTGCTCACCACCCCTTAAAAATAATTCGCCCACGAATTCACTTTAAGCCCGACCAAAACCAGTAGTCTGATACCAAATTGTAACACCCCCTTTCCGTCGGATAGCATATAACAGTAGGTCCGGCCGGGGCCCGACGTCGTATGCCATAGACAGACCAGGTGGTTACTCATGGAAACCATCCAACCAATCATAACGTCCTACACAGAGCATTCTAGCGGAAGCAGTTTATAAAAGTTGCAAATAAGAACCCAGCACTAAAGCATGAATGTCCACTAATACAAAATAGGAATGTTATACAAATACCAACACAAGCCTTAAGGCCTTACAAAATGTTTCACTTGATATTACATGGTTTACAAACCACGGCACGCAGGCCGGTCATACATGGATAAAACAGTAAACACTCCCAATTAGGCCTTCGAGGGCCGGCTTCGCACTTGGGCTTTAGCCCGCTATTGACCGCTTGGTCCAGCAGCACCTGCAAGCAACAAACCACCGCACGGTGGCAAAACAAGGCAACGGTCAGCAATGCTGACCAAATTATAACGATCCCGCCCCCAACTCGGGGTGGCGATGCTCCTTCCCTGCACTTCATTAGCATAAGCGAGCAATATATAACAATATTCATTTCATCATAGACGTTGGCTCGCACGGCCACACGCCTCGTGCTCTCAGGGCACATTCTCGGTGAACCGGTCGATGTCACGTCAATTAAAGCCATAGACATTCCGGACTCACCACCTCCAGTTTGACGGACAAACCTATGAGCATTTTGTCTTCTTGGCCTGGGTCACGATAATTTAAGCCATTGACCGCCGAAGACCCTAATCTATGCCAACGGCAAGTGCCACGTACCCTTAGGTCTCTTTAACCGAACGACATAGAACGGGTACGGTTCCATCTAACCCATGCTCACATCGCAATGACATTTTAAGCCATTTGCGCGGGTCAAACTTCTCCCGAGTCCCGTTTCCAACACAATTTACATAACCCGGTTATGTTCAAGTTGACTCTCAGGCCACCAAGTTGGCAAGATCACGCATCCGCCCAGTTTTTCGGGTGCACCTTTGGGTTAATCCCCAAGGCTCCATGTTGCAATCTACCGTGTAGAAAACCCGAAAAACAACCAATAGCACGGAGTCTTCTCCGGCATTTATGCAATGCAACATCACCGATCCAGACCAACATGTCCGTGTAGGCTTCACATATCATGCCTATGTCCGTTCTCGCTTACAGACTCTATACAACGAGGACTTCACATATCTACCCGAAGGAACGCCTCCAACTCACCGCAAACTCGCGAGAGCGGGCTTCCTATGAAATGAAGGAGAGCTACTCATCCTCAAGAAGAGAATCGTTACCCTTGCGTTCTTCTTTGGCGCCATGGAAAAATAAGCGGATGAAAAGCACCGCACTAGCTTTGCCTCCGTGGATCTGGAGTCGGCTCGCTATTTGGAGCTTCAAAACTCCTTCAATGGCCGGATCTAGCTCATTCTTCCTTTCTTGGCTCTCCTCTCTCTCTAAGCTTTTAGAAAGATAACCACTCATGAAAAGTGAGGGTTTCTAAGTCCAATCCCGGGTATATCCCTTCAGGAACAATCCCCAGCCATTGGATCATCAATTAAAGAAATGAACGGCTTTGATTCGGGACTGAAATGCCCAATATGGACCGCACACGGCCTGGCACACGCCCATGTCCAGGGCCGTGTGCCTCATTCGCCGTCAAAATCGGCGCGCTTGGAACAACACACGGGTATCGAACACGCCCGTGTTCAACCTGACACGCCCGTGTTCCACCTGACACGGCCGTGTCGCCGGCCGTGTACCCTCATCGTTTTTCCCCGAAAACAACCCGAGCACTGCACGGGTTCTAGGACACGTCCGTGTCATTGCCCGTATCACCTCAACACGCCTGGGCTCCAGTCCGTGTACACGGTCTCGACACTCGATACTTCGTCGAGCGAAGATCGTCGACCTGATGACACGGCCTTGGACACGCCCGTGTCCTAGGATGTGTGCCTTGTCTCGACACATCGTCGAGCAAAGTTCGTCGACTCCCCGGGATGAGTGTCGACACGGGTTGACACGCCCTGCGACACGCCTGTGTCACAGGCCGTGTGCCAAGTCTCGACACTTCGTCGAGCGCAATGTCGACTTCACGGGCTGAGTGTCGACACGGGTCGACACGCCCTGTGACACGCCCATGTCGCAGGCCGTGTGCCCTGTCTCGACACAACGTCGAGCGAAATTCGTCGACACCCTGGGCCGATCGTCGACACGTCCTTGACACGCCATGCGACACGCCCGTGTCGCAGGCCGTATTCTCTGCTCGACGATCGTCGACTCCAAAATCGTCGACCTCTCGACCAACTCGACGACACAAGCCTGACACGCCCTGGGACACGCCCGTGTCCCAGGCCGTGTTCCTCCTGCCAGAACCCAAAACTGGCCCAAAATGTCACCCGTCGCTCCTTTGAGTTTCGGGGCGTTACACGCACTACCTGATCCGCGCAGATTCTGAATAAGAAAGGGTCTTCCCAAAAGTAATTCTTTAAATCAGAAAAGAATTTCTTCTTTTTCTGACTTGAGAATTCCTTTGGCAAGACCCGAGCCACTAAATAATTTGCAAAGTCGGCGAACCAGGGCACGAGATAATCTTTTGAGTTTTCGAGAGCCAAGAGGCGCTCTTCAGGGAATTTATCGTTAATGTCGGCTTCCACTAATAATTTGCTGGCACGGTTTTCTAAACGAGATAAATGGTCGGCCGCCAAATTTTCGGCCCCTCTTTTGTCCCGGATTTCTAAATCAAACTCCTGCAAGAGGAGGATCCATCGCAAAAGGCGGGGCTTTGCGTCCGCTTTGCTAAATAAAAAACGAAGAGCTGAGTGATCCGTAAAAACGATTACTTTGGAGAGGGTGATATAAGACCTAAACTTATCAAAGGAAAAAATAATTGCTAGGAGTTCTTTCTCGGTGGTGGTGTAGTTGGCCTGTGCAGACGTGCGTTTCTTGCTTGCATAATAAATCGGGTGGAAGAATTTATCCACCCACTGACCTAAGACCGCGCCTACCGCAGTATCAATAGCATCGCACATGAATTCGAAAGGGAGCGACCAATCCGGAGCAACTAAAATTGGAGAGTTTACTAATTTTTCTTTTATTAAATTGAAAGCAAGAAGACAATCGTTGTTAAAATTGAAAGGCGACTCTTTCTCGAGAAGATGGGTTATCAGCTTCGTTATTTTGGAAAAGTTTTGGATAAAACGCCGATAAAATCCCGCGTGCCCAAGAAAACTATGAATGGCTTTAATATTCGTTGGAGGGGGGAGCTTTTCAATAATTTTGATCTTGGCCCGGTCGACCTCGATCCCCTTACGTGAAATCTTATGGCCGAGGACTAATCCCTCTCGGACCATAAAATGGCATTTCTCCCAGTTGATGGCTAGGTTAGTTTCCTCACAACGAATCAACACACGCTCGAGATTTTTTAAACAATTCGCAAAAGAACTACCAAACACCGAGAAGTCGTCCATAAAAACCTCCATTACTTCTTCTACCAATTCATCGAATATCGCCAGCATACATCGCTGAAATGTAGCCGGTGCATTACATAAACCAAATGGCATCCGTCTATAAGCGAAGGTGCCAAATGGACAGGTAAAGGTAGTCTTCTCTTGGTCTTCAGGTGAAATAGGGATTTGGAGGTACCCCAAGAGACCGTCGAGAAAGCAGTAGAAGGAGTGACCGGAAAGTCGTTCTAAAATTTGGTCGATAAAGTGGAGCGGGAAGTGGTCTTTTCGGGTGGCATCATTGAGTTTGCGGTAATCAATGCACATCCGCCAACCCGTAATAGTACGGGTTGGAATTAATTCGTTATTTTCATTGGCCACTACCGTGACCCCGCCTTTCTTTGACACGACCTGGACTGGGTTTACCCAAGTACTATCGGAGATGGGATAGATAATTCCCGCATCTAGAAGCTTAATAACCTCAGCCTTCACGACATCCTTCATGTTTGGATTTAAATGTCATTGGGGCTGGATAGTACTACGAAAGTTATTATCTAAGAAGATCTTGTGTGTACAGAATGATGGGCTAATCCCCTTAATATCGGATAACTGCCACGCAATTGCATGGCGGTGATTTTGTAAAACTAGAGTCAACTTTAAAATTTTTGAGTTGCTCAGATCCGAGGAGATAATAACCGGTAGTTTAGAGTCATTTTCGAGGAAAAGATACTGCAGATGAGGGGGGAGTTTCTTAAGCTCCAATATGGGTGGCTCCTCGTAAGAGGTTTTGAATTTTATGGTGTCCATGGGAAGCGATTCGGGGGGGGGGGGGGGGGGGTAGTGCGAGCGACTTCCTCTAAGCAGAAGAGCTCAGTGATAAGAGATTCATCAAATGGTGGAGAAATTAATTCCAAAGGCACAAAAAATTCATTTTCGAAGAATTCCTCTAGATAAAAGCAGGAATCATCTTGTTCTAGGGTGTTGCGCATGGAAGGATTAATGCTGAAAGTGATTTCATCATCTCCAACCCGAAGGAGGAGCTTTCCATCACTAACATCAATAATAGCGCGGGAGGTGGCAAGGAAGGGGCGACCGAGTATCAGGGGTACATCGGCATCCTTTTCGATGTCTAGGATGACAAAATCCACCGGAAAGATGAATTTGTCCACCTTGACCAAGACATCCTCCACAATCCCTATCTGATATTTCACAGAACGATCGGCTAGCTGTATGCTCATACGAGTGGGGTTCGGAGACCCTAGACCTAATTTCTTAAAAAGCGAAAAGGGCATGAGATTTATGCTTGCTCCCAAGTCCGCCAACGCATGTTTGACCAACGAATTACCGAATAGGCACGAGATGGAGAACCTTCCCGGGTCATTTGCCTTGCGGGGTAATTTGTTGAGCACAACCGCGGAGCATTCTGCATTTAAGGAAATATGCGAAATATCCTCGAGCTTTTTCTTATTTGATAGGAGCTCCTTGAGATATTTCGCGTATTTCGGCATTTGAGAGATAGCCTCGCAGAACGGCACGTTTATTTGAATTTTTGTTAGAATTTCTAAAAATTTTTTGTAACTTTCTTCAGCGCGTTCATTTTTACGTTTAGACGGATACGGTAATTTTGGATTAGACATATGTGGATTAGGCGTAGTAGGCAAATTCGAAGCTAAAATAACAGGAGGAGAGAGAGGAGAAGGGAGAGGTACCATAGGTTCGCTTGGTATAACAACTTCTTTTCCACTGCGGAGGGTAATGGAGTTTGCACTTTCTCTTAGATTTTGCTCGGTATTGCCTGGCAAAGCTCCTTGTTGCCGATCGGAGATCATCTTGGCTAGCTGTCCCACTTGGTTTTCCAAGTTTTTGATAGACCCGGCAATATTCCTGATATTTGTTTCATTTGTAGCAACGTATTTGGCAAAGACCTCTTCAAGTGAAGAGGGCTTTGCCTGTTGCGGTTGGAAACCAGGTGGATTTAAATTTATGGGGGGAGCTAGATTAAATGGTTGGCTATGATTATGAGGGGGGTTATGGAGGCGTTGAACATTTCCTTGGTTGCTCCATGAGAAATTCGAATGGCTCCTATAACCCGAATTGTAAGTGTTATTGTACGGTGCGTTGTTCGGGTTATAGGAGGGCCGAGGAGCATTTCCCATGAAGTCAACATGCTCTTCTGTAAAAGTAGAGTTATTATAATTATTAAACCAAGGAGGAGTGGCGGAGGAAGCAGTCATCTCCGCCACTTGATTTGTTAACCGCTCAACTTGGAGGGCAAGATTCGAAGTAGCGTTAATTTCAAAGACTCCCGCTGATTTGTTAGCCCGCACACGGGGCACATTCCATTGATATGAATTCATAGTCATTTCCTCAAAAAGTTCCTGAGAGGCCTCTGGGGTTTTGTTATTTAGTGTCCCCCCAGCGTCCCGCGTCGATCATTTGCCTTGTTAAGGAATTTAGGCCGTTATAAAATATTTGCACTTGTTGCCAAATTGGAAGCGCGTGGTGTGGGCACCTTCGCAATAGCTCCTTGAAGCGCTCTAATGTATCGTAGAGAGTCTCCGAGTCTATTTGCATGAAGGATGCAATATCCGTGCGCAATTTGGCGGTGTTTGCAGGCGGGAAATACTTGGTAAAAAATTTCCCTGCCATCTCGGCCCACGTGGTGATGGACCATCTAGGAAGAGAGCTCAGCCACTGCTTGGCCTTTGACCGCAAATAGAACGGGAAGAGACGTAATCGAATGGTGTCATCTGAGACTCCATTGATTTTAAAAGTATCACAGATTTCGAGAAAATTTGCAATGTGACAATTTGGATCCTCGTCCGGGAGACCATCGAAGGTTACCGACTGCTGCACCATTTGGATGATGCTGGACTTGATCTCAAAGTTATTGTTCGCCACTGTGGGGCGAACAATACTTGATTGTGTACTCTCCAGCTTCGGCCTCGCATAATAGGACATAGTCCTTTGTTGGGCCTCATTTGGGTTGCGCGGATTAGGATCCATCGTTTCTGTGGTAGTGTCCCCGATCGTCTCTTCGATGCCTAAATGCGATTCCTGGTCACGAGAACGGAGGCGACGCAAAGTGGTGCGCTCTATCTCAGGATCAAAAGGAATAATCGATGAGCTGTCTCGGGTCATACACTTAAAAAGAGAGGAAGAGGTGGGGGGGGGGAGAGATAAAACCGTTACGAGAGCGAGATAAAAGGAAAAACGATAAAATTAATAGCTATCTTTTTTTCAAAATATCAAAACATGAGTCCCCGGCAACGACGCCAAAAACTTGATATAAAATTATTAAGCGGAGAAGGGGTTATGCGCGAAGAAGACAAAGTTAAGGGAGGAGAAGGTGGAAGTGTAGTTGTGAGATGCTCTCCGATTCTATATTCGATGAAGGAAAGTATACCTTGTCGCATATAGTATAGGATATTAAGTTCAATATCAAGGTCATATTACGCGGGACGAATTGAGTACTTCTACTTCAAGGAGTTACTATTATCTTATCAATTAAAAGTTGTTTTGGGGTTGCTTACTAAATTAGAGAAGTGAGAATGCTTGCTTGCAATTTTGAGAAAAGCTAAATGATGATTAAGCGATAGTACTCGATTGAGAATCACCTCGGCTTAAGTTGATCAAAAGATGCAATAATAAACTTTTTTCAGTTAAAAAGGCAAAAGACCTTGACCGCGGAGGTGCTAAAACAAGAACATGCTTCTCTCGAAGTCATGCCCATCTGAGTTTAGGAAGGTCTGACCGAACTTTTGTACGAATCGGAGGCCTAAAACCAGCTTTATGCTGTGAACCCCTCTATTGGATTTTACTCCAATCCTGGAGAATTGAACATCTGCCTCTCTCGAGGGGTGCGAACGACTCCCTTTACTCTTGAGTGCTCATTTCAAACTTTCAGCCTCTCGGCTAGCCCAGAATGAAGCAAAGGTGGAGAGTATATATCGATGATATACCTCCAACCCGTGATAAATCAAGAGTAATTCAAGGCTAAACCCTAAAAAGGAATGGTAAGATTCAAAGCATCATAACTTAATCACTCGAATCTCGGATCATCAAGATCGAGTACAAGGAGGATTAATTAATCATGGTGAGGTGGAAGAGGGGGATGAGTAGTAAAGCATAATGACACAAAGTAGTAAAGAGAAGAAAACAAGAGCACTTTTATTAAAATTAAGACGAGCTTACAACATGAAATTGAACGAGATTACAAGTGCATGGAATTGAAATCCTATTCTGGCCCTATCATTAGCAACTAAAGCATTAATAAAAGCTATTACAAAAGCTTAACTAACTAGGATTAAGGAAAATACAAAGCGAGAGAGCATAAAAGCATAAAAGGAACATTAAACAGAGGGGCAAAACCTCCCCCTCTCAGCCAAAAAGTGTACTGAACCCTTGGGGAAGGGCTCAATTTATAGCTTTTTTTCGGGATGTGTCACGCCCCCTGACATGCCCTAGTAGGGCGTGTACCTGGGGCGTGACACGGTCATTGCGACTTTTTCATGCTGAAATTAACTACTAGATTTGACGGGCGTGGTTGTTGAAGTACACGCCCATATGTCACGCCCGGGTCGGGCGTGACCCGGGGGCGTGACACATTCGGTGCGACGGTGGAGCATGAAAAACAAGCGCGCTGCGGCGATTCCTCGGAACCTGGGGACACGCCTCTAGAACACGCCCGTGTCGGATGTGACACGGACGTGACAGAGGGCGTGTACAATAAGTTTCCACGGAATGCTGTTTCGGACCAATTGCTTCATTCCTCTGGGTTACACGCCCTAGGAACACACCCGGGTAGGGCGTGACCAGGGGGCGTGTCACAGTAAAATTCGGCCGAAAGCCGTGAAAACATGCAAAAAGCAGAAAAAACGCATTAGCGACAAAAATATATACAAAGGTCGATCAAAATAAGCACTTTACAAGAGATGATTTGATTTGAAATCCTGAAAATACCGTAATAAAATTGACTATAAACCGTATTATCACCTGACATCTCCTATGCTGTAGGCAAGGTCAGTCAGTTTATGCAAGCTCCCAGGGAGTGCCATCTTCAGTCTGCCTTGAAGATTTTAGAGTATGTCAAAGCAGCACCGGGCAAAGGGCTAATCTTTCAGAAGAATGGTCATCTGAGGGTTGAAGCCTACTCAGATTCAAGCTATGCGGATGATAAAGGTGATCGTAAATCCACATCAGGTTTTTGTACTTTTGTTGGAGGAAATCTTGTGACTTGGAAGAGCAAGAAACAGTCTGTTGTCTCCAGATCCAGTGCAGAAGCCGAATACCGGAGTATGGCGTCAACCACGTATGAGTTAAAGTGGTTGCGGGGTCTCATGCTTGACCTAGGAGAGGTCTATGACTATCCTCTTCCTATGTTCTGTGACAACAAGGCCGCTATATACATATCCAAGAATCCGGTCTTCCATGAGAGAACAAAGCATATAGAGGTTGACTGCCACTTCATTCAGGAGGAGGTTTCGAAGAAACAGATTTGTACTCCGTTTGTCACCTCGGACAATGAATTGGCAGACATCTTCACAAAACCGGTCTCTACTTCCTTCTTCCACATTTGTTATAAGCTGGGCATGATTGATATCTATGCTCCAGCTTGAGGGGGAGTGTTGAATTATTAGACCGGGCGGCCTTGCGGTCTTGTCTGGCGGGTTGTTGACTGCGCGGTCTAGCGGTTCCTTTCCAGCAGGTTCATATTCAGACTGTTGATGTTTGTAGTCCGAGCGGTCTCACTCAGAATCCTGGAGACCGGGCGATCTATCGGTCTCCTATTGCGGCATGTTCTCTTCCTGCTGAAGTTGCCGAGCGGTTAGCCCATCTGTCTAACCGCGCGGCCTGTGCGGTCTCTTTAATTTCTAGCCGCTCAGCCCTGTATATTTTTAGTCCCACATTGTTTGTTTGTACTCTCTCTTATCTCCTCCATTCTATAAAAGGGAGGTCATACCTTTGTAAATGCTATCTTTTTTGGATAATAAACTTTCAATTATTCAATTTTCGGTCTGTTTGTTAGCTGCGTGTTCTCTACTTTTACAATGTTATTGCCTTCATCTTTCTAAAAGCTTAGAGAGAGAAAGGGAGAGTAAGAAGGAGGAAGAGGAAGAGGGGATGATCTCTGGTGGAGCTTGAGAGTGTCAAGCTGAGATCCGAGGCCATCTTTGCGGAGGAAAAGCTGTTGCGGTTCTTTCTAGCGAGCTAGGAGCTCATGGCACCGAAGCGTGTCCCCCTTTGGTCGACGAAATTTGCTCGACGATCGTCGAGTACAAGTACACGCCCCGTGTCAAGGGCTTGACTTGGCCGTCATGGGCGTGTACCCTAGCCGTGACCTTTTTCGGGATAAGGCAGTTTGTGCACTGCTTAGAGTACACGGCCTGTGACACGGGCGTGTCACAGGGCGTGTCGGACCCGAGAAGCGATGTTTAGGCTTTTTCGTGGCCGTCCATTTTCTTCAGCTAGGATCTAACAGCTGAGAGTCCTCCCTGCTTCCTTAAGGCCGAAAACTGAGAAAGAATTCTCATTATTTTATTGCCTTCATCTTTCTAAAAGCTTAGAGAGAGAAAGGGAGATGAAGAAGGAGGAAGAGGAAGAGGGGCTGATATCTGGTGGAGCTTGAGAGTGTCAAGCTGAGATCCAAGGCCATCTTTGCGGAGGAAAAGCTGTTGTGGTTCTTTCTAGCCAGCTAGGAGCTCATGACACCGAAGTGGTCTTCGAGGGTAATGACTTTTCTTCCTAGCCATGTGAAGGCTTCCTTTTTGGCATGTGCATCTGATTCCTCCACCAAAGGGTGGCTTGTTGTGGGAGTCTTTTGGGTTGATTCATGGAATCCCTAATTTGGCATATAGATCAGGAAAAGAAGTACGGAATAGACATACAGTGTGAAGCCCATCTGGACAGGTTGGTCTGGATTGGTGATGTTGCATATACGAACCGTAGAAGACTCCGTGATAAATGTGTAATTTTGGAGTCGATGGGTTAACCCTGTGAATGGAAGTAGCAGGAAGTACTGGAGTGGTAGTCCAGGAAAATACCCTTGTGATGCTTGTGATTCCTGTGCTATTGGGTTGTACCCGCGAAAGAAAGTAGCAGGAAGTACTGGATTAGATATCCAGGAAATACCCTTTGTAATGTTTGATGTTCATGGGTGGACCTGTGAAAGGAAGTAATAGGAAGTATTGGCATGGTAAGCCATGGAAATACCCTTGACATTTATGATTTGCGGGGTCATACCTATGAAGAGGGTAGCAGGAAGTACTGGTGTGCCCAGGAAAGACCCACTGATGTGTGAGATGAAATGGGTATAAGAGTAAGTACTGGTGCGCCCAGGAAAGCACCCAGGCTTGAATGCCAGAACAGGATCGGTGAGACCGACGCGCACCATTTTGTAGCCGCGAGTACGCCGTACTCGGTGATGGCAAGGCGATTTGAGCAATGGTGGGGTGGAGGATCCGACCTACGCTATATCCGTCCGACGTGCGACCTGAAAGTATGTTCTGTTGGAGCACATAACAAGAGTCGTAGGCCTGCGCACCATGACATAATGGGGGGCTACGGGCTAGTCCCGGTGCATTATGACTAGAACTCCGGATGCACGCCATAGAGTGAAATGCTCAATGTTTTACCGTTGGGTTGCGACCCTAATACGGTGGTGGGCAACTGGTTTGCTGGTACACCAAGAATGTGCCTTGAGTGCACGGATCGTCGGGCCGAGTGGTGGACGATTGTGATGGAATATGTGCATGAAAGCATACGATATGAGATATATATGCTTGTGAAATGTTATGCCTGCAGGGAAGGAATACCACCGCCCGGGAAAAGTGGTGGGGTCGTTATAATTTGGTCAGCTGAATGCTGACCGTTGCCTCTGGTTTTCCACTGCTGGGTAGACTGTCCCTGTGCAGGTGTTGGAGAGCCGAGCGGGACGTATAGGGGCTGAAGTCCCTGCTACTTTTGCTTCGGCTGCTACTAGCACTCGAAGGCTAAACTTTGAAATGCTGTATTTTATTTATACGTGGCCGGCCTGCACGCCAATGTTGAGGCCACTGTTGTGAAAGCCCTGTAAGGCCATAAGGCCAACTGTTTGTATTTGTAAAACATTCCTATGATATATATAAATAAGGAGCTTTTATATGTTGGACATTCAGGTGCGGAGTTCAAGTTTAGTGTGAGGCTTCCGTTAGAATGCAATGTGTTAGGGTGCGTTGCGCTACTCTGGTTTCATACCATATCTTCAACGCCTGTTTTGTGGTATATGCTGTGGGGCCCCGGCCGGACCTTCTAGTATATACTATGTAAATGGATGGGGTTGTTACATCTTTGGTATCAGCTGTCTTGGTCTTTCCATTTCGAAGTCGTGGTCGACTTCTTTTGTGCGGTGGTGAGCACGTGTCTGTGCGAATCAAGTAAACACGATTGAACTCCTGAATGTCCACTGTAGGAATGAAAATTGATGTGTTTGAGTAACCTGCGCATTCCTATCTTGTTGATATTGCTTGTGTACGGTCACTAATGTGTGTGTCTTGTTCACCTATAGGTGACACGGAGTGGAGCTGGGCAGTCGGAGCCCCAATGTTCTGATGAAAGTACGGCACCAGCCGAGGTGCCTACACCTCCACCATCTACGGAAACTGTATGATTAGTTGTTGAGGCTTTGTTCGCCATGATGCAAGCCCAGCCGATTGGGTAAGCACAGCCGACAGTAAGGCCAGAAAAGGTTGCGGCGAGGCCAGAACCTGTAACGGCTTTAGAACCTCAAGCAGCTGAGAAGCAGTTGAAGCAATTTATGAGCTTTCATCCGCCTACGTTCTCGGGAGTGGGATCTCCGACGCAGGCAGAAGATTGGTTATCGCGCATCAAGCAGATAATGATGGCGATTGGATCGGAGGAACATCAGAAGGTCACCTTAGCCACCTTCTTGTTGGAAGGGGAAGCGTGTTTATGGCGGGACGAGATGGAGCTACATCACTTGGCAGGGAGACCGTCAACACGAGTGTCGATGGAGGAATTCTATAGACTCTTCCTGGCAAAGCACCTTCCGGCGGCACAACGTATTGCCATGGAGAATGAATTTCAAAGGCTAACGCAAGGTGACGGCAGTGTGAAGCTTACCTGCATGAGTATACACGCTTGGGGCGGTATGCGGGTTCGATTTTTGCTGATGAGCAGAGGAAGACAAATAGGTTCTACGAAGGTTTGCGGGACGAGTTGAGGTTCCTGCTTTCTAGTTCTGTAAACCAAGGCATCCAGGCATTGGTTGACACTACGTGCGCGCTAGAAAAAGACATGAAGAGGATGCATGGGAAGCGGTCCTTGGCTGTGACACAGCCGGAGTTTAAGGTGCCCCGATCGGCGAAATCATTTTATAAGAAGAGATGGGGTAAGAAGTCCAAGACGGCGGGACACGCTCCTTCTTTGGTTGCCTCGGGAGCAACGTCGGGGGCCACTTCAAGGTCGGATACTCGTACATGCTTTAATTGTGGACGTGTGGGACATATAGCCCGTGAATGTCGGGTGCCGCCAAAGAGAGAAAAGAAGGCGGGAGCGTCATATGCGGAGAAAGGAAAGGCAGTCGTGGAGTTTTCTGCCTCGCAGGCGCAGCCCCGGGTCTACAATCTTGGCCTACAGGAGGCCATCAAGCAAAGTGACGTTGTCACAGGTACGAGTTTAGTTTTTGATTATTGTATTGCTTGTATACTTTGTTTATTCCCTATGCGTATGCGTCTTGTGTGTGTGACATGATTGGCACAGGATTTGTAATGATTCGGAACACGCTGGCGTGAGCACTGTTTGATACGGGTGCGTCGCATTCTTTTCTGTCTAAAGAGTTCATAGCATGACTTGGGATACCTAGTCGTGTGAAGACAGATAGCGTCAGAGTTGTGTTGCCGAATGGTTGTATGATGCTTGCGGATCAAGCTTGCGATGTGACAGTGCAAATAAGAAGTCGGGATTTCTGCTTAACTGCATCTGTATTGCCGATATCGGAATTCGACGTGGTATTTGGTATGGATTGGCTCGCGGAGCAGCATGCCTTGATTGATTATAATGCCAAAGAGATCACGTTGGGACAGAATACCGAGCAGGAAATGAGGTTCGCGGGTATGCGAGAAGTTGGCGGGACATTGATGTCTGCACTCCAAGTTGTTAACGATGTTCGGAAAGGCGCGGAGTTATACTTCATGCTAATTCAGGCTATGGAGCCTAAGGCCAGTGTGTGCGATGTTCCGATCGCATCGTAGTTTGTAGATGTATTTCCCAAGGATCTCTTTGGGCTACCACCCCAGCGTGAGATTGACTTCACGATTGAGTTGGTGCCAGGTGCGAAACCTGTGTCCCGCTCGCCATATTGCGTCACGCCAAAGGAAATGGCAGAGTTGAAAGTCCAACTACAAGAGTTGCTGGAGCAGGGTTATATATGCCCAAGCATGTCACCTTGGAGCGCCCCTGTGCTTTTTGTGAAAAATAAAGACGGCGGTTTACGGTTATGTATTGATTACCGCGAACAGAATAAGCTGACAGAGAAGAACAAATATCCAATTCCGCAGATTGATGAGTTGTTCGATCAGCTAGTGGGATCGACCGTCTACTCCAAGTTGGACTTGAAGTCAGGTTATTATCAGTTGAGAACCCCGGCAGGTGATATTCCCAAAACCGCATTTGGAACACGTTACAGGCATTATGAGTTCACAGTAATGCCGTTTAGGCTATGCAATGCGCCCTCAGTGTTTATGGACTTGATGCATCGCACGTTCCGAGAGTACCTGGATTTGTTCGTGATTGTGTTTATTGATGATATCCTGGTGTACTCGAAATCTGAAACTGATAATGAAAACCACTTGCGGTTGGTGTTAAATACCTTGAGACAGAATAAGCTCTACGCCAAGTTGTCGAAGTGCGAGTTTTGGCTATCGTCGGTGGCTTTTCTAGGCCATGTGGTGAGTGGAGCGGGCATAGCAGTGGATCTGGCGAAGATAAATGCCATACAGGAGTGGCCGATGTTATCTTTAGTGGCCGAGGTCAGGAGCTTCCTTGGACTGGCGGGCTACTATCGAAGATTTGTTGAAAACTTCTAGCGGATTGCTTTGCCTCTAACCACACTGACGAGAAAAGATAAGAAGTTTGTTTGGACGCCAGAGTGCGCGCGAGCTTTTGAAGAGCTGAAGGTTCGGTTGACCACGACGCCTGTGTTGTCATTGCCATGTGGTACCGATGGATTTATAATCTATAGTGATGCCTCGGGGAGCGGATTAGGCTGCGTTCTTCGGCAAAATGGAAAAGTGATTGCTTATGGCTCACGCCAGCTAAAGGTGCACGAGCGAAACTATCCCATCCAAGAATTAGAGTTGGCGGCGGTGATCTTTGCACTAAAGCTGTGGCGACACCATCTTTATGGCGTGCAGGTGGAGATCTATAGAAATCACAAGAGCCTAAAGTACTTATTGGAACATAAGGACTTGAATATGCGACAACGAAGGTGGTTGGAGTTCCTCGGGGACTACACCTTTGAGATTCACTATACACCCGGGAAGGAAAATGTAGCCGCGGATGCCTTGAGTCGGAGAGCTCCGGCAAGGGCGAGCTGGTTGCAGAGGCATGATGAATGTCTCATCCAGGAGCTAGAAGCGTTGGAGATTTCTTGTGTTGACAAGAATTCCACCGCCAATGCATGTTTGAACTGGACGGAGGTGCAGTGTGACCTTTCAGACCGGATTCGACGAGCAACGGGGCTAGATGAAGATCTCCTACGCTATACTAAAGAGGAGCCAGAGGGCAAGTTCTCCTGGGATGACGGTCTTCTGCGGAAGGAGGGCCTTTTGTGCGTCCTGAATTTGGGTAAATTGAGGGAAGAACTGATGTATGAAGCGCATTATACAAAGCACTCAATCCACCCTGGGAGCACGAAGATGTTCAGGGATATGAAAAAGCTGTTCTGGTGGCTAGGGCTGAAGAGAGATGTTGCTCATTATGTGGCCAAATGCCAAACCTGTGCTATGGTGAAGGCGGAATGCCAGAAGCCTGGCGATTACTTGAAGTCATTGTCGATTCCGGAATGGAATTTCGACGATATTTCCATGGATTTCGTGCACGGGTTGCCGAGATCTCAGCGAGAAAATGATTCGATTTGGGTGATTGTCGACCGGCTAACGAAAGTGGCACACTTCTTGCCGAACAGACGGGATGATTCGGTGGAAAGTTTCGCAAAATTGTATGTTGAGCAGATTGTACGGCTACACGGTGTTCCTCAGAGCATCGTAAGTGATCGAGATCGGCGATTCACATCAAATGATTGGAAGCAAGTTCATCAGCTGTTGGGCACAAAGTTGACATTCAGTACGGCCTTTCATCCCAAAACTTATGGCCAAACTAAAAGGACAAACAGGACAATGGAAGATATGCTCTGGATGTGCGCCATAGACTTCGGAAAGAGATGGGAAGATCATCTCTATATGGTGGAGTTTGCCTATAATAACAGCTACCGAGCGAGCATCAGTATGGCGCCGTATGAAGCTCTGTATGGACGGAAGAGCCGTACTCCTTTGGCTTGGGTAGAAGCTGGCGAAGCTAGAGTTAATAATCGTAATGAAGTCGATGAAGCAAACTCGACCATACGTACTGTTCGAGAGAGGCTACTCATAGCCCAGGATCGACAAGAGAAATACTACAACGTCAAGCACCAGAATGTGGAGTTCACGGTAGGCGATTGGTTATACTTGAAGATCAAGCCCTTCAAAGGCGTATCCAGGATTCGACGTCTGGAAAAGTTGAGTCCAAGATACCTTGGTCCATTTGAAGTGGTAGAGCGAATCGGGGAAGCTGCTTATCGGCTATCTCTATCGGCAGACTTAGGTGGATTGTATGATGTGTTTCACATCTCGGTGCTGCAAAAAGCCGTTAAAGATCCAACTCAGGTGATCGAGGATGATCGTGTAACGCCCCCATTCGTTGTGTGGCATAAAACGGTGGGTCCGGCCGGGGCCCCACGCCATATGTCACAGATAGGCGGCGAAATTACTTGTGGAAATCAAAATCTACTCGTACCCTAACTCAATACATTCTAGCGCAGCATTTTAAGTTAGCATGCACTCAACTCAAAGAATGTCCACTACTATATAAACCAAATTTATATATCCAAACCATGAATGTATACAACGCACACACACATGTCCTTAAGGCCTTACATGTTTATTTTTAAACAAATACAGCTTCGTACATCGGCATGCAGGCTGGCCACACATGATATCCAACCACGCTTCGCACTGCCTTCAAGGCCCTTTAACAGCAAACCTCCAGTCTGCTTATTTCATATCAAGCAACAGCACCTGCAAACACATATCCACCAAGGAGCGGCAAACAAAGTAACGGTCAGCTTCAGCTGACCACTTATAACGACCCTACCCCTTACCCGGGGTAGTGGTTCCTTCGCTGTATGCATTGCCATATCATAATCTCGATCAATCTATCAATCACATTCATATCACAAATTCCGGTATCCACCAGATGCTCCGTGCACTCAGGGCACCTTCTTGGTGTACCGAATATCCCAGTCGTACACCGTCGAATAGAGGTTCTTCACTTATTGGTTGGGCGGTTCCATCCTAGTCCACCAGTATCGCAAGCTGGCGACATCGTGTCCATACCACTCAGAGGTACTAACCCCACAGCATCCATAAACAACCAGAGTAGATCGACCCACATCATGTGGTGTAGTAAGCCGGGTTTATCGATGCTCCACCGACATTACTACCCATCAACCCCTCACCTATTTTTGATAGACCCACACTATGTGGTGCAGCAAGTAGGGTCCACCTCACTTCCTCCCAAACATTGCCACCCATCGATCCTCACTAATACAGATCAACCCACACCATGTGGTGTAACAAGCCGGGTTCATCTCGCGTTTCCCCCCAGACATGCTACCCATTGATCTCTCAAAATAACCAGGAGCTTATTCAAGCCTCCATACATCCATACGCACATCACATATCATTCATTCATCCATACATCCATTCAACAAAGCATAACCCTTTCATAACATCAAATCCACGGAGTCTTCTCCGGTTTACCCATGGTCATCACCAATCCAGACTACCAGTTCAGATGGGTTTCACACAGCATGCCTATGTCATACTCCACACTTCCGGCTCTAGATGCAAACTCAACCAAGGAATCGCTTACAATATACACCTCTTGGTGGAGGATTCCACGCATATGCATAAAGAAAGGACTTCGATGTCCAAGAAGGAGATCGTTACCCTTGAAGATTGCTTCGGCATCATGAAGTAGCCGGATGGAAGTCACCGCCTCAGCTTTGCCTTCACGAATCCGCTCTCGGATCTTCACTCCGCACTCCACAGCTCCTGCAGCAGCTGGCTTTCCTTCCTCCTTTCCTTCCCTTAGCCCATCTCTCTCTTTCTCTCTCTTGGAATGAGAAGGAGAAGAAGGAGATGAAATGAAGAGATAACTCTTCATTTTTTGGCCATATAACCACATGGAAGGAGCCTGAGCCACTGGATCGAGGATAAGGGAAACAAATGGCTCAGAATTGTCCAGAAAAGCCTGAACACGGTCTGACACGCCCTGTGACACACCCGTGTCACAGGCCGTGTCACTTAAGGGGTATTCAACCGACTCAAGTCCAACCAGTACACGACGGTGTGACACGCCCGTATCATACCCTACACTCCCGTGTCATGCCATACACGCCAATGTACGTCACACGACAACATCTCAATTTCACCCGAGAGACACACGGCCCTAGGACAAGCCCGTGTCCCTGGTCGTGTGCACCTGAACACACCCGTGTCCCGCAACATACAGATTCCTGCCCGAAACCCAAAAGAGACACGCCCTGTGACACGCCCGTGTCACAGGCCGTGTACCATGCACTCGACGATCGTCGACCCAAAATTCGTCGACCACAAGCCCAACTCCTTAACCCCAACACGACACGCCATGGGCCACTCCCATGTACCAGGCCGTGTCAACCAAGCCTGAACCCAAATTAGTTATGGGGGTATTACAATCCTCCACTCCTTCAAAGAAATTTCGTCCTCGAAATTTGGCTCACTCCAATCCGCCACATACGCAAGAAATGTTGCACCCACTACAACCGAGCACTCGAACAGGCGAGCTGGGTTTGAGCTCAGAGGCCGCGACTTATCTCATCCAAGGCATCGCATAAACTAAACAAACATACAACACATATATACATCCCTAGCTTCCATCTATGCACATGCAACCACAAAATTTATCAAGTGATCGAGAAACAAAAACATCATCGAGCGATCGTACAATCGAGCGAGCACTTCCATATCACAAGTGTGCACCAACATTTTAACATGTAACATGACATATAATATATACAACCATCGCATTAGTCCACATTATTCACATCCCCAAAGTGATATAAGTCATTATTCTTACTTTCACTCGGCCTCCCGATTTTGCATTTCTCGTGTCAAAGTCAAATAAACACTGGAGGCTGAATGTCACCAATTGAGCTTTGCGGCTCTTGCATGTCCATATTATGCAATCGAGGTTGCGTCCGAGATATAGATGACTCGGCCACTACTTTACCCTTTTCGTCATAAGACGAACCTATTTTTTCTCACTTCCTGCCGGGACAGTCTAACAAAATTTCGCTATGTGTCCTTGCTTCCCGCAGTTATAACATATACGTGTATCAACACGTCTTGGCCCATAAGTCTCCCCCGAAGAAACAGTCAACGGAGCTGATTCAGCAGGCCTAAACTTTTTCTTCTCTCGCCTTCTGAACTTCGACTACTCCGATTGTGGTACTTTGAATTCTGGCTTTTCTACTGCCAGCCTCTTCTTCTCTTGGACCCGCTTCAAATCTTTCTCCAAAGCACGGGCCATATCAAACAACGCTTGGAAGCCTTGGTTCACTAAACTCGGGAGTACCAGCCTCAACTCATCCCGCAGTCCCTCATTAAATCGATTTGTCTTTCGAGCCACTTCAGCAAACGTAGACCCTGCATATCGCCCCAGTCTGCTAAACTCATGCAGATATGTATCAATATCTGCCTCACCCTACACCAGGCGTTGAAACTCATTCTCCATCGCAATCCGCTGAGACACTGGAAAATACTTGCCGAGAAACAATCGGGAGAATTCATCTATTGAAACCTCCGCTAATCCTCGACCTGCCAAGTGATGTAC
Source organism: Platanthera guangdongensis (assembly GCA_039583875.1). Taxonomy (NCBI): domain Eukaryota; kingdom Viridiplantae; phylum Streptophyta; class Magnoliopsida; order Asparagales; family Orchidaceae; genus Platanthera; species Platanthera guangdongensis. Next base: position 102,799,410 of record CM077151.1, read on the forward strand.
CTCCATCTCATCCCACCATAATCTCACGTCTCCTTCCAACAGAAAAGTGGCTAACGTCACTTTCTGCTCCTCTACTGTTCTGATTGCAGTCAGGATTCTCTTAACTCTAGCCAACCAATCTTCTACCTGTGTTGGGGAAATCGCCCCACCAAATGTAGGTGGATGAAACTCCATAAAGATTTTTAATGCCTCATTTGCTGCTTGCACTTCTGCCACAACTGCAGCACGCTCTTGCCTTGCACTAGCCTGTACTGGTACTCCTGCAGGCCTTGCCTGCCCCGTAGGCTGTGCCTGTAACACCGCAAGAACTGTCTCCGTCACTATCCGTATGGTCTCCGCCGAGGGAGGTGTAGGCGCTTCAACTGGTGCTACACTCTCATTGGATTGCTGGGGCTCCGGCTGCCCAGCACCACTCCTCGCCCCATAAAACATTATTACTCATCCATGTCATAATGGTAATTCTACATTGACTACACAATCATGCTCCTTATGTGCATGAAATACATTCCTAGTGGACATTTGTGAGTTCACTTTTGTTCTCTCCTCCCAAACAATCTCAACCTGGCTCTGATACCACTTTGTAACGCCCCCACTCGTCGCGTGACATATAACGGTGGGTCCGGCCGGGGCCCCACGCCATATGTCACAGATAGGTGGCAAAATTACTTGTGGAAATCAAAATCTGCTTGTACCCTAACTCAATACATTCTAGCGCAGCATTTTAAGTTAGCATGAACTCAACTAAAAGAATGTCCACTACTATATAAAACAAATTTATATATCCAAACCAGGAATGTATACAATGCACACACACATGGCCTTAAGGCTATACAGGTTTCTTTTTATACAAATACAGCTTCGTACATCGGCACGCAGGCCGGCCACACATGAAATCCAACCACGCTTCGCACGTCCTTCAAGGGCCTTTAGCAGCAAGCCTCCAGTCCGCTCATTTCATATCAAGCAACAGTACCTGCAAACACATATCCACCAAGGAGCAGCAAACAAAGTAACGGTCAGCTTCAGCTGACCACTTATAACAACCCTACCCCTTACCCGGGGCAGTGGTTCCTTCCCTGTATGCATTGTCATATCATAATCTCGATCAATCTATCAATCACATTCATATCATAAACGCCGGTATCCACCAAACGCTCCGTACACTCAGGGCACCTTCTTGGTGTATTGGATATCCCAGTCGTACACGGCCGATTAGATGTTCTTCACTTGTTGGTTGGGCGGTTCCATCCTAGTCCACCAGTCTCACAAGCTGGCGACATCCCGTCCATACCACTCAGAGGTACTAACCCCACAACATCCATAAATAACCAGAGCAGATCGACCCACACCATGTGGTGTAGCAAGCCGGGTTTATCGATGCTCCCCAGGCATTACTGCCCATCGACCCCTCACCTATTTCCGATCGACCCACACTATGTCGTGCAGCAAGTACGGTCCACCTCACTTCCTCCCAAACATTGCCACCCATCGATCCTCACTAATACAGATAAACCCACACCATGTGGTGTAATAAGCCGGGTTCATCTCGTATTTCCCCCCAGACATGCTACCCATTGATCTCTCAACACAACCAAGAGCTTATTCAAGCCTCCATACATCCATATGCACATCACATATTATTCCTTCATCCATACATCCATTCAACAAAGCATAACCCTTTCATAACATCAAATCCACAAAGTCTTCTCCGATTTACCCATGATCATCACCAATCTAGACTACCGGTCCAGATGGGCTTCACACAGCATGCCTATGCTGTACTCCACAATTCTAGCTCTAGATGCAGACTCAACGAAGGAATCGCTTATGAGATCCACCTCTTGGTGGAGGATTACACGCACATTCATAAAGAAAGGACTTCGATGTCCAAGAAGGAGATCGTTACCCTTTAAGATCACTTCGACGCCATGAAGTAGCCGGATGGAAGTCACCGCCTCGGCTTTGCCTTCACGAATACGCTCTCGGATATTCACTCCGCACTCCACAGCTCCTCCAGCAGCTAGCTTTCCTTCCTCCTTTCCTTCCCTTGGCCTCTCTCTCTCTTTCTCTCTCTTGGAATGAGAAGGAGAAGAAGGAGATGAAATGAAGAGATAACTCTTCATTTTTCGGCCATATAACCACATGGAAGGAGCCTGAACCACTGGATCCAGGATAAGGGAACGAACGACCCAGAATTGTCCAGAAAAGCCTGAACATGGCCTGACACGCCCTGTGACACGCCCGTGTCACAGGTCGTGTCACTTAAGCGACAGTCAACCGACTCAAATCCAACTAGTACACGACCGTGTGACATGCCCGTGTCATACCCTACACGCCCGTGTCATGCCCGACACGCCCGTGTATGTCACTCGGCAACATCTCATTTTCACCCGAGAGACACACGGCCCTGGGACACGCCCGTGTCCATGGCCGTGTGCACCTGGACATACCCGTGTCCCACAACACACAGATTCCTGCCGGAAACACAAAAGAGACACACCCTGTGACACGCCCATGTCACAGGCCGTGTACCCTGCACTCGACGATCGTCGACCCAAAATTCGTCGACCATAAGCCCAACTCCTCAACCCAAACACGACACGCCCTGGGACACGCCCGTGTCCCAGGCCGTGTCAACCAAGCCTGAACCCAAATTAGCTCTGGGGGTGTTACAGATCGTGTGCCGGTAGAGTATGGGCTAACGACGAAGGTCAGGCTCATTCAAATCGAAGACCGTGCTGAGAAACAGTTGCGGAACAAGACGGTCAGGATGGTTAAAGTCCGGTGGGACAATTGTAGCCGTGAATAGCTAACATGTGAGCGAGAGCAAACCATGCGAGCTGAATTTCCCGAGCTGTTTCTGTAAAATGGTTGTATAGTGAAACTTTTGTTGTAACATAAAATTTTAATGTTATAACATTTTGCTTGCTGTTTTCCTTCCTGTCCGCGAATTTTGAGGAAGAAATTTCTTGTAGGAGGGGAGTATTGTAACAGCCCAAATTTCAAAATGGGAAATTTTTAGGTGACACGGCCTGGGACACGGGCGTGTCCCAGGGCGTATCCTACTCGGGTGCGTAGCAGTCGCGAGGTCGACGAAAATGCGTTCGAAGAAGTGTTCGGGAGGGACACGCCCAATGACACGGGCGTGACCTAGGGCTTGACCTCCTTTGTGTCAACACCTTTGTGTCGACACCTTTGTGTCGACACCTCCTTTGTGTGGACACCTCCTTTGTGTAGACACCTTTGTGTCGACACCTTTGTATCGACACCTTTGTGTCGACACCTTTGTGTTGACACATTTGTGTCGACACCTTTGTGTCGACACCTTTGTGTCGACACCTCCTTTGTGTCGACACCTTTGTGTCGACACCTCCTTTGTGTCGACACTCGAGTCTTTTGTCGACAAACATGGTCGACAGAGGGAACACACCTGTGATACGGGCGTGTGTCCTCCGACACGGGAGTTTCAGAGGCCGTGTCCCTCTTTGGTCGACGAAATTTGCTCGACGATCGTCGAGTACAAGTACACACCCCGTGTCAAGGGCGTGTCTTGGCCGTCATGGGCGTGTACCCTGGCCGTGACCTTTTTCAGGATAAGGTAGTTTGTGCACTGCTTAGAGTACACGGCCTGTGACACGGGCGTGTCACAGGGCGTGTCGGACCCGAGAAGCGATGTTTAGGCTTTTTCGTGGCCGTCCATTTTCTTCAGCTAGGATCTAACAGCTGAGAGTCCTCCCTGCTTCCTTAAGGCCGAAAAGTGAGAAAGAATTCTCATTATTTTATTTCCTTCATCTTTCTAAAAGCTTAGAGAGAGAAAGGGAGAGGAAGAAGGAGGAAGAGGAAGAGGGGCTGATATCTGGTGGAGCTTGAGAGTGTCAAGCTGAGATCCAAGGCCATCTTTGCAGAGGAAAAGCTGTTGCGGTTCTTTCTAGTCAGCTAGGAGCTCATGGCACCGAAGTGGTCTTTGAGGGTAATGACTTTTCTTCCTAGCCATGTGAAGGCTTCCTTTTTGGCATGTGCATCTGATTCAACCACCAGAGGGTGGCTTGTTGTGGGAGTGTTTTGGGTTGATTCATGGAATCCCCAATTTGGCATATAGATCCGGAAATAGAGTACGGAATAGGCATGCTGTGTGAAGCCCATCTGGACAGGTTTGTTTGGATAGGTGATGTTGTATATACGAACCGGAGAAGACTCCGTGATAAACGTATAATTTAGGAGTCGATGGGTTAACCCTATGAATGGAAGTAGCAGGAAGTACTGGAGTGGTATTCCAGGAAAATACCCTTGTGATGCTTGTGATGCCTGTGCTATTAGGTTTTACCTGCGAAAGAAAGTAGTCGGAAGTGCTGGATTAGAGATCCAGGAAATACCCTTTGTAATGCTTGATGTTCATGGGTGGACCTGTGAAAGGAAGTAACAGGAAGTACTGGCATGGTAAGCCATGGAAATACCCTTGACATTTATGATTTGCGGGGCCATACCTGTGAAGAGAGTAGCAGGAAGTACTGGTGTGCCCAGGAAAGACCCGTTGATATGTGAGATGAAATGTGTGTAAGAGTAAGTACCGGCGCGCCTAGGAAAGCACCCAGGCTTGAATGCCAGAACAGGATCGGTGAGACCGACCCGCGATTTTTTGTAGCCGTGAGTACGCCATACTCGGTGATGACAAGGCGATTTGAGCAACGGGGGGTGGAGGTTCCGACCTGCGCTATGTCCGTCCGACGTGCGACCTGAAAGTACGGTCTGTTGGAGTGCATAGTAAGAGTCATAGGCATGTGCTCCATAACACAATGGGGGGCTACAGGCCAGTCCCGGTGCATTACGACTAGAACTCCAGCTGCACGCCATGGAGTGAAATGCTCAATGTTTTACTGTTGGGTTGCGACCCTGATACGGTTGTGGGCAACTGGTTTGCAGGTACACCAAGAATGTGCCCATAGTGCATTGATCATCGGGCCGAGTGGCGGACGATTGTGATGGAATGTGTGCGTGAATGTACATGATATGAGATATATATGCTTGTAAAATTCTATGCCTGTAGGGAAGGAATACCACCGCCCCGGGAAAAAGGGTGGGGTCATTATAAATTGGTCAGCTGAATGCTGACAGTTGCTCTATTTTTCCACCATTGGGTGGACTGTCCCTATGCAGGTGTTGGAGAGCCGAGCAGGATGCATAAGGGCTGAAGTCCCTGCTGCTTTTGCTGCTGCTGCTACTAGCCCTCGAAGGCTAAACTTTGAAATGCTGTATTTTATTTATACGTGGCCGCCTGTGCGCCAATGTTGAGGCCACTGTTGTGAAAGCCCTGTAAGGCCATAAAGCCAACTGTTTGTATTTGTAAAACATTCCTATGATATATATAAATGAGGATCTTTTATATGTTGAACATTCAGGTGTGGAGTTCAAGTTTAGTGTTAGGCTTCCGTTAGAATGCAATGTGTTAGGGTGCGCTGTGCTACTCTGGTATCATACCGTAACTTCACCGCCTGTTTTGTGGTATATGCTGTGGGGACCTGACTGAACCTTCTAGTATATACTATGTAAATGGATGGGGTTGTTACAACCATAATCTCTCTACCAAAGCCAAAGCCGATACAAAACAAACACGAGAACTATATATATGAAGGAATGATTACTGTACAATAAATTCAATCGGGGATTCCTGAGGCTACATTAATCCGGTGAAGGTATGTGACCCCTCTATGGAAAGGTATTTCCAAGGGCTATGATTTTTGTGTTTAGTCGAATGCCCAGATCTAGCCGCATCATGTCTGAAAATAGCCTCGAAAGTTGCTGCGTGCAGAAAAATAGATTTCTGCACACGTCTTAAAGCAGATCGAATGTCATCGTTTCGTATTCTTCCTCCAACCAAACTTTCCAAATAACATCCAGAATATCTCCTCCCTTATTCACACTCATATGGCCACTTCCCTTCACGAAACCAGTCCACAAATTTCATTTGAAGTGAGGAAAGGTTGAAGACTCTAATTCTTAGGACACAAGTCCTTGCATGACCTCTTCCTAGAAACTTTCTTCTCACAAATCAAGACTCTTTTGAGTAGATATCTCTCTAAGAATAACTAGAGATGTAGCACCAAGGGAGAGGGTAGGAAGCTCATCTCATTTCCGGCGTTACCACTATTTCCAGCCATGGATCTTGTCACCCTTCTTGGTCTCCTTGGTGGTGTTCGTTCTTCACGGAAAAGAAGATCGGCTCCAGCAATCTCTTCCACTCCGACAGTTTCTTACAGCGACGACTTGGAAAATGAGATAAAAAGAAGGAGGCTAGGGTTTTCTCCCATTTTTATAGTGAGAAATTAGGGTAACTTCCTCACCACGTGTTGTCCTGACATTGGATCGCCAAACATTGCTTTAAATGAGTCCTTTTGAAAAGACGCAGCCCATTTAAGTCGATTTGGCGCAATTCCTGAAAAATCCGGGAAAACAAGGCCGAAAATTCGCCAAGGCAGAACAATGGCGTTCGACGAATTCTGCTCGACTTTCGTCGAGCTCTGCTCGATGATTCGTCGAGCTCTACTCGACGATTTTCAAACTGCTCTGCTCGATGATTTTGGTCGAGCTCTGCTCGACAATTTTCTCCGAGCTCTGCTCGACAATTTTCACCGAGCACTGCTCGATGATTTTCACCTTGCTCAGCTCGATGAATTTCACCGAGCTCTGGTCACTACCCATGTAACAGGAGGTCTTGGATTGGGAACACGCTGGTAGGGACACGCCCGTGTCACTACTTGTGTCATTCTCTAGAAAAATCACAAAGATGGCACAAAATTTACAACAGTATCACACGGGTTGGAACACGCCTATGTCACTACTCGTGTCCTTCTCGGGATTCGACGAAATTACCTCAGCTATGGCCGAAAACATTCTAAGTCATATGGCGTCGAGAGCTTTGAGTCCACTCAACGCTCTCCACGCCTCAACCCAACCAGAATAAACTCTAAGTTATATGGCGTCGAGAGTGTTGACTCCACTCAATGTCAAGAGCGTTGAGTTCACTCAACGCTCTCAACCCGGCTAGAATAAACTCTATTATATGGCGTCGACTCAACGCTCTCAATGACTTAACCGCCAGAACATAAACTAAGTTAAATCGCGTCGAGTGCGTTGAGTCCACTCAACGCTCTCGACGCCTAACCCGCCAGGAATTCAATGTTAAATGGCATCGAGTGCGTTCAGTTCACTCAACGCTCTCGACGCCTACCCCGCCAAAATTTCGCCAAGTTAATTGGCTTCGAGAGCGTTGAGTCCACTCAATGCTCTCAACACCTTAGCCCAGCAGAAACTTTCTAAGTTAGAGGGCATCGACTACGTTGAGTCCACTCAATACACTCGACGCCCTCGAACCTGAGTCAATCATCTTGACTCAGAACACGTGCGAGGGATCTGGCACGAAATGAGATGTTACACCGCCCGCCGACGAGAAGCTTGCTTGACGATTGCAACGACTAGCGCATTCACGTGAAGGAGGCGTGCGTAGCGCGGGCGCGAGGGAGGCGCGTGATGCACTCACGACAAATGTACTCATCGTTCAAGTAATATAAAATATGAAGATTTCCTCTAGTATCAATCTCGAAGGAATACAGGTTGGGGTGTGTAATTCTGTCATTTAGAAAAGTAATTATAAAGATTTAAACTCAAAAATGGGCTTCAGATTTGTTTTGCAAGTTAAAACAAAAATCTTACACTAGTGCGGGTCGCAATCCCCGCTTCGCTCGGCAGATGGAGATTATGCAGTCCATGTGGATGGGCGAGAAGGCTAGTGAATGGAAGGATCGTACATGCAGAGTGAGGGTCTTAAGCACCTCGTCGCAAAGCACGACACTAGCAATTGCTAGTACGACAACTCACACGTTGGCGGGAGGAAAAATGTGAAATAGGCGCGCTACTCACTTCACAAAAACCACAAAGCATTCCACACAACATGGAAAAATAGCATTATAATAAGTTTAGGATGGAGTAAATAATCCATACAACAAAATATTCAAAGGGAAAATGACTACAACAAAGAGGAGGTGAGAACTCAACCAAAGTATGAAGACTCGTCGGAGATTTGCAGTCGGAATCGGAGGGTTGTCAATCCTCATCCATGATCGATCTTCGTCTGCAGTTCGGGATAGAGAATGGTTGTCACAACCTTCCAATGACCCCGTCTTCCTCGTCAATCACCTTCGGTCATGATATCGCCAGAGAACTCCAAGTATGCAGCGAGAAATCCCTTAAAATGGAGCTTGGAAGCACATGTATGATGGAGGAGCCCAAGAGGATGCCCTAGCCTTAGATTTGCACGAAAAATGTGGCCGGAGCACCTCCTGATAGTGGGCGGCAAAGGAGCGGCGGAATGGGGCAGAGAGAAACCTATGAGTGTGAAAAGGAACGAAGACTACAAAGTAGGGCGAAAATTTGCGCTTAAATATGAAATTGTTAGAAAATTGGTCTCGCGAGAATGAAAGCGTTGTCGTGCGATCGAACCGTGCGATATTTTCTAGAAAACTTTCACTACAGGTTAAGGGTCCCGCCTGTGCGATTTCTCCTCATGAACTGTTGAAATAACCGTACGTGGACAAAAATGCATGGGTAGCGACAGAACTATGATTTTCAAGCCAAACACCAGCTCGTGTGATTTTCTTCTCGCAAGGTTGAATTCAACCGTGCGTGATGGATACACACGACCAATAAAAAAATAAAAATTTAAGACAAAGAAGGTTGCTCGTGCAATTTGCTCTCAAGCGATTGGGATCAACCGTGCATGACAAAAACGCACAAGCGGCGACAGAACCCCAAATTTCAGCACAATGGTCTCGTGCGGGCAAAACAGACAGTGGGAGAAGGAATTCACACGGTCATGCGAACATGAAAATCAGCACCCCAATCCAGGACGAGGGAACGCACGAGCAAAACACCAGTGCGTGAAGGTAAATTGCACGGCTGTTGGAAATAAACAAAATTCCTAAGAGGGTTTGAGCTCTGCCCTACATGTCTAAAACAACAATACAAGCAAAAAAATACAATGGGGAGCACCATGTGCTTACCCCCAGCAAAAAAAAACGCAATTACGCACCACAACAAGCAATAAGTTCACTTCGTGTGAAAGTTTATGTCAAGTCAAATATAAGCTTTTAATGACCAAAAGTGAAGTGCTTGTGAGTGAAAATAAGCCTAGCTGAGTCGGAAAAACTATATAAATATCTGACTCATCAGGGCGAAAAGTGCGCACACAGCACACTAGAGGTACGTGCGCACAGAGCGCGCGCATGAGGAAGCGTGCGTGCCCACACGGGGGTACTGTACGCACGTGCACTCCTGGGGGAGCTCCCGCCCGCCCGGAGGAGCCGCACACGCGCTCGTCCTAGTGTGCTGTGTGCACATCTCAAGGCGTGTTGTGCGTGCACACCCGCCCGGGCACGTCGTGCGTGCGTGCGTGGTGCTCTTGCCTTGGCTTGCCTATCAGGATGATTTCGAGTCTCTGGGTGAGTGCAGCTTCATGTACGATGTAAAAAATGGCTAGCAGCGACTAAAGCGACTAGAAACAGCAGTTAAAAATGAAATTTTATTATTCCCCAAAAAATTAAGTTACATAAGTATGACCCCCTATTTATAGGGAGAAAAGAAAGAAAGAGAATGCAATAGATGATATGGGACTAAAACAACAGGTGAATATAAAGCAAGAAACAATGAACTATTCTGTTAGACAATTCTAATCGCCCAGACCACAAATCCTTCAGCCTCCTGACCCCCTGATCTCAACTACAGATAAATCTCTAAGTACAGACAGCAACAATAGACTACCTATCAGCCAAGCCAATCAAGGACCAGACTGCCTGGACTTAGACAACAACACTGCTAGGGCGCTAAGGCTAAACGCCAGGTTGCCAAGGGCCGATCGTTACAATAGTCTGTCTGTCATGCCTATCTGCCAAGTATGCCTGTCATGCCTGCCCTCCAATTCTGTCCACCAAACAGCTACGGGCACACCGCCACTTCTAATCGCCAATCCGCAAACGACAAACCACCATGACTAGAAGAGTTCTAACACTGTTCCTCAAGCTGGAGCATATATGTCAACCATGTCCAGCTTGTACAGACGTCTGAAAGAGAAGCAGACACTGGTTTTGTAAAGATATCTGCTAGTTCTTTGTCAAAGGTGACAAACAGAGTACATATCTGATTCTTCAATATTTCTTATTTAATAAAGTGGCAGTCTACTTCAATATGTTTCGTCCATTCATGAAAACATGATTCTTGGATATGTAGATAGCGGTTTTGTTATCACAGAACATCGAAAAAGGATGATCATAAACTCCCCCCAAGTCAAGTATAAGTGCTTGTAACCACTTCAACTCGTATGTTATTTAATTCATGCTTATGTACTCTGTTTCAACACTCGACCTAGAAACAACAGACTGCTTCTTATTTTTAGCTAATCAGATTTCCTCCTACAAAGGTGCAATAACCAGATATAGACTTCCTATCTTCTTTATTATCAACATTGCTGGCATCATTGTAGGCTTAAATCCTTAGATGGTTACATTTTTGAAACAGTAACCCCTATCCAGGAGATCTTTCATATACTCCAAGATCTTCAAAGCTGAACGAAGATGACATTATCTGGATATCTGCAAAAAATGGCTCACCTTTTCTACCGCATAGCAGATGTATGGTTTAGTGATAGTCAGATAGATGAGTTTTGCCACCAGTCGTCTGTATCTGGTACTATCTGGAAGAAGTGGAGAATCCTCAGTCCAACTCATATCATCACCAACTGCCATTGGACACCGAACAAGTCTTGCTCCAAGAAGACCAGTTTCTTTCAAAAAATCTAACACATACTTTTGTTGAGAAAGAACTATAGAACTAGGTTTTCGTGATATTTCTATTCTCATAAAGAATTTCGTAGATCTCATATCTTAAGTAACAAAATGTTGTCGAAGATGTTTCTTCACTAGATCAACTCCCTCCTTATCATCTCCTGTAAGGATAATGTCATCCACATAGACAGCAAGAACAACTAGCCCTTTAGAAGTTTTGCATATGAAAAGAGGATGATCTGCAGAACTCCGAGCAAAACCAATAACCGAGATAACCTTGCTGAATTTGTCAAACAAGGCTTGTGGACTTTACTTTAGGTCATATATTGTCTTTAGCAACTTGCATACCTGAGACCCCCCCTTAGCAATATACCTAGGAGGTTGCTCCATATATACCACCTCTTGTAGATCACCATAAAGGAAGATATTTTTGACATCCAACTGAAACATCTCACTGGCCTTGTTAACAACCACTGAGAAAAGGACACATAATTTTCTAATGCGAGCAACTGGGGAGAAGATGTCAAAAAAATCCACGCCTTATGTCTAAGTAAAGCCTTTTGCAACTAGCATAGCTTTATAGCTGTCTGTAGTACCATCATGATGATACTTAATAACAAAGACCCACCGACAACCAATCACATCAGTTCCTGAAAGAGTAGGGATAAGATTCCAAGTTCCCATATCGATTAAGATCTTCATTTCTTCATTCATAGCATCCATCCAATGAGGAATGACAAGAGCCTCTTGATATGTGGCCAGGGTAATAGTAATAGAGATAGTAAGAGCAAAATGCTTTCCCGCCCGGGAAAGGCGAGCATAAGATGCCACATCATCAATGGAATGCTTAGTGCATGTCTGAACTCCCTTTCGTAGGGCAATAAAAAGATCAAGATCTTTCTTGATATTAGTATCAGATCCACCTGACAGAGATGTAGCTGGCTCAGGACTGACAAAGATGGCTCAAAAGGGAAAGAAGCAGTATCGATAGAAAGAGATGGTGTAACCGAAATATATGTGGGAAGAAGTTTCTCAAGCATAGGTGCTGAGATAAAAGTTATAGAAGATGGCCCAGGCAAAGGTGCTAAGATAATAGGTATATAAGATGAACCATCAGATGATAAGAGAGAAGAAGTAAGAGGAAAGTATTGTATATCTTTAAAGAATGTGACCATTTTGCGGAGACGAGGATCAAAGCATCGATACCCTTTCTGAGTTTGACAATAACTAAGAAAGATGTAGTTAACAGAGCGAGGAGAAAGTTTGTCATGACCAGGAGAAGGTATATGGACAAATGTTGTACAACCCAAAACACACAGAGGTAAAGGAAACAGGATGGCTCCTAGATACAAGACGGAGAATGGGGTCTTACCCTGAAGAATCGACGAGGGAATTCTGTTTATGATATAACATAGAGGAGAACGACATGACCTCAATAATATTATGGAACATTCATTTGTATGAGAGGGTTGCATGCAACATCTAGGAGATGGTTATTCTTGCGTTCGACAATATCATTTTGTTGAGAAGTATAAGAGCAAGTAGTTTGATGAATTAAACCCAGACTTACGCAAAAATCTGAAAATTGATGACTGAGATACACCTTGGAATTATCAGTACGAAGAACTTTAATAGACACATTAAACTGTGTGCTTATTTCGTTATAAAAAGTAGTAAAGACAGAGTAAAGTTCAGAATGCTTTTTTAAAGGTATGGTCAAGTATACCTGGAGTAATCATGAAGGTAACAAAATATAAACTACCTCTACCAATAGTTCTTGCAGGAGAGGGGCCCTAGATAAGAGTGAACTCGATCAAAAGGACCGGAAGAACTACGTCCTTACTTTGTTGGAAAGGAAGAGCGGAAGTGTTTGCCAAACTGGTAGGCTTCACAATTCAGAGAGGAGTCACCTTGAGGTAGATCTGTGAGAAGTTAGTAGATGAGGCGCGGAGGAGGATGACCGAGAAGAATATGTCATTGCAGAAGGGAAGTAGAAGTAGAGAGAGCATTACCATTATCACGGAAAAAAGCCCACCGCTTTCAGTTTCAGTAGCAATTATCTCCTTGGAGTGAAGAATCTGAAACTCTCAAGTTCTGTCTATAAAGGTAACTGCGCAATGTAGTTGTTTGCAAAGTGCATGAACAAAAAGTAAATTGCACGAAAAAATGGGAACATAGAGAGTGTCCTCAAGATTGAGAGATGGAGTGACTTGAACCTTGTCAGTCCCGCAGACAGAAGAGGGATAATTATCCGCAATAAAAACCGGAGATAACCCGTTATTTTTGTCCAAATTAGAGAAGAGAAGGGGATTGCCCATCATATGAGCGGTAGCTTCATAGTCAATGAGCCACGTACAGTCAGTAGCCATATGAGCACATCCCGAAGAAGAGGTAAGGAACGTGGATAGAGAAGAAGGAAAAATTGGAGGCTTCATAAAAAGAAGATTAAACGTGAAAGAAGGGCAACCCTTGTAGACAAAGTGAAAGATCACGCACAGAACAAGAAAGTCGATAGAAAGACTCTAACCGTACAGTTAGAGGGAGAGGTCGAAAAAAGATCTAATCGCAGAAAGCGAATAAAGAAGGAGACCACACGAACAGAAGGAAACCACACAGTTAAAGAGTAGTCACGGAGAGTGTGATAAGAAACGGACAGGAGAGAAAGCAAACTGTGCGAACAAATTCGCGGACAGAAGAGAAAACATCACGAACACGATGAAACTACGTAAACAAGGTCAAAACTAGATTAAAGACAAGAGGACTGCAGTTAAGGAAAGAAACTACAACAAGGCGAAGAGAAGACCGTGGCTAAGACAAGAAACTGTGGCAAGCGATGAGACGAGAAGAGAGGCTACACTCAAGGGCAGAAACTGCAGGAGATCGCTAAAGGCTCAGCGTGTGGTTAGAAAGCCGAAGTCCGCAGAGACCGCAGAAGGGTGAAAAAAATCCGCTTTTAAGAAAAGACCACAGTAATCTGAAGTGAAGATGCGAGAAAAGACCAACCCGTCACTCGGAGCTCCAAATGAAGCTGGAATGCCGAGGCCCAATCTGGGAAGAGAAAGGACAAGCGACTAAAAACTCAAGAGACAGCTTGACCGTAGAAAAGAAAGAAACACCACTAGAAAACCGAACAACAATCCAGAGCAAATGACCCGTAAGCTTTGATACCATGTAAAAAACGGCCAGTAACGACTAAAGTAGCTAAGAAGCGACTAGAAACAATGGCTAAAAAGGAAATTATATTGCTCCCCAAAAGATTAAGTTACATAAATATGACCCCTTATTTATAGTGAGAAAAGAGAAAAATAATACAACAAACGATGTGAGAATAAAATAACATACGAATATAAAACAAGAAACAAAAAATTATGCGGTTAGATATTTCTAACCGCCTATACCACAAAGCCATCAGCCTCTTGACCGTCTGATCTCAACTGCAGATAGATCTCCAAGCATAGACCTCAACAGAAAATCTGAACTGCTATCCCAAAGGAGTTGAAACTGCTTTCGACTCCGTCATACTGAACTTCTTCAGACCCTTCTTTATATAGCCAATCTGAGAAAGCCAAAGCATGCCTCGCTTTCTGTCTCGCTTGATCTCCATCCCAAGGATTTTCTGTGCGTGACCATGATCTTTCATCTCGAACTCAGCATGTAGCTCCTGCTTCAGAACTTGAATCTCCCGAGTTGACTAGCAAGTAATCAACATGTCGTCGACATAGAGCATCAGAATCTCCCTTTGCCAAAAATCTATAGTAGTCACAGTTGTCATACTGGCTCCTGTTGTAACCATGTGAAGTCATAAAAGTGTCGAACCTCATGTACCACATCCTCAGAGCCTGCTTCAACCATAGAGATATCTCTTCATCTTGCACACCTTTTTCTCATCACCAGGTTGAATGAAACCCTCATGTTGCAGTGTGTAGATCTCTCCCTCTAAGCTGTCATGAAGAAAATCCATCTTCACGTCCATCTCATCGAACACCATGTCCCACAATTCTGCCATAGCAGGCAGCATCTGTATCGAACAGTGCTTCACCACGAGTGAGAATATTTCATCGAAATCAACACCTCTCTTCTGCGTGAACCCATTTGCAATGAATCTATCCTTGTACCTCCACTGGTCCTTTCTTGATGTGCACTCCTTCCTAAACACCCATTTAGAGCTTATAGCCTTAGCCCTTTTGGGCAGACTGACCAAGTCCTAAGTTTGGTTCTTCTGAAGTGATTTCATCTCTTCCAACATAGTAACTTTTTAATGAGAACTGTCTCTGCTCTCTGTAGCATTTTGAAAGTTATTTAATTCAAGGTTAGCTAATCTCCTAGAGAGGAGGGGGAGTGAATAGGTCTTTGAAGTTTTCTTAATTCTTTTGTTATTTTCAAGTTGTTCTAACTAGTGCTTGTCCTTTAATCCTGCAATAACAAAGAAAAACAAGCACACAACAAATACAAGGATTTACAATGGTTCCCCAATTGGGTACATCCACTTTCCCTCCCACCTATCCAACTTATTTGTTGGACTCGACACAAACTCCTCCACTATGCTCCTCAGAGCTTACACTTCAGGCCCTCAGCCTTACACATAGATTCTCCAAAGAATCCAACTCAGAACCACAAGGGTTATTACCTCAGAACTCTACAGAACTCCTATAAATCAGTGATCCATTGATTACCTACCTCAGCCTTATTTCTAAGGCCTACACTAAGACTCTTCAGCCCTTCAGCTTCAGGCACACAGCCCTACTCTCAGAGTGCTGCAGCACTCCTACAACTCAGTACCCTAACCAGGTACCTACAGCTCAGCCTCCTCCAAGGTCTACAACTCAGTGACACACTTGTCACCTACAGCTCAGAGACTCTCCAGTCACCTACTTAAGGCATAAGTCCTTACACTCAGGCTGGGAGGACATCCCTACCTCAGATCCACACTTGGATCCTACCTCAGTGCCCCAACAGGGCACCTACCTCATTGACAAATTTGTCACCTACCTTAGGCACAAAGTGCCTTACACACAGATTCAGATCTATTGAATCATACAGGAAGTTAATACAAATTGTTTAGGAAAAACAAAAACAACTTAATCAGAGAAGTATCTCTGAGTCAACTTTGCTGGACTGAGTAGATATCAGTCCATCCCACTTACTGTAGAAGGAATCAGTCTTCTTCTACAGCTCAGACTTTTCTGCTGCACAGATGAGCAACTAACAGCCTGCTGAAGAGATGAATCAGCTACTTTATTCTGATGATAACAAACTTGCTAAACTTTGAAGTGCTTCAGCTACCTTTCTTTGCCTTCAAGCTAACTTGGCTGGACTTTAGATTTCAAGCTTGATGGGAAGAAGATGTCCAGCCGCCACATTCTATTTTTCTTTCTATATTTTCTGTGTCTGATCCTTATGTATTCGTTAACCCTAATCCCTTTACAGTTTCCTTTTTATATGCATTGATTTGAATCAACAACATAATAGAATGTGGGCCCACTAAGGATTGGTGAGTGTCATCTCCATCAGAAAGGTCAAAACATCTTTCGGCGTTGCACCAGCTTTCCCGCAATGGCTTCCTATAATTTTGACTTTGATGACGTCAGCAGTGGTCATAAAAATCTAGACTTAGAAAATTTTCCAGAATTCTATCAAGCGATGAGTGATGTTAAGACACTCAATGCCATCAGCCTTGGCTCTCACCACGTCTAGACTTAAAAAGATTTCACTGGCTATGTCTCAGCGATTTTTTCTTAGAGGTCTCAGCGGTTTTTCATTATTAGTTGAGACATGCATTTGTCTGAGCGCTTTCTTTTTAGCTGAGACAAGTTTCTGTCTCAGTAGTATATTCACAGCTGTCTCAGCGGTTCTTGCTTTTAACTTCTCAGCGCTTCCTTCTTCATTAGAAGCGTTGAGTGAACCTGCTTCACTCAATACTTCTGGACTTAGAAAAAATCCAGCTAGTTTTGTCTCAACTGTTTACCTCTTAACTATCTCAGCGCTTCCTGCTTTATTAGAAGCGTTGAGTGAATCTGCTTCACTCAACGCTTCTGGACTTAGAGAAATCCAGCCAGTTTTGTCTCTGCTGTCTCAGCGGTCTCAACGCTATCTTCTCAGTTGTCTCAGTTGTCTTAGTGGACTCAACACCTTCTTCTCAACGGTCTCAATGTTTTTGCCTTAGCCAGATTTTCTAGCTTTAGCTGCGTTCGACGATCTGTGGGCTGAGCTCGACGAACTTTAATCTTCTCAGCGGTCTCAATGCCTTCTTCTCAGCGGACTTAATGCTTTTTGCCTTAGTTGATTTTTCTGGCTTTAGCTTTACAATTGTTGATCTGAGTTCGACAAATTATAAGCTGAGCTAGACGAATTGCAAGCTGAGCTCGACGAACTTCAAGCTGAGCTCGACAAAATTAGAAACCTGAACTCTTATGCTTATCCCACAGAATGTTGAGTTGAACTCGACGACCAACGTGCTGAGCTCGATGAACTTTGAGCTGAGCTCAAAACAAATTTGAGTTTACTACCAAACTCATTTTCTTCACCTGTCCAATCATGGACTACCTACATGCATGAACTAAAGCACACATCAAATACATTATGCTCCTTAGTATGATTAGTGATGCCCCTTTAAATCATGAGGAACATTGTAGGGCATAATTCCCAACAATCTTCCTCTCTTTGAAGAAGGCATAACACACATTAATGCTAAGGTGCATCAACACAAGAAATATCATGATAGGTCAATGAAATATTATCATGACAACTAGCCATCCTAGAATAGGAAAACTCCCCCTAGATGAGATGTCTTAACACTATGATTGACAGATCAATGGTATAGATTAATTCGCAATTATTTTCAATGTGATGGTATAATTAACCACACAAGCTTTATTAATCATTAACAAGGTAAACATTATGATCAAGATGAACCTAATCATTAACTTAGCCAAACAATAGCAGGATACTTGTGATTACAGGTTTTTTTTATGAACGAATAACATATTTATCAATCATTAATATACATAGAGAGTTGCATTATAGATTTATTACCTCAATATGCTCAGGGCCAAAACATATTAATTTCATTGATAAAGATTTGAAATTTTTACACTGTTGATGATCATTACAAGACATAAATAAGATAGAATAAAAAAAAAACTTAAGTCTTGCAGTCTTTTATCTGTTAGTCTTTGAAGAACTTTCACAAGTATCCTTAGTTGCAGCAGTCTTCTTCATGTTTTCAGTTTTGTTCTTCTGCCTCTTGAAGTAAAGGAATGGCTTTGGAATATATCTGGAAGGTATTTTCTTGGGGTTGCTCTTCCTTACCAGATTCTCCTTGAATACTCTTTCCCTTAGGGAATTTATTTCCAAATATTTTATCCATTCCTCAAAAGGATATAAACTATTAATATTCTTTAGGATTTGTCCATGGCTTACCCATGCATTGATAATGATGGATTCAGAGGCATCACTAGGCTGTTCATAGTCTAGATCATCTCTGTTCTCAGCTCTCCTCTTTGCCATGAACTCTTCAGCCATTTGAGTTCCTTCCCTCTTTCTTCCAGCAGCAAGCTATGTATCCTGTGCAATTCTAGCCTGTACTGGTAAGTCTTAGTCCTCTGGCCTTTTTCTATCCAGGTGGGGCAGGTGTAGTGCCACCGTGGCGCCTTGAATTACATTGAAGGCTTGATCTTCAATGAGTGTTGCTGCCTTAGCATGACTACTCTCCCCCTTCCTACCTTCTTTAGATATGGACTTTTGCAGTAAGGTGGTGTTGGCTTCATTCATGCTTGATATAGATTTGACTATTCTTTCATTATCAGCAAGCAATCATCTTTTAGGAGTAGTGCCTCCTTCAGTGATTAGAAGACAACATTGGTGACATGCTGATTTACATGATCTGCTGCACCCTTGATCACTTCATCAGTTGCACTGACATAATTCTTGACATATCCTATGTCAGCTGCAGAGAGTTTTTGGCTTGTGTCCAAAGATTCCATGAGGGTGGTCAGCTTGATTCCAGCAGTTCTAGCCTTGTCAAACCAGGTGGTGATCGATTTGTTTAAGTGAGATATTTCTTCTTTAGTTTCGTTTACTTTAGCTGACAATTCAAACCTCTGTTTGGCAACTGATTGATCAACATACTCCTTGAGGGTTGTGGTCTGAGCATCTATGAGTGCTTTAATTTATTTTAGAAATTCCTCAATGGAGATGGGGTAGATGAAGCATGGCTCATAGGAGGAGGTACAACATTCTGGGCAGGGATCTGAGAAGGCTCCCCCTCAACTACAACACCTATAGAAGGAAACATTTCCTTAGCTATAACTGTTTTAACATTATTAATTAAGAGGGAATGAGTTTTACCTATCGTGGGTGCAGACTCAACTATTCTATTGACAACTTGATCCAAGTCTGTCAACTCCATCTGATCATGCTCCTCCTCAGATTGAGCATCCTTCTCTGGGCTTGACCTTTTAAGATAAGTATCTGAAGTCTCAGAAGGCTCCCTGTTATCTTTTGTAGCAGGGATATCTTCACTTGCTGTAATACCATCAGTGTCAACCATGTTTGCCTCATCTTCTACAGTAACCTCTTTTTTAGCAGCATTCTTTGACACATGTCCTAACCATGGGCTGGCATGGATTTTATCAACATGCACAATAACATCCTGGAGTTGAATGTTTGCAGAGGATTGACTGAGTGATAAATCAACCTGCAGACTAGCATCAGCTGGAGAGGATGATCCAAGCTCTGGTTTAGAGTTGGAAGATCTTTCTTCCTCAGTAGGTTTCTTCCTTGAATCCTTAGAGGAGTCCTTTATTCCTAAAGGTTGGTTCATTGGTAGGAATTTAGTGAATTTGTCCAAAGTCTTCATGTCCATTCTTTTTTAGGTAGTGAATCTTCACCCCATGTTAATGTGTGAAAGTGTCAGGATATGTGTTCACTAGGTATAAGGAAATAATTCTGCCCATATTTGGAGAGGATATGCAGTCTACTATTCTCTGATAGATGAAGATCATGAGGTCTTCTGTTCTGGATAATTCTGGTCATAACTTCAAATATGAAACTGGAGATGGTGTTATGTGATCCAGATTTATAGATAAGGGCTTTTCCTACAATGTCTACTAGCAGTTTTCCTCTCTGATTGAAGATTTTCCTTTTCAGAGACTCAGATTTGGCCTCATTGTATCCACACCATGTGAGAGCACTATCTCTGTCAGTGTTGGCGAGCTCATCTTCCTCGATAGGGTTGACGGAGGGTATATGGAGGGCCTTTCCTAGTCTCTTAGGGTTTACCTTTATTTTGATATCATCAATCTTAGACCTAAGAGAGTTTTGAGAAGGGGACATTTTGATGTTTGAGAAGAATTCCACTACCTCTTTTCTAAGAATGGTGGAGGGTTCGGAAAGGGTGTATTCCAAGCCTGTGACCTCAACCATCCTTAATTTAGGTTTAATCTCAGGAGAGGCATGATTGAATCCATCCCTCACAATTTCGTATCCATCATGAAGCTCCTTAATGACATTTGGCGCCATCGAAACAGTGCGGCAAGACGCTGAGAAGGTTTCGGTCTCAACGGTTAGAGTTAAGGTTTTGGAGAGTGATATGGATTTTCGTTTATTGTCGCCTTTATATATTTAATTAAAAGATTTAATTTATTTAATTAAAATTTTCATTTGACTATTCAGTTACGTATTTTTGACTTGATGGATTGCTCGACGAATCCTATTATGATACAGGGAACTTAGTGCTTTTACTATATCTCTCAGCTTTTCCTCTATTTGTTCCATGCATGTTTAATTGGTTGTTTCTCTTTTCGATAGATTGTATATTTTACTTAGTAAAAATTTTGTCAAGTTAAATAGAAGGGGACCTAACATGTCAATGAACCAGTTCTATTGGCACCCAATTTGTGCATTGTTTTGCCATAAAGCTTTCTAATAAGTTATTTGAATTTTTTGAGTAAAGCCAACAAAAAAATAAATAGTGTGAATAATTGAATCACTATTTTTCTATTTGATGTGCTAGATTAGATTCATCTTGAGCACAACTAACATAACTTAACTAATGACAAACTTAATCTCTATATAAGAGGGAGAGACATACCTTGAGGCTTTCTTCCTCTAGCTTTTGAGGATTACTTACTTGACATCCTCAACTTTAATTTGTTGCTTTTTCTGGAGCATATTCCAAGAGTAACTATCCTGTTTCAGTAATTTGCCTAGAACACACATTGTCCAAATACCAAGTCTTAATTTGACAGGTACTTGGACTATCCTGCAAAATAAAATTCATTTACCCTTAGGCGCCCAATAATAATTGGGTCCTAGGTTCTTATTAGCATCATAAAACATCCGCCCCACTCTCTGCCTGGGCTGAGCACCTTTCTGTCAACTAGTCACATTCAGGTTATGCCAACAAGCAATGGCAAAGTGACCCACTTTTCCACAACACCAACATTTATGAATGTTGTATCATCTCTTTAGGACAGCACAGAATTGCTGTCCATAAGAGATGTGAGCAACACCAAACTTTGCTGGATGAGCATTGCATAATGTTGCCCCCTTATTCCTGAGTGAAGGTGCTGAGGAACTAAATACAGCTGGTCTAAAATGGGCCTGATATATTTTTGGAGCCTGCCATCTACTAGACACACTCATTTCCTTAGATAGAGGATATTTGGATCCAAATATAAAGAACTTCTCCTGAACTTTGTGGCTAGAGTGGACAGTGTCACTCTTTCTTGGATCTTGTGCCTTCACCCCACTAGTAGAGCACACATTGGATTGATCCTTCTGGAGTGGTGCAAACTTGATAGTTTTAGAAGGTGTAGTTGTCTTTTGAAACACTGTCCTCTTATCAGGGAATTCAGATTTGAAATGATGATTAATGTGGTTAATACCCAACTTCTCAGAGACTTGGCAAGTTGCAGCTTTTGGCAACTGACCCTGTGACTGAGAAGGGTTAATCATAATCCCCAATTTCTCTATGAACTTTTGTTCTAGATATCTAATGTGCTTCTTCTTTTCTTCTATAAGCATGGTCTGACACTCAGGACTTTTCTTAAGTTCAGACACCTTATGACTTTTCTTATAAAACTCAATAGATTTATTGTTATAGATAGTTTCATAAGGCTTTAGGACATCTATTTCATTGGCTTGCCTTTTGGTAAGTATTCTGCTCTTCTTTAGAGCAATTAGGAGTAGTCCAAACTTGTCAATCAATTGATTGACATCAGTCACAGATTCATAGCAATCTTCATCACAGGATGAAGATGCACTTGTATCTGGACTGGATTCATAGTCAGAGAAAGATGCATAATTGGCGAGAGATTGTATCTTGATTGATTCTGATTCTTCCCGACTTCTTTCTTCTGCAAACATTGCCATCAACCCATGACATCCATAGTTTTCTTCATCCTCCTCATTGTTACTGTCTGAGTGTGACAGAGGGGCCCTGATTCCTATGCTGGCAGTAAGATATTCCTCCTCTTCTCCTGGATCTGCAGCAACAGATATCAGCCCTATACAGGCTTCTTCCTCTTTATCTTCAGAATCTTAGGATGAAGAATTTGTCCAGCTTCTCTCCTTCTTAGCCACAAAGTTATTTTCCTCCTTCTTACCCTTATGGTGATGGGGATGTTTTTTCTTCTTCTTCTCATCTTCTTCCATTCTTTTGACTGGGCAATCAACAATGACATGCCCAGCCTTGCTGCAATAATAACAAATGACATTAGAAGAAGTCTGTTTACTATTTTTAGGGACATACCTGTCATCCTTGGATGACTTCCTATAATGAGAGGATGAAGATGTCATGCTCCTCCAATCCTTCTTCTTTATGAACTTCTGAAATTGCCTGGAGAAGACATCTAGATCTTTATCAGACATGTGGTTGTCTGATGAGCTTGGCTCAGAATTTTCTGAGATAGATTCAGCTTCCTTCCTTAGTGGTGAGGGAGTCTTTCTTCTGCTTCTTCTTAGGGCTTCGTCCTTGAATGCCACAGACTTGTCCTTGGACTTGAATTGGCTACTCTTCTCCTCTTCTTGTCTAGCAGCTAGCTGCATTTCATAGGACTGCAGTTTTCTGGTGGAGGAGTGTCTACTAGCTTAGCCATCTCCCTAATGGCACAGATCTTGGTGTCCCAATCTCTAGTGAGAGGACTAAGCAACTTGTCATTCAGCTCATAGTTGCTGAAGACCCTACCATAGGTTCTTAGTTCATTGACTGTCCTAAAGAACCTTTTAAAACAATCAGCAACCTTTTTCAGACTTGCTTTGTCTGAAGGCCTCATACTCTTGATTGAGCACGAACTCTCTATCATCTCTAACTTCCTCAAAGCCTTCCATGTAGACTACAAAGGTGTCCCATATTTCCTTAGAGGTCTTGCAGTGTACAAGATTTTGGAAGGTTGAGTCATCAATGACACAAGCTATAATATTTTGTGCCCTTTTATCCATGGTGGATAGAACCACTTCATCTCTATCCATTTCTGAATATGCCTTAGTCACTCTCACAGTAGGATCTATGGTGGAGTTTTATGGGGATAAAAGGACCTTCCACTACTGTTACATAGATCTTAGGGTCAGATGCTTCCATGAATAGTCTAACCCTTTGCTTCCAAAGGCCAAATCCTTCCTTCCTGCATATGGGCAACTTCATGGTCCCTAGCTCCTTATAGTTCATTCCAGACCCCATAATCTTATCTTATAGCTAACCTTGGAGGAATAGTCAAATTGTTAAATCCTTTTTTTGAGTAACCTTCCTCTGATACCACTTGAAAGTTATTTAATTCAAGGTTAGCTAATCATCTAGAGGGGGGGAGGGGGGGGGGGTGAATAGGTCTTTGAAGTTTTCTTAATTTTTTTGCTGTTTTCAAGTTGTTCTAGCTAGAGCTTGTCCTTAAATCCTGCAATAACAAAGAAAAACAAGCACACAATAATCACAAGAATTTATAGTGGTTCCCCAATTGGGTACATCCACTTTCCCTCCCACTTATCCAACTTATTTGTTGGACTCGACACAAACTCCTCCACTATGCTCCTCAGAGCTTACACCTCAGGCCCTCTGCCTTACTCACAAATTCTCAACAGAATCCAACTCAAAACCACAAGGGTTCCTACCTCTGAGCTCTATAGAACTCCTACAACTTAGTGATCCAATGGTCACCTACCTCAGCCTTATTTATAAGGCCTACACTCAGGCTCTTCAGCCCTACAATTTCAGGCACAGAACCCTACTCTCAGAGTGCTGCAACACTCCAACAACTAAGTACCCCAACCAAGTACCTACAGCTCAGCCTCCTCCAAGGCCTATGTTTGGTACATTGGAAAATGTGTACCAGATTTGGAGAAGGCTCACCTAACTCAATGATATTCATCAATGTATATTTGATGGTGTGTTGAGTTTCAATGTGCAGGTTAAGGAAATACAGAAAAAGTTTCTAAGTATAAGTGTCAACACCTGAGAAGAATTATGTCGACACTCGGGAAAGGCTGTGTCGACACCAAAAGCCAGATTGTGTCCACACGCAGGACTTATGTCGATACACGAAAAATCTGTCGACAACAACTGTGTCGACACACAGGACTTATGTCGACACATTCCAGAATTCTATCAACAACAATTGTGTCGACACACAGAACTTGTGTCGACACACTCCAGAATTCTGTTAATACCAACTTTATCGAGACTAGAAGCTATTGTGTCGACATACAGGACTTGTGTCGACACATTCCACTGAAGCTGTGTTGAGAAGATAAAGAAGGGCTGTGTCGACATTATGAGAGCTGTGTCGACATCATCAAGAGTTGTGTCGACACATGGTCTATTTGTGTTGACACATTTGAAGTATTGTCTCGACACTTTTCTGCTGAGATAGAGTACAATGATGGATCAAGTGTCACGACTGAAGACTTGACAGCTGTCATAACTAACAATGTTGTTGCATCTATTAGAGCTGTCAGAAGGCCATTATGAATCGGATCAGTCGGTTACCTCAGAATGATCTATATAAAGACCTGTTCTATCAACAAACGAGAATACATTAAAAGAGAAGATAGAAGAGAGAGATCTAAGAAGAAAGGACTTGTCATCTTCAAGTCATCAAGTGAAGGCAGATGCTGAACAAGTCTGTAAGAAGATTTCAGATCAAATTCTGAAGGCAGCTGCATTGAAGATCATCCCCAACATCATAAGAAGATCAACCTTACTTTGTTCAGATTCTAGAAGCCTTGAAGAGGCTAAGACAGGTTGGATCTTAAGCAGTTAGATCTATCAAGAACTGACCAAGAAGCCTTCACCCCTTTCTCTCTCTACCAGGGTGAAGGAATTATTCTCTTATAATCAATTTTTCTCTGTAGGATATTTTATAGATCTGAGTGTAAGAGAGTTATCTCTCTGAGTTGTAAGCCGATATTTATAAAGGCTGAGGTAGGGCTGAGTGCCTGAGGTAGGAGACTGAGTTCTCTGAGTTTTTAGGCCTTGTGGTAGAGGTTGTGGTAGGGCTTAATTTCCTGAGTTGTAGGAGTGTGGACTCACTCTGAGATAGGATTCTCTAAGAGGATCTGAGCTGTAGGACTTGCTGAATTATGAGTTGTAGGAACCATTCTGGGTTCTGAGTTGTAAGATCTGAGGATCTGAGAAGGAAGAAGGAAGTTAGGCTGAATCTAGTATAATGCTAGATAGGCGGAGGGGGAAAGTGGATGTACCCATCTCTTGGGGAACCACTATAAATCTGTGTGCAATCTGTGTTGGCTGTGTTTGTTTTTAAGTTGTGTTGTGATAGTTATTGCATTAAATAAGTACTAGTAAAATACACTGACTGCCTTAATAAAAAGGAATTGAACCTATTCACCCCCCTCTAGATGTTTTGGATATCTTGAAACCAATTCATTCAAGTGGTATCAGAGCCAGGTTGCTCTAGATTAAAATTAACAGTCTGAGTTGATCTATAAGGCAGTTATCAGTTAGACAGAATTGGTTCAGGTGAGAATTAGAAGAAACTTGGATCCCTGAAACTTCCTATCTGTAGGAAAGAAAATTTTGGTATATGGAAAGAGAGGGTCAGATTGTTCATGGAAGCATCTGATCCAAGAATTTACATCACAGTACTAGAAGGGCCATTTATTCCTATGAACATATCAGTTCTTGATGCTAACCTCAAGACTCCAAAACGTTTTTCAGAAATGACTAAGGAAGAGATCATCCTAGCAACTTAGACAAGAGGGGACAAAATATAATTGTGAGTGCCATAGATAACTCTACATTCTAAAATCTGGTCCATTACAAAACCTCCAAGGAGATATGGGACACTTTGATTATCTACATGGAGGGAACAGAAGAAGTGAGAGAGGATAGGAAGTCTATGTTAAATCAAGAGTATGAAAGCTTTAGATAAGCTAAGACAGATAGCATAGCGGAATGCTATAAAAAATTCTTTAGAATTGTTAATGAGCTAATGATATATGGAAGAGTCTTTAACAATTATGAATTAAATGACAAGTTTCTCAGATCACTAACCAAGGATTGGGATACTAAAATATGTGCCATCAGAGAGGTGGCCAGGCTTGCAGATTCACCTCCACCAACCTTATTTGGAAAACTGTTATCATATGAGATGCAGCTCACTGCTAGAAAGGAGGAGGAGAAAAGCAATAAGTCTGAATACAGAGAGAAGTCAATTGCTTTTAAGGCTGAAGCCACAAGAAAGGGCAGGAGAAAGTCACCTTCTCCTCCCAAGAGAATGGATGAAGTTGAATCGGAAAATTCTGACATCAACACTTCGGACAGTCACAAATCTGATGAAGACCTTGCTGCCTTCACAAGGCAGTTTCAAAGGTTCATGAAGAAGAAGAAATGGTGATCAAAGCCATCTTCATCCTTCTCCAAGGATGACTATTACAAGAAGAAGCGAACATCTAAGGATGACAGGTGTGTCTCTAATCCCAGTAAACAAACTTCTTCTAAAATTGTTTATTATTATTGCAACAGGCCAGAACATGTCATAGCTGATTGCCCTGATAAAAGAAAGGAATCTAAAGATAAAAAGGGCAACAAAATAAGGGCAAGAAGGAGAGATCCTTTGTTGCAAAGAAGCAGAAGAGTTGGACTGACTCATCATCATAAGAATTAGGATAAGATACTGAAGCTGAAGCCTATATAGGATTGTTCACTACTGAAGAGGATTCAGTAGAATCTGAGTTCTTGTAAATGCTGGACTTTATCAATGGGATTGAAGATCTTCATTGCAAATGGCTGATGGCTATAACTGAGGAAGATCAGTGGCAGGATCAGCCTGGTCCAAGTAAGGAAAACAACCTATCTTCAGTTTCTGATTATTACACTGGATCAGAATCATAAGCATCTGCATCAATAGATGAGGATGGTTCTGAAACTGAAGGGGATGTTCATAAACTAATTGATGAGTATGGTGATTTGTTGCAAGCTCTTAAGAGAAACAGAATCCTTAACAAGAAACAGGTTGAGGAAATTGCATCTCTTAAATTGGATGCATCAGATTCAACAAAAATGCTGGATTTGAAGTTGAATGAAGTTGCCAAATTGAAAAATATAACTTTTATTCAGATGGGTACAATTACATTCAAAAATGATCAAATCAAGAGTTTGGAAGTTAGACTTCAGAGAGAGAAGGATCTTGTGGCTAAATTCTCAAAGCCAAAATCAGCCTTACCCTTAATTGATGACTTCATCCTCCAAAATGGTAAGACATGATTAGGCTTCAAGGGAAGAACTAGGTCAGCTAATTCCAAAAGAAAAGGCAAAGCCCCAGTTCAGCCACTAGCCTTCAAACCCCCTATTGCTTTCAGGAAAGTGATGCAGCCTACCAAGAGGTATGACCATGACAATACATATGGTCACTGTAAGCTTGGTGATCAGAATGACAAGGGTGCAAATGCCAATAGGGCAGCCCATGAACAAAAACACCATGTTCTTCATGAATCATCAGTGTTTGTTGCACCAGCCCCAACACTCAATAAAAGGAATGTTGATAGCAATGCTGTTAAGACTGTACTTAAAAGAAGAACCAATAGATATGAGTGCTGGTGTTGTGGCAAAGTGGGTCATTATGTCATTGATTGTTGGCACAACACTTCAGTCAGGAAAATTGCCAGCTTACCTATCAAAAAGGCTGCAGGCAGGCATGCCAAGATTCAGTCTAACCTGAACCTAGAACCCAATAATTATTGGGGTTCTAAGGTTAAGTAATTTTATTTGATGCAGGTGAGTCCAAGTGGCCATGCACCAATATGGTACTTGGACAGTGGATGTTCCAGGCACATGACTGGAACAAGAAGGATGCTAAAGGACTACTCTCCCATAGAGAATGGACCCAAAGTAATTTTTGGTGGATCTGAAAAGGGGGTCATCAAAGGGTTTGGATGCAAAGAAGATAGGAAAAGCACCACTGGCATATATCAGTTTCTAGGTGGAAGATTGGTGTCATGGAGCAGCAAAAAGCAGACAAGTGTGGCTATATCCACTGCTGAGTCAGAATATGTAGCTACAGGCAGTTGCTGTGCTCAGCTATTATGGATACACCATCAGCTTTAAGATTATGGCATCCGGGTAAGTAGAACCCCATTATATTGTGATTCTACTAGTGTCATTTCTATTGCTAGAAATCCTGTCTCTCATAGCAGAACTAAGCACATAGAAATCAGGTTTCATTTCCTTAGAGATCATGTTGAAAAGGAAGATATAACTTTTGAATTTGTCAACGCTAATTTTCAAATTGCAGACATGTTCACCAAACCACTCGATGAAACTAAATTCAATTAATTTAAAATTGAATTAGGCATGCTAAACTTAGAATAGTATGACAAATTTGACTAAGTAATTCTGTGTCAACACATAACGAAATCTGTGTCGACACTTAGAAGTTGGTGTCGACACATAAGGACAATTCTGTCGACACATCAAGAAGATTATGTCGACACTCAGAATTTGGTGTCGATACATAGCTCTCCTAACACTTCGATATTGGTGTCGACACATACGGTCGTCTATGTCGACATGCAGAAATTAGTGCAGACTCTTAAGGTTATCTGTTCGACACATCGTAGATGGTGTCGACACATAGAATTATAATATCTTTACATTCTCTTTCAAACTTTAGTAGTCTGTGTCGACACAATCCCAACAGTGTCGACACAATAAGCTTATTTCAACCCGCCTTTTAACCTTCTTTGTATAGAAACATATAAATAGGTGAAAGTAAAACCATGTCGACTACACTCTCAGATTCTCGAGACCAAACCTTTGTGTCGATAAGCCTTCACCTTCCTTCTTCTCTCTCTAGTCCCTAATGGCGCCAAAGTTGGAAGAAAACATCAATGAGGTCTATCAACTGGTTTGTCATGCTTTTGAGACTGCCACGCTAGAAATCAAAGCCGTTATTACCCTAATCACAGAAAATAAATTGGAGTACTTGGTCTCAGAACCTACAAGGATATGGAAAAATGAAGTTCTTGAATTCTACTCGTCAGCATCCATGGATTCGACGGGCATGAAAATTAAGTCGTCAGTTCAAGGAACAAAGGTAAAACTAACACAGAAATGCTTAAGAAAAACACTTCAACTTCCCAAGATTAAGGAAGAGGAGGAAATATCATCTTTCATGACAAGAGAAGCTCTCCAATGGTGCGGAATGGATCTCACTACCAAGATTGGATCTTCAATGAACAGGAAGGGAATGAATTCCTAGGGCAAATTCCTGTCAGAGATCTTAGGAAAGGTTATTCTATGGAAAACAGGCAGACATGATAGGATTTCAGCCAGTATGTTCAATCTAATGATCAGGATTATATTCAAGGTAAAAACAAACTGGTCTGCTGTTGTTTTTGACAAGATCAAAGAAGGAATCAAGAAACCTAATCTGGGAAGAATACTGAGCCTATATCTGGCTGAGAATATATCAGAAGTGATAAATCAATCTACAGGTTCTAAGATTAATCACATGAGAAGAATGGACTTAAGGATACTGTCCAGATGGGATAGGGTACTGTCCAAAGAAGTCTCTGCACCCCAGAAACCCCAAAAACAGGTTCAAACAAAGAAGAAAACTCAACATCAGCACACTGAATCTTCCAGTGATTCAGAGGAAGTTGTTTTTTAGCTCAGATGAAGAAGGGGGAGAAATAACTAGAAAATCACCTGCTCAAGCAACTACGACTGATAGTCATGTGCAGGGGGAGCAGATTACTGCCACCAACATCTCAGAGGATCAGGTACAGGAAGAGCCTCATCAAGGGGAAGCCAATGGGCTTTCTCCAGTTCTAGCTCAACAAGTGACATCACCTTCAAAGGACACTATTGTGCAAGAGCCAACTGACCACACAGCTACCTTGGACAGTGAAGCAGCTACTCACTCTATACTTGAGGTAGTGCAGAACATTAATCAAAGTGCTATAGATACTAAGAATGATGCACTGGATGTGCATATGAATGATGTTGATCAGACTAACCAAGACAATGTTCCTGGACATGACAATACACTGGAAGAGACTTTTGAATATGAAGGAAGTCCATCTGCTGTGAAAGAGAATGTTATTCCACCAGTTCAAATAAACCAAGAAGTAACATTAGAAGAATTATTTCCTGATTTAATAGGAGCAAGGACTGAGGGGGAGAAGCCAAGAACTGAGAAGGAGCTACCCATGATTGCCTCAAGTCCAAAAGACACTGTGGACATAGCAAGGTCATCTGATTCTTCTGAACATGAAGAAGCCTCCAGGGCTAAGAAGAGAAAAATTGTGGAGCCCAGGAAAAGGAGCTCAAGCTATAAGAAATCTTTGCAGGCTATTCCACAAACTCCAGCTCCAGCAGTAGATTTCAGTTCACTTCTCGTGCAACTGAAAGTAAAGATGGATGAACAAAGAAATGCACTTGAAAAATATGTTGATGAGAGCAACAAGGAATTGCAATTTCAGCTGGCCCAAGATATCAAATCTATCAGATTTGAAGTGAATTTGCATTAAAAGGAAATGACAGATCGCTTCCATAAGGGAGGTAATGCTGTAGTCTATTTAGCCAAGCAACAAGTGGAAGCCAAAGCTCAGATAGATGATATTGCAGTTAGACAAGGCTATGTTCTGGAAAACCAAATCAGAATAAATGACAATCTAACAGAATCCCACAACGTTATTGTCACATAACTCCAAAATAAAGCCACTGCTTTCACTGCCAACATGGTTAATGAAACGTCTGAGTTTGATAAACAACTCAAAGCAGATTTGGCTGATGTCCACATTGCTATTAAGGATTCTCAAAAGGTCATTACTGATCAGCTGCAGAAGTTCAGATCATTCTATAAAGAAGGCACCAATTACCTAGCTAATTAGATAAGATTTCAAAAGGATGATTTAAGAGACCATATTGAAAGAGAAGTCATAAAGGGGGAGAGAGTATTAGTCAATGTAGGCTCTAATCATGCTAAATGGATCACTAATGCTATCAAAACAACTCTTAGTTATCCACCCATGTGTAATGATGATAACACTGCTGAATCAGGCATTCAATCGGCTTCCAATGAAGGGGTTCAGCAGGAAGTAGCTCAAATTATTTATCCACCTGCTGATTTTGAGGGCATTCAATATGCAGTACAACAAATGTACAGTCCTCCACAGGAGGTTCAGAATGTGATTATTGAAAAGGTTGAAATGTCTAAAGCTGCCTTGAAAAAAGAGCAAGAAGCTCAACTTTCTAAGAAAAGGTTTAGAGAGCAGGCTGAATTAAAGCCTGATTTTGAAAGATGGAGTCCCACCTCTAGAAACATTATTCTCACTATCTGGCAAGCCGTTAAGGACAACATGCATGATAGAGGCAAGTGGTATTCTGAACAAGAGTGGAGCAAATGTCAGAAATGGCAAGATGTCATATATCAGTTTAGAAGAGATCTCAAAGCTGGGAAGATACATAATACTTCTGTGGAGCCTAGCAAATACTTTCCAAAGCCTTATCATTATTTTGAAAGACAAAAGGTCAAGGCTGAAGAGCTCCAAAAGAAGGATCTTAAAGGAAAGAAGCCTGCTGATGACACTAAAGCTAATGTACAAGCTAGAATTCAGTCTGGCAAAGGAATTGTTATCAAGGAACATGATCAATCTTAGAATTAGATGGTCTAGGCTTGGGTCAATGTAAAATTTTGGACTAAATCATTGTTATTCTGAACATATATTAATAAAAGTTCTTGGTTTATTCTTAACTTGATATTGGATACTTAAAATTTTGTGATGCATGTTTATTATGTTATAACACATTCTGTGATAATATTGATATATGCTATGACTACTTATGGTTACTCTTGTCTTTGAAATACTCGTTTACATCATAATCTTTGATTTATTATAAGTGATGTATATTATTGACTAATGATTATGACTTCTCCAAATAGGGGGAGATTGTTGGGTATATTGGAAAATGTGTACCAGATTTGGAGAAGCCTCACCTAACTCAATGATATTCATTATTGTGTATTTATTGGTGTGTTGAGTTTCAATGTGCAGGTTAAGGAAATGCAGAAAAAAGTTTCTAAGTACAAGTGTCGACACCTGAGAAGAATTGTGTAGACACTTGGGAAATGCTGTGTCGACACTAGAAGCCAGATTAGGTCGACAGACAGGACTAGTGTCGACACACGGAAAAACTGTCGACAACAACTGTGTAGACACACAGGACTTGTGTCGACACATTCCAGAATTCTGTCGACAATAATTGTGTCGAAACACAGGACTTGTGTCGACACACTCCAGAATTCTGTCAACACTAACTTTGTTGAGACTAGAAGCTATTGTGTCAACACACAGGACTTGTGTCGACACATTCCACTGAAGCTGTGTTGAGAAGATAAAGAAGGGCTGTGTCGACATTATGAGAGCTGTGTCGACATCATCAATAGTTGTGTCGACACATGGTCTATTTGTGTCGACACATTTGAAGTATTATCTCGACACTTTTCTACTGAGATAGAGTACAATGAGGGATCAAGTGTCACGACTGAAGACTTGACAGCTGTCATAACTAACAATGCTGTTGCATCTGTCAGAGCTGTCAGAAGGCCGTTATGAACCGGATCAGCCGGTTACCTCAGAAGGATTTATATAAAGACCTATTCTATCAACAAATGAAAATATATAAAAAGTGAAGATAGAAGAGAGAGATCTAAGAAGAAAGGACTTGTCATCTTCAAGTCATCAAGAGAAGGCAGATGCTGAACAAGTCTGCAAGAAGATTTCAGATCAAATTCTGAAGGAAGCTGGATTGAAGATCATCCCCAACTTCACAAGAAGATCAACCTTACTTTGTTCAGATTCAAGAAACCTTAAAGAGGCTAAGACAGGTTGGATCTTAAGTAGTCAGATCTATCAAAAACTGACCAAGAAGCCTTCATCCCTTTCTCTCTCTACCAGGGTAAAGGAATTATTCTCTTATAATCAATTTTTCTCTATAGGATCTTTTATAGATCTGAGTGTAAGAGAGTTATCTCTCTGACTTGTAAGCCTATATTTATAAAGGCTGAGGTAGGGCTGAGTGCCTGAGATAGGAGACTGAATTCTCTCAGTTGTAGGCCTTGTGCAAGAGGCTGAGGTAGGGCTTGATGCCTGAGTTGTAGGAGTGTGAACTCACTCTGAGGTAGGATTCTCTGAGAGGATCTGAGCTGTAGGACTTGCTTAAGTCTGAGTTGTAGGAATCATTCTGGGTTCTGAGTTGTAAGATCTGAGGATCTGAGAAGGAAGAAGGAAGTTAGGCCGAATCTAGTATACTGCTAGATAGGCGAAGGGGGAAAGTGGATGTACCCATCTCTTGGGGAACCACTATAAATCTGTGTGCAATCTTTGTTGGTTGTGTTTGTTTTTTAAGCTGTGCTGTGATAGTTATTGCATAGAATAATTACTAGTAAAATACACTGACTGCCTTAATAAAAAGGAATTGAACCTATTCACCCCCCCCCTCTAGGTGTTTAGGATATCTTGAAACCAATTCTTTCAGCCTACAACTCAGTGACACACTTGTCACCTACAACTCAGTGACTCTCCAGTCACCTACCTCAGGCACAAGGACCTACACT
This sequence comes from Platanthera guangdongensis, assembly GCA_039583875.1. Lineage (NCBI taxonomy): Eukaryota > Viridiplantae > Streptophyta > Magnoliopsida > Asparagales > Orchidaceae > Platanthera > Platanthera guangdongensis. Next base: position 102,833,308 of record CM077151.1, read on the forward strand.
CAGGTTGGGAGGACAGCCCTACCTTAGATCCACACTTGGATACTACCTCAGTGCCCCAACAGGGAACCTACTTCAGTGAAAAATTTATCACCTACCTCAGGCACAAAGTGCCTTACACACTTATTCAGATCTACTGAATCCTACATGAAGTTAATATAAATTGTTTAAGAAAAATAAAAACAACTGACTCAGAGAAGTATCTCTTATCAACTTTGCTGTACTGAGCAGATATCAGTCCAGCCCACTTGCTGTAGAAGGAAACAGTCTTCTTCTACAACTCACACTTTTCTCCTGCACAGATGAGTAGCTATCAGCTTACTGAAGAGATGAATCAGCTACTCTTAGTCAACTTGTTGATCTTTGAAGTGCTTTAACTATCTTTCTTTGCTTTCAGGCTAACTTGGCTGGACTTTAGCTTTCAAGCATGATGGGAAGAAGTTGTCAAGCCGCCACTTTCTATTTCTCTTTCTATATTTTCTACGTTTGATCCTTGTGTATTCATTAACCCTAATCCATTTACCGTTTCCTTTTTATATGCGTTGATTTGAATCAATGGTACAATAGAATGTGGGCCCACCAAGGATTGTTGAGCACTATCTCCATCAAAAAGGGACAACACATCTTTCGACGCTGCACCAGCTCTCCCGCAATGGCTTCCTGTAATTTTGATTTGATGACGTCAGTAGTGGTCATCAACATCTGAACTTAGAAAATTTTCCAGAATTCCATCAAGCGTTGAGTGATGTTAAGACACTCAATGCCATCAGTCTTGGCTCTCAGCGCTTCTGGACTTAGAAATTTCTCTGGCTATGTCTCAGCAGTTTTGTCTCAGCGGTCTCAGCAGTTTTTTATTATTAGCTGAGACATGCCTTTTTCTCAGCGCTTTCTTCTTTTTAGCTGATACAAGTTTCTGTCTCAGCGGTATCTTCACTGTTGTCTCAGCAGTTCTTCCTTTTAACTGTCTCAACACTTCCTTCTTCATCAGAAGTGTTGAGTGAACCTGCTTCACTCAACGCTACTGTAGTTAGAAAAAATCCTGCTAGTTTTATCTCAGCTGTTTACCTCTTAACTATCTCAGTGCTTCCTGCTTTATTAGAAGCGTTGAGTGAATCTGATTCACTCAACGCTTCTGGATTTAGAGAAATCCAGTCAGTTTTGTCTCTACTGTCTCAACGGTCTCAACTCTATCTTCTCAGCTATCTCAGCGGTCTCAATGCCTTCTTCACATCGGTTTCAGCGCTTTTGCCTTAGATAGATTTTCTGGCTTTAGCTGCGTTCGACGATCTGTGGGTTGAGCTCGACGAACTTTAATCTTCTCAGTGGTCTTAAGGCCTTCTTCTCAGTGGACTCGACGCTTTTTGCTTTAGTTGATTTTTCAGGCTTTAGCTTAACAAGTGTTGAGCTGAGTTCGACAATTTGTAAGCTGAGCTCGACAAATTGCAAGCTGAGCTCGACGAACTTCAAGCCGAGCTCGACGAAATTTGAAACTTGAACTCTTGTGTTTATCCCACGGATTTTTGAGTTGAGCTCGACGACCAGCGTGCTGAGCTCGACGAACTTCGAGCTGAGCTCGACAAAATTTGAGTTTACTTCCAAACTCATTTTCTTCACCTGTCCAATCGTGGAATACCTGCATGCATGAATTAAAGCACACATTAAATACATTATGCTCCTTAGCATGATTGATGATGCCCCTTCAAATCCTGAGGAACAGTATAGGGCATAATTCCCAACACATTTCAATAGAAACACGTATCTGAGGAGATCACCTGAAAAGCGTATGCCACTGTTTCATGTAGCTTGAGAGGCAATCAAATCTCTTTCCCTGCCTTTCCTCTAGCAATCGTGTATGGCTTCACATTAGTAGGTTGCACAACAACTGTATCCTCCGAGTCAGAGGAATCATCATGGTCTTCAGCTTTGTCACTTCCTTCCAGCTCCACCTGTGCTAGTGAGACTGGAGTTTTTTTCCCTTCTTTGGTATGAGACTGAGACTTCTTCAGAAAAGAAGCCTCATCAAAGACGACGTCACGCTTGACCTCAACTTTCTTGGTTTCAGTATTCCACAGCTTGAACCATTTTGTGCCAGCCTTTTGGCCGAGATAGATACAACTTTTGGACTTAGCATCCAGCTTAGTACTCTCTGAGTCCTACAGCAGTGTGTATACAGGGCAACCAAAAATATGAATATCAGAATAAACACCAGGTGTACCTGAACATACTTCCTCTAGAGACTTCAAATCCAGTAACATAGGGAGACCGATTCACTAGATAACATGCCGTATTTATCGCTTCGGCCTAGAAAGACTTTGGTAGATTTGCAAATAGACGCATGCACCGAGCTCTCTCCAACAACATTCTGTTCATTCTTTCTGCAACGCTGTTCTATTGCGGCTTATCAGGAATGGTGAGATGACGAGTGATGCCCTCCTAACTGCAGTATGTCTGGAACTCCGCTGAGGTGTACTCGCCGCCATTATCAGATCAGAGGTATTTCACCTTCGTTTCGGTCTGCTTCTCCACTTTGGTCTTCCAAATTTTGAATTTCTCAAACACCTCAAACTTGTGTTTCAGAAAGTAGATCCAGACCTTTCTGGAGAAATCATCAATGAAGGTCACAAAGTATCCGACATCTCCAAGTAATGGATCTAGGGCTGGCCCCCAAACGTTTGAGTGTATGTACTCCATTACTTGTTTGATGTGCTTGCTTGACGTCACAAACCTTACTTTGCAGTGCTTCCCGAGAACACACGTCTCGTAGAAAGCTAGCTTGCATGTCTTGATCTATTTCAGTAGGCCTCTCTTATGCAGCTCCAGCAATCCTCTCTCGCACATGTGGCCAAGCCTGGCATGCCACAGTATAGAGTAGTCTTCATCTAACGTCGTAGAGACCGTTGCATCACCGACAATCGTGGAGCCGATGAGCCTGTAGAGAGTATCACATCGCTCTCCTTTCATGACCACAAGAGCAACCTTCTTTACTTTCAAGTAGCCGCCATCACCGGTGTAAGAGTACTCGGCCTCCTCCAGAGTACCTAAATAAATCAGACTCTATTAAATCTGGCACGTACCTGACATCAGTGAGCGGTCTACGGTTCCATCGAACATCTTGATTCTGATGCTGCCAATCCTCATTATTATGCACTCTGAGTTGCTCCCCATCAGAACACATCCTCCATCACATTTCCTGAAGCTATGAAACCATTCCTTGTTTGGGAACATGCGATAGGAGCACCCAGTATCCATGATCCAGATGTCGCAGGAGTTGAGAGTGGATTGAACATGAAGTACGTCTGCTTCACTTTCTAGGTCTGATGCCACAGCCGCTTACTATGGCTCTTGACTATTTTCCCTAAGCTTTTTCTTCGAACAGTTATTTTTCCAGATCCTTGTCCCTGGATCTGCCTCTAACCGGCTCACTGCTCTTCACAAACAGTCCTTCACTGGTGCTGGGGCCAGACTTGCTCCTCGTTTCATTTGTGAGCAAAGTCATCATCACCTCTTCCATCTTTAGAGTATCTTTACCATAAAGAATTGTGGTGACCAGATGGTCGAATGACTTCGGTAGAGAAGACAACAACAGAAGAGATTGATCTTCTTATTCAACTTTTACATCCATATTGGGAAACTGAGAAATGTTCTTGTTGAACATGTTCATATGCTCCAACAACTGACTGCTCCCTGACATCCTTAAGATGTACAACTACTTCTTCATGTAGAGCTTGTTCGTGAGCGACTTGGACATGTAATGCTCTTGCAATTTCTTCCATAGATCAGCTGTAGTCTCAGCATCGACAACATTGTACATGACTTCATCTGCTAGGCTCAACTGGATCGTACTGATGGCCATCAGATCTAAGTCCTCCCATTCATCATCCTTCTTCCCGGATTTCTCCTTATCGAGAAGCGCTTTATGGAGACCTTGCTGGACGAGTACTGCCTTGATTTGTTTCTTCCATAGACCAAAATCGATTTTACCGTCATAATTCAGAATCTCAAATTTTGCCTCCATTGCTATTGCTCACAGAGGTCCAAGGTCGCAACCTCTCTCTGATACAAATTATTGTGCAATCAGATCTAGTACGCAATACGAATTGTCGCGGACAAAGCAATGGAAATGAGCGAACAATAATAATAGCGCAAAATTGAAAGAACTAGTGCCTAAACACCTAGAGGGGGGGGGGGGGTGAATAGGTGCACTTAATCTTTTTAAACTTTAAAGGCAGAAACACAGAATTATATGCAATTCTTCACAGCAATACAACACATACACTACAGCAATCACAGAATAAAGCACACACAGAGAACACACAGATTTTATAGTGGTTCCCCAAGGTCTGGGTACATCCACTTTCCCCCTTCGCCTATCTAGTAGTGTACTAGATTCGGCCTAACTTCTCCACTACTTCTCAGATCCACAGATCTTACAACTCAGAACCCCAAATAGGTTCCTACAGCTCAGAGTGATCCCACTTCTACAACTCAGGCTCAAAAGCCCTACCACTCAGTCTTCACCAAGACCTACACTCAGCCTTCAACAAGGCCTACACTCAGAGAAATGTATCTCCTACACTCAGGCATACAGGCCCTACCACTCAGCCTTTATAATATCGGCTTACAACTCAGATCCCTTAGGATCCTACAGAAAATAAAAATACAAGGATTAATAACCACAACTCAGTTTGAGAAAGTTGAGTTGACTGGCTTCTTGATGAGTTCTTGAAAGAACTTTGCTGAGATCAACCTCCCTTGGCTTTCTTCAGAGCTTATTGAATTAGAACACAGTAGAGTTGAATCTCTAGGCAGATGATCTTCAATCAACTGCTGACTTGTGAATCAGATCTCAATCTGAAACTTTCTTTATCAGCCTGGTTCAATAGCTGTCTTCTTAGAAGGAGCTTTCTCTCTCCAACTACTTAGATCTTCACTTGAAGGTCTTCTTCTGGTTTGTTGTTTCACACTTCAATAATTCCTTCAATCTTACCAATTGAATACTGTCGAAAGAGAAGGGTCTTTATATAGAATTTCTCCAAGGTAACCGGCTGTTCCTGTTTCTAACAACTTTCTGACATCTCTGACAGTTGCAGTAGACCGGCTAGAATGGCAGCTGTCAAGTCATCCAGTCACTTCTTGAATTTTCTATAATTGTCTGAAAGTGTCGAGACAGTCAGTCTTTAAGTGTCGACACTGATAGACTAAGTGTCGACACAAGTAGACTAAGTGTCGACACTAGCCTTTATGGTGTCGACACAACTCCTTGTGTTGTAGAATCTGCTTCTCGACACTGCTTCTTCAACATGTGTCGACACAGATCATGTGTGTCGACACAAGTCCTTCTTCTTCAATACTTAGATGATTTCTGCTAAGTGTCGACACAACACCTTTGTGTCGACACATCTTCTTGTGTTGAACTTGTTATGTGTCGACACATCTTCTTTGTGTCGACACATGCCTTATGTGTTGAAACTTCTGCTGAGTGTCGACACATCTCCTTGTGTCGACACATTCTTCATGTGTTGAGACTTTTGCTGAGTGTCGACACATCTCCTTTGTGTCGACACATTCTTCATGTGTTGAGACTTTTGCTGAGTGTCTACACATCTCCTTTATGTCGACACTTGTACTTAAACTTTGTTGAAGTTTGCTGAGTGTCGACACAGCCTCCTAGTGTCGACACTTTTGATGTCGACAAAGTTTCTCTGGGTGTCGACACTGCTTCTAAGTGTCGACACTGATTCTTTAGACATTTCTTCATTGTGTGTCGACACTGCCTGTATGTGTCGACACTTATCTTCTGGTGTCGACTCTGCATCCCTAGTGTCGACACAACTACTCCAAGTGTCGACACAGCTTCTCTGGGTGTCGACACAAGTCTTCTTAAGTGTCGACACTTTTCTTCTAGGTGTCGACACATGGACTTAGAAACTTTTAAGCTTTCCCTGCAATTACTTAACCTACACACATCAACTCAAAAACACATCAAATACACCATGATGTATATCATTGAGTAGGGTGAGGCTTCTTCAAATCTGGTACATTTAATCCAATGTACCCAACAATCTCCCCCTATTTGGAGAAGTCATAACCCTTAGTCAATGATATACATCATACATAACAAATTCTCAGTATGAAGTATAACAGTAAAACATGACAGGGTAAATACTTAAACATGCATGAACATAACATGTATATACCATTAGCTCAGAACAATTAATGAACATATAATATTGTTCTTACAAATTTCAACATTTTCATTAGTCAAAAGTTTACATAGAATTTTCAACACAAATGATTACAATTTTTAAACTACAGAAAATGCTATCCTAAGGCTTCTCTGGCTCCTTGATTACAATCCCTTTTCCAGATTGAATCTTTGCTTGAACTTGAGCTTCAGTGTCTTCAGCAGCAGCAGACTTCTTCCCTTTAAGATCTATCTTTTTCTGCTCTTCAGCCTTGATCTTCTGCCTTTCAAAATAATGATAAGGCTTTGGGAAGTACTTGCTAGGCTCCTGTGCAGTAGGAGGTAGCTTTCCCATCTTAGTCTTTCTTCTATATTGAACAATAGCCTCTTTCCTATTCTCATGTTTCCTCCACTCTTGTTCAGAGTACCATTTGCCTCTATCCAGAATATTATCTTTAGCAGCCTTCCAAGCAGTCAAAATGATATTCCTGGAAGTGGGGCTCCATTGTTCAAAATCAGGCCTAAGTTCAGCTTGCTCTCTGGATCTTTTCTTAGACAATTGAGCTTCTTGTTCTTTTAGTAAGGCCTCTTGCTCTTTCAGTATTGCCTATGGCACAGGCTGGACTACTTTATCAATGATGACATTCTGATTTCCCTCAGGAGGACTATACATAGACTGTATCTCTTGATGGATCATGTCAAAGTCTGGTGGAGGGTATATTACTTGAGCCACTTCAGCTTGCTCCCCTCCAATATATGCAGGATTGATTCCAGACTCTACAATATTGTCATCATCACATAAGGGTGGATATCCAAGGGTGGCTCTGATGGAATTGAAATCCATTTGGCATGATCAGAGCCTGTCTTGACTAATACCCTCTCCCCCTTTATGACTTCTCTCTCTATGTGATCCCTAAGATCATCTTTCTGAAACCTGATCTGTGCATTCAGATAGTTTACTCCATCTTTATAGAAGGGTTTTAATCTTTGGAGCTTGTTAGTAATGGCCTTCTGAGAGTCTTCAATATCAGTTTTAACAACAGTTAGGCTCTCTTGCAAGTGTTTGTCAAATTCAGCCTTGGCAGTAGCACTTGTTGTAGTCTGAGCAGTAGCTAGACTCTTCATTTCAGTTATAATAGCATTATGTGAAGCAGTTAGATTATCATTCATCCTTATCTGGTTTTCCAAAACATAGCCTTGCTTCATTTCTAGCTCATCAAGTTGTGTCTTTATTTTCTCTTGATGTGTAGCCAGATAGACTACTGCATTCCCTCCCTTATGGAAGCAGTCAGTCATTTCTTTTTTGTTAAGATTTACTTCAAATCTGATAGAGTTGATGTCTTGGGACAGATAAAATTGAACTGACTTATGCCCTTCATCCACATATTTTTCCAGAGCTTGTCTTTGCTCATCCAGCTTGATTTGTAAAGCTACCATCAGTGAACTGTAATCAGTAGATGGGGCAGGCTGTGGAGCAATTGTTTGTAGGGCTTTCTTATAGTTCTGGCTCCTTCTTTTGAAGACTTGGAAATTCCACTTCTTGGCCCTAACAGCCTCTTCATCTTCTGATGCAGAAGTACTAGCAATATCCACTCTGTCTTTAGGACTAGGATGTGAATCCTTCTCAGTCCTTTGTAGTTCTTCAGCATTCTTTGGCTTCTCAGTCTCCTTCCTTGCAGTTTCCTCTACAGTCTCCACATGCTCCCCCTCAATATGTTCCTTCTCCCCCTCAATAACAGCTATTTCTTTCTCAAGGTCAGTCTGTAGAAGATCAGGGAATAGCTCTTCTAATGTGAATTCCTGTTGAGAGTGAGCTGGAGAATCTCTTATCTCATCAACCACTTTATCAGCCACAGATGTGTCCTCCATGACAACATCTTGAGGTTGAGGTTGTATCTGTGTTTGCTGATGAATATCAGGTAACAAATCATTCAAAACTTCATCCTCAAAAGAGAAATCTAATTGACTAATTTCAGTGATTACCTCCAGGATGGTTTGAGTAGCCCTTTCACTATTTAGTGGAGTTGGCTCTTCCACAAGTAGAGGCTCCCCCTGGATTGAATCCAGGTGAATTGGGCTTGCTGGTGGTAGCTCCCCCTGCCTCTGTGCTTCTTCTTATCTTGCTGGAGACTGACCAGCATATCCAGTCTCTTCATCAGAACTAAACACCACCTGCTCTTCAGAGCTGCTAGAGGATTCTTGAGTCACAATGGCTATTTTCTTCTTCTTCTTCTGGGGTGTGTCCTTTACTAGAGATGGCAGGTCCTTTGTCAACACTCTTTCCCACCTAGAGAAAATTCTCATATCCATCTTCCTCATGTGGTTAATCTTTGAACCTGCAGCTTGGTTCATTACCTCAGGTATACTTCCTGCTAGGTACAGACTTAGAATTCTACCCAGATTGGGCTTTTTCATACTTTCTTTTATCTTCTCAAACACAACTGCAGACTAATCAGTATTAAGTTTGAAGATGATCCTTGTCATCAAACTTAACATATAAGCAGAAATTCTGTCATGTCCTCCAGGCTTGCTCAAGATGACCTTGCCAACTATTTCAGACCGAAATTTTCCTTAGATGTTCATTCCATTTCTATTGAAAACTGATCCAATTTTCAAGTTTGAATCCAGTCCACACCATCTCAATGCTTCTCTAGTCTTAGAAGCAGATACATCTTCTTCCTCTTTAGTTCTTAGTAGCTGAAGTACCTTCCTCAGGCTCTTCTGTGTGATCTTAACCTTGGTTCCATGAACTCTGGATTTAATCTTGAGTCCAGTATTATCAACTGAAGCTGCACTCAAAAATTCTAGGACCTCCTTCTTCCAGATCTTAATTGGTTCTGAAACAAGGTATTCCAGAGCAGTGTCGGCAACTAGGGTTACCACACCTTTGATTTCAGGTTCCGCGTCATCAAAGGCATGTCGCACGAGCTCATAACCTTCATTAACATTCTCTTCCAGCTTAGGCGCCATTAGGGTTTGAAGAAATTTGAATTTAGAGAAGAGAGATGTCGACACACCAGTTTGGTCTCGAAACTTTGGTGAGTGTGTCGATAAACAATGGCGAAAACCTATTTATACCTTTCTAGAATCGAAGGTGAATAGGCGCGTCAAAATACTTAAATTGTGTCGACACTGTTGAAAAGTGTCGACACTGACTTATAATGTCTCGACAACTATGTGTCGACACAAGTATAGTCGACAGAATATATGTGTCGACACTTGTATATGTGTCGACACCACTTAGCTCGACACTTAGGCGAGACTCTACTAGACTAATCCTGGGTAAAGGCTAAGTGTCAACACCACCTTGGATGTGTCGATACCTACACTGCATGTGTCGACACTAATTTTTTGAAGTGTCGACACAGACTTCCTAGATGTGTCGACACCATTTCTCTGAAATGTCGACACCACTTCTATTGTGTCGACATAGACAACTCTGTGTGTCGACACCTTCTTACTTAGCCAATTTTTGTAAACTATTCTAAGTTTATCATCCCTAATTCAATTTTAAATTTATTGAATTTGGTTTCATCTAAGGGCTTTGTATACATGTCAGCTAGCTGATTATCTGTATTAATATACTCTAGTGAAATATCTCCTTTTTCCACATGTTCTCTTAGAAAATGGTTTTTTTTTCTATGTGCTTAGTCCTACTATGGGAGACAGGATTATTTGCAATAGAAATAGCACTTGTAGAATCACAAAATAGAGGTGTTCTACTTACTTGAATACCATAATCTTCTAGCTGGTGTTGTATCCAAAGAAGTTGAGCACAGTAACTTCCTGCAGCAACATACTCTGATTCTACTGTGGAGATAGCCACACTTGTTTGTTTCTTGCTACTCCATGATATCAGCCTTCCACCTAGAAACTGACAGGTACCTGTTGTACTCTTTCTATCTTCCTTGCAGCCTGCAAAATCTGCATCTGAATAACCTGTTAGTTCAAACTCTCCATTCCTAGGGTACCAAAGGCCTAGATAAGGAGTGCCCTTAAGATATCTCAGAATTCTTTTGACTGCTGTCAAATGAGATTCTTTAGGGCAAGCTTGGTACCTTGCACAGACACATGTAGCATACATGATATCTGGTCTACTTGCAGTCAAAAATAATAGGGAGTCAACTATCCCTCTATACAAAGTTTCATCTACAGGTTTCCCTGCATCATCTTTGTTTAGAGACATGCTTGACCCCATAGGAGTTTTCATGGTAGTGGATGATTCCATACCATACTTCCTTATCAATTCTAGGGTGAACTTAGACTGGCATATGGATAAACCATCCTCAGTCTGTCTAACTTGGAGACCCAAGAAGAACTTAAGTTCCCCCATACTGCTCATTTCAAATTGTCCTTGCATTAGTTTTGCAAACTTTCTGCAAAGACTACTTTCTGTAGACCCAAATATTATGTCATCTAAATATATTTGGACTAGGATTATCTTGCCTCTGGATTCCCTAAGGAATAAAGTCTTGTCTATTTTCCCCCTTGTGAATTTATTCTCAATGAGGAAACTAGACAGAGTTTCATACCAAGCCCTAGGGGCTTGTTTTAACCCATATAAAGCCTTCCTAAGTCTATAAACATAATTAGGTTTAGTAGAATCAACAAAACCTGATGGCTGTTCTACATAGACTTCTTCCTTCAGATTTCCATTCAGAAAGGCTGACTTAACATCCATTTGGTATACCTTGAACCCTTGGAATATTGCATAGGCACGGAACATCCTTATTGCTTCCAGTCTGGCTACTGGAGCAAAGGTTTGATCAAAATCAATACGTTCTTCCTGCCTATATCCTTTAGCAACTAGTCTAGCTTTATTCTTTATAATTACTCCATTTTCATCCAACTTGTTCCTAAAGATCCACTTAGTTCCTATTCTGTTGTGGCCCTTTGTTTAGGAACAAGCTCCCAGACCTTGCATATTTTGAACTGGTTCAGCTCCTCTTGTATAGCCTCAATCCAATGAGGGTCTAGGATAGCTTCTTCAAATTTCTTTGGCTCTACTTGGGATAGAAAGCTGGAGTAGAGAACTGAACTTAGATTCCTGCTCCTTGTTTGTACCCCTTGACTGAGGTCTCCAATAATCTGATTGGCTGGATGATCTTTCAAATGCCTGTTTGCTGGAGGCAGCCTGTCTTCAGGTTGAATACCTTCAGCTTCTTCATTCAGCAGCTCCTCTTGGTCTTCTTCAGCAACTGGAGTAACTTGTACTCTCCCTGGACAGCAGCCACTATCATCCACTTGCTGACTTGTAGTAGAACCTTCTACAATAGTAAGCTTGTCCATCTTCTCAGTCACACCTGTGGAGCTGCAAACACTTCAAATCCTTTGATGATTCCTTTTTCAGAACCACCAAAGGTGACCTTAGGACCATCCTTGATTGGTGTATAGTCCTTTAGCAATCCCCAAGTTCCAGTCATGTGCCTGGAACATCCACTATCCAAGTACCATATTGGGGTATGGCCACTTGGAGTCACCTGCAAAACAGATTACTTAACCTTAGAACCCAAATAATTCTTGGGTCCTTGGTGCAAGTTAGTCTGATTCTTAACAGAACTACCTGTAGCTTTTCTAACAGGCAGTTTGCTACTCACCTTGGCACTTGAATTATGCCAACAATCTATGGCAAAGTGGCCTACCTTGCCACAACACCAGCACTCAAATCTGTTGTACTTTTGTTTAGGTACAACCCTGGCTGTTTTATCTTCAGCAGGCTTCTTGTTGAGTACTGGGGCTTTGCCCTTAGACTTGGACTGTACAGTCCTGGCAGGTTTAGTAAACCCCAATCCAGTTTTACCCTTTTGAGGAATGAACTCATCTATCAAAGGTAGAACAGACTTTGGTTTAGAAAACCTTGCTACTATATCTCTCTCTTTCTGAAGACTAATCTCCATATTTCTGATTTGATCATTTTTAATTGTTATAGTCCCCATCTGAATAACAGTAATGTGCTTCAGTCTGGATATTTCATTTAATTTCTGATCAAGCAACTTGTCAAAATCTATTGCAGCAACTTTAAGACTGGCAATCTCCTTAGCCTGACTCTTGGCCAAGGATTTGCTTTTCTTCAAAGCTTGCAACACTACTCTATATTCATCAATCAACTGATGAATATCTCCTTCAGATTCAGATCCACTAACATCACTTGATGCTGATGTATCTGAATCTGACTCAGTACTAGAAATTGAACTAACAGAATAATTTTGTACCTGACTTGGTCCAGGCTGATCCTGGATTTTGTCTCCTTCTGTTAAGGCCATCAGTCCCTGGTACTGATTGTCCTCATGCTCATATATTGAGTTCATTAATTGTATGAACTCATCTTCCTCTTCTTTAGCAAACAGTCCAATATAAGCTTCAGCTTCTTAATCTGATTCTGAAGATGGCATATCAAACAGACTTTTGTCCTTCTTAGCAACAAAGGACCTTTCCTTTTTGCCCTTGATTTGAGTCTTCTTCTTATCAGTTGACTCTTTCCTCTTCTCTAGACAGTCAGCAACAACATGTCCCTGTCTGTTACAACAATAACAAACTATCTTTGAGGATGTAGTTTTACTTTGCCTGGACTTTCTTCTTTCATTCTTTGATGACTTCTGTGAAGTGGATGACTTAGACCTCCACTGTTTCTTCTTAAGAAACTTCTGAAAATGTCTAGTGAAAGCTGCAAAATCTTCATCACTCTCACTGCTTTCAGAATTCTTGCTTTCTGACTCATCTGTCTCAGTCTCAGCAACTTTTGGAGGTGGAGATGGAGACTTACTTTTATATTTCCTAGTGGCTTCTGTCTTGAAAGCCACAGCTCTTTCTTTGTGGTCAACTCTGGTAGTCTTCTCTTCCTCCTTTCTTACCATTAACTGCATCTCATATGATAACAGTTTTCCAAACAATGTTGGAGGAGGAATGTCTGCTAATTTGGCCATTTCCCTTATGACACAAATCTTGGTATCCCAGTCCTTAGTCAGGGATCTCAAGAACTTATCATTCAATTCATAGTTGCTGAATTCTCTTCCATAAGACATCAACTTATTGACAATCCTATAGAATTTCTTGTAGCACTCAGTTATGCTATCAGACCTGCCTTGTCTGAAGCTTTCATACTCTTGATTCAATAAAGACTTCATGTCTTGTCTTACCTCTTCTGATCCCTCCATATAGACTATCAGTGTATCCCATATTTCTTTAGAATTTTTACAGTGAATCAAATTCTGAAATTTGCATCATCTATTGCACTTACTATAATCTTCTGGGCCCTCTTGTGCATAGTGGCCAGAATAATCTCATCTTTAGTCATCTCTGAATAGTCCTTAGGAGTTCTCTGATTTGCATCCAGGACAGATACTTTCATTGGCACATATGACCCTTCTTTGACAGTAATGTAAATTCTTGGGTCAGAGGCTTCCATAAAGAGTCTAACCCTTTCTTTCCAAATGCCAAAGATCTCCTTTCTGCAGATTGACAACTTCATGGATCCTAGCTCTTTGTGATTCTCAGTTGAAATCATTTTCTTGATTCTTGATTATGCTGATTCTGCCTACAGGATCTTTACTCAGATTGTTATGTCCTTTTTGAGGAACCTGCCTCTGATACCACTTGAAAGAACTAGTGTCTAAACACCTAGAGGGGGGGTGAATAGTTGCACTTAATCTTTTTAAACTTTAAATGCAGAAACACAGAATTATATGCAATTCTTCACAGCAATACAACACATACAGCACAACAATCACAGAATAAAGCACACAAAGATAACACACAGATTTTATAGTGGTTCCCCAAGGTCTGAGTACATCCACTTTCCCCCTTCGCCTATCTAGTAGTGTACTAGATTCGGCCTAACTTCTCCACTACTTCTCAGATCCACAGATCTTACAACTCAGAACCCCAAATAGGTTCCTACAGCTCAGAGTGATCCCACTCCTACAACTCAAGCTCAAAAGCCCTACCACTCAGTCTTCACCAAGACCTACACTCAGCCTTCAACAAGGCCTACACTCAGAGAAATGTATCTCCTACACTCAGGCACACAGGCCCTACCACTCAGCCTTTATAATATAGGCTTACAACTCAGATCCCTTAGGATCCTATAGAAAATAAAAATACAAGGATTAATAACCACAACTCAGTTTGAGAAAGTTGAGTTGACTGGATTTTTGATGAGTTCTTGAAAGAAATTTGCTGAGATCAACCTCCCTTGGCTTTCTTCAAAGCTTCTTGAATTAGAACACAATAGAGTTGAATCTCTAGGCAGATGATCTTCAATCAACTGCTGACTTGTGAATCAGATCTCAATCTGAAACTTTCTTTATCAGCCGGGTTCAATAGCTGTCTTCTTAGAAGGAGCTTTCTCTCTCCAACTACTTAGATCTTCACTTGAAGGTCTTCTTCTGGTTTGTTGTTTCACACTTCAATGATTGCTTCAATCTCACCAATTGAATACTGTCGAAGGAGAAGGGTCTTTATATAGACTTTCTCCAAGGTAACCGACCGTTCCAGTTTCTAACAACTTTCTGACAGCTCTGACAGTTGCAGTAGACCGGCTGGAATGGCAGCTGTCAAGTCATCCAGTCACTTCTTGAATTTTCTGTAACTGTCTGAAAGTGTCAAGATAGTCAGTCTTTATGTGTCGATGCTGATAGACTAAGTGTCGACACAAGTAGACTAAGTGTCGACAATAGCCTTTATGGTATCGACACAAGTCCATGTGTTGTAGAATCTTCTTCTCGACACTGCTTCTTCAACATGTGTCGACACAGATCATGTGTGTCGACACAAGTCCTTCTTCTTCAATAGTTAGATGATTTCTGCTAAGTGTCGACACAACTCCTTTGTGTCGACACATCTTCTTGTGTTGAACTTGTTAAGTGTCGACACATCTTCTTTGTGTCGACACATGCCTTCTGTGTTGAAACTTTTGCTGAGTGTCGACACATCTCCTTGTGTCGACACATTCTTCATGTGTTGAGACTTTTACTGAGTGTCGACACATCTCCTCTGTGTCGACACATTCTTCATGTGTTGAGACTTTTGCTGAGTGTCGACACATCTCCTTTGTGTCGACACTTGTACTTAAACTTTGTTGAAGTTTGCTGAGTGTCGACACAGCCTCCTAGTGTCGATACTTTTGATGTCGACAAAGTTCCTCTGGTTGTCGACACTGCTTCTAAGTGTCGACACTGATTCTTTAGACATTTCTTCATTGTGTGTCGATACTGCTTGTATGTGTCGACACTTATCTTCTGGTGTCGACTCTGCATCCATGGTGTCGACACAACTACTCCAAGTGTCAACACAGCTTCTCTGGGTGTCGACACAAGTCTTCTTAAGTGTCGACACTTTTCTTCTAGGTGTCGACACATGGACTTAGAAACTTTTAAGCTTTCCCCGCAATTACTTAACCTGCACACATCAACTCAAAAACACATCAAATACACCATGATGTATATCATTGAGTAGGGTGAGGCTTCTTCAAATCTGGTACATTTAATCCAATATACCCAACAAAAATAAATAACGACGAGAAATCCAAGCACACCCAGATGACACAAAAATTACGTGGTTTGGAGATAAATGACTCCTCCGTCCACGAGGAGAGCACCAGAGAAGATCCACTATAATAATTAGAGTTTTAGTACATAGTTTACACCAAGGAAAATGAATCTGAAAAGATGTCGAGATCTTAAAACTTCTAGCCGTTTGATCGCCAAAGCAAGGCTCTCGATCCCCTTGGCTGCTGCCAAAAAACTCACGCCACTGTCGCCTCTCTAGCGTCTTCAGATCTGGACGGGAAGCAGGAAACGACGGCTGTCGTCGGCTCTGGATGGGAAGAACGATGCTGCGTTCTGCCGACTCTGGATCTCCTTGATTTCTTTTAACCCTTATCCATCTATTACCAAATCATGATATATATATATATATACATCCATATTAGCATCTTCGAACGAGCTTCTCCCGTTCTCGATGCGTCGCTGCGGACTTCTCCCGCAACCAAGCTGGCTTTGCCCGCAACCAAGCGGCCTTCGCCCGCAACCAAGCGGTCTTCTCCCGCAACCAAGAGGGCTTCGCCTGCAACCAAGCAAGCATCGCCCCCTTAGCATTCAAGCGGGCTTCGCCCGTCCCTCGACGATGAGTGCACGCATGTCCAGGCATTGACTGCACTCTCAACGCTTGCCCAGGCGTTGAGTGGACACTCAACGCCTGCCCAGGCATTGAGTGGACACTCAATGCCTGAGTGCACTCAACGCCTCCTGAGATTATTTATTTAATTAATTAAATTACAAAAAAAAACAAAAATTAATAACAAAATCGCGGAAACAACCCCCCCTGTTCCCCTTCCGCCTGCCCGGTCCCGATTACCTCTGCCGCCGCCGGCGGAGCCGCCGACGACCTGCCCGACGCCCGCCGAGTGGTTCACTAGCCTCCGGCAAACCCGTCGGTGGCTGCCCGGTGGCAAGTGGGCAGGGCCACCGCTGGCGGAGGCCCTGCCCGTGAGCCCTAAACTGGGGCTTACGGATAGGGCCACCGCCGGCGGTGGCCCTGCCCGCTCGCCTCAGGACAACCTCCGGCGGGTTCGCCGCAGGCGAAGAAACAAATGAAAATATATAAAGACCTATTCTATCAACAAATGAAAATATATAAAAAGTGAAGATAGAAGAGAGAGATCTAAGAAGAAAGGACTTGTCATCTTCAAGTCATCAAGAGAAGGCAGATGCTGAACAAGTCTGCAAGAAGATTTCAGATCAAATTCTGAAGGAAGCTGGATTGAAGATCATCCCCAACTTCACAAGAAGATCAACCTTACTTTGTTCAGATTCAAGAAACCTTAAAGAGGCTAAGACAGGTTGGATCTTAAGTAGTCAGATCTATTAAAACTAACCAAGAAGCCTTCATCCCTTTCTCTCTCTACCAGGGTAAAGGAATTATTCTATTATAATCAATTTTTCTCTATAAGATCTTTTATAGATCTGAGTGTAAGAGAGTTATCCACGCTAAGTGCACACCAATGTCAGGGTGCAGTAGGTCCCTGGACAAGCTAAGGTCAATAGACTATGTATTTGATAAACTTTTTCAAGGTGTATTTGCAGTTTCTCCACGCTAAGTGCACACTAATGTCAGGGTGCAGTAGGTCAATATACACGGGTCTGCACGACGTAATCCCTCGTTGAGCAGATCAGTGTGTTGACCTATGTGTACTCTCTCTATTGGAGTGCACTTACTTTCAAGTACAGGGCCGCTCATATGCAAGAGAAGACAAGGAGCATGGAGGATCAAGGAGCAGCTCCTAGGTGGAAGACGAAAAATCGTCCAAGGCAAATTCGACGAGAATCACCAAGTGATTCTCGCCGAATCGGCGAGAATCACTAGGTGATTCTCGTCGAATCGTCGAGAATTGTCAGTGATTCTCGCCGACTCCTTCTGGCCATCTCAAAATGGTGCCAAGTAAGATTCGGCGAGAATCACTTGTAATTCCCGCCGAACCAGTGTCAAGCAGCCCATGAATACAAAGTCCAATTCGTTGAGAATCGACAAGTGATTCGACGAGAATCACAAACGACTCTCGACGAATCGTCGAGAATCACTTGGTGATTCTCGCCGATTCGTCGAGAATCGTCTGCGATTCTCGCCGATTTTTACTTGGCGTTTTCTCAGAATGCTGTTGAACCGGATTTTGGGGATTTCATTTGTGGGTCCCACAAACGGTCATATTTGAGAATCCTACAGTATTTATACACAGGTATTTTTTGAACAGTTTTTACGGAGAAAGAACCCGAGCACGAAACCCTAAAATCGCGATCTCTCTTCTCCGCCGCCGCCGTCGCGCTCGGGCTAGTACGTCGCCTCCGCCGATCGTTCTCCTTCCCGATCTCCGGCGACAGAAGCTTAGCTAAGCTTGCGTCTCACGTGTCTATCCAGAGATCTCTTGTCTCTCGATTTGTTGACCGGGAAAACTTCCCCGTCCGAATCGATCGAGACGACCGATCCTAGAGTGACCGTTGGTAGACCTAGTTTGCTTCGCAAAGAAGTTTGGATCTCAAAGCACTGCAGCAGCGCACTTCGTCGCCGCCAACTCCGAACCAAGCCGCCGCTCGGATTGCCGCCGCCGGTTTCGGGAGATCCTCTCCAAGAGAGACCAAGGTTGTAGACTCCTCATCGACCTCGAGAACACGTCGTCGAACGAAGAGGAACACCGTAGTCTCCGAAAGAAGTTTGTATTTCATATACATTCCATATTTACTTTTGTTGTAAAGGAACTTTTGTTCCGTGTTGTAAGGGTTGGGTGCAACCCAGTTTGTGGGAGTGTTGACTCTCACGTGTGGAAGGGCTCCTTCTGTTAGTGCAGGGATTGGATTTCAATCCCGTTGGTGAAGTGACCGAGTCGTCCCTTGTTGGGGAGATAGGTCGAAGGGGAAAGTGGATGTACCCAAGCCGGGAACCACTATAAATTTGCTGTGTTTTCTGTGTGCTGTGTTTGTTGTTTTTATTGTGCAGGTACATCTGTAAATTCCGCAAAAGAACCACACGTCACCTATTCCCCCCCCCCATAGGTGCACATAGCCGACACTAAGTGGACTTTCAACAACTCTTGATGATGTCGACACAGCTTTCACAATGTCGACACAACTTCTCTTTAACTTCTTGACACAGCTTCAGTGGAATATGTCAACACAAGTCCTGTGTGTCGACACAATAACTCCTAGTCTCGACAAAGATGGTGTCGACAGAATTCTGGTGTGTGTCGACACAAGTCCTGTGTGTCGACACAGTTGTTGTCGATAGAATTCTAGAATGTGTCGACACAAGTCCTGTGTGTCGACACAATTGTTGTCGACAGATTTTCTATGTGTTGACACAAGTCCTGTGTGTCGACATAATCTGGCTCCTGGTGTCGACACAACTCTTCCCAAGTGTCGACACAGTTGTTGTCGACAGATTTTCTGTGTGTCGACACAAGTCCTGTGTGTCGACCCAATCTGGCCTCTGGTGTCGACACAACCTTTCCCAAGTGTCGACACAATTCTTCTCAAGTGTCGACACAGCCTTTCCCAAGTGTCGACACTTGTACTTAGAAACATTTTTTCCTGCATTTCCTTAACATGCACAATGAAACTCAAAACAACATCAAATACACCTTAATGAATATCATTGAGTTAGGTGAGACTTCTTAAGGAAAAGAGTAATCCTTAGTCAATGATATATATAACTTATAATAAAATCAAGATTATGATATAATCATTTATTTCAAGGACAAGAGTAACCAAAAACAATCATTGCATGTAACAATATTATCACAGAATATGTTATAACACAATGAACATGCATCATAAGATTCTAAGTATTCAATATCAAATTAAGACAAAACCAAGGAATTTTATTAATATATGTTCAGAATAACAATGATTTAGTCCAAAAAATTTTACATTAACCAAAACCTAGACCACCTAATTCTAGGATTGATGATGTTCCTTGATAAATATTCCTTTTCCAGACTGAACTTTGGCTTGTGCATTAGCTTCAGTTTCTTCAGCTAGCTTCTTCTTTCTTCTTGAGCTCTTCCGCCTTGACCTTTTTCCTCTATCACACATGTTGTCTTTGACAACTTGCCAGGCAACTCCATCTTCCAAAATCATGCTTCAATTCAGCCTGCTCTCTAAACCTTTTCTTAGAAAGTTGAGCTTCAAACATCTCAACCTTCTCAATAACCACATTCTGAACCTCCTGTGGAGGACTGTACATTTGTTGTACTGCATATTGAATTCCTTCAAAATCAGCAGTTATCATCATCACACAGGGGTGGATAACCAAGAGTGGATCTGATAGCATTAGTTATCCATTTAGCATGTTTAGAGCCTGCATTAACTAACACACTCTCCCCCTTTATGACTTCTCTTTCAATATGGTCTCTGAGATCATATTTTTTAAATCTAATTTGATTAGCTAGGTAATTAGTGCCTTCCTTATAGAATGATCTGAATAATTCTCTCCCCCTTTATGGCTTTCATCTACATAATTCTCAAGAGCTGCTCTTTGTTCATCCAACTTTACTTACAGTTGCACCAGAAGTGAACTGAAGTCTACTGCTGGAGATGGAGTTTGTGAGACAGTCTGTAAGGCTTTCTTATAACCAGAGCTTCTCTTCCTTAGCTCTATAAGCTTTCTCTTCTTTGCCCTAGAGGCTTCTTTATCTTCTGAGGACTCAGATGAGCTTGCTATGTCCACTGTATCTTTTGGACTAGATGCTATAATGGGAATCTCCTGCTCAGTCCTTAGCAGCTCCCCCTCAGTTCTTGCATCTAATAAATCAGTAATTCTAAAGTAACTTCTTGTTCCATTTGTATTGGAGGTATGACTGTCTTTTTAGCAGAAGGTTCTCCTTCAAATTCAAAAGTTTCTCCCCTGGTAATAATATCCTCAGGGACATTGTCTTGGTTAATCTTATCAATATCAGTCATAGGCACATCCAGTGCATCTTTCTCAGTATCTATATCACCTTGATTGATATCCAGTAGTACCACAAGTATAGATTGTGTAGCTGCTACACTGTCCAATGCAGTTGTGTGGATAAGTGGCTGTTGTTGCTCATGAGCTCCCCCTGAGGGTAATGCCTCTTGTTGAGCAGAAACTGGAGAAAGCTCATTTGCTCCCACTTGATTAGGCACTTTCTGGACTTGATCCAGTTGGATGTTGACTACAGGAATCTGCTCCCCCTGCATTTGTCCTTCAGTTACAGTCTATAGAGCAGGTGACATTCTAGTCCTTTCTGCTCCTTCATCTGAGCTGAAAACAACCATTTCTACTGAATCACTAGAAGATTCAGTGGTCTTTGAGGGTGTTTTCTTCTTGTGCTGAATCTGCTTTGATTGTTTCTGAGGGGTAGAAATAAACCTATTGTGTCGACACAGTTGGGATTGTGTCGACAGAGACTCCTAAAGTCTCGACAGAGAATTACTATTTTATGTGTCGACACCAAATACGATGTATCGACATAAATAATCTTAAGATCTTACACTAATCTCTGCGTGTCGACACACACGACTGTATGTGTTGACACCAACATTTAAGTGTCAGGATAGCTATGTGTCGACACCAAATTTTGTGTGTCGACACAATTTTCTGGATGTGTCGACAGAATTTTTCTTATCTGTCGACACCATCTACTAAGTATCGACACAGATGTCTTTATGTGTCGACATAAATTTACTTAATCAAATTTGTCATTCTTATTCTAAGTTCAGCATGCCTAATTCAATTTTAAAATAATTGAATTTAGTTTCATCCAGTGGTTTGTTGAACATGTCAGCAATTTGAAAATTAGTATTGACAAATTCTAATATTATATCTTCATTTTCAACATGATCTTTAAGGAAATGAAATCTTATTTTTATGTGCTTAGTTCTGCTATGAGAAACAAGATTTCTAGCAATAGAAATAGCACTAGTAGAATCACAAAATAATGGAGTTCTACTTACCTGGATTCCATAATCTTCAAGTTGATGTTGAATCCATAATAGTTGAGCACAACAGCTGTCTGCAACAACATATTCAGACTCAGCAGTGGGAATAGCCACACTTGTCTGCTTTTTACTACTCCATGACACCAATCGTCATCCTAAAAACTGACATGTGCCAGTTGTACTTTTCCTGTCTTCTTTGCATCCTGCAAAGTCTACATCTGAATACTCAGTTTGTATAAAATCTCTATTCTTAGGGTAATAAAGGCCAAGATTTGGTGTTCCCTTAAGATATCTCAAAATTCTTTTGACTGCAGTATAATGAGATTCTTTAGGGCAGGCTTGATACCTAGCACATACATATGTAGCATACATGATGTCTGGTCTACTAGCAATTAAGTATAAAAGGGAGCCAATTATCCCTCTATACAAAGACTCATCTACAGGTTTCCCTGCATCATTTTTGCCCATAGGCATACTTGAACCCATTGGAGTTCTCATGGTGGAGGCTGACTCCATACCATATTTCTTAATCAACTCCTTGGTGAACTTACACTGAGATATGGATAAGCCATCATCAGTCTGTCTAACTTGGACTCCCATGAAGAATTTCAGCTCACCCATACTGCTCATCTCAAACTTCTCTTGCATAAGTTTGGTAAATTTTCTACAAAGGTTGTTTTCTGTTGATCCAAAGATAATTTCATCAACATATATCTGGACTAGGATCATCTTGCCTTTTGATTCCCTAAGGAATAGAGTTTTGTCTATTTTCCCCCTTGAGAATTTATCTCAATGAGGAATGTAGATAGGGTTTCATAAAAAGCCCTAGGGGCTTATTTTAAATCATATAGTGCTTTCTTAAGCCTATAAACATAATTAGGATAGAGATAATCTACAAAACCTGAGGGTTGTTCAACATAGACTTCCTCTTTTAAGTCAACATTTAAAAATGCTGACTTGACATCCATTTAGAATACCTTGAACCCTTGGTATGCTGCATAGGAAAGGAATAGTCTTATTGCTTCCAACCTTGCCACTGGAGCAAATGTCTGATCAAAGTCTATTCCCTCTTCCTGTCTGTAGCCTTTTGCTACCAGTCTTGCTTTGTTTTTGACTATGATGCCATTTTCATCTAGCTTATTCCTGTAGATCCACTTAGTCCCTATGACATTGTTATTCTTTGGTTTAGGAACCAGCTTCAAGGCTTTGTATCTTCTAAATTGATTCAGCTCTTCCTGCATGCTATCAATCCAATTTGTGTCTTATATGGCATCTTCAAATTTCTTGGGTTCCATCTGGGACAGGAAACCTGATCAAAGAACTGTGTTCAAGTTCCTTATCCTTGTCTGAACACCATGACTTGGATCACCAATAATTTGGTGTGCTGGATGATCCTTTAGGTGTCTTATTGTTGGAGGCAATCTATCTACACCTTGATTTCCTTCAGTTTCCTCGACATGCTGTACTTCATTTTCTTCATCATCAGCTTGGGGTCTTGTACTCCCCTTGGACAACATTCATCATTTTCTTCATCCTGCCTTGCAGGTTGGTCTTCATTAATGGTTAGCTTATCCATCTTTTCCTTCAAACATGTAGAGCTACAAGATACACTAGACTGCTCACAATTGATTAGTTCAGTTTCATCAAAGGCTATATGAACAGATTCTTCTACAACTTGAGTAGTCAAGTTATAGACCCTGTAAGCTCTACTGTTGTCATGCATTCAGACTGAAATTCAGTCCCATGGTCAATTCTGATTTTGACCACTAAACTGTTAAGTTCATTCTGAATTTGCCTAACAAAAATTGTGGAAGACAGTAGGGGTTTCAGATTTCTGCCTCAGGAAGAAAACTCAAGTAAATCTAGAATAGTCATCCACAATCACAAGTGTATAGTCTTTCCTACCTAGACTATGAACTTTAATAGGACCAAATAGATCCATATGCAGGAGGTACAAACACCTCACAGAATCTTTGGTATCATGTCCATGAAAAGAGGTCTTGGTCTGTTTGCCCTTTTGGCAAGCTGAACATACACCCTCTTTTATGCACTTGAACTGAGGACCATTCCTCACTAGCTCCATGTTATAGAGTTGGCCTACAGTCTTATAGTTAAGGTGAGCTAGCCTCTTGTGCCATTTGACATAATGAGATGCTTTCTCATCTGCAACTAAAAATATAGGAGAGTTCTTATTCTCACAATCAAAACTGAGACAATAAACCTTTCCTTTTCTATAACTTGACAAGATGACCTCTTGATCACTTGTCCTTCTAATCTGACACCCATTCTTAATAAAAGAAGTGTCATAACTAAGATTACTCAGTTGGCTTATGCTTATTATTCTGTTGGGTTTCTCTATAGGGTTGGCACAACGCTTGTGCACGCAGCGGAAAGAAAAACAACAAGAAAACCCAAAGAAATGCGGATCGAGCCATGACGGTTGAATCAAGAAGTTAGCAAAACTAGGCAAAATTACCTCGGTGGCGTTGAGTCACAACTCAACGGAGAAGCTCCAAACTTTATCTTCTTCCTAGCGGCGAGTTCTACGTGGAATAGTGTCCACGTTTCTGCAGAAGTCCACACGAGCGGGAGAACGCCGAGCTTTCCGTCGCACGGAAGATCGGGAAGGAGAAGACCGCACCTTTGCTTTCCCACGGACTGCTAGGTCCGCGCCAGGGAATGCAGCGCCAGCGACGATCGCTGGAGAGAAGGTGGTCAACGGAGCAAACACGGCGGCGGAACTCTTCCGGCGGCGGGATCGGGATCGGCGGAGCGAATGCGGAACTCCTTCCGTCGGGTTCGATTCGCACAGAAGAGACAGATCGCATATCTTCCCGAAACCCTAAGTGTTATATTTATACTTAAAGTATAAAATAAACTCAGGAAAATCGCTATCCGCAGACCACTCGAAATTAGGGTTCAGAATCGGCGAGTATGAATCGGTGAGAATCGTCGAGAATCACTGAGCAGGTTCGGCGAGAATCGTTCGGCAGAATCGTTCGGCGAGTATCACATTGGATCGGCGAGAATCAGAGTACAATACTCGACGATTCTCGCCGATCGTCGAGCTACGCTCGACGACACATAATGATACTCGACGATCGTCGAGCCGCGGTCGACGACAATTGTCAAGGCAGTCGATCGTCGAGAATCAACAATTGATTCTCGACGATTCTCGTCGATCGGCGAGAATCAGGGAGACGATTCTCGCCGATCGGCGGGAATCAGAAGACCATTCTCGACCAATGTCTTTGACCCTTGGACGACGAACCTAACCAGCCCTCCAAGGCAACATTTGCCCAACCCGATGATCCTATAAGGCAACACTTTGCCCATAACCCTATTCAGGTCGGTGATTGGTAACCTTTACCAACACAGTCAGTCATCCAACTTCTCCACATCTCTTATGTACGACCCTGCAGGCTCATATTGCGTTGGCAGTGAGATTACATGTTTGACCACTTCCAGATCATCATGGTAACTCCAACAGTTTCAAACCTTTCACATAAGCCACTTGGGTGATAGTAATTGAGCCATTGGAAATGTTACCATACACTTTGATGATCCCCTTTTCAGATTCACCAAAGATCACTTTGGGTCCATTCTCTATGAGAGAGTAGTCCTTCAGCATCCTTCTTGTTCCAGCCATGTACTTGGAACAACCACTGTCCAAGTACCATATTGGGGTATGGCCACTTAGACTCACCTGCATCAAATATAATTACTTAACCTTAGAACCCCAATAAGTATTGGGTTCTAGGTTCAGGTTAGTCTGAAACTTGACTGATTTCCCTATAGTCTTTCTAACAGGTAAGCCGACATTTTTCTTGACACTGGTGTTTTGCCAACAATCTATGACATAATGCCCAACCTTGCCACAGCACCAACACTCAAATCTATTATATCTTTTTTAGATACAGTCTTAACAGTCTTGTTGTCAGCTGTCCTTTTGTTTAGTGCTGGGGCATGTGCATCAAATACCAATGATTCCTGAAGAACATGGTGTGTTGGTACATGGGCTGTCCTATTGACATTTGCACCCATATCATTCAGAATACCAGCCTTACAATGACCATGTGTAATGTCATGGTCATACCTGTTAGTAGGCTGCACCACTTTTCTGAAAGAAATAGGGGGTTTGGAGATTTGTGGCTGAACTGGGGATTTGCCTTTTCTTTTAGAATTTGCTTCCCTAGTTCTTCCCTTAAAACCTAGACCTGTCTTACCATTTTATGCAATGAAGTTATCAATCAAAGGTAAGACAGACTTTGGCTTTGAGAATTTAGCCACAAGTTCCTTTTCTCTTTGTAGTCTGACTTTCAGACCCTTGATCTGATCATTTTTGAATGTAATTGTTCTCAACTGAATAACAGTTATGTTTTTTAGCTTGGCAAACTCATTCATCTTCTGATCTAGCAATTTTTCCAAATCAGATGCAACCAGCTTAACAACAGCAATTTCCTTAGCCTGGTTTTTGACAAGATTTCTGATTCTCTTAAGTGCATGCAACAGATCACCATACTCATCAATAAGTTGATGTACATCCCCTTCAGATTCAGATCCATTCACATCTCTTGATGCAGATGCTTCAGATTCTGATCCAGTATAATAATCAAAAACTGATGAAAAGTTGTTTACCTTACTGGGACCACGCTGATCCTAGCAATGATCATCCTCAGTCAAAGCCATCAGCCCTCTAAAGTGATGATCTTCAGTCAGATTAATAGAGTCCAGCATTTGCAAGAACTCAGATTCTACTGAATCTTCTTCAGTAGTGAATAATCCTATGTAGGCTTCAGCATTTGTCTCTCCTCCTAAATCTGATGATGAGGAATCAGTCTAGCTTTTCTGCTTCTTTGCAACCAAGGATCTCTCCTTCTTGCCCTTATTTTGCTGCTTCTTTTTTATCTTTAGATTCCTTTCTTTTATCAGGACAATCAGCTATGACCTGCCCTGGCCTGTTGCAGCAATAACAAACAAGTTTAGAAGAAATTTGTTTACTGGGATTTGAGTCATACCTGTCATCCATGGATGCTTTCTTCTTCTTGTAATAGTCATCCTTGGAGTAGGATGAAGATGGCTTTGTTCTCCATTTCTTGTTCTTCATGAACCTTTGAAACTTCCTTGTGAAGGCAGCAAAATCTTCATCAGAATTATGACTGTCTGAAGTGTTGATGTCAGTATTTTCTGATTCAACTTCGGTCATTCTCCTGGGAGGATATGGTGACTTTCTCCTGCCCTTTCTTGTAGCTTCAGCCTTAAAGGCAACTGACTTTTCTCTGTATTCAGACTTGTTGCTTTTCTCCTCTTCCTTTCTGACAGTGAGCTGCATCTCATAGGATAGCAGTTTTCCAAATAAGGTTGGTGGAGGTGTATCTGCAAGCCTGGCCACCTCTCTGATGGTACATATTTTAGTATCACAATCCTTGGTTAGGGGTATAAGAAACTTGTCATTTAATTCATAAGTGCTAAAGACTCTTCCATTGGTCATTAGCTCATTAACAATTCTGAAGAATTTCTTATAGCATTCAACTATTCTATCTGTCTTAGCTTGTCTAAAGCTTTCATATTCTTGATTTAGCATGGATTTCCTATCCTCTCTCACTTCTTCTGTTCCCTCCATGCAGACAATCAAAGTGTCCCACATCTCCTTGGTGGTTTTACAATGAACCAGATTCTGGAATGTAGAGTCATTTAAGACACTCACAATTATGTTCTGGCCCTCTTGTCTAAGGTTGCTAGGATGATCTCTTCCTTAGTCATTTCTGAATAACTTTTAGGAGTCTTGAGATTAGTATCAAGAACTGATATATTCATAGGAATAAATGGCCCTTCTAGCACTGTGATATAAATTCCTGGATCAGATGCTTCCATAAACAATCTGACCCTCTCTTTCCAAATGCCAAAGTTTTCTTTCCTACAGATAGGAAGCTTCATTGATCCAAGTTCCTTCTGATTCTCAGTTGAACTCATTCTGTCTAACTTATAATTGACTTTTAGATCCACTCAGACTGTTAAGTCTATTCTTGAGCAACCTCCCTCTGATACCACTTGAAAGAATTGGTTTCAAGATATTCTAAAACACCTAGAGGGGAGGGGGGTGAATATGTTCAATTCTTTTTCCTTAAGGCAGACAGTATATTTACTGATTAGACAACTTATTCAGCAATTAACACAGCACAGTTCACATCCCAGATTTAAATAAAATAGCAACACAGAAGACACAAATTTATAGTGGTTCCCCAAGTGATGGGTACATCCACTTTTCCCCTTCGCCTATCTAGCAGTATACTAGATTCGGCCTAACTTCCTTCTTTCTTCCTCAGATCTTATAACTCAAAACCTTGAAAGGTCCCTACAACTCAGACTTCAGCAAGTCCTACAACTCAGATCCTCCCAGAGAATCCTACCTCAGAGTGAGTCCACACTCCAACAACTCAGGCAATTAAGCCCTACCTCAGCCTTCACCACAAGGCCTACAACTCGGATAATCAAGCCCTACCTTAGCCTCCTCCACAAGGCCTATAACTCAGAGAAATTAATCCCCTACCTCAGGAACTCAGCCCTACCTCAGCCTTTATAAATATAGGCTTATAACTCAGAGAGTTTACTATCCTACACTCAGATCTTTTTAAGATTCTACAGAGAAATTGATTATAACAAGAGTAAATCCTTCACCCAGGTAGAAAGAGAATGGGTAGAAGGTTTCTTGGTAAGTTCTTGATAGATCTGACAACTTTAGAATCAACCTGTCTTAGTTTCTTCAAAGCTTCTTGAATCTGAACAAAGTAAGGTTGATCTTCTTGAATTTGGAGATGATCCTCAATCCAGTTTCCTTCTTTTATTCAGAATTTAATCTGAATTCTTCTTGCAGACTTGTTCTGGATCTGCCAGATACTTTTTGATTTCTGGATGAAGACTTCTCTTCTTCTTCTTAGTTGTTCCTCTCTCTTGGACACTTCCAACACTCTCTCTATCTGATGATAGAACATGTCTTTGTATAGGCTCCATCCGAGGTTACCGCATGATCCTGTTCATAACAACCTTATGACAGCTTTAACAGATGCAACAGCTTTGTTGGTTATGACAGCTTTCAAGTCTCTAATTACTTCATTGTACTTTGTCTCAGCAGCAAAGTGTCGGGACAATACTTCAAATGTGTCGACACAAATAGACCATGTGTCGACACAACTCTTGATGATGTCGACACAGTTTTCACAATGTCGACACAGCTTCTCTTTAACTTCTTGACACAACTTCAGTGGAATGTGTCGACACAAGTCCTATGTGTCGACATAATAACTCCTACTCTCGACAAAGTTGGTGTCGACAGAATTCTAGTGTGTGTCGACACAAGTCCTGTGTGTCGACAGAGTTGTTGTCGACAGAATTCTGGAATGTGTTGACACAAGTCCTGTGTGTCGACACAGTTGTTGTCGACAGATTTTCTGTGTGTCGACACAATCTGGCTCCTGGTGTCGACACAACTCTTCCCAAGTGTCGACACAGTTGTTGTTGACAGATTTTATGTGTGTCGACACAAGTCCTGTGTGTCGACACAATCTGGCCCCTGGTGTCGACACAGCCTTTCTCAAGTGTCGACACTTGTACTTAGAAACTTTTTTTCCTGCATTTCCTTAACCTGGACAATGGAACTCAAAACAACATCAAATACAGATTGATGAATATCATTGAGTTAGGTGAGACTTCTCCAAATCTGGTACACATTTTCCAATGTACCCAACATATATATATATATATATATATATATATATATATATATATATATATATATATATATATATATATATATATATATATATATATATATATATATATAATACAATGAACCGTCCGATTCAGCAAGGATCGACAAAAGACCATAACACTCTATTTGGAGCAAACGCCGCCGGACTGCGTGTAAAAAAACGGCTGACGGTGGTGTTTGCTCCGTTTGCAACCGCAACAAGGTGGAAACGATCCCGATCCGCTCTGTTTCGATCCCCACCTCTCCCCCCGGTTCCAAAGTAGTGTTTCGATCCGCCAGATGCACCGAACCAAATATAGCCTAAGAGACATAGTACACTATGACTATATTTGGTTCGGCGATGGCGGGTGCATCCGGTGGGTCGAAACGTCACTTTGGAACCGGAGGGGGATAGGTGAGGGTCGAACCAGAGCGGTCGGGGTCATTTCCTCCTTGTTGCAGGTGCAAACAGAACAAACGCCGCCGCTGACCGTTTGTTTACCCGCCGAACGGCGGCGTTTGCTCCAAACGGAGTCGGTGAAACGCCGAACCAGACGAAGTCAATATGTAGTTTTATTTATATTCTTCATCAGGTATTCAATTGTGAGATACTTTTAGCATTATATGCACCATAAAAAGCATCTATTTATTTAAATTTTTGCAAGCGGGTTCAAACGGAGTTTTCGAACTGCAGGGGGGAGGTGGGGGTCGAAACGGAGCGGTGAGGGGCGTTTCCTCCTTGCTACGGGTGCAAACGGAGACGAAGTTTCGTTTGGTTACCCTCTGTCCGGTGGCGTTCAATCCAAACGGCGCACGAAAACGGTAAATCAAAGAAAGCCTTAGTTTGTACAATAATAGAGCATAATTTTTTAAATAAAAAAAGATGCGCCCAATTTCATGAAAAATTGGCATTATTGCAAAATATGAAATCTTTCCCGTAATTTGGAGCATTCTAATGTCACGGAGGTGATTGTTATTAGCGGAAGTAGGGCTGAGCATATTATTCGAAATTCGAAAGTCGCTTGAAAATCGTTCGAAAATTGAGCCGAATCAAATCGGTTAAAATTGATTCGACACAATTTGAGTCGATTCAATTTGACTCGAATCTGTTTTCAAGCCGATTTCGAGCCACCCCTGAATCGCTCGAAATATGATTCGAATCAACTCGAATTAATTTAAAAAATTATGAATTTGTTAATATATTCTTATTTTAAGATTACAAATAACAAAATTTAAACATAAATAAAAAGAATAAAGGTTTTAAGTGTTTCATTTGCTAAATTTGTAGGTTGTCCAGTTTTATTTTGAGCAAAGTAGGAATAAAACGAAAAATTGCTCATTTTGAGCCGACTTGATTCGATTTCGAGCCGACTCAATTCGATTTCAAGTCGACTCAGAATCGAGTCATTTCGAGTAGAGCCGGCTCGACTCGAAATCAATTTCGATTTCGAGTCAATTTCGAGTCGAGTTTGATTCAAAAATTTCGATTTCGAGCCGAGCCAAAATCGCTCGAACTCGACTCAATATCAGCCCTAAGTGGAAGTAAATGAACAAAGAAAATGTTAGTATGAAAGCAAAAGTAAGAAAAAAAAATTAGAAGGGCAAAAATGACCGTGTAAAGCAAACGCCGCTGGAAGGAGGGTAAACAAATGAACCTCCAGCGGTGTTTGCTCCGTTTCCACCTGCACGCCTTGAGAAACGCCCCAAAAAGTCCTGTTTGGAGCAGCCACTTTCCCCCTCCGTTTCAAACACTCCGTTTTCATCCGGCGGATCGGCCGACCACCGCCAAAACAAATGAAGCCCTAGTAAAACCTACCTGCCCCTACAACAAGTGATATTCGTAATTTTAGAGAGGAAAGACGCATAGTCGAATATGGCAACAAATTCTCTTTTTTACAACAATACATACATTAATATACAGAAATATGCATAGATATGCAATATATTTATTTTATTACACTATCTATATGTCCTGCTGAAGATAGAGTTTCTTATTGATGGGGTCTTCTCAATTTATAGAAATTGCAAGCTGTAAATAGTCAGAATTTTCATGTCCCCCGCTAATTTAATGGGCAATTATTGAGGAAACCGCCACACTCACGATCCACGGGCCCGATCAGCGTGTAATCCGTGTGTGATCCCCCCCCCCCCCCCCCCCCCCCCCCCCCCGCGTGATCCACTCGCCAAAACCGCTAAAAAGCGCCGCAGCAACCGCCGTGCCAACCACCACCTCACAAGCCACCCGCGGCTGGCCCCGTCACCGGTCTCATCCCCACCTCGCGGTTGCACAGCCTCGGCTGCGAGCACCCGCGGTCGGCCTCCGCCAAATCATGCGGCTGCGCGAGCCAGCGGCCGGCCTCACTGACGGTTGCAGCCGCGACTCACGGTCGCGCCCCCGCAGCCTTCAGCCCTAGTGGTCGGCCTCATGGCCGGTGATGCGCGTTCGGCAAGTGTACCGATCGCTCAAGTATTATAAAATGGAGAGTGCTCCCCAAATATCTATCTTTCAAAGAATTCTGGTTGGGACCGTGTTTCGATTCATAGAAAATTAATTATATGGGTTAACAAAAATGATTTAAACTGTGATGGTGGTGTTGTGAATGCTAGAAGGAAAAAGAAAAATATTGCGGGTCACTGGAACCGCTTCGCAATGTGATGGTTACACGGGTTATTAGCGCTGCTTCGATTGCGAGTGGACGTGAGTGCAAGTGGATGGACGTGAGAGCATGCGGAAGAGGAATTGAGGGTTATGTTCACCTCTTCGTAATAACAAGCTTAATCACAATGCATCATTCTTCACTCACAAGCAAAGAGCTTGTTCATAACAATGATTTAACACAAATCACAGGTAAATTACCATACTAAGAAATAACATCTACTACAATCCAAAAGGCTACGTTTACAGAGGAAGAGATACAAACAACACAAGACTTTGCGACGACGTAGGAGGTTGCTTTGGGTTGTCAAGCCATGACCTACAAGCCACTCGCCGGCTGCGTCCAGTGTCGAGGAAGGATCTCACTTCTTCCTTAGCTCCCGTCTTCTCGTTAGAACATGTCAGATGCGTCAACTCCTTGCTTCTCCTTGATTGACGGCGATCAGAATGGTGGAATCTCATTTCGGGGTGGTGTAGTTGCTTGGAAATCTCATAGGGCCTCAAGCCCTAGCTTGGAGGAAGAGGATGAAGTGCAGGAACCCACCCCGTATGGTTTCAACGAATATTTCGCGTTAGAAGACGGAACTCCCTAATCTGTTGAAATCTGCGCTTTAAATACTATTTTTGTGAGAATTTGTCCGCGCATGGGAATTCGCACGATCGTGCGTGCGAACGTGCATTGCCCGACTCCGTTAAATTTCAGAATTGAGAAACATTGGGCCCGTGTGACCTTGTTCGTGCACGGGAAAACCGACCATGTGAGAAGGGCTCGCACGGGCCGTGACAGAACACTAATTTCTCAGGTTAAAAAGATAGTTCGGGGGATTTTCTTCACACATTGTTAAAACAACAGTGCGAGAAGGTATCACACAGGTACAATAAATCATAATTTTTTTTAGACAAAAACAGATCAATCGTGCGATTTTGCTCACATACGGGAAAAGTCAACAGTGCGAGGTAAATCGCACGGTCATGGACAGAACACTAATTTTTCATTGAATGACTGCACAAGACCACAAAAAGCGTGCACGAAGAAATTTCACATGGTCCTGCGATTAAGATATAGTGACATCTCTATGTAGGTAAGATAACACACGGGCAAAATTCCCGTGCATGAAGGAAAATCACACGACAATGTGAAATGCACATAATTCATATAAGAGTTGGGATCTGCCCCCATGTGTCTAAAACCAAATCTCCAGGGCCAATTTCCTCCAGCAAGAATACACATTTGCCAACAAAAAAAATAGACTAACGGGTAGCACCATGTGTTCACCCCAATAACAGTTGAGTGCGGAATTACACATCAAAACGGGTTTTTTGTGCACTTCTTATGCAAATAACATTCTAGTGAAGTATGTGAATTCCTATCAAAAGTGAAGTGCTTATACATGAAAACGAGCTCAGATAAGTCAGAAAAATACTATATAAATTAGACTCATTACAGCCCAAACTTACTCGGTTGCTCATCCCGAGCAAACAATCTTTCATAAAGATTAGAAAAACAGTAATGCAGGCAAGGTAATTGAATATGCAGAGTAACATGTGAAGTTGCATGCTCGCACGTGCAGGAAATTATGTGAATTAGATTACAAATTTCGAAAATGAGTTTCGATATATTATTCCAACTCATAAGTGAAATCACTGCGAATCCTTTACTACTCACGTGCAGGGAGAAAGAAGCTCGATCACTCAGATCTATATTGCTAGGAAATGGGGATCGAGACAATCTCCATAGAAATCCATCAATATTAATGGCCATAAGCTTGCCCATTCACACCATCTCCATGACACTAGTCAAATTACAATGCGAATCAATAGGGGCTTAGGATATGTCGTAGGCTTAGGTTTACAGTGCAACGATCAATGATAAACTTGAAGGCTTACGACAGCTAATATATAACCTGTAATTCATCGAGATCAGAGATGACCGAGGATGACCGAGGGTATCTCGTCCACCTAGGGCGAGTGCAGGAGAAGTCACCTCTAGGGGCGAGATATAGGGTCTAGAGGTGAGATCCAGGCTCTAGGGGCAAAATCCAGTCTCCAAGGGTGAGATCCAAGGTCCATAGGCGAGATCTAAGCTCTAAGGGTAAAATACAGGGTCCATAGGCAATATCTAGGTTCCAGGGGCGAGATCAAAGGTCCAAAGTCAAGACCCAGGGTCCAGGGTCAAGATACAGGGTCCAGTGGCAAGATCCAGGCTCCAGGGGTGAGATCAAGGGTCTAGATGCGAGATCCAGGCTCTAGGGGCGAGATCCAGGCTCTAGGGGAGAGATCCAGGCTTTAGGGGTGAGATCCAGGGTCCAAAGAAAAGATCCAGGGTCCAAGCGCGAGATCCAGACTCCAGGAGCAATATCTAAGCTCCAGATGCGAGTTCCAGGGTACAATGGAGATATCTAGTGTCCAAAGACAAGATCCAATCTCCTATGGCGAGATCTAGGCTCCAGGGGCGAGATTTGGGGTCTAGAAATGAGATCCAAGGTCTATAGATGAGATCTAGGCTCTAGGGGCGAGATCCAGTCTCCAGGGGCGAGATGTAGGGTCTAGAGTCGAGATTCAGGCTCCAAGGGCGAGATCCAGGCTTTAGGGGCATCATTTTTTTCTACTAATAGTCCCTCCAAACAGCGGAGTTTCACTGTTGGTAGTCCAATTGGAGTTACGAATAGCAGAACCAAAAGACAGGATTCCGCTATTTGTAGACCATACTTGGAAAACTTTAAATAGACTCCATGGGCACCTTTGGAGGGAATATTTTTCATTGGCTTCTTCCTCCTCTAGCTGGTTTTGGTTGGCTTCCATTGACCTCCAAGGTGCTCAACTCAACATTGGTTAGGGAGGGGAAGCTCTCTCTAATATTCTGGGTATGTGTCGGGACCTCCTCGCGCCAGCTCATGGTCTATTTCTTAGTCCCAAGCAACCAATCTAGTGCTCTTACTTGGGAAAAATAGGTGTAAGTTACCCCCTAGGCTCTGAATTCTTCTTTGGACCGAGATCTGGTTTCAACACCTAAACCTAAATGACCTCACTCAAATTACTTATCCAAGCAATATTATAGCCTGTACGCAACACCCCCATACTTGAACTTGACAATATGGGCTCTGTACAATGCCTAATCCCAAATACAATCTCATTTCAATTTTCATTTTCATTTCTTTTCATTTTTTTCATATTTTTTGTAGTTTTGAAACATCATCAGCTATATAAGCAATAACACAGTGCCATGACATTCAAATATGCACCCATAACTTCCAATTTTTTGAAATAGAACTTTGAGCTCTGAATTTGGTGTGTGAATAGGATGGTCGCTTTTGCCTTGGTGAATTTATGGTGGAGCTGAATCAATAGGTTTGGTTTAGGCTCAAATTATGTGAGCAAGGATAATGCATGTGGGACTAGTGCAAAGGCTCAATCGGGCTAATGAATGGCCTATATTATGATCGTACTCGGGAATTAACCTATACCTATGCTTCAGGAGTCGCTAGGGGCAAATTATAGCCACCGAGAAAGAACAAACATCACTCCGACTCAAGCAATTCAACTCTAATGACCGTCTACACACTTACCTCCACTACCATCAGATTCCACCATATTCACAAGTTAAGTGTAGAATAAACATTTTCCACGTAAGAAGAAATTTCTAAAACTAAATGCATATGAAAAAGTTAATTCTACACAAATTCTACACAAACAAGAGCACTCGACTAGGAGTACTACAAGACTTAACATGTTACTCCCGACTCAATTCTAAGACAATACAAAAACTTCCAAACAGTATGAAAAATATAACTTTAATCAATACGCATCGACAAGTTAGCGCACACTTGACTAGGAGCGCTACATGAGCTTTAGAAACAAGACATTAAAGAGGAAATCTATGTGGAATCCTAAAGCCAAGCAGTAGATTTTCTATAATATGTCCTTCAACTATTTAAAGGAACTAATGCTTTGCAATGATGTGTGAATTCAAGATGAGAACTACAATCTGCTCATCTTGTTGATCATGGCTCTGAGGAAGAAGGTTGAGCCATGATCTTCATCAATGACCCTTCAGGATGAGAGCTTATTCATTTGAATATTCTGAGAAAGGGAGATTCTTCCTTTAATTGGAGTTTAGAAGTACTTATTCTTTTACTTGAGGAAGATGAATAATAGTTCTCATTTCCTTTTCATCTTTCCTTTCCTTCTTGTTATTTTATTCTATTCTTCTTATTTTTCTTTTGGTATCACAACTCTTACTGTTATTATTTCAATTCCTTGTGTTGGGTCCATTGATCTACATGAACCAGATTTGTAAGAAGTCAAACAAGTCAATGCCACACACTAGTTGTATTTTATGTGTGTTTGAGTTTATGCATGCTGGTGGACACCAAGCAAGCTGGTGGACAAACAGGAATTTTCCTAAGTCCACAGGCGTTGAGTGAAGCAAGATCATTCAACGCCAGGTGCAGGGTGAAAACTTGAAGAAATGACTAATGACAAAAGAGTCTAGACAAAAGTGTCGAGACAAAGATATCAGCACCTTTGTAGGAAAAGTGTTGAGACAATTCAGACAGAAGTGTCAGGACAGCTCAGGACAGTAGTATCAAGACAATACTACTATCTCGACACAATGAAGAGTGCAGACATAAAGATGCAGAAACCCAGCAGACTATAGTGTCGAGACAACTCAACTATCTCGACAAAATGATGAGCTAAAAAGAAGCTAAGTCCACAAGCGTTGAGTGAAGTTTATTCATTCAACGCCAGGTAAGTAAAATCATTGAGTATAGCTAGGTTAGTCTAAGCCTAATAATTGACTGGACAAAAAAGTGGCTAACGCCACAAGCATTGAGAGTAGTCTACTCACTCAACGCCATACAACAAAAAGCTGTGAGACAGGATGAAACAGTCAAAGCCTTAAGAGAAACTGGCTGAGAAGTGGATATGTCCACAAGCGTTGAGTGAAGTCCACTCACTCAACGTCATAACATCAAATTTGTTGAGTATTTCTCAGTCAGTCAAAGACATAAAAATTCTGTGTAAATATTTGACTAAGTTAACGGGCGTTGAGTGAGGCAAGCTCACTCAACGACATGTGATAAAAAAGGCTGACTGATCGCCAAATAACAAAAGAATATCTGTTAAGTAGTTTGGCATTGAGTGAAGCTTACCCACTCAATGCTAGGTGATAAAATATGTCTAAGTAATATGACGTTGAGTGATGAAGGCTCACTCAATGCCAAGTAACTGAAAGTTTGGCTAAGGCAGAAAGCATTGAGTGATGAAGACACAGTCAACGCTCTCAACGCAAAGGCAAAAAGCGCTCAGTGGACTCAAAACTCTCAATGTCTAGAGACAAAAACTTTCTAAGTGTTTTGGCGTTGAGTGAAGCGTGCTCACTCAACGACTTATGACAGAAAGATTGTCTAAGTGTTTTGACGCTTAGTTGCTCACTCAACACCTAGTCACATAATTTTGTCTAAGTGTTTTGGCGTTGAGTGAATGTTCCTCACTCAACGCCTAATGACAGAAAATCTGTCTAAGTATTTTGGCATTGAGTGATGCTTACTCACTCAATACATATGCTAATGTTTGATTTTGGCTAAGTATATAGATGACTGACGTCAATATGAGTGATCAAAAGTCAACAGAGTCAACACAATTCGAATTCGTTGCGGGAAAGATAGAGTAAGCCATTGATGGTGCCGGTGACCCACTTTTGTCGTCTTCTAAAAATGGAAGGTGGAAAATAGGCAATTAAGGCTGGGCCCCTCAACACAACGAGCCGTTGATCGACAAGCAATAAAAAGGAAAGATTGACTGAGTCGACAACAAGCAAATAGGGTTTTCTTAATACGCAATTGTGGCTTAGCATCGTCTTCTTCCTTGCCATTGCTGCAGAGCCAGAAGTACCTGTTTAGTTTAGTCAACTTGAATGCAAAAAGTGTTAGCTGCTGTAATATTCATTTGCGACGGCAAGATCAGCACTGATTCCTGAAGGAGAGAGGCAGAGACTTCTGTAAGTAACTTCCAACACAAGACGTGAATAAACTAAAGACCTTGTCAACTTGTTGTTGTGAAGAAGATAGGGTTGATATCTGCTCAGCCCAGGAAGCCAAACACAGAGCTTTTTCTCTGGTGTCTAATTATTTCAAAACACTTTTATTCTCTGTAGGATCCTTTAGGACCTGAGTTGTAGCCCTGATCTATAATGGCTGAGTGTGTACGATACTTGTGAGAATCTGAGTGGTAGGCCTGATTTATAAAGGCTCAGGTAGGATCCCTGTGAGAATCTAAGTGCTAGGCATGTGTTATAAAGGCTGAGGTAGGATCTTGTTGGGATCTGAGTGGTAGGGCTTATTACTTGAGTGGTAAGTCTTGGAGAAGACTAAGTGGTTCTATAGGATAGAGTTGTAAGCTCATTTGAGCCGAGTTTTAGCGGAAGAGCCTTATCTAACACACTGTTAGAAGGGTGCAAAGGGACAGTGGATGTACCCAAACTCTGGGAACCACTATAAAATATTTGTGTCATCTGGTTGATGTTCTTGAAAGCTTAACTTAACAAATCACCAAGAACAGTAGATAAGGCATATGTCTTGATAATTAAAAAAGACCTAAAACCTATTATCCCCCCTCTAGGGGTTTACCTGACCTTAAAAACAAGTCTTTCAAGTGGTATCAGAGGGAGGTTGCTCAAAGTAGACTTAACAGTCTGAGTAGATCTCCAAGGTCAGCAAGAAAATCTATCCATATGGGTTCAGGAGTGAACTATAATGAGCTGGGTGACATGAAGCTTCCCATCTATAGGAAGGAAGCGTTTGACATCTGGAAGGAGAGGGTTAGGTTGTTTATGGAGGCAGCCGACCCTAGAATCTTCATCATAGTTAGGGAAGGCCCTTTCATCCCTATGAAAGTGTCAGTTCTGGATGTAAATGTCCAGACACCAAAGACCTACTCTGAGATGACAAAAGTTGAAGTTATTCTAGACACAATGGACAAGAGGGCATAGAATATAATTATGAGTGCCATAGATGACTCCACTTTCCAAAATCAAGTTCACTACAAGACTACAAAGGAGACGTGGGACACACTAGTGGTCTACATGGAGGAAAAACAAAAAGTGAGAGATGATAGTAAGTCCATGCTTAATCAAGAGTATGAGGCATTCATGCAGA
Organism: Platanthera guangdongensis; assembly: GCA_039583875.1. Taxonomy (NCBI): domain Eukaryota; kingdom Viridiplantae; phylum Streptophyta; class Magnoliopsida; order Asparagales; family Orchidaceae; genus Platanthera; species Platanthera guangdongensis. Next base: position 102,872,498 of record CM077151.1, read on the forward strand.
GCAAGACTGATAACATAACTGATTTCTATGAAAGATTCTTTAGAATTGTGACTGAGCTGAGGATATATGGAAGAGTCTTCAGCACTTATGAGCTGAATGACAAGTTTCTTAAGTATTTAACTAGAGATTGGGAAACTGAAATCTATGCCATCAGAGAGGTGGCAAAGCTTGCTGACACTCCACCAACAACTCTGTTTGGGAAGCTGCTGTCCTATGAAATGCAGCTGACAACTAGGAAAGAGGAGGAGAAAGTCAGCAAGTCCCAGGCTAAAGAAAAATTTGTGGTCTTCAAAGCTGAAACCACAAGGAGCAGAAGGAAGACACCATCTCCACCAAGGAGGGATGCTGATTCTGACTCAGGAAAATCAAAGACAGGTACATCAGACTGCCATATGTCTGATGGAGACTTTGCTGCCTTCTCTAGGCAGTTCCAGAAGTTTATGAAGAAGAAATACTGAAAAAGCTGGCCCGCCTCCTCCTCTCATCCCAAAGAATACTACTACAAGGGCAAGAAGAAATCCTCTAAGGAGGACATGAATGGTTCTAGACCTAACAAACATGTTTCATCAAAAGTGGTTTGCTATTGTTGCAGCAAGCCAAGACGTGTAATGGCTGACTGCCCTGTCACAAGAAATGAATCTCGTGAGAAGAAGGACCACAAGCAAAATTGCAAGAAGGAGAAATCCTTCAATGCTAAGAAGAAAAAGAGCTGGACTGACTCTTACTCTTCAGAGTTAGAAAGAGAAGAGGACAAGGAAGCCTATATTGGGCTGTACTCTGCTGAAGTAGAAGCAGAAGAAGCAAACTTCATTAAGATGCTGGCTTTCATTGCTGAAGAAGATGATGTAAATCATCTTGCTGCCAGGATTGAAGTCAGGGCCCCTCTATCACAGTCAGATGGTGAAACAAAGGTGTATGAAGAAGAAGAAGAAGAAGACAGCTTCTATTATGGCCTAATGGCTTTGTTAGATGGAGAATCTAACCAGGAATAGCCTGGTCAACCAAAGGTAAATTCTCTATCCAAATCTTCTTCTGAGTCAAGCTATGAGACCAACCTAGATTCTGAAGCTCATTCATCAAGAGATGAAGGATATTCTGAGTCTGAGGAAGATATCAATTCTGTAATTGACAAATATGGTATCCTTCTGAGTTTTTCAAGGAAAGCAAGTAGCTGGATAAGAAGCAAGCTAAGGAACTTGCCTCCCTTCAGCTTGCTGCTTCCCAGCATACTGATTTAGCTTCACTACTTGACCAGAAATTGAAAGAGATCAATGAGCTGGAAACTATTTCTTTCTATTAGATAGGTACCATATAGTACCAAGAAAATAGAATAAGGGGCCTGGAAGTGCTACTGGAAAGAGAGAAGAGAATAGTGGCTAGCTATTTAAAGCACAGTTCAGTGCTTCCCTTGATAGACACCTTCTCATCCCAAAAGGGTAAGAAGGGGTTGGGCCTCAAAGAAAGCACTACTGTTGCCAATCCCAAAAGAAAGGGCAAGGCTCCAGTGTAGCCAATAGCCTCCAGGCCTCCTATTCCTTTCTGGAGAGTTCTACTACCTTATAACAGGTATGATCATGAGAGTATCCATGGTCGTTGTAAGAATGGAAGATTGTATGGAGTGAACAAAGATGTTCACTGCCATGGTGGAAAATATAGCAAGGGCACAAGTGACTTCAAGGCAGCCCATGAGGAAATCCAAATGGTCCATCCTAGACCATTTATGTTTGGTTCATCAGCCCATTCACTTAAGGGTAAAGCTGCAGACTATTCTTAGAACATTCCAAACCACTCTAAGACTAAGGGAAAGTCTGTCAATAGACCAGACTTGCGCATCTCTAAGGACATCAAGAGTGTGCTCTCTAAAAAAAGAAAGCATCTGCTGGTAGGGCTCAAGATATCCCAAGAACTTCTACTGTCAGACCAACCACTAGTCAGACTGGGGCCGAGAAACAAAAGAACATGACTACTACTGCACCTTCTAGACCAAGAGCTGCTATCAACACAACCACTAGACCAACTCTTAAAAGAAGGTATAATATCTACGAGTGTTGATGCTGTGGCAAATTGGGCCACTATGCTATAGATTGCTGGGACAATACAAGTGTGCCAAGAGCAAGAGAGAGCTTACCTGTTAGAAGAGCTATAAGTAGGCATGTTAATTATCAGTCTAACATGCAACTAGGTCCCAATAAGAATTGGGGTCCTAAGGTTAACTAAATTATGCCTTGTAGATTAGTCCAAGTGGCCATTCCCCTAAATGGTACTTGGACAGTGGGTGTTCCAGGTACATGACTGGAACATAGAGCATGATAAAGGAGTACACTCCAGTATAGAATGGACCCAAAGTCATCTTTGGTGGTTCAGAAAGGGGAGTAACTAAAGGGTATAATAAGATATCAAATGGCATAATCACTATCACACAAGTAGCTTATGTGAAAGGGTTGCAACACAATCTCATAAGCATAAGCCAACTATGTGATCTTGGCTATGACATTTCTTTTCTCAAAGATGAGTGCCAAATTAGGAGGTCAAGTGAACAAGGGGTCATCTTGACAGGCACTAGTAGAGGAAATATCTATTGTCTTAATTTTGATTGTGAAAGTAAGGACTCTCCCATATGCCTAGTTGCAGATAAGAAAGCCTCATATTGTGTCCAATGACATTAGAGGCTGGCTCATCTAAACTACAAGACCATAGACAAACTCTTTAGTGAAGAGTTACTCAGAAATGACCCCAAGTTTAAATGCACTAAGGAGGGTATCTGCTCTGTATGCCAAAAGGGCAAATAGACCAAGACCTCCTTCAAGAGCATTGGGGACAAGGACTCAGTAGGGTGCTTATACCTCCTGTATATGGACTTGTTTGGTCCTATGCCAGTTCATAGTCTAGGTAGGAAAGTCTACACTCATGTGGTTTTTGATGACTTTTATATGTTTGCTTGGGTGTTATTCCTTAAGAGAAAGGATGAAACTCTTGAAGTCTTCAAGAATTTTATCAAGCAGATGTAGAATGAATTAGATAGTACTGTGGTCAAAATTAGAAGTGACCATGTGACTGAATTTTAGTCTCCAAGCATGACAAGTTTTTATGAAGAGCAAGAGATTCACGAGGAATTCTCCTCTCCTAGAAAACCCCAACTAAGGAGGGTATCTGCTCTCCCAGAATATTTCTGGGATGAGGCAGTTAATACTGCATGCCATGATCGTGAAAGGCATAAAACCAAACTTATCATACTTTAGGATTTTTGATTGCAAGTGCTATGTCGTGAACAATGGAAAGTCCTATGTGACTAAGTTCACTGCCAAGTCACATAAAGGGATCTTTGTTGGGTACAACAACAGTAGGGCATATAAGATCTACAACTTGACAAGTCAAGTTGTAGAAGAGTCAGTTCATGTTATTTTTGATGAATCCGACATGATTAACTATGAGCTACCTAGCTCCTCTTCTAGTCCTGCAGACATATAGCAGGGGTTGGACAAGCTTACCATCAAGGAAGAGGCTCCAGCAGTCTAAGATAAGGGAAAAGATTTGTGCTGTCTAGAGGGCGCTCAAGACTCACAAGTTGAGGATGAAGAACAACCAGTTGGAGACAATGAAGAGAAGCTAGCTGAAGTTAGATTGCCTCTAGCTATAAGGCATCTAAGGGATCATCCAGCAAACTAAATCATTGGTGTGGCAAGGCAAGGAGTATTGACCAGGAGTAAGAGTATCAACACAACACTTTACTTAAGTTTCATATCACAAGTAAAGCCCAAGAAGTTTGAAGAGGCTATCAAAGACCAATTCTGGATTGGAACAATACAGGAAGAACTGAAGCAATTAAAGAGATGTAGAGTCTGGAAGCTGGTTCCCAGACCTAAGGGACATAATGTTATAGGAACGAAGTGGATCTACATGAACAAGTTATATGAGAATGACATTATTGTCAAGAACAAGGCTAGACTGGTGGCTAAAGGATACAAGAAAGAAGAAGGAATAAATTTTGACTAGATATTTGCCCCAGTAGCCAGATTGGAAGCAATAAGACTCTTCCTTCCATTTGGTTCCTATCAAGGATTCAAAGTCTACCAGATGGATATGAAGTCAACATTTCTGAATGGGGACTTAAAGGAGGAAGTATATGTAGAACAACCATCAGGTTTTGTTGACTCTAACTCTTCTGATTATATTTATAGGCTTAGGAAAGCTTTTTATGGGTTAAAGCAAGCCCCTAGAGCATGGTATGAAAATTTGTCTAGTTTTCTCATTGAGAACAAATTCTCAAGGGGGAAAATAGAAAATACCCTATTCCTAAGGAAATCAAAGGGCAAGACCATCCTTGTCCAGATATATGTCGATAACATTATCTTTGGATCTACTGATTACAACCTTTGTAGAAAGTTTGCTAAACTTATGTAAGGGAATTTTGAGATGAGTAGTATGGGTGAGCTCAAGTTCTTCTTGAGACTCCAAGTAAGACAGACTGATGATGACTTGTCCATATCCCAGTTCAAGTTCACCAAGGAGTTGATTAAGAAATATAGTATGAAGAATGCCTCCACGATGAAAACTCCCATGACGACAAGTATGCCTTTAAACAAAGATGAAGTAGAGAAACCTGTTGATGAAACTTTTTATAGAGGGATAATTGGCTCCCTTCGATACCTCACAGCCAGTATGACTAACATCAGGTATGCTACATGTGTCTATGCTAGGATCAGGTCTGCCCTGAAGAATCTCACTACTTTGCTGTAAAAAGGATCTTGAGTTATGTTAAGGGCACACTAGATCTTGGCCTATGGTATCCTAAAAATAGGGATTTTGAACTAACAGGCTATTCAGATGCAGATTTTGTAGGATGCAAAGAGTATAAGAAAAGTACTACAGGAAACTGTCAGTTCTTAGGAGGAAGACTAGTGTCTTGGAGAGCAGTAAGAAGCTGACAAGTGTTGTTATATCAACTGCAGAGTCAGAGTACATTTTAGCAGGTAGCTGCTGTGCTCAGTTGCCGTTGATTCAGCATCAACTCCAGGATTATGACCTCAAGGTAAGTAGAACCCCTCTTTATTGTGATTCTACTAATACTATTTCTTTTGCTAGGAATCCTGTCTCACATAGCTAGACTAAGCATATAAAAATTAGATATCATTTTATTAGGGAGCATGGGGAAAAGGAAGATATCAGTCTTGAGTTTGTCCCCACATACAAACAAGTGGCTGACATATTTACTAAACCACTAGATGAAGAAAAGTTTAACACCTTCAAGTTTGAGTTGGATATGTTGAACCTAGTCTAGCTTCAGTCACTCCCTATAGATTTAGTTTTGGTGCAGGATGCATTCTTTTTGCAAGAGATGAAGACCTTAAGTGATAAGAAGACCAAAGTGACCATTAGTAAATTGATGGCAAAAGTGTCTCCTATTGAGAGGGAGCAAGTCAAGCAGCTATAGGAGCAGAATCAACCTCATATAAAGAGGCAGCTAGCAGCAGTACCAAGGGTATCAACTACAATCGGATAGGGGGAGAAGCACATCAACACAAGCCGACTCTTCCCTGACTATTCTTCAGAAGTCAAAACGGGGGAGAGAAAGAAGAAATTCAATTGGTATTAAAGGGTTTAAAAGATTGATCAAGTGTGGCATCAGAGCTTGATCAAGTGGCATCAAATTTAGGGGGAGAAAGAAATGTTGCTCTGATCAAGTGGTATCAGATTCAGGGGGAGAAAGAAATGCACCCACGAAGAATTCAAGTGGTATCACATAACTTGCAACAAAACAGGGGGAGCAGGCAAAAATGTGGTAACATTCCTAGATCTGCTCTAGTGGAATAATACATTTTATTGCTGCATATGTTGTGTGTGTCATTTACTAAGTAATGTGAACAATTTGAATAAGGGTTTTGACTTCTTTCAAAAAGGGGGAGATTGTTGGGTCCATTGATCCACATGGACCAAATTTGCAAGAAGTCAAACAAGTCAATGACAAACACTAGTTGTATTTGATGTGTGTTTGAGTTTATGCATGCAGGAGGACACCAAGCAAGCTGGTGGACATGCAAGAATTTACCTAAGTCTACTAGCGTTGAATGAAGCAAGCTCACTCAATACCAGGTGCAGGGTGAAAAATTGAAGAAATGACTAAGTACAAAAGTGCCGAGACAAATATGTCGACACCTCTGTAGGAGAAGTGGTGAGACAATTCAGACAAAAGTGTCGAGATAGCTCAGGACAGTAGTGTTGAGACAATACATCTGTCTCGACACAATGAAGAACTGAGTGCAAACTTAAAGATGTCGACACCCAACAGACTATAGTGTCGAGACAACTCAACTGTCTCGACACAGTGAAGATCTGAAAAGTAGCTAAGTCCACAGGCATTGAGTGAAGTCTATTCACTCAATGCCAGGTAAGTAAAATCATTGGGTATAGATAGGTTAGTCTAAGCTTAACAATTAGTTGCACAAAAAAATGGCTAAGGCCATAGGCATTGAGTGTAGTCTACTCACTCAACGCCATACAACAAAAAGCAATGAGACAGGCTGAAATAGTGAAAGCCTTAAGAGAAACTAGATGAGAAGTAGCTATGTCCACAGGCGTTGATTGAAGTCCACTCACTCAACGCCATAATATCAAAATCATTGAGTATTTCTCAGTTAGTCAAAGCCACAAAAATTCTGTGTAAATATTTGAATAAGTCCATAGGCGTTGAGTGAGGCAAGCTCACTCAATGCCATGTGATAAAAAAGCATTGACTGATTGCCATTTAATAAAGGAATATCTATTAAGTAGTTTGGCGTTGAGTGAATCTTACCCACTCTATGCCAGGTGACAAAATCAGTCTAAGTAATATTACGTTGAGTGATGAAGGCTCACTCAATGCCAAGTAACCGAAAGTTTGGCTAAGGTAGAAAGCATTGAGTGATGAAGACACACTCAATGCTCTCAACGCCAAGGAAAAAAGCGTTGAGTGGACTCAACGCTCTCAATGTCTAGAGACTGAAAAAATTTCTAAGTGTTTTGGAGCTGAGTGAGGGGTGCTCACTCAATGTCTTATGACAAAAAGATTGTCTAAGTGTTTTGGCATTGAGTAAAGGTTGCTCACTCAACACCTAGTCACAGAACTCTGTCTAAGTGTTTTGGTATTTAGTGAATGTTGCTCACTCAATTCCTAATGATAGAAAATTTGTCTAAGTGTTTTGGCATTGAGTGATCCTTACTCACTCAATGCCTATTCTAATGTTTGATTTTGGCTAGGTCCTCAGATGGCTGACGTCAGCATGAGTCAACAAAAGTCAACAAAGTCAACATAATCCGAATTCGTTGTAGGAAAGATGGAGTAAGCCATTGATGGCGCCGACAACCCACTTTTTTCGTCTTCTACAAATGGAAGGTGGCAAATAAGCAATTAAGGCTAGGCCCCTTAGCACAAAGAGTCGTTGATCGACAAACACTAAAAAGGAAAGATTGGCTGAGTCAACAACAAACAATTATGGTTTTCTGAATATGCAATTGCGGCTGAGCATTGTCTTCTTTCTCGTCATTGCTGCCGATCCAGAAGGACCTGTTCAGTTCAGTCATCCTGAAAGCAAAAAGTGTTAGCTGCTACAATATTCATCTGCGTCAGCAAGTTTAGGACTGATTCCTGAAAGAAAAGAGGCCGAGATTTCTCCAAGTAACTTCCAACACAAGTCGTGAATCAACTAAGACCTTGTCAACTTGTTGCTGTGAAGAAGATATGGTTGATATCTGCTCAGCCCAAGAAGCTAGACACAAAGATTTTTCTCTAGTGTCTAATTATTTCAAAATACTTCTATTCTATGTAGGATCCTTTAGGACCTGAGTTGTAGGCCTGATCTATAAAAGCTGAGTGTGTAGGATTCTTGTGAGAATCTGAGTGGTATGTCTGATTTATAAAGGCTGTGGTAGGATTCCTGTGAAAATCTGAGTGGTAGGCCTGTGTTATAAAGGCTGAGGTAAGATCCGGTTATGATCTGAGTGGTACGGATTATTGACTGAGAGGTAAGTCTTGGAGAAGATTGAGTGGTCTTGCGGGATCAAGTTGTAAGCTCATTTGAGCCGAGTTTTGAGGGAAGAGCCTTATCTAACACACGTTTAGAAGGGAGCAGATGGACTATGGACATAGCCACTCTGGGGAACCACTATAAAATATCTGTGTCGTCTGGTTGATGTTCTTGAAAGCTTAACTTAACAAATCACCAAGAACAGTAGATAAGGTAGAGGTCTAGATAATTAAACAAGACCTAAAACATATTAACCCCCCTTTAGGTGTTTAGATGACCTTGAAAACAAGTCTTTCACCTTTTATTTCTTTTATTCTTATGTTTTTCTTTTATTCCTTTTCCTTATCTTGTATACATATTTATATCCTTATATCTTTATGAAATCTCATATAGATTTTCTTAAGCATACTCTAAAAGCAACTACTTTAGGACTGGACAACTTGCTAGAAATAGCTCTTCCAAAGGTTGTATTTGATACACAATCTTCAACTTGATAGCTTCTAAGAGAGATAACCTGGAGTAGTTTTGAGGAATTGACGCATGTCTTTTTTGTTGAGTGTCTGAAGATGTAGCGCTTATTTGAACGATTTCAACGTACCGCAAATTTGGTTTTTGACGCTCCTTACATATTCAACTCTAAGTTCTAACACTGATTTCAAATAACCATGTGTACACAGATGTACCATAGTTGTTTGACGTTTCATTGAATGTACTTCGACGTTGCTTGACTTTGATGCTGAGTTCTTCTACTGTTTCCTTAGAACAAGATCTTCTAGCCTAGATATATACTAACTCCTTGTTATAAAAATTACCCTTCTATACAACATGTGTAATGCTATATTAAATCTCTCATTAAATTGTATATCAAATCAAGAGGCGGGTTTTCCCAACAATCTCCCCCTATTTAATATACTAGTTCTAACAAATTTTGGGTGATTTTCAGAACAAATACTTGAAGTAAATTGTAGAGAATAACAATTTTACTTCTTCACAGAAATCATTTATTGCTTGCATATAACATTATTAATGTATTTTATAGAAAGGAATTAAACACATTTAATAGAAGAAATTAAACGCATTTTACAGAAAAGAATTAAATGAATTACAAACAAGTTTTAAATGCATTTCATAAAAGTAAATTAAATGCATTTTCACAGATACAATGTTTTGAATATTTTTCATTAATTTTTATTTCTTCATAATTCTTAGTGAACATTTTGTACTCATAATATTCTACTTACATAGAATCCTGCATTCGTCTTTGAAGGACATTACATGTTGTATTTCAATGAAAAAATGTGGAGATGAGGAGGCATAGGTAACTTTCTCATTTTAAAAGAGAAAAAATGAGAAAGCTGAACAATATTATGCTCATGCAAGAACAGATAAATGAGAAAGCTGAACATTATTATGCTCATGCAAGAGCAAATAATAGTTCTAATTTCCTTAGGCGCTCCACTTACTGGCCGAGGGCATCAGTGACAATACGTGACATTTCACATTTCATGTTTCACTCTAGGATTCTTCATTCTCCCACTTCATGATTCTGTATAGAATGAAGATGAAGATCATCCTAGGATGGAAAAATTCAGATGAGTTGGAATGATTGCTTGAAGTAGACAAAGAGCTTCAATCAACAAGAGGCAACTAAGGCAAGAAAAGAAGAAGTACTGAAAAAATATGGAATAAAGAGGTGCTTGTTTACCTAGAAATTGGGGATCCTCACCTAGGTGTCTAGTTCACACTCCTGGAGGTAACTATCTGCTCTCCAAGTCGCTCTTAGAGGTTGCGACCTACTCTCAAAGTCACTCGTGGAAGTCATGGCATGCTCTCCAAGTAGCTCCTGGAGGTTGCGGCCTGCTCTCCAGGTCGCACCTGGAGGTCACGACTATGAAAAGTTGTGAATCGCGGAAACCGGGAAACCAGACGCAAAAACACTTAATGTATCCAAATCCAAATAAACCAAATGCAAATAGAAGAGCAAGAATCTTGTACTATTGACATTTTTTACAAGGCGAGGTATACATGGAGAGACATGATTCTCCGATGTAGGCAAAAAAAGAGAAACAAAGCTAGCTACGCGGTCTCAATGAGAGGCCTCCAACTTTGCCGACTTGCCTACAGAGTCTGCTTAAGCCGCCAAGTCGCCAGACCGCAACCTAGCCGCGCGTCAACCGATTATTCCAAAGATGAAGAACTTTATCTACTGATCTGCAAGATGCCTGACTGCGAGGTCGCCTAGCCACCAGACCGCGGTGAACACTGCTGTCGAACTAAACAAGTTGTCAGAAGCGGACAACTTATTGAACTGGAAAAGAGTTGCAAAAGAGAAAACTTCCAGGTCGCAAGCCGCGACCTGTTGCTAACTGTTGGTTGCTAACCATAGAGTCCACATTATCCCTGACTGAAGTCAAAACTAAGTCCCTAGCTTTCTAGCGCTATCCGTACAACCTGCACATCACAATCCGATCAACTCTCCAAACAGCGGGGAAAGAAAATCCTGTCTGTAGTAACTACATGAGCTCACTTACTATTCATTCAGCTATAGTGTTAATGTGACAGAGTGTTTATTTATAGACACGGAGAGGAGTGTGATCACCACCCTAGCCGATATGATCACCACCCTATCTTGCGGCGAGCACTGCGAGAAACCACCTTGCCACCAAAGCAACACTAGACTTGGTTTCCATACATGGGAACACTGTGGACACTGCCCAAGCCTGCATGCCATTATGGACACTGCTTCAGTCCGCATACCCCGAGCTCACAACCAGAGCACAAGACAGTCTGCTGCCGAGCTCGGCGGACAAAGAACCAATCTGCACAACCCGCATGATCTCCTAGACTAAGCAATCCTGGACTTGGTGCTAATCCAGATCAAGTACACACCATCGACCATTACTAGTGCAAACCAAGCACTAGCAGATACAAGGTCCAGTTCGCACAAATCGGCAAACACAAACACCAGTCTACACTAACCGACTAACACGGTGGTTACCAAAAACCGCGCCACTAGAGCAAGACAAGGGCACACGCCATACCAATCTCTCGAGCTCCCATCCAGTACGCAACCCGGACTCAGCGAACTTTATATGAGTCCACACCATGCCGATCTTGGCGAACTCCATGAATAGACAAGTTATCCGCCCGGTTACCATCTAGGAACAAACTGTCTGCTGAACACAAGCTGACCTGGCTAGCCACGGCTTCTATTCAGACAGACCGAGCAAAGAGACTGCCTAGGCCACCATAGAACAAGCTGACTGCAACAACTTTGCCAACCTGGCTAGCCTCCAGTCCTATCCGTACAGGCCGCGCGAACAGGTCGCCCAGCCCGCCCGGGTCATCACTTTCACTTCATAATTTTCAGCACTCACCCTTGAAGAAATATGTTGAGACTAGCTCCTGCAGTCCCCATAATGGTGTACATGACCCCTCTAATAGAGCCTTCGAGAAGATGTTCGTGACATTGTCCTCGTTTCGCATATCAAAGACCATAAGGGATCCCTCCAGTACCTCCTGAAATGAGTTATGCTTTCCGATGCCTTCTTCAATAGCTTCAACCTCCACATGTACGTCACAGGAGAAGCACCAATGACCATGGGCATACGGTCCCAAGCCTCATTTTATCTGATGGCAATCACCTCATCATCCTTGGCATTATCCACCTCCTTGACTCTAGTGGTATCTTCACAGCTAGAAGGCACTTGCTCGACTAGAGGGCCTGCGAATAAATAAGAGACCGAGCTCACCGCATTTCCTTCGCTATATCGTGCTGGTGGGTTGATGATCCTCTTCGACCTCCGAAGAGCTTAATTATGGATAACCACCTCTATTGCTCCAACTGAACCAGCTCAGTTCTCGAGCAAACCTGGAGCATCACTCCCCTTGCTTCCTGAACAAGAAGCCTCTGCATTGGAACTAGATACACCCAGAACATCCCTCCCCCTGCTTCCTGAACCAGAAGCCTCTACCCTGGAACTATAAACACATAGAGTATCGCTCCCCTTCTTCCTGAACCAGAAGCCTCCCCCCTGGAGCTAGAATAACCTGGAGCTCCTGGTGATACAGGAAGCTCCAATAGAAGATCTTCAGCAACCTCCTCCTGCCTGCCATCCGAACTGCGTTCCTGTAGCTCCATAGAGGAGCCATCTCCATATGATGTAAGCACATCGAAGACCACATCTCTCAAAACAATGAACTTCTTCATAACTGGATCCATACACTTCTATCCCTTCTTCCGCTTGTTATAGCCCAAAAAGACAAGCTTCCTCGCCTTCACATCCATCTTTATCCTGAGAGCATCCGGGACATGTACATAGCAAGTCGACCTAAACACCTGAAGGTGTTCCACGCTAGGATTCTCCTTGAAAATCAACTCATGAGGAGACATCATGTTGATCGGACCTACAGGGATCCGATTGATGATATAATTTGCGCAGGCCATCCCTTCCACCCAAAAGGACCTAGGAATGCCTTTGGCATGAAGCCAACACTTGCAGTTCTTTGTCAGATGATAGATCGTTTGCTTTGCAACTCCATTTTACTGTGGATTATGTTCACAAGTGAGCTCTCTTCAGATCCTGTGCTTCCTACATAAGTTAGAGAACTCATTTAAAATGAACTCACCTCCATTATCCGTTCTCAACTTCTTAATTTGCAGGCCAAGTCGGCCCTCCACCAGCTCCTTGAACTTCACAAACAAACAAAGCACATCTGACTTCTCCTTTATGAAATACACCCAAGTATACCTTGAGTAATCATCAATCAGTACTAGCATCTACCTACTGCCTCCAATACTGGCGGTGACAGTTGGCCCCAATAGATCCCCAAGGATACACTCCAATGGTGCTTTACACATGGTCTGTGACTTATCAAACATAAAAAGATGAGCCTCACTGTATTAATATCCCTCGCAAACATGACCGTCGTCGAAGGATGACAACCTAGGCAAGCCTTTCATAAGGCTCCTTATCGCAATCACTTTCAACTTGTAAATACCGACGTGTCCTAGTATTTCATGCCAAATAGTTGCAATATCATTAGCCCTCATCCGATCAACATAGGAACTTGTTGAAGCCAAACCAAGTCCTTATCCTTTCTCCCTATATTAGCAACGTTCACCGACTGATGTTTAACCTTATTGAGAGTTATTTAACTTAAGGTTAGCTAGTCACGTAAAGGGGGGGGGGGGGTGAATATGTCTTTGAAATTTTTAAGTTTTTTCACTAGTTTCTTACTAGGTGATCTATAGCTTGTCCTTAGCAGCTATAATATAAGAACAAAATAAACACCACAACCAGGCACACAATTGTTTATAGTGGTTCTCCAATTGGGTACATCCACTTTCCCTCCCACCTATCCAACTATTTTTTTGGACTAGGCACAAACTCCACCAATATGCTCCTCAGAGCTTACACCTTAGGCCCTTAGCCTTATACTCAGGTTCTCTTCAAAACCCTACCTCAGAACCATATAGGTTCCTACCTCAGAGCCCTGTAGTGCTCCTACAGCTAAGTTGTCCACTGACCACCAACCTCAACCTTATCTCTAAGGCCTACAGCTCAGGCTCTTCAGCCCTATAACTGTAGGCATAAAGCCCTACTCTCAGAGTGCTGCAACACTCCTACAACTCAATACCCTTACAGGTACCTACAGCTCAGCCTCCACCAAAGCCTACACTCACGGACACACTTATCACCTACAGCTCAGTGACTCACCAGTCACCTACCTCAGCCTTATCACTAAGGCTTACTACTCAGGATGGGAGGGCAACCCTACTCTCAGATCCACACTTGGATCCTACCTCAATACCCTAGCAGGGCACCAACCTTAGTGAATAGTTTGTCACCTACAACTCAGGCCAAAAGGACCTACAACTCAGATTCAGGTTAACTGAATCCTCCAGTAGTTTATACAAGATGAAATAAATTTAATACAACTGACTCAGAGATAAATCTCTGAGTCTACCTTGCTAGACTGAGCATATATCAGTCCAGCCCACTTACTGTAGAAGGAATGAGTCTTCTTCTACAACTAACTCCTTTGCTGCACTTATGAACAATTATCTGCTGTTGAAGGCTAATAGCCCTTCACACAGCTAACTTCTTGCTGAATAGTCCCGATGAGACTTTATCATGACAACCAGACATCCTAGTACAGGATAACTCCCCTAGATGAGATGGCTTAACACTGTGATTGAATGAAAATAATACAGGTGAATTTTAAAACATTGACAAGGTAAATATTATGATTAAGATATTCTTAATCATTAACTTATTTTAAATAGCTATAGTCAAACAGCAGTAGGCTAAACTTGTGATTATAAGATGGACATCAAAGAATAACATATTTATTAAACATTGTCACATCAATATAGTCCGAGCCAAATCAAATTAATTTCATTGATAGAGATTTGAAGTTTCTACACTGTTGATATACATTACAATTGATAAAATATTTTAAAGAAGCCTGACCATAAACCCTATATCTGCTATTCTATGATGAGCTTGCATCAACATCCTTAGATGCAACAGTCTTCTTCAAGTTTTCAGCTTTGTTCTTCTGCCTTTTAAAGTAAAGGAATGACTTTGGAATAGATTTGGAAGACATTTTCTTAGGGTTGCTCTTCCTTACCAAATTTTCTTTGAATACTCTTTCCCTTAGGGAGTTCCTTTCTAGATGCTTTATCCATTCCTCTGAGGGATATACACTATCAATATTTTTTGAGACTTGTCCATGGCTTACCCAAGCATTTATGATGATGGATTTAGAGGCATCACTTAACTATTCATAATCTGGATCATCTCTATTCTCAGCTCTCCTCTTGGCCATGAACTCTTCAGCCATCTGAGTTCCTTCCATTTTTCTTTTAGCAGCAACTTGTGCATCATGTGCAACTCTAGCTTGTGCTGGGAAGTTTAGATCCTCTGACCTCTTTTAATCCAGTAGGGGAAGGTGTAGTGCCACCCTAGTGCGTTGAATTATATTGAATGCTTGATCTTCAATGAGTCCTGCTGTCTTAGCATGGCTGCTCTCCTCCTTCTGCCTTCTTCAAGGATGGTTGTTTATAGTAAGGAGGTGTTGGCTTCAATTCTTCTTTATGTAGATTGGAGTATTCTCTAATTGTCAGTGAGCAGCTTATTGTTTAGAAGTATTGCCTGCTCCATAGAATGGAGAGCAACATTGGTGACATGCTGATTTACATGATCTGCTGCACCCCTGATCACCTTATCAGTTGTCCTCACAAATTTTTGACATATCCTATGTCAGTTGCAGTGAATTTCTAGCTTGTTTCCATTGATTTCATGATGGTGGTTAGCTTTATGACAGCTATTCCGACCATATCACACCAGGTTGTGACCTGTTTATTTAATTGAGAGGTTTCTTCTTTACATTCCTTGACTTCACTTAATAATTCATCCCTTATCTTGACAACTAAGTGGTCAACATACTCCTTAAGGGTTGTTGTCTGAGCATCCGGGAGTGCTTTGATATGATTTAGGAGTGGGTCATCAGAGATTTGGGTAGTGGGTGGTTGACTTACTGAAGGAGGGACCTGTGAAGACTCCCCCTCAAATACAGCACCTGTAGAAGGAGCCATTCCCTTAGTTAAAGTTATATTAGCACTACAAGTTAAGAGGGCATTAGTATTACCTGCAGTGGGTGTAGACTCAACTAATATGTTGATAACTTTGTCCATGGTTGTCAAATCCATCTCATTATGCTCCCCCTCAGACTGAGCATCCTTCTCTGGGCTGGACTTATCAAGATAAGTATCTAATGTATCAGGTGGCTGATGGTTATCTTCTGCAGCAGGGATATATTCAATTACTACAACACCATCAGTGTCAGCCATGTCTGCAACATCTTCTGCAGCTGCCACTTCTTCAGTGGCATTCTTTGAAACTTGTCCTGACCTAGGATTGGCATGGATTTTATTAACATGCACAACAGTATCCTAAAGTTGAATGTTTGTTGAGGAAAGACTCAGGGATATGTCTGTTTGCAAACCAACATCAGCATGGGGGGTAGTTCCTAGCTCAGGTTCAGAGCAGGAGGAACTGCCTACTTCAGCAGCTTGCTATCTTTTATCCCTTGAGGAGTCCATTATTTTTGTAGGATGGCTCTTGGGTAAGATTCTAGTGAATCTATCCAATGCCTTTTTGTCCATTCATTTTTGGTAGTGAATGTTTAGTCCATGTTCTTGTTTGAATGTGTTAGGGTAGGTGTTCACTAGGTATAGAGAAAAATTCTGCCCATGTTTGGAGTGGGTAGATATTCTACTAATCTCTGGTAGATGAGAGTAGAACAAGATGTCTTTCTATTCAAGATTATCCTGGTCATAACATAAAACATTGACCTATAGATTGTGTCATGTGATCCAGTTTTGCAGATAGGGGAAAGCCCTACAATATCTGCTAGTAGTTTGCCTCTCTGGTTGAAGAATTTCCTCTTAAGAGATCCAGGTTTGACATTACTGTATCCACACCACCTAAGAGCATTGTATCTGTCTATGACGGCGGGTTCTTCTTCCTCGCTAGGGTCGACGGTGGGTATATGTAGGGCTGCCTAGTCTCTTATGGTTTACCTTTATCTTGATATCCTCAATCTTAGATTTAAGAGAGTCTTGAGAGGAGGACACTTTAATGTTGGAGAAGAATTCCACTACCTCCTTTCTAAGAATGGTGGAGCGTTCGGAAAGGGTATATTCTAGGCCTGTGATTTCAATCATCCTCAACAAAGCCTTAATCTCTGGCGAGGCATGACTGAATCCATCTCTCATAATTTCATGTCCCTCCTGGAGCTCCTTGATCACATTTGGCGCCATTGAAATAGTGCGGCAGGACACTGAGAGAGTTCCGGTCTTGACGGTTAGGGTTAAGGATTTTTAAGAGTGGTGTGGCTTTTCGTTTCTTGTTACCTTTACATTTATATCGAAAAATTCTAATTATTTTATCATTAGGGTACCCAATTAAACATTTTAGCTTAAATTAGTATATTTCAGTTTTAACAGGTTGTGTTATGCTTCCTGTTATGAACCAGGGCATTTAGCACTTTTATTTTACCTCTCAGCTTTTCTTCCATTTATTCAATGCTTATTTAATTTGTAGCTTCTCTTACTGACTGGATGTACAATCTATTTGACACACCCTTAAATTTTTTTTTATTAATTTTAAATAAAAGGGGGCCTTATCAAGCTGATAAGCCAGTTTTATTAGCAACCTAATTATGCACTGATTTACCTTAAGACTTGCTAATAAGTTATTTGAACTTGAGAGTAAGGGATGCATAATTTAACAGTGCAGATAATTATAAAGAATAATTGAATCACTGCTATCTATTTGGTGTGCTTGATTATGCTCATTCTAAGCACATCTAACTTTATTTATCAATTAGTAAACGTAGTCTCTATTTATAAGAGAGAGATAGACTTACCTTGAGGCTTGCTTCCACTAGCTTTTGAGGATGACATACTTGACAACCTCAACCTTAATTTATTGCTTTTCATTGAGCATATTCCTTGAACAATCATCCTATCCCAAAAATTTGCCTGGAACACCCATTTTACAAACACTAAGTCTTATCCAGACAAGTATTTAGACTATCCTACAAAGAAAGATTACTTACCCTTAGGCACCCAATGATAATTGGGTCCTAGGTTCTTATTAGCATCATAAAACATTTGCCCAACTCTCTGCCTAGCCTTAGCACCTCTCTGTCCACCAATCACATTCAGGTTGTGCCAACAATCAATCACAAAGTGACCCACTTTCCCACAGTACCAACATTTATGAATGTTGTACCTTCTCTTTAGGACAACATAAAATTACTGTCCATGAGATATATGAGCAGCACCAGACTTTGTTGGATGAGCATTGCATGATGCTGCCCCCTTCTTCCTGAGTGAAGGTACTAAAGAACTAAATACAGCTGGTCCTGGATGGGCCAGATGTATTTTTGGAGCCTGCCATCCAGTGGACTCTCTCATTTCCTTAGATAAAGGATATTTGGATCCAAATCAAAAGAACTTAACCTGAGCATTGTGGCTAGAGTGGACTGTATCACTCTTTCTGATATCATGTGTCTTCACCCCACTGGTGGAGCACACATTAGATTGATCCTTCTAGAGTGGTGCAAACTTGACAGGTTTAGAAGATAAATTCACTTTTGAAATACTGTCACTCTATGAGGGGGATATTTGATTTGACTTGATAATTAGTGTGATCAATACCCAGCTTCTCAGAGATTTGGCAAGTTGCAGCTTTTGGCAACCTACCAAGAGATTGAGAAGGGTTAATCACAATCCCTAATCTCTCAACAAATTTCTGTTCTAGATATTTAATATGTTTCGATTTTTCTTCTAGAACCATGGACTAACACTCAAGACTTTTCTTGAGTTCAGACACCTCATGACATTTCTTATCAAACTTAATAGATTTATTATTATAAAAAGTTTGATAAGTCTTGAAGACTTCAATCTCCTTGGCTTGCCTTTTGGCAAGATTTCTGCTCTTCTTTAGAGCATCTATGAGTAGTCCATACTTGTCAATCAATTGATTGACATCAGTCTTAGATTTTGAGCAATCTTTATCACAGGATGAAGATGCACCAGTATCTGGACTGGTTTCATAGTCAGAAGAAGATGAAGAAATGGAGAGAGGATGTACCTTGATTGATTCTGTGTGTAGCTCATTTCTTTCTTCATTTATTGCCATCAGCCCATGACATTCAAAGTCTTCTTCATCCTCCTCATTATTACTGTCAGAATGTGATAGAGGGGCCCTTATTCCTATCTGGGCAGCAGGATACTCTTCTTCTTCTGGATTTGCAACAACAGAGATCAGCAATATATAGGCTTCTTCCTCATCATCTTCTAATTCTGAAGAGGAAGAATCTGTCCATCTTTTCTCCTTCTTAGCCACAAAGGACTTCTCCTTCTTCCTATCCTTGTGGTGATAGTGATGCTTCTTATTCTTCTTCTCATCCTCTTCCTTGCTCCTGACTGGGCAGTCAGCAATGACATGTCCAACCTTGCTGCAAAAATAACAAATGACTTTAGATGAAATCTATTTACTAGATTAGAGGCCATACCTGTCCTTCTTGGAGGAACTCCTATGATGAGATGATGATGAGGGTCTGTTCTCCTAGTGCTTATTCTTCATGAACTTTTGAAGTTTCCTGGAGAAGGCTGCAAACTCTTCATCAGACATGTGGTTGTATGAGGAATAAGTATCAGTCATTTCTAAGCTTGTCTCAGCTTCTCTCCTTGTTGGAGAAGGAGTCATTCTTTTGCTTCTTATTGGGGCTTCTGCCTTGTGGGCCACTATCTTATCCTCGATCTTGGATTGATTTCCTTCTCCTCTTCTTGTCTAGCAGCCAGCTGCATTTCATAGGACTGCAACTTTCCAAAGAGTGTTGGTGGAGGAGAGTCTGCCAGCTTAGCCATTTCCCTAATAACACATATCTTGGTGTCCCAATATCTAGTGTGGGATCTAAGGAACTTGTAATTTAGCTCATAGTTGATGAAGACCCTACCATAGGTTCTTAGTTCATTAACTGTCCTAAAGAACCTTTCAAAACAGTCAGGTACTTTATCAGATTTGCTTTTCCTGAAAGCCTCATACTCTTGATTGAGCATTGACTTCCTATCATCTCTGACTTCCTCAGAGCCTTCCATGATGACCACAAGGGTGTCCCACATTTCCTTGGAGGTCTTGCAGTGCACAAGATTTTGGAAGATTGAGTCATCAATGACACTGGCTATAATATTTTGTGCCCTTTTGTTCATGGTGGACAAAATCACCTCATCTCTCTCCATCTCTGTATATGCCATAAGCACTCTCACAGTTGGATCTATGATGTAAGCCTTTATGGGGATAAAGGGACCTTCCACTACAGTTATATAGATCCTAGGGTCAGATGCTTCCATGAACAATCTGACCATTTGCTTCTAGAGACCAAATCCTTCCTTACTGCAGATTGGTAGCTTTGTGGCCCCTAGCTTATTATAATTCATTCCTGACCCCATATTTATATCTTCTAGCTAACCTTAGAGGTATACTCAGATTGTTACATCCTTTTTGAGTAACCTCCCTCTGATACCACTTGAAAGTTATTTAACTTAAGGTTAGCTAGACACCTAGATGGGGGGGGGGGGTTGAATAGGTCTTTGATTTTTTTAAGTCTTTTCACTAGTTTCTTACTAGGTGATCTAGAGCTTGTCCTTAGCACCTGCAATATATGAACAAAACAAACACCACAACGAAGCATACAGTTGTTTAAAGTGGTTCCCCAATTGTGTACATCCACTTTCCCTCCCACCTATCCAATTATTTTGTTGGACTAGGCAAAACTCCATCAATATGCTCCTCAGAGCTTACACCTGAGGCCCTCAGCCTTACACTCTGGTTCTCCTCAGAACCCTACCTCAGAACTATATAGGTTCCTACCTTAGAGCCATGCAGTGCTCCTACAGCTCAGCGGTCCACTGACCACCTACCTCAGCCTTATCTCTAAGGCCTATAGCTCAGGATCTTCAGCCATACAACTTCAGGCACAAAGCGCTACTCTCAGAGTGATGCAACATTCCTATAACTCAATACCCTTCCAAGTACCTACAGCTCATCCTCCTCCAAGGCCTACACTCAGTGACACACTTATCACCTACAACTCAGTGGCTCACCAGTCACCTACCTCAGCCTTATCACTAAGGCATACTACTCAGGCTGGGAGTACAGCCCTACTCTCAGATCCACACTTGGATCCTACCTCAGTACCCCAGCAGGGCACCAACCGCAGTGACTAGTTAGTCACCTACAGCTCAGGCTAAAAGGCCCTATAACTCAGATTTAGGTAAACTGAATCCTACAGTAGTTTATACAAGCTGAAATAAATTTAAGACAACTGACATAAAGATAAATCTCTGAGTCTACTTTGTTGGACTGAGCAGATATCAGTCCAGCCCACTTGCTGTAGAAGGAATGAGTCTTCTTCTACAACTAACTCCTTTGCTGCACTGGTGAACATCTGTCTGCTATTGAAGGCTAACAACCCTTCACACAGCTAACTTCTTGCTGAATAGATGAATCAGCTTTCTTGTTCTGGAGAGAACAATCTTGCTGAACTTGAAGAACTTCAGCTTTCTTTATTTGCCTTATGACAAACTCTGCTGGACTTTTTCTTTCAAGCTTATTAGAGAAGATGAAGTCCAGCCTCCTCTGGCTTTCTTGGTATGTTCTACGTTTGTTCTCCGTAACCCTAATCCTTTTCTTTTTTCCTTTTTATATCTGTTGATTTGAATCAACGACAAAATTGAGGAGTTGGCCCAACCAAGGATTGGTGAGTGCCACCTCCCTCAAAAAAGGATAATCCAGCTTTCTGCGCTACTGCTGTTTTCCTGCAACGACTTCATGTAATTTGACTTTGTTGACTCCTTGGTGACGTCAGCAGTGTTCATCCTGGTGCTGCTATAGCTTTCCAGCAACGACTCGACACACGTTGACCTGTTGACTTTTGATGACGTCAGCAATGGTCATCACCTTCTGGACTTAGAAATATTCTAGAGCTTCACTAAGCGTTGAGTGATGTTAAGTCACTCAACGCCATCTATCTTGGCTCTCAATGCTTCTGGAATTGGTGAATTTTCACCGGCATGTCTGAGCGGTTCTTTCTCAACTGTCTCAGCAGTTTATTCTTTAATAGCTGAGACTATCTTCTATCTTAACGCTTCCATCTTAGCGGTCTCAATGCTTTATTATTCTCAACTGAGATAGACTCCTGTCTTAGCGCTTTTCTTCTCAGCTGTAACACCCCCTATCCGTCGCATAGCATATATCAGTAGGTTCGGCCGTGGCCCGACGCAATATACCACAGACAGACCGGGCGGTTACTCAATGGAAACCATCCAACTAATATCAATGTCCTACACAGAGCATTCTAGCGGAAGCAATTAAAATTGTTGCATTAATAAAGAACCCAACACTAGTATGAATGTCCACTAACAAGCCATGGAATGAACGTACAAATATACAAGTACAATGGCCTTAAGGCCTTACAATTGTTTACTCAAATAGAAGTGTTTTACAAACCTCGGCACGCAGGCCGACCATACATGAATAAAAGAAAACACTAAGCATTAGGCCTTCGAGGAACAACACAGCAACTTGGGCTTTAGCCCTCTATTTACCGCTCGGCTCCACAGTACCTGCAAGCATAATCCACCGCAACGGTGGCAAACCAAAGCAACAGTCAGCAATGCTGACCAAATTATAACGATCCCGCCCCCAACTCAGGGCTGCGATGCTCCTTCCCTGCACTTTATTAGCATAACCAAGCAGTATATATATACATTACATCACATGCGTTGGCACGCACGACCACACGCCCTGTGCACTCAGGGCACATTCTCGGTGAACCGCTCAATGTCACGTCAATTAAAGCCATAGACATTTTGGTCCCACGACCGCCACTTTGACGGCCAAAATATGAGCATTTATCTTTCAGGCATTGGTCACGTCATTTTAAGCCATAGACCGCCTAAGACCCTCATCTATGCCAACGGCTCCAACCGAACTACATAGAACGGGTATGGTTCCGCCTAACCCGTGCTCACATCGCAACGACAATTTAAGTCATATGTGCGGGTCAAAGTTCTCCGAGTCCCGTTTCCGTTACACACTTCACATAACCCGGTTATGTTCAAGTTGGCTCCCAGGCCACCATGTTGGCAGAATCACGCATCTGCCCAGTTTTCTGGGTGCAACTTGGAGTTAATCCCCAAGGCTCACTGTTGCAATCTACCACATAGAAAACCCGAAAAACAACCATTCGCACGGAGTCTTCTCCGGCCCTTATGCAATGCAACATCACCGATCCAGACCAACTTGTTCGGGTAGGCTTCACACATCATGCCTAGGTCCGTTCTCGATTACAGACTCTACATGTACACAACGGAGACTATTCATGTCTACCCGAAGGAACGCCTCAAACTCATCGCAAACTCGTAAGAGCGGGCTTCCCTATGCAAAAGAAGTAGAGCTTCACATGCTCAAGTAGAGAATCGTTACCGTAGCATTTTTCCTTGGCGCCATGGAAATGTAAGTGGATGAAAAGCACCGCACTCTCCTTGCCTCCGTATATTCGAAGTCGGTTCGCAATTTGAAGCTCCGAAGCTCCGTCGGTGACCAGATATAAGCTACTTCTTCCTCTTTTTCTCTCCCCTCTCTCTAGGCTTTAGAAAGAGAATACCCAAGTGAAATGAGTGTTTTCCAAGTCTAATCCCGGGTATATCCCATCAGGAACAACCCCCAGTCGTCGGATCCCAAAGTAAAGAAACGAACGGCCACGATTCCGGCCTAAAATGCAAAATCTGGGCCGAACACGGCCTGTGACACGCCCGTGTCCAGGGCCGTGTCCCCCATTCACGGTCGAAATCGACGCGTCTCGAAAATTACACGGGCACCGGAAACACCCGTGTTTGACCTGACACGGCCGTGTCATCCAGTACACGGCCGTGTTCCGGGCCATGTACCTTCATCGACATAGGCCAGCAGCGACCCGAGACACACACGGGTATTGGACAGGCCCGTGTCCCATTTGACACGGTCGTGTCACCACTGAACACGCCTGGGCTTCCTGGCCGTGTTTCACTTGTGAATAAAATCAGTCAACCACCCGAGACACACACAGCCTATGACACGCCCGTGTCCCAGGCCGTGTTCGCTGATCGACGATCGTCGAGTCCAAATTTTGTCATCCACACGGCCAAGTCGTCGACCCAAGCTCGACACGCCCTGGGACACGCCCGTGTCCCAGGCCGTGTGCCCCCTGCCAAATTCCAAACTTGGCTCAAAATGCCTCCCGTCGCTCTTTTGAGTTTCGGGGCGTTACAACTCTCTCCCCCTTAAAAGAATTTTGTCCACGAAATTACATAAAGGAACGATAAGCATAAAACTTAAACGGTACCTGAGCAAAACAACTCCGGGGACTCCTCAAGCATAGTCTGCTCTTGTTCCCAAAAGAGCTCCTCCCGACCACAATTGTCCCAACGGACCTTGACCATCCTGATCTCTTTATTGCGTAGCCACTTGACTTCCGAGTCCTCAATACGTACGGGCTTGACCTTCGTCGTCAACCCACTATTGACCGACACTTGATCGATCGCGATCACTTGCATAGCCTCTTGCACTGCCTTCCGTAGCACCGATATATGGAATACATCATGTAGACCACTAATCTCCACTGACAGCTTCAACCGGTATGCTGCTTTACCAATCCACTCCAGAACATCAAACGGTCCAAGGTACCTCGAGCTTAGCTTCTTCAAGCACCACACCCGCGAGACACCCTTGAACGGCTTGATTTTCAAGTACACCCAATCGCCGACAGCGAACTCCACTTTCCTGTGCTTGGCATTATAGTACTTCGCCTGTCGGTCCTAAGCGATAAGAAACCTCTCTCGAATCGTTCGGACGAAAGACGTAGCATCATCCACCTCTTGGCGCTTGTATAACTTTGACTTACCCGTTTCCAACCAAGAAAACGGCGTGCGACATCTTCTACCATAAACGGCCTCGAAGGGCGCCATTTGTATGCTCTCCTGGTAGCTATTATTGTACGCAAACTCCACCAAGTATAGATGATCTTCCCACTGTTTTCCGAAATCCAGGACGCACATGCGAAGCATGTCTTCCATCGTCCTATTGACCCTCTCGGTCTGCCCATCCATTTGCGGATGAAAGGCTGTGCAAAAACACAGCTTTGTTCCCAACATCTACTGCACCAGCCTCCAATCCTTGGACGTGAACCACCTATCTCGGTCACTCATGATGCTGCGGGGCACACCGTGAAGCCGTACTATGTTGTCCACGTACAACTTTGCCAATTTCTCAACCAGATCATCCTTCTTATGCGGAATGAAGTGCGACACCTTCGTTAGACGATCTATGACCACCCAAATGGCGTCGTTCCCCTTTTGCGACCTTGGCAACCCATGCACAAAGTCCATAGTAATGTCATCGAACATCCACTCCGAAATAGACAAGGCTTTCAAGAATCCTCCCGGCTTTTGGCACTCTGCTTTCACCAAGGCACAAGTTTGACACTTCGCCACGTAGAGCGCCACATCCTTCTTCAGTCCTAGCCACCAGAACAATTTCTTAACATTGCGGTACATCTTCGTGCTCCCTGGGTGAATTGAGTACTTGGTATGATGCGCCTCGTACAATAATTGCACCCGCAAATTGCCCATGTTTGGGACGCACAGACGACCGTCCTTCCAAAGCAATCCATCCTCAATGACGAATTAGGAATTTGACCCATCCAGAGCTTCAACCATGATCTACTTCATGTGGCCATCCAAATCCAAAGCCTGCCGAATCCGATCAGCCAGGTCATACTGGACTTCAGTCCAATTCAGTAGTGCTTCAGCACTTGACTGCTTATCCACGCAAGAGATCTCCAACCCCTACAGCTCCCGAACCAACCACTCGTCATGAATCGACAGCCAATTGGCTTGAGCTGGGGCCCGACGACTCAATGCGCCCGCAACCGCATTGCTTTACCAGGCATGTAGTGGATCTTGAATGTATAGTCCCCCAGGAACTCCATCCACCTACGCTGCCGCATGTTCAGATCTTTCTAATCTAGCAAATATTTCAGGATCCTGTGATCGGTGTAGATATTAATCTTCACACCGTACAAATAATGTCTCCACAGCTTCAAGGCAAAAATCATGGCCGCTAACTCCAAGTTATGGACCAGATACGTCCTCTCATGCACCTTCAGCTGTCTCGAGCCATACGCTATCACACTTCCGTGCTGCAGTAGCACACAACCCAAACTACTGCCCGAAGCATCGCTATAAATCTCAAAGCCTTCGGTCCCACTCGGTGAACTCAGCACATGCGCCGTGGTCAACCGACACTTCAACTCCTCAAAAGCTCGTGCGCACTCCGGCGTCCAAACGAACTTCTGCACCTTCCTCATCAAAGTAGTGAGAGGTAATGCTATCCGCGAGAAGTTCTCCACGAAGCGCCTATAATATCCGGCAAGCCCCAGAAAGCACCGGACTTCCGTTACCGTAGAAAGTATAGACCACTCTCGTATCACAACAATCTTTGCCGGATCCACTGCAATACCCTCTCCACTCACTATATGACCGATGAATGCCACTGAGGACAACCAAAACTCACATTTAGAGAATTTGGCGTACAACTGATTCCTCCTCAGCGTCTCCAAAACCAAATGTAGATTTCTGAAGTAATCCTCCTCACTCTGCTAGTACACCAAAATATCGTCGATGAAGACGATCACAAAATGGTCCAAGTACTCTCGGAAAGTCCTGTTCATCAAATCCATGAACACCGACGGCACATTGGTCAGCCCAAATGGCATGACCGTAAACTCGTAATGTTCGTATCTCGTACTAAACGCTGTCTTAGGGATATCACTCTCCCTTATTCTCAGTTGATAATAACCGGACTTGAGGTCCAACTTTAAGTACACCGTCGACCCGACTAACTGATCAAAGAGATCATCAATCCTTGGGATCGGGTACTTGTTCTTTTTCGTTAGCTTGTTTAGCTCCTGATAATCTATACATAGTCTCAAGCTTCCATCCTTCTTCTTAACAAAGAGGACCGGTGCGCTCCAAGGCGAAGAACTTGGACGCATGTAACCTTGCTCCAACAACTCTTGAAGTTGCACCTTCAGCTCCGCCATTTCCTTAAGCGCAAGCCGATACGGAGATCGTGACACAGGGTTTGCACCTGGCACTAGCTCAATCGTGAAATCAATTTCCCGTTGAGGCGGGGCTCCAGGAAGTTCACCAGGGAACACATCAGGGTACTCCAATACCACTGAAATACTATCCAACGTAAGCTTTGGCTTTGCAACCTCCACTAGCGTAAAGAACAGCTCTGCTCCAGCACGAACCGCCTTCACCACCTGAAGGGCTGACATCAACGTCTTGCTCGACCCTTTCAAGCCCGTAAAAGTCATCTCACGACCTGTTCCCAACTTTACTTCCTTGCGACCGCAATTAATATAGGCTTGCTGCTCTGAGAGCTAGTCCATGCCAAATATTACGTCAAACTCCACCAGCGGCAGTAGCAACTCTAGCAAATGGAACTCCTGACTCCCAATACGACTCTGAACGCCACAGATTCTCTCCACGCGCATCGAACAGCCATTAGGCAATAACACATCCAGTTTGCCCTTCGCCATCGAAGAAGGTACTCCGATGCGCGATATTAACCCTTCAGACAAATAGGAGTGTGAAGCTCCCGTATCAAAGAGTGCTCTCCCCGGATACTCGCAAATCAAAATAAATCCTAAACAAGCAGTGATAAGGTAACACACACATAACAAGTATAAAATAATTTGACTTGCTATAAATTTAAATCGTACCTGTCACCACATCTGCTTGTTTAATGGCCTCCTGTTGGCCAAGATTATAAACCCTTGGTTGAGACAGAGCATAATGGGACGCGGTTGACTCCACCGCCTTGCCCTTCTCTTCATAAGTGGCTCCAGACTTCCTCTCGGACTTGGGACGTCCGCTCCAGCAATCCGGGCAAAGTGCCCCGATTTTCCACAAGTAAAACATGCACCCGGGGTCCAACCCGTAGTCTCCCTAGAAGCACCGGAAGAAGGAGCTGGACCCAAAGTCCTAGCCTTCTTAAAGAACTTACGGTAACCGGACTTTGAAGTAGTCAGCACTTTGAATTCAGTCTTCTTATCACCCAAGCTTTTCTTTGCTTGAACATTCTTCATGTCCTTCTCCAAGGACCGGTCCGTGTTGACCAGGGTCAAGAAGCCCTGCATCATCGACCCCGAGAGCAGTAGCCTCAAGTCATCTCTCAAACCTTCGTAGAAACGGTTGGTCTTATGCTCCTCATATGCGAACATAGAGCTAGCATACAAACCCAACCGAGTAAACTCGTGGAGATACTCATCCACGCTACTCTCTCCTTATACCAACCTCTGGAACTCATTCTCCAAAGCTATCCTCTGCGTCGAAGGGAGGTACCTAGCCAAGAACAGTCTCGAGAACTCTTCCATCAAAACGTCTGTAAGTTGTCTTCCTCTCAAGAGATGCATCTCCAAACCCTCCCACCATAGCCTAGCATCTCCGTCCAACAGGAAGGTAGCTATAGTGGTCATCTGCCACTCCTCCGTCTCCGTCGCTGTCAAGACTCTCTTCACTCGAGAGAGCCAATCCTCAGCTTGGGATGGGGTTCCCAACCCCGAGAACACAGGAGGATTGAAGATCATAACATGTTTGAGCTGTATCTCGGTTGCCCTCCTCGGCACCAGCGGTTCCAACACAACCTGCTCCACTCTTATTGGCTCATCCCTTTGAAGTGGCACCTGCTCCATCGTAGGAGCGGGCTGCTGCATCTGCCTTGTAGGCTGCGCATTGATCATGGCAAACATTGCTTCAGCAACCAATCGTATGGTTTCAGCTGAGGGAGGTGTTGCAGGAGCATCATTTGGTGCACTACTAGCCTCAGAAACTTGGCGTTCTGACGGCCCAGCACCGCTTCTGGTCACCTATAGTTGTACAAAACACCGTTAAGCGACCAAACAAAATTTCAAAACGCAATTATAGGAACGCGTAGGTTCTTCAAACACATGTATTTTCATTCCTAAGTGGACATTCATGGGTCCTTTTGCTGTTATAATGATGACGCACACAGATGTGCTCACCACCCCCTAAAAGAATTCGCCCACGAATTCATTTAAGCCTGACCAAAACCAGTAGTCTGATACCAAATTGTAACACCCCCTATCCGTCGCATAACATATAACACTAGGTCCGGCCGGGGCTCGACGCCATATACCACAGACAGACCGGGCGGTTACTCAATGGAAGCCATCCAACTAATATCAACGTCCTACACAGAGCATTCTAGCGGAAGCAATTAAAATAGTTGCATTAATAAAGAACCTAACACTAGTATGAATGTCCACTAACAAGCCACGAAATGAACGTACAAATACACAAGTACAATGGCCTTAAGGCCTTACAATTGTTTACTCAAATAGAAGTGTTTTCCAAACATCGACACGCAGGCCGACCATACATGAATAAAAGAAAACACTAAGCATTAGGCCTTCGAGGGCCAGCACAGCAACATGGGCTTTAGCCCGCTATTTAGCGCTCGGCTCCGCAGCACCTGCAAGCACAATCCACCGCAACGGTGGCAAACTAAAGCAACGGTCAGCAATGCTGACCAAATTATAACGATCTCACCCACAACTCGGGGCGGTGATGCTCCTTCCCTGCACTTTATTAGCATAACCAAGCAGTATATATATACATTACATCACAGGCATTGGCACGCATGGCTACACGCCCCGTGCACTCAGGGCACATTCTCGGTGAACCGCTCAATGTCACGTCAATTAAAGCCATAGACATTTTGGTCCCACCACCGCCACTTTGACGGCCAAAATATGAGCATTTGTCTTTCAGGCATTGGTCACGTCATTTTAAGCCATAGACCGCCTAAGACCCTCATCTATGCCAACGGATCCAACGAACGACATAGAACGAGTACGGTTCTGCCAAACCCGTGCTCACTTCGCAACGACAATTTAAGCCATATGCGAGGGTCAAACTTCTTCGAGTCCCGTTTCTGTTACACACTTCACATAACCCGGTTATGTTCAATTTGGCTCCCAGGCCACCATGTTGGCAGAATCACGCATCTGCCCAGTTTTTCGGGTGCACCTTGGAGTTAATCCCCAAGGCTCCCTGTTTCAATCTACCATGTAGAAAACCCAAAAAACAACCATTCGCACGGAGTCATCTCCGGCCCTTATACAATGCAATATCACCGATCCAGACCAACTTATCCGGGTAGGCTTCACACATCATGCCTATATCCGTTCTCGATTACGGACACTATATATACACAACAAGGACTATTCATGTCTACCTTAAGGAATGCCTCAAACTCACCGCAAACTTGCGAGAGCGGGCTTCCATATGCAAAAGAAGTAGAGCTTCACATGCTCAAGTAGAGAATCGTTACCCTAGCATTTTTCTCTTAGCGCCATGGAAATGTAAGCGGATGAAAAACACCTCACTCTCCTTACATCCGTAGATCCGAAGTAGGTTCGTGATTTGGAGCTCCGAAGCTCCGCCGGTGACCGGATCTAAGCTTCTTCTTCCTCTTTTGCTCTCCTCTCTCTCTAGGCTTTAGAAAGAGAATACCCAAGTGAAATGAGGATTTTCCAAGTCTAATCCCGGGTATATCCCATCAGGAACAACCCCCAGCCATCGGATCCCAAAGTAAACAAAGAACGACCACAATTCGGGCCTGAAATGCAAAATCTGGGCCGAACACGGCCTGTGACATGCCCGTGTCTAGAGCCGTGTCCCCCATTCGCCGTCAAAATCGATGCGTCTCGAAAATTACACGGGCACCCGACACGCCCGTGTCATCCAGTACACGGCCGTGTACCTCCATCGACATAGGCCAGCAGCGACCCGAGACACACACGGGTATTGGACAGGCCCGTATCCCATTTAGCACGGCCGTGTCACCACTGAACATGCCTGGGCTTCCAGGCAGTGTTTCACCTGTGAATTAAATCGGCCAACCACCCGAGACACACACGGCCTATAACATGCCGGCGTCCCAGGCCGTGTTCGCTGCTCGACGATCGTCGACTCCAAATTTCGTCGTCCACACGGCCAGGTCGTCGATCCAAGATCGACACGACCTGGGACACGCCCGTGTCCCAGGCCGTGTGCCCCCTGCCAAATTCCAAACTTGGCTCAAAACGCCTCCCGTCGCTCTTTTGAGTTTTGGGGCGTTACATCAGCGGTCTCAGCAGTTTCTGCTTCACAGCTGAGACTATCTGCTATCTCAACGGTTTCTTCTCAGCGGTCTAAGCGCTTTCTTCTTCTCAGCTGAGACTGTCTTTAGTCTCAGCGGTTTCTTCTCTGCGATTATGCTGAGACATGCTTCTCAGCTATCTTAGTTGTCTCAGTGGTTTTGCCTTAGTCAATTTGTCTGACTTTAGGTCGACGAATGTTGAACTACGTTTGACGATTGGTGTGCGGAGC
Organism: Platanthera guangdongensis; assembly: GCA_039583875.1. Taxonomy (NCBI): domain Eukaryota; kingdom Viridiplantae; phylum Streptophyta; class Magnoliopsida; order Asparagales; family Orchidaceae; genus Platanthera; species Platanthera guangdongensis. Next base: position 102,903,581 of record CM077151.1, read on the forward strand.
TCGATGAATTCTGATCCTCAAGCTTTTGAATTTAGCTCAATGAGTGGTGAGCTGAGCTCGATGATCTGTGAGCTGAGCTCGACAAATTGTGAGCTGGTCTCGATGAACTGCGAGCTGAGACTGACAAAATTTAAATCATAAGCTCCTGAGTTTAGCTCAAGAAATGATGAGCTGAGCTCGACGATCTGTGAGCTGAGCTCAACAAACTGCAAGCTGAGCTTGACGAAATCTGAGACCCACACTTTGAACTGAGCTTGACAAATTTGAATTCTCCAGCATATTCTTTTTGCTGACCTGTCCAATCATGGACTACCTGCATGCATGAACTCAATCACACATTAAATACATTATGCCCCTTAGCATGATTGGTGATGCCTCTTCAAATCCTGAGGAACATTGTAGGGCACAATTCCCAACACTTACAGTCCTTCTTATAGTGGCCAGGCTGGTTGTATTTATAGCACATTGGCCCTTCCTTCCTCTTCCAATCATGCTTAGGAGATACACTCCTCTATTACTGATATAAAGTAGAAGGACCATCACCAGCAGCCGAATTTTTCTTCTTGTCCGATATCCTTTTCTTCCTTGAGAAGAGAACCTCACCATCTCCTCCAGAGATGGTGACTCCAGTCATCTGACTTGCTAAGCTCTCTTACGAAGCCAGCAGGTTCCCTTGCTCCAACAAAGATTGCTGAGTGGCCCAACCTTGAACAAAAGTCACAAAGGCCACATATTCCTTCAGCAAATCGTGGATTATGTGCCTCTTCAGCTTCGCTTCTGAAATCAGCTCATCAAGGTCCAACGCTAAAATTGCAGTGCACAAGTTCTTCATCTTCAGGAAGAACGTTAAGATGGAGAAATCTCATTGAGTTGCTCTCGGCAACTCATTCTCTAGCAATTGTAGCCAAGCTACATTCTTCCTGTTGAACAACCCATAGAGAGAAGTCCAAATCTCCACAGCTGAATAACATCTGATTATGTGGTCGAAGAGTTTTGGTGAGATAGCCTGCTTGAGAGTAAACTCTAGTTTCACATTTGTCTTACTCTATGCTCTCACTGCTTTAGCATTTCCAGCAGTAGCAATCATCTCTTGCATGTCATCTCCACAGATGACCTCCCAAAGGTCCTCGCCTAAAAGATAGCTCTCTATACATAACCTCCACATTTTAATATTGGTCGATGTAAGAAGCTAAATTCCAAGACATCTTGTGAATCCTCCTTCTATTGCACTAACCTTGGTTCACTTAGACTTCTAGAAGAAACAAAGCAAACTGTCGGTTGATCGCTGCTCAAGCCTCTCTTCCCTCTGATACCATGTGAAAATTTGTGAATCGTGAAAAATAGGAAACCAGACGCAAGAACACTCAACCGATCTGAAGCCAAATAAACAAGATGTAAATAGAAGAATAAGAATCTTGTAATATCAACAATATTTACAAAGCGAGGTATACATGGCGAGACGAGATTCGCCGATGTACCCGATGTACAACCCCGTGTCCGGCGAGCAAGGTCACCAGGGGCCAGGCAAACCGGGCTGAGGACAATAGGCGAGCTCGGCAGAAAAGAGGGCGAGCCCGAGCTCGGCATCCGTCGACCAGAGATCGACGGTCGGCGACCCCGAGCTCGGCATTCGCCGAGCGACACGCAACTCGCGTCCTCGCAGTGGTGCTCGGCAACGGTAGGCAAGCAGTACATGCCGAGGTGGCCAGAACTCCCCAGCTCGCCCGGATATGTGAGGTAATTTTTACTGTTTTGCCCCTGCTGGTCTGCCCATAGCCCTTCAAAACAGCGGAGTTTGGCTGTTGGCAGACCCAACCAAGGGTTTTCTGGTAATTTCAGGTCAGTTCTTTTGGTTTTTGGCAGTCCAGATTTCAAAAGCTATAAATAGGACCCAAGGGGTACCCCAGAGAGCATGCTTCCTGTGCCTCTCAGCTCCAGTTTTCAAGTGCATTCTGAGGGTACCTTAGCTCGGCCTCTGGCTAAGGAGGGGAAGCGCTCTGAGATCTTTCGGGTTTGTGGTGGGACCTCCCTGCCGAGCCCTTGGGTCTGTTTCTCCTTGTCCCCTTTGTTGTTTTTCTTGTAGGAGCAAAGTAGGCGCGAGGTCACCCCTTCCCCAAGGGTCGAACTCCACAGGAGACCGAGAAATCAGTTTCAACATTTTGGTGCGGTGAGCGTGGAGAGTGGTCAGCGCAGAAAGGCCTCTGCGAGCTCACAGGCAGGATCCCGAAGAGAAGCGGCGGATCCCGGGGATGGCTGTCCGGTGCTGATAATCACGAGGAGGCGAGCGTTACCTCGCCTCGCGGCGCGGGGCCCCGCGGCGCGTCTCCCTCGCCATCTGGTTGGCCGTCCAGGTCATCGCCGACCACGACAATCTCCCTATCCTTCTCCAGAATGGTTCGGGTGGAAGAGCCGGTCTCGCAAGCCAGGGTGGCCCTCAGGTCGTGGAAAATGGGCTCGGCCGCGTCAGGGAATGACTTTGACTTCTTGGAACTGGGCTCGGCAGGATCGGTTTGGGGAGCTTTCGTGGGTACCACTGTCAGAGCGGCAACGTGAGCCGCGGAGGCCTGGCGAGCTCGGTCTATGTGCTCTTGGATTTCCTTGGAAGGGGCATCTTAGCAAAGCAGCAGGAATGGCAAGAGCCAGGCAGCTGGGCAGGTGCACATATATATAGCTGCAGGTGGCCCCCACCAGAAGATTCCCTCCAACTCGCCAACCAGTGCTCGCCGCACACTTGGAGTTGGATGTTTATTTCCGAGCTTTCACAAGCTCGAAAAGAGCGGGGATTGTGTACAACCACATGTCCGGCGAGCAAGGTCACCAGGGGCCAGGCAAACCGGGCTGAGGACAATAGGCGAGCTCGGCAGAAAAGGGGGGGAGCCCGAGCTCGACATCCGTCGACCAGAGATCGACGGTCGGCGACCCTGAGCTCGACATTCACCGAGCGACACGCAACTCGTGTCCTCGCAGTGGAGCTCGACAACGGTAGGCGAGCAGTACATGCAGAGGTGGCCAGAACTCCCCAGCTCGCCCGGATATGTGAGGTACTTTTTACTGTTTTGCCCCTGCTGGTCTGCCCATAGCCCTTCAAAACAGCGGAGTTTGGCTGTTGGCAGACCCAACCAAGGGTTTTCTGGTAATTTCAGGTCAGTTCTTTTGGTTATTGGCAGTCCAGATTTCAAAAGCTATAAATAGGACCCAATGGGTACCCCAGAGAGCATGCTTCCTGTACCTCCCAGCTCCAGTTTTCAAGTGCTTTCTGAGGGTACCTTAGCTCGGCCTCTGGCTAAGGAGGGGAAGCACTCTGAGATCTTCCGGGTTTGTGGTGGGACCTCCCTGCCGAGCCCTTGGGTCTGTTTCTCCTTGTCCCCTTTGTTGTTTTTCTTGCATCAGCAAAGTAGGCGCGAGGTCACCCCTTCCCCAAGGGTCAAACTCCACAGGAGACCGAGAAATCGGTTTCAACACCCGATGGAAGCAAAAAAACAAGAGAAACAAAGCTAGCCATGCGGTCACAATGAGAAGCCGCCAACTCTATCGAGCTACCTACGGAGTCCGCTTAAGCTGCCAAGTCTCCAAACCACAACCTAGATGCGCAGACAACCCATTATTCTAAAGCTGAAGAACTCTGTCCGGGGATCTACAAGCTGCCTAACCGCGAGGTCGCCTAATCGCAAAACTACCACGAACACTGCTGTCGAATTGAACAAGCCGCTAGATGCAGACAACTTATTGAACAGGGAAAGTGTTGTAGAAGAGAAGACCACCTGGTCGCAAGCAACGACCTGCTGCTAACCACAAAGTCCGTACTATCCCTATTGGAAGTCAAAACCAAGTCCCTGGCTTTCTAGCGCTATCCGCATAACCTGCACAACACAAACTGATCAACTCTCCAAACCGTGGAATAGAAAATCCTATCAGTAGCAACTACCCGAGCACACTTACAGTTCATTTAGCTCCAATACTGATGTGTTAGAGGGTCCTAGTTACAGGTACGGAGAGTAGTGTGATCACCTCCCTAGCCGATAGGATCACCACCCTATCTCATGGAGAGCACTAAGAGAAACCGCCATGTCGCCAAAGCAACACCATACTTGGTCACCATACATAAGAACACTGCAGATACCGCCCCAGTTCGCATGCCATTACGGACACTGCTTCAGTCCACACACCCTGAGCTCGCAACCAAAAGCACAAGGTTGACTTCTACCAAGCTCGGCGGACAAAGAACCAGTCCATGCAACCAGCGTGATCTCCCGGACTGAGCAATCTTGGACTTGGTGATGATCTAGACCAAGTCCACACCACCGACCATCCTAGCTACTAACCCAAAACCAACAGATAAAAGGGACAGTCCACACAAACCGGCGAAGACAAAAACCAGTCTACACTAACCGACGAATATGCAGTTACCACCAACCGCGCTACTAGAGCAAGACCAAGGCACATGCCATGCCGATCTCTCGAGCTCCAGTCCAATCCGCAACGCAGACTCAACGAACTCCATACGAGTCCACACCATGCCGGTTTTGGCGTACTCTGCAGAGAGATAAGCTATCCGCCCGGTTACCATATGGGAACAAACTGCTTGCTTAACACAAGCCGGCTTGGCTAGCCACCGCTTCTATCCACATAGACCTCTCGAACAGACTGCATAGGCTGCCAGAGAACAAGCTAATTGCAACACCTTTGCCGACCTAGCAAGCCACCAGTCCTGTCTGCAATGGCTATGCAAACAGGTCACCCAGGCCGCCCAGGTCGCCACTTTCACTTCAAAATTTTCAACTGTGGCATGCTCTCCAGGTCGCTCCTTGAGGTCGTGGCCTCCTCTCTAGGTTGTTCGTACAGGTCGTGGCCTGCTCTCCAGGTCGCTCCAAGATGTCGCGGATTGCTCTCCAGGTCGCTCCTGGAGGTCACGGGCTGCTCTCCACATCGCTCCTGGAGGTCGCAGCCTGCTCTCCAGGCCTCTCCTGGAGGTTGCGGACTGCTCTTTAGGTCACTCTTGGAGGTCGCGGCCTATTCTCCAGGTTGCTCTTGGAGGTCGCGTCCTGCTCGCCAGGTCGCTCCTAGAGGTCGTGACCTGCTCTCTAGGTCGCTCCTAGAGGTCGTCGCTTGCTCTCCATCTCGCTCCTAGAGGTTGCGGCCTGCTCTTCAGGTTGCTCCTAAAGGTCACGACCGAATTTTCAGGTTGCTCCTGGAGGTCGCATCCTGCTCTCCAGGTCACTCTTGTAGGTCACAACCTGCTCACCAGGTCGCCCAATGGTGGCTTGTTTCGAGAATATTCCCTTTTCTATGGAATATTCTATCCTTGAGCCTATAAAAAGGCCCCCAGACCTCTCAGTGAGGAGGGCAGTAGAGGTGACAAAACTTGCTACTAGAAAGAGCTAAACCGCCAAAACCTGAGCAGTGGCCTGTGTGGCCTGACAACTAGAGGAATGGCCTGTATGACATGTGTAGCGGCCTATGCGGCCTATAGACTTGAGCAGCGACATGTGCAGCCTCGCAATATGAGCAGTGGCCTATGAGGCCTGGCGACCTGAGCAGCAGCTCGACGATTGGAGAAGCGGCCTGTGCGACCATCTCTTCTCCTCTCTTGCTATCTATCTCCATACTCAAAGTAACTGGCTACGCATCAGTTACCTTTGTCATCCCTCAAGTTTATGGATTGTGGACTTGGTACATTTTTGGTGTCAACAGTTCTCATATAAAGCAATCCTTTAAATAAACAAGAATTTTGAAATGCCACATAGAGGCGATATGACTATTCTGTTCTTTTGACCAAAATGGTTGAGAGGAATAAAGGTGCGACTCCTAACTTATTGAAATTTCAGGAGATATTTCACTCTTGGTTCCGAGGAGATGAAAAAGCTTTTATTGTATTTTTATTTCTTATAGTTCCAAAGCAATGACAAACTTCTAGATGCTAAATACTAGACTTATCCTAGCTAGGAAGTGCATAGACTTTGTGAAAAAAATTTATTTCTTATTCTTTAAGATTTTTCATATTCCAGCAATTTATAATTCCTAATTTAATCTTCATTCCATAGTTGGTTTGTGGTGAAGTGGGTTTTTTTACTGATAAGGATAAACATTATGAAGAATCTAGCTTATTTTAGGTCCTAATATGTTAGAATAATTTCTTCTATGAGAGATGAGAGAGATTATCATAGAGCTTATAAAAGTGTTATTACTGATGGATTATACCATCAATATCTCATGAAATGAACTAGCTTATTGTAACAATGACACTCATACATATTATATTTAGTTTTCCTTTTCGTAAGATTATTGTGAAAAAGAGGAGAATTTCTTACTTCTATTTGATTAGATCTGCTGAAGAGAGAATCAATGGTTTGGAAATTTGTTGGGTATTGTATCCACAATAACCTAAGTTTGGTGAAGTCACCCTTGAACTAAGATGAATTAAGTTGTATTTGATGTATTGTTTGAGTTATATGTTTGCAGGATTAAATTGCCAAGTGTAGACCAATGTCAGTCTACAATGGGTCACCAAACATAGGAACATACAATGTAATCCCTCATTGTGTGATCCATGGTGTTGACTCATGTGTAGCCTCTCTATTGGGATACACTTCATTTTTCAGTACTAGGATTGTTTGTGAAAGACATGTTGCTGATTACATAAAAGAAAGGAAAATCCTCATGAACCAGAATTTTTCTATGTATTTCACTCGGGTAGAATTCTAAGTACTCGAGTTAAACCTCTAGATGTACTCGAGTAAGTCTAGTCTGGAATGCGAGTAAAGGAAACGATACTCGAGATATTGAATCTAGTTCTCGAGTGGCCAAGGCCATTACACAAGTAGACTTCTTCTCTTTCTTGAGTTGACAAAATTTCCACTTAGAAATATTCTAAGTATAATACTCGAGTAGTCAAGTTAACCACTCGAGTAGTGAGCCCTTTGTCTTGAGTTACAGAAGGACTATTCTCGTGTTGAATCTACCCTACTCGAGTAGTAAAGTTCTTGTACTCGAGAAGTCTATCTACTTCTCGAGAAGTCTAGTTCCATTACTCGAGTAATCAGTTTTAATCTCCCAGAATTTTCTCTAAGTCTTTTTCTCGAGTAGTTCATCTCTGCCTCTCGAGTAAACTTTCTAGCACTCGAGTAATCTTTATTCCACTCGAGTGATTATAGATTCCGTTCTGAATTTCCTGAAGGACTTCATCTCGAGTATTCTGTTGTTGTCTTCTCGATAACTCATTTCAGTACTCAAGTACTTCTCTTTTCACTCGAGTAATTCAGTCATTTTTCAAGAAAATTTCGCTAAGTCCTAAACTAACGGGATTTTCAAATGATTTGACATGATTGGTCCATGTGGCAGTCATTAATGCTAATTATGACCGTTAGAGAGATCTTATATAAGGTCTTGTCATTTCGACTATCCCTAACAAGCGCTGAAAAGAAATACTCTCAGAATTCTTAATCGAATTTTTCTCTTTCCTAAACGGAAGCCGCCGCCGCTCCTCATCGTGCAAATCGCCTAGGGCTTTCATTCAAGAAGATTCAGATCAGTTGACTTGCAGATTGAGATTGTTCTTCAACTTCTTCATATTCTCTCTAATCGTGTGAGTCAAGAATTTTCAATTTACATCCTGCTGTGGCGTGTCTTCCTCAAAGTTTCTGACTGTGTAGCAAATTTCAAGGAAGAAGACCTTGGCCAAAATCTCCAGATCTGAGAAATATTATTGTTTGTATTTCATATTTTCGATCTATTCTTGTAGGAGATTATTCTTCGAGTGTAGGAGCTTTGTTCTCCGAGTTGTAGGAAGTTTTCATCTTCCGAGTGCAGATCCGTGTTGTGGATTGAGTTGTAGGAACTTTGTTCCGAGGCGTAGGATTGGTTTCAATCCAAGATAGTGGAGTAGCCGAGTCTAGTGCATTGCTAGATCGATGAGTGGAAAGTGGATGTACCCAAGGTTGGGGAACCACTATAAATCTCTGTGTCCTTTGTGATTGCTTGATTATTGTTTGTGCATAGATCACTAATTTTTTTATTCCGCAAAAAACACACAACTCACCTATTCACCCCCCTCTAGGTGATTTATGTAAGACAACTAATAACTTCAATTGGTATTAGAGGGAGGTTGATCATTAAAAGGTTAACACCTTGATCAGATCTGACCTAAGTTGTCTTTTGAGTTAACCAGGCATGGACAAGGCCAAGGACTTTGTTAAGCTTCCCTTGTGTACAAAGAACAACTTTCTCATGTGGAAAGAGAGGATTAAATTTTTCATGGAAGCTGTAGATCCAAGGATCTTCATGATTGTTGAAGAAGGTCCTTATGTTCCTATGACCGTCTCCACTATAGATCCTATAAATAAGGTTCCTAAGAAGTTGATGGATCTGGACAAAGATGAGATTGCACTTGCCTCTTTAGACAAGAAGGCCAAAAATAATATAGCAAGTGCAGTTGATGACTCGATGCTGCAGAACCTAATCCACTGCCAATCTGCTAAGGAAATGTGTCAGTGCCTCGTCACCTTGATGGAAGGAATAAAAGAAGTTAGGGATGATAGAAGATCCCTTCTTAATCAAAAATATGAATCCTTCCGACAAGGACCCAATGATACCATTGCTGACACTTTTGAAAACTTCTTCAAGATAGTCAATGTCCTAAGAGTATACGGTCGAGTCTTCACCAACGGAGAACTGAATGATAAGTTCTTGAGATCCCTGACTAAGGAATGGGATAACAAGGTCTGTGTTGTTCGAGAATTTGGAAAGCTAGCCGAGACTGACCAGGAAAATCTCTTCAGAAAGCTTATGTCCTATGAGCTACAAATTAATTCATGAAAAGCTGAAGAAGAGAAGAACAGGTCTTCATCCAAGGAGAAGTCTATAGCTCTCAATACTGATACCTCAAGGAACTCCAAGGCTACCTCTCCTGCCCAACATAAGAAGTAAGTGAAGAAGAAACCTCAGAGCCAAGTACTTCAGGCTCAAAACTATCTGAAGGAGAGTTCTCACTACTCTCAAGACAGTTCAAAAAATTCTTGAACAAGAAGAAGCAATGGAAATGCAAGGATGCCTCGTACAGAAGATCACGTCATGATGGTGATCAACGCAGAAAAGGCACAAGCAGCCACGACAGGTATACTACTAAACAGAACAAACATATTTCTACTGACATCGTTTGTTATTGCTGCAATAAGCCAGGTCACGTTATTGGTGACTGCCCCCACAAGAAGAAGGAGGGTGGAAAAAGAGAAGAAAAGAAATCTTCTTACAATAAGAAGAGAACAAAAAATAGCCTAATAGCTAAGAAGGGAAAGACACTTAGCGACTCTGACTCATCTGAGTCGAGTGAAGAAGAGGAAGCCTACTTCAGGTTAGTGGCTCAGACTAATGATGAACAATAACCCCAGTTCACTAGAAAGGTAAATTCTCACACTCCTCTTTCTGAATCTGATGTTTCTGAACATGATCTTGAGGACAGCTCTTCTGACGATGAGTCTAAACTCATGGCCCAATATAAGGAGTTGATCAAGAATTATGACAAATGTCGAAAAGTCGTGAAAACTCAAGCCAAAGAGATAAAGTCTCTCAAGGGTGAAGAGAGCACTTTGAGAGAGTAAGTCGCTAAGACCAACTCACTCAGAGAGAACTTCAATGCTGCCATTGAAGAATATAACAAGACTCTCGAGCACCTAGACCTTAAGGAGAAGATCATAAAAGAACTGCAAGCACAACTTGAAGCAGAAAAGAAACTTGTTGAAAGTTTCTCGAAGCCCAAGACTGTCCTTCCTTTCATTGCTGAATTCTCAACTAAGGCCAATGGTGCTGGGCTAAGCCATGTTGAAGCTCCTAGTAAATCTTCTAGGAGGAATAAGGCTCAGAGAAAGAATAAGGCTTCCAAGAAGGCTTTGGCCAAAGAAAAAGGGAAAGCTCCTCAAGATCAGACTTCTTTCAAGAAGGTCGTATTTCCATCAAACGAGTTTGATCTTGACTCATCCTATAGTCACTTTGCTAGGCCTACTTATGTAGAGCTGAAGTCTCGTTACTAAGGATGGACTCGTCCTTGTAACTATGGTGAAAGTGTCTTTAAGGCACTCTATGAAGAAATCACTCTTCAGAGCTATGACCCTTATAATCATGGTCATAATATCAAGAAGGCACCAAAGGTAAAGCCTATTATAGAAAAGCCTCTCAAGGAGAAGAAGACATGTGATTGCCATCACCATGAAGCTTCTTCCTCTAAGAATGCTGCCCCTGCTAGACCACCATTTCAAAAGGTCAAGCAAGAGATTGTAAGGCAAAGATACATCAGGTTTGACTGTTGGTGTTGTTGCAAAATTGGTCACTTTGCCATTGACTACTAGTTTAACTCCAGAAGTTATGTGACTCCTCAAGTTAGCAATATGAGAAAGACCACTCATAATGCTAATACTCGTAGGGGGAGTGTTCTAACAAGAGACCAAGGACCCAAACGTGTTCGGGTTCCTAAGGCAAATTGATTTATAATTGCAGGTATGTCCAAAGGCCAACAAAACTCTTATCAGGTACTTGGACAGTGGATGCTCTCAGCATATGACCGGGACAAGAAGCATTTTTCAGAACTTTTCTCCAGTCTTGAACGGGCCAAAGGTCATCTTTGGAGGTTCAGACCGAGGAATTACTAAAGGCTATGGTATGATCAGTAATGGTAGTGTATCCTTCTCAGATGCAGCTTATGTTGAAGGATTGGAACACAATCTTATAGCACAAACCAGCTCTGCGATAAAGGATGTGTTGTTGAATTTCATATAGATAAGTGTTTGATAAAATCGGTTGACAATATGAAAACGATTCTATCAGGCACTCGAAGCAGAAATATATTTTATTTGAATTTTATTTGTATAGAATCTTCTACACCAGTGTGCTTCTTGGCTAAAGATAGTGCGTCTCTTGGTGACCAATGGCACAAGAGACTAGCACATATTAATTTCAAAACTATTAATATATTATTTTCACTTAATTTAGTACGTGATGCCCCAAATATCAAGTACACTAAAGATAGACCTTGTCACACATGTGTGAAAGGCAAGCAAATAAGGGCTACCTTTAAAAGCATTATTGGCATAGATTCTAATAGATGTTTACATCTACTTCATATGGACTTGTTCGGTCCACTGCAAGTTAGAAGTTTGGGAGGTAAGGATTATACATTGGTTATTGTTGATGATTACTCACACTTTATGTGGGTGTTCTTTCTAAAACACAAGTCAGAATGAATACAACTATTTCATAGTCAAAATCAAAAGTGATAATGGAACATAGTTCAAGTCTGGGGCAATGACAGAATTCTGCAAAAGCTTGGGTATCTTTCATGAGTTTTCCTCTCCTCGTACTCCTCAACAGAACAGAGTGGCTGAGAGAAGGAATATAACACTCATAGAGGCCTGTAGGACCATGTTTAGTGATGTCTCACTATCAGAATACTTCTGGGCTGAAGCCGTCAAGACTGCATGCCACGTGCAAAATCGAGCATTCATAAACAAGAACCACAATAAGACACCTTACGAACTTCTAAAGGGCAGTAAACTTACTTTTCGTATTTTAGAATTTTTGGCTGTAAGTGCTTCATCCTTAACAATAGCAAGTATCACACTCTCAAATTTAGCGAAAAGAGTTTTGAAGGTATTTTTGTAGGGTATAGTACCATAGTAAGGCATACAGGATATTTAATAGAAAAATCCTGTTTGTAGAAGATTCCATTCATGTTATATTTGATGAGACGAGCTTGCTGCAAGGCAACTCTTCTAGTATATTCATTGAAGATGCAGGTACGAAGTTGAATGAACTTAACTTGGGTGAGCTGACTGAAGAAAATGGGGAAAAGTTCATCAAGATCGCCACTCCAACCCCGATTGGAGAGGTTGATGATCAAGATGAAGAAATCATCCAAGTTGATGAAGTCACTCCTGTGATTGAAGATACTCCAGATGCAAGGACTCTAGAGCTCAGACATCTGAAGGATCACCCAATGGACCAAATCATAGGAGATCCCAGGGATGGTGTCAGAACTCATAGAGGTACAACTAACGAGAATTTATATTTAAGTTTTCTCTCACAGGTTGAACCAAAGAAGTTTGAGGAAGCAAACTCAGACGCATCATGGGTAATGGCAATGGAAGAAGAACTAAATCAGTTAATGCATTGTCAAGTCTGAAAACTTGTTCCAAGACCCAAAGGAAAGAATGTCATCGGGACACAGTGGGTCTACAGGAACAAGATGTACGAGGATGGAACAATCATAAAGAATAAGGCCAGACTCGTCGCCAAAGGATATTGCCAAGAAGAAGGAATCGACTTTGACCAGACGTATGCTCCAGCGGCAAGACTGGAGGCAATCAGGTTGTTCCTAATATATGCTGCTTTAAAGGGCTTCACTGTCTATCAGATGGACATGAAGTCTGTCTTCCTTAATGGTGGCATAAAGGAAGAGGTGTATGTGGAACAACCTCCAGGTTTCGTTGAATCTAACTTTTCTGATTATGTTTATCTGTTATCTAAAGCTTTATATGGTTTGAAACAAGCTCCTCGAGCTTGGTATGAGACGCTGTCTACTTTTCTTCTTGAGATTAAGTTCACAAGGGGAAAGATAGATAAGACATTATTTCTTAGGAAAATAAAAGGCAAGATTTTGCTAGTGCAAATCTATGTCGACGACATTATTTTTGGCTCTACTGACGAAAACCTCTGCAAGAAGTTTTCTAAACATATGCAAGGGAAGTTTGAAATGAGCAGTATGAGAGAGCTGAAGTATTTCTTAGGGCTTCAGGTGAAACAATCTGAAGATGGAATTTTCATCTCGCAGATGAAGTTCACCAAGGAGCTAATTAAGAAATTTGGAATGGAGAACGCAACCTCTATGAGGACTCTAATGGGTTCAGTTGTGTCTTTAGACAAGGATGAGAAAGGGAAACCTTTTGATGAAACCAAGTACAGAAGCATAATTGGATCCTTGCTCTACCTTACTGCCAGTAGACCAGACATAATGTTCTAAACATATATATCTGCTAGATTTTAGGTGAACTTTAAGGAATCTCACTACGCTGCTGCAATGTCGATTTTGAGATACCTTAAAGGTATACCAAAACTTGGCTTATGGTACCCAAGAAGTAATGATAGCGAACTAATTGGTTTTTCAGATGCAGATTTTGCAGGTAGCAAAGATGACAGGAAGAGCACTTCCGGGACATGCCAATTCCTTGGAAGAAAACTCATTTCCTGGAGTAGTAAGAAGAAGAACTGTGTCGCAATCTCAATAGCCGAGTCAGAGTATATCTCTGCAGGCGGTTGTTGTGCACAGTTGCTATGGATAAAGAATCAACTGGAAGATTACAATCTCAAAGTCCAAAACATCCATTTATTTTACGACTCCTCCAGTGCGATTGCAATAACCAACAACCCACTCTCTCACAGCCGGACAAAGCACATAGAGCTGCATTACCACTTCATCCGGGAATATGTGGAGCATGGGGACATAGATCTACAATATATCCCAACTGACAGGCAGATTGCAGACATATTCACGAAGCCGTTGGACGAGATCAAGTTCACGTTCTTCAAAATAGAATTTGGAAAGCTCAACAAAGAAGATTAGCGAAGGTGGACTCACAACATAGCTCAAAGATCAAGAAATTTGTCAAAAAACAAAATTTCTCAAGTTTTGACTTAATGACTATAGTAAATTGATGACCACTCGAGTACTACTTCAGACCACTCGAGAACTCAACAAGTCACTCGAGTACTACCACTCGAGTAATGAGTTTCCTCTCAAGAAGCATGAAGACATCACTCGAGTACCTTATTCTCTCACTCGAGTACTGTCGGTCCACTCGAGAAACAGGAAGACATTTTCTCAACGTCTGTTCAAATTTCTTTATTCGCAACCCAAATCTTATACCACCATTTTCAAAGGTATGTTAAATTAATTTCTTTCTTAATCATCTATAATTAGGGTTATATAAATAGAAAATTCGGATTTCATTTTCTACATGAATTCAAAACCCTCTCACTCGAGAAAGAGAAAGTCTTTTTGCCTTCCGCCGCTATCGCAGAGCACGCTGTCGTCTTCTTCCCCGCATCGAATTTTTCACAACTCTCTAGACCATGGTACCGCCTTCAAAGATTGTGATTGGTAGCGAACTTGTCACCGCCGGTATTGCAGAACTATTAGACGATTTTAGAAATCTCCTCATTCATCTCGACACCGCCGGCTTGACATTCGTTCTCCAGCACCCCTGCAAAATACTTTTCCCAGAAGTTGAAAAATTCTATAAAAACATCAAAGTGCGAAGAAATGGTAAGGTCCTTAAGTCTAAGGTCAAGGGAATCAAGATAAAGGTTACCAAGACCTCTGTATCAACACTTCTTCGGCTACCTGTGGTTGATGAAGAAGGTCCTCTCACACATGAAGATTCAGATAGAGCTTGTATGTTTTGTGGACTTTCTCTAGAAGTTCTTTACATTCGTCGACCAGACCTCAATCCTGAGAGCAAATTTCTTGTGGACATTATTGGCAAAGTTCTTTGTAAAACAAGTTCCATCAAGGACATTTCTTTTGATATGTTTGACATCATGACAGCCATAATATGCAAAAAGAGATTTCAGTTTGGTATGTTAATTCTTGATAAGATAAGGGAAAACATCAAGGCTCCTAACTATGCCAGGATCATCTCTCTGCTACTGCATGAGATAAATCTTGATGTATTTAATTTCTCCAAGGGAACAACCCTTCACCATATGAAGAAAGTATCCATCTCATCCATTCAGAGATGGGAACTGAAGTTGCTGAATCCTACCCAGACTGCTAGAGCTCATGAACATCCAGCTATAGAGGACAGAACTCCATCTCCCTCTCCACCTCATAGTACTGGCAGATCTAGTGCAGCTACTGAGGGGGAGCCTACTCCATCTGTATAAGAAGACAGAATACCTACTCCACCTGCTGTTGCTTCTCTCCTTCCAACCACTCCATAAGATACTCCATCAGATGCTCAAGTCCAAGAAACCATTCTCTCTATAGAATAAGCCATTAACCAGATGATTGAAGATCTCAGCACTGAAGAGCCTCTTCCTCCCCTCTAGAAAGAACAACCTACAGAACCAACCAAGGAACCCACTCCAGTACCATCACCGTCTCCTATTCCATCTCCAAAATCTCCTGTTCCCAAATCCCCTGCTGCTGACATAGAACAAGATGAGACAATACTGATTTCTGATGAGAAAGAGCAAACCCCAGAACCAGTTGAAGCTCCTCTAAAGAGCTTGTATTTCCATCTTCCCACCTTCATTTATGAAGAAGGAGATGCTATGATTCACACCGCTAGAGCTAAGAGATCAGTAATCATTGAAGAGATTATTCCATGGTTTGCTCCTCCTCCTCCAGTTCCTCATTCAGCTACTCCAACTCTTGCTGCAAATGATATTCTAAGTAAGATAGAACAGATGCTGCTCGACCAAAGAAAATATTTTGATGACTCCTTGAAGGTTGTGCAAGATAAAGTTTCTGCTCTTGAAAAAGAGATGAGTAGAGGATTTACTGAAATTCAACACAATATAGATGAGCTCAGACAGTTATTCAAAATAGGTGGAAAAGCATTGGATCACACCATTACCAGTGTTGGCAAAGTGATGCAACAATCTATCACTCTTGCCAATATTCAGATTCTGTTAGAAAAGCTGGCCCAAGAGCACACTTTCAAAATCTGTGACGCAGTGGGTACCTTTAAAGAAGCTGCCACAGATGAACTCACTGTAAAAGTCAGAAAGGGGGAGACATTAGTAAAATGATATTTAGAAAGTTCAGATGCTGCCAAGCAAACTCTCTGGGAAGCAAAGCTATAGGAAATTCATGATGATGTGCATAATCAGATTCACAGTGTAAAATTCAATACCTATGATACAGCTATATGGATGCACAACCAGATTTTCCCTGATTTTCAAGTAGATCCAAATATAATCCCTCGTCATTTGAATCCCATAGCTCCTCTAGGACCAGCTCCAGTTCCTCAGCCTATCTTTTCTCCAAGACCTGAAGGCTCTGAAGTGCCTCCTCTAGAAACTTATTCTCAGGTTTGGGAATCATATCCAGCAGATATATTTCTTCAAGCTCCTCCTGTGATTCACATCCCAAATAAAAGGAAGTATGGTGATGGAGCTTCTGCCAGCAGATCCATTCCAGTTCCAGAGGCAGAGAAAAGGAAAGCTCCTGAATTTGCAGAGATCCGGAGTCCTACATCAAAGTCACTAATACTTGATAATCTTAAATTAGACTTTAATGAGAATAGACATGATCATTACAGCTCCCAAGAGTGGGACTTGTGTGAGAAGTCTATGACCAAAAGAAGACTATATGATAGAGAGCATGGAAGGAATAATCCTGCTGCACCTCCAAAACCTCTCAAATACTATCCAAAGTCATAAAACTATCAAAGGAAGCAACAAGAAAAGAAGGACAAACATCAACAACAACCACAACATCACGCTTAAGAATGAAGAAAATTATAAGAGTGTGGATGGGAATTGAGTAGAAATGATTTTTTGGACAATTCTATTTATATTCATCCTTAATTTTGTTAATCTACTCTTGGCTTATAATCCCTGTGCATGTTTCTTTGTTTTCACTCCTGTATATCTAGCTCTTTATTTGTTTATATTATTCACCTTAATGTAGAGGGTTCTGACTTCTACAAATAGGGGGAGATTGTTGGGTATTGTATCCACAATAACCTAGATTTGGTGAAGTCACCCTTGAACTAAGACGAATTAAGTTGTATTTGATGTATTGTTTGAGTTATGTGTTTGCAGGATTAAATTGCCAAGTGTAGACCAATGTCAGTCTACAATGGGTCACCAAACACAAGACCATACAATGTAATCCCTCATTGTGTGATCCATGGTGTTGACTCATGTGTAGTCTCTCTATTGTGATACACTTCATTTTTCAGCACTAGGATTGTTGGTGAAAGACATGTTGCTGATTCCATTGAAGAAAGGAAAATACTCATGAACTAAAATTTTTCTAAGTATTTCACTCGAGTAGAATTCTAAGTACTCGAGTTGAACCTTTAGATGTACTCGAGTAAGTCTAGTCTGGAATTCGAGTAAAAGAAATGGTACTCGGGATATTTAATCTAGTTCTCGAGTGGCCAAGTCCATTACTCGAGTAGACTTCTTCTCTTTCTCGAGTTGACCGAATTTCCTCTCAGAAATATTCTAAGTATAATACTTGAGTAGTCAAGTTAACCACTCGAGTAGATGAGCCCGTTGTCTCGAGTTACAGAAGGACTGTTCTAGTATTGAATCTACCATACTCGAGTAGTAAAGTTCATGTACTTGAGAAGTCTATATACTTCTCAAGAAGTCTAGTTCTAGTACTCGAGTAATCAGTTTTAATCTCCCAGAATTTTCTCTAAATCTTTTTTTGAGTAGTTCATCTCCTCCACTCGAGTAAGCTTTCTAGTACTCGAGTAATATTTATTCCACTCGAGTGATTATAGATTCTGTTCTGAATTTCCTGAAGGACTTCATCTCGAGTAGTCTGTTGTTGTCTTCTCGAAAACTCATCTCAGTACTCGAGTACTTCTCGTTTCACTCGAGTAATTCAGTCATTTTTCCAGAAAAAATTCTCTAAGTCCTAAACTGACGGGATTTTCAAATAATTTGACATGATTGGTCCACATGGCAGTCATTAATGATAATTATGACCGTTAGGGAGATCTTATATAAGGTCTTGTCATTTCGACTAACCCTAATAAGTGCTGAAAAGAAGTACTCTAAGAATTCTGAATTGGATTTTTCTCTTTCCTAAACGGAAGCCGCCGCCGCTCCTCATTGTGCAAATCGCCTAGGGTTTTCGTTCAAGAAGATTCAGATCAGTTGACTTGCAGATCGAGATTGTTCTTCAACTTCTTCATCTTCTCTCTGATCGTGTGAGTCAAGAATTTTCAGATCAGAATCATGCCGTGGCGTGTCTTCTTCAAAGTTTCTGACCGTGCCGCAAATTTAATGGAAGAATACCTTGGCCGAAATCTCCAGATCTGAGAAATATTATTGTTTATATTTCATTTTTTCAATCTATTGTTGTAGGAGATTATTCTCCGAGTGTCGGAGCTTTGTTATCCGAGCTTTAGGAAGTTTTCATCTTCCGAGTGTAGATTCGTGTTGTGGATTGCGTTGTAGGAACTTTGTTCCGAGGCGTAGGATTGGTTTCAATCCGATATAGTGGAGTAGCCGAGTCTAGTGCTTTGCTAGATCGGTGAGTGGAAAGTGGATGTACCCAAGTTTGGGGAACCACTATAAATCTCTGTGTCCTCTGTGATTGCTTGATTATTTTCTGTGCATAGATCGCTAATTTTTTTATTCAGCAAAAAGACACACAACTCACCTATTCACCCCCCTCTAGGTGATTTAGGTAAGATAACTAATAACTTCAAAATTGAAGTTGGGTTGACCCGAATATGACTTATATGAATATTCGTGTGGAATAGTTTTTTCATCGACTTTAGTGCCGTACTGGTTACTATTTGAAAGTCTTTTTAAGGATAACTAAACACCTAGAGGGAGAGTGAATAGGTTTCTTTTTGATCTTTTAAGCCTTTTTAAAAGTATACTTTGTGTGTTGTTGTTAGGTTAGTAGCTTTCAGGAACACAAAAAAAAAACACAAGCAGTTTATAGTGGTTCCCCCTTCACCTATCTAGCAGTGAGCTAGATTTGGCCAACTCCTCCAAAACTCAGATCAATAGATCTTACACCTTAGATCCTTCCTAGGATTCTACACCTCAGAGTGACTTCCACTCCTACAACTCAGACTGCTTTTAGTACTACCTCAGAGATAGCAAAAAGTCTCCAACCTCTGGCTCACAATCAAGCCCTACCTTAGCCTTTATTACACAGGCCTACCTCAAATTCTCTACAAGAATTATACCCCAGACTTTGGAAAAATTCATACTGTCATCCTTTATAACTTATGCCTACACTCAGATCTCAATGAAATCATACAACAGAGATTTAAAGAGTATTACAATGACTCAAGAACATAAGCTCTAAAGTATTCTTCTTTAGCTGTATCACTAGACAGCTTCTCTTCACCACAGTAATAGGAAATAGTCTTTAGATTAGAGACAAACAGTGCTGTGTTGAATACATACAGAGATCTTCTTCTTCAAGCTTTAGAAAGATTGTTGTGTAGACCATCAAGCTTAAAGAAAATGAAAAATAATTTCCTCTCTACTGGCGGTGACTTTTCTGCGAATTAGGGTTTTAGAAAGTTTTCAAAAAGTTCTTATAAATGTCCCACTCACTTAGCTTTTATATCTCTACTACTACAACAACTACATCCTGTTTAGGTATGCGACATGGTCAGCTATAATGGTTGAATCATCCCAAGATTTCATGTCAGAGAAATATGGCGGTCTTCATCTTTCAGTGCACAATTTGCGTCGATTTGAATTGTGTATGATGTCAGCAGAATAGACTAGATGCCAATTGACTTAGAATAAATTTTTTATCTTCTGTACTGGTATTGAGTGCTAGAAAAAACATAATTCAGTCAAATACTCGAACTTTGATGAGGCATTGAGAAACATCACTTAACTCAGCGCATTCTACTTAGGCGTTGAGTGATTTCTTGTGTCTCGACGCATTTATACCTGACAGCTTTTTTACTTTTGCTGAAGCTTTGAGTGAATTCTTTCTGAAGAGGTATTGAGTGACTGCAGTTAACTCGGCACAAACAACTTTGGCATTGAGTCAAGTCTTATATCTTGACGCGTTTATACTATGACAGTTTTCTGCTTCATTGCTGAGGCATTGAGTGAATGGTCTTCACTCGACGCATTTGTACTTATTCTTAATTTCTGCACTTTTACTAAGGTGTTGAGAGAGTAACATACAATCGACACATATGAATCTTGAGCATCAAGTGATATGAGATGACTCGACGCATTTGAACTTAGACAGATTCTCTGCTTCTCTTCTGAGGTGCTGAGTGAATAACATTGAGTCAACGCATATAGACCTTGAGCATTGAGTTTAGTGAGATGACTCGACATATTTGTACTTATTAAATATTCTTCACTTTTGGAGTATGCTTCTTTACTCTCAAGCTATTAGTCAATCAAATACTGATTACCTGTACATATTAACTTACAGAAATATCAAATACATATTTGTGTATATTATTGACTCATGATGCTTCTTCAAATCTAGGACACTGCAGTTAATGTTCCCAATTATCTTCCCCATGCTATAAAATCAAGGCCAACAAAAACTATTCCTGTTGGACTGAGTGCACCTGAGGCTAACAAGAACCAAGGATCCAAATTTCTTTGGGTGTCGAAGATAAATTAAATCCTTTTTGTAGGTATGTCCAAGCATTAATCAAATGCTTATCTAGTACTTGGACAATGGGTATTCCAGGCACATGAATGGAACAAGGAGCCATCTAAAAGACTTTACTCTAGGAAAGAATGGACCTAAAGTTATATTTTGTGGTTCAGATAGAGGAGTGATAAAAGGCCATGGTATGATCATTAATGACATAGTCACAATCTTAAAAGTAGCTTATGTGTAAGGATTGCAACACAGTCTGATCAGCATAAGCCAACTACGTGATCTAGGATATATCATTGTTTTAGATAAGGATAAGCGCCTAATCAAAAGATCAATTGAACAGGAGATCATTCTGACTGGCACTAGGAGTGAGAATATTTATTGTCTTAATTTTCTTTTTATATATTCTAATATTCATGTTTACCTTGTAGTAAATGAGAAAGTTTCTTACTATGTGCAATGGCACAAGTGGCTTGCTCACTTGAAATACAAGTCTATCAGTAAGTTCTTCGGTGAAGGGCTGGTCAGAAATGGAGCTAACTTTAAATGCACCAAAGAGGGAATTTGTGTTGGGAATTGTGCCCTATAATATTCCTTAGGATTTTAAGTGGCATCACCAATCATACTAAAGGGCATAATGTATTTGATGTGTGCTATAGTTCATGCATGCAGGTAGTCCATGATTGGACAAGTGAAGAAAAATGAGTTGGGCAGTAAACTCAAATTTCGTCGAACTCAGCTCAGAGTTCGTCGAACTCAGCTCGCTGATCGTCGAGCTCAACTCAGCAGTCCTTGGGTTAAGCTTAAGAACTCAGGATTCATAATTCATCAAACTCAGCTTGAAGTTCGTCGAGCTCAGGTTACAGTTCGTCGAGCTCAGCTAACGCTTGTCAAGCTAAAGCAAGAGAAAAATGAATAAGGAAAAAAGTGCTGAGACCGCTAAGAAGATCAAAGATCGTCGAGCTCAGTTTGCGGTTCATCGAGCTCGGCTCAAAGCTTGTCAAGCTAGAGCCAAAAAATCTATCTAAGGCAAAAGCGCTGAGACCGCTGAGAAGAAGCCATTGAGACCACTGATACAGCTGAGATAGTTGGGAAGATAACATTGAGACAATTGAAGACAACTGAGAAGTTAGAGTTGAGACTGCTGAGATAGCTGAGAAAACTGAGAAGATGGCGTTGAGATAGCTGAGACAGCAGAGACAAAACTAGCTGGAAATTTTCTAAGCCCAGAAGCGTTGAGTGAAGCAGGTTCACTCAACGCTTCTAAATAATATAGGAAGCGCTGACACAGTTATGAGGTAAATAGTTAAGAACAAATCTAGCTGGATTTTTTCTAAGTCCAGAAGCATTGAGTGAAGCAGGTTAACTCAACACTTCTAATGAAAAAGGAAGCGCTGAGATAGTTAAAAGAAAAAAACCACTGAGACCGCTGAGATAAAGACTTGTCTCAGCTGATAATGAAAAATTGCTGAGACCGCTGAGACAAAACCGCTGAGATAGTTAAATTGCAAAAACCGCTGAGACAGCAGATAAGTAGAAAGCGCTGAGACAAAGGCTTGTCTCAGCTAATAATGAAAAACCGCTGAGACCGTAGAGACAAAACTGCTGAGACAAAGCCAGGGAATGTTCTTAGTCCAGAAGCGCTGAGAGCCAAGGCTGATGGAGTTGAGTGTCTTAACATAACTCAATGCTTAATGGGATTCTGGAAAATTTTCCAAGTCCAGATGTTGATGTCCACTGCTGACATCATCAAAGTTAAATTTGCAGGAAGCCGTTGCGAGAAAGCTGCTACAGCGCTGAAAGATGTTTTGTCCCTTTCTGATGGAGTTGGCGCTCACCAATCCTTGGTGGGCCGACATACTATGGTGTTGTTGATTCAAATCAATGCATATAAAAAGGGAAATAGAAATGGGATTAGGGTTAACAAATTACACGAATATAAAGAGAAATTAAAAGAGGCGGTTGAACATTTACTTCTGATCAAGCTTGAAAGCTGAAGTCCAGCCAAGATAGACTGAAGGCAAAGAAAGATAGCTGAAACACTTCAAAGCTCAGAAAGGTTGTTCTTTACAGAACAGTTTAGCTGATTCATCTCATCAGTAAGTTGGAAGCTGCTCATCAGTGTAGCTGTATAAGTGATAGCTGTAGAAGAAGGCTGAATCCTTCTACTACAGGTGAGCTGAACTGAAATCTGCTCAGTTCAGTAAAGTTGACTCAGAGTTATTTCTCTGAGTCAGTTATTTTATTTTCTTCAACTCACTATATTTACTTCCTGTAGGATTCAGGTTTTCTGAATCTGAGTGTAGAGCACTTTGTGCCTGAGGTAGGTGACAAATTTGTCACTGAGGTAGGTGCCCTGTTAGGGCACTGAGGTAGGACCCTAGTGAGGATATGAGCTGTAGGGCTTAAGTGCATGAGGTAGGAGAGTGCAGCTCTCTAAGGTAGGATCCAAGTGTGGATCTGACATAGGGCTATCCTCCCAGCCTGA
Source organism: Platanthera guangdongensis (assembly GCA_039583875.1). Classification (NCBI taxonomy): domain Eukaryota; kingdom Viridiplantae; phylum Streptophyta; class Magnoliopsida; order Asparagales; family Orchidaceae; genus Platanthera; species Platanthera guangdongensis. Next base: position 102,926,407 of record CM077151.1, read on the forward strand.
GTGTAGGGACTTGTGCCTAAGGTAGGTGACTGAAGAGTCATTGAGCTGTAGGTGACAAGTTTGTCACTAAGAATGTAGGCCTTGGAGGAGGCTGAGCTGTAGGTACCTGAAAGGGTACTGAGTTGTAGGAGTGCTGCAACACCCTGAAAGTAGGGCCGTGTGCCTGAAGCTGTAGGGCTGAAGAGCCTTAGTGTAGGCCTTAGAAATAAGGCTGAGGTAGGTGATCAGCGGATCACTGAGCTGTTGGAGTTCTATAGAGCTCTGAGGTAGGAACCCTTGTGGTTCTGAGTTAGATTCTGAGAAGAATCTGTGTGTAAGGCTGAGGGCCTGAGGTGTAAGCTCTGAGGAGCATAAGTGGAGGAGTTTGTGCCGAGTCTAACAAATACGTTGAATAGGTGTAGAGGGGAAGTGGATGTACCCAATTAGGGAACCACTATATATCCTTGTGTTTGATGTGTGCTTATATTTCTTTGTTATTGCAGGATTTAAGTACAAGCTCTTGTTAGCATAGTTAGAAATCAGCAAAAGATTTAATAAAAGCTCAAAGACCTATTCACCCCCCTCCCTTTAGTGATTAGTTGATGAGTTGTAAATATAAGTATTTTTATGTACATTAATTAAGTCGTCTTAGTTCATTTCTGTTATTTTTAGTTAATTTTGTTCAATAAAATGCTTCTTTTTTTGTAAATTTTAGTCTAACTTCATTTATTTTATTTTTCTAAAATTTTTCAAAAAATTGTCAAAAAAGCACAGTACACGCCCGTATACTTCAGGTCACGCCCGTGACCTGGGCATGTAACCTTGAATTCCCGTGAAATCAACCGCATTTGAAGAAAAAAATCATGACACGCCTTGCGACACGCCAGTATCAACAGAGTCACGCCCGTGACCAAGCCCGTGTCATGCCAGCTCGACGATTTTGCGCTCGATGATCGTCGACCCGACCCAACAAGCCCGTGTCAAGATGCGACACGGGCGTGACTTCTCCACCTGGCCCGACAAGATGTCGTCGGTGACTGATTGACGTGACGCAGTCCCCGGATCAACCTTCCTAACATGCCCCATGACATTCCCATGTCAACAGAGTCACGCCTGTGACTCGCCACGTGTATAGGCGCAAAGTCATAGAAGCCGTCAGTTCTCTAGATCATATCATGAATAGTGCTTACACGCCCCCCTACATGCCCGTGACCTAGGGCGTGTACTTGGAAAATTTTTCCTATAAATAGAAGCTTTCTGTTTGGAGTCCTGTTCCAAATTTTGAACCATTTTAATCTTAGGGCCTGCTGCTTGGAGCTGTTTTAGTGCTATGCAAGGATAATCTCCACCCTCCTTTTTAAGTTTGTTTTAGCTTTTGTAATCAACATCTTTCTTAATAAAATTGTTAGTTTTTCATCCTTACATTGCTCTGGAATGTCTCTGAATGCCTCCCTTTTATCAATCTTATGCACCCTTATTTTTCATTTTCGTATGGGGTGTGTGCGTGTATGAGTTAGATTTGCAGAATTTATGCTTTAAAATGAAAACTTGCATTGCTTTACTTTAAATTTTCTCAAAATTACTAGTCGTTGTTATAGCCATTTTTCTTATCATACTCCTTAGAATGATTTAGATTTAGGATTTTTATGCTTTTATATTCGTTCATATGAACTTGTAAAATGATTTCAAAAGTGGTTTTCATTACTCTTTAACTTAGATTTTTCTTTTTTAGGTTATAAAACTTTTGCTTCTTTTTAACTTTCTTCCACTTTTTAAACCCTTTTACAAAGTTATAAGAGTGAATTATTTGTTATTTCAATTTTTCAACACCTTTGATTTTTGCATTTACTTGAAAAGACTTTTCCTTAAACAATTTTTATTTTGACTTTTGATGCATTTCCATCAAATTATAACGGTAAAAATGTAAAGGTTTTAATTTTTCAAGCACTTTCTTTTCTCGTATTAATTTGAAAACTCTTTTGCTCAAATAATTTTTATTTTTTCTTTTTATGCATTTCTACCACATTCTAGCGGTAGAAATGTAGTTATTTTAATTTTTAGATAACTTCATTTTTCTCTTTTTTCTTATGTGTGTGTGCATGTATGAGTTAATTTGTGTAGCTTTCTTTTATTTCTGTAGAGTGTGTGCGTGTGTTTTCATTTATGTAGAGTGGGTGTGTTTTCATTCCAGTAGAGTGCGTGCGTGTATTTCATTTCTTGTAGAGTGTGTGTTTGCGTTTTATTTTTTATAGTGTGTGTATGTTTTAATTTCTATAGTGTGTGTGCGTTTTAATTTCTGTAGTGTGTGCATTTTAATTTCTATATTGTGTGTGCGTTTTAATTTCTGTAGTGTGTGTGTTTTAATTTCTGTAGCATGTGTGCATTTTAATTTCAGTAGAGTGTGTGTGTGTGTGTTTTAATTTATGCAAAGTGTGTGTGTTTTCGTTTATGCAAAGTGTGTGTGTGTGTGTTTCATTCATGCAGTGTGTGTGTGTGTGTTTTCATTTATGCAGTGTGTGTGTGTGTGTGTGTTTTCATTTATGCAAAGTGTGTGTGAGTATTTATTTACGTAGAGTTTGTGTGTGTGTATTTATTTATGTAGATTGTGTGAGTATTTATTTATGTAGAGTGTGTGTGTGTGTGTGTGCGTGTGTGTGTGTGTGTTTTCATTTATGTAGAGTGTGTGTGTTTTCATTTATGTAGAGTGTGTGTATGTGTGCATATTTTTTCTCCTACTCATTTGAGTAGGACTCACTTTAATTTCCCGCCTACTCGTATAAGTAGGACTTGCAATTTTTCGCTTTAATTTTCCGCCTACTCGTTTGAGTAGGACTTGTCATTTCATTATGCAATTTTCCTTTTTTGTAACTTAGTTTTTTTTTTCTTTTTCTTTATTATGCGTTTGGTTGAGTTCGTGTGTTTTTAATTTTTTAGTAGCTTTTCTATTTCTAATATTAGGTTATCTTATTTTTCTTCTTATTTTTTTATAACCCTTCAGCGCATAGTTTAGAACTCACGCGTAACCAAACTCATAAGCCATCCCCATTCCAATGAGTGGCTAATCGCTTTTAGCCCTCAGTATCGAAGAACATTGGGATATAAAATGTTTTAAATAACTAAAGGTCTTGTTTTTTTATTTAATTAAAAAACATAAGGTTTACCCTAGGTTAACGACGCGTAGAACCACATATCGATGTGTGGGCTCTATTTCCGTTATCCATACGCTAGACAGCTGAGAGGCCGTGCGTATGGACTGATCACCCCTGGGTAAAGAGAGTTTCGCAATAACCCTCGAGAGAGGAGGCACATAATTCTACCGAATTGGGTCCCCCCAATAGCGGGGTTCTTAGCATAATGCGGGCATTAAGAGGAATCCTTCGTCGGATGAGAGCCCGGTCGGATAGCCTTAATGTTCAGGTGAGCAATATTCCTAGAGATAGGTGAGCTCATTCTTTTGGAACCTCCACGACCAAGTTTCTGCTTTAATTGAATTGAAACCTAAGATATCTAATTATTCAAATCAATTTTAGTCCTAACGTAATTCGATACCAAGTGTTATTTCTTCATCGACTCTGTACTTAATCTATTTCCATCTTTTTATTAGTTAAAATCGACAACTTAAATATTTTGGTAAAATAATAGTTCTTTCGGAGTAGTAGGGATAATCAACCCATTCCCTGGAAATTTACGATCTCGATATTCCCCACAAATATCCTGTATTACTTGCGATAGGTGCACTTGCCTACAATTTGCAGCGCGAAATCCAGACCCGCCGCGCTCCCCAAATAATTTAGAGTCGGGCTTCGAGCGCATCATTAGCTAACCTTTAGTTAAGTAACTTTCAATTTGTTTTGCATGCCAAAAGGGAAAGCAAACAAAAGCCTCCTTTAAAAGCACTGGGCCCAAGGATTCTAAGAGGTGTCTCTACCTTCTTCATATGGACTTATTGGGTCATATGACAATACATAGTCTAGGTAGAAATTCTATACTTTTGTGAAAGTTGATGATTACTCCAGATTTGCTTGAGTATTCTTTCTTAAGAGAAAGTCTGATACTTTGGATAGCTTTGTGGCCTTTGTTATGCAAATTCAGAATGAAAAGGATTGCACTGTGGTCAAAATCAAAAGTGACCATGTTATATAATTTCAGTTTGAATGCATGACAAACTTTTGGAAAGAGTAAGGAATCTTTCATGAATTCTCCTCTCCAAGAACAACCCAACAAAATGGTATTGCTAGGAGGAAAAACAGAACTCTTATTTAGGCTGGAAGAACCATGCTTAGTGATACTCCTATCCTCAAATATTTTTGGGCTGAGGCAGTAAACACAGCATGTCATGTCCAAAATAGGGCTCTATCAACAAATATCACAAGAAGATTCCCTATGAGCTAATGAAGGGCAGAAAGTCAAATTTAGCCTATTTCAGAATTTTTGGAAGCAAGTTCTATATGCTTAATAATGGGATGTCTTACTTAATCAAATTTGCTGAAAAATCCAATGAGTGTATTTTTGTTGTGTATAGTAGCCACATCAAAGTCTATAAGATCTTCAACTTGAAAAATCAAGTTTTAGAAGAGTTTATTAATGTTTTTTTGATGAAACTTTCATGATTCACAATGAGCAGCCAAACTCTTCTAGTGCTGCAAGTGCAGAATTGCGAATAGATAGGCTGAGCATTGAAGACACACTTCCATCCGAACAAGAAAAGGATAATGGTATGCTCATCCCAGAAGAAGGACTAGCTAGAATGTAGATAAAGGAAAAACCTCAGCCCATTAAAGCTGAAATTTAAGTAGCTGGGGATAGGCTACCAGTAGCTGTTAGTCATTTGAGAGACCACTCCAGAGAATTGATAATTGGGGATGCAATACAAGGTGTGACTACAAGGATAGGAAATCTCAATATAACTATATACTCTAGTTTCCTCTCTCATATAGAGTCCAAGAAGTTTGAATAAGTCAACATAGATCCATTATAGATAGTGGCTATGCAAGAAGAATTGAACATGTTCAAAAAGGTGTAATGTCTGGAAGCTTGTTCCAAGACCTCAATAGCATAACATCATAGGAACTAAGTGGATATATAGGAACAAGCTAGATGAAAATGATGTTACAATAAAAAATAAAGCTTAACTTGTTACTAATGGGTATATGCAAGAAGAAAGTATTGACTTTGATCAAATCTTTGCACTTGTAGCTAGAATTGAAGCTATAAGACTATTCCTTACATATGATGATTACAAAGGATTTAAGGTCTACTAAATAGATGTGAAGTCAGCTTTACTGAATGGTGACCTAAAAGAAGAGGTCTATATTGAGCAACCATCAAGATTTATTAATCCTTCTTTTCCTAATCATGTATTTCATTTAAGAAAAGCTTTGTATTAGTTAAAATAAGCCCGAAGATCTTGATATGAAACTCTGTCTAGCTTTCTCATTGAAAACAAATTCTCAAGTGGATAGACAAGACATTATTCATAAGAAAAGTCAAGGGTAAGATTATCCTATTCCAAATTTATGTTGATGACATAATTTTTCAGTCTACTGATGACGGCCTATGCAAAAACGTTTGCTAAACTTATGGAAGGGAAATTTGAGATGAGTAGTATGGGTGAACTCAAGTATTTTTTGGGTCTCCAAGTTAAGCGATCTAGGGATGTTTTACTTATCTCTCAGTCTAAGTTCACCAAGGAGTTAATCAAGAAATTCGGAATGGAGAGTTACTCCAACATGAAAACTCCTATGGGTCAAGTATGTCACTAGACAAGGATGAGAGTAGCCAACTAGTTGATGAAACCTACTATATAGGCATAATTGGCTCCCTCATATATTTGACTGCTAATAAACTAGACATTATATTTGTTACATGTGTTTGTGCTAAGTACCAGGCTTGACCTAAAGAATCTCACTATTAAAGTATAAAGAGGATTCTGACATATCTTAAGGGCACACCAGATCTTGCTATTTGGTACCGTAGGAATGATGATTTTGATCTAACAAGCGATTCAAATGTAGGTTTTGTAGGTTGCAAAGAGGATCGAAAGAGTACCTCTGGTACTTGCCAATTTCTAGGAAGAAGGCTGGTATCATGGAGCAGTAAAAAGCAAATAAGTGTATCAATCTCCACTATAGAATCTGAATATATCTCATGTTGGAACCTTATTACTGATTTGGGCTAGGATCACTATTACTTGTTCAGGATGATTATTTTTACCCAATATGTATAGTCTCGGGTCATAGGTTATTTTTCCAAGGTTGTTACTTCAGAAGGATTCCAGAAAAGTTCAGATCGACGAACGCAGAATCCATATCGACGAACGACGAGCTCACTTCGACGAACGTCGAGCTCAGTCTGACGAACTCAGATTCCTAACTCTGAGTTTTGCTCGACGAACTCTGGCCTCCGTTCGATGAACGTTCATCACAACTCAGATGTTTAGCTCGATGAACTCTAGGCTCAGCTCGACGAACTCCAGGCATAGTTCGACAATTTCCAGGCCCAGTTTGACGAATTTCTTTGCAGTGTTCCGACAGTTTTATATTCAGAGGTAGAATGATTTTTTAAATGACTTAATTTCAGTTACACTCTGATATTTAATACTGAAATATCCTATATGAATATAGCCATTTTCTGACAGCATTAAATATGGATTATCACAGAGTTTAATTCTAATTAATTCCCAAGGGCAGTTACAATTCTCAGACATTCTTCAGGCATTTCAGAATGGATTTAATTCAAATATTTGAATTCACCTCAGGCATTCTATATATACTTTCAGAAGAATGCTGCTAAAGGGTTAATCAACAGATCAATATAGATCAACACATATTCATCAGATTTTCTGCTTTAGTCTCTACAAGTACAAAGTCTTCATCAGTCAAACACAAGAAGGCCGACACCCTGGAGAAAGGTTCCCCCTCCTGATCAAAAATCTCTACTTAAATCTGGGGGAGCTTTTTGCTTCAACAACATTCACTAAAGTCTTCTCAGAGATAGTTTACAGAGAAGACAACATCAGCTTCTTATAGTTTATTTCTTAAACTGTATACATGATTATAACTCCCTTCAATAGTTAACCTTTTGGTTCATAAGTCACCTGATCAAAAGACTTAAGATTGGTTTTGGGCACTTGATCAAAAGCACAAAGGGTTGTTAGTTCTCCATTAGAAAAAATATCTTCTGGTGGCAGGGAACCTGATCAAAAACCTATAGTGGATTCATACCAGGGTGGTAGAAGAGTTGATGTACCTAGATTTATTGGGGAACAACTATTAAAATTTCCTTGTGTCGTCTGTGATTGATGCTTTTCTTTTTATTTATGTGCTGTGATTTTTAATCTGTCTATCTATATATAAATATCATCTAATTTCTGAACAACTCTTAAATAAAATCAAAGTTGTTCATATACACTATTCACCCCCTCTAGTGTAAAATAGATATATCCCTCACTTTCATCTCAGCAGGGAGTTATTGTGCATAGCTTCTATAGATCCAATATCAACTTCAGGATTATAATATCCAGCTAAGTAAAAACCCTTATATTTTGTGACTCTTCTAGTGCTATTTTAATAGCTAAGAATCTTGTATCATACAATAGGACCAAGCATATTGAAATAAGATTTCACTTCAAAAGAAAGCATGCTGAGAAAAAAGATATCAACCACGAGTTTGTCCCCACAGACAGACAAGTGGCTGGCATCTTCACTAAGCTTCCTGATGAAGCCAATTTTAATTTCTTCAAGTTTGAATTAGGAATGTTAAATTTGAAGTAAATAAAAAATTTTAATGATTTTAAGCTATTATTATCATTAAATATAAAAATGTCTATATGTACTTTTGGAGGCTAATTAATTTGCAGGAGAACTTAAAAAAGAAAAAGGTCAACTTACTTGGCATTGAATGAAGTGTTGAGCATTAAGTCAACTCTTGGCATCAGTGAGAAATATTGGCATTGAGTGAGATGTCCAAGCGTCGAGTTGACACCTTTACATTGAATGAACATGACATAAATATTCTGACGGGTCGAAAAACATCAAATATATCAGGATAAATCACAACAATCCATCCAAATATTAAATCATGCCAAGGTACGCGCCTCTCCACCTTCTCGAGTAGAGTAGGGTATAAATAGAAATCATGCCTAGAATAAACTCTACCATTCCATTACCCTTTCAAAATTCTGCGTCATGTACCCTAGATTTCTCGCACTGTCTTCTCCTCCTCGCTCAATATCTCCGATTCAATGCCTCCCAAGGGTGTTGACTTCTTGTTTTAGGGTAGTGAACTTGTGCGAAATGGATTTAGAGATGCTCTAGAAGAAATGCAATCTGTCATTTAACTTCTATTCGCCATTAAACATGAATTTCTGTTATTCGAACCCTGTGCTATTTGGAAAAAAGAGGTGCTAGAACTATTTGCAAATGCCAAAGTGGACTCATCCTCCACCAAAATCAAGACCTCCATTAATGAAGAAAAGCTTAGAATCACATCAAGGAAGATATATAAGACACTAAAGCTCCCCAAGCTCAGCCCTCGTGAAGAGGAAGATGAGCAGTTTTAAGAACATGTAAAGTTTGCAATCAAAAGGTGTGGTCTTTCCAAACATTCTAGTAGGTCTATGCTAAGAAAATACATGAATTTGTAGGTTAAGTTCTTGGCAAATATCATTGTAAAAGCCTTGATTTGCAATACTGGGTAACATTACAAATTTTCAAAGAAAGATATTTGAACTAATGGCTAGAGTGATTCTCTCCAAGAAAACTAATTGGGTGTAAGGTGGTGTTTGATAAGTTAATTGAGTGCATCCCTGAGCCCAATATGGGAAGTATTCTGTCTCTATTCATCCTCAACGCTTTTCTAGAAATTCAAAATATGAGGCTAAGTGTAAAGATCCATCATATGAGGAAGATGAACATCAAAATATTTTAAAGATGGGATAGGGTGCTGATTAATCACCCTCAGCAGTCTGAAAAGAAAAAGAAAAAGGAAACTGAATCAATTGCATTAGAAAGCACCAGCAGTAGCTCTTTAGACATCAGGAGTACTGAACCCCATGACCCTCACTTCTCTAGTTCAAGTGATTTTGAGAGAAGGGATGTGAGTTCTCAAGTTTCAATTTCATCTGAGATTGCTGCCAAGGATGTCACCAGGACAATGTCACCCACTAGTTTTGAGGGAGACACAGTATTGAAACATGTTCAAGATCTTGTGATAATAATTGTGGATAGGAACTATGCTGATACTGAGGGGGAGATCTTAGAAAAGAATGATCATATTAAGGGGGAGAGCATTATAGTACATACTGCTATTGAGGGGGATCACAATTAGTGTTGTTATTGAGGGGGTGACTCACCCTAAGCTCGTTGCTCAAGTAGATGAAGCTAGATTGGAAGTATCTGACAAAAAAATAAATGAGATACTGTCATGTCACTTGCTGAGGTGCATGAGAAAGAGAAGCCTATCCATATTGCTGATATTGCAGATCACTCATCCAAATATGAAATAGCTGATTCTAAATTGGGAAGAGATATAAGGGAAAGGCCTGAAGAAGTTAACTATCCAGTATCTATTCAGCTGAATGATGAGTTTCCCAACTCTTTTCTGTCACAGCTAATTGGGCTCCTTGATGAGCAAAGAAGAAAGATTGGAATGTATACATATGATTTTGTAAAAGAATTGAAGAAGGATCTTTCTACTGAAATTACTTCCATCATATTTGAAGTCAACCAACTAAAAGAAAACACAGTCAACTTCTTCATGAGAGCTGCTCCAACTATAAATTATCCTCACTTCAACTTGAATAGATTCAGAAGAGGCAAAATGATATCATACAAAAACAGTGAACTACCTCTAAAAACATGCAAATGTTTCATAATGTGACAGAAATCAACATAGAAGAGCACATGAAGTTTATTGAAAGGAGAATGGATGCTTGTACCCAAATCTTGGATGATCATATGTTGGAAGTTAAGAATCATATAATAGCTGTTGTCAATCACTTGACTAACAAGAACCTCATCCAATGACTCCCTGAGCAATCTAGTAATAGAAAAAGTCATAAAAGGGGAGAGATCAATGATAAGAGCAAGTGGAGACCATGCTATCTGGACCTCCAATGTAATTAGGAAAGTCCTGGGCCTAAATGTCATCCAATATGATGAGCATGCAGTTCCTGAAGATGGAGTCCCACTCAGCCATTGTTGAAGCTAATGTTGCAGCTGCAGTTCTTGATGATATAATTGCATTTAGCCCGACCTCTCAACATCTATGAAAGGGCAAGAGCAAAAATGTTGTTGATGAGAAAGAGGGTGTGAGGCTGAGGAAAAATGATTCAGAGAAGAGCTGGAAATAAGGCCAGATTATGTATAGTGGAGCCCAACCTCTAGGGCCATCATACTAGCTGCCTGGAATCAAATTAAAGAGAACAAGTCATATAGATCCAATCTACACAGTTCTATGGAATGGGCTAAGTATGAAGAGCAATAAGAGGTATGGAGAAAGTTCAGAAAGGACAAGCTGGCTGGAACTATACGAGTGGATGCCCAGAACCCTATATATATCAACCTAATCCCTACAACTACTTTGAGTGGCAGAGACAAAAAAAGAATGAGGCTGTAGAGAAGACTACAAAGAAATCTCAGGGGATTTGTAATTAGGGAACCTGAAACTTAGCAATGTTATAAAATGTTAGGTTCCAAAGGGCTGTTGAATGTGTAATGTTTATTATAAGCATCCTCAAACTTTTTTCATTAATGATATTTGATATGTTCTATCTTACTTGTCTGAGTGCTTGCACATTTTGGGTTGATATTTATGATCTGTTTTGAAATGGTGTATATCATTGACTAGAATTCTTCAAATCGATGTCAATGCGGTCAATGTTCCCGACACTATTCGATGAATATAGGAAATTGCGTGATTTCAATTAAACACACACTTTGTATACTTTGTTTTATTTGCCTTTTCAATAGGCTTCATATTTTATTTATTTAATCTTCTTGCATCTTTCCCAAGAGATCTTTCTAGAGAGAAGGTAGGAGGATTTTCCTTAGATTTTGATTTTTGACAAACATCTTTAGAATGCATTAAGGATTTTCCTTTGACAAATGCTACTAAACATTTCTAAGCAACAATGTTTGGAGGTCCCTTTGACATGGAAGGCTCGGCTTCTAGCCCTAGATTCTTAAACCTTATTTTACACTTTTCAGAGATGTCTTTAAGATTTTTGCTTCTACTATTCAAGGAATTTTCAAATTCCTTTACTTTGATTAGTTGAATTTTTAACTTAACAACTTTAGATTTTAGAGAAATAATTTCCCTTTCTAGTTTTGCATTTTGTTTTTTAATAGACCAATTTTCTATTTCAGTGGCATTACTCATCATCATTTGTTTTAGTTATGTCAACTCTTCCTTAAGATCCTTTATTTTTTATCACAACTTTGAGATAAGCAAGGTGAAGAACTTCAAAGTCTTTTGTGGTCAAAAATGTGCAGGAAGTAGTGGAGTTATGAAGTTGTACCTCACTTACTGAAGTGACCTATTTAGGATCAGAGACATTGAGAGTCATATCGTTGACTTTGACATCCTGAATCTTTTCTTCATTGTCTGTGCCTAAGATGATTTCTTCACTTTGGGTTCTAATTTTAGCAATGCGACATCGATCTTCTGTCTCCATAGTTTTCTTAGGAGAAGCTAGTGGGGTATTTCTGCTTTCATTAGTAGAACCAATTGCTAATTTGTTTAGATACTCCCAATTTTTTGATGAAGTGCAGTTAGCTACTTTTAGAGGGATTTCATCAGTCAGAGTTGTCATAAGGATATTCATGTCTTCATTATAATATTCTTTGTCCTTTCTATTTCTTTTTGAGAATTCATTTTTGTATTCGTGCATTCTTTCTCTATCTTCATTTATCCTTGTATGTGATTCATGACCTGTTAAGAAAACATCATAATTTTTTTCAACAATAGAATTGATATACAATCTAATACTAGATTTCCATAAAGTAAAATTATCTAAATTGCAAGCAGAAGGTACTGTGGTTGCAAATTCTTTATTTTATGATGAGCTCATGTTTGTGATGCGAGTTTTTCTTAAGTGGTTAGTTTTCAGGAGATCATATTGATCAAGGTGTTAGTATTTTTTGATTAATACCACTCTGATACTAATTGAAAGGGGCAAGAACCTATTCACTTAGGTACGCTATAGAGGGGGATGAATAAATTAATTAATCTTTTACTTGAGTTAATTTTTGGTATACCTATTTTTCACATCACAGACACAACATAAATAAAAGTAAGGAAATTAAGTATTCAGGGAGAATGCAAGCATCACAGATGACAAGAAATATAGTGGTTTCACAAACATAGGTACGTCCACTCTTCTAGTGCAGTAGGGACTTCACTATCTCTAGTGTTGAGTATTTTGATAAGGAGACTTTAAGAACCTATAGTTATTGATAAGGTCTATTTGAAACTAAGTGAGTTGTTGATAAGTGAACTCAACAACCGAGTATTTTGATAAAGAGACTCTCAGAATTTGGAGTTGTTGATAAGGTTTCTCTGAAACCAAATGAGTTATTAATAAGGGAGCACAACCACTGAATCTATTAAGCAGAGATTCTTAAGACTCCTTTGTACATGTTGATTTGAGATAGTTTTTCCACAATGTGTCGTTCAATAGTTTGAAGGAACTTATGATTTGAAATGATGTGTGGATTTTAGATGAGAGAGGAAATGTGCTCTTCTTATTGATAGCAACTCCGAGGAAGAAGGTTGAGCCGTGATCTTCAACAATGACCCTTCAGGGTGAGGGCTTTTTCATTTGAATCTTCTAAGAGAGGGAGATTATTCTTTCTGATTGTAGTTTAGAAGTACTCATTCTTTTACTTGAGGAAGATGAATCGTCCTTCTTGTTCTTTTTCTTCTTGTTATTCTATTGTTCTTATTTTTTTTTCTTTGACTATTGTTACTTCTGCTACTATTGCTTCTATTACTTTTATTGCTTCTATATTTTGTTTTGCCTCTATTCTTTTTTGTATACATATTTATATACTTGTAACTTTTTGAATTCTCATATAGATCTTCCAACTACTATATTTTGTCCTCAATCTTTAACATGACGAATTCTAAGAGAGATGACTGTTGGGGTAGTTTTGAGGAATCATCGAGTGTCTTATTTGTTGTGTGGTTATTCAAAACAGTTTAGGTGAAGTCGATTCTACTTTATGATTTCAATGATGTCTGAAGATGTGGCATTTATTTGGAAGATTTTGACGTAGCACGAATTTTCTTTTCAACTCATCATACATATTCAACGCCAAGTTCTAGCTATGTTTAAGATAGCGACACATACAAAAATGTCTCATTGATGTTTGATATTACATTGATAGTATTTTGATGCTGCTTGACTTCTATACTAAGTTCTTCTGCTGCTTTCTTAGGAGAAGATCTTGTACTCAAGATACTAAGTCATTATTACAAAAATTACCCTTCTATACAACATGGGTAATGTCCTATTAATTAACCCATTAAAATGTAAATCAAATCAAGAGGTGGGTTTTCCTAACATTTACCTTCTTGGATTACTTCTTAGCCTTAAAAGCCTCAAGAAAATCCACGGAGAAGAAGTGTAGAGAGATCACCGACGTGTTGTCTACAACATATATACAATCAGAGCTCTCTAGATTCAGTGACACCACTTTCTTCCATCCAATATCCCTCTTTCTCTCCTCCTTTTCAAATCCCATGGAGAGAAATAATAATGTTACGATTTAGGGTTTCAAGCCCCCTTTCCTGACAAAATAGGGTTATAGAATGATCCCAACCCTCCATTTCTTTGATCTCACGAGTTTGATTGTGATTTAATAAGTTTAATTCCTTCCCATCTTGTGAACACGAAATGTGTCTCTAGGCGCATGTCCATGCATCAATTTTGTTATCTTAAGCTTATAATGTGCACAATCGGGCATGATAAGGTGCACAGTCATGTTATTATTTCTTTAGTGATCTAAAAGCAGTCAAACAATTAGTCCCGCTACCAACGTGATAGGAGCCTATAGGGTCGCACATAAGAGTGTTTAGAAAAATTGGAGGAAGGAGTGTGTTGGCCCCACTAATATGAGATATGGGTAAAGGACCAGACCTATGACATATAAAAAGCTAGTAGATTGCATCGAGTGCGTATCGACACATGTTGACTAGCTGTCAATGCAGTCGAACTCAAAGTTGACGTGGATCCTTAGTTAACGCCATGCTGAGTAGATGTCAATGTAACGTCGACTTTTATTCACGCAAGTTCGTTGACTGCATGTCGATGCAAGGTGCACCAAATGTCATCGAATGCTTCTCAATATTACGTCGAATTCTTATTGACGCACGTCAACTGCATGTCGATGCAACCCATGTTTTGGCGGATTTCTAAGGGTCTATTGTCTATTTGATATCCTTGGGTATAAATTGACTTGGAAAGGGGTTTTCCTGTATGACTTTTACGTGTGCTTTTGAAGCCATCACTTAATCCGAACCCTACTAACTATCATGACTTCTTATTATTGTCGCCTCTCCTGGAAACGAATCTAGAAATTAGTGGAGACGCAGAGAGCACATCTTCTCCGACCCAGTTCTTATGGGACAAGTCCTTGGGTTTCTCCTTCACTCATGTTGATACTGTTAAAATTCAACAAACCCGCAGAGGCCTCCTCGGATACCCTGTTGAAACTAAACAACTGGAGGACACCTCCACTTATAATGTTGAACGTTTTCCCGAATGTTGGAGAAAGCAGGGGTTATCTCAATAAAGCAGTAACAACCAGCAACACATGCAGCAAGAAAATATCTTTATTGATCAACAACAAACTTTTTTACAAGGCGAGACATACATGGCGAGACATGATTCGCCAAACCCAACACAGGGAGAGAAGAGACCGATACAAAGACAAAACAATACAAGCCGCGCGGTCTCAAAACCAAGCCGCGCAGTCTACTGCTGTGGAGTGCACTCAATCCGCCAGGTCGTAATCCGCAACCAAGCCGCGCGGACAACCCTTTATTCCAATGCTTAGCCCTTCACCGCCGATCTGCAAGCTTCCTGACAGCGAGGTCGCCTAGCTGCCAGACCGCACACGCTGCGATACCGAATAGAACAGTCCGCCTGAGACAGCCGACTTCCTGAACCCCGAACCAAGTTGCCAAAGAGAAGATCGCCTAGTCGCTGTCCGCGACCTGCTGTTTACCGCCTGTTGCTTAACCACAGAGTCCGCACTATCCCTGACCGGAATCAGAGCCAAGTCCTGGATTTCCAGCGCTATTCGCACAACCGGCACAACACAATCCAGTCAACTCTTACAAACCAAGCGGACACCATAGTCCAGTCCGCAGCAACTCACGCGAGTTCAAATTACTGTTCACTTACTTCGATTCATTATTATTCCTGATGTGATATGGGTCCTATTTATAGGCATGATGATGAATATGGTCACCGCCCTAGCTGATTGGATAACCGTCACATCCTGCAGTAAGAACAAGTGTGTCCGCCAGTCCGCGGACACACACTCCAGTTCGCCGCTCCTGTGCAGATAGCCAGCCCGCCAAGCTTCTCCAAGGCCGGACTCCATTCTCCAGTCCGCATTGTCGCCAAAGGCCAAGCTGCTAAGACATCACCAAGGCTGGACAGCAACACCAGTCCGCCTTGTCGCCGAGGGCCAAGACAGGACCACCACAGCCGGACTCTACAACAGCTATGTCCGCCAATCTGCGGAAAAGGCATCAGCCCGCATATCCAAAGCTTTGCCACAAGGCAAACACTGGACGCAGCGGACATACCACTTCAGTCCGCACACCTGAGTCAATTACCTCAATCAAAAAGGCACAGCCGGACTCAGCGGACACACCGCATCAGTCTGCTTTCTCAGCAAACTCCTCCAGTCCGCAACTCCTGCAAACTGTCACAGTTCGCATGTTATGCAGACTTCTCCAGTCCGCAACTCAGCAGACCACCAGTCCGCTTCCCTGCAGATTGCCCAGTCCGCAACCCTGAATCCATAGCCTCAAGGCATAACCAGTCTCAGCAGACTAGCTCTGGTCTACTCACACAACAGACTTCTCCAGTCCGCAACTCCTGCTGACTGCCCCAATCTGCATGTCATGCAGACCGCATCAACCTGCAAATCACGTCCACCAGCAAACTAGCTGTCGGACTCTGCGGACCTTAGCTCCCGTCCGCACGCTCTTGCATACGCAATTCTCCAGTCCGCATATCCTCAAGCTAGCAATCAAAGCAACAACACTTCTACTGAGCTTGGCGGATTGAGAAAATAGCCCGCGCTCAACTGCGCGATCTCCCCGGACTGAGCCAACCTGGACTTGGTTCAGAACTCACAAAGTCCAATCCACTGGCCACAAGGGCCAGTCCACACTTACTGGAGGACACTGGATCTAGCCCGACATACCGGGCGACCTCCAGCTTCTGTCCGCACTGACCGGCGGTCTCCGCGGCTTCCTCTTGCCGCTGTACCAGAGCAAGACCAAGGCAACTGCCAAACCGGTCTGCCGAGCTCCAATTCATCAGTCCGCTTCATGCCGGACTCCGCGGATAGAGTTTCCATCCTCCTGGTTACTTCCTGGGATACAACCTCCTGCTGAGAATACGCCGGCCTGACAGACCGCTGCTGCTGTCCGCGTAGTCTGTGCGAACAGACCGCCTAGGCCGCCACAGAGCAAAATGCCTGCAAAATCCCTGCCGACTTAGCAGTCCTCCAACCCTGTCCGCATAGTCCGCGCGGATGGGTTCCCCAAGCCTTCCATTCACCCACTTTCACTTCACAGATTTCAACACTCCCCCTTGAAGTGAGAAGTGGTGAACAACTCCAGCAGCTCCCGTAACCTTGCACCTGCTCCCTCCGATAGCATCTACGAAGAGATGTCCAAGACATAGTCCTTGCCCCGCATATCATGGACCATGAGGGAGCGCTCCAGCATCTCCCAAAAGGAGTCATGCTTCCCTCTGCCTTCTTCAGCTTCAACCTCCACTCATGCATCACATGAGTATCACCAACTACCTTGGGCACAAAAGCCCAAGCCTCGTTTCCTCTGAGAGAAATCACCTCTTCAGCCTTGGTGTCAACCACCTCCTTGATTCTAGTGGGGTCATCACAGCCAGAAGTACCTTGCTCGACCTGAGGGCTAACAAAGAAACACGGGACCAAGTCCGTCGTGTTCCCTTCGCTATATCGAGCTGGTGGCTTACTGATCCACTTCAATCTCCGAAGAACCTGATCATGGCTAACCACCTCCGCTGCTCCTGAACTAGCTCCATTCCCGGGAAAACCCGTAACCATGCTCCCCTTGTTCCCTGAGCAAGACGCCTCCTTACTGGAACCAGAACCACCTGGAGCAATGCTCCCCCTGCTACCTGAACCAGAGGACTCCCCTCTTGAACAAGAACTGCCTGGAACATCGCTCCCCCTACTTCTTGAACCAGAAGCCTCTGCCTTCGAGTCAGAAGTACCTGGAGCATCGCTCCCCCTACTTCCTGACCCTGACACCTTTGCCCCGGAGCTAGAATAACCTGGAGCACCTGGTGACTCAGGCAACTCCACATGAACCTTAGCAGCAGCCTCCTTCAGCCCATCATCTGACCTGCTCATCTCTAGCTCCAAATGAGAGCTACCCCAATACGACATCAACTCATCAAAGACAACGTATCTTGACACGATGAGTCTCTTCGTCGCAGGATCCATACATCTCCATCTTCTCCTCTACTCATCATACCCAACAAAGGCTAGCTTTGTCTTGAGAGCTCCTGGAGAGTGTATGAAGCAGGTAGATCCAAACACCCGTAGGTGCTTCATACTGGGCTTTACTCCAAACATCAGCTCATAAGGAGTCTTCACTATGATCGGACTTAGAGGCATCCGGTTGATGACATGAGAAGCACAGGCCATCCCTTCCGCCCAAAGAGCCTTCGGAACGCCTTTACTCTGAAGCCAACACTTGCAGGTCTCTGTTAACTAACGGATCATCCGAGCTGAAACACTACCTTGTTGTGAAGTATGTCCACAAGAAAGCCCCTTCCGGATCCCTTGCTTCCTGCAAAAGTTTGAGAACTAGGTTGAGCCAAACTCACTACTGATGCTTGTCCTCAACACCTTGATCCGCAAACCCAACTGGCCTTCCACAAGCTTCTTGAACTCCACAAGCAAGCGCATCATGTTGGACTTCTCCTTCATGAAGTATACCCAAGTATACCTTGAATAGTCATCAACCAATATCAGCGTGAACTTGCTGCCTCCAACACTGGCGGTGACGGTCAGTCCAACCAGAGCACAATGGACAACCTCCAAAGGTGCTTTACATCTGGATTGTGCCTTATCAACCATGAAGCGAGAAGCTTCACTTTGCTGACATCCCGCACACCCCTGACCATCGTCATAGGATGACAATCTAGGCAAGCCTCTTACGAGTCTTCTTTCCTCCATTGCTTTCAGCTTGTCCATCCCTGCATGCCCCAGTCTTTCATGCTAGATAGATGCACTATCACTGGCCTTCATCCGATCAGCTCCAGAACTTGTTGATAACCCAACAATGTTCTTCTCCTTCCTCCCTACTTGAGCAACATTCAGTGAGAGCAAGACAACCTTGCACTCCTTCCTGAGATGACCTTGCTGCTTGCATTTATAGCACCTTGGTCCTTCCTTCCTCTTCCTATCACGCTTGGGAGAAACACTCCTTTCTTCCTGATATGAAGTAGAGGGATCATCATCTGCAGCAACCTTCACCTCCTTCCTGAACAACCCAACAAGGGAAGTCCAAACCTCTACAGCTGATCGACATCCACTGATGTGGTCCAAGAGCACTGATGAGATCACCTGCCTGAGAATAGACTCCGCTTTCGAATTTTTCTTTTTCCAAGCTCTCATCTATTCAGCATTGCCAGCAGTAGCCTCTTGTCTTCCTACTCCGCATACAACCTCCCAAAGGTCCTCACAAAGTAGAAAGCTCTTCATACAAGACTTCCACCTTTCAAAGTTCCTCTCTGTAAGAAGATCAATTCCAAGACAACTTGCATCTTCCGCTGCCATGGTTCTACCACTAGTTTCCTCTTCACAAGAGCAACTACTTCCATTGAGCACTGCTTGAACACTCTAACCTCCCTCTGATAACATATTAAAATTCAACAAACCCGCAGAGGCCTCCTCGGATACCCTATTTAAACTCAACAACCGGAGGACACCTCCACTTATAATGTTGAACGTTTTCCCGGATGTTGGAGAAAGCAGGGGTTATCTCAACAAAGCAGTAACAACCAGCAACACATGCAGCAAGCAAATATCTTTATTGATCAACAACAAACTTCTTTATAAGGAGAGACATACATGGCGAGACATGATTCGCCAAACCCAACACAGAGAGAGAAGAGACCGATACAAAGACAAAACAATACAATCCGCGCGGTCTCAAACACCAAGCCGCGCGGTGTAATGCTGTGGAGTCCGCTCAATCCGCCAGGTCGCAAGCCGCAACCAAGCCGCGCGGACAACCCTTTATTCCAATGCTTAGCACTTAACCGCCGATCTGCAAGCCACCTGACCGCGAGGTCGCGTAGCCGCCAGACCGTACACGCTACGATACCGAATAGAACAGTCTGCCTGAGACAGGTGACTTCCTGGACCCCGAACCAAGTTGCCAAAGAGAAGACCGCCTAGTCGCTGTTCACGACCTGTTGTTTACCGCATGTTGCTTAACCATAGAGTCCGCACTGTCCCTGACCGCAATCAGAGCCAAGTCTTGGCTTTTCAGTGCTATCTGCACAACCTGCACAGCACAATCCGGTCAACTCTTACAAAACGAGCGGATACCATAGTCCAATCCACAGCAACTTACACGAGTTCAAATTACTGTTCACTTACTTCAGTTCATTATTATTCCTGATGTGACATGGGTCCTATTTATAGGCACGATGATGAATATGGTCACCGCCCTAGCTGATAGGATAACCGCCACATCCTGCAGCAAGAATAAGTGTGTCCGCCAGCTCGCGGACACATACTCCAGTTCGCTGCACCTGTGCAAATAGCCAGCCCTCCTAGCTTCTCCAAGGCCGGACTCCATTCACCAGTCTGCCTTGTCACCAAAGGCCAAGCCGCTAAGACATCACCAAGGCCGGACAGCAACACCAGTCCGCCTTGTCGCCGAGGGCCAAGCCAGGACCACCACAGCCGGACTCTGCAACAGCTATGTCCGCCAATCCGCGGACAAGGCATCAACCCGCATATCCAAAGCTTTGCCACAAGGCAAATGTCGAACGCAGCGGACACACCACTTCAGTCTGCACACCTGAGTCCATTACCTCAATCACCAAGGAACAGCTGGACTCAGCGGACACACCGCTGATGAGTCCATGTTTTATACCTATTTTCGGACTCATCTGGGCTAATTTTCACACAGTTGCACTTCACTTTTAGTTCTTTATTGTTCCTATTTCATCTAATCTTTATTTTCATAGGAAGTGCACATTTATGCCCATGGTTGTGTAGTTTGTTTTTTTTTACAGTTTGTACTCGCTTTTGTGATTGTCTGGAATGTCTGCACAGATTAGTGATTGGTTTTTCCTTTCGGTACAGGGGTCGTGTGCGTGTTCCGGGATGGTTGTGAAACAGGAATACTGCGCACGATCATGTGATCTAATGCGCACGACCACTGGTCGTGCGCCCCTGATCGTGCGCACTACTCTACGTTTTCCAGAATCAGCCTAGGGTAAGCGCACGATCACTAAACATACTGCGCACGACCACCGGTCGTGCGCCACTGATCGTGTGCATTGATTCCTCTTTTCTGGAGTCCTGTCTGGGTAATCGCACGATCATTGGACTTAGTGCGCACGACCACTGGTCGTGCGCCACTTCTCGTGCGCATTATCCCAGTTCTTCTTCCTGTTATTCCATGCCAGTGCGCACGAGCACAGGACATAGTGCGCACAACCACTAGTCGTGCGCCTGTGATCGTGCGCATTGTTCATTTCTGCTTTTGTATAAATAGTGCAGGTCTCGCCCTAATCCGAAGATCCGGAGATCGCTCATTTTTCCTCCGCCGTTTTCATCTCCGAGGAGGGATTCCGCCGTCCTCCTTCAATCTCCACACTAGGGAGGTGCTCCGGGCAAGCGTTTACCGCCAAATCCAAGCCGGAGCTTCCTCTCGGCCTCCTCCATCATCTCTTGGGTTCATTTCAAGTTTCAACGCCATAGCCATCAAGCAAAGGGAAGCTTGCAACTTTCGTCCGCTATCGTGAGACGAAGAAGACGGGCCATTGGAAGGTGGTGACAGCCCTTCTCTACCCCGGACGCAGTTGAGGACCGAGCTTGGACGCGGATTGACAACCTGACGACTCCAACCATGAATCCTCAGCAAGACTTCGGATACGGTCGATCTCTTGACTTGTTCTTCCTTTATTGTTGTTTATGTGTTGTTGTAAACCTTATTTATAGATGATGTATGCTTATTTGTAAAACATTCTTACAATTATGTCTATGTGATTGTTTGTGTTCGTTATTTACTTGAGGTGCGCCTATTATTCCATCCACCACCATCCACCCTTGCCGCACTAGCAATTGCTAGTGGCGTGTGTTGCGAAGAGGTGCTCACGACCCTCATTCCGCCGTTCTCACCACCTCATCCGCGAGCCTACTCGTCCATCCGCCTAGCGATTCGGTGCATAGCGGCCCGACTAGTCTTCCATCCTGCCTGGCGAAGCATCGCATAGCTGCGTTGCATAGGAGTAGTTGATAGTGTTTTATTTTCTTTATCCGCAATCCAAACCCCCCTTAGTTAGCTCCGACCTGAGGACTTCAATCTCAAGTCCTCCTCGAAATTAACTCCACCTTACTGTGTTCCTTGTGAGATCGATACTTGGGAAAACCCCCATTTTATATTACTTGTGCGACCGGTTCACTGCCGTGATCTTAAGCATCAACCGCATCAGTCTGCTTTCTCAGCAAACTCCTCCAGTCCGCAACTCCTACAAACTGTCACAGTCCGCATGTTTTGCAGACTTCTCCAGTTCGCAACTCATCAGACCTCCAGTCCGCTTCCCTGCAGATTGCCCAGTCCGTAACCCTGAATCCAAAGCGTCAAGGCATAACCAGACTCAGCGGACCAGCTCTGGTCTGCTAACACAACAGACTTCTCTAGTCTGCAACTCCTGTTGACTGCCCCAGTCCGCATGTCCAGCAGACTGCATCAACCTGCAAATCCCGTCCACCAGCAAACTAGCTGTCGGACTCTGCGGACCCTAGCTCCCATCCGCACGCTCTTGCACACGCAATTCTCCAGTCCGCATATCCCCAAGCTAGCAATCAAGGCAACAACACTTCTACTGAGCTTGGCGCACTGAGAAAATAGCCCGCGATCCACTGCGCGATCTCCCCGGACTGAGCCAACCTGGACTTGGTTCAGAACTCATCAAGTCCAGTCCACTGGCCACAAGGGCCAGTCCGCACTTACTGGAGGACACTGGATCTATCCCGCCATACCGGGCGACCTCCAGCTTCTGTCCGCACTAACCGGCGGTCTCCGCGGCTTCCTCTTGCTGCTGCACCAGAGCAAGACCAAGGCAACTGCCAAATCGGTCTGCCGAGCTCCATTTCATCAGTCCGCTTCATGCCGGACTCCGCAGATAGAGTTTCCATCCGCCCGGTTACTTCCTGGGATCCAACCGCCTGCTGAGAATACGCCGGCCTGATAGACCGCTGATGTTGTCCGCGTAGTCCGCGCGAACAAACCGCCCAGGCCGCCATAGAGCAAACTGCCTGCAACATCCCTGCCGACTTAGCAGTCCGCCAACCCTGTCCGCGTAGTCCGCGCGGATGGGTTGCCCAAGCCTTCCATTCACCCACTTTCACATCACAGATTTCAACAGATACTTGTATAGTCACAGTTCTATTTCTGTGTGGACTCAGCCTCCTGCTGTTAGACAAAATTTTCTTGACTGAATCTTTGGAGAATCTTGATTGAGTAAAGACTCGATCCCATTCAGGTAATATGCGCTTGTTGTTTACTCTTATTTCTTGATTCATGGATATCACAAGGTCCTTTACTCTTTTGAGTTTTTCTTGTAGATTTATTCCGCTGCGTACATGTGATGTGTTGTTTCTCTCATGTATTGAAACCCAATAGGTCGCACATGATAGGGTGCATGGTTGCATACGATATGGTGCATAGCTGCGCACATTCACAAATAGTTCTCTAGAAATATGACCAATTTACCCTCTACATGGGTGCATGTTCTAGTGGTATGCCACAGACCACAATGCATGTGGGGATGAACTCCCCACATGCTTTTAATATATGTACAAATGGTAAACAAAATTACAGTGATGAAATCGGTTGTAAATTCAGTATTTCAACTTTCTCAATATGTGATGTGCAACATGTTACCATCCAACTAGCATATCAACTCTAAATGCATGAGTTATTTTTAAGTTTTTTAGCGTTGTATTTTTTGAATAGCGCATTTTGAGTGTTACTTTAAAGCAACACTCTTATAATTTTAGTCATTCAAAGTAGATCACTTATCTCTGGTATTCATTTAACGAAAGTGCTCATTTGATATAGATGCTTTCATAGCAATACCTATCCATTACCACATTATAAATTATAAAACTAAGATTTTTTAAAAATGTTTGCCTAAGATGTTGATTACTAAGTTAATTATGTTCAATTTTACTAATTTATATGTCTTATTTATTAGGATACGGTATATTGCCGATGCCATATGCACTAGCTGAGGGTGGATGGATAAGTTTGGGGGCTCTCTTTGTTATTGGTGGTATATGTTCATATACAGCCATACTGTTACAACAATGCATGGAATCCAATGAATTGGTCAAAACTTATCCAGATATTGGGCAGCTAGCTTTTGGAATTAAGGGAAGAAATTTGATGGATCAAGTTATGAATGCTGAGCTCTATTTTGTGGTGATTGGATTATTAATCATTGAGGGAGATAATATTGACCTATTATTTCCAGGAATTGAATTTCATATTTTTGGGAAAATTATTAAAGGGAAACAATGTTTCATCATCCTCTCAGCTCTAGTAGTTTTGCCTACAACATGGCCAAAGGACTTGAGAGTGCTTTCTTATTTGTCCTTCACCAGTTTTTTAGTATTTCTCCTTCTCCTAGTTTTGATTATATGGATTGGAGCATTTCAAGGAGTTGGGTTTCATGGAGGAGGAGTTGTAGTGAATTTTGGTCGATTGCCCACATCACTAAGTATTTTTATATTTTCTTTTGGTGGACACACTATTATTCCTACTGTATATGCTTCCATGAAAGACACCAAGAAATTCTCCAAAGTATTCTATCTTAGACATATGTTTATTTATATATTTGGAGAGTGATACTGTATAACACAGAGACATGGGGAATTCTTACTAATGCATTACTAGTTAATGCAGGTTTTAATTATTGGGTTTACAGTGAGCACACTACAATATGCGGTAATGGCGGTCACAGGATACTTAATGTTTGGCAAGGAAACCAATTCGATAGTGACCCTCAATCTACCACAGAGGCTTGTCACTTCCAAGATAACAATTTGGACAGTAATAGCTATTCCATTGGTCAAATATGCCTTAGTCCTGATGCCGGTTGTTAATTCAATTGAAGCGAAATTTCAAGTCACTGGAAGACTCGCGAAAATATTATTTCGTACATTTTTGGTGATTAGCACTGTTGTGATTGCATCAGGAATTCCATTTTTTACAACATTCATATCTTTAGTTGGATCACTCCTCAGCAGTATGGCCTCAATATTATTGCCTTGCTTATGTTACCTAAAGATATTCAAGTCAACCTTAAAATGGGGGCATAAGATGTTCACGATAATATTCATTCTTGGAGTTGGAGTATTAATTGCAATATTAGGAACTTATGTTTCAATCAAGCAGATTATACAAGACAATTAATTCTGCAGGGGTGATGCTTCTCATTAAAATATTATCCTTGTTTGGTTCGTCGCCAAAAAATTCATGTATGATGACTTCATGGTGGGGGTGTGTAGTTTGTAAACAAATAATCCAAAGATGTGTAGTTTGTTAATCCAGCTCTCCCTTACGGATCAATGAACACCAATGATTATACCAACTTTATGTTAGTGCCCTTCTGTTTATAAATTTGTGTCAAATGATTTTCGATGCTTTAAAAGAACTTAAGAGTGCATTGTACACTTTTTTTCTAAATTGTAATCTTGTTTTCTAAGTGTTCCATTACTGAGCGTACTGAGTAAAAAATTATAGTAAAAAGACTACTAGGTACTCTTTCATAGAAATTTGAATAAAACTTATTCCTAGTTGAAGCCGCAAAAGAGTACCTACCAGTTTTATTCCTAGTGGATTTCGATCCGCACAGACCTGGTCGCGTGGTCTTTTACGCAGTTGAGGTGTTTTTTCACGTCAAAACACGTGTGTACATTTTCTCTCTCATTGACTCTGTGCACGCTCGATCGCTCCTTGAGCTAAGAGGGTCCAAGTTACTCCAGTCCAACCATAGCGTCGAGTTTGGCCGCAACAATATATGATACCACTTGAGGGGCATCTTCTTTGAAAAAGGTACCTAGTAGTCTTTTATAGAAAAAGACTACTGGGCACTCTTTCATAGAAATTGGAATAAAACTTGGAATAAAACAAGTTGAAGCGGACGAATAAATTTTGCTGCAACAATATAGGATACCAACTGAGGTAAAGCGGCGATAGAAGTCTTTGAGGGATTCTCCTTCATTCTGCCGGATGCCAGAAAGGTGCGAGGGATCCTGAGCAATTCTACGGTGGACAACAAACAATTCTGAAAATTGGCGTGCTAAGTCTGCAAAATTGAAGATGGTTCCTGTTGAAAATTGTGAAGTGAAAGTTAGGGTTGATCGGGCAGACCGCGCGGCCTGGGCGGACTGATGGCGCGGCTTGGGCAGACTGATGGTGCGGCCTAGGCGGCCTGTTTGTTGCGACCTGGTGGTGGTGTTCGGTCAGTTCGGCTTGTGGTTCTGCAGTTGGCTGTTCTCTGAAGTAACTGGGCAGGTAGGTGATATAACTGCAGGGACGTGGTGATCTCCTTTGTGTTCGCAGAGTCCGCTTGTTGCGGACTGCGTATGGAGATCGCGATATCGACATTTGCTCGTGCCCTTGATCTCTGGTGGAGCGGATGGTGAAATACGTGTTCGCGGTTGGCGGACTGTCTTGGGAGGTGGCGGTCTGGCTTCTTGTCCGCCGAGCTCGCGACAGGTTTTGTTTGAATGCTGGACTTGGTCACAGTCTGTGACAAGTCCAGGGTATTCGCAGTCCACAATATCCGCTAGTTGACCGGGCTGTTTGTGCTTGTTCGTCGTGAACTTATGTGGCGGACTGGTGCGGTCTCCGTAGGCTGTGCGGGTTGTTGCTGTGTCCGCATATAACATGCAGACTGGTATAGTGTGTGGGCTTGTCAGCGTGCTGTGCAGTGTGCGGACTAGTGCGTCGTCCGCTAGATAGCGGATGGGCTTCTTGCCTTGGTTCCTGGAGGCTTGGCTGGTGTCCGGCCTTATCCTTGCAGACTAGGCGGACTGCATAGTGCTAGATGCGAGCTGGGGTGGTGTTTCTATCCTCTAGGGTGGTGACCACACTCCTCACCCCGCCTATAAATAGGACCCCCCGTCACATCAACAGTAATTGAATTAACAGTAAGTTGAGCGCGGATTAATTGTTGCGGCCTTTGTTTTCTAGTCTGCGCGGATTGAGAAGGTTTAACTTGTTACTGTTTGCAGGTTGTGCGGCTAGCACTGTGAATCCAGGAGTCTGGTTTTGATTGCGGTCAGTAAGCAGTGGAGCTTGCAGTTTACAATCAACAGTTTGCAGCAGGTCGCATTTGCGGCCAGCCAGTCTTCTCTCCTTCAGCAATTCAAGTTCAATAAGCTGTTTGCCGGTCTCGGTGGGCTAGGTGGTCTGTTCTTTTAGTTCGGCGGCGGCTTGCAGAGCGGTCGTTTAGCAGAATAACGGGTTGTCCGCGGACTTCGCGGACTCCGTAGAACAGTGGTGCAGCAGAAGCTTGGCAGTCTCAACGGACTCGGCGGACTTAGCGGTCTCTATGGCAGTCCGCCCGACCTGTTTTTCTTGTTTGCTTGTATGCTTCTCTATTATACTTGGCAAAATCATGTCTCGCCACGTAAATCTAGCCTCGTAAAGAAGATAGTTGATAATACAAGATTTGTGGTTGCTCTCTGTTGTATCTGATTTACTTAGGTCGGTTTATGGTTGGAGTGTTCCTGCGCCTGATTCCCGCTTTTCGCTTGATCATGTTGTCAGCTTGATAGCTCTGGAAGTTTTTTCTTGGTATCAGAGCTATCTCCTGATCATCTTGTGAAATTTCAACATGGTATCAGAGGGAACAGTAGCTTTAGCAGTGATCAACCTCAGTTGTGCTCGAAGCTTCTAGAAGTTAGTGATCAGTGGTTTGTTGCAATGGAAGGTGCTTATGCAAGGGGTCTTGGTATTAAACTTCTTACAGCGACTAACTTTAAGAAGTGGAAGTCGTGAATGAAGAGCTATCTTCTAGGTGAGGAGTTGTGGGAAGTCGTCGGTGGTGACAACAAGCAAGAAGTGACTGCTGCAACTGATTCTGCTGAGCAGGTGAGAGTTTGGAGGAAGACTAATGCAAAGGAAGAGTTTGCACTCAAGCGGGCTATCCCACCTGATCTCTTTGATCACATCTTAGGATGTGAGTCTGCTGCTGAGATATGGACAACCGTTGATGGTCTGTTCAACAGGGAGAATGTAGCACAACTATAGTTCTTAGAGAATGAGTTGGCTAAAGCAACTCAAGGAGATCTTGTTAAATTTTCTCAACGTGGTCAGCAAGATAGCCCAAACACCAAATTAATATCTTCGGAACTACCCAGTTCGCACGTTGAACCTGCGGAAACCCAAGGACTAGAGGTTGCACCCAACAAAACAATGGAAGCACAAGAAGGTCTTATTATGCATTCACTTCTTTACAATCCGAGGCATACATAGCGAGACATGATTTCGCAGGTATTACAGCTGTAAACAGAAGAAACCAAAAAACAAGCCGGGCGGACAGCACTCCAGTTCGCCGAGACCGCGAGGTCGCCGAGACCGCCGAGACCGCTGAGCTCGCCCAAGCTATGCTGCAATCCGCCGAATACCACGGAGTCCGCCGAGACCGCGAGGCCGCGCGGACAGACCGTTATTCGCCTCCTGCTGAACCCGAACTGAGGAACTCCCCTACCCGCCTGAAGCCGGCGGACAGGTTATTGAAGCTGGGAAAGTTGAAACAGAACTGACAAGCCGCAGAGCGACCTCCTGCTGAGTCCGCAGAGACCGCACACTTCCAAGCACTGACCGAAGTCACAGCCAAACTCCTGGCTCCTTGAAGTTATCCGCGCGACCTGCACACAGCAAACCGTCAGCCTGAAACAATCCGCGCGGACTGGAAAACACAGACCGCAGCACTCGCCCAACCCAATTTACTGTTCACTCACGTTACTTAGGGTTTCTGTAGATGTGCCAGGGGGGTCCTATTTATAGGCCAGGTGAGGAGTGTGGTCACCGCCCAAGAGATAGCGACACCGCCCCAGTCCGCGCGAACACAAACGACCGTCCGCTCAGTCCGCGAGGACTTAGCCAGTCACCAAGGGAAACCGCCAGGAGCAAGGCAACCATTGACGAACCCTCTCCAGTCCGCCCAAGCTAAGCGGACAAGGCACCAGCCCGCACAGCTCCAACTGCTTCAGGACAGCAAACCCTCTTCAATGGCAGTCCGCACCAACCCGAGGCAGTCCGCAAGACTCACACCTCAATCCGCCACAAGTCCACGACCAAGGCAAACAACAACAGTCCGCCCGGTCACAGCGGACTTCGCGGATACGGCGGACACCATGAACTTGACACTAAGTGTGACCAAGTCCAAAACCATCAAGGGCCAGTGCGAGCATGGCGGACACAAAGTCCCGTCCGCCAAACACCCTAGCACAGACCGCAACCAGTCCGCGAGCTCCTCGCACTTGTCCAATGCAGCAGCTACCTCCCGGACTCCAAACACCAGTCCGCCAACCGGTCTCCACAGCAAGTCCCTGCTGTGCCCACCAGAGCTCGACAAGGCCTCAGCCAAGCTCTAAGCTCAGTCCGCAACAGCCCAAACCGCGGACACACCAGTCCGCAAGGCTTCCCGCGAACTCGAACCAACCCGCCAACAGCGCAAGCTTGCACCCGCGACCACTGAGCAAAGCATCAGTCCGCAAGCCTCTCTATCCGCAGATACCAGGCCGCACCAAACCGCGGACTCCATGCAACAACCCGCTCAGAACATAGCCGGCTTCCACCAGACTTTTCACCAGGCCGCAACCTCAGTCCGCCCAGTCCGCCCAGTCCGCCAAAGCTGTCCGCACAGGCCGCGCGGCCTGTCCCGTTACCCACTTCCACTTCACAAATTTCAACACTCCCCCTTGAAGTGAGAAGTGGTGACCAAGCCCAGCAAGCTGCGCAAGCGTTCAAAGGGCCCCTTTGACAGCGGCTTCGTGAAGATGTCAGCAAGATTATCTTCACTCCGAACATGCCCGACCAGCAGAGACCCCTCCAACACCTTCTCCCTGATGAAGTGGTGATCAATCTCTATATGCTTGGTCCTGGCGTGACACACTGGATTGTTTACCAGTTTGAGAGCACTCTCATTGTCACCCCGGAGTAAAGTAGGCCCTTGCACTTCTTCATGGACATCCTCTATAAGCCTCCTCAACCAAACGGCTTCCCGAGCAGCCAAGGCCGAAGCCTTATACTCCGCCTCCGTGGTTGAAACCGACACCGAGTCCTGCTTCTTGCTACACCACGAGATGCTAGCTGAACCGCAAGTGAACACATAACCTGAAGTAGACCTTCGATCATCCGAATCACCGCCATAGTCAGCATCCGTGTACCCGAGCAACGCAAACTCCGCATCCCTTCCATAGAGGAGTCCCATCTCAGAAGTCACCTTGACATACTTCAGAATTCCCTTCGCCGCCAACAGATGAGAACTCCTTGGTTCAGCCATATATCGACTTACTCGGCCAACAGCATAAGCTATATCCGGCCTTGTAATCGTCAGATAGATCAAGCTCCCAACAAGAGCCCTGAACACC
Source organism: Platanthera guangdongensis (assembly GCA_039583875.1). Classification (NCBI taxonomy): domain Eukaryota; kingdom Viridiplantae; phylum Streptophyta; class Magnoliopsida; order Asparagales; family Orchidaceae; genus Platanthera; species Platanthera guangdongensis. The sequence goes on from CM077151.1 coordinate 102,956,541, forward strand.
AAGGGATCATTAAGAACCCTTCCCTCATCTCGTCGAAGCTTCAGCCCAGATTCCAGTGGAGTAGAGCACTTCTTCCCTTCGCCCATGCCAAACCGCTTCACAATGCGATCAGCATACCCTTTCTGGCTAATGAGAACCCCGCACTCCTTCCTCTCCACTTCCAGACCAAGAAAGTGATGCAACTCTCCCAAGTCTTTCATCTCGAAGCGTATAGCAAGCTCTCCCCTGAGCCTTGCTACTTCCTCCTCCGAGTTCCCTGTGATGATCATATCATCCACATACAGTAGGACCAAGACTCTTAGCTCTCCCTTCTTCTTGACGAACAAGCTAGAATCCGAGTTAGAAGCCAGGTATCCACAGAACTGCAGGTACTCTGCAATCTTCCCATACCACGCTCGAGGAGCTTGCTTCAACCCATAGAGAGCCTTCCTGAGTTTGCAGACATAGTCCGGATGCTTCTCAGAGACGAAACCAAGCGGCTGATCCATGAAGATGTCCTTGTCAATCTCTCCGTAAAGAAAGGCATTCTTCACATCGAGTTGCCACAACCTCCATCCCTTGCTAGCAGCCAAGGCGATCACCACTCTTACAGATGTCATCTTCGCAACTGGACTGAATGTCTCCTCATAGTCTTCTCCATACTGTTGTGAGAATCCTCTTGCGACCAGGCGAGCCTTGAACCGATCAATGCTCCCATCAGCCTTCTTCTTCAACTTATACACCCACTTGCAAGTAACCGGAGTAACGCCATCAACCTTGGGCACAAGGTCCCAGGTTTCATTCTTCTTCAGAGCATCAATCTCTTCCTTCATGGCACCATCCCACTCCTTCACTCCAGTGGCCTCGTTGAAGCTTGCAGGCTCTCGCTCATCCAGAGGACCTGCAAAGAAGCAGGAGACAAAGCTCACTGCATTCCCATCACAGTACCGAGCCGGTGGCTTCACCACCCTCTTCGATCTCCGAAGACACGGCTCCTTGCTCACGGCTTCCGTTGCTTCTTCAGGCTCCACTCCTACCTGGGGCAAGCATTGAGCAGTGCTCCCCCTGCTTCCTGAGCCAGAAGGCTCAGCCTCGGAGTTCGAAGCAACAGGAGCTGCTGGTGAAACAGCAAGCTCCTCTTCCAAGCCTTCAGCAGCCTCCACCGGTGCTTCCTCAACCTTGCTACTTCCGGTTAGCTCCACCGAGCCACCTCCATATGACGTCAGCTCGTCAAAGACAACGTCTCTTGACACCACGAACTTCTTCGCCACAGGGTCCATGTATTTCCATCCCTTCTTCCGCTCATCATAGCCAACAAAGACAAGTTTCCTTGCCTTCGCATCCAGCTTTGTCCGTGAAGCATCCGGGACATGCACGTAGCAAGTTGAACCGAACACTCTAAGGTGTCCAACACTCGGCTTCTCCTTCAGCAACAGCTCAATGGGAGTCTTCATGTTGATAGGGCTGAGTGGCATCCGGTTGATAACATAAGCAGCACAAGACATTCCCTCCGCCCAAAAGGACCTTGGGATATCTTTCGCATGCAGCCAGCATTTGCAGGTTTCCGTCAAATGACGGATCTTCCGCTCCGCTACCCCATTTTGTTGTGGAGTGTGAGCACAAGTAAGCTCCCGTTGGATCCCGTGCTTCTTGCAGAAGTTAGAAAACTTGGAAGAGACAAACTCCCCCCCGTTATCAGTTCTAAACTTCTTAATCCGTAAGCCAAGCCGGCCTTCTACCAACTCCTTGAACTCCACGAACAAACGGAAGGCTTCCGACTTCTCCTTTAAGAAGTACACCCAAGTATACCTTGAGTAGTCATCAACCAAGACAAGCATGTATTTGCTTCCACCAAGGCTGACAGTAACAGTCGGTCCCATCAGGTCGCCATGAATACACTCCAATGGTTTCTTGCTCCTTGTTTGAGATTTATCAAACGGAAGGCGATGTGCCTTACCGTATTGACAGCCCGCACAAACATGCCCATCACCAAAGGAGGACAACATCGGCAACCCCCTCACCAGACTTCTACTTGCCATTTCCTTTAGCTTGTCCATGCCAACATGCCCCAGCCTCTCATGCCAGATAGCCGCACTATCATTGGATCTCATCCTATCAACATAGGCACTGGTGGAAAGAACAAACAAGTTCTTCACCCTCCTCCCAACATGAGCAACATCAGCCTTCACCGCTGATACGTTGCGAAGGAACCTCACGTCTGTTGGCCCAAACAGAACGTGATACCCAGCGTCCACCGCGTTGGTCACCGAGAAGAGGTTCTTCTTCATGCCCGGCACGTGATACACACTCCTTAACGTGAGTGGCCCCTGATCACTACCCAAAGACACGACCCCCTCCTTCTCTACTGCATAAACAGTATTATCAGCAGTGATAATAGCTTCATTACCTGAGTAAGCCTGCATGGAGGTGAACTTCGACTTGTCTCCGGTGAGGTGATGACCACACCCGGAGTCGATGATCCATTCGCTGTTGAAGTCCTCAGCAGATAAGGCCCGGACACAAGTGCCCGTCATGAAAGCTCCTCCCCATTCTGCTTCTTCACTTCGCGAGCAAGCTTCCTCCTTTCCCGCAGCATGCCCAGGCTGCAGTTTGACCTTGCAGTCCCGCTTGAAGTGCCCTCGCTGATGACACCGGTAGCACTTCAGATTCTTCTTCCAGTCCTTAGGAGCATTGCTCCTCTCCGGCGGATATGAAGTTGAAGCCTCCTTCTCAACAGCGGCCTGCACCTTCTTCTTCTTCTTCCCTTCCCATCCCTTCTTCTTGCCTGAGAAGAGAGCCTCGCTGCCTTCCTGATTCAGATTCACTCCAGCCATCTGCCTTGCTAAGCTCTCCTGCGAGGCAAGCAGATTCTCCAGCTCCAGCAGAGACGGCTGAGTAGCCCACCCTTGAACAGATGTAACAAAGGCCACATACTCCTTCCGCAAGCCGCGGAAAATGTGCCTTTTCATCTTTGCCTCAGAGATAGGCTCATCAGGATCCAGTGCCGACAGCTCAGCACACAAGCTCTTCATCTTTAAGAAGTACCTGGAGATGGAAAGGTCTCCCTGAGTTGCCCTGGCCAACTCATTCTCCAGGAACTGAAGCCGCGCCACATTCTTCCTATTGAACAACTCATCAATGGTTGTCCAAATATCAGCAGCCGACTCACATCCAATGATGTGATCAAACAGTTCCGGAGAGACAGCTCTCTTCAGAACGAACTCTGCCTTAGCATTAGTTCTTCTCCAGAGCCTCACCTGATCAGCAGTACCGAAAGCAGCAGTAACTTCCTGTCTGTCGTCTCCACCGACAACTTCCCACAGCTCCTCGCCTAGAAGATAACTCTTCATGCACGACTTCCACTTTTTATAGTTAGTCGGCGTTAAGAGTTTAATGCCCAGACCTCTTGCTAAGCTTCCTTCCATTGCAATCACCTGTTGGTACCCTTCAGCAGCTCCGAGCAACAACACAGGTTGATCACCACTCACTCACTGAGTAACAACACTGGCTGACCTCCGCTCACGCAACTGAACCTCCGCAACCTCAGAAACCTGGCTCTGATACCATGTTAAATTTTCTCAACGTGGTCAGCAAGATAGCCCAAACACCAAATTAATATCTTCGGAACTACCCAGTTCGCACGCTGAACCTGCGGAAACCCAAGGACTAGAGGTTGCACCCAACAAAACAATGGAAGCACAAGAAGGTCTTATTATGCATTCACTTCTTTACAATCCGAGGCATACATAGCGAGACATGATTTCGCTAGTATTACAGCTGTAAACAGAAGAAACCAAAAAACAAGCCGGGCGGACAGCACTCCAGTTCGCCGAGACCGTGAGGTCGCCGAGACCGCCGAGACCGCTGAGCTCGCCCAAGCTATGCTGCAATCCGCCGAATACCACGGAGTCCGCCGAGACCGCGAGGCCGCGCGGACAGACCGTTATTCGCCTCCTGCTGAACCCGAACTGAGGAACTCCCCTACCCGCCTGAAGCCGGCGGACAGGTTATTGAAGCTGGGAAAGTTGAAACAGAACTGACAAGCCGCAGAGCGACCTCCTGCTGAGTCCGCAGAGACCGCACACTTCCAAGCACTGACCGAAGTCACAGCCAAACTCCTGGCTCCTTGAAGTTATCCGCGCGACCTGCACACAGCAAACCGTCAGCCTGAAACAATCCGCGCGGACTGGAAAACACAGACCGCAGCACTCGCCCAACCCAATTTACTGTTCACTCACATTACTTAGGGTTTCTGTAGATGTGCCAGGGGGGTCCTATTTATAGGCCAGGTGAGGAGTGTGGTCACCGCCCAAGAGATAGCGACACCGCCCCAGTCCGCGCGAACACAAACGACCGTCCGCTCAGTCCGCGAGGACTTAGCCAGTCACCAAGGGAAACCGCCAGGAGCAAGGCAACCATTGACGAACCCTCTCCAGTCCGCCCAAGCTAAGCGGACAAGGCACCAGCCCGCACAGCTCCAACTGCTTCAGGACAGCAAACCCTCTTCAATGGCAGTCCGCACCAACCCGAGGCAGTCCGCAAGACTCACACCTCAATCCGCCACAAGTCCACGACCAAGGCAAACAGCAACAGTCCGCCCGGTCACAGCGGACTTCGCGGATACGGCGGACACCATGAACTTGACACTAAGTGTGACCAAGTCCAAAACCATCAAGGGCCAGTGCGAGCATGGCGGACACAAAGTCCCGTCCGCCAAACACCCTAGCGCAGACCGCAACCAGTCCGCGAGCTCCTCGCACTTGTCCAATGCAGCAGCTACCTCCCGGACTCCAAACACCAGTCCGCCAACCGGTCTCCACAGCAAGTCCCTGCTGTGCCACCAGAGCTCGACAAGGCCTCAGCCAAGCTCTAAGCTCAGTCCGCAACAGCCCAAACCGCGGACACACCAGTCCGCAAGGCTTCCCGCGAACTCGAACCAACCCGCCAACAGCGCAAGCTTGCACCCGCGACCACTGAGCAAAGCATCAGTCCGCAAGCCTCTCTATCCGCAGATACCAGGCCGCACCAAACCGCGGACTCCATGCAACAACCCGCTCAGAACACAGCCGGCTTCCACCAGACTTTTCACCAGGCCGCAACCTCAGTCCGCCCAGTCCGCCCAGTCCGCCAAAGCTGTCCGCACAGGCCGCGCGGCCTGTCCCGTTACCCACTTCCACTTCACAAATTTCAACAGATCTATCAATCTCAAAGTTCTTCCTTAAGATGAAGAACCTGTGCGCTAAAATATCAGCATTGGATCCTGATGATCCCATTTCTAAAGCTAAGTTGAAGAGGCACATAGTTTGCGGTTTGCGGAAGGAGTTTGTGGCCTTTGTGACTTCTGTTCAAGGATGGGCGACCCAGCCATCTTTGCTAGAGCTGGAAAATCTGCTTGCGTCACAGGAGAGCTTGGCTAGGAAGATGGCCGGGGTGACTATGTCTGAAGGAGGTAGTGAAGCTCTATTCACTGATAAGAAGAAGAAGAAGAGATGGGAGAAGAAGAAGAAGTGTTGGGTACATTGGTTCAAATGTACCTGATTTGAAGAAGCCTCACCCAACTCAATGATATACATCAAAATGTATTTGATGTCTTTTGAGTTTACTTATGCAGACTAAGTATTTGCAAGAAAGAAGTAAAAGTTTCTAAGTCCATGTGTCAACACCCAGAGGGAAAGTGTCGACACTAAAGAAGACTTGTGTCGACACCCAGGCAAGCAGTGTCGACACTTGGAGTCATTGTGTCGACACCCGGGATGCTGAGTCGACACCAGACAGAAAGAGTCGACACAAGAAGCTATGTCGACACTCAGTGAAGAAAAGACAGTGAAGCTGTGTCGACACTTAGCAGTTGTGTCAACACCCAGAAAAACTGTGTCTACATCAGAAAGTGTCGACACTTAGAGGCTGTGTCGACACTCAGCAAAAGTCTACAGAGACTAAGTACAAGTGTCGACACCCAGAACATTGTGTCGACACTCAACAAAAGAGTCAACACTTGAAGTAAGTGTCGACACCCAGAACAATGTGTCGACATTTAGCAGAAGAGTCAACACTGGAAGTAAGTGTCGACATCCAGAACAAAGTGTCGACACTTAGCTGAAGACTCAACACTTGAAGAAAGTGTCGACACAAGGAGCTGTGTCGACACTTAGCAAAGAACAGCAAAGTTCAACAAAATATTCTAAGTACAAGTATCGACACTAAGGAAATGTGTCGACACTCAGCCAGAGTCTCGACTGAAGAAGAAAGTGTCGACACCCAAAGCAATGTGTCGACACTCAACAAGTATCAACACTGAAGACATGTGTCGACACCAAGAAGCAGTGTCGACACTTGACAGATTCAACACATGAAGATGTGTCGACACAAAGGTGTTGTGTCGACACTTAGAAGAATTCAGCAGGATACTGAAGTACAAGTACTTGTGTCGACACTCAATTTCAGTGTCGACACATGAAGAAGAAGTAGTGTCGAGATACAAAATCTACAACACAAGGAGTTGTGTCGACACCTTGTAGACTAGTGTCGACACTTAGACAACTTGTGTCGACACTTGGTCTATAAGTGTCGACACTTAAAGACAGAAAGTCTCGACACTTAAAGACAGTTACAGAATTTTCAAGAACTGACTGGATGACTTGACAGCTGCCATTCCAGCCGGTCTACATCACCCGTCAGAGTTGTCAGAATTCAGTTATGGACCGGACCAGCGGGTTACCATGAAGAAGGCCTATAAATAGGCCTATGCTGTCTACAGAAATTGATTGATGAAGTGGTTCAAGTGATCATTCACAAGAGAAACACACAAGAAGATCCAGCTTTCAAGTAAAGATCTAAGAAGTTGGAGAGAGAGAGCTCCATCCAAGAAATCAGCTGTTGGAACCCAGTTGAGGAGAAGGATTCAGATTGGTCTGAATCTTAAGAAGCAGAGTTCAAGGATCAACTGCAGAGGAATCAGTCTTATTGTGTTCTACTTTCAAGAAGCTTTGAAGAAAGACAAGTCAGATTGATTTCAGTTGAGTTCTTCCAAGAACTCATCAAGAATCTCACAACTTATCTCTCTTTCATCTAAGTTGTTGAGTTTATACATTTTGTATTCATTATAACTTGTAGGATCCTTAGGGATCTGAGATTGTAAGCCTGCAATTATAAAGGCTGAGGGTAGGAGAGTTAAATCTCTGAGTGTAGGCCTTGGTGGCTGAGTGTAGGCCTTGGTGGCTGAGTGTAGGCCTTTGTGGCTGAGTGTAGGCCTTTGTGGCTGAGTGTAGGCTTTGTGGAAAAGCTGAGTTGTAGGGCCTTGGGCCTGAGGTGTAGGAGCCTGTCTTGGGTTCTGAGTTAGTGGAGAAGTTTGGCCGAATCTAGTACACTGCTAGATAGGCGAAGGGGGAAAGTGGATGTACCCAAAGCTTGGGGAACCACTATAAAACTCTGTGTCTACTGTGTGTTTGTGGATTGCTGTGATTGGTGAATGTGTGCTGTGATAGATTAGATATAATTCTGTGATATTATCTGTTTGCTGCCTAAAAAGTTAAAAAGATTCAAGTCACCTATTCACCCCCCCTCTAGGTGATTAGGTACAATATCTTTCAAGTGGTATCAGAGGGAGGTTACTCAAAAAGGGACATAACTGTCTGAGTAGATCCTGTTGGCAGATTCAGTCTAAGTGAATTACAGAATCAAGAACATCAAGAACCATGGGTTCCACTGAAAATCACAAGGAATTGGAATCCATGAAGCTACCTATATGTAGGAAAGAGATCTTTGGGATCTTGAAGGAAAGGGTGAGACTCTTTATGGAAGCCTCAGACCCTAGGATTTACATCACAGTAAAAGAAGGGCCATATGTGCCCATGAAGGTGTCAGTCTTAGATGCAAATCAAAGAACACCAAAGGATTTCTCAAAAATGACAAAGGATGAGATTGTTCTAGCCACCATGGACAAGAGGGCTCAGAACATCATAGTGAGTGTCATAGATGATGCAACTTTTCAGAATCTAATACACTGTAAGACAGCCAAAGAGATGTGGGATACTCTTATTGTGTATATGGAGGGTTCTGAAGAAGTCAGGCAAGACAGAAAATCCTTGCTAAATCAAGAGTATGAAAGTTTTAGACAAGGAAAGGGTGATAGCATAACTGAGTGCTATAAGAAGTTCTACAGGATAGTGAATGAACTCATGTCCTATGGCAGAGAGTTCAGTAATTATGAACTCAATGATAAGTTTCTAAGTTCCCTAACTAAAGATTGGGACACCAAGATCTGTGCCATTAGAGAAATGGCTAAGTTGGCAGAAATTCCTCCACCTACACTATTTGGCAAACTGTTGTCTTATGAAATGCAGTTGACAGTGAGAAAAGAAGAGGAGAAATCCACAAGAAGTGAACACAAAGAAAGGACAATAGCCTTCAAGACAGAAGCCCCCATAAAGTACAGATGTAAGTCACCTTCTCCACCTCTAAAAGCAGCTGATTCTGAGTCAGATGAGTCAGCAAGTACAAAGTCTGAAAGCAGTGAAAGTGATGAGGACTTTGCTGCCTTCACTAGACATTTTCAGAAGTTCTTGAAGAAGAAACAGTGGAGGACAAGGCCTTCTACTTCACAGGGAAAAGAAGACTTTTATCAGAATAAAATGACGTCAAAGAAGGACAGGAAAAAGACTAAGTCTAGCAAGGCAACTCTTTCAAAAATAGTGTGCTATTGCTGCAATAGACAAGGCCATGTTGTTGCAGATTGTCCTGAGAAGAGAAAGAAGTCTAGTGACAAGAAGAAGACTCATTTCAAAGGCAAGAAAGAAAAGTCATTTGTTGCCAAAAAGGAGAAGACTCTGTCAGATATTTCTTCATCAGAAACTGAGTCAGATGCTGAGGCATATATAGGGCTGTTTGCTGAAGAAGAAGAAGAAGAGTTCATGCAGATTATGGATTCTATATATGAACAAGAAGACAGTCAATGCCAAGTGCTAATGACATTGACTGAAAGTGACAAAATCCTGGAGCAGCCAGGACCCAGTAAGGTACAAAGTTCAACTTTAAGTTCAGTTTCTTGTGCCAGTACAGAATCAGATTCATCATCATCAAATGATGAGAGTGCATCTGAGTCTGAAGAAGATATTCATCAGCTGATAGATGAATATAAAGTACTGTTGCAAGCTTATAAGAAGAGCAAGTCCCTAGCCAAAAGTCAGGCAATGGAAATTGCTAATCTCAAAGCTATGGCAACTGATTCTGAGAAATTGTTTGATCAAAAGCTAAATGAGATAGCCAGACTGAAGCACATAACTGTGATTCAGATGGGGACTATCACATATAAGAATGATTAAATCAAGAGTCTGGAGATTAATCTTCAGAAGGAGAGAGATCTAGTTGCTAGGTTTTCTAAACCTAAGTCAGTTCTACCTTTAATTGATGAATTTGTTCATCACAAAGGCAAGGCTGGACTGGGTTTTATTAAACCTGCAAGGACTGTCCAGTCCAAGTCCAAGGGCAAAGCCCCAACACTCAACAAGCCAGCTGTGGATAAAATAGCTAAGACTGTACCTAAGAAAATGTACAATAAGTTTGAGTGTTGGTGTTGTGGCAAGGTTAGCCACTTTGCAATGGACTGTTGGCACAATGCTAGTGCCAAAGTGAGTAGCAAACTGGCTGTTGGAAAACCAGCAGGTAGTCTTGTCAGGATGCAAACTAGCAAATACCAAGGACCCAAGAATACTTTGGGTTCTAAGGTTCATTAATCTGTTTTGCAGGTGAGTCCAAGTTGCCATGCCCCAATATGGTACTTGGACAGTGGATGTTCCAGACATATGACTGGAACAAGGGGTTTACTAAAGGACTACATTCCAATCAAAGATGGTCCAAAAGTCACCTTTGGTGGTTCTGAAAAAGGAATCATCAAAGGATTTGGTAACATTTCTAGTAACTTAGTTACCATTACTCAAGTGGCTTATGTTAAAGGGTTGAAACACAACCTAATAAGTATAAGTCAATTAAGTGATGTAGGGTATGACATCTCATTTGTTAAGAATGGTTGTCATATCAAGAGGTCAACTGATCAAGAGATCATTTTGACTGGCTATAGAAAGAGGAATGTCTACTGCTTAGACATTATGTGTGAGACCAATGGTTCTCAAGTGTGTCTTGTAGCTGATGAGAAAGTCTCTCATTGTGTCAAATGGCACAAGAGGCTAGCCCATCTAAATTACAAGACAATTGACAAACTCTTTAGTAAAGAGTTAGTGAGGAATGGTCCTCAAGTTAAGTGTGTTAAAGATGGTATTTGCTCAGCTTGTCAAAAGGGCAAGCAGACTAGATCCATCTTTAGAAGCATAGAAAACAAAGATGCTGTGAGGTGTTTATACCTCTTGCATATGGATCTCTTTGGTCCAATGCCAGTTCACAGCCTAGGTAGGAAGGTCTATACCTTTGTAGTTGTAGATGACTGCTCAAGGTTTTCCTGGGTGTTCTTCCTTAGACAGAAATCTGAAACACCCAATGTCTTCTATAGCTTTGTCAAACAGATTCAGAATGAACTAAATAGTATAGTGGTCAAAATAAGAAGTGACCATGGTACTGAGTTTCAGTCTGATAGCATGACAAAACTATGTGAAGACTTTGGGATATTTCAAGAGTTTTCTTCACCAAGAACACCTCAGCAAAATGGCATTGCTGAGAGGAAGAATAGAACCTTGATTGAGGCTGGTAGGACCCTATTAAGTGATACATCACTACCAGAATATTTCTGGGCTGAAGCAGTTAATACTGCATGCCATGTTATTAATAGGGCTACCATTACTAAAGGCCTCAACAAGACCCCCTATGAGGTTGTGAAAGGCAGGAAACCAAACCTATCCTACTTCAGGATCTTTGGTTGTAAGTGCTTCATACTTAACAATGGAAAGTCTTACTTGACTAAGTTTGCTGCCAAGTCCCAAGAGGGAATTTTTGTTGGGTACAACAATGATAGTAAGGCTTATAGAGTATACAACTTGTCTACTCAAGTTGTAGAAGAGACTGTACATGTAGTATTTGATGAAACTAGGCTTATTAACAATGAGTTGTCTAGTAGTGTATGCAGCCCCACAGGTTTAACAAAGAAGATGGACAAGCTCACTCTAGAAGAAGAATCTACTGCAAGACAGCAAGTAGAAGACAGTGGTTGTTATCCAGGGGGAGTACTACATGTACCAAATGCAGAAGAAGTACAAGGAGTACAGCAAGATGATGAAATTGAAGAGGTTCAACCAGAAGTCAGGATGCCTCCAGCCAATAGGCATCTTAGAGATCATCCAGTAGAGCAGATTATTGGAGATCCAAGACAAGGGGTACAAACAAGGAGCAGAAATCTGAATGCAGCAATCTACTCCAGTTTTCTATCTCAAGTTGAACCAAAGAAGTTTGAAGAAGCCATTCTAGATCCACAATGGACTGAAGTAATGCAAGAAGAGCTGAATCAGTTCAAGAGGTGCAAGGTCTGGGAACTTGTTCCTAAACCTAAAGACCACAATATAATAAGAACCAAGTGGATCTACAGGAATAAGATGGATGAACAAGGTGTCATCATTAAGAATAAAGCAAGATTGGTTGCTAAAGGATATAGGCAGGAAGAAGGTATTGACTTTGATCAAACCTTTGCTCCAGTAGCCAGACTAGAAGCCATAAGGATGTTCCTGGCCTATGCAACCTTTCAAGGATTTAAAGTTTACCAAATGGATGTCAAGTCAGCATTTCTAAATGGTAATCTTAAAGAGGAAGTCTATGTGGAACAGCCCTCAGGTTTTGTTGATTCAACTCTACCTAATCATGTCTATAGACTTAAGAAAGCTTTATATGGGTTAAAGCAAGCCCCTAGGGCTTGGTATGAAACCCTGTCTAGTTTCCTCATTGAGAATAAGTTCACAAGGGGGAAAATAGACAAGAATCTATTCCTTAGGGAATCTAGAGGCAAAGTAATACTAGTCCAAATATATGTAGATGACATTATATTTGGGTCTACTGAAAGTAGCCTTTGCAAAAAGTTTGCAAAGCTAATGCAAGGTCAATTTGAGATGAGTAGTATGGGAGAGCTAAAGTTCTTCCTGGGTCTCCAAGTATGACAGGCTGAGAGTGGTTTATCCATATGCCAGTCCAAGTTCACCCTAGAACTCATAAGGAAGTATGGTATGGATTCATCCAGCACCATGAAGACTCCTATGGGGTCAAGTATGTCTCTTTACAAGGATGATGTAGGGAAACCTGTAGATGAAACCTTGTATAGAGGGATAGTTGGCTCCCTATTATACTTGACTGCAAGTAGACCAGATATCATGTATGCTACATGTCTCTGTGCAAGGTATCAAGCCTGCCCTAAAGAGTCTCATTTAACAGCAGTCAAAAGGATTTTGAGATATCTAAAGGGCACTCCTTATCTAGGCCTCTGGTACCCTAGGAATGGGGATTTTGAACTAACAGGTTATTCAGATGCAGACTTTGCAGGATGCAAAGAAGACAGAAAAAGCACAACTGGAACCTGCCAATTCCTAGGTGGGAGACTGATTTCATGGAGTAGCAAAAAACAAACAAGTGTGGCTATCTCCACTGCAGAATCAGAGTATGTGGCTGCAGGAAGTTGCTGTGCTCAACTTCTGTGGATACAACATCAGTTAGAGGACTATGGATTTCAGGTAAGTAGAACTCCACTCTTCTGTGATTTTACAAGTGCTATTTCAATGACACATAACCCTGTTTCTCATAGTAGAACTAAACATATTGAGATAAAATATCATTTTCTTAGGGAGCATGTAGAGAAAGAGGATATTTTACTAGAATATGTTAGAACAGATAATCAACTAGCTGATATGTATACTAAGCCCCTAGAAGAAGCTAAGTTCAATAGGTTTAAAATTGAACTAGGAATGATAAACTTAGAGTAAGTTTATAAAATTGGAAATTGGCTAAGTAACAAGGTGTCGACACACAGAGATATCTGCGTCGACACAGAAAAGTGGTGTCGACACTTCAGGGAAAAGGTGTCGACACATCTAGGAAGTTGGTGTCGACACTTCAGAATATTAGTGTCGACACATGACAAGATGGTGTCGACACAACCAAGGTGGTGTCGACACATAGTGTTTACTCAGAATTATCTAAGTAAAGTCTCGACTATGTGTCGAGTTAAGTGGTGTCGACACATAAACAAGTGTCGACACAAATAATCTGTTGACTAAAATTGTGTCGACACATAGGTGTCGAGACATTATAAGTCAGTGTCTTCACTTATCGCCAGTGTCGACACAATTTAAGTTAGCTGCCCGCTTTTTCATCTTCAAAATTAGAAAGGTATAAATAGGGTTTTGCCTTCGTTTGTCGACACGCTTTCAAAAGTTTCGAGACCAAAACTTCTGTGTCGACACCACTCTTCTCTCAAGTCAAATTCTTCAAACCCTAATGGCGCCAAAGCTTGAGGAGAACGTCAATGAGGGTTATGAACTGGTGCGCGACGCTTTTGTTGATGCAGACCCTGAGATCAAGAACGTTATAACCCTAGTTGCAGACTCGGGATTAGAATTTCTAGTTTCTGAGCCTACAAAGATCTGGAAAAAGGAAGTCTTGGAATTCCTAAATGGAGCTAAGATAGACGAAACTGGATTCAAGATCAAATCCAGGGTTCATGGTGAGAAGATGAAGGTATCACCTAAGAGCTTGAGGAAGATTCTACAACTACCAAGAACTAAGGAAGAGGATGAAGTTACTGCTTCAAAGACCAGGGAAGCTCTAACTTGGTGTGGACTAGATTCTAAGATGAAGATTGGCTCTGTTTTCAATAGAAAAGGCATGAACAGCCAAGGCAAATTCATGTCTGAGATTGTTGGAAAAGTAATAGTATGTAAACCTGGAGGGCATGATAGGGTATCTGCCTCTATGTTCAGCATTATGACCAGGATTATCTTCACTCTGAACACTGACTAGTCTGTTATAGTGTTTGAGAAAATCAAGGAAAGCCTGAAGAAGCCCAACCTGGGCAGAATTTTAAGTCTTTACCTTGCTGGTGTTATACATGAAGTTATGGGTCAGGCTGCTGGAAGTAAAATAAATCATATGAGGAAAATGGATCTGAGAATATTCTCTAGATGGGACAGGGTGTTGTCAAAAGAGATGCCAACACCTGAGAAGATCACTTCTGAGAAGGAAATTCCACCAAAGAAGAAGAGGAAAATTGCCCCAGTGGCTCAAGAGTCCACTAGCAGCTCAGACAGTGAAGAACAAGTTGTCTTCTCACCTGATGAGAATGAAGAAGAGACTGTTGTGAAGTCTCCAGCTCCTCAAAATGTTGCTGAAATCCAGGGGGAGCTACCTCAAGCTAGCCCCATACACAAGGATCACATCCAGGGGGAGTCTCTAGTTGTAGAAGAACCAACTACACTAGAAAGTGAACAAGCAACCAACACCATACTAGAGGTAATCACTGAACTAAATGCTTTCGATTTTCCTATAGAGGATACTGATTTGACTGATGTTCATCAGCAAACTCAGCTGGATAGCCAAGTCCCAGATGCTGTCATGGAAGACACATCTGTTGAAGTTGTAGTTACTGATCCAGTGGTTGAAGAGCCAAGCCTTTCTCCAGCTCATTCACCCCAAGAATTTACAATGGAAGATTATTCCTAAATCTGGATCAACAAGACTTTGACAAGGACACTGCTGCTGAAATGGAGAATGCTCCAGTTGAGGGGGAGCAAGTAGTTCATGTTGCAGAACCTGAGAAGGCCCCAGCTGTGCAGGAGGTGTTACCCCCAAGCCCTAAGGAGAGGGTAGAAATTGCTAGCTCCTCAGCTTCTGAAGATGAGGAGACAGCAAGAGCTAAGAAAAAGAAGATTTATGTATTCAAGAGAAGGAGTCAGAGTTATAAGAAGGCCTTACAATCTATTGCACCACAGCCTATATCACTGCCAACACCAGCTTTTGATTATAGTGCACTAATGGTTGCTATGCAGATCAAGCTGGATGAGCATAGAAAAGCAATAGAGACTTATGTGGATGAAGGGCAGAAATCATTACAGTTTGATTTAGCCCAGGATATTAAGTCAATAAGATTTGAAATGAATCTTAACAAGAAGGAGATGACAGACTGCTTCCACAAAGGGGGGAATGCAGTAGTGTACTTAGCTACACACCAAGAAAAGATTAATACTCAAGTAGATGACATAGCCCTGAAGCAAGGATATGTACTTGAAAATCAACTCAGAATGAATGACAATTTGACACAATCTCACAATGCCATAGTCACAGAGTTGAAGAACATAGCTGCTGGACCTTCTACCTCTACTGCTACTGTTAAAGCAAATTTTGACAAAGTATTTCTAGAAGAAATTACTGCTCTTAAGACTGCTATTCAAGATTCTCAACAGTTGATAACTGACAAACTCCAAAGGTTAAAACCTTTCTTTAAAGATGGAGTAAATTATTTGGATAATCAAGTCAGATTTCAAAAAGATGATGTCAGAGATCATGTAGAAAGAGAAGTCATAAAGGGGGAGAGGGTTTTAGTCAAAGCTAGCTCTGATCATGCCAAGTGGATATCTAATTCCATCAGAGCTACACTGGGTTATCCTCCTCTTTGTGATGATGACAATGTTGCTGAATCTGGAATTCATCCTGCATATTTAGGAGGGGAGCAACCAGAAGTAGCTCAAGTTATCTACCCTCCTCCAGATTTTGACATGATTCATGCTGACATATAGTCCATGTATAGCCCACTTGGGGGTAAGGACAATGTAATTATTGAGAAAGTTGTTCAGCCTATATCTGAAGCTATGCAAGAAGCACTGCAGAAAGACGAAGAGACTAGATTGTCTAAGAAGAGGTTTAGGGAACAAGCTGAACAAAGACCACACTTTGAGCAGTGGAGCCCTACCTCAAGAAATATTATTTTGACTGCCTGGAAAGCTGCCAAAGATAATGTGCATGACAGGAACAAATGGTTTTCTGAGGCTAAATGGAGAAAACATGAGTCCAAGCAAGAAGCAATAGTCCAATTTAGAAGAAAGGCCAAGATGGGAAAGCTACCTCCTACTGCCCAGGAGCCTAGCAAGTACTTTCCCAAGCCTAATCACTACTTTGAGAGGCAAAAGATTAAGGCTGAGGAACTCAAGAAGAAGGAGCTGAAAGGTAAGAAGCCTGCTGAAACAGAGGATGCTGAAGCCCCTGTACAAGCAAGGATAAAATCTGGAAAAGGGATAGTGATCAAAGATGCTGATCAAGAATAGATTTAGAATTTTCTTAAAGTTTACTATGTAATCTTTTTTATGATAAACATTCTGTAAACTTTTGAAAATGAATATGACAAAGTATTGAAACAATGTGTTGTGTGATAAATTAGCTATGTGTTAAATTTATTTCATAATTGTTCTGAGATGTTATCTGATTATGCATGTTTGTTTAATACATGTGATGTACTTTCCTGTTTACATAATCCTGTCTTACATCATTTTGTATTTTTATTATGAATGGTGTATATCATTGACTAAGGGTTATGACTTCTCCAAATAGGGGGAGATTATTGGGTACATTGGTTCAAATGTACCTGATTTGAAGAAGCCTCACCCAACTCAATGATATACATCAAAATGTATTTGATGTGTTTTGAGTTTACTTGTGCAGGCTAAGTATTTGCAGGAAAGAAGTAAAAGTTTCTAAGTCAATGTGTCGACACCCAGAGGGAAAGTGTCGACACTTAAGAAGACTTGTGTCGACACCCAGGCAAGCAGTGCCGACACTTGGAGTCATTGTGTCGACATCAGGTATGCTGAGTCGACACCAGACAGAAAGTGTCGACACAAGAAGCTGTGTCGACACACAGTGAAGAAAAGACAGTGAAGCTATGTCGACACTTAGCAGTTGTGTTGACACCCAGAAAAACTGTGTCTACATCAGAAAGTGTCGACACTTGGAGGCTGTGTCGACACTCAGCAAAAGTCTGCAGAGACTAAGTACAAGTGTCGACACCCAGAACAATGTGTCGACACTCAACAGAAGAGTCAACACTTGAAGTAAGTGTCGACACCCAGAATAATGTGTCGACACTTAGCAGAAGAGTCAACACTGGAAGTAAGTGTCGACATCCAGAACAAAGTGTCGACACTTAGCTGAAGACTCAACACTTGAAGATAGTGTCGACACAAGGAGCTGTGTCGACACTTAGCAAAGAACAGCAAAGTTCAACAAAATATTCTAAGTACAAGTGTCGACACTAAGGAAATGTGTCGACACTCAGCCAGAGTCTCGACTGAAGAAGAAAGTGTCGACACCCAAAGCAATATGTCGACACTCAACAAGTATCAACACTGAAGACATGTGTCGACACCAAGAAACAGTGTCGACACTTGACAGATTCAACACATGAAGATGTGTCGACACAAAGGTGTTGTGTCGACACTTAGAAGAATTCAGCAGGATACTGAAGTACAAGTACTTGTGTCGACACTCAATTTCAGTGTCGACACATGAAGAAGAAGTAGTGTCGAGATACAAAATCTACAACACAAGGAGTTGTGTCGACACCTTGTAGACTAGTGTCGACACTTAGACAACTTGTGTCGACACTTGGTCTATAAGTGTCAACACTTAAAGACAGAAAGTCTCGACACTTAAAGACAGTTACAGAATTTTCAAGAACTGACTGGATGACTTGACAGCTGCCATTCCAGCCGGTCTACAGCACCTGTCAGAGTTGTCAGAATTCAGTTATGGACCGGACCAGCCGGTTACCATGAAGAAGGCATATAAATAGGCTTATGTTGTCTACAGAAATTGATTGATGAAGTGGTTCAAGTGATCATTCACAAGAGAAACACACAAGAAGATCTAGCTTTCAAGTGAAGATCTAAGAAGTTGGAGAGAGAGAGCTCCATCCAAGAAATCAGCTGTTGGAACCCAGCTGAGAAGAAGGATTCAGAGTGGTCTGAATCTTAAGAAGCAGAGATCAAGGATCAACTGCAGAGGAATCAGTCTTATTGTGTTCTACTTTCAAGAAGCTTTGAAGAAAGCCAAGTCAGATTGATTTCAGCTGAGTTCTTCCAAGAACTCATCAAGAATCTCACAACTTATCTCTCTTTCATCTAAGTTATTGAGTTTATACATTTTGTATTCATTATAACTTATAGGATCCTTAGGGATCTGAGATTGTAAGCCTGCAATTATAAAGGCTGAGGGTAGGAGAGTTAAATCTCTGAGTGTAGGCCTTGGTGGCTGAGTGTAGGCCTTGGTGGCTGAGTGTAAGACTTTGTGGCTGAGTGTAGGCCTTTGTGGCTGAATGTAGGCTTTGTGGAAAAGCTGAGTTGTAGGGCCTTGGGCCTGAGGTGTAGGAGCCTGTCTTGGGTTCTGAGTTAGTGGAGAAGTTTGGCCGAATCTAGTACACTGCTAGATAGGCGAAGGGGGAAAGTGGATGTACCCAAAGTTTGGGGAACCACTATAAAACTCTATGTCTACTGTGTGTTTGTGGATTGCTATGATTGGTGAATGTGTGCTGTGATAGATTAGATATAATTCTGTGATATTATCTGTTTGCTGCCTAAAAAGTTAAAAAGATTCAAGTCACCTATTCACCCCCCCCCCTCTAGGTGATTAGGTACAATATCTTTCAAGAAGCCTGCGGCTGAGGATGATGAAAGTTTATATTTGCCTACCTTAATCACCTAGAGGGGGGTGAATAGGTGAATTGTTCGTCTTTTTGCGGAATAAAAATTACAAACCCATGCCCAGATATATCTATCAATCAAACACAGACGAGGCAAGATTTATAGTGGTTCCCCAACTTTGAGTACATCCACTTTCCCTCACCGATCTAGCAATACACTAGACTCGGCTACTCCACTATCTCGGATTGAAAATCAATCCTACCCTCGGATCAATGTTCCTACAATCTCGATCCACAAAACGGATCGACACTCGGAAGATAAAGCTTCCTACCAACTCGGAGACAAAAGCTCCTACACTCGGAGAAATTTCTCCTACAAGAATGAAATAAATTTTGTATAGAAATACAAACAGTGATCCCTTTTTCAGATCAGCAACAGTCGACCAGAAATTTCTTCTTCTAGGCTTTGCGGCTTTATCAGAATGATGAAGAGAAATCTCGGCAAGATTGGATATGAAACTTCTTGGCTTCACACGTTCGATCGAATCAGAAGATTAAGGAGTTGAGCAAATCTCGATCTGGAAACCCTTCTGGATCTGAATCCTCAAAAGATGAAACCCTAGCCGGTCGGAAAGCAGCGACGGCGACGGCAGCGTTTTTCGTTTCTTGGAGAGAGAAAGAGGAGATAGAAAGCTTGAGAGTACGGCTGCAAAACTTCTTAAAAATAATCTTCTTAGAATTAGGGTTTGTCGGTTTAGACAAGACTATATATAGGATGAGAAAAGATTAGACATAATTGAGTCATTATGAGAGACACGTGGACCAATCACATCAAAGTTCATTAAGAGAATTGTTATTCTGGACTTAATGAATTTTCTAAAAAGTCGAAGTAAAATACTCGAGATATAAAAGCTTACTCGAGTACATGCAACACTACTCGAGTAGGTAGAAGATGACTACTCAAGTATATGAGGAGAACTACTCGAGAGGGAATGAGATAATTACTCGAGTACATGGAGTCAACTACTCGAGTAAATAAGAAGAAATGGAATAAGTTACTCGAGTAACAAACATAACATACTCGAGTGGTTTAGTACTTACACGAGAGGTGGAGAAGATTACTCGAGTATAAGAAATAATACTCGAGTATATTTGAATGAACTACTTGAGACAAAGACTTAGAAAATTTCTGGAACTGGAATACAGGACTACTCGAGTATAGAAGTTGATCTACTCGAGACAAATAGAACTACTCGAGTATATGGAGATGACTACTCGAGTAATTCACTAAGAGAAATTTTCTGGAATGAAATTCTGGACTATACGAGTATAAACACTGGACTACTTGAGTAGTAAATGAACTACTCGAGTACATGACTTAGATTACTCGAGTAAGAAGGTAAAACTACTCGAGTACTATACAATACTACTCGAGTATTTAACTTAGAAAACTTTTGAGAAGAAAATTTCTGTAAACCCGAGAGGTGAAAGAAACTACTCGGGAAACATCTTAACTACTCGAGTAAGAGTATTATTACTCGAGTATGAACTCAGTAATTACTCGAGTAAGTATAGAACTACTCGAGTACTTTACTTAGGAAATTTTCTTGACAGAATTTTCTCTTCTTCTAAGGTGAAAGCAGCATCAAGTCTTTTCACATAATCCTAGAGCTTGAATATGAAGTGTATCCCAATAGAGAGGCTACACATGAGTCAACACTTTGAAACACACAATGAGAGATTGTATTGTATGGTCCTGTGTTTGGTGACCCATTGTAAACTGACATGGGTCTACACTTCCCATAGGATTCCTGCAAACACATAACTTAAACCAAGCATCAAATACAACTTAATTCATCTTAGTTCAAGGATGGCTTCATCAAATCTGGGTTAGTGTGGATACAATACCCAATAATCTCCCCCTATTTGTAGAAGTCAGAACCCTTTATACTAAGGTGAATTATGGACATAAAAAGAATGCTAAGTATATAAAGCAGAGTAAGCAAGTAAAGGACTATGAAAAAGATAATAAGATCAAAACTTAGAATTATATAAGTGTGAATATCCAAAAATGTCATTAACAACAAAAATCATTTCCACAACTCATAAGTCCTTTTTGGCTAGTTCTGATGATGCTGTCTGTCCTGTTTCTCATGTTGTCTTCTTTGATAGCTGTAAGGCTTTGGATAATACTTGGGAGGTCTTGGAGGAGCAGCAGTATTGTTTCTTCCATATTCTCTGTCATATAATCTTCTCTTGGTCATTGATGTCTCATATATCTCCCATTCCTGAGAACTGTAGTGAATATTCCTGCTCTCATGGTAGTCCATAACTAATTTGAGAGTGTCCAAAATGAGGGACTTAGAAGTGGGGACCATATCTCAACAAATTCTAGAGCTTTTCTTTTTTCAGGATCAGAGACTGGAATGGACTTGCTAGCAGAAGGACCTTCACCTTACTTTCTTTTCTTCTTGGAAGTTTCTATCTCAGGAGGATCATGAAGGAATATATCTGCAGGATCATCTTCCAAACCCTGAGTGTAGGAATCAGGAGGAGCAACAGAGTCACCAAGCCTAGGAGAGAATGTGTATTGCAGAGGAGGAGCAGGAGCATCAGCAGCAGCTAGAGGGTTCAGCTGATGAGGAATGATATTAGGATCTGTAGCAAATTCATGAAGGATCTGATTGTGCATCCATATAGTAGTGTCATAGGTGTAGAATTGGACACTCTAAATTTGAGCTAGGACATCATCATGGATCTCTTTCACTTTGTCTTTCCAAAGCTTTTGCATGACAGTATCTGATTGTTCTAAATACTCTTTCACCAATCTCTCCCCCTTTCTGACTTTAACAGATAGCTTAGAGATGACATCATCTTTGAAAGTGCCAACCTCTTCAAAGATTTTCATTTTTGTAGCTTCAGCTCGTTTGTCCAATTCCATCTTATTATTAGCAAGAGTCAGACCTTGCTCCATGACTTGATCAACACTAGTAATAGTGTGGTCTAATGCTTTGCCACTAATTTGGAACAGATGTTTGAGCTGATCAGTATTATGTTGAATCTCAGCAAATCCTCTGCTCATCTCAGTTTCTAGAGCAGTGACCTTATCTGTGACAGTCTTAATATAAGTATCAAAGTATGTTTTCTGCTCTTGAAGGAGAAGGACAATCTATGGCAGCAAATCTGTGGAGGGAGTAGCAGTTGCAGCAGGAGGAGAAGAAGTAGATGGAACAGAAGGAAGATGAGGAGCTACCCAAGGTTCTATTTCTGTAAGGGTAACAGAGCTCTGAGCTCTTGTAGTTGTTATCATGGCATCCCCTTCATCAGTGACTGTGGGGATGGAGAAATTTAAGTACCTTAGAGGAGCTTCAACTGGCTCAGGTGATGTCTCATCTGAAATGAAGATGGTTTCTATTTGCTCTTGGTGAGTATTAGGATATTTAGTTGGAGATCTTGCTGGAGACTGTGCTGGAGATTGCACTGGAGTGGGGTCTTTGGGTATATCAGTGGATGGAGCTTTTGGAGAAAGAGGAGGAGGAGGAGGAGGTAAATCTGCTGTCAATTCTGCTATCATCTCATTGATGACAGCATCTGTGTAGAGGAGTGAATCTTGAAGTTTTTGATCTGAGGGGATATCTCTTAGGGTAACAGGTGGAGGAGTAGGAGCTGGAGGAGTTGACATCCTTGCTGAAACAGCAGGATCAGGCTCCCCCTCATTTGGTGTACCAGAGGAGCTGGGGACCTGAGATGGAGAGGGAGATGGGGTCCTGTCCTCTGTGTCTAGAACTTCAATAATCTTAGCAGCTTGAGAAGGATTCCGCAACTTGAGCTCCCATCTTTGAATAGAGGAGATGGATACCTTCTTTATATGATGAAGGATACTTCCTTTAGAGAGGGTGAAGGTTTTTGGGTTTACCTCATGAAGGAGTAGTGAAATGATCCTTGCATAGTTGGCGGATTTAATGCTCTCCTTTATTTTGTTCAGGATAAGCAAGCCAAACTGAAAGGCTTTTCTACAGACTATGGCTTGCATCATTTCAAAGAAATACAGAGGGATATCTCTTATGGAGTTTGTATTGCATAGAAGAATTTTTCCAATAATATCAACTAGCAGTTTACCTTCTGCATTCATGTCAGCCCTTCTAATGTATTTTGCATCAGCAGAAATTCCACAAAATAAGCAAGTTTTGGCATACTCTTCATCACCTAGAAAATCATCTGTATCTAAAACTGGCAGCCGAAGAAGTTGAGAAACATAGGTTGAAGTACGTTTGATCTTTATACCTCTGACTTTGGATTTTAGAACTATCCCGTGGCGCTTCACATTGACATTCTTGAAAAATTCTGCAACATCGGGGAAGAGGATTCGACATTATTCTTGGAGAACGAAGGTTAATCCGGCGGTGTCGAGCAAAGTCATGAGAATATGGAAGTCGTCGGAGAGTTCTGCAATCACGGCGGCGACTAATTCCGAACCCACACTGATTTTAGAGGAGGCGTCCATGATTCAGAAATCTTGGAGATGCAAAAACTCTAGAAAGCTTCGAAGGGGTGAAGGAAAATGCACGGCTCTTCAACTGACTGAGGAAGGCGAAGATGCAGTCGGGTACTCGAGAAGACGAAAATGATTTCGTGTAGGACATTTCCGGATTTTTCTTATTTATATAACCCCAAGTTTTGGTCTAATTAAATGAAAATGAATGAAATAAACCAAAGAAGAGGCGGCATAAGCCTTGGTTTGCGCATAAGAAAATTTGAAAAACAAACGACCGACATGTACACGAGTGAGGAAATTTCTCGAGTAGATAAGTCTAGAATTACTCGAGTAGGGATACAGAAGTACTTGAGTAGATGTATGGAAGTACTCGAGTAGGTCAGTGAGGTACTCGAGTATGTGAAGTTGACTACACGAGTATGTCAGTCTACTACTCGATTAGGTCAAGTAGACTACTCGAGTATGTCATTCTACTACTCGAGTAGGTCATATTCTTACTCGAGTATGCTGTATCTTACTCGAGTCAAGGAGTAAAAATTTTGTAAAAATCGAATTGTTGACTAACCTTTGAACCTTGAGCCTTCTTGAAAATTCATCTTCTCTAGTCTTCTTTGTTGAGCATCCCAAGTTCTGTTTTGATGAACGAGAACTTGGTCTCGTCCAGCGGCTTCGTAAAAATATCTGTAATTTGCCTATCTATAGAGACATATTGAAGGTCTATGTCCCCATGCTCCGCATGCTCCCGTATGAAGTGATACCTTAGCTGTATATGCTTTGTCCGGCTATGCGAGACTGGGTTGTTGGCTATTGCTATTGCGCAGGAAGAGTCGCAAAAATAATGGAATCTTTTCAAATTTCATGTTGTAGTCCTCAAACTGATTCTTCATCCAGAGTAACTGTGCACAACAACTGTCTGCAGAGATGTACTCTGACTCAGCCGTTGAAATTGCCACTTAGTTTTGCTTCTTGCTACTCCAGGAGATAAGTCTTCTTCCAAAGAATTGACATGTCCCGGAAGTGCTTTTCCTGTCGTCTTTGGTCCCTGCAAAATCTGCATCTGAAAAACCTATTAGTTCGCTATCATTACTTCTTGGGTACCATATGCCAAGATTTTGTGTACCTTTAAGGTATCTCAAAATCCGTTTTGCAGCAGTGTAGTGAGATTCTTTAGAGTTCACCTGAAATCTAGCATAGACACATGTTGAGAACATTATGTCAGGTCCACTTGCCATAAGGTAGAGCAAGGATCCAATTTTGCTTCTGTACTTGGTTTCATCAAAAGGTTTCCCTTTTTCATCCTTCTCCAGAGACATAGTTGAACCCATTGGAGTCCTCATCGAGGTTGCGTTCTCCATTCCGAATTTCTTAATCAGCTCTTTGGTGAACTTGGTCTATGAGATGAAAATTCCATCTTCAGACTGTTTTACTTGAACCCCTAAGAAATACTTCAGCTCGCTCATACTGCTCATTTCAAACTTTCCTTGCATTAGTTTTGAAAACTTCTTGCAGAGGTTGTCATCAGTAGAGCCAAAAATAATGTCGTCGACATAGATTTGCACTAGCAAAATCCTGCATTTAATTTCCCTAAGAAATAATGTCTTGTCTATCTTTCCTCTTGTGAACTTGTTCTCAAGTAGAAAGCTAGACAGCGTCTCATACCAAGTTCCAGGAGCTTGTTTCAGGCCATATAACGCTTTATACAGTAAATAAACGTAATCAGGAAAATTAGAATCAACGAAACCTGGAGGTTGTTCCAGATACACCTCTTCCTTTATGTCACCATTAAGGAAGGCAGACTTCACGACCATCTGGTAGACAGTGAAGCCTTTGAGTGCAGCATATGCTAGGAATAACCTTATTGCCTCCAGCCTTGCCACTGGAGCGTACGTCTGGTCGAAGTCGATTCCTTCTTCTTGACGATAGCCTTTTGCGACAAGTCTGGCCTTGTTCTTTAGTATCGTTCCATTCTCGTCCATCTTGTTCCTGTAGACCCATTTTGTCCCAATGACGTTCTTACCTTTGGGTCTTAGAACAAGCTTCCATACTTTGTAGCGCTTGAAATGGTTTAGTTCTTCTTCCATCGTCATTATCCATGATGTGTCTGAGTTTGCTTCCTCAAACTTCTTTGTTTCAACCTCTGAGAGAAAACTTAAATATAGATTCTCATTAGTTGAACCTCTACGAGTTCTGACACCATCCCGGGGATCTCCTATGATCTGGTCCATGGGGTGATCCTTCAGATGTCTGAGCTCTAGAGTCCTTGCATCTAGATTATCTTCTATCACCGGAGTGACTTCTGCATCTTGGATGACTTCTTCATCATGATCATCAGCCTCTCCAATAGGGGTTGGGCTGGTGATCTTGATGAACTTTTCACCTTTGTCTTCGGATGGTTCATCCAAGCTAATTTCTTTCAACTTTGCACCTGCATCTTCAATAAGCACACTAGAAGAGTTGCTTTGCAGCAAACTCGTCTAATCAAATACAACATGTATCTATTCTTCCACGACCAGTGTTTTTCTATTAAAGATCTTGTATGCCTTACTATGGATACTATAACCTACAAAAATACCTTCAAAACTCTTTTCGCTAAACTTAGAAGTATGATACTTGCCATTGTTGAGAACGAAGCATTTACAGCCAAAGATTCTAAAATATGAGACTCTCGGTTTCCTGCCCTTCAGAAGTTCATAAGGTATCTTATCGTGGTTTTTGTTTATGAGGGCTCGATTTTGCACGTGGCATGCAGTGTTGACGGATTCAGCCCAAAAGTACTCCGGAAGTGAAGCATCACTCAACATGGTCCTGCAGGCCTCTATGATTGTTCTATTCCTTCTCTCAGCCACTTCATTCTGTTGTGGAGTACGAGGAGAGGAAAACTCATGAAAGATACCTAAGCTTTCACAAAATTCTGTCATGGCCCCAGACTTAAATTCTGTTTCATTGTCACTTCTGATTTTGACTATGGAGCAGTTATACTTGTTCTGAACTTGCCTGACAAAATTAGAAAAGATGTCGAAGGTATTTGACTTGTGTTTCAGAAAGAACACCCACGCAAAGCGCGAGTAATCATCAACAATTACTAACGTATAATCCTTACCTCCCACACTTCTAATTTGCAGTGGACCGAATAAGTCCATATGCAGTAGATGAAGACATCTATTAGAGTCCTTGCCAATAACGCTTTTAAAGGTAGACCTTATTTGCTTGCCTTTTACACATGCATGACAAGGTCTATCTTTGACGTACTTGACATTTGGGGCATCACGTACTAAGTTAATTGAAAATAATTTATTAATAGTTTTGAAATTAATATGTGCTAGTCTCTTGTGGCATTGGTCACCAAGCGACGCATTATATTTTGCTAAAAAGCACACTGGTGTCGAAGAATCTATACAAATGAAATTCAAGCAAAATATGTTTCTGCTTCGAGTGTCGGATAGAATTGTTTCCACATTGTCAACAGATTTTATCAAGCACTTATCAACGTGAAACTCAACTATGTATCCTTTATCGCAGAGATGGCTTATACTTATAAGATTATGTTCCAAACCTTCAACGTAAGCCACATATGAGAATGAAATATTACCATTTCTAATCATACCGTAGCCTTTAGTGATTCTACGGTCTGAACCTCCAAAGATGACCTTCGGTCCGTTCACGATTGGAGTAAAGTTCTGGATTAGGCTTCTTGTCCCGGTCATATGCCGAGAGCATCCACTGTCCAAATACCAGATTGGCATTTTGGTGGCCTTTGAACATACCTGCAATCACAATCAGTTTGCCTTAGGAACCCAAATATGTTTGGGTCCTTGGTCTCGGGTTAGAACACTCCCCCTACGAATATTAGCATTAGGTGTAACACCCCAAGAATTGATTTGGGTTTTAGGTGAGGTGACACGGCCTGGGACACGGGCGTGTCCCAGGGCATGTCGTGCCTAGATTGAGGAGTGGGGTGTCTGGTCGACGACGTGTTTGGGTGGTCACGCCCTGTAATACGGGCATGACAGGGGGCGTGTCCCATCAGTTCGACGATTTTGCTTGTCGATCGTCGAACGTCGATCGTCGAGCGTCGAACGTCGATCGTCGAGCGTCGATCGTCGAGAGACGATCGTAGAGTAAGGGACACGACCTGTGACACAGGCGTGTCACAGGGCGTGTCAGCGCGGTCGACGATCTCAGCCCGACGACTTTGAGCTGGGCGTTTCTGGTGCCGTGTCATGGGCACACGGCCTGGAACACGGGCGTGTCCCAGGGCCATGTAAGTCTCGGGTGATTTTGAGGTTGTGCATCCTGATGAACACGGGTGTCCAACACGGGCGTGTCAGGTATGACACGAGCGTGTAGGGTGTGACATGGGCGTGTCACACGGCCATGTACTGGCTGGCTTTAAGTCGGTTGACTGCCGCTTAAGGGACACGGCCTGTGACACGGGTGTGTTACAGGGCGTGTCAGGACATGTTCATGCATTTCTGGACAATTCTGAGCCAGTTGATTCCCTATTCCTAGATCCAATGGATAGGCTCTGTCCATGTGTTGCTAAGACCAGGGAAAAGGGGATTTAAACCCTTCCTCTTCATCATCTTCTTCTTCTTCTCATTTCAAGAGAGAGAAAGAAGAGGGGAGTTCAAGGGAAGGATGGATGACGAGGAGCCAACTGCTGGAGGAGCTGCGGAGTGCGGAGCGAAGATTCGAGAGCAGATTCATGAAGGCTAAGTCAAGGCGGTGACTTCCGTCTGGCTACTTCATGGCAGCGAAGCGATCTTCAAGGGTAATGATCTCCTTCTTGGACATCGAAGTCCTTTCTTTATGCATATGCGTGGAATCCTCCACCAAAAGGTGGATTCACGAAGTCATTCCGTCGTTGAGTCTGCATTTAGAGCCTTAATTGTGGAGTACAGCATAGGCATGTTGTGTGAAGCCCATCTAGACCGTTAGTCTGGATTGGTGATGATCATGGGTAAACCGGAGAAGACTCTGTGGGTTTTGCAAAGATGAGCTATTTGCTTGGTGTCTTGGATGAATGAATGTTATGTGTGGATGGTATGCTCATGTGTGAGCTAGCCATCAAGATGATCTTGGATGCTTTGCATAAGCTCCTTGTGGTTTGCTCTGCGAGAGCGGAAAGCCGCGGATACCCAGGAAGGGAAGGCCGACCCGCGTCATGGTGCGCCAGTGACGATTTGAGCACGAGCAAGGCTAACCTGTACCTGGGCATGTGGAGCGATCGATTGGTGGTAGTGTTGGGGAGCGTGCAATAGCCCGACTTGCTACACAGAAATAAAAGCGGGTCGATCTGATGGATTAATGATCATGATTGCCATGCGGTACCTACCTCTACTTGGTTTGGGCGGAATGAAACTAGCATGCGTGTTGGGGTGACTAGGATCGGCCAGCCAATAAGTTAATTACCGTTCATTGGTGGTGTTACCACGTGTTTCCGGTAGACCGTACGGTGCCCTGAGTGCACAAAGCATCTGGCTGCAGTCGACATTTTTGATTTGATGCGTGTGATTGTGATTGTTAGCTATTATACTTGCAAATGCATACAAGGAAGGAACCACTGCCCCAGGCATGGGGTAGGGTCGTTATAATTGGTCAGCTATAGCTGATCGTTACTTTGTTTGCCGCTCTTTGGTGGATGTTGTAACACCCCCTATCCGTCGCATAGCATATAGCAGTAGGTCCGGCCGGGGCCCGACGCCATATACCACAGACAGACCGGGTGGTTACGTATGGAAACCATCCAACCAATCTCAACGTCCTACACAGAGCATTCTAGCGGAAGCAATTTATAGAAGTTGCAAAACGAGAACCCAGCAATAAGCATGAATGTCCACTAAAACCAAAAGGAATGTCATTACAAAATACTCAAAAGTCGGCCTTAAGGCCTTACAAGATGTTTCATTTGTCTATTACATGATTTACCAACCTCGGCACGCAGGCCGGCCATACATGAATAAAATAGAAAACATTTCCACTTGGGCCTTCGAGGGCCAGCTTCGCAAAAAGTGCTTTAGCCCGCTATTGACCGCTTGGTCCAGCTGCACCTGCAAGCAAACAAACCACCGCACGGTGGCAAACAAAGCAACGGTCAGCAATGCTGACCAAATTATAACGATCCCGCCCCCAACCCGGGACGGCGATGCTCCTTCCCTGCATTTCATTAGCACAAGCGAGCAATGCATATAACCATAGCCATTTCATCACAGACGTTGGCTCGTACGGCCACACGTCCCGTGCACTCAGGGCACATTCTCGGTGAACCGGTCGATGTTACGTCAATTAAAGCCATTAACATTCCGGACTCACCACCGCCACTTAGACGGTCATTCCTATGAGCAATTTGTCTTCATGGTATTGGTCACGTCAATTTAAGCCATCGACCACCGAAGACTCACATCTATGCCAACGGCGAGTGCCATGTAACTTTAGGTCTCTCTAACCCGAACGACATAAAGCGGGTACGGCTCCATCTAACCCGTGCTCACATCGCAACGGCAATTTAAGCCATTTGCGCGGGTCAAACTTTCACCGATTCCCGTTCTACCACAAATCACATAACCCCGTTATGTTCAAGTTGGCTCTCAGGCCACCAAGTTGGCAAGACCTCGTGTCCGCCCAGTTTTCCGGGTGCACCTTTGGGTTAGTCCCCAAGGCTCCCTGCTGCAATCTACCGCGTAGAAAACCCGAAAAACACCCAATAGCACGGAGTCTTCTCCGGCCTTATGCAATGCAACATCACCGATCCGAACTACATGTCCGGGTAGGCTTCAACCAAAATGCCTATGTCCGTTCTCGCATACGGACGCTAAACAACGGGGACTTTACATATCTACCCGAAGGAACGCCTCCAACTCTTCGCAAACTCGCGAGAGAGGGCTTCCTAAGCTAAGAAAGAGAGCTATCAAGCTCACAAGTGAGGATCGTTACCCTTGCGTTCCTCTTCGGCGCCATCGAAATGTAATCGGATAGAAATCACCGCGCTTGCGTTGCCTCCGTGGATCCGGAGTCGGCTTGCGATTCGGAGCTCCGAAGCTCCTCCAATGGCGGATCTAGCTCCTCTTCCTCTAGCCTTGGCTCTTCTTTCTCCAAGGGTTTGGAGAGAGATCAAGTGATGAAAAGTGGATTTTTCTTAAGTCAAACCCGTGTATATCCTCCCAGGAACCATCCCCAGCCGTCGGATCTCAACCTAAGAAAACGAGCGGCTTTGATTCGGGGCTGAAATGCCCAATCTGGACCGAACACGGCTTGGCACACGCCCGTGT
Organism: Platanthera guangdongensis; assembly: GCA_039583875.1. NCBI lineage: Eukaryota > Viridiplantae > Streptophyta > Magnoliopsida > Asparagales > Orchidaceae > Platanthera > Platanthera guangdongensis. Next base: position 102,986,890 of record CM077151.1, read on the forward strand.
CCAGGGCCGTGTGCCGCATTCGCCGTCAAAATCGAATCTTCTGAACACGCACACGGGTATCGAACACGCCCGTGTTCGAGCTGACACGCCCGTGTTCCAGCTGACACGGCCGTGTAGCCGGCCGTGTACCCCATGATTTTCCCCCGTTTCCAACCCGAGCACTGCACGGGTTCTAGGACACGCCCGTGTCCTTTCCCGTGTCACATTGACACGCCTGGGCCCCCAGGCCGTGTACACGGGACATTTCGTCGAGGGGAGAACGACGACTCGCTGACACGGCCTTGGACACGCCCGTGTCCGAGGCCGTGTGCCTTGTCTCGACGATCGTCGAGTGAATCTCGACGATTTCACCTTGACGATCGTCGACACGGGTCGACACGCCCTGCGACACGCCCGTGTCGCAGGCCGTGTGCCCATTCTCGACGAATCGTCGAGAATAACTCGACGATTTCACGGCTAAGTGTCGACACGGGTCGACACGCCCTGCGACACGCCCGTGTCGCAGGCCGTGTGCCCATTCTCGACGAATCGTCGAGAATAACTCGACGACTTCGCGACTAAGTGTCGACACACGCTTGACACGCCCTGGGACACGCCCGTGTCCCAGGCCGTGTGCCTTCAGCCAGAAACCAAAACTGGCCCAAAACGTCCCCCTTTGCTCCTTTGAGTTTCGGGGCGTTACAACTCTACCCCTCTTAAAAGAATTTCGCCCACGAAATTACATAAAGGGAAAAACATGTACAAAACAAAATTTGTACCTGAGCGGAACAACTCCGGATATTCGTCAAGCATCGTCTGCTCTCGCTCCCAGGAGAGCTCCTCACGACCGCAATTGTCCCACCGGACTTTGACCATCCTGATCTCTTTATTGCGTAGCCGCTTGACCTCCGAGTCTTCAATCCGCACGGGCTTGACCTTTGTCGTTAGCCCACTATCCACCGGCACTTGATCGACCGCGATCACTTGCGTAGGCTCTTGCACCGCCTTCCTAAGTACCGAAATATGGAATACATCGTGTAAACCACTTAGCTCCACTGAAAGCTTCAACCTATAGGCCGCTTCTCCAACTCGCTCCAGAACCTCAAACGGTCCAAGGTACCTCGGGCTTAGCTTTTTCAACCGTCGCACCCGCGAGACACCCTTGAACGGCTTGATCTTCAAGTATACATAATCGCCCACAGCGAACTCCACGTTCCTGTGCTTGGCATTATAGTACTTTGCTTGCCGGTACTGAGCCATGAGTAACCTCTCCCGAATGGTTCTCACCAAAGAAGTAGCACCCTCTACTTCCGATCGCTTATACAACTTTGACTCACCCGTTTCTAACCAAGACAACGGCGTGCGACATCTTCTACCATATAGGGCCTCGAAAGGCGCCATCTGAATACTTGCTTGGTAGCTGTTGTTGTATGCGAACTCCACCAAATAAAGGTGGTCCTCCCATTGCTTTACCAAAGTCCAAGACACACATGCGAAGCATGTCTTCCATCGTTCTATTGACCCTCTCGGTCTGCCCATCCGTTTGCGGATGGAAGGCTGTGCTAAACTTCAGCTTTGTTCCCAACATTTGCTGCACCAGCCTCCAATCATTGGACGTGAACCGCCCATCTCGGTCACTCACGATGCTGCGGGGCACACCATGAAGCCGCACTATGTTGTCCACATAAAGCTTTGCCAGCTTCTCCACCGGATCATCCTTCCTATGCGGAATAAAATGCGACACCTTTGTTAATCGATCGACCACCACCCAAATGGCGTCGTTCCCCTTCTGCGACCTTGGCAAACCATGCACAAAGTCCATAGAGATGTCGTCGAATTTCCACTCCGGAATAGGCAAGGACTTAAGAAATCCTCCCGGCTTTTGGCACTCCGCCTTTACCAAGGCGCAGGTTTGGCACTTCGCTACGTATAGCGCCACATCCTTTTTCAAACCCGGCCACCAAAATAGCTTCTTCACATCGCGGTACATCTTCGTGCTCCCTGGGTGAATCGAGTACTTGGTATGGTGTGCCTCGTACAACAACTCCACCCGTAAATTGCCCACACTTGGGACGCACAAACGACCGTCTTTCCACAGCAATCCGTCCTCTACAACGAATTGGGAATTTGACCCATCCAAAGCCTCTATCATGAACTGCTTCATATGAGCATCCATATCCAAAGCCTGCCGAATCCGATCAGCCAGGTCATATTGGACTTCAGTCCAATTCAGCACTGCTTCAGCACTAGATTGTCTATCCACACAAACAATCTCCAACGCCTCCAGCTCCTGCACCAACCGCTCATCATGCACTGATAGCCAATTAGCTTGAGCTGGGGCTCGACGACTCAACGCGTCCGCAACCGCATTCCCTTTGCCAGGCACGTAGTGGATCTTGAAAGTATAGTCCCCCAGGAACTCCATCCACCTACGCTGCCGCATATTCAGATCTTTCTGATCAATCAAATACTTTAGGCTCTTGTGATCGGTGTAGATATCAATCTTCACACCGTACAAATAGTGTCTCCACAGCTTCAAGGCAAAAATCACGGCCGCCAACTCCAAGTCGTGGACCGGATAATTCCTCTCGTGCACTTTTAGCTGTCTCGAGCCATAAGCTATCACGCTGCCGTGCTGCAGTAGCACGCAACCCAAACCACTGCCCGAAGCATCGCTATATATCTCATAGCCTTCGGTTCCACATGGCGAACTCAACACAGGCGCCGTGGTCAACCGACACTTCAATTCCTCAAAAGCTCGCGCGCACTCCGGCGTCCAAACGAACTTATGATCCTTCCTCGTCAAAGTAGTGAGAGGTAGCGCTATCCGCGAGAAGTTCTCTACGAAGCGCCTATAATAACCGGCAAGCCCCAAAAAGCTCCGGACTTCTGCTACCGTAGCAAGCTCAGGCCACTCCCGTATCGCAACAATCTTCGCCGGATCCACCGCAATACCCTCCCCACTCACTATATGCCCAAGGAACGCTACTGAGGATAGCCAAAACTCGCACTTCGAGAACTTGGCATACAACTGGTTTCTCCTGAGTGTCTCCAACACCAAATGGAGATGCTTGAAGTGATCCTCCTCACTTTGCGAGTACACCAAAATATCGTCGATGAAGACGATCACGAAATGGTCTAGGTACTCCCTGAACGTCCTGTTCATCAAATCCATGAATACTGACGGCGCATTAGTCAGCCCAAACGGCATGACCGTAAACTCATAATGCCCGTATCTCGTACTAAACGCTGTCTTCGGGATATCACTCTCCCTTATCCGCAGCTGATAGTACCCAGACTTGAGATCTAACTTCGAGTACACCGTCGACCCGACTAACTGATCAAAGAGATCATCAATCCTAGGGATCGGGTACTTATTCTTCTCAGTCAGCTTGTTTAGCTCCCGATAATCAATACACAATCTCAAGCTTCCGTCCTTCTTCTTAACAAAGAGGACCGGTGCGCTCCAAGGCGAAGAACTCGGGCGCACATACCCTTGCTCCAACAACTCTTGCAGTTGAACTTTCAGCTCCGCCATTTCCTTAGGCGCTAGCCGATACGGAGATCGTGACACAGGCTTTGCACCTGGCACTAGCTCGATAGTAAAATCTATCTCCCGTTGTGGCGGGGCTCCAGGAAGATCTGCAGGGAACACATCAGGGTATTCCGATACCACTGAAATACAATCCATAGCGGGCTTCGGCTTTGCAACCTCCACTAGAGTGAAGAACAGTTCTGCTCCGGCACGAACTGCCTTAACCACTTGAAGAGCAGACATCAATGTTTTGCTCGACCCCTTTAAGCCCTTAAACGTCGTCTCACGACTCGCTCCCAGCTTGACTTCCTTGCTACCGCAATCTATATGGGCCTGCTGCTCCGAGAGCCAGTCCATGCCAAATATGACGTCAAACTCCACTAACGGAAGTAAAGACGCCCGCAGGTCGAACTCCTGCTCTCCAATACGAGTCTTAACCTCGCAGATCCTAACCGCTCGCATCGAACACCCATTGGGCAACAACACATCCAACTTATCCTTCGCCATCGAAGAAGGGACTCCGATGCGTGATATAAATCCTTCGGACAAGAAGGAGTGTGAAGCTCCCGTATCAAAGAGTGCTCGTGCCGGATTTTCACAAATCATTACAAATCCTAAACAAGCAGTGGTAAGGTAACAAGCATATAAAGGAATTGACTTGCTATAAATTAAACCGTACCTGTCACCACGTCAGCTTGTTTAATGGCCTCCTGTTGGCCAAGATTATAGACCCTTGGTTGGGCCGGAGCATAGTGGGATGCGGTCGACTCCACCGCCTTTCCCTTCTCTTCGTAGGTAGCTCCTGGCCTCCTTTCGGACTTAGGACGTCCGCTCCAACAATCACGGGCGAAATGCCCCGTCTTGCCACAAGTGAAGCACGCGCCCGGGGTCCGACTCGTAGTCGCCCCAGAAGCACCAGAAGGAGCTGGACCCGAAGTCCTATGCTTCTTGAAAGTCCTCCGATAGCCAGACTTCGAAGTAGTCGGCACTTTAAACTCAGATTTCTTTTCAACCAAGCCTTTCTTCGCTTGTACACTCTTCATGTCCTTCTCCAAGGACCGGGCAGTATTGACCAAGGTCAAGAAACCCTGCGTCATCGGCCCCGACAGTAATAGTCTCAGCTCATCCCTCAGACCTTCGTAGAAGCGATTAGTCTTGCGCTCCTCATCCATGATGGTAGAGCTCGCATAACGACTCAACCGCGTAAACTCGTGGAGATATTCATCCACGCTTCGCTCACCCTGCACCAACCTCAGGAACTCATTCTCCATTGAAATCCTCTGAGTAGAAGGGAGGTATCTTGCTAAGAACAATTCCGAGAACTCTTCCATCGGAACGTCTATCAATTGTCTTCCTCTCAGATGATGCAGCTCCAAGCCTTCCCACCACATCCTTGCTTCACCGTCCAACAGGAAAGTAGCAATGGTGGTCATCTGCCACTCCTCCGTCTCCGTCGCTGTCATGACTCTCTTCACCCTAGAGAGCCAGTCTTCAGCCTGAGATGGGGTTCCCAACCCCGAGAATAACGGAGGGTTAAAGCTCATTACATGCTTCAACTGCCTCTCAGTCGCCCTCCTTGGCACTATTGGTTCTACAACCACTTGCTCCATCCTCCTCGGCTCCGCCTCTTGAAGAGGTACTTGCTCCATCACAGGAGCTGGCTGCTGCGCTTGCCTCCCAGGCTGCGCATTTATCACGGCTAACACCGCTTCAGCCACCAATCTTATATTTTCAGCCGACAAAGGTGTTGCGGGAGCAACCTCTGGTGCACTACTAGCCTCAGAACCTCGGCGTTCTGACGGCCCAACACCACTTCGGGTCACCTATAGTGGTACAAAACACCGTTAAGCGACCAAATAACATTGCAAACAGCAATTATAGGAACACGCAGGTTCCTCAAACACGAGTATTTTCATTCCTAAGTGGACATTCACGAGTTCTTTTTACTGTTATTACGATGACGCACACAATGTGCTCACCACCCCTTAAAAAGAATTCGCCCACGAATTCAATTCAAGCCCGACCAAAACCAGTAGTCTGATACCAAATTGTAACACCCCCTATCCGTCGCATAGCATATAGCAGTAGGTCCGGCCGGGGCCCGACGCCATATACCACAGACAGACCGGGTGGTTACGTATGGAAACCATCCAACCAATCTCAACGTCCTACACAGAGCATTCTAGCGGAAGCAATTTATAGAAGTTGCAAAACGAGAACCCAGCAATAAGCATGAATGTCCACTAAAACCAAAAGGAATGTCATTACAAAATACTCAAAAGTCGGCCTTAAGGCCTTACAAGATGTTTCATTTGTCTATTACATGATTTACCAACCTCGGCACGCAGGCCGGCCATACATGAATAAAATAGAAAACATTTCCACTTGGGCCTTCGAGGGCCAGCTTCGCAAAAAGGGCTTTAGCCCGCTATTGACCGCTTGGTCCAGCTGCACCTGCAAGCAAACAAACCACCGCACGGTGGCAAACAAAGCAACGGTCAGCAATGCTGACCAAATTATAACGATCCCGCCCCCAACCCGGGACGGCGATGCTCCTTCCCTGCATTTCATTAGCACAAGCGAGCAATGCATATAACCATAGCCATTTCATCACAGACGTTGGCTCGTACGGCCACACGTCCCGTGCACTCAGGGCACATTCTCGGTGAACCGGTCGATGTTACGTCAATTAAAGCCATTAACATTCCGGACTCACCACCGCCACTTAGACGGTCATTCCTATGAGCAATTTGTCTTCATGGTATTGGTCACGTCAATTTAAGCCATCGACCACCGAAGACTCACATCTATGCCAACGGCGAGTGCCATGTAACTTTAGGTCTCTCTAACCCGAACGACATAAAGCGGGTACGGCTCCATCTAACCCGTGCTCACATCGCAACGGCAATTTAAGCCATTTGCGCGGGTCAAACTTTCACCGATTCCCGTTCTACCACAAATCACATAACCCCGTTATGTTCAAGTTGGCTCTCAGGCCACCAAGTTGGCAAGACCTCGTGTCCGCCCAGTTTTCCGGGTGCACCTTTGGGTTAGTCCCCAAGGCTCCCTGCTGCAATCTACCGCGTAGAAAACCCGAAAAACACCCAATAGCACGGAGTCTTCTCCGGCCTTATGCAATGCAACATCACCGATCCGAACTACATGTCCGGGTAGGCTTCAACCAAAATGCCTATGTCCGTTCTCGCATACGGACGCTAAACAACGGGGACTTTACATATCTACCCGAAGGAACGCCTCCAACTCTTCGCAAACTCGCGAGAGAGGGCTTCCTATGCTAAGAAAGAGAGCTATCAAGCTCACAAGTGAGGATCGTTACCCTTGCGTTCCTCTTCGGCGCCATCGAAATGTAATCGGATAGAAATCACCGCGCTTGCGTTGCCTCCGTGGATCCGGAGTCGGCTTGCGATTCGGAGCTCCGAAGCTCCTCCAATGGCGGATCTAGCTCCTCTTCCTCTAGCCTTGGCTCTTCTTTCTCCAAGGGTTTGGAGAGAGATCAAGTGATGAAAAGTGGATTTTTCTTAAGTCAAACCCGTGTATATCCTCCCAGGAACCATCCCCAGCCGTCGGATCTCAACCTAAGAAAACGAGCGGCTTTGATTCGGGGCTGAAATGCCCAATCTGGACCGAACACGGCTTGGCACACGCCCGTGTCCAGGGCCGTGTGCCGCATTCGCCGTCAAAATCGAATCTTCTGAACACGCACACGGGTATCGAACACGCCCGTGTTCGAGCTGACACGCCCGTGTTCCAGCTGACACGGCCGTGTAGCCGGCCGTGTACCCCATGATTTTCCCCCGTTTCCAACCCGAGCACTGCACGGGTTCTAGGACACGCCCGTGTCCTTTCCCGTGTCACATTGACACGCCTGGGCCCCCAGGCCGTGTACACGGGACATTTCGTCGAGGGGAGAACGACGACTCGCTGACACGGCCTTGGACACGCCCGTGTCCGAGGCCGTGTGCCTTGTCTCGACGATCGTCGAGTGAATCTCGACGATTTCACCTTGACGATCGTCGACACGGGTCGACACGCCCTGCGACACGCCCGTGTCGCAGGCCGTGTGCCCATTCTCGACGAATCGTCGAGAATAACTCGACGATTTCACGGCTAAGTGTCGACACGGGTCGACACGCCCTGCGACACGCCCGTGTCGCAGGCCGTGTGCCCATTCTCGACGAATCGTCGAGAATAACTCGACGACTTCGCGACTAAGTGTCGACACACGCTTGACACGCCCTGGGACACGCCCGTGTCCCAGGCCGTGTGCCTTCAGCCAGAAACCAAAACTGGCCCAAAACGTCCCCCTTTGCTCCTTTGAGTTTCGGGGCGTTACAGATGTCTACTTGCAGGTGCTGGAAATGAAATGAGCGGATTGAAAGCTTGCTACTAAGGCCCTTGAAGGCCAAGTGAATCGTGGTTGGATTTCATGTGTGGCCGGCCTGTGTGTCGATGTACGAACCTGTATATGTGTAAAAAGAGAAACCTGTAAGGCCTTAAGGCCATGCGTGTATGCGTTGTATACATTCCTGGTTTGGATATATATAAATGTGGAATTTATGTATTAGTGGACATTCCGGGAGTTGAGTTCATGCAACTTAAAAATGCTGCGCTAGAATGGATTGGGTTAAGGATACAAATAGAATTTGATCACCATAAGTCATTCCACCACTTGTCTGTGACCTATGGCATTGGGCCCCGGCCGGACCCACCGTTATATGCTATGTGACGAGTGGGGGCATTACATTAGGAGTGGTCTTCCTCATATTGCCAACATGTGGGGTTGCAGCATTTCTGGGATTAAACCAGCAATCAATGGCAAAGTGACCAATTTTGCCACAACACCAACATTCAAATCTGTTGTATCTTTGTCTTATGTTCTCCTGCTTGACCTTTTGGAATTGTGGTCTAGCAGGGGCAGCATTCTTGGAAGAAGAAACTTTATGATGATGACAATCACATGTTTTCTTCTCCTTCATTGGCATTTATACAACAGGCTTTGCCTTTGGTGCCTTCTTGAAGTTATGACCATGATTGAAAGGGCCATAGATCTGAAGAATCACTTCTTCATAAGGTGCCTTAAAGACACTTTCACCAAAGTTTCTGGGGGGAGTCCATCCTTGATAACGGGACTTTGGCTCTACATAAGTAGGCCTTGTAAAGTGTCCGTATGATGAGTTGAGATCAAACTCATTTGAAGGAAATATAACCTTTTTGAACGAGGTCTGATCTTGAGGGGCTTTCCCCTTCTCTTTGGCTAAGGCCTTTTTGGCGGCCTTATTCTTTTGTTGGGCCTTATTCCTCCTAGAAGATTTGCTAGGAGCTTCTTCATGGCCTAGTCCAAGACCCTTAGCTTTGGCTGAGAATTTAGCAACGAATGGAAGAACTGTCTTGGGCTTCGAGAAACTTTCAACTAGTTTATTTTCAGCAGCAAGTTGGGCTTGCAGCTCTTTGATGATTTTCTCTTTAAGGTCGAGATGCTCAAGAGTTTTGTTATATTCTTCAATAGTATTATTGAAGTTCTCTTCAAGAGAGTCAGTCTTTGCGACTTTCTCTCTCAAGATGCTCTCTTCAGCTTTGAGAGACTTAATCTCTTTAGCCTGAGTTTTCACGACTCGGAGATATTTGTCGTAAGCCATGATTAACTCCTTATATTGGGCCATGAGTTCTGACTCATCGTCAGAAGAGCTATCCTCACAATCATGTTCAGAAACTTCAGAATTAGAAAGAGGAGTGTGAGAGTTTACCTTCCCAGTGAACTGGAGCTCTTGTTCATCATCAGTTTGAGGCATGAGCCCAAAATAGGCTTCTTATTTTTCACTCGACTCAGATGAGTCAGAGTCACAAAGATTCTTGCCCTTTTTGGCCATCAAGCTTTTCTCCGTCCTCTTCTTGTTGTACGAGGACTTCTTTTCCTCTCTTCTGCCACCCTCCTTCTTCTTGTGAGGGCAGTCAGCGATGACGTGCCCTGGCTTATTACAACAATAACAAATAATGTCAGTAGAAACATGTTTGTTCTGTTTAGAATTATACATGTCATGACTGCTTGAGCCTTTTCGTTGACGATCACCATCGTGTCATGATCTTCTATAGGAGGCATCCTTGCCTTTCCATTACTTTCTCTTGTTCAAGAATTTCTTTAACTATCGAGAAAGTAGGGAGAACTCTCCTTCTGATAGTTCAGAGCTTGAGGTGCTTGGATCTGAGGTTTCTTCTTCACTAACTTCTTATGCTGGAGTAGGAGGAACAACCTTTGTATTCTTAGAGGTGTCTGTCTTTAAAGCAACAGACTTCTCTTTGAATGCAGACCTGCACTTCTCTTCTTCAGCCTTTCTGGTGTTGAGTTGAAGCTCATATGACATAAGCTTCCCGAAGAGATTCTGAGGATCTGTCTCGGCCAGTTTTCCAAATTCACTTATGGCACAGACCTTGTTATCCCATTACTTAGTTAGGGATCTCAAGAACTTATCGTTTAATTCTCCATTAGTGAAGATTCTGCCATAGACCCTTAGCCCATTCACTATCTTGAAGAAATTCTCAATGGTGTCAGCAATGGTATCTTTGTTTCCTTGTCGGAAAGCTTCATACTTCTGATTAAGAAGGGATCTTCTTTCATCCCTCACTTCTTCGGTGCCTTCCATTAAGGTAACTTGTGACTGCCACATCTCCTTCGCAGACTGGCAGTGAATCAGGTTTTGCAGCATTGAATCATCGACTGCACTTGCTATAATATTTTTTGCCTTTTTGTCCAATGAGACAAGTGCAATCTCGTCCTTATCTAGATCCATAAGTTTCTTTGGGACTTTCTTAGTTGGATCTATAGTGGAGACAATCATGGGAATGTAAGGACCTTCTTCAACTATCATGAAGATACTTGGATCCACAGCTTCCATAAAGAACTTGATTCTCTCTTTCTACATGAGAAAATTATTTTTGGTACATAAAGGAAGCTTGGCAAAATCTTTAGCCTTGTCCATCTTTGGTAGATCTCAAAGGACAACTATTGAAGGATCTAATCGAGGTGTTAACCTTTTAACGTTCAACCTGCCTCTGATACCAATTGAAAGTTTATAGTTGCCTACCTAAATCACCTAGAGGGGGGTGAATAGGTGAATTGTGCGTCTTTTTGCGGAATAAAAATTACAAACCAATGCACAGATCTATCTATCAATCAAATACAGTCGAGGCAAGATTTATAGTGGTTCCCCAACCTTGGCTACATCCACTTTCCCTCACCGATCTAGCAATACAGTAGACTCGGCTACTCCACTATCTCGGATTGAAAATCAATCCTACCCTCGGAATAATGTTCCTATAATCTCGATCCACAAAACGGATATACACTCGGAAGATAAAGCTTCCTACCAACTCGGAGACAAAAGCTCCTACACTTGGAGAAATTTCTCCTACAAGAATGAAATAAATTTTGTATAGAAATACAAACAGTGATCCCTTTTTCAGATCTGCAACAGTCGACCAGAAATTTCTTCTTCTAGGCTTTGTGGCTTTATCAGAATGATGAAGAGAAATCTCGGCAAGATTGGATCTGAAACTTCTTGGCTTCACACGATCAATCGAATCAGAAGATTGAGGAGTTGAGAAAATCTCGATCTATAAACCCTTCTAGATCTGAATCCTTAAAAGATGAAACCCTAGCCGGTCGGCAATCAGCGACGACAACAACGGCGGTTTTCGTTTCTTGGAGAGAGAAAGAGGAGATAGAAAGCTTGAGAGTACGGCTGCAAAACTTCTTAAAAATAATCTTCTTAGAATTAGAGTTTGTCTGTTTAGACAAGACTATATATAGGATCAGAAAAGATTAGACATAATTGAGTCATTATGAGAGACACGTGGACCAATCACGTCAAAGTTTATTAAAAGAACCGTTATTCTGGACCTAATGAATTTTCGGAAAAGTCGAAGTAAAATACTCGAGATATAAAAGCTTACTCGAGTACATGCATCACTACTCGAGTAGGTAGAAGATGACTACTCGAGTATATGAAGAGAACTACTCGAGAGGGAATGAGATAATTACTCGAGTACATGGAGTCAACTACTCGAGTAAATAGGAAGAAAAGGAATCAGCTACTCAAGTAACAAACATAATATACTCGAGTGCTTTAGTACTTACACGAGAGGTGGAGAAGATTACTCGAGTATAAGAAATACTACTCGAGTATATCTGAATGAACTACTCGAGTAATTAAGAAACTACTCGAGACAAAGACTTAGAAAATTTCTGGAACTGGAATACAGGATTACTTGAGTATAGAAGTTGATCTACTCGAGACAAATAGAACTACTCTAGTATATGAAGATGACTACTCGAGTAATTCACAAAGCGAAATTTTCTGGAATGAAATTCTAGACTACACGAGTATAAACACTGGACTACTCGAGTAGTAAATGAACTACTCGAGTACATGACTTAGATTAGTCGAATAAGATGGTAAAACTACTCGAGTACTATACAATACTACTCGAGTATTTAACTTAGAAATCGTTTGAGAAGAAAATTTCTGTAAACCCGAGAGGTGAAAGGAAACTACTCGGGATACATCTTAGCTACTCGAGTTAGAGTACTATTACTCGAGTATGAACTCAGTAATAGAACTACTTAGAAAATTACTCGAGTAAGTATAGAACTACTCAAGTACTTTACTTAGGAAATTTTCTTGACAAAATTTTCTCTTCTTCTAAGGTGAAACCAGCATCAAGTTTTTTCATTTAGTCCTAGAGCTTGAATATGAAGTGTATCCGAATAGAGAGGCTATACATGAGTCAACACTTTGGAACACACAATGAGGGATTGCATTGTATGGTCCTGTGTTTGGTGACCCATTGTAGACTGACATTGGTCTACACTTCCCATAGGATTCCTGCAAACACATAACTTAAACCATGCATCAAATACAACTTAATTCATCTTAGTTCAAGGATGACTTCATCAAATCTGGGTTAGTGTGGATACAATACCCAACATATGAGCCTTCAACTTCCTATCAACAAGAGAGTAGCGCTGCTCCTAAGAAAAACTGAAGGAGTATAAGTGCTACAGGTGCAATCAGCCAGGTAACTTCAAGCGAAACTGCAAGGTCAAGGTGCAGCTTGGGTATGTTGTAGACAAGGAGGGAGCTGGTTCCAGTGCTGAGGAAGCCGGGTGGGGAAGAGCCTTCTTGACAAGCATATGTGTTCCTGCTCTTTCCACTGTCGTCTACCAAGATGACTCGATGGTTGATTTGGGGTGTGGTCATCACCTCACTAGAGAAGAGTCGAAGTTCTCATCGCTGCAAACATTCTCAGGTAATGAAGATATTATTATAGCTGAGGATTCTTTTCATATTGTAGAGAAGGAGGGTATTGTTTCCTTGGATAGTTCTCAGGGTGTAACGACTCCATCAATTCATATATCATATAATAGAAGGTCCGGCCGGGGCCCTACACCATATGCCACCAAACAGGCGAGGAAGTTACAAGTTAATACCACAACACAAACGCATCCTAACTCATAGCACACTAGCGGAAGATTTTAATAGTAATTTAGAACTCCAACCATGATTATCCACTATATATAAAGCCACAGTTATATACAAACTCTCGAGGAATGTACAGCAAATACACTATCGTTCGGCCTTATGGCCTTACAGATCATCTTTATAATAGTGGACTCCAAACATCGGCGCGTAGGCCGACCACATATGAACAAAACATAATATTTTATAGCTTAGACTTCAAGTGCTAGCAGCAGCAGCATGGACTTCAGCCTTTATATGTCCCGCTCGGCTCTCCAGCACCTGCATAAGGATAACCCACCCAACGGTGGCAAACAAGGCAACGGTCAGCTTTCAACTGACCAATTTATAATAACCCTACCCCTTTCCCGGGGCAGTGGTATTCCTTCCCTACAGGCATATCAATTCATAGACTGATATGTATGTATCACACATTGTGCGCTCACGCACAAACAATCCATCACAACCGTCAGCCACGTGACTCGACGATCCATGCACTCAGGGCACATGCTTGGTCAACCGGCGAACCAGCGTCCCACCACCATTCCAGGTCCAACACCTGACTGTAAAATTGAGCATTTAGTCTTTCCAGCATGCATGCCAAAGACTCTCATTATGCGCTCCAACTGACCGCACTTTCAGGTCTTCGAGTTGGATGGACATAACACAGGTACAGATCAACCACCCCTCGTTGCTCAAGTCGCCTTGCCATCACTGAATACCAACGTACTCGAGGCTACATATAAGGCCCGGGTTGGTTTCACCTTTCCTGTTCGGCACAAGGCCTTTTTCAAGAGCTCATCAAGCTCACAATAGCCATACTGTCCACCAAGGCTGGCTTTACAATAGCCATAATGCCCACCATGGACTGGCTTCACAATAGCCACAATGTCCACCACAGAATGACTTCACAATAAATGAGGGGAGTTCTTGCTAGCATCCTTCACGATGGCTTAACGGGTTCCGCAGAACTCACTCTTTGCACCCAACCCCGCCCAAAACCTACAGCATCCTGCAGTGCCAGAAAAACTGGTCTTGCCATAGCATACATCACAAGCATCATAAGGGTATTTTCCTAGACTACCACTCCAGTACTTCCTGCTACTGCTCTTCACAGGTCCAACCTATCGACTCCACAAACCATACGTTTAACCATAGAGTCTTCTCTGGTGTGCAAATGCAACATCACCAATCCAGACAAATCTTTCCAGATGGGCTTCATACAGCATGCTTATTCTGTACTCCATTTCTGGATCTATATGCCAAACTATTGGAGATTCCAAGAATCAACCCAAGGAAATCCCTTAGCAATCCACCCTCTGGTGGGGGAAATCCATGCACATGCCAAAAAGAAGGACTTCACATGTCTAAGAAGGAAGATCATTACCCTTGAAGACCTCTTTGGAGCCATGGAATTCTAGCCAGTTGGAAAGCACCGCAGCAGCTTTGCCTCCACAAATATGGTTTCGGACCTTAGCTCGGAACTCTAAAGCTCCACCGATAGCCGGATCCCTTCTCCTCCTCCTCCTCCTTGCTCTCCCTTCTCTCTAACTCTTTTAGAAAGAGAATGGACAAAAGAAAAGTGAGACTTCTCTTCCTACTCTCGGCCTTAAAGAAGCAAGGAGAAACCTGGGCCATCAGATCCTAGAGGAAGAAACGAACGACTACAAATTTTCCAGAAAATGGCTATTTCGGGTCTGACACGCCCTGTGACACGACCGTGTCACAGGGCGTGTACCTTAAGCGCCACACAACCGGCTTATCTAGAACAGTACACGGCCATGTGACACACCCGTGTTACGGGCCTTGTACCCTCAGACATGCCCGTGTCTAGCTCTCCAGACCCACTCGAGGCCTACTCGAGAGAACTACTCGAGTAAGTGGACAAGACACGCCCATGTCATATGGATAACATGCCCGTATCCCACCCATACTCGAGACAATTTCGACCTACTCGAGACACCCCCTTGAGACCCACTCGAGTAGACACAGAGCACGACACGACCATGTGACACGCCCGTGTCACAGGCCGTGTTCCCACTTTCTCGAGAATTCGTCGAGTGCATCTTGTAACACCCCAAATCCCAGGAGTGAGAAAAAGTTGGGTGACACGGCCTAGGAAACTGGCGTGTCCTAGGGCGTGTCCTGCTCGGGTGAGCAGCCGACGTGTGTTTGACGAAAAATCTATTCTACGAAAAATGAGGGAACACACCCTCGGACACAGGCGTGTCAGAGACCGTGTCCTCCTCTGGTCGACAAATTCAGTTCGACGAAGTGGAACTGCAGGCATGTCTACTGCTATGTATGTCCACACGGCCTGTGACACGGGCGTGTCACAGGCCGTGTCCTTTGCTGGACGTGCTGTAAGACCCCCTTTTTTTCTTTTTGAAACACCGGGGTCTTAGGCCCAGAACCGCCACTTTGCGGTGACACCTTCATGCCCTGAAGTGTCATCACCGCGAAACGCCGATTCTGCCGGTCGATTCGATCACAGAAAAGCAACAAAAGCAGAGTAAACACAGGCGATGTAAAAAACTTTAACCAAATGTCCATAATAAAATCACATCAGAGTAATAATATCTCCACGAAGGGAGAGTCTACAAAATATATAAATGTACTGAAAATAAGGTCTTAAGCCCGCTACATCAAATCCTCACTACATAGTCACTCAAGCAGAAGCAAAAAAAACATTTCTAAGGTCAGGGGCTCACAGTCCCCGCCGTCTGAACTCCGGTGCTAGACTGCCCCATCTCCAAGCGTGCTGTCCTACAGGGCTGCTCCTCCATGCTGGGCTCCACGATCCCCTAAATGATGTGGTTCGAAAACTGTTAGTCTATAAGACTAAGTCCTATCATCCCCCACCCCTTCCCCCATGGCTCCTAGGCACTGAGTGGAGAGGAAGAAAGGGGAGGACTTGAAGGTGGAGAGTAATCAAGAAACAGATGGCAGCGAACCTATACTGACAATTTTATAGTATATGTGGCAGTAAAGTAAAGTATGAAAAGTAACCTTAACTTATACGGAAACATATAAGCAAGGGATCTTTTATAGGGCTCTCATCGTATAAAGAGTCTCATACCAATTTATACGTTAGGGTGTCTGTTATTAACAATAATATATATAAAGAATTTAACCTTAATTTATAAACTTTCCCATACAAGATTATAGACTAAGGGGTCGTTTTGCAGGGCCTATTGTACAAGCGTCTCATACCACTTATACAATAGGTGACAGGGGTTTTATGCTATGATTATGCTATGACATGCAAGTGGGTTATGATGCGATCATGCAAGTGCAACTCACCCACCCGACTCTGTGCACACAGACCTTTAGTTCCCCCTTTTTGGAGCCGAACCTCCTAGGATGCCTCCGTAGTGGCAGACTGAAGCTGTGGGTTGGGCCTCGCCCAACTCTAAACCAGTAAAGCACTACCAGTCAGACCTATCGTACGCCTCAACACTGGTGCACTATGCGGACTCCTGCGTACTGTTGCCAGCTGGCGCACCGGACTTCTTTTGGCGAAGTGCTAGCCACACTTGCCGGGTCAATGTATTGGCGTCGGTGCATCAACACTCCAATACTGAAGACCCACCACCTTTAATTTATGCACATGCAACCTTATGTATCAGTACCGAGCCAAAGCTCCCCGGACCATCCCGTCCATCACAAACAAAAACCGAGCCCAAGCTCGTCGGGCCATCCTGCCCCTCATAAATATCAACCGAGTCAAACCAACTTCCAAAGACACCGGGGTGTGTGAAAGTGAACCCCTAATTATTCTAGTTGCTCTTTAAGATTTATCACTCCTACAGTTTATGTTAGCCCAGGACTGCCCAAGGTATACCCCGTGAAAGGCTCTCGAAGTCACTAGGAACTACGATGGGATTACACCCAAAGCTTCCTTTCGCAAGGCACTTACTATTATTGGTTGCTACCCGATTTCCCGACCCTTAATTAATTTTTCTGAATCTAGCCCTAGTGCATTAAACACTTACTCCCTACGGGAAGGACGATCTTTCGCCGATCCCGAGCACCACCTAACACAAGTCAACCTCTCACTCTACAAATCCTTTATTTACCCAAACCAGCAACCTACTGAGGATTCAACTCTCCAAAAAATCATTACCCACTCTAGTTCAGTTTCCACAGTTACTATATGCAGACCACCCTATACTATATGAGATGTATAAAGGAGGTACTCCGGATTGTCTTCCAAATATCCTATAAAATTTACCAGAGGTCTATCATAACAAATTTAGTCTAAAATCAGATATTCATAATATTTATAATTAATTTGATATTTGTCGAATTTTCCCAAATGTTTGGCCATGGGCAATTTTGAACATGAACTATATGATCTACTCAAGTAATGGCTACCCAAAAATTTTGAACACTAAATAACAGAGATGTATTACTAGATACAAATTTCCATAATTTTTCAGAAAATATTTGACCTCTAATTAATTTATCCAAAATAATTCCCTTAATCATATGTAAAGAAGAAAGTACCAAAATTATTCATCAGAAAATTATACAAAAATTACAGAATCTTAATATGGTACAGAAAGGGTCATTGTGCAAAAATCATAATTTTACAGGCTTGCTAGGCATCAAAATAAATTTAATTAGTTTTTCATGAGAAATCATACTTAATGATGCAACCTTAGAAATAATCTTCCAAAAATCCCATAAAACTTCACAGAGCTTTAAAACATAATAAAAGGTCCTCTTGCTAAATTTCATCAATTTCCAACAAGTAGGTACTTCATTATAAATTCCTAAGTAAATAATATAAATTATTAAATTATTAATAAAGTATCCAAAATATTAATCCTAAATTCAAGGTAAAATCTCCAGAGCTTGTACTATCTTTAAAAAACTACTCAACCCAAATATCATCACTTTTCAAAGAGTTTTAGTGACATTTTCCTTGACCTTAATGTTTGTGACCTAAGCTAGGGTTAGGGTTTTGAGGAGGTTAAGGATTCCAAATTCCCTAAAACTTTAACCAGAGGGCCATACTAAGACTATGATCCTTCCTATAAAGTTTCAAGTCATTCCAAGGTCATTTGACCCCATGATCTTTAAACCCTAAAAATCCTCATTAAGGGACCTACCCAAGGGTTCTAGGGCTACCCTACTCTTAACCACTGCAATTTCCATTGGAGGGTAAGTCATATTATAGATAGTCAGTGGCCAAAATATCAGCCTCTGTTGAGGTGATTTGGCCACTCAAAACCCAAAGGGGGTGCTTGACCTAGTTAACCCTAAAAGGGGTCAACCTAGGGTTTGATCAATACCTAACCAAAACATCTCCAAATGAGATGAAACTTTTACCAGAGCCCTAACATGCCCTGTAAGAACTCCCACCCAAACCTGGGAGAAGTGTGAGTTGTTTAGGACACCTAATTAATTTAATCATGGATTATTAAATTTTCCTAAAAACTATGAAAAAATTTTCTCCAAAAATTCTGAATTTTGGATAAGCCCTACATATAGTTAGGGTAGAGTTCCTGCCGAAATCTCAGGTCATTTGGACAAGGGATGAAGGATGGGCATCCATTTGAATCTCATGATATCACTAGGGATAGACTTCACCAAAATGAGTGCCCTGGTCAAACCAGGCACCCAAAGGGTTTAAATCAATTTTAACATAAACTAGATCCTCCAGGCTACAAATGTTATGTTGACCACTTTTTATGAAACAACAACTAAGTATTTTTAAAAATTAAAACCATTAAATACAAAATCTGTGACATAATTAAATAATTAGAAAATTTATATACTATAGTTTAAAATCTAATATGGCACGAATCTTGGTGCAAAGTGGACGAGATCCCTTCATCTTCTACCTTGAGCCGACGGCCAGGATTCATTTTTCCTAGGCCAATTTCAAGCGGCTGTCGCCGGCCATCCACCTGCCTCCCCGGTCGGCCACCGCCACCATCACCTCCGTTGAGGTGGTGGCTGTCGCCAGGCGTCGTCACAGCCGCCAGAGAGCCCTATTTCGGCAATCCCGATGGTTGCAATTTTGCGGAAAAACCAGAAAAATTTCCCTTTGGATCGGGCTCAATCGAGCCCGAACCTTGGCCCTAAAGATTCCTAAGAACTACCCATGAAAGAAGGAGTGGAGGAGGACCTTGCCGGCGGCCTGAAGTCGAGAAGATCACAAGGCGGCGCCACTCGGTTTCTGCAACTACACAGTGGGGAGGCTGGTTTCTTTAGGTAAGGATTGGGAAATCCTCCTCTCGGCCCACTGAAGGTGTTTAAAGCCTCAGATGGGGAGGGGAGAGGCTGGATCATCAATGGCCATTAAGGCCATTATTGCTACATTCAGCCATGGTAGAGGGGGCAGAACCAGGCCCTTGGTTGTCAGGGAACCGGCTGGAAACTTCTCTCCTTCCCTAGGGGAGTTGAATTTAGCCATTAAAGTTGGCCTTTGGCCTCCCCTTGGCCGAGCCCCTTCCTTCCCCCTTCTTTCATTTTTCTCTCTCCTCCATAACCATGGAAATGAAGCTAACCCTCTCTCCTAGTCACCAAGTTGACTTGGTCAATCTGGAGGTCTATTGGCAGCCCATCCATACACATCATCTCCTAAAGAAGCCACATGAGGAGGCTTGAACTTGGGCTAGCCTATTTGGGCTAGGTTGGCCCAAGGTAGGCTTGGGTTGACCTTGGTCTTTTTGAACTTTTTGGTTGCCCCCTAAGAGTCCCTAGGGACCCATTGATCTCCCCTAAGGCCTAGGCAGGGTTGTATAGGGTTGCCTTGGCATCTTGGAGGTCACTTGTCCCTTGGTAAGGGCACTTTGACCTCTTTAGGGCTAGAGTTGACTTGGGTCAACTTGACCATTTGGGTTGACCCCAAGGGGTCCTTGGTGACCCCATGGCTTCCCCTGAGGTCTAGGAAGGGTTATGTAGGGTTACCTTGCAATTTGGAGATCACCTACCCTTAGTAAGTGTACTTTGACCAGATTAGGGGCTAGAGTTGACTTGGGTCAACTTGGCCTCTAGGGCTAACCCCAATGTGTCCTTAGTGACCCATTGACACCACTTTTTGTCTAGGAAGACCTGGGCAAGGTTGGTTGGGCACATTAGACGCCAACTGCCCTTTGTTAGAGCACCTTGCCCAATTTATTCCTAAGGTGGTCCTAGGTCATATTGGCCACTTTGGGTTGACTCCAATGGACCCTTAAGGCTCTAGTGGACCCTCTAATAGGTTAGTGATGTTGTGGTGAGGCAGACCAAGGTGATTCTCACCTTGGCCTTCTATCACTTGGCCCTTTTTGGCTTCCTTGGGTTTTGTCATGAACTAGTCATGGCCAAAACCAATCTTAGGGGTCTAGTTGGAAATGAGATGTTACACGTGCCCAGGGCATTTGAGGCCTGGTGAACACGGGCAGGACACAATCGTGTCTTGGGGTACATGGCCTGTGACACGGGCATGTCACTAGTCGTGTACCAATCCGGTTGATTTGGTTTTGTGTAGACTGAAGTACACGGCCACAAACACGGACGTGTCTGAAGACGTGTCAGGTGACACGGCCCGTGATACGAGCATGTCACATGGCCGTGTACTAAGCTGGATGAGTCGGTTGTGTGCCGCTTAAGGTACTCGTCGTGGGACACGGGCGTGTCACAGACGTGTCAGACAAAAATTAGCCTTTTGTGGAAAAATTATGGCCGTCCATTTTCTCAGCTGGGATCTGATGGCTCAGGTCTCTCCCTCGTTCCTTAAGGCAGAGAACTGAGATGGGATTCTCATTTTGGCCTAAGTGATCTTCTTTCTAAAACCTAGAGAGAGAGAGAAAGGAGGAGGAGGCGGAGGAAGGGAGCAGGCCACCGGTGGAGCTGTAGAGTTCCGGTTAGAGATCCGAGGCCAGCGTTGTGGAGGCAAAGCCGCTGCGGTCCTTTCCAGCCGGCTAAAAGTCCTTGGCTCCGAAGCGATCTTCAAGGGTAACGATCTTTCTTCCTATCCATGTGAAGGCTTACTTTTTGGCATGTGCATAGGCTTCCCCCACCAGAGGGTGGCTTGTTACGGGAGTCCCTTGGGTTGATTCATGGAATCCCCAATAATTTGGCATATATATCCGGAAATGGAGTACGAAATAGGCATGCTGTGTGAAGCCCATCCGGACAGGTTGTTCTGGATTGGTGATGTTGCATATATGCACCGGAGAAGTCTCCGTGATTGAAACGTGTAGTTTAAGGAGTCGATGGGTTGTACCTGTGAAGGATAGTTGCAGGAAGTACTGTAGTGGTAGTCCAGGAAAATACCCTTGTATTGATTATGATGTTCATGGGTTGTGCCTGTGAAGGGCAGTAGTAGGAAGTACTGGATTGGTGATCCAGGAAAATACCCTTGATATTTGTGATGCTTGGTGGGTTGTGCCTGTGTAGGGTAGTAGCAGGAAGTTCTGGCGTGAATGCCCAGGAAATACCCACAAATGCTGATTCGAGCTAGGGATGGAAAATGAGTTCTGTCGCTACCGCTAAGCGTGGCACCTAGCTAACCTGTGATTGTGAAGCTAGTCCCGTGAGGACACGATGGCTATGTATGAGCTAGAAGAGCTCTTACGGCTTGATGTCAAATAGGTAAGGTGAAACCGACCCGCGCCTTTTGATAGCCGCGAGTACGCTGTACTCGGTGATGGCAAGGCGACTTGAGCAACGGGAGGTGGCTGATCTGACCTGCGTTATGTCCGTCCAATGTGAGACCTGAAAGTGCGGTCTGTTGGAGTGCATAGCGAGAGTCTAAGGCCCGCGCTCCATGACACCATGGGGGGCTACAGGCCAATCCCGGGTCAGTAAGACTAAAATCTCCGGCTGCACGGCATGGAGTAAATGCTCAACTTTTGCCGTTGGTTTTCGGCCCTAATACGGTGGTGGGACCCTGGTTCGCAGGTACACCAAGAATGTGCCCTGAGTGCACGGATCGTCGGGCTGCGTGGCTGACAGTTGTGATGGAATGTTTGTGCGTGAGTGCACAATCTGTGATGCATATATATATGCATACACATTATTATGCCTGTAATGAAGAAATGTCACTGCCCCGGGAAAGGGGTAGGGTTGTTATAAATTGGTCAGCTGAATGCTGACCGTTGCCTTGTTGCCACCATTGGGTGGGCTGTCCTTGTGCGGGTGTTGGAGAACCGAGCGAGACATTTAAAGGATGAAGTCCCTGCTGCTGCTGCTGATAGCCCATGAAGGCTAATTGAAACTATGATGCTTTGTTCATATGTGGCAGACCTGCGCGCTGATGTGTGGTAACCACTTTTATAAAAGAATAACTATAAGGCCATAAGACCAACTAACTTTGTATTTGATGAACATTCCTGTTTATATATCAATGTGGATATTTGTATGGTGGACATTCATGTTTGGAGTTCAGTTTCATGTTATAAGCTTCTGCTAGAATGCTATAAGTTATGGTGCGCAACTATGGTATCACTCGGTGACTTTGCCGCCTGTTTTATGGTATATGGTATGGGGCCCCGACCGGACCTTCTATTATATACTATATGAACGGATGGAGTCGTTACACATATACTCGAGCGAAGTTTGTCAACACGCCTCGGACATGCCCCTGGACACGCCCGTGTCATAGGGCGTGTTTCCTCTCAAAAACTCGTGGAGTGCATTTCGTCAAGCACTCGACAAGCTGCTCAACCCGAGCAGGACACGCCCTAGGACACGCCCATGTCCCAGGACGTGTCGCCCAACCTGAACCCAAATTTGGGATTTGGGGTGTTATAACCCCCCCCCTCCTTACAAGAAATTTCATCCCGAAATTTGCACACAGTAAGGAAATTAAGAACAAGATGTTATAACTTCAAAATGTATGTTACAACAAGGGGAACTATATAATAGTTTACACAAATAGATTGGGAAACTCAGCTCGCATGGTCTGCTCTCGCTCCCATGTTAGCTCTTCACAGCCACAGTTGTCCCATCGGACCTTGACCATCCCGATTGTCTTATTCTGCAACTGTTTATCGGCGCGATCCTCGATCCGAATGGGCCTAACCTGCATCATTAGCCCATACTCCACCGACACACGATCATTCTCGATCACTTGAGCTGGATCTTTGACGGCTTTTCGAAGCGCCGAGATGTGAAACACATCATGTAATCAAATCAATTATGCCGAAAGAGCTAGCTGATAGGTAGTTTCCCCAATTCGCTCCACCACTTCAAACGGACCAAGATATCTAGAACTCAACTTTTTCAGATGTCGAATCCTGGACACACCTTTGAAGGGTTTGATCTTCAAATATACCCAATCGCCTACCGCAAACTCCACATTCTGGTGCTTGGCATTGTAGTATTTTGCTTGTCGGTACTGGGCTATCAGTAGCCTTTCCCGAATAGCGCGTATTGTCGAGTTAGCTTCGTCGACTTCTTTATGCTTATATAGTTTCGATATGCCTGCTTCTACCCAAGCTAACGGTGTACGACATTTCCGACCATACAGAGATTCAAACGGTGACATACCGATGCTAGCTTGGTAGCTATTATTGTAGTTAAACTCCAACATATAGAGATGATCTTCCCATTTCTTACCATAATCCAGGGCGCACATTCGGAGCATATCCTCCATTGTTCTGTTAGTCCTCTCAGTCTGGCCATCTGTTTGGGGATTAAAGGACGTACTGAAAGTCAATTTCGTTCCCAACAATTGATGGATGAGCCGCCAATCAGTCGATGTGAGTTGCCCTTCATGGTCACTCACAATGCTACGAGGAACACCGTGTAACCGTACGATCTGCTCCACATAGAGATTTGCCAAACTTTCCACTGAATCGTCCAGCTTGTTCGGAAGGAAGTGAGCCACTTTCGTCAACCGGTCTACAATCCCCCAGATTGAATCATTCCTGCGTTGAGATCTCGGCAACATGTGCACGAAATCCATTGAAATATCATCAAACATCCATTCCGGAATTGGTAACGACATCAAGAAAACTCCAGGCTTCTAGCATTCCGCTTTCACCAAAGCACAAGTTTGACATTTAGCCACATAATGAGCTATGTCTTTCTTTAGTCCTGGCGACCAAAAAAACTTTTTCATGTCCCTGAACGTTTTTGTGCTCCCAGGGTGAATTGAGTATTTTGTAAAGTGCGCTTCATCATCAATTCTTATCTCAACTTACTCATGCTCGGGACGCACAAACGACCCTCTTTCCGCAAAAGGCCGTTATCCCAGGAGAATTGGCCATCTAGCCCATCCTTTGCATAGCGTTGGAGACTTTCATCCAGCTCCATTACCCGTAGAAGCCTATCTGCTAGGTCATATTGTACCTCCGTCCAATTCAAACATGCACCGACTGTAGAATTCTTGTCAACATAATAAATCTCTAACGCTTCTAACTCCTAGATCAGACGCTCATCATGCATCTGCAACCAATTTGACCTTGACGGAGCCCTCCGACTCAAGGCGTCAGCGACCACATTTCCCTTCCCGGGAGTATAATGAATATCAAATGTGTAGTCCCTAAGGAACAACATCCACCTTCGTTGTCGCATATTCAGATCCTTCTAATCAAACAAGTACTTTAGGCTCTTAAGGTCCGTAAAGATATCCACTTTTACGCCATAAAGATAATGCCGCCATAACTTCAGTGCAAAGATCACCGCCGCCAACTCTAAGTCGCGGACGTGATAATTTCGCTCATGCACTTTTAACTGGCATGAGCCATAAGCAATAACCTTTCCAAACTGCAGAAGAACGCATCCTAAGCCTCTCCCTGAAGCATCACTATAGATCTCATATCCGTCGGTACGACATGGCGACGTCAACACATGCGCCCTGTTAAACGACTTTTTAGCTCTTCAAAAGCTTGCGAGCACTCCAGCATCCAAACGAACTTCTGATCCTTCCTCGTCAGGGTGATCAGAGGCAAAGCGATCCGCAAGAAGTTTTGTACAAAACGTTTGTAGTACCCTGCCAGTCCAAGGAAACTCCTGACTTTGGCCACTGAAGACAACACCGACCACTCCTGTATGACTTTTATCGTTGACGGATCCACTGTTATGCCCTCTCCACTTACCATGTGGACAAGAAAAGCCACTGATGACAGCCAAAACTCAAACTTTGAGAAGTTGACATAGAGCTTATTCCTTCGCAAGGTATGCAACACCATCCGCAAGTAGTTTGCATGATCTGCTTCAGATTGAGAGTACACCAGAATATCATCGATGAATACAATCACAAACAAGTCCAAGTACTCTCAGAATGTTCGGCGCATTTTGTCCATGAATACCGATGGCGCATTACATAACCCAAACGACATTACTGTGAACTCATAATGACTGTAGCGTGTTCCAAATGCAGTCTTGGGAATGCCACTTTCCCGAATCCTCAACTGGTAATATCCAGATTTCAAATCCAATTTAGAATAGACGATTGATCCCACTACCTGATCAAACAATTCATCTATCCATGGAATCGAATACTTGGTCTTCTCTGTCGGGTTATTCAATTCACGATAATCAATGCATAATCGCAAACCACCGTCTTTCTTTTTCACAAAAAGAACAAGTGCGCTCCAAGGTGACATACTTGGGCGTATATATCCCGGCTCCTGCAACTCTTGCAATTGGACTTTCAATTCAGCCATTTCGTTTGGTGCGACGCGATATGGCGAGTGGGCCACAAGTTTCGCACCTGGCACCAACTCAATTGTGAAGTTGATCTCCCGCTAGGGTGGTATCCCAGGAAGATCCTTAGGAAACACATCTGCGAAATCCAATACAATCAGAACATCACTCACATTGCCCTTAGGCTCAACAGCCTGAATCAGCGTGAAGAATAACTCCGTGCCCTTCCGAACAACATTGACGACTTGGAGTGCAGACATAGAGGTCCCGCTCACTCATCGCATACCAGCGAACTTAGTCTCAAGCTCGGTATTTTGGCCCAGTGTGATCTCTTTTGATTTGCAATCAATCAAGGCATGCTGCTCCGTGAGCCATTCCATACCAAAAATCACATCAAGTTCCGATATCGGCAGCACAGACTCAAATAGAAATCTCGACTTCCAATTTGATCCGCCACATCGCAAGCCCGATCCGCAAGCATGAAACAACCATTCGATAATAACACTCTTACACCTATCTGCCTTCATATGACTAGGTACTCCAATTCGAGCTACGAAGTCCTTAGACAGAAATGAATGTGAAGCACCCGTATCATATAGTGCTCTCGCCAACGTATTCTGAATCATAACAAAGCCCGTGGCAACCATATCACACACAAGCCACATACAAAACATGCTATAAGAAAAGCATCAATAACTTAACTCGTACCTGTGACGACGTCACTCTGATTTATGGCCTCCTGCTGGCCAAGATTATAAACTCGGGGCTGCGCTTGGGATGCAGAGGACTCCACCACTGCCTTTCCATTCTCAGCATAAGACGATCCCGCCTTCTTGTCACCCTTTGGTCGCCCCACTCGATAGTCACGGGCGATATGCCATGCTCTGCCACATGTAAAGCAGGTATGAGTCTCTGGCCTCGAAGTAGCCCCCGACAGAACTGTTGAAGGAGCTTGCCTAGAAGGCTCGGACCTCTTGCCCATTCTTTTGATAGTACGATTTCCCCGGTCGGGGCGCTTTGAACTCTGGCTTTGTCATAGCCAAGGCCCTTTTCCGTGCACCCTCTTCATATCCTTCTCCAGCGCACACACAGTATCAACCAACGCCTGGAACCCTTGGTTCACAGAACTTGAGAGCAGGAATCGCAACTCGTCCCACAACCCTTCATAGAACGTATTGGTTTTCCGCTGCTCATCGACAAAGATGGAGCCCGCATACCATCCCAACCGTGTGAACTCATGCAGGTACGTCTGCACACTACCTTCTCCTTGCGTTAGCCGTTGGAACTCATTTTCCATGGCAATGCATTGTGCTGCCGGTAGGTGCTTTGCCAGGAAGAGTCGTGAGAACTCCTCAATCAAAACTTGTGTCAACTGCCTGCCCGCTAAGTGGTGTAACTTGATCCCGTCGCACCATAACTGAGTCTCTCTTCCAATAAGAAGGTGGCTAAGGTTACCTTCTGATCTTCCTCCGTCCTGATCGCTGTCAATATCCGCTTGACGCGCGATAACCAATCCTCCGCCTGCGTAGGGGATCCCACACCCGTAAATTTAGGGGGATTGAAGCTCATGAACTGCTTTAGCTGTCATTCAGCTGCACACGCATCAACAGCCGCCACAAGTTCTGTCCTCGCCGCAACCTATTCTAACACCACTACCGGTTACGCTTGCCTACCCGGCTGTGCTTGAAACATTGCAAATAGCGCCTCAATAACTAAGAGGACAGTTTCCGCAGAAGGGGGGAGGTGTGGGCACCTCAGCTGGTGCCGTACTCTCATCAGAACGTTGGGGTTCAGACTGCCCAGTACCACTACGAATCACCTATAGGTGAACAAGACACACATTAGCGACCTCACATAAGTAATAACAACAATATAGGAATGTGCAGGTTCCCCAAACAAGTGTATTTGCATTCCTATATGGATTCAAGAGTTCATTAGTGTTAACGCGGTTCGCACTTACATGTGCTCGCCACCCCCACAAAAGAATTCGACCACGAATTCGAAAGGGAAAGGCCGAGATAGTTGATACCAAAAATGTAACGACTCCATCTGTTCATATTGCATATAATAGAAGGTCCGGCCAGGGCCCTACACCATATGCCACCAAACAGGAGGGGAAGTTACAGGTTAATACCATAACATAAACGCATCCTAACTCAGAGCATGCTAGCAGAAGATTTTAACAATAATTTAGAACTCCAACCATGAATGTCCACTATATATAAATCCACAGTTATATACAAACTCTCGAGGAATGTACAACAAATACACTATCGTTCGGCCTTATGGACTTACAGTTCATCTTTATAAGAGTGGACTCCAAACATTGGAACACAGGCCGGCCACATATGAACAAAACATAATATTTTTTAGCTTAGCCTTCAAGGGCTAGCAGCAGCAGCAGCAGGGACTTTAGCCTTTGTATGTCCCGCTCGGCTCTCTAGCACTTGCGCAAGGATAGCCCACCCAACGGTGGCAAACAAAGCAATGGTCAACATTCAGCTGACCAATTTATAACGACCTTACCCCTTTCCCGGGGCAATGGTATTCCTTCCCTGCAGGCATAACAATTCATAGACTGATATGTATGTATCACACATTGTGCTATCACCCACAAACAATCCATCACAACTGTCAGCCACGCGGCCCGACGATCTGTGCACTCAGGGCACATTCTTGGTATACCTGCGAACTAGGGTCCCACCACCGTTCTAGGTCCAACACCCGATGATAAAATTGAGCATTTAGCCTTTCCGGCGCGCAGGACTAAGACTCTCATTATGCGCTCCAACTGACCGCACTTTCAGGTCTTCGAGTTGGACGGACATAACGCAGGTACGGATCAGCCACCCCCGTTGCTCAAATCACCTTGTCATCACCGAATACCAACATACTCGAGGCTACGTATAAGGCGCGGGTCGGTTTCTCCTTTCCTGTTCGGCACGAGGCCTTTTTCAAGAGCACATCAAGCTCACAATAGCCACACTGTCCACCAAGGAATGGCTTCACAGTAGCCACAATGTCCACCACAGACTGGCTTCACAATATCCACAATGTCCACCACGGATTGGCTTCACAATAAATGAGGGGAGTTCATGCTAGCGTCCTTCATGATCGCTTAGCGGGTTCCACAGAACTTACTTTCTGCACCCAACCCCGCCCAAAGTCTGCAACATCCTGCAGTGCCAGAAAAGCTGGTCTTGCCATAGCACACACCACAAGCATCCCAAGGGTATTTTCCTGGACTACCACTCCAGTACTTCATGCTACTGCCCTTCACAGGTCCAACCCATCGACTCCACAAACCATACATTTAACCACAGAATCTTCTCCGGTGTGCAAATGCAACATCAACAATCCAGACCAATATGTCCAGATGTGCTTCACACACCATGCATATTCCGTACTCCATTTCCGGATCTATATGCCAAACTTTTGGGGATTCCAAGAATCAACCCAAGGAAATCCCTTAACAATCCACCCTCTAATGGGGAAAATCCATGCACATGCCAAATAGAAGGACTTCACATGTCCAAGAAGGAAGATCGTTACCCTTGACGACTTCTTTGGAGCCATGGAATTCTAGCCAGTTAGAAAGCACCGCAGCAGCTTAGCCTCCACAAATCTGGTCTCGGACCTTAGCTCGGAACTCTAAAGCTCCACCGGTAGCCGGATCCCTTCTCCTCCTCCTCCTCCTCCTTGCTCTCCCTTATCTCTAACTCTTTTAGAAAGAGAATTGCCAAAAGACAAGTGAGACTTCTCTTCTTACTCTCGGCCTTAAAGCAGCAAGGAGAAACCTGGGCCATCAGATACCAGAGGAAGGAAATGAACGACTACAAATTTTCCTGAAAACGGCTATTTCGGGTCTGACACGCCCTATGACATGCCCGTGTCATCGGGCGTGTACCTTAAGCGGTACACGACCTACTTATCCAGAATAGGACACAGCCATGTGACACCCCCGTGTCACAGGCCGTGTACCCTTAGACACGCCCGTGTCTAGCTCTCGAGACCCACTCGAGACCTACTCGAGAGAACTACTCGAGTAAGTGGACACGACACGCACGTGTCACTTGGCTGACATGCCCGTGTCCCACCCGTGTCCCACCCGTACTCGAGAAAATTTCGACCTACTCGAGACACCCTCTTGATACTCACTCGAGTAGACACAGAGCAGGACATGGCCTTGCGACACGACCGTGTCACATGCCATGTTCCCTCTCTCTCGAGAATTCGTCAAGCACATCTACTCGAGTGAAGTTCTTCGAACACGCCTCGGACATGCCCCCGGACACGCCCGTGTCTCAGAGCGTGTTCCCTCTCGAAAACTCGTCGAGTGCATTTCATCGAGCACTCGACAAGCTGCTCAACCCGAGTAGGACACGCCCTGGGACACGCCTGTATCCCAGGACATGTCGCCCAACCTGAACCAAATTTGGGATTTAGGGTGTTACACGCGGTCCGCTTACATTAAGGAGTGTGTATCACGTACCTAGCATGAAGTAGAACCTCTTCTCAGTGACCAACGTAGTTGACGCGAGCTATCATGTTCTGTTTGTCCCAACAGAAGTAAGGTTTCTCCGCAATAATTTAGTGTTAAAGGATGATGTTGCTAATATAGAGAGAAGAGTAAGAGACTTGTTTGTTTTATCGACAAACTCTTATGTTGATCGGATGAGGGCCAACAATAGCGCGACTATTTGATATGAAAGACTAGGGCACGTTGGGATGGACAAGCTGAAAGCTATGACGATGAGGAACCTTGTGAAAGGCTTGCCAAAGTTGTCATCCTACGGAGATGATCATGTTTGCGCGGGGTGTCAGTATGGTAAGGCTCATCGCCTTCCATTTGATAACTCACAAATAAGGAGCAGGGTACCATTGGAGTGTATCCATGGTGATCTGATGGGGAACACTGTCACTTCTAGTCTTGGAGGCAGCAAATATATACTTGTGCTTATTGATGACGACTCAAGATACAATTGAGTGTATTTCATGAAGGTGAAGTCAGTAGCTTTCCAATTATTTGTGGAGTTCAAGGAGCTAGTGGAGGGCCGGCTTTGCCTGCGGATCAAGAAGTTCAGATCGGACAATGGTGGTGAGTTTTTTTCATCTGAGTTCTCTAACTTATGCAGGAAGCACGAGATCCAGAGAGAGCTAACTTGTGCTCATACTCGACAACAAAATAGAGTAGCGGAGAGGAAGATCTGTCACTTGACAGAAACTTGCAAGTGTTGGCTTCATACAAAGGGCATTTCCAGGTCCTTTTGGGCGGAAGGAATTTCCTGCGCAGCTTACGTCATCAATCAGATGCCTTTGAGTCCGATCAACATGAAGTCTCCCATTGAAATGATGTTCAAGGAGAAGCCAAGCGTGGAACACCTTCAGGTATTTGGATCAACCTACTATGTTCACGTCCCGGATGCTCAGAGGGCCAAGCTTTATACAAAGACGAGAAAGCTTGTTATTTTGCGATATGATGATCAGAAGAAGTGGTGGAAGTGCATGGATCATGAGACAAGAAAGTTTGTTGTATCAAGAGACGTGGTCTTTGATGAACTGACGTCATATGGAGGTGGATCTGTTGAGCTGCAGGAGAGTTGGGTTGATGAAGGGAAGAAGGAGGCAGCTAAAGATCTTCAAGTGGAGTTGTCTGTGTCACCAGGAGCTCCAAGTGTTTCAAGCTCTAGGGCAGAAGATTCTGGTTCAGGAAGCAGGGGGTGCGTCAATCCAAGTGTGCCCGAGATTAGAGCTGGGGCTGAAGAAGCAGCGGAGGTGGTGAGCAAGGAGTAGACTCTTCGGAGGTCGAAGAGGACCATCAAGCCACCAACTGTTATTGGGAAGGAAACACGGTGAACTTTGTCTCTTGTTTCTTCGTAGGCCCCCTGGATGAGCGGGAGCCTTCAATGTTTGAAGAAGCCATTGGAGTAAAGGAGTGGGATGATGTCAGGGATGAGGAGATGGCTGCCCTCAAGAAGAATGAAACTTGGACTTGGTGCCTTAGGTTGATGGCATTACTCCAATAACCTGGAAGTGAGTCTACAATCTGAAGAAGAAGGCGGATGGAAGTATCGAGTGGTATAAGGCTCGCCTTTTAGAACAAGGATTTTCACAACAGTACAACGAAGAGTATGAGGAGACGTTCAGTCCCGTGGCGAAGATGACATCAGTGTGGGTGGTGATGGACTTGGCGGCTTGCCAGGGCTGGAAGATGTGGCAGCTAGACGTAAATACTGTAACGACTCCATCCGTTCCCCTAGCCGATTCATCGTGAAGATGTCACGGCTCCGCTCTAGGCGACGCTACCGGGCTGCAGCCCAAGCACCCCAACCCTCTCCAGCCAACTGGCGGTTTGTTGGTGGCCACAACCTCCTTTTGATGAGCAAACTCTACAGTCTAGCTGGGCCATACAGGGACTTCCCAGGAGGTCACCCATCCCAGTACTACTCTCGCCCAAGCACGCTTAACTATGAAGTTCCTTCACTAAGGAGGAAGACTGAGACAAGCAGATACCAAAATGTAACGAGTCCATCCGTTCATATAGCATATAGTAGAAGGTTCGGTCGGGGCCGTACACCATATGCCACAAAACAGGCGGGGAAGTTACAGGTTAATACCAAAACACAATCGCATCCTAACATAGAGCATGCTAGCGGAAGTGTTTAACAATAATCTTGAACTCCAACCATGAATGTCCACAAGTGTATATAAACAACCACATGTATATATCAACTCTCGAAGGAATGTACACAAATACAACATCGTTTGGCATTATGGCCTTACAGTTTGTAACACCCCCTATCCGTCGCATAATATATAGCAGTAGGTCCGGCCGGGGCCCGACGCCATATACCACAGACAGACCTGGTGGTTACGTATGGAAACCATCCAACCAATCTCAACGTCCTACACAGAGCATTCTAGCGGAAGCAGTTTATAAGAGTTGTAAACAAGAACCCAGCATAGGAGCATGAATGTCCACTAATACCAAAAGGAATGTTATACAAAAATACCCAAAACCAGCCTTAAGGCCTTACAAAGTGTTTCACTTGAAAATTACATGTTTTACAAACCACGGCGCGCAGGACGGTCATACATGAATAAAACCGTAAACACTTCTACTTGGGCCTTCGAGGGCCGGCTTCGCAAAAAGGGCTTTAGCCCGCTATTGACCGCTTGGTCCAGCTGCACCTGCAAGCAACAAACCACCGCACGGTGGCAAAACAAGGCAACGGTCAGCAATGCTGACCAAATTATAACGATCCCGCCCCCAACTCGGGGCGGCAATGCTCCTTCCCTGCATTTCATTAGCATAAGCGAGTAATATATAACCATAGCCATAACATCACAGACGTTGGCTCGTATGGCCACACGCCCCGTGCACTCAGGGCACATTCTCGGTGAACCGGTCGATGTCACGTCAATTAAAGCCATTAACATTCCAGACTCACCACCGCCACTAAGACAGCCAAACCTATGAGCAATTTGTCTTCTTGGCATGAGTCACGTCAATTTAAGCCATTGACCGCCGAAGACTCACATTTATGCCAACGACGAGTGCCACGTAACCTTAGGTCTCTCTAACCCGAACGACATAGAGCGGGTACGGTTCCATCTAACTCGTGCTCACATCGCAATGACAATTTAAGCCATTTGCGCGGGTCAAACTTTCGCCGAGTCCCATTCTACCGCAAGTCACATAACCACGTTATGTTCAAGTTGGCTCTCAGGCCACCAAGTTGGTAAGATCTCGTATCCGCCCAGTTTTCCGGGTGCACCTTTGGGTTAGTCCCCAAGGCTCCCTGCTGCAATCTACCGCGTAGAAAACCCGAAAAACAACCAATAGCACGGAGTCTTCTCCGGCCTTATGCAATGCAACATCACCGATCCAGACCAACATGTCCGGGTAGGCTTCACACATCATGCCTACGTCCGTTCTCGCATACGGACTCTAAACGACGGGGACTTTACATATCTACCCGAAGGAACGCCTCCAACTCTCCGCAAACTCGCGAGAGCGGGCTTCCTATGCTAGGAAAGAGAGCTATTCGTGCTCAAGATGAGGATCGTTACCCTTGAGTTCCTCTTTGGCGCCATCGAAAAGTAATCGGATAGAAATCACCGCACTTGCGTTGCCTCCGTGGATCCGGAGTCGACTCGCGATTCGGAGCTCCGAAGCTCCTCCAATGGCGGGATCTAGTTCTTCTTCCTCCAATGGCTCTCCTCTTTCTCCAAGGACTTGGAGAGATGATAAGGTATGAAAAGTGAGGTTTTCCAAGTCAACTCACGGGTATATCCTCTCAGGAACAACCCCCAGTCGTTGGATCTCAACCTAAGGAAACGAACGGCTTCGATTCGGGGCTGAAATGCCCAATCTGGACCGAACACGGCCTGGCACACGCCCGTGTCCAAGGCCGTGTGCCGCATTCGCCGTCAAAATCGAATCTCCTGGACCCTCACACGGGTATCGAACACGCCCGTGTTCGAGCTGACACGCCCGTGTTCCAGCTGACATGGCCATGTACACGGCCGTGTACCCCATGATTTTCCCCCGTTTACAACCCGAGCACTGCACGGGTCCTAGGACACGCCCGTGTCCTTGCCCGTGTCACCTTGACACGCCTGGGCCCCAGGCCGTGTACAAGGTCTCGACATTTCGTCGAGTGGAGATCGACGACTCGATGACACGGCCTTGGACACGCCCGTGTCCTAGGCCGTGTGCCTTGTCTCGACGATCGTCGAGCGAATCTCGACGAATTCCCCGGGACGATCGTCGACATGGGTCGACACGCCCGGCGACACGCCCGTGTCGCGGGCCGTGTGCCCAATCTCGACGAATCGTCGAGTATAACTCGACGACTTCACGACTAAGTGTCGACACGGGTCGACACGCCCTGCGACACGCCCGTGTCGCAGGCCGTGTTCCCATTCTCGACGAATCGTCGAGTATAACTCGACGACTTCGCGGCTAAGTGTCGACACACGCTTGACACGCCCTGGGACACGCCCGTGTCCCAGGCCGTGTGCCTTCTGCCAGAACCCAAACTGGCCCAAAACGTCCCCCTTTGCTCCTTTGAGTTTCGGGGCGTTACAACTCTCCCCCTCTTAAAAGAATTTCGCCCACGAAATTACATAAAGGGAAAAACATGTACAAAAACAAAATTTGTACCTGAGCGGAACAACTCCGGATATTCGTCAAGCATCGTCTGCTCTCGCTCCCAAGAGAGCTCCTCACGACCGCAATTGTCCCACCGGACTTTGACCATCCTGATCTCTTTATTGCGTAGCCGCTTGACCTCCGAGTACTCAATCCGCACGGGCTTGACCTTTGTTGTTAGCCCACTTTCCACCGGCACTTGATCGACCGCGATCACTTGCGTAGGCTCTTGCATCGCCTTCCGAAGCACCGAAATGTGGAATACATCGTGTAAACCACTAAGCTCCACTGAGAGCTTCAACCGATAGGCCGCTTCACCGACTCTCTCCAGAACCTCGAACGGTCCAAGGTATCTTGGGCTTAGCTTTTTCAATCGCCGCACCCGCGAGACACCCTTGAATGGCTTGATCTTCAAGTATACATAATCGCCCACAGCGAACTCCACGTTCCTGTGCTTGGCATTATAGTACTTTGCTTGCCGGTCCTGAGCAATAAGCAACCTCTCCCCAATGGTTCTCACCAAAGAAGTAGCACCCTCTACTTCCGATCGCTTATACAACTTTGACTCACCTGTTTCTATCCAAGACAACGGCATGCGACATCTTCTGCCATATAGGGCCTCGAAGGGCGCCATCTGAATACTTGCTTGGTAGCTGTTGTTGTATGCGAACTCCACCAAATAAAGGTGGTCTTCCCATTGCTTTCCAAAATCCAAGACACACATGCGAAGCATGTCTTCCATGGTTCTATTGACCCTCTCGGTCTGCCCATCCGTTTGTGGATGGAAGGCTGTGCTGAACTTCAACTTAGTTCCCAACATTTGCTGCACCAGCCTCCAATCATTGGACGTGAACCGCCCATCTCGGTCACTCACGATGCTGTGGGGCACACCATGAAGCCGCACTATGTTATCCACATAAAGCTTTACTAGCTTCTCCACCGGATCATCCTTCCTATGCGGAATAAAATGCGACACCTTCGTTAATCGATCGACAACCACCCAAATGGCGTCGTTTCCCTTTTGCGACCTTGGCAAACCGTGCACAAAGTCCATAGAGATGTCGTCGAATTTACATTCCGGAATAGACAAGGACTTAAGAAATCCTCCCGGCTTTTGGCACTCCGCCTTTACCAAGGCGCAAGTTTGGCACTTCGCTACGTATAGCGCCACATCCTTCTTTAAACCCGGCCACCAAAATAGTTTCTTCACATTACGGTACAACTTCGTGCTCCCCGGGTGAATCGAGTACTTGGTATGGTATGCCTCGTACAACAACTCCACCCGCAAATTTCCCACACTTGGGACGCACAAACGACCGTCTCTCCAAAGCAATTCGTCCTCCGCGACGAATTGGGAATTTGACTCATCCAGAGCCTCTACCATGAACTGCTTCAGCACTCGATCGCTTGTCCACACAAACGATCCCCAACGCCTCCAACTCTCGCACCAACCGCTCATCTTGCACCGATAGCCAATTGGCTCGAGCTGGGGCTTGGCGACTCACCGCGTCAGCAACCGCATTCCCTTTATCAGGCGCGTAGTGGATCTTGAATGTATAGTCTCCCAGTATAGTCTCCCAAGAACTCCATCAATCTACGCTGTCGTATATTCAGATCCTTCTGATCAATCAGATGCTTCACGCTCTTGTGACCGGCGTAGAGATCCACTTTCACACCGTATACAATTATGCCTCCATAGCTTCAAGGCAAAACTCACGGCCATACGCTATTACGCTTCCGTGTTGCAGTAGCACGCAACCCAAACCGCTGCCCTACGCATCATTAAAAATCTCATTGCCTTCGGTTCCACTTGGCGAAGTCAGCACAGGCGTCGTAGTCAACCGACATTATAACTCCTCAAAAGCTCGCGCGCACTCCGGCGTCCAAAAGAACTTATGCTCCTTCCTCGTCAAAGTAGTGAGAGGTAACGCTATCCGCGAGAAGTTCTCCACGAAGCACCTATAGTAGCCGGCAAGCTCCAGCAAACTCCGGACTTCCGCTACCGTAGCCAGCTCAGGCCACTCTCGTATCGCAACAATCTTCGCCGGATCCACCGCAATACCCTCTCCACTCACTATATGCCCGAGGCACGCCACTGAGGATAGCCAAAACTCGCACTTCGAGAACTTGGCATACAACTGATTTCTCTTTAGCGTCTTCAACACCAAATGAAGATGCTTGAAGTGATCTTCCTCACTTTGCGAGTACACCAAAATATCGTCGATGAAGACGATCACGAAACGGTCCAAGTACTCCCTGAACGTCCTGTTCATCAAATCCATGAACACTGACGGCGCATTAGTCAGCCCAACCGGCATGACCGTAAACTCGTAGCGCCCGTGTCCTGTACTGAACGTTATCTTAGGGATATCACTCTCCCTTATCTATTTAGAGTACGTCGTTGACCCTACCAACTGATCACAAAGATCATCGATCCTTGGGCTTGGGTACTTGCTCTTTTCCGTCAAGTTGTTGACCTCCCGATAATTAGTACGCAGCCTCAACCTTCCATCCTTCTTCTTAATAAAGAGGGTCGGTGCGCTCCAAGGCGAAGGACTTGGACGCGCATACCCTTGCTCCAACAACTCTTACAGTTGAACTTTCAACTCCTCCATTACTTTAGGCGTTAGCCGATACGGGGATTGTGACACAGGCTTTGCACCTGGCACTAGCTTGATCGTAAAATCTATCTCCCGCTGAGGCGGGGCTCCAGGAAGATCTGCGGGGAACAGATCAGGGTATTCCGATACCACTGAAATACAATACAACGCGGGCTTCGGCTTTACAACCTCCACTAGTGTACAGAACAGCTCTACACTAGCACAAACCGCCTTCACCGCCAGAAGAGCGGCCATCATCGCCTTGCTCGACCTCTTTGAGCTCATAAGGGTCGTCTCACGACTTGCTCCCAAGTTGACTTCCTTGCTACCGCAGTCTATGGAGGCTTGCTGCTCCGAGAGCCAGTCCATGCCAAATATAACGTCAAACTCCACCAACGGAAGTAACGACGCTTGCAGATCGTACTCCTAATTCCCAAACCACAAACTAAGAGCAACGAATTCTACCCTCGCCGAATGAGCACCATTGGACTATAACGCATCCAATTTATCTCTTACCATCGAAGGAGGTACTCCAAGGCACAATAAAATTCCTAATAAAGGAACGCGAAGCTCCCTAAACGAACGGTGCTCTCGCAGATAAAGTAAAGTCGCAACAAAGCTTAGCACATTAGTCCTAAGCTAATATGCATAACAAGTATTTAAAGCAAAACTATCTTTAAACCATACCTGTCGTCACGACGACGGGCTTTCTCCAGGGCTTTAGGCACTCACGAGCATAATGCCCCGGCTCCCTATAGTTGTAACATGCTCCCGGGGTTTGGCTTGTAGTTGCCCCCGAAGCTCTGAAAGGAGGGACTAGACCCAAAGTCCTATCCTTCTTGTACCACCTTCGATATACAGACTTTGAGGTGTTCGGCACTTTGAATGCCGTTTCCTTTGCACTGACATCCTTGACTGCTCCTGACATAGGTTTCTTACCCTTCCGAGCACCATTCCAACAGTCTCGGGCAAAGTTCCCTTTCTTTCCACAAGTATAACAAGTGTAAGAAGCTTTACTAGTCGATTTCATAGCCCCTTTCTCCAGCATTCTGCCGGATGCAGCTCTTATGGGGTTTGTATAGTTCGATACCATGGTCGCTGGCATCGGGAGGGTCTTCCTCAACTCTGCCTCCAATGATCTAGCTGATTCCACCAAGGCTCGGAACCCCAATAACTTTGGTCCTAGTAGTAGAACTCGTAACTCGGCACACAGGCCATTATAAAATCTATCGACTGTAGTTTGCTCGTTATCCAACTCGAAGCATGGGTAGCGACTTATCAGAAGAAATGCTTGCAAATATTCCTCAACCGTGTGCGCTCCCTGCACTAAATGCATATTGAGCTGCTGCCCCAAAGGTCTACCAAAGGTCATCTGCTGCGTCGCGCCCACCGGCGTTGAAGCCACAATAGGGGCGCAGGGTTGTACATTTCCTCCTAGCTGTGCACCCGTCACAGCGAACACCGCTTCTACAATCTTTCTAACGGTTTCATACGAAGGAGGAGGCTCAAACACCTCACCGGGTGCACTATGCTCCTCTGAAACCGGATATTCTGGCTGTCCAGCACCGCTTCCGGTCACCTATAGTTGTACAAAACACCGTCAAGCGACCAAATAAAATTGCGAACAGCAATTATAGGAACACGCAGGTTCCTCAAACACAAGTATTTTCATTCCTAAGTGGACATTCATGGGTTCTTTTACCGTTATAACGATGACGCACACAATGTGCTCACCACCCCTTAAAAAGAATTCGTCCACGAATTCAGCTTAAGTCCGACCAAAACCAGTAGTCTGATACCAAATTGTAACACCCCCTATCCGTCGCATAATATATAGCAGTAGGTCTGGCCGGGGCCCGACGCCATATACCACAGACAGACCGGGTGGTTACGTATGGAAACCATCCAACCAATCTCAACGTCCTACACAGAGCATTCTAGCGGAAGCAGTTTATAAGAATTGTAAACAAGAACCCAGCATAGGAGCATGAATGTCCACTAATACCAAAAGGAATGTTATACAAAAATACCCAAAACCAGCCTTAAGGCCTTACAAAGTGTTTCACTTGAAAATTACATGTTTTACAAACCACGGCGCGCAGGCCGGTCATACATGAATAAAACCGTAAACACTTCTACTTGGGCCTTCGAGGGCCGGCTTCGCAAAAAGGGCTTTAGCCCGATATTGACCGCTTGGTCCAGCTGCACCTGCAAGCAACAAACCACCGCACGGTGGCAAAACAAGGCAACGGTCAACAATGCTGACCAAATTATAACGATCCCGCCCCCAACTCGGGGCGGCGATGCTCCTTCCCTGCATTTCATTAACATAAGCGAGTAATATATAACCATAGCCATAACATCACAGACGTTGGCTCGTACGGCCACACGCCCCGTGCACTCAGGGCACATTCTCGGTGAACCGGTCGATGTCACGTCAATTAAAGCCATTAACATTCTGGACTCACCACCGCCACTAAGACGGCCAAACCTATGAGCAATTTGTCTTCTTGGCATGGGTCACGTCAATTTAAGCCATTGACCGCCGAAGACTCACATCTATGCCAACGGCGAGTGCCACGTAACCTTAGGTCTCTCTAACCCGAACGACATAGAGCGAGTACGGTTCCATCTAACCCGTGCTCACATCGCAACGACAATTTAAGCCATTTGCGCGGGTCAAACTTTCGCCGAGTCCCATTCTACCGCAAGTCACATAACCACGTTATGTTCAAGTTGGCTCTCAGGCCACCAAGTTGGCAAGATCTCGTATCCGCCCAGTTTTCCGGGTGCACCTTTGGGTTAGTCCCCAAGGCTCCCTGCTGCAATCTACCGCGTAGAAAACCCGAAAAACAACCAATAGCACGGAGTCTTCTCCGGCCTTATGCAATGCAACATCACCGATCCAGACCAACATGTCCGGGTAGGCTTCACACATCATGCCTATGTCCGTTCTCGCATACGGACTCTAAACGACGGGGACTTTACATATCTACCCGAAGGAACGCCTCCAACTCTCCGCAAACACGCGAGAGCGGGCTTCCTATGCTAGGAAAGAGAGCTATTCATGCTCAAGATGAGGATCGTTACCCTTGAGTTCCTCTTTGGCGCCATCGAAAAGTAATCAGATAGAAATCACCGCACTTGCGTTGCCTCCGTGGATCCGGAGTCGACTCGCGATTCGGAGCTCCGAAG
Source organism: Platanthera guangdongensis (assembly GCA_039583875.1). Taxonomy (NCBI): domain Eukaryota; kingdom Viridiplantae; phylum Streptophyta; class Magnoliopsida; order Asparagales; family Orchidaceae; genus Platanthera; species Platanthera guangdongensis. The sequence continues at coordinate 103,027,483 of CM077151.1, forward strand.
CTCCTCCAATGGCGGGATCTAGTTCTTCTTCCTCCAATGGCTCTCCTCTTTCTCCAAGGACTTGGAGAGATGATAAGGTATGAAAAGTGAGGTTTTGCAAGTCAACTCACGGGTATATCCTCTCAGGAACAACCCCCAGCCGTTGGATCTCAACCTAAGGAAACGAACGGCTTCGATTCGGGGCTGAAATGCCCAATCTGGACCGAACACGGCCTGGCACACGCCCGTGTCCAGGGCCGTGTGCCGCATTCGCCATCAAAATCGAATCTCCTGGACCCTCACATGGGTATCGAACACGCCCGTGTTCGAGCTGACACGCCCGTGTTCCAGCTGACACGGCCGTGTACACGGCCGTGTACCCCATGATTTTCCCCCGTTTACAACCCGAGCACTGCACGGGTCCTAGGACACGCCCGTGTCCTTGCCCGTGTCACCTTGACACGCCTGGGCCCCAGGCCGTGTACAAGGTCTCGACATTTCGTCGAGTGGAGATCGACGACTCGATGACACGGCCTTGGACACGCCCGTGTCCTAGGCCGTGTGAGTTGTCTCGACGATCGTCGAGCGAATCTCGACGAATTCCCCGGGACGATCGTCGACACGGGTCGACACGCCCGGCGACACGCCCGTGTCGTGGGCCGTGTGCCCAATCTCGACGAATCGTCGAGTATAACTCGACGACTTCACGACTAAGTGTCGACACGGGTCGACACGCCCTGCGACACGCCCGTGTCGCAGGCCGTGTGCCCATTCTCGATGAATCGTCGAGTATAACTCGACGACTTCGCGGCTAAGTGTCGACACACGCTTGACACGCCATGGGAGACGCCCGTGTCCCAGGCCGTGTGCCTTCTGCCAGAACCCAAACTGTCCCAAAACGTCCCCCTTTGCTCCTTTGAGTTTCGGGGCGTTACACAGTTACTCTTTACTAGTGTGGATTCCAAGCATCAGCGCGCAGGTCGGCCACACATAAAAAAACACAATATTCTTTGGTTAGCCTTCAAGGGCTAGCAGCGGTCGCAGAAACAGTAGCAGCAGGGACTTCAGACATTATGTGTCCCGCTCGGCTCTCCAGCATCTGCACAAGGGCAGCCCACCAAACGGTGGTAAACAAGGCAATGGTCAGCATTCAGATGACTAATTTATAACGACCCTACCCCTTTCCCGGGATAGTGGTATTCCTTCCCTGCAGGCATAACAATTCATAGGAAGATATACATACCACACATTGTGCTCTCACGCACAAACAATCCATCACAACGGTCAGCTACGCGGCCCGATGATCCGTGCACTCACGGCAGATTCTTGGTGTACCGGCGAACTAGGGTCCCATCACCGTTCCAGGTCCGAAACCCAACTGTAAAATTGAGCATTTAGTCTTTCCAGCGCGCAGGCCTAAAACTCTCATTATGCGCTCCAACTGACCGCACTTTCAGGTCTTCAAGTCGGACAGACATAACGCAGGTACAGATCAGCCACCCCCCGTTGCTCAAGTCATCTTGCCATCACCGAATACAAATGTACTCGAGGCCAAATATAAGCCGCGGGTCGGTTTCACCTTTCCTGTTCGGCACGAGGCCTTTTCAGGAGCTCATCAAGCTCACAATAGCCATATTGTACATCAAGGACTGGCTTCACAATAGCCACACTGTCCACCACGGATTGGCTTCACAACCAACAAGGGGAGTTCATGCTAGCGTCTCTCACGATCACATAGCGGGTTCCGCAGAACTCACTTTCTGCACCCAACTACGCCCAAACCCTGCAGTATCCTGCAGTGCCAGAAAACTATTCTTGCCATAGCACACACTACAAGCATCATAAGGGTTTTTTCCTGGACTACCACTCCAGTACTTTCGGCTACTTCCCTTCACAGGTCCAACCCATCGACTCCACGAACTACACGTTTATCCACAGAGTCTTCTCCGGTGTGCAAATGAAACATCACCAATCCAGACCAACCTGTCCAAATGGGCTTCACACAGCATGTCTATTCCGTACTACACATTTACGGATCTATATGCAAGACTATTGGGGATTCCAAGAATTAACCCAAGGAAATCCCTTCACAATCCACCCTCTGGTGGGGGGGGGGGGAATCTATGTACATGGCAAAAGAAGGACTTCACATGTCCAAGAAGGAAGATCATTACCCTTGACAACCTCTTTGGAGCCATGGAAATCTAGCCGGTTGGAAGGCGCCGCAGCAGCCTTGCCTCAACAAATCTAGCCTCGGATCTCGCTTCGGAACTCGGCAGCTCCACCGGTGGCCGGATCCCTATCTCCTCCTCCTCCTTCCTCTCCCTTCTCTCTAGCTCTTATAGAAAGAGAATGGTATAAGTTAAAATGAGAATCTCTTTCTCATTCCTGGCTATTAACCAACAGGGAGAAACCTGGGCCATCGGATCTCATATGAAGAAAATGGACGGCCACCAATTGCCCTCAAAACTCTATTTTTTGGGCTAACACGGCCTGTGACACAGCCATGTCACATGCCATGTACCTTAAGCGGCACACAACCGACTTACCCACAGTAGGACATGGCCCTGCGAGATGCCCGTATCACAGGCTGTGTGACTTGACACGACTTGAGACACGCCCATGTCTGCGGTTGTGTACCTCAGGCAGCTCAAAACCGATTCAACCAAAATAGGATACGGCCATGTGACACGCCCGTGTCACAGGCCGTGTGCCCAGAGACACACTCGTATCCTGCCCATGTTCACCAGGCCTCACTGCCTTGGAGAAATCCAGAGAAGGACACGGTCATGTGACATGCCCGTGTCACATTGGACACACCTGTGTCACAGTCCATGTTCCCCACTAGAGGATCATCGAGCACATTTTCTCGAGTGCAGGTCGACGAACCAGAGGAGGACACGCCATCGGACACGCCTGTATCGCAGGGCATGTTCCCTCTCGAGAATTCGTCGAGTGCATTTCACCGAGGACTCGATAGGCTGCTCGGCTATACAGAGATGGACACGACTTGGGACACGCCCGTATCCCAGGCTATGTTGCCCAACCTTAACCCAATCTTGGGATTTGGGGTGTTACAAAGAACGCCTTTCTTTACAGGAGATGGACAAAGACATCTTTATAGATCAGTCACTTGTATACGTATCTGCAGAACATACAGACTATGTTTGCAAGCTCCGAAAAGCCCTTTATGATTTGAAGCAGACTCCTCGAGCCTGGTATGGGAAGATTGCAGAATACCTCTAGTTCTGCTGCTATCTTGATTCAAATTCAGACTTGAGCCTGTTCGTCAAGAAGAAGGAGGAGCTTCTGGTCTTGGTGCTGTTGTACGTGGATGACATGATCATCACGGGAAACTCCAAGGAGGAGGTAGCTAGGCTTAGGGCAGAGCTAGATATTAGATTCGAGATGAAAGATCTGGGTGAGCTCCACCATTTCCTTGGACTTGAGGTGGAAAGGAAAGAGAGCAGAATACTCATGTAAGAACCCCTTTTTTTCTTTGAAACACCGGAGTCTTAGGCCCAGAACCGCCGCTTTGTGGTGACACCTTCGCACCCGGGAAGATTATCACTACAAAACGCCGATCCTGCCGGCCAAATCGATCACAACTATAGCAAAATAATAAAGACATGTCCACAAAAATCACATAAATAGTAAATAAACTACACGATGGGAGTGTCCACAGATATAATGAAATACTAAAATCTTGGGCTCATGCCCAGTACATCAATGCCACACTACAAATCTCTCATCGCGGAAGCAAAACAAAAACAACTAGTAGCGTATAGGACTTACAGTCCCTGTCGTGTGAACTCCGATACTAGACTGCCCCATCTCCAAGCGTGCCGACCTCCGGGGCTGCTCCTCTATGCTGGGCTCCATGGTCCCCTAAAATGATGTGGTTCAAAACCATTAGTCTAAGAGACTAAGCCCTATCATCCCCCGCCCCTTCCCCCATGGCTCCTAGGCACGAGAGGGGAGAAGGAAAGGAGAGGACATGAAGGTGGAGAATAACAATTAATCAGATAGCGGCGGAACTAATCGAGCAATACTATAGTATATATGACAGTAAATAAGGTATGAAAAACTGAACAAGAAAGTAACCTTAACTTATATGAAAACACATAAGTCAAGAGATCTTTTGCAGGGCTCCTATCGTATAAAAAGTCCCATACCAATTTAAACGATAGGGTGTCGGTTCTCTAGCAAGCATATATTTATAATACTGAATAAAAACCTTAACTTATAAGCGCGCTCTCACGAACTTATAAACCAAGGGGTCGTTTTGCAGGGCCTATTGTATAAAGCGTCCCATACCACTTATACAATAGGTGTCAGGTTATATGCAATGATTATGATATAAAATACAAATATGCCATGATGTGAACATACAAGTGCAACTCACCCACTCGACTCTGTGTACACAGACCTTTAGTTCCCCCTTTCTTGAGCCGAACGTCCCATGATACCTTCGTAGTGGCAAACGGAAGCGGTGGGTTGGGCCTTGCCCACCTCTAAACCGATAATTTCACTACCAGTCAGATCTATCATACTCGTCAACACTGGTGCACTAAGCGGAGCTCCTGTGTATTCTTGCCGCCTGGCGCACCGGACTTCATTTGGCCAAGTGCTAAACCACACTCGCCGAGTCAACGTGTTGGCGTTGGTGCATCGACCCTCCAATACCGAAGACCCACCACCTTATACTTTATGCACATGCAACCTTATGTATCAACTACTGAGCCAAAGCTCCCTAGACCATCCCGCCATCATAAACAACAACCGAGCCAAAGCTCGCCGGGTCAACCTGCCCATCACAAACAACTACCGAGTCAAAGCTCGCCGGGCCAACCTGCCCATCACAAACAACTACCGAGCCAAAGCTCGCCGGTTCAAACTGCCCATCACCAAATCCACTGAGCCTACAGCCCGAGTGACCCAACATACCACCCCGAGACATTGAGGTGAGTGAAGATGAAACCCTAGTGTTTACTAGTTAGTCTTGCATTCTAGTTTTGCCTATAATTTAGTTTTAGCCCAGGACTGCCCAAGGTATTCCCCGCGAAGGGCTCTCGAGGGCACTAGGAGCTACGATGGAATTACCACAAAAGCTCCCTTTCGCAAGGCACTTATTCTTATCAGTTTATACCCAACTCCTAGTCCCTTAATTGTTGTATTGGATCTAACCCTAGTGCATTTGACATTTCCTCTCTACGGGAAAGACGATCTTTCGTCGATCCCGAGCACCCCCTAACACTAACCAATCCAACCCTTTACTCATCCTACTTACAGAGATGCCCCCCAATTGTCTATCCAAATAGCGTAATCTCTAACCCCAACTCATGTGACCAAATTCATATTCCAACGCAATTTCTGCAGTTTTACTAAATGCAGACCACTTGAGCTATATGATGTGTGAAATGAGAGGAACTCAAAATATTCATCCAGTACCCCTATAATAATTATTAGAGGGCTGTCATGACCGTTTTAGCCTAACTCCAGAGTTTCATAATTTTCCCTATTTATCTGATATTTTACTTAATTATTCTAATCATCCAAAAATCCCAAGTTTGAACATGAACTGCCAATTGCAGACAAGCAAATATTCCAAAAAATTTATAATAAATACAATATGAATTGTAAACTTTAAATCCAAAGTCTCCCAATTTTACAGTAAGGTTTAAGCCCCTAAATCTAATTTTAAATATATTCACAATAAATCACTTTAGGAGATAGGTACAACAAGTTTACCTTCAAAAATTCAGAGAAAATTCACGAACGATTGCAAGGACATACAAATGCTTTAGATCAAGTTTCATAATTTATTAGTAAGTAATGAGCTATAAGCAAATTATTGATCAATTTTCCAAGTTAACGAGCTTGTGTTGTAGGTACTGCAAATAATCATCTAAAAATCATGAATTAATTTCTCCAAGTGGTATTTGCCATAGAATTATCAGAGACCTAATTTCACCATTTTTGCGACAAGTAAATAGCTCTAAATAATTTATTGACCATAATTGCATCTTTTAATACTTGTTAAGAAAGTACTAAAATTATTCAACTAAAATTTATAACAAAATTCAGGGATAATCATTTTGACTTAAAACATCTTTTGCCAAAATTTCATGAGTCTATAATGTATTGTGTGATTATAATATATATAATACCATTTAGGGACACATCATGTATAACAAAGGGGGTGCTAGTAATATTACTCATAAAATTCCAATAAATTCACCAAAGGTCCTATCTAACTTAGAGTGCATGCTACCTAAGTTTCACACCTTTTTAGTAAGTTTTGGTGTCCAATTATACACAACAAGTGGTTATGCCTTAAACTAGGGTGAGGGATTTAAGAGGTCTATCCATCTCCAAATCCTCTAAGATTCATGTCAGAGGACTTGGCCTAATCTAGCACCATTTCTACCAAGTTGCAAGATCACACAAGGGCATTTGACCCCATGCCCTTCATAACACTCAAAAGCCCCTCCTTAGGGTTTGAGTTTGGATCCTAGCGCAAAATTACCCTAGACAACCCTATAATCCATATAATGGTGTTAAAGGTCATGCCAAGTCAGTGGTTAAAATCTCAGCCTCTGTTGAGGTGATTTGACCACTCAACCTCAAAGTGCACTTTTTACTTAAGAACCCCTCATTAAGATAAGATTAGGGTTAGTTCATTTCCTATCCAAAACACATCCAAATGATGTGAAAATATATACAGTGTCATATCATGAGGCCAGGGACCGCTCATCAAAATTTGGGAGGGTTTGGAGGTCATTAGACCACCTAATTAAATTACCCTACTATTAATAAATAAATACTAAAACCATAGCCAAATTATCTCCAAAAATTCCCATTTTGGGCAAGCCCTAGGAATAACTAAGGGTGACCTCCTGCCCAAATTCCAGGTCATTTGGACAAGGGATGAAGAGTGGGCACCATTTTTAATCTCAGGATAGCCCTAGGTATAGGTCCCACCAAAATGGGTGCCCTAGTCCAACCAAATGTCCAACTGGGTTCAAATTAATTTTGAATTAAAGTAGACACTTAGGGCTACAAATTTCATATTGGTGACTTTTTTAGTAGAGGGTCCTAAGTATGTTTAAAAATTAAAACCATTAATTACACTAAGTGTGACAGAAATCATTAAGATGCATTATTTAATCCTATAGTTTGAAAATCATTTAAGCAAGAATCTTGACGCAATTTTGACGGAATCTGGTCGTCTTCCACCTCCAGCCGACGACCTTGATTGGATCTTCCTGGAGCATCTTCTAGCCGCTGCCGCCGGCCATCCAACCACCTCCCCGGCCGGCCACCGTCACCACCACCTCCTTTGAGGTGGTGGCTATCACCAGGCGGCGGCTTGGCCGCCGCAGGGGCTTATTCCGGCAGTTCTACCAAGAAGTTTTTCTGCCCGAAACCATGAAAACTAGAATTTGATTCTGGCTCAATTGAGCCCGAACCTCTAACCTAAGCATTGCTATGATCTACCCATGGAAGAAGGAGTGGAGGAGGACCTTGCCGGCGGCCTGAAGTCGAGAGGATCGTCGGGAAGCCATTTTTTAAGGAGGCGCCGCTCGGTTTCTACAACTACATAGTGGAACTCCTTGGCTCCTTCAGGTAAGTTGCGGAAATGAATCCTTGGAGTCCATTGAAGCTTTTAAGGAGGAGAATTGGGGTGTTAGGTGGGTGTAGGCTGCATTGCCATTGATGGCCTCTTGTCAACAATGTCGGCCATGGTAGGTGGGGGATGAGGCATAACTCAAACCAGTCAAAACCAGCTGGTTGAACTCCCCTTCTCCTGGTGAGTTGAATGGGGGGGGGGGGGTTGGGGAAGGGGAAAGAGGGCCCCAAAGTCTTCCCCCATTATTCCCTTCTCTTTCTCTCTCTTTCATGTTTTAGTTTTTCTCTCTCCTACTCACCAAGCCTGAATTTTGACCCCTACCTAACCCAATGGCAGCTCACATGTCCATTTCATCCACAAAACAAGGTTGGCCCAAGGGAATTTGGCTTGAGCTTGAGTTAGCCCATTTGGGTTAGCTTGACCTAAACCTTGACTAGTGTTGACCTTGGTCAATTTGGTCTTTGAGGTTGCCCCTAATGGTCCTTGGGGACACATTGGCCTCCCCTAAGGTCTAGGTGGGGTTGACTTGGCCCTTTGGAGGTCACTTGACCCTTAGGCAGGACACTTTGACCACTTTAGGGCTAGAGTTGACTTTGGTCAACTTAGCCTTTTTGGTTGACCCCAATGGGTTCTTGGTGACCCATTGGCCTCTCACTAGGGTTAGGAAGGTATGTGTGGGGTCCACTTGGCTAAGGGAACTTCAATTGACCCTATGCAGGTCAGTTTGACTCATTTAGGGTTAGAGTTGACTTTGGTCAACCTAGCCCCTTGGGTGGACCCCAATGGGTCCTAGGTGACCTATTGGCCTCACTCTAGGGTTAGGTCGGCTTGGGTGGGGTCTTGAAGTCCTGGTGAAGCCCCATGATCATCTTAAACTATGATTTAGAAATTTACTATAAGCAGACCACACAACCCAATCACCTTTATTCCCAAGTTCACTTGGTCTTCTTGGGCTTCCTAGGATTTTGTCATGACCTAGTCATGACAAAACCACTCCCAGGGGTCTAGTTGTTTTAGGGATGTTACAAATCCCAATATATAAACACAAAATTTCATCCTCAAAATTCTAGTTAGGCATACGGGGTTTCAAATATGGAAAGTGAATTGTAACATCCCGAGAGGTTGTGAGTAATACCTGATCGAAAAGCTCCGTGTACCTCTGTCACATCAAGTCCTGAGGCTCTCATGTGTGCTCCTCTCGCCCATGATTCCTCCACAGGAACTTGATCAATGGTACCTTCTTGCGCCGCAAGACTCGTATTCTCTTGTCGTCAATCCGGACCGATTCCAGGTGAACTGACCGATCAGATGCTACCGGCCCATCCGTGGCCGTAATCTGCTGCTCTTGGCATAGTAGAGCCCTCCTAAGAGAGGATACATGGAACACGTTGTGTAGACTCGCCAGCTCCGGTGGCAGCTCCAGCCTGTATGCCAAGGGAACGATCCGCTCTCGGATCCTATATGGCCCCATGCATTGGTCGGATCTTCAAGAACACCTGGTCCCCCACCTGGAACTCCACCCGAGGATGACGAGCGTCATAATACTTAGCCTGTCGGCTCTGTGCCTCTAGCATCCTGTCCCGTATCAATCTTACCTGAGCCTCGGTGTCCTCGACAAACTCCGAACCCAAAGCCTTCGGATCCTTGTCCTGTATCCATGACAGTGGAGTCCTACACCTCCGTCCGTATATGGCCTCATAAGGAGCCATCCTTATGCTGGACTGGTAGCTGTTATTATATGAGAACTCGATCAGTGGCAACAACTTCTCCCAAGGCTCACCGCGATCCAATATGCAAAGTCGCAACAGATCTTCTAAAGTCCGATTGGTGTGTTCTATCTGCCCATCGGTCTGGGGATGAAACACTGTACTGAATGTTAGCCGAGTTCCCAAGTAAGTCTGCACTGATCTCCACTCCATGGACGTAAATCATCCATCCCGGTCCGATATAATCGACCTGGGTACTCCATAATAACGGACAAACTGCTCCACGAACTTCCGAACTAACACACCAACCGAGTCCTCCTTCCTGATTGGAATAAATCTGGCTACTTTCGTCAGCCGGTCGATGATCACCGAGATCGAATCGTTTCCCGTCCGCGATCGGGGAAACCCATGTATGAAGTCCATCGCGATATCATTGAACTTCCACTCCGGCACTGGGAGTGGCTGCAACAATCCTGCGGGGTTTCTGCACTCCGCCTTCACCAGCTGGCATGCCTCGCAGTGGGTCACGAAGTAGGTGATTTCCTTCTTCATTCCTGGCCAGTACATGGTATTCTTTAGGTCCGCAGTCATCTTCATAACTCCCGGGTGTACTGAATACCGACTGCAATGATCCTCCATCATGATATCCTCCCGGACCTGACCTCCCTCTAGTATGTAAACCCGTCCTCTGAAACACACTAGGTCATCCCTTAGCGAGTAATCTCCAGCAGTGCCTCCTTCTAAGGCCCGGAATATCGGCTCTTGCTAGGCATCCTGCCTCTGCACATCTCTGACTCTATCTCAAATGTCACCTGGGGCAATCAACGACGCTAGATAATACCGGTACAGCTCAGGGTTATCCTAGGACACAAAGGATATCTGCATCTTTTCTAACATCTGGACCAACTCTAAGGCCATCAACTACGTTCCTGCTCCAGGGTTTGCAGCCTTCCGGCTCAGCGCATCTGCCACCACATTCGCCTTCTTTGGGTGGTAGTGCATCTCGTACTGGTAATCCGCTAGAAACTCCACCCATCATCTCTGCCTAATGTTCAACTCTTTCTGCGTTTCGACATATCTCAAGTTCTTGTGATCGGAGTAAATGTCGCAGTGGACACCGTACATATAGTGTCGCCATACATTCAGAGCAAATATGACCGCTCTCATCTCTAAGTCATGAACCGGGTAGTTCTGCTCATGCTTCTTTAGCTGCCGAGAAGAGTATGCTATCACATGACCATTTTGCATCAGCACCGCACCCATTCCCTGGTAGGAAGCATCGGCGTAGACCTGGAATCCCTCTTTCCACGAAGGAAGGGCAAGTATAGGAGCCGAGGTGAGCCGACCCTTTAGCTCCTGAAAAGCCACCTCACACTGTGTGGTATAGACAAAGGGCACATCCTTCCTCATCAGGGATGTGCGCGAAAGGGAAGTACGAGAAAATCCCTCCACAAACTTCTGGTAGTAACCGGCGAGTCCTAGAAAACTCCGCACATCTATAGCCGACTTCAGCTCAGGCCAATCCCGAACTGCCTGAATTTTTGCCGGATCCACTGCCAACCCAGCACCACTGATGATATGGCCTAAAAAAGCCACCTCCCTCAACCAGAACTGGCATTTGCTGATCTTCGCATAAAGCTGGTGCTCCCGCAGTGTCTCCAGGGTCAGCGTCAGATATCGTGTGTGCTCCTCCTCTATCCTCGAGTAAATGAGGATGACATCAATAAATACAATGACGAACACATACAAATATGCCTCAAACGCCCAATTCATGAGGCTCATGAATGCCGACGGTGCATTTGTGAGCCCGAAAGGCATCACGGTGAACTCGAATAGCCCATATCTGCTACTAAAGGCAGTCTTCGGAATGTCCTCCTCCTGGATCCGCAGCTGATAGTAGTCCGACCTCAAATCCAATTTTGAAAAGAAATGTGCCCCCTCCAGCTAATCAAACTGCTCATCTATCTTTGGAAATGGATAGGTATTCCAGATCGTTAGTCGGTTCAGTGCTCGGTAGTCGATCCACAACCTAAGTGTCCCGTCCTTCTTCTTGACGAACAACACTGGGGCTCCCCATGGTGAAGAGCTTGACCGGACAAATCCGGCTTCCACTAGTTCCTGGAGCTGGCTACAAAACTCTGTCAACTCCTTCGGGGCCATCCCATAAGGGGCTCTAGATGCCGGCTTAGCCCTCGCCACCAGCTGTATCTGGAAATCCATCTCCTACTGCGGGGGTAGCCCTGACAGCTTCTCTGGGAATACGTGGGCAAAATCTCGCACCACCGGGATATCCGATATGGAACCCTTCGCCTCAGCCATTTAAAACAGCACTTTATAGACTTCCTCCCCCTGCAAGTGGGCCTTGACGACCTGCACTGATGACAACAAGAGAGGGGGAATAGGTTTAATACCTTCGATGACGATGTATGAATCCCCATGCCTCATAGTAATCCTCTTTGACATGCAGTCAATCTGAGCATAGTTCCAGTGCAACCATGTCATTCCCAGGATCAAATTAAAGACTGGCATCTTCATGATCATCGCTGGTGCTTCAAATTTCTTTCCGCCGATCTCCACATCCATGTTGCAGCGGGCGGTGGTGAATAACTCTGATCCGTCTGGTAGCCGTATCCTCATCATCAAGCCAGTGAATCGCTCCACGCCTTCTAATCCTTCCAAGAAGGCTTCCGACACGAACGAGTGCAAAGCACCCGTATCGAACAGTGTATAGGCAGGCTTGTCGCTGATGAATACTATGCCTGGGGTAGTTTAAAGTCTTAGAAATCTAATTGTAGTTTTCTTTCCTAGTTTATCAGTTCCATATACATAACTCTAATTGTTTAGGAAAGAGAAAACTTAAAATTAATTGGAGTACCTGTGATCACTTGCTCTGGATTCCGTTGTTGAGTAAGATCCAGTGCATACACTTGCTCCCTCTCTTGCCTGTGGTCCTTGCCCGGGTATCCATGACCTCGGCCACGTCCTCGGCCTCCAAAATACTGAGCTGGCGGGGCAGCTGGAGGTGCTGGTGGTGGTGCCCCCCTCATAGGGCAGTTCCTCCGGATATGCCCCACCAGATGACATTTGAAGCATTCTGGCGGGGGATATGCCATACCCACGGGTCTCTGCACCTCCCGCATCTGGGGTGGCTGAGGGGCCACCACTACTGGTTCCCTCTGCTCCTGTCTCACCTCCTGACGAGGCTGGTCTTGTACTCTCCTCCCATTTATGATGCGGCCCCGTCGCTGATCATTCCTGGCTCCCCGGCCCTGATCCTCAGTTGTTCGCTTCTGGCCTCGGGTAGTATGCCAATCTGCCTCGATCCTTTTCGCCATCTCCAATATCCGAGGAATAGGCCCATTAGACACGAACAGCAGAGCCTCCCATAGATCCTCTCGTAGGCCCTTATAGAACCTCTTGGTGTAACCTGCCTCATCCAACTGGTAAGAATCCGCAAACGGGGCCAGATGGTTGAACTCCCAATGATACTCCACCACTGTCTTGCCGCCCTGTCTCAACTGTAGAAATCTATCCACCAGCTCATCTCTGGCCGACTGCGGAACAAAATGCTCCAACAGTGAAGCCCTGAACTCCCCCCAAGCAATCTCTGCAACCTCTCTGTTAGCAAACGTCGTGTCCAGCGATGTCCTCCACCATCTCTTGGCATGGGACTCCAAGCAAGAGACTACCAAGGGCACCCTCTCCTCCCACAGGCACTGGATCCCAATCAGCATCTCATACATGATGTCCATCCACTCCTCTGTCCGAACGGCCGACTCTGTCCCCAAGTAGGACGGGGAAACGTCCTCGGAATATACTCAGCCATTTGGCCCCCGGGTTTGGCTGCGGAGTCGGAACTTGTTGTCACAACCCGCATTTTCACCGCAAAAAGAGCTTATCTGAGTAAGGGAAAATGCGCGTCATGATGCCACGTCAGCAGGGGATAACTGCGGACACTCAGGTAGACACTAAACTAAACATGAAGAAAGGTTCATTTTTAAGTTATTCTAAGGAAAATCAATTAAGTGCAGAAGTTAGCCGTATCCCTCGGCTTAGTGGCTCATCTAGTCCACGAATCAAAATATATTATACGCTGCGGAAAAATACTTGATTAGATTAACTCAAACATCCTACATGAGTAAAAAATACCCTAAAGGACAACTCATGCCATGCAAGACTCTAAATTTATTATAGTAGGAAAAGTAGCTTTTACGGTCGCTTAGTGGTTTCAAAATTATGTGATGCCTGAAGTAATAGTAGTAGATTTTATAGTTGAAAATACCTAACATGCATTCCTAACATAAATCCTCCTAGAGAACAAGTAATCCTCATCCACATTTAAAGAAATGAGCAGCTAGCAAGTGTCAAACAACTAACAATTCAGTGGGTGCCAACAAGCAGACACGAATCCCCAAACAAAAGTATGTCTGAACTAGTAAGACTAAACAAACATCAAACTACCTCGCTATGACGAGGCAATAACCACGACCAACACTGCCACCAAAAACTCCAAAACCAGCACTGCTAACGGCTACTGCTCTGAACCTGAGGCATTCCAAAGACAGAACACCTCAGTAAGAAGGTACAAAAGGTGGCAGGAAAAGTAATAAGCCAAAATAAACAAAGGTCAACAGGGGTACCAACCCAAGACCAAAAACACTGAAGTAAAGTACGAAAGTAAACAGGGCATCAACAGGAAAAGAACTCCAACGTGCTTTATCACGTTCAACAAGAGTACACCAGATGCACGAGGCTATAAGGTGACTACATGAATATTTCACCAGAAAGAAAATACAAAACCTTTATTAGGCACCTGTGGTCGACCCTACCAAAAAACACGGGCACAGTAGTCACTCTAGGACACACCACCCAAAAACACAGGCGAAGTGGTCACTCTTGGACACACCACCCAAAAACAAACGGATATATAATCCGTCTAACTGCGAGGGAGTCTCATACTCTCCACCATACACCGCAGACATCCCAAAACCAGGTTGACTTCCACAGGGCACTAATGAAGGTAACAAACACTGCGGAGGTGGAATCGTCCACTAACTCCCGCATTCAAGAAACCCAAAGAAACCACAACACAAATATCTCGAGATTTGGCTCGACAGATTCTACTTGACATTAACGAACTCGAGACGCGGTTGATCAACCTCTAGGAGCAATTACAGTCCTAGATAAATTCTAACGTGCTATATAATGAAAACTAAAACTTGCATAGCCATCACTAAGACGCACGAGGAATAATTAATTAAAACCAGACAAGATCATGCTTTCCAAGACAAAACTTTACGACAACAAGGATCGTTGAAATGATTAATCATAACAAGGATTTGGAAGAATAACTGCAGAAAATTTAAAGAACTTGAAAGTATGGTCGTTACCATCAGATCGGTCAAAGAGAAATGAGGGGAAACCACCACTTGCCTTGGTTTTTACCAGGAAAAGTCCTCTGAATCGCTCCACGTCGAAGATCGGGGCAAAAGACCGCGGGAGGAGTTGAAATTTAGACAAAAAGGTCGAAAAGGGGATTAGGGACGAAAAACCCTAACAAGAAAAACTCAAGGAATGGGGAAGAAATTACCACGAGGGCGCAGCTCTCGATGAGAGCTTTCCAGATCTACAACCGGTTTGGAATTCCGAGCACAGGAGCACCGTCAACGACCACCGAAAGGAATAAGGACGAACAACATCTATTTTGCTCACGCCGCTCTGGTTCAGGAGGAAAAAGAGTCGGAGAAGAAGATGAAGAAGGTATTTATACTAAGGGTGATAACAGGAAACAACAAAATAAACCGGGTTCGACTGAACCGGTTTTCCTGAAGTAGAGGGAAAAGGGGTTACTCGAGTATCAGACAAAAAAACCTACTCGAGTAGTTCAATACAACCACTCGAGTACAGAAGACCTACTCGTGTAGCTCATCCCAACTACTCGAGTAACAGAAATCTACCCGAGTAGTTCATTGCAACTACTCGAGTAACAGAGACCTACCCGAGTAGTTCATCACAACTACTCGAGTAACAGGAGTACTCGAGCACTCAAGGCATTACACGGGTACAGCACGGGACTTACTCGAGTACTAAGGCAGCTTACTCGAGTACTACAAGGGGAAAAACAGTGCTCAGAAAAATATCGTCGAACGCAGATAGTAAGGCCCGATCGTCGAACTAAGTTCGAAAATCGTCGAACTCAATTCGAAAATCATCGAACTCAACACGGAGATCCGCTAGACATACAGCAAGCTCCGCTCGACGATTTGTCGTGCTCAGCACGACGATCGTTAACCTCAGACAGCGCCTAGAAAAGAAGATACAATCGTCGAGCTCCGCTCGACGATCGTCGACCTCAGACAGCGCCCAGAAAAGAAACGACAATCGCTCGACGATCGTCGACCTCAACCCAGCGCCAGAAAAAATGACAATCATCGAGCTCCGCTCGACGATCGTCGAACTCAACACAGCGCCCAAAAAAATGACAATCGTCGAGCTCCACTCGACGATCGTCGAACTCAACACAGCGCTCAGGAAAAGGAATACAATCGTCGAGCTCCGCTCGACGATCGTCGAACTCGACACAGCGCCAAGAAAAAACCCGAAGAAAAACTCGGTTCGACGAAAACCAAGACCTTAGGAGGGCTTCCCGAGAAATCAACACAAGCCCAAGACATTAAAATAGAAATTAACGTGTTCAGATAGTTGAACAGGGAACTATGAGATCAAAACAAAGGCTCAAACGCGCCAAATTAAATGAAACTCACGTCATAGGCGAAAACTGCTGCTACGAACACAACGGCGAAGTCAAAACCAAAATCCTACGAGCCATTCCCGAGATATTAACCGCCAAAACATGCGGCGAACAAAAACAAAACCCAAAACTTCGATCGCGCGCCGAGACTCTAAAAACGCTCGGGTTGCGACGAAACTGGACGAGCACGTCCAAAACTACTCAAATCCAACACTCGACGTTAAAAGTAACGCCACGACGTCATAAATCTGACGTTGCCAAAACAAAAAAAATCATCGAAAAATCGGGGGCGTTACAGTCACTCCCCCTAAAAAGAAGTTTCGTCCCGAAACTTATCACAACTCCAAAACCAAACCAAAAATGACAAAATCCAACATAACTGAAAACATAGCAACATACCCGAAGCTAAGAGAAGAGGTGAGGATGATATTCCCTCATCGCCGATTCCAATTCCCACGTCGCGCTCTCGACATCATGATTTCTCCAAAGGATCTTGACCACAGGAATGGTCTTTTTCCGCAACACACGCTCCTGAGAATCCAAAACACGAATAGGTTCTTCCACATAAGTAAGGTTGGGCTAAATCTTGGGTATCGAGTCGAGGACTTGACGATCACTACAAACACACTTCCGCAACTGGCTCACATGGAACACATCATGGACACCAGGGAAGGTCGCAGGCAATTCCAGCCTATAAGCTGACACTCTGATGCGCTCAACAATCTGGAAAGGTCCCACATACTGGGGGTATAACTTTTGGTTCCTTCTAAACCTTTTAACGCCGGACATCGGGGAAACTTTCAGAAAAACCAAGTCTCCAACAGCAAACTCCAGATCGACCCTTCGAAGATTAACATACTTCTCATAGCGCTCTTGAGCCACACGAAGCTTTTCCCGAATATGAGTCACAGCACAATTCATCTCTTCAAGGGCTTCTAGACCTAACAACGATCTCTCACCAACTTCAGCCCAAAACAATGGAGTTCTACAACACCTCCCATACAAAGCCTCAAACAGAGCCATCTGCAGACTCTCTTGATAACTATTATTGTATGCAAACTCCATGAGTCTGAGACGCTCATCCCAAGCACCACCGTGATCCAAAATATAACACATGATCATATCTTCTACGATCTGATTCACCCTTCCCGTCTGACCATTAGTTTGCAGATGATAGGCGGTGGAATACCTCAAATCGCTACCCAACCCCTCCTGTAAACTCTTCCAAAACGAGACGTAAATCTAGAGTCCCGATCTGATACGATGCTAACAGGCACACCATGTAACCTGATGACCTCTTCAAGATATAACTCAGCTATCTTCTTCATCGAGTACCCAATCTTAAATGGAACAAAGTGAGTACACTTTGTCAATCTGTCGACTATCACCCAAACAGAGTCGTGCCCACGGGGAGTTTTTGGCAGACCGGTGATAAAATCCATTGAGATACTCTCCCATTTCCAACTTGGAATATCAAGCGGTTTCAATTTACCACCACGCCTTCTGTGATCAGCTTTAACACGCTTACAAGTATAACATTCCGATACAAACTTTGCGATGTCATTCTTCACCCCTGACTACCAAACAATTTGCTTTAGATCTTTATACATCTTAGTGGAACCAGGGTGGTAGGCTACACTGGAACCATGAGCTTCAGCACAGATCTTAGCTCGAATATCGCCAAAGGCGGGGATGCAAAATATACCCCGATACTTCAAGGTGTCCAACTCATCCACAGAGATATCAGGTAGCTCTCCCTTCACAATTCTATTCCAGAGATGCAACAAATCAGGATCATCCTTCTGATGTGCTCGAGTAAGGGAAATCTAAGAGGGTTCTTCTGCTTCTAGACTAGCAGGCATAGTACTACTCCCAACCTCAATATCCATCAACAAAAATTCTTCTACCAAGGACTGCACCGACAGATTAAAAAACTTAGCGGTCTTTCTACTCAAGGCATCGGCTACTACATTAGCCTTTCCTGGATGATAAAGAATTTCCACTTCATAATCCGCCACATATTCTAACCACCGACGCTGGCGCAGATTTAGTTCTTTCTGAGTGAAGACGTACTTCAAACTCTTATGATCCGTATAGATCTTGCACAGCGCGCCATACAATAAGTGTCTCCAAAGCTTCAACGCATAAATTACGGCAGCAAACTCCAAATCGTGTGTAGGGTAGTTTCTCTCGTGGATCTTTAGTTGTCTCGATCCATAGGCAATCACCTTACCATCTTACATTAAAATACAACCAAGTCCGACGTGTGACGCATCAAGATACATGACATACTCAACTCCTTCAGTAGGTAAGGTTAAAATCGGAGCAGTACATAATCTTTTCTTCAGCTCTGAAAAGTCTCTTCACACTTATCACTCCTAATGAAAGCAATATTCTTCTGAGTAAGTCTAGTTAGAGGAGCAGAAAACACCGAAAATCCTTCCAGAAATCTTCTATAATAGCCGGCTAGGCCTAAGAAACTCCTAATCTCCTTCGATGTAGAAGGTCTCTCCCATTCCATTACAGCAGAAATCTTGGTCGGGTCTACAGAAATACCGTCCTTGCTTACCACATGACCCAGAAAGGACACCTGAGGTAGCCAGAACACACACTTGCTCAACTTCGCATATAACTTATGCTCCCTCTGGGTCGACAAAACCAGACGCAAATGCTGAGTATGCTCATCAACATTGCGAGAATACACCAAGACATCATCTATGAATACAATAACAAATTGGTCCAAGAAATCCTTAAACACCCGATTCATCAAATCCATGAAAGCAGAGGGTGCATTGGTTAAACCAAAAGACATCACCAAAAACTCATAATGTCCATGCCGTGAACGAAAAGATGTTCGGGGAATATCTGCCTATCGAATCCTCAACTGGTGGTAGCATGAGAGAAGATCGATCTTTGAAAATACCGAGCTACGACGCAATTAATCGAACAAATCATCAATCCTTGGCAGGGGATATCTATTCTTAATGGTTACCTTGTTCAATTCCCTATAATCGATGCAAAGCCTCATCGATCCATCTTTCTTCTTGACGAACAAAACAGGAGCACCCCATGGAGAAGTACTTGGTCTAATAAAACCACACCTCAGCAACTCATCTAGCTGAGTACGCAACTCATCCCACTCACGCGGAGCCATACGGTGCGGTGCTTTAGCAATACGACGAGTACCTGGTTCGAGGTCTATCACAAACTCTATCTCCCTTTCATAAGGAAGTCCTGGAAGACTATCAGAAAAGACATCTGGAAACTCTCGCACCACCGAGACATCCTCAAGTCGTGACGTAACAAAAGCTGTCTCCAGAGCAGAAATAGAAACCAAAAACGCCTCGCAACCAGACTCTATAGCACGACAAGCACGTACCGTAGAAATGACAGAGGAAACTCTGTCCTGAAATCCATAGACGCTCATAGGTTGTCCGTCATCCATTCTGAAATCCAATCGCTTAGCCTTGCACTGGATGACCGCATCATACTTGGACAGCCAATCCATGCCCAGAATCATGTCAAAATCAGACAGATCCAAAATCATCAGATCCGCAAAGGCCAGAATATTACCAAGATATATAGGGCATCTCAGAACTCCTTGGTTAGATATCACAGAATCACCGGAAGGGAGTTTGACATTGAAGGAGCCTCCCAAATGGTCCACACTCAGGCGATGTTTATCAACAAACCTCCGGGCCACAATAGAATGGGTGGCACTCGAATCGAAAAGAACGCCGGCCCACCTATTCCACACCTTAAAATCCCCTAAAACCGTAACATACGTAACGAAACGAACGACAACTAGGGCAACAATGATAACTAACAAGGATAAATTAAACAGAGGCTAACCTGATATCACTTGCGTAAAGGTTTGAGCTTCCTCGCTGGTCATCATGTTCAACTTTCCCTTTCCTTTATCCAGGTTTGGTGGGGGCGGTAGAGCTCGAAGTGGGGCATGCTGCAACGGGGACTGAGCCTGGGGGCCCACAGACTTCTGGTGTCCCTCCTGCCAACATTGGAAGCAAATCCTTTCTTTCATCCAGCAGCGAGTCACGTCATGACCCTTCCTTGCACATAAAGAGAACACAAGCTCTCACTTAGGTGCACCTTGGATGGCATGCACCTGCTGCTACTTCAGGGTGGTAGTCCTCTTGAAACACCTTTCATAGGGGTGGCCAGGATGACCACAGAAGCTACACACTTCCATACTTTTACTCTTCGAAGAAGGGCCAGATGCCCTGGAGCTACCATCCTCAACACATTTTCTTTTCTCCTTCCTTGCCGCAGCACCGCGGTTCTTGGCGTTTTCAATCGCCTCCACTTTTAAAGCGGCTTCCACTGCTTCAGCATAACTTTCAGCTTGGTAAGCGCATGCCAACTGCTGGACATTGCTTCTTAATCCTCCCAAGAAACGTTTCACTCTCCCCTCCTCAGAAGCTACCAAATCAGGAGCAAACCTGCTCAGTTTGCTAAACTCAATCTCATACTCGCACACAGTGAGCTGTCTCTGCTTTAGATGCAGAAAGTTATTCATCAGGCGGTCTTGCTCGACCGAGGGTAGAAATTTCTTCAGCAGCATCTTCTTAAAAGATTCCCAAGTACAGCCTTCCTTCAGACCCTCTCTTTCCCGAATCCACCAACTCTTCGCCAGACCTTTTAACTGATAGGTTGCAATCATCACCTTCTGGGCTTCTAGAATTCCAGAATATGAAAACATGTCCTCGATGGAGATGATCCAATCATCTATAATCACAAAGTCAGCACTCCCGTCGAAAGTGGGAGGCCCCAACCGCTGGAAGTGCGATATGAAATTCATTTCTGGTGGTATCACCATTGGGGGCACCAGAGGAGTAGGGGTATCGGGCACGGCTTGGCATAAGGTGGGCTCTTGCGCTGAAGGTTGCTGTGCGGGAGCGGCATACAACAAAGAATCAATTTGCGATTGCATCATTACCACTTGTCTCGACAGAGCGTCATTGCTCTGACGCAGACTCTCGATAATTGCATCACTTTGCGCACCTAATGACTCAACCTCCGACTGGGGAGTCGACCTCGTCGCAGGACGCTTTGGCTCAGAAAAATAGGATGATATAGTATTATCTAAGGAAATACCTATAGTGGAGAAGGAGAAGGATAAAAATAAGAAGACAGTGGTTGTGAAAAAGATTCTTCCAGTGAATCTGAAGAAAAAGGAAGTTTTGACTCAGAAAAACAGGATGATATAGTAGCTGCAAAATCTCCAAGACCCACACCTGGAACTGGTGATCAGGTGCAGGGGAGACAATATAAGGGATGGATTATTGTTAGAAAGTAGCGAAAAGAAGCGAAAGTAGAGAACAAGCGATAAGCTTTTGAATAATTGAAACTTTATTATCCAAAAAAGGTATCTATTACAATGGTATGCCCTCCTTTATATAGAATGGAGGGGAGATGAGAGAATACAAATAAGAGATGTGGACTAAAATTTACAGGACTAAACGGACTATACAAACAAACCGCACAAGCCGCGCGGTTAGATAGCAGGGCTAACCGCACGGCTACCACCAGAGAGGAAGAGAGACCGCCAGAGTAGACCGCCAGACCGCCCGGCCTCCAAGCCGCTGAGACAAACCGCCAGACCGCGCGGTCTTTAACCCGCCAGGACAAACCGCCAGACCGCCCGGTCACCAACTTCAACACCCCCCTCAAGCTGGAGCATATATATCGATCATGCCCAGCTTGTCGCAGATGTGGAAAAAGAAGCGGACACCGGCTTGGTGAAGACATCTGCCAACTCGTTGTCGGAAGTAACAAATGGAGTGCAAATCTGTTTCTTCAATATTTCTTCCCGAATAAAATGACAGTCGACTTCTATGTGTTTTGTTCTCTCATGAAAGACCGGATTTTGGAAATGTGTATCGCGGCCTTATTGTCACAGAACATAGGAAGAGGATAGTTGTAAACCTCTCCTAAGTCAAGCATGAGAGCCCGCAACACTTCAACTCACATGTAGTCGATGCCATGCTGCGATATTCCGCCTCTGCACTGGACCTGGAAACGACAGACTGTTTCTTGCTCTTCCAACTCACAAGATTGCCTCCAACAAATGTGCAGAAACCTGAAGTCGATTTGCGGTCCCCTTTGTCATCCGCATAGCTTGAATCAGAGTACGCTTCACCCTAAGGTGACCATTGTTCTGAAATAAGAGTCCTTTCCCTGGAGCAGCTTTAATATATTCTAATATCCTCAGAGCAGATTGTAGATGACACTCCCTCGGAGCTTGCATGAACTGGCTCACCTTGCAACAGCATAAGAGATGTCGGGTCTGGTTACCGTGAGATATATGAGCTTGCCCACCAGATGCCGGTATCTCGTAGGATCGGAGAGAAGAGGTGAGTCATCTGTCCAAGTTTTGTCTTCTCCACAGCCATAGGACAACGTGCAGGTTAGCACCAGTCAGTCCTGCCTCCTTTAAAAGATCAAGAGCATACTTTCGTTGTGAAAGGACCATGGAGTTGGGCTTTCTAGAGATTTCAATGCCCAGAAAGTATTTCGGGGAGCCCATATCCTTTGTGACCAGATGTGACGAAGGTGTTTCTTGGTCATCAATATCCCATCCTGGTCATCGCCAGTAAGAAGAATGTCATCAACATAACCGCAAGAACAACAAGACCAGAGGCGGTTTTCCGAACAAACAAGGAGTGATCTGCTGAGCTTCTTGTAAAACCAATGGCCGCAACAATGCCACTGAACTTGTCAAACCAGGCACGAGGACTCTGTTTGAGGCCATAGATAGCCTTCTTTAGCCGCATACCCGTGTCTCCCCCTGAGCAACATACCCAGGAGGTTGCTCCATGTAAACATCCTCTTGCAGATCACCATAGAGGAAGGCATTCTTAACATCTAGCTGCGAGATGGGCCAATCCCTGTGACAGCCACAGAGAGAAGAACCCGAATAGTGCTGAGACGGGCCACAGGAGAGAAAGTGTCAAAGTAATCAATCCCATAAGTTTTGGGTAAAACCCTTGGCAACCAGGCGAGCCTTATAACGATCCACACTGCCATCCGGTAGAAACTTCACCACGAAGACCCAGCGACAGCCAACAACATCGGTGCCGAAGGGAGGAGGAACAAGGGTCCAGGTGCCCCTTTCAGTTAGAGTAGCAATCTCCTCATCCATGGCATCTTTCAATGAGGAAGAGTAAGGGCCTCCTGGTAGAACGGGGTGGTGGCAGTGGCCGAGATAGCCAGTGCAAAGCTCGCGAGCAGGGGTAAGACGATCATAGGAAACCACTGCAGCAAGCGGGTGTTGGGTACAGGCCCGAACTCCTTTGCGAGAGCAATCGGGAGATCCAGGTCAGCAGGTGCCTCAGGCCCGAACCCCTGATCGGCCTGATGCTCCAGGTCAGCAGGTGCCTCTAGTATCCGGCGTATCCTTGGTGGAGAGAGCTGGCCCGGGAGTAGAGAGAGAAGGGCAGCGGAGTGGAGGGAGAAAGCGGAGTAGAGGGGGGAGATGATGAGGATGGGGAAGACGGTGGAGTGGGTGGAGAGGGCGGAACAGCAGGTGGGAGCAGAGGGAATGGATGGGTTTGGTATGAGAAGTAGGAGTAGGAGGAGGAGAAGAGAGCGGGAGAGAAGTAAGAAGGCATTGGCAAAGAGGTGATATCCGCAGAGACAAATTGCTTGCGGGTAACAGGGTCAAAGCACATATCCTTTTGAGTGGGAGAGTACCAGAAAGACACATTTGGTGGCACGTGTGAGAGTTTTGTCACGGGTGGCAGCGGGGAGAGTGCACAAAAGCGGTGCCCAAAATGTGGAGAGGAAGAGGAAAGGGATCCTTATCTGGATAAAGAATGGAGAAGGGGTAGCACCGTGGAGAACTGTGAGGGAAGCGATTGATGAGATAGCAGGAGAGGAGGACAGCATATCCCCAATAGGAGCGAGGAACATGCATTTGAGTCATCATAGTGCGAGCGACATCAAGAAGTGACGTTTTGCGTTCCAGCCACCCCATTTTGTTGGGGGTGACAGAACACCTAGTTGTCTTGCATAAAGAAATAACCGATAATAAGTTGCACGGAAACTTGGGCACATAGAAGGTATCATCCAGCAGAGAGAGGGAGTGACTTGAACCATGCCCGTCATGGAACGGGGGGAGATCCATCAGCAATAATGCCGGGGCACTGAGCATGTGTGTCAAGAAGAGAGAAATATTGAGATTGCCGGTCATATGATTGGGTTGCCAGAGTCGATGAGCCATCTGCGTGAGTAACAACATGAGCACTACCAGAAGAGGGACCACGGAGGCGGACAGCCTGAGGAGGAAAAGCCATGGAGGCAAGAGAGGAGCAGGCCGCGATGAGAAGAACAGCAGCCCGCAAGAGAGAAAGAGCACCAAGCCGGCGACAGCAACAGGTCGGGCGGCTAGGAAGGCCCGCTACAAGACGCGAGAGCAAAGCAGAGGGAAAGAATCGCACGGCTTGAAAAAGTCGGGGCGAACAGAGGAGAACAGGTCGCACGGCAAAAGATTGAGGCCGGCGCGACTAGCAAGCAGAACGGGTAGAGGGATAACAAGTAGCGCGAACAGCCGCGGAAGAAGAGGTCAAAGGCACAGCGGGGAGAGGTCGCGCGGACTGAAAAGGCCCGAGCGACAGAAAGAGAGGAGAGGGTCAGGTGACCGCGACCAAGATGGTGTGAGAAAGGAACAACCCGCACGGTCCAGGCAGATCACAACAGCAAACCGCGAGTATAGGGAAGCGGAGATTGGGGAAAGCAGAAGCGGACAGGGAGAAGAAGTCTCAGCGGGTAGACACAGCCGCAAAGACTATGAGAGCAAGAAAGAGCAAGGAGCGCGACGACAGGAACAGGTCGCGGCGAAAAGGGCACCGGGAGAAGAGACAAGAAGCAAGCCCGCTCGCGAACAGAGCAGCGGACAGAAACAAGCGCGGCGATAGAACAAGCCGCGCGGACAGAGAGAGAAGCAAGCTGCGAACAAGTCGCAGAACGCGGAAACAAGCCGCGAACACAGAGAGCGCACAGAATCAGGAGGAAATGACCGTGTCCTCTGATACCATGTTAGAAAGTACGAAAGAAGCGAAAAGTAGGACAAGCGGATAAGCCTTTGAATATTGAAACTTTATTATCCAAAAAGGTATCTATTACAAGGTATGCCCTCCTTTATAAGAATGGAGGGGAGAATGATGAGAAATACAAATAAGAGATGTGGGACTAAAAATTTACAGGACTAAACGGACTATAAAACAAACGTCACAAGCGCGCGGTTAGCTCCATAGCATGGCTAACCGCACGGCTACCACCAGGAGGAAGAGACGCGCCAAGTAGACCGCCAGACCGCGCCCGGCCTCCAAGCCGGCTGAGACAAACCGCCAGACCGCGCTGTCTTTAACCCCAGACAACCGCCAGAACGCCCGGTCACCAACTATCAACAATTATATTGAGGGGGAGTACCATAATACTATGCCTGAGATATTACAACATCTTATAGACACCATAGTGATGAATGTAGTACCAAAACTAGTACAAGAAATATCTATTATAGAAAATGAGGAGGTGGTCTTCAAGGAGACTGCGGAAGAAATTTTTCTCAATACAGATACAGATATCCAGGGGGAGATAACTGCTCTTTCAGAGGACCCTGCCCCTGATACTGTAGCTCAGCAAGATGAGGTCAACCTGGAAAACACCAACATTGATGAAGAAAGTTCAATGGTTGAGGGGGAGTTTGTAGATCTAGCCCTAAATACTGAAGGCGCTAAAGAAAAAAATCAGTTGAAGTAGTTCTTCAGAATCCGAGCAGGAAGAAGCCTCTCAGATAAAGAAAAGGAAATTGACTGAAATCAAGAGGATAAGTAGGAGCTATAAAAAGACAATATAATCTGGAACAACACCTGCTCCTTCTACGGATTTAAGCTCAATTATAGTTCAACTACAAATAATGCTTGTCCAACAAAGAACTCAACTTGAGAAATATGTGGATGAAAACAATAAAGGTTGCAGTTTCAGCTGGCTCAGGCAGACACTAAACTAAACAGGAAGAAAGGTTCCTTTTTAAGTTATTTTAAAGAAAATCAATTAAGTGCAGAAGTTAGCCGTATCCCTCGGCTTAGTGGCTCATCTAGTCCACGAATCAAAATATATTATACGCTACGGAAAAATACTTGATTAGAATAACTCAAACGTCCTACAGGAGTAAAAACGTCCCTAAAGGACAACTCATGCAATGCAAGACTCTAAATTTATTATAGTAGGAAAAGTAGTTTTTACCGTCGCTAAAAATAACATGTTAGAGTTTCAAAATTATGCGATGCCTGAAGTAATAGTAGTAGATTTTATAGTTGAAAATACCTAACATGCATTCCTAACATAAATCCTCCCAGAGAACAAGTAATCCATATCCACATTTAAAGAAATGAGCAGCTAGCAAGTATCAAACAACTAACAATTCAGTGGGCGCCAACAAGCTGACACGAACCTACAAACAAAAGTATGTTTGAACTAGTAAGACTAATCAAACATCAAACTACCTCGCTATGATGAGGCAACAACCGCGGCCAACACTGCCGCCAGAAAACTCCAAAACCAGCACTGCAACTGCTACTGCTCTGAACCTGAGGCATTCCAAAGACAGAACACCTCAGCAAGAATGTACAAAAGGTGACAGGAAAAGTAATAAGCCAAAATAAACAGAGGTCAACAGGGGTACCAACCCAAGACCAAAAACACTGAAGTAAAGTACGAAAGTAAACAGGGCATCAACAGGAAAAGAACTCCTACGTGCTTTATCACGTTCAACAAGAGTACACTAGATGCACGAGGCTATAAGGTGACTACATGAATTTTTCACCAGAAAGAAAATACAAAACCTTTATTAGGCACCTGTGGTCGACCCTACCCAAAAATACGGGCGTAGTGGTCACTCTTGGACACACCACCGAAAACCACAGACAAAGTGGTCACTTTTGGACACACCACCAAAAAACAAACGGATATATAATCAGTCAAACTGCGAGGGAGTCTCATACTCTCCACCATACACCGCAGACCTTCAAAAACCAGGTAGACTTCCACAGGGCACTAATGAAGGTAACAAACACTGCGGTGGTTGAATTGTCCACTAACTCCCGCATTCAAGAAACCTAAAGAAACCACAACACAAATATCTCGAGATTTGGCTCGACAGATTCTATTTGACATTACCGAACTCGAGACGCGGTTGATCAACCTCTAGGAACAATTACAGTCCTAGATAAATTCTAACACGCTATATAACGAAAACTAAAACTTGCATAGCCATCACTAAGACACACCAGGAACAATTAATTAAAATCAGATAAGATCAGGCTTTCCAAGACAAAACTTTACGACAACAAGGATCGTTGAAACGATTAATCATAACAAAGATTTGGAAGAATAAGCGCAGAAAATTTAAAGAACGTGAAAGTTTGGTCGTTACCATCAGATCGGACAAAGAGAAACGAGGGAAAACCACCACTTGCCTTGATTTTTACCGGGAAAAGTCCTCTGAATCGCTCTACGTCGAAGATCGGGACAAAATACCGCGGGAGGAGTTGAAATCTAGACAAAAAGGTCGAAAAAGTGATTAGGGCCGAAAAACCCTAACGAGAAAAACTAAAAGAACGGGGAAGAAATTACCACGAGGGCGCAGCTCTCGATAAGAGCTTCCAGATCTACAACCAGTTTGAAATTCCGAGCACCGGAGCACCGTCAACGACCACCAGAAGGAATAAGGACGAACAACCTCTATCTCGCTCACGCCGCTTTGGTTCGAGAGGAAAAAGAATCGGAGAAGAAGATGAAGAAGGTATTTATACTAAGGGTGATAACAGGAAGAACAACAAAATATACCGGGTTCGGCTGAACCGGTTTTCCCGAAGCAGAGGGAAAAGGGGTTACTCGAGTATCAGACAAAAAAACCTACTTGAGTAGTTCAATGCAACCACTCGAGTACAGAAGAACTACTCGTGTAGCTCATCCCAACTACTCGAGTAAAAGAAATCTACCCGAGTAGTTCATCGCAACTACTCGAGTAACAGAGAACTACCCGAGTAGTTAATCACAACTACTCGAGTAACAGGAGTACTCGAGCACTCAGGGCATTACACGGGTACAGCACGGGACTTACTCGAGTACTAAGGCAGCTTACTCGAGTACTAAAAGGGGAAAAACAGTGCTCAGAAAAATATCGTTGAATGCAGAAAGCAAGGCCCGATCGTCGAACTCAGTTCGAAAATCATCGAACTCAATTCGAAAATCGTCGAACTCAACACGGAGATCCGTTAGACCTACAGCAAGCTCCGCTCAATGATTCGTCGAGCTCAGCACAACACTCATCGAGCTCCGATCGTCGACCTCAGACAGCGCCCATAAAAGAAGCTACAATCGTCGAGCTCCGCACAATGATCGTCGACCTCAGACATCGCCCAAAAAAGAAACGACGATCGTCGACTTCAACCCAGCGCCAGAAAAAAATGACAATCGTCGAGCTCCACTCGACGATCGTCGAACTCAACACAACGCCCAAAAAAATGACAATCGTCGAGCTCCACTGGATGATCGTTGAACTCAACACAGCGCTCAGGAAAAGGAATATAATCGCCGAGCTCCGCTCGATGATCGTCGAACCCGACACAGCGCCATGAAAAAAACTGAAGAAAAACTCGGTTCGACGAAAACCCACACCTTAGGAGGGCTTCCCGAGAAATCAACACAAGCCCAAGGCATTAAAATAGAAATTAACGTGTTCAGATAGTTGAACAGGGAACTATGAGATCAAAACAAAGGCTCAAACGCGCCGAATTAAACAAAACTCACGCCGTAGGCGAAACCTGCTGCTACGGACACAACAGCGAAGTCAAAATCAAAATCCTACGAGCCCTTCCCGAGATATTAACCGCCAAAACATGCGGCGAACAAAAACAAAACCCAAAACTTCGATCGCGAGCCGAGACTCTAAAAACGCCCGGGTTATGACGAAACTGGACGAGCACGTCCAAAACTACTCAAATCCAACACTCGACGTTAAAAGTAATGCCACGACGTCATAAATCGGATGTTGCCCAAACAAAAAAAATCATCAAAAAATCAGTGGCGTTACAGTGCAGCTCAGTTGGTGATGAGGGCTGTTGAAGGTGCCTTGTTAAGGAGGTGCTGGTTTCGAAACCTGACATGCTCAAAAACCTACCGTGCTGCGAAACAGGCCAGGGAGGGGTTTTGGTGCCTGGGCTGCAGCCCTGTAGAGGGCCTATGGGTGAGATAAGCTATTCAACCCATGATGGGGTACGGTAGCCTCTGAGCTCTAGGCCGCGCCGTTACATAAAAAAGTGCACTTTTTTTGTAACGACCCGGGTTTAGGCCCACTGGGCCGCCCCACGGCGTCGCCGGCCTACCAGCAGCCCGGGTTTAGAGCTCAGAGGCCCATTGCACCCTTTCCTAGGCCAGCGACTTGTCTCGCCCCATGACACCACTGGTAGTAAGCCTAAACATCAAGGCCTGCAGGCCCATTGCACCCCAACCAAATCTCCGTGCCTGTTTATCATCAGCGGTAGGTTGTTACCACGGGGTCTCGAACCCGCAACCTTGATAAAAGAGTCTTATTACCACTCCTCATCACCAACTGAGCTGCAGCTCAGTTGGTGATGAGGAGTGGTAATAAGACTCTCTTATCAAGGTTACGGGTTCGAGACCCCGTGGCAACAACCTACCGCTGCTGATAAACAGGCGCGAAGATTTGGTTGGGCTGCAATGGGCCTGCAACCCTTGATGTTTAGGCTTACTACCAGTGGTGCCGTGGGGCGAGACAAGCTGCTGGCCTAGGCAAGGGTGCGGTGGGCCTCTGAGCTCTAAACCCGAGCTGCTGGTAGGCCGGCGACGCCGTGGGGCGGCCCAGTGGGCCTCAACCTGGGTCGTTACACCTGTTGTGCCCTAAAAGACTCCAGGATAGCTGTCAGAGTTTGCCCCATCTCTGACTGTATGAATGGAGTGGGGACCGGGGGAGGTGGTGCAATATCGGGAGTTTGCTGGACTCCACCCTGTGGTGTAGGCTGTGCTGGGGGCTGCACAAAAAAATCCATTTGTAAATAGTCGATTCAATCCTAATTAAAAGTGGACGATTTACATGTGATCCCCCCATATGGGCACACCACTGCTTCCGCTGCTTAGTTTGTCCCCAAACTAAACTCGCGCGGGGGTGACCCAGGGGTTGCAGACTGCTACTTTTCGATCGAGGTTTGCATGATACCACTTTTAAGACACCCTTTTTTTCTTTGAAACACCGAGGTCTTAGGCCCAGAACTGCCGCTTTGTGGTGACACCTTCACACCAGGGAAGATCATCACTACAAAACGCCGATCCTGCCGGCCAAATCGATCATAATTGTAGCAAAATAATAAAGGCAAGTCCACAGAAATCACATAAATAGTAAATAAACTCCACGATGGGAGTGTCCACAGATATAATGAAATACAAAAATCTTGGGCTCATGCGCAGTACATCAATGCCTCACTACAAATCTCTCATCGCGGAATAAGAAATAAAACAACTAACAGCGTATAGGACTCACAGTCCCTGCCATCTGAACTCCAGTACTAGACTGCCCCATCTCCAAGCGTGCCGACCTTCGGGGCTGCTCCTCCATGCTGGGCTCCACGGTCCCCTAAAATGATGTGGTTCGAAAACCGTTAGTCTAAAAGACTAAGCCCTATCATCCCCCGCCCCTTCCCCCATGGCTCCTAGGCACCAAACGGGGAGAAGGAAAGGAGAGGGCACGAAGGTGGAGAATAACAATTAATCAGATGGCGGCGGAACTAATCTAGCAATACTATAGTATACATGACAGTAAATAAGGTATGAAAAACTGAACAAGAAAGTAACCTTAACTTATATGAAAACACATAAGCCAAGGGATCTTTTGCAGGGCTCTTATCGTATAAAAAGTCTCATACCAATTTATACGATAGGGTGTCGGTTCTCTAACAAACATATATTTATAATACTAAATAAAAACCTTAACTTATAAGCGCGCTCGAACGAACTTATAAACCAAGGGGTCGTTTTGCAGAGCCTATTGTATAAAGCATCCCATACCACTTATTCAATAGGTGTCGGGTTATATGCAATGATTATGCTATGAAATACAAATATGCCATGATGTGAACATGCAAGTTCAACTCACCCACTTGACTCTGCGTACATAGACCTTTAGTTCCCCCTTTCTGGAGCCGAACCTCCCAGGATACCTCCGTAGTGGCAAACGAAAGCGGTGGGTTGGGCCTCGCCCACCTCTAAACCGATAATTGCACTACCAGTCAGAACTATCGTACGCCTCAACGCTGGTGCACTAAGCGGAGCTCCTGCGTACTCTTGCCGGCTGGCGCACCGGACTTCATTTGGACAAGTGCTAAACCACACTCGCCGAGTTATTGTGTTGGCGTCGGTGCATCGACCCTCCAATACCGAATACCCACCACCTTATACTTTATGCACATGCAACCTTATGTGTCATCTACCGAGCCAAAGCTCCCTGGACCATCCCGTCCGTCATAAACAACAACCGAGCCAAAGCTCGCCGGGCCAACTTGCCCATCACAAACAACTACCGAGTCAAAGCTCGCCGGGCCAACCTGCCCATCACAAACAACTACCGAGGCAAAGCTCGCGGGGTCAAACTGACCATCCCCAAATCCACTGAGCCTACAACCCGAGTGACCCAATCTACCACTCCGAGACATAGAGGTGAGTGAAGATGAAACCCTAGTGTTTACTAGTTACTCTTGCATTCCAGTTTTGCCTACGATTTAGTTTTAGCCCAGGACTGCCCAAGGTATTCCCCGTGAAAGTCTCTCGAGGGCACTAGGAGCTACGATGGGATTATGCCCAAAGCTCCCTTTCGCAAGGCACTTATTCTTATTGGTTTATACCCAACTCTTAGTCCCTTAAATGTTGTATTGGATCTAACCCTAGTGCATTTGACATTTCCTCTCTACGTGAAAGACGATCTTTCGTCGATCCCGAGCACCACCTAACACTAACCAATCCAACTCTTTACTCATCCTACTTACAGATATGCCCCCAATTGTCTATCCAGATAGCATAATCTCTAACCCCAACTCATGTGACCAAATTCATATTCCAACGCAATTTCTACAGTTTTACTAAATGCAGACCACTTGAGCTATATGATGTGAGAAATGAGAGGAACTCAAAATATTCATCCAATACCCCTATAATAATAATTAGAGGGCTGTCATGACTGTTTTAGCCTAACTACAGAGTTTCATAATTTTCCCTATTTATCTGATATTTTATTTAATTATTCTAGTCATCCAAAAATCCCAAGTTTGAACATGAACTGCCAATTCCAGACAAACAAATATGCCGAAAACTTTATAATAAATACAATATGAATTGTAAACTTTAAATCCAAAGTCTCCCAATTTTACAGCAAGGTTTATGCCCCTAAATCTAATTTTAAATATATTCACAATAAATCACTTTAGGAGATAGATACACCAAGTTTACCTTCAAAAATTCAAAGAAATTTAAAGAATGATTGTAAGGACATATAAATTTTCTAGATCAAGTTTCATAATTTATTAGTAAGTAATGATCTCTAAGCAAATTATTGAGCAATTTTTCAAGTTAACGAGCTTGTGAGGTCGGTACTGCAAATAATCTTCTAAAAATCATGAATTAATTTCACCAAGTAGTATTTGCCCTATAATTATCAGAGACCTAATTTCACCATTTTTGCAACTAGTAAATAGCACTAAATAATTTATTGACCATAATTACACCATTTAATACTTGTGAAGAAAGTACTAAAATTATTCAACTAAAATTTATAACAAAATTCAGGGATAATCATTTTGATTTAAAACATCTTCTGCCCAAATTTCATGAGTCTAAAATGTACTGTGTGATCATAATAAATAAAATACCATTTAGGGCCACATAATATATAACAAAGGGGGTGCTAGTAATATTACTCAAAAAATTCCTATAAATTTACCAGATGTCCTATCTAACTTAGAGTCCATGCTACCTAAGTTTCACACCTTTTTAGTAAGTTTTGGTGGCCAATTCTACACAACAAGTGGTTATGCCCTAAATTGGGTTAGGGATTTGAGAGGTCTAACCTAGCATCATTTCTACTAAGTTGCAAGATCACACAAGGGCATTTGACCTCATGCCCTTCACAACACTCAAAAGCCCCTCCTTAGGGTTTGAGTTTGGATCCTAGGGCAAAATTACCCTAGACCACCCCATAATCCCTATGAGGGTGTTAAAGGTCATGCCAAGTCAGTTTTTAAAATCTCAGCCTCTGTTGAGGTGATTTGACCACATAACCTCAAAGTGCACTTTTTACTTAAGAACCCCTCATTAAGATAAGATTAGGGTTAGTGCATTTCCTATCTAAAACACATCCAAATGAGGTGAAAATTTATATAGAGTCATATCATGAGGCCAGAGAGCAATAACCAAAATTTGGAGGGTTTGGAGGCGATTAGACCACCTAATTAAATTACCATATTATTATTAAATAAATACTAAAACCATAGCCAAAGTATCTCCAAAAATTCCCATTTTTGGGCAGTCCTTAGACATAACTAACGGTGATCTCTTGCCCAAAGTTTAGGTCATTTGGACAAGGGATGAAGAGTGGGAACCCTTTTTAATCTCAGGATACCCCTTGGTATAGGTCCCACGAAAATGGGTGCCCTAGTCCTACGAAATGTTCAACTGGGTTCAAATTAATTTTGAATTAAAGTAGACACTTAGGGCTACAAATTTCATGTTGGTGTCTTTTTCAGTAGAGGGGCCTAAGTATTTTTAAAAATTAAATCCATTAATTACAAATAGTGTGACAGAAATCATTAAGATGCATTATTTATTACTATAGTTTGAAAATCATTTAAGCACGAATCTTGACGTAATTTGGACGGCATCTGGTCGTATTCCACCTCCAGCCGATGGCCTGGATTGGATCTTCCTGGAGCATCTTCTAGCCTCTACCGCCGGCCATCTGGCCACCTCCACGTCCGGCAACCGCCACGACCACCTCCGTTGAGGTGGTGGCTGTCGCCAGGTGGCGGCTTGGCCCCGGAGGGGCTTATTCTGGCGGTTCTACCAAGAAGTTTTTCGGCACGAAACCATGAAAACCAGAATTTGATTCTGGCTCAATTGAGCCCGAACCTCGAACCTATGCATTGCTATGATCTACCCATGGAAGAAGGAGTGGACGAGGACCTTGCCGGCGGCCTGAAGTCGAGAGGATTGCCAGGAAGCCATTTTTGAAGGCGGCGCCGCTCGGTTTCTGCAACTGCACAGTGGAACTCCTTGGTTCCTTCAGGTAAGTTGTGGAAATGAAACCCTGGAGTCCAGTGAAGCTTTTAAGGAGGAGAATTGGGTTGTTAGGTGGGTGTAGGCTGCATTGCCATTGATGGCCTCTAGTCAACAATGTCGGCCATGGTAGGTGGGGGATGAGGCATGGCTCAAACCAGTCAAAACTAGTTGGTTGAACTCCCCTTGTCCTGGTGAGTTGAATGGGGGGTTGGGGAAGGGGAAGGAGGAGCCCCAAAGTATTCCCCAATTATTCCCTTCTCTTTCTCTCTCTTTCATGTTTTGGTTTTTCTCTCTCCTACTCACCAAGCCTGAATTTTGACCCCTACCTAACCCAATGGCAGCTCACATGTCCATTTCATCCACCAAAATAAGGTTAGCCCAAGGGAATTTGACTTGAGCTTGAGGTAGCCCATTTGGGCTAGCTTGACCTAAACCTTGACTAGTATTGACCTTAGTCAATTTGGTCTTTGAGGTTGCTCCTAATGGGTCCTTGGGGACCCATTGGCCTCCCCTAAGGTCTAGTTGGGGTTGACTTGGCCCTTTGTAGGTCACTTGATCCTTAGGCAGGGCACTTTGACCACTTTAGTGTTAGAGTTGACTTTGGTCAACTTAGCCTTTTTGGATGACCCCAATGGGTCCTTGGTGACCCATTGGCCTCTCACTAGGGTTAGGAAGGTATGTGTGGGGTCCACTTGGCTAAGGGAACTTTAATTGGCCATATGCAGGTCAGTTTGACTCATTTAGGGTTAGATTTGACTTTGATCAACCTAGCCCCTTGGGTGGACCCCAATGGGTCCTAGGTGACCTATTGGCCTCACTCTAGTGTTAGGTCGGCTTGGGTGGGGTCTTGAAGTCCTGGTGAAGCCCCATGATCATCTTAATCTATGGTTTAGAAATTTACTATAAGCAGACCACACAACCCAATCACCTTTATTCCCAAGTTCACTTGGTCTTCTTGGGCTTCCTAGGGTTTTGTCATGACCTAGTCATGACAAAACCACTCCCAAGGGTCTAGTTGTTTGAGGGATGCTACACTCATGTCCTAGAAGGGCTATGCGGAACTGATCGTTCAGTGATTTGGCATGCGGGAGGGGAAGAGTAGCCCTACTCCTTTTTATTCAGGCATCAAACTTTGGCGGGGTGAGGGGAGGATTCTTCCGGATCCTTTAGTGCTTCGGGATCTAGTTCAAAGTCATATTTATTTGACGATTACAAGGCTAGACATTGCTTACGCGGTTGGCCGAGTAAGTCGATATATGGCAGAACCCAGGAAGTCTCATCTGATGGCGGCAAGGAACATCCTGAAGTACGTGAAGACCACTTCTAATATGGGTCTCCTTTATAGGAGAGGCACGAGTTTTACTCTTCAAGGATACTCGAATGCTGATTATGGAGGAGATTTAGATGACTGGAAGTCAACATACAGTTATGTCTTCACATGTGGATCAGACAGTATCTCTTGGTGCAGCCTGAAGCAAGACTCGGTGTCTGTCTCTACTAAAGAAGCAGAGTAGAAGGCTTCGGCCTTGGCTGCTCAGGAAGCCATATGGCTTAGGAGATTAGTAGAGAAATTCAATGAAGAAGTGCGTGCTCCAACTCTGCTGTGCGATGACAATGAAAGTACCCTGAAATTAATGAATAACCCAGTTTGTCATGCGCGGACAAAGCATATAGAGATTGAGCACCACTTTATCTGGGAAAAGGTGTTGGAGGGATATATTATGGTGGAGCATGTGTGGAGTGAGGACAACATCACAAACATCTTCACGAAGTCGTTGCCGAAGGTGCTATCTACACGATTACGAGGAATGTTGGGCTTGATCACCACTTCTCACTTCAAGGGGGAGTGTTGAAAATTGTGAAGTGAAAGTGGGGGTTGATAGGGCAGACCGCGCGGCCTGGGCAGACTGATGGAGCGTCCTGGGCGGATAGATGGTGTGGCCTGGGAGGTCTGTTTATTGCGACCTGGAGGTTTTGTTCAATCAGTTCGGCTTGTGGTTCTGCAGTTTGCTGTTCTCTGAAGTAATCGGGAAGATAAGTGATATATCCGCAGTGATGTGGCGGTCTCTTTTTGTGTTCGCAGAGTCAGCTTGTTTCGAACTGCGTATGGAGATCGCGAGATCGACATTTTCCCGTGCCCTTAATCTCTGGTGGAGCGGTTGGTGAAAACCGCATTCATGGTTGGCGGATTGTCTAGGGAGCTGGCGGTCTGGCTTCTTGTCCGCCGATCTCGCGCCAGGTTTTGGTTGAATGATGGACTTGGTCACAATCTGTGACAAGCCATGGGTATTTACAGAGTCCGCAATATCCACTGGTTGACCGGGCTGTTTGTGCCTGTTTGTCGTGGACTTGTGTGGCGGACCGGTGCGGTGTCTGCAGGCTATGTGGGCTATTACAATGTCCGCATATAGCATGCAGACTGGTACAGTGTGTGGTCTATTACTGTGTCTGCGTGCTGTGTATTGTGCAGACTCATGCGGTGTCCGCCAGATAGCGGACTAGCTTCATGCCTTGGTGCCTGGCAGTTTGGCTGGTGTCCGGCCTTGTCCTTGCGGACTAGGCAGACTGCAAAGTGCTAGCTACGAGCTGGGGTGGTGATTCTATCCTCTAGGGTGTTGACCACACTCCTCACCCCGCCTATAAATAGGACCCCACGTCACATCAACAGTAATTGAATTAATAGTAGGTTGAGCGCGGATTAATTGTTGCGGCCTCGGTTTTCTAGTCCGCGCGGATTGAGAAGGTTTAACTGGTTGCTGTTTGCAGGTTGTGCGGCTAGCACTGTGAAGACAGGAGTCTGGTTCTGATTACGTTCCGGAAGTAGTGGAGCTTGCGGTTTATAATTTGCGGTTTGTAGGAGGTCGCATTTGCGGCCATCCAGTCTTCTCTCCTTCAGCAATTCAAGTTTAATAACCCGTCTTCTTGTCTCGGCGAGCTAGGCAGTCTGTTCTTTCAGTTCGGCGGCGGCTTGTAGGGCGGTCATTCAGCAGAATAACGAGTTGTCCGCGAACTTCGCAGACTACATAGATCAGTGGTGCAGCAAAAGCTTGGCGGGCTCAGCGGACTCGGTGGACTCAACGGTCTCTATGGCAGTCCGCCCGGTTTGTTTTTCTTATTTTCTTGTATGCTTCTCTATTATAGTTGGCAAAATCATGTCAAACCACGTATACATAGCCTTGTAAAGAAGATAGTTAATAATACAAGATTTGTGATTGCTCTCTATTGTATTTGATTTACTCAGCTCTGTTTAGGGTTGGAGTGTTCCTGCGCCTGGTTCCCGCTTGATCAAGTTGTCTGCTTGATAGATCTGAAAGTTTTTTCTTGGTATCAGAGCTATCTCTTGGTCATCTTATGAAATTTAAACAGTTCCTTCTTGAAGAGAATTAGACCAAGTGAGGGCCTGACCCTTCAAAGTGGCTAGAAAAACTTGACATAACAATTGATCTGGGGCGCAAAATATCTTCATTATAGTGAGGAAATGATTAATGTGTTCGAGCGGATCCGCTGTACTGTCGAACATTTCAATGTTAGGGAGTGTGAAGTCGTGCGGCACCGGATGAGCTAGAACCTAGGGGGCGAGCCAAGAGCCCTGATGGACACGGTGGTCCGCGAGGATGTCTCATCGTCCAAGCTGTCTATATTCTTAGGCAATTACTACACGTATCTCCTCGCGGGCAAGCCTTTCAACTAGCGGCGCACATTCTACTTCTTCTAGATGATGTTGGAGGCCACCTCTAGCACCCTGATGAGCGGGGTGTGTGGAATTGGCGACATCAAAAATACTTCAGATTCGTTCTCCCTATAGGGGCTTGCTGAGGTTGAACGTGATCCTGAGCTGGAGGCGGGAAATTAGGCGGCGTAGGAGGCTAAGGAGGAGCAGGAGAAGCTGCGATATTATAGAAAAGGGCGAGCATCTTGACCTGACGCTCCTCCACATGCTACATGCGCCCTTCCAAGGCGGCTATGGGTGGGAGAGCGGCCTCACCACTGAGAGTCGCGTTGACGAGCAAGTGAGAGTTAGTCGGCTCAACGCTTCCTCTAGGAAGTGATCTATTAGTGGTACGAGTGCTCCTTCTGGCCATGGGTGCAAGTAACGAGTACTGTTGTGTAGAGGGTTCTGTCTTCCAAATCTTCAGAGGATGCTGTGTTCGATTCCCACAAATGGTGCCAAATAATTACACTCAAACTATACTGTTGGAACACCCTATTACTAATTTGGGTCAGGATCACTATGTCTCTAGAAACCTTTGCTTGACCTCCTGTATAGCTTAAAAGGTCAGTTAGAATTGAGTCTAAGGGTTAGAAGTCTAGGTTTGGAAGCTGCCCTGAAGACCAAGTTTTTCTGTCTGGAGACTAAGTCTGATCGTCGAGCTCAGCACAATGATTCGTCGAACTCCGGTCGACGATCATCTAGCTCAACTTCGACAGATCGTCGAACTCCATTCGATGATCGCTGAGCTCAACTTCATAATATCGTCGAACTCCATTCGACGATCGGTGAGCTCAGGTCGACGATTTTGACTCTGCATTAGATCTTTATCTCTGAGCTCAGTTCGACGATCTTTGAGCTCAAATCGACGATTATCTTGCTGCTGTGTGTTTTCAGATCGCTGAGCTCAGCTCGACGATAGCAGAGCTCAGTTCGATGATTTCAGATAACTTCCAGAATTCAAATTCAAATCAGTTAGGAGTTATTCTGCAATTAATTCAGAGATTTGCTAGCCGTTTTCATTCAATTCTGGACCAAGTTTCAAGGGACTTTTCAAGGAATAATTCTGTGGACTTTCCTCAAAAAGAGATTATGCAATTAAGGATGAAATCAATACAGACCAACTGCTATCCTTGACAGAGAATGATATTCTATTCAGGACCAGAGAATAAAAGACAGAATGTTTTTGAATCTCTAAGTAGAACAAGAAGAAGAGAACACACAATACAGATTATAGAGACTCATTCAAAATCTTCTGTCACAAAGAATTCTCAAGAACACTCATCAAAGGAGATCAAGTTTTCTCAAATCTTCAGATCTCTGTAGTTTTCAAAGTGTTCAAGGCCAACATATTTCCTGACTCCAGACATTCAACATTTCAGCTATTGCTGAAATCATCCATTGCTGGAGTTCAACCTTTGAAGGCCTATCACCCTCAGCAAAGCTTTTCTTCCTGAAGATTTCAAGGATTCAGGGGGAGCTTTGACATCAATCCACATAGTCTTCTCAGTTGTTTGAGAAAGAGAAGACTTCCATCAATCTCTCACCCCCACTCTGTAAAGGGTTTTTCAAACTCCCTTCAAAAGTTTGAACCTGGTTTTTGAGCACCTTGTCAAAAGCTCATCGGTGGCAAGACACCTGATCAAAAAATCTGCTTTGGTTTTTGAGCACCTTATCAAAAGCTCATTGGTGCCCAGGATACCTGATCAACTCATCCTGCAGTGGATTCCTACCTAGGGTGGTAGAAGAGTGGATGTACCCAAGTTTGGGGAACCACTATATTCCCTTGTGTCATCTGGTTTTGGCTTGCTTTCTTTTTGTTTCTGGCCTTGATTTTTCTGTGCTTAGTTTTTGCATAGCTTAGTACTGTGATTAGATTTATTTCTGCTTCCCTGCTCACACATATTACAACAATTGTTGTAAAAGTTTGTAAAAGTTTTTAAAGCACCATATACTATATTCACCCCCCTCTAGAGTATATCAGATCTAGTTGCACTTTCAATTGGTATCAAAGCGAGGTTGGTTAAACATACCATACCTGATTGGTTGTACAGGCTAACACCTGAACCCAAAGATCCCAAACTAGATTTGTTTCTCTTTTGTATTTTATTATTAGATTTTGTTTGCACAAATCATGGCCCAAAACAAGGATTTTGCTAGCACCAGACCTCCATTGTGCAATCTGTCAAAGTTTGCACTTTGGAAAGCAAGGATTATACTTTACATGAATTCTATTGACGAAGATATATTTAATTCTGTTTTGACAGTTTGTCCAAGACCCCCAGAGAATACAAGTACAAATGTTGTTCCACCTCCATCAGGAATAGATGCTGACATCAAAAAATGGAAAGTAGCTGATGCCAAGGCTATGAACATTCTAGCCCAGACAATGTCAGATGACAAATTTCAAAAGGTAGCTGAATGTAATTCAGCCAAGGAAATTTGGGACAAGCTCTCAGAAATAGTCTCAGACTCAGCTGATGAAAGAAAGGACAGAAGATCCCATCTCATCTCTCAATATGAGAACTTCAAGAAGGGAGAGACTGAGTCAGTGGGAGACATGTATAACAGACTAAGTCTAATTGTCAGTGAACTAAGGACATTGGACAAGGAGATCTCTCTGACAGAACTTAATGACAAGATCCTAATGTGCTTCCCCAGCACTTGGGATTCTAGAATCTGGCCAATTAAGGATGCCAGAAGTCTGAATGAGATCACCACTGAAGCTTTGTTGGGTAAGCTCAAATCTTATGAGCTACTCATCAAGAACATAGAGGAAGAATAGAAGGCTGCTTCACCAGCCACAAGGAAAGAGAAGATCATAGCATTCAAGGCAACTGAGGATCTGCCTGAAGATAAAGCCACAGGCAATGATGAACTACTCAGCTTGCTGGCCAAAAGATTCTACAAGATGGCCAGAAAGGACTTCAAAAGAAGATCATACAAGGAGCAGGATAAGCCAAGGTATGACAAGTCCATTGGTAATAATAAAGACATCATTTGCTTTGGTTGCAGGAAACCAGGGCACATAGTTTCTGACTGCCCAGAGAACAAGAACAAGGACAGAAGGGACAGGAAAGAAAGAAGGAAGGAGAAAGACTCCAAAAGAAATGGCAATAGCAAACCTTATTCAAGCAAAAATAAGCATACAAGAAAAGGGTTTGTTGCTGAATCCTGGAGTGAGAAAGAAGAGGAGTCAGAAGCCTCTTCTAGCTCAAGTGATGATGAGGATGATGCAGAAGAAAAGGAGTTCTGCATGATGGCAATCAATGCCTCACAACACAATTCAGAGGAAGAGGAGTCAGAGTCAGACTTAGAGACTCAACCTGAAGAAGATCAGATAATTAGCTCTTTTGATTTTAGTTCAGAAGATTTTAAATCTGAATTTAAAGCACTGTGTTTAGACCTGCTAAAGTTTGAGAAAGAGATTATCTCTCTCAGAAATCAATTATCTGAACACAATGTTTTAAAGTCAGAAAACCTCAAACTCTCTCAGGAGTTGGGGAACTGTAGGGAACAGATAGCTACACTGAAAAGTGAGCTCTCTGAGGCCAAGAAGCTTGAAGAATCTCTTAATGGGAGAAGCATCAAGCTGATGGACATCACAAGCACAGTGAACTCTAGATTTAACAGTACACTGGGCTTGGGTGCCTCATCCAGCCAACCTATTGTTCTAACAACTCCCATCAAGTTTATTTCTGACAAGGGAAAGGGAGTTGTAGAGGTTGCCAGGAAAAATTCTGATCTGCCTCAGAAAACTAAGTCCCACCAGAAATCATCGAACGGAAATCGACGATCGCCGAACGCAGCTCGACGATCTCAGGAAAAATCGTCGAACGCTGATCGACGATCTCAGCCAAAGTCGTCGAACGCTGATCGATGATCTCAGCCAAATTCGTCGAACGTAGGTCGACGATCTCATATACCTGACCTCACCCATAG
This sequence comes from Platanthera guangdongensis, assembly GCA_039583875.1. Taxonomy (NCBI): domain Eukaryota; kingdom Viridiplantae; phylum Streptophyta; class Magnoliopsida; order Asparagales; family Orchidaceae; genus Platanthera; species Platanthera guangdongensis. The sequence continues at coordinate 103,069,566 of CM077151.1, forward strand.
TCGACCGTCGAACGGAGCTCGACGATCTGACCCAAGATCGTCGAACGCAGCTCCAAGATCGTCGAATAGAGGTCAGAGCTCTAGAAACTTTTTCAAAGGCAAATCAAAATTGAATCCTAAGGGTTCTTCATCCCAAACCTTTAACCCTTATACTGAATGGATTATACCTCCAAGGAGATATCATCCTGAAGGATATAAGAGTCAACCTGGGATGTCTTTCATTTCAGAATTTAGAGGTTATCAACTTAGGCCCAAGGTAAACTGGGTCAAAAATAAATGAATTGTTTTATGTGCAGGTGAAGACCTATCCAACATCTAACCAGCAATGGTATTTGGATAGTGAATGCTCTAAGTACATGACAGGGAACAAGGACAACCTCACTTCCTTTAGAGCCAAGCTTGGACCCAAAGTTATCTTTGGTGATTCCAACTTTGGACAAACTAAAGGATATGGTGCAGTCCACATTGGTTCAGTAACCTTCAAGAAGGTAGCTTATGTGGAAGGACTGAAGCACAACCTAATTAGCATCAGTCAGCTGTGTGATGAAGGCTACCAGGTGACCTTCAGCAAAGCCTTATGCAAAATCAAGTCAGAGGACAACACAACTGTGTTGACAGGTAAAAGGAAAGGTAACATCTATCTAGTAGATTTTCTTTCAACTGATGTAGATATCTGCTTGTTTAACTCTGTCTGTAGACCAAATATTTTATGTCATAAGAGACTAGGACACCTAAACCTTAGAACTATTGCTAGGCTATCCAAGGACAACCTTGTTAGAGGACTACCTTCAGGCCCCTACAAGAAGGAAGGACTCTACAGGGCTTGTCAATTCGGCAAGCAAACTAAAAACAGTTTTAAGTCACTTAATAAGAGTCATTCACCTAGGATATTGTATCTGTTACACATGGATCTATTTGGACCCATCACAGTAGAAAGCCTAGGAGGGAAATCCTACACTTTAGTAGTTGTAGATGACTTCTCTAGATTCACTTGGGTGTTCTTTCTAAGGAAGAAGTCTGATAACTTTAAGTGTCTGACAGAGTTTCTCAAATGCATACAGATTGAGTTCAATACTCACATTGCCCTGATCAGAAGTGATCATGGTACAAAGTTTGATTCTCTTCTTATGCAAGAGTTTTGTCAGTGTGAAGGGATCAGGCATACTTTCTCAGCTCCTAGAACTCCTCAACAAAATGGGGTAGCTGAAAGGAAAAATAGAACCCTTATTGAATCTGCCACCACATTGTTGTCAGATGCTCATCTACCTCTATCCTTTTGGGCAGAGGCAGTGAACACCTCCAACTATATGCTGAACAGAAGTCTGATACATAAACTAAAGGGAAAGACTCCCTATGAATTACTCAAGGGGAAGAAACCTAAAGTTGACTATTTTAGAGTCTTTGGTTGTATTTGCTACATTCACAATAATGACAAGAAATATTTAGCAAAATTTCAAGCCAAAGCTGATGAAGGAGTGTTTCTGGGATACTCCATGATCAGCAAGGCCTATATGGTCTATAATAAATCATCTTTGAAAATTGAGGAATCTGTTCACATTTTATTTGATGAAGCTAACATGTCTTTCAAGGAGAAGAATTCTTCTATCATAGAACCTTTGCAGGAACATTCTCTAGTTGAAGACTTGAACAGGTTACAGGTTGCTCAAGAGGATGAAAGCAGTGAAGATGAAGGGAATGCTCAACACATTGAAGCACAACCTGAAGAGCCAGTTGTTGTACCACAAGAGGAAACAACAACACAGGTTGGTGAACAATCAACACCCCCTGTTGATTTAGTAACATCAAGAGACCATCCAATTTCCCAAATAATTGGAGAAATCTCAGCTGGTGTGCAAACCAGAAATCAGGTCAACCAAAACCTGTTGCACACCTGCTTCCTATCTCAAATTGAGCCTCAGTCCATTCAAGATACAGAGCAAGATCCACACTGGATCATTGCAATGCAAGAGGAGTTGCATCAATTTGAGAGGAACAAAGTATGGGAACTAGTGCCAAAGCCTAGGGATCATTCCATTGTTGGAACAAAATGGGTATTCAGAAACAAACTAGATGATCAAGGAGTAATTATAAGGAACAAGGCAAGGCTAGTTGCTCAAGGATACTCTCAAGAAGAAGTAATCGACTACGACCAGACTTTTGCACCTGTTGCAAGATTAGAAGCCATCAGGATTTTTCTAGCTTATGCAGCTCACAAAGGCTTCAAAGTCTATCAGATGGATGTCAAAAGTGCTTTCTTAAATGGAGAAATCAAAGAAGAAGTTTATGTCAGACAACCTCCAGGTTTTATCTCTCCAACTCTTTCTGATTATGTTTTTAGACTGAACAAAGCATTATATGGTCTCAAGCAAGCTCCTAGAGCATGTTATGAGACCTTAGCATGCTTTCTCTTGGAAAATGGTTTTATAAGGGGTAGAGTAAACCAAACTCTTTTTATTAGAACCCATAAGTCCCATACCCTATTAGTACAAATTTATGTAGACGATATCATTTTTGGTTCTACTGACTCCAAATTGTGCAGAAGGTTTTCTAACCTAATGCATTCTAAATTTGAGATGAGTAGTATGGGTGAGCTATCCTTCTTCCTAGGATTGCAAGTCAAACAACATGCTGAAGGCATCTTTATTTCTCAAACCAAATATGCTAATGAACTGGTTAAGAAATTTGGTATGTCTGAGGCATCTTGTATGAAAACACCCATGCCTACCAATGCTGTATTGGATGCTGATGAACATGTGAAACCTGTTGCTCAGACAACATATAGAGCAATAATTGGCTCTTTACTGTATCTTACAGCTAGTAGACCAGATATCATGTTTGCTACATGTATATGTGCTAGGTTCCAAGTTAGCCCTAGAGAGTCACACCTAACTTTAGTAAAGAGGATTCTCAGGTATGTTAAAAGTTGTCCAAATCTAGGTCTCTGGTATCCAAAAGATTCAGCATTTGAGTTAACTGGATTCTCTTATGCTGATTATGCTGGATGCAGAATTGACAGGAAAAGCACTAGTGGAACCTGTCAGTTCCTTGGTGACAGACTTGTCTCTTGGTTTTGTAAGAAACAAACATCTGTGTCAACTTCAACTGCTGAAGCTGAATATATGGCTGCAGGCAGTTGTTGTTCACAAATCTTGTGGATCCAAAATCAACTCCTAGACTATGGTTACAACTTAGAGAAGTCTAAAATCTTTTGTGATAACACAAGTGCTATTTCCATAGCTCAAAATCCAGTCCTCCATAGTAGGACATAACACATAGAGATTAGACATCATTTCTTAAGGGATAATGTTGAAAAGAATAAAATTGAACTACAATATATCCCAACTGATCTACAAAGGGGAGATATTTTCACCAAGCCTTTGGATGAAAAGAAACACACCTTCTTCCTAAACCAGTTAGGAATGTTAGACGGAGGAAGCCTTAAATAATCTCCAAGATTTTGAAAGCTAAAAATTGACCAAAACTAGGCAAAAATTCTGATTTCTCTTAGTGTCTAGAATTTTTCTGATCTCTGAACTGCGCTCGACGATTTCCCCTAAGATCGTCGAACGGAGATCGACGATTTCCAAAATCGTCGAACTGAGTTCAGTGCCTCTCAGATAGTATGAACTATCTCTTCCGGTCAATGATCGTCGAATGACGCTCGACGATTTTGTTCTCTGAACGATCGTCGAACGGAGCTCGACGCTCTCCAAGATCGTCGAACGGAGATCGACGATGTTGAAAACTCTTCAGATTCCTTTAGAAGCCCCGATCGTCGAACTGAGTTCAACGATCTTTCCAATTCTGCGTCGAACCCTAATATAAAACTCATTTTTCGCCGTCGTTCTCTTTTACGCTTTCGATTTCTCTGCAGAATTTTCTTTCCCTCCAAACAGTTCTACGCTTGGTCGTTTTGTTTGTTGAGTTTTTGCAGGTACAATGGCTGTGTCCATTGCTGTCCTAGCTGTAATGAAGTTTGACGCCAGGTTTGACATTGATATAGAATCATTCAGCACCACCGACCAGATTTTCCAAGACATACTGGGTTTGTTCAAGGATCAAAATCTGTCTGCCCTCATGACCACCAGAATCAAGCTGGCTTCAGATGAGATAAAGGAGTGAGTCTATACTGCTCATAATCAAGACAACTCTACAATAGTTGGGTCTATTGCTGGAAATCAGGTACTCTTGACCCCCACAGTTTTAACAGAAGTTTTTGGACTGAGAAATGGAGCAGATATTGCTGAGTTATCTGGAGAAGATTATTCTGAACTACTTGCTAGGATGGGTCATCCAGAGGGAAACCCTAGCAAGCTATTCAAAAGGAATCTGTCTGTTGAATACAGGTTCCTGGCAGATGTGGTAGGGAAAGTGCTGCTTGCAAAGCACTCTGCCCATGATACTATATCCAGACATCAGCTCTGTATCATGGGAGCTCTGGTGGATAAGAAAAATTTGAACTGGGGAGAGGTCTTCTTTGACCTAATCAAAAAGAAAATAAACAAGAGCTTTGTTAATTTTGGAAGGATTCTTGGAGTTTTTCTGCAGACCAGGTGCCCTGCCTTGCTGGTCTCCTCTGGAGTTCACATAAATGCCTCCAAGAGACTTACCTGTGCCCTCTTTGGCAAGTGGGACAGGCAAATAAGCAAGCCTAGCAGGCCCTCCTCAAGTGCTCCTTCAGGCACAAGGACTCAAGGAGTCACTCTCCCACAGGTCTCTGCCCCTGCAGATGACCTGGCTGCTGCTGTTGCTGCCTCTTCTCCTCCTCCAATTCCAACCCTTCCCCTACCATCCACCATTCCAGCTCCATCCCCCATTACCATATCCAGCCCATCTCCAACATCAACTCCATCTCCAGCACCCATTCTACCTCCACCAGATGACCAATTCCACCCTCTGTTCTCATACCCTCCACCAGATATCACCTCTTCACCATCCATTCCATCCTTCACCCTCCTGGATGACTCCTATATGGATGATTCCCCATCCTCTCCTCCTAAGTTACCCTCCTCCTCCACTTCATTCCAAGATCTCCTACAACACATCATTGATCAACCAACATTCACTCCATCCATATCCATCCCCTTGTCCTCTATATCCACCATCCCAACACCTCAGCCATCCATACCACCACTATCCAGCCCTCCACTTCCAGAATCTTCAGCTACTCCTATTCCATCTACCTCTGCTCCAGCTGTTGAGCAAGTAGACCTCTCAGCCCTAGCTGACAGGTTGTATGAGCTGATTGCCCCCAGGCTCTCTCTACTATTGGAGACCTCCTTGGCTCCTCTACACCTGTCAGTGGAAGCTCTCTCTGCCAGGCTTTCCTCCCTCCTTCCTCAGGCAGCAGCCACAGCAGTGTGCCTTGATCCAGATGTCTCTGCTTCTAGGCAGGGGGAGATGCCACATGAAGAAAGCCTTCTTGCTATTGCTGCTGCTGTTTCTGCTTCTTCTGATGTTCCTCCTCTTGTTGCTACTGCTGCTGAGCCTCCTACTGCAGTTCTTTCAATTGACCTAAGGTCTTTGCTATCTGCTTTTGATACTGCCTTCTTCAGCTGTCTGCCAGAGAGTAACGGTCTCTATGGCAGTCCGCCCGGTTTGTTTTTCTTATTTTCTTGTATGCTTCTCTATTATAGTTGGCAAAATCATGTCAAACCACGTATACCTAGCCTTGTAAAGAAGATAGTTAATAATACAAGATTTGTGATTGCTCTCTATTGTATTTGATTTACTCAGCTCTGTTTAGGGTTGGAGTGTTCCTGCGCCTGGTTCCCGCTTGATCAAGTTGTCTGCTTGATAGATCTGAAAGTTTTTTCTTGGTATCAGAGCTATCTCTTGGTCATCTTATGAAATTTAAACAGTTCCTTCTCGAAGAGAATTATACCAAGTGAGGGCCAGACCCTTCAAAGTGGCTAGAAAAACTTGACATAACAATTGATCTGGGGCGCAAAATATCTTCATTATAGTGAGGAAATGATTAATGTGTTCGAGCGGATCCGCTGTTCTGTCGAACATTTCAATGTTAGGGAGTGTGAAGTCGTGCGGCACCGGATGAGCTAGAACCTAGGGGGCGAGCCAAGAGCCCTGATGGACAGGGTGGTCCACGAGGATGTCTCATCGTCCAAGCTGTCTATATTCTTAGGCAATTACTACACGTATCTCCTCGCGGGCAAGATTTTCAACTAGCGGCGGACATTCTACTTCTTCTAGATGATGTTGGAGGCCACCTCTAGCACCCTGATGAGCGGGGTGTGTGGAATTGGCGACATAAAAAATACTTCAGATTCGTTCTCCCTATAGGGGCTTGCTGAGGTTGAACGTGATCCTGAGCTGGAGGCGGGAAATTAGGCGGCGTAGGAGGCTAAGGAGGAGCAGGAGAAGCTGCGATATTATAGAAAAGGGCGAGCATCTTGACCTGACGCTCCTCCACATGCTACATGCGCCCTTCCAAGGCGGCTATGGGCGGGAGAGCGGCCTCACCACTGAGAGTCGCATTGACGAGCAAGTGAGAGTGAGTCGGCTCAACGCTTCCTCTAGGAAGTGATCTATTAGTGGTACGAGTGCTCCTTCTGGCCATGGGTACAAGTAACGAGTACTGTTATGTAGAGGGTTCTGTCTTCCAAATCTTCAGAGGATGCTGTGTTCGATTCCCACAAATGGTGCCAAATAATTACACTCAAACTATACTGTTGGAACACCCTATTACTAATTTGGGTCAGGATCACTATGTATCTAGAAACCTTTGCTTGACCTCCTGTATAGCTTAAAAGGTCAGTTAGAATTGAGTCTAAGGGTTAGAAGTCTAGGTTTGGAAGCTGCCCTGAAGACCAAGTTTTTCTGTCTGGAGAGTAAGTCTGATCGTCGAGCTTAGCACGACGATTCGTCGAACTCCGGTCGACGATCGTCTAGCTCAACTTTGACAGATCGTCGAACTCCATGCGACGATCACTGATCTCAACTTCATAATATCGTCGAACTCCATTCGACGATCGGTGAGCTCAAGTCGACGATTTTGACTCTGCATTAGATCTTTATCTCTGAGCTCAGTTCGACGATCTTTGAGCTCAGATCGATGATTATCTTGCTGCTGTGTGTTTTCAGATCGCTGAGCTCAGCTCGACGATAGCAGAGCTCAGTTCGACGATTTCAGATAACTTCCAGAATTCAAATTCAAATCAGTTAGGAGTTATTCTGCAATTAATTCAGAGATTTGCTAGCCGTTTTCATTCAATTCTGGACCAAGTTTCAAGGGACTTTTCAAGGAATAATTCTGTGGACTTTCCTCAAAAAGAGATTATGCAATTAAGGATGCAATCAATACAGACCAACTGCTATCCTTGACAGAGAATGATATTCTATTCAGGACCAAAGAATAAAAGACAGAATGTTTTTGAATCTCTAAGTAAAACAAGAAGAAGAGAACACACAATACAGATTATAGAGACTCATTCAAAATCTTCTGTCACAAAGAATTCTCAAGAACACTTATCAAAGGAGATCAAGTTTTCTCAAATCTTCAGATCTCTGTAGTTTTCAAAGTGTTCAAGGCCAACATATTTCCTGACTCCAGACATTCAACATTTCAGCTATTGCTGAAATCATCCATTGCTGGAGTTCAACCTTTGAAGGCCTATCACCCTCAACAAAGCTTTTCTTCCTGAAGATTTCAAGGATTCAGGGGGAGCTTTGACATCAATCCACATAGTCTTCTCAGTTGTTTGAGAAAGAGAAGACTTCCATCAATCTCTCACCCCCACTCTGTAAAGGGTTTTTCAAACTCCCTTCAAAAGTTTGAACTGGTTTTTGAGCACCTTGTCAAAAGCTCATCGGTGGCAAGACACCTGATCAAAAAATCTGCTTTGGTTTTTGAGCACCTTATCAAAAGCTCATTGGTGCCCAGGATACCTGATCAACTCATCCTGCAGTGGATTCCTACATAGGGTGGTAGAAGAGTGGATGTACCCAAGTTTGGGGAACCACTATATTCCCTTGTGTCATCTGGTTTTGGCTTGCTTTCTTTTTGTTTCTGGCCTTGATTTTTCTGTGCTTAGTTTTTGCATAGCTTAGTACTGTGATTAGATTTATTTCTGCTTCCCTGCTCACACATATTACAACAATTGTTGTAAAAGTTTGTAAAAGTTTTTAAAGCACCATATACTCTTTTCACCCCCCCCCCCTCTAGAGTATATCAGATCTAGCTGCACTTTCAATTGGTATCAAAGCGAGGTTGGTTAAACATACCATACCTGATTGGTTGTACAGGCTAACACCTGAACCCAAAGATCCCAAACTAGATTTGTTTCTCTTTTGTATTTTATTATTAGATTTTGTTTGCACAAATCATGGCCCAAAACAAGGATTATGCTAGCACCAGACCTCCAGTGTGCAATCTGTCAAAGTTTGCACTTTGGAAAGCAAGGATTAGACTTTACATGAATTCTATTGACGAATATATATTTAATTCTGTTTTGACAGTGTGTCCAAGACCCCAGAGAATACAAGTACAAATGCTGTTCCACCTCCATCAGGAATAGATGCTGACATCAAAAAATGGAAAGTAGCTGATGCCAAGGCTATAAACATTCTAGCCCAGACAATGTCAGATGACATATTTCAAAAGGTAGCTGAATGTAATTCAGCCAAGGAAATTTGGGACAAGCTCTCAGAAATAGTCTCAGGCTCAGCTGATGAAAGAAAGGACAGAAGATCCCATCTCATCTCTCAATATGAGAACTTCAAGAAGGGAGAGACTGAGTCAGTGGGAGACATGTATAACAGACTAAGTCTAATTGTCAGTGAACTAAGGACATTGGACAAGGAGATCTCTCTGACAGAACTTAATGACAAGATCCTAATGTGCTTCCCCAGCACTTGGGATTCTAGAATCTGGCCAATTAAGGATGCCAGAAGTCTGAATGAGATCACCACTGAAGCTTTGTTGGGTAAGCTCAAATCTTATGAGCTACTCATCAAGAACAGAGAGGAAGAACAGAAGGCTGCTTCACCAGCCACAAGGAAAGAGAAGACCATAGCATTCAAGGCAACTGAGGATCTGCCTGAAGATAAAGCCACAGCAATGATGAACTACTCAGCTTGCTGGCCAAAAGATTCTACAAGATGGCCAGAAAGGACTTCAGAAGAAGATCATACAAGGAGCAGGATAAGCCAAGGTATGACAAGTCCATCGGTAATAATAAAGACATCATTTGCTTTGGTTGCAGGAAACCAGGGCACATAGTTCCTGACTGCCCAGAGAACAAGAACAAGGACAGAAGGGACAGGAAAGAAAGAAGGAAGGAGAAAGACTCCAAAAAAAATGACAATAGCAAACCTTCTTCAAGCAAAAATAAGCATACAAGAAAAGGGTTTGTTGCTGAATCCTGGAGTGAGACATAAGAGGAGTCAGAAGCCTCTTCTAGCTCAAGTGATGATGAGGATGGTGCAGAAGAAAAGGAGTTCTGCATGATGGCAATCAATGCCTCACAACACAATTCAGAGGAAGAGGAGTCAGAGTCAGACTCAGAGAACCTGAAGAAGATCAGATAATTACCTCTTTTGATTTTAGTTCAGAAGATTTTAAATCTGAATTTAAAGCACTGTGTTTAGACCTGCTAAAGTCTGAGAAAGAGATTATCTCTCTCATAAATCAATTATCTGAACACAATATTTTAAAGTCAAAAAACCTCAAACTCTCTCAGGAGTTGGAGAACTGTAGGGAACAGATAGCTACACTAAAAAGTGAGCTCTCTGAGGCCAAGAAGCTTGAAGAATCCCTTAATGGGAGAAGCATCAAGCTGATGGACATCACAAGCACAGTGAACTCTAGATTTAACAGTACACTGGGCTTGGGTGCCTCATCCAGCCAACCTATTGTTCTAACAACTCCCATCAAGTTTATTTCTGACAAGGGAAAGAGAGTTGTAGAGGTTGCCAGGAAAAATTCTGATCTGCCTCAGAAAACTAAGTCCCATCAGAAATCGTCGAACGGAGATCGACGATCGCCGAACGCAGCTCGACGATCTCAGGAAAAATCGTCGAACGCTGATCGACGATCTCAGCCAAAGTCGTCGAACGCTGATCGACGATCTCAGCCAAAGTCGTCGAACGCACGTCGACGATCTCATATACCAGACCTCACCCATAGTCGACCGTCGAACGGAGCTCGACGATCTGACCCAAGATCGTCGAACGCAGCTCCAAGATCGTCGAATAGAGGTCAGAGCTCTGGAAACTTTTTCAAAGGCAAATCAAAATTGAATCCTAAGGGTTCTTCATCCCAAACCTTTAACCCTTATACTGAATGGATTATACCTCCAAGGAGATATCATCCTGAAGGATATAAGAGTCAACCTGGGATGTCTTTCATTTCAGAATATAGAGGTTATCAACCTAGGCCCAAGGTAAACTGGGTCAAAAACAAATGAATTGTTTTATATGCAGGTGAAGACCTATCCAATATCTAACCAGCAATGGTATTTGGATAGTGGATGCTCTAAGCACATGACAGGGAACAAGGACAACCTCACTTCCTTTAGAGCCAAGCTTGGACCCAAAGTTATCTTTGGTGATTCCAACTTTGGACAAACTAAAGGATATGGTGCAGTCCACATTGGTTCAGTAACCTTCAAGAAGGTAGCTTATGTGGAAGGACTGAAGCACAACCTAATTAACATCAGTCAGCTGTGTGATGAAGGCTACCAGGTGACCTTCAGCAAAGCCTTATGCAAAATCAAGTCAGAGGACAACACAACTGTGTTGACAGGTAAAAGGAAAGGTAACATCTATCTAGTAGATTTTCTTTCAACTGATGTAGATATCTGCTTGTTTAACTCTGTCTGTAGACCAAATGTTTTATGGCATAAGAGACTAGGACACCTAAACCTTAGAACTATTGCTAGGCTATCCAAGGACAACCTTGTTAGAGGACTACCTTCAGGCCCCTACAAGAAGGAAGGACTCTGCAGGGCTTGTCAATTAGGCAAGCAAACTAAAAATAGCTTTAAGTCACTTAATAAGAGTGATTCACCTAGGATATTGTATCTCTTACACATGGATCTATTTGGACCCATCACTGTACAAAGCCTAGGAGGGAAATCCTACACTTTGGTAGTTGTAGATGACTTCTCTAGATTCACTTGGGTGTTCTTTCTAAGGAAGAAGTCTGATAACTTTAAGTGTCTGACAGAGTTTCTCAAATGCATACAGATTGAGTTCAATACTCACATTGCCCTGATCAGAAGTGATCATGGGACAGAGTTTGATTCTCTTCTTATGCAAGAGTTCTGACAGAGTGAAGGGATCAGGCATACTTTCTCAGCTCCTAGAACTCCTCAACAAAATGGGGTAGCTGAAAGGAAAAATAGAACCCTTATTGAATCTGCCACCACATTGTTGTCAGATGCTCATCTACCTCTATCCTTTTGGGCAGAGGCAGTGAACACCTCCAACTATATGCTGAACAGAAGTCTGATACATAAACTAAAGGGAAAGACTCCCTATGAATTACTCAAGGGGAAGAAACCTAAAGTTGACTATTTTAGAGTCTTTGGTTGTATTTGCTACATTCACAATAATGACAAGAAATATTTAACAAAATTTCAAGCCAAAGCTGATGAAGGAGTGTTTCTGGGATACTCCATGATCAGCAAGGCCTATAGGGTCTATAATAAATCATCTTTGAAAATTGAGAAATCTGTTCACATTTTATTTGATGAAGCTAACATGTCTTTCAAGGAGAAGAATTCTTCTACCATAGAACCTTTGCAGGAACATTCTCTAGTTGAAGACTTGAACATGTTACAGGTTGCTCAAGAGGATGAAAGCAGTGAAGATGAAGGGAATGCTCAACACATTGAAGCACAACCTGAAGAGCCAGTTGTTGTACCACAAGAGGAAACAACAACACAGGTTGGTGAACAATCAACACCCCCTGTTGATTTAGTAACATCAAGAGACCATCCAATTTCCCAAATAATTGGAGAAATCTCAGCTGGTGTGCAAACCAGAAATCAGGTCAACCAAAACCTGTTGCACACCTGCTTCCTATCTCAAATTGAACCTCAGTCCATTCAAGATGCAGAGCAAGATCCACACTGGATCATTGCAATGCAAGAGGAGTTGCATCAATTTGAGAGGAACAAAGAATGGGAACTAATGCCAAAGCCTAAGGATCATTCCATTGTTGGAACAAAATGGGTATTCAGAAACAAACTGGATGATCAAGGAGTAATTATAAGGAACAAGGCAAGGCTAGTTGCTCAAGGATACTCTCAAGAAGAAGGAATCGACTACGACCAAACTTTTGCACCTGTTGCAAGATTAGAAGCCATCAGGATTTTTCTAGCTTATGCAGCTCACAAAGGCTTCAAAGTCTATCAGATGGATGTCAAAAGTGCTTTCTTAAATGGAGACATCAAAGAAGAAGTTTATGTCAGACAACCTCCAGGTTTTATCTCTCCAACTCTTCCTGATTATGTTTTTAGACTGAACAAAGCATTATATGGTCTCAAGCAAGCTCCTAGAGCATGGTATGAGACCTTAGCATGCTTTCTCTTGGAAAATGGTTTTATAAGGGGTAGAGTAGACCAAACTCTTTTTATTAGAACCCATAAGTCCCATACCCTACTAGTACAAATTTATGTAGACGATATCATTTTTGGTTCTACTGACTCCAAATTGTGCAGAAGGTTTTCTAACCTAATGCATTCTAAATTTGAGATGAGTAGTATGGGTGAGCTATCCTTCTTCCTAGGATTGCAAGTCAAACAACATGCTGAAGGCATCTTTATTTCTCAAACCAAATATGCTAATGAACTGGTTAAGAAATTTGGTATGTCTGAGGCATCTTGTATGAAAACACCCATGCCTACCAATGCTGTATTGGATGCTGATGAACATGGGAAACCTGTTGATCAGACAACATATAGAGCAATAATTGGCTCTTTACTGTATCTTACAGCTAGTAGACCAGATATCATGTTTGCTACATGTATATGTGCTAGGTTCCAAGTTAGCCCTAGAGAGTCACACCTAACTTTAGTAAAGAGGATTCTCAGGTATGTTAAAAGTTGTCCAAATCTAGGTCTCTGGTATCCAAAAGATTCAGCATTTGAGTTAACTGGATTCTCTTATGCTGATTATGCTGGATGCAGAATTGACAGGAAAAGCACCAGTGGAACCTGTCAGTTCCTTGGTGACAGACTTGTCTCTTGGTTTTGTAAGAAACAAACATCTGTGTCAACTTCAACTGCTGAAGCTGAATATATGGCTGCAGGCAGTTGTTGTTCACAAATCTTGTGGATCCAAAATCAACTCCTAGACTATGGTTACAACTTAGAGAAGTCTAAAATCTTTTGTGATAACACAAGTGCTATTTCCATAGCTCAAAATCCAGTCCTCCATAGTAGGACAAAACACATAGAGATTAGGCATCATTTCTTAAGGGATAATGTTGAAAAGAATAAAATTGAACTACAATATATCCCAACTGATCTACAAAGGGGAGATATTTTCACCAAGCCTTTGGATGAAAAGAAACACACCTTCTTCCTAAACCAGTTAGGAATGTTAGACGGAGGAAGCCTTAAATAATCTCCAAGATTTTGAAAGCTAAAAATTGACCAAGACTAGGCAAAAATTCTGATTTCTCTTAGTGTCTAGAATTTTTCTGATCTCTGAACTGCGCTCGACGATTTCCCCTAAGATCGTCGAACGGAGATCGACGATTTCCAAAATCGTCGAACTGAGTTCAGCGCCTCTCAGATAGTATGAACTATCTCTTCCGGTCAATGATCGTCGAACGGCGCTCGACGATTTTGTTCTCTGAACGATCGTCGAACGGAGCTCGACGGTCTCCAAGATCATCGAACGGAGATCGACGATGTTGAAAACTCTTCAGATTCCTTTAGAAGCCCCGATCGTCGAACTGAGTTCAACGATCTTTCCAATTCTGCGTCGAACCCTAATATAAAACTCATTTTTCGCCGTCGTTCTCTTTTGCGCTTTCGATTTCTCTGCAGAATTTTCTTTCCCTCCAAACAGTTCTACGCTTGGTCGTTTTGTTTGTTGAGTTTTTGCAGGTACAATGGCTGTGTCCGTTGCTGTCCTAGCTGCAATGAAGTTTGACGCCGGGTTTGATATTGATATAGAATCATTCAGCACCACCGACCAGATTTTCCAAGACATACTGGGTTTGTTCAAGGATCAAAATCTGTCTGCCCTCATGACTACCAGAATCAAGCTGGCTTCAGATGAGATAAAGGAGTGGGTCTATACTGCTCATAATCAAGACAACTCTACAATAGTTGGGTCTATTGCTGGAAATCAGGTGCTCTTGACCCCCACAGTTTTAACAGAAGTTTTTGGACTGAGAAATGGAGCAGATATTGCTGAGTTATCAGGAGAAGATTATTCTGAACTACTTGCTAGGATGGGTCATCCAGAGGGAAACCCTAGCAAGCTATTCAAAAGGAATCTGTCTGTTGAATACAGGTTCCTGGCAGATGTGGTAGGGAAAGTGCTGCTTGCAAAGCACTCTGCCCATGATACTATATCCAGACATCAACTCTGTATCATGGGAGCTCTGGTGGATAAGAAAAATTTGAACTGGGGAGAGGTCTTCTTTGACCTAATCAAAAAGAAAATAAACAAGAGCTTTGTTAATTTTGGAAGGATTCTTGGAGTTTTTCTGCAGACCAGGTGCCCTGCCTTGCTGGTCTCCTCTGGAGTTCACATAAATGCCTCCAAGAGACTTACCTGTGCCCTCTTTGGCAAGTGGGACAGGCAAATAAGCAAGCCTAGCAGGCCCTCCTCAAGTGCTCCTTCAGGCACAAGGACTCAAGGAGTCACTCTCCCACAGGTCTCTGCCCCTGCAGATGACCTGGCTGCTGCTGTTGCTGCCTCTTCTCCTCCTCCAATTCCAACCCTTCCCCTACCATCCACCATTCCAGCTCCATCCCCCATTACCATATCCAGCCCATCTCCAACATCAACTCCATCTCCAGCACCCATTCTACCTCCACCAGATGACCAATTCCACCCTCTGTTCTCATACCCTCCACCAGATATCACCTCTTCACCATCCATTCCATCCTTCACCCTCCTGGATGACTCCTATATGGATGATTCCCCATCCTCTCCTCCTGAGTTACCCTCCTCCTCCACTTCATTCCAAGATCTCCTACACCACATCATTGATCAACCAACATTCACTCCATCCATATCCATCCCCTTGTCCTCTATATCCACCATCCCAACACCTCAGCCATCCATACCACCACTATCCAGCCCTCCACTTCCAGAATCTTCAGCTACTCCTATTCCATCTACCTCTGCTCCAGCTGTTGAGCAAGTAGACCTCTCAGCCCTAGCTGACAGGCTGTATGAGCTGATTTCCCCCAGGCTCTCTCTACTATTGGAGACCTCCTTGGCTCCTCTACACCTGTTAGTGGCAGCTCTCTCTGCCAGGCTTTCCTCCCTCCTTCCTCAGGCAACAGCCACAGCAGTGTGCCTTGATCCAGATGTCTCTGCATCTAGGCAGGGGGAGATGCCACATGAAGAAAGCCTTCTTGCTGTTGCTGCTGCTGTTTCTGCTTCTTCTGATGTTCCTCCTCTTATTGCTACTGCTGCTGAGCCTCTTACTGCAGTTCTTGCAATTGACCTAAGGTCTTTGCTATCTGCTTTTGATACTGCCTTCTTCAGCTGTCTGCCAGAGAGTAATGCTGTCCAGCCCACAGAAGACTTATCCAAGGCACTGGTGCCTTTCTCTTACTGTGACCCTAGCATTATCTCTTCTTTTGTACTTTCAGTGATTGCTGCTACTGGAGATGTTGCTGCTGCTGCCTCTACTGAAGAAAGGATTGTTGATACTGCTACTGAGATTGTTATTATTGATGCTGAAGTTCCAACTGTTTCTGCTGCACAAATATCCAAGGATTGTCCTATGACAGAGGCAACTGAAATTGAGCCTGCTACAGTTTTTGCTTTTGTTTCTGCTGATTCTACTGCTGTTAGTGAAATTTCTGCTGATGATAGTGAGACAGTTGCTGCTGTTGTCACCAGTCCAGTATCTGCTGCTGCTGCTGTATTTGCTTCTGTTGCACCCTCTCCATCTGCTGCTCCATCTGCTGCTCCATCTGCTGATGTCCCTGCTGCTGCTATCTCAACTTCTGCCTCATCTGCTGCTGTTCAACTAAAGAAAGACTTGATGAAGAGAATAGATGCTCTATATGATGACCAGAGTTCTGAATCTGATGAGTTCAAAACAGACTCTGATGATTCTTCTGCTACTATTGCCAGGAAAAGGAAGGCAAGGAGCAAGGCAATGAAAAGGGTTCCTCCTGCTAAAGTTAAGGATGATAATGATATTCCTTATTATATCCTTCATAATTGCCCTATCACTGAACATTGGATGCAGTTTTCTAAAAACCAGCTGAAAGCCATGAAGAAAAAGAGAAAATATGAGAAGGGCTCATCCCAATTCCAGCACCCTCATCCTCCTCCACCACCTCCTCCTGATGCAGGTGTAGGTGGAAGCTCGGCAAGTCAAGCCCCAGCCAGAAGCCAGGCTCCCTATCAACCCCATGCCAGATCCTACCAAAGGGAAAGCCAATCTAGGGGTTCATATTCTAGGAGAGGAGGATACAGGGGTAATCAGAGAGATTTTCAAGTATATTCTAAAGGGTACTCCAGGCAGCACCCATATTCTAGGGGAGGACATGTTTCATCTGATACATCTTCAGGTCCTTTCCCTTACAAGCTAAAAGAGACTGTGTCTGCCAGGCCTCCTCAAGACAATCCTTCTAACAGGTATGAGTAACCTGTACCTTATGAGGACCCTGAAAATAATCCAGCTGCTTGGACTACCAGGTTGAAGGAATTGGCTACACTAGATCAGATTAAGAAGGCCAGAGAACAAGGACTAGATGCTTCCAACATTTCTACAATGTCTGAGCAGAGACAAAAAGAACTAGACAGATATGCTTCCAGTAAATTCTTTGATGCTGACAGATATATGGAATTACATCCTGTAGCTGTGGTTCCCAGGCCTTCAAAGAAAACTTATTTGGGTGCAGCAGATGACACCAGGTCCAACAAAGAAGCCCTAAATCCAAACAGAGAAATTAAAATGGTTAAAGGCAAAGAGAAGAAGTGACTTTGTAAGGTGACAGTTTCTGTGAATTCTGATTATTATCTGGATGATATATATATATCTCTGTATTTCTGCTTGTCTAGCTGTTGTTCTTCTGCTTAATACCTGTATGTTGTTATTTAAATTTTTCCAAAGTCTGTAAATAGTAATCCTAACCCAAATAGGGGGAGATTGTTGAAACACCCTATTACTAATTTGGGTCAGGATCACTATGTCTCTAGAAACCTTTGCTTGACCTCCTGTATAGCTTAAAAGGTCAGTTAGAATTGAGTCTAAGGGTTAGAAGTCTAGGTTTGGAAGCTGCCCTGAAGACCAAGTTTTTCTGTCTGGAGACTAAGTTTGATCGTCGAGCTCAGCACGACGATTCGTCGAACTCCGGTCGACGATCGTCTAGCTCAACTTCGACAGATCGTCGAACTCCATTCGACGATCGCTGAGCTCAACTTCATAATATCGTCAAACTCCATTCGACGATCGGTGAGCTCAGGTCGACGATTTTGACTCTGCATTAGATCTTTATCTCTGAGCTCAGTTCGACGATCTTTGAGCTCAGATCGACGATTATCTTGCTGCTGTGTGTTTTCAGATCACTGAGCTCAGCTCGACGATAGCAGAGCTCAGTTCGACGATTTCAGATAACTTCCAGAATTCAAATTCAAATCAGTTAGGAGTTATTCTGCAATTAATTCAGAGATTTGCTAGCCGTTTTCATTCAATTCTGGACCAAGTTTCAAGGGACTTTTCAAGGAATAATTCTGTGGACTTTCCTCAAAAAGAGATTATGCAATTAAGGATGCAATCAATACAGACCAACTGCTATCCTTGACAGAGAATGATATTCTATTCAGGACCAGAGAATAAAAGACAGAATGTTTTTGAATCTCTAAGTAGAACAAGAAGAAGAGAACACACAATACAGATTACAGAGACTCATTCAAAATCTTCTGTCACAAAGAATTCTCAAGAACACTCATCAAAGGAGATCAAGTTTTCTCAAATCTTCAGATCTCTGTAGTTTTCAAAGTGTTCAAGGCCAACATATTTCCTGACTCCAGACATTCAACATTTCAGCTATTGCTGAAATCATCCATTGCTGGAGTTCAACCTTTGAAGGCCTATCACCCTCAGCAAAGCTTTTCTTCCTGAAGATTTCAAGGATTCAGGGGGAGCTTTGACATCAATCCACATAGTCTTCTCAGTTGTTTGAGAAAGAGAAGACTTCCATCAATCTCTCACCCCCACTCTGTAAAGGGTTTTTCAAACTCCCTTCAAAAGTTTGAACCTGGTTTTTGAGCACCTTGTCAAAAGCTCATCGGTGGCAAGACACCTGATCAAAAAATCTGCTTTGGTTTTTGAGCACCTTATCAAAAGCTCATTGGTGCCCAAGACACCTGATCAACTCATCCTGCAGTGGATTCCTACCTAGGGTGGTAGAAGAGTGGATGTACCCAAGTTTGGGGAACCACTATATTCCCTTGTGTCATCTGGTTTTGGCTTGCTTTCTTTTTGTTTCTGGCCTTGATTTTTCTGTGCTTAGTTTTTGCATAGCTTAGTACTATGATTAGATTTATTTCTGCTTCCCTGCTCACACATATTACAACAATTGTTGTAAAAGTTTGTAAAAGTTTTTAAAGCACCATATACTCTATTCACCCCCCTCTAGAGTATATCAGATCTAGTTACACTATCATATACGCCCGGTCGGACCAGAGTAACTCGGACCATCTTAGCTCACTTAGTGGTCGAGTGCGCATATAGTCAATGAGAAAGAAAATGTACACACGATGTTTTAACATGGAAAACTCCTCAACTGGGTAAAAAAAACGCAACAGGATTTGTGCCAATTGAAATTCACTATTTGCTTGCTGTTACAACTTGTCTGGAGAATCGAGGGAGACAGGACGCTCCTCATTACACTTTGGGGGGCAAGGGAGAGAGATTCTTGAGCTCACGACAGGCAACAGGCTGCGCCACTCGAGGATAGTTGTTGTGACTATGCGCATGAATGAGTGCTTACTGCAGTAGGACTTTCATTCTTGTCGCACACTTGTGGACTTAGATGAATTTCTGGTGGAGAGGAGTTGGCTCGTAGGAGGAACCCAACAGAGCTCTGTCCTGAGGAGAAAGAAAGCATAGGAGAGAAAGATGATAAATGATAAGGCCTGGGGGCCTTTTTATAGCCTCTAGGAGGTGGTTTTGGTGGTTATGCGGCTATCCACACACTGTGTAACAGCCTCCCCAACATACAGCTCGAAAGGATGACCGTCGGCACCCCTAGCACCATGCTCGAAAGATTTCAGCCTCAGCAAGGTCTACAGATCATGCACCCCAACCACTCTCTATGTCCACATGCGGGTTGTTGGAAGTCACAATCTCCCTTCTATGAGGGAAAGTCAAGTTAAGCGCCCCTACAGGGACTTCCCAGGAGGTCACCATCCCAAGAGAACTCCAGCCCGAACACGCTTAACTATGAAGTTCTTTCGCATCTCATCACCAATTAAGCTGCTGTGGGTGTCAGCGGTCATCCTTTCAAGCTGTATGTTGTGGAGGCCATTACACACTGTAACCACCAGTATCATAATTATGAGTATAGTTTTGTGGGGAATATTAATTGTATATTTAATTTTACTAAAAGCAGATGCCCACTAAAAACACATCCCCCAACTACTGGAGGTGGTTACGCATGTGGTTTCCCGCGCATCGAATAGTCGTGATCGTGGAAAAATTATCGACAGTCGTGGTTGTGGCAAAATGATCAAATAACGGGGAAACTGCCCAGGGAGGGCAAGAGAGGTGGCTGGCCCTACTTCAAGCAGGTAGTCGACCCTTGCGAGTACGAAGGGCTTCTGGCATGGCAATGACCGGTGGTGTGGCCGGCCGGCCAGAAAGGGTAGGCCGACCACACTCAAGCGGCACACCAGGGCTGGCCTCGCCGGCCATTGCTGAGCGCGGGCTCATTTCCGGCTACCGGGGGAGTGTTGAGTTTTACTAGATGACATAATAGTTGTGTGCGCAGCGGAATTAGAGACCAAGAAAACCCAAAAAGTTTGGATCTGGCAATATTCATGAATCAAGAAGTAAAACATATTGTAATAAAATTACCTTTGAGGGATTGAGTCTATACTCAACCAAGATCCTCCAGAAAATTTCAGCCGAGCACAAGCGGCTTGAGTCCTGAGCGCAGAAATTGTATCCGCGCCTCTATAGATAGTCCACACGATCGGGAGAACGCACAACCACTTGTCTAACAAGCAGTAGGTTGGGAGAGGAAACTCAGTGTCTCCACAAACTACTAGATCTGTTAGAGGAGAGGCGGCGACGACACTCGCCGGGATCGAGATCAGGATCGGCGATGGCGATGGTGGAACAGCTTCCATCGACTTTCTAGGGTTTCAGTCTTTTGCGCAGTAAATGCTCATGTGCTTAGACAGAATATCTCGTATAACATAGAAACCCTAAAACATCTATCTATACTCCAACAGATAAAAATAACAGCTCTGTCGCTATCCGCAGACCCAAGAACATAGAATCCAGAAATTCAGCCAGACAACCCTTGTCTCGACAAATCGTCGAGTTTCTACAGCAAACATGACAAATCATCGAGTATCATCATATACTCGACGAATCATCGAGTATCCATAGGATACACAACGAACGCAACACCTACCTTCAGCCGAATCAACACTTGACATCGACAAAGTCGTTGAATGGATTCAACACTGTCAATTCTTTTTGCGCCATGACGTTGAGTGCATTTAATGCCTAAAGCCAGATTCATCGAATGGTGTTGAGTGAACTCAAGGCGCTCAATGCCTAAGATCAAATTCATCGAATGGCATTGAATGAAATCATAGTAATCAACACCTAAGACATAAATCAGTCAAGTCAACACTTTGACTCGACGAATCGTTGAATGGACTCAACACATTCAACGCTTAAGTGCAATACTCGACGAATCAACTCCTTAACTCGATGAATTGTTGAATACACTAAAATCACTCAATGCCATCATTCGACAAGTCAACTCTTAACTCGACAAATGCGATCAGTGGTCTCGACACACTCAATGCTTTTGCTTTAGAGTATTTAAGTCCTTTTCAACTCATCATATGAGTTATACCATATAGATCCAATCTCCCAATTTCTCCACAATCTTATGTGTGACCCCAATAGGCTCATACTGAGTTTCCAGTGAGGCCACTTGCTTGATCACTTACAGATCACAATGGTAGCACCAACAGTCTCCCACTTGATGTTGAAACAAAGGCTTCACAAAGAATGAGCGGTATCTAGCAATACATGATTGCTCCCCAAACAGTAAGAGTTTATTAAACTCAATAGACATTGTGACCAATGTTACACTGTTGTCATGTCCCTTCGTCCCTTACATCTAGATAGAATTAGAGGTATAGACCGTGTCACCCTCATAATGGTTCAATCCCAGTTTCCTGATCTATAATGGACTTTCTGAAATTGGTGAGCGCAATATCACATATTGAATCATCCAAGCATGGACATGCATTTCTCAGTCCCATTCCATCAAGGGGCCCATGGATGCAACTCCTATGATAAAGGAAGACAAATCCCATCTCTGCTCACATGCAAACATCAAAATGATTCGTAACGTACCCAATAACTTCCTTTATCATCCAACTTTTTCAAGACTGGACTTTTGAAAGCATCAAAGCACGCTCTTCCTCACTCGATAAATGTCGTGACTTCAGGTCAAAGGACCATAAACACCATTGCCACTTGAGCCATACTTGTGACACATTTATAAAATAATTCACAAAATATTCTCATGGTGGGTCTGTCTAGTATAACTTATTCATAACAAGTACCCATGTGATGACTTGATATCACATGGTAGTCTTAAAGGTATCATCATCGCCCTCAGCTTCTAAGATGATACAACAAACAGGGACATTTAAGAATGAAGCTTCTTGGATTATAAGTTCTCATATTCAAGTCACTACTTGACCTATGGAAGCAAACACTCTTAGGGCATTTATACAATTAACTACTCTTTCACAATAAAAATAATAACACAATAAAAGAACTTGCCAAAATATATAAAAGAAATGCATACAATACTTTATTCATCAAATGAAATAATACAACCAACATTCAAACAATCCACAAGACTCACACTAGGGATGATCCTTAAGGTATCGTATACCCATAGATTTAACATGACCATCATGCTTTCTCGGCACTAGAGGCTTTATCAGTGGATCCACAATGTTTTCTTCAGTTGACACTCTGCTAATGCTCACATCTCCTCGATCAACAATCTCTCGAATTAGATGGAATCGCCGAAGTATATGCTTGAGCGCTGATGAGATCTATGTTCACAAGTAAGTGCAATTGCACTATTGTTGTCACAGTAGAGATCTACGGGACCGAACAATGCTAGGAACTACATCTAACTCGACGATGAATTTCCTAATCCATACAGCCTCCTTTGCCGCATTTGTAGCGGAAATATACTCGGCCTCAGTTATAGAATCGGCAACTGTCACCTGCTTGGAACTTTTCCAGCTAACAACACCTCCATTAAGGCAAAATATGAAACCTGACTAAGACTTTGAGTCATCCCTATCAGTTTGGAAGATAACATCCGTGTAACCCCTTACAACGAGCTCTTCCTCTCCACCAAATAACAAGAACGTATTCTTTATCATTCACAAGTACTTCAGGATATTTTTAACGACAATCCAGTGACTTTCACTGGGATCAGACTGATACCTGCTAGTCATGCTCAAAACATAAGAGACATCAGGTCTAGTACATATTATTGCATACATGATTGAACCAATTGCCGAATCATATGGAATCAACTTCATGCGATCCTTATCTTCACAAGACTTAGGACACTAGTCTTAAGAGAGACCCACACCATGAGATATAGGTAAGAATCCTTTCTTAAACTCAAGCATATTGAACAGCTTAAACACCTTGTCAATATAAGTACTTTGGGTCAAACCCAGCAACTTCTTCGATCTATCTCTATAAATCTTAATACCGAGTATATAAGTCGCTTCACCCAAGTCCTTCATTGAAAGCAGTCCCCTAGGTTCTTCTAAATAACTTGAAGGATCGGTTTGTCATTCCCGACATGCGGTATGTCATCTACATACAATATCAGAAAGATAACTATGTTCCTACTAATCCATTTTTAAACACATGGTTCATCCTCGTTCTTGATAAGACCAAACTCTTTGATTTTTTTCATCAAAACGAAGATTCCAACTTCGAGAGCCTATTTTAATCCATAAATGGATATCTGCAGCTTGCATATTTTAGTGGCTTCACCTGGAGATACAAAACCCTTTGGTTGTGTCATGTACAGTTCATCAAGGAGGTTTCCATTTAGGAAAGCCGTTTTGACATCCATCTGCCAGATCTCATAGTCAAAATATGCAACAATAATAAGCAGAATTCTGATGGACTTAACCATGGTAACAGGGGAAAAGGTCTCATCATAGTCAATACCATAAATTTGCTTGAAACCCTTAGCCACTAGTCGTCCTTTGAATATCTGTACATTCCCATCCATGTCAATCTTCTTATTGAAGACCCACTTGCACCCTATGGGTCTTACCCCTTCATGTGGTTCCAGCAAGGTCTAAACTTGGTTTTCATACATGGATTCCATCTTAGATTTCATGGCCTCAAGCTACTTCTCGGAGTCCGGTCCACTCATAGTCTCTTGGTAGGTTGCAGGCTTATCACTATGATTCATAAGCAACACATTACCTATTTGAGACATGAGAAATCCATATCTCTCAGCCTCAAACCTTGGTCTACCAGATCTACGTGGAACTTGTGTTTCCTGAGCAGGTTCTCCAGCTACAATAACTTATAGTCCTGGCTCAGGTTCCAATTCCAGCTCATTCATATTTTGTGGTTCTTGAACGCCTTCAAGTTCTACTCTGGCAGTCTTTCTACTAAAATCTCTTTCGCAAGAAAGACGCAGTACTTGCGACAAATACTTTGCCCTCGGACGGTAGGTAGAAATAATACCCTTTAGTTTCCTTAGGATACCCCACAGTACAACAATTATCTGATTTGAGTTCCAAATTGTTAGGCATTTGACGTCTTACGTAACCTCACAACCCAAAACCTTAATGAATGACATACTAGGACTCTTCCCAGTCCATATCTCATATGGCCTTTTTAGAACAGCTTACGTTGGAGCATGATTTAGTGTAAAAGCAACAGTTTTTAGGGCAAAACCCCAAAAGGAAACATGCAGATCTGTATCACTCATCATCGATCGTACCATATCAACTAAAGTACGATTCCTCCCCTCAGACACACCTTTATGCTGCGATGTTCTAGGTGGAGTGAGCTGTTATACAATACACACTCTTTCAGATGATAACGGAACTCATGACTTAGGTATTCACCACCTCGATCAGATCAGAGTGCTTTAACCTTCTTATCCAGCTGGTTCTCTACTTCGTTCTTAAAGACTTTGAACTTTTCAAAGGTTTCGAATTTGCACTTCATAAGATACATGTATCGGTTTCTACTGAAATCATCGGTAAATGTAACAAAGTAGAAGAACCCACCTCTGGCCATAGAACTCTTGGGTCCACATACATCACTATGTACTATACCCAAGAGATCATCAGCACTCTCATTGTTTCTAGTGAAAGGGACCTTGGTCATCTTGCCTAACAAACAAGATTCACATCTCTCAAATGATTCATAATCAAATGAGTCCAATAGTCCATCTCTACGGAGCTTGGATATACGTTTCTCATTCATATGGACCAAACGAAAATGCAAAGATACGTAGGGTTCGATTCATTCAATTGTAGTCTTTTAGTATTTTCTATATCATAGATCTGATGGTCTAAGTTCAAAACATATAAACCATTAAAAATTTGGGCTACACCATAACAAACATCATTCTTAAATATTGAACAACAATTATTCTTAATAATAAAAGAAAAAAAACACCATGTCCAAACATGAAATGGATATAATGTTTCTAGTTATGGAAGGAATAAAATAACAATGATCTCGTTTTATTATATGCCCACTGGGCAATACAAGACGGTAAACATCCACAGTGACAACAACAACTCTTGCTCCTTTGACCACACGTTGATCCACCTCTCCTTTACTCCACATTCTTATCCTTCCCAGTTCCTGCACATTTATACAAATATGAGAACCACATCCGGTATCCAATACTCAGGATGAAGGAGCATAAAGGTTGATGGATACGACGACCCCCAACTGGATGAAGAAGATGATAACATACTTACGAAAGATTTTTCTCTGTCTCCAGTCAAAAAATTGCGGTGCCGTGGTGATCTTGTGGAGTGACGCTACAATCTCCGCCCTCAGCAAAAGTAAAACTTTTATTATTTTATTTGCTTTTATTTAAAGTATTTTATTTCATCATTAAACATTGGAGTGTTTATTTTATTTATTTGGGCTGTATGTAGCCTAACCAAGTGGTGAGCCTATATAGGGCCATGTATTGTTATTTCTTCATTAAGTTGAATGCTACTAATCCTCCTTCTTGAGAATTTCCTCCTCTTTCCCCTCCCCTAATTTCAGCCAAGCTTTCCCCTCTCACTCAAAACCTCCGCCCCCTCTACTCCCCTCTCCAAAACTTCTGCCGGCCCTCCTCCTCTATCCCGCCCAACCTCACGGCCTCCTCTCTCCACCAATCCAGCCCTCTCTCTCTAAAACCAGACCACCCCCTCTAGCCGCCACCTTTTCTCTTTCCCCCAACAAAACACTCATCCACCTTTAATCCTTACAAAACCGACCACCCCACCTTTCCCCCTTCCTCTCAAACCCGACCACCACCTTTCACAACCACAAAACCGACAACCTCCTCTCCTTGGGAGAATAATTCCATCAACACACCTTTCGGTGGATTTAGGATAGGGAACATAAGAACTCCCATGTGAACCGACTCCGGCGTGAAGTGAAGAAGGCAGTCGAGTTTCTCTCCATCCGGCGTGACTCTGGCGGAGCCGTTGAAGAGCGATTCAAGATTAGTGTTATCGGAATCATCCATTCCGATTAGGTAACAAAAACTTCTACCTTCGTGTGTTTCTTTTTTTCCTAGATTTTTCTTGGGTGGCAAACTTTAGCGTTGACTCGTGATAGTCTTAAAATAATCGTGGTTTTCTTCAATCGACTTTGACATCTATCTTGATTGATTTATTTTTCGAGAGGTTTGGCGAGCCTCGTTTTCTTTTTGTTTTGAGAGATCTACCGTTTCCGAATCGCAAATTTTGGTAGATCTCTTTTGGTACAACCTTTGCTCCATCGGACTGGGTGGGTCCTTTTAGCCGGAAAGAATATTGGTCTATAGCCTATTATTCGATCCTAATCGGTGTGGCTACCCGTACATCATCTACATGAAACAACTACATTGCGTGTGCGCTGCATTTGAGAAATTATGCGAGTGTAGAATTTGATCGTGAGAGGTAATCATGTTTAGTCCGCCGTCTTTATAGTGTCAATGTGTGGGCCTGCATCAATTTGGTATCAGAGGGAGTTTCATGTCAATTTCCTAATTGGCACACTCCCCCTCTTGCCTTGTTCGTCGACACGCACTTTTCTTGTACGTCTTTTTGTCAAAATCACAATTTTTTTCTGGTCAGCCAATAGCGGCATAAAATTTTAATTTTCTTCAAAATAATCATTTTTTTAATAGCCTCTTTATTATTTTAAGTCAAAAAATAAAAAAAATATTTTTCTACACTAGATAGTAAGCTGGAACAATTCCTTATGTTGTCTTTTTCCTTAGGTCAGAACTACTGTTTAGTTGCATGCACACTAGATTAGGTATGGAGTATTCCCCGTCTTCTACCAATATGGCAGACGAATGGGATGAGGGCCACGGTCTCACAACGATTGAGGAAGTCCGCCAGGATTTCACTGAACAGATGACGACTATTGGGGATACGCTTCACGAACTGAGATTAAATCTCGCAGCTTCCCGTAATCAACCTGCCAACCAACGCTCAGAAGGAAATAATAACCACAACATTAACAATAATAATGAACAAGTTCCACGTGCACCGTACGAGTTTGATATTACTAGGGCCGTCCGTGTCAAACCCCCATCATACGATGGATTGGGAGAACCCCAAGTTTTCCTAGACTGGGTTATGGAAATAGAGTGCTACTTTGAGTGGTACAATCTGACTGACGCGGATAAGGTGCGAGTGACGAGAATAAAGTTGTTATGTAGAGCTAAGATATTTTGGTTGAATGAGAAATGACGTCTGAGAGTCAAGAATGGTGAATTACTCGTTGGTTGGGCAGACATGAAGGCCATGTTGAAAGACCAGTACGTCCATACGTACCATCGTACGCAGATGTTTGATGATTTGGCTACCTTTAAACAAGGGACTAAGTCGATCTCTGAGTATATGAGTCTTCTTAAGGATATGATGGTTAGGTGTGGCGTGAAGGAGATGCCATAGATCGCCCTCTCTAGGTTTCGTAAGGTATTAAACCATGACATATAGGGAAAATTACTGCGTTATGGTCACAACGAACTAAATGTCACTTTTAATGATGCATTAGATATTGAGAAGCACAACGTTCATAAAAATAAGTCTTGCTCGTTTCAGAAGGGAAAGTCCATCTTAGGACCACCTCTCACTTCCACCTATAAGGATAAGGGGAAGTTCTAGTCCACTGACTCAAACTTTATAGTCATGACTGCCAGGAATAGTAGAAACCCAACAGGTGAGAGAGTCCCTGTAGGAAGGGTTAGCAAAACGAATGCTACCTGTTTCGCTTGCAGGATTCAGGGTCATTACGCTAGTGAGTGTCCTACTAAGCCCAAGCCCTTAGCCCTCTTAGATTCCACTTGTGAGTCCGACAGCGTTATATATGAGGCAAGAGAAGATAGCGAGTCAAAAGGAGTACCGAGCGATTTAGAGGATGATTCCTATATGATGGTCATGCAGTGTATTCTGGCCACTCCTCTAGCATAAGATGAATGGAATAGGACGAACATCTTTCCATTAAATTTTAAAAGTAGAGAGAAGTGGTGTAAGTTGATCATAGACAGTGGTAGCTGTATGAACGTAATTTCTGAAAATGCGGTGACCCGAATGTCATTAGATACTGATCTGCACCCTCACCCTTATGAGGTGGTATGGGTAAATAAAACATCCATCCCGGTGTCGAAGCGTTGTTTGGTACCCATTACCATCAAGGCTTATTCTGAAAAGGTTTGGTGTGACGTCATCCACATGGATGCTTATCATGTCTTACTGGACGCCCATGACTTTATGACCATGATGTAATGCATTTAGGGCGAGCCAACACATATGAATTCAAATTTAATGGCAAGACCGTTATCCTTAAACCAACTCTGCCTAAAGATCCTTCGATCTCTTCTAAAGAATCTATTGTGTCTGTAGAGAAGAAAACATTAAGTTTGATAGGTTAGAAGGAGTTGGAGCATGATTCTTTTATTAACGTTGTCATGCACGCACTAGTATGTTTGCAAGTCAAGGAAGATAGCTCGTTGTTTGAGAATCTACCTCCAACATTGAAGAACCTTTTAGAGGTATTTAAGGATGTCTACCCGGGTGATTTACTGCCTGAGTTACCCCCCATGTGTAAGTCTATCTCCAACAAGAGATTGATTTCGTTCCGGGTTCCTCGTTGCCTAACCTTCCACATTATTGACTTAACCCCTCCGCACACATAGTATTGCAAAAATTATTTTCGGATTTGCTAAGTAAATGGTTCATCCATCATAGAAAGAGTCCTTGTGCCGTACCTACATTATTTGTCCCTAAGAAATATGGTTCTTGGAGGATGTGTGTAGATTATAGGGCCGTCAATAAAATAACTATTAAATATTATTTTATATCCCTCGATTGGACGACTTATTGGACATGTTAGCCGGGGCCACGATTTTTCCAAGTTAGATCTTAGGAGTGGCTACCATCAAATCATGATTAGGGAGGGAGATGAGTGGAAAACAACCATTAAATCAAAGGACAGACTTTATGAGTGGTTAGCGCTCGGGGAAGGGCTCACTAATAGCCCAAGTACATTTTCAAGATTGATGACTTTAGTGTTTAAACCTTACCTAGGAAAATTCGTAGTCATATATTTTAATGATATCCTTGTCTTTAGCGCCTCACCGAACAATCATGAGTCTCACTTGAGGACAGTACTTACCACATTACGTATGGAAAAATTATTTGTTAATCTTAAGAAATGTATGTTTAATGTTGAATCTGTGGAGTTCCTATGTTATATTGTAAGTTTGGAGGGCATCCAAGTTGACCCTAAGAAGGTCCAAGCCATCAAGCATTGGCCGGAACTAACCAACATGCAGGATGTTCGGAGTTTTCAAGGATTAGCTACTATTTACTGCTGATTTATCGAGGATTTTAGCAGTATCATGACACTAATCACGGAGTGCATGAAAAGGGAGATTTTTGTGGACTAAATCGGCCGCCAAAGCGTTTGAAATAATTAAATCCCGAATGTCAGAAGCTCCTCTTTTACGATTACCAAATTTTAATAAAGTTTTTTAATAGTCCTGTGATGCATTTGGAGTCGATATTGGTGGTGTCTTGTGTAACACCCCCTATCCGTCGCCTAGCATATAGCAGTAGGTCCGGCCGGGGCCCGACGCCATATACCACAGACAGACCGGGTGGTTACGTATGGAAACCATCCAACCAATCTCAACGTCCTACACAGAGCATTCTAGCGGAAGCAGTTTATATAAGTTGTAAACAAGAACCCAGCATTAGAGCACGAATGTTCACTAGTACAAAATTAGGAATGTATACAAAATACCCAAAATCGACCTTAAGGCCTTACAGAATATTTCACTTGAATAATACATGATTTACAAACCTCGGCACGCAGGCCGGTCATACATGAATAAAACAGAAAACATTTCCACTTGGGCATTCGAGGGCCAGCTTCGCAAAAAGGGCTTTAGCCCGCTATTGACCGCTTGGTCCAGCTGCACCTGCAAGCAACAAACCACCGCACGGTGGCAAACAAGGCAACGGTCAGTAATGCTGACCAAATTATAACGATCCCGCCCCCCAACTCGGGGCGGCGATGCTCCTTCCCTGCATTTCATTAGCACAAGCGAGCAATGCATATAACCATAGCCATTTCATCACAGGCGTTGGCTCGCACGGCCACACGCCCCGTGCACTCAGGGCACATTCTCGGTGAACCGGTCGATGTTACGTCAATTAAAGCCATTAACATTCCGGACTCACCACCGCCACTTAGACGGCCATTCCTATGAGCAATTCGTCTTCCTGGCCTGGGTCACGACAATTCAAGCCATTGACCGCCGAAGACTCCCATCTATGCCAACGGCGAGTGCCACGTAACCTTAGGTCTCTCTAACCGAACGACATAAAGCGGGTACGGTTCCATCTAACCCGTGCTCACATCGCAACGACAATTTAAGCCATTTGCGCGGGTCAAACTTTCACCGAGTCCCATTCTAACACAAGTCACATAACCCCGTTATGTTCAAGTTGGCTCTCAGGCCACCAAGTTGGCAAGATCTCGTATCCGCCCAGTTTTCCGGGTGCACCTTTGGGTTAGTCCCCAAGGCTCCCTGCTGCAATCTACCGCGTAGAAAACCCGAAAACAACCAATAGCACGGAGTCTTCTCCGGCCTTATGCAATGCAACATCACCGATCCAGACTAACATGTCCGGGTAGGCTTCACACAAAATGCCTACGTCCGTTCTCGCATACGGACTCTAAACAACGGGGACTTTACATATCTACCCGAAGGAACGCCTCCAACTCTCCGCAAACTCGCGAGAGCGGGCTTCCTATGCTAAGAAAAGGAGCGATTCATGCTCAAGATGAGGATCGTTACCCTTGAGTTCCTCTTTGGCGCCATCGAAAAGTAATCGGATAGGAATCACCGCACTTGCGTTGCCTCCGTGGATCCGGAGTCGGCTTGCGATTCGGAGCTCCGAAGCTCCTCCAATGGCGGATCTAGCTCTTCTTCTTCTTGCCTTAGCTCTCCTCTCTCCAAGGATTTAGAAAGAGAACAAGTGAGGAAAAGTGAGGTTTTCCAAGTCAACTCACGGGTATATCCTCTCAGGAACAACCCCCAGCCGTCGGATCTCAACCTAAGGAAACGAACGGCTTTGATTCGGGGCTGAAATGCCCAATCTGGGCCGAACACGGCCTGCCACACGCCCGTGTCCAGGGCCGTGTGCCGCATTTGCCGTCAAAATCGAATCACCTGGAACCTCACACGGGTCTCGAACACGCCCGTGTTCGAGCTGACACGCCCGTGTTCCAACTGACACGGCCGTGTAGCCGGCCGTGTACACCATGATTTTTCCCCCATTTTCAACCTGAGCACTGCACGGGTTCTAGGACACGCCCGTGTCCTTGCCCGTGTCACATTGACACGCCTGGACCCCAGGCCGTGTACACGGGACATTTCGTCGAGGGAAGATCGACGACTTGATGACACGGCCTTGGACACGCCCGTGTCCTAGGCCGTGTTCCTTGTCTCGACGATCGTCGAGTGAATCTCGACGACTCCCCTGGACGATCGTCGACACGGGTCGACACGCCCTGCGACACGCCCGTGTCGCAGGCCGTGTGCCCATTCTCGACGAATCGTCGAGTATAACTCGACGACTTCACGGCTAAGTGTCGACACGGGTCGACACGCCCTGCGACACGCCCGTGTCGCAGGCCGTGTGCCCATTCTCGACGAATCGTCGAGTATAACTCGACGACTTCGCGGCTAAGTGTCGACACACGCTTGACCCGCCCTGGGACACGCCTGTGTCCCAGGCCGTGTGCCTTCTGCCAAAACCCAAATTGGCCCAAAACGTCCCCCTTTGCTCCTTTGAGTTTCGGGGCGTTACAACTCTACCCCTCTTAAAAGAATTTCGCCCACGAAATTACATAAAGGGAAAAACATGTACAAAAACAAAATTTGTACCTGAGCGGAACAACTCCGGATATTCGTCAAGCATCGTCTGCTCTCGCTCCCAAGAGAGCTCCTCACGACCGCAATTGTCCCACCGGACTTTGACCATCCTGATCTCTTTATTGCGTAGCCGCTTGACCTCCGAGTCCTCAATCCGCACGGGCTTGACCTTTGTCGTTAGCCCACTTTCCACCGACACTTGATCGACCGCGATCACTTGCGTAGGCTCTTGCACCGCCTTCCGAAGCACCGAAATGTGGAATACATCGTGTAAACCACTAAGCTCCACTGAGAGCTTCAACCGATAGGCCGCTTCACCGACTCGCTCCAGAACCTCAAACGGTCCAAGGTATCTCGGGCTTAGCTTTTTCAATCGCCGCACCCGCGAGACACCCTTGAATGGCTTGATCTTCAAGTATACATAATCGCCCACAGCGAACTCCACGTTCCTGTGCTTGGCATTATAGTACTTTGCTTGCCGGTCCTGAGCAATAAGCAACCTCTCCCGAATGGTTCTCACCAAAGAAGTAGCACCCTCTACTTCCGATCGCTTATACAACTTTGACTCACCCGTTTCTATCCAAGACAACGGCGTGCGACATCTTCTACCATATAGGGCCTCGAAGGGAGCCATCTGAATACTTGCTTGGTAGCTGTTGTTGTATGCGAACTCCACCAAATAAAGGTGGTCTTCCCATTGCTTTCCGAAATCCAAGACACACATGTGAAGCATGTCTTCCATGGTTCTATTGACCCTCTCGGTCTGCCCATCCGTTTGCGGATGGAAGGCTGTGCTGAACTTCAACTTAGTTCCCAACATTTGCTGCACCAGCCTCCAATCATTGGACGTGAACCGCCCATCTCGGTCACTCACGATGCTGCGGGGCACACCATGAAGCCGTACTATATTATCCACATAAAGCTTTGCCAGCTTCTCCACCGGATCGTCCTTCCTATGCGGAATAAAATGCGACACCTTCGTTAATCGATCAACAACCACCCAAATGGCGTCGTTTCCCTTTTGCGACCTTGGCAAACCGTGCACAAAGTCCATGGAGATGTCGTCGAATTTCCACTCCGGAATAGGCAAGGACTTAAGAAATCCTCCGGCTTTTGGCACTCCGCCTTTACCAAGGCGCAGGTTTGGCACTTCGCTACGTATAGCGCCACATCCTTTTTCAAACCCGGCCACCAAAACAGTTTCTTCACATCGCGGTACATCTTCGTGCTCCCCGGGTGAATCGAGTACTTGGTATGATGTGCCTCGTACAACAACTCCACCCGTAAATTGCCCACGCTTGGGACGTACAGACGACCGTCTTTCCAAAGCAATCCGTCCTCCACGACGAATTGGGAATTTGACCCATCCAGAGCCTCTATCATGAACTGCTTCATATGAGCATCCATATCCAAAGCCTGCCGAATCCGATCAGACAGGTCATATTGGACTTCAGTCCAATTCAGAACTGCTTCAACACTAGATTGTCTATCCACGCAAACAATCTCCAACTCCTCCAACTCCCGCACCAACCGCTCATCATGCACCGATAGCCAATTGGCTTGAGCTGGGGCTCGGCGACTCAACGCGTCCGCAACCGCATTCCCTTTGCCAGGCACGTAGTGGATCTTGAATGTATAGTCCCCCAGGAACTCCATCCACCTACGCTGCCGCATATTCAGATCCTTCTGATCTATCAGGTACTTTAGGCTCTTGTGATCGGTGTAGATATCAATCTTCACACCGTACAAATAGTGTCTCCACAGCTTCAAGGCAAAAATCACGGCCGCTAACTCCAAGTCATGGACCGAATAATTCCTCTCGTGCACTTTTAGCTGTCTCGAGCCATAAGCTATCACGCTTCCGTGCTGCAGTAGCACGCAACCCAAACCGCTGCCCGAAGCATCGCTATATATCTCATAGCCTTCGGTTCCACATGGCGAACTCAGCACAGGCGCCGTGGTCAACCGACACTTCAATTCCTCAAAAGCTCGCGCGCACTCCGGCGTCCAAACGAACTTATGCTCCTTCCTCGTCAAAGTAGTGAGAGGTAGTGCTATCCGCGAGAAGTTCTCTACGAAGCGCCTATAATAACCGGCAAGCCCCAAAACGCTCCGGACTTCTGCTACCGTAGCAAGCTCAGGCCACTCCCGTATCGCAACAATCTTCACCGGATCCACCGCAATACCCTCTCCACTCACTATATGCCCGAGGAACGCCACTGAGGAAAGCCAAAACTCGCACTTCGAGAACTTGGCATACAACTGATTTCTCCTTAGCGTCTCCAACACCAAATGAAGATGCTTGAAGTGATCTTCCTCACTTTGAGAGTACACCAAAATATCGTCGATGAAGACGATCACGAAATGGTCCAAGTACTCCCTGAACGTCCTGTTCATCAAATCCATGAATACTGACGGCGCATTAGTCAGCCCAAACGGCATGACTGTAAACTCATAATGCCCGTACCTCGTACTAAACGCTGTCTTCGGGATATCACTCTCCCTTATCCGCAGCTGATAGTACCCAGCCTTGAGATCCAACTTCGAGTACACCGTCGACCCGACTAACTGATCGAAGAGATCATCAATCCGGGGGATCGGGTACTTGTTCTTCTCCGTCAGCTTGTTTAGCTCCCGATAATCAATACATAGCCTCAAGCTTCCGTCCTTCTTCTTAACAAAGAGGACCGGTGCGCTCCAAGGCGAAGAACTCGGGCGCACATACCCTTGCTCCAACAACTCTTGCAGTTGAACTTTCAGCTCCGCCATTTCCTTAGGCGCTAGCCGATACGGAGATCGTGACACAGGCTT
Organism: Platanthera guangdongensis; assembly: GCA_039583875.1. Classification (NCBI taxonomy): domain Eukaryota; kingdom Viridiplantae; phylum Streptophyta; class Magnoliopsida; order Asparagales; family Orchidaceae; genus Platanthera; species Platanthera guangdongensis. The sequence goes on from CM077151.1 coordinate 103,104,488, forward strand.
TGCACCTGGCACTAGCTCGATCGTAAAATCTATCTCCCGTTGAGGCGGGGCTCCAGGAAGATCTGCGGGGAACACATCAGGGTATTCCGATACCACTGAAATACAATCCAACGCGGGCTTCGGCTTTGCAACCTCCACTAGTGTAAAGAACAGTTCTGCTCCAGCACGAACCGCCTTCACCACCTGAAGAGCAGACATCAACGTCTTGCTCGACCCCTTTAAGCCCGTAAACGTCGTCTCACGACTCACTCCCAGCTTAACTTCCTTGCTACCGCAATCTATATGGGCCTGCTGCTCCGAGAGCCAGTCCATGCCAAATATGACGTCGAACTCCACTAACGGAAGTAAAGACGCTCGCAGGTCGAACTCCTGCTCCCCAATACGAATCTTAACATCGCAGATCCTATCCGCTCGCATCGAACACCCATTGGGCAACAACACATCCAACTTATCCTTCGCCATCGAGGAAGGGACCCCGATGCGTAATATAAATCCTTCGGACAAGAAGGAGTGTGAAGCTCCCGTATCGAAGAGTGCTCGTGCCGGATTTTCACAAATCAATACAAATCCTAAACAAGTAGTGGTAAGGTAACATGTGCATAACAAGCATATAAAGGAAATTGACTTGCTATAAATTAAACCGTACCTGTCACCACATCAGCTTGTTTAATGGCCTCCTGTTGGCCAAGATTGTAGACCCTTGGTTGGGCCGGAGCATAATGGGATGCGGTCGACTCCACCGCCTTACCCTTTTCTTCATAAGTGGCTCCCGGCCTCCTCTCGGACTTAGGACGTCCGCTCCAACAATCACGGGCAAAGTGCCCCGTCTTTCCGCATGTAAAACACGCGCCCGGGGTCCGACTCGTAGTCGCCCCAGAAGCGCCAGAAGGAGCTGGACCCGAAGTCCTATGCTTCTTGAAAGACCTCCGATAGCCGGACTTTGAAGTAGTCGGCACTCTGAACTCAGATTTCTTTTCACCCAAGCTTTTCTTCGCTTGCACGTTCTTCATGTCCTTCTCCAAGGACCGGGCGGTATTGACCAAGGTTAAGAAACCCTGCGTCATCGGCCCTAACAGTAATAGTCTCAGCTCATCCCTCAAGCCTTCATAAAAACGATTAGTCTTGCGCTCCTCATCCATGATGGTGGAGCTAGCATAACGACTCAACCACGTAAACTCGTGGAGATATTCATCCACGCTCCTCTCACCCTGCACCAACTTCAGGAACTCATTCTCCATTGAAATCCTCTGAGTAGAAGGGAGGTATCTTGCTAAGAACAATCCCGAGAACTCTTCCATCGGAACGTCTATCAGTTGTCTACCTCTCAAATGATGCAGCTCCAATCCTTCCCACCACATCCTTGCTTCACCGTCCAGCAGGAACGTAGCGATGGTGGTCATTTGCCACTCCTCCGTCTCCGTCGCCGTCATGACTCTCTTCACCCCAGAGAGCCAGTCTTCAGCCTGAGATGGGGTTCCCAACCCCGAGAATAACGGAGGGTTAAAGCTCATTACATGCTTCAACTGCCTCTCAGTTGCCCTCCTTGGCACTATCGGTTCCGCAACCACTTGCTCCACCCTCCTCGGCTCAGCCTCTTGCAGAGGTACTTGCTCCATCGCAGGAGCGGGCTGCTGCGCTTGCCTTCCAGGCTGCGCATTTATCACGGCCAACACCGCTTCAGCCACCAATCGAATATTCTCAGCCGACAGAGGTGTTGCGGGAGCAACATCCGGTGCACTGCTAGCCTCAGAAACTCAGCGTTCTGATGGCCCAACACCACTTCTGGTCACCTATAGTGGTACAAAACACCGTTAAGCGACCACATAACATTGCAAACAACAATTATAGGAACACGCAGGTTCCTCAAACACGAGTATTTTCATTCCTAAGTGGACATTCATGGGTTCTTTTACCATTATAACGATTACGCACACAATGTGCTCACCACCCCTTAAAAAGAATTCGCCCACGAATTCACTTTAAGCCCGACCAAAACCAGTAGTCTGATACCAAATTGTAACACCCCCTATCCATCGCATAGCATATAGCAGTAGGTCCGGCCGGGGCCCGACGCCATATACCATAGATAGACCGGGTGGTTACGTATGGAAACCATCCAACCAATCTCAACGTCCTACACAGAGCATTCTAGCGGAAGCAGTTTATATATGTTGTAAACAAGAACCCAGCATTAGAGCACGAATGTCCACTAGTACAAAATTAGGAATGTATACAAAATACCCAAAATCGGCCTTAAGGCCTTACAGAATGTTTCACTTGAATAATACATGATTTACAAACCTCGGCACGCAGGCCGGTCATACATGAATAAAACAGAAAACATTTCCACTTGGGCCTTCGAGGGCCAGCTTCGCAAAAAGGGCTTTAGCCCGCTATTGACCGCTTGGTCCAGCTGCACCTGCAAGCAACAAACCACCGCACGGTGGCAAACAAGCAACGGTCAGCAATGCTGACCAAATTATAACGATCCCGCCCCCCAACTCGGGGCGGCGATGCTCCTTCCCTGCATTTCATTAGCACAAGCGAGCAATGCATATAACCATAGCCATTTCATCACAGGCGTTGGCTCGCACGGCCACACGCCCCGTACACTCAGGGCACATTCTCGGTGAACCGGTCGATGTTACGTCAATTAAAGCCATTAACATTCCGGACTCACGACCGCCACTTAGACGGCCATTCCTATGAGCAATTCGTCTTCCTGGCCTGGGTCACGACAATTCAAGACATTGACCGCCGAAGACTCCCATCTATGCCAATGGCGAGTGCCACGTAACCTTAGGTCTCTCTAACCGAACGACATAAAGCGGGTACGGTTCCATCTAACCCGTGCTCACATCGCAACGACAATTTAAGCCATTTGCGCGGGTCAAACTTTCACCGAGTCCCATTCTAACACAAGTCACATAACCCCGTTATGTTCAAGTTGGCTCTCAGGCCACCAAGTTGGCAAGATCTCGTATCCGCCCAGTTTTCCGGGTGCACCTTTGGGTTAATCCCCAAGGCTCCCTGCTGCAATCTACCACGTAGAAAACCCGAAAACAACCAATAGCACGGAGTCTTCTCCGGCCTTATGCAATGCAACATCACCGATCCAGACTAACATGTCCGGGTAGGCTTCACACAAAATGCCTACGTCCGTTCTCGCATATGGACTCTAAACAACGGGGACTTTACATATCTACCCGAAGGAATGCCTCCAACTCTCCGCAAACTCGCGAGAGCGGGCTTCCTATGCTAAGAAAAGGAGCGATTCATGCTCAAGATGAGGATCGTTACCCTTGAGTTCTCTTTGGCGCCATCGAAAAGTAATCGGATAGGAATCACCGCACTTGCGTTGCCTCCGTGGATCCGGAGTCGGCTTGCGATTCGGAGCTCCGAAGCTCCTCCAATGGCGGATCTAGCTCTTCTTCTTCTTGCCTTAGCTCTCCTCTCTCCAAGGATTTAGAAAGAGAACAAGTGAGGAAAAGTGAGGTTTTCCAAGTCAACTCACGGGTATATCCTCTCAGGAACAACCCCCAGCCGTAGGATCTCAACCTAAGGAAACGAACGGCTTTGATTCGGGGCTGAAATGCCCAATCTGAGCCGAACACGGCCTGCCACACGCCCGTGTCCAGGGCCGTGTGCCGCATTCGCCGTCAAAATCGAATCACCTGGAACCTCACACGGGTCTCGAACACGCCCGTGTTCGAGCTGACACGCCCGTGTTCCAATTGACACGTTCGTGTAGCCGGCCGTGTACACCATGATTTTTCCCCCATTTTCAACCCGAGCACTGCACGGGTTCTAGGACACGCCCGTGTCCTTGCCCGTGTCATATTGACACGCCTGGACCCCAGGCCGTGTACACGGGACATTTCGTCGAGGGAAGATCGACGACTTGATGACACGGCCTTGGACACGCCCGTGTCCTAGGCCGTGTTCCTTGTCTCGACGATCGTCGAGTGAATCTCGACGACTCCCCGCGACGATTGTCGACACGGGTCGACACGCCCTGCGACACGCCCGTGTCGCAGGCCGTGTGCCCATTCTCGACGAATCGTCGAGTATAACTCGACGACTTCACGGCTAAGTGTCGACACGGGTCGACACGCCCTGCGACACGCCCGTGTCGCAGGCCGTGTGCCCATTCTCGACGAATCGTCGAGTATAACTCGACGACTTCGCGGCTAAGTGTCGACACACGCTTGACACGCCCTGGGACACGCCCGTGTCCCAGGCCGTGTGCCTTCTGCCAGAACCCAAACTGGCCCAAAACGTCCCCCTTTGCTCCTTTGAGTTTCGGGGCGTTACATCTTGAGTCAAGAGGGATGTCTTGTTGGATACTTTAGTGAGAATTTCTCGGGAACAAAATTAAATTATTCTAATTATGACATAGTGTTTTATGCGGTTATTCGGTGTTTACAGCATTGATGACATTATTTGATCTCTATGGAATTTGTAATTCTATCCGACCACGAGGCGTTGAGGTTAATTAATTCCCAAAATAAAGTTAGCCCAAGGCCAGTTAAATGGGCCTCCTATCTTCAGGAGTACACCTTTATAATTAAACATCTTAAGGGAACTCTTAATCGTGTGGCAGATGCTCTTTGTCGTGTCTACTTATTGTTGTCGATGCTAGATGTACAAGTGATTGGTTTCGATAGAATAAAGGATGAGTACGTTAACTGCCTGGATTTTAAGGAAATTTATTATTCCACTCAAAATAACTCTCCCACTACCATTTCAGCATACTATATTCGGGATGGTTATTTATTTAAACATTCGAAACTTTGTATTCCTTGTTCTTCCCTTCGGCATTTCATTGTCTGGGAGTTACATAATGGTGGTCTAGGTGGACATTTCGGGCGAGATAAGACCATTATGTTAGTAGAAGACAAGTTTCACTGGCCAGGCCTTAAATCTACAGTTAATAAAATTGTGGGAAGTTGTTATGCATGTCAATTAGCAAAGGGTAGTAAAACGAATGCGGGACATTATACCCCTCTTCCGATTCCTTCCATTCCCTGGGAAGACGTCAATATGGATTTTATTCTAGGACTTCCTGTCACGATTAGACGTCATGATTCCATTCTTGTGGTAGTAGCTCGATTATCTAAAATGGCCTATTTTATTGCATGTAATATGACCAATGATGCATCACATGTAGCAAAATTATACTTTAAAGAAGTTGTCGGGCATAGGGGCGTTCCAAAAACTATATTGACCGATCAGGATGTAAATTTCACTAGTTATTTTTGGAAGACCCTGTGGAGGATTATGGGCACCAAACTATTATTTACTTCGGCCTACCGTCCACAGAAGGATGGGCAAGCGGAAGTGGTAAAAAGAATTTTGGCTAGTTTGCTATGTTGTCTTGTGTGTGACCTGATGCAGCGATCCAGAGCCGCCCCGCTCTGGCGCAGCCAGAGGAACACGTCCGGCGATCACTATCGGGCTGCAGCCCAAGCACCCCACCCATGACCGCACCTATTCTCAGCGCGAGGGGATGTTGAGGCGGGGTCTCGAATCCAGCCCCCTTGATAAAGAGCTTTCCTAACAGCTCTCATCACCAACTGAGCTGCAGCTCAGTTGGTGATGAGAGCTGTTAGGAAAGCTTTTTATCAAGGGGGCTGGGTTCGAGACCCCGCCTCAACATCCCGCCGCGCTGAGAATAGGTGCGGTCATGGGTGGGGTGCTTGGGCTGCAGCCCAGTAGAGATCGTCGGACGTGTTCCTCTGGCTGCGCCAGAGCGGGGCGGCTCTGGATCGCTGCATCAAAAAAGTGCACTTTTTTTATGTAACTAGAAATAAAAATTCTAAAACATACGAAGCGTACCTAAGTGCAAGTGGGGGGGGGGGGGGTAGCATGGAAAAGAGCGGATCGTTGCCAAGTTGAGAAATTGACAAACCTAGCTTTGATACCAAATTGATGCCGGCCACCCCTTTGCGACACCAGAACAAGAAAATGACAAAGAAGAGATCCTATGACAAACCTAAATTCCTATGGGGAATTTTAGCGAACACGTGGCGTGCGTACAAAACTCTAAATTTCGGCAGAGTTTTGTTTATAACTGTGCGATCTCACACGCGAGTATTTCCCAACCACATTTACACGAACATCGCAAATACATTAGCGTATCCTAACCATGCATCTAGCGTCACAACACATTCAATTTTCCATCCACAGGGAAGGCTATCCGGACTAAGATTGAAATTCGGAAATGAGTCCAAATACGCCCTCAAAACAAAACCCTACGAGGATATACCAAATCCCCTTTATCCGTTCGAAACCAAAGGTTGAACCAACCCCGGTTTGCAAGCGTCCAAAGGGACCTATCCTTACGTAAATCTTCGCAAAATTCGGAATTAAAAGCAATACAATTTCAGATTTATGAAGGCAACTAGATTCAATATTTAGGATAAAATTTGTAAACCACTTGTCTCCAATAACTCACAATATTAAGATGAAAACTCACACAATATTTAGGGATAGAGATTCGTTACCCAAAACCGAGATTTCAAGAAGAGGAGAAACAAGATTTAGTGGAGGAATCGCTCTTCCACGGGCCACCGGAGTCGCACCGGATGATGAGAATCGAACAGCCTTCTTCGGAGTCACACCGGAGGAGGGAGAAGCGTCGCCGGAGTGGCAAGAGGCAGCCACAAAGGGGCGGCAACAGCAGGCCGAGCGGCTCCTGGAGGTCGGGATTCAGCCTGGCCGAATAGGGGGCGGGCAGCCACCGAGAGAATAGCTTTAGGGTTTTTAATTTCCTTCTTTTCAATACCTCTTACAACCAAGTTTTGCCCTTATATAGGCAAGGGAATCAAATTGTTTCATGCACATAAGTTATGGCTAAACATAGGCCATAAACAACAAAAAATAAAATGCTAAACAATAAAAACAATGCTGAAATTAAAATGCAGAATTTAGACAACAAAATTATAAAATCATGCGTAAATGCGGAGGATATTTTGACGCGGCATTGGCGGAAGGTGTCGCGGCAAAATCCCAACCATTAATCTTGCGACGACGGCGACGACGTTTGCGTCAACAGTCATTAATGACTACGAACATGTCGCGGCGACGGCGGCGGCGGCGACGACGGTTGCGGCAACAGTCATCAACATCCACGAACATGTAGCGACGGCGATCAAAATAGAAGTCCGTGTTGGCACGATCAAATGGCGGGGCATCCTCGCCATCATGACCACAAGGGTACATGGGACCTAATCCTTCCACATGCTCAGTTAGCATACAATAACTCAAAAAATAGGTCCACAGGTTTATCACCGAATGAGATTGTGCACGGATATAAGGCACCAGTGCCTCTTGACTTGATCCCGTTACCGTCATCTTATAAGTCAAGCCAATTTGCACAGGATTTCGCCACTCATGTTCATAATTTGCATAAACACATTAATGAAACGCTAACCACACAATATACATTTTATCAAGCTCATGCTAACATACATAAAAGAGAGTCTCACTTTAAGGTTGATAATTTAGTCTTGGTGTGTCTCGTCCCTGAATGGATGCCTTCGAACACTATAAAAACGTTGGCGAATCGGTGAGGTGGACCTTTTCAGATCTTAAAGAAATTAGGAGAAAATGCACATCTTTTGGAGTTACCCACTGACTGGGGTATTTCCCCTATTTTAAATGTTTCTGATTTAACGTCATATGTTTCTCCACCACTTGAATTATCTAACTGTCTGTTTGGTTCCACTGCATTTTCTAATGGGTTTGGGGGGTGAGTTTGCTTCTGGATCGCTCTCTCCATCGGTCTCCAATGGAGGTACATTGACTGTTGATGAAGAAACGTTTCCCCCTATATTGCCTAATGCTTTTCCTAGGTTTCCCAGGACCAATTTTTTGCCAGACAGGATCACCAAGGATGAAGTGCGTTCCTCTCCAAGTAGTGATGTTCGCCGCTACTTGATTTGATGGCATTATCGTCCGGCATCCGATGATTCTTGGCTTCCGGAATCAGAGGTGGCTCTCTTGGATGATGTTCTTCTTCGCCGATACTTGCATGCAAACTCATCGGTGATGAGTACTTTTGAGCGAGGAGGATTGATGGAGACGACGACACCTAACATGATGAAGAAGGTGATGACATGCTTACGGAAGAGTTTTCTCCATCTCCTGTCAAAGACTTGCGGTGCCATGGTGATCTTGTGGAGCGACGCTACAATCTCCGCCCTCGGCGATAGTCAAACTTTTAATATTTTTTTTGCTTTTATTTGAAGAGTGTTTTATGTCATCATTAAACATTATAGTGTTTATTTTATTTATTTAGGCTGCATGTAGCCTAACCATGTGGTGAGCCTATATAAGGCCTTGTAATGTTATTTCTTCATTAAGATGACTGATAATAGAATTTGAAAACCCTAATCCTCCTTCTTGAGAATTCCCTCCTATTTCCCCTCTATTAATTTCGGCCAAGCTTTCCCCTCTCTCTCTCTCCCAAAACCACCACCCCCTCTACTCCCCTCTCAAAAACTGTCGTCGGCCCTCCTCCTCTATCCCTCCCAACCTCACGGCCTCTTCTCTCCACCACTCCAGTCCTCTCTCTCTCTAAAACCCGACCACCCCCTCTAGCCGCCACCTTTTCTCTTTTCCCCAACAAAACTCTCGACCACCTATAGTCCTTACAAACCGACCACCCCACCTTTCCCCATTCCTCTCAAACCCGACCACCACCTTTCTGAACCACAAAACCGGCAACCTCCTTTCCTTGGGAGAATAATTCCATTAACAAACCTTTCGGTGGATTTAGGCCAAGGAACATAAGAACTCCTGATTAAACTGACACTAGCATAAAGCGAAGAAGGAGGACGAGTTTCTCTCCATCTGGCATGACTCCGATGGAGCCGTTGAAGAGCAATCCAAGATTATTGAAATCTGAATCATCTATTCCGATTGGGTAACGAAAACTTCTACCTTCGTGTGTTTCTTTTTTTCCTAGATTTTCCTTGTGGTGGCAAACTTTAGCGTTGACTCTTGATAACCTTAAAATATTCGTGGTTCTCATCGATCAATTTTTACATCTATCTTGATTGATTTATTTTTCGAGAGGTTTGGTGAACCTCGTTTTCTTTTTGTTGGGAGAGATCTACCGTTTCCGAATCACAAATTTTGACAGATCTCTTTTGGTACAACCTTCGCTCGATCGGACCGGGTGGGTCCTTTTAGCCGGAAAGAATATTGGCCTATAGCCTACTATTCGATCCTAATCGATTTGATTACCCATACATTAGAATCTACTTGATATAAGTGCATTACATGTGCGTTGTGTTTGATAAATCGTGCGAGTGTAGAATTTGTTCATGAGAGGTAATCGTGTTTAGTCCGTCGTCTTTACGATGTCAACGTGTGGGCTTGCATCAAAGGATTATCTCTGTAACATAAATACCTGAAGCGGAAGTCATACCTACATTCACCCTTTGCAGAACCTTAATGTATGAAGGACTGTTACTTCCCCAATGATTAGCCTTTCCACAGTGGTGATACTTTCCCTATTCCCCTGAACCTTTCTTTTGCAGTGCATAATACTTGGGCTCTAGAGCTGACTTAGGTCCCCAACTTCGTCTTCTTGAAGCCTTGGCCTTGCACTTGCCTTCATGCACCATCAGTATGGAGCTAGCAGGCTTGGCATTCTTTATGTTGATCTCGACAGTTCACAATATTCCGAGGATCTCGAGCAGTGTCTTGTCTATTTCATTCATGTTATAGTTCAAGACAAACTGCTTATAACTATCCGGCAAAGATTGCAGGTTTAGTTCTGCGGACAACTCTTAGCCCAGAGGGAATCCTAATATTTTAAGGTTCTCGATATACCCAATCATCTTGAGTATGTGAGTCCCTAATAGGTCCCGAGCTCCCATCTTACACTGGAACAACACATTAGTGACATTGAATCTCTCTTGATGAGCTTGCCCTTGAAACATTTTCTTGAGATGCTCGCGACATCCTTGTAACCCATGTTCTCATATTGCTTTTTGAGCTTAGAGTTCATGGTCGCTACCATGAGATATTCAACATCCAAAGAGTCGTCAAGATACTTCTTATAAGCGTCTTTATCAGTATGGGGTGCATTCCTGACAGGCTCATCAAGGGTTACCTCTTACAAAACATAGATCTTGTGCTCTTGCCTGAGAACAATTCTCAAGCTCCTATACCAGTCCAAATAATTAGTCCCACTCAACTTTTCTTTCTCGAGGATTGCTCGGAGGGACAAGGTGGAATGTGAACCACTTGCCATGGAAATTCTACAAGGATCAAACAAAGTAAATTAGTACTGTATTTCCAAAAATATAATTTATTCTTTCGATAAGGTGGTGTGATTATATTCGCAAAGAGAAAATAAACCGAACTTGAAATTCAACAAGGCAAGTATACCTATCGAAATGCAGCTAGGGGACACAAGTGTCGTATTAAAATCTGGGAACCGTCGAGTAATCTTACTCACACGAAAACTATTATCTTATCGAAGATTGTTTTAGGGTTTAAGAGAATGCTAAAATGTGATTAAGAAGAGAAGTATTGCACTAAAAAGATAAATGCTTGCGGTTAAATAGAGAGCTATTAAATCTATTACAACGAGGGCTTAAGACGACAATAACGAAGAGCACTCGATCGAGAATCACCTCGGCTAAAGTTGATTAAAAAATGCGATAATAAACCCTAACTTAATAAGGCGAAAAACCTTGACCGTGGAGGTTTCAAAACCATGAACACGCTTTTCTCGAAGCCGTGCCTACCTGAGTTTAGGAAGGTTCGACCGAACTCTCGTCCAAATCCGAGACCTAAAGCTTGATTTACGCTGTGAACCCCTCTATTAGATTTCACTCCAATCCGAGAGATTTAACGTCTGCCTCTCTCGAGGGGTGCGTGCAACTCTCTTTACTCTTGAGTGTTCACTTCAAACTACCAGCCTTTCGGCTACCTAAGAATGAAAATAAATATGGAAATTATATATCGATGATATAACTCCAAACCTGATTTTTCCAAGAGTAAATCAACAGTCTAAGCCTTACAAAGAAAGGGCTAACTAGAGCATCATAACTTAATCAACTCGAACCTCTGATCATCAAGATTGAGTACAAGGAGGATTAGTTACTCATGGTGAAATTAGAAAAGCATTTAGAAAACAAAGAAAAAGCACACTTTTTATTAACATGAAAGAGAGCTACAACTTGAAATAGAAGATTACGAGAATTAAAAACCTATACTAGATTTAGCTACTAAGCAATTACAACAAATAATACAAAAAAGTAAACTAAGCAGCTTAAAATGAGGAGGGAGAGAAAAGCATGGAAAAATACAAGAACTACAAGAAAACTAAAGGGCAGAACCTCTCCTCTCAATCCAAAGATGGTGCTGAATGTAGATGGGCTCAATTTATACGGGTTTCAACACGCCCGTGTCGGGCGTGTTCCTGGTGCGCGACACAGACTTTTTGGGCTGAAATTTAATGCTGGAGGTGACCAGCGTTGTAGTTGAATTACACGCCCATATGTCACGCCCGACCAGGGCGTGTAAAGGGGGCGTGACACATAGCAAGATGGTGGAGCGGGAAAAAGATCGTGCTGCGGCGATTCCTCGGAACTCGGGAACATGCCTCTTGAATACGCCTGTGTAGGTGTTACACGGGCGTGACAGAGGGCGTGTACACTGAATTTTCAAGGAATGCAATCTCGGACCGATAGTTTCATTCCTCTGGGTTACACTCCCTGGTAGGGTGTGAACTTGGGGCGTGTAACAGCAAAATTTGGCTGAAAGCCGTGAAAACCTGCAAAATGCAGAAAACACATTAGTGACAATAATATTTACAAAAGGGGGTCAATATAAGCACTTACAAGACATGATTTGTGCTTTAAAAACAAGAAAATACCCTAATATTTTTAACAGCAAAACGTACTATCAAATTCCCCCAAGCTTAAGCTTTGATTGTCCCCAAGCAAAGATATAAAAACTAGCTAATCATAAAAGGTGACTAATCTAGAAATTTTTAATCATGCTTATACGAGTACTATGCAAAATTCCAGGTAGGGCGAATGTGAAACGTAAATCTAAAGCAGTTACTTACGAAATGGTTTAACAATTTATAGGCTTTACTTAACGAAAATAAATCATCCAAAATTTTAAATTTTTTTTAAAAATAAATTTTAGTAATGCAACGAAATGAAAAAGAGCATTGAGTTGTTACGAGATCCAAGAGACAAATTATAACTATATCAATCAAATAACAAAAATTTTAATTGAAATCCAAAACTTTACTAATCTACTTTTCTTCTTTACTTAGCTAATAAATAAGATTTAAAAACATGAATCAAAAGGACTTATTAGGACCGAAACGTTTGTTTTAGGATTATGATTAGGAGTAGAATTCAAAGATAAAGAAGAAGGCTTTAAAATCACACTAAACAAAAAGAAAGAATTTCAAAAAAAAATTATCATAAAGTAAATATTTTTCTTTTGCTTTTCCATTTTTCTTCCCCCACCTTTTTCAAAACAAAGGCCATAAATATTTTGCTTTTAATTTTTAAATTGCCCAAATAAAAGTAAACACTTTTTTTGAGCATACTTTTTCAAGAAGTTCTCCGAATAAATCACAAGAAAACCTTATCAAAATCATGAAATTTTTTTTAATGAAACTCATAAGGTTAGTGCAATTAGATAGGTTGGAATATTTAAGCTTTGGTGAAAATGAAATGAAAAGTGGAGCTAATCAATTGCAAAAAAGGAAAAAGGCTCAAAAACGACTAACTAGGGGTAGAAAAATTTTTAGGTTGACAAGAAGGATCAAACAAAAATAAAAACGGCCTAAATCATTTTCATGTTTCTAAATTTATTTAAAGAATTAGCTTTGAAATTTTTTAAAAAAACAAGTCCTAGATAATGAATAAAGACTAATGAAATTCTCTTGAAAATAGAAAAAATAAGCGACTTGGATCGTTCACATCTACTACGCTAATCAAAAGTAGTTGACATTACAAAAATTAACCAAAAACGAAAAGAAAAATACTGGATGATAAATTTTCGAGAAAGTAAAGAAAATAAAAAATGAAAACCATAATAAAAATGCGAGGTTTAGAAAAACATTTCATGTTAACATGCTACCACGAATTAGAAACACAACAAGCCCAACATTTTACTTGTGAAAATAATTAAAAAGAGTGATTAGAAAGATTATAATTGGCTAAGTTATTTATATGGAATTTTGAGAAAAAAAAAACAAAAGCAGGGGGTACTATTGAAATACCAAAATTAGTTAAATTTTTTTTTATTTTGATTTTTAAAGGAAACAAAAATAAAGACAAAAGAAGGAGAAAATCCTCCCCCAAGCTTAAAATAGACATTGTCCTCAATGGAGAAAGGAGGGGTATGAGAGAGAGAAAAAAAAAATTAAAACATAAATAAAAGTACAGAGATGAAAAACAGGTACTTCCCCGGAGTTATGCGTCGCGAATGTTGAGAGATGCCGCTCCCCCATGCTTGCGCTTTGGAACATATTGATATGTCTTCTTTGAACTTTGTGATGGATTCAGCAGCATTGGAGGTGGCGATCGCAGAAGTTTCAACTTGTGGAGCCGTCCGGGGTAAAAAGTGTAAAATAAAGTAAATAGAAAAATAATTTGGGTTGCCTTCCAAGAGCGCCCTTTGTTTATAAAGGTCGTTTTAGCTCGACCAAAAAGAATATTGTCCAAAAGATTATTGTCCAAAATAATATTTAAAGTTTTTAACCAAAATAAAATAAAGTCTGAAGTTAGTTAAAGTTCATGTAGAAGAAACTTAACATTATTTGGACTGACATCATCATCACTAGAAAAATAGAGTTTAAGACACTGCCCATTCACTTTGAAATCACCTTTATCAGGGTGTGAAATTAAAATTGTACCATACAAAAAAACTTCTTTAACGGTAAACGGCCCAGACCATCGTGATTTTAACTTCCCCGAAAATAGACATAATCGTGAGTTATATAAATGAACTTGGTCGCCCGGCTTGAAGGTTTTTAGGTGACTTAAGTGTTTGTCGTGTAAACGTTTCATCCGCTCTTTATAAAATTTGTTAATTTTGTATGTGTAAGAGCACCACTCGTCGAGCTCCTTGAGTTGAAATTTTCTAAGGTCATCGACGGAGTGGGGATCAAAATTTAAAAGCCTTAATGCCCAAAAAGCGTGGTGTTCTAATTCTACAGGTAAATGGCACAATTTTCCATAGACCAACCGATATAGCGTACAACTGATGGCGGTTTTGTATGCTGTATGATAGGCCCATAGAGCATCGTCTAATTTGGTTGACCAGTCTTTTCTACAGGTGGAAACAGTCTTTTCTAAAATTCTTTTGAGCTCTCTGTTTACTACTTTGACTTGCCCATTAGTTTGGGGGTGGTAGGCAGTTGAAAGCTTATGTGTAATGCCGTATTTAATAAGAATTTTTGATAACTGCGTGTTACAAAAATGTGTACCCCAATCGCTAACGATGGCTCATGGCGTACCGAATCGAGAAAATAATTTTTTCAAAAACTTAATTATGACTCGGGCGTCGTTAGTAGGAAGAGCTTGGGCTTTAGCCCATCGTGAAACGTAATCTACAGTGCCTAAAATATTTTTATTCCCGAATTTAAAAGGAAGAGGGCCAACAAAATCGATTCCCTAGAGGTCGAAAACTTCGTACTCAAGGAAATAATTTTGCGGCATTTCATTTTTATTGGAAATATTTCCCGACCGTTGGCAACTATCACACCTACTCACAAAGTCTTGCGCGTCTTTAAACAGGCTAGGCCAGTAAAAACATGCACAAAGCACTTTGTGGGCGGTGCGAGTAGCTTGATAGTGCCCACCTGTCGGTCCTTCATGCAAATGTTTTAAAATATCTAATCCTTCTTCAAAAGAGACACATCTCCTTATCACTTGGTCCGCACAAACTCGAAAAAGGTGCGGGTCCTCCCAAAATAGTTCTTCAACTCGGAAAAGAATTTCTTCTTTTGCTGAGAAGAGAACTCTTTTGGGAGGATACATGCCACTAAATAGTTGGCTATGTGTGCAAACCAAGGAGAAGGAGATGTGATAATTAAAAGCAGCTTCTCATGAGGGAAAAAATCATTAAAAGATTGTTCATTTAATTTTTCCATATACGGATTATCTAATCGTGAGAGATGGTCGGCAGCCAAATTCTCGGCTCCTCACTTATCACGGATTTCTAAGTCATTTTCTGGAGGAGTAAGACCCAGCGAATCAGGTGCGGCTTGGCATCCGTCTTAGCAAGAAGATACTTGAGGGCCGAGTGGTCCGTAAAAACAATAATTTTTGAAAGTGCGATATATGAACAGAATTTATCAAAAGCGAAAACAATAGCTAGGAGCTCCTTTTTGGTTGTGGTATAATTCTCTTGTGCAAATGTAAGTGTTTTACTTGCATAATAGATGGGGTGGAAGTTTTTAGATATTCGCTGTCCTGGTACGGCTCCCACCACGAAACTACTCGCATCACACATAATTTCAAAGGGAAGGTGCCACACCGGAGCTATCATAATAGGGGCATTAATCAACTTTTCTTATATTAGCTCAAAAGCAGATAGACAAAGGTCATCAAAAATAAACGGGGCGACTTTTTCCAGAAGATGAGTAAGGGGTTTGGTGATTTTGGAGAAGTCTTTTATGAAGCGGAGGTAGAAGCACGCGTGTCCTAGAAATCTTCTTATAGCTTTGACATTCGTATGCGGCGGCAGCTTCTCGATAACTTCTATCTTAGCTATGTCTACCTCAATTCCTCTTGCAGAAATCTTATGACCAAAAAGTAAACCTTCCCTCACCATAAAATGACATTTTTCCCAATTTTGGGCAAGGTTAGTTTCTTCTCATTTTTATAAACCTTTTTCGAGGTTTCCTAAACAACTATCAAAAGCATCGCTGAAGATGGAGAAATCATCCATAAATACCTCCATAATGCTTTCTACGTACTTGTTGAAGATAGCGAGCATACATCGCTGGAATGTAGCGGGCGCATTGCATAATCAAAACAACATTCTTTGGTAAGAGAAGGTGTCGAAGGGACAAGTAAACATAGTTTTCTCCTGCTCCTCGGGAGAGAGGGGATTTGAAAGTACACCGAATGACCATCGAGAAAATAGTAAAAGCTATGGCCGGATAATCGTTCTAAAATCTGATCGATGAACGGCAAGGGAAAGTGGTCCTTGCGGGTGGCGTCTTTTAAATTACGATAGTCAATACACATTCGCCAACCCGTCACCATCCATGTCGGGATTAAGTCATTATTCTCATTTCTAACTACAGTTATCCCTCACCTTTTCGGCACTACCTGGACAGGGCTAACCCACTTGCTATCAGATATAGGATAGTTAATTCCTCCATCTAAGAGTTTCATAACCTCGTCCTTTACGACTTCGTTCATATTTGTATTTATACGGCGCTGAGGTTGGATTGAATTACGTGAATTATCTTCCATTAGGATTTTGTGGGAGCAGAAAGATGGGTTTACGCCCATGATATCAGCTATTTGCCAAGCAATAGCTCGACGATGTTTACGTAACACTAGTAGGAGCTTATCATTTTGTACTTCAGTTAGGTAGGCCGACATTATTACTGGTAGCTTGGAGTATTTTTCTAAGAAGGCATACATAAGATGTTCAGGTAGTTTCTTTAATTCTAGGGTAGGGGGTTCTTCATACGATGTTTTGGAAACGCTTTTTTTTCAAAAACAATGTCTTCTTAGACTTTTTCTTTAGACGAAAAATTAGAAGTAATGGAGCTGATTGCCTTGGCCACTTCTTGCAGAGATTCATTTGGAAGAGTTGAAGAAAAACAAAAATCAGAAAATTTATTTTCACATTCAGAAAGGTAGTAGGAAGATTCTTCACCTAAGGCATCTAAGAAAAAACAGGATTCATCATTTTCTAGGGTGTTCTTCATCGAAGGTGTTATAGAGAAGGTCACTTCATCATCACCTACTCGAAGGAAGAGTTTGCCATTGCTTACATCAATGATAGCTCGGGAGGTGGCAAGGAAGTGTCGGCAAAGGATCAAGGGAACCTCGACGTCTTCTTCGATGTCCAAAATGACGAAATCCACCGGGAAGATGATTTTGTCGACTTTAACTAAGACATCCTCCACGATTCCTAATGGGTATTTAACAGATCTATCAGCGAGCTGTATACTCATGCGTGTGGGGTTGAGGCTACCAATTCCTCACTTATTAAATAATGAGAGGGGCATCAGGTTCATACTCGCACCTAAGTCAGCCAATGCGTGCTTGACAAAAAGATTACCAAAGACACACGAAATAGAACAACTACCCAGATCACAGATCTTCTTTGGTAAACCGTTTGTTAAGACTGCAGAGCACTCAGCATTTAGTATGACCTGCGATAAGTTTTCTAACTTCTTTTTATTAGTCAGGAGGTCCTTAAGATACTTGGCGTACTTTGGCATTTGGGAGATTACTTCGTGGAAGAGTAGATTTATGTGGATTTGCTTAAATATTTCGAGGAAGCGGGTGTATTGATCATCCTGACGTTGCTTGCTAAGTTCGGAAGGGTATGGTGGAGTTGGAATATTTTTAAAGATGGGTGGTGGAGTGAGATCTTTTTCTTTAACAGGGAGAGGGGTGATAACTTCTTCTTCAGTAGAGGGTGGAATGATATAATTTTTCTTGGCGGAGGGTTCGATTTTTTAAAATGGGGGCGGAGCTTGCTTGAGGCTCTTCGCTATCCATACCATAAACTTGCTTCCCACTCCGAAGAGTTATAGATTTCTCTTGCTCTCTCGGGTTGGGCTCGATGTTGGCAGGAAGAGACCCGGCGGGTCGCTCAGAAATAATTTTTGCGAGTTGACCTACTTGATTCTCTAAACTTTTAACAGTGCCCACTGGGGTTCTTATCGTAGCGTCATTAACATTCATGTATTTTGAAAACATATCCTCCAAACTTGGAGGTTTTGGAAAATTTTGAGGAGGTGGTGGTGTTGTAGAAAAATCATTTTGTGGTGGCGGGCGCATTGCGTTCGAGAGATTACTCCATGAAAAATTTGGGTGGTTCTGTAAAGCGGGATTATAACTATTCGGAAAAGCGAAACCTAGAGCAGGAAAATTAGCAGCAGAAAAATTTTGAAAAGCATTTCTAGGCTTATTATTAACATAATCTAATTGTTCTGCAGCAGGAGTTGTAGATTCCCATACTTGAGGGGCGAAGGCAGCAGTCATCTCCGTTATCTTTTTATTTAAAATTTCTACTTGCAGAGCTAGCTGGGAGACGTTGTCCACTTCAAATATACCTGCAAGTTTGTTTGGGCGGCACCTAGGCACATTCCACTGATATGTGTTTATGGCCATGTCCTCGAGAAGCTCAAGAGCTGCTTCCTGGGTTTTGTGGTTTAAGGTACCACCAGAAGCTGCGTCTATCATTTACTTTGTGCTTTGATTTAGCCCATTATATAACGTCTACACCTGCAACCATACAGGCAGGGCATAGTGTGGGCATCGTCTTAAGAGTTCTTTAAATCTTTCCCAGATTTCATATAAGGTTTCAGAATCTATTTGTCCAAAGGCAGAAATATCGTTCCTAAGTTTTGCTGTTTTAGCTGGCGGAAAATACTTTGCCAAAAAATTTTCAGTTAGTTGATTCCAGGTGGTGATGCTGTTTTTTGGTAGAGTGTTCAGCCATTGCTTAGCCTTGGTTCTTAGGGAGAAAGGAGAGAGTCTTAGCCTAATAGCATCATTTGTAATACCATTGATTTTAAAGGTGTCACAAATCTTAAGAAAGCTTGCTATATGCGCGTTCGGATCTTCATCTTGAAGTCCGTCAAATTGCACATACTGCTACACCATTTGAATTATGCTAGACTTAACTTCAAAATTATTATTAGCTATAGTTGGGCGAACTATGCTTGTTTCTGTACCCACTAGATTTGGTCATGCATAATAGGACATAGGCCTATGCACGGCTTCCTCTACGACAGGTTCTTCCATTCTTAGGGTAGAAAATGACTCAGAATCCTCAACCGGAATTTGGTGAGTAGGGCCTTGAAATCACGATCTTCTCTGAAGAGTACGCTCAATTTCATGGTCCAAGTCCAAAATATCCAATAGATTACCTCGGGTCATGCACTAGAAGAAGAGAAGGAAAAGAAAAAGAATTAAATAAACTAGAATTTTTTTTTTGAAATAGATTTTTTTTATGTTTTAACTCCCGAACTTCCCAAGGGCTACCCGATGAAGGGTTCGCAAGGTACTAGACAAGATAGTGGCATTTAAAGCCACATTGCCCTTTTCGAGAGAGTTAGATGGCGTAGAAAATTGTGATATGGGTTTTTATTAGGAGCGTTAATATTTTTTTTGGATTTTTTTAATTTGTGAAAGAGGCTGAGAAGGAGAAATGATAAAAGTAATAGGTTCGTGTTTTCGAATTATCAACAAAAGTTTCCTACCCGGCAACGACGCCAAAAACTTGTGGTGATTATATTCTCAAAGAGAAAATAAACCAAACTAGCAATTCAACGAGGCAAGTATACCTATCGAAATGCAGTTAGGGGACACAAGTATCGTATTAAAATCCGGGAACCGTCGAGTAATCTTACTCACACGAAAATTATTATCTTATCGAAAATTCTTTTAGGGTTTAAGAGAATGCTAAAATGTGATTAAGAAGAGAAGTATTGCGCTAAAAAGTTAAATGCTTGCGGTTAAATAGAGAGCTATTAAAACTATTACAACTAGCGGTTAAGACGATGATAAAGAAGAGCACTCGATCTAGAATCACCTCGGCTAAAGTTGATTAAAAATGCGATAATAAACCCTAACTTAATAAGGCGAAATACCTTGATCGTGGAGGTTCCATAAGCATGAACATGCTTCTCTCGAAGTCGTGCCTACCAGAGTTTAGGAAGGTCCAACAGAACTCTCGTTCAAATCGGAGACCTAAAGCTCGCTTTACGCTATGAACCCCTATATTGGATTTCACTCCAATCCGGGAGATTTAACGTCTGCCTCTCTCGAGGGGTGTGTGCAACTCTCTTTACTCTTGAGTGTTCACTTCAAACTACGAGCCTTTCGGCTAGCTAAGAATGAAAACAAATATGGAAATTATATATCGATGATATAACTCCAAACATGATTTTTCCAAGAGTAAATCAACAGTCTAAGCCTTAAAAGAAAGGGCAAAATAGAGCATCATAACTTAATCAACTCGAATCTCGGATCATCAAGATAGAGTACAAGGAGGATTAGTTACTCATGGTGAAATGGAGGAAGAGAGAGGAGTAGAAAAGCATTTAGAAAACAAAGAAAAGAGCACACTTTTTATTAACACTGAAAGAGAGCTACAACTTGAAAATAGAAGATTACAAGTGCTGGAATTGAAAACATATGCTAGCATTAACATTTAGCTACTAAGCAATTACAACAACTAATACAAAAAACTAAACTAAGCTAGATTAAAAAGCTTAAACTGAGGAGGGAGAGAAGAAGCATCGAAAAATACAAGAAAACTACAAGAAAACTAAAGGGTAGAACCTCTCCTCTCAATCCAAAGATGGTGCTGAAACCTTGGAGATGGGCTCAATTTATAGAATTTTTTCGGGTTGGGTCACGCCCCCCTTACACTCCCGGGTCGGGTGTGTACCTGGGTCGTGACACATTTCGTGCGACTTTTTGGGCTGAAATTGAATGATGGAGGTGACTGGCGTCGTAGTTGAATTACATGCCCATATGTCATGCCCGACCAGGGCGTGTAAAGGGGGCCTGACACATTCAGCGTGACACTGGAGAGGGAAAAAGATCGTGCTGCGGCGATTCCTCAGAACTCGGTGACACGCCTCTGGAACGCGCCCCTGT
Organism: Platanthera guangdongensis; assembly: GCA_039583875.1. Lineage (NCBI taxonomy): Eukaryota > Viridiplantae > Streptophyta > Magnoliopsida > Asparagales > Orchidaceae > Platanthera > Platanthera guangdongensis. The sequence goes on from CM077151.1 coordinate 103,125,346, forward strand.
AGGTATTACACGGGCGTGACAGAGGGCGTGTACACTGAATGTTCAAGGAATGCAATCTCGGACCGATAGATTCATTCCTCTGGGTTACACACCCTAGGTACACGCCCTGGTAGGCCGCGACCTTAGGGAGTGTAACAATAAAATTTGGCTTAAAGTCGTGAAAACCTGCAAAAAAGCAGAAAACGCATTAGTGACAATATTATTTACAAAAGGGGGTCCATATAAGCACTTACAAGACATGATTTGTGCTTTAAAAACCTGAAAATACCCTAATATTTTTAACTGCAAAACGTACTATCATAAGGACTTTTACAAAATAACTCCCACTATTTTTATTAAAATGATATCACTCGATATTAATTCGAAGAGTTTATGAGAGTAACCCTCTTATTGGACAAGATCCATATTTCACTAACACTATGAGTCAACTTTGGCTTTTATCTTACAATGCAACCATTTATGTAGGCAACGCATGCCAATTACATCACAATGCAATTCTTGTATGGCTGGTGAATAACACTTTATTCGCATCCATCATATGGTGCATGCCAACCCTATGCCTCTAGGCACTCAACCTTTGAGGTCATCCAGTTAAGTATGACCTGATGTCGACAGTAGGATATCATAATTATCCGCTTGCACCGTCACCAAGATATAATAATGCACCTTGGTTTGGAAAGTCCACACTTCATCGATTGAGGCAGGAAGAGTGTCATCCATCGGAAGACATTCAAACACTTAATATTGCTTAAGGGATTTTTCATACATGATTAACTCTTTAATCATGGTTAGCGATTAACCAGTGTGCACATCAAACAAAATAAAAAAGCAGCAATCATAATCCAAATGCATCCCAGATGTGCACAAGAAAATCATCATCAACACTTGATGAGCTGGGCTAAATCTGAATATCTAGAACACTTCGAAATGTTCAGATTTATATGCACTGGACATGAGCAACACAAACTCCACTTACACAGTAGATAAGCTCGTCACTTTATGTGTGAGATTCCAAAATCTACCACATACTTGGTTTCACAAACCTGTACAAGTGATGGTTACTGTTAAGGAGTAGCAATAAAGAAATCACATACGTTCTTGGTGGGATTCCAAGAATAGATTCAGGCATTTTAGAATACTTCTAAAATCTCTGAATCTACATGCCATGGATTTAGCAACTTTTGAAACTTGGAATATTGCCGGCAACTTGGCTCTGATACCAATGTTGGGTTTTACTAGATGGAACAACAGTTGTGCGCGCAGGGAAATTAGAGAATAAGAAAACCCAAAAAGTTTGGATCTGGCAATATTCATGAATCAAGAAGTAAAGCACGCTGTAATAAAATTATCTTTGACAGATTGAGTCTATACTTAACCAAGATGCTCAAAAAAGTTTCAGCTGGGCACTAGCGGCTTTAGTCCTGTGAGCAGAAATTGTATCCGTGCCACTATAGAAAGTCCATACGATCGGGAGAACCCACATCCACTTTTTGAACAGCAATAGGCTGGGAGAGGACACTCAGCGTCTCCATAGACTGCTAGATCTGTTAGAGCAGAGGAGGCGATGACACTCGCTGGGATCAGGATCGTGATCAGCGACGGCGGTGGCAGAATGACTTCCGTTGGCATTCTAGGGTTTTGGTGTTTCGTACAGTAAATGCTCGTGTGCTTAGACAAAATACCGCTTCTAGTATAGAAACACTAAAACATCTATTTATACTCCAATAGATAAATAGAACAGCTCTGCCACTATCAAGATACCCAAGAACTTAGAATCCAGAAATTCGGCCAGACAACCCTTGTCTTGATGAATCATTGAGTATCAACAACATACACGACGAATCATCGAGTTTCATCATATAATCGACGAATCGTCAAGTATCCATATGATACACAACAAACTCAACACCCACCTTCAGCCGAATCAACACATAACATCGATGAAGGTGTTGAATGGACTCAACGCTGTTAATGCTTTCTGTGCCATGGCGTTGAGTGCACTCAACACACTCAATGCCTAAGGCTAGATTCGTCGAATGGCATTGTGTGAACTCAAAGCTCTCAACGCCTAAGACCAAATTCATTGAATAGCATTGAGTGAACATATTGAATTGATGAATCGTTGAATGGACTCAACGCACTCAACGCTTAAGTGCAATACTCAACGAATCAACTCCTTGACTCAACGAATCATTGAATGCACTCAACTCACTCAATGCCATCATTCAACGAGTCAACTATTAACTCGACGAAGGCGTTGAGTGTCCTCGACACACTCGACACTTTTGCCTTAGAATATTTAAGTCCTTTTCAACTCATCATATGACATATACCATATAGATCCAATCTCCCAATTTCTCCACAATCTTATTTGCGACCCTTATAGGCTCATACTGAGTTGGCAATGAGGCCACATGCTTGATCACTTCGAGATCATAATGGTAACACCAACATGGAGATCCCGACACCGGCCACTGGGTGCGACTACGGCATCGGCCGCCGAGCGCGGCGCTGGCCTCCGAGGGTCGGATGTATCATGCGGTGCCGGCTGCCGAGCATCAGTCATAGCATGTAGCACCGGCCAACCGCATAGTGTGGCCAGCCAGAGTTGGCCCGAGCGGGGGTGGCTGGCTGGAGTCAGCCCGAGCGGGGGGGGGGGGGGGGGGATCAGACAGCTAACAATATGAGGAGGCTGGTGGGGCACGACAAGCCGTACTCTGCACCTCTCATGGAGGTTGCAGGAGGGATGTCTCCCGCCAGCCGAGGTGGCCGGTGGGAGTTTCACACTGCGATGCGTAGCCTTATCGACTGGTTTGTGGTGAGGGAATGGCGGCCCCATTTTCCAAAGAGGGTAGATGGCCTCCTGGCTATCCCGCCCTTTGGCTGCTCTGATTAGGAGACCACTTTGTCGCCTAAATTCGAGCACCCACTTAGCCACCTATGGTGGGTGGCCCCGTAGTGGCCACCCACTCCCTTGGTCGCTCGCTCCCTCGATTGCCCAACCTCTATCACCAGGTGACCTCCTGCCTGCTTGGCCTCCGCCAACTGGTCATTTCAGCGATCATCCCGTTCCTTCGCCATTATAAACACTCTGCTGTCCTATCGAGCTTCTGTGATCACCGTTGTTGGTTACATGGGTAACCACCCACGTAACTGCTTGTGTAACCTCCCATAATGGGGTAAGTGTGTAACCAAAAATTGAGTTGGTCAGCATTTAATAAAATTAATAAAATGCTACACGTCCCAGTCTATATTAATTCGGTCTGCAAATATTAAATTGGGTGGATTTGGTGTGCGGATAGCTGCGCAACCAGCATGACCACCCATGGGGCCTGTAAATAAGACCCCAGATTCTCCTTGATTCTCATTCTCTCTCGCCCAGAATTCGTCCTGTGGTTTTTTCTCTCTCTGTTGGATCCCTAGTTAGATTTGGGCTAGGTTCACTAAATTAGGATGTCTGACCCAACATGTATAGCCAAGGTCATGATTGTGTCTTAGAGTCTAGGCAATGTCCTTATAGTTAGCACCACATGGACCAGCCATCTACAGACTGCAAAAGACTCAAAACTTACAGAAATATCAAAAACTCAGAAAATGAGTTCGACGTTCGTCGAACTCAGGTCGACGAAAGTCGTGCTTAGCTCGACGAAATCAGAGATAATTCTCTGAGCTGAGCTCGACGAACTTGAATCTCATATCGACGAATTCCAGAGTATACTTCAACACCAAGTCTAGAATTCTTAACACTTAACTCCAGTCGATGAACTTAGTTCTGAGGTCGACAGACTTAGTTCTCAAGTCGACGATCTCTGGATATTCTACTTCAACATCTTATTCCAGAAACATCTAAGTATTTGAAGTCTAGCTTCACACTCCAGTTGACGAAGTTAGAATATCAGCTCGACGAATTTGGATCTTAGTTCGACGATTTCTAGATCATCTACTTCAACACTATATGACCAGAAACAACCAAGTATTCTAAGTCCAGAATCACACTCCAGTCGACGAACTCACCTTCTCATCTCGAGGAACTTAGACCACAGTCTTGGAAAGATTTATCAAGTAGCAGTTAGAAGTTCTCAGCTCAACGAAACTAGTTCTCAGGTCGACAAACCCAGTTCTGAGGTCGACAATTTCTGGACAAGTTACTTAAACATTCCTAAGTCTAAGAAACATGGGATTCTGAACTACAGTCGATGAAGTTATATTCTCAGCTCGATGAACTTGATGCACAAAATTGACGGGTCTAGAGAAAGTAGTTATCAGTTATTAGGTTGACGATCGTGGATCTCAGCTCGATAAACAAAGAATATCTGGTCGATGAACTTGACTTCTCTGTTCAGCGAACTCTGGACACAGGTCGACGAATTCTGCTCAACGATTTCTATGAAGTTCCAGACTTAGATATTTTCCTCTCTCTGTCTCTTTTCTATTGCAATAATTCTTGAGTAATCAATACATAAATATTCTCTAAATATTACCGTTAGAAGCAAACATTGATTATGGTCTTCATCAGGATTATTGCCTGCCATTTTTCCATGGGATAGTTGGGGAAATCAATCAATGCAAATATTCTTCAGGCCTTCAGCATTCAATGCAGAAAGGAATTCAAATTTCAAAAGGCAATTTATGTGGAAAATATAAAAGGGATTTTCCTTCTCTTCCAGATACAGTAGTAGTCAGAAAAAGACAGTCAATAAGGATCTTCATCTTCTCTCTCGACAACACACTAAGAAACAAGAAAGAGAGATACTTACAGAGTATTTACAGAATACTGAGCTCACGGGGCAACAAAAACTGTCAAGAGACAAGAAGCCCTAGCCTTTGACTAGAGAAAAGAACAACAAGCTGAAGAAGAAGAACATTAATTCAAGATCAAGAGTCTTCTTCCTTCTATATCCCAGGAATCTTCAAATGACAACAAACACTTTATCTGTCAAGAAGTTTTTGGAGTTCTTCCGGTCAAAGCAAAACTTGAAGACCTATCACCCTGCAGCAAGGCTTCAACTTCCTGAACCATTCTATATCTCAGGGGGAGCCTTTGCTAACATCATTTTTCCACTAGAGTCTTCTCAGTTGTATCTGAGAAAGAGAAGACAAAATCACTTTCTCATCCCCCACTGTATAAAGGGTTCTTAACTCCCTTCAAAAGTTATTCCTGGTTGCAAGTCACCTAATCAAAAGACTTGAGGTTTAGTTTTTGAGCACCTGATCAAAAGCTCATTGGTTGCAGTCACCTGATCAAAAACCTGAGTGGATTCCTACCAGGGTGGTAGAAGAGTGGATATACCCAAGTTTAGGGGAACCACTACAAAATTCTTGTGTTGTCTGGTTTGCTCTTTTTCTTTTGTTCTTGCTGTGGCTGTGCTTTCTAGGTTGCTGTGTTTGGGGTTTTAATTTAATTTCTACAGCACTAGTAATAAATTAAATTAATTAGCAAAAATTTTATAAACCCTAAATACTCTATTCACCCCCCCTGTAGAGTATTTCAGATCTAACCCCTAGCTTCCAATTGGTATCAGAGCAAGGTTCCTTTGGTTGTACAAGCTAACCCTTGAACCAAAGATCCTGAGTTAGATCTGCATTGATTATACACACAACATGACACATAACAAAGACTATGCAAGCACCAGACTTCCAGTGTGCAATCTAAATAGGTTTGCCATCTGGAAGGCAAGAATTAAGTTATATATGAACTCTATTGATGAGGATATCTACAATTTTATTGTGACAGGTCCTCCTTAACCATCTACCTCTACAACAACATCCAGAACTAATGCAGTTCCACCACTTGAGTGGACTGAGGCTCAGAAGAAGGCCAAAGTTGATGATGCTAAAGTAATGAACATTTTGGCCCAAACAATGTCAGATGACATTTTTCAGAAAGTGGCTGAATGCACATCAGCCAAGGCCATCTAGGATTCTCTAAATCAAATGGTGGCTGGATCTGCTGATGAAAGAAAGGATAGAAGATCCAACCTCATATCACAATATGAGAATTTCAAGAAGGAGGAAACAAAATCAGTTGCAGACATGTACAATAGGCAGAGCTCAATCATCAATGAGCTAAATACCTTGGACAAGGACATCACCCTCACTGAGGTGAATAACAAAATCCTCATGTGCTTCCCAAGCTCATGGAATTCAAGGATCTGGCCAATTAAGGAGGCCAGAAGCCTAAATGAGATTTCCACAGAATCTCTTTTAGGAAAGCTCAAATCTTATGAGCAGCTCATCAAATCTAGAGAAGCAGCTGAGCAGAAAACACCTCCACCAACAAGGAAGGAGCACAGTATAGCTTTTAAAGATGTTGAAGAAACTGAAGCCTCAACTTTGAATGAAGAGCTAATGAGTCTCTTTTCCAAGAGATTCTATAAAATGGCAAGAAAGGATTTCAGAAGGAAGTCATCCAGGCAGGATGACAAGCAAAGGTATGACAAAACCCCCACTAAAGAAGTGGTTTGCTTTGGCTGCAGGAAACCTGGACACTTCATCTCAGAGTGTCCAGAAAATCAAAAGAGGGAAAAAAGAAGAGAGAAGGATTCTAGAAGACAGCAAAGCAGCATACCTTCTTCTAGCAAATACAAGAAGAAGGAGAAGGGCTTTGTAGCTGAATCCTGGAGTGAAATAGAGGATGAATCCACATCCTCCAGCTCTAGTGAAGATGAGGAAGAGGCAAGGGACAAATAAGTATGCCTCATGGCCATTGATGCCTCCAGGAGTCATTCAGATGAAGAAAAGTCTAACAATGAAGAAGCCTTAGAGACAGAAGATGATCAGGTACTCTTATCTTTTGACTATAATTCTGATGCTTTTAAAATTTAATTTAAAACCATGTGCATAGATTTAATAAATTCTGAAAAGGAAATCAAAACACTTAGGGAAAATATAGCTAATCAAGAAACTCTAATTGCTGAAAACACAATGTTAAAGGAAGAATTAAATCTAGCTACTAAACAAATTAACTCCTTAAAAACTGAACTATGTGAGGCCAAACAACTTGAGGAATCTCTCAATGGGAGAAGCCTCAAGCTGATGGACATCACAAGCACAGTCAATGCCAGACTAAATGGCAAGCTTGGATTGGATGCTTCATCAAGTTTACCCCCCATTCTTAAAAAGAATATTTTATCAACCCCCATTAAATTTGTTTCTGCTAAGGGCAAGGAAATAATAACCAATAAAGAAACTACAAAAGAAATGCTCAACTTAAAAGGTCAAAACAAAAGGAATCAGAAAACCTTGAATAAAAACAAAGTTCAGCAAATTTCGGCGAACTCAGATCGACAAAATGAGGCCAGTTCGTAGAACTCAAGTCGACGAATGCTGAACGCAAATTTATATAGTAATCATTCATCTTACTGCGATAGACGAACTTTGTATGGTTCGTCGAGCAGAGATCGACAAACTTGGGGCACAGAAAATGAACTTGTTCATTCTCTGAGCAAATATCGATGATCTCATCCCATTTCGTCGAACTCTAGTCGACAAACTCACAACAATTTGTCGAACCCAGTCAGACTTAACAAAAACTATAATTATAACACCAACTCAAATCATATTAAGAAACCATTTAACCCTCTTGCTGATTGGATAATACCACCTAGAAGATATCACCCCTTGGGATATAAAACACAACCTGAATTCTCTGTGATATCTAGCTTTTCTTATCAGCACAATAAAAGACCCAAGGTAACCTGGGTCAAGAACAATTAACTGTTTTCATTGCAGGAAAAGGGTTGTCCAGTGATTAATCAAACATGGTACCTGGACAGTGGATGCTCCAAACACATGACTGGTAGCAAAGACAACCTAATCAACTACAAGTCCAAGCTGGGACCAAAGGTTATCTTTGGTGACTCAAACAATGGCCAATTTGAAGGCTATGGAGAAGTAAGGATTGGAGCAGTCACATTCAAGAAAGTGACTTATATAAGAGGACTCAAGCATAACCTCATCTCAATAAGCCAATTATGTGATTAAGGTTATCAGGTATATTTCAACTCAAAAACTTGTATTATTTCTAATAAAGAGAAACAAAATATTTTAATTGGAAATAGACAAGGAAACATTTATTTAGTTGATTTCTACTCTACCAATTCAGATATTTGTCTACTGAATATAGTCAGCAACCAAAATGAATTATGGCATAAAAGGCTAGGACATGTTAACATGAAAAATATTTCTAGGCTATCAAAAGACAATCTTGTGAGAGGTTTACCTTCTGGTCCATACAAGAAGGAAGGCCTTTGCAGGGCTTGTCAACTAGGCAAGCAAACTAAATCTAGCTTTAAGTCAGTTAATAAAAGTGATTCACCTAGGATTTTGTTGTTGCCACACATGGATCTCTTTTGACCCATTGCTGTACAAAGCCTAGGAGGGAAATCCTAAACTTTAGTTATTGTAGATGACTTCTCAATGTTCACTTGGGTGTTCTTTCTGAGATCTAAGTCAGATACCTTTAATGTTCTTACAGATTTTCTCAGGACCACACAGATTGAGTATTCTACTCATGTTGCATTGATCAGAAGTGATCATTGTACAGAGTTTGAGTCTCTTCTTATACATGAGTTCTGTGAGAAGAAAGGTGTCAGGCACTACTTCTCAGCTCCTAGAACTCCCCAACAAAATGGGGTAGCTGAAAGGAAAAATAGGACACTAATTGAAGCTGCAGGCACATTACTTGCAGATACTTACATGCCCCTATACATTTGGGCAGAGGCTGTAAGCACAACAAATTATGTATTGAACAGGAGTTTAATACATAAACTAAATAATATGACTCCCTATGAATTTCTTAAAGGGAAGAAACCTAAAATCACCTATTTTAAAGTATTTGGATGTGTATGTTATATATATATATATAATAACAACAAGAAATACATTAGGAAGTTTGAAGCTAAGGCTGAAGAGGGAATTTTTCTAGGATATTCCCAAGTAAGCAAAGCTTCTGGGTATTTAATAAATCATCTTTGAAAATTGAAGAATCAATTCATATTAATTTTGATGAAGATAACATGTCTTGCAAGGAGAAAGAGATTTTTACCTGTAATCCTTTGTAGGTACCTCACTTGTGTGAGAAGTTGGATGGACTAAGCCTCACCCAAGAGGCTCCAACACATTCTTCTCCAAAGGTTAATGAAGACAGTGAAGAAGAACAGTTGGAAGAAGTTGAACCTCATCCAACAACAAACATAATTCCACAAGAGGAATTAATTCAAAATGCTGTTGCTGAACCAACTCCACCCACTGACTTTGTCACACTTAGGGATCACCCTAGATCTCAAGTAATTGGAGACATGTCAGCAGGTGTACAGACAAGGCATCAACTCAATCAAGACTTGATGTATGCTTGTTTTCTCTCTCAAGTTGAGCCTCAATCCATACATGATGCAGAGCAAGATCCCTACTGGATCATTGCTATGCAAGAGGAACTCATCTAATTTGAGAGATGTAGAGTTTAGGATTTGGTTCCAAGACCCAAAGACTACCCAATCATTGGAACCAAATGGGTATATATAAACAAACTAGATTCTCATAGTGTAATTGTAAGGAACATGGCTAGGCTTATTTCTCAAGGATATAGGCAGGAAGAAGGTATAGACTATGATCAGACCTTTGCACAAGTTACAAGGTTAGAGGCAATCAGAATTTTTCTTACCTATGCTGCCTACAAGAAATTCAAGGTATATCAGATGGATGTAAAGAGTGCTTTTCTGAATGGAGTACTAAAAGAAGAAGTCTATGTTGAACAACCTCCAGGTTTTATCTCTCCAACCCATCCTTATCATGTATTTAAATTGCATAAAGCCCTCTATGGTCTAAAGCAAGCTCCAAAAGCTTGGTATGAGACCTTAGCTAGCTTTCTGATAGAGCATGAATTCACTAGAGGCATAGTATATAAAACACTATTCACTAGACATCATAAGGATAAAATCTTGTTAGTACAAATCTATGTAGATGACATCATATTTGGATCTACTGACTCTAAACTATGCAAGAGGTTTTCTAACCTGATGCATTCTAAGTTTAAGATGAGTAGCATGGGTGAGCTCTCCTACTTCCTTGGTCTCCAAGTGAAGCAGCTACCTGATGGCATCTTCATCTCACAAGCTAAGTATGCTAAAGTGCTTCTTAAGAAGTTTGGGATGGCTGATGCCTCAACAAAGAAAACACATATGGCTACTAATGTTGTAATAGATTCTGATCCACATGGGAAACCTGTTGACCAGAAGTTATATAGGGGCATTGTTGGGTCCCTATTACATCTTACAGCTACCAGACATGATATCATGTTTACCACATGCCTTTGTGCTAGGTTCCAAGTGAACCCTAAAGAATCTCACCTAATTTTTCTAAAAAGAATTTTGAGATATATAAAGAGTTGTCCCAGTCTAGGCCTATGTTATCCTATTGAGTCATAATTTGAGTTAACTTGATACTCAAATGCTGACTTTGCTGGATGTAGGGTGGACAGAAAAAGTACTTCAGGAACTTACCAGTTCTTTGGTATGAGATTAGTGTCCTGGTTTTGTAAGAAACTGTCATCTATGTCCACATCAACTACTGAAGAAGAATATATAGCAGCTGGCAGTTGCTGTTCCCAAATGCTGTGGATCCAAAACCAACTCCTGCACTATGGCTTCAACTTAAATAATTAAACTCTCTTATGTGATAACACAAGTGCTATAGCCATAGCACAAAATCCAGTCCATCATAGTAGGACTAAGCATATAGACATTAGACATCATTTCATTAGAGAGTGTGTAGTCAAAAATAAAATTAAACTTGTCTATATCTACACTGATTTACAAAGAGCTGATATTTTCACCAAACACTTGGATGAAAGAAATCACTTGTTCTTTATAAATCAGCTTGGAATGATCAATGGAGAAGCCTTAGTTTAATTTCTGTCTACACTCGACGAATTTGCCAAACTTCGTCGAACGGAGCTCGACGAACTGGGCAAAGTTCTTGAGATATTCGTCGAACGGAGATCAACGAACTCTCTGTGAGTGAAGTTGTGTTCGTCTACCGGAGATCAACGAATCTACTTTAGAAAACTTTCGTCAAACTGAGCTCGACGAAATGCCTTCAAATCTTCAGACTGAGCTCGACGAATTATTTAGCTACAAATTATTTCGTCGACCTCAGAATAAAGAATTATTTTATTTTTCATGGAACAGAGTTTGTCGATTCATATTCTTAAAAACCTTATATCTAGATTTTCTTCGAACTCCATCCCGCGCTTTCAGTTCCTTTGCACTTGATCATCATTTTTCTCTTGCAGGTGCTCTAATGGCGATTCCAACAGGAAATCTTGCGGCAATGAAATTCGACACTGGCTTTGATGTCAATTTCGATTCCTTCCAGCATTCCGACCCAATCTTCCTGAAAATACTGCAACTGCTTGAAGAATAGAAATTGAAGAATCTTTTGTCCATTAGGATAAAGATATCTGCCACTGAGATCAGAGAATGGATCTATACTTCCTCCACTACAGATGAGAACACTATGACGGGGATAATATTGGGTAATGCTATTTCTCTTACTCCCACCGTCCTAACCGAAATTTTTGGATTAAGTAATGGTGAAGAAGAATTAGAAATGGATACTGAGGAGTTTGATATGATGCTGAGTATGATGGGTTATTCTGGAGAAACCCCAAATAAGTTGCTAAAGAAACACTTGTCTCCTGTGTTCAAATTTCTAGCAGACATTGTAGGCAAAGTGTTGCCGGGGAAGCACACTGCACATGACTATTTAACCAGGCACTAATTCCTGGTTATGTGTGTTGTGGTTAACAAGAAGAAGGTAAATTGGGCTCAGATCATGTTTGATCTGATTAAGAAAAAGAATATAAAGAAAGAAGTGTGTTTTTGAAGAATATTAGGGATCTTCCTGAAGGAAAAGGCTGCTGAATCCCTGGTCTCCCAGACCATATTCATAAATGCCTCTAAGAGGCTCACATGTGCTGTCTTTGGCAGGTGGGAGAGGACTATCACTAAGCCCTCCAAGGCTTCCTCCTCCTCCACCAGGCTTTCTGAGAGTACTAGGGCTGCTCCAACCACTTCCCTCCATACTAAAGAGATCTCTCCTCCACCTCCCTCACTTCCAGCCATCCCACCTCAACATCAGATGCTACAACAACCACAACCATCAATTCATATTCCTACTCCAGCTTCCTCTCCTGCAACCTCACCACAAATCAATATCACTGAAATTCCCTCCTCTCCCATTTAGGAATACCATCAACCCTCTCCTCCTCAATTACCACAACAAACCACACCTCAATCCCCCATGATATACCCATTTCCTCACCACCTTCATCTCCCTTACACCCCCCACTTGGGCAACATCCCATTCTTCAATCTGCCTTCACCCCCCCTGTAACGCCCCGAAACTCAAAAGAGCGACGGGGGACGTTTTGGGCCAGTTTTGGGTTCTGGCTGCAGGCACACGGCCTGGGACATGGGCGTGTCCAAGGGCGTGTCAAGCTTGTGTTGACACTCAGCCGGGAAGTCGACATTTTGCTCTCGATATTGTGTCGAGACTGGGCATACGGCCTGCGACACGGGCGTGTCGCAGGGCGTGTCGACCCGTGTCGACACTCAGCCCGCGAAGTCGACACTCCGCGCTCGACGAAGTGTCGAGACATGGCACACAGCCTGCGACACGGGCGTGTCGCAGGGCATGTCGACCCGTGTCGACACTTGTCCCGGGAAGTTGACATTTTGCTCGACGAGTGTCGAGACAAGGCACACGGCCTAGGACACGGGCGTGTCCAAGGTCGTGTCGTCAGGTCAACGATCTTCGCTCGACGAAGTGTCGAGTGTCAAGACCGTGTACACGGCCTGGAGCCCAGGCGTGTTGAGGTAGACACGAGCAAGGACACGGGTGTGTCTTACAACCCGTGCAGTGCTCAGGTTGTTTTTGGGGAAAATTGATGGGGGTACACGGCCGGCCACATGGCCGTGTCAGGTGGAACACGGGCGTGTCAAGTCGAACACGGGCGTGTTTGATACCCGTGCGTTATTCTAGGCGCATCGATTTTGACGGCGAATGAGGCACACGACCCGGGACACGGGCGTGTGCCAGGCCGTGTGCGATCCAGATTGGGCATTTCAGTCCCGAATCAAAGCCGTTCGTTTCTTTAATTGATGATCCAACGTCAGTGGATTGTTCCTGATGGGATATACCCGGGATTGGGCCTTAGAAACCCTCACTTTTCATGAGTTCTTATCTTTCTAAAGCTTAGAGAGAGAGGAGAGCCAAGGAAGGGAGAAGAAGCTAGATCCGGCCATTGGAGGAGCTTCGAAGCTCCAAATCACGAGCCGATTCTGGATCCACGGAGGCGAAGAGAGTGCGGTGCTTTTCATCCGCTTACTTTTCCATGGCTCCAAAGAATAGCGCAAGGGTAATGATTCTCTTCTTGAGCATGAGTAGCTCTCCTTCTTTGCATAGGAAGCCCGCTCTCGCGAGTTTGCGGTGAGTTGGAGGCGTTCCTTCGGGTAGATATGTGAAGTCCCCGTTGTTTAGAGTCCGTAGGCAAGAACAGACATAGGCATGATGTATGAAGCCTACCCGGACATGTTGGTCTGGATCGGTGATGTTGCATTGCATAAATGCCGGAGAAGACTCCGTGCTATTGGTTATTTTTCGGGTTTTCTACACGGTAGATTGAAACAGGGAGCCTTGGGGATTAACCCTAAGGTGTACCCGAAAAACTGGGCTGATGCATGATCTTGCCAACATGGAGGCCTGAGAGCCAACTTGAACATAACCGAGTTATGTGAAATTGTGTGATGAAAATGGGACTCAGGAGAAGTTTGACCTGCGCATATGGACTAAATTGTCGTTGCGACGTGAGCACGGGTTAGATGGAACCGTACCCATATCTATGTCGTTCAGGTTAAAGAGACCTAAGGTTACGTGGCACTTGCCATTAGTATAGATGAGAGTCTTCGGCGGTCTATGGCTTAAATTGTCGTGACCCATGCCGGGAAGACAAATTGCTCATATGTTTGGCCGTCAAAGTGGCGGTGGTGGGTACAGAATGTCTATGGCTTTAACTGACGTGACATCGACCGGTTCACCGAGAATTTGCCCTGAGTGCACGGGGTGTGTGGCCGTTTGAGCCTACGCCTGTGATGTAATGAATATTATTATATTGCCCGCTTGTGCTAATAAAATTGCAGGAAAGGAGCATCGCCTCCCCGAGTCGGGGGCGGGATCGTTATAATTTGGTCAGCATTGCTGACCGTTGCCTTTTTGTTTGCCACCGTGCGGTGGTTATGTTGCTTGCAGGTGCTGCTGGACCAAGCGGTCAATAGCGGGCTAAAGCCCAAATTGTGAAGCCGGCCCTTGAAGGCATATTTGGAGTGTTTACTGCTTTATTCATGTATGATCGGCTTGCGTGCCGTGGTTTGAAAATCATGTAACATTAAGTAAACCATTTTGTAAGGCCTTAAGGCCAGTACTGGTGTATGTACTTCTTTCCTGGTTGGCTATTCTAGTGGACATTCATGCTTTAGTGCTGGGTTCTTTATTTCAACTTATAAACTACTTCCGCTAGAATGCTCTGTGTAGGACGTTATGATTAGTTGGATGGTTTCCATTGAGTAACCACCCAGTCTGTTTGTAGTATATGGCGTCGGGCCCCGGCCGGACCTACTGCTATATGCTATGCGGTGGATAGGGGGTGTTACACCCCCCCCCTCACTACCTCCACTCCTCAGGATGCATTCATGCAAGATGCTCCACCTCCACCTCCACCATCCTCCTCCATTCCTACCTCTGTCTCCACTGGTACACCTTCTAAACCACCCTCTGCAGCTCCACTTTTGGACCACACCATCATACCACAACTCATTGCACTTCTCACTCCCCTTCTTAAACCGTTATAGCAGAGGCCATTTCACCTCTTGCTACTTCCATTTCCTCCCTATCTGCCGAACTATCTGCTCTTTCTGCTCCTCCCTCTTCAGTTAGGGTCCTGGCTCTAGTATACACTGCAACCAGGAAGGGGGAGATACTCAATGAAGAAGCAACATCAGAAATTGCAGTAGAAGTAACAACAGCACCAAAAGCAGTAGATGGAGCAGCAAACACAGCAGAACAAGAAGCAGCTGAAGCAGAAGCAGAACCAACAGCAGCAGAAGTAGATGCTAATACAGATTTATTTGATTTAATTCATTTTATTGAATCTGATATGAACATAGATGAGCAGGTCCTAGAGGACATAACAACTGCTGGTGAATTTATTATAAATCCCACAGTAGATTTGTTAAATTTATTGAGAACCTTTGATACAGTTCATTTGAACTTTCTTCCAGCAGACAGCACTAAGCCATCTTTGGCTATAATTCCATATACCTCACCTATGATCCCCAAGGTTGCCAAGCAACTCAATGCTAGTTTTGTTATAATAGAGGTTCCAGCCATTCCATCTCCTCCCAGAGCTGTTTCACCCATTGTTTCATCCCCTCCAATAGATATTTCTGCACCAGTTTTTGTCATGGATGATTCACCAATGCATGATCTTGATGCACTGATCATGGCCGATATAGAAGAGGAAAATAAGCCAGTTGCTGAAAGCACTGAAGTGTATAGTTCTCCAGCTCCAGATCCAGTTCTAGTTCCAGCTCATCCTCCAGCTCCCTCCCAGGATGAGGAACCTCTGATATCTACTGAAGCCCTGAAGGAAATAAATGCAATGTATGATAATTCTCAAGATTCTGATGATGATGATGAGGAGGAGGAGGAGGAATCAGATGATGAGGCCAAGAAAAAGAAAGTGACTAAGAAGAGGAAAGCTCCTCCACCTCCTGCACCAAAATTAAATCCAGAAAATGACACACCATACTATATACTTCAAAAGATCACACCTTATAAGGGCATACCAGCATGGATGTGGTTGTCCAAGGATCAACAGAAAGAAAGGAAGAGAAGCAGAAGATATTCTCCTCCTCCATAGAGATTTAGAAAGGACCCTACTCCTCCTCCTCCTCCAGCTGCTGGTGCTTCAAGTTCATCAACTCAAAGGACTACCGAGTTTCAAACTTATTAAAGATAGCAGGGTAGGTCCTCATCCTCAGGAAGCAGCCAACAAAGGCATTATTCATCTGACAAGCAGCACCAACAACAATAGCAGCAGCATCAAAAACAACAACAGTAAAAATTCCCTAAACATCAAAAGGCTGAAAGCCCCAAAAGACCTGCTTCCCCACCTATACCATTTGAGGATCCAGAGACAGCTACAACAGCTAGGATGGCCAGATTTTAGGAACTGGTTGGCCTTTCCACGATTAACAAAGCTAAAGCTGAAGGGAAGGATACCTCTCAATACTCTACAATGTCCAAATACAGAAAGGAAGAACTGAACAGGTTTGTTAAGGCTAACAAGTTTTTTAATGTTGATGATTATATGAAACTGCATCCAGAAGCAGTAGTGCCCAGGGCTTCATCTTTTATTGTCATTAGGGATGCTGGCATGATAATGACCAAGGCTCAAGCTGCAGATCCTAACAGGGAAATTATATTTACACAATCTGGAGACAATGCCAAAGAGGAGAAGAAGAAGAAGAAATGAACTTTCAACAGTTTAAGTCTTTTGATTATTTTAAAACTGTCTTTTTTGATCCTGATACAAAGCTCTGTGTATATATATATCTGCTGCACATTTAAATTTTTCATGCCAGATATTTGTTTTATTGCTTTGTTATTCATGAGAGTCTGTAATTAGTGACCTTACCCAAATAGGGGGAGATTGTTGGATCCCTAGTTAGATTTGTGCTAGGTTCACTAAATTAGGATATCTGACCCAACATGTATAGTCAGGGTCATGATTGTGTCCTAGAGTCTAGGCCATGTCCTTAGAGTCAGCACCACATGGACCAGCCATCTACAGACTGCAAAAGACTCAAGACTTAGAGTAATATCAAAAACTCAGAAAATGAGTTCGACGTTCATCGAACTCAGGTCGACAAAAGTCGTTCTCAGCTCGACGAAATCATAGACAATTCTCTGAGCTGAGCTCGACGAACTTGAATCTCAGGTCGACGAATTCCAGAGTATACTTCAACACCAAGTCCAGAATTCTTCACAATTAACTCTAGTCAATGAACTTAGTTCTCAGGTCGACGAACTTAGTTCTCAGGTCGATGATCTCTGGATATTCTACTTCAACATCATATTCCAGAAACATCTAAGTATTTGAAGTCCAGCTTCACGCTCCAGTCGACGAAGTTAGAATATCAGCTTGACGAATTTGGATCTTAGTTCGACGATTTCTGAATCATCTACTTCAACACTATAAGACCAGAAACAACCAAGTATTCTAAGTCCAGAATCACACTCCAGTCAACGAACTCACCTTCTCAGCTCGACGAACTTAGATAACAGTCTTGGCAAGATTTATCAAGTAGTAGTTAGAAGTTCTCAGCTCAACGAAACTAGTTCTCAGGTCGATGAACCATATTCTATGGTCGACGATTTCTGGACAAGTTACTTCAACATTCCTAAGTCCAAGAAACATGAGATTCTGAACTCCAGTCGACGAAATTATATTCTCAGCTCGACGAACTTGATGCACAGAATTGACGGGTCTAGAGAAAGCAGTTATCAGTTCTTAGGTTGACGATCGTGGATCTCAGCTCGACGAACAAAGATTATCTGGTCGATGAACTTGACTTCTCTATTTGACGAACACTGGACATAGGTCGATGAATTCTGCTCAACGATTTCTGTAAAGTTCCAGACTTAGATATTTTCCTCCCTCTGTCTTTTTCTATTGCAATAATTCCTGTGTAATCAAAGCATAAATATTCTCTGAAAATTACCGTTAGAAGCAAGCATTGATTACGGTCTTCATTAGGATTATTGCCTGCCATTTGTCCATGGGACAGTTGGGGAAATCAATCAATGCAAATATTTTCCAGGCCATCAGCATTCAATGCAGAAAGGAATTCAAATTTGAAAAGGCAATTTATATGGAAAATATAAAACGGATTTTCCTTCTCTTCCAGATACAGCAGTAGTCAGAAAAAGACAGTCAATAAGGATCTTCATCTTCTCTCTCGACAACACACTGAGAAACAAGAGAGAGAGATACTTACAGAGTATATACAGAATACTGAGCTCACAGGGCAACAAAAACTGTCAAGAGATAAGAAGCCCTAGCCCTTGACCAGAGAAAAGAACAGCAAGCTGAAGAAGAAGAAGAACATATATTCAAGATCAAGAGTCTTCTTCCTTCTATATCACAGGAATCTTCAAAGGACAACAAAAACTTTATCTGTCAAGAAGTTTCTAGAGTTCTTCTGGTCAATGCAAAACTTGAAGACCTATCACCCTACAACAAGGCTTCAACTTCCTGAACCATTCTATATCTTAGGGGGAGCCTTTGCTAACATCATTTTTCCACTAGAGTCTTCTCAGTTGTATCTGAGAAAGAGAAGACAAAATCACTCTCTCATCCCCCACTGTATAAAGGGTTCTTAACTCCATTCAAAAGTTATTCCTGGTTGCAAGTCACCTGATCAAAAGACTTGAGGTTGGGTTTTTGAGCACCTGATCAAAAGCTCATTGGTGGCAGTCACCTGATCAAAAACCTGAGTGGATTCCTACCAGGTTGGTAGAATAGTGGATGTACCCAAGTTTAGGGGAACCACTATAAAATTCTTGTATTGTCTGGTTTGCTCTTTTTCTTTTGTTCTTGCTGTGGCTGTGCTTTCTAGGTTGCTGTGTTTGTGGTTTTAATTTGATTTTTGCAGCTCTAGTAATAGATTGAATTAATTAGCAAAAATTTTATAAACCCTAAATACTTTATTCACCCCCCCCCCTCTAGAGTATTTCCGATCTAACCCCTAGCTTTCACTCTCCACTCTTATTTCTCCTATATATTTTCTCTCTCCTCTCCCATTCTTCCTATGAATTCCCATTCTTTTCTCCTCCAACTTGCGCACTTCCCTCCATGTGTAATTTCTTCCATGCACATGGTCTCCCTTTGTGTGCATCTCTCCTCCAACATGCGTACATTCCTCCCTGCACGCGCTCTCCCTTTGAGTGCATCTCTTGATGGCGCGACCCCTCCTCCACCGGTTGAAGATGATGCTGATGATGCTGTTGATGATCCGGTTGCTAAGGCCATACGACTCAAGGACGTGAGGCGGCACGATGACGCTAACGGACGGCTATGCTACAACCTCCGCCCGCGCCGTGCTACCGCCACGGCAACGCCTTAGTTTTATTTATTTCCTTTTCGTGCACTTTATTTTATAATTGGAATATAAAATTATCCTATGCTTATGTGATAATTTTATATTCATTGCATGTGTTGTTATATTTTCAATTTGAACTATTTTAGTTTTGGTGTGCAATTAGCCATTCGGATGGATGAGATTAAATCTCCATCATGAAGAGCTAAGGCTTATTTGTAACTCTATTAGCCATTTGGATGGATGAGATTAAATCTCCATCATGAAGGGCTAAGGCTTATTTGTAACTCCTATTTAAAGGAGGCTATCATGAAGAGTTAAAGCAATTGAAAAGAAACCTAAAAAAAACCCCTTGTGGAAATTTCGGCCACCATGGAGAAGTCCATAGCCGCCCCCTCCCCTTTGGTGTGAAGCCAAGCCTTGCCTCCTCCATCCCCGTTCGGTGCGACTCCGGCGTGGCTTCCTTCGGTGCGACTCCTTGGAAGAAGGTTGCAAATCATTCGGTGCGACGCCGGTGGATCCGTGGAGAGAGTGATTCTCCCACAGTTATCTCGTGTGAACGTTTTCCGGTTGGGTAATCTCTTTCCCCTCCCTTGTGTGATTTCTTCTCTTTAGTTGTGGTGGATTTCGCTCATCGTTTTCTCCGGATCTTTAATTTAATCGCTGCAAGTTTTGAATCGAAATCGCCGTTGCAAGGCTTTTATTTCCGGATCGGGTGGATCCTATTTGCTTGAGCGGATCTTGACCTATAGCCTTGGTCTTGCTCTCAAAACGGAGTGGCAACCTTTGTGTTTTCTTGGGGAATAATCCGACTCAAATTTCCGATCGTTGTTTTCGAGTCGACCATTCCTCCTTTGTTGTTCGTGCTGTGTTTTGTGACGAGGAAATATTGTGGGCGATAGGTGGTGTGTAGGTGCGGTAGATCTACGATGTGTTGTGCGTAGGGAGAGCGTTAGCTTCGCGGAGATCTCCATTTCCGGATAACCCTACATCAATTTGGTATCAGAGGCGGTCGTTTCAACTCTCACGTTGAAAACATCCTCTCTGCATTCCTTGTTGGTCGATCAGATCTAAAAAAATCAAAAAAATTATTTCTGTGGTCTGCCAATAGTGGGCTGAAATCTTTATTTTTCAGCAAAATTTCAAAAAAAAAAAATTTTAACGATCTACATGTTATTCACTTTGGGAATATATAAAAATATCTTATTTTCAATATAGCTACAGCCCTAGGAAAACTCATCTTACCCGGGGCCTCCCAAACCTGAATGCGCACAAGGCTAGGAACGGAGTACGCAACGCCGTCTACGTCTAGTATGGCTGCGAACGAGCATGGTGATCCCAACACTGCGGCTATAGAGGGTCTTCGTGCTGAAATGGCTGAGCTTAGGAACGTCTTAGCCCAGATCCTACAAAACCAAGCTAGGCCACCCCCGCCACCCGTTAATGTTGACCGGCCCAACCGGCACCAACATAACTCTGATTCGGATTCTGATGGGGACTCCCCACGGGTGTCCCCTAGGGGACACCGCCCCGAGCGATACTTTGACATTACTAGGGCCATTAAGATAAATGCCCCCACGTATGATGGCATGGGAGACCCCCAAATCTTCCTTAACTGGACTGTGGATATGGAGTGTTACTTCGAGTGGCACAACCTGACGGATCCCCAAACGGTCCAAGTTGCCCGAATGAAGTTAACAGGTCGTGCAAAGACGTTCTGGCTGAATGAGGAGCGAAGATTAGGAACCGGACACGGAGCCCCCCTTATAGGTTGGCCCGTAATGAAGAACCTGTTGACCGATCAGTACGTTCCTGCGTACCATCGGACACAGATGTTCGATGAGCTTGCCACTCTGCGGCAGGGCTCAAGCTCGGTAGCTAAATATATGGGTGAACTTAAGGACCGAATGGTGCGATGTGACCTTAGGGAGATCCCCGAAGTCACTTTATCTAGATTTCGAAAGGGCCTTAACCCCGATATCCAAAGGAAGCTCTTGCGATATGGGCATACGGACTTGAACACGACTTTTAATGCCGCCTAGGACATTGAAAAACACCTAGCCTCTAAGGCTCACTCCCGTTACGCTCATGCGAAGAACAAGTCCACCACTGGGGCATCTTCTTCCACATATCCTGATAAGGGAAAGTTTAAATCTACCGAATCAAAGTCAATCGTGATCACCGCTAGGAACTCCAAGAACCCTTTGAGTGAGCGTTTCCCTATCGGGAAGGTTAGCAAGGCTAACACCACTTGTTACACTTGCGGCATTCAAGGCCACTATGCCTACGAATGCCCAACAAAGACAAAAACTCTAGCCTTGTTAGAGCCAACTACCGACCCCGACGATTATGTATACGAGGCCGCAGAAGAGAGTGACCCCGAAGGAGTCCCTAGTGACTTAGAGGACGATCACCCCCTTATGGTGATGCGTTGTATTTTGACCACTCCTCGTCCATTAGATGATTGGAAGAGGACGAGCATATTTTCTCTGATTTTTAAGAGTGGCGAGAAGCTTTGCAAGCTGATTATTGATAGTGGTATCTGCGTGAACGTCATATCTGAGAACGCCGTAGCACGTATGTCCTTGGTCACGGAACCACACCCGACCCCATACCAGGTCGCTTGGATCAACAAGCTCTCTGTACCTGTTACCAAGCGATGCCTGGTCCCACTCTCATTCAAATCCTACATTGATGAGGTGTGGTGTGATGTCCTTCCGATGGACGCTTGCCATGTGTTGTTAGGCCGTGTAACGCCCCGAAACTCAAAGGAGCAGAGGGGAATAATTTGGGCCAGTTTGAGTTCTGGCTGCAGGCACACGGCCTGGGACACGGGCGTGTCCCAGGGCGTGTCAAGCCTGTGTCGACACTAAGGCATGAAGTCGACACTTTGGTCTCGACATTGTGTCGAGACTGGGCACACGGCCTGCGACACGGGCGTGTCGCAGGGCGTGTCGACCCGTGTCGACACTTAGCCGTGAAGTCGACACAGTGCTTCGACGTTGTGTCGAGACATGGCACACGGCCTGTGACACGGGCGTGTCGCAGGGCGTGTCAACCCGTGTCGACACTCGTCCCGCGAAGTCGACACTTTGGTGTCGACAATGTGTCGAGACATGGCACACGGCCTGCGACACGGGCGTGTCGCAGGGCGTGTCGACCCATGTCGACACTTAGCCGCGAAGTGTCGAGACCTTGTACACGGCCTGGAGACCAGGCGTGTCAAAGTGACACGGGCAAGGACACGGGCGTGTCCTAGAACCCGTGCAGTGCTCGGGTTGAAAACGGGAGAAAATCATGGGGTACACGGCCAGCTACACGGCCGTGTCAGGTGGAACACGGGCGTGTCAGCTCGAACACGGGCGTGTTCGATACCCGTGTGAGGTTCCAGGTGATTCGATTTTGACGGCGAATGAGGCACACGGCCCTGGACACGGGCGTGTGCCAGGCCGTGTTCGGTCCAGATTGGGCATTTCAGCCCCGAATCGAAGCCGTTCATTTCTTTGACTGAAGATCCAGTGGCTGGGGGTTGTTCCTGAAGGGATATACCCGGGTTTTGACTTAGAAAACCCTCACTTTTTCCACTTGTTCTCTCTCCAAACCCTTGGAGAAAGAAGAGCTAAGGCAAGAAGAAGAGGAGCTAGATCCGCCATTGGAGGAGCTTCGGAGCTCCGAATCGCAAGCCGACTCCGGATCCACGGAGGCAACGCAAGTGCGGTGATTTCCATCCGATTACTTTTCGATGGCGCCAAAGAGGACCGCAAGGGTAACGATCCTCATCTTGAGCATGAGTCGCTCTCTTTCTTTGCATAGGAAGCCCGCTCTCGCGAGTTTGCGGAGAGTTGGAGGCGTTCCTTCGGGTAGATATGTGAAGTCCCCGTTGTTTAGAGTCCGTATGCGAGAACGGACATAGGCATTTTGGTTGAAGCCTACCCGGACATGTAGTTCAGATCGGTGATGTTGCATTGCATAAGGCCGGAGAAGACTCCGTGCTATTGGGTGTTTTTCGGGTTTTCTACGCGGTAGATTGTAGCAGGGAGCCTTGGGGACTAACCCAAAGGTGCACCCGGAAAACTGGGCGGACACGAGGTCTTGCCAACTTGGTGGCCTGAGAGCCAACTTGAACATAACGGGGTTATGTGTCTTGCGGTAGAATGGGACTCGGTGAAAGTTTGACCCGCGCAAATGGCTTAAATTGCCGTTGCGATGTGAGCACGGGTTAGATGGAGCCGTACCCGCTTTATGTCGTTCGGGTTTGAGAGACCTAAAGTTACATGGCACTCGCCGTTGGCATAGATGGGGGGGTCTTCGGTGGTCAATGGCTTAAATTGACGTGACCAATACCGTGAAGACGAATTGCTCATAGGAATGGCCGTCTAAGTGGCGGTGGTGAATCCGGAATGTTAATGGCTTTAATTGACGTGACATCGACCGGTTCACCGAGAATGTGCCCTGAGTGCACGGGGCGTGTGGCCGTGCGAGCCAACGCCTGTGATGAAATGGCTATGGTTATAAATTGCTCGCTTATGCTAATGAAATGCAGGGAAGGAGCATCGCCGCCCCGAGTTGGGGGCGGGATCGTTATAATTTGGTCAGCATTGCTGACCGTTGCCTTGTTTGCCACCGTGCGGTGGTTTGTTTGCTTGCAGGTGCAGCTGGACCAAGCGGTCAATAGCGGGCTAAAGCCCTTTTTGCGAAGCTGGCCCTCGAAGGCACGAATGGAAATGTTTTATGTTTTATTCATGTATGGCCGGCCTGCGTGCCGAGGTTTGTAAATCATGTGTTAAACAAGTGGAACGTTCTGTAAGGCCTTAAGGCCGATTTTTTGGGTATTTTGTAATAACATTCCTATTATCATGTTAGTGGACATTCATGCTTGTTGCTGGGTTCTTGTTTTGCAACTTATTTAAACTGCTTCCGCTAGAATGCTCTGTGTAGGACGTTGAGATTGGTTGGATGGTTTCCATAAGTAACCACCCGGTCTGTCTGTGGTATATGGCGTCGGGCCCCGGCCGGACCTACTGCTATATGCTATGCGACAGATAGGGGGTGTTACAATTTGGTATCAGACTACTGGTTTTGGTCGGGCTTGAACTGAATTCGTGGGCGAATTCTTTTTAAGGGGTGGTGAGCACATTGTGTGCGTCATCGTTATAATGGTAAAAGAACCCATGAATGTCCACTTAGGAATGAAAATACTCGTGTTTGAGGAACCTGCGTGTTCCTATAATTGCTGTTTGCAATTTATTTGGTCGCTTAACGGTGTTTTTGTATCACTATAGGTGACCAGAAGTGGTGTTGGGCCGTCAGAACGCCGAGGTTCTGAGGCTAGTAGTGCACCAGAAGTTGCTCCAGCAACACCTTTGTCGGCTGAAAATATACGATTGGTTGCTGAAGCGGTGTTGGCCGTGATCAATGCGCAGCCTGGAAGGCAAGCGCAGCAGCCCGCTCCTGTGATGGAGCAAGTACCTCTTCAAGAGGCTGAGCCGAGGAGGATGGAGCAAGTGGTTGTAGAACCAATAGTGCCAAGGAGGGCGACTGAGAGGCAGTTGAAGCATGTAATGAGCTTTAACCCTCCGTTATTCTCGGGGTTGGGAACCCCATCTCAGGCTGAAGACTGGCTCTCCAGGGTGAAGAGAGTCATGACAGCGACGGAGACGGAGGAGTGGCAGATGACCACCATTGCTACGTTCCTGCTGGACGGTGAAGCGAGGATGTGGTGGGAAGGTTTGGAGCTGCATCATCTGCGAGGTAGACAACTGATAGACGTTCCGATGGAAGAGTTCTCGGAATTGTTCTTAGCAAGATACCTCCCTTCTACTCAGAGGATTTCAATGGAGAATGAGTTCCTGAAGTTGGTGCAGGGTGAGAGGAGCGTGGATGAATATCTCCACGAGTTTACGCGGTTGAGTCGTTATGCTAGCTCCATCATCATGGATGCGGAGCGCAAGACTAATCGTTTCTACGAAGGCTTGAGGGATGAGCTGAGACTGTTACTGTCGGGGCCGATGACGCAGGGTTTCTTAACCTTGGTCAATACTGCCCGGTCCTTGGAGAAGGACATGAAGAGTGTGCAAGCGAAGAAAGGCTTGGTTGATAGAAAATCTGAGTTTAAAGTGCCGACTACCTCAAAGTCCGGCTATCGGAGGGCTTTCAAGAAACATAGGACTTCGGGTCCAGCTCCTTCTGGTGCTTCTGGGGCGACTACGAGTCGGACCCCGGGCGCGTGCTTTACTTGTGGCAAGACGGGGCATTTCGCCCGTGATTGTTGGAGCGGACGTCCTAAGTCCGAGAGGAGGCCGGGAGCCACTTATGAAGAGAAGGGAAAGGCGGTGGAGTCGACCGCATCCCATTATGCTCCGGCCCAACCAAGGGTCTACAATCTTGGCCAACAGGAGGCCATTAAACAAGCTGACGTGGTGACAGGTACGGTTTAATTTATAGCAAGTCAATTCCTTTATATGCTTGTTATGCACATGTTACCTTACCACTACTTGTTTAGGATTTGTGTTGATTTGTGAAAATCCGGCACGAGCACTCTTTGATACGGGAGCTTCACACTCCTTCTTGTCCGAAGGATTTATATTACGCATCGGAGTCCCTTCTTCGATGGCGAAGGATAAGTTGGATGTGTTGTTGCCAAATGGGTGTTCGATGCGAGCGGATAGAATCTGCGAGGTTAAGATTCGTATTGGAGAGCAGGAGTTTGACCTGCGGGCGTCCTTACTTCCGTTGGTGGAGTTCGACGTCATATTTGGCATGGACTGGCTCTCGGAGCAGCAGGCCCATATAGATTGCGGTAGCAAGGAAGTCATGCTGGGAGCAAGTCGTGAGACGACTTTTACGGGCTTAAAGGGGTGGAGCAAGACGTTGATGTCTGCTCTTCAGGTGGTAATTCGTGCTGGAGCAGAACTGTTCTTTACACTAGTGGAGGTTGCAAAGCCGAAGCCCGTGATGGATTGTATTTCAGTGGTATCGGAATACCCTGACGTGTTCCCCGCAGATCTTCCTGGAGCCCCGCCTCAACGGGAGATAGATTTTACTATCGAGCTAGTGCCAGGTGCAAAGCCTGTGTCACGATCTCCGTATCGGCTAGCGCCTAAGGAAATGGCGGAGCTGAAAGTTCAACTGCAAGAGTTGTTGGAGCAAGGGTATGTGCGCCCGAGTTCTTCGCCTTGGAGCGCACCGGTCCTCTTTGTTAAGAAGAAGGACGGAAGCTTGAGGCTTTGTATTGATTATCGGGAGCTAAATAAGCTAACTGAGAAGAACAAGTACCCGATCACTCGGATTGATGATCTCTTCGATCAGTTAGTCGGGTCGACGGTGTACTCGAAGTTGGATCTCAAGGCTGGGTACTATCAGCTGCGGATAAGGGAGAGTGATATCCCGAAGACAGCGTTTAGTACGAGATACGGGCATTATGAGTTTACGGTCATGCCGTTTGGGCTGACTAATGCGCCGTCGGTATTCATGGATCTGATGAACAGAACGTTCAGGGAGTACTTGGACCATTTCGTGATCGTCTTCATCGACGATATTTTGGTGTACTCGCAAAGTGAGGAGGATCACTTCAAGCATCTCCATTTGGTGTTGGAGACACTCAGGAGAAATCAGTTGTATGCCAAGTTCTCGAAGTGCGAGTTTTGGCTATCCTCAGTGGCGTTCCTCGGGCATATAGTGAGTGGAGAGGGTATTGCTGTGGATCCGGCGAAGATTGTTGCGATACGGGGGTGGCCTGAGCTTGCTACGGTAGCAGAAGTCCGGAGCTTTTTGGGGCTTGCCGGCTATTATAGGCGCTTCGTAGAGAACTTCTCGCGGATAGCGTTACCTCTCACTACTTTGACGAGGAAGGATCATAAGTTCGTTTGGACGCCGGAGTGCGCGCGAGCTTTTGAGGAGTTAAAGTGTCGGTTGACCACGGCGCCTGTGCTGAGTTCGCCGGTTGGAACCGAAGGCTATGAGATATATAGCGATGCTTCGGGCAGCGGTTTGGGTTGCGTGCTATTGCAGCACGGCAGCGTGATAGCTTATGGCTCGAGACAGCTAAAAGTGCACGAGAGGAATTATCCGGTCCACGACTTGGAGTTGGCGGCCGTGATTTTTGCCTTGAAGCTGTGGAGACACTATTTATACGGTGTGAAGATTGATATCTACACCGATCACAAGAGCCTGAAGTACCTGATTGATCAGAAGGATCTGAATATGCGGCAGCGTAGGTGGATGGAGTTCCTGGGGGACTATACTTTCAAGATCCACTACGTGCCTGGCAAAGGGAATGCGGTTGCGGACGCGTTGAGTCGCCGAGCCCCAGCTCAAGCCAATTGGCTATCGGTGCATGATGAGCGGTTGGTGCAGGAGCTGGAGGCGTTGGAGATTGTTTGTGTGGATAGACAATCTAGTGCTGAAGCAGTGCTGAATTGGACTGAAGTCCAATATGACCTGGCTGATCGGATTCGGCAGGCTTTGGATATGGATGCTCATATGAAGCAGTTCATGTTAGAGGCTCTGGATGGGTCAAATTCCCAATTCGTTGTGGAGGACGGACTGCTGTGGAAAGACGGTCGTTTGTGCGTCCCAAGTGTGGGCAATTTACGGGTGGAGTTGTTGTACGAGGCGCACCATACCAAGTACTCGATTCACCCGGGGAGCACGAAGATGTACCGTGATGTAAAGAAACTGTTTTGGTGGCCGGGTTTGAAAAAGGATGTGGCGCTATACGTAGCGAAGTGCCAAACTTGCGCCTTGGTAAAGGCGGAGTGCCAAAAGCCGGGAGGATTTCTTAAGTCCTTGCCTATTCCGGAGTGGAAATTCGACGACATCTCTATGGACTTTGTGCATGGTTTGCCAAGGTCGCAGAAGGGGAACGACGCCATTTGGGTGGTGGTCGATCGATTAACAAAGGTGTCGCATTTTATTCCGCATAGGAAGGATGATCCGGTGGAGAAGCTGGCAAAGCTTTATGTGGATAACATAGTGCGGCTTCATGGTGTGCCCCGCAGCATCGTGAGTGACCGTGATGGTCGGTTCACGTCCAATGATTGGAGGCTGGTGCAGCAAATGTTGGGAACAAAGCTGAAGTTTAGCACAGCCTTCCATCCGCAAACGGATGGGCAGACCGAGAGGGTTAATAGAACCATGGAAGACATGCTTCGCATGTGTGTCTTGGATTTCAGAAAGCAATGGGAGGACCACCTTTATTTGGTGGAGTTCGCATACAACAACAGCTACCAAGCAAGTATTCAGATGGCGCCTTTCGAGGCCCTATATGGTAGAAGATGTCGCACGCCGTTGTCTTGGTTAGAAACGGGCGAGTCGAAGTTGTATAAGCGATCGGAAGTGGATGATGCTACTTCTTTGGTGAGAACCATTCGGGAGAGGTTACTCATCGCTCAGGACCGGCAAGCAAAGTACTATAATGCCAAGCACAGGAACGTGGAGTTCGCTGTGGGTGATTATGCGTACCTAAAGATCAAGCCGTTCAAGGGTGTCTCGCGGGTGCGACGGTTGAAAAAGCTAAGCCCGAGGTACCTTGGACCGTTTGAGGTTCTGGAGCGAGTTGGAGAAGCGGCCTATAGGTTGAAGCTTTCGGTGGAGCTAAGTGGTTTACATGATGTATTCCATATTTCGGTGCTTCGGAAGGCGGTGCAAGAGCCTACGCAAGTGATCGCGGTCGATCAAGTGCCGGTGGATAGTGGGCTAACGACAAAAGTCAAGCCCGTGCGGATTGAGGACTCGGAGGTCAAGCGGCTACGCAATAAAGAGATCAGGATGGTCAAAGTCCGGTGGGACAATTGCGGTCGTGAGGAGCTCTCTTGGGAGCGAGAGCAGACGATGCTTGACGAATATCCGGAGTTGTTCCGCTCAGGTACAAATTTTGTTTTGTACATGTTTTTCCCTTTATGTAATTTCGTGGGCGAAATTCTTTTAAGAGGGGTAGAGTTGTAACGCCCCGAAACTCAAAGGAGCAGAGGGGAATAATTTGGGCCAGTTTGAGTTCTGGCTGCAGGCACACGGCCTGGGACACGGGCGTGTCCCAGGGCGTGTCAAGCCTGTGTCGACACTAAGGCGTGAAGTCGACACTTTGGTCTCGACATTGTGTCGAGACTGGGCACACGGCCTGCGACACGGGCGTGTCGCAGGGCGTGTCGACCCGTGTCGACACTTAGCCGTGAAGTCGACACAGTGCTTCGACGTTGTGTCGAGACATGGCACACGGCCTGCGACACGGGCGTGTCGCAGGGCGTGTCAACCCGTGTCGACACTCGTCCCGCGAAGTCGACACTTTGGTGTCGACAATGTGTCGAGACATGGCACACGGCCTGCGACACGGGCGTGTCGCAGGGCGTGTCGACCCGTGTCGACACTTAGCCGCGAAGTGTCGAGACCTTGTACACGGCCTGGAGCCCAGGCGTGTCAAAGTGACACGGGCAAGGACACAGGCGTGTCCTAGAACCCGTGCAGTGCTCGGGTTGAAAATGGGAGAAAATCATGGGGTACACGGCCAGCTACACGGCCGTGTCAGGTGGAACACGGGCGTGTCAGCTCGAACACGGGCGTGTTCGATACCCGTGTGAGGTTCCAGGTGATTCGATTTTGACGGCGAATGAGGCACACGGCCCTGGACACGGGCGTGTGCCAGGCCGTGTTCGGTCCAGATTGGGCATTTCAGCCCCGAATCGAAGCCGTTCATTTCTTTGACTGAAGATCCAGCGGCTGGGGGTTGTTCCTGAAGGGATATACCCGGGTTTTGACTTAGAAAACCCTCACTTTTTCCACTTGTTCTCTCTCCAAACCCTTGGAGAAAGAAGAGCTAAGGCAAGAAGAAGAGGAGCTAGATCCGCCATTGGAGGAGCTTCGGAGCTCCGAATCGCAAGCCGACTCCGGATCCACGGAGGCAACGCAAGTGCGGTGATTTCCATCCGATTACTTTTCGATGGCGCCAAAGAGGACCGCAAGGGTAACGATCCTCATCTTGAGCATGAGTCGCTCTCTTTCTTTGCATAGGAAGCCCGCTCTCGCGAGTTTGCGGAGAGTTGGAGGCGTTCCTTCGGGTAGATATGTGAAGTCCCCGTTGTTTAGAGTCCGTATGCGAGAACGGACATAGGCATTTTGGTTGAAGCCTACCCGGACATGTAGTTCGGATCGGTGATGTTGCATTGCATAAGGCCGGAGAAGACTCCGTGCTATTGGGTGTTTTTCGGGTTTTCTACGCGGTAGATTGCAGCAGGGAGCCTTGGGGACTAACCCAAAGGTGCACCCGGAAAACTGGGCGGACACGAGGTCTTGCCAACTTGGTGGCCTGAGAGCCAACTTGAACATAACGGGGTTATGTGTCTTGCGGTAGAATGGGACTCGGTGAAAGTTTGACCCGCGCAAATGGCTTAAATTGCCGTTGCGATGTGAGCACGGGTTAGATGGAGCCGTACCCGCTTTATGTCGTTCGGGTTTGAGAGACCTAAAGTTACATGGCACTCGCCGTTGGCATAGATGGGGGGGGGGGTCTTCGGTGGTCAATGGCTTAAATTGACGTGACCAATACCGTGAAGACGAATTGCTCATAGGAATGGCCGTCTAAGTGGCGGTGGTGAATCCGGAATGTTAATGGCTTTAATTGACGTGACATCGACCGGTTCACCGAGAATGTGCCCTGAGTGCACGGGGCGTGTGGCCGTGCGAGCCAACGCCTGTGATGAAATGGCTATGGTTATAAATTGCTCGCTTATGCTAATGAAATGCAGGGAAGGAGCATCGCCGCCCCGAGTTGGGGGCGGGATCGTTATAATTTGGTCAGCATTGCTGAGCCATTGCAGGTGCAGCTGTCTTAAAGCCCCGAAGCTGGGAAGGCACCATGATGGCCGGCCTGCGTGCCGAGGTTTGTAAATCATGTGTTAAACAAGTGGAACGTTCTGTAAGGCCTTAAGGCCGAATTTTTGGGTATTTTGTAATAACATTCCTATTATCATGTTAGTGGACATTCATGCTTGTTGCTGGGTTCTTGTTTTGCAACTTATTTAAACTGCTTCCGCTAGAATGCTCTGTGTAGGACGTTGAGATTGGTTGGATGGTTTCCATAAGTAACCACCCGGTCTGTCTGTGGTATATGGCGTCGGGCCCCGGCCGGACCTACTGCTATATGCTATGCGACGGATAGGGGGTGTTACAGGCCGCCCTTGGCTATACGACCGTGATGTTACACATTTTGGTAGAGCCAACACTTATGAGTTCAAATTCAATGACAAAACCATCACTTTGAAGCCGACCATCCCAAAGGAGCCCGTAGTCTTGGCTAAGGACACCACTATCCCGGTAGAACGAAAAACGTTGAATCTCGTTGGTAGGAAAGAGTTTGAGAGAGATCCGTTCTTTGATGGAATTATGTATGCGCTAGTCCTCTTAAGTGCGAAGCCCGATTCTAGCATTTTGGATGAGCTACCTAGTGAGTTATGGGTACTGTTGGAAGAGTATAGGGACGTGTACCCGGAAGAGTTGCCGCCCACGTTACCCCCACTTAGGAATATCCAGAATGCGATAGATCTCATCCCGGGGTCTTCCTTGCCAAACCAGCCCCATTATCGACTCCACCCCGCGGCTCACCTAGAGTTGCAGTCTCAGATCGAGGGCTTGCTCGCGAAAGGTTTTATTAGGACTAGTATGAGTCCATGTGCTGTACCAGCCCTACTTGCCCCCAAGAAGGATGGTACATGGAGGATGTGCGTTGATAGCCGGGCTATCAACAAAATCACCATCAAGTATAGGTTCCCCATTACCCTACGCCGTCACGACTCAATTTTTGTAGTTGTGGATAGGTTTTCAAAGATGGCTTATTTCATCCCGTGCAGTAGGACAAATGATGCGTCTCACGTCGCTAAGCTTTATTTTAAAGAAGTCGTTAGTCACCGTGGAGTGCCCAAGACCATAGTGTCGGATATGGACGTAAAATTCACTAGTTATTTTTGGAAGACTCTTTGGATATTAATGGGAACGAAATTATGGTTTTCCTCTGCCTATCATCCCCAAACTGATGGGCAGACAGAAGTGGTTAATCGGAGCTTAGGAAATTTGTTACGATGCCTCGTGAGTGCTCACAAGAGCACTTGGGATCTTCTCCTTCCCCATGCCCAATTAGCCTACAATAATTCCAAGAATCGGTCTACGGGTCTGTCTCCAAATGAGATTGTCCACGGGTATAAGGCTCCTGTGCCGCTTGACTTGGTGCCGTTGCCCCCAACGTACAAGGCAAGTCAGTTTGCACAATCCTTCGCCCAGCACATCCATGATTTACACGCACGTATACGGGACACCTTGACTACGCAATACGACTCTTATCAAGCGCACACTAATTTACATAGGAGAGTATCAGACTTCAAAATTGGCGATCTAGTTTTAGTTCGTTTGTTTCCCGAACGCTTGTCAACTGGCACCGTTAAAAAGTTAGCACCAAAGCGCGCCGACCCTTTTCGGATTATTAAAAAGCTAGGTGACAACGCTTTAGTTTTGGACTTGCCTACTGATTGGGGTATCTCCCCCATTTTTAATGTTTCGGATTTAACGATGTTTGTGTCACCACCACAAGAGTTGATTTCTTTGTCGTCTTCTTCTCCCACTAAAAATTCTCATGGGTTGGGGAGTGGTAGTACGGATGATCTCTCTCTTTCGGTCCCCACAGGTATATCATCGGATGGTAAGTTGCCTTCTTTCCTGCCTACTGCTAATATGTTCCCCATGTTTCCACGGACGTTCTCCACTCCAGAGATGATACTTGATGCTGAGCCTGTTACCACTGCTGATGGCGACACCCACCGCTTTCTCATCCGTTTGCGTGATCGGCCCCTTCGGATGACTCTTGGGTACTCGAGACGGAGCTGCAGAGTTTGGATGCCGCTCTCCTTCACCGCTATCGCTTGGACCACGCAACGGAGATGCGTGCATTTGAGCGGGGGAGGATTGATGGCGCGGCCCCTCCTCCACCGGTTGAAGATGATGCTGATGATGCTGTTGATGATCCGGTTGCTAAGGCCATACGACTCAAGGACGTGAGGCGGCACGATGACGCTAACGGACGGCTACGCTACAACCTCCGCCCGCGCCGTGCTACCGCCACGGCAACGCCTTAGTTTTATTTATTTCCTTTTCGTGCACTTTATTTTATAATTCGAATATAAAATTATCCTATGCTTATGTGATAATTTTATATTCATTGCATGTGTTGTTGTATTTTCAATTTGAACTATTTTAGTTTTGTTGTGCAATTAGCCATTCGGATGGATGAGATTAAATCTCCATCATGAAGGTCTAAGGCTTATTTGTAACTCTATTAGCCATTCAGATGGATGAGATTAAATCTCCATCATGAAGGGCTAAGGCTTATTTGTAACTCCTATTTAAAGGAGGCTATCATGAAGAGTTAAGGCAATTGGAAAAGAAACCTAAAAAAACCCCCTTGTGGAAATTTTGGCCACCATGGAGAAGTCCATAGCCGCCCCCTCCCCTTTGGTGTGAAGCCAAGCCTTGCCTCCTCCATCCCCGTTCGGTGCGACTCCGGCGTGGCTTCCTTCGGTGCGACTCCTTGGAAGAAGGTTGCAAACCATTCGGTGCGACGCCGGTGGATCCGTGGAGAGAGTGATTCTCCCACAATTATCTCGTGTGAACGTTTTCCGGTTGGGTAATCTCTTTCCCCTCCCTTGTGTGATTTCTTCTCTTTAGTTGTGGTGTATTTCGCTCATCATTTTATCCGGATCTTTAATTTAATCACTGCAAGTTTTGAATCGAAATCGCCGTTGCAAGGCTTTTATTTCCGGATCGGGTGGATCCTATTTGCTTGAGCGGATCTTGGCCTATAGCCTTGGTCTTGCTCTCAAAAAGGAGTGGCAACCTTTGTGTTTTCTTGGGGAATAATCCGACTCAAATTTCCGATCATTGTTTTCGAGTTGACCATTCCTCCTTTGTTGTTTGTGCTGTGTTTTGTGACGAGGAAATATTGTGGGCGATAGGTGCTGTGTAGGTGCGGTAGATCTACGACGTGTTGTGCGTAGGGAGAGCGTTAGCTTCGCGGAGATCTCCGTTTCCGGATAACCCTACATCATCTCTCCTCCAACTTGAGCACTTCCCTCTATGCATGTAAATTCCTCCCCTTTCGGTAACTCAGCACGACCTAGGAAGATTTTATGTTCAGAACTGCCGCCTTATGGTGACACCAACTCATGAGTTAGTAAACACCTCATAATATCGATATTGCCGGCTAGTACGATCATATCATGTAACATCCCTTAAACAACTAGACCCCTAGGAGTGTTTTGTCATGACTAGGTGTTGGGTACATTGGTCAAATGTACCTGATTTGAAGAAGCCTCACCCAACTCAATGATATACATCATAATGTATTTGATGTATGTTTGAGTTACTTGT
Source organism: Platanthera guangdongensis (assembly GCA_039583875.1). Classification (NCBI taxonomy): domain Eukaryota; kingdom Viridiplantae; phylum Streptophyta; class Magnoliopsida; order Asparagales; family Orchidaceae; genus Platanthera; species Platanthera guangdongensis. The sequence goes on from CM077151.1 coordinate 103,159,968, forward strand.
GCAGGTTAAGAAAGTACTGGACTGAAGCAAAAAGTTTCCAAGTCCATGTGTCGACACCCAGAGGGAAAGTGTCGACACTTAAGAAGACTTGTGTCGACACCCAGACAAGTAGTGTCGACACTTGGAGTCATTGTGTCGACACCTGGGATGCAGAGTCGACACCAGACAGAAAGTGTCGACACTTGGAGCTGTGTCGACACTCAGTGAAGAAAAGTGCAGACAGAAAGTGTCGACACAAGGAGCTGTGTCGACACCCAGTGAAGCTGTGTCTACATCAGAAAGTGTCGACACTTGGAGCTGTGTCGACACTCAACAAAAGTCTGCAGAGTCTAAGTACAAGTGTCGACACTCAACATAATGTGTCGACACTATACAGAAGAGTCAGCACTTGAAGCATGTGTCGACACTCAACACAATGTGTCGACACTCAACAGAAGAGTCGGCATTTGAAGTATGTGTCGACACCCAGAACAATGTGTCAACACACAGCTGAAGACTCAACACTGGAAGAAAGTGTCGACATATGGAGCTGTGTCGACACTTAGCAAAGAACAGAAAGAACAACAAATTATTCTAAGTACAAGTGTCGGCACTATAGAAATGTGTCGACACTCAGCTGAAGTCTCAACAACAAGAAGGTGTGTCGACACAAGGAGCTGTGTCGACACTCAGCAAGTTACAACATAGAAGACTATGTGTCGACACCAAGAAGCAGTGTCGACACTTGACAGATTCAACACAAGGAGATGTGTCGACACAAAGGAGATGTGTCGACACTTAGAAGAATTCAGCAAAAGCTAGAAGAACAAGTACTTGTGTCGACACTAAATTTCAGTGTCGACACATGCAGAAGAATCTGTGTCGAGACATACAAGGAATTGTGTCGACACCTTGTAGTCATGTGTCGACACTTACACAACTTGTGTCGACACTTGGTCTATAAGTGTCGACACTTTAAGACAGAAAGTCTCGACACTTACTGACTGTTAGAGATTTTCAAGAAGTGACTGGTTGACATGACAGCTACCGTTCCAGCCGGTCTACAGCAACTGTCAGAGTTGTCAGAAGTCAGTTATGGACCGGACCAGTCGGTTACCATGAAGAAAGCCTATAAATAGGCACCTACAGTTTACAAAAACTGTTGTTGAGGTTGTTGATCAAGTTGTTAACATAGTTCAGATTATTGTTGAAGTAATCATTAAAGTGGTATACTGAGTATCAACACAAGAAGATCTTGCAGTCCAAGTGCAGATCTAAGAAGTTGGAGAGAGAGGGCTCCATCTAAGAAATCAGCCTTTGGAACTAGGCTGAGAATAAGGATTCAGATTCAGTCTGGATCTTAAGTAGCAGAGGTCAAGGAACAACTGCAGAGGATTCAGTCTTATTCAGTTCTACTCAAGAAGCTTTGAAGAAAGCTAAGTCAGGGTGAATCCAGCTGAGTTCTTCCAAGAACTCATCAAGAATATCTCAACTCCCCTCCTTTAATTCTGAGTTGTAGAGTTATTATTTGTATTACATTTTCAACTTGTAGGATCCATTGGATCTGAGTGATTGTAAGCCTATATTTATAAAGGCTGAGGGTAGGGCTTGTTTGCCTGAGTGTAGGAGATAGAGATCTCTGAGTGTAGGCCTTGTTGGCTGAGTGTAGGCCTTGGTTGGCTGAGTGTAGGCCTTGATTGGCTGAGTGTAGGCTTTGGGATAAAGCTGAGTTGTAAGGCTTTGGGCCTGAGGTGTAGGAACCAATTTGGGTTCTGAGACAGTGCAGGAGTTTGGCCGAATCTAGTACACTGCTAGATAGGCGAAGGGGGAAAGTGGATGTACCCATATCTTGGGGAACCACTATAAATCACTGTGTGTTGTACTGTGCTGAAATTGTTGCTGTGTATGATGTGTTTGCTGTGATAAACTAGTTAGATTGCTGTGATATAACTGATTGCTGCCAATAAAGTAAGAAAAGGATTAGGTCACCTATTCACCCCCCCCCCCTCTAGGTGTTTAGGTACCATATCTTTCAAGTGGTATCAAAGCGAGGTTCCTCAAAACAAGGACTAACAGTCTGAGGAGATCCTGTTTGGTAGATTCAGTGTAAGGGAAAACAGAGATTCAAGAAAATCAAGAAACATGGGTTCTTATGAGAATCACAAGGAATTGGGTTCCATGAAATTACCCATATGCAGGAAGGAGATCTTTGGAATCTGGAAAGAAAGGGTAAGGCTATTTATGGAAGCCTCTGACCCTAGAATCTACATCACAGTTAAGGAAGGGCCTTATGTGACAATGAAGATTTCAGTATTGGATGCAAATCAGAGAACTCCAAAGGATTTCCCTGAGATGACTAAGGATGAAATTGTCCTGGCCACCATGGACAAGAGGGCACAAAACATAATAGTGAGTGCCATTGATGATGCAACTTTTCAGAACTTAATTCACTATAAAACAGCAAAAGAAATGTGGGATACCCTCATTGTCTATATGGAAGGTTCTGAAGAAGTTAGGCAAGATAGGAAGTCCTTGCTAAATCAGGAGTATGAAAGCTTTAGGCAAGGAAAGGGTGATAGCATCACTGAGTGCTATAAGAAATTTTACAGAATAGTTAATGAACTCATGTCTTATGGAAGAGAGTTCAGTAACTATGAACTAAATGACAAGTTCTTAAGGTCCCTAACCAAAGATTGGGACACCAAGATCTGTGCCATAAGAGAAATGACTAAGTTGGGGGAAATTCCTCCCCCTACACTGTTTGGCAAGTTATTGTCATATGAGATGCAGTTGACAGTAAGAAAAGAGGAGGAGAAATCAACAAGGACTGAGCACAAAGAAAGAACTGTTGCTTTCAAGACAGAAGTTCCCAGAAAATGCAGGAATAAGTCTTTAACTCCACCTCCAGAGGTAGTTGAATCAGAGTCTGATGAGTCTGTCAGCACAAAGTCTAAGAGCAGTGAAAGTGATGAAGACTTTGCTGCTTTCACTAGACACTTTCAGAAGTTTTTGAAAAAGAAACAGTGGAGGTCAAGGCCTTCTACATCACAAGGAAAGGAAGACTCTTATCAGAAAAAGAGGTCTTCAAAGAATGATAAGAAAAGGACAAAATCAAGCAAGGCAACTGGTTCAAAGATTGTTTGCTATTGCTGCAATAGACAGGGCCATGTTATTGCAGATTGTCCAGAGAAGAGAAAGGAATCTGGTGACAGGAAAAAGACTCACTTCAAAGGGAAGAAAGAAAAGTCTTTTGTTGCTAAGAAGGAGAAGACTCTATCAGATATCTCTTCTTCAGAAACTGAGTCTGAGGCTGAAGCCTACATAGGGCTGTTTGCTGAAGAAGAAGAGGAAGAATTCATGCAGATCTTGGAGTCAATTTATGAACAAGAAGACAGTCATTACCAAGGGCTAATGGCTTTGACAGAAAGTGCCAAAATCCTGGAGCAGCCAGGACCCAGTCAGGTACAAAGTTCAAGTTTAAATTCAGTTTCTTGTTCTAGTTCAGATTCAGATTCTTCTTCATCTAGTGATGAGAATGTATCTGAGTTTGAGGAAGATATTCATCAGCTTATAGATAAATATAAGGTACTGTTGCAAGCCCACAAGAAAAGCAAGACCCTAGTCAAAAGTCAGGCAAAGGAAATTGCTGATCTTAAAGCTGCTGCAACAGATTTTGGGAAACAATTTGATCAAAAACTGAATGAGGTAGCCAGGCTGAAACACATTACTGTGATTCAGATGGGAACTATCACTTTTAAGAATGATCAAATTAAGTGTCTGGAGAACAATCTTCAGAAGGAGAAGGACTTGGTTCCTAGGTTTTCTAAACCTAAGTCAGTGTTACCCATAATTGATGAATTTGTTCATCACAAGGGTAAAGCTGGACTGGGCTTTATTAGACCTGCAGAGACTGAGCAGTCCAAGTATAAGTCCAAGGGCAAAGCCCCAACATTCAACAAGCCTGCTGTAGTCAAGACAACAAAGGTTGTACCTAAACAAAGGTACAATAAGTTTGAATGTTGGTGCTGTGGCAAGGTTGGCCACTTTGCAGTGGACTGTTGGCACAATGCCAGTGCCAAAGTGAGTTCCAAACTACCTGTTGGAAAACCAGTAGGTAGGTTTGTCAAATTGCAAACTAACAATCACCAAGGACCCAAGAATACTTTGGGTTCTAAGGTTCATTAATTTGTTTTGCAGGTGAGTCCAAGTGGCCATACCCCTACATGGTACTTGGACAGTGGATGTTCCAGACATATGACTGGAACTAGGGTACTACTGAAGGACTACATTCCAATCAAAAATGGTCCTAAAGTGACCTTTGGTGGTTCTGAAAAAGGAATCATCAAAGGGTTTGGTAACATTTCTTCAAACTTAGTTAACATTACTCAAGTGGCTTATGTTAAAGGGTTGAAACACAACCTAATAAGTATAAGTCAATTAAGTGATGTAGGGTATGACATCTCATTTGTTAAAAATGGTTGTCATATCAAGAGGTCAAGTGATCAAGAGATCATTTTGACAAGTTATAGGAAGATAAATGTCTACTGCCTAGACATTATGATTGAGAACAATGGTTCTCCAGTTTGTCTTGTAGCTGATGAGACAGTCTCTCATTGTGTCAAATGGCACAAGAGACTAGCCCATCTTAACTACAAGACTATTAGCAAACTCTTTAGCAAAGAGTTAGTGAGGAATGGTCCTCAAGTTAAGTGTGTTAAAGATGGCATTTGCTCAGCTTGTCAAAAGGGCAAGCAGACTAAATCCACCTTTAGAAGCATAGATAACAAAGATGTTGTGAGGTGTTTGTACCTCTTGCATTTGGATCTCTTTGGTCCAATGCCAGTTCACAGCTTAGGTAGGAAGGTCTATACCCTTGTAGTTGTAGATGACTACTCAAGGTTTTCCTGGGTGTTCTTCTTAAGACAGAAATCTGAAACACCTATTGTTTTCTACAGCTTTGTCAAGCAAATTCAGAATGAACTAAATAGTACTGTGGTCAAAATTAGAAGTGACCATGGTACTGAGTTTCAGTCTGATAGCATGACAAAACTGTGTGAAGACTTTGGGATATTTCAAGAATTCTCTTCACCTAGAACACCTCAGCAAAATGGCATTGCTGAGAGGAAGAATAGAACCTTGATAGAGGATGGTAGAACCCTACTAAGTGATACATCACTGCCTGAGTATTTCTGGGCTGAAGCAGTTAACACTGCATGCCATGTTATAAATAGGGCTACCATCACTAAAGGGTTAAACAAGACCCCCTATGAAGTTGTGAAAGGCAGGAAACCAAACCTATCCTACTTCAGGATCTTTGGTTGCAAATGCTTCATACTTAACAATGGGAAGTCTTACTTAACTAAGTTTGCTTCCAAGTCCCAAGAGGGAATTTTTGTTGGGTACAGCAATAATAGTAAGGCTTATAGAGTCTACAACTTGACTACACAAGTTGTAGAAGAATCAGTGCATGTTGTTTTTGATGAGACAAAACTTATTAATAATGAGTTGTCTAGCAATGTATGCAGCCCCACAGGTTTGACAAAGACAATGGACAAGCTTACTATAGAAGAGGTGCCTGCTGCAAGACAGCAAGGAGAGGAGAGTAGCTGCTGTCCAGGGGGAGAACTACATGTGCCAGTTGGTGAAGAAATCCAAGGTATACAGCATGATGCAGATGCTGAAGTGGTTCAACCTGAAGTGAGGATGCCTCCAGCCCACAGGCATCTTAGAGATCATCCAGTAGAGCTGATTATTGGAGATCCAAGACAAGGAGTTCAAACTAGGAGCAGAAATCAGAATGTTGCAATCTATTCTAGCTTTCTGTCTCAAGTTGAACCTAAAAGATTTGAAGAAGCAAAAATGGATCCACAATGGACTGAAGCATTGCAAGAAGAGCTTAATCAGTTCAAGAGGTGCAAGGTTTGGGAACTTGTTCCTAAACCTAAAGACCACAATGTAATAGGAGTTAAGTGGATCTACAGGAATAAGTGGGATGAACAAGGTGTCATCATTAAGAATAAAGCTAGACTGGTTGCTAAAGGATATATGCAAGAAGAAGGTATTGATTTTGATCAAACCTTTGCTCCAGTAGCCAGACTGGAAGCCATAAGAATGTTCTTGGCCTATGCAACCTATCAAGGATTCAAGGTATACCAAATGGATGTCAAGTCAGCATTCCTAAATGGTAATTTGAAAGAAGAAGTCTATGTGGAGCAGCCTTCAGGTTTTGTTGATCCAACTCTACCTCATTATGTCTATAGACTTAGGAAAGCTTTATATGGGTTAAAGCAAGCCCCTAGGGCTTGGTATGAAACCCTATCTAGTTTCCTCATTGAGAACAAATTCTCAAGGGGGAAAATAGATAAGACTCTATTCCTTAGGGAATCTAGAGGAAAAGTCATACTAGTCCAAATATATGTAGATGACATTATATTTGGGTCTACTGAAAGCAGCCTTTGCAAAAAGTTTGCAAAACTTATGCAATGTCAGTTTGAAATGAGTAGTATGAGAGAGCTGAAGTTTTTCTTGGGTCTCCAAGTTAAACAGACTGAGAGTGGTTTGTCCATTTGTCAGTCAAAGTTCACCCTAGAACTCATAAGGAAGTATGGTATGGATTCATCCAGTACCATGAAGACTCCTATGGGGTCAAGTATGTCTCTTAGCAAGGATGATGCAGGGAAACCTGTAGATGAAACCTTGTATAGAGGGATAGTTTGCTCCCTATTATACTTGACTGCTAGTAGACCAGACATCATGTATGCTACATGTGTTTGTGCAAGGTATCAAGCCTGCCTTAAAGAGTCTCACTTGACTGCAGTCAAGAGAATTTTGAGATATTTAAAGGGCACTCCCTATATAGGCCTCTGGTACCCTAGGAATGGAGACTTTGATCTAACAGGTTATTCAGATGCAGACTTTGCAGGATGCAAAGAGGATAGAAAGAGCACTACTAGAACCTGTCAATTCCTAGGTGGAAGACTAATTTCATGGAGCAGCAAAAAGCAGACTAGTGTGGCTATCTCCACAGCTGAGTCAGAGTATGTGGCTGCAGGAAGTTGTTGTGCTCAACTTCTATGGATTCAACATCAACTAGAGGACTATGGATTTCAGGTAAGTAGAACTCCACTTTTCTGTGATTCTACAAGTGCTATTTCAATAGCTAATAACCCTGTATCTCATAGTAGAACAAAACATATTGAGATTAAATATCACTTTCTTAGAGAACATGTAGAAAGAGAAGATATTTCACTTGAATATGTTAAAACTGATAATCAGATAGCTGACATGTTTACTAAGCCACTAGAAGAAGCTAAGTTCAATAGATTCAAAATTGAACTAGGAATGATAAACTTAGAGTAAGTTTACAGACTAGAAAATTGACTAAGTAAAAAGGTGTCGACACATAGACAAGTCTATGTCGACACAGAATAGTGGTGTCGACACTTCAGGAAAAAGGTGTCGACACATCTAGGAATGTGGTGTCAACACTTCAGAATGTTAGTGTCGACACATGTCAAGTAGGTGTCGACACATCCTATGTGGTGTCGACAATTAAGTTTTACTCAGAATTTTTCTAAGTAAAGTCTCGACAAAGTGTCGAGTTATGTTGTGTCGACACATAACCAAGTGTCGACACATAAAATCTGTTGACTAAACTTGTGTCGACACATATGTGTCGAGACATTATAAGTCAGTGTCGACACTTATTGCCAGTGTCGACACATTTTAAGTTAGCTGTCCCGCCTGTTCATCTTCAAAATCAGAAAGGTATAAATAGGGTTCTGTCTTTGTTTGTCGACACGCTTTCAAAGTTTCGAGACCAAAACTATTGTGTCGACACCTCTCTTTTCTAAAGACAAATTCTCCAAACCCTAATGGCTCCTAAGCTTGAGGAGAACGTTAACGAGGGCTATGAGCTAGTGCGCGGCGCGTTCGACGACGCAAATCAAGAAATCCAGTCGGTGGTAACCCTAGTCGCCAATTCTGGACTAGAATACTTGGTTTCAAAACCAACAAAGATTTGGAAGAAGGAAGTTCTTGAATTCCTTAATGGAGCTGTTGTAGATGACTCTGGATATAGAATCAAATCCAGAGTTCATGGATCTAAAGTCAAGATTTCACCAAAAAGTCTGAGGAAGGTACTCCAGCTACCTAAAACACAAGATGAAGAAGAAGTAACTGCATCCAAGACCAGGGAAGCCCTTATCTGGTATGGACTTGATCCAAAGATGAAGATAGGATCTGTCTTTAACAGGAAAGGCATGAACTGTCAAGGAAAATTCATGTCTGAGATTGTGGGCAAGGTTATTCTCAGTAAGCCTGGAGGGCATGACAGGGTGTCTGCCTCTATGTTTGGAATTATGACTAGAATCATATTCACTCTGAAAACAGACTGGTCAATAGTGGTTTTTTGACAAGATCAAGGAGAGCTTGAAGAAGCCCAATCTGGGCAGAATTATAAGTCTCTACATAGCTGGTACCATACCAGAGGTAATGAATACATCTGCAGGAAGTAAGATCAACCACATGAGGAAGATGGATCTGAGGATCTTTTCCAGATGGGTCAGGGTGTTGTCCAAGGAAGTGGCAACCCCAGAGAAGCCAGTTACTGAGAAAGACAGTCCTCCTAAGAAGAAAAGGAAGTAAGTTCCTGTGACACACGAGTCCTCCAGCAGTTCAGGGAGTGAAGAATAAGTTGTTTTCACTCCTGATGCTCAAGAGGAAGTGGCTGCAGAGAAGACCCCTGCTGCTCAAGATGTAGCTGAGATCCAGGGGGAGCTGCCTCAAGCTAGCCCCATTCATAGGGATCACAGCCAGGGGGAGCTACCAGTTGTAGAAGAACCATCTACTCTGGACAGTGAGCAAGCCACCATCTTCATCCAAGAGGTACTCACTGACCTAAAAACTTTAGACTATATTATAGAAGATGATGATTTGTCTGATGATCTTCAGCAAACTCAGTTGAATACTCAAGCACCAGATGCTTTTAGAGAAGACACATCTGCTGTACAAGAAGTTATTCCTGATCCTGTGGTTGAAGAACCAAGAACATCTCCAGCTTCTTCACCACCTGAATATACAATGGAAGATTTGTTTCTTAATCTTGATCAAGAAGATTTTGATATGGACAAGGATGCTGCTGCTGAAGATAAGAGTGCTGCTGCTGAGGGGGAGCACATGGAAGTTCTGGAAGAGCCTATTAGGTTGGAAACTGAGCAAGCACATGATGTGCAAACTGAGAAGCCTCAAAGCCCTAAGGAAAGGGTTGAAATAGCCAGCACTTCAGAATCTGAAGAAGATGAGGCTGCAAAGGCTAAGAAGAAGAAACTCTATGTCTTCAAGAGGAGAAGTCAGAGTTATAAGAAAGCCTTGCAATCCATTGCCCCACAGCCTATAGTTCAACAAGCTCCAACTGTTGACTATAGTGCTTTACTGATTGCACTACAGATAAAAATGGATGAACAAAGGAAAGCCATAGAGGCTTATGTTGATGCAGGGCATAGATCATTACAGTTTGATCTTGCTCAAGATATCAAGTCAATAAGGTTTGAGATGAATCAGAATAAGAAAGAGATGAATGAATGCTTCCACAAGGGTGGAAATGCGGTGGTGTATCTGGCAACACACCAAGAGAAGATAAAGGCACAGGTAGATGATATAACATTGAAGCAAGGGTATGTACTGCAAAATTAGTTAAGGATGAATGACAACTTGACTGCATCACACAATGCTATAGTCACTGAATTGAAGAATAAGACTGCTGAACCTTCAACATCTACTGCTGCTGCTAAGGCTGACTTTGATAAAGTATTTCAAGATGAGATTACTGCTGTCAAAACTGCAATTAAAGATTCCCAGAAAGTCATTTCTGAACAACTTACAAAGCTGAAACCATTCTTTAAAGAGGGAATCAGGTATTTGGACAGTCAGATAAGGTTTCAAAAGGATGATGTCAGAGACCATATGGCCAGAGAAGTCATAAAGGGGGAGAGAGTATTAGTCAAAGCTAGCTCTGACCATACCAAATGGATATCCAACTCCATCAGAGCTACACTGGGCTATCCTCCACTCTGTGATGATGATAATGTTGCTGAATCAGGGATTCAAACTGCCTATCTTGGAGGTGAGCAACCAGAGGTAGCTCAAGTGATTTATCCACCTCCAGATTTTGACATGGTTCATGCAGATGTCAGCACAATGTATAGCCCAACTGCAGGGAAGTCAAATGTTGTTCTGGAAAAGGTTGTTCAACCTATTTCTGCAGCTATGCAAGAGTCTTTAGAGAAAGAAGAAGAGACAAGACTGTCAAAGAAGAGGTTTAGGGAACAAGCAGAACAAAAGCCAGATTTTGAACAGTGGAGCCCTACCTCTAGAAATATAATTTTAACTGCCTGGAAAGCTGCCAAGGACAATGCTCATGAAAGGAACAAGTGGTTCTCTGAAGCAGAATGGAGGAAACATGAAATAAGACAAGAGGCCATTATTCAATATAGAAGGAAGGCTAAGATGGGAAAGCTACCTCCTACTGCAGTGGAGCCTAGCAAGTACTTCCCTAAGCCATATCATTATTTTGAGAGGCAGAAAATCAAAGCAGAAGAGCTGAAGAAGAAGGACTTAAAAGGCAAGAAGCCTGCTGATGCTGCAACTGCTGAAGCCACTGTCAAAGCTCAAGTCCAATCAGGCAAAGGCATTATTATCAAAGAACCAGATCAGAAATAGATTAGGAATTGACTTGAAGATTGTTGTAATCTTTTGTATGAAAAACATTTTTGTAAACCATTGAAGATGTATTAGAAAAATGTTGGAACAATATATGATAAATATATTTCATGATTATTCTGAGAATATGTCTATTTCTTGTTTGTTCTGCAATGTTGAATGTGTATACATGTGTGAAATATTACATGTTTATGTTTACCCTGCTGATTATAATCTGCTTTATATCATTATATAATTTTTAATTATGAATGGTGTATATCATTGACTAAGGGTTATGACTTCTCCAAATAGGGGGAGATTTTTGGGTACATTGGTCAAATGTACCTGATTTGAAGAAGCCTCACCCAACTCAATGATATACATCATAATGTATTTGATGTATGTTTGAGTTACTTGTGCAGGTTAAGAAAGTACTGGACTGAAGCAAAAAGTTTCCAAGTCCATGTGTCGACACCTAGAGGGAAAGTGTCGACACTTAAGAAGACTTGTGTCGACACCCAGACAAGCAGTGTCGACACTTGGAGTCATTGTGTCGACACCTGGGATGCAGAGTCGACACCAGACAGAAAGTGTCGACACTTGGAGCTGTGTCGACACTCAGTGAAGAAAAGTGCAGACAGAAAGTGTCGACATAAGGAGCTGTATCGACACCCAGTGAAGCTGTGTCTACATCAGAAAGTGTCGACACTTGGAGCTGTGTCGACACTCAGCAAAAGTCTGCAGAGTCTAAGTACAAGTGTCGACACTCAACACAATGTGTCGACACTATGCAGAAGAGTCAGCACTTGAAGCATGTGTCGACACTCAACACAATGTGTCGACACTCAACAGAAGAGTCGGCATTTGAAGTATGTGTCGACACCCAGAACAATGTGTCGACACACAGCTGAAGACTCAACATTGGAAGAAAGTGTCGACACATGGAGCTGTGTCGACACTTAGCAAAGAACAGAAAGAACAACAAATTATTCTAAGTACAAGTGTCGACACTATGGAAATGTATCGACACTCAGCTGAAGTCTCAACAACAAGAAGGTGTGTCGACACAAGGAGCTGTGTCGACACTCAGCAAGTTACAATATAGAAGACTATGTGTCGACACCAAGAAGCAGTGTCGACACTTGATAGATTCAACACAAGGAGATGTGTCGACACAAAGGAGATGTGTCGACACTTAGAAGAATTCAGCAAAAGCTAGAAGAACAAGTACTTGTGTCGACACTCAATTTCAGTGTCGACACATGCAGAAGAATCTGTGTCGAGACATACAAGGAATTGTGTCGACACCTTGTAGTCATGTGTCGACACTTACACAACTTGTGTCGACACTTGGTCTATAAGTGTCGACACTTTAAGACAGAAAGTCTCGACACTTACTGACTGTTAGAGATTTTCAAGAAGTGACTGGTTGACATGACAGCTGCCGTTCCAGCCGGTCTACAGCAACTGTCAGAGTTGTCAGAAGTCAGTTATGGATCGGACCAGTCGGTTACCATGAAGAAAGCCTATTAATAGGCACCTACAGTTTACAGAAACTGTTGTTGAGGTTGTTGATCAAGTTGTTAACAGAGTTCAGATTATTGTTGAAGTAATCATTAAAGTGGTATACTGAGTATCAACACAAGAAGATCTTGCAGTCCAAGTGCAGATCTAAGAAGTTGGAGAGAGAGGGCTCCATCCAAGAAATCAGCCTTTGGAACTAGGCTGAGAAGAAGGATTCAGATTCAGTCTGGATCTTAAGTAGCAGAGGTCAAGGAACAACTGCAGAGGATTCAGTCTTATTCAGTTCTACTCAAGAAGCTTTAAAGAAAGCTAAGTCAGGGTGAATCCAGCTGAGTTCTTCCAAGAACTCATCAAGAATCTCTCAACTTCCCTCCTTTAATTTTGAGTTGTAGAGTTATTATTTGTATTACATTTTCAACTTGTAGGATCCATTGGATCTGAGTGATTGTAAGCCTATATTTATAAAGGCTGAGGGTAGGGCTTGTTTGCCTGAGTGTAGGAGATAGAGATCTCTGAGTGTAGGCCTTGTTGGCTGAGTATAGGCCTTGGTTGGCTGAGTGTAGGCCTTGATTGGCTGAGTGTAGGCTTTGGGATAAAGCTGAGTTGTAAGGCTTTGGGCCTGAGGTGTAGGAACCAATTTGGGTTCTGAGACAGTGCAGGAGTTTGGCCGACTCTAGTACACTGCTAGATAGGCGAAGGGGGAAAGTGGATGTACCCATATCTTGGGGAACCACTATAAATCACTGTGTGCTGTACTATGCTGAAATTGTTGCTGTGTATGCTGTGTTTGCTGTGATAAATTAGTTAGATTGCTGTGATATAACTGATTGCTGCCAATAAAGTAAGAAAAGGATTAGGTTACCTATTCACCCCCCTCTAGGTGTTTAGGTACCATATCTTTCACTAGGTCATGACAAAACTCTAGGAAGCCCAAGGAGGCCAAGTAGACCTAGGGATGTAGATGAGACCACTATGGTCTGCAAATAGTAGATTTATGAACCCTAGTTAAGCTGATCATGGGGCTTCACCAAGACTTCAAGACCCCACCATGACCTCACCAATCCATTGTAAAGTTCATCTGAACCTTTAGGGGTCCATTGGAGTCAACTCAGGGTGGACAAGTTGACCTTGGACCACTGTAGGCCTAAATTGGGCAAGGTGCCCTAATTAAGGGCAATGTGCCCTAGTTAAGCCCAACTAACCCTACCAGGGTCTTCCTAGACCTAAAATGGGGTCACGGGGTCACTAAGGACCCTAGGAGGATAGTCAAGGTGGTTAAGTTGACCAAAGTCAACTCTAACCCTAAATGGGTCAAACTGAACTATATTGGGTCAATTGACCATCCCCTAGCCAGGTGGACCCCATTTATATGACGTAACCCTAAGGTGAGGTCCATGGGTCACCAAGGACCCATTGGGGTCAGCCCTAGTGGCTAAATTAACCAAAGTCAACCCTAACCTTAATTTGGGCAAAGTACCCTTCCTAAGGGCAAGGGCCTCCAGAGTGCCAAGTCAACAATACCCATCCCTACCTAGACCCTAGGAGAGCCCAATAGGTCACCAAAGACCCAATGATGGTAACGGAAAAGGTCAATTTGACCTAGGTCAACCCTAGTCAAGATTAAGTCAAACCTAGCTCAAATGGGCTAACCCAAGCTCAAGCCCTCCTTCCTTCTTGGGCTAGCCTTAATATCATGAAATTATGAATGAGTGGGCTGCATATAGCTCTCCTGATTGACCAAGTCAACTTGGTCACTAGGAAAGAGTGTGAGCTCCATTCCATGTTAATGGAGGAGAGAGAAAGAAGGAGGAGGGGGAATAAAGGGGGCTCGGCCAAGGGGAGGCCAAAGGCCACCCTTAATGGTTGAATTCAACTCCCCTGAGGAAGGGAAGAAGTTTCCAGTCAATTTCCTAGCCACCAAGGCCTGGTTCAGCCCCCCTCCTCCATGGCCGAACCTAGCCATTAATGGCTTTATGGGCATTGATAATCCAGCCCCTCCCCTCCCCAACTGAGGCTTTAAACACCATCAGTGGGTCGAGAGGAGGATTTCCCAATCCTTACCTGAAGAAATCGAGCCCCCCCCCCCACTATGTAGTTGTAGAAACCGAGCGGCGCCACAATCAGAAATGGCTTTCCGGCGATCTTCTTGACTTCAGGCCGTCGGCAAGGTCCTCCTCCTCTCCTTACCTCATGGCTAGATCATAGCAATGTTTAGGCCCAAGGTTCGGGCTCAATTGAGCCAGAACAAGTTCCTGGTTTTCATGGTTTCGGGCCGGGAATTTTCTTGGTAGAAGCACCGGAATAAGCCCCTCCGGCGGCCAAGCCGCCGCCTGGCGACAGCCACCACCTCAACGGAGGTGGTGGTGGTGGTGGCCGGCCGGGGAGGTGGCCGGATGGCCGGCGGCAATGGCTGTAATAAGCTTCAGGAAAATCCAATCGGGACCGTCGGCTGGACGGGGACGATGACAAGATGTCGTCCAGTGGCGCGCCAAGATTCGTGTTGTATAAGGAATTAAACTATAGGTTTATATATGCATGTTAATGATTTCTGTCATACTATTCATAGTAAATGGTTTTAATTTTTATAAATATGTAGGCCCCTCTACTAAAACAGTCACCAACACGATATTTGTAGCCGTAAGAGTCTACTTTAATTCAAATTTGATTTGAACCAATTTCGACCTATGGTTGGACTAGGGCACCCATTTTGGTGGGACCTATACTTAGGGCTATCCTGAGATTAAAAAGAGTGCCCACTCTTCATCCCTTGTCCAAATGACCTGAAATTTGGGCCCGGGGCCATCCTTAGCTATACCTAGGCCCTGCCCGAAAATGGGAAGTTTTGGAGATACTTGGTCTATAGTTTTAGTTTTTATTTAATAACACTACGGTAATTTAATTAAGTCGTCTAATTACCTCCAAGCCCTCCCAAATTTTGGTGAGTGGTCCCTGTCCTCATGATATGTCTCTATATAAATTTTCACCTCATTTGGATGTGTTTTAGATAGGGAATGAACTAACCCTAATTTTGCCTTAATGAGGGGTTCTTTAGTGAAAAGTGCACCTTGAGGATGAGTGGTCAAATCACCTCAACAGAGGCTGAGATTTTGACCACTGACTTGAAATGACCTTTAACACCCTCAAAGGGATTATGGGGTGGTCTAGGGTAGCTTTTCCCTAGGATCCAAACTCAAACCCTAAGGAGGGGCTTTTGAGTGTTGTAAAGGGCATGGGGTCAAATACCCTTGTGGGATCTTGCAACTTGGAAGAAATGATGCTAGGGTAGCTAAAGCCCTCTAATATGAATCTTAGAGGATTTGGATATGGATGAACCTCTCAAATCCCTAACCCTAATTTAGGGCATAAACACTTTTTGTGTAGAATAAGGCACCAAAATTTACTAAAAAGATGTGAAACTTAGGTATCATGGATTTTAAGTTAGTTACGACCTCTGCTGAATTTATTGGAATTTTATGAGAAATATTACTTGTACCCCCTTTGTCATGCATGATGTGGCCCTAAATGGTATTTTATTTATTATGATCACACTATTCATTCTAGATTCAAGAAACTTGAGCAGGAGATGTTTTAAGTTCAAATGGTTGTTCCTGAATTTTGTTATAAATTTTAGTTGAAAAACTTTAGTATTTCCTTCACAAGTTTTTAAAAGGGCAATTATGGTCAATAAATTATTTAGAGCTATTTACTTGTTGCAAAATTGTGAAATTGGGGCTCTGATAATTTGTAGGTCAACATCCACTTGGAGAAATTAATTCATGATTTTTAGATGATTATTTGCAATATATACTTTACAAATCCTTAATTTTGGGGATTTGATGTTCATTTTATTCAGAGCTTATTTCCTGCTGGAAAATTGGGAGACACTGGATTTTAAGTTGAATAGTCATTTTGAATTTATCGTAAATTTTGTAGAGCATTTTCTTGAGTTAAATGGGTACTTCATGTTCAAACTTCGATCTTTGGTTTACTAAAGCAAATAAATAAATTATCTGATAATTTAGGAATATTATCAATTTCTGTGTTTAGGCTAAAAATGTTATTATAGCCCTCCAATAATTATTATAGGGGTACTTGGTGATTATTTTGTGTACCTCGCTTTATACACCATATAGCTTAGGTTGGTCTGCATTTAGTAAAATCGCAGAAATTGTGTTGGAGTAAGAATTTGGGGCACACGAGTTGGGGTTAGATGTTTGCTGATTTGGATGAATGAAAAAGAGTTTGTCATTGGAAGTTGGGGTGAGTAAGGGGTTTGAATGGCTAGAGTCCGGTGGTGCTCGGGATCGGCGAAAGATCGTCCTTCACGTAGGGAGGAAGTGTCTAATGCACTAGGATTAGATCCAGTAAATTAATTAAGGGTTGGAAAATATGATAGCCACCAATAATAGTAAGTGCCTTGCGAAAGGGAGCTTTGGGCGTAATCTCATCGTAGTTCCTAGTGCCTTCGAGAGCCCTTCACGGGGTATACCTTGGGCAGTCCTGGGCTAACCTAAATAGTAGGTGAAATTGAAATGCAAGAGTAAGTCAAAGTAATCTAGGGTTGCACTCACACTCTCCGGAGTTGAGGGAGTTAGGTTAGTCACTCGGGCATTAGGCCCGGTGGATTTGGAGATGGGCAATTGGCCCGACAATCTTTCGCTCGGTTACAGTTGGTGACAGACGGGTTGGTCCAGCGTGCTTTGGCTCGGTGGTTTACATCAAGGTTGCATGTGCATAAAGTAAAGTTGGTGGGTCTTCGATATTGGAGAGTCGATGCACCAACGCCGATACGTTGACTCGGCAAGTATGGTTTATTACTTGGCCAAGTAAAGTCCGGTGCACCAGCCAGCAAGAGTACGTAGGAGCTCCGCTTAGTGCACCAGCGTTAAGGCATACGATAGGTCTGACTGGTAGTGCAATTACCGGTTTAGAGGTGGGCGAGGCCCAACCCACCGCTTCTGTTTGCCACTACGGAGGTATCCTGGCAGGTTCGGCTCCAGAAAGGGGAAACTAAAGGTCTGTGTACACAGAGTCGAGTGGGTGTGTTGCACTTGCATGTTCACAGCATGATATAGTTGTATTTCATAGCATAACCATTGCATTTAACCCTGACACCTATTGTATAATGTGGTATGAGATGCTTTATACAATAGGCCTTGCAAAACGACCACTTGGTTTATAAGTTCGTGCGAGCGTTCTTATAAGTTAAGGTTTAATTCAGAAATCATTATATGTATGCTTTGTAGAAAATTGACACCCTATCATATAAACAGGTATGGGACTCTTTATACGATAGGAGCCATGCCAAAGATCCCTCGACTTATGTGTTTTCCCATAAGTTAAGATTATTTTTCCTGCTTAATTTCTCATGCTTTTATTAGTGCCATATATACCATTGGACTGCTAGTCTAGTTCCGTCGCCATCTGATCATTTGCTATTCTCCACCTTCTTGTCCTCTCCTTTCCTCCTCCCCGCTCAGTGCCTAGGTGCCATGGGGGAAGGGGCGGGGGATGATAGGACTTAGTCTTTTAGACTAACGGTTTTCGAACCACATCATTTTAGGGAACCGTGGAGCCCAGCATGGAGGAGCAGCCCCGGAGGTCGACGCGCTTGGAGATGGGGCATTCTAGTACCAGTGTTCAGACGGTAGGGACTGTGAGTCCTCGCCACTACTAGTTATATTAGTTGTGCTTCCGCGATGAGAGATTTGTAGTGCGGACATTGATGTACTGGGCATGAGCCCAAGATTCTTAGTATTTCTGATTATATCCGTGGACACTCCCTTCGTGGAGATTATATTTACTTTATATGTGATTTTCTATGGACTTGTCTTTTAATTCTTTGGTACTGTTGAGATTGACTTGGCCGGCAGGATCGGCGTTTTGTAGTGATTACCTTCCCGGGTGCGGAAGTGTCACCGCAAAACGGCGGTTATGGGCCTAAGACCCTGTGGTTTTAAAAGGAAAAAAAAGGTCTTATAAGTGGTATCAGAGCAGACCTCGATCGAAAAGTAGCAGTCCACAACCCCTGGGTCACCCCCGCATGAGTTTAGTTTGGGGAAAAACTAAGCAGCGGAAGCAGTGGTGTGCCCATATGGGGGATCACATGTAAATTGTCCGCCGTTAATTAGTTTGAGTCGATTATTTACTATTGGCTTTGTCATGCAGCCCCCAGCACAGCCTACACCATTAGGCGGAGTCCAGGAGACTCCCGAGGTTGCACCACCTCCTCCGGTTCCCACTCTGTTCCTACAATCAGAGATGGGGCAGAGTCTGACAGCTATCCTGTAGGCGATTAGGGCACAACAGGTTCCTGCTCCACAGCCAAACCTGGGGGCCAACTGGCTGAGTATTTTCCGAGGACTTTCTCCCCCATCCTACTTGGGGACAGAGTCGGCCATTAGGACGGAGGAATGGCTGGACATTATATATGATATGCTGACTGGGATCCAGTGCCCGTAGGAGGAGACAGTGTCCTTGGTCGTCTCTTGCCTGGAGTCCCATGCCAAGAGATGGTGGAAGACTTTGTTGGACACGATGTTTGCTGACAGAGAGGTTGCTGAGATAGCTTGGGGGGAGTTCAGGGCAGCACTGCTGGAGCATTTCGTTCCACAGTCGTCTAGAGACGAGCTGGAGGATAGATTTCTACAGTTGAGACAGGGTAGCAAGACAATGGCGGAGTATCATCGAGAGTTCAACCATTTTTCCCGGTTTGCGGATTCTTACTAGTTTGATGAGGCAGGTTACACCAAGAGGTTCTAAAAGGGCCTGCGAGAGGATCTAAGGGAGGCTCTGTTGTTCGACACCGCCCGCTAGAACATGGAGGCGGAGATCGGCAGAAAGAGATTTGAAGCACCGGCGACGATCATGAAGATGCCATCCTTTGATTTGATCCTGGGAATGACATGGTTGTGCTGGAACCATGCTCAGATCGACTGCATGTCCAAGAGGATTACAGTGAGGCATGGGGATTCCTTCATCGTCATCGAAGGTATTAGATCTATTCCCCCTCTCTTGCTGACATCCGTGCAGGCCGTCAAGGCCCACTTACAGGGGGAGGAAGTCTATGAAGTGTTGTACGGGATGGCCAAGGCTAAGGGTTCCATCTCGGATATTCCGGTGGTGCGACATTTTGCCGACGTATTTCCAGAGAAGCTGCCAGGGATACCCCCGCACCGAGAGCAGGATTTACGGATACAGCTGGTGCCTGGAGCTAAGCCAGCGTCTAGAGCCCCTTACCACATGGCCCTGAAGGAGCTGACAGAGTTTCAGAGCCAGCTCCAGGAACTGGTGGAAGCCAGTTTTGTCCGGACAAGCTCTTCACCATGGGGAGCCCCGGTGTTATTTGTCAAAAAGAAGGACGGGACACTCAGATTGTGCATCGACTACCGGGCATTGAACCGACTGACAGTCCGGAACACCTATCCACTGCCAAGGATAGATGAGCTATTTTACCAGCTGGAGGGCGCGTATTTCTTTTCAAAGCTGGATTTGAGGTCGGGCTACTATCAGTTGTGGATCCAGGAGGAGGACATACCGAAGACTGCCTTCAGTAGCAGATATGGGCTGTTCGAGTTTACTGTGATGCCCTTCGGGCTCACGAATGCACCGTCGGCATTCATGAGCCTCATGAATCAGGTGTTCGAGGCATATCTGGATGTGTTCATCATTGTATTTATTGACGACATCCTCATCTACTCGAGGATAGAGGAGGAGCACACACAACATCTGATGCTGACCCTGGAGAGACTACGGGAGCACCAGCTCTATGGGAAGTTCAGCAAATGCCAGTTCTGCTTGAAGGAGGTGGCTTTCCTAGGCCATATCATCAGTGGTGCTGGGTCGGCAGTGCACATGGCCAAGATTCGGGCAGTTCTGGATTGGCCGCAGCTGAAGTCGGCCTCAGATGTGCGGAGCTTCCTAGGACTTGCCGGTTACTACCGGAAGTTCGTGGAGGGATTTTCTCGTATTGCCCTTCCCCTCACATCCCTGATAAGGAAAGAAGTGCCCTTTGTCTGGACCCTGCCGTGCGAGGTGGATTTTCAGGAGTTAAAGAATCGACTCACCTCGACTCCTATACTAGCCCTTCCTTCGGGGAAGGAAGGATTCCAGGTCCACACCGACGCTTCCTACTAGGTCATGGGTGTGGTGCTGATCCCGAATGGTCATGTGATAGCATACGCTTCTCGGCAGCTGAAGAAGCATGAGCTGAACTACCCAGTTCATGACTTAGAGATGGAAGCAGTCATATTTGCGCTGAAAGTCTGGCGACACTATCTATATGTTGTCCACTACGACATTTACTCCGATCACAAGAACTTGAGGTATGTGGACACGCAGAAGGAGCTGAATATCAAGCAGAGGCGATGGGTGGAGTTTCTAGCAGATTACCAGTACGAGAAGCACTACCATCCTGGAAAGGCGAATGTGGTGGCAGATGCGCTGAGCCGGAAGGCCACAAACTCTGGAGCAGGAATGCAGTTGATGGCCTTGGAGTTGGTCTAGATGTTCGAAAAGATGCAGATATCCTTTGTGTCTGAGGATCAACCTGAGCTGTATCGAGAGTACCTGGCATCGTTGATTGCCCCAGATGACATTCGGGACCGAGTCAGAGATGGGCAGAGGCAGGATACCCAGCTTGAGCCGATATTCCGGGCCTTAAAAGTAGGCACTGCTGGAGATTACTCACTGAGGGAGGGGATAGTGTGTTTCAGAGGATGGATTTACATACCAGAGGGAGGCCAGGTTCGATAGGATATCATGTCGGAGGCTCATTGCAGTCGGTATTCAGTACATCCGGGTGTTACGAAGATGACTGCGGACCTGAAGAAGACCATGTACTGGCCAGGCATGAAGAAGGATATCACCTACTTCGTGACCCACTGCGAGGCATGCCAGTTGGTGAAGGCAGAGTGCAGGAACACCGTAGGACTATTACAGCCACTCCCAGTGCCAGAGTGGAAGTTTGACGATGTTGCGATGGACTTCATACATGGGCTCCCCCGATCACGGACGGGAAACGATTCGATCTGGGTGATCGTCGACCGGCTGACAAAGGTAGACAGATTTATTTCGATCAGGAAGGATGACTCGGTTGGTGTGCTGGTTCGGAAGTTCGTTGAATAGTTCATCCGTTATCATGGCTTACCCAGGTCAATTGTATCGAATCGGGAAGGACGGTTCACGTCCAGGGAGTAGAGATCAGTGCAGACATACTTGGGCACCCAGTTGACATTCAGTACAACATTTCATCCCCAGACTGATGGACAGACGGAACGCACCAATTGGACCTTGGAAGATATGCTGCGACTTTGCATACTGGATCGCGGTGAGCCTTGGGAGAAGCTGTTGCCACTGATCGAGTTCTCATATAATAACAGCTACCAGTCCAGCATAAGGATGGCCCCTTATGAGGCCCTGTACAGACGGAGATGTAGGACTCCGCTGTCGTGGATACAGGACGAGGATCCAAAGGCTTTGGGTTCATAGTTCGTTGAAGACACTAAGGCTCAGGTGAGAGTGATACTGGATAGGATGCTAGAGGCATAGAGCCGATAGGCTAAGTATTATGATGCTCGGCATCGTCAGGTGGAGTTCCAGGTGGGGGACCAGGTGTTCTTGAAAATCTGACCAATGCGTGGGGTTTCACGGGTGCGCGGTCGGAAGAAGAAGCTCAGCCCAAGATATATGGGGCCTTATAGGATTCGAGAGTGGATCGGACCCTTGGCATACAGGCTGGAGATGCCACCGGAGCTGGCAAGCCTGCACAACATATTCCATGTATCCTCACTCAGGAGGGCTCTACTACGCCCGGAGCAGAAGATTACGGCCACGGATGTGCCAGTAGCCTTTGATCAATCAGTTAACCTGGAACCGGTCCGTATTGATGACAGGAGAATACGAGTCTTGCGCCGCAAGAAGGTTCCATTGGTCAAGGTCCTGTGGAGGAATCACGGCCTAGAGGAGCACACCTGGGAGCCCCAGGACTTGATGCAACAAAGGTACCCGGAGCTTTTCAGTCAAGTATTACTCGCAACCACTCGGGATGTTACAATTTTCCTTTCATATTTGAAACCCCGTAGGCCTAACTAGAATTTCAAGGACGAAATTTTTTTGTTATATATTGGGATTTGTAACGTCCCTCAAACAACTAGACCCATAGAAGTGGTTTTGTCATGATTAGGTCATGACAAAACCCTAGGAAGCCCAAAGAGGCCAAGTAGACCTAGGAATGTAGATGAGACCACTATGGTCTGCAAATAGTAGATTTATGAACCCTAGTTAAGCTGATCATGGGGCTTCACCAAGACTTCAAGACTCCATAATGGCCTCACCAATCCATTGTAAAGTTCATCTGAACCTTAAGGGGTCCATTGGAGTCGACTCAGGGTGGTCAAGTTCACCTTGGACCACTATAGGCCAAAATTGGGCAAGGTGCCCTAATTAAGGGCAGTGTGCCCTAGGTAAGACCAACTAACCCTACCAGGGTATTCCTAGACCTCAAATGGGGTCAAGGGGTCACTAAGGACCCTTGGAGGACAGTCAAGGTGGTTAAGTTGACCAAAGTCAACTCTAGCCCTAAATGGGTCAAACTGAACTATATTGGGTCAATTGACCATCCCCTAGCCAGGTGGACCCCATCTATACCCCCTAACCCTAGGAGAGGTCC
Source organism: Platanthera guangdongensis (assembly GCA_039583875.1). Classification (NCBI taxonomy): domain Eukaryota; kingdom Viridiplantae; phylum Streptophyta; class Magnoliopsida; order Asparagales; family Orchidaceae; genus Platanthera; species Platanthera guangdongensis. Next base: position 103,182,838 of record CM077151.1, read on the forward strand.
ATGGGTCACCAAGGACCTATTGGGGTCAGCCCTAGTGGCTAAATTGACCAAAGTCAACCCTAGCCTCAATTTGGGTGAAGTACCCTTCCTAAGGGCAGGTGGTCTCCAGAGTGCCAAGTCAACCCTACCCATCCCTACCTAGACCCTAGGAGAGCCCAATAGGTCACCAAAGACTCAATGATGGTAACAGAAAAGGTCAATTTGACCTAGGTCAACCCTAGTGAAGATTAAGTCAAACCTAGCTCAAATGGGCTAACCCAAGCTCAAGCCCTCCTTCCTTCTTGGGCTAGCCTTAATATCATGAAATTATGAATGAGTGGGCTGTAAATAGCTCTCCTGATTGACCAAGTCAACTTGGTGACTAGGAAAGATGGTGAGCTCCATTCCATGTTAATGGAGGAGAGAGAAAGAAGAAGGAGGGGGAATGAAGGGGGCTCGGCCAAGGGGAGGCCAAAGGCCACCCTTAATGGTTGAATTCAACTCCCCTGAGAAAGGGGAGAAGTTTCCATTCAATTTCCTGTCCACCAAGGCCTGGTTCAGCCCCCCTCCTCCATGGCCGAACATAGCCATTAATGGCTTTAATGGGCAATGATAATTCAGCCCCTCCCCTCCCCTCCCCAACTGAGGCTTTAAGCACCATCAGTAGGTCGAGAGGAGGCTTTCCCAATCCTTAACTGAAGAAATTTAGCCCCCCCACTGTGCAGTTGCGGAAACCGAGCGGCACCACCATCAGAAATGGCTTTCCGGTGATCTTCTTGACTTTAGGCCGCTGGCAAGGTCCTCCTCCTCTCCTTACCTCATGGCTAGATCATAGCAGTATTTAGGTCCAAGGTTCGGGCTCAATTGAGCCCGAACTAGTTCCTAATTTTCATGGTTTCGGGCCGGTAATTTTCTTGGTAGAACCGCCAGAATAAGCCCCTCCAGCGGCCAAGCCGCCTCCTGGCGACAGCCACCACCTCAACGGAGGTGGTGGTGGTGGTGGCCGGCCGGGGAGGTGGTTGGATGGGCGGCGGTAACGGCTGGAATAGGCTCCAAGAAAATCCAATCGGGACCGTCGACTGGACGGGGACGATGACCAGATGCCGTCCAGTGGCGCGCCAAGATTCGTGTTGTATAAGTAATTAAACTATAGGTTTATATATGCATGTTAATGATTTCTGTCACACAATTTACAGTAAATGGTTTTAATTTTTAAAAATACTTAGACCCCTCTACTGAAACGGTCACCAACATGCTATTTGTATCCCAAAGTGTCTACTTTAATTCAAAATTGATTTGAACCAATTTGGACCTCTGGTTGGACTAGGGCACCCATTTTGGTGGGACCTATACCTAGGGCTATCATGAGATTAAAAATGGTGCCCACTCTTCATCCCTTGTCCAAATGACCTGAAATTTGGGCAGGTGGCGTTCCTTAGCTATACCTAGGGCCTGCCAGAAAATGGGAATTTTTGGAAATACTTGGGCTATAATTTTAGTTTTTATTTAATAACACTACGGTAATTTAATTAAGTGGTCTAATTACCTACAAACCCTCCCAAATTTTGGTGAGTGGTCCCTGGCATCATGATATATCTCTGTAGAAATTTTCACCTCATTTGGATGTGTTTTGGATAGGGAATGAACTAACCCTAATTTTGCCTTAATGAGGGGTTCTTAGGTAAAAAGTGCACCTTGAGGATGAGTGGTCAAATCACCTGAACAGAGCCTGAGATTTTGACCACTGACTTGAAATGACCTTTAACACCCTCAAAGGGATTATGGGGTGGTCTAGGGTAGCTTTGCCCTAGGATCCAAACTCAAACCCTAAGGAGGGGCTTTTGAGTGTTGTAAAGGGCATGAGGTCAAATACCTTTGTGGGATCTTGCAACTTGGTAGAAATGATGCTAGTGTAGCCAAAGCCCTCTGATATGAATCTTAGAGGATTTGGATATGGATGAACCTCTCAAATCCCTAACCCTAGTGTAGGGCACAAACACTTTTTGTGTAGAATAAGCCACCGAAACTTACTAAAAAGGTGTGAAACTTAGGTAGCATAGATTTTAAGTTAGTTAGGACCTCTGGTGAATTTATTGGAATTTTATGAGAAATATTACTAGTACCCCCTTTGTTATGCATGATGTGGCCCTAAATGGTATTTTATTTATTATGATCACACTATTCATTCTAGATTCATGAAACTTGGGCAGGAGATGTTTTAAGTTCAAATGGTTGTTCCTGAATTTTGTTATAAATTTTAGTTGAAAAACTTTAGTATTTCCTTCACAAGTTTTTAAAAAGGCAATTATGGTCAATAAATTATTTAGAGCTATTTACTTGTTGCAAAATTGTGAAATTGGGCCTCTAATACGTTTTAGGTCAATATCCACTTGGAGAAATTAATTCATGATTTTTAGATGATTATTTGCAATATATACTTTACAAACCCATAATTTTGGGGATTTGATGTTTATTTTATTCAGGGCATATTTCCTGCTGGAAAATTGGGAGACACTGGATTTTAAGTTGAATAGTAATTTTGAATTTATGAAAAATTTTGTAGAGCATTTACTTGAGTTAAAGGGGTACTTCATGTTCAAACTTGGATTTTTGGTTTACTAGAGCAAATAAATAAATTATCTGATAATTTAGGAAAATTATGAATTTCTGTGTTTAGGCTAAAAATGTCATTATAGCCCTCCAATAATAATTTTAGGGGTACTGGGTGATTATTTTGTGTACCTCACTTTATACACTTCATATAGCTTAGGATGGTCTACATTTAGTAAAATCACAGAAATTGTGTTGGAGTAAGAATTTGGGGCACACGAGTTGGGGTTAGATGTTTGCTGATTTGGATGAATGAAAAAGAGTTCGTCGTTGGAAGTTGGGGTGAGTAAGGGGTTGGAATTGCCAGTGTCCGGTGGTGCTCGGGATCGGCAAAAGATCGTCCTTCCCGTAGGGAGGAAGTGTCTAATGCAATAGGGTTAGATCCAGTAAATTAATTAAGGGTTGGAAAATCTGATAGCCACCAATAATAGTAAGTGCCTTGTGAAAGGGAGCTTTCGGCGTAATCCCATCGTAGTTCCTAGTGCCTTCGAGAGCCCTTCACGGGGTATACCTTGGGCAGTCTTGGGCTAACCTAAATAGTAGGTGAAACTGAAATGCAAGAGTAAGTAGAAGTAATCTAGGGTTGCACTCACATTCTCAGGAGTTGAGGGAGTTATGTTAAGTCACTCGGGCATTAGGCCCGGTGGATTTGGAGATGAGCAATTGGCCCGGCGAGCTTTCGCTCGGTTACAGTTGGTGACGGACGGGTTGGTCCGGCGAGTTTTGGATCGGTGGTTTACATCAAGGTTGCATGTGCATAAAGTAAAGGTGGTGGGTCTTCGGTATTGAAGAGTCGATGCACCAACGCCGATACGTTGACTTGGCAAGTGTGGTTTAGCACTTGGCCAAGTAAAGTCCGGTGCGCCAGCCGACAAGAGTACGCAGGAGATCCATTTAGTGAACTAGCGTTGAGGCGTACGATAGGTCTGACTGGTAGTGCAATTACCGGTTTAGAGGTGGACGAGGCCCAACCCACTGCTTCCGTTTACCACTACGGAGTTATCCTGGGAGGTTCGGCTCTAGAAAGGGGGAACTAAAGGTCTGTGTACACAGAGTCGAGTGGGTGTGTTGTACTTGTATGTTCACAACATGACATAATTGTATTTCATTGCATAACCATTGCATTTAACCCAAACACCTATTGTATAAAGTGGTATGGGACGCTTTATACAATAGGCCTTGCAAAACGACCACTTGGTTTAGAAGTTCGTGCGAGAGTGCTATAAGTTAAGGTTTAATTCAGAAATCTTTATATGTATGCTTTGTAGAAAACCGACACCCTATCGTATAAACAGGTATGAGAATCTTTATACGATAGGAGCCCTACAAAAGATCCCTCGGCTTATATGTTTTCGCATAAGTTAAGGTTATTTTTCCTGCTTAATTTCTCATGTTTTTATTAGTGCCTTATATACCATTGGAATACTAGTTTAGTTCCGCCGGCATCTGATCATTTGCTATTCTCCACCTTCTTGTCCTCTCCTTTCCTCCTCCCCGCTCGGTGCCTAGGTGTCATTGGGGAAGGGGCGGGGGATGATAGGACTTAGTCTTTTAGACTAACGGTTTTAGGACCACATCATTTTAGGGAACCATGGAGCCCAGCATGGAGGAGCAGCCTCGTAGGTCGACGCGCTTGGAGATGGGACAGTCTAGTACCGATGTTCAGACGGCAGGGATTGTGAGTCCTGGCGCCTAGTAGTTATATTAGTTGTGCATCCGCGATGAGATATTTGTAGTGAGGACATTTATGTACTAGGCATGAGCCCAAGATTATTAGTATTTCTGATTATATCTGTGGACACTCCGTTCGTGGAGATTATATTTACTTTATATGTGATTTTTTGTGTACTTGTCTTTTAATTCTTTGCTACTGTTGAGATCGACTTGGCCAGCAGGATCGGCGTTTTGTAGTGATGAACTTCCCGGGTGCGGAGGTGTCACCACAAAACGGCAGTTCTGGGCCTAAGAATCTGTGGTTTTAAAAAGAAAAAAAAAGGGTCTTACATATCACAAGGCCAACGAGAAAAGAAATGAGAATAAACAAAGTCCGCAAATTACAGCACAGATATATACATATCAATATGAAAGTAGTCTACAATGAGATAATAAATGAAAGAGTTGTTAGGGCTACCATAGTGATCTGGATGTGATCAAGTATGTATCCTCACTGCCAACACAATAATGACTGTATCAGGGTCGCACATAAGAATGTTTGGTGAAATTGGGAGATTTGAATAGTATGGTTTTACTCATATGATGAGTGGAAAAGACTTAACTCAGCCAGACTTGAATAGCGTCAAGACCACTCAACGCTTTCGTCGAGTCAAGTGTTGACTCATCGAATGATGGCGATGAGTGTGTTGAATTTACTCAATGTTTCGTCGAGTCAAAGTGTTGATTCATCGAGTATTGCACTTAAGCGTTGAGTGCGTTGAGTTCACTCAACGATTTTTTGAGTCAAAGTGTTGATTCAACGAGTTTGGTTCTCAGGCGTTGAGTGCGTTGAGTTCACTCAATGCCTTCGACGAGTCAAAGGTTGATTCAGCAATTCTAGCACTTAGGCATTGAGTGCATTGAGTTCACTCAACGCCTACGTCGAGTCAAATGTTGATTTGACAAGTTTAGCACTGAGTTGAGAGTGTCAAGTTCACTTGACGCATGCGTCTAGTTAAATGTTGATTCGACAAGGCTGGCACTGAGTTCATCATGTATTTTATGGATACTCGAAGATTCGTCGAGTATGTTTTGTATACTCGAGGATTCGTCGAATTGGTTATGGATACTATATGATTCGTCGAGACAAGGGTTGTCTGGTTCAATTTATGGATTCCAAGTCTTGGGTTTGCGAATAACGATGGTTGTTTTGTTTATTCCTTTGGGTATAAAAAGAAGGATTTTAGGGTTTCTTTTTATTGATGTAATCGGTTCATTCGGTCTAAGCCCACGAGCCACACTATGCGAAAACCCAAAGAACTAAAAGGCCGAGGGAAGTTGTTCCGCCTTATCCCATCCCGTCGCCGTCGGTGGACCAGATCCCGACGAGTTTTGCCACCACCTCTTCTGTAATGGACCTAGCAGTCCGTGAAGATGCAGAGTGCCTTCTCCCGACCAAGAACTTGTTCAACAAGTGTCTACGAGTTCTCCCGTTCGTGTGGATTTCCTGTAGAGGTTCGGACACTATTCTGTACTAAGGACTCTAGCCGCTAAGTGATCGACAGTTTTTCTGGAGCATGTAGGTTGAGTATAGACTTAATCTCGTAGAGGTAAATTTTATTTACTGCAATTTATTCTTGATTCATGTCCATTGCTCGATCCGAACTTGTTTTGGGTTTTCTTGTTATTTATTTCCATTGCGTGCACAAGTGTTGTGCCATCCCGTAAAACCCAACAGTGGTATCAAAGCTAGGTTCCGATAATGATCATGGTATCATAAGTGCTAAATCCATGGCATGTAGATTTGGAAATTTAGAAATGTTCTAAATGCCCAAATCTATTCTTGGGATTCCGCCCAGAACGTATGTGATTTTACTATGATATCATAGTTGATATCCTTATTACACCTTGACAGTAACCGTCCCTCTTGTTGGTTTGTGAAACCAAGTATGTTTGATTCTATATCTCACATACAGAGACAAGCTTGTCTACTGTCTAAGTGGTGTTAGTGTTGCTCATGTCTAGTGCATGTAAATTTGAATATTTAGAAGGGTTCTAGACGTTCAGATTTAGCCCAGTTCATCAAGTGTTGATGATCTCTCTTATGCACATCTGGCGTGCATTTGGATTATGACTGTAGTGAATTTTATTTTATGGATGTGCACATTGGTTAATTGTTAACCATGATTAAGTATTAAGCAATTATTTAAAAAATACCTTAAGAAATATTTAGTATTCGGATGCATTCCGATTGATGACACTCTTTTGCCTCGATCGATGAAGTGTGGGCTTGCCAAAGGAAGGTGCATTAATCTATCTTAGTGAGGGTGCGAGCTGATAATTATGATATTCCACTATCGATATCGGGTCAAACTTAATTGAGTGACCTCAAAGGTTGAGTGCCCAGAGCTATGGGGTTGACATGCACTATATGATGGATGCGAATAAAGAGTTATTCACCAGTCATACATGAATTGCATAGTGATGCAATTGACAAGCGTTGCCTACATAAATAGCTGCATTGTGAGAGAAAAGCCAAAGCTGACTCATAGTGTTGGTTAAATATGGATCTTGTCCACTAAGAGAGTTACTCGTATAAACACTTCGAATTGATATCGAGGGTTATCAGTTTGATAAAAATAGTGGGAGTTATTTTTATTAAAGTCCTAATTGAAAAAAAAATCTATTTTTGAAATGTAGTATTGATTTAACTTTGCATTGATCCTTCTAGAATTTTCATGACAAGTGGTTCGCACTCCACCCCGTCCCTTAGAGCGATCCTTAAGAAGGAAAAGCTGAGCGGGACTAATTATTTGGACTAGTACAGGCACTTGAGAATTCTTCTCAAGCAATAGCGCAAGCTCTATGTTTTGGATGAGGAATCCCCTGAAGAGCCTGCCGAGACTGCAACTCGTGCTGATAAGGATTCTTATAAGAAGTATCTTGATTACTCCTTAGATGTCAAATGCCTTATGCTGGCAACCAAGAACTCTGAGCTCCAAAAGCAACATGAGAACATGGGTTGCAAGGAAATTGACAAGCATCTCAAGAAAATGTTTCAAGGGCAAGCTTGTCAAGAGAGGTTTGACGTCACTAAGGTATTATTCCAGTGTAAGATGGGAGCTCGAGACTAAGTAGGGACTCACGTATTCAAGATGATTGAGTATATCGAGAACCTTAAGAGACTAGGCTTTCCTCTAGACTAAGGGTAGGCCACAGACCCGATTCTGCCATCGTTGCCAGACAGTTATGAGCAGTTCATCTTGAACTATAACATGAATGAAATATACAATACACTACCCTAGCTCCTAGGCATGTTGAGAACTATGGAGATCATTATAAAGAAGGCCAATCCTACTAGCCCTATACTGATGGTGCATAAAGGCAAGGGCAAGGCCAAGGGCTTCAAGAAGACGAAGGTAGGACCTAAGTCTGCTCTGGAGACCAAGTCTGCAACACTTAAGAATGAGGGCTTTGCGAAAGAATGGAAATGCCACCATTGTGGCAAAGCTGGTCATTGGAGGATGAACTATCCTTCATACATTTATGCTCTACACAAGATGAAAGGAGGTATGACTTCCGCTTCAGGTATCTATGCTATAGAGATAAACCTTTCTGCTCCTTCATACTTAATATTAGATAGCAGATGTAGTTCTCATATTTTTCCAAATGTGCAGCAACTAGGAAGGAGAAGATTGCTAAGTAAAGGGAAGGTGGACCTACGTGTTGGCAATGGATCAAGAGTTGGTGCTGTCACCGTGGGTGTTTACCCTCATTCTTTGCCTAGTGGACTTGTAATAGAACTAAATAATTGTTATTTTGTTCCTTCCATAACTAGAAACATTATATCTATTTCATGTTTGGACATGATTGGATTTTTTTATAATTAAGAACAATTGTTATTCTATATTTAAGAATGATGTTTGTTATGACATAGCCCAAATTTTTAATGGTTTATATATTTTGAACATAGATCATCTGATCTATAAAATACAAAATACAAAAAGACTAAAAACGAATGACTTGAACCCTATGTACCTTTGGCAGTGTCGTTTAGCCCATATAAATGAGAAACACATATCCAAGCTCCATAGAGATGGACTACTGGACTCATTTGATTATGAATCATTTGAGAGATGCAATTCTTGTTTGTTAGGCAAGATGACTGAGGTCCCTTTCATTGGTTTCAATGAGAGCGCTCATGATCTCTTGGGTATAGTCCATAGCGAAGTATGTGGACACATGCGTTCTATGGCTATAGGTGGATACTTCTACTTTGTTACATTTACTGATGATTTCAGTAGATACAGATCATGTATCTATTGAAGTGCAAATCCGAAACCTTCGAAAAGTTCAAAGAGTTTAAAAACGAAGTAGAGAACTAGCTGGGTAAGAATGTTAAATTACTCTAATCTGATCGAGGTGGAGAATACCTAAGTCATGAGTTTCATGATCATCTGAAAGAGTGTGGTATTGTATAACCACTCACGCCAACTAGAACTCCACAACATAATGGTGTGTTTGAGTGGAGGAATCGTATTCTGTTAGACAAGGTACAGTCGATGATGAGTCATGCAAATCTACCTATTTTTTAGTGTTTTGCTCTAGAAACTACTGCTTTTACACTAAATCGTGTTCCAACGAAAGCATTTCTAAAGACACCATATGAGATATGGATTGGGAAGCATCCTAGTATGTCATTCTTTATGATTTGGGGCTGTGAGGCTTACATGAGACTTCAAATGCCTAACAAGCTAGAACCTAAGTCAGATAAGTTTTATCTTGTGAGGTATCCTAAGGAAACTAAACGGTACTATTTCTACCTACCGTCTGATGGCGAAGTGTTTGTCATGAGGACTGGTGTATTTCTTGAGAAAGAGTTCTTAAGTAGTAAGACTACCAACATAGAACTTGAAGAAGTTCAAGAACCACAAACTATGAATTAACTGGAATTGGAACATGAGCCAGGACTACAAGTTGTTATAGATGGAGAACCTGCTTAGGAAACACAAGTTCCACGTAGATCTGGTAGAACATGGTTTGAGCCTGAGAGATATGAATTCCTCGTGTCTCAAAAAGGTAATGTGTTGCCTATGGATCATAATGATGAGCCTGCAACCTACCAAGAGGCTATGAGTGGACCGGACTCTAAGAAGTGGCTTGAGGACATGAAATCGGAAATGGACTCCATGTATGAAAACCAAGTTTGGATCTTGGTGGAACCTCCTGAAGGGGTATGACCCATAGGGTGCAAGTGGGTCTTCAAGAAGATGACTGACATGGTTGGGAATGTACACACATTCAAAGGGCGACTGGTGGCTAAGGGTTTTAAGCAAATTCATGATATTTACAATGATGAGACCTTTTCCCCTATTGCTATGGTTAAGTCCATCAGAATTCTGCTTGCTATTGCTGTGTATTATGACTACGAGATCTGGCAGATGGATGTCAAAATGGCTTTGCTAAATGTAAACCTCCTTGAGGAAGTGTATATGACACAACCTGAGGGTTTTATATCTACAGGTGAAGCCACTAAAATATGCAAGCTGTAGAGATCCATTTATGTATTAAAACAGGCTTCTCAAAGTAGGAATATTTGCTTTGATGAAAAGATCAAAGAGTTTGGTTTTATCAAGAATGAGGATGGACCGTGTATTTATAAACAGATTAGTGGGAGCATTGTTATCTTTCTGATATTGTATGTAGATGACATACTGCTGATCGAAAATGACAAATTGATCCTATAAGTTGTTAAGAACAACCTAGGGAGCTGCTTTTCTATGAAGGACTTGGGTGAAGTGACCTATATACTTGGTATTATGATCTATAGAGATAGATCAAAGAAGTTGCTTGGTTTGATCCAAAGTACGTAAATTGATAAGGTGTTGAAATGGTTGAACATGCTTGAGTCCAAGAAAGGATTCTTACCCATGTCTCATGGTGTGAGTCTCTCTAAGGACTAGTATCCTAAGTCTTGTGAAGATAAGGACCACATGAAGTTGATTCCAAATTCTTCGGCAATTGGGTCAATCATGTATGTAATGATGTGTTCTCGATTTGATGTCTCTCATGCCTTGAGCATGACTAGCAGGTATCAGTCTGATCCCGGTGATGGTCACTGGATAACCATCAAGAACATCCTAAAGTACTTGAGAAGGAATAAGGATATGTTCTTGGTATTTGGGGAAGAGGAAGAGCTCGTTGTAAGAGGTTACACTTATGCTAGCGTCCAAACTGATAGGGATGACTCAAAGTCTCAGTCAGGATACATATTTAGCCTAAATAGAGGTGTTGTTAGCTGGAAGAGTTCCAAGCAGGAGACAGTTGCAGATTATACAACTGAGGAGAGGTAGATGTAGTTCCTAGCATTATTCATCCTGTAGTTCCTTATTGTGACAACAATGGTGCAATTACACTTGCTTCAGAACCTAGATCTCATCAGCACTCCAAGCATATACTTCGACAGTTCCATCTTATTTGAGAGATTGTCGATTGAGGAGATGTGAGCATTAGCGGAGTGTCGATTGAGGAGACTATTGCTGGTCCACTAACAAAGCCTCTCGCACTGAGAAAGCATGATGGTCATGTCAGATCTATGAGTATACGATACCTTAATGATCAGCTCTAGTTAGAGTCTTGTGGATTGTATTTTGTTGGTTGTAATAATTCTTTTGATGAATAGAGTACTGTAAACATTTCATTTATATATTTTGGTAAGTTCTTTTATTTGTAAATTTATTTCTATTCTGATAGAGTATTTTAACACAATAAATGCACTAAGAATGTTTTCTTTCAAGGAGTCAAGTGGTGACTTGAATGTGAGAACCTATGTTAATTAGAAGCTTCATTCTTAAATGGTCCCTGAACGAGTGTCATCTTAGAAGCTAAGGGCGATGATGAGGCATTAAGACTAGCATGTGCGTTGACTGATGACCGGTCCACACAGGTCATGATATTGTGATATCAAGTCATCACATGGGTACTTATTATTGAACAAATTATACTGGACACACCCACCATGAGAATACTTTGTGGATAGTTATATGTACGTGTAATAAGTATGTCTCGAGTGACAATGGTGTTGTGGTCCTTTGACCTGAACTCACAACATTCATCGAGTGAGGAAGAGAGTGCTTTAATGCTATCAAAAGTCCAGTCTTGAGAAAGTTGGATGATAAAGGTGGTTATTGGGAACATTATGAATCATTTGAGTGTTTGTGTGTGAGCAGAGATAAGATTTGTCCTCCTATATGACAGGAGTTGCATCCATGGGCCCCTTGATAGAATGGCACTCAGAAATGCATGACCATTCTTGATTAAGTCAATATATGATATTGGGCTAACAAATTTCTGGAAGTCCATTCTAGATCAAGAAACTAGGATTGAATAATTATGAGGGTGAAACGGTCTATACCTCTAGTTCTATCCGGATGTAAGGGACAAAGGGACATGACAACACTGATACATTGGTCACAACGGCTTTGGAGTTCTAAATTCTTATTGCTTGGGGAGAAATGATGCATTGCTAGATGCCGCTCATTGTTTGTGAAGCTTTTGTTTGATACTTTCAAGATCAAGTGGGAGACTATTGTTGCTACCATGGTGATCTAAAAGTGATCAAGTATGTAGCCTCACTGCCAATGCAATAATGAGCCTATCAGGGCTGCACATAAGAATGTTTAGAGAAATTGGGAGATTGGATTAGATGGTTTTACTCATATGATGAGTAGAAAAGACATAGCTCAGCCAGACTTGGATAGCATCGAGTGCGTTGAGACCACTCAACGCTTTCGTCGAGTCAAGTGTTGACTTGTCGAATGATGGCATTGAGTGTGTTGAGTTTACTCAATGATTCGTCGAGTCAAACTGTTGATTCGTCGAGTATTGTACTTAAGCGTTGAGTGCGTTGAGTTTACTCAATGATTTGTTGAGTCAAATTGTTGATTTAGCAAGTTTGGTCCTCAGGAGTTCAGTGCGTTGAGTTCACTCAATGCTTTCGACGATTCAAAGGTTGATTCGACGAATCTGGCACTTAGGCGTTGAGTGCATTGAGTTCACTCAATGCCTTCATCGAGTCAAATGTTGATTCGACAAGTTTGGCGCTGAATTGAGAGCATCGAGTTTACTCGACGCCTGCGTCGAGTCAAATGTTGATTCGGAAAGGCTGGCGCTGAGTTCGTCGTATATCTTATGGATACTCGACGATTCATTGAGTATGTTTTTTATACTCGATGATTCATCGAATATGTTATGGATACTCGACGTTTCGTCGAGATAAGGGTTATCTAGTCGAATTTCTGGATTCCAAGTCTTGGGTCTTCGAATAGCGATGGGCTGTTCTGTTTATTCTTTTGGGTATAAATAGAAGGATTTTAGGGTTTCTCTTTATCGATGCAATTGGTTCATTCGGTCTAAGCACACGAGCCGCACTGTGCAAAAGCCCGAAGACCTAAAAGGCTGACGGAAGTTGTTCCGCCTTTGCCGATCTCGTCACCATCGCAGGACCTGATCCCAGCGATTGTCACTGCCGCCTCTTTTATAATGGACCTAGCAGTCCGTGAAGACGCAGAGTGCCTTCTCCTGACATAGAACTTGTTCAATAAGTGTCTACGGGTCTCCCGTTCGTGTGGATTTCTTATAGAGGTGAGGACACTATTTTATACCAAGGACTCTAGCCGCTAAGTGATCTGCAGTTTTTCTGGAGCATCTAGGTTGAGTATAGACTTAATCCCGCATAGTTAAATTTTATTTACAACAATTTCTTCTTGATACATGTCCATCAGTCGATCTAAACTTCTTTTGGGTTTTCTTGTTCTTTATTTCCGCTGCGCTCACAACTGTTGTGCCATCCCATAAAACCCAACAAGAGTAATAAGGGCTCATGCCCGATACATGTCTAAATGAAAAGCACACACTCTCTCTACAATGCGGAAGCTAATAAGAATACTCATAAACCTGGTGTATGGTAGTGGTAGTAGTAGAGCGCGACAGCTGCTCCTCAGGTGCTGTCTCCTCGAGCTACTGGTCCTCTGGGTGGTAATGTTGTTTCGGTTTCATGCGCTCCTAAAATGATATGGTTCACCGACTGTTATTCAAAAAGACTAAGTCGCTTCGTCCTCGCCTCACCTTCGCGAATCTTAGGAACCGTGCGGGAGGAAGAAGGCATAGGACAATAAAGGCAGAGTAATCAAAATTAGGTGACAGGGGAACTTAGATAGCAAGTGTATAGATTTACACTACAACAATATGTAATGACTAAGCTATAATAAACATGTAAACTAGTAAGTAGTAAAATAATAAGAAAGGTACAGTGTAGGTGAAGCAAGTAAGTACAGTAAGATATCTACTACCATCACAAAAGCGTACCTTATATTAATGCCCATACAAACTTATATGTTAAGTTTTCAGGTATTATACCTCATCATATAAAAGAGTTCATACTAATTTATATGATGAGGATTTGCGAGAAATGAATGCTATCCTACGCAATGATTATGCTATGTTTTATGCATGTGCAACTCACTCATACTAGTCGACTCTATGCGCACAGACCTTTTGTTTCCAAGTTTTGCAGGTATATAACCACCCGGGTACCCCCGTCATAGAAAACGGTGGCTGGAGATTGGGCACTTTCCCACTCCTGGGAGGGTATACACACTACTAGGCCTAAGCCCTATGTACATCTTTGTACCCATCTCTGGCGTAATCTAGAGTATCTGTGTACCCAATGTTGGAATCCACCAGTCTTAATGGATAAGAGATAAGTCATTAGGAAAATATCACCAAGACACCCAACTTTGATGGCCCTCTAGACCTTATCGATCTTGCCAAGTCAACGTACTACTGTCGGTGTGACGACTGTGCTAGACTGAAGACCTATCACCTCAAATGCACATGCAAAGTATCACCTCACCTATCCGAGCTTCTAGCTCGCTGGACAACTTGTCCACATCTCACAATCACACTAAGCCCCCAACTCGCAGTACTAACTAGTCATATCATATCTCTATCACAAGCATCGAGCCTCAAGCTCGTAGGACTAATAAGTCCTTGAAACACTACGTACCCAAATACGGGACGAGGTTTACATTATATTTTCTCACTTACTTAGACAACTCTTGTCTATTATTTAATTGAACATAGAAGTTTAAGGTGAATCATGGACTTCCCAAGATCTACCTAATGAAGGGCTGGCAGCGGTACTAGGCAATATGATGGGTTGAAGCCCAAATCCCCCTTTCTAGGATATTTATTTTATTTGGTAACTACCCAGCATTAAGACCCACTCTCATTGTTACTCTTGACTATCCTAAGATGGTTTATGATTCTTGTAGGGGAGAGACAATCTAGCATCAGACTCCTAGTCTAGCTACTCCCTTTGGTGTCCATGTACACTAACACTCCTCACCTCTCAGTGTCTACTATGAGACTTCAACCAGCATTGTACAATGGTCTAAATTACACTCCAAACATTGTTTAGTTTCAAATAATATAATTATTCTAGTCATTACTCCATCGATTTACTATATGCAGACCATATGAGCCAGATTGAGTATAAGGATGAAATCATTCAAGGTATTTTACAAATAGCCCTAAAATTAATTTTAGAGGTCTATCAAGTCATAATTGAGGCATCCAGAGTTTCATAATTTTCCTAAATTAATTGACCATAAATAAAATTTCATTAACTAAATGTTACTAGTAGTTTTGAACATGAAGTGTCACTTCCTGATATCCAACCAGTACAAATAAATTATCCTAAGTTCACATTTATGAAAAAATAAGTCTGGACAAAATATCTTAAATTTTTAGTGAGAGATAATAATTAATTCTTATTTTTCAATATTTGATCCACTAGGCCATTTTTCAAAGAAAGTGATTAAATTACTTGTCAAATAACTCCAATAAAATTTATGTAGATCACACATGTTAAATAAAACATCATGTCATAGTTTCAGAATTTTCTAAATAATCAAGATCATAAATATTATAAAAATACACTAAAGTGACATAATGATAATTATTGAAGTAACACTAAGTTTCTATCATCCAAAAATTCTAATTAAATTTCTATGTGTGAATTATGACAAAATATGGTCAGTGATAGAAATTCATAATTTTCCCAACTATATTATCACATTTATTTCAATAATACAAATTTGTGACAAAATATTTTTAAATTATTTTCAAGGATATTTAACTTCAAAAGTTCTAAAATTTCATAGATGGTGAATTTCCACTAAATTTGTGCATGCGTATAATTTTACTAAATTTGACAAAGCCAATCTTGTGAAATCCACAAAGATTCCCATTTTGGCTAGATCCACACCATACACCTTAACCTATAGCCGCGTGGATATTGAAATACACACACCTGCAGAGCTCCAAATGACCCAATATTTTGGCTAGTGTCTTAAAATTACACTTTTAACATGTTACCAAAATTTGGTGCCATTTTGGGGTCATTTGCACATGTATTTTTAATGATACATGAAAACAAAATTATTTCTAAAACCATAGAAAATATGCACAAAATATTTTGATTTTTGGATAGGGGTTGTGTCTAGAGTTCATGCATGCATGTACAAACTTTCAGCTAAATGCAAGCTACCATATGAAAGATATTCAAATTTTAATTTCTGTCCTACATAAGGACTAGTCTCAGTAAAACAGACCTACAGAGGGCGGTATTCACTAAATGAGTTGATTTAACTTCCTACAGAAAGTAGACTTCTGGGGTCACAAAGATTTTCTGAGGCAACGTTTCCCCAAACATGACCTAAGAGGTTTAATTTTCAGCTTAACATAATTGAAATGATTTTGACAAAATCAATAAAACTATATAATGAATAAACGTTGATCAGCACAGATCTTGAAGCCTGAATGGATGTCATCCATTCATCTCCTACATCCAACAAACGGTTGGGATCATCCTGACCTAGGCCATTTTGGAAAGTGATTTCCCAGCCACCTGGCCACCTCCTCGACAGTCCACCACCTCCGTTGAGGTGGTCGTTATCTCCTAGCAACGGCTTGGCCGCCGGAGGGGGAGTTTTCCGGCGAACCCAAACACTCTCAAAATCAGAAGTTTTTCACTTTTCTCATGTTGGATCGGGCACAATTGAGCCCGATTTAACTCCTAAAGGATCTAAGATGCTAGTACAAGGGGATAGGTGGAGAAACATGTTGGTATACCATTGTGATCTAGAAGTGATCCAGAATGTAGCCTCACTGCCAACTCAGTATGAGCCTATCAGGGTCGCACATGAGATTGTGGAGAAATTGGGAGATTTGATCTATATGGTATAACTCATATTATGAGTTGAAAAAGGACTTAAAATTCTCTAATGGAAAAGAGTCGAGTGTGTCAAGACCACTCAACGCCTTCATCGAGTTAAGGGTTTACTTGTCGAATGGAGGTGTTGAGTGAGTTGAGTATATTCAACGATTCGTCGAGTAAAGGAGTTGATTCGTCGAGTATGACACATAAGCGTTGAGTGTATTGAGTATACTCGATGATTCATTGAGTCAGGGAGTTGACTCACCAAATCTAAGTCTCAGGCGTTGAGTGTGACGAGTCCACTCAACGCCTTCATCGAGTAAAGCATTACTAAGCGAGTCTGACACTTAGGCGTTGAGTGCTGAGTTCACTCAATGCCATTCGATTAATCTGGCCTTAGGCATTGAGTGCGTTGAATGCACTCAACGCCATGGAGCAGGAAGCGTTGATAACATTGAGTCCACTCAATTCCTTGGTCGAGTCAAGTGTTGATTCAGTTGAAGGAAGGCTTTGAGTTCGTAGTGTATCTTATGGATACTCGACGATTCATCAAGTATAAGATGATACTCGACGATTCGTCGTATATGTCATGGATACACGACAAATCATTGAGACAAGGGTTGTCTGGCCATTTCTGTATTCTCATTGCTGGGTCTGCGATTAGCGGGGATGGGCTGTTCTAGACATGCGATTATTCTTTCGGTCTAAGAATTTACCGTGCGAAAGACAAAAACCCAAGATGCCCGACATAGGTGTTCTGCCGATTCTGCCACTGTCACAGATCCTGATCCCAGCGAGTGTCGTCGTCGCCTCTCTTCTAATAGATCTAGCAATCTATGGAGACACTGAATGTCCTCTCCCATCCTAGAGCTTGTGCGATTAGTTGCTATGGGTTCTCCCAATAATGTGGATATCTTGTAGAGGTGCGGTCATAATTCCATGCTCAAGACTCAAGCTGCCAGTCACCGGCTATAATTTTCTGGAGCAACTTGGTTGAGTATAGACTCTATCCCTCAAAGGTAATTCTAATTACATCATGCTTTCTTCTTGATTCATTAATATTTCCAGATCCGAACTTCTTTTGAGTTTTCTTGTCCTTTATTTCCGACGCGCACACAAGTGTTGTGCCACCTCAGTAAAACCCAACAAAACAGGCCTATAATCGTGCTTGGAGATGGTTACTACAATGGATGGCCTTAGAAATGGTATTTTCTGGTGTGCATGCATGATTCGGGGATTCTTCAGCAAAACCTCCACTCCAGGGCAATGGCTCGGCTGCTTGAGGGGTTATGAAGGTGACGAAAGGATCCAATGGAGCTGACGAGGAGTATTTAGGGAGAAGCCATGAGTGGGGGTGGGGGTGGTGGTGGTGGGGGGGGGGGGGTCGATGAAGGGCATTGAATGCTCCCCTTGAGGGCAGCCAGCTGGGAGTAATGGGAGATCAGTCCCAAAGTACTTGGGAATTTAATGGTGGCTTTAGGAATTGGAGAGGTGTGCAATGTGGCCTCCTTTCCTTAAAATCCTCTTTGACCCATTAATAATTGGGGGAATTCTCCAAATTACCCCCCTTGAATGACATTGGATTTCTAAATTAGAGGACAATGGGTGTAATAATGCTAATGAGCTACAGGATGGGCCTTGGTTCAAGGCCATAGCCCATTGGAATTGGATTGTGCCCTCATTTCTCTTCTTTAAGCTCTATGTTGACTATGGTTGACTGGTGGGTTGACTTGTTCTACTTATGTGTGGACTGGTCCCATGTGTTGGTCTTGGGTGCCTTGACATCAAGCAATATTGGATGGGTCATAGTTATGCCACAATTGGGGTAATTGATTCATATGGTGTGATTTTTACCAAAATTGGGCTAGGTTTCACTTTGGTCAAATTGGGTGAATTATTGTCCACTTGATGGGGTTTTTTGGTCCATTGGGTCCCTGATGATGTTATAAGGCTAGGGGTGAGGTCAATCTCATCATGTGAGGCCTAATTGAGCTCATTAGGGTTGAATTGATCTATGTTGACCTATAGTTGACTTTGGTCAAATCCATACAATTGGTCCACCAATTCATGAATTAAATGGTCAATTGACTCCCCCTTAGGGTTAGGGATGATTGGTGAGATCAATTTAAGTTGGTAAATCCAAATTGAGGTGAATTTATCTAGGTTGACTTGTGCTCCTTGATGTGCACTCTGTGATTTTACCTTAGTTTATGGAAACCTAAGGTTACCTCCTTGCTCTAACTCACCACTCATGTCCTAACACTATCAGAGCATCTTGAAGGAATAAGGATGTTACAAATCCTAATAAACAAAAAATGATAATTTCATCCCCGAAATTTAAGTTCGGATCTACAGGGTCTTGTGCACTATGAAACTAAGAAAATTTTCAAAGATGATTAGATTTTACCTAAGATGAAGAGTTTTGGGCTCCCAAGTATGCTCCTCCTGCCAATGATTGGACTATAACACCTTGACCAAAGGAGGTCTCTTCTTTCGCAAGACATGGATAGTTATATAGTCGATCCAGATCGGCTCTAACAAACTGGCTGATCTTGCTATTGAGCCTGAGGTATAAGTACAATGCTGGTTTGGTCAAATTAATACCCTCCAAAGTGAGGAGATGTGGAAGACGTCGTGCAGATTTGCAAACTCTAGTGGTAGCTCTAGCGTGCATGCCAAGGGACCGATCCACTCCAAGATTGTATAAGGCCCCATATATCGAGGGTTGAGTTTCTTGTGACTCCGCACTCACAGGATGTCGTGCACCATATGTATCTTCAAGAACACTCTATCCCCCACATGGAAATCCACCTTTCGATGCCTCGCATCGTATTACTTCATCTGCCGGCTTTAGGCCTCCAGCATCCGGTCTCTAATCAGTTGAATGTGCGCATCCGTGTCCTCGATGTAATCTGATCCAAGTGTCTTCTGATCCTCATCCTAGACCAAAGATAGTGGCGTCCGACACTTCCTCCTGTACAAAGACTTATAGAGAGTCATACTGATGCTGGCCTAGTGGATATTTTTGTAAGAGAGCCCAATCAGCGACAACAATGAAAGTCTTTTCTAAGGGTAGTTAAATCTTTAGAATCTTTTCAAGTTAGAGCTTGATGTGTATTTATGTTAGATGTTAGCTTTCAAAATCACAGAAAATAGAAAAGATTTATAATGGTTCCCCTATCTAGGATACATCCACTTTCCCCCTTCACCGATCTAGCAGTATGCTAGATTTGGCTAACTCCTCCTTTATACTCAGCTCCATGAGCTTACACCTCAGATCCCTCAGGATCTACAACTCAGATTGTGCACCACTCCTACAACTCAGACTTCTTCCAGTCCTACCTCAGATCCACTCCAGGAACCTATCTCGGATCCATCTAAGGACCCTACCTCCGATCAACTGCAGGACTCTACTTCAGATCCACTCCAGGACCATATAGCTCATAATTCACTAACTCCTTCAACTCAGCCTTTATAAATTAGGCTTATAACTCAGATCTCAGAGAGATCCTACAGATTTGAATAAGAGATTGAGTCAAATGACTCCAGAGATAAGTCTATAAGTCCACTAGCTTTACTGTGTTGTAAATAGTCCTTCTTCACAGCAACAAAAAATATCTCTTTAGAGTTGAATTAGGTTGTGTTTTGTAAAACTTCTGTAGAGATCTGCTTCTTATTCAACCTTGAGAAAGTTTGCAGTTTTGTGTTGCAGGCTTAAAGATGAACAAAAAAATCGCTTGAGCTCTGCTATCCAACTTTTGCAAAACTTAGGGTTTGAAGAAATGACAAAAGTCCTTATAAATGATGATCTTGTTCCATGTATATACCCCCACAATTACAACGGCTCTCTATTTCTTTTTAGAAAGCGGAATGGTCAACTTTAATGGATGCTTTACCATAACTGCCCCGTAGAAGAAGCACGAGGGAATTTGTCCTTTAGCACACAAAGTAAATTGATTTTGAATTTGATGATTATGTCAACAACCATGTCTCATTGCTGGTGGACTTTGAAACTTCTTCCAGGTTGCCTGCACAGGCATCGAGTGATGCCTTATGACTTAACGACTTGAAGCGTTAAGTGTTTCCTTGTATATCAATGCATTTGTATTTTAAATGTAATCTTCAGAAGCGTTGAGTGATAAGTCTTCACTCAACGTAAAAACACTTAGTTGAATTCTAACTATCTTTATATTCATTGAGTGAGCCTTCTTCACTCATCGTTTTTGACCTTTGAAAACTTATTTGAAAAGGCTTTGAGTGAGCGTCCATCACTCAATGCTTTTATACTTGGCAGTTATTTTCTGATTAACTGCGTTAAGTGAGCGTACTTAACTCAATGCTTTTGAACTTGGCAGTAATTATGATGAAGGCATTGAGTGAACGTTCATCAATCAATGCTTTTGGACTTAGCCAGATTTAACTGCACGGGCATTGAGTGAATGTCCATCACTCAACACTTTTGTACTTAGATTTAAGTGCTAGGGAGTTGAGTGAATGTCCATCACTCAATGCTTTTGTATTTTGACGAGTTTCACTACATCTTCACTATGGATTTGAGTGATTGGTTAAATATCAATACTTTTTGGCCTCAGGAGTTGAGTGATGTGTACTCACTCAACGCTTTTATACTTAGGCAATATTTTGCCTCTTCAAAGTATTCTGACTTCTGTCCAGCCAATCCTTTGACATATTTAGCAAGTCTAATCACTGAATAATTGACATCCTGCATATATGAACTTAGACAGATATCAAATACATTCTTGTGTATATTACTGACTTGTGGGCCTTCTTCAAATCTGTGACATTGTGATCAATGGACCCAACAATATCCCCTTATTTGAACAAGTCAGAACTCTAGTCAATGATATACACTAACTGACAAAAAATAATAATATCGCAGATAAAGAACAGAAAATGACACACACAAACAAAATTAATTATCACAAATAGGATAAACATTAATAGTAGTGTCCATACAATAATTGTACATTTTCCAACAGCCCTAAAGAACCTATAATATATATCAAGGTTAGGTTTCAGGTTCATTAATGAGAATTCCCCGGCTAGATCTTTTTCCCAATTTGTCTTCAACCTCTTTCTTCTTTAGTCTCTATCTCTCAAAGTAATTGTAAGGCTTGGGAAAGTATCTTCTTGGCTCTGGAGCATCTATCTAAACAACACCATATCTCTTATCCCTTCTGAACTTTCTTATAATTTCTTCTTGCCTCTCTAAATTAGCTTATTCAATAGAATTGATAAGTTTGGCTCTGTCTATTTTGTTCTCTTTGATTTGATCCCAGACAGATAAAGTGATAGTCCTAGATTGAGGACTCCATAGTTCAAAATCTGGTCTGGTCTTCATCTATTCTCTGTGTCTTTTCTTCCTTTGTATGGCTTCCTTTTACTCATCTACAATCGTATTGCCTTTGGCCTTGGACAACTGTTGAGTGGTGGTACTAAATACAGGCACAATAACAGCTATATCACTAACTAATTTAGCTCCATCTTCATGAATTACAGGCTCATTGTACATGATAGGTTCAAGGCCCAATGCTTCTCTGATAACAATTGAAGTCCATATAGCATGATTTGCACTGGACCTTATCATTGACCTCCCCCCTTTTTGACTTCTTCATAGACTTCTTTGCCTAGAGAAGTGGTCTTCTGAGCCAAATGATTGACCCCTGCAGTGATAATATTATTTATCTGCAGCATATGGTCATCTAGGAATTGTGTGCAAGCATCCACTCTTCTTTCTAGAATAATCTTATTTCTTTCCATTATGCCTTTGGTTACCTCATAAACCATTTTCATGTTTTGTTGTGATGCACTGGTTCTCAATAGTATCATTCTGCTTCTTTTTTATTGCATCAAGCTTGTTGATAATATAATCCATAGTAGGAGCAACCCTCTTGAAGAATGTCACTGTGTTTGCCTTCAGCCGATTCATTTCAAATCTAATGGATTTAATCTTAGTGGACAAATTTTGACTGAGTTCTTTGATTGAATCATCAACATAGAGCTCAATTTGCCTCCTCTGCTCATCTAACAAACCTTTTAAATGAGCCAGAAAGAAGGTGGACATCTCCTCAGTCTGTTGAGTTGTCCCTATAAAGTTGACTTCTTCAACATCCTTCCTTATATCTCCCCTTTTATTTGAATCAGCAACTTCATATTCTAAGGAATGAACATGAGTGTCTACATCATGCTCATCGACATCAGATAAATCAACCGCATTTTCCACTTCTTGAGCAGGGAGCCCAAGATGTGTCTTCCCCTCAACCTGAGCAACATCCATATCAAGTTGATGTATATCATCATCAGTCCTAGGGTCATCTTCTTGGACATGCCCCTGAGAGTTAGAGGGCATCAGATCTAGCATCACATGTAGATTGACCTGGAAGTAGTCAATCTTTTCCTGTAGATAAGCAGGAGATGGGCTATGCTCCCCCTTAATAGGAGCATCTTGGGGTCTCCCCCTGAGCAGCATCACATAATCTTTCTACTATACTTCATGTAACATCTTCAGAAATTTCCATGGATGTGTCTCCTTTAGCATTAGTAGGAGTCATATTTGTGGGAACAGCCTTTGCAGCAAGCTCTGAAGAGATATAAACTTGTACACTTACATCCTTTCTTTCCTCTTCAGCTGATTCAGTTTGATTTAGACCATGTGGTTAAGTATTCCTACTGTCAGAGGAGTTACTGCTTGAGCTTTCATCAAAATCTGGAACTACCTTCTTCTTTTTCATCTCAAATGGCTGAGGGTGATGAATCAGTACCCTATCCCATCTATTAAACATCCTTATATCCAACTTCCTCATATGATGGATGTTTGCTCCTAGCCTCAAGTTCAGTATCCCTTGAGCAGTGTTCAATAAGAACAAAGATAATATCCTACCCAGATTAGGTTCAAGAATGCACTCAATAATCCTCTCAAAGATCACATTCCCCCAGTTAGTTTTCTTTATAAGAATAACTCTAGTCATCAACTCAAACATCTTCTTTGAAATTTTATCATGATACCCTGTCTTATAGATTAGGGTCTTGCTAATTATATCTGATAAGAATTTTCCTTTAGGATTCATTTATTTTCTCATGATAGTTCCAGTGGTGTGTTTAGAAAAGCCACACCATTTCAGAGCTGACTTTACATCCTCAAGAAGCAATACATCTTCCTCATCATAAGGGCCAAACTTGGTCAGTTTCAAGGCCTTACATAACTTTCTAGAAGTAAGTTTAATCTTATTTCCACTAATAGTGGTTTTTATCTTGGAGGAGGAGGAATCTTCTTTGGCATTGGTGTAAAGATCTAGCACTTCTCTTTTCCAAATAGGGCATTGCTCTGAAAGTAAGTATTATAGGTCTGCGACACTCAGGCGATGAAGAACTAACTGAACTTCCTCTGGTGCATCCTTGAATCCATTCTGGACAAGTTGAAAACCCTCGAACAGGAAGTCAACTCCATTTGGATCCATTGAATCAGTTAATTGATGAAGAAAGGGCAAAAACGACTCGAGCAAATGAGGGTAGGAATGCAGAGAGATGAAAAGGGCTAATGAAATATGTGTATTATCCTAGGCATACATTTATATTTATAGTTACCCTATTCAAGAATGTGGAAAGGCGCGTCCTGTCATGATTTACACAATATAATGAATGGTTGTGATTAATCCCATGAATTTGACGCATTACGACCTATCAAATTGTATGCATTGAGTGCACTCGACGTACTCGATGCTCTCATCGCTCGGAGTTAACTCAGCTCTCTCAACACCTAGTCAGTTAACTCAGCGCTCTCAATGTCTGGTTAGTGAAACTTTTTCTTTGTTGTTTTCCTACAAAATATTAACCTTCAAACGCACATATACATATAGTAGAAATACATTATCATAATAATGCTACTTCAACATACCTAATTCAAATTTGAAGGTATTGAACTTGGCTCATCAAAAGGCTTAGTAAAGATGTAAACCATTTGTTTGTTTGTGGGGACAAACTCAAGCCTGATATCTTCATGCCCATCATGTTCACTTATGGAATTATACCTAATTTCAATATGCTTGGTCCTGCTATGAGAAATTGTATTCTTAGCTATTTAAATTGCACTAGAAGAATCACAAATCATAGAGGTTTACTTATATGGAGATTATAGTCTTAGAATTGATGTTGAATCTATAGTAGTTGTGCACAGTAACTCCCAACTGATATGTACTCTGATTCTACTGTGTAGAAGAATACACTGGTCTCCTTCTTGCTACCACAAGACACTAGCCTTCTTCCTAGAAATTGATAGGTACCTGATGTTCTTTTCCTATCTTCTTTACATCCTATAAAATCTGCATCAGAGTACCCTATTAGTTCAAAATCATTATTCCTAGGGTACCACAAACCAAGATCAGGTGTGCCCTTGAGATATCTCAGAATTCTTTTGGTAGCAGGGTAGTGAGACTCTTTAGGGCAAGCCTGGTACCTAGCACAAACACATGTAGCAAACATAATGTTTGGCATACTAGCAGACAAATAGAGGAGGGATCCAATTATGCCTTTATACATTGTTTCATTAATTGGTTTCCTAGTCTCATCCTTTTCTATTGATATATTTTACCAAATTGAAGTTTTCATGGTGGACACACTCTCCATTCCAAACTTTTTGATTAACTTTTTGGTGAACTTAAACTGAGAGATGAATAATCTCTCCTCTAACTATATGACATGGAGGCCCAAAAAATAATTGATTTCACCCATACTGCTCATTTCAAATTGCCCTTGCATAAGGTTGGCAAATTTTTTGCATTGAACATCATTAGTAGACCCCAAAATTATGTCATCAACATAAATTTGGACTAGGATAATCTTACCCTTAACATCCCTTAAGAATAATATCTTATCTATCTTTCCCCTTGAGAATTTGTTCTCAATGAGAAAGCTAGACATGATTTCATACCAAGCCCTAGAGGCTTGTTTTAACCCATACAAATATTTTCTTAAATGAAATACATAATCAGGAAAAGTAGAATTGATAAAACCCGAAGGTTTCTCAACATAGACCTTCTCTTTTAGGTATTCATTCAGGAAAGCTGACTTAACATCCATCTGGTAGACATTAAATCCCGTGTATGTAGAATATATAAAGAATAACCTTATGTCTTCTAGTCTAGCAACTAGTGCAAAAGTTTGATAAAATCAATACCTTTCCCTTGTCTGTATCCTTTGGCAACTAGTCTAGCTTTGTTCTTGATAATAATACCATTTTCATCAAGCTTGTTTCTATATATCCATTTTGTTCATATGATGTTATGTTAATGAGGTCTAGGAGCCAGCTTCCAAACATTGCATCTTTTCAACTAGTTCAATTCTTCTTGCATAGCAACAATCCAGAATGAGTCTATGTTGGCTTCTTCAAACTTTGTGGGGTCAATCTAAGACAGAAAGCTTGAATACATTGCAATAGAGTGGCTTCTGCTCCTTATTATTACACCCCTACTTGCATCCCCAATGATTAGATTTTTTGGATGATCTCTCAAGTGTCTGGCGGTTGCTGGCATCCTTTCTTCAGCATCTTGAACTTCAACTTCAGGGGCATGAAGATCATCTTCTATTTATAATCCACCTGGACCTTCTTCTGGAATGAACACACCCTCATCCTTTTCTAGTTAAACAACAGGCATGTCATTAATGTTCAGCTTATCTATACTCAAATTTTTCACCTACAGTTCTACAAGATCTAGGCAGCTCACTGTGAATCATAGAAGTTTCATCAAACACTATATTAATAGACTCTTCTACAACCTTATTTTTCAAGTTGTAGACCATATACGCTTTTTTGTGGTTGCTATACCCAACAAAAATTCCCTCATAGGATTTTGTAGTAAACTTTGTCAGTTAAGACTTCCCATTATTTAGCACAAAGAATTTGCTTTTAAAGATTCTAAAGTAGGCTATATTTGGTTTTCTAACTTCCATAATCTCATAGGGAGTCTTCTTATGATACTTACTTATAGAGGCCCTATTCTGGGCATGACAAGTACTGTTTATTGTCTCAACCCAAAAATATTCTTGGAGAGAAGTGTCACTAGGCAAATTTCTCCCTGTCTCTATGAGAGTTCCACATATCCTCTCAGCAATGCTAATATCCTGGGGTGTTCTTGGAGAAGAAAACTCATGAAATATCCCTTTCTCTTTGCATAACTCTGTCATGCTTTCAGATTGAAACTCTATTCCATGGTCACTTCTATTTCTGACCATAGTACAACCCTTTTCAATCCTAATCAGCTGGACAAAAGTCACAAAGCAATCTAAGGTTTCAGTCTTTTTCTTAAGAAAGAACACTCATGCAAATCTGGAAAAGTCATCAACTATCACAAAAGTATAGACTATCCTACATATACTATGAATTGGCATAGGACCAAATAAGTTCATATGTAGGAGGTAGAGACACCTCTCAGAATCTTTGGACATAATGCATTTAAAGGAAGCCTTTGTCTGTTTGCCCTTTTGTCATGCATAAGTAAATGTCATCTTTAGTGTATTTCAAATTAGGTCCATTTTGACCAACTCTTTATTGAAGAGCTTGCTGATAGTCTTATAGTTCAAGTGAGAAAGTCTCTTATGCCATTGCACAAAATAGGAGTCTTTCTCATTTGTTACTAGGCACACAAGAGAATCTAAATCTATACATAGAATATTTAAACAATAAATATTTCCACTCGTAGTGCCTAATAGAATTATCTCTTGATCACTTGACCTTCTAATCAGGCACTTATCCTTGTGGAAGACAATGACATAGCCAATATCATAGAGTTGGCATATGCTAATCAGATTGTGTTGTAATCCTTCTATATAAACCACTTTTGTAGTGGAGACTATGTCATTGGTAATCATACCATAGCCTTTAGTAACTCCTCTGTCTGAACCACCAAATATGACTTTGGTTCCATTCCTCACTAGAATGTAGTCTTTCAGATGGCTTCTTGTTCCAGTCATGTGCCTAGAACACCCACTGTCCAAGTACCATATTGGCATTTGATGGGTACTTGGACAAACCTGCAATCACAGAGTTAGTTTACTTTAGGTACCCAAAAGGATTTGGGTCTTTGGTTCTTGTTAGTATAAATTTGAACATTCCTCCCTATAGCAGCCCTGATAGGAAGGATTTTCTTTACACTAGGCACACTAGAGTTGTGCCAATAGTCTATGGTAAAGTGTCCTACCTTACCACAACAGCGCTCATGAATATTATATCTCCACTTCTGAACAACATTAGATGTGTATAAGCCATAAGATTTCTTATATTCAGAGGGGAGTGCAACAGCCTTCTTCCTATTTCTTTCAGCTAAAATCCGGCTGATAGTTAGCATGCTAGTAGATTCTCTTAGTTTACTTTGAATGATAGCAATATGTGTATGCTTTGCAGCTGACAAGGTGTTAATGGCATCAAAAATGGACAAGTGAGGCTTTCTTACAGTCATGCTTACAATCTTATTCTTTGATGAAGGAACATAGGTGGAGGCCACTGCCTTACTCTTAAAATTGGGTGCTAGAGAACCAAACATAAATGGTCTATGATGGGCCATTTTGATTTCTTCATGGGAAGCCTTCAGTTTACTTTGATTTCTTCTTCCATAATAAGTTGCATAAATGCACTTACAAGAAGAACATCCATTCTTCCAGTGACCATACATGTTTTCATGGTCATACCTATTAGAATGGAGAATTACCTTTTGAAAGGTGTTTTGAGGCACTGCTGGAGCATTGCCTTTCCCTTTGGAATGGGCAGCTTTAGCATTCCACCTGAACCCCAATCCCCTCTTATTATTTTGAGAGGTGAATGAGTCAATCAGTGGCAACACTATATTTGGCTTGGAAAACGCAACCACTAGCATCCTCTTTTTGAGGAGTTTCTCTTCAAGATCTTTAATGATCTTATTCTTCTCGCTAATGGTGCCCACTTTTTAGTATAATGATTGTCTTCAACTAACTAACTTCCCTCCTCATTTAGGCTAGCAGTGGGGCTGACTCAAATTACAAGGAATTAGCTTGCTATAAAAAAACAATCCCTTCAGCTTGTCACTTGACATGCTTTTTGCTCTTCTTCAGAGTCTCCAGGATATCATCATATTTTTCAATCAATTGATTGACATCCTCATCAGATTCTGATTCATCCTCCTCACAGGATGAAGTGGATGCCTCAGAATTTATGCCAGTCTCATAAATAGATGGAGAGTTGGAAAGAGTCTATACCTCATCAGGATCAGATTTGTACTGAGTTTCTTTAGTCATGGCCATGAGGCTGAACTCTTCATCATCTTCAAAATCACTGTCAAAAGAGGATAATGGTGCCCTTATGCCATTATGTCAACAGGAAGATTATCCTCCTCTTCTATAGAGATAAGACCAATATAGGCCTCTTTTCTTCTGATTCTGAAGACACAGAATCACTTTATGACAAACAAGAGTACTTTTTGCCCAAGAAGTTCTTGTTTACCTTCTTGTCCTTATGTTGCTTTCAATCATCAGACTTTCTATTTTCTTTCCTCTTCACAGGACAGTCAGCAATGACATGTCCTAATCTGTTGTACTAGTAGTAAACCATATTAGTCTTAAAGTATTTATTCTGTTTAGATTCATACTATTCCCGGAGGGGACTTTTTTGGACTTCTCCATGTTAGCTTGTGGCTTTCTAGAGCAAGAGCTAGATGAGCCCTTATTCTTCCACTACCTCCTCCTACTAAACATCTTCTTGAACTGCTTGGAGAACAAGGTAAGTTCTCTATCTGACAGCTCATCTCCTGAAGTGCCGGTAGCTGAGATCTCTGACTCAATAACCATTCTTGGTCAAGGACTCTTCTCCCTGCTCCTTCTTGAGGCTTCAACTTTGAAGGCCACTTCTCTCAGTTGAGGGGCATGACAACTTCTTCTTTAGCTTTTTTGGAATTCAGCTAAAGCTCATGTGACATCAGCTTGCCAAACAAATTCTGGGGGAAAATGTGTAGGCCAAGTTGCCCACTTCCCTGATGGTATAGATCTTGATATCTCATTCTTTATTAAGAGATCTCAGGAACTTTTCATTCAGCTTATAGTTGGTGAATTGTCTGCCATAAGTGATCAGACTGTTCACAATCTTGAAGAACTTCTAATAGCAATCAGCTATAGAATCCTTCTTATCCTGCTTGAAGGACTCATACTGTAGTTTGAGGAGGAATTTTCTGTCATCCCTCACTTCCTATGTTCCATCCTTGCATACTATCCGTGAGTCATATATTTCCTTGGTTGTTTTGCAGTTGACCAGATTCTAAAATGTTGAATTATCTATAACACTGACAATTATATTTTGTGCCCTCTCATCCATGGTGGCCAAAACTACCTCATCCTTAGACATCTCTAAATATCTCTTGGGAGGCTAGATGTTGGCATCAATAATAGAGACCTTCATTGGAATGAAAGGTCCCTCTTATACTGTAATGTATATCATAGGGTCTTATGCTTCCATGAATAGCCTCACCCTTTCTTTCCAGATCCCAAAGTTCTCCTTCCTACAGATAGTAAGTTTCATAGAACCTAACTTCTTATGATTCTCACTAGAAGTCATGAAGATATGCTACTACTACCCTTAGAGATCTAATTCAGACTGTTAAGTCCATTTTGAACAACCTATCACTGATACCACTTGAAAGTCTTTTCTAAGGGTAGTTAAAGATAGGAGCGGAGGGATAGTGGATGTACCCAAGATTGGGGAACCACTATAAAATTGTTGTGTCGTCTGTGATTGATGTTGAAAGCTAAAAAACTAACCTAATCACCTAGCACAGTAATCTGCTAACAAGTAGGAAAATTTAAACAAGAGACAAAAACCTATTCACCCCCCTCTAGGTGTTTAACCAGCCCTAAAAGTAATACTCCTCTCAAAGATCTGTTAACAAGCAAGATCTTACCGCAAATTACCCCGGCCGGTCATCCAAGATCTCATGGTATTTATCCATTTCGTTGGCTTGGCTTTTGCTTTAGATGACCTCTTTCACTTTATATGACCTGTTTCTTCTTTTTGCTGACCTGACGTCTCACAGCACCTATTCGTGGGAGCCCGAATCTCGTTGGTTAGGGGCCCAGGATTTCTCCTCTCAAAGATCTTACCAATCTGGCACCCGATCCCTCCCTCCACGCCGGAGGCGTCGTCTTGGAGCCATCTGCACCTATGCCGGGATCCCAGCCCCCGATGAAAGAGGGCGCCTATATTGCCCCACTAGGCGAGACCGAGACCTTGGAGTGCAGGACGTTCCGTCCGGGTCGGAGCAAGCCGCTCCACATGCTCTTTTGAAAAATTTCAGAGTGCCAGCCCGGCCCGTCTCGCCATCCATCGGTGGAGGGTACCCATCGCCCTTCAGTTATGCGAGAACCTTCACTCTTTCCTTTCGCTCCCCCTAATCTGACTGAAATTCGCCATCTAGATTCGAAGGAGTAGGAGGCGGAAGGTGAAGAAGATGGAAATGGGGAAGACTAGCCCATCCCCTCCTCTGGCGAGATGAAGGACTTTCTCCAGGCCTCCATGAGCGGCAAGGCGTAGAGGCAGATGATTTCATCTGTCCTATCGAAGCTCGCACGGTGGTAGTGAGCCAACTTAGCGGCGGTGAAGAGAATCCACATGACGATGGAGCGGCAGCTGGCGATCGTCGAGCGGGACTGCGCCTACCTCATTGGCGGGGCGGAATGCCAGGACATGCTTTCCGCTGAGACCTCCATAGAAAGATACATTGCATGGGTTCGAGATCAGCTCCGCCTGGCCAACCAGGGCCTGACTGCCCTGATGGCATTCTTCGATCTGCGAGTGCCTCCGAGGTCTAGCAGGCGAGGTCTGGGTCGTTGGCTGTGGGAGCCGTATAGAGCCATGCTCAACAATTCTCACACATTGCGAATGTTTACCTTTCCCTAACGCTTCCTGGAGTCTCTCGCTTCCTGCAGGTCCAAAGAGCTGACGAGAAAGGATGGAAATTGAGGAGTCAGAACATCAGGATTTGCTAACTTTTTGACCGTCCCCCCGCTGCATTTTAGGAAAAAAACACAAAATTACTACATCTTCTATAAATAGGACGATCCACCTACAAAATTTACTTCTTTGCATTCACTTCTTCGATTCCAAGACTTTGTCCTCCTCCCGAATGCTCTCGCCGATCTCTGCAGCGCAAAGGCTCTCGCCTCCTCGATTTTTTCGCCACTTTCTCCTTCTCTTCAAGATGCCTGGCGAGGGCAATGGCCGCTCCAAGTGTGTGCAATCCTTCCTAGAACACAATTTCCCTCCATGTCGGTTGACTTTGGAGGAGTTCGACATGATTGTCGCCAACTTCAAACCCACCTGGTTCACTGCGCGGATCCCCGAGAATGATGATTGGATTAACCTCGTGCAGGCTGGGGAGCTCTCCATTCCCCCGGAGCACTTCGAGGTGGGCTTCCTCCTCCCCCTCTGGCCGAAAGTACGTTAGGCCCTTCAGTACTATGTGTTGGTGTTGGCCTAGCACCACCCAAATTCCTTCGCGATCTTGGTGGCATTCATCTGCTACATGCGGCCGAAAAGGATTGAGTTCAATCTGCCCATCTTCGGGAAGCTGTTCAAATTTCGCGCGAAAGGCGGGGTGGTCTTCTTCTCGGGGCAATTGTTGAAGACGAGTGGTCTCGCCAACAAGAACTACCACTAGGGACATAGATTCGTTTTTATCTCGGGTGACTTTGGAAACATTCCACTTGTGCTGGTTCAGTACGACGACGCAACCTACAAACCTCCCGCTCTTGGGGGGAGCGAGGGCACCCTCGTCGAATTCTTCGGGACTAAGATTTTCGACGTCCACTTCCTTCGACGAGACCTGGACTCCCTCCCGCCGGTTCCTCCCAGCGAAGGTATTATTTTAGTCTATTATCGCAACCTTTTGTTTTGAGAAGCAGGGTTATTTAGCCATGGGTCTCGCAGGTGAACGAGAAATTTCCCTCCACCAACCTTTTGATGAGACTAGGGTGCTTGTCGACCCCTTAGCTCTTGCCAAGTCTGTTGTCACTACCTGTCGGGAGGAGCTGAGATCCTCTTCCAAACCAAGGGTCCAAAAGCGGAAACACAGCTCCCTCCCTACCGCCCTCTCAAAAAATCAAAACTGTCAGCAACAAACAAGGAAAACTCCATCGTACCAACTTCCGACAAGATCCCCGCACAGAACCCATCAGTTGTAGGCTAGAAGGGTACCGCTAGGCCTGCCGGAGAGACCCCTGCCAAGACTCTACTCAAGCAAGTGCTAAAAGGGCACCAGAATTTTGGCTTCGGTGAGAAGTACCTGGATGTGGAGGGCCATCCCTTGATCCAGTGGGACCATACCACCAACCGCATCGCAGTCTCCACACTTCTCCCCTCCTAGAGGGAGTGGGACCAAGTACCGGCGATGCCTTCGTGCTGGGCTTTGGGCTCTACGGTCGGGAGGATGCCGACGCATTTGATCGGACGACTACCCGGGCCCTCGTCTACGACGCCGCCCAGGCATAACTTCACGCGGTACAGCTCTCGCATATGACTGGGCATTGCACCCTCACCATCGAGCACAACCTCGTCGATATGCTCAAGGCGAGGGATGCCGCTGCAGCCGAAGTGGTCACCCTAAAGGCCGACTTGGCGGCTTCCCAACAACTTCTCTCCTCTCGCCCGACCACCGAGGTAAGCGGGACCCTTCAATATTTCTCGTCCTCTTAATAAATATATATTTTTGCTTAACTGGACCATCTTGCAGGACACAACGCAAGCTCAGTTGTCTCGCGCGAGGGTGGCCGGCATCGAGTGCGAGAACAAGCTACTAGAAGTGGAGGTGATGCGCCTAGAGGAGGCCCTGGCCCTGGCACAAGCCCGGCCATCGCTGGAGGAAGAGTCGAGCACCGTTATTATTCCATGTACGTGATCGACGTGATAGTTCTGGAGAACGAGCAAGCCCCCGCCAAGATGGTCATTGAGGTGCTTCGGGATTCGATGCTTTTGAATGAAAGAGGCGAGACTCTCACGGCACGAGTGATCTTTCCCTGGTTGTTCTAGCCCATCCCCAAGCCTGCGGGAGAGGATGACTCTCTGATTAATGATGCAGCGGAGCTTTGCTTGAACGAGGAATCTGACAGCAGCTCATCCAGTGACACCCCTGGCTACTCCCCCAGCGGAACCTCCAGCAGGACCTCCAGTGGTACCTCCGGAGGGACCTCCAGCGGGCCTGCCCAATAGCCTCCACTCTGCTTTTTCATTGTAATTTTACCCTTATTTTTGTAAATTTATTTTTGTAACTTTTTGTAAGGGGCAAGATTCCCTAAGTCGATGCTACGACTTTCATATTGTACTGAAAGGTCTACCTTTTTGCTGGAATGTTTATGGCCTTTGCGCGAACCCTAGGCTCTTAGGTGATGACTGCCACCGGTTTGAAGAGTTGGCTGAGTAAAACCTGCAGAGATTCTTGCCAAAAGGGCCGTGCCGGGAACCCTGCCGAGAGGTGCTTGCCGGGACCCCTGGCGAGAGGGATATGGTGAGAGCCCGTCCTATAGGGCTGTGCCGAGAGCCCTGTCGAGACCCCTACCAGGAGGGTTATATCGAGAACCCTGCCGAGAGGGGTCTGGTTTATCCCATCCTTACTTAGGACTAGTGTTAGCTGTTTGGAAACTTGTTATCAAGAGCTTCGTGACACCATCATGATTTCAACAGCCCTGTCTGCTTGGTGTGATCCTGGTCATCGGGTCCACCTGGGACCACTTAAACAAAAAATCCCTTTTTTCCTTATTCCCCCCAAGCGAGCCCATGGCCCTATCAGCTAGTGAGAGCCTGATAGCGGGTCTACATGGGGTCTTGCAGGATACCATAATCCTTCCTCCCTTTCCTTTCCCTCCAATCGAGCCTATGGACCTACCAGCTATTGAGAGCCTGGACAGCTGGTGTACCCAAGGCTAAGTGTGCCTTCCAGCCCTTCCAACAAATGAGAGCCGGAGCAACGGGACCCTCTCGGGGTATTCCCCTACCCCAAGGTGAGCTTACAGACCTGCCATCTAGTGAGTGCCTGGACAGCAGGTCTACCCGGGACCGAGTGCGCCTTCTAGCCCTGTCAGCTAATGTGAGCCTGAGTAGTGGGATCCTCTTGGGGTCTTGCTAATATCCATCTCCCTTTCCTTTCAAACCAGGCGAGCCTACG
Source organism: Platanthera guangdongensis (assembly GCA_039583875.1). Classification (NCBI taxonomy): domain Eukaryota; kingdom Viridiplantae; phylum Streptophyta; class Magnoliopsida; order Asparagales; family Orchidaceae; genus Platanthera; species Platanthera guangdongensis. Next base: position 103,217,548 of record CM077151.1, read on the forward strand.
GACCTGCCAGCTAGTGAGAGCCTGGACAGCGGGTCTACCTGGGGCTGAGTGCGCCTTCCAGCCCTGCCATTTATTGAGAGCTTGATCAACGATATCCTCTTGGGGTATTCCATTATCCCTCAGGCGAGCCTACGAACCTACCAGCTAGTGAGAGATTGGACAGCGGGTCTACCCGGGGTCGAGTGTGCCTTCCAGCCCTGCCAGATAATGAGAGCCTCAGCTATGGGATCCTTTTAGGGTCTTGTTATTATCCATCTCCATTTACTTTCATCCAGGAGAGTCTACGGACCTTCCAGCTAGTGAGAGTCTGGACAGTGGGTCTACTCGGTGCCGAGTGCGCCTTCTAGCCCTGCCAGCTAATGAGATCCTGAGCAGCGGGATCCTCTTGGGGTATTCCCTTACCCCCCAGGCAAACCTACGGACGTGCCAGCTAGTGAGAGCCTGGACAGCGGGTCTACCCGAGCCGAGTGTACCTTCCAGCCCTGCCAACAAATGAGAGACTGAGCAGCGGGATCCTCCCGGGGTCTTGGTAATATCCATCTCCCATTCCTTTCCCCTAGCGAGCCTACAGACCTGCCAGCTAGTGAAAGCCTGGACAGCGGGTCTACCCGGGGCTGAGTGTGCCTTCCATCCCTGCCAACTAATGAGAGCCTAAGCAGCGAGATACTCTCGGGGTATTTCCTTATCCCCAAGCGAGCCTACGGACCTGCCAGCTAGTGAGAGCCTGGATAGCAGGTCTACCCGGGGCCGAGTCAGCCATCTAGAAGATGATAAAGAGGAAATAGTGGAGGAACAGACCATCCTCCTCCTCTCATCACAAGATGGATCACGACCAGCCTGACAAGAAGTTCCCCAAAGGAGATAGGTAAAATTCTAAACCGAGTAAAAAGGTTTTTTCTAATGTTGTTTGTTATTACTGCAACATGCCAAGACATATCATAGCTGAATGTCCTGTCCAGAGAAAGGAGGATGGAGAGAAAAAACAACATCAGCAGAAGGGAAAGAAGGAGAAGAACTTCATTGCTAAGAATAAAAAGAGCTGGAGTCAGAGTGACTCATCTTCTTCAGATTCTTTAGATTCTAAAGAGGAGTAAGAAGCCTATATTGGGTTGTTTTATGTTGTTGCTGATGAACAAGAAGATTATCCAGCAGTAAGGATAGTTATTAGGGCCCCTCTATCATATTCAGACAGTGACACTAAGGAGGATGAAGATTTCAACATAAGCTATGGGCTAATGGCCTTGTCGATGATGAATCCAGCCAGGATAAGCCTGGTCCAGATAAGGTATACTCACTATCCAGCTCCTCTTATCGTTCAGACTATGGGACAAGCCCCAATACTGATGTATCCTCATCCTGTGATGAAGATGGGTCAGAATCTGAGGAAGATGTTAATCAATTGATTGATAAGTGTGGTGCCCTTCTGGATTCTTTAAAGAGAAGCAAGAATTTGGCCAAGAAACAAGATGAGGAGATCATCTCCCTACAACTAGCAGCTTCCCTGCAGTCTGAATCAACATCTGTGCTGGAATAGAAGATGAGGGAGGTCATCCAACTGAAGGCTATCACAATCATCTAGATTGGGACTATTAGCCATAAAAACACAATCATTCTGGATCTTGAAGAGAAGATCCAAAGGGAGAAAGGGATTGTGGATAAATATTCAAAGCCCAATATAGTATTGCCCCTGATAGATTCCTTCTCCTCCCAAAAGGATAAGAGGGGTTTGGGATTCAAAGGGAGCCCTAGGGTTGGCCATTACAAAAGGGAAGACAAAGCTCCAATTCAGCCTCCAATATCATTTAAAAAGTAATGTTATCATCAAATAGGTATGACAAAGAAATTATCTAAGGTCACTGCTTGAATGGAAGGTCCACAAGTTTGAACAAAAATGTTCATAACTTTGGTGGAAGATTTGCTATGGGGATGAGTGCCCTTAAGGCCCCACATGAGGAAATTCAAATGGCCCATCATGGACCATTTGTGTTTAGTGCACCAACCTCCACACTCAAGAATAAGACAGTGGCCTTCTCTCAGGTTCTCCCAACACACACTCAGTCTAAGGGCAAGTTTGTTAGCAAGCCTGACTTGGGTATTTCTGAGGCCATCAACAGTATGCCTTCTACAAAGAAGAACGCTGCTGGTAGAACTCAAAATAAACCATGCTCTTCAACTGACAAACTCTCCTTCAGTCAGATTATTGTTAAAAGAAATAAGTATAAGGATGCTACTCTTCCTTCTGAACAGTCATCAGCTAATATGCAATATATCAGACCTATTCAGAAAAGAAGATACAATATCCATGAGTGTTATTGTTGTGGCAAAGTGGGACATTTTGCCTTAGATTGCAGGCACAATCCAACTATGCCCAGTGCAAGTGTTAGTCTTCCTATTAGAAAAGCTGTATGAAGACATTTTCAATTTCAGATTAACATGCACCAAGTACCCATACTCCTATATGGTACTTGGACAGTGGATGTTCTAGGCACATGACTGGAACAAGATGTCACTTAAAGGACTATACTCATGTGAAGAATGAACCTAAAGTCATCTTTGGTGGTTCAGACAAAGGAGTCACAAAGGGTCATGGTATGATTACCAATGACATAGTCACAATCTCAAAATTGGCTTATGTGGAAGGGTTGCAACACACCTGTGATCTTGGCTAGGTCATTGTATTCCACAAGGAGGAGTGTCAAATTAAGAGGTCAAGCGATAAAGAGGTCATCTTAACAGACACTAGGAGTGAAAATGTTTATTGTTTAAACTTTCTATGATTAAGTAAAGACTCTCCTATATGTCTAGTTGCAAATAAGAATGTCTCATACTGTGTTCAATGACACAAGCGACTTGCCCACTTGAAATATAAAACCATCAATAAGCTCTTTATTGAAGATTTGGTCAGGAATGGTCCCAAAATGAAGTTCACCAAGGAGGGAATTTGCTCTGCTTTCCAAAAGGGGAAGCGGACCAAAGCTTTTTTTAAAAGCATTAGGGCCAAAGAATCTGTGATGTGTCTATACCTCCTATATATGGACTTGTTTGGTCCTACACCAGTTCATAGTCTAGGTAGGAAAGTATACACCCTTGTGGATGTTGATGACTTCTCTAGGTTTGCTTGGGTTTCTTTATTAAAAAAAAGTCTGAAACACTTGATATCTTCAGGACCTTTGTTAAGCAAATTCAGAATGAATTAAATAGTACTTTGGTCAAAATCAGAAGTGATCATGACACTGAATTCCAATCTGAAGGCATGATAATGTTCTGTGAAGAACAAGGGATTCACCAAGAAATTTCTTCTCCAAGAATACCCCAGCAAAATGAGATTGCTGAGAGGAAAAATAGAACTCTCATAGAAGATGGCAGGACATTGCATAGTGACATATCTCTCACAGAATGTTTTTGTACTGAGGTAGTAAATACTGCATGTCATGTCCTGAATAGAGCTTCTATCGCCAAGGATCATAAGAAGAGTCCATATGAGATAATGAAGGACAGAAAACCAAATCTTGCCCACTTCAGAATCATTGGTTGTAAATAGTATGTTCTCAACAATGAGAAATCTTACCTAACTAAGTTTTTTGCCAAATCCTATGATGGGATATTTGTTGGGTACATCAATCATAACAAAGCATATAGGGTCAACAACATGAAAAATCAAGTTGTGGAAGAATCTATAAATATAGTATTTGATGAGTCCTCTATGATTAACAATGATCTAACAATCTCCTCATCTAGATCTGAAGGTATAGAGTTGGTGATGGACAAAATATCCATCAAGGAAGCATCTTCTGCAACACAAGATGAATATGAAGGAGTGTACAATAAAGAAGAAGAACATAGCCAACATGATGTGGATGATGTATAACAAGATCCAGCCATTGAAGCTCAAGATGTAGAAGGAAGAATGCCCCCTGCAGTCAGGCATCTAAGAGATCATCCCAAACATCAGATTATTGGTGATGCAAGCCAAGGGGTCACAACAAGCAGCAAAAGCCTGAATATAGCCATGTATTCTAGCTTTTGTCTCAGATTGAGCCAACAAGATTTGAAGATGCCAATATAGACCAATATCGAATTGTGGCAATGCAAGAGGAATTGGACTAGTTCAAGAGATGTAAGGTATGGAAGTTTGTTACCAGACCACAAGGAAATAACATCATTGGAACCAAGTGGATCTACAGGAATAAGCTTGATGAAAATGGTGTTATAATTAAAATAAGGCTAGGTTGGTGGCCAAGGGTTATAGGCAATAAAAAGGTATTGATTTTGATCAAACCATTGCCATAATAGCTAGAATAGAAGCAATAGACTGCTCCTTGCATATGCTGCCCACAAGGGATTCGTAGTCTACCAGATGGATGTGAAGTTTATCTTCATCAATGGTGACTTATGGGAAGAAGTCAATATTGAGCAGCCATCAGGTTTTCTTGTTCCTAACTCTCCTGATTATGTTTATAGACTTAGGAAATCTTTGTATGGGTTTAAACAAGCCCCATGTGCACGATATAAGACCATCTCAAGCTTCCTTATTGAGAACAAATTCTCAAGGGGAAAGATAGACAAGACTCTATTCCTAAGGCAAGATCATACTAGTGCAAATTTATGTAGATGACATGATTTTTGGGTCTACTGATGATAACCTTTGCATGAAGTTTGCCAAACTTATGCAAGGAAATTTGAGATGAGCAGTATGGGGGAGCTCAAGTACTTCATGGGACTCCAAGTAAGACAGTCTAAAGAGGGATTATCCATCTCCCAGTCTAAGTTCACTAAGGAGTTAATTAAGAAAATTGGTATGGAGAATACCTCCATACTGAAAACTCCCATGGGGTCAAACATGTTAATAGACAAGGATAAAGCAGGTAAACCAGTTGACGAATCCCTGTATAGAGGAATAGTTGGCTCCCTCCTGTATCTTACTGCTAGTAGGCCAGACATCATGTATGGTACATGTGTTTGTGCTAGATACTAGGCTATCCCTAAGGAGTCTCAATATTCTGCAGTCAAAAGAATTCTGAGATATCTTAAGGGCACACTAGACCTTGTCCTATGGTACACTAAGAATAGATATTTTGAGCTAACAGAGTATTCAAACGGTGACTTTGTAGGCTATAGAGAGGACATGAAAAGAACTTTAGGCTCCTATCAGTTCTTGGGTGGAAGGCTATTGTCTTGCAGCAGTACAAAACTTACTACTGTTGCGATATAAACAGCTGAGTCAGAGTATATAACAGCTGGAAGTTGTTGTGAATATTTGACATGGATTCAGCACCAACTACAGGTTACAATCTAACGATAAGTAATACTCCATTATACTGTTATTCAACTTATGCAATCTCTATTGCCAGGAATCATGTCTCTCATAGTAGGACTAAGCATATAGAGATTGAGTATCACTTCATTAGGGAGCATGTGGAAACTGAAGACATCAGTCTTGAATTTGTCCCCACAGATAAGCAAGTGGCTGACATGTTCACTGAACCACTGGATGAAGCAAAATTCAACACCTTTAAATTTGAATTAGGTATGTTGAATTTAGCACAGCTTCAGTAGCTCCGCATATAGTTTGGGCTTGTTGATGGAAGTTTTAATCCCTATAGGACACATCAAAAAAAATTGGATTAAGGTGTTGGTGCTACCATGGTGATCTGGAAGTGATCAGGCATGTAGTGTAACGCCCCGAAACTCAAAAGAGCGACGGGTAGCATTTCGGACCAAGTTTGGAACTTGGTAGAGGTTACACGGCATGGGACACGGGCGTGTCCCAGGGCGTGTCATGATCGGGTTGACGATCTGGCCGAGAGGTCGACGAATTTTGGAGTCGATGATCGTCGATCAACAAACACAGCCTGAGACACGTGCGCGTCCTAGGCCGTGTCCTTCACGGAATGAAGTCGGACCATGGTGGGGGAGACACACGGTGTAGCATATGGGCTGTGTCGGGTAGACACGGGCGTGTCAAAATGTCACACATGCGTGTCGAGTACCCGTGTCCCTTTCGGGCATTTTTCGGTCCTGTGTCGATGCAGTAACACGACACACTACACGGCCGTGTACTGTATGACACGGGCATGTCAAGTTTGACACGGGCATGTCAAGTTTGACACGGACGTGTCGGGTACCCATGTACTTTTCGCATCAGGACGCACGGCCCTCACGGGCGTGTCACAGGCATTCGGCCCAGATTTTGGATTTCAAGTCCGGATCGTGGCCGTCCGTTTCCTTATTTTGGGATCCGAGGGCTGGGGATTATTCCTGCTGGGTTATACCCGGGAATAAGGTTTCAAAGCCCTCATTTCTCTTACTCAATCTCTTTCTAAAGTTCTAGAGAGAGGGGAGAGCAAGGAAGAAGAAGGAGGCTAGATCCGGTCACCGGCGGAGCTTCGGAGCTCCAAATCGCAAGCTGACTTCGGATCTACGGAGGCGAGGACAACGAGGTCCTTTTCATCCGCATAGATTTCCATGGCGCCAAGGAAAAATGCTAGGGTAACGATTCTCATCCTAGGACATGTGAAGTCCTCTTTTCCTTTGCATAGGAAGCCCGCTCTCGCGAGTTTGCGGTGAGTTTGAGGCGTTCCTTCGGGTAGACATGAATAGTCCCCTTTGTGTACATGTAGAGTCCGTAATCAAGAATCGGACATAGGCATGATGTGTGAAGCCTACCCATACAAGTTGGTCTGGATCGGTGATGTTGCATTGCATGAATGGCCGGAGAAGACTCCGCGTGAATGGTTGTTTTTCGGGTTTTCTACGCGGTAGATTGCAACAGGGAGCCTTGGTGACTAACTCCAAAAAATTGGACAGATGCATGATTGTGCCAAACATGGTGGCATGGGAGCCAACTTGTACATAACTGGGTTATGTAAACTGTGTGATCGATTTGGGACTCGGGAAAGCTTGACCCGCGCATATGGCTAAAAATGACGTTGCGATGTGAGCAACGAGTTAGGTGGAACTGTACCCGCTCTATGTCGTTCGGTAGGAGCCATTGGTATAGATGGAGGGTCTTAGGCGATCTATGGCTTAAATTGACGTGACTAATGCCGGAATGACAAAATGCTCGCAATATTGGCCGTCCAAGTGACGGTGTTGAGACCGAAATGTGTATGGATTAAATTGACGTGATGTTGACCGGTTCACCAAGAATGTGCCCTTAGAGCACGGGGTGTGTGGCCGTGTGTGCCCACGCCTGTGATGAAGTGTTTACACTATACTGCTTGGTTATGCTAACAAAGTGCATGGAAGGGAGCATCGCTGCACCGAGTTTTGGGCGGGATCGTTATAATTTGGTCAGCATAGCTGACCATTGCTTTTTTTGTCACCGTGCGGTGGATTATTGTTTGCAGGTGCTCCGGAGCCAAGTGGTAAATAGCGGGCAAAAGCCCATGTTGCCGAGCCAGACCTCGAAGGCCTAATTTTGAGTGTTTACTTGTATTATTCATGTGTGACCGGCCTGCGTACCGTGGTATGGAAAACACTGTAATTTGAGTAAACTATTGTAAGGCCTTAAGGCCATTGTACTTATATATTGTACGTTCATTCCTAATGGGTTTTGTAGTGGACATTAATGCTTATGCTGGGTTCTTTGTTTTGCAACCTTTTAAATTGCTTCCGCAAGAATGTACTCTGTGTAGGGCATTGATTCTTAGTTGGATGGTTTCCATTGAGTAACCTTCCGGTCTGTCTGTGGTATATGGCATCGGGCAGCGGCCGGACCTACTGCTATATGTCATGCGACGGATAGGGGGTGTTACAATTTGGTATCAGACTACTGCTTTCGGTCAACTTAAATGAATTCGTGGGCGAATTATTTTAAGGGGTGGTGAGCACATGTGTGCGCGTCATCATTATACCATCAAAAGAACCCATGAATGTCCACTTAGGAATGAAAATACACGTGTTTGAGGAACCTGTGTGTTCCTATAATTGCTGTTTGCAATTTTTTTGGTCGCTTAATGGTATTTTGTACAACTATAGGTGACCAGAAGTGGTGCAGGGCCGTCAGAACGCCCGATTTCTGAGGCTAGTAGTGCACCAAATGATGCTCCTGAACACCTCCCTCGGTTGAAACCATACGATTGGTTTACGAAGCAGTGTTTTCCATGATCATTGCGCAACCTGCAAGGCATATGCAGCAGCCCACTCCTACGATGGAGCAGTTACCGCTTCAAAGGGATGAACCGAGAAGAGTTGAGCAGGTAGTGGTGGAGCCTTTGGTGCCGAGGAGAGGAACCGAAAGACAGCTCAAACATGTTATGGGATTTAATCCTCCGGTGTTCTCGGGGATGGGAACCCCATCCCAAGCTGAAGATTTGCTCTCCCGAGTGAAGAGAGTCTTGACAGCGATGGAGACGGAGGAGTGGCAGATGACCACTATAGCTATATTCTTGTTGGATGGAGACGCTAGGCTATGGTGGGAGGGTTTGGAGCTGCAACCCTTGAGGGGAAGGAAACTTACGGACTTCTCGATGGAGGAGTTTTTGAGATTGTTCCTGTCTAGGTACCTCCCTTCGGCTCAGAAGATTGCGTTGGAGAATGAGTTCCAGAGGTTGGTGTAAGGAGAGAGTAGCGTGGATGAGTATCTCCACGAGTTTACTCGATTAGGTCGGTATGCTAGCTCTACATTCGTGGATGAGGAGCGTAAGATGAACCGTTTCTATTGTCTGGGAGATGACTTGAGGCTACTGCTCTCGGGGCCTATGACGCAGGACTTCTTGACCCTAGTCAACACGGCCCGGACTTTGGAGAAGGACTTGAAGAATGCGGAAGCAAAGAAAAGCTCTGGTGATAAGAAGACGGAGTTTAAAGTGCCGACTACTTTGAAGTCTGGTTATCGTAAGTTCTACAAGAAAGCTAGGACCTCGGGTCCAGCCCCCTCTTCTGGTACTTCTGGGGCGACTATGGGTCGAACCCCGAGCGCATGCTACAATTGTGGGAAGCCTGGACACTTTTCCCGTGATTGCTGGAGAGGACGTCCCAAGTCCGAGAGGAAGTCGAGAGCAACATATGAAGAGAAGGGCAAGGCGGTGGAGTCAATTGTGCCCCATAATGCTCCGGCTCAACCTAGATTCTACAATCTTGGCAAGCAGGAGGCCATTAAGCAAGTGGATGTGGTGACAGGTAATGTTTAATTTATAACAAGTTAATTTTTAAATACTTGTTATGTGCGTGTTACCTTACCACTGCTTGTATATGATTTGTTTTGATTTGTGAGAATCCGGCGAGAGCACTCTTTGATATGGGAGCTTCACACTTTTTTTTATTCGAAGGATTCATATCGCGCATCGGAGTACCTTCTTCGATTGCGAAGGACAAACTGGATGTGTTGCTGCCGAATAGGTGTTTGATGCGTGCGGATAGAATCTGTGGCGTAAAGATTCGTATTGGGAGTCAAGAGTTCAATTTGCAAGCGTCGTTACTACCGTTGGTGGAGTTCGACGTGCTATTTGGCATGGACTGGCTCTCAGAGCAGCAAGATTATATTGATTGCAGTCGCAAGGAGGTTAAGTTGGGGACAGGCCATGAGACAACCTTTACAGGCTTGAAAGGATCAAGCAAGACTTTGATGTCTGCTCTTCAGGTGGTGAAGGCGGTTCGTGCTGGAGCAGAGCTGTTCTTCAAGCTAGTGGAGGTTGAAAATCCTAAGCCTACTTTGGACAGTATTTCAGTGGTATCTAAGTACCCTGATGTGTTCTCTACCAATCTTCCTGGAGCCCCACCTCAACGGGAGATTGATTTCACCATCGAGCTAGTTCCAGGTGCGAAATCTGTGTCACGCTCACCGTATCGGCTAGTGCCTAAGGAAATGGTGGAGCTGAAGGTTCAACTTCAAGAGTTGTTGGACCAGGGGTGTGTGCGTCCAAGTTCGTCGCCTTGTAGCGCACTAGTACTTTTTGTTATGAAGAAGGACGGAAGCTTGAGACTTTGTATCGATTATCGGGAGTTGAACAAGCTAAAGGAGAAGAACAAGTACCTGATCCCGAGGATAGATGATCTATTCGATTAGTTAGTCGGGTCGACAATGTACTCAAAGTTGGATCTTAAGTTCGGGTATTACCAGCTGAGGATAAGAGAGAGTGATATCCCCAAGACACCTTTTAGTATGAGATACGGGCATTATTAGTTTACGGTCATGTCGTTTTGGCTAACGAATGCGTCGTCAGTGTTCATGGATCTGATAAACTGGACTTTCAGGGATTACCTAGACCACTTTGTGATCGTCTTCATCGGCTACATATTGGTGTACTTGCAAAGTGAGGAGGATCACTTTATGCATCTACATTTGGTGCTGGAGACGCTGAGGAGGAATCAATTGTACGCCAAGTTCTCCAAATGCGAGTTTTGGTTATCCTCAGTGGCGTTCCTTGGTCACATAGTCAGTGGAGAGGGAATTGCGGTGGATCCGACGAAGATTGTTGCGATACGAGAGTGGCCTGTGCTGTCTACGGTAGCGGAAGTCCGGAGTTTTCTGGGGCTTGCCGTCTATTACAGGCGCTTCGTGGAGAACTTCTCGCGGATAGTGTTACCCATCACGACTCTGACGAGGAAAGATCAGAAGTTTTTTTGGACGCCGAGGTGCGCACGAGCTTTTGAGGAGTTGAAGAGTCGATTGACCACGGCGCCTGTGCTGAGTTCACCGAGTTGGACCGAAGGTTTTGAGATCTACAACAATTCTTCGGGCAGTGGACTGGGTTGTGTCCTACTGCAGCATGGTAGTGTGATAGCGTATGGCTCACGACAGCTGAAAGTGCATGAGAGGAATTATCCGGTCCATGACTTGGAGTTTGCGGCCATGATTTTTGCCTTGAAGCTGTGGAGGCACTACTTATACGGGTGAAGGTCGACATCTATACCGACCACAAGAGTTTGAAATACTTGTTGGATCAAAAAGATCTAAACATGCGATAGAGGAGATGGATGGAGTTCCTGGGGGACTACACATTCAAAATTCACTATGTGCCTGGGAAAGGCAATGCGGCTGCGGACGCGTTGAGTCACAGGGCCCCAGCTCAAGCCAATTGGATGTCCGTCCATGACAAGCGGTTGGTTAGGGAGTTGGAGGCGTTGGAGTTCTCTTGCGTAGACAAGCAGTCATGTGCTGAAGTGTTATTGAACTGGACGGAAGTTCAATATGACCTGGCTGATCGGATTCAGCAGGCTTTGGATATGGATGGCCGCATAAAGCAATCATGGTTGAAGCTTTGGATGGGTCAAATTCCCAATTTGTTGTTGAGGATGGATTGCTGTCGAAAGACGGTCGTTTGTGCGTCCCAAACGTGGGGAATTTGCTGGTGGAATTGTTGTACGAGGCGCATTATACCAAGTACTCGATTCACCCGGGGAGCATGAAGATGTACCACGATGTGAAGAAATTGTTCTGGTGGCTAGGACTTAAGAAGGATGTGGAACTCTACGTGGCTAAGTGTCAAACATGCTCTTTGGTAAAGGCGGAATGCCAAAAGCCGGGAGGATTCTTGAAGTCCTTGCCTATTCCGGAGTGAAAGTTCGACGACATCACTATGGACTTGTGCACGGGTTGCCAAGGTCGTAGAAGGGAAACGACGCCATCTGGGTGATCGGGGATTGTCTGACGAAGGTGTCACACTTCATTCCGCATAGGAAAGACGATTCTATGGAGAAATTGGCAAAGTTATATATGGATACCATAGTACGGCTTCACGGTGTGCCCCGCAGCATCGTGAGTGACCGAGATGGGCGGTTCACGTCCAATGATTGTAGGTTGGTGCAGAAGATGTTGGGAACAAAGCTGAGTTTTAGCATAGCCTTTCATCCGCAGACGGATGGGCAGACCGAGAGGGTCAATAGGATAATGGAAGACATGCTTCGCATGTGCGTCCTGGACTTCGGGAAGCAGTGGGAAGATCACCTATACTTGGTGGAATTCGCTAACAATAATAGTTACCAGGCGAGCATACATATGGCACCCTTCGAGGCCCTTTATTGTAGAAGATGTCGCACGCCGTTGTCTTGGTTGGAAACGGGTGAGTCAAAGTTGTACAAGCGCCAAGAGGTGGAAGATGCAATGTCGTTGGTTCGAATGATTCGAGAGAGATTGTTGATCGCTCAGGATCGCCAAGCTAAGTACTATAACGCCAAGCATAGGAATGTGGAGTTCGCTGTCGACGACTGGGTATACTTGAAGATCAAGCCGTTCAAGGGTGTCTCGTGGGTGCGGCGTTTGAAGAAGCTAAGCCCGAGGTACCTTGGACCGTTTGAGGTTCTGGAGCGGATTGGCGAAGCAGCTTATCAATTGAGGCTATCAGTGGAGCTAAGTGGTCTACACGATGTATACCACAAATCGGTGCTGCGTAAGGCGGTGCAAGAGCCTTCGCAAGTGATTGCGGTCGACCAAGTGCCGGTCGATAATGGGTTGACGACGAAGGTCAAGCCTATACGTATTGAGGACTTGGAAGTCAAGCGGCCACGCAACAAAGAGATTGGGATGGTCAAGGTTCGTTGGGACAACTGCAGTCGGGAGGAGCTCTCGTGGGAGTGTGAGCAGACCATGCTTGAGGAGTACCCAGAGTTATTCCAGTAAGGTACCATTTTTGTTTTGTGTTAATTTCCATTTTCTGTAATTTCGGGACGAAATTCTTTTAAGAGAGAGAGAGCTGTAATGCCCCGAAACTCAAAAGAGCGATGGGTAGCGTTTAGGACCAAGTTTGGAACTTAGTAGGGATTACACGGCCTGGGACACAGGCGTGTCCCCGGGCGTGTCGTGCTCGGGTCGACGATCTGGCCGAGAGGTCGACGAATTTTGGAGTCGACGATCGTCAAGCAGCGAACACGGCCTGAGACACGGGCGTGTCCCAGGATGTGTCCTTCATGGGATGAAGCCATGCCGTGGAGGGGGAGACACACGGTGTAGCACAATGGCCGTGTCGGGTAGACACGGGCGTGTCAAAATGCGACACGGGCGTGTCAAGTAACAGTGTCCCTTTCGGGCATTTTTCGGTCCTGTGTCGATGGAGTAACACGACACACTACACGACCGTGTATTGTATGACACGGGCGTGTCGGGTACCCGTGTACTTTTCAGGATGCGTCGGTTTTGACGGCGAATGGGGAACACGACCCTGGACATGGGTGTATCACAGGCCGTGTTCGGCCCAGATTTTGGATTTCAAGTCCGGATCGTGGCCGTCTGTTTCATTATTTCTAGATTCGACGGCTAGGGATTGTTCCTGTTGGGTTATACCCGGGAAGAGGGTTTCAAAGCCCTCATTTCTCTTACTCAATCTCTTTCTAAAGTTCTAGAGAGAGGGAAGAGCAAGGAAGAAGAAGGAGGCTAAATCCGGTCACCGGCGGAGCTTCGGAGCTCCAAATCGCAAGCCGACTTCAGATCTATGGAGGCGAGGACAACGTGGTGCTTTCATCCGTATAGATTTCCATGGCGCCAAGGAAAAATGCTAGGGTAATGATTCTCATCCTAGGACATGTGAAGTCCTCTTTTCCTCTACATAGGAAGCCCCCTCTCGCGAGTTTGCGGTGAGTTTTAGGCGTTCCTTCGGGTAGACATGAATAGTCCCCATTGTTTACATGTAGAGTCTGTAATCGAGAATCGGACATGTGGATGATGTGTGAAGCCTACCCGGACAAGTTGGTCTGGATCGGTGATGTTGCATTGCATGAATGGCCGGAGAAGACTCCACGCGAATGGTTGTTTTTCGGGTTTTCTATGCGGTAGATTGCAACAGGGAGCCATGGGGACTAACTCCAAGGTGCACCCAGAAAACTGGGCAGATGCGTGATTCTGCCAAACATGGTGGTCTGGGAGCCAACTTGTACATAACTGGGTTATGTAAAGTGTGTGATCGATTTGGGACTCGGGAAAGCTTGACCCGTGCATATCGCTTAAATTGAAGTTGCGATGTGAGCAACGGGTTAGGTGGAACCGTACCCACTCTATGTCGTTCGGTAGGAGCCGTTGGCATAGATGGAGGGTCTTAGACGGTCTTTGGCTTAAATTGACGTGACCAATGCCAAAAAGACAAAATTCTCGCAAGATTGTCTGTCCTAGTGGCGGTGGTGAGACCGAAATGTCTATGGCTTAAATTGACGTGACGTTGACCGGTTCACCAAGAATGTGCCCTGAGAGCATGGGGTGTGTGGGCGTGCATGCCAATGCCTGTGATGAAGTGTTTACACTATACTGCTTGGTTATGCTAACAAAGTGCAGGGAAGGGAGCATCGTCGCCCCGAGTTTGCGGCGGGATCGTTATAATTTGGTCAGCATAGCTGACCACTGCTTTTGTTTGCCACCGTGCGGTGGATTAATGTTTGCAGGTGCTGCAGAGCCAAGTGGTAAATAGCGGGCAAAAGCACATGTTGCTGAGCCGGCCCTCGAAGGCCTAATTTTGAGTGTTTACTTGTATTATTCATGTGTGACCGGCCTGCGTGTCGTGGTATGGAAAACACTATAATTTGAGTAAACTATTGTAAGGCCTTAAGACCATTATACTTGTGTATTGTACGTTCATTCTAATTGGTTTTGTAGTGGACATTCATGCTTATGCTGGGTTCTTTATTTTGCAACCTTTTAAATTACTTCCACTGGAATGTACTCTGTGTAGGACGTTGATTCTTAGTTGGATGGTTTCCATTGAGTAACCTTCTGGTCTGTCTGTGGTATATGGTGTCGGACCCCGGCCGGACCGACTGCTATATGTCATGTGACGGATAGGGGGTGTTACATGTAGCCACATTGCCAATTCAGTATGAGCCTATGGGGTCGCATATATGAGTTTTGGAGAAGTTGGATATGTTTGTGTTGGCCTTGCTCATATGTGATATGAGTGAAGGACCAAACCTATGACGTGCTGTACATGGTGGAATTTTATTCTGGGACCTGTATTGTGAATATGGGTTGACCGGTACGTAGTCGGTAGAAGCTAAGGGAAATTCGTCGAGTATGGGTAAGGGGTTTCGACGGATGGGCTGGATTCGTAGAGTATCGTCGGCACCATTCAACGATTTGTCGAGTATGAAGTAATACTCGATGATTCGTCGTGTATCGTCGTGACTACTCTTTGATTCGTCGTGTTCGTCATGTATCGATCGGATACTCACCGAATTCTATCCCGACAATTTATTTCTTCCAAGTCCGGTTCGGACGTTCTATGCTCGCATTAGCTTGTTCGGTTCAAGGTATATATGGGATATGTACTGTTGACCCAAAAACAAGAAGCGACTGTTCATCCTGACCTAAATTCACGATGACATCTTTCTTCGCGACGGAACTATTCCGATTTCGTGACCGACGCTGAACTCGCCGACCGCTGCTTGCTTCTGTCGACCGCCGCTTGTCGCCGCCGACTGTCCGCCATCCCTAGCCGCCACAGGAAAGAGTTTCCTAGGCGTCGTCTTCATCGTTGCCGCCTCTCCTTGAACGGAACTAGTAATCCCTGGAGACGTTGAGGGCAAGCTTTCATCCGACCTAGATCTTGTGTGATAAGATTCTAGGGTTCTCCGTGTTCGTGTGGATACCCGTAGAGGCATGGATACTATTCTAAGCTCGAACTCCGACCTTTGCCGTTCGTTGGATTTCTTCGGAGCGCGTAGGTTTAGTATCAACTCAATCCCGCAAAGGAACAAATTTATTTATTGCAACATTACTTCTTGATTAATGGTCATCGCAAGATCCACAATTTCATTTTCGGTTTTCCTTATTTCCTTATTTCCGCTGCTCGCACAACTGTTGTGCCACCCACAAAAACCCAACATAAGGGTACAAGCATTGAGTGCACTGAGTCTAAGTTCTCGGGCATCGAGTGCATTGAAAGGACAGCAGGCGTCGAGAGCATTGAGTGCGTCGAGTTCACTCAACGCATGCTCCAAACAAGCTTATTTCGCGGCTAAGTGACGGGATCAATCCCAGCCGTTGATTACTTCGTGATCATAAACAGGTACGTGCCTCTCCACCTTATAAAATAGAAAACACTATAAATAGAAGGACGTGTGCGTAAAACAAAATACATTATTCCTTTCCCTTCCCTGAACTTGTGACAAATCGATGAAAATCTTGGAAAATCTACTGTAATTTCAAGAACATATGGCACCTAAGCGATTAGATTTCTTGTTTGAGGGTTCGAAACTGGTCCATAATGGATTCAAAGATGAGCTAGAAGAATTTCAGCATGTTCTTCACCTAGTCTAAGATGCTGACCTAGAGTTTGTTTTGTCTGAGCCCTGTCTGCTGTTGAAAAGATAAGTACTGGAGTTGTACTCCACTGCTAAAGTCGACTCCTCATCTCTGAAGATTAAGTCTGTTATCAGTGGTAACAAGGTTAAGAAAACCACCAGAAGACTGAACAAAGCCCTACAACTATCTAAGTTTAAAGGTTCTGATGAAGAAGATGAACTAGATCAAGGTGATGTCAAAGATGCTCTCAAGTGGTGTGGACTATCAAAGCACACCACTGGCTCTATCCTAAGAAGAGAACTGAATCTTAAAGGGAAATTCCTTGCTGATATCATTGGGAAGGGTCTGCAATGCAAGACAGGCTCCCATGACAAAATCTTGAAGAAAATGTTTGAATTGATGGCCAGTGTGATCCTTTCCAAAAGGATTGATTGGGGAATTGTAGTTTTTTACAGGATTTTGGAATGTCTCCCAAAGCCAAACCTGGGTAGAATTCTATCTCTGTTTCTCCTTGAGAGTGTTCCAGGGATTCTTAACCCAAGGTTAGGAACAAAAATTCATTACATGAGAAGAATGGATTTTAAAATGTTGGATAGATGGGACACGTGTAACGCCACAAAAATCCTAAAAAGGAAGAATTGGAAGTTAACATGTGACGTTAGTGTTAACACGAGCGTTAGCTTTTAAATTAATTAAATCGACTGACCTCTCGGGAATCTACCGCATGGCGGAAGTAAAGTTAGTGCGTGGCGATACCACTCATTGATTTCGGCGAAGCATTGAGCGGACTACCGTGGGCATTAGTGGGCTACCGCATGGTTGTACCACTCAACACACTCAATGCTTCGAAGTGTTGAGAGGACTACCATGGGGCAGTAGTGGGCTAGCACGTGGCACTATCACTCAATGCTTTTAACGCAGTGTCGAGTTACTACGGCGTGGTGGAAGGAGTAATGCTCGGCGATAGCTAGGGTTATGTACCGTTTGGAGGTAGTAACTGACGCGCGGCGGTAGCTGCCATGTGGCAATAAGGTGGAGGCAGTTTGCGACTGACAACGCTATGTTGATTGGCACAAGCAGCAATCACCATTAATACCGCGTGGAGGTAGTAGCTACCACACGGTGGTAGCCTCCAGATATAAGCTATGTTCAGGAGAATGAATTCTCATTATTCTTTCTTTTAATTCTTAAGGTTCTTGAGAGCAAGAGGGCTGAGGCTAAGCTTTGCTAGCTAAGGGAAGGAGATCCTAGGGTCAGGTTCAAGATCTGAAGTAATATTCGTGAAGAGAAAAATGAGGCGCTCCTTTCCATCCATATAAAAGCTCATTCCTGGCTCCGAAACAGATTATTTGGGTAACAATCTTCCTTCTTGGAAAAGTGAAGTCCATCTTTTGGCATATACATGGAATCTCGCACCAAAAGGTGGAGAATCGAGGAGATTCCGATGGGTAAATACATAGTATCCTAGGGTTTGGTTTTGCATATAGATCCGAAAATCGCAGTACGGAATAGGCATGTTGTATGAAGCCCATCCGGACAGGTTTGTCTGGATTGATGATGTTTTATTTTGCATTCCAAAGAAGTCTCCGAGTATAAACGAGTAATTTATGGGTTCTGCGGGGTTGTACGTGTGAATTGAGAGTAGCAGGAAGTACTGGAGTTGCACTCCAGGAAAATACCCACGAAATTCCACGATTTTAAGACCTGTTTCATATCAGCAGGTGACAGTGAGTATCTGCAACGACGATAGCTCTTGGTGAGCTATTTGTGATGTGTGCTGTGAAAGTCCAGTGTTTCTGGAACTGCAGGTTACTGCAGGGTTTTGGCTGGGTCTGGCTACAAAAAGTGAGTTTTGTTGTTAACGCCTGGAGACAGTGAGTATCGTATGCGATAGCTCCCAGATAACCTTTTGATTGCAAAGCCAGTCTATCGGAGAGAGTGTGGCTAGTGTGATCTATGAGATCATAAGGCCATCGTGTTGAACGGGCAAGGGGAAGCTGACCCGCATCAGTCTTTTCTGAACTGACGATGTAAGCAACAGGCAAAGGCTGAATTGTACCCGCATTATGTCTGACCGACTTGAAGGCCTAGGTTATTGGTCTCATTGGAGCGCATAATGAGAGTCTTAGGCCTACGAGCCATAAATGTTTAAATGCTCAAAGTTGACTGTCAAGTCTTGAACTTCTGAATGGTGGTGTAATCCGGGAAACTGCCACACCAAAAATGTGCCCTGAGTCCACAGAGCGTCAACAGTTAAGGCCGACGTTTGTGATATATTGAACTTTTTGTGAGTGCACGTTCTTATGATATATCTGCTTATAAAATGCTATGCCTACATGGAAGGAATACCACTGCCTCAGGAAAGGGGCAGGGTCATTCTAAATGGGTCAGCTAAATGCTGACTATTTCCTTGTTTGCCACCATTTTGGTGGATTGTCCTTGTGCAGGTGTTGGAGAGCTAAGGGGGAAATAGCGGGCTGAAGCCCTTGCTGGTATGCTGGCCCTAGAAGGCCGAGCGAAGAAGTTTTACTATTTTCATGTGTGCCCGGCCTACGCACCGATGCTTGAAAACCACACTTGTGAAGTATAATTGTAAGGCCTTAAGGCCATAACTTTTGTGTATTTGTAATCGACATTCCTGTTATATATATAAATGGTTTGGTTTATATATAGTGAACATTCAATTGGTATGAGTTCATGCAACCTTAAAGCTTCCGCTAGAATGCTCTGAGTTAGGGCGTGAGTAGTCTTTTGATATTCACATGTAATCCCGCTGCCTGTTTATCGAATATGGCGTGGGGCCCCGACCAGACCCTCTATTATATTTCATATGACGGACTAAGGTGTTACAATTTCGTATCAGCTTGTCTCGTCTTCCTCCTGCGAATTCACGGTCGAATTATTTTAAGGGGTGGAAAGCATGTGTATGTGCTTACCGTTATAACCTAAATGAACTCAAGAATGTCCACCTAAGAATGAAAATAAACTTATTTTAGGAACTTGTGTGTTCCTGTTATTGCTTTTGCAATAGTGTGAGTTTCTTAATTGTGTGTTTCACGATTGTATGCGACTAGAAGAAATGAGGGATAGCAAGAACCCCCATATTTGATGGGGTGTAATGTGCCAACTGAGGTGCCAACACCTCCTCTTTCGGTAGAGACAGTTCGGATGATTGCTGATGTGGTCTTTGCAATGATCAAGGGCCAACAAGAGAGGCATGTACATCCCTCTATTTCGGTGGTGTGTTTATTATCGGTTTGCATACTTGAGCAGATTGCAAGGGGAAGAGCATCGGCTTCATCATTGAAAATGTGTTTGATGCAAGGACCGTACACGGTCAAGGAGTACTTTCATGCATTTGTTGTGCTGAGACAACATGTAGAGTTTGAGTTAGAGACCAAGGAGACTAAGACCAATAGATTTTATGATGGCCTGCACGACGAACTACGATATCTATTGGTGGGTCCAAAGTTAATTGGATTCCATGCCTTAGTAATGACTGCAAGGTCTTTGTAAATGGACTTGGAAAAGTTCAGGGCGAAACAAGAGTTCAACCTGCCGAACTTTGTAAGTGGAAGAAGAAATTACATCTATTGGAATCAACATCTTCCACAATCATATGAACAAAGAAAAGGTGTTGTCCATATGTTTGCTTTTCTTGTTGCAATGTAGGAAAACTTGCCCGAGAATGTCATGGTGGTGCGCCAAGGACAAAGAGGGCAAAGGCTGGAATAACTACAAGGCGAACCCCACTTATGTGTTACAAGTGTGGCAAAAAGGGTCATACGGCTCGCGAATGCCGATTCGGCTTTCCGTCGATGGAAAACTGAACGGGACGTATAAGTATATGTACATAAAAACTGTTATCGTGTACTGTACATTTCAAAGTATGTAATACTATACACAGCGCATGTTTTGCGTGTTTAAACATGTTGTGATGACAAATCAAGAAGCCGTTTTATGAAGGCTTAATATAGTTCCTGTGTGCTGATATTTGTATCACATGTAAGATTAGAGTGACATGGTCGTGGTATTAAAAGTGAATATGGGTAGAAAGTTAAGATACCTTGTGTATTACTTGTGTGTGATTTGTTTATATTAGGCTTTGTCATTATTCGGGACTGTCCGAAGAGTACTGTTCGATATGGGTGTTTCACATTCGTTTATATCCGAGGAATTCATGTCTTGGATTGGAGTGCCTACTTGTGTGTCGACAAATAGACTAAAGATATTGTTGCCTAACGAATGCGTGATGCTGGCAAATAAGCCTTGCTGTGTTGTGGTATGAATAGGAAGTCGAGATGTCTGATTAGAAGCATCCATGTTGCCACTATTGGAGTACGCAGATGTGTTCCCGAACGATCTTTCGGGTCTACCTCCCCAAAGAGAAATTAACTTCTCTATCGAGTTGGTGCCAGGTGCGAAACTTGTGGCCCGCTCACTGTACCGTGTAACGCCAAAGGAAATGGCGGAACTAAAAGTCTACGTGTAAGAGCTGTTAGAACAAGAATATATACGCCCAAGTATGTCACCTTGGGGCACCCCTATCCTCTTTGTGAAAAAGAAGGATGGTAGCCTGCATTTGTGCATCGATTATCGAGTGCTAAACAAGCTGACAGAGAAGGACGAGTATCTGATACCACAGATTGAAGACCTATTTGATCAGTTGGTTGAATCAACGGCAAACACAAAGGTAGACCTGAAGTTTGGCTATTAACAGATGAGAATTAGGGAATGTGACATTCCCAAGATAGCGTTTGGAAAATGCAACAGTCATTACGAGTTCACGGTAATGTCATTTGGACTATCTAATGAGCCATTGGTGTTCATGGACCTAATGCACCGAATGTTTCGAGAGTTCTTGTACTTATTTGTAATCGTCTTTATTGACGACATTTTAGTGTACTCTCAATATGAAGAAGATCATGCAAACCATTTGCAGATGGTGTTGCACACCCTAAGAAGAAACAAGCTCTATGCCAAGTTCTCAAAGTGTGAGTTCTGGCTATCGTCAGTGGATTTTTTGGGCCATGTGGTTAGTGGAGAAGGTATAGCAGTGGATCCGGTGAAGATAGTTGCGATACAAGAGTGCCTTGTTCTATCAACTATAGCTGAAGTCTGGAGATTCCTTCAACTTGCGGGTTACTATAAGAGCTTCATGGAGAACTTTTCACGGATTGCCATACCTCTCACCACACTAACAATAAAGGATCTGAAGTTCGTTTGGACGCCAGAGTGTGCACGAGCTTTTGAAGAGCTGAAAAGTCGCTTGATCGCGCTGCCAATCTTGACGTCGCCATGTGATTCAAACGGCTATGAAGTGTACAATGATGAATTAGGGAGCGGCTTAGGCTGCGTACTTCTTCAGTTTAGTAAAGTGATAGCATATAGCTCACGCCAGTTGAAAGTGCAATAGCGGAACTATCCCATCCATGACTTGGAGTTGGCAGCGGTGATTTTTGCAGTTAAACTGTGGCGTCATTACTTATATGGCGTGAAAGTTGACTACTTCACGGACCATAAGAGCATTAAGTATCTCTTGGATCAAAAAGATCTAATTATGCGGCAAAGGAGGTGGATGGAGTTCCTCGGGGACTACGCCTTTGATATTCATTATACTCCTGGGAAAGGGAACGTGGTCGCAGATGCCTTGAGTCGTAGGAATCTAGCAAGGGCTAATTGGTTGCATATGCATGATGAATATCTGATCTAGGAGTTGGAGAACTTAGACATTTCTTGTGTTGACAAGAATTCCACTACAAATGCGTGCCTGAACTGCACAGAGGTTCAACATGACCTCACAGAAAGGGTTCGACCAGCAACGGAACACGATGAGAGTCTACAACGCTATGCGGCGGATGGGTCAAATGCCCAATTCTCCTTAGATGACGTCCTTTTGCGGAAAAATGGTCGTTTGTGCATCCTAGATGTGGGTAAACTATGTGAGGAATTGATGTACAAACCACATTTTACAAAGTACTCAATTTACCCTGGGAGCATGAAAATGTACAAGGACATGAAGAAGGGGTTTTGGTGGCGAGGTCTGAAGAAGGACATAGCTCATTACGTGGCAAAATGTGAAACTTTTGCCCTAGAAAAGGCTAAATGTCAGAAACATAGAGGTTTCCTGAAGTCGTTACAAATCCCGGTATGGAAGTTCGATGACATTTCTTTGGATTTTGTGGATGGACTGCCAAGATGTCAGTGCGGAAACATTGCCATGTGGGTGATCGTTCACCGGTTAACCAAAGTGTCGCACTTCATACCTAACCGGAAGAATGATTCGGTGGAAAAATTGTCCAAGCTGTACGCGGATAACATCGTACGATTGCATGGTGTGCCATGTAGCATCGTCGGTGACCAAGAGGGGCATTTTACTTCAGGTGATTGGAGGATAATCCACCAACTGTTGGGTACCAAGTTAATGTTCAGTACGACCTTCCATCCGCAAACTGATGGTCAGAATGAGAGGACAAACCAAACAATGGAGGATATGCTCTGTATGTGCGCCCTGGATTTCGGGAAAAGGTGGGATGATCAACTCTATATGATTGATGTTGAAGCAAGTAACCCGGCTTCACCTAGAGTTCAGATCTCCAGTTGCAGCACACACCTACTCTTCTTGAACTACCCTCTTGACGTGAGTCACAAGACCAGAAACAGACCAAGGGTCTCAGTTCGGAGGTCCCACCTCTTACCAGAAAGAATTAGAAGTTCTCCCCCTCCCTAGCCAATGCTGAGCTAGGTGCCTCTGAGAAAGAAGATGGAATGGTTCAACAACCTCTTCAAGGCAACTTATCGGTCTATTTATAGGCCTCTGAGTTTGATCTGCTAATAACCATACTGAACCGACCTGAAATTACCAAAATACTCTGGGCTAGGTCTGCTAACAGGCAAACTCCGATGTTCTGAATGGTTATATGCAGACCACCGAGGGTAGAAGGGTAAAATTACCTGGGATAAAAGAGTAAAATCCCCCAAGGGGTAAAAAAGTAAAAACACCTTTTTTCCTCATACGACGAGCGAGAAAATAGCCCATGTGCGAGACGAGCTTACCTGCTCATCTTGCAGGTCTCCTGTCTTACGAGATCCATCTCTCCATCAAGGGCCAGCCCGCGCCGTGAGAGACGTCTTGCCTACACAGCCAAGCCGCGTCTCGCCTCCGGCGAGTGGACCACATGGTCCCACTCGCCACTTCAGCTCCTCTCACCCCCTCCCGTGAGCCCAAAATTGTACACAATCCCCGCTCTTTTTGAGGTTGCCCCAAGCTCGGAAAGAAATTCCAACCGAGGCTCGCGGCGTTGGGATTCATTTATGAGAATCTTTCGCGGGCCCTCCCCCTGGAGCCTATAAATATGTGGCCCCATCTCATCATGGAGATTGCCCCCCCTCTTATTTCCTCCTCTCTTCTACCATCAACATGTCCCATAGCCAACATTTTTGTGAGCGTCTCGCGATGGTCCGGAAGTAAAACAAGGCCCTGCCCTGGCTCCCGCTCTGTTTCGCTCCTCTACTTCTGCACCTTCATCATCTCGCATGAAGAAGGCAAAAACCGTCGGCCTTCCATTCTAGGCCGGCATGACTACTTCGGCACCCTTGGGAGCTGATGCATTTCCTCCAACACCCTCTGGGGAGAGACATGTGATTCTCGACTCTTCCTCTCGCCTCTATCTTTTCCCTTTCCTTTTATCGTTTCGCTTATTGACCATGTTTTTTCAGGGAGACCCCGCCAATCCCCCCATGCATGTGAATCCCCCTAATGTTACCGACAAACAATATCAGGACTATGACTCGCCTCAGCAGTCCTCGCCCCCTACCGCGAAGAATGATGACCTCTCGCGGCTTTAGGGAACCCTCGCATCCCTAGTAAATGAACTAACCTTGCCCTTTCATCCGTGCACCTCGCGGCGTCCAAGCCTTCTTGCGAGACCATCATATATTCTGACCTTCAAACTTTCTTGTACATGTATCCAGATTGACTTGGCCACCGACGACTTCCCCGGGCCGTCCGCCCTCTCGCCTCTTCCTCACCCAGATGATATTGAAGACTATCTGGGTGATCCTACGAATCTGCTAGAGATGAAGCGTAGGATGGTTTGGATGATTCAAAAATATACGCACATTATCCGCAAGATGGAACTGGACAAGCGGGCCACCGACCGACGCATCGACTGGCTGGAAATTGAGTGCGTCTGCCTCTCCTCCGAGATCAATGCTGGGGTAGAGATAGATGAGACTGAACCCCAGGCCATCATAAGCGAGATTGACTAGAAACTTCGTCTCGCGTGCCGCCGTCTGGATGTCGTTCGCGGTTTTCACATCCCTAGTAGGCCTCCATGTGCGGTCTCTCGCGGTAGTCGTTGGAGGTGGCACAAGAACTGAGGGTCCTCCACCCCGTCTCTCCTAACCAATTGTCTCGCTTGTTAAATTATATTTTGTAATTCTATGGCTTCTACTAATTTACCGTCCCCCATGTGTAAACATAACTTATTATTTTAAGTCCTATGAATATGATGCCTGCCTCGCGCGTAGCGAAATAATCAATGATGATATTCTATTAACCTCCTTTATGCTGGGCTTTTTATTATAGTTGCGCTAATTGGTACCTTTTTCCTTTTTATTTCGGCACATCAGATAGGTCACCGCGAAATGCCGCACTTCGAGGTAAGGAGAGAGAAAAAAATGAACCGTCAGGTCTATCCCTTTGACTTCCTCCATCACATTTTCCCGCCCATTTCTCACTCTCTCCATCCGCTATAAATACCTCCCCCCGGATCTAGATGTTTCACGCCTATGCTGTCGCTTCCTGCTACTTTTGAGATTCGGAATTCTCGCCTACTTCCCCTCGCCTGCCTCTTCTCGAATCTCACTCCCGCCACCCACGTTTCTACCTCCTTCTACTTCTGTTGTCTCGCTTGTCATGGGAAAGAAAATGGCTGAAGAGGGCGAGGGTCGCAGCCATTGCGGTAGGAGATTCATTGACCACGACTTTCCCCCTGGCAAAATCTCAGAAGAGGATTATAGCCGCTTCACCAGCGAGTTCCTGGAGGAGGGGTATGCGTCTCGCCCGCCAAAGGTCGGCGAGTCGATTAATACCTTCTATCCTGGAGAACTCGTCTTCCCCGTCTCGCACTTCGAGTCAGGGCTAAGACTCCCCATCTGGCCAGAGGTAAAACATGTTTTGACTTATTTTGCAGCCGTCCCCGCGTAGCTCAACCCGAATGCCTTCTCGGTGTTGGTTGCATTTGCTAGCAACATGCGTCGCGAGCGCATTGAGTTTAGCCTCACCATCTTCCGCAAACTATTTATCTACCATGCCAAAGACACCGACGACTCATACTTCATCGACCAGGGCATAAAAGTGTGTGAGACCCCAAACAAAAACCACCACTGGGTCACCCGCTTCATCTTCGTTCACGGGAATCTAGGAAGCATCCCACTCGCCCCAGTATCGCCTGCCGAGATATATTACGCGACCCCCAAGGTCGAGGGGGTGGAAAAATCTCTCTGCAATTTCTTCGCAGGAAAGAATTTTGAAGTTAACTTCCTACGATGAGATCTCGACTAGCTCCTTCCTGTCTTCCCCGGTGAAGGTACACTCGCGCCCCCTTAGCCTATGTTTACCATTCATTTGTTTTGTTCTAACCACTTTCTTGTTTAGGGGAGAGAACTATTCCCGTCCATACCCCCTATCTGTCCAGTGCAGGGGCATCCAAAAGTCTCGCCCTCGCCAGCATGGCGGCAGAGGCGGCGAAGGTGTTGGAACACCCTATTACTAATTTGGGTCAGGATCACTATGTCTCTAGGAATCTTTTCTTGACCTTCTGTATAGCTTAATAGGTCAATTAGAATTGAGTCTAAGGGTTAGAAGTCTAGGATTGGAAGCTGCCCTGAAGTCCAAGTTTTTCAGACTGGAGAATAAGTCTGATCGTCGAGCTCAGCACGACGATTCGTCGAACTCAGATCGACGATCGTCGAGCTCAACTTCGACAGATCGTCGAGCTCCACTCGACGATCGCTGGGCTCAACTTCACAATATCGTCGAACTCCATTCGACGATCGGTGAGCTCAGTTCGACGATTTTGACTCTGCTTTGGATCTTTATCTCTGAGCTCAGTTCGACGATCTTTGAGCTCAGATCGACGATTATTTTGCTGCTTGAGTTTTCCAGTTCGCTGAGCTCAGCTCGACGATAGCAGAGCTCAGTTCGACGATTTCAGATAACTTCCAGAATTCAAATTCAAATCAGACAGGAGTTATTCTGCAATTAATTCAGAGATTTGCTAGCCGTTTTCATTTATTTCTGGACCAAGTTTCAAGGGATCTTTCAAGGAATAATTCTGTGGACTTTCCTCCAGAAAAGTTTTTGCAATTAAGGATGCAATCAATGCAGACCAATGACTATCTTTGACAGAGAATGATATTCTATTCTGGAACAGAGAATAAAAGACAGAATGTTTTTTTGAATCAATAGAGATTAACAAGAAGAGAATACACAACACAGGATATAGAGACTCTTTCAAAATCTTCTGTCAAAAAGAATTCTGAAGAACACTCATCAAACAGATCAAGCTTTCAAAATCTCTTCATCTTTCAAAGTGTTCAAGGCCAACATCATTTCAAGACTCCAGACACTCAACATTTCAGCTTGCTGAAATCATCTATTGCTGGAGCTCTATCTTTGAAGGCCTATCACCCTCAAGCAAAGCTTTTCTTCCTGAAGATTTCAAGGATTCAGGGGGAGCTTTGACATCAATCCACATAGTCTTCTCAGTTGTTTGAGAAAGAGAAGACTGCCATCACTCTCTCACCCCCAGTTTGTAAAGGGTTTCTCAAACTCCCTTCAAAAGTTTGAATCTGGTTTTTGAGCACCTTATCAAAAGCTCATTGGTGGCAAGACACCTGATCAAAAAATCTGCTTTGGTTTTTGAGCACCTTATCAAAAGCTCATTGGTGCCCAGGACACCTGATCAACTCATCCTGCAGTGGATTCCTACCTAGGGTGGTAGAAGAGTGGATGTACCCAAGTTTGGGGAACCACTATATTTCCTTATGTCCTCTGGCTCTGCTTGTTTACTTTTTGTTTCTGGCCTTGATTTGTCTGTGCTTAGTTTTTGCATAGCTTAGTTCTGTGATTAGATTTATATTTGCTTCCCTGCTCACACTTATTACAACAATTGTTGTAAAAGTTTTTAAAAGTACTAAAACACCATATACTCTATTCACCCCCCTCTAGAGTATATCAGATCTAGTTGCACTTTCAATTGGTATCAGAGGCAGGTTCGTTAAACATACCATACCTGATTGGTTGTACAGGCTAACACCTGAACCCCAAGATCCTAAACTAGATCTGTTTTTCTTTTGTATTTTATTATTAAATTTTGTTTGCACAACTCATGGCCCAAAACAAAGATTATGCTAGCACCAGACCTCCAGTGTGCAATCTTTCCAAGTTTGCACTTTGGAAAGCAAGGATTAGACTTTACATGAATTCTATTGATGAAGATATATTTAATTCTGTTTTGACAGTGTGTCCAAGACCCCCAGAGAGCACAAGTACAAATGCTGTTCCACCTCCATCAGGAACAGATGCTGACATCAAAAAGTGGAAAGTAGCTGATGCCAAGGCTATGAACAACCTAGCCCAGACAATGTCAGATGACATATTCCAAAAAGTAGCTGAATGCAACTCAGCCAAGGAGATTTAGGACAAGCTCTCAGAAATTGTCTCAGGCTCAGCTGATGAGAGAAAGGACAGAAGATCCCATCTCATCTCCCAATATGAGAACTTCAAGAAGGGAGAGACTGAGTCAGTGGGAGACATGTACAACAGATTGAGTCTAATTGTCAGTGAGCTAAGGACATTGGACAAAGAGAATTCTCTGACAGAACTTAATGACAAGATACTAATGTGCTTCCCCAGCACTTGGGATTCAAGAATCTGGCCAATTAAGGATGCCAGAAGTCTAAATGAGATCACCACTGAAGCCTTGTTGGGTAAGCTCAAATCTTATGAGCTACTCATCAAGAATAGAGAGGAAGAACAGAAGGCCGCTTCACCAGCCACAAGAAAAGAGAAGACCATAGCATTCAAGGCAACTGAAGATCTGCCTGAAGATAAGAGCACAGGCAATGATGAACTACTCAGCTTGTTGGCCAAAAGATTCTACAAGATGGCCAGAAAGGACTTCAGAAGAAGATCATACAAGGAGCAGGACAAGCCAAGGTATGACAAGTCCATTAGCAACAATAAAGACATTATCTGCTTTGGTTGCAGGAAACCAGGGCACATAGTTCCTGACTGTCCTGAGAACAAGACCAAGGACAGAAGGGACAGAAAAGAAAGAAGAAAGGAGAAAGACTCCAAAAGGAATGGAAATGGCAAGCCCTCTTCAAGCAAAAATAAGCATACAAGAAAAGAGTTTGTTGCTGAATCCTGGAGTGAGACAGAAGAGGAATCAGAAGCCTCATCCAGCTCTAGTGATGATGAGGATGATGCAGAAGAAAAGGAATTCTGCATGATGGCAATTAATGCCTCACAGCACAATTCAGAGGATGAAGAGTCAGAGTCAGACTCAGAAACCCAACCTGAAGAAGATCAGGTAATTAGTTCTTTTGATTTTACTTCAGAAGATTTTAAATCTGAATTTAAAGCACTGTGTTTAGACCTGCTAAAGTCTGAGAAAGAGATTATGTCTCTCAGAAATCAATTATCTGAACACAATGGTTTAAAGTCAGAAAACCTCAAACTCTCTCAGGAGTTGGAGAACTGTAGGGAACAGATAGCTACACTGAAAAGTGAGCTCTCTGAGGCCAAGAAGCTTGAAGAATCCCTTAATGGGAGAAGCATCAAGCTGATGGACATCACAAGCACAGTGAACTCTAGATTCAACAGTACACTGGGCTTGGGTGCTTCATCCAGCCAACCTATAGTCCTAACAACTCCCATCAAGTTTATTTCTAACAAGGGAAAGGGAGTTGTAGAGGTTGCCAGGAAAAATTCTGATCTGCCTCAGAAAACTAAGTCCCAGCAGAAATCGTCGAATGGAGATCGACGATCGTCGAATGAAGATCGACGATCGCCGAACGCAGCTCGACGATCTCAGGAAAAATCGTCGAACGCAGATCGACGATCTCAGCCAAAGTCATCGAACGCAGCTCGACGATCTCATATACCTGACTTCAGCCATAGTCGACCGTCGAACGGAGCTCGACGATCTGACCCAAGATCGTCGAACTCAGCTCCAAGATCGTCGAACAGAGGTCAGAACTCTGGAAACTTTTTCAAAGGCAAATCAAAATTGAATCCTAAGGGTTCTTCATCCCAAACCTTCAACCCTTATACTGAATGGATTTTACCTCCAAGGAGATATCATCCTGAAGGATATAAGAGTCAGCCAGGGATGTCTTTCATTTCTGAATTTAGAGGTTATCAACCTAGGCCCAAGGTAAACTGGGTCAAAAACAAGTGAATTGTTTCATGTGCAGGTGAAGACCTATCCAACATCTAACCAGCAATGGTATTTGGATAGTGGGTGCTCTAAGCACATGACAGGGAATAAGGACAACCTCACATCCTTCAGAGCCAAGCTTGGACCCAAAGTTATCTTTGGTGATTCCAACTTTGGACAAACTAAGGGATATGGTGCAGTACAGATTGGATCAGTACCCTTCAAGAAGGTAACATATGTGGAAGGACTGAAGCACAACCTGATCAGTATCAGTCAGCTATGTGATGAAGGCTACCAGGTGACCTTCTGCAAAACCTTATGCAAAATCAAGACAGAGGACAACACAATAGTGTTGACAGGTATAAGGAAAGGTAACATCTACTTAGTAGATTTTCTCTCAACTGATATAAATATCTGCTTGTTTAATTCAGTCTGTAGACCAAATGTTTTATGACATAAGAGACTAGGACACCTAAACCTTAGAACTATTGCTAGGCTATCCAAGGACAACCTTGTTAGAGGATTACCTTCTGGCCCCTACAAGAAGGAAGGACTATGCAAGGCTTGTCAATTAGGCAAGCAAACTAAAAACAGTTTTAAGTCACTTAATAAGAGTGATTCACCTAGGATATTGTACCTGTTACACATGGATCTATTTGGACCCATCAAAGTACAAAGCCTAGGAGGGAAATTCTACACTTTAGTAATTGTAGATGACTTCTCTAGATTCACTTGGGTGTTCTTTCTAAGGAAGAAGTCTGATAACTTTAAGTGTCTGACAGAGTTTCTCAAATGTATACAGATTGAGTTCAATACTCATATTGCCCTGATCAGAAGTGATCATGGGACAGAGTTTGATTCTCTTCTTATGCAAAAGTTCTGTCAGAGTGAAGGGATCAGGCATACTTTCTCAGCTCCTAGAACTCCTCAACAAAATGGGGTAGCTGAAAGGAAAAATAGAACCCTTATTGAATCTGCCACTACATTGTTGTCAGATGCTCATCTACCTCTATCCTTTTGGGCAGAGGCAGTGAACACCTCCAACTATGTGCTGAATAGAAGTCTGATACATAAACTGAAGGGAAAGACTCCCTATGAATTACTCAAAGGGAAGAAACCTAAAGTTGACTATTTTAGAATTTTTGGTTGCATTTGCTATATTCACAATAATGACAAGAAATACTTAGCAAAATTTCAAGCCAAAGCTGATGAAGGAGTGTTTCTGGGATACTCCATGATCAGCAAGGCCTATAGGGTCTATAATAAATCATCTTTGAAAATTGAGGAATCTGTTCATATTTCATTTGATGAAACTAACATGTCTTTCAAGGAGAAGATTTCTTCTACCATAGAACCTTTGCAGGAACACTCTCTAGTTGAAGATATGAACAAGCTACAGGTTGCTCAAGAGGATGAAAGTAGTGAAGATAAAGGGAATGCTCAACACATTGAAGCTCAACTTGAAGAGCCAGTTGTTGTACCACAAGAGGAAACAACAACACAGGTTGGTGAACAATCAACACCCCCTGTTGATTTATTAACATCAAGAGACCATCTAATTACCCAAATAATTGGAGAAATCTCAGCTGGTGTGCAAACCAGAAATCAGGTCAACCAAAACCTGTTGCACACCTGCTTCCTTTCTCAAATTGAACCTCAGTCCATTCAAGATGCAGAGCAAGATCCACACTGGATCATTGCAATGCAAGAGGAGTTACATCAATTTGAGAGGAACAAAGTATGGGAACTAGTGCCAAAGCCTAAGGATCATTCCATTATTGGAACAAAATGAGTATTCAGAAATAAACTGGATGATCAAGGAGTAATAATAAGGAACAAGGCAAGGCTAGTTGCCCAGGGATATTCTCAAGAAGAAGGAATTGACTACGACCAGACTTTTGCACCTGTTGCAAGATTAGAAGCCATCAGGATATTTCTAGCTTATGCAGCTCACAAAGGCTTCAAAGTCTATCAGATGGATGTCAAAAGTGCTTTCTTGAATGGAGACATCAAAGAGGAAGTTTATGTCAGACAACCTCCAGGTTTTATCTCTCCAACTTATCCTGATTATGTTTTTAGACTGAACAAAGCATTATATGGTCTCAAGCAAGCTCCTAGAGCATGGTATGAGACCCTAGCATGCTTTCTCTTGGAAAATGGTTTTATAAGGGGTAGAGTAGACCAAACTCTTTTTATTAGAACACATAAGTCCCATACCCTACTAGTGCAAATTTATGTAGACGATATCATTTTTTGTTCTACTGACTCAAAATTATGCAGAAGGTTTTCTAACCTGATGCACTCTAAATTTGAGATGAGTAGCATGGGTGAGCTATCCTTCTTCCTAGGATTGCAAGTCAAACAACATGCTGAAGGCATCTTTATTTCTCAAACCAAATATGCTAATGAACTGGTTAAGAAATTTTGTATGTCTGAGGCATCTTGTATGAAAACACCCATGCCTACCAATGTTGTATTGGATGCTGATGAACATGGGAAACCTGTTGATCAGACAACATATAGAGCAATGATTGGCTCTTTACTATATCTTACAGCTAGTAGACCAGATATAATGTTTGCTACATGTATATGTGCTAGGTTCCAAGTAAGCCCTAGAGAGTCACACCTAACATTAGTAAAGAGGATTCTCAGGTATGTTAAAAGTTGTCCAAATCTAGGTCTCTGGTATCCAAAAGATTCAGCATTTGATTTAACTGGATTCTCTGATGCTGATTATGCTGGATGCAGAATTGACAGGAAAAGCACCAGTGGAACTTGTCAGTTCCTTGGTGACAGACTTGTCTCTTGGTTTTGTAAGAAACAAACATCTGTGTCAACCTCAACTGCTGAAGCTGAATATATGGCTGCAGGCAGTTGTTGTTCACAGATATTGTGGATTCAAAACCAACTCCTAGACTATGGTTATAACTTAGAGAAGTCTAAAATCTTTTGTGACAATACAAGTGCTATTTCTATAGCTCAAAATCCAGTCCTCCATAGTAGGACAAAACACATAGAGATAAGGCATCATTTCTTAAGGGATAATGTTGAAAAACACAAAATTGAATTACAATATATCCCAACTGATTTACAAAGGGGAGATATTTTCACCAAGCCTTTGGATGAAAAGAAACACACCTTCTTCCTAAATCAGTTAGGAATGTTAGATGGAGGAAGCCTTAAATAATATCCAAGATTTTGAAAGCTAAAAATTGACCAAGACTAGGCAAAAATTCTGATTTTTCTTAGTGTCTTGAATTTTTCTGATCTCTGAACTGCGCTCGACGATTTCCCCTAAGATCGTCGAACGGAGTTCGACGATTTCCAGAATCGTCGAACTGAGTTCAGCGCCTCTCAGATAGTATGAACTATCTCTTCCGGTCAACGATCGTCGAACGGCGCTCGACGATTTTGTTCCCTGAACGATCGTCGAACGGAGCTCGACGCTTTCTAAGATCATCGAACGGAGATCGACGATGTTGGAGTCTCTTCGGATTCCTTTAGAAGCCTCGATCGTCGAACTGAGTTCAACGATCTTTCCAATTCTGCGTCGAACCCTAATATAAAACTCATTTTTCGCCGTCGTTCTTGAAAGTCCACCTAGTGTCAGCTATGTGCACCTATGGGGGGGGGGGGAATAGGTGACGTGTGGTTCTTTTGCGGAATTTACGGATGTACCTGCACAATAAAAACAACAAGCAAAGCACACAAAATACACAGCAAATTTATAGTGGTTCCCCGACTTGGGTACATCCACTTTCCCCCTTCGACCTATCTCCCCAACAATGGATGACTCGGTCACTTCTCCAACGGGATTGAAATCCAATCCCTTCACTAACGGAAGGAGCCCTTCCACACGTGAGAGTCAACACTCCCACAAAACGGGTTGCACCCAACCCTTACAACACGGAACAAAAGTTCCTTTACAACAAAAGTAAATATGGAATGTATATGAGATACAAACTTCTTTCGGAGACTACGGTGTTCCTCTTTGTTCGACGACGTGTTCTTGAATTCGATGAAGAGTCTATGACCTTGGTCTCTCTTGGAGAGGATTTCCCCGGAACCGGCGGCGGCACACGAGCGGCGGCTAGCTTCGGGATCAGCGGCTACGATGAAGAGCAGCTGCTGAACTTGGGGATCCAAACTTCGTTGCGAAGCAAGCTCGGTCTTCCAACGGTCACACGAGGATCGGTCGTCTCGATCGATTCGGACGGGGGAGTTTTTCCCGGTCAACAAATCGAGAGACAAGAGATCTCTGGATAGACACGTGAGACGCAAGCTTTGCTAAGCTTCTGTCGCCGGAGATCGGGAAGAAGAACGATCAGCGGCGGTGACGTACTAGCCCGAGCGCGACAGCGGCGGAGAAGAGAAATCGCGATATTAGGGTTTCGTGCTCGGCTTCTTTCTGTGTCCATATTCCGTTCAAAATACCTGTATATAAATACTGTAGAGGTTTTCCAATATGACCGTTTGTGGGACCCACAAAAGAGATCCCCAAATCCCGGTCCAGAAACTTAACAGCGGCAGATCCGGTTCAGGAAGTTCCAGAAAAATGCCAAGTCAAAATCGGTGAGAATCGAAAGTGATTCTCGTCGAATTTGCCTTGGTTGCACACACTGCTTTAAGCCAGGTCGAGACGGCGAGAATCAATCAGTGATTCTCGTCGATTCGACGAGAATCACTAGTGATTCTCGCCGAATCGTCGAGAATCACTAAGTGATTCTCGTCGATTCTTACTTAGACGCAGAGGTGCTAGCTTAGAAGTTGCTGGATCGAGTTCGGCGAGAATCAACTTCTGATTCTCGACGAATCGGCGAGAATCCCAAGTGATTCTCGCCGAATCGGCGAGAATCACTTGGTGATTCTCGTCGATTCTAACTTAGACGAATTTTCGTCTTTCCACCTATGAGATGCTCCTTGACCCATCCTTGCTCCTTGTCTGCTCCTGCATATTTACAGCCCTGTGCTTGAAAATAAGTGCACTCCAATAGAGAGAGTACACGTAGGCCAACACACTGATCTGCTCAACGAGGGATTACGTCGTGCAGACCCGTGTATATTGACCTACTGCACCCTGACATTGGTGTGCACTTAGCATGGAAAAACTGCAAGCACAACTAGAAGGATTTTATCAAATACATAGTCTATTGACCTTAGCTTGTCCAGGGGCTTCTTCAAATCAGGTACATTGTGGATACAATACCCAACAATCTCCCCCTATTTGAAGAAGCCTAAACCCTACAAGCTAAGGTGAATAGAACAAATGAGAATGAAAACCATAAACTGAAAAGAGAGTTAAGTGAGTTATCCATTACCAATACCAATTTCTTGGGAGTAAGCTTGGAGCCACCTTAGCCTTAGCCGAGAGGGTAATCTCCCCCTTTTCGGCTTCTACAAATCAGGGTCTGTAGCGTTTTACCCTTTGCTCCCCCTCAGTTCTTGCACGGGCCTGGAGCCTCTGTAGTCTTCATTCCTCATAATTGAGCATCCCTAATTCAGTCTTGAAAAGATTGAACTTGGCCTCGTCTAGGGGCTTTGTGAATATATCAGCAATCTGCTTGTCCGTGGGGACATAACAGAGAGAGATATCTTTGTTCTCCACGTGCTCCCGAATGAAGTGGTAGCGTACTTCGATATGCTTCGTTCTGCTGTGCGACACCGGATTGTTGGCAATGGCAATTGCACTTGAGGAGTCGCAGTACATGGGTACTTCCTTGAACTGAAGGTCGTAGTCGGCTAGCTGGTTTCTGATCCATAGAAGTTGTGCGCAACAGCTTCCTGCCGAGATGTACTCTGACTCTGCTGTGGAGGTTGCAACACAATTCTGTTTCTTGCTGTTCCACGAAATAAGCCTCCTGCCGAGGAATTGACACGTCCCGGAGGTGCTTTTCCTGTCATCCCTGCTCCCTGCAAAATCAGCATCTGAAAAGCCTATTAGCTCGACATCATTGTTTCTCGGGTACCACAAGCCAAGATTAGGAGTACCTTTAAGATATCTCAGAATTCGCTTTGCAGCGACATAGTGAGATTCCTTAGTGTTCACCTGATAGCGGGCACAGACACATGTGGAGAACATAATATCCGGTCGACTGGCAGTAAGGTAGAGCAGGGATCCAATGATGCTTCTGTATTTGGTTTCATCGAAAGGTTTACCTTTCTCATCCTTATCCAGAGACATGGTGGATCCCATTGGAGTCCTCATAGAGGTTGCACTCTCCATTCCGAATTTCTTAAGGAGTTCATTTGTGAACTTCGTCTGAGAGATGAAGATTCCATCCTCAGACTGTTTCACTTGAAGGCCTAAGAAATACTTAAGCTCTCCCATACTGCTCATTTCAAACTTTCCTTGCATAAGTTTAGAAAACTTTTTGCAAAGATTGTTGTCCGTTGAGCCGAATATTATGTCATCGACATAGATTTGCACCAGCAAAATCTTGCCTTTGACTTCCCTGAGAAACAATGTTTTATCTATTTTACCTCTGGAGAACTTGTTCTCAAGAAGAAAACTAGATAAAGTCTCATACCAAGCTCGTGGAGCTTGTTTCAACCCATATAAGGCCTTATTAAGAAAATAAACGTGATTGGGATAAGTAGGATCGACAAAACCTGGGGGTTGAGCGACGTAAACTTCCTCTTTCAGGTCTCCGTTCAGGAATGCCGATTTCACATCCATTTGATAGACTGTGAATCCTTTGTGTGAGGCATACGCCAGGAACAACCTGATTGCCTCGAGCCTTGCTACTGGTGCGAAGGTCTGGTCGAAGTCAATCCCTTCCTCCTGTCTGTAACCTTGAGCCACCAGCCTGGCCTTGTTCTTAACGATGACACCATGTTCATCCAGCTTGTTTCTGAAGATCCACTTTGTGCCAATCACATTCTGCTTGTATGGTCTGGGAACCAGAGTCCAAACTTTGCACCGCTCGAATTGATGTAGTTCCTCTTGCATGGCTAGAATCCATGCCGCATCCTTGTTCGCCTCGTCGAACTTCTTTGGCTCGACCTGTGACAGGAAGCTAAGATGCAATACCTCGTTAATTGTACCTCTTCGAGTTCTGACCCCGACACGAGGATCCCCGATGATCTGATCTCTAGGATGATCCCTCACGTGCCGGAGCTCTAGTAGTCGGGAGTCAGGAGCTTCAACTACTTCTTGGGCTTCTCTTTCCTCTAAGAGATTTGTTCTATCTTGATCTTCAACACTTTCAGATGACGTGGAGGTGGAGACTTTGACGTACTTAGGAGCGTCAACTTTAGCGGTCTCATCCAGACTCAGCTGTTCCAGTCGTGCACCTGCATCTTCAAGAATACTACTGGAAGAGTTGCTGTTAAGCAAACTTCCTTCATCAAATACAACATTTATTGATTCTTCTACCACTAGGGTTTTCTTATTGAAGACCCTATATGCCCGACTATGGGAGCTATAGCCCATGAATATGCCTTCAAAGCATTTTTCACCGAATTTAGTACGCGGGTACTTCCCATTATTCAGTACATAGCATCGGCAACCAAAAATCCTCAAGTAGGACATGGTTGGTTTCCTGCCTTTCAGTAGCTCGTAGGGCGTCTTACGATGATGCTTGTTGATCAATGCTCGGTTTTGTACATGACATGCCGTATTGACACCCTCTGCCCAGAAGTATTCCGGGAGAGAAGCATCTTTCAACATAGTCGTGCAGGCTTCAATGAGAGTTCTATTTCTCCTCTCCGCAACTCCATTTTGCTGAGGAGTGCGCGGGGAGGAAAACTCATGAAAGATACCTTGTTCTTCACAAAATTCTGTCATTGCACCAGATTCGAATTCTGTACCATGGTCACTTCTGATTTTGACCACGGAGCAGTTAAATTCGTTCTGAACCTGCTTGACAAAATTAGTGAAGATGTCAAACGTATCTGACTTTCGTTTTAAAAAGAACACCCATGTAAACCGAGAATGATCGTCAACTATCACTAGCGTATAGGACTTGCCTCCCAAGCTATGAACTTGCATTGGACCAAACAAGTCCATATGCAAAAGGTAAAGACATCGGGAGGAGTCTTTGTCAGCGATGCTTTTAAAGGTAGCCCGAGTCTGTTTGCCCATCTGGCATGCAGGATATGGGCTATCTTTGATGCACTGGATACTGGGAGCATCCCTTACCAAGTCCTTAGAAAATAGCATACTAATTGTCTTGAAATTAATATGTGCCAATCTCTTGTGCCATTGTTCACAAAGAGATGCACTGCCAGTTGCCACAAGGCATACGGGGGTAGATGAATCTAAACTGAGAAAATCTAAACAAAAGATATTTCTGCTCCTAATACCTGATAATACCGTTTCAGAAGAGGTACGTGAAATTATCAGACATTTATCCTTGCAGAACTTAACGTCATAACCTTTATCACATAACTGACTTACACTGATCAGGTTATGGTTTAACCCTTCAACATAAGCCACGTCGGTGATAGAGATTATACCGTTGGAAATCATACCATAACCTCTGGTGACTCCTCGATCTGACCCTCCAAAGATGACTTTGGGTCCATTCTCGACTGGAGCGTAATCACGCAGCAGGCTTCTTGTCCCGGTCATATGCCGGGAGCATCCACTGTCCAAATACCAGATCGGCGTTTTGGTGGCCTTTGGACATTCCTGCAAAACAAAATTAATTTGCCTTAGGAACCCAATCGAACTTGGGTCCTAGATTCCTGGTTAGCACACTCCCCCTCGGTTGGTTAACCCTACGAGTGGTCGGTCTCGCATTGCTAACATGGGGAGTCTCGTAGTTCCTTGGATTAAACCAACAATCCACGGCAAAGTGACCGACTTTGCCACAGCACCAACAGTCAAATCTGTTGTACCTCTTCCTAGGCTCCTGCCTTACCCTGGGAACGGTGGGTACTGCTGGGGCCTTGGATCTGGAGGTGGAGGCCTCATGGTGACAACATTCGCATGACTTTGTCACCTTCTGTATAACAGGCTTGGCTGTTGGTGCCTGCTTTCCATTATGGCCGCTAGAGAACGGACCATAATTTCCTATGTGGATTTCCTCATAAGGTGCCTTGAAGGCACTCTCACCGAAGTTCCGGGGAAAGTTCCAACCGTCATACCGGCTCTTTGGCTTTGCAACCGAGGGCCGGAAATGATGCCCAAATGTTGACTCAAAGTCGTGTTGGTTGCAAGGAAAGCCAGGCTTTCTGAACGCAACAGGACTAAGAGGAGCCTTACCCTTTTCATCAGCAGAGGCCTTCTTGGCGGCCTTATTCTTCCTCTGGTTCTTGTTTCTCCTAGATGAAGAACCAGGTACCCCTATATGCCCCAAGCCAGCTCCTTTGGCCTGAGCAGAGAAGGTATCAACGACTGGAAGAACTGTTTTTGGCATGGAGAAGCTCTTGACGATCTTCCTTTCTGCCGCAAGTAGTTCTTCCAACTTGTTGACTTCCTCCTGCTTTAGATCAAGGAGCTTCAAAGACTCTGAATGCTTGGAAGTCAGGTCAAGGTGTTCCTGTCGGAGAGAAATCAAGCTAGTGACCTCTTCCCTTAGGGATACACACTCACCCTTAAGGAATTTTACTTCCTTCTTCTCAGCCTTCAGTCTCTTTCGGCACTCATCGAAAGTGTTGAGCAGAAGCTCATACTTCTCGAGGAGCTCAGCTTCACGGGCTGAAGGGCCATCCTCAGGTTCATCATCCTGAGATTCAGGATCAGAGTCGGAGTCGGAGAGAGGGGTGTGAGCTTTTACCTTCCCAGTAAATGGGGGGCATTCTCCTTCTGAGTCCGAGCGACCCACCAGCCCGAAGTAGGCTTCCTCGTCATCACTGGAGTCTGAGGAATCAGACTCACTTAGTGTCTTTGGCCTTCTTGCGATGTAGCTCCGCTCCTTCTTCTTATCTCTGGAGGATTTGAGCTCCTCTCCTTTCCCTTTTTCTCTTTTGCTTTGATGGCAGTCGGCCACGACGTGTCCTGGCTTATTGCATCCAAAGCAGATAATATCAGAAGAACGATGTTTGTTAGGTTTAGATGCATACCTGTCAGAAGAATAATTTTTCTTCTGATGCCTGGAGGAGGAGCTGTCTTTCATTCTTTGATTCCTCATCTTGAGGAACTTCTTGAACTCTCGGGTGATGAGGGAGAAATCCTCCTCCGACAGTTCTGAGCCGGAGGAGCATGGTTCAGAGTCCTCCTCCTCTTCCTTACTCCTCGCACGGTATGACATCGCACCCTTGCCCTTTCTGGAGTAACTGGCTTTTAGGGCCACAGTCTTTTCTTTTGCAGCAGCCTTCTCAGCTTCTTCCTCTGCCTTCCTGGTGTTCAGCTGAAGTTCATAGGACATCAGCTTACCAAACAGGATCTGTGGATCAGTTTCTGCTAGTCTGCCAAATTCTCTGATGGCGCAGATCTTTGTGTCCCATTCCTTAGTAAGGGACCTAAGGAATTTGTCATTGAGTTCACCATTGGTGAACACTCTTCCGTAGCCCTTGAGGGCGTTGACAATCTTCAGGAAGTTCTCGTATGTGACTCCGATCTCTTCCTTAGGCCCTTGCCTGAAGGCCTCATATTTTTGGTTCAGGAGGGATCTCCGATCATCCCTCACTTCATCCGTGCCCTCCATGAGGATGATCAGGCATTGCCAGATCTCCTGAGCAGTCCTGCAGTTGCTGAAATTTTGCATCATGGAATCATCAACTGCGCTCACCAGAATGTTTCGTGCCTTCTTGTCCAGTCCCACGAGTACCATCTCGTCTTTGTCCATTTCAGATAGTGTCTTCGGCACTTTCTTGGTGGGATCGATGGTGGAGGCCTTAGTGGGTACATAAGGTCCCTCCTCCACAATCTTGAAGAGTCGAGGATCGACTGCTTCCATGTAAAACCTGATTCTTTCCTTCCAGATCGGAAAGTTGAGTCTGTTGCACACTGGGATCTTGCCGGAGTACTTGAGCCCGTCCATAGTAGATATTTGTCTTCTTCTTTTGACACTAGGGGCAGGATTCAACTCAAGGTGTTAACCTTATTGATGAGTAACCTCGCTTTGATACCACTTGAAAGTCCACCTAGTGTCAGCTATGTGCACCTATGGGGGGGGGGGGGGAATAGGTGACGTGTGGTTCTTTTGCGGAATTTACGGATGTACCTGCACAATAAAAACAACAAGCAAAGCACACAGAATACACAGCAAATTTATAGTGGTTCCCCGACTTGGGTACATCCACTTTCCCCCTTCGACCTATCTCCCCAACAAGGGACGACTCGGTCACTTCTCCAACGGGATTGAAATCCAATCCCTTCACTAACGGAAGGAGCCCTTCCACACGTGAGAGTCAACACTCCCACAAAACGGGTTGCACCCAACCCTTACAACACGGAACAAAAGTTCCTTTACAACAAAAGTAAATATGGAATGTATATGAGATACAAACTTCTTTCGGAGACTACGGTGTTCCTCTTTGTTCGACGACGTGTTCTTGAAGTCGATGAAGAGTCTACGACCTTGGTCTCTCTTGGAGAGGATTTCCCCGGAACCGGCGGCGGCACACGAGCGGCGGCTAGCTTCGGGATCGGCGGCTACGATGAAGAGCAGCTGCTGAACTTGGAGATCCAAACTTCGTTGCGAAGCAAGCTCGGTCTTCCAACGGTCACACGAGGATCGGTCGTCTCGATCGATTCGGACGGGGGAGTTTTTCCCGGTCAACAAATCGAGAGACAAGAGATCTCTGGATAGACACGTGAGACGCAAGCTTTGCTAAGCTTCTGTCGCCGGAGATCGGGAAGAAGAACGATCAGCGGCGGCGACGTACTAGCCCGAGCGCGACGGCGGCGGAGAAGAGAAATCGCGATATTACGGTTTCGTGCTCGGCTTCTTTCTGTGTCCATATTCCGTTCAAAATACCTGTATATAAATACTGTAGAGGTTTTCCAATATGACCGTTTGTGGGACCCACAAAAGAGATCCCCAAATCCCGGTCCAGAAACTTAACAGCGGCAGATCCGGTTCAGGAAGTTCCAGAAAAATGCCAAGTCAAAATCGGTGAGAATCGAAAGTGATTCTCGTCGAATTTGCCTTGGTTGCACACACTGCTTTATGCCAGGTCGAGACGGCGAGAATCAATCAGTGATTCTCGTCGATTCGACGAGAATCACTAGTGATTCTCGCCGAATCGGCGAGAATCACTAGTGATTCTCGTCGATTCTTACTTAGACGCAGAGGTGCTAGCTTAGAAGTTGCTGGATCGAGTTCGGCGAGAATCAACTTCTGATTCTCGACGAATCGGCGAGAATCCCAAGTGATTCTCGCCGAATCGGCGAGAATCACTTGGTGATTCTCGTCGATTCTAACTTAGACGAATTTTCGTGTTTCCACCTATGAGATGCTCCTTGACCCATCCTTGCTCCTTGTCTGCTCCTGCATATTTACAGCCCTGTGCTTGAAAATAAGTGCACTACAATAGAGAGAGTACACGTAGGCCAACACACTGATCTGCTCAACGAGGGATTACGTCGTGCAGACCCGTGTATATTGACCTACTGCACCCTGACATTGGTGTGCACTTAGCATGGAAAAACTGCAAGCACAACTAGAAGGATTTTATCAAATACATAGTCTATTGACCTTAGCTTGTCCAGGGGCTTCTTCAAATCAGGTACATTGTGGATACAATACCCAACAGTTCTCTCTTGCGCTTTCAATTTCTCTGCAAGAATATTCTTCCCTCCACACAGTTCTACGCTTGGTCGTTTTGTTTGTTGAACTTTTGCAGGTACAATGGCTGTGTCAGTTGCAGTTCTAGCCGCCATGAAGTTCGATGCTGGATTCGACATTGATCTGGAATCTTTCAACACTACTGATCAAATATTCCAAGACATTCTGAGTTTATTCAAGGATCAGAACTTGTCTGCCCTCATGACCACCAGGATAAAGCTGGCCTCAGATGAAATCAAGGAATGGGTTTACACTGCTCATAATCTGGACAACTCTACTATAGTTGGCTCCATTGCTGGAACTCAGGTACCTCTGACCCCCACCATTTTAACAGAGGTTTTTGGACTGAGAACTGGAGATGATACTGCTGAGTTATCTGGAGAGGAGTTTGCTGACATACTTGCCAGGATGGGTCATCCAGAGGGAAAACCTAGCAAGTTATTCAAAAGGAACTTGTCTGTTGAGTACAGGTTCCTAGCAGATGTTGTAGGAAAAGTGCTGCTGGCAAAGCACTCAGCTCATGATACTATCTCCAGACATCAGCTTTGTCTCATGGGAGCTCTGGTAGATAAGAAAAGTTTGAACTGGGGAGAGGTCTTCTTTGACCTAATCAAGAAGAAAATCAACAAAAGCTTTATTAATTTTGGAAGGATTATTGGAGTCTTCCTGCAGAACAGGTGCCCTACCTTGCTGGTCTCCTCTGGAGTGCACATAAATGCCTCCAAGAGACTCACCTGTGCCCTCTTTGGCAAGTGGGACAGGCAAATCAGCAAGCCAAGCAGGCCCTCCTCTAGTGCTCCTTCAGGCACCAGGACTCACAGAGTCACTCCCCCACAGGTCTCTGCTCCTGCAGAAGACCTGGCTGCTGTTGTTGCTGCTTCTTCTCCTCCTCCAAGTCCAACCCTACCTCTACCATCCACCATTCCAGCTCCATCCCCCATTACCATATCTAGCCCATCTCCAACCTCAACTCCATCTCCAGCACCAATTCTACCTCCACCAGAAGACCATTTCCACCCACTGTTCTCCTACCCTCCTCCAGATGTCACTTCTTCTCCTCCATATCATCTTTCACCCTTCTGGATGACTCCTATATGGATGATTCCCCATCCTCTCCTCCAGATTTACCCTCCTCCTCAACTTCATTCCAAGATCTCCTCCACCATATCATTGACCAAACCACTTTCACCCCATCCATATCCATCCCCTTGTCCTCCATATCCACCATCCCCACACCTCAGCCATCCATCCCTCCACTATCCAGCCCTTCACTTCCAGCATCCTCAGCTATCCCTACTTCATCTACCTCTGCTCCTGTGGTTGAGCAAGTAGACCTCTCAGCCCTAGCTGACAAGTTGTATGAGCTAATTGCCCCCAGGCTCTCTCTGCTCTTAGAGACCTCTTTGGCTCCTCTACAACTGTCAGTGGCAGCTCTCTCTGCCAGGCTTTCCTCCCTCCTTCCTCAGGCAGCACCTCCAGCAGTGTGCCTTGATACAGATGTATCTGCATCTAGGCAGGGGGAGATGCCATATGAAGCAAGCCTTCATGCTGTTGCTACTGCTGCTTCTGCTCCTGCTGCTGATGATGCTGCTGCTGCTGCTGAGATTTCTGTGTCTGCTGCCTCTTCTGCTACTGTTGTTGTGCCTCCAGAATGTCAGGCTCCTACTACAGTTCTGGCAATAGACCTACAGTCTTTGCTTTCTGCCTTTGATCCTGCCTTCTTCAGCCATCTCCCAGAGGTTAATGCTGTCCAGCCCTCAGAAGACCTATCTAAGGCACTGGTGCCTTTCTCTGGCTGTGACCCCAGCATCATCTCTTCTTTTGTACACTCAGTGATTGCTGCTGCTGCTGCTGTTGAAGAAAGGACTGCCTTTGCTTCTGAAATTGTTGATGTTGCTACTGAAGATGTTCTCACTACTGCTGAAATCCCAATTGTTTCTGATGAGCCAATATCCAAGGATTTTCTAATGACAGAGGCCACTGTTCTTGAGCCTGCTGCAGATTTTGTTGATGTTACTGCTACTGTCACCACTTCTGCTGTTGCTGTTATTGTTTCTGCTTCTCCTCCTGTATCTGCTGCTGTATCTGCTCCTGTCTCTGCTGCTGTCCCTGCTGCTGCTGGTTCAGCTTCTGCCTCTTCTGTCTCTGTTCAATTAAAGAAAGATCTTATGAAGAAGATAGATGTTATATATGATGACCAGAGTTCTGAGACTGATGAATTCAAAACAGACTCTGATGATTCAGCTGCTACTATTGCAAGGAAAAGAAAAGCTAGGAGCAAGGCAATGAAAAGGGTTCCTCCTGCAAAAGTCAAGGATAATAATGATATTCCTTATTATATTCTGCATAACTGCCAAATTACTGAACATTGGATGCTGTATTCCAAAAACCAGTTGAAAGCCATGAAGAAGAAGAGAAAGTATGAAAAGGGCTCATCCCAGTTCCAGCACCCTCATCCTCCTCCACCACCTCCTCCTGATGCAGGTGCAGGTGGCAGCTCTGCAAGTCAAGCCCCAGC
The DNA here is from genome assembly GCA_039583875.1 of Platanthera guangdongensis. Taxonomy (NCBI): domain Eukaryota; kingdom Viridiplantae; phylum Streptophyta; class Magnoliopsida; order Asparagales; family Orchidaceae; genus Platanthera; species Platanthera guangdongensis. The sequence goes on from CM077151.1 coordinate 103,262,359, forward strand.
TAGAAGCCAGGCTCCCTATCAACCCCATGCTAGATCCTACCAAAGGGAAAGCCAGTCTAGGGGTTCTTATTCTAGGAGAGGAGGATACAGGGGAAATCAGAGAGATTTTCAGGTTTATTCTAAAGGGCATTCCAGGCAGCACCCATACTCCAGGGGAGGACATGTTTCATCTGATACTACTTCTGTTCCATTCCCCTACAAGCTAAAAGAGACAGTGTATGCCAGGCTTCCTCAAGACAATTCTTCCAATAGTTATGAGCCACCTGTACCATTTGAGGACCCTGAAAAGAATCCATCTGCTTGGACTGCTAGGATGAAGGAAATGGCTGCATTAGATCAGATAAAGAAGGCCAAAGAACAAGGGCTAGACACTTCCAATATTTCTACTATGTCAGAGCAAAGACAAAAAGAGTTAGAGAGATATGCTTCAAGCAAATTCTTTGATGCAGACAGATATATGGAATTGCATCCTGCTGCTGTGGTTCCCAGGCCTGCAAAGCAAACTTACTTGGGTGCAGCAGATGACACCAGGTCCAACAAAGAAGCCCTGAACCCTAACAGAGAAATCAAAATGTTTAAAGACAAAGAGAAGAAATGACTTTGTAAGGTGACAATCTTTGGATTTTCTGACTGCTATCTGGTTGCCATATACATATATATATATATATATATATATATATATATATATATATATATATCTCTGTGATGTTTCTGCCATGTCTAGCTGTTGTTTTTATGCTTTTCTAATTATATGTTGTTATTTGATTTTCCAAAGTCTGTAAATAGTAATCCTAACCCAAATAGGGGGAGATTGTTGGAACACCCTATTACTAATTTGGGTCAGGATCACTATGTCTCTAGGAATCTTTTCTTGACCTTCTGTATAGCTTAATAGGTCAATTAGAATTGAGTCTAAGGGTTAGAAGTCTAGGATTGGAAGCTGCCCTGAAGTCCAAGTTTTTCAGACTGGAGAATAAGTCTGATCGTCGAGCTCAGCACGACGATTCGTCGAACTCAGATCGACGATCGTCGAGCTCAACTTCGACAGATCGTCGAGCTCCACTCGACGATCGCTGAGCTCAACTTCACAATATCGTCGAACTCCATTCGACGATCGGTGAGCTCAGTTCGACGATTTTGACTCTGCTTTGGTTCTTTATCTCTGAGCTCAGTTCGACGATCTTTGAGCTCAGATCGACGATTATTTTGCTGCTTGAGTTTTCCAGTTCGCTGAGCTCAGCTCGACGATAGCAGAGCTCAGTTCGACGATTTCAGATAACTTCCAGAATTCAAATTCAAATCAGACAGGAGTAATTCTGCAATTAATTCAGAGATTTGCTAGCCGTTTTCATTTATTTCTGGATCAAGTTTCAAGGGATCTTTCAAGGAATAATTCTGTGGACTTTCCTCCAGAAAAGTTTTTGCAATTAAGGATGCAATCAATGCAGACCAATGACTATCTTTGACAGAGAATGATATCCTATTCTGGAACAGAGAATAAAAGACAGAATGTTTTTTGAATCAATAGAGATTAACAAGAAGAGAATACACAACACAGGATATAGAGACTCTTTCAAAATCTTCTGTCAAAAAGAATTCTGAAGAACACTCATCAAACAGATCAAGCTTTCAAAATCTCTTCATCTTTCAAAGTGTTCAAGGCCAACATCATTTCAAGACTCCAGACACTCAACATTTCAGCTTGCTGAAATCATCTATTGCTGGAGCTCTATCTTTGAAGGCCTATCACCCTCAAGCAAAGCTTTTCTTCCTGAAGATTTCAAGGATTCAGGGGGAGCTTTGACATCAATCCACATAGTCTTCTCAGTTGTTTGAGAAAGAGAAGACTGCCATCACTCTCTCACCCCCAGTTTGTAAAGGGTTTCTCAAACTCCCTTCAAAAGTTTGAATCTGATTTTTGAGCACCTTGTCAAAAGCTCATTGGTGGCAAGACACCTGATCAAAAAATCTGCTTTGGTTTTTGAGCACCTTATCAAAAGCTCATTGGTGCCCAGGACACCTGATCAACTCATCCTGCAGTGGATTCCTACCTAGGGTGGTAGAAGAGTGGATGTACCCAAGTTTGGGGAACCACTATATTTCCTTGTGTCCTCTGGCTCTACTTGTTTACTTTTTGTTTCTGGCCTTGATTTGTCTGTGCTTAGTTTTTGCATAGCTTAGTTCTGTGATTAGATTTATATTTGCTTCCCTGCTCACACTTATTACAACAATTGTTGTAAAAGTTTTTAAAAGTACTAAAACACCATATACTCTATTCACCCCCCTTTAGAGTATATCAGATCTAGTTGCACTTTCAGAAGGGATCATTGACCCCCGCCCCCAAGAAAAGATCTGGGGATGATGTTGCTACTCCTCGGCGGAACCCCAAAAAGAAGATCAAGAAGGTTGTGCCATTCCTGAAATGTGTAGGATCAAGAGCATACCCAACTGTTCCAAAAGCCCGGACTATTGGAAAGGGTGCTATTTAATTTCTTAAATAAGTAGACGAGCGTCACGGGTCAAGTGAAGGAACGCCGGACCCAACAATCCCCCCCGGTGTGCAGCACAACCCATCGACCCAGATGTGGGGTTACCACATGGCCTACATGGCTCAGATGTGGGGTTACCACATGGCCCACACGACTCAGAGGTGGGGTTACAACATGTCCACGGTTACACGGCTCAGAGATGGGGTTACCACATGTCCACGGTTGCCTGACCCGTCGGACACACACAGGTAGAAGGGAAAAATCAGGATTTAATAGCGCCCCCGGTCTTGAACCCGTGACCTGCTCTGATACCAAATGTAGGATCAAGCGCATACCCAACTGTTCCAAAACCTTGGACTGTTGGAAAGGGTGCTACTTAATTTCTTAAATAAGTAGAAGAGCGCCACGGGTCAAGTGAAGGAACCCCGAGCTCAACAAAAGGGAAAAAGGGAGCCATCCCGAAGGAAAAGAAAGAGATGTCAGGATCTCTGACCCCCATCTCTGTGGAAGAATCACAGTCACCTCGCTGCCAAGCCATCTCGCTTTCTCGCGAGACGGCCCTACCCGACCGAAACGCCACCACCTCTGCTCAATCTGTCGAGCTTCCTCCTCGCGAAACTGGCTCCTCCAGCCGTCCAATACCCTCCTTGCATCAGAATTACAATATGGGTCCTGTGGTGAATGATGCCGTCAGCGAGCCGGTTCTTTTGTGGGAGAATGGATCAAACCGAGTATCGTTGTCCACCCTCCTTCCCTCCTGGAAGGAGCAGGACCCTCCCACCAGTCATGCCTTCTCCCTCGGTTATGGGCTCTATGGTGGCCTTAGGACGGGGCCTTTTGGCAATGAGTCGTCGCGAGACCTTGTCTTGAAGACCACACATGCCCAATTTTGCGCCCTGGAGCTCTCGCACAGAGTCCCGCGCCGCCTCGTTTTCAATAACAAGAAGTAGAAGGATGCCGAGGCCGGCCTTGCTGCAGAGCGCGAGAAGTCGGATGACCTCGAAAAGAGGCTGACGGTTGATGAGAGTCTTCTCACCAAAAGCCAGGGTAGCGTGGTAAGCCTTTTAACTGTCTACCAGTTTCAATTTTGAGTAAATATTCGTTGACTGATGACCTTCTCGCAGGATGTCGAGACTGCCGATCGGATGCGTTCGTGCATAGCGGCTCTGGAGGAGGAGAACAAAGAATTAAAGGCCCAGAACGCCCGTCTTCTGGACAGCACCCTGCTTCACTCTAATCCAGATCCCCTCCCAGCACCCCGCCCACTCATTATTCTTTGGACGAGGTCGACGACCTTTGCTGAGATGCCAATATCAAGATGGCAGAGCTCGTCTGGAAGATGATGAAAGAGCTGGGGGTTGTTAAAGAAGATGCTGAGACGGTTACTGCCCGCGACCTGGTCCCCTAGCTTTACGGCGAGACGGATGACGGTTCTACTTCTAGTGAAGAGGAGTGAAGGGGCGTCAGTGTGTCCTGGGACTTCTCCCCCCTTTTTGTTTCTTTTAATTGTACTTATATATATATATATATATATATATATATATATATATATATATATATATATATATATATATATATATATATATATATATATATATATATATATATTTGAAAGCATCAAAATGCACTTTCATGGGAGAGCCTCCCCCCTTTTTTGTAATGAACATAAGAATTTGTGTACTGTTTCGCCCATGGGCTATTTTCTTTTTATATCATTTTACTTTATTCAATGTGGGTGACCCTCTGCTATATTTCTAGTCACGAGGTAGAGCTCCCAACGGCCTAGCTTAAGCATCGGTTTAGGGCGCGAGTCATTAGTCTTCCTCACCACTTTTCCCTACGCGAGACCATTTTGTCTTTTCTCCTCGTCTCGCTCCGAGACCGATCTAGTAGGAGTAGACCCAAGAGATCAATCCGACCTTGTGAGGTCATCCCTCTTTAACCTTTCGTGCGAGACCTACGCTTTGTCAGAGATCGCCTACTCGCCATAGGTGAGATCCTCAATACCGAGCGCTGGTTGGGGATGTCCATCCTTATTTGCATCTCGCCCATTTATCCCAGTCATAGGAGCTTTTCGTTCTCTTCGTACCCTCTTTATTCTCTAACATATTAAGATATTTTTCTTTGGGGAAATCTTATCGCTTGTCTTACCACCGAGTGAACATGCAGCCCTGCCAGCTCGATGGGAGCCTGGTCAGCGGGCCTGCTTGGGGTCCCCTCTTCAAACTATCTCCAACCACCGAGCGAGCCTACAGTCCTGCCAGCTAGGTGAGAGCCTGGTCAGCAGTTCTGCTCGGGGTCTCCTCTCCAAATCATCTCCAACCACCGAGTGAGCCTACAGTCCTGCAAGATAGGAGATAGCCTGGTCAGTATATCTACTCGTGGTCTCCTCTCCAAACAACCTCCAACCACGGAGGGAGCCTACATCCCTGCCAGCTAGGTGAGAACCTGGTCAGCGGGTGTTCTCGGGGTCTCCTCTCCAAGTCATCTCCAACCACCGAGTGAGCCTACAGTCCTGCCAGCTAGATGAGAGTCTGTTCAGCGAGTCTACTCGCGGTCTCCTCTCCAAACAACCTCCAACCACCAAGTGAGCCTACAGCCCTGCCAGCTAGGTGAGATCCTAGTCAGTGGGTCTGCTCGGGGTCTCCTCTCCTAATCATCTCCAACCACCGAGTGAGCCTACAGTCCTGCCAGCTAGGTGAGAGCCTGGTCAGCAGGTCTACTCAGGGTCTCCTCTCCAAACAACCTCCGACCACCGAGTGAGCCTATAATCGTACCAGCTAGGTGAGAGCCTAGTCAGCGGGTCTGCTCGGGGTCTCCTCTCCAAATCATCTCCAACCACCGAGTGAGCCTACAGTCCTGCCAGCTAGATGAGAGCCTGGTCAGTGGGTCTTCTTGGGGTCTCCTCTTCAAACAACCTCCAACCATCGTGTGAGCCTATAGCCCTGCGATCTATGTGAGAGTCTGGTCAGTGGGTCAGCTCAGGGTCTCCTCTCCAAATAATCTCCAACCACCGAGTGAGCCTACAGTCCTGCCAGCTAGATGAGAACCTGGTCAGCGGGTCTGCTCGGGGTCTCCTCTCCAAATCATCTCCAACCCCCGAGTGAGCCTACAGACCTGCCAGCTAAGTGAGAGCCTAGTCAGCGGGTCTGTTCGGGGTCTCCTCTCCAAATAATCTCCAACCACCGAGTGATCCTACAGTCCTGCCAGCTAGATGAGAGCCTGGTCAGTGGGTCTCCTCGAGGTCTCCTCTCCAAACAACCTCCAACCAAGGAGTGAGCCTATAGCCCTGCCAGCTAGGTAAGAGCCTGGTCAGCGGCACTGCTCGGGGTCTCCTCTCCTGATCATCTCCAACCACCGAGTGAGCCTACACTCCGACCAGCTAGGTGAAAGTCTGGTCAGCGGGTCTGCTCTCCTCTCCAAATCATCTCCAACCACCGAGTGAGCCTACAGTCCTGCTAGCTAGGTGAGAGCCTGGTCAACGGGTCTGCTCGGGGTCTCCTCTCCAAATCAACTCCAATCACTGAGTGAGCCTACAGTCCTGCGAGCTAGGTGAGATCCTAGTTAGCGGGTCTGCTCGGGGTCTTGCCATCCATCCTTTTCACTCTCATGTCATGAAAGAAGACACCTGTGATTTCATTATATTAGAAGGTCACAACAAATTTATAAGTATTGAACGATGAAAAATGTTATGGATAAAATCTTTTTAAGTCATCGCCGCTTCGGGCATGATCGAGGGATACCACGTCCATATCCTGGAGGTGGTACCCTCCTGACTTCAAGACCTCCTTCACTACAAAGGGACCTTCCCAGTTGGGATTGAGCTTCCCTACTGAGGCTCCTCTGCCTGCCGCGTCTACTTTCTTGAGGACCAAGTCCCACTTCTGGAACTGCTTGACCCTTATATGTTTATCAAAGTATCTCGCCATCCGGAGCTTCACTTCTTCCTGCCGGATCAATGCTAAATCCCTGATTTCCTCTACCAGATCAAGAGAGAGTTGTTGATCCTCCTCGTTCTCTGCCCTCCATCCTTCGTCTCCCTCCTTTGCAGCGGCTACTCTTGGGGATGTGACCTCGAATTCTATCGGTATGACGACTTTCGATCCATGAGAGAGTTTAAATGGAGTCTCCCCCGTAATGGTGTTTGGTGTGGTCATCAAGTCCCAGAGAACTGAAGGGAGCTGTTCCACCCAACTTCCTCTTACGTTCTCCACTTTCTTCTTTAAAAGATTAACGATAATACTGTTTGCTGCTTCCACCTATCCATTGCTCCGTGGATGATGAACTGAGTCCAAACGGAGATCTATGCCCCAACGGATGCAAAAATCGACGAATTCCTTGCTAGCGAATTGTGGTCCATTACTAGTGACGATTGTCAGCGGTAGCCCATGTCTGCAGATGATCTCTGCCCATATGAAATTTTTGACCACATGCGATGTCACCTTAGCCAACGCCTTCACCTCCAGCCATTTTAAAAAGTAATTCACCATGACCAGCAGAAACTTCCTCTGGCCACTAGCCTGGGGAAAAGGACCCACCAGATCTAGTCGCTATATCGCGAAGGTCCAGGGAGTCGTGCTTGTACGTAGCCTTTGGGCGGGAAGGAGTTGGAGGGGCTCGAACGCCTGACACTTTTGACATCTTTTTGCGAATTCTTCTGCATCTTACCTGAGGGCAGGCCAGAAGTATCCCTTACTCAACACTCTCCCCTCTAAAGTTTGACTCCCCGAGTGACTCCTGTATTCCCCTGAATGACTTTCTCTCAGGACCCTTGGAACCTCCTCCTCCTCAGATACGCATCGAGCCAGTAGACCCAATAGCATCTTACGGTACAATGCCTCATCCTTCAGCAGGTAGTATGCTGATTTATACCTGACCCGCTTCTTATCGAGATCCCTCTCGGGAAGCTATTCTGAGGTCAAAAAGGTGATGAAGGAGTCCATCCAAGACCCTGCTGACCTATTTCCATTAGTTCTTCATACTCTATGGTCGGCTAGAAGAGTTCTGTCACCGTTCCTCCGGCTCGAGGGCCGTACTTGGCGAGTTGGTCAGCCTGAGCACTTTCATCTCTCGGGACGTGTTGAATAGAAAAGCTACGGAACTGCCCGATGATGTCTTTGAACTTCACCTGGTACAACTAGAGGGTGGGCTCCCTCGCTTCAAACTCTCGTTTGATTTGGCATGCAACAACCATAGAGTACGTGGAGACCCTAATATCCTGTATGCCCAGCTCTCGAGCAAACTTGAGTCCTGCGATGATCCCCTCATATTCCACTTGGTTGTTAGTGATCATGAAATGGATATTCAAAGCCTGCTAAATTCTGTTCCCCTCTGGACTTACCAAGATCATCCCTCCTCCAAAAGAATTTTTTCCCAATGCTCTATCTACTAGTATCTCCCAAGCAGCTCGAGTGGTTATTTCAGCCTCTTGGATGACAACTACATAATCTGCTAAGAAATCAGCCACCGATTGTGCTTTGATGGAAAGCTGCAGAGTAAAAGCGAGGTCGAACTCACTGAGCTCTATCGACCATTTGGCCAACCTCACAGAATGCTCCACCCTCTCCAAGATACGGTGAAGGGGGTGATCCATCACTAACTGAATCGAGTGGGCCTGAAAGTACGGCCTAAGCTTCCTGGCTGATATGATGAGAGCGAATGCCAGCTTTTCAAGGATCGGGTACCCCAATTCCGCCGTCCTTAGGACCCTGCTTACGTAATAGATGGGGAACTTCTTTTTTCCTTCCTCTCGTACAAGAACGGAACTCACAGCTCCGATCCCTACTCCCAGGTACAAGAACAAGAACTCCCCATCCCTTGGCCCCTGGAGTACAGGAATCCAGGTGATCTGTTGCTTTAGAGCCTGAAAAGCCTCCTCGCATTGAGGGGTCCATTCGAACTTCTTGCCTCCACTTAATGTCTGAAAGAAAGGCGAGCATTTTTCCCCGGCTCGAGAGAGAAACCTGCTTAGTCCGGCCAGCTTGCCGGTGAGACGTTGAACTTCCTTGGTATTTCTGGGATACTCTAGTTCTAGGATTTCCTTTACCTTATCGGGATTGGGTTCTACTCTGGATGGGGTAAGGAGATGCCCAAGAAACTTTCCCATATTGGCTCCAAAGACACATTTTAGGGGGTTAAGTCTCATCTTATATTTCCTTAAGGTTCCAAAGGTTTCCTCAAGATCGAAGACATGAGACCTTAGATCTCGACTTTTGATCATCAGGTCATCCACATAAATTTCGAGGTTTCGCCCTTTCTCCTCTCTGGAGATCTGATCCATCATTGTTTTATAAGTCACCCCGCATTCTTCAATCCAAAGGGCATCATGTTGAAACGAAAGCACCCATCCTCCGTGACGAAGGTGACATCCTTAACTTCTAGAGGGTGCATTCGTATTTGGTGGTATCCTGAAAATGCATCTATAAAAGTCATTAGTGAAAAACCAACAGTTGAGTCAACTAGCGCATCGATTCGAGGCAGAGGATAACAATCCTTAGGGCATTCTTTAGTCAAGAGAGATAATCCACACACATTCTCCACTTACCCCCCCCCTTTTAACTATTCCAATGTTACGTACCCACCCCAGATATTTACATGCAGACACGAACACCGCCTTAAGCAGCTTCTCTACTTCCTCTTTGATCGTCCCAGCCATCTTAGTGGTGATGGCCCTTTTCTTCTGTTATATAGGACGAGTGTTGGTGTCGAGGTTGAGACGGTGGCAAGCCACGTCCGCGTCGACCACCTACATCTCAGCCGCGCTCCAGGCGAAGATGTCAATGTTCCTCTGCACGCATGCCTTGATCTCCTCCTGGTCTTCTGAACTGAGCTCTCCACTGACTTTTATCTTCTCTTTCCTTCCTTATTTAGTGAGGATCTCCATCTCTAGTACCTCCACGGCTGCCTTCAGCCTTGACGACTCCTCCTCTTTTTCCTGCTCCCCCCACATATCCTCCTGTTTTCCGGCTTCCTAGTTCGTTGCCTCATGCTCTGTAACAGCCACAACCATTTCTTCCCAACACTTCTTCACCTCTAGCTCGTCGGTGCTTCCTCCTTCCAGTAGTGAACTTCTCCTCTTCTCCAGCTGGGCTCCCCCCTGGACGACTCTCATGCTTCCTCAATCTTTCTTTTTTTCTTTCCTCCTCCCTCCACCTTCCTTCGACTCCTTCTCTCCTCATTTCTGTCCCGACATTTCTGGCTCTGCCGCAATGCCTCCCTCTGTCTCTACTTCTCCTTTTCCTTCGACCTCCCTCTTGTCCTTCTCCCCCTCTACCTTCATCTCTCCATCCTTCTCTCCCGCCGTTTCTGGCTCCACCGCAATGCCTTCCTCCATCTCTACTTCTCCATTCCCTTTGACCTTCCTTCCTTCTTTCTCCTCCTCTACTTCTCCTCCGAATTCTTGCTTCCATCATTCCATCCTCTTCCCCATCTCCTCGGCCTCTCCCTGCTAAGAGATGGTGTTCACCGCCATCACATAGCATTCCCTGGCCGACTTTGAGTCTCCTCGTACTCTGATCTGGGTACCTTAGGTGTTGAGATTCAGGCATTGGTGGAAATATGATGGGACACATCTAAAAGCACTGATCAAGGGTCACCCAAAAATGGAATTGTAACTGCTGGGGGCATCCACTATGACAAAATGGCAATTCCTGGATAGCCCCCCCAGGGTCACCTGGAGTCCCACTCCCCCCTCGACTTCCTTCCTTTCTCCTGAAATCCGAACAATGGACCATCCGCTGCCAGCAACCTTCGGGCCTCCACCCTCATCTCATTAAATGCCATTTTGAAGATAACATTTTCCGAGCATCCATTGTCGACCAGGATCCGCGACACAGTGAAGTTTTCGATGGCAGTCTGGATCACCAGCGCATCACAAAAGGGGTCTTCATGGTCTGGCATGTATTTTCGAGAGAAGGTGATCTTCTCGTCCGGAGGAGGGGCTTGTGACGTCGAAGCTACGCTCCAACATTACATGGTATGAAGGCTATCCTTATGAGTAGCCTCAATCCCCACTCCCCCATTGATTACTCCGATCCCGCCTCGGTCCCCTACATCCGCTCGGTCGACACACTGATCTTCCTCTCCGGTCCCAGTCACCTCCACTATCCGCACCGGCATCTACTACTCCCCTACTCCCCTAGCTCTTCTCATCTACAAGAACTCCGGGCAGGTAGCCATTATGTGACCCTCCTCCACGTGGAAGTCACAATATGGCAATGCAACCTCCTCCCATTGTCTCCCCTCCTGAGGGTTCCGCCTACTTCCAGCTTCCTCTCCTGCTCTTCCTCTCTCTCGGCCTATACCTCTCCCTCGGCCGATGGCCATAGCTTGTTACGGCAGGGGTAGGGGTGGTCTAGGACCATACCCAACCCCTGCTGGTTAAACCTTCCGGGTCCTCCTTGTTGGTTCCTTCCCCCAGGGGAAATCCTCTTCCTTGCCCTTGGGGAGGGCCTCCTTGCTGCCTCCATCCCAACTCCTGGTATGTCGGTGCCCTCGACTCTTCTATTCTTCTCCCTTCTTGTTGTCTTCCTCCTCCTGGTTCTCTTGATTCGACCTCCGTTAGCCTTGCCAACTTCCTAGCAAAGGCCGAGTTTGCTGCCTCCATGGCTATTTTTTTCGCAACCTTCTCCATCAATCCTTCAAACGACATTGACGCCTTCTGAGTTAGGCTCATCTTGAAGAAACTCTCTCGTAGTCCAATGGTGAAGGCCATCTAGAGGGCAAATCCAGGCACTTCCTGAATATCTAAGATCTCTTCCTGGAACATGTCTACATACTGGGGCAGGGACTCATCTGCCCTCTACTTAATCAGAAAAATTTACTCCGGAATCTTCTTCCTTTTCTTCGAAGTTGAGAAGCGCAACTGAAAGCTTCTACTTAGGTCTTCAAAGCTGTATATCGAGCCCGTATGGAGCTGATGAAACTAGTACCTAGCCTTATCCTTCAAGGTGATGGAGAAAAGACAGCACTTGAATGCGTCTGTCATCGGTCTGGTGGAAACCGCGTCTTCGAACAATTGCCAGTGTTGGAGAGGATCGTGCTTTCCCACATAGTAGTTCATCTCGGTCTCCCTGAACCCTTCTTGGACTGGAACTGATAGGATCAATTCGCAGAATGGGGACCCTCTCGTCACTGGTCTCGCCGCCCTCACTCACGTGATAACATCTCCTGGCGAGACGGAACTCGCAGGGCTTGGGAACAACTCCCTTCCCACCAGGTCCCGCCCGCCTCCCTCCACCATCACTTCCTTCCCGGGCCGCCTCCCGGGGGCATCTTCTCCTACTCTTGTCGAGACAAGCTCATCCTGTAGTGCGAGAGTAGGTGCCTAAGCTAATGGGGTCGAGCAATCGCCCTGCCTCGAGATCCCCTGTAACATGTCCATAATGCCTTTGATGGACGCCGTGAATTCCTCCCTTCTAATGAATCCTCCCAGGTTATCTGACTCGTCTCCGTCTCCTTCTCCATGACTTCCTACCATGAGGTAGCTCGAGATTCTTTCGTGTGGGTTGCAGTCCATGCTCACTGCACCAAAAATGTTGAAGCTAGTAACCCGGATTCACCTATATTTCGAACCTCAAGTTGTAGTACACACCTACTCTTCTTGAACCACCCTCTCGACGTGAGTCACAGGACCAGAAATAGACCGAGGGTCTCAGCTCGGAGGTCCCACCTCTTACCAGGAAGAATCAGAAGTTCTCCCCCTCCCTAGCTAATATTGAGCTAGGTGCCTCTGAGGAAGAAGATGGAATTGTTCAACAACCTCTTCAAGTCACCTTATCGGTCTATTTATAGGACTCTGAGTTTGATCTGCCAATAACCATATTGAACAGACCTGAAATTACCAAATTACTCTGGGCTAGGTCTGCTAACAGCCAAACTCCGCTGTTCTGAAGGGTTATATGCAGACCACCGAGGGTAGAAGGGTAAAATTACCTGGGGTAAAAGAGTAAAATCCCCCCCAGGGGTAAAAAAGTAAAAACACCTTTTTTTTCCTCATACGGTGAGCGAGCAAATAGCCTACGGGCGAGACGATCTTACATGCTCGTCTCGCAGGTCTCCTGCCTTACGAGAGCCATCTCGCCATTAAGGGCCAGCACGCGCCGCAAGAGACGTCTCGCCAACCCAGTCGAGCCCCATCTCGCCTCCAGTGAGTGGACCGCATGGTCCCACTCACCTCTTCAGCTCCTGTTTCCACCTCTCGCGATCCCAAGGTTGTACAATTGAGTTCGCCTACAATAATAGCTATCAAGCTAGCATACAAATGGCGCCCTTTGAAGCTTTGTACGATAGGAAGTGTCGAACTACTTTAGCTCGGGTGGAAATAGGCGAATTGAAGTTGTATAAGCGGAAGGGAGTCAAAGATGCAAATTCGACTATATGCTTGATAAGTGAGTGGCTATTGGTAGCCCATCATAGGGAATCAAAGTACTACAACACTAAGCACTGAAATATGGAGTTTTCGGTTCGCGACTAGGTGTACTTGAAGATAAAGTCATTCAAAGGCGTGTCCAGGATTCGATGCTTGAAAACGTTAAGTTTGAGGTATCTTGGTCTGTATGAAGTGGTTGAATGAGTTGGAGAAGCTGCATATCGATTAGCTCTTTCAATAGAGCAAAGTGGTTTGCACGATGTGTTTTACATATCGGTGCTGCGGAAAGCTTTAAAAGAGCCGACGAAATTAGTGGCTGATGATCAAGTACCGGTCGATAGCGAGATAATGATGAAGGTCAGGCCCATTCGAATCGACGATACAGACGTCAAACAGCTACAGAACAAGGCAATCGGTATGGTCAAAGTCCGTTGGGACAATTGTGGCTGTGAAAAATTGACATGGGAGCATGAGCAAACCATGCGAGTGGAATTTCCCGAGTCATTTTTGTAAAATCACGTTGTAAACTTGTATACTATTTTCCTTTAAAAATATGTCAAATTTCGGGACGAAATTTCTGTAAGGAGGGGAGGATTTTAACGCCCCAAAATCCTAAAAAGGAAGAATTGGAAGTTAACGCGCGATGTTAGTGTTAACATGGGCATTAGCTTTTGAATTAAATCAACTAACCTCTCGGGAATGTACCGCGTGGTGGTAGTAAAGTTAGCGCGTGGCGATAACACTCAATGCTTTAGGCGAAGCATTGAGAGGACTACAGTGGGGCGTTAGTAGGCTACCGCGTGGGGGTACCACTCAACGCACTCAATTCCTCGAAGTGTTGAGAGGACTACCATGGGGAGGTACTGGGCTAGCGAGTGGTACTATAACTCAAAGCTATCAACGCAGCGTTGAGTGACTACCATGTCGCAGTAGGAGTAATGCACGGCGATAGCTCTGGTTTAAGTACCTCTTAGCGGTAGTAACTGTAACGCCCCGAAAATTGTGTGCGAGTCGGTCGCGAAAAAGGGTTTTTGGTACATGTATAGGGGTACACGTCCTAGGACACAGGCGTGTCCAAGGCCATGTCTGGCTGGTGATTTGTTTTGGCCGTTTTCATCCCGAGAAGGACACGGCCAAGAACACGTCTGGATGACACGGGCGTGTCACCCGACACGGGCCTGTGCCAACCCGTGTCCCTACCTGTGTGCAGTTGGGTCGTGTCCGTTGCCGTGGCGGTTATGCATGACACGCCCCCGAACACGGGCGTGTCGAGGAACGCGACAAGGGCGTGTCAGGTGAGACACGGGCGTGTCTTGGCCCGTGTGCGTCTCTCAGTTCGACGATCGTGCCTGGATTGATGCACACGACCTGGGACACGGCCGTGTGCCAAGCCGTGTTCGGCCCAGGTCTGGAGAATTTTGTGCAGATCTGAGTTGTTCGTTTTCTTAAATTAAGATCCGACGGCCCAGATGAGATCCTGCTCTGTTAAGGCCGGGAATAGGGGGTTAATCTCTCATTTTCTCTCCAAAGCTTTCTCCTTCCAAGGTGAGAGAGAAGAGGAAGAAGAAGGAGGTTTCCGACTGCCGGCAGAGCACAGGAGCACCGTTTCGAAGTCTGAGAGCGGATCCGTGGAGGGAAGGTCGTTGCGTAGAGTTCTGTCAGCGTAGTTTTTCCATGGCGCCAAAACGGACTACAAGGGTAACGATTCTCAACATGAGCATGTGAAGCTCTTTCTTTTGCATAGGGAACCACACACCCGCGAGTGTGCGGTGAGTGCGTGGTGTTCCTTGGGGTTGATGTGAATAGTCCCCCTTGTGTTGCATATAGAGCCCGGAATCGTAAGTACGGGAATAGGCATTGTGTGTGAAGCCTACCCGGACGTGTTTTGTCTGGATCGGTGATGTTGCATTTGATATGTTTTGCCGGAGAAGACTCCGTGATCTGGGTTTTTCGGGTTTCTACGCGGTAGATTGCTGTAGGGATCCTTGGAGGCTAGCTTCAAGGCGCAGCCGGAAAATTGAGCGGAAACGTGTTCTGCTAACTTGGCTGTCTGGGAACCGGCCTTGATCATAACTGGGTTATGAGATTGTTTTGGAAAATTTGGGATCCGAGAGAAGCTTGGCCCGCGCGTAGGACTTAAATTGTATATACGGCGTGAGCAACAGGCAAGTGGAATTGGACCTAGGCTATGTGGTACGGTGCGAGAAATCCGAAGACGGGCACTGGCCGTAGGCATAGTCGGAGCCTTAGACGGTGGTCAGATAGGCTAAATGCTCACATGTTGTTGCCATCCTGGGGGTGGTGGTGAATGCACTGATTGGTTAGGGTTCACCATGAATGTGCCCTGAGTGCACGGGGTGTTTGGCCGTGCGAGCCTACACTTGTGGCGAAATATAATTACGCTATATTATTTTATTGGACTAATGCTATGCAGGGAAAGAGCACCGCTGTCCCGAGTAAGGGGCGGGGTCGTTATAATTTGGTCGGCTTTTAGCTGACCGTTGCCTTATTTGCCACCGTGCGGTGGTATGTGCTTGCAGGTGCTGCGGAGCCGAGCGCCAAATAGCGGGCTGGAGCCCATGTTGCTGTGCTGGCCCTAGAAGGTCGTAGAATAGTTATTTTTACATTTATCATGTGTGGCCGGCCTGCGAGCCGATGTATGTAAGACATGTTATATTAAGTGAACATTTGTAAGGCCATAAGGCCATGTACATGTTTCAGTGTATTTGGGGTTTCATTCCTGTTGTTGTAGCTGTGGACATTCATATTTGATGGATTTAAGTTTGGGTTCTTTCAACTTTAAAAACTTCCGCTAGAATACTCTGTGTAGGACGAGTAGTATTAATTGGATGGTTTGATTATTCATTTGGTAATCCTTCCGACTGTCTGTGGTATATGGCGTCGGGTTCCAGCTGGACCTTCTGTTATATGTCATGCGACAGATGGGGGTGTTACAATTTTGTATCAGAGCGAGGTTACAATCAGGCTTGAATGAATTCGTATCAAAGAGCTCAGGTTACGGTCTGGCTTGAATGAAATCGTGGGCGAATTCGTTTAAGTGGTGGTGAGCACTGGTGTGCGTCATCGTTATAACATCAAAAAGAACCCATGAATGTCCACTTAGGAATGAAAAATACACGTGTTTGTGGAACCTGCGCGTTCCTATAATTTCTTTTTGTAATTTTGTTAGGTCACTTATTGGTATTTTGTATGACTATAGGTGATCGGGAGTGGCGTAGAACCGAAAGATCTTCTGGTTTCTGAGGATTATAGTGCACCCAACGTCGTGCTTGAGACCCCTCCATCGTTTGAAACCATACGGAGGATTGTTGAAGTGGTGCTCGTTGTAACTAGTGCACAGCAGGGAAGCAATGTGCAACCCTTTGTCCCTGTGATGACTTCAATGTTGGGTGGTGTGTTGGATCAAAGGACTTTAAGAAGGCCAGCAGGCCAGCAGTTGAACATGTCCTTAGTGCAGGGTACGCACTCAGTCGATGAGTATTTGCAGGCGTTCCTTTTCATAAGCCGCTACCCATGCTTTGCGTTGGAGAACGAGAGGTCTATAGTTGATAGATTCTATAGTGGTCTGCGTGACGAACTGCGAATTCTACTTCTAGGACCAAAACTGATGGGATTCCGAGCCTTGGTAGAGTCGGCCAGATCTTTGGAAGTGGAAATGGGAAAAATTCACCAGATACCAGTGAGTAGGGTATCGAACTCTGCAAGTCTAATGAGGGGTGCATCTCGTAAAACGCTGAAGAAGAAGGTTAGATCATCGACTTGCAAGGTTATTTACAACTGTCATACTTGTGGAAAGAAAGGGCACTTTGCCCGAGAATGTTGGGATGGTGCTCAGAAGATTAAGGAAGCTATATCAGGAGTAGGTTAGGACTGTAGTACTAAGAAACCACAGTTCAAAGGGCCAAGTTCAAAGTCCGATGTCCGCGGTTGGAACAAGAAGCTGAAGACTTCGAACTCAGCCCCTTCGTCTGGTGCGTTGGGGGCAAACACTAGTCGAGTCCCAAGAGCTTGCTATATCTGCGAAAAAGTGGGGCATTTTGCCCGTAGCTGTTGGAACGGACGCTTTATGTCCGAGAGGAAGTCTGAAGTGTACGGGCTGGGTCAGCAAGAGGCCAAAAAGCACGCTGTCATGATGACAGGTATGGTTTAAAGTCATAACAGTTAACTGTAACCACATGTCGTCCTTGTGCATGTTAGTTTAGAACTATTTGTGTTGAAGATTTGTCCTGACTTTCGTTTGTTTGGCGAGAGCACCGTTCGAAAAAGGGGGCTTCGCGTCTCCGTTTGCCCAAAAGAATTGTATTGCGTGTCGGAATACCCCTTTCGATGGCAAGAGACGTTTCGGAGGTGTTGATTGTTTTAAGGCGCCCAATGCGCGCAAATAGAATCTGTTGTGTTTAGGTCTTGATTGTGAGTCAATGGTTTGATGTGCAAGCGTTGTTACTACCGCTAGGAGAGTTCAGCGTGATCTTTAGTATGGTCAGGCTCTCGGAGCAGCAGACATGCGTTGATCGAAGTTGCTAGTGGGTTAGTGGAGAGCTAGTTATGAACAACATTTGAGGACGTGAAAGGGGTCGAGTAAGACGTTGATGTCTGCCCCTCATGTGGTTAAGGTGGTTCGGTGTAGTGCCAAACCGGTGTCACGCGCTCCGTATCATATAGAGCCAAAAGAGATGGTGGAGTTAAATGTGCAACTGCAAGAGTTGCTAGAGCAAAGTTATGTGCGTCCAAGTTCGTCGCCTTGGAGCGCACTAGTTCTCTTTGTTAAGAAGAAAGATGAGAGTTTGCGGTTTTGTATCGATTATCGGGAATTGAACAAGCTTACGGAGAAGAACAAATATCCAATCCCGAGGATTGACGATCTGTTTGATTAGTTGGTTGGATCAACAGTATATTCGAAGTTAGGTCTGAAGTCCGGTTACTACCAGTTGAGGATAAGGGAGAGTGACATCCCAAAGACAACATTCAGTACGCGGTTTGGGCATTACGAGTTCACGGTTATACCGTTTGGTTTGACTAATGCGTCGTCCGTTTTACGGATCTGATGAACAGGACGATCAGAGAGTACCTGGATCGTTTCGTGATAGTATTTATCGATGATATCCTGGTGTATTCGCGGTACAAGGAGGATCACTACAAGCATTTACACATGGTGTTGGAGACATTGAGGAAAAGTCAGTTGTATGCAAAGTTCTCCAAGTGTGAATTCTGGTTATCCTCGATAGCGTTCCTTGGTCATGTTGTCAGTGGAGAAGGAATTGTTGTGGATCCGGCGAAGATAGTGGCGATACGGGAGTGACCTACTTTGACTACGGTGGCAGAGGTCCGGAGTTTTCTGGGGCTTGCTGGCTACTACAGGCGCTTCGTAGAGAACTTCTCGCAGATAGCACTGCCACTCACGACGTTGACAAGAAAGGATCAGACGTTTGTGTGGTCTCCGGAGTGCGAATAGGCTTTTGAAGAATTGAAGAGGCGGTTGACCACGACGCCTATTTTATGTTCGCCAGTTGGAACCGAAGGGTTCGTAATCTATAGTGATGCTTCGGGCAGTGGTTTGGGCTGTGTTTTGTTACAGCATGGGAGAGTGATAGCCTATGGTTCACGACAATTGAAGGTCCATGAGAGTAATTATCTGGTCCACGACTTATAATTAGCGGCCGTAATATTTGCTCTAAAGCTTTGGAGGCACTACCTGTACGGTGTGAAGGTCAATATTTACACCGATCATAAGAGTTTGAAGTACCTGTTGGACCAAAAAGGGCCTGAACACGAGGCAACGGAGGTGGATGGAGTTCTTAGGGGACTACACCTTCAAAATACATTATGTGTCTGGGAAGGGAAATGCAGTGGCGGATGCGTTGAGTCGTAAGATTCCCGCACAAGCCAACTGGTTATCGGTACATGATGAGAGATTGGTCCAAGAGTTGGAGGCATTAGAGATATCTTGTGTCGATAAGCAGTCTAGTGCCGAGGCGAAACTGTTTTGGACAGAGGTGCAGTGTGACCTAGCGGATAGAGTTCGGCATGCTTTGGTTTAGGATAGCAGCATGAAGCAGATCTTGGATGAATCTTTGGATGGGTCAAATTCCCAGTTTGTGGTTGAAGATGGGTTGCTAAGGAAGGACGGTCGTCTATGCGTTCCTAGTGCGGAAAATCTTTGGGAGGAGTTGATGTATGAGGCTCATCATACCAAGTACTCAATCCACCCGGGAAGCACGAAAATGTATAGAGACATGAAGAAATTATTCTGGTGGCCGGGTTTAAAGAAGGATGTGGCACTTTATGTGGCCAAGTGTCGTACTTGTGCATTGGTGAAAGCGAAATGCCATAAACCCGGAGGTTTCTTGAAATCCCTTACCTATCCCAGAATGGAAATTCGATGACATATCGATGGACTTTGAGCATGGTTTGCCGAAGTCATAGAAGGGAAATGACGCCATATGGGTGGTCGTAGATAGGTTGACAAAGATGTCACACTTTATTCCGAACAGGAATGAATAACCGGTGGAAAAGATAGCCAAACTCTACGTGGATAATATAGTACTATTGCATGTTGTGCCCCTCAGTATTGTTAGTGACCGGGATGGACGCTTTACGTCGAAGGGTTAGAGGTTGGTTCATAGTATGTTGGGAACTAAGCTGTGTTTCAACACAACCTTTCATCCACAGACGGATGGTCAGACCGAGAGGGTCAACAGGACTATGGAGGACATGCTTCACATGTGCGTCCTAGATTTCGGAAAGCATTGGGAGGATCACCTATATATGGTGGAGTTTGCGTACAACAACAGCTTTCAGGCAAGCATTGGAATGACGCCTTTCAAAGCCTTGTACGGGAGGAAGTGTCGTACGCTGTTGTCTTGGTTCGAGGCAGGCAAATCGAAATTGTATAAACGTCAAGTGGTTGAAGACGCCACTTCAATGATACGGACAATTCAGGAAAGGCTGAAGATTGCTCAGGATAGACAGTCAAAGTATTACAACGCCAAACATAGGAATGTGGAGTTCAACGTTGACGACATGGTATATCTAAAAATCAAGCCGTTCAAGTGTGTATCGTGGGTTCGACGCTTGAAGAAGCTGAGTCCGAGATACCTTGGACCATTTGAAATCCTGGAGCATGTTGGCGAGGCGGCGTATAGGTTGAAGCTGTCGACGGAGTTGAGTGGGCTGCATGACGTGTTCCACGTATCGGTGTTGCGTAAGGCAGTGCAAGAGCCTTCGCAGATCGTTGCGGAAAATCAGGTACCGGTTGATTATGAGTTAACAACAAAGGTCAAGCCAGTACGAATTGAAGATGTTGTAGTCAAATGACTCCGCAAGAAGGAGGTTCGAATGGTTAAAGTCCGTTAGGATAATTGCGGACGTGAGGAGCTTTCTTGGGAGCGAGAGCAAGCTATGTTGGAGGAATACCACGAGTTGTTCTACTCAGGTATCATTTAGATTTTGTGTACCTTTGTTTAATTTCGGGACGAAATTCCTAAAGTGGGGGAGATTTGTAACGCCCCGAAAATTGTGTGCGAGTCGGTCGCGAAAAAGGGTTTTTGGTGCCTGTATAGGGGTACATGGCTTAGGACACGGGCGTGTCCAAGGCCGTGTCTGGCTGGTGATTTTTTTTGGCCGTTTTCATCCCGAGAAGGACACGGCCAGGAACACGTCCGGATGATACGGGCGTGTCACCCGACACGGGCATGTGCCAACCCATGTCCCTTCCCGTGTGCAGTTGGGTCGTGTCCGTTGCCGTGGCGGTTATGCGTGACACTCCCCCAAACACGGGCGTGTCGAGGAATCGACACGGGCGTGTCAGGTGAGACACGGGCGTGTCTTGGCCCGTGTGCGTCTCTCAGTTCAACGATTGTGCCTGGATCGAGGCACACGACCTGGGACACGGTTGTGTGCCAAGGCGTGTTCGGCACAGGTCTGGAGAATTTTGTGCAGATCTGAGCCGTTCGTTTTCTTTAATTAAGATCTGACGGCCCAGATGAGATCCTGCTCTATTAAGGCCGGGAATACGGGGTTAATCCCTCATTTTCTCTCCAAAGCTTTCTCCTTCCAAGGTGAGAGAGAGGAGGAAGAAGAAGGAGGTTTCCGGCCACCGGCGGAGCACCGGAGCACCGTTTCGAAGTCTGAGAGAGGATCCGTGGAGGGAAGGTCGTTGCGTAGAGTTCTGTCCGCGTAGTTTTTCTATGGCGCCAAAACGGACTACAAAGGTAACGATTCTCAACTTGAGCATGTGAATCTCTTTCTTTTGCATAGGGAACCCCGCTCCCGTGAGTGTGCGGTGAGTGCGTGGTGTTCCTTGGGGTTGATGTGAATAGTCCCCCTTGTGTTGCATATAGAGCCCGAAATCGTAAGTACGGGCATAGGCATTGTGTGTGAAGCCTACCCGGATGTGTTTTGTCTGGATTGGTGATGTTGCATTTGATATGTTTTGCCGGAGAAGACTCCGTGATTTGGGTTTTTCGGGTTTCTACGCGGTTGATTGCAGCAGGGATCCTTGGAGGCTAGCTTCAAGGCGCACCCGGAAAATTGAGCAGAAACGTGTTCTGCTAACTTAACGGTCTGGGAACCGGCCTTGATCATAACTGGGTTATGAGATTGTTTTGGAAAATTTGGGATCCGAGAGAAGCTTAGCCCGCGCGTTAGACTTAAATTGTATATGCGGCGTGAGCAACGGGAAAGTGGAATTGGACCTAGGCTATGTGGTACGGTGCGAGAAATCCGTAGACGGGCACTGGCCGTAGGCATAGTCGGAGCCTTAGACGGTGGTCAGATAGGCTAAATGCTCACATGTTGTTGCCATCCTGGGGGTGGTGGTGAATGCACTGATTGGTCAGGGTTCACCATGAATGTGCCATGAGTGTACGGGGTGTTTGGCCGTGCGAGCCTACACCTGTGGCGAAATATAATTACGTTATATTATTTTATTAGACTAATGCTATGCAGGGAAAGAGCACCGCCATCCCGGGTAAGGGGCGGGGTCGTTATAATTTGGTTGGCTTTTAGCTGACCGTTGCCTTGTTTGCCACCGTGCGGTGGTATGTGCTTGCAGGTGCTGCGGAGCAGAGCGCCAAATAGCGGGCTGGAGCCCATGTTGTTGTGCTGGCCCTAAAAGGCCGTAGAATATTTTTTTTTACATTTATCATGTGTGGCCGGCCTGCGAGCCGATGTATGTAAGATATGTTATATTAAGTGAACATCTGTAAGGCCATAAGGCCATGTACCTGTTTCAGTGTATTTGGGGTTTCATTCCTGTTGTTGTAGCTGTGGACATTCATATTTGATGGATTTAAGTTTGGGTTCTTTCAACTTTAAAAACTTCCGCTAGAATGCTCTGTGTAGGACGAGTAGTATTAATTGGATGGTTTGATTATTCATTTGGTAATCCTTCCGACTATCTGTGGTATATGGCGTCGGGTTCCAGCTGGACCTTCTATTTGATGCCATGCGATAGATGGAGGTGTTACAGTAACTGACGCGCGGTAGTAACTACCATATGACAGTAAGGTGGATTCTGTTTTTGAGTGACAGTGCGATGTCGAATTTCCCAAGCGGCAACCGCCTTTGATAACGTGCAGCGGTAGTAGCTATCGCGTGGTGGTAGCCTCTATATATACGCTATGTTCAAGAGAATGAATTCTCATTTTTCTTTCTCTTAGTTCTTGAGGTTCTTGAGAGCAAGAGGACTGAGGCTAAGGTTTGCTAGCCAAGGGCAGGAGATCCTGTGGTCACGGTCAAGAACCAAAGTAAGATCCATGAAGAGGAAAGTGAGGCGCTCCTTTCCATCCGAATAAAAGCTCGTTCATGGCTCCGAAATGGATTATTTCGGTAACAATCTTCCTTCTTTTGGCATATGCATGGAATCCCCCACCAAAAGGTTGAGAATCGAGGTGTTCCGATTTGTCGATACATAGTATCCCCGGGTTTGGTTTTGCATATAGATCTGGAAATTGCAGTACAGAATAGGCATGTTATGAGAAGCCCATCCTGACAGGTTGGTCTTAATTGGTGATGTTTTTTTGCATGCCGGAGAAGACTCCGAGTATAAACGAGTAATTTCTTGGGTCTGCAGGGTTGTACCTGTGAATTTAGAGTAGCAGGAAGTACTGTAGTTTCACTCCAGGAATATACCCATGAAATTCCTTGGTTTTAAGACATGTTGTATATCACCCGACGATAGTGAGTATCGCCAACGGAGATAGTTCTCGGTGAGCAATTTGTGTTGAGTGCTGTGAAAGTCCAGTGTTTCCAACATTGCAGGTTATTGTAGGGTTTTGGCTGGGTCTGGGTACAGAAAGTGAGTTTTGATATTAACACCTAGCGATAGTGAGTATCGTCGGAGATAGCTCCTATATAACATTTTTATTGCAAAGCTAGTCTCTCGTAGACAGTGTGACTAGTGTGAGATATGAACTCTTAAGGCCATCATGCCGATTGGGCAAGGGGAAGCCGACCCACGTCATTCATTTTTGAACTGATGATTTGATTAAAAAGCAAAGGATGAACCGTACCCGCGTTATGTCTGACCCACCAGATGGCCTAGGTTAATGGTCTTGTTGGAGCGCATAATGAGAGTCTTAGGCCTGCGCACCATAAAGACTATAAATGCTCAAAGTTGACTGTCAAGTCATGAACTTCTGAATTGTGGTGTATTCCGGGAAACTGGCATTCCAAAAATATGCCTTGATTACACGGAGCGTCGGCAGTTAAGGCCGTTGTTTGTGATATATTGAACTATGTGTGAGTGCACGTTCTTGTGATATATCTGCTTATAAAAATTCTATGACTACAGGGAAGGAGTACCACAGCCCGAGAAAGGGGTTGAGTCGTTATAAATTAGTCAGCTGAATGCTGACCGTTGCCTTGTTTGCCACCCTTTTTGTGGATTGTCCTTGTATAGGTGCTGGGGAGCCGAGCAGGATATAGCGGGCAGAAGCCCTTGCTGTTATGCTTGCCCTCGAAGGTTGAGCAAAGAAGTTTTACTATTATCATGTGTGGCCGGCCTGCGCCGATGCTTGTAAACCACACTTGTAAAGTATAACTATAAGGACTTATGGCCATATCTAGTAGAAGTTTTATGGTTGCATGATCAAACTGTTGCCAAGAAGAAAAAGAAGGAAGCAGTTGTTGTTCCAGAGGAAATTACTGAAAGCAGCTCATCAAAACAGGCTGAGGACAGCATCGTGATCCAAACCATTCTCAATCTACTGAAGAGACAAGAAGATACAAAAGTGCTCAGGTGTCATTTTCTTCTGAACCTACAACAATGATTCAATTAAGCAGGACTTAATCTGAAGAACATGTTGTGAGGAGGCAATGGATATTCTTCCTATTGAGGTTGCTGACCAGGTTGCTGAAGAAATAGTGAATAAAATATCATCAGAGATTAAGGGGGAGACTGTCAAAACCATAGATCCCATTGAAGAGGACACTGCTCCCTTAGACTTAGTTCCACAAGGTGGATATAGCCCTCAAAGTGAGGGGGAGCAACATCTAAAGCAAGTGATGGAAGAAGCTCTTACTGAGTGGGAGCAAATGTACATGTTGCTAGATGATGTTCAACCTCCTCTTGTACATGAACGACATCCTGATATAATCACAGTTGATGCCCTTGATGTCCTCGTGGACATGGTGATAGTACGTTTTGTAGTATAAACTATTAGAGTATTTTCAAGTTTTTAATACACAAATCATGTCTTGTAAGCTTATATGCTGACCTTCTTTTGCATATATTATTGTCACTAATGCGTTCTCTTCTTTTTTCAGGTTTTCACAGCTTTCAGCCAAAACGTCCGGACATGCCCCCCAGACACGCCCTCCTTGGGCGTGTCTCAGGGCGTGTCAACCATTGTACAGAAGTAATCATCATTTCCTCCATAATCCAGCACCCGAGGTCAACCCCGTACCAGACATGCCCCCTAACACGCCCTCCCCTGGCGTGTACTTAGGGCGTGTAACCCGAATGGAATGAAGCAATTGGTCCGAAGTCAGATCGAGGAAATTCAGCATACACGCCCCCTACACGGGCGTGTACCTGAGGCGTGTCCCGCCAAGTCCCAAGGAATCACTGTGACACGACTTTTCACCACTCCACCGTCACGTCGCAGTTTACACACCCATCTCCCACGGGCGTGTCATCGGGGGGTGTAACTCAACTACGACCCCTGTCACTTCCATCATTTAATTTCAGCCAGAAAAATCACACCGAATGTGACATACACTAGGTACACGCCCTACTTGGGCGTGTAAAGGGGGTGTGTACTTCCAGCAAAAATTCTATGAATAGCTATCCTATCAAAGTGTTGAGGGGGCAGATAGAAGTCTTGTAAGGAGCTATTGAGAGTTAATTTCAGAACATTTTAGTTCAATGTTTTCGCTTTTTAACATTCTTGCAACCGCTTTTATCACACTTGTGATTTGTTTGGAAATTCTTTTTGTAATGTCACTATGTCCTCTTTGTGACTGTTGTGCAATAAGAAATAAAGTAGTTCGATATTCTCTTTCTCTTTCACACTTTCTTATTATGCATTTTCTTCATATACTTTTTGTTCACTACTACTTCATGAGCAACTAAATCCTCCTAGCACTCGATCTTGATGATCCAAGGTTGAGTTGATTAAGTTATGATGCTTTAGTTTACTTTCTTTATTTTAGGTTTAGGCCTTCGATTTACTCTTGAAAAATCATGTTTTGAATTATATCATCGATATATAATTTTCATCTATGTTTTCAATCTTAGCTAGCCGAGAGGCTCATATTTTGAAGTAAACACTCAGGAGTAAAGAGAGTTGCACGCACCCCTCGATAGAGGCAGACGTTAAATCTCACGGATTGGAGTGAAATCCAATAGCGAGGTTCTCCACTTAAGGCGAGCTTTAGGCCTCTGATGTTGGACCATAGTCCGGTCAGACCTTCCTAAACTCAGTTGGGCACAACTTCGAGAGAAGCGTGTTCAAGCTTTGGGAACCTCCACGGTCAATGATCTTTACCTTATTAAGATTAGGTTTATTACCGTATCTTTGATTTACTTATGTTGAGGTGATTCACGGTCGAGTGCTACTTTCCTTTCAACGTTTCAATCCCTCTTCTAATCGCAAATAGTTGTCATTATTAGTGCAAGTACTCTTCTTTTCATAATTGCAAGTAATGTCCTTTCTTTCTAAAAATAATTAACAAACCCCAAAAGATTTTTCAACAAGATAATAGTTTTTCGTGTGAGTAGATTACTCAACAGTTCCAGGATTTTAATACGACACTTGTGTCCCCTCGCTACAATTAGGGAGGTATACTTGCCTTCATTGGATTGCGAGTTTGGATTTCTTTTCAAAACGGATTTGTAGACATCATGTTTTTTGGCACCGTTGCCAGGGAGCACTGACTTTATGTTGATATTTTGAAACCACGAATCTATTAGTTTTATCACCTTTCTTTCGTTTTCTCTTTTCCCCAAGTGCATGAGCGGACAGAATTTGTCGAATCTACTTGATTTGGATCTGGAGATCGAACGTACCTTTCGGCGCGAACAACGATCCCTCCCTCCAATTCTAACTGATTTGATTGAGGAGTTCGTAGGGTATGTTAATTTTACAACCATGAATTTAAATGAAAATCATGGCCAACAAGCCAACCCTAACCCAAATGTGGTCGAGCAACGTACCATGTATCATTATGCTCGGCCTAACTTGGAAGGGATTGAATCAAGCATAGTTCGCCTTGCTGTAGCTAATAATAATTTCGAACTAAAGTCTAGCATTATTTAAATGGTGCAACAGTATGTGCAATATGACGGACTTCAAGATGAAAATCCGAACACACATATCACTAGCTTTCTTGAAATTTGTGACACCTTCAAAATCAATGGTGTTACAAATGATGCAATTAGTTTGAGACACATCCCCTTCTCTCTAAGATCTAAAGCAAAACAGTGGTTGATGACTCTGCCAAAAAGGTAGCATCACCACTTGGGAGCAACTAACTGAAAATTTTCTGACGAAGTACTTTCCGCCAACCAAAACTGCAAAACTTAGGAATGATATTTCTGCTTTATGTCAAATAGACTCTGAATCATTGTATGATACCTGGGAAAGATTTAAAGAACTTTTAAGACGATGCCCCCATCATGCACTGTCTGTATGGTTACAAGTGTAGACGTTTTATAACGGGCTAAATCAAAATACAAAGCAAATGATAGACGCAGCTTCCAGTGGTTCTTTAAACCACAAAACCCAGGAAGCAGCTCTTGAGATTTTCGAGGACATGGCCATGAACACATATCAGTGGAATGTGCCTAGACCTCGCCCAAACAAACCTGCAGGTGTATTTGAAGTAGACAACGTCTCCCAGCTGGCCTTACAAGTGGAAATACTAAGCAAAAAGATAACGAAGATGTCTGCTGCCTCCGCACCTCAGGCATGGAAATCTGCAACTGCTGCCCCGAACAAATAGATTATGTTAACAATATGCCTAGGAATGCTTTTAATAAATTTTCTGCTACAAATTTTCCTGCGCCTGGTTTTGCTTTTCCGAATAGTTATAATCCCGCTTTATGAAACCTCCCAAATTTCTCGTGGAGTAACCCTTTAAACGCGATGTGCCCGCCACCACAAAATGATTTTTCTACACCACCCCACCTTTTCAAAATTATCAAAAATCTCCAATCTTGGAGGAAATGTTTTCAAAATATATGAATGTTAATGACGTGACTATAAGAAGCCTAGCAGGGTTCGTTAAAAATCTATAGAATCAAGTAGGACAACTAGCTAAAATTATATCTGAGTGACCCGTCGGGTCTCTTCCTACCAATACCGAGCCTAACCAAACAGAGCAAGTGAAAGCTATAACTCTTCAGAGTGGGAAGCAAGTTTATGGTATGGTTAGCGAAGAGCCCGAGGCAAATTCCGCCCCCGTTTTGAAAATTCCACCACCTACTGAAAAAGAAGTTATCACTCCGCTCTCTGCTTTAGAAAAAGGCCTCGGTCCACCACCCACTTTTAAAAATGATCCAATTCTGCCATATCCTTCCCAACTTAACAAACAACCTCTTGATGATTAGTATACCCTCTTCTAATAATTGTTTAAGAAAATACACATAGATCAACCCTTCCATGAAGCAATTTCCCAGATGTCGAAGTATGCTAAGTACCTAAAGTACCTCCTGACTAGTAAGAATAAGTTAGAGAACTTATCGCATATCACGCTAAATGTCAAGTGCTTTGCTATCTCGGCAAATGGTTTACCAAAAAAGATCAGTGACCCGGGTAGTTTTTCTATACCGTGTGTCTTTGGTGATCTCTTTGTCAAGCATGCATTGGACGATTTAGGTGCAAGTATCAACCTAATGCCCTTCTTGTTATTTAAGAAGTTAAGAATTGGCAGCCTCAACCCCATGCGTATGAGTATCCAGCTCGTCGATAAATCCGTTAAGTACCCGTTAGGAATAGTGGAGGATGTTCTAGTCAAAGTCGAAAAATTCATCTTCCCGGTAGATTTCATCATATTGGACATCGAGGAAGACGTCGAGGTTCCCCTGATCGTTGGCAGACCCTTCCTTGCCTCCTCCCGAGCTATCATTGTCATAAGCAATGACAAGCTTTTCCTACGAGCAGGCGATGATGAAGTGACCTTCTCTATCACCCCTTCGATGAAAAATACCGTGGAGAATGACGACTCCTGTTTCTTCTTTGATACCTTAAGTGATGAATCTTCTTACAATATTTCTGAAGGTGAATTTTCTGATTTTTGTTCTTCCTCTATTTTTCCTACTAAAAGTCTGCAAGAAACCGCTATGACCATTGATTAACCCACTTCCAATTTTCCGTATAAGTTAAAAGTCTACGAAGATATTATTTTTGAAAAAGAAAGAACTTCCAAAACATATTCTGAAGAACCTCCTACCCTAGATTTGAAAGGACTACCTGAACATCTCAACTATGCCT
The DNA here is from genome assembly GCA_039583875.1 of Platanthera guangdongensis. NCBI lineage: Eukaryota > Viridiplantae > Streptophyta > Magnoliopsida > Asparagales > Orchidaceae > Platanthera > Platanthera guangdongensis. The sequence goes on from CM077151.1 coordinate 103,291,173, forward strand.
TCCTAGAAAAAGATTACAAATTGCCAGTGATAGTTTCGGACTACCTAACTTAATTAAAAAATGACAAACTCCTTCTAGTTTTACGAAAACATCACCGAGCCATCGCCTGACAGATATCTGATATCAAGGGTATAAACCCATCTTTCTGCACCCACAAAATCTTAATGGAAGATAATTCGCGCAACTCCATCCAACCTCAGCTCCATATAAACCCGAACATGAAAGAAGTCATAAAAGACGAGGTAATGATACTCTTAGATGCAGAAATTATCTACCCCATATCAGATAGTAAGTGGCTTATTCCAGTTCAGGTAGTGCCGAAAAAAGGAGGGATCATAGTAGTAGTTAATGAAAATAATGATTTAATCCCGACACGGATGGTGACAGGGTGGCGCATGTGTGTAGATTATCGTAAGTTAAATGACGCCACACGCAAGGACCACTTTCCCTTACCGTTCATCGATTAAATCTTAGAGCGCCTTTCCGGCCATAGCTTTTACTATTTTCTCGATGGACTCTCGAGGTATTTTCAAATCCCCATCTCACCCGAAAAGCAAGAGAAAACAACATTTACTTGTCCTTTCGGTATATTCACTTGCCGAAGAATGCTGTTTGGGTTGTGCAATGCGCTAGCTACATTCCAAAGATGTATTCTAGCTATCTTTGACAAGTACGTAGAAAGTATTATAGATGGATTTATGGATGATTTCTCTGTGTTCGGCGATGCCTTTGATAGTTGCTTAGAAATATTAGAAAAAGTCTTAGAAAGATGCGAAAAAACTAACCATGCCCTAAGCTGGAAAAAATGCCATTTTATGGTGAGGGATGGGTTAGTCTTAGATTTCCACCCGAGGGATTGAAGTAGATATTGCTAAGATAGAAGTAATTGAAAAGCTGTTGCCACCTCTGAATGTTAAATCAATAAGAATTTTCCTAGGTCATGATGGTTTTTACCGCCGTTTCATAAAAGACTTCTACAAAATCACCAAACCGCTTACTCAACTCTTAGAAAAAAATGCCCATGACCTTCATTTATCCGCTTTTAAAATAGTTACAGATAAATTAATTAATGCACCAATTATGATAGCTCCAGTGTGGCACCTTCCCTTTGAGATCATGTGCTATACGACTAGTTTTGCTGTGGGAGCCGTATTAGGTCAATGAATATCTAAACACTTCCACCCTATTTATTACGTGAGTAAAACACTCACATCTGCACAAGAAAACGACACCACGACGGTGAAGAAGCTCCTGGTTGTTGTCTTTGCCTTCGATAAATTTCGGCCATATATCACGCTTTCAAAAATATAGTTTCCATGGACCACTAGGCCCTCAAATTCTTACTTGCTAAGACGGATGCTAAGCCACGACTAATACGCTGGATCTTACTCCTCCAGGAGTTTGACTTAGAAATCTGTGATAAGAGGGGGGCCGAGAATTTGGCCGCCGACCATCTCTTTTGCCTAGATAATCCGTATATAGAACATTTAGATGAAAAAATGTTTACTTTTTTCTTCCCTGATGAAAAGCTATTTTCTATTAACACTTCCCCTTCACCCTGGTTTGTAAACATTGCCAACTATTTAGAGGCTCGTGTCCTCCCAAAGGAGTTCTTCTCTCAGCAAAGAAGAAATTCTTTTCTGAGTTGAAGAATAATTTTTGGGAGGACTCGCATCTCTTCCGAGTTTGTGCGGACAAGGTGATAAGGAGATGCGATTATTTTGAAGGACAAGACAGTCTAAAACACGTTCACGAAGGACCGACTGGTGGTCACTATCAAGCTGCTTGTACAGCTCACAAAGTGCTTTGCGCAGGTTTTTACTAGCCCAGCCTCTTTAAAAATGTGCAAACTTTTGTGAGTAGGTGTGATAGTTGCAAACGGTCGGGCAATATTTCCAATAAAAATGAAAAGCCGCAAAATTATTTCCTCGAATGCGAAGTTTTCGACCTCCGGGGAATTGATTTTGTTGTCCACCTTCCTTCTATCTTCGGGAACAAATACATTTTAGTTTTTGTAGATTATGTTTCACGATGTCCTGAGGCCCAAGCTCTTCCTACTAACGACTCCCGCGTCGTAATTACCTTCCTAAAAAAATTATTTTCTTGATTTGATTTTCCACGAGCCGTCGTTAGTGATAGAGATTCACATTTCTGTAACGCGCATTTTTCTAAAATTCTTATAAAATATGGCGTTACGCATAAGATTTCAACTGCCTACCACCCCCAGACTAACGTGCAAGTTGAAGTAGTGAACAGAGAGATAAAATGTATTTTAGAAAAGACTGTTTTCACTTTGAGAAAAGACTGTTTAACCAAATTAGACGATGCTCTATGGGCCTACCAAACAACGTACAAAACCGCCATCGGATGTACGCCGTATCGGTGTGTTTATGCAAAATCGTGCCATTTAACAGTAGAATTAGAACACCATGCTTTTTGGGCTTAAGGTTTTTAAATTTCGATCCCCACTCTGTCGGCGATTTTCAAAAATTTCAATTTAACGAACTCGACGAGTGACGCTCTTACGCATATGAAAATAACAAATTTTATAAAGAGCGGACGAAACGTTTTCACGATAAACACTTAGGGCACCCAAAAACCTACAAACCGGCTGACCAAGTTCTTTTATATAATTCACGTTTACGTTTATTTCCAGGCAAACTAAAGTCACGATGGTCTGGAATGTTTTTTATTAAAGAGGTTTTCCCGTATGGCACTGTGTTAATTTCACACCTTGATAAGGGTGATTTCAAAGTGAATTGGTAGCGTCTTAAACTATATTTTTCTGGTGATGATGATGTCAGTCCGAACAATGTTAAGTTTCTTTTGCATGAACTTTAACTAACTTAAGACTATTTATTTTTGTTAAAAAACTTTAAATATTATTTTGGACAATAATCTTTTGGACAATATTATTTTGTTGTGTCGAGCTCAACGACGTTTTAAACAAACGACGCTCTTGGGAGGCAACCAAAATTATTTTTTTATTTCTTTATTTTACATTTTTTGCCCCGGACGGCTCCAACAAGCTAAAGCTTCTGTGATCGCCTGCTCCAATGCTGATGAATCCATCACGAAGTCCAAAGAAGACATTTCAAGAAGTTCCAAAGCGCAAGCATGGTGGAGGGGCATCAGTCAATATTCGCGACACATAAATCCAGGGAAGTACCTATTTTTCAATTCTGTACTTTCATTTCTGTTCTCTCTCTCCTTCCCCTCCTTTCTCCATTGAGGACAATGTCCATTTTAAGCTTGTGGGAGTATTTCCTCCTTCTCTTATCTTTATTTTGTTTCTTTTAAAAAATCAAAATCAAAATTTTTTTAAAGAATTCAAGAAAATAGAGAATATTTTAAAATAAAAAAATAAAAAAATAATATATATCTATACTATTTGTTTTTACTTTAATAGTTTAAACGAATTTTGGTATTTTAATAGTACCCCTTGTTTTTTGTTTTGTTTTTCTCAATATTCCTAAAAACAAATTAGCTAAGTATGATCTTTCTAATCGTTCTTTTTAATTATGTTTCACAAGTAAAATGTTGGTTATGATGTGCTTCTAATTCACGGTAGCATGTTAAAGTGAAAATTTTTTCAAAAAATTCGCATTCTTATCATGGTTTTTGTTCTTTATTTTATTTACTTTCTTAAAATCATTCATCCACTATTTTCTTTTTTTAGATAATTTTTGTAATGTCAACTTTTGATTAGTGTAGTAGATGTGAACGATCCAAGTCGGTTATTATTTCTATTTTCAAGATAATTTCATTAGTCTTCATTTATTATCTATGATTTGCTTTTTGAAAATTTTCAAAGCTAATGCTTTAGATAATTTTAGAAGCATGAAAATGATTTAGGGCATTTTTATTTTCGTTTTAGCCTTCTTGCCAACCTAATTTTATTTTATCCCTAGTTAGCCGCTTTTGAGCCTTTTTCCAATTTCAATTGATAGCTCCACTTATCGTTTTATTTTCACAAAATGTAAAATTTTTCAACCTATCTAATCACACTAACCTTTTGAGTTTCATTAAAAATCTTCAAGATTATGATACGGTCGTTTTGTGTTATATTTGGAGAACTTCTTGAAAAAGTATGCTCAAAAGAAGTGTTTACTTTCATTTGGCCAATTTCAAAATGAAAGTAAAATTATTTATGGCCTTTTTTTGAAAAAACAAGAAAGAAAAACAAAAATGGAAAAGAAAAGAAAAAAAGAGAAAGAAAAATATTTTATTTATGATGAAATTTTTGAAAGTCTTTATTTTGGTTTAGTGTGATTTTAAAGGCTCCTTGTTTATCTTTGAATTCCACTCCTAATCATAATCCTAAACCAAACATTTCGATCCTAATAAGCCCTTTTCATTCATGCCTTTAAATTTTATATATTAGCTTAGTAAAGTTTTGGATTGAAATTTAGATTTTTGTTATTTAATTGATATAGTTATAATGTGTCTCTTGGATCTAGTAACAACTCAATGCACTTTTTCATTTTGTTACTTTGCTTAAATTAATTTAAAGAATTTTGCTAAAATTTTGGATGATTTATTTTCGTTAGTAAAGTTTATAAATTGTTAAACTATGCCTAAGTAACTATTTTAGGTTTACGTTTCACCTTCTACCTACTTAGAATTTCGCATAGTACTTGTGTAAGCATAATTAGAACTTTTTGGATTAATCACTTTTTATGTTAGCTAGTTTTTATATCTTTGCTTGGGGACAAGCAAAGCATAAGCTTGGGGGAATTTGATAGTACGTTTTGTAGTCTAAACTATTATGGTATTTTCAGGTTTTCAATACAAAAATCTTGTCTTGTAAGCTTATATGCTGACCTCCTTCTGCATATATTATTACTGTTAATGTGTTCTCTTCTTTTTGTAGGTTTTCACAGCTTTCAGCCAAAATGGCCTGACACGCCTTCCTTGGGCGTGTCTCAGGGCGTGTCCACCGTTGTACAAAAGTAATCCTCATTTCCGCCAGAATCCAACACCCGAGGTCAACCACGTACCAGACACGCCCCCCTGACATGCCCTCCCCGGGCATGTACTTAGGGCATGTAACCTAAATGGAATGAAAAAATCGGTCTGAAGTCAGATCCAGGAAATTCAGCATACACGCCCCCTACACGGGCGTGTACCTCAGGCGTGTCCCACCAAGTCCTGAGGAATCACCTCGGCATGACTTTTCCCCACTACACCGTCACGTTGTAGCTTATACGGCCGTCTCCCACGGGCCTGTCATTGGGGCGTGTAACTCAACTACGACCCCTGTAACTTCCGGCATTTAATTTCAGCCAGAAAAGTCACACCGAATGTCACACGCCCTACCCGGGAAAGTAAGGGGGGCGTGTACTTCCCCAAAAAAATTCTATAAATATCTATCATCTCAAAGTGTTGAGGGGGCAGATGGAAGTCTTGTAAGGAGCTATTGAGAGTTTATTTCAAAGCATTTTATTTCAATGTTTTCGCTTTTTAACATTCTTGCCACCACTTTTAGCACACTTGTTATTTGTTTGGAAACTCTTTTTGTAATGTCAGTATGTCCTCTTTGTGACTGTTGTGCAATAAGAAATAAAGTAGTTCGATATTTTCTTTCTCTTTTATTCATTTTCTTCACATAGTTTTTGTTCCCTACTACTTCATGAGAAACTAAATCCTCCTAGCACTCGATCTTGATGATCAGAGGTTGAGTTGATTAAGTTATGATGCTTTAGTTTCCTTCTTTTTTTAGGTTTAGGCCTTTGATTTACTCTTGAAAAATCATGTTTAGAATTATATCATCGATATATAATTTCCATCTAGGTTTTCAATCTTAGCTAGACGAGAGGTCCATAGTTTGAAGTAAACACTCAAGAGTAAAGAGAGTTGCACGCACACCTCGAGAGAGGCAGACGTTAAATATCATGGATTGGAGTGAAATCCAATAGTGGGGTTCTTCAATTAAGGCGAGCTTTATGCCTCCGAAGTTGGACCAGAGTTCGGTCGGACCTTCCTAAACTCAGTTGGTCACGAATTCGAGAGAATCTTGTTCAAGCTTTGGGAACCTCCATGGTCAAGGATCTTTACCTTATTAAGATTAGGTTTATTACCGTATCTTTGATTTACTTATGCTGACGTGATTCACGGTCGAGTTCTACTTTCTTTTCATCATTTCAATCTCTGTTCTAATCGCAAGCAGTTGTCCTTATTAGTGCAAGTACTCTTCTTTTCATAATTGCAAGCAGTTTCATTTCATTCTAAAAATAGTTAACAAACCCCAAAAGATTTTCTGATAAGATAATAGTTTTTCATGTGAGTAGAATTACTCAACAGTTCCCAAATATTAATACGACACTTGTGTCCCCTCGCTACAATTCAATAGGTATACTTGCCTTCATTGGATTGCTAGTTCAGATTTCTTTTCAAAACGGATTTGCAGACATCACATGGCAGAGATTGAGGGGTAGATTCTGTAAGACTCCCTTTTTATTTTTGCTATGCTACCGGGTCATACGCCCAGAATCGCCGTTTTGCAGTGACACATATTTTAATCTCTGACTAGCCCTAAGTATAGACTACACCATTTTGGGTGTTGAGGTCAGACCACTAAGCCAAATTGGTTGAAATAAACTTTAAATTAAAATAGACTTCAAGGGCTACAACTTTGGTGTTGACCACTTTTTCTGCAGAGGTCTCTAAGTATTTTTTAATAAATAGAAACATTAACTGAAATAAATGTGACAGAAAATCAAATAAAAGGAATTATATAATCCTAAGTTTAGAATTGGAGGTGGCATGAATCTTGGCTCAAATCGTGCAGCAGTTGGTCGTCTTCAACCTCCAGCCTACGGCTGAGATTTCCCCATCCTGGAGCCCTTTCCAAACTCTACCGCTAGCCACCCGGCCATCTCCCCGGCCGGTCACCGCCTCCACCACCTTCATTGAGGTGGTGGCTATCGCCAGGTGGCGGCACGGCCGTCGGAGAGGCGGTTTCCGGCGAACCCGATGGGTGAGAAAAACCCAAAAAAATTGAGAAAGAGCTCACTTGAACGGGGTCAATTGAGCCTGATATCTATCCTATTTGATCTAGGATCCTAGCACAGAGGGATAGGGTGAGTAATCGACCTTCTAGGTGGAGCGCAGTCGTGCCGATTGTCGGGTTGCCATTTGCGGTGGAGGAGTCGTCGGAGTTGTGCAACAACACTGTGGAAGGACTCGATTTCATCAAGGGAAGAGTGTAAATGACTCCTCTGGGTCTGGGGATTCTTTTTAAAGAGTCAGAATGGGGAGGGGAGGGGTCTTTCTTTATGGCACCATTACTGGCCAATGAAGAGGATTTCGGCCATGGGTGGTTACACTATTACGGCCATTAAACAGCCACCAAAATGACCCCTGGCCTTCTCTACATTGAATGGGGAATAGGATCAAAGATTTGGAGATGAAGAGAGGGGCCCTTGGTCTCCCTTGGCCATGAATGTTCTTCCACCCACATTCTCCCTCCTCCATTAATGTGTAAGAGGAGCTTTTCTCTCTCCTATCACTTTGGCCGAAAATGATGGAATAATTCAGTCAAGTTACACCCCCTAAACCTATCTAGATGATTAAAATGGAGCTAGCCCAAATGGACTTGGTTTTGAGCTTGAGTTAGCTTCTTTGGGTTAACTTAACTCAAAAGGGGGTTAGCTCAACCCTAGGCTACATGGGGTGACCTAGCTAACCCTAGGGGGTGATTAGTGACCCCTTGGCTCACTAAAGGTCTAGGGAGACCTTGGTGGGGTGGGTTTGGCATCTTTGGTGTCACTTGACCCTTAAGAAGGGTACTTTGACCAAATTAGGGGTAGGTTGGCATGGGTCAACTTAGCCTCCTTGGTTGACCCCCAATGGGTTCTTAGTGATCCTAGAATCAAGTTAGAAACCTAATGTAAAACCTTAGGGATAGAATTTGAAAAGTGTTAAATGCAGACTATGGTGTTCTTACCTTCTTTTCTAGGTTCACTTGGTCCTCTAGGGCTTCCCAATACATAAAAATAAAAATTTCGTCCCCGAAATTCAGGATAGGCCTGCGAGGTTCTCGAGAAAATGGAAAATTATGTAACATCCCTTAGAAGGTTGAAATTATACCTTCCTCGAAGAGTCCCGGGTAGTTCTGCAGCATCAGGTACCGTGGTTCCCAAGTGTGCTCCTCCTGCCCATAGTTCCTCCACATGACTTTGACCAATGGGACCTTCTTGCACCACAGGGTTCGTATCACTGTATCGTCAATCCTGACCGGCTCCATGCTGACTGACCGATCTGATGCCACAGGGCCATCCGTAATAATGATCAGCTGCTCAGGCCGTATCAAAGCTCTCCGAAGGAAAGAGACGTAAAAGACATCATGCAGTCCAGCTAAATCTGGCGGAAGCTCTAGGCTGTAGGCCAAGGGGCCGATCCGCTCCAGGATCCTATAGGGCCCCATGTATCTAGAACTGAGCTTCTTCCGACTTCAAACACAAGAAACTCCATCCATCGGCCGAATCATCAAGAACACCAGGTCTCCCACTTGGAACTCTACCTGACGATGTTGCGCATCATAGTACTTGTCATGTCTGCTCTGAGCCTCTAACATCCCGTCCCGAATAAGCCTCACCTGAGCATCTATGTCCTCCACAAACTCCGAGCCAAAGGCCTTGGGGTCCTCATCCTGGACCCATGATAGAGGGGTGCGACATCTCCGTCCATACAGATCCTTATAAGGGGTCATACGTATACTGGTCTGATGGCTGTTGTTGTCGGAGAACTCGATCAGTGGCAACAGTTTCTCACAAGGCTCCCCGCAATCCAGAATACATAAGCACAAAAGATCCTCCAAAGTCCGGTTGGTGCGCTTTGTCTTTCCATCAGTCTGAGGGTGGAAAGTTGTGCTAAACGTCAACCGAGAGCCATGTAAGACTGAACCGACCTCCACTCCTTGGACGTAAAATGCCCATCCCGATCAGACATGATCGTCTTGGGCACTCCTTGATAGTGCAAAAAATGCTCCACAAACTTCCACGCCAGATCAACTACCGGACATTCCTTCCTGACTGGGATAAACCTGTCCATCTTTATAAGCCTGTTGATGATGACCCAGATTGAATTGTTCCCTGCATGCGACCGAGGTAGCCCATGTTTGAAGTCCATGGCTATATCCTCAAACTTCCACTCCAGCACTGAAAGTGGCTTCAGTAACCTGTCGGGCTCCTACACTCCGCCTTCACTAGCTGGAAAGCCTCGCAATGCGTCACGAAATATGTGATGTCCTTCTTCATGACTGGCCAAAACATGGTCTTCTTCAGATCTGCTGCCATCTTCGTGATACCCGGGTGCATGGAGTATCTGCTGTAGTGAGCCTCTAACATGATGTCCTCCCGAATCCGGCCTCCTGCTGGTATATAGACTCTGCCCCTAAAACAAAGCAGCCCATCTCTCTGTGAATAATCCTCAGCCGTGCCTTCTTCCATGGCTCTAAAAATGGGCTCCATCCTTGCATCCGGACTCTGCTCGTCCCTGATGTGATCCCGGATGTCGTCTGTGGTACTCATCGACGCGATGTACTCCCTATACAACTCTGGATCATCCTCGGATACCAGGGATATTTGCATCTCCACCAACATACGCACCAGCTCTATAGCCATCAACTATGACTCTGCTCCGGACGTGGTAGCTCTCCGGCTCAGAGCGTCTGCCACCACGTTCGCCATGTCGGGATGGTAATGCATGGTATACTGATAGTCTGATAAGAACTTTACCTAGTGCCTCTGTCGGATATTCAACTCCTTCTTAGTGTACACATACTTCAGGTTCTTGTGATCTGAGAAGATATCACAATGAACCCCGTAGAGGTAGTATGTTCAGATCTTCAGAGCGAAAATCACCACTCCCATCTCCAAGTCGTACACCGGATAGTTCTGCTCGTGCTTCTTCAACTGTTTGGAAGCATAAGCGATCATGTGCCTTTTCTGCATCAGAGCGACACCCATCCCCTAGTATGATGCATCAGTGTATACCTGAAATCCCTCCCTTTCGGATGGAAGGGCAAGAATAGGAGCCGAGGTGAGCCTGCACTTCAGCTTCTGGAAAGCATCCTCGCACTGCGGTGTCCAAACAAATGGGGTCTCCTTCTTTGTCAGAGATGTGAGTGGGAGAGCAATCCGGGAGAACCCCTCTACGAACTTCCGGTAATTGCCATCAAGTCCTAAAAAACTCCTCACATTGGTGGCTGTCTTCAGTGGTGGACAGTCTCGAACTGCCTGAACCTTCGCAGGATCCACTGCCAAACCTGCTCCACTACTAATATGTCCCAGAAAGGCCATCTTCTTCAGCCAGAACTGGCACTTGCTGAACTTCGCACACAACCTATGCTCCCAGAGCTTTTCCAAGGTTAGTGTCAGGTGGAAAGCATGCTCCTCTTCATTCCTCGAATAGATGAGGATGTCATCTATAAAAACTATGACATAATGTCAAGCTAGTCTTTGAATACTCGGTTCATCATGCTCATAAATGCGGACGGGGCATTGTGACACTACAACATTTTTGGTCTTTAGCAACACCTGACTTGGCAACAGTTATAAAAATGTTGCCTAAAATTTGTTAGAAAACAGTTTAGAAGTGTTGCAATAGATTTACATGTTTAGGCAACACTTTCTGTGCAACATTCAAAAAACTGTTCTCTATTCACTTATATGTAACATTTTAGACATGTTGCCCTTGAGGATTCACTTTAGACAACAATTATGATATCTATTTACTAAAAAATTAATTTGCAATATTTTTAAAGTGTTGCCTAAAGAATACTTTATGATTAACCAAAATATGAACATATGACACATTTTTGAGGTTTTGTTAAAAATCGTTGTCGCTAGTTTTCTATATAACGACCTTTTCTATATAGCGACCTTGTTAGATTTTTAAATTTTGTTAAAAATCATGACTCCACATTTATTGAGACATTTTAAAAACCAAAATAATAACTCCACATTAATTAGGACTCTATATAACTTTGCCCATTTTTCGTTCGAATCAAAAATAATAACTCCACATTAATTAATTAACCTAATTAACCTAAACCTACCCGCACTCCATTTCACGGCTCAGCACCGCAGCCGCTTAAAAACCCGACTCCATTTATCAGAACCATTTTCCCCCGATACCTAACTCCAGGCTTCTCTTCCTCGGCGACGACGACAGGCTTCTTCCCCGGGCGCGGCTGCTGCACCGCGTGGATCTTCTTCCCCGTCGACGCCGGAGTGTAAAATCATTTTCTTCGTCGACGACGCAGTCCGATTGCGCCGACCTAGCTTCTTCCCCGTTGACGCCGACAGTCCGATTGCACCGAACCGACGACGAAATCGGTCGGAATTTCTTCGTGGGATACCTAGCGCAGGGTTCTTGCACATTCTCTGCATATCTTGTGCTACCGTTCTCCCTATCGCTGAGGTATACCCCTTCTCCTACATATCTTGTGTCCGGTACCTAGCCCATTTGATTCCTTCAAAATTGTGAACGCTTAGGTATTTCCACCATGAAAATTGAGTGATTTTCATTATATTTCTACAAGTTTTGGGTTTCTAAGTTGCAGGGTTTTCTTTGTTTAATTGTTTTGTTCGATAAATGCTTTTGCCATCAAAGAGAACCATCTTTAATCTGGATCATACTGCTTGCATGAAATCATTTCTCGTAGGCAGTGATATGTGAGTGTTTTTGTTTAGTCCCACAGCGAGTAGGTGTAGAGATTCTCTCGTAGAGAAGTAGTCTTACAGGGATATTATGGTCATGTGTGTTAGTTAGTGTTAATCCATTGTATTAGGGTCCGTTTGACACAGTGGCGGCGGTCGTGAATGCCGAGGTTATGAAACATCGTTCGTGAATGCCCGAACTCATCCAAGAAACTTCATCCATTTTTATGTTCAAAATTATTATTTTTTTCTTGGTGGCGGTCAAAATCATTACGTCAAACACAATTCATGATTGCACAGTTCGTTTGGCATGGTGTGTGTTGTATGTGTGTGTGTGTTGTTGTTGTTGTATTGTATGTGTGTGTTATAGGTGTGTGTTTTTGTATGCGTGTGTATGTGTGTGTGTGTGTTTGTTTGTTTTGCTGTATTTGTTTGTGTGTGTTTGTGTGTGTTGTATATATATGTGTGTTTGTTGTTGTTGTGTTGTATGTGTGTGTGTGTATTTGTGTGTGTTGTATGTGTTTTTTGTATGTGTGTATTGTAGGTGTGTATCTGTGTTGTTGTTGTGTGTGTGTTGTATGTGTGTGTGTGTGTGTGTGTGTGTGTGTGTGTGTGTGTGTGTGTGTGTGTGTGTGTGTGTTTGTGTGTGTGTGTTTGTGTGTGTGTGTTGTGTGTGTGTGTTAGTGTTGTGTGTTGTGTGTGTTGTGTGTGTTGTGTGTGTGTGTTTGTGTGTTTGTGTGTTTGTGTGTTTGTGTTGTATGTGTGTTGTAGCATTGTAGGTGTGTTTTTGTGTTTGTTGCTATTATGTTGTATGTTTGTGTGTGTGTTTGTGTGTGTTGTATGTGTGTGTTTGTGTGTGTTGTATGTGTGTTTTGGAATGTGTGTGTTGTATGTGTGTGTGTGTGTGTTGTTGTTGTTATGTTGTAGGTGTGTGTGTTGTTGTATGTGTGTGTGTGTGTGTTTGTTGTGGTGTATGGTGTATGGTGTATGTGTGTGTGATATAGCTTCTCTCTCTCAAATAATTTTTCAGACATAAATTATCTTGCAATGTTTTATACTAATGGTTTTTTTTTCAACATATCGGCGAAGAGCACATGCACAGTTCGTTGAATTTCAACGAACTGGACGTGCAATTTGCTTAATTATAGCGAAGAACACGTGCAGTTCGCTGAATTTCAGCGAAGATGCAAACTATTCTCTCTCAACATGCATGTAATATTTTAAGAAAGAACATGCAATTCTTCTTTTGTAAATTTTGCTTTGATAATATAACTCAATATAATTTTTTTTTTGTTTAGGTACCACCATTTTTCATTATTCAAAAGATTAAATATGATGAAAAAGGTTTGGATTTTTTTGCCGCGTTATGGTGAAGATTATATTAATGGTGTTAAACATTTCTTGGATATTGCGTTCAGTAAAGGGTTGTTCGAAGGAGAAGAGATTTTATGTCCATGTGTTGTTTGTTGCAATGGTATTTGGAGAAAAAGAGATATGGTGTTTGACCATTTGGTAAGTAAGGGATTTGTAAAAGGATACAATGATTGGATTTATCATGGAGAGGATATTAAACGTATGGATATTGATCAAGAAACTAATGATGGTGTCTCATCTAATGATATCAATGGATTATTATTTGACACATTTAAAGATGTGTTTGAAGAAAATGGATTATACGAAGGACCAAATGGAGATGCAAAGAAGTTTTATAAGCTTGTTGAGGAAGCAAATAAAGAACTATATCCTGGTTGTAAAAAATTCTCTACATTATCTTTTAGTATTCGTATGTATTTACTGAAATGCCTGCATGGATGGAGCAATGCATCATTCACATCTCTTTTAGAGTTATTAAAAGAGGCTATACCTGATTTGAACATCCCTATCTCTTTTAATAAAACAAAGTCTATGATTAGAGACCTGGGATTAGATTATAAAAAGATTGATGCATGTCCTAATAATTGCATGTTATTTTGGAAAGAACATGAGAAAGATGACAAATGTCATACTTGTGGCGAATCTCGTTGGATTCTACATCCTGAAGTGAATTGTGAGTCTGAGAAATCCAAGAAAGCTCACAAAATTTCTGCAAAAATGTTGAGACATTTTCCTTTAATTCCAAGACTAAAACAACTTTACATGTGTTCAAAAACTGCTGATTCAATGAGGTGGCATGCAGAAGAACATTCAAAAGATGGCAAGTTAAGGCATCCTGCTGATGGACAGTCATGGAAAGACTTTGATGTGAATCACCCAGCTTTTGCAAATGAAACTCGTAATGTAAGACTTGGATTGGCTAGTGATGGGTTTAATCCATTTGGCAATATGAGTCTATCACATAGCACATGGCCTGTGGTATTAACAGTGTATAACTATCCTCCAAATTTATGCTTGAAGCCAGAGAATCTTATGATGTCTTTGCTTATTCCTGGACCGCGATCACCTGGAAATGCTATTGATGTGTTCCTACAACCATTAATTGAGGAGCTAAAGATATTGTGGGATGCCGGAGAAGAAACATATGATGTTTCCAAAAATCAAACATTTCAGATGCGTGCTGTACTTTTGTGGACAGTTAGTGACTTTCCTGCATATGCTATGTTATCTGGTTGGAGCACTAAAGGAAGGTTCGCATGCCCTGCTTGTCATTATGAAACATCTTCTCGTTATTTGAAACATAGTTGAAAGATGTGCTACATGGGTCATCGAGTATTTTTGGATGTGAATCATAAGTGGCGTTCTGATAAAGTTTCTTTTAATGGGATGACAGAATATAGGTCTGCACCTTCCTTGTTAGATTCAAAAAAAGTTTTAGAAGATTTACAAGACTTTTCTGACATATTCAAGGAGAATGATAAGAAGAAAAAATTTGGTCAGTGGAAGAAAAAATCTATCTTTTGGCAGTTGCCATATTGGAACAGTATTACTTTACGCCATAATTTTGATGTCATGCACATTGAGAAAAACATATTTGATAATATAATTGGCACACTTTTAGAGATTGAAGGAAAGAGAAAAGATCATGCAAAGGCTCATTTGGACCTACAAGATATGGGGATAAGAAAGAAGCTTCATTTGAAGGCAACAAGTGATGGCAAGAAATCTCAACTCCCAAAAGCTTGTTTATCCCTAACAAAAAATGAGAAATCTATCTTTTGTGGTGTTCTAAAGAATGTAAAATATCCTGATGGGATGGCCTCTAATATTTCTCGATGTGTTCATGTTGATGAAGGAAAAATATCCGGGTATAAGAGTCACGATGCTCATATTATATTGCATTACTTGCTACAAATAGCAATAAGAGGTATAACTCCTAATCAAGTTGCAATTCCATTAATTAGGCTTTGTTCCTTCTTTCGTTGCTTATGTAAAAAGGTCATTGATTTGAGAAGTCTAGATCATTTAGAAATGGAGATGAGTGAAATACTTTGCCAGTTTGAAAGAATCTTTCCTCCTAGTTTTTTTGACATAATGATCCATTTACCTATTCACCTAGCAAATGAGGTTAGATTAGGTGGGCAAGTTCAATTTCGATGGATGTATTATATGGAAAGATATTTGGGTGAATTAAAATCATTTGTTCGTAATAAGAGTCGCCCAGAAGGCTCTATTGCAGAAGCATATTAGGCGAAGGAGTCTTTGACATTTTGTTCTCGGTATTTATCCAGTGATGTTGATACACGCATCAATAGAGTGGCACGAAATAATGAATTTTCTATTAATGGACATCATATTGGGGGGAGAAATCTCAGTTCTCTTGATCATAAGTTACTAAACAAAGCCCATGGTTATATTTTGTTCAATTCTGATGAAGTTCAAGATTACATCAGGTACTACCATCATTTACTTATTACAATATTTTAAAAAAAATAATTTAACATTGGTAAATAATCTTGACTTATTTATTTTATAGGGAACATGAGGTTTATCTTCAAAATTGCAAAAAAAGAAGTACGTGGAGCAAAGGTAAAAGTCAAAGAGATGATTTCATTCAATGGTTTGCAACGCGTGCCATGAATGATGATGTTTCGGATTTCATAAAAGAGTTGTCTCGGGGGCCAAATAATATTTCAAAAATATATTCTGGATATCTTATTAATGGATATAGATTTCATACAAGACAACGTGATGCAAGGCGAAAAACCCAAAATAGTGGGGTCACTTTGGAAGCGGTAACCCAAAGTTTTAAAAGTGTTAAGGATGAACATCCTGAAAAGATATGTATGATATATTATGGAGCAATAAGTAATATCATTGAGGTAGACTATTATGGACATTTGAATCAAGTGTTATTCAAATGTGTTTGGTTTGAATCTGAAGAAGACAAATATGGGATGACTTGCGTTTATTTTAATAAAGAATGTTACAAGAATGATCCATTTGTCCTAGCATCTCAAGTGCAACAATGCTTCTATGTCGAAGATCCTTTTAATAAAAATAAGCAGTATGTTTTGAAAATACTTCCAAGGGACTCATTTGATATGGGAGATAATACAAATTTAAATACTCAAGAAGCACCTGAGGTTCCAATAAATATTGTTCTATCAGCAGATGATGTTGACGTTGATTTGGCTAGGGAAGATTTACCAGATGATATTATTGAAATATCTTTATCTGAAATTCATGTTCAACACAAGGAGCTCGATGATGAAATCATTTTTGAAAGTGAAAATGAAAGTGATTCTGACTTTGTTTTTAGTAATAATACAATCTAGGTAATGTTTTTTTTATTTATTAAATACCGTTTGTTCGAATTATTGTACAAGCATATATTAAGTATTAAAATGTATTTAATATTTGATTTTATCATTACAGAAATGAAGAAAGCAAAAAGTGTTTTTGATGTAACTATTCAGGCAAGGTCCAGTGCTGAACTGGCGAGAAAATTTCGTCAGGTTAAACAGGAGAAAGCTGATATTTTGCATAGAAAGCTTCGTGAAAGAAAGGGCAAAAATATTCAAGAAGATGTTCAAGTTGTTGAACCAAAAAAAAATTGGTATGTAGAATATTCTCTTTTTTATATTGTGTCTATTTACTTTAGATTGTCTTATTTTATTTATTCATTAAATAGCTAAAGATCCGCATCCAAAGAAGCTCCAAGCTGAAGAAACTGCATCCATTATACAACATTCCAATCAACATCAAGCCCATCAAGTAACAAGGAACATGAAACGTCCTTCAATGTTGATTGATGACTCTGTTGGAGTTTATGAGATTTCTCCTAAAGGAAGAAATCAACATGATCAAATTCAGCCTCCTATAAAGGTGAATCAAAATCAACCTTCAGTAAAAGTGAACAAAAAACTACCACCATCTAGAAAACTAGATTTTGAGCATAGTGAGACAAATGAGTTACTTCGGGTTGATGGAGCTCTCAATCAAGAAGATGTTGAAGTTGTTGAACCAAACAAAGAAATAAGTATGTAGATTATTCTCTTTTTATATTATCTATTTACTTTAGATTGCCTAATTTTAATTATTCATTAAATAGCTAAAGATCCGCATCCAAAGAAGCTTCAACCTGAAGAACATGCATCCATTATACAACATTTCAATCAACATCAAGCTCAACAGGTAGAAAGGAATAAGAAATGTCCTTCAATGTTGATTGACAACTTTGTTGGGGTTTATGACATTTCTCCTAAAGGAACAAATCAACATGATCAAATTCAGCCTCCTATAAAGGTGAATCAAAATCTATCACCATCTAAAGAAATTCGGGAAGAGCTTAGTGGGAGAAATGAGTCATTACTTCAGGCTGATGGATTTCTCAATCAAGAAAATGTTGAAGTTCTAGAACGAAATAAAGAAATTGGTATGTTGATTGTTTTTTTTCTTATATTGTGTGTATTTTGTTTAGATTGTCTTATTTTAATTTGTTTAAGCGCTCCGCTATACAATGAAATTAGGAGAAAGGATCAAAAGAACTCGTGGAGAAACAATGTGCAAAAACATTCATGCAAGAACTTTAGAGGAGCGAGTAGAAGTTACCTTAAATGAACACGGTCAACCAATAGGACCTACTGACAGTGTCGTGTCAGACTTAAGTCTCTTTTTGGGCACATTGGCTAGAAATTCAGCATTTTGTCCATTAATTTACACAAGTTGGGCTTCCATGCCAGATGAGAACTTAGGGCGTGTATGGAATTATACCAAGGTAAACATACATATATTTTGTTCTCTTAACGTAATTTGTATAATTATTTACAAATATGGATCGAATAACCTTTTTTTCAATTTTTTTGTAGTCAAAGTTTATTTTACAAGATGATGCAAAAAATTGGGTAAAGTTCACTGTTAGAGATGCTTGGAGACGTTACAAACACATTATTAAGAAGAATCATTTCTTGAAGTATTCCAACATGACTGATAGGATCAAAAATCGCCCCATAAAGATGTCAGAGTCTCAATTTAAAAAGCTTTGCATTTTTTGGAGTTCGGAAACAATACAAGTAAGAGTAATAATTATTTTTTAAGTTATAGTAGAAAATATATTTGTATATATATTTTCTCATTTTTAAGTTAATGTGCAGTCAATCAGCAAAAGGAATACTCAAAGTAGGGCTACACAAAAGTGGAGGCATCGAATGGGCCCCAAAACCTTTGCTATAATTCGTGAAAGAATGGTAATACATTAAATTCCACTCACATCGTGCTGCAATCACGCTTAATCACGCTCGAATCTAAATTTGATAGGGGAGAATGTTGACATGCACCTGCAGCTCGCTGTAATTCAGCGAGCTGCACCTGCAGCACGCTGAATTTCAGCGAGCTCCACCCGCAGCACGCTGAAATTCAGCGTGCTGCACCCGCAGCACGCTGAAATTCAGCGTGCTCCACCCGCTGTGTGTGTGTGTGTGTGTGTGTGTGTGTGTTCATGTATGTAGTAATGTGTGTGTATGTAGTAATGTGTGTGTGTGTGTGTGTATGTGTTGTGTGTATAATGTGTGTGTGTTGATTGTGTGTGAATGTGCACTTGTGTGATTGCAGCACGCTGAACCTGCAGCACGCTGAAATTCAGCGTGTTGCAGGTGAGTGTGTGTGTGTGTGTGTTATGTGATGTGAGTGTGTGTTTGTTGAGTGTGTGTTTGCACATTTGTGTGTGTGTGTGTGTGTGTGTTCATGTATGTAGTAATGTGTGTGTATGTAGTAATGTGTGTGTGTGTGTGTATAATGT
The DNA here is from genome assembly GCA_039583875.1 of Platanthera guangdongensis. Classification (NCBI taxonomy): domain Eukaryota; kingdom Viridiplantae; phylum Streptophyta; class Magnoliopsida; order Asparagales; family Orchidaceae; genus Platanthera; species Platanthera guangdongensis. The sequence goes on from CM077151.1 coordinate 103,310,013, forward strand.
GTGTGTATGTAGTAATGTGTGTGTGTACGTAATGTGTGTTTGTGTGTTCATGTATGTATTTAGATGTGTGTGCTAATGTATGTATTTAATGTGTGTGTATGTGTTGTGTGTGTGTGTGTTGATTGTGTGTGAATGTGCACTTGTGTGATTGCAGCATGCTGAAATTCAGCGTGCTGCAGGTGAGTGTGTGTGTGTGTGTTATGTGATGTGAGTGTGTGTATGTAATGTGTGTTTGTGTGTTCATAGTAGAGATATTCTTCCCCCAGTTCTTTTTACCTCTTGTGAATTGAGATATCTTACAAAACTTATGAACGTAATATTTCCAAACAACAAGTATTATTTGTGCTACAGGTGAGTGTGAGACATTATGTTTTCAATGTAAAGTTGCAAATTTGCGTGTGTGTGCTAATGTATGTAGTAATGTGTGTGTGTATGTAATGTGTGTTTGTGTGTTCATGTATGTATTTATGTGTGTGTGCTCATGTATGTATGTAATGTGTGTGTATGTGTTGTGTGTGTGTGTGTGTGTTGATTGTGTGTGAATGTGCACTTGTGTGATTGCAGCACGCTGAATTTCAGCGTGCTGCAGGTGCAGCACGCTGAAATTTAGCGTGCTGTAGGTGAGTGTGTGTGTGTGTGTGTGTGTGTTGTGTGCGTGTGTGTGTGTGTGTTGATTGTGTGTGAATGTGCACTTATGTGATTGCAGCACGCTGAAATTCAGCATGCTGCAGGCGCAGCACGCTGAAATTCAGCGTGCTGCAGGCGCAGCACCCTGAAATTCAGCGTGCTGCAGGCGCAGCACGCTGAAATTCAGCGTGCTGCAGGCGCAGCACGCTGAAATTCAGCGTGCTGCAGGCGCAGCACGCTGAAATTCAGCGTGCTGCAGGTGAGTTGAGATATCCATAGTTACCAGGGGTAACGTCACATAACACACACTCAACAAAGAATGTCTCAACAGGTGACGTGTGTGCTGCAGGTGAGTTCATTCCCCATTGTGTTAATAAGCGTTATCTTTACATCCTTTTCTTTAGTACATCTAGAAGTGTGAAGTGTGAGTAGATTTGTCAAATTTTTGTGTACATTGTTTTGTCGCATTAATTGATAACTATTTTGGAATGGCATGATCGTTTTTTCTTAAAGATTGCAATAAATTGTTTAAACGTTTTAAAAAATTTAATGCTGAAATCAAAATGCAATTTGATAGTTTTATTTGTAAACCGACAATGCTCGCTAATGTTTTTCTGATGATTCTCATACTTATATGTCATTTCAGAGTATGATTCACTAGTCATCTTATCCTCCAAACCCCAACAAAATAGGGTTGATGAATGCAAGAACATACATCTAGTTGAGACATCCCACACTCTCCTTATCCATATGCATATTTCATCTCAATAATTGTATGACCGATTTAGACATCATGTTATCATATAAATAACATATTCTCTTCTACTCTGCATTACTGGATTTCATTTTCTATCATGTTCCTCAGGGAGATAAACTATATTAGTTATCTCTGTGAGTGCTTGCGTCGTCCATTTACATAGTTCATTATTTCTGTCGATCAAAAATGAATTATCACAAAAATTCAACTGTCGTTTAGGATACCCTCACAGTCAGAAGTGTATAGTTGCTATTCCTATGCAATTCGACATGCTCTCAATTTGGTTGATTATTTTTTTTTAAGTCTACACCCTTCTTTAGTTCATCATCCTTCTTAACTAACTCTAGATTTGAAGTTCATTAGGTTCCTTACTCCTATTTCTACTACCATAGACCGATGTTGCAAATGCCAAGGAGAAGTACACACACTCAGAAAAGAATGTCTCAACTCACCTGCAGCACACACACACTCACCTAACACACACTCAACAAACACACAATCACATCACATAACACACACACACACACTCACCTGCAGCACGCTGAATTTCAGCGTGCTGCAGGGGCAGCACGCTGAAATTCAACGTGCTGCAATCACACACACACACACACACATCACTACATACACACACATTACTACCTACATGAACACACACACACACACAAATGTGCAAACACACACTCAACAAACACACAATCACATCATATAACACACACACACACACTCACCTGCAGCACGTTGAATTTCAGCGTGCTGCAGGGGCAGCACGCTGAAATTCAGCGTGCTGCAATCACACACACACACACACATCACTACATACACACACATTACTACCTACATGAACACACACACACACACAAATGTGCAAACACACACTCAACAAACACACACTCACATCACATAACACACACACACTCACCTGCAGCACGCTGAATTTCAGCGTGTTGCGCCTGCAGCACGCTGAATTTCGGCATGCTGCGCCTGCAGCACGCTGAATTTCAGCGTACTGCAGGCGCAGCACGCTGAATTCCAGCCTGCTGCAGGCGCAGCACGCTGAATTTCAGCGTGCTGCAATCACACATCACTACATACACACACATTACTACCTACATGAACACACACACACACAAATGTGCAAACACACACTCAACAAACACACACTCACATCACATAACACACACACACTCACATCACATAACACACACACACACACACACACACTCACCTGCAGCACGCTGAATTTTAGCGTGCTGCAGGCGCAGCACGCTGACATTCAGCGTGCTGCAGGTGCAGCACGCTGAATTTCAGCGTGCTGTAATCACACACACACACATCACTACATACACACACATTACTACCTACATGAACACACACACACACACAAATGTGCAAACACACACTCAACAAACACACACTCACATCACATAACACACACACACACACTCACCTGCAGCACGCTGAATTTCAGCGTGCTGCAGGGGCAGCACGCTGAAATTCAGCGTGCTGCAATCACATACACACACACACATCACTACATACACACACATTACTACCTACATGAACACACACACACACACACACAAATGTGCAAACACACACTCAACAAACACACACTCACATCACATAACACACACACACACACACACACTCACCTGCAGCACGCTGAAATTCAGCGTGCTGCAATCACACACACACACACACATCACTACATACACACACATTACTACCTACATGAACAAACACACACACACACAAATGTGCAAACACACACTCAACAAACACACACTCACATCACATAACACACACACACACACGCACACACACACTCACCTGCAGCACGCTAAATTTCAGCGTGCTGCAGGTGCAGTACGCTGAATTTCAGCGTGTTGCAGGGGCAGCACGCTGAAATTCAGCGTGCTACAATCACACACACACACACATCACTACATACACACACATTACTACCTACATGAACACACACACACAAATGTGCAAACACACACTCAACAAACACACAATCACATCACATAACACACACACACACTCACCTGCAGCACGCTGAATTTCAGCGTGCTGCAGGGGCAGCACGCTGAAATTCAGCGTGCTGCAATCACACACACACACACACATCACTACATACACACACATTACTACCTACATGAACACACACACACACACACACACACACACACACACAAATGTGCAAACACACACTCAACAAACACACACTCATATCACATAACACACACACACACACTCACTTACACCACGCTGAATTTCAGCGTCCTGCGCCTGCAGCACGCTGAATTTCAGCCTGCTGCAGCACGCTGAATTTCAGCGTGCTGCAGGCGTAGCACGCTAAATTTCAGCCTGCTGCAGGCGCAGCACGCTGAATTTCAGCGTGCTGCAATCACACATCACTACATACACACACATTACTACCTACATGAACACACACACACAAATGTGCAAACACACACTCAACAAACACACACTCACATCACATAACACACACACTCACATCACTTAACACACACACACACACACTCACCTGCAGCACGCTGAATTTCAGCGTGCTGCAGGCGCAGCACGCTGAATTTCAGCGTGTTGTAGGCGCAGCACGCTAAATTTCAGCGTGTTGCAGGCGCAGCACACTGACATTCAGCGTGCTGCAATCACACACACACACATCACTACATACACACACATTACTACCTACATGAACACACACACACACACAAATGTACAAACACACACTCAACAAACAGACACTCACATCACATAACACACACACATACACACACTCACCTGCAACACGCTGAATTTCAGCACAGCACGCTGAATTTCAGCGTGCTGCGCCTGCAGCACGCTGAATTTCAGCGTGCTGCGCCTGCAGCACGCTGAATTTCAGCGTGCTGCGCCTGCAGCACGCTGAATTTCAGCGTGCTGCGCCTGCAGCACGCTGAATTTCAGCGTGCTGCGCCTGCAGCACGCTGAATTTCAGCGTGCTGCGCGTGCAGGGACAACAACTGGTTGGGCTGCAGCACGTTGAGCCAAATGGTTATAAATTGTTATTTTTTGGCTGTACTGACTGAAAGTTTTAAACTTCTGAGTGCTGTGTTTGCTGTGTGCATGGTCGCTGATTATGTGCAGTTTGTTAATTATGTTCAGTTCACTGATTGTGTTTAATTTTCAATATTTTTTTATGCATCTGTAGCGTTCAAAAATGAAGAGAGACCCCACTCAAGCTGAAGTTTTTATTGAAACTCGAAGTAGCATTAGTGGAAAGGAGCTGAATTTAGAAACCAACAATGCAATTGTGAGTTATTTTTTTAATTAATATCAAATATAATTTACTTATTTTGTTTTATTTAAAAATCAACTGTTCAATTTAATTGTTATCAGTCTCAACTTCAAGATACTATGAATAACGAGAAAAGTAATGTCGAAGCATTTAAAATTATGTTTGGGAAAGAACATCCTGGATCAATGCGTTACTTTGGAAAAGGAATTACACAAACAGCTTTGAAGCGAAAGGAAGACATTGCGGCTTTGAAGAAAGTACATAATGAAGAAGTGGCTTTGTTGAATGAAAAAGTGCAAAATGTGGAAGATACACTTAATACTCTAAAAGGGGTACTTAAGATTATGCTTCAACAAAGCAAACCCGTTGGAATTGATGTACAATCATTAGAGAATCTATTAGGTTCATCTCCAGGGGATGCAAATAGTGGACAGAAGAGAGACGGGCTACCACATGCACATTCTTCTACATCAACACACGTTCCAAACTATGGAGAGGTATAATGTTGTAGATTTTCATACAATATATTAAAATACTTTTATATGTTTACAATTTTTTATTTATATATTGATTTTGATGTCATTGTATTTATATATATATTATTTTACTTTGTGCAGAAAGTTCTTGAAGATGGCCGGGAAGACAAATGAGTTGTAATATGATCGATGACTTCATATCATGAAGATCATTTGATGTTTAAGTTGATTTAGATAATTTTGTTTGTGTACTGTAATATTTAAATATTTTGATGTATTTTGGTAAAATATGTGGCTACTAATGACTTGTTTAATATTTAATGATAAAACATGTGCAAAATTGTTATATATTTATGTGTTTTAAAAAATGTCTCATTATATAGGCTTCGTTTGGGAGGACTTATTTTCACCGGTCAAGCGGTTACGATCCATTTTCAGCGTGCTGCGTGTGCAAAATTATTTTTTTTATTAATTAAATAGTTTTGGCAACATTTATTAAATGTGACTTTAAACATTTTGAAAATGTTGCAATAGGTCCATGTAAAAACTGTTGCCTTTAGTAGGGATATATGCAACAGTTTCAAGTAATGTTGCCTAAACATGTAAAAACTGTTGTCGTAGGTCTTTGGTAACACGGGCATAGGTATACACCCATATGACAACAGTTTTCAATGTTTTGGCAACACTTTACGGTATTAGGCAACAGTTGTTAAATGTTGCTAAAGATCAAAAATGTTGTAGTGTGAGGCCGAAGGGCATCATTGGGAACTCAAAAACCATATCTGCTGCTAAAGGATGTCTTTGGAATGTCCTCCTCCTGAATACACAGCTGCTAATATCCTGATCGCAGATCCAACTTCGAAAACCAATGAGCTCCCTCCAACTAGTCAAACAGCTGGTCAATCATGGGTAGGGGATACGTGTTTCAAACCGTGAGCCTGTTTAGGGCTCTATAATCAATGCATTAGTGGAGCGTTCCATCTTCTTCTTCACGAATAAAACTGGAGCTCCCCAAGGCGAGGAGCTTGGCCTGACAAATCTTGCTTCTACCAGCTCCTGTAACTGGCTCTGAAACTCTAACAGCTCCTTCGGGGCCATACAGTATTGTGCTCTCGATACCGGCTTAGCCCCCGATATTAGCTGTATCTGGAAATCCTGATCCCGATGCAGTGGTAACCATGACAGCTTCTATGGGAATACGTTAGCAAAGTCTCGAACCTCCGGAATATCAAGAACGGAGCTCTTCACCTCTGCCATCTTGAAAAATACCTAGTAAACCTCATCTCCCAGCAGGTGGGCCTTAACGGCCTGAAAAGATGAGCGAAAGAGGCAGGGAACTGGAGCAGTACCTTCGAACGTTGCAAAGACATCGTCACATCTGAGTACAACCCTCCTCGCCGGGCAGTTAATCTGAGCGTGGTTCTGGGTGAGCCATGCCATACCCAGAACGAGATCGAAGTCCAGCAAGCTCCGGGTCATTGTCGGGGCTTCGAGGGTCAACCCATCGATGGTTACCCTCAGGATGCAACTCGCAGTAGATCGGACCACCATCCCATTGGGGAGATGCACCCTCTTGGTAAATCCCTCGTAAAATCTAACGCCCTCCAGCTTCTCGACGAAGTACTTTGAGACGAAATTGTGCGATGTCATCGTGTCGATGAGAGTGAAGGCAGGCTTGCCACACACCAACACTACTCCTAACTTTATTAGACTATTCTTAGTTATTTAGTTTAAGATTCTTTCTTAACATTTAAACTGTTTCAAATCTACATACTCTCATCTTAGAAAGAAAGGAACTTAAAAAAATGTTTGATGCACCTACTATTACCCTCCCCGGGTTCCGGGGCTGTGCCAGATCCAAGGCATAAACCTGCACCTTGTCCTGCCTACGTTCTCTCCCCTGAAATCCACAGCCCCGGCCACGTCCCTGCCCACCAAACTGCCGAGCAGGTGGGCCTCATGGAGTACTGGTAATGGTGCTCCTCTTATAGGGAAGTTCCTCCGAATGTACGCCGGCTGGTTGCACCGATAATATGTCGGTGGCTCCTTCACTGCCCTCAGCATATCCCTCATATGTAGTGGCTGAGGAGCCAACACCACCGGGGTCATCTGCTCTTGCCTGCCCTCCTGATGGGGCTGATCCCCGTTCCTCTTTTCCACAATAACCCGACTTCTCGGCTTGTCTCTCCTACCATTGATCACAACATCATTAGTCGATCTCTTCCGGCCACGAATAGAAAGCTGGCCTGCTTCTAGCTTCTTGGCCTTCTCTAAGATCCTGGCCAAACTCCCATCAGCGACAAAGAAGAGGGCCTGCCTTGTGTCATCGTGAAGGCCCTTATAGAACCTCTTCACGTAGCCCACATCGTCTAGCTGGTACGAATCCACAAAGCAGGATAAATGATTAAACTCCCGATAGTACTCCAAAACTATCCTGCTTCCCTACCTCAACTGCAGGAACCTGACCTCCAACTAAGGTACAAAATGCTCCAGTAAGGCTGCCATGAACTCCTCCCAGGAAATGTCCGCACTATCCACTCGAGCAAAAGTGGTGTCCAGCAGCAACTTCCACCACCTCTTCGCATGCGACTCCAGATATGACACTGCCAAAGTCACAGCCTCCTCCGTCGGGCATCTAATACCGTCCACCATCTCGTAAATGCTGTAAAGCCACTCCTCTGTATGAACAGTAGTCTCCGTCGTGAGATAGGATGGGGGAGAAAGCCCCTGAAAGACGCTCAGCCAGTTTGCCCCTGGATTTGGCTGAGGAGCCGGAGCCTGCTGAGCCCTGAAGGCCTCCATAATAGCAGTCAAGGTCTGGCCTATCTCTGCCTGCTGCAACAGAGCCAGAGCTGTCGGGGGAGGAATCACGTTCTGAGCATGAAATACCCCCAGCTGGGGAGTAGGGTTCGTCGTAGGCTACAAAGGAGAATTACAATTGTTAGGTGATAAAGGAAAGGAAGAAAAGAGATGGGACTTTTGCATGTGATTTCCACTTTTGGGCACACCATTGCTTCCACTTCTAGTTTGTCCCCAAACTAGAATCGTGCGGGGTGTCCTAGGGTTTTGCAGACTTCTTTTTTCTTTGGATTGAGGTTGCCTCCGATACCAGTTTATAAGACCCCAATTTTTTTGCTACGCTATCGGGTCTTAAGCCCAGAATTGCCGTTTTGCGGTGACACCTATTTTAATCCCTGACTAGCCCTAAGTATAGAATGCACCATTTTGAGTGTTGAGGTCAGACCACTAAGCCAAATTGGTTGAAATAAATTGTAAATTAAAATAGAACTCAAGGGCTACAACTTTGGTGTTGACCACTTTTTCTGTAGAAGTCTCTAAGTATTTCTAATAAATAGAAACATTAACTGAAATAAATGAGACAAAAAATCAAATAAAATGAATTATATAATCCTAAGTTTAAAATCTGAGGAAGCATGAATCTTGGCGCAAATCATGCGGCAGGTGGTCGTCTTCAACCTCCAGCCTACGGCTGAGATTGCCCCATCCTGGAGCCCTTTCTAAGCGCTACCGCTGGCCACCCGTCCATCTCCCTGGCCGGTCACCGCCTCCACCACTTTCGTTGAGGTGGTGGCTATCGCCAGGCGGCGACACGACCGCCGAAGATGTTGTTTCCGGCGAACCCGAGGGGTGAGAAAAACCCAAAAAAAATGGGAAAGAGCTCACTTGATCATGCTCAATTGAGCCCGAAATCTCTCCTATTTGATCTAGGATACTAACATAGAGGGAGAGGGGGAGAATTCGACCTTCTGGGTTGAGCGTAGCCGTGCCGATTGTCGGGTCACCATTTGCGTTGGAGGAGTCGCCGGAGTTCTGCAGCAGCACTATGGAAGCAATCGACTTCGTCGAGGGAAGAGTGTAAACGAATCCTCTGGGTCTGGGGAGTCTTTTTAAAGAGTCGGAATGGGGAGGGAAGGGGTCTTTATTCATGGCACCATTAATGGCCAATGAAGAGGATTTTGGCCATGGCTGGTTACACTGTTCCGGCCATTGAACAACCACCAAAATGACGCCTAGCCTTCTCTACACTGAATGGGGAATAGGATCAAAGCTTTGGAGATGAAGAGAGGGGACCTTGGTCTCCCTTGGCCATGAATGTTCTTCCACCAACTTTCTCTCCCCTCCATTAAATGGTAAGAGGAGCTTTTCTCACTCCTAGTCACCTTGGATGAAAATGATGGAATAATTCAGTCAAGTTACACCCCCTAAACCCATCAAGATGACTAAAATGGAGCTAGCCCAAATGGACTTGTGTTTGAGCTTGTGTTAGCCTATTTGGGTTAACTTAACTCAAAAGGGGGTTAGCTCAACCCTAGGCCACATGGGGTGACCTAGCTAACCCTAGGGGATGATTAGTGATCCCTTGGCCTCACCAAAGGTCTAGGGAGTCCTTGGTGGGGTGAGTTTGGCATCTTGGGGGTCACTTGACCCTTAAGAATGGTACTTTGACCAAATTAGGGCTAGGGTTGGCTTGGGTCAACTTAGCCTCCTTGGTTGACCCCAAAGGGTTCTTAGTAATCCTAGATTCAAGTTAGAACCCTAAAGTCAAACCCTAGGGATAGCATTTGGAAAGTGCTAATTGCAGACCATGGTGGTCTCACCTTCTTTTCTAGGTTCACTTGGTCCTCTGGGGCTTCCTAGGGTTTTGTCAGGCCCTTGCCATGACAAAACCACTCTTGGAGGGTCTAATTATTTGAGGGATGTTACAGTTTCAACATGAACTCCCTACTCAAAGAACAATCTATGAAATAGAATCATTAGAATCAGATAAAGAAAAAGATGTTGTTGATAACATAGTAACTTAACATTCTTTAGAATTTGATGTGGCTGACTCAGCTGCAAGGGAAGATCTCAGTCCAGTTCAACAACTTGTACCAGTTAGTAATGAAGGTACATCCACTGATCACATGTCAGGAACATTCCTGGCTCAACTGAAAGGGTTACTTGATTACCAAAGGAGATAGCTGGAGAATTTTGTTGATGACTCAGTTAAGAACCTCAGGAATGAGAAATCAATAGAGTTAAAATATATAAGATTTGAGGTCAATCTGCTCAAGGCCCAGACTGTAACATTTTTCTTGAAAACAGCTCCTGCAGTTGATTTTACTCGGGACAAGTTGGTAGAGCTCGGCACTCTTCACAATGCACTTATGGAAAATCAAAACATTCTCTCTGGAAACTTGCTGGCAGTCCACAATGCAGAGAAGTCACTGTTGGAAAAGCACAAGATAATTCTGGAAAAAAGAATTGATGTCTGTGCTCAGGTTCTAGAGGATCATCTACTGAAAGTCAAGAATGATGTCACACTTGATATTGATCTTTTGGATGGTCAATTAACAAAAGCTAGATCATCCCTAACTAGAAATCTATGTTAATAAGTTAAATAGGTGGAGAAGGAAGTGATCAGGCCCAACACAGAGAATGTTGTTTGGGTGTCAAATGTAATCAGAGGGTCTTTTGGCATGGATCAAATGTCATATGACAACATTCCTATGAGTTATGACCAAGTACAAGGTCCACTGAATCAAGGACAGATGGCTCAACATGATGGTTTGTATGATGGTCAATACTATGATCAGGGTGCAGAACAAGGTCTTATCTATCAGGATGATGCTCAGTACTTTTAAGAAGGTGTATAGGGTGTTGAATCTTCTATTGTTGCTGACATTCCTCAAATCCCAACATTCAGCCCTACTGCTGATCAAATCATGAGGGCAAAAGGAAAATCTGTTGCTGAGGAAGAATATGTTGCCTGGATGAGCAAGAAGAGGTTCAGGGAAGAGATGGAAGCAAGACCTGATTTTGAATAATGGACTCCTCAGTCCAGGATAATCATTCTATCTCACTGGGATCTGGTTAAGAACAAGAAGATAGAAAGGTGACAGCTTTACATCTCCCTTGAATGGGCTAAGCTTGAAAAGAATGAGAGGGATAGAAGAAAATTCAAAAAGTACAAGTGGTTAGGAACTTTGCCACCAAATGCTATGGAGCATGTCAAATACTTTCCAAAGCCATACAACTACTTCTAGAGGTAGAAAGAAAAGAAGTCAAAAGAGAATGCAGAGAAAGATGCCAAGAAGCCCAGCAAGGTCATAATGATAAGAGAACCAAAAACCTAAAAAAATTTCTTGTATTTCTTAAGGGCTGAAGGAATTGTGTCAATTTTATATTATGCACATTAAAAAAACAATCATTCCTTCTATTTTATGAAAATCAGATGTTTGGATGTGTTTATATTATTTTTGTCACTAAAATGTTTTATATGTTGTGATGTGTTGGTGTATATCATTTTCCTAGGTTTTGACTTCTTCAAATAGGGGGAGATTGTTGGGTCCATTGTTCAAAATGTCCCAGATTTGAAAAAGGCCTACAGTACAATGGTATACACATGTTTGGATCTGATGCATGCTTAAAGTTCTATGTATGCAGGTGGTGAGTTGTTACACTAATTAGACAGTTGGTCTAAGTAACAATGACAAATGGATATAAGGAAAGATTCTGACAAGATAGAAATCTGTCTAAGTCCACGGGAGTTGAGTGAGGCCAGTTCACTCAACGCCAAATAGCCAAAAGCGTTGAGTAAACACTAGACAATCAAAGCCTTAGAAATGGCAAGGCAGAAATCAACATAAGTCCACATGCATCGAGTGAAGGCAATGCACTCAACGCCCAGTAACAAAAGCATTGAGTAAAGCTCAAGCAGTCAAAGTCACAGAAGAATTTGCCAAGATTTCTGGCTAAGTCCAGAGGAGTCGAGTGAGGACAGCTCACTCGATGCCAGATGAGCAAAGCATTGAGTGGAGCTCATGATGTCAAAGCATCAGATGATGTAGACAGAAAATCTGTCTAAGCCCAGAAGCATTGAGTGAAGACAGTTCACTTAACGCCAACTCAAGAGAAAATTCAACCAAATACAAAAGTGTTGAGTGAAGGCTGTTCACTCAACGCCTTGCAAGATGGCAGACTAAGACAAAAAGAGTTGAGTGAAGATATGTAACACCTCCCCTGTAATGTCCGTATAATATGGGTCCGACCGGGGCCCCACAACATACAGACTCCACATCTTAAGCATTATATGATGATATAAACTACCCAACTCAAAACTTAGACTATAAACACAGCGGAAACAAACAACCAAACTAGAAGTTATCCACTACTAAAGGAGTATAACAAGGCTTTAAGGCCTTATAACATTCACAAGTCAAAATACTAAAATAATACATCAATGTATCAACGTGCTTTAGCACACCTAAGCTACCTCGGCATGCAAGCCAGATCACAGTTCATGAATCAAAGCACTCAGCAAAACATTAGTAAAACAAAAGGGTTCACTTCATGAGCCTTATGCCTTTTTGGCCAGCGAACTTGCTCCTGCTTGCGATCCTTGCCCTGTTAAAATTGGTGGTAACGTGGGTCAGCAAAGGCTGCCCTCAACTGTGTAACCAACACATCTCCTCCGGCCATTCATAGCGGACCCCGGGGCACTCCGTCGCCCTGCACGTCAACACTTCGTATGCAAATATACATGAACATAGAAAGTAGCAAAACATGTTTGGATGTCTCATACAACAAACATGTTTCTATGTTGAACATATAAAAAAAATGGGGGCTTACCTTACAACATATATGCACACCTGGGTTTCACCAAAGGCACCCTATAGTGCATGAATCTAACACATTATCGATCACACATCAAAAATTGGGTACTTCCAATTTCCCCATCGGCTTTCAAGCCACAAACACATGGGTATGTCCAATTTACCCTAATGGCAGACAAGCCGCCTCATAGTACTCTTGCAAGGCCCCACCCGCTTTTGGGTCTCAAAACCTGTGCTTGCCTGTAAACTCTGACTTCTCATGTCAGGATTTCGTCTCATAATCAACAAACCGATGCTAAGAAACCTTACTAGACCTGACCCGCACGTGACAACCCAGGCATGGCTCTAAATCAGGACCAAGTCCACCGAAGGAGACCCAGCGGGACACTGCTGGCGTCATCCAGGCTTGTCCAAACCTTGGCGTTCTCGTCAGTTTCACAGAAGGGGACTTGTCTCGCTGGGACACTCACCACACGTGACTTTGCAATGTCATGGGCTAGCTAGCCAAGCACAGAGACAAAGTCACGCCTCAGCACATCACATTCAAAAGTCTTTCCCTCCGTAATCCACCATTCTTACTCACATGAAAACGAGGGGGAAACCACATCACAAATGGCATCTTGTCGCAAATTGATTTCTAGCAAAATTCTTACGGCTAGTTATGCAACATCACGGAGTAGGACTAACGATCATGACTATGACATCACCCACAATGCCTAATCCTGAACCCCTCTCATTTGAGAGATCTGGTTCCTAAATGCTTGAAAGAAAGCAAGAACAACATGGATGCCATGCACACATCCTAAAGACTGAGAGAAGTGTTGTTACCTTACGACTCCTCTTCCTTACCATGGAAAACCAGACTTGTAGGAATGAAAATGTGCGCCTTCAAGTCCTCTCCACAGATCTGGCCTCAGATCGACGTTCAAAACCTCGAAGCTTCGTCAATGGCGGAGAAAGGCCTTCTTCTTCCTCCTCCAAACTCTCTCCCAAACCATAACACTTTCTCAAAATGAAAAGAGAATGAGGGTTTAGAACATTTCAGGCCTTATATGACCTTTGGGCCGAGCATCCTGGGCCATAGGATCAAATCCTAACAGAAAATGGAAGGCCAAGATTCCAAACGACGGAACTGCTCCCGTCTGCTACCGCCGAGCGGTAACCACCTACTGCGCTGTGGTAGCTTCCCGAGCGCTCGACCAGAAAATTAATGCTACGCTGAAAGTGAGGGTTAGACCTGATATACTTTAGAGGGGGGGTGAATATAGTATCTTTTAAATCTTTAGAACTTTTTGCTGTTAATAAAATCTATAGAGTATGGCAGCTATTTGATACCAAAATTTGCTTTAAGTAAAAAAAATAACCTAAGATAAACTAATCTACCACAGGCACAACAAAATAAAACTAACTAGTACAGACACAACAAGAACAAAAAGAAAGAGGGCAACCAGACAACACAATAATTTTTATAGTGGTTCCCCAACCTGGGTACATCCACTCTTCTACCACCATGGTAGAAATCCACTAACAGGTTTTGATTAGGTGACTGCCACCAATGAGCTTTTGATCAGGTGCTCAAAAACCAACACAAGTCTTTTGATCAGGTGACTTGCAACCAAAGAATAAATTTTGAAGGGAGTTAAAGAACCCTTTGTATAGTGAGGGGGTGAGAGAGTTATGGTGTATTCTCTTTCTCAAATACAACTGAGAAGACTAGTGGATCTTTGATGTTATCAAAGCTCCCCCTGAGTTATTGAGTTGTTCAGGAAGGTTGGAGCATTGCTTCAGGGTGAGTAGGTCTTCTATCTTTAGCCTTGACCAGAAGAGATCCAGGAACTTCCTGACTGATGAAGATTTTTTGTCCTTGAAGAATCCTGGAGTGAAGAATGAAGAAAACTCTTGATTTGTATGGATGTTCTTCTTCTTCTTCAGCAGTGTCAAGGTGAAGACCAGATTCTTTTTCTACACAGAGAAGAATTTGAATGAATGCTGTTGTGTATCTTCTTTGTGTGCTGTATCTTGTTCTTGTGTGTCTCACTTCAGAGAAAAGAAGGAAGAAAATCACTTTTATATGTTCAATGGAATTTCTTCTTTGAATTTCGAATTCCTTCCTGCATTGATTGCTGACGACCTAGAGAATGTAATACGGCTGGATAGAATGTCTGCATTAATTGGATTTCCCCAACTGTCTCATTAAAAAAGGCAAATAATAATCCTAATGAATGTCATAATCAATGCTGCTTCTAACGGTAATATTCAGAGAATATTAAGCATTGATTATTCAGGAATTACAACAATAAAATAAGAATAGAAGGAAGGAAAAATTCAAGTCTGGAACTGCGCAGAAATCGTCGAGCAAAGAACAGAATTCGTCGACCTGAGATCCAAGATCGTCGAGCTGAGAAGTCATGTTCGTCGACCAGATAATTGTTGTTCGTCGACCTGAGATCCAAGATCGTCGACCTGAGAACAGCTAACTGCTTTCTGATAAACACTTGCCAATTCTGTGCACTAAGATCGTCGAGCTTATAATCTAACTTCGTCGACTGGAGTTCAGAGATATGTTTCTGGACTTAGAATGTTGAAGTAGAACATCCAAAAATCGTCGAGTTGACAACCAAGTTCATCGAGCTCAACTTAGAGAATTTTCTCTGAGTTCATTGAGCTGAGCACGACTTTCGTCGAGCTGAGTTCGACGAATGTCGAACTCACTTTCCTGAATCTTTGAAATTTCTCTAAGTCTGGAGTCTTCTGCAGTCTGTTGTTGGTTGGTCGAAGCAATGTTGACTCTAAGGGCATAGCCTAGACTCTAGGACACAGACATGACCCTAGCTAAACAAGGTGGGTCAATAATCATAGTTTAGTAAACTTAGCTCAAATCCAACTAGGGATCCAACAATCTCCCCCTATTTGGGTGAGGTCACTAATTACAGACGCAAATTATTTACAAAGCAAGAAAAATATATCTGGCAGGAAACTTTAAAATATGCAGCAGATATATATATACAGTGAGCTGTGCATCAAGAAATAAATAAACAGTTTTAAGACAACAGAAAGACTAAACAGTTAAAATTCATTTCTTCTGTTTTGGCTCCTTTTTCTTAACCTCTAAAGCTTTATCACCAGGCTGGGTGAATTTGATTTCCCTGTTTGGATTGGCTGCTTGAGTCTTTGTCATGATCATATCAGCAACTCCAATAATATTTAGGGAAGTAGCCCTTGGCACCACAGCTTCTGGATGTAATTTCATATAGTCATCAACATTAAAGAATTTGTTAGCTTTGGCAAACCTGTTAAGTTCCTCCTTCCTGTATTTGGACCTTGTTGAGTATTGAGAGGCATCCTTTCCTTTAGCTTTGGCTTTGTTGATCATAGATAGGCCAACAAATTCTTGGAACCTAGCCATCCTTGCAGTAGTAGCTATTTCAGGGTCCTCAAAATGAACAGGAGGGGATGCAGGTCTCTTTGGACTTTCAGCCTTTTGATGTTCAGTAGTTTGTTGTAGATGTTATTGTAGATGTTGTTGTTGCCTGCCTCAAAAGTAGTGCCTGTACTTGCTGCTTCCAAAAGATGAGAAGTATCTACCTTGATGCCTCTAATACGTTTGATATTAGGTAGTCTTCTGAGATGAAGAGCCTGAAGCATGAGGAGGAGGAGGGTCTTTCCTGTATCTCTGTGGAGGAGGTGAATACTTCCTACTTTTCTTCCTGTCCTTCAGCTGATTTTTGGATAGCCACATCCAAACTGGCATGCCCTTGTATGGAGTAATATTCTGAAGAATATAGTATGGAGTATCATGCGTTGGGTTTGGCTTTGGAGCAGGAGCTGGAGGGGCTTTCCTTTTCTTAGAAATTTTCTTTTTCTTAGTAGAGGGACTGTCATCTGAATTCTCTTCATCATCATCATCTGAAGAGTCTTGTGTATTATCATATAAAACATTAATTTCTTTCAAAGCCTCTGCAGATATTAACAGTTTTTCTTCCTGGGGAGGAGCTGGAGGAAGAGCTGGAGAATTATACACATCAGTGCTTTCAGCAACTGATTTATTCTCTTCTTCAATATCAGTCATGATCAACTCATCAAGATCAGGCATGGGGCTATCATCCATAAAGAATGTTGGAGCAGAAATGACTCTGGGACGGGATGAAACAATGAAGGAATCAGCTCTGGGTGGAGATGGAATGACATGAGCCTCTGTATTTGCAAAACTAGCCTTGAGTTGCATAGCAACCTTGGGGCTTATTGGGGAGGTATAGGGAACTATAGCCATGGATGGCTTTATGCTGTATTATGGAAGAGAGTTCAAATGAACTGCATCAAAAATATTCAACAAATTCAAAAGATCTACTGTGAGATTTATAATGTAATCACCAACAGTTTGTATTTCCTCTATGACTATCTCATGCAAATCCATATCAGATTCAATAAAATTGATTAAATCAATCAAATCATCAGCTGCTTCAACTTCTATTTCTGCTGTTGCTGCTGCTTCTTCTGCTGCTGCTGCTGCTTCTGCTTCTGCTGCTACTTCTTCATAGAGTATCTCCCCCTACCTGATTTCAGTGGGTATTAGAGCCAGGCCTTTGACTGAAGAAGGAGAGATGGAGAGAGCATAGATTTGAGCAGCAAGAGAAGAGATGGAAGAAGCAAGAGGTGAAATAGCCTCTGCTATGAGGGTTTTGAGGAGGGGAGTGAGAAGTGCTAGAAGAGGTGGAATGATGGAGGGGTCCAGTTGCAGGAATGCAGGAGGGGTCTCAATGGAGATAGAAGTGTGAATGGAAGATGATGGTGGAGGAGGTGATGGTGAGTGACTGGGAATTACATGGACTGGAGATGTATGTGTGGATGGTAAGGAGGTGAGCAGATTGAATGTAGGGGATGAGAAGAATGTTTCATTTTTGATGTCTAGAAGGTGGGATGGAAGAGGAGATTGAGGAGGAGTTGGTGTACCAACTGGGGATTGAGTTGATGTATGAAAGTGAATATGAGTCTGTGTTGGAGTTTGTGTTGGAGTTGGTGTACCATGGGGGGATGGAGTATGAGTGTGAGTATGAGTTTGTGATGGAGGTACTGGAGATGATAGAGGGGGTGGAGTTGGTGTACCATTTGGTGTTGGAAAATGGACTGGGGTATGAACTGGGGAGGGGAGTTGGTGTACCATCTGGGGATGACTTTGGATGGCTGGAGTTGGTGGAGGTGGAGGTGGGACATCCTCAACAGGGTGGGGAGTGGCTAGAACAGCCCTTGTACTCTCAGAAGGCTTGGAGGAAGAGGAATAAGCCTTGGATGGCTTGGTGATGTTCCTCTCCCACATGCCAAAGATGGCACACGTGAGCCTCTTGGAGGCATTAATGAATATGGTAGGTGTGACCAGAGATTCAGCAGCCTTTTCCTAAAGGAAGATTCCTAGAATCCTTCCAAAACACACCTCTTTCTTGGTGTTCTTTTTCCTGATTAACTCAAACATAATCTTAGCCAAATTTACAGGCTTCTTATTCACCACAGCACACATCACCAGGAATTGATGCCTAGTGATGTAGTCATGGGCTGTGTGCTTACCCAGCAGTACCTTGCCCACAACATCTGCTAGAAACTTATATTCAGCAGATAAATATTTCTTCAGCAGTTTGTTGGGTGTTGCTCCAGAATAACACATCTTATTTAACATTTCATCAAATTCTTCACTATCATTCTCCAGTTCTTCTACACCATTAGTTAATCCAAAAATCTCGGTCAGGACGGCGGGGGTAAGATAGACTTCATTACACGATATTGTGCTTGTCATGGTGTTCTCATCTAGGGAGGAGGAGGTGTAAACCCATTCTCTGATCTCTGCACCAGCTATCTTTATTCTGGTGGTCATCAAGTTATTCAACTGTTGATCTTCAAGCAGTTGCAGAATTTCCAGGAAGATACGATCCGAGTGTAGAAACGACTCAAAATCTATATCAAATCCTGTATCAAACTTCATTGCTCCAAGATTGCCTGCGGGAATTGCCATGGGATCGCCTGCAACAAACAAAAGAGATCAAGTGCAATGGAACTGAAAGCGCGGGACGGAGGTCGAAGAAAAACCTAGATATAAGATTTTTCAGAATATGAATCGACAAACTCCGTTCAGCGAAAATGAAAGAATTCTTCGATCTGAGGTCCACGAAATATTCTGTAGTTAAAAAATTTGTCGATCTTAGTCTGAAGGTTCGAAAATATTTCGCCGAGCTCTATTCGACGAAAATTTTTCTGAAGCAGATTCGTCGATCTCCGTTCGACGAAAATAACTTCACTGATAGAGAGTTCGTCGATCTCCGTTCGACGATTATCTCTAGAACCTTTCACAGTTCGTCGATCTCCGTTCGACGAATTTTGAAAAATTCGTCGACTATAGACAGAAATCAATTTAAGTCTTCTTCATTTATCATACCAAGCTGATTTATAAAAATTAAGTGATTTCTTTCATCCAAGGGTTTGGTGAAAATATCTGCTCTTTGTAAATCACTGTAGATATAGACAAGATTAATTTTATTTTTGTCTACACACACTCTTATGAAATGATGTCTAATGTCTATATGCTTGATCCTACTGTGATGGACTGGATTCTGTGCTATGGATATAGCACTTGTGTAATCACATAATAGAGTTGAATTATTTAAGTTGAACTCATAGTCTAGGAGTTGGTTTTGAATCCACAGCATCTGGGAATAGCAACTGCCAGCTGTAATATATTCTGCTTCAGCAGTTGATGTAGACACAGATGAGTGTTTCTTGCTAAACCAAGACACTAATCTCATATCAAGGAACTGGCAAGTCCCTGAGGTACTTTTTCTGTCTACCCTGCATCCAGCAAAGTCAGCATCTGAGTATCCAGTTAAGTCAAATTCTGACTCAGTAGGATACCAGAGTCCTAGACTAGGATAACTCTTTATATATCTCAAAATTCTTTTTTGGAAAAGTAGGTGAGATTCTTTAGGGTTCACTTGAAACCTAGCACAAAGACATGTAACAAACATTATGTCAGGTCTGCTAGATGTAAGGTATAGTAGGGACCCAACAATGCCCCTATATAATTTCTGATCAACAGGTTTCCCATGTTCATCAGAATCTATTACATCATTAGTGGCCATGGGTGTTCTCTTTGCTGAGGCATCAGTCATCCCAAACCTTTTAATAAGCTCTTTACCATATTTAGCCTAGGATATGAAGATGCCATCAGGTAGCTGCTTCACTTGGAGACCAAGGAAGTAGGAGAGCTCACTCATGCTACTCATTTCAAACTTTGAATGCATGAGGTCAGCAAACCTCTTGCATAGTTTGGAATATGTAGACCGAAATATAATGTCATCTACATAAATTTGTACTGACAGTATTTGATTCTTGTGCTGCCTAATGAATAATGTTCTATCTACAATGCCTCTAGTAAATTTATGCTCTATCAGAAAGCTAGCTAAAGTCTCATACCAAGCTCTTTGGAGCTTGCTTTAAACAATAAAGAGCTTTATGCGAGAGGCGGAGCGAATTCGACGGTCTTCTAAGGTTAGGGGTTTTATGTCCTTAACTAAACTCTCGGCATATGAATATATATATATATATATATATATATATATATATATATATATATATATTATATATATATTATATATATATTAAGTTCAAATGAAAATGAAACGTGGCACACCTTGGGTGTTCATGAAAATGATCTAATGGCTGAAAATGATTTGAGAATAAAGAGAGTAGCCATCAAGATGATATCGTTTTTGACGAAAATGTATCAATGAGCGTCCTCTTAACAATCTCAATGATAAACGAAAATGTATCATTGAGCATCCTCATAACGATCTCAATGATATAGCTGAGATTGACTCAAATTAACTCTTCTGCCCTTCTAGTCCTATCTGTTGATCAAGATGATAAAATAACTCTTGAATATGAGTCAATTGACTCAAACTTATGTGTACCTGCATCCATGGTTAGTACAACCTAATATACTACCAGATAATATTTTTGAGTAACAACTATAACAATAAAGATGGAATGAATAATTATGTAGATACAATGGAATACCACTAGAATGATAAAATTATACCAAGTTAAGCATTCCTAATTCAATCTTAAAGGAATTAAACTTTGCTTCAACTAGTGGCCTGATGAATATATCTGCCACTTGTTTGTTTGTGGGAACAAACTCAAGGTATATATCATCCTTCTTAACATGCTCTCTAATAAAATGATACATAGTCTATATATGCTTAGTTCTACTGTGTGATACCAGATTTTTATCTATAGAGATTTTACTGAATGAATCACAATACAAAATAGTTTTACTTATATATAGGTTGTAGTCCTGCAATTATTGTTGAATCCATAGAAGCTGTGCATAATAACTCCTTGCTGAAATGTACTCATACTCAATTGTGGAAATTGTCACGCTAGTCTGCTTCTTGCTGCTCCAAAAGATCAACCTCCTTCCTAAGAATTGGCATGTTACTAAGGTGCTCTTTCTATCTTCCTTGCAACCTGCAAAGTCTGCATCTGAATAGCCTATTAGTTGAAAATTATTGTTCCTAGGGTACCAAATGCCAAGCTGTTGGGTGCCCTTAAGGTATCTCAAAATCCTTTTTACAGCTGAGTAATGAGATTTCTTGGGGCACGTCTGTTATCTAGCACAAACACATGTAGCATACATGATATTAGGTCTAATAGCAGTCAAGTAAAGCAGGGACCCATTAATACACCTGTACATGGATTCATCAAAAAGTTTCTCTTTCTCATACTTATCCAGGGATACATTTGATCCCATGGGAGCTCTCATAGTAGAGGCTGACTCCATAGCAAACTTCTTAATAAGCTCTATAATATACTTTGTTTGAGAGATGAATATTCCCTCATCAGACTGTTTCCCTTGAAGACCTAAAAAGTACTCGAGCTCTCGCATACTGCTCATCTCAAACTCCCCCTACATCAGATTGGCAAATCTTTTACAGAGGTTGTCATCAATAGACCCAAATATAATGTCATCAACATATATTTGGACTAAGAGACACTTCCATTTATTTCCCTTCAGAATAATGTGCTATCTATTTTTTTCCTTAAGAATTTGTTCTTAATAAGAAAGGTAGATAGAATTTCATACCAAGCCCTTGGTACTTACTTTAACCCATACAAAACTTTCTTAAGAAAATATACATGATTAGATAGAGTTGGATGCACAAAACATGAGGGTTGCTCCATATATACCTCTTCTTTGAGATTACCGTTCAGGAAGACTGACTTGACATCCATTTGGTAGACTTTGAATCCGTTGAATATAGCAAAGACCAGAAAGATTCTTATATCCTCTAGCCCTGCAACTGGGGCAAAAGTCTGGTCAAAGTTTATGCCCTCCTCTTATTTGCATCCTTTGACTATCAATCTGTCTTTTTTCTTTACAACTACACCATTCTCATCCAATTTAATCCTGAAGATCCACTTGGTACCAATTATGTTGTATCTAGGTGGCTTTGGCACCAACTTCCAGATCTTGTACCTTTTTATAGGTATAACGCCTCCTGCTTAACATTAATCCAGAAGGGGTTTTGGTTTGCTTCTTCAAACTTCTTAGGCTCCACCTAAGATAGGAAGCTCAGAAATGGAGCTTCATTGTGGATCCTGCTCCTTGGGGTGACACCTTGGCTAGCATCCTCAATAATTAGATTGCTGGGGTGATTTATCAGGTGCCTAGTTGCTGCAGGCACTCTATCAATAGCTCGATGCGTTCTAGAAATAGCTTCATTTTCAGGAGCTACTTTATCTTCATCAACTGGCTGAATTTCTTCATAGAAATCTTCATCAAGAGGAGAGATCTTGCTTGAGCTCGGCGTGTGTTGGATGGACAGCTCTTGCAAACTTTGTCATGTACCTGCAGTGTTAGGAGCACTAGACCAGCCCTTGTATATAAGGCTAGTCTCATCAAAAATAATATTCATAGATTCATCAACAATATGGATCTTCTATTGAATACGCTATAAGCTCTACTATGTGAGTTGTATCCAACAACAATACCCTCACTACACTTCTCATCAAACTTAGTTAGCTGAGATATTCAATTATTTAAAATGAAACACTTGCAACCAAAGATTTTAAAATATGAAATTATTGGATTTCTGCACTTCAGAAGTTCATAGACAGTTTTCTTATGAGACTTGTTGATAAAGGCCCAGTTCAAAACATAATAAGCTGTATTGATTGCATCATCCAAAATATACTCTGGCAGTGAGAAATAACCAATCAATGTTCAGTCAGCCTCTATTAATATCCTATTCTTTCTCTCAGCCACTTCATTTTATTGTGTAATTATAGGAGAAGAGAATTCCTGGGAGATATCTTGCTCTTGACAAAATTTTGTCATTGCACCAGATTGAAATTCTGTACTATGGTCACTTCTTACTTTGACCACAGTACAGT
The DNA here is from genome assembly GCA_039583875.1 of Platanthera guangdongensis. Lineage (NCBI taxonomy): Eukaryota > Viridiplantae > Streptophyta > Magnoliopsida > Asparagales > Orchidaceae > Platanthera > Platanthera guangdongensis. The sequence continues at coordinate 103,333,230 of CM077151.1, forward strand.
CCAATTCATTCTGAATGGACTTGCCAAAAGTCATGAAGACATCCAGGGTATCTGAATTCTTCCAAAGGAAGAAAACCCATGTAAACCTTGAGAGATCATCTACAATCACAATGATGTACAACTTCCCTCCTTAACTCTAAATGAGCGTGAGAATTTCAACACCGAGGCCATAGCAGGTCTGCGAAACGAAATAATGGAACTTAGAGACATGTTAACACAGATCCTACAAAACCAAGCTAGGCCACCCCCGCCACGCGTTAATGTTGACCGGCCCAACCGGCACCAACATAACTCTGATTCGAATTCTGATGGGGACTCTCCGCGGGTGCTCCCGAGAGGACACCGCCCCGAGCGATACTTTGACATTACTAGAGTCATTAAGATAAATGCCCCCACTTATGATGGCATGGGAGACCCCAAATCTTCCTTAACTGGACTGTGGATATGGAGTGTTACTTCAAGTGGCACAACCTGACGGATCCCCAAAAGGTCCAAGTTGCCCGGATGAAGTTAACAGGTCGTGCAAAGACGTGCTGGCTGAATGAGGAGCGAAGATTAGGAACCGGACACGGAGCCCCCCTTATAGGTTGGCCAGTAATGAAGAACCTGTTGACCGATCAGTACGTTCCTGCGTACCATCAGACACAGATGTTCGATGAGCTTGCCACTCTGCGGCAGGGCTCAAGATCGGTAGCTGAATATATGGGTGAACTTAAGGACCGAATGGTGCGATGTGACCTTATGGAGATCCCCGAAGTCACTTTATCTAGATTTCGAAAGGGCCTTAACCCCGATATACAAAAGAATCTCTTGCGGTATGGGCATACGGACTTGAACACGACTTTCAATGCCGCCTTGGACATTGAAAAACACCTAGACTCTAAGGCTCACTCCCGTTACGCTCATGCGAAGAACAAGTCCACCACTTGGGCATCTTCTTCCACATACCCTGATAAGGGAAAGTTCAATTCCATCGAGTCGAAGTCAATTGTGATCACCGCTAGGAACACCAAGAACCCTGCGAGTGAGTGTGTCCCTATAGGGAAGGTTAGCAAGGCTAACACCACTTGTTACTCGTGCGACATTCAAGGCCACTATGCCTACGAATGCCCAACAAAGACAAAAACACTAGCCTTGTTAGAGCCAACTACCGACCCTGATGATTATGTATACGAGGCCGCAGTGGAGAGTGACCCCGAAGGAGTCCCTAGTGACTTAGAGGACGATCACCCCCTTATGGTGATGCGTTGTATCTTGACCACTCCTTGTCCATTAGATGATTGGAAGAGGACGAGCATATTTTCCCTGATTTTTAAGAGTGGCGAGAAACTTTGCAAGTTGATTATTGATAGTGGTAGCTGCGTGAATGTAGTGTCTGAGAGCGCCGTTGCACGTATGTCCTTGAACACGGAACCACACCCGACCCCATATAAGGTCGCTTGGATCAACAAGATCTCTGTACCTGTTACCAAGCGCTGCCTGGTCCCACTCTCAATCAAATCCTACATTGATGAGGTGTGGTGTGATGTCCTTCTGATGGACGCTTGTCATGTGTTGTTAGGCCGCCCTTGGCTATACGACCGTGATGTTACACATTTTGGTAGAGCCAACACTTATGAGTTCAAATTTAATGGCAAAACCATCACTTTGAAGCCGACCATCCTAAAGGAGGCCGTAGTCTTGGCTAAGGACACCACTATTCCAGAAGAACGGAAAACGTTGAATCTAGTTGGTAGGAAAGAGTTTGAGAGAGATCCGTTCTTTGATGGAATTATGTATGCGCTAGTCCTCTTAAGTGCGAAGCCCGATTCTAGCATTTTGGATGAGTTACCTGGTGAGTTACGGGTACTGTTGGAGGAGTATAGGGACGTGTACCCGGATGAGTTGCCGCCCACGTTACCCCCGCTTAGGAATATCCAGCATGCGATAGATCTCATCCCGGGGTCTTCCTCACCAAATTAGCCCCATTATCGACTCCACCCCGCAGCTCACCTAGAGTTGCAGTCTCAGATAGAGGGCTTGCTAGCGAAAGGTTTTATTAGGACTAGTATGAGTCCATGTGCTGTAGCAGCCCTACTTGCCCCCAAGAAGGATGGTACATGGCGGATGTGCGTTGATAGACGAGCTATCAACAAAATCACCATCAAGTATAGGTTCCCCATTCCCCGCCTAGATGATTTTTTGGATGTCTTGTCCGGAGCCATCGTATTCTCCAAATTAGATCTTCGGAGTGGCTATCACCAGATTAGGATACGAGAGGGCGATGAGTGGAAGACGGCGTTTAAGTCGAAGGATGGTCTGTATGAATGGCTTGTGATGCCCTTTGGGTTGTCCAATGCCCCTAGTACCTTCTCCCGGATGATGACACATGTCTTTAAGCCATTCATGGGGAAGTTCGTTGTCGTCTACTTTGACGATATTCTGATTTATAGCACCTCTACTACCGAGCATATCTACCACATGAGAGTGATCTTTTCCACTCTGCGGAAGGAAACTTTATTTCTCAATCTTAAGAAATGCACTTTCTATGTCTCGGAGGTAGAGTTCTTAGGCTATATAGTCGGCTCTGAGGGTATTCGAGTCGATTTGGGCAAGGTTCAGGTCATTAAGGACTGGCCCGTGCCAACCACCCTACGTGAGGTGCGTAGTTTCCATAGGTTAGCCACGTTTTATCGTCGTTTCATACAAGACTTCAGTAGTATAATGGAGCCTATCATAGACTGTATGAATAAGGGAGAGTTTACGTGGACGAAGTCCGCCACCCATGCTTTTGAACGAATCAACGAGCTTATGACTGAGGCACCTGTCTTACGTCTACCTGACTTTGCTAAAGTCTTTGAGCTCACATGTGATGCGTCTGGGGTAGGGATTGGAGGTGTCTTGAGCCAGGAGGGCCATCCCGTTAGTTATTTTAGCGAGAAGTTGTCCGGCCCTAAGCTGAACTATTCCAATTACGATAGGGAATTTTATGCTGTAGACTGATGTCTACACCATTGGAGGCACTATCTCCTCTCCAAGGAGTTTGTGATCCTCTCCGATCATGAGGCTTTACGTTTCATCAACGGCCAGCATAAGATCAGCCCACGACACGCTAAGTGGGTAGCTTTCTTACAAGGTTACAAGTTTAATCTCAAGCACCTTAAGGGAGCTGATAACCGAGTCGCGGACGCCCTTAGTCGTCTTACTCTTTTACTCACCTCTATGGAAGTACATGTTGTAGGATTTGAGCGGATTAAGGATGAGTATGCCACGTGTCCTGACTTCCAGGACTTCTATCTATCTGCCCAGGATAGCTCCCCCACAATGATATCTGCATACGTCATCAAGGACGGTTACCTGTTTAGGAACGGGAAGCTATGTATCCCGCAGTCATCGTTACGTCTACATATCATATGGGGGTTGCATAACGGAGGGTTGAGTGGCCACTTCGGTAGAGATAAGACCATTACGTTAGTCGAGGACAAATTTTATTGGCCAAAACTTAAGGTTATGGTGGGATAGATAGTGAGTAGCTGCCGCACATGTCAGGTTTATAGACACCCTTGCCTATTCCCTTCATGCCTTGGGTAGACGTTAGTATGGATTTTGTATTGGGCCTCCCCATTAATCTACGCCGTCACGACTCAATTTTTGTAGTTGTGGATAGGTTTTCAAAGATGGCTTATTTCATCCCGTGCAGTGGGACAAATGATGCGTCTCACGTCGCTAAATTTTATTTTAAAGAAGTTGTTAGTCACCGTGGAGTGCCAAAGACCAGAGTATCGGATAGGGACGTAAAATTCACTAGTTATTTTTGGAAGACTCTTTGAATATTAATGGGAACAAAATTATTGTTTTCCTCAGCCTATCATCCCCAAACTGATGGGCAGACGGAAGTGGTTAATCGGAGCTTAGGAAATTTGTTACGATGCCTTGTGAGTGATCACAAGAGCACTTGGGATCTTCTCCTTCCCCATGCCCAAATAGCCTACAATAATTCCAAGAATAGGTCTACGGGTCTGTCACCAAATGAGATTGTCCACGGGTATAAGGCTCCTGTGCCACTTGACTTGGTGTTGTTGCCCCCAACGTACAAGGCAAGTCAGTTTGCAAAATCCTTCGCACAACACATCCATGATTTACATGCACGTATACGGGCCACCTTGACTACGCAATACGACTCTTATCAAGCGCACGCTAATTTACATACGAGAGTATCAAACTTCAAAATTGGCTATCTAGTTTTAGTCAGTTTGGTTCCCGAACGCTTTCCAACTGGCACCGTTAAAAAGTTAGCACCAAAGCGCGCCGGCCCTTTTCGGATTATTAAGAAGTTAGGTGACAACGCTTTCGTTTTGGACTTGCCTACTGATTGGGGTATCTCCCCTATTTTTAATGTCTCGGATTTGACGATGTTTGTTGCTACTAAACATTTGGTGTGTATTTAATCGCCCGGATGGATGAGATTTCATCTCCATCACGGACGGTTGGATCTCTTTTGTAACTCCTATTTAAAGGAGGCTATTATGAGGAGTTAAAGGATTGGAAAAGAAAAACATAAAACTCTCCCTTGATAATTTCGGCCACCATGGAGAGACTCCATTAGCCGCCCACCCCCTTGGTGTGAAGCCATACCTTGCCTCCTCCATCCCCGTTCGGTGCGACTCCGGCGTGGCTTGTATCGGTGCGACTCTGTGGAAGAAGGAAGCAGCCCCATTCGGTGTGAAACTGGTGGATCCGTGGAGAGAGTGATTCTCCCACAAATCTTGTGTGATCATCTTGTTGGTTGGGTAATCTCCTTCCTTTCTTTGTGTTTTCTTGCTGTTAGATTTTGTGGAGGTTATACATTCGTCTTTTCTGCGATTTTAAAATGTTTTTCCGGTTGCAAAAATCTGAATCGAAACGTTGTTATTGATCCTCTTGTTAACCGGATTGGGAAGATCCGTTGGAGAACAAACAAGGCCTAGCCTTGACTTGTTCTCCAAGTTTGGGCACACTTTGTGCTAACAAGGGAGTTAATCTCAACTTGTTCTTGATTGCTCTTTATCGTTTATCGCCACTCCTAAGTATATTTTTGCTGCGATTGATGGCTTATAGTGAAAAGAATAGATTCTTGTGTAGGTGCGGTGAGGTGTGTGCTTGTTGGAGAGGTAGGTCCTAAGGACGTGGTATCGAGCCCGGCTAAGGGCGAGTTGTGTGCTTGTTGGAGAGTTAGGTCCTAAGGACGTGGTATCGAGTCCCGTATTTTTGAGAGCCAACCGACCCCTTTACATTCACTTTTGGTCGGAGCACTCTCTTTATTTTTTATGTTCTGTGATGGGCAAGCTTTCGTTAGCGTAAGCACGTCCGTGTCACGTACACCCCTACACCAATAGGACCAAATAGATCTATATGCAACAGATAAAGACATCTGATGGAGTCTTTGGAGCAAATTCTCATAAAGGTGGCCCTAGTTTGCTTGCCCATTTAGCATGCATGAGAAGGATCCTCTTTAACACATTTAAGATTAGGACTATCCATAACTAAGTTTTCAGAAAATAGCTTTCTTAATGTCTTGTAGTTAATGTGAACAAGTCTCTTGTTCCACTGAACACAAAGAGACTTGTTCACATTAGCTACCAGACATACTGTAGTGGAAGAATTATGATAAATAAAATCTAAACAATAGACATTACCACTCCCAGTACTTGAGAGAATAGTCTCTAAGTCAACTGACTTTTTGATCAGACACTTATCCTTATGGAACACAATCACATAACCTAAGTCACATGGTTGGCTTATGCATATCAGATTGTGTTGCAACCCGTCCACATAAGCTACATTTCTGATTGAGGTCATGCCATTGGAAATCATATCATAGCCTTTGGTGACTCCCCTATAAGAACCTCCAAATATGACCCCAGGTCCATGCTTCACATGAGTGTAATCCTTGAGAAGACTCCTTGTCCAAGTCATATGCCTGAAACACTTACTGTCCAAGTTCCAGATTTGCTTCAGGTCGGCACTTGAACTAACTTGCAAGATAAAATCCATTTTACCTTAGAAGCCCAACTGACTTTGGATCCTAGGTTCTTGTTAGGATTAACAATAACATTTTGGCTGAAAGCTATTCTAGCAGGAAGGCTCTTCATTACCTATGACACAGAGGGATTGTGCCAACAATCTATGATAAAGTGACACACTTTACCACAACACCAACACTCAAAAATATTGTATCTTCTGTTCTGAACGTTCTTGTAAGTTGATGGTGCATGAGAATGTCCATGTTCGTCATACAAGGCACATGCATTCTTCCTATTCCTTTCAGCAATCACTTGGTTGTGTGCTCGACGATAACTATTCTTACTCAATGATATCAGCTTGACAGCAACAGATGTTGGTTTGATAGCTGACATTATGTTAACGACATTTGTGAGAGTGAGTTATTGTTGTGCAAACAACCTGCTTTTTCACAAGAATAGGTTGGAAAGATGTCACTTCTTTACCCTTGAGTGTAGCGGCTGGTGTACTAAAAGCAAACGGTTCATAATAAGCCATCTAAATTTTCTCAGGGGGAGTATTCAAAGTACTAAACCTCATTCCCTTTCTACCTCCACAATTAAGTGCACTATTGCCCTTACTGTAGGTGCTTCCATTCTTCAGGTGATCATACATACTGTCTTGGTGATACTTATTAAGATGAAATATCACCTTCTGAAAGACAATTTGAGGCTCAACAACAACAACTGCCTTTCCCTTAGCCATGGCTATAGCTCTCCTCCTATTATAACCTACTCCACACCTGAGCGGAGCAGAGAAGCTATCAATAATAGGTAGCATAGTCTATGGCTTAGAGAATTTGGCCACTAGCATCCTATCATTGAGGAGCTTCTCTTCCAGGTCCTTAATGACCTTGTTCGTCTGATTGATAGTGCTGAATCGGATGATTATCATCCTTTTTAACTGGCTGATCTCTCTATTCATTTGCGTTAGCTGGGTAGCAAACTCAATGCTTTCAGATTTTGTTATATGGAGAGAAGTAATCTCTTATACTTTCTTCTTAGAAGGCTTTTTGCTCTTCTTTAGTACTTCTAGAAGAGCACCATACTTATCAATCATATGATCAAGATCATTATCAGAATCTGAATCATCCTCCTCATTAGATGATGAGGATGCTTCAGATTCTGCACCTGTCTCATACTCAGAATCAGGAGAAGATAAGTTTAGTATTATTACTACACCAGGGATAGATTCTTCCTAATAATATCCATCGGTCATGGCCATCAAGTCACAACTATCTTCTTCTTCCTCATTATCATTATCTGAGTGTGACAAGGGGGCCCCTGATGCCTAACCATGCAGCAGGAGCATCTTGTTCTTCATTTTGAGCAAATAGCCTAATGTAGGCTTCCTCATCCTTAGACTCAGATAAGTCAGAGTCACTTTAGATCCAACTTTTCTCCCTCTTGGCAAGGAAACTTTTTTCATACTTCTTACCCTTGTAGTGTTTTTTTTCTCACCAGTAGTTGCTTTCTTTTTCCTTTTGACTGGATAGTCAGCTATAACATGCTCATCTCTACTACAGTAATAGCAAATAATATCAAAAAAAACATTTACTAGTTTTAGAACTATGCTTTTCCCCTTTGGGGTCCTTTTGACTCTTTCTGATTTGTTGCACTCCTTCTTAAAGTTGGAGAAGGAGGATGGTCTGCCATTTCACTTCTTCCTCCTTGTCATCATCTTCTTAAATTACCGTGAGAAGCCGGTAAACTCCCCATCAGTCATACCAACACCTAAAGTGTTAGGTTCAAAAGACTCTGACTCAGTCACTTTCCTGGGAGGAGAGAGGATTCTCTCCTTGTTCTTCCTGGAGCCCACAGCATAAAGGGCCACAGTCATCTCCTTCTGGTGAGACCTAGCAACATCATCCTCCTCCTTTCTTGCATTTAGGTACATCTCAAAGGAGAGCTACTTCCCAAAAAGAGTGTGGGGGGAGGAATGTTGTCCAGGTTCCCCATCTCCCTGATGACACAAATTTTAATGTCCCGGTCTCTAGTTAGAGACCTAAGTAACATGTCATTTAGCTCATAATCTGTGAAGACCATTACACAGGTCTTCAACTCATTAACTGTCTTGAAGAACTTATCATAGCATTTAGCTATGTTGTCCTTGCTGCCCTGCCCGAAGGTTTCATACTCTTGGTTGAGCAAAGATTTTCTATGATCCCTGACTTGCTCAGTCCCTTCCATGTACACAATAAGTGTACTCCATATTTCCTTAGCTGCCTGACAGTGAATCATATTTTGGAAGGAGGAATGATCAATTGCACTGACTATTATATTTTTGACTCTCTTATCCATGGTAGCCAATACAATTTCATCCCTAAACATGTCAACATACTTTTTTGGGACCTGTTGATTAGGATTAATGGTGGAGGCTTTCATGGGGATGAAAGACCACTCCTCAATTGTGATATAAATCCTATGTTCTAAGGCTTCCATGAACATCTTTACCCTTTGCTTTCATATGCCAAAGTTCTCCTTTTTACATATGGGGAGCTTCATTGAGCTCAGCTCTTATGGCTATCAATTGAAGACTTGGTGATTAGATTGACTATCCTAGTAGGATCTTGATCAGACTGTTAAGTCTTATTTTGATCAAACTTCCTCTATACCACTTGGAAGTTTATTGATGGTAGTCTAAATCACCTAGGGGGGATAGGTGGTCTAGCAACTTTTTTGTTTCTTTTTAGTTTTCAGTAGTTATAAGAAATATAAAGCATAAACAATCAAGCACAACACACAACATACAATAATTTATAGTGGTTCCCCAGGATATGTATACATCCACTATCCCTCTGCATCTATATAGTAGTGTGCTAGACTCAACAAACTTCTCCAATACTCAGCTCCAAGAGCTTACAACATAGATTCCTCAGAATCTCTCAAGTCTACTCCAAGACCCTACCTCAGGCATAAAAGCTCTACCTTAGGCTAAATATTCCTACAACTCAGAGTATTCCAACTCGTATAACTCAGAGACCCAGCTATTCTCCTACCTCAGATCTACATAGAGATCCTACCTCAGGGTCAATACCCCTACCTCAGGCAACATCCCTACAACTCAGATCTATCAATAGATCCTGCAGATGGAAGTTTGTAAAAGCGTACAACGAAAGAATCTATAAAATTGACATTGAAGTTTCTGAGTCTTCAGTTGTCATTGTTGTGAAAGCAATCAACTTGAAGCAACACCTAATTTGTGAAAGTCTTCAGGTAGAGTAGATATGAGGCTCTTCTTCTTGATCTTCTTCTCTAGGAAGAAGACCTAACTAGAGTTATGAAGCTTGACTCCTTGATCTTTCAGAACTTCTTCAGAGTTAGCTTGCTCAATAAAGACAGATTGCATCACTGCTTGTGTTTCACGATTCAACAGGATTGATCAAAGGTTAACAACCGTACCATTCCAGTTCCTTAACTCTTCTTTATATAGATTTGACATTTCTAACGGTCGTTTGATTAGAATAAGTCCTGTCAAAGTATGGACATGAATAGAAAGAACTGACGGGTCTTTATGCGCCAACACCAAATATGAAATTCTGCCACTGCGCTTGCTCAATGGTAATAAAAACCCTGTCAGCACGATATCATTGAGAAAATTCTTCTTTCTCAATGATATCTCCCTTAACACTAAAATCTGCCTCTTCTCCGGCTTCTCAGAGATAACGACTTGAAGCAGTCCACGATCAAGTCGATATCATGGAGAACAATATACCAATCTCAATGGTATTTACCTTTAGAGCTAGAGCTTGTTTCTTCTGATGTTTTGGGATTATACCATCTTGAAGAACTTCTTATTCAAGATAATGTCGTCGAGAATCTTCTTTAATCTGAATGATATTGCTCCATCTCCAAACTCTTCTCTAAACCTGTTTTAGAGATAACAAATAATTTCTACATAGATATATAATAGATATATCATTAAATACAATTTGCATGTATCATTGAAAGAGATGATTCTTCAAATCCTAGATTATTGTGTGCAATATTCCCAATAGTAAATTTAACTGGCTTTCCTTGTATTGTAGCGTACATTCTCATTGCATCCCTAAAATCAGAAGGACTACTAAAACACATCCCGATATTAAATTGAAAATTATATTCATTTGCATTTCCTTGGTAAACTTGAATTTGTGTAGTTTTACCTTTCAAAGATTGATCACCCAACTCTCTAATATGTATGTCAACATTCGTGCTCAATTTAGTTTTGGGCGCCTCTGTTGCACCAACCAGCTCAATTTAAGAATTGATACTTTCATCAAACATTAGGTCATTCAATTAAAAATCACTATCAAACAAATCATCAGAAAAAGAAGAATCATTATAATCAGATTTTTCTCCGAAACTCCATGAATCACTACAACTATTTAATTGTACGCACTCTTGTAAATTATTTTCGTCAATAACAATATTTTCCCAATCCATATCTAGAATAATAACATTGTTCAACATGAATAACTTTTACCCTAGCTTGAAATGTAAAATCTAAAATGAAATCAAATCCCAAAAATGGAATGTATATCTGCCATAGCTTGAAGAAATTGGCCCAAAGAGAGCTGAATGTTGCAAATTACTTGATCTGAAAAAATAAACCTGGAACTGTAGAATCAACAAGTGAACCTGGCTGCTCTGAATAAATCGAAATACCCACTATAAGGAGAAAGACTCGAAAATGAGAAACATAGAAAATTCTAAGCTCTGGAAGGAATGTTATACCTCTGGACTGAAAAATTCCGAGATATGAAAAAAGGTACTGTTCGGCGATATTTGGGCTGAAATATTACAAGATCTAAAAAAAATCCAAAATCTGGAAATGAGAAATCCTAAAGAGATTGAGAAATCCCCAAATAAAGGTAGATCAGGATGTTAAATTTTCTCAACATGGTCAGCAAGATAGCCCAAACGCCAAATTAATATCTTCGGAACTACCCAGTTCGCACGTTGAACCAGCGGAAACCAAGGACTAGAGGCACAAAGGTAAATCACAACAAACAATGGAAGCACAAGCAGCTCTATTATTCATTCACTTCTTTACAGTGCGAGGCATACATAGCGAGACATGATTTCGCTAGTATAACAGCTGAAAAACAGAAGCACCAAGAAACAAGCCGGGCGGACAGAACCCGAGTCCGCCGAGACCGCGAGGTCGCCGAGGTCGCCGAAGCCGCCCGAACTATGCTGCAATCCGCCGAATACACGGAGTCCGCCGAAGCCGCGAGGCCGCGCGGACACACCGTTATTCGCCTCCTGCTGAACCCGAACTGAGGAACACCCCTACCCGCCTGAAGTCGGCGGACAGGTTATTGAAGCTGGCAAAGATGAAATAGAACTGACAAGCCGCAGAGCGACCTCCTGCTGAGACCGCAGAGACGCACACTTCCAAGCACTTGACCGAAGTCACAGCCACACTCCTGGCTCCTTGAAGTTATCCGCGCGACCTGCACACAGCAAATCGTCAGCCTGAAACAATCCGTGCGGACTGGCAAACACAGACCGCAGCACTTCGCACACCCCAACTTACTGTTCACTCAAGTTACTGTAGATGTGCCAGGGGGTCCTATTTATAGGCCCAGGTGAGGAGTGTGGTCACCGCCCAAGAGATAGCGACACCGCCCCAGCCCGCGCGAATACAAACCACCGTCCGCTGAGTCCGCGTGGACTTAGCCGGTCACCAAGGAAAACCGCCAGGAGCAAGGCAACCAATGACGAACCCACTCCAGTCCGCCTAAGCTAAGCGGACAAGGCATCAGCCCGCAAAGCTCCAACCGCTTCAGGACAGCAAACCCCCTTCAATGGCTGTCCGCACCAACCCGAGGCAGTCCGCAAGACTCACACCACAATCCGCCACAAGTCCACGACCAAAGGCAGCTTAAGACAGACCGCCCGGTCACAGCGGACTCGTCGGATACGGCGGACACACTGAACATGGCACCAAGTGTGACCAAGCCCAAAACCATAAAGGGCTAATGCGAGCTTGGCGGACGCAAAACTCCTGTCCGCCAAAACACCACAGCGCAGACCGCCACAGTCCGCGAGCTCCTCGCACTCCTGCCCTATCACAGCGATCAATCCCGGACTCCAAAACCAGGCCGCCACAATGATCTCCACAGCAACTCCCTGCTGTGCCACCAGAGCTCGACAAGGCCTCAGCCAAGCTCTAAGCTTTGTCCGCAACAGCCAATACCGCGGACACATCAGTCCGCAAGCTTCCCGCGGACAAGAGCCAACCCGCCTTTCAGCACAATCTTGCACCCGCGACCACTGAGCAAAGCACCAGTCCGCAAGCCTCTCTATCCGCAGATACCAGGCCGCACCAAACCGCGGACTCCATGCAACAACCCGCTCAGAACACAGCCGGCTTCCACCAGACTTTTCACCAGGCCGCAAACCTCAGTCCGCCTAGTCCGCCCAGTCCGCCAAAGGCTGTCCGCCACAGGCCGCGCGGCCTGTCCCTATCACCCACTTCCACTTCACAAATTCAACACTCCCCCTTGAAGTGAGAAGTGGTGACCAAGCCCAGCAAGCTGCGCAAGCGTTCAAAGGGCCCCTTCGACAGTGGCTTCGTGAAGATGTCAGCAAGATTATCCTCACTCCGAACATGCCCGACCAGCAGAGACCCCTCCAACACCTTCTCCCTGATGAAGTGGTGATCAATCTCTATATGCTTGGTCCTGGCGTGGCACACTGGATTGTTTACCAGTTTGAGAGCACTCTCATTGTCACCCCGGAGTAAAGTAGGCCCTTGCACTTCTTCATGATCATCCTCTATAAGCCTCCTCAACCAAACGGCTTCCCGAGCAGCCAAGGCCGAAGCCTTATACTCCGCCTCCATGGTTGAAACCGACACCGAGTCCTGCTTCTTGCTACACCACGAGATGCTAGCTGAACCGCAAGTGAACACATAACCTGAAGTAGACCTTCGATCATCCGAATCACCGCCATAGTCAGCATCCGTGTACCCGAGCAACGCAACCTCCGCATCCCTTCTATAGAGGAGTCCCATGTCAGAAGAAGCCTTGACATACTTCAGAATTCCCTTCGCCGCCACTAGATGAGATTGCCTTGGTTCAGCCATATACCGACTTACTCGGCCAACAGCATAAGCGATATCCGGCCTTGTAATCGTCAGGTAAATCAAGCTCCCAACAAGAGCCCTGAACACCAAGGGATCATGAAGAACCCTTCCCTCATCCCGTCGAAGCTTCAGCCCAGATTCCAGTGGAGTAGAGCACTTCTTCCCTTCGCCCATGCCAAACCGCTTCACAATGCGATCAGCATACCCTTTCTGGCTAATGAGAAACCCGCACTCCTTCCTCTCCACTTCCAGACCAAGAAAGTGATGCAACTCTCCCAAGTCTTTCATCTCGAAGCGTATAGCAAGCTCTGCCCTGAGCCTTGCTACTTCCTCCTCCGAGTTCCCTGTGATGATCATATCATCCACATACAGCAGGACCAAGACCTCTTAGCTCTCCCTTCTTCTTGACGAACAAGCTTGAATCCGAGTTAGAAGCCAGGTATCCACAGAATTGCAAGTACTCTGCAATCTTCCCATACCATGCTCGAGGAGCTTGCTTCAACCCATAGAGAGCCTTCCTGAGTTTGCAGACATAGTCCGGATGCTTCTCAGAGACAAAACCAAGCGGCTGATCCATGAAGATGTCCTTGTCAATCTCTCCGTAAAGAAAGACATTCTTCACATCGAGTTGCCACAACCTCCATCCCTTGCTAGCAGCCAAGGCGATCACCACTCTTACAGAAGTCATCTTCGCAACTGGACTGAATGTCTCCTCATAGTCTTCTCCATACTGCTGTGAGAATCCTCTAGCGACCAGGCGAGCCTTGAACCGATCAATGCTCCCATCAGCCTTCTTCTTGAACTTATACCACCCACTTGCAAGTAACCGGGAAGTGACGCCATCAACCTTGGGCACAAGGTCCCAGGTTTCATTCTTTTTCAGAGCATCAATCTCTTCCTTCATGGCATCATCCCACTCCTTCACTCCAGTGGCCTCGTTGAAGTTTGCAGGCTCTCGCTCATCCAGAGGACCTGCAAAGAAGCAGGAGACAAAGCTCACTGCATTCCCATCACAGTACCGAGCCGGTGGCTTAACCACCCTCTTCGATCTCCGAAGACACGGCTCCTTGCTCACGGCTTCCGTTGCTTCTTCAGGCTCCACTCCTACCTGGGGCAAGCATTGAGCAGTGCTCCCCCTGCTTCCTGAGACAGAAGGCTCAGCCTCGGAGTACGAAGCAACAGGAGCTGCTGGTGAAACAGCAAGCTCCTCTTCCAAGCCTTCAATAGCCTCCACCGGTGCTTCAACATCCTTGCTACTTCCGGTTAGCTCCACCGAGCCACCTCCATATGACGTCAGCTCGTCGAAGACAACGTCTCTTGATACCACGAACTTCTTCGTCACAGGGTCCATGCACTTCCATCCCTTCTTCCGCTCATCATAGCCAACAAAGACAAGTTTCCTTGCCTTCACATCCAGCTTTGTCCGTGAAGCATCTGGGACATGCACGTAGCAAGTTGAACCGAACACCCTAAGGTGTTCAACACTCGGCTTCTCCTTCAGCAACAGCTCAATAGGAGTCTTCATGTTGATAGGGCTGAGTGGCATCCGGTTGATAACATAAGCAGCACAAGACATTCCCTCTGCCCAAAAGGACCTTGGATATCTTTCGCATGCAGCCAGCATTTGCAGGTTTCCGTCAAATGACGGATCTTCCGCTCCGCTACCCCATTCTGTTGTGGAGTGTGAGCACAAGTAAGCTCCCGTTAGATCCCGTGCTTCCTGCAGAAGTTAGAAAACTCGGAAGAGACAAACTCCCCCCCATTATCAGTTCTAAACTTCTTAATCCGCAAGCCAAGCCGGCCTTCTACCAACTCCTTGAACTCCACGAACAAACGGAAGGCTTCCGACTTCTCCTTTAAGAAGTACACCCAAGTATACCTTGAGTAGTCATCAACCAAGACAAGCATGTATCTGCTTCCACCAAGGCTGGCAGTAACCGTCGGTCCCATCAGGTCGCCATGAATACACTCCAATGGTTTCTTGCTCCTTGTTTGTGATTTATCAAACGGAAGGCGATGTGCCTTACCGTATTGACAGCCCGCACAAACATGCCCATCACCAAAGGAGGACAACTTCGGCAACCCCCTCACCAGACTTCTACTCGCCATTGCCTTTAGCTTGTCCATGCCAAACATGCCCCAGCCTCTCATGCCAGATAGCCGCACTATCATTGGCCCTCATTCTATCAACATAAGCACTGGTGGAAAGAACATACAAGCTCTTCACCCTTCTCCCAACATGAGCAACATCAGCCTTTACCGCTGATACGTTGCGAAGGAACCTCACGTCTGTTGGCCCAAACAGAACGTGATACCCAGCGTCCACCGCATTGGTCACCGAGAAGAGGTTCTTCTTCATGCCCGGTACGTGATACACACTCCTTAACGTAAGTGGGCCCCTGATCACTACCCAATGACACGACCCCCTCTCTCTACTACTGCATAAACAGTATTATCAGCAGTGATAATAGCTTCATTACCTGAGTAAGCCTGCATGGAGGTGAACATCGATTTGTCTCCGGTGAGGTGATGACCACACCCGGAGTCCACGATCCACTCGCCGTTGAAGTCCTCAGCAGACAAGGACGGACACAAGTGCCCGTCAAGAAAGCTCCGCCCCATTCTGCTTCTTTCACTTCTCGAACAAGCTTCCTCCTTTCCCGCAGCATGCCCAGGCTGCAGTTTTGACCTTGCAGTCCCGCTTGAAGTGCCCACGCTGATGACACCTGGTAGCACTTCAGATTCTTCTTCCAGTCCTTAGGAGCATTGCTCCTCTCCGGCGGATATGAAGTTGAAGTCTCCTTCTCAACAGCGGCCTGCACCTTCTTCTTCTTCCCTTCCCATCCTTTCTTCTTTCTGAGAAGAGAGCTTCGCTGCCTTCCTGATTCAGGTTTACTCCAGCCATCTGCCTTGCTAAGCTCTCCTGCGAGGCAAGCAGATTCTCCAGCTCCAGCAACGACGGCTGAGTAGCCCACCCTTGAACAGATGTGATAAAGCCACATACTCCTTCCGCAAGCCGCGGATAATGTGCCTTTTCATCTTTGCATCAGAGATAGGCTCATCAGGATCCAGTGCCGACAGCTCAGCACACAAGCTCTTCATCTTTAAGAAGTACTTGGAAATGGAAAGGTCTCCCTGAGTTGCCCTGGCCAACTCATTCTCCAGGAACTGAAGCCGCGCCACATTCTTCCTATTGAACAACTCATCAATGGTTGTCCAAATATCAGCAGCCGACTCACATCCAATGATGTGATCAAACAGTTCCGGAGACACAGCTCTCTTCAGAACGAACTCCGCCTTAGCATTTGTTCTTCTCCAGAGCCTCACCTGCTCAGCAGTACCGAAAGCAGCATGTGACTTCCTGCCTGTCGTCTCCACCAACGACATCCCACAGCTCCTCGCCAAGAAGATAACTCTTCATGCACGACTTCCACTTCTTGAAAAGTTAGTCGGCGTTAAGAGTTCAATGCCCAGAACCTCTTGCTAAGCTTCCCTTCCATTGCAACACCTGTTGGCAACCTTTCAGCGAGCACCGAGCAACAACACAGGTTGATCACCACTCAATCACAGAGTAAACAACACTGGCTGCCTTCCGCTCACGCAACTGAACCCAGCAACCTTCGCTCTGATATCATGTTAAATTTTCTCAACGTGGTCAGCAAGATAGCCCAAACGCCAAATTAATATCTTCGGAACTACCCAGTTCGCACGTTGAACCAGCGGAAACCAAGGACTAGAGGCACAAAGGTAAATCACAACAAACAATGGAAGCACAAGCAGCTCTATTATTCATTCACTTCTTTACAGTGCGAGGCATACATAGCGAGACATGATTTCGCTAGTATAACAGCTGAAAAACAGAAGCACCAAGAAACAAGCCGGGCGGACAGAACCCGAGTCCGCCAAGACCGCGAGGTCGCCGAGGTCGCCGAAGCCGCCCGAACTATGCTGCAATCCGACGAATACCACGGAGTTCGCCGAAGCCGCGAGGCCGCGCGGACACACCGTTATTCGCCTCCTGCTGAACCCGAACTGAGGAACACCCCTACCCGCCTGAAGTCGACGGACAGGTTATTGAAGCTGGCAAAGATGAAACAGAACTGACAAGCCGCAGAGCGACCTCCTGCTGAGACCGCAGAGACCGCACACTTCCAAGCACTTGACCGAAGTCACAGCCACACTCCCGGCTCCTTGAAGTTATCCGCGCGACCTGCACACAGCAAACCGTCAGCCTGAAACAATCCGTGCGGACTGGCAAACACAGACCGCAGCACTTCGCACACCCCAACTTACTGTTCAGTCAAGTTACTGTAGATGTGCTAGGGGGGTCCTATTTATAGGCCGGGTGAGGAGTGTGGTCACCGCCCAAGAGATAGCGACACCGCCCCAGCCCGCGCGAATACAAACCACCGTCCGCTGAGTCCGCGTGGACTTAGCCGGTCACCAAGGAAAACCGCCAGGAGCAAGGCAACCAATGACGAACCTACTCCAGTCCGCCTAAGCTAAGAGGACAAGGCATCAGCCCGCAAAGCTCCAACCGCTTCAGGACAGCAAACCCCCTTCAATGGCTGTCCGCACCAACCTGAGGCAGTCCGCAAGACTCACACCACAATCCGCCACAAGTCCACGACCAAAGGCAGCTTAAGACAGACCGCCCGGTCACAGCGGACTCGTCGGATACGGCAGACACACTGAACTTGGCACCAAGTGTGACCAAGCACAAAACCATAAAGGGCTAATACGAGCTTGGCGGACGCAAACTCCTGTCCGCCAAAAACACCACAGCGCAGACCGCCACAGTCCGCGAGCTCCTCGCACTCCTGCCCTATCACAGCGATCAATCCCGGACTCCAAAACCAGGCCGCCACAACGATCTCCACAGCAACTCCCTGCTGTGCCACCAGAGCTCGATAAGGCCTCAGCCAAGCTCTAAGCTTAGTCCGCAACAGCCAATACCGCGGACACATCAGTCCGCAAGCTTCCCGCGGACAAGAGCCAACCCGCCTTTCAGCACAATCTTGCACCCGCGACCACTGAGCAAAGCACTAGTCCGCAAGCCACTCTATCCGCAGATACCAGGCCGCACCAAACCGCGGACTCCATGCAACAACCCGCTCAGAACACAGCCGGCTTCCACCATACTTTTCACCAGGCCGCAAACCTCAGTCCGCCCAGTCCGCCCAGTCCGTCAAGGCTGTCCGCCACAGGCCGCGCGGCATGTCCTGTCACCCACTTCCACTTCACAAAATTCAACACAGGACTGTTAGAAATAGAGATCTAGAAGGAATATTTTACCTCTGGACTGAAATACACCGCACTGGAAGAATCGGCACTGCTCGGCGAGATCGGCGTAGACAGGAAAGCTTGAGGCCACCCCAAAATTAGCGAACTGGATCGATATTAGAGGTCCTCCTAGGGGTCTCCGGCAAAAATGGAGTAGAAATTTGCTCTGGGAAAATGGAGGAGATCATTGGGTCACCGGCAAGCAGCGTGTGAGCTACTCAGAGGTATCGTAAAAGGTAAAAATGGTGAAATGTAATTTTCTGGACCGGTTGAATACCTAAGGGGAAGGGTAATTAGAAATAGGATGAAAGTACCCTTAGTTTAAATGCCCTGGGGTTCAAAATGCTAAGGAAATCATATTGGGTGGTGTAAAATGCAATATTAAAATTTTTGGGTTGCACTTCACCAAAAATGATATATTGGGGAATGCACTCTGAAAAAAAAGACCTTTCTCCAATATCAAATTTGTGGGTGCAATAGTGTTTTGGTAATGGATAATCTACCTAAAAAAGATCGAATAAAAGAATCCAAGAGGTGACTTTGCTTGGATAGGTGACACAAGTTTTGAGGATCCGGGATATTATCAAACTCCAAGATTGGTCTTGAGAGTCCTCGTCATATTGGAGGTCCTCAGGAGTTCCATCATCCAACAAAAGCATCGACCTCGCATATGCCACGAACCATAGAAAGGTGTCTTCTTCCACGCTAGCTGCACCGCTGCCGCTTAAGGCTAGGGATGGGGACATGTATTTGAGGAAAATTGCATTTGCAATAAGGAGATGAGTAGAGAGTTTCAAACCTCTACACCCAAAAAAACCTAACATGGGACTTTTATGGGGCTGATTTTATTTAAATTTTGAGCAATCTTACAAGAACATCAAAATAAGTTATTACCACACCACTATTCTATCAAAAAACACACAAAACAAATCTAAACCAGCATGCTTTAACACACACCTATTCGATCTGGCGCTCTTCCTTTATCACTGTTGCAATTTTGAGCCGCACACCCATGATTCCTTCTTGTCGTTATAGCTTTCCTCCCTTGGAGGATATCATCGACAAGTTTCACCTGAAAAACGGCCCCTCACCCTCAATGTAAGTTCCGACCTCTATTTCTTTATCCCCCTCCTTATATTGTTTTAACCCTAATTTCCCGAACCCATTCTCTTATCTTTCCTCAAATATAGAGAAATAAGGCTTTTATGTAGGCTTAAATTCGATTACTGTGCTACTGTGAAGATTTGAAAGTGCATTTAAAATTCTTTGGTATACATCAAGCATTGAGCGATAGTTATTTTTTCTTATTTCATGCAAAAACCTTAGGGGTTGTTTAATTTATAGCGTTTTATGGGATTAAATTTGATGATCATCTTTTTTAGAATGATTTGGAAAGAGGAAAAAATATTTTTTTATTGGATTCTCTTGTTTGTAGGATGAAAATGATTCCCAAAATAAATGAAAATCCATTTAAAATCATTGAACTATAAATATGATTTTTTGCCTACTAAAGAGAAATTCTTTGAATGGGTTCGTAATGTTGTCAAAGTGTTGGAATTCATAGTTACTATTCAAAGAGTGGACAAAATTGATGGAATATCTAAGCCAAAGTTATTTTTGGATGTGATACATTGTGTTTCCCTCTAGATAATCAATAAAGAAAGGGGTATATTTAGAAAATCTCAGGAAAACTAGTTCATACAGATGTGGATGCATGTTAAAAAAATCTACCCCACTTGATCAAAAAATGTGTGTTTATGCATTTAGAGGCACACAATTATGTGGGTAGATTAGATGATGAAGAAAATAATATAGTTGTAGAGATTTACTCATTCAGTGTGAAGTCTCAAAAATATTATCAACTTTGAAAAGGAGAAATTCCTCCAAAGTTTCTATCATGAGAATAATATATAATCAAAAAGTTAAGTTGTATAAGAAAGAGCTATATGGTGGTACTCATATTCAATTTCTCTACAAATGCATTCAGGATGCGAAGTACACCAACTATATTTTTGTGAATCTTTTGAGTCGCAATTTGGAAATTATATATTCTGGTCACTATAAATCTATCCAGCTAAGCAATAGGTTTCCAACTGTTTTTATAATGAACTATAAATATATGACAAATCGATATAGACTAGTGTTGTTCTCTATAGTTGGGCAAATTTCTTAAATTAAAAAAATTGCTGCAGTTTCATTCATATCCAATGAAACATAAAGTAGCTATAAGTGGGCATTATAGTGTTTTAAAAGCATGTTAAATCCAACTTATTTGCCAAATTTTTTGATAGTGGACATTGTTGCAGGTCACTCATGACACTCGTAAGCAGGTCAAAATGAACTGTTTGATCTATAGACACCCTTAGAGGGGGGGGGGGGATAAAGGTCTGAAGAAATTTAATTATTAATAAAAAATATTATAACGGATTAAAGAAGTTACAGAATATTTCATAAAAAACTTTATTTTAATATTTCATAAGAGGTAGTATCGAAGATTCCTTCTTTAGAATAAGGCAGAATTCAAACTTTATATAATGCCGCCGACGGTAGGTGCTACCGTCTGACACTAGCTCACATAAATTAAATTGTTTGAGTTATTCCACAAAAAAGATCATTACAATATATTTTGCTATAAGGCTTCGAAATAAAATATTATTTTAAAATATTTTACACTAGAAATAAAATCATGATCATAAGACAAATAAAAGTATGACTTTATACATTATTTTTATTTCAATAACAATGATTACAAAACTTTGATCTCAATGATGTTCAGATTAAGGTGATAAATAAAAATACATTTTAATTCTTATACTTACTCTTCTCCTAAGGACCTGTTGATTCTAGCATATCTATTCCAAAAGGGATCGAACTACCCCTAGATCTAACCCTAGATCTAGTTGCCAACATATGCGCCAAATTATAGAATCCTCCCTGAAATCCAATATCCTCCTCGGTGATTTTCTCCTATGTATCACAAGACTTAGTTGCCTACAACCGCGATGAATTTTTCACTGAATCCTTCCCATAATACGATGTTTTACCCTGTAAAAAGTGCTAAATAAATGACAAATTTTATTACTGCAAAAAGGTGTATAATATAATGGTATGTCCCCGATTTATAGAAGATGGAGGGAGAGAGGAAAATACAACATGCGATGTGGGAAAAAATACAAGCTGTGCGGGCTATATGATTTGACTATGTCAAACCGCAAGGCTATACAATGGAGAAACAACTATATAGTAACAGACTGAATCCGACAAATAGATGGAAACTGCCACCAAACTACAACAGAGGATAGCCGCCAAACCACAACTACCGATTACCACCAGACCGCAACTACGAGTTGTCAGACCGTAGATGCGGGTTTCCACCAGATTGTAGCTGCGTGCTACCACCAGATAGCAATTGCAGGTTACCACAAGACTACTGGTGCTTGTTACCATCATACTGCAGCTGCAGATTGCCACCAGACTGCAGCTGTAGGTTTCCCTCTGAACTACAACACGAGTAGGCAAACCTTCTGGATAGCTCTATGGGTTGCTAGTCAACAACTGTGTTTTACCAAACCACCAATACTACACCGTGGATTGTCAAACTACCAGAATTTGCTAAACATGCAGTACACCGGGCCAAACCGTTAGACTGCCAAACCAACAGACTGTCGTGATTAGTCCACCATACAGCCTGGAATCCTTAAGTTCCAACACTCCCCCTCAAGCTAGATCATATATGTTAATCATACCCAGCTTGCTACAAATGTCCAAAAAGGAGGTAACTGGTTTGGTGAAATATTTGCATTCTCTTTATTAGAGATAATGAATGGAGTGCAGATTTGCTTCTTCAATATCAATTCTCTGATATGGTGGCAGTCCACTTCAATATGCTTGTACTTTCATGAAAAACTGGATTCTTTGAAATATATATAGTTGCCTTATTATCACAGAACATCGGCAGGGGATGTTCATAAACTTCTCCCAAATTAAGCATAAGTGCCCGCAACCATTTTAGCTTACAGGTAGTCAAGGCCATGTTCTGCTTCTCCACTTGACCTAGAATCTACAACCTTTTTCTTGCTCTTCCAGCTGACCAGATTCCCTCCTATAAAGGTACAAAAACCAGACATAGATTTTCTATCTTCCTTATCATCTGCATAGCTAGCATCAGAATAGGCCTCAATCTTCAAATTACCACTATTACGAAATAGAAGCCCTTTTCTAGGAGTGTCTTTCATATATTATAAGATTTTCAAAGCTGATTGTAGATGCACTCCTTAGGAGCTTGCATAAACAGAATCACCATTCCTACAACATAACTCATATTCGGACTTGTGATTGTCAGACATATGAGTTTTCCCACACTCCATCTGTATCTGGTGACATCTTTAAGAAGAGGTGAATCCTCATTCCAGCACTCATCATCACCAACATCCATTGGACATCGAGTAGGTTTAGCTCCAAGAAGACCTGTTGTTGATGCACGAAAACACAAGGGGGGTCGAGCAACACCAGCTAACGGTTCGAACACCGGGGAATAGGAAGACTGCGAGTAGCGATCTACTAAGCGGATGAGGGCTGGAAGAAGAGCAGGGCTGTGAACCACGGCAACAACAGACTTCGCCCATCGCGGCCTGAATGCCTCTCTTGGGACGGGCTTTCCCTTGATTGAAGAAGAATTTGGTTACAAGTGAAAGGAAAAGCTGGACAAGAGCAGAGCGAGGGGGAGTCCGCAAGGCACAGGATTCGAGTCCGCAGCCTGTAACAAGTAGGCTCCTGGGTCCGAGTCAGCGTGCCTTTGGTGTACCACCTCCCCCCTATTTATAGGATAGGGGGCCTGCCCAAACGGGCAAGGATAAAATAACCGGCTGCCCGGGGTACAGGAGAACCGGGCAGCGGTGACGGGAAGCAAAAAGAAAGAACACGCCAGTCCGCTCAGAAGGGGCGGACTGGGCTCGCGGACTAGAGCTTCCACTGCTGCTGGGCGCGCCCGCTGGAGGGCAGTGGCCTGGGCGGACGAGACACTTCGTCCGCCGCTGTAGAGAACCTGATACCCCTATCGTTAGCGGACTGAGCGGACAGGTCCTTGCGTCCGCTGCTGGGGTACCATCCTTGGTGTCCTATTGGTAATATTGT
The DNA here is from genome assembly GCA_039583875.1 of Platanthera guangdongensis. NCBI lineage: Eukaryota > Viridiplantae > Streptophyta > Magnoliopsida > Asparagales > Orchidaceae > Platanthera > Platanthera guangdongensis. The sequence goes on from CM077151.1 coordinate 103,356,738, forward strand.
CGGACTGGGCGGACTGACCAATTGCGTCCGCGCCTGCTGAAAGGGGGGCTTTGGAATCTTGGAGGATGTTGCGGACTGAGGGGTTAACATAATCCCCGCACATTTTAAAGTTTCCAGAAAACTTCGAAAATGTTTTCTTAACCGCCGAGTCCGCACGCCTCGAAAATGCCGCCAACGCTATAAATACCGCTGGAGGGCCTGGATTTGTTGAGAATTTCGATCGACACGGGGCGCTACTCACCACTTGCTGTCTCCACTTTCCAGTCCGGCATGGCTAGGCTTGGAGCTTTCTTCTCTAGTCTCACTGCAAAGGGCGACCCCGCACTGTCGACGCCTATGAAGACCAAGAAGATTGTAAAGAGGTCGACAAGAAAAGATCATGTCCGCCCCACAGGAGAGAGTTCCCAGAGCCAGAAGCCTGCGGAGAAAGCAGTCCGCCAGGCCGACGTATCTGATCACGATGATGCTGCAGTCGACGCCGAACCATTGAGAAGTGAGAAGATGGTGACACTGTCAGACTCTGCCCCTTCTCAGAAAACTGCAACGTCGGCGGACACCACTGGCAAACACATTGAGGCTGACATATCTTCTCCCAATGCCCAGGTTCCTATCATTAACTTGGATGAAAAAGACAGGCGGACTGAGGAGGAGGACGATGCGCCCTCAAAGGCATTGACTGCTGTGAACCCAGAGCCTGTCCGCGAAAACCAGCCCGACCTAGGGGGTCCGCCGCGGATTCTGCTGAGAAGATTGCGAAGAGGAAGAAGAGGAAGAGGGACGGTGCGACCGTCGCCGAGCGGGTTGAGAAGAAACTGCGCGCAATGAAGGAGAAGAACGTCTCTAAGCGGACTGGGGATGCGGACTAACAATACAGGCCGCGCGATAAAGAAGTTCCAGATAGCAATCTGGTTACTCCGAAGGCCAAAATCCAGGGAGATAATTCCCTCTCAACGGTCAGTTTATCCACGGATAAGATAATTGATTCCATAGACGTCGATCGACTTGATTTAATCAACGGATCCTTGCTGGTTGTACTGCAGCAATCTGAGGCGGCCACTGGGAATAAGGGTGACGAACTCCCTTCCTTGTTCGCTGCGGAGGAAGAGGAGAGAGAGAGAGACTGAAAGAGAAGATAGAGGAGCAGAAGAAACAAATCGTTGCTCATGTTGCTGCGGTGGGGACGGCCTCAAAGCAGGTCGCGACGGATAAAGCCGCTGAGGATCTGCGGATTGCTGTGGAGCTGATGCGGTCAGGTAAACTTCAACCGGCGCCTAAATACTTTCAGCGTAAGTGGCTTTACAGGTCGCCGCCGCGGACGTCAAGACCAATCAGAATCATCACCGAGACAGACGATATTGTGGTTTCAACAAGTTCGGCTGCTGAGAAGAGAGAGAAGGTTCATCGTGAATGGAGGAAGCGGTTAAGCGCCTTTGACCCAGAGCGGGCAAGGCGGCCAATCATCTTCGATAGTCGGCAACTCGCTGTTGCTATGTATAAAAGTGATCTTTCATCCTTTCTTTGCGTCCGCCGCGAGCTGCGTTTGAATGTGGAGTTGACTTTGTTTGTTGCAGGTAGAAGGTCGCCGTCGGGCTCCATCGAGAGTGGAGAGTTCGTGGCAATGCCGAATACCGGTGGTGATGCGGTCTCGCCTGTAGAATCCGCGAGGGATGAGCCGCCCAGCCTGAATATGATCAAAGAGTTAGAGAGGAAATTCCAGGCTGAAATGCAAGGTGTCAAAGCTGAGTTAGAGAAAGCAGAGGAGCGTGAGAGGGCGTCCGCGGCGCGTGAGAAAGTGTCCGCGGAACGCGAGAAGGCCCTAAAAGACCAGATCGTCAGCATCTCGCGGGCGCTGGAGAAGTCTGAAAGGGAGAAGAAGAGGCTCGCGGATGACGTTCGATTCTACAAGGGCAAGAACTTGGCGTCAGTGCATGAAGGAAAGGAGAAGCGGACTGCTGAGGTCGCTGAGCAGAGGCCGCGAGCGCCAGATCGCACTGCTCCGGAGATCGCTGCACCGGCAGGTGTCCAACAGCCCGCGGATGAGGAGCCAAGGCCGGCGGCGGAGCCAATGGTGCCTCTCAGCCGGATAGATCGGGAGGCTGCTCATATGCACCGGACCATAAATGTCATTCATCATCATCTCTGCCATGTGTACAGCGAAATTCTCTAGATAAGCGATCAAGCGGCTCATCTATGCAGAGACAGGGCAGAAAGGCCGGCGCGGACCGACAACAGGGACCGCTGAGTCCGCAATGCCTTGAGCTTTTATTTGCTTAATTGTATAATTATTTGGATAATTGCGCTTCAAGCAATGCTGTGTTGTAAAATGAACTCTATTTGATCTGTGCGGACTCAGATTATATATCCGCAAATTATGTAGCTTAATCCTTGTGATGTGGCGAATTGTGCGGACTAATGCTCTGTCTGCTTCTCGATATTTAACATGCAGGTGGCGATACTACGAACTAAGCGGATTGAAAATGTATCCGCTCCAGGTGACCTGGGAGAAAAAGGCGCGATCTGAGCGGACAACAAATCGTGTCGGCCAAAACCTTTTGCTTTGAGTTTTCCTTGGCATGTAAATCTGTGTTTGCATCCGCGTTATCGTTTGGCTGTTTTTAACTTTTTGCGGACTGTGCGGATTTGAATTGCGAGCTCTGCGGCCTGGTCAAAAACTTGTCAGACTCTTTAGCTATAAATAGGGCCTTCTGCTTTCTCTTATGCAGGAAACAGTTGAAGTACAACGAACCCTGCGGCCTGCAAAATGGTGTCCGCGCGGACTGATGCTGCTGTCGCCTTCCATTCCGCGGACCACCAAAAATGCACATTGACAGAGGCCGACTTGGACGCCTTTGTCGAAAAGAAGATGGCGAACTCGAACATCCTCGTCCGCCTTCCCGCCCATCAAGAAAGATTGAACTTCTCAACCGCGACCCAGATCGCCATTCCGGTGGACCATTTCGACAGCGGATTCAAGTTTCCGCTTCTATGGGAACTCACTACGATCTTCGAGCGCTATGGAATGGTGCCTGGCCAGCTTGCGCCGAGTACACTCGCTGCGATCTGCAGCTTTGTCTCTTACTTGCGATCTGAGAAGATCGCTTTCTCAATGAATATATTCCGCAAGATATTCTTTGTCCACTCCATCACTGCTTCCGGAGGCCGCCCCTACAAGGGGGTCATATATTTCTACTGCAGGGGAATGAAGGTTGTGGGTCTTCCCAACAAGATCCACAATTGGACCTCCAGGTTCCTGATTTTTGAGGGCGACCTAGGGTTCGCGCACACCTATCCGCAGGTGCGCATGGACTCCGCCTTCAAAAGTGTGCAACTGGATGATCTAGAGTCCGCCATTGTCGAGTTCCTGGCCAATGCTAGGATCGACATCGAGCACTATATTCCGCTGTTGGCGAGCTTAGCGGACGTCATGCCCGAAGAGAGTAAGTAGCTTCTGAACTCAGCTTTTTCATCCGCCGCGACCTTGGTGTTTAACCCATTTGTTTTCGCAGTTACCTTGGCGGTGCCCGCTAACTTGCCGCAAACGCCCAGCGGCTTCGTCCCTACACAGAAAGAAAAGAAAGAAGCAGTCGCCAGAAAGAGGAAGGAGGAAGGGGATCCAGCAGCGGATTACTCTTCCTCAGAAAGCTTCTCCATGAGTGGCTTCAGCATCAGCCAGAAGGACCTCAGGGGGAACCCTATGGTCCACTAGCATAGCAAGAACAAGAACGTTCGCTTATCCACCGCGCTTCCTTCGTGGAAGAGTACGCGGATAACACACCACGCCCATATCGCGATCTCCGCGCTTTACGGAAAGCGCAACCTGAGCGACCTCAAGAAGGTGCCCGCCGCCGACCTCCCTCTGCTAGCCTCACAGGCTTCTGCGAACAGCGCGGTGACAAACCACTATGTTGCCACTCTGGCCAGAGACCTGTTGAGGCAGAACGAACAACTTCAAAAGGATAATAAAGCGCTAAAGGAAAGGAATGTGCGGCTGGGAAAAAGGGTTGCCCATCAAAGAGAGGAGCTGGGGGTGAGTTGAATTCGCAGCGGCCTTAATTTGCCATCCGCCGCGGTCTGTCTGACGTTTGCTTTTTGTTTTGCTCAGGTCGCCTATGATTTGGAAAACAACAACTTCCAGTCTGCCATGCTCCCTTTCGTAAAGGAGACCGTCGAGGTCGCTATTGAGCGACTTGTCCGCGACGGCTTCATAAAGGAGGGAGTGGATGGCGTCCCTTTTTTGGAGACCTTCCCTGAGCTGGCTCCGCAGGTCGCGGCGATGGAGAGGGCTAAAAAAGGAAAAGATGTTATTGAGGAAGAAGGCGAAGAAGAAGAAGAAGAAGAAAAAGAAGAAGAAGACGGAGGGCAAGGCGAAGAACCAAGCGTCAAGGAGACAGCGGACAACGCTACCTCAAGCCAGAGAGTAGAGGAATTGTCCGCCGAGTCCAACACCTCTGCATCCTCCTCTGCTACCGGGAGCTCGCCTAGCGGGTCCGCCTCGAGTACAGGATCGGATAGTAGCGGGAGCGGCTCCGGGGGCTACTCTCCAGAAGTTGACATTGTTGGTGACAGCCCTGCACCTCCAGAGAAGAAACAAAGGACTACAGATTGATCAATGTATTTTTTATCTTTTGTTTTTGTAAATGTGGCAGACACAAGATTGCAGTCCGCCGAACACATAGAATGATGTAAACAATTTTTGATGAAATAGAAAAAGGATTTTTTTGGCATGTGTGCTTTCTGCAATGTTCTCTTTCCACGCTCACCGCACCGACACTTAGCAGTCCGCACGTCATGCTGATAAGTTTGAGCTTTTTATCTTGCTGATTAAAGAATATTATTGTCTGTCGGAATAAGAAAAAATTGTCAGGCGGACTCTGTTGAGTTTCAATTGCAGTCCGCACAACACATCATTTATAACGAACTTTTTCTCATGAGAGAATCCAACTTATTAACCCATTCAACATTCGCCTTAAAAATGAAGAATAGACAGCTGATAACAATGTCAAGTCGTACTTCGTTTTCTAGTAGAGTCCGCATTTCTCTTTATTAACTTATCAAATTGTAATGTATGAAAACCATTCGGCGGGCTGTGCGAATACGGAAAACCAACCGGCTCATTATAGAAATGATTATGGATAATGGTTTCAAGAAAATTGTCGGACTGAGCGGATACAGAAAACCACTCTGCGAAAGATAGAATCTATAAAATCCCAAGGAAACTGGCGGACTGTGCGGATAGATAAGACCAGACCGCCAAGATAGAAATGACCCATAGCGATAAAGAAAACCAATCCGCTCATAATACAAGAAATGATTTATAGCTTGCGACCAGGCGGGCAGGTGAGCCAGAGCGGCATACTTTCCTCACCGGGCTGCATGCTATAAAATCAACCCAAGCTGGCGGACTGAGCGGACTCAGAAAACCAATCCGCTCACCATAGAAGAAATGACCTATAGCTTGCGACCAGGTGGGCAGGTGAGCCGGAGCGGCATACTTTCCTCACCGGGCTACAAGCTATAAAATCAACCCAACATGCGGACTGAGCGGATAGAGAAAACCAATCCGCCCTTAATAGAAGAAATGACCTATAGCTTGCGACCAGGTGGGCAGGTGAGCCGGAGCGGCATACTTTCCTCACCGGGTTTCAAGCTATAAGGTCAACCCAAATAGGCGGACTGAGCGGATAGAGAAAACCAGTCCGCACATAATTCCCTGCGAAGAGCAAAATGCTCATTTGGTGGAACGGTTCCCTACCCTCTTGCCTGGAGTACAGTCTAAGCTGTGGGTCTCCTGCAGGCACTGCTTGAGGGTACCATGGAGTGTTCGAGGGTTACAAGCTAAGATGACCCGCGGGCAGGTGAGCCGGAACGGCATACTTTCCTCACGCGATCATCGAAGTTGTAACGATATCCTTATGACGGCATGGTAGAGCTTTTCCCCACCCATCCCTCCATAATGCCGAGGTGGGGTCAGGTACTTGCCGGGATCCGAAGTCCAGAATCCAACCGCGCTAGAGCCTGCAAGCTCCCACTACACGGTGCGAAATCTCCTCGCAACACGTGGTCTTTGTGGTGTTATGCTAATGACAACGGCTCTAGGGGAGGTTTTGCTGAACTCGGCGATGTCTCCTGGTATCAGGGAACCGTTATAGGTCTTTGGGAGAGAGAGAGAACACTAGAAAAAGGTGTCAGTATGGATCCTTCGATTAATAAAATATATTTGCAAAGCAAACATAAGAAAGAAGAAAGAGATTTCAGGCGCAGAACCATTTTTAAAATCTTTCTTAGCGTTTCATCTGTTATGATTACATAAACAAAACACTTGAAGAAGCGTTAGCAGGCAGTTTCTATTCATAATAACTCCTGAAGAAGATACACAAAGTAGAGAGGAGTTTCAAGAATAGAACCGTTTGAGATCATCCCCGCTTCAGGTGCGTGGTATATCCTCTCCTTCGTATGTCTGCAAGCGGTAAGTGCCGCTCTTTAATGCTTCTTTGATAACAAAAGGGCCGGCCCAATTTGGATTAAGCTTCCCAACCGAACCAGCTCTTGCAGCAGCATCAATCTTCTTTAGAACGAGATCTCCCACTTGGAAGTGTTTGATCCTCACATTTTGATCAAAGTAGCGGGCCATCCTCCTTTTGACCTCTTCCTGTCTTATGGCTGCTTGATCTCTGATGGCCTCGACGTGTTCCAAGCTAAACCTCATCTCTTCATTGTTCAACTCAAGCAAGTCCTCAACGCCTTCTCTTGCAAGCAGAACTCTGGGTGACGGGACTTCAAACTCAACCGGGATAAGTGCCTCTGAGCCATGAGAAAGCTTGAATGGAGTCTCCCCAATTGCGGATGATGGCGTTGTCCTAAGGGACCAGAGAACTGATGGAAGCTGATCAGCCCAGCTGCCCTTGAGATTCTGCACTTTCTTTTTGAGCAAATTGAGGATCTGATTGTTGGCTTCTTCTACTTGGCTGTTGCTTCTGGGATGATGAACTGATGCAAACCGCAGCTCTGTTCCGATCTGCTTGCAAAAATCTATCATCTCAGAGTTATTGAATTGTGGCCCATTATCAGTGATTATAGCCATTGGAATTCCATGCCGACAGACAATCTCTCCCCAAATGAAGTTTCTGACGACCTGAGTAGTTGTCTTGGCCAATGCATTGGCTTCGATCCACTTGCTGAAGTAGTCGATCATTACGATGACGAAACGCCACTGACTGCTCGCTATGGGAAAAGGACCGAGGAGGTCCATCCCCCAAACTGCGAAGGGCCATGGAGTTACAATCGATCTGAGGGATTGAGCTGCTTTGTGCTGAAGTGGAGCAAACTTCTGGCACTGAACACACCATCTGGCGTAGATCTCAGAGTCTCTCTTCATAGTGGTCCAGAAATATCCTTGCCACAGGATTCATTTTTCAAGAGTTCTTGCTCCAGAGTGGCTTCCACACTCTCCTGAATGGATCTCTTGCAAAACAGTGAAAGCTTCTTCTTTTGAAACACATCGGGCCATGGTAGAGAGAAAAGTTTTTCTGTAGAGGACTCCCGCCACTAGGAAGTAATGAGCTGCTTTTATTCTGAACTTTTTCTTATCTCTGACTGTATGATGATAATCTCCCGTTGACAGATAGAGGATGAATGGGTCCATCCAAGAGTCACGTTGGTCTACTTGCATCAGATCTCCTTCCATTACTGTCGGGCGGAAGAGCTCGGAAGTTGTCCCTCCTGAAAGCATCCCATGCTTGGAAAGAAAATCGGCCTCCTCATTCTCTGTTCTGGGGATGTGCTCGATAGTAAAGCTCTTGAACCTGCCAACTTCAATCTTCACGAGAGCTAGATATTTCTTCAAGATTGGCTCTCTTGTCTCAAAGTTAACGAGGACTTGTGACGCCATCACCAGAGAATCGGTTTTGATGTGAACATGATCGATTCCTAGTTCTCTTGCGAGCCTCAAGCCTGCTAGCAAAGATTCATATTCGGCCTGATTATTTGTTACTAGAAAGTAGAATTTGATGGCCTGCTCCAACTTGACTCCGTTTGGATTGATGAGAACCACTCCTGCTCCAGAAGAACTTCTGCCTGAGGCACCATCAACATAGATGGTCCAAGCCAAAGGTGACCTTTCTGCCTGATCAGAACTGGACTCTGGCATGTCAATTAAAAAATCTGCTAGGACCTGAGCTTTAATGGCTGTCTTGGGCACATAAGAGATTTCAAATTCACTCAACTCTATTGCCCACTTAGCTAGTCTGCCGGAATGTTCTGGTTTTTCCAACACACCCTTCAAAGGCTGATCGGTGACAACTTGAATTGAATGTGCCTGGAAGTACGGACGAAGCCTGCGAGCTGACATGACCAGTGCCAAGGCTAACTTCTCCAAAATTGGATACCGCGTCTCAGCACTCTTCAGAATATGGCTAACATAGTTAACTGGGAATTGCTTTCTGCTCTCTTCCCGGAGAAGAACGGAGCTGACGGCCTCAGGGCTAACCCCTAGGTACAAGAAAAGAATCTCTCCTGGCCGAGGACTCTAAAGCAGGGGTGCTGAGGTCAATTGCATCTTCAACTGCTCAAAAGCTTTGGAGCATTCTTCCATCCACTCAAACTTGGAGGCTCCTCGGAGAGTTTTGAAGAATGGAGCACTCCTATCTCCGACTCGAGAGAGAAATCTCGCAAGGCCTGCTAGCCTCCCCCCTAACTGCTGAACTTCCTTAGGTGAACGAGGGGTAGGCATATCAAGGATGGATTTTACTTTATCAGGGTTGTGGGCAAGTCATTCCGGAGTAAGGAGGTGACCAAGAAACTTACCCTTACTTGCCCCAAACGTACATTTCAAAGGATTGAGCTTCATTTTATACCTACGCAGAGTAGTGAACGTCTCTGCTAGGTCTCGCAAGTGCAGCGAAAATGACTTACTCTTAATCAAGAGATCTTCTACATACACTTCTCGGTTCCTTCCCTTCTAATGGTTAAACACACGGTCCATCATCCGTTGGTAGGTTACACCAGCATTTTTAAGCCCAAAGGGCATCACAAGGTAGCAATATCAACCATCATTAGTTATGAACGACGTGTGAGGAACGTCAGGCTTATGCATTCTTATCTGGTGATAACCAGAAAACGCATCTAAAAAACTCATATAAGAGTACCCTACCGCGGAATCAACTAATGAATCTATCCGAGGCAAGGGGTAGCAATCTTTAGGGCATGCTTTATTAAGTTTGGTGAAATCTACACACATTCGCCACTTTCCTCCTGGTTTCTTAACCATTACAACATTAGAAATCCAGGTAGGATATTGAATTTCTCTGATAAAATTCGCTTTGAGGAGCTTTGCGACCTCCTCCCTTATTGGTTCAGCAAGCTTTGTAGCCATGTCCCTCTTCTTTTGTTGTACGGGCTTGCAGCCGGGATCAACGTTCAAGTGATGGCAAGCAACATCAGGATCCACTCCTGGCATGTCCTCCGCTGACCAGGCGAAGACATCCAGGTTGCTCAGCAAGTAGGAAATCAACTCAGCCTTTTGATCTTCAGGTAGCTCCGAGTTGATGGAGAGCTTCCTCTCCTCCCCCTCAGCAATGGGGACTCCTTGCATCACCTGGGCAGGTTCCAGGTGAGCACCTTCATCAGCAGCGATTTATGAACTGGAAGAGACTTCTGCAGCTCCTGTTGGAGCAAGGGAAGGGCTGACTTCAACCATGTTGACAGTACGGACGTAGCACTCCCTTGCTCTTCTTGGGTCACTCCTGACCCGACACATCCTTCCATCGGCAAAGAACTTGATGGCAAGGTGGTAAGTGGAAACCACCGCTTGATACTTGTTTAACAGGGGCCTGCCGAAGATGGCATGGTAGCTGCTGGGGGCGTCAACCACTATGAACTGTATCTGCTTAGTCGACCCTCCGAGCTTCACGGGTAGGATGACGCTGCCCTCTACTTCCTTTCTCTCTCCCGAGAAACCATAGAGTGGCCCCTCAGTGGAAAGCAGAGGCTTTCCAGTCCTCAGGGCCTCAAAGGTAGACTTGAACAGGAGGTTGACCGAGCTGCCTGTGTCAACAAGAATCCTATCCACTGTGAAGTCTCCCACTACAGCCTTGATTACAACTGCATCATCAAATGGATTGGTTGTTTGAGGTAGATCTTCTGGACCAAAGGTGACGACTTCTCTTGGAGGAGCAACGGAAGAAGAGGCCACCTCTGCCTGGGTGATCCTTGAAATTGACGATTTCCAGGTGGACTCGGTCCCGGCTCCACCATGGATGAAGAAGAGGCGTCCTAGAACCCCTTCATCATCTGCATCGAAGCACTCCACCGAGACGTTGATCAGCCCCAGACGGCCCTCGTCCTCTACATCCACACATTCTTGGTATGCCTCAGCTACCTCTTTGCCTTTTGTGGTGGATGGTTTCGAAGAGGAAGGAGAATCCTTCTTGGCCAGGTCAATCTTGCCCTCGGAAAGCAACTTCTCTATCAGCGCACGAAGGGCCTTGCAGTCCTCAGTCAGACGGTCCTTTTCTTTGTGGAACTGGCAATATTGTGTGTTATTTCTTGGCTTCCACATTTTCTGAGGCTCTTGCCTCTTTTCTTCTGATCTTCTTTGCAAGATCTGGATGACTTCGTCAAGGTCCAGATCTGCGACGTCCTCCATGGGGCTTTCATCAAATTGGATCGGAGCAGGCAAGGCTGCTTGTTGGAGGATGGGAAGAGCTTGCAATGGAACGGCGGGAGTGGCGGCCAATGGCAGTCTCTGCTCACAAAACTGTTGATGGCCTTGGAAAGGTTTCTTGTTGCGGAAGTTTCTGCCCCTTTGAGACGGAGGCTGGAAGTCTTGGCGAGGGGGCTTACCACGAGAGGAAGAAGTGGAGTCATCCCTTCCTTCAGCCTTAGCTGTCAGGGATGAGACATAAGTCGGATTGGCATTTTCTCCTTCTATGAAACGGTTGACCATGACGATCAACTCCTAATAAGTCTCAGGTGCCTTGGTTGTTGCTTTAAACTTCAGAGGGCCTTCCCGGAGGCCATGGATCAAGGCGACCTTATAATAATCGGGGTTTACATTCCTGACCCCTTGGATCTCTCTTTGAAAGCGATCAACGAATCGAGCCACCGATTCATTATCCCTTTGCTTTATTTCAAATAGGGCAGCTGGCCCATTCTTGCTCTTCCTTGAGGTAGCAAACCTCAGCAGTAACTGGCTACGAAGCTCTGCAAAAGAAGAGATTGTGCCCGAAGGCAGCTCATAGAACCACTCTCTCGCTTGTTCTTCGAGAGTGGTAACCAGCAGTTTACAATTAATTGCATCTGAGAGGCATCTCAAAGCAACTGCCTCCTCAAATGCTTGGAGGTGAGAAACTGGATCTGTCGCTCCTGAATAGAATGGGATGCGAGGCTCCTTGAAGTTGCTCGGGGCCGATTCCCATCGGATTCAGTCGACAAAGGAAGACGAGGTTTCGAACTCTGCGGGGTAGAATGGGCGGACTGGAGCCGGGGAGTCCGCGGGCTCGGCAGACTAGCGGTCAGCAAAATGGAGCTGGCGGGCTGGAGTGCCCCTGTCATCTTCTCTGAAGAAATCTCTGAAAGCGAACTGCTCCTCCTGAGGACGCAGAGGGGCAGCGGACTGAGCAGGGTTCCGAGGAGTTGCTGACGACTGCCGAAGCGTAGTTCGGCGAGCTGGGGTCTGGCGGACTGGCGAATCCGCTGGGTCCGCTGCGGCCTGAGGATCAAGCTGCTGGGCAAGCGCGAGCAGAGCTTGGCTGATTGCGTAGAGACGCTGGTCTGTCTGCTGGCGGGACTACTCGGCCTCAAGGCGAGCTTGCTCAATCGCGTCCCAAAGAGAGTCCTCTGAAGAGCTAGAGTGGTCTGAGGAGCGGGCTCTGCGGTCTGACATTTCCGTCCGCTGATTTCAAAACACTACTCGGATCTGAAGGTCGCGTTTTAACTGTTGATGCACGAAAACACAAGGGGGGTCGAGCAACACCAGCTAACGGTTCGAACACCGGGGAATAGGAAGACTGCGAGCAGCGATCTACTAAGGGGATGAGGGCTGGAAGAAGAGCAGGACCGTGCACCACGGCAACAACAGACTTCGCCCGTCACGGCCTGAATGCCTCTCTTGTGACGGGCTTTCCCTTGATTGAAGAAGAATTTGGTTACAAGTGAAAGGAAAAGTTGGACAAGAGCAGAGCGAGGGGGAGTCCGCAAGGCACAGGATTCGAATCCGCAGCCTGTAACAAGTAGGCTCCTGGGTCCGAGTCAGCATGCCTTTGGTGTACCACCTCCCCCCTATTTATAGGATAGGGAGCCTGCCCAAACGGGCAGGGCTAAAATAACCGGCTGCCCGGGGTACAGGAGAACCGGGTAGCGGTGACGGGAAGCAAAAAGAAAGAACACGCCAGTCCGCTCAGAAGGGGCGGACTGGGCTCGCGGACTAGAGCTTCCACTGCTGCTGGGCACGCCCGCTGGAGGGCGGCGGCCTGGGCGGACGAGACACTTCGTCCGCCGCTGTAGAGAACCTGATACCCCTATCGCTGGCGGACTGAGCGGACAGGTCCTTGCGTCCGCTGCTGGGGTACCATCCTTGGTGTCCTATTGGTAATATTGTCGGACTGGGCGGACTGACCAATTGCGTCCGCGCCTGCTGAAAGGGGGGCTTTGGAATCTTTGAGGATGTTGCGGACTGAGGGTTTAACACCTGTCTCTTTCAAAAGATCCAAGGCATACTTCTACTGTGAAAGGACTACAAAATTAGGCTTTCAGGAGATCTCAATCCCCAGGAAGTACTTGGGAGACCTCATATCTTTTGTAAGAAAATACTGAAGAAGACACTTATTTTTAGGTCAATTTCCTTCTTATCATCACATGTAAGAAGAATGTCATCCACATAGACCGCAAGAATAAATAGGTCAGCCGAGGTCATGCAAATGAACAGAGAGAGATTTGCAGTGCTTCAAGTAAACCTAACAACAGAAATAACTTCGTTGAACATCTCAAACCAGGTTCACAGACTTTTCTTAAGACCATAAATTGTCTTCTTCAATTTACATAACTCCTCCGAAGAAACATACCCTGGAGGTTGCTCCATATAGACCATCTCCTTTAAATCACCATAAATAAAGGTATTCTTGACATCTAACTGAGACATCTCCCAGTCTCTATTGATAGTCGCAGAAAAGAGAATGCAGATTGTAGTAATCCGAGCAATAAGAGAGGTGTCAAAAAAATCCACACAAAAGGTCTGAGTAAAACCTTCTGCAACAAGCTAAGCCTTGTAACGGTCAATGGTACCATTAGGAAGAACTTTAATCACAAAGACCCGGTGATAGCCAATAGCTACTGGAGGGGTAGGGAAAAGAGTCCAAGTACCTCGTTAAGTTAGTGTTTTAATATCTTCATCCATTACAGCTTTACAATGAGGAATAGCAAGGGATTCTTGATTGGTAGCCGGGATGAAATTTGATAGTCTGTTGTTAATGGTAGCCTAACTCACCTAGAGGGGGGGGAGGGAATAGGTGTCTTGCAATATGGTGTATACTTTTCATATTTTATGTCATAAAAAAAAATAAACCACACACACATAAAACACACAAAGATTTATAGTGGTTCTCTAAGGTTTGGGTACATCCACTTTCATTATACACCTATCTAGCAATGAGTTAGACTAGGAAAAATCCACCAATAACTTTACATCCTGAGCTTACAACTCAAATCTCCTACAGATCCTACATCGTGCTTATCAAGAAGCCCTATCTCAGGGATACAAGCCCTACACTCTGAGTTCTCCAAATCATATAGCTCAGAAATCCTCCAGGTTTCCTACCTTAGACTTATTAAAAGTCCTACCTTAGATCGCCTCAAAAATCCCACACCTCAGGCTTGGAGTACAACCTTACAACTCAGGCACATAAGGCCCTACACTCAGATCTAATGACCTTAGACCCTATAGTATAAGATAGGTGAGTAATTACAATAGAAGCCTTAATCAGATTTAACATTGAGGATTTTAATCTTCTCTAATTCTTGCCTTGAGGGCTTGTATCAAGAGCAGGTCCCTAAAAGGATGAATCTTCAAGTTGCATGGGTTATGACTTGCTCCTTCTAGATCTTCTTCTTCAGTAACAAGAAGAAGATCTGGTTATGAGACTCGATTAACTCTATCTTGTTCTCCAGAGTTCTGTCAGGCAGAACTATCATGTAGATTCCTGATTTCAGTGCGCCATTTTTTGTGTTACAAAATTTTGTGACGAAACTGTTCCATTACCCTAGAAGTTCCTTCTTATACACTTTAACAATCTACAATTGTCTCATGAAACTTCTTATCAATAGCATGGAGAAGAATAAAATATTTTACCCTCTCTTCATGCGCCATAGCCAAAATTAAATCCCGCGAGTCTATATAGGCTCAACGGTAACATTTTGAATCTTTTCCATGATAGAGTTGAGTGGAATTTTCATTCTCCACGGTAACACTAAGACGAGACTTTATTCTCAGCGGTATCTACCTTGACACTGAGTTTTGTGACATTCAACGACGTCTCTAAGATAACACTGAGATGAGACTCTATTCTCAGCGGTATCTGTCTTGTTTCATAGATTGGCCTCTCCACAGTAATCATGAGATGAGACTTTATTATCAGCAGTATTTCAACTATATAATTTACACATGTATACTATCTCAATGGTATAACCCTTCTTTGCTCTAAACAAGTTTAGAAAGTCAAATCTCCTGCATAGACATGAAATAGATGTGCTATCAAGTACAATATGCACTTATCATTGTAGGTGATGCTTCTTCAAATCTAGGAATACTGAAGGCAATATTCCTAATAATCTTTCTCTATTTGAAAAAGGCAGAACACACTTCAATGCTAAGGTACATTAACCGATAAATCAATATTTGAAAATAATATAATAGACAAAATGTCCACACAGAGAACATGATAAAGAAGTAGAATTTTTATTATAGATAACTATAAAAAAATCATCATGAATAATGTATCATCAAGCATAATGCAATGCACAAAGCATAAATCATTTCAAATGTATATATATATATATAACCATGTTCTCAGAGACATAAGTTCAGCACAATTTTCTCAAAAATGTTAGATTAGAAAATTTAATGTAATTTATGTATGCCAACTTGGATAATTTGAGCATGATCCTTCATCCTGAGTAGCCACTTTCTGCTGAATAGCTTCCTCATTCTGATTAACAGCTTTATTTTAAACAGTTGCTTCTCTTTCAGATGACTTGTTCTTCTTCATTTTGAAGTATATGAAAGGTTTAGGGATATATTTGGAGGGCATCCTTTTTGGATTTCTCTTCCTTAACAAGTTCTCTTTAAGGACTCTTTCTCTTAAAGAGTTCCTTTCTAGTTGTTTGATCCACTCTTCACTTGGATACACACTGTCAATATTTTTCAGAATTTGACCATGATGGATCCAAGCATTGATGATGATTTTCTTGGAATCATCACTCCAATACACATAGTCTAGATCTTCTTCTTGTTTAGCTCTCCTATGGGCCATGAATTCTTCACGCAGTATAATCCCTTCTCTCTTCCTTCTCTTTACATGTTGTACATCTTATACAACTCTTTCTAATGTTGGAAAATAAAAATTTTCTAGTTTGTTTCTGTCCATTAGGGGTATATTTAGGGAAATCCTAGTTCCTTGAAGTACCCATAGGGCTTGCTCATCATTGAATTTCTCCCCTTTTCTGGCTTCTTCATTAATTTTATTGTCCAGATGGAGGGTGTTAGCTTCAAACCTACCAGAAAGTGTCTAGAATATATTTTACAGATCTTCCAGAATTGCATCTCTGTTCTAAATTTCTCCTTTTATAGCTTGTGCTTTAGTAGAGTATATATACTGCTGAACATGATCAACTCCTTGCTTGATTACTTCATCAGTTTAACAGACCTAGCTCTCACACTGGTAATATCTTAAGCAGTATCCTTAAGGATGCCATCCATTGTTTTCAGAATTATGACATTTTGTTTAACTGTGCTTGCAACCAAGAAAAACCATCCAGTGATCTCTTTGTTGATCTGTGCTGTATCATCTTTCAGAATCTTAAGATCGCCCATCATCTCAGTTTTAACTTTCTATACCTCTGATATGACCTTAGCTTTCAAACCTTTGACAGATTCATCAATATAGGTTTTCAATTTTATTGCTTGCCCATCCAGTAGAGCTTTGACTGAAGCTAAGATGGAGCTTTCAGTACTGTTGGTTGAAGGTAGATATTGGTGCATCTGTGGTGGTTGAACCAAAGTAGGATTTGTACTTGTTCCTTGGTTCTCTTGACCATCCAACTCAATTGGAGTTGATGTCTCAGCCACTTAGGATATAGAGAAATCTTCTCCCTAAGAAGGGTCCTCTGTGGGATGCTCCCCCTCAACTTGATCATTAGTATTTAAAAATGATCAAGAAGATTGTCCTTTGTATCCTCACTGATTAGCCTTTGCTCCCCCTCAGTTAGGGCATCCAACTTTTCTTAATCCACTGTCTCTATCTCAGTCTTGTCATGTGTATCATCTCTTATTTGATCATTCCTTTTCATGAGATTATCAAGAATTTTATCAATCTTGTTTTGAAGACCACTTGTGGACTACTCAATCTCCCCCTCCACTTGGGCATCAGTTCTTTCTAAAAAATTTTGATCTATTACATTGGATGCATCATCCATTTCAAGAGCATCTTGTTCTCTTTCATCTGAGTCATGATCTGAATTTTCATTTACCTGTACTCAGAAGTTCTGAACCTCATCATCCTCTCCTCCTTAAGAGGATAGGTCAGGCTTATGAATGGGTGTCGTTCTACCACCCCTTTGCCTATCCGATTCAGATTTAGAGTCGTTGTCCTCAATTGTTTTCTTTCTCTTGATTGAGGCATGATGCTTTTTCTATACAACTTGACTTTTAGGCAGGACCCTTGTGAACCTCTCAAGGGTCTTGATGTACATCCTCTTCATGTAGTGATTTTTTAGCCCTTGATTCTAATTGAAATGCTCAGGGTAAGAATTAATGAGATAGAGAGATATAATTCTACTTGGGTTAGGAGCCTTTAGGCCTTCAATTATCTTCTGAAAAACTATAAGTGCCCAGTTTATCTTCTGTTATAGTATGACTCTTGTGATCGGCTCAAATAGTGGTTTGGAGATAGTGTCATGGGAACCTATCTTACACAGGATGGCCTTCCTATTGACATCAGCCAGAAGTTTGTGTCTCTAGCTGAAGCATTTTCTCTTCAAGGACCCATATCTTACTCCATTGTATCTACACCATTACAGTGCTTGTTCAATGTCCTTGGTAGATACTTCCTCTTGGCCTTCACTGTTTTCAGGAGGTAAGATTAAGGCTTTGGCCAATCTCTTACGGTTTATCTTAATTCTTACTTCCCCTACTTTGCTCTTTACATTTGACCTAGAAGATGTGAGCTTGGCATTTGAATAAAGCTCTCGGACTTCATCTTTTAGAATCCTTTCTCTTTACTTCCCCTACTTTGCTCTTTGATTCCCTTAGGAACAATGTGTTCTCTATCTCCCCCTTAAGAACTTGTTCTAATGAGAAATCTAGACAAAGTTTCATACCAAACCCTAGGACTTGCTTTAACCCATACAAAGCCTTTCTAAGAAAATAAACATGAGAGGTTAGAGTTGGCTGCATAAAATCGGAGGGTTGCTCTACATATACTTCTTCCTTTAAATTACCATTTAGGTGGGAAGATTTTACATCCAACTGGTAGACCTTGAACTCTTTGAATGCTGCATAAGCTAAGAATATCCTTATAGCCTCCAGGCTTGCTACTGGGGTAAAAGCCAGGTCAAAGTCAATTCCCTCCTCTTATTTGTATCCCTTGGAAACTAATCTGGCCTTGTTATTTAATATAACTCCTTGTTCATCAATCTTATTCTTGAAGATCCATTTGTTGTCAATAATATTATGTCCTTATGACTTTGGCACTAACTTTAGACCTTGCATCTCTTGAATTGCTGGAGTTCTTCTTGCATAGCATTGATCAAGAATGGGTCCTTATTTGCATCTTAAAACTTTTTGGGCTCCACCCATGACAAGAAGGTCAAGAAGAGAGCACATTATGGAGTCCTATTTTGGTGGTGACACCCTGGTTTATATCTCCAATAATGAGAGTTCTGGGATGGTCTCTTATATTCTCGGTTGCTGTAGGTAACCTGTCAGCACCTTACAGTTCTTTAGGAACGATATCAGCTGGCTGATCCTCTTCAGCATGTTCTTGAGTTCTATCTTCTAGCTGAATTTCCTCACCAAGCACATCAACTTCAGAAGTACTCATACTTGAACTAGCCTTGGCTTGAATAGACAAATCTTCTATGTTAGGCACTAAACCTGCATCATTAGGCACACTAGATTGACCTTTATATAGATGGCCAGTCTTATTAAAAATAACATGCATAGATTCTTCTACTACTTGGGTCTTCTTGTTGAATAATTGACAGGCTCTACTATGGGAGCTGTATCCAACAAGAGTTCCCACATTGCATTTTTCAACAAACTTGGTCAAATGAGACTTTTCATTATTTAAAATGAAGCATTTGCACCCAAAGATTGAAAAATATGAAATTGTAAGTTTGTTTCCCTTCAAGAGTTCATAGAGTATCTTTCCATGGACTTTATTTATTGATGCCCTGTTCAGAACATGACATGTAGTGTTGATTGCCTCATTCCAAAAATATTCTGGAAGTGAGAATCATTAATCATGGTTCTGTCTGCCTCAATCGAAGTCCCATTCTTTCTCTCAGCCACTCCATTTTGTTGTGGGGTTCCAGGAGAAGATAATTCTTAGGAGATACCAAGTTCTTCACAGAACTTTGTCATGGCCTCAGAATGGAATTACGTACCATGGCCACTTCTCAATTTGACAATTGTATAGTTCATCTACTTTTTGATTACCTTGACAAAAGTCATGAAGACATTCGATGTATCAGACTTCTTCCTAAGAAAGTATACCCATGAAAACCTCGAGTGACCATCAACAATCACAAAGGTATACTGCTTCCCTCCTAAACTCTTATGGGAAAAGGACCAAACAAGTCCATATACAACAGATAAAGACTTCTTATAGAGTCTTTGGAGCTAATGCTATTAAAAGTGGTCCTAGCTTGCTTGCCTATTTGGCATGCATGACAGGGACGTTTTTTTAACACAATTTAAGTTAGGAGAATCTCTATCATAAGTTTTTTGAAAATAACTTGTTAATTGTCTTGTAGTTAATATGAGAAAGTCTCTTGTGCCATTGAACACAAAGGGACTCACTCTCATTAGCTACAAAACACATAGGAGTAGAGGAATGATTGCTAATGAAATCAAAACAGTACACATTTACACTGCTAGTACCCAAGAAGATAACCTCTAAGTAATTAGACTTCTTAATCAGACACTTATCTTTGTGAAAATCAATGACATAACCCAAGTCACACAGTTGACTTATTCTTTCTAGGTTGTGCTGCAACCCTTCAACTTAAGCTACCCGTATGCTAAAGATTATGCCATTGGAGATCTTATCATATACCTTGGTGACTCGTCTATCTAAACCTCCAAAGGTGACTTTAGGACCATTCTTCACTGGTATATAGTCCTTTAAAAGACACCTTGTACTTGTCGTGTGCCTTGAGCACCTACTGTCCAAGTACCATATTTGCTTCAAGTTTGTACTTGAACTATTCTGCAAGATGAAGTTCATTTTACCTTTGGTACCCAACTAACTTTGGGTCCTAGTTTCTTTTTAGGATGATAAGAAACATTTTTACCAACAACAGCATTGGCTGGAAAGCTCTTCTTTGCACTAGGCACATTATGGTTGTGCCAACAATCTACGACAAAGTGTCTCACTTTACCACATCACCAACATTCAAAGATGTTGTACCTTCTCTTCTGAACATTTTTGAAAGTGGATGGTACATGTGTATGTCCATGTTCAGCTGAGAAGGAAGCTATATTCTCCCAATCTCTCTTAGCTAGAACTTGGCAGTTTGCTCGACAGTATGTTGCCTTATTCAGTGATATCAGTTTGACAACAACAGATCTCAGCTTAGTAGATGAGATGGTGTTGATGGAATATGATATTGCCTTGTGAGGTTTAGTTACTATCTTGGCAACAACATGCTTCTTTGCTGGAAGAGGTTTGGAAGATGCTGCTTCCTTACACTTGAGTGTAGGGGCCGGAGCACCAAACATAAATTGCTCATATTGAGGCATCTGTATTTTCTCATGGGGAGATTTCAAAGCACACATCCCCATCCCCTTTACTCCACAGTAGTTAGGAGCATTTTCCCTCACTATAGGAACTTTTATTCCTCTAGTGACCATACATGCAGTCCTGGTTATACCTGTTGAAGGAAATAAAACCTTTTGAAAGGAGGCCTAAGGCTTGACTGGGGCCTTTCCCTTTCTTCTGTTCCAATCACCTGTTGCACTACCTTTGAAGCCCAATCCCTTCCTATTTGTTTGGTAAGTGAAAGAATCAATGATAGGCAGCACAGATTTTGGTTTGGAGCTTAACTTCTAGATCCTTTATAATTTTGCTCTTCTGGCTTATGAAGCTAACTTGGATGATAGTGATTGCTTTCAGTTTTCTGATCTCTCTGCTCATTTAAACTAGCTGGGAAGCTGATTCAAAGTCCACAAATACATCTTGCCGCAAAAAAGTAATCTCTTCAGCTTGCCTCTTGACAAGCTTCTTGCTATTCTGTAGAGCTTCCAAGAGAGTGCCATATTTGTCAGTTAATTCATTGACATCCTCTTTAGATGCTGAACCATTCTCATCATCAGACGATGATGCTTCAGAATCTGGGCCAGTCTCATATTCTGATTCAGAGGAAGAAATAACATGTTTTAGTACATTACCAGGATTAGATTCATCCCATATTCTTTCTTTAGTCAAAGCCATCAGGCCACAACTTTCCTCTTCTTCATCTTCTTCCTCATTGTCACTCTTTGGATGTGTAAAAAGAGCCCGGGTTCCAATCATGGCAACAGGATGGACAACATCTTCATATGTAGTAAACAACCCAATGCAGGATTCTTCTTTTTCAGAATCTGAAGATTCTGAGTCA
Source organism: Platanthera guangdongensis (assembly GCA_039583875.1). Lineage (NCBI taxonomy): Eukaryota > Viridiplantae > Streptophyta > Magnoliopsida > Asparagales > Orchidaceae > Platanthera > Platanthera guangdongensis. The sequence continues at coordinate 103,377,825 of CM077151.1, forward strand.
CTTTGACTCCAGCTCTTCCCCTCCTTCTTGGCAATGAAAGTATTTTTAAACTTCTTGCCCATGTGGTGATGTTTCCTGTCACCATCATGCTTCTTTTCCTTAAAAGCATTTCTTTCTTTTCTTTTTATTGGACAGTTAGCAATGACATATTCAAACTTGCTACAATAATAACAAATAATATAAGTAGAAATCTATTTCTTGTGGGAGGAACCATACCTGTCTTCCTTGGTGTTTTTCTTGAAGCTGGAGGAGGAAGAAGGCTTTCTTTTCTAGTGCTTCTTTCTGGACATAATATTTTTGAGCTACCTAAAGAAGGAAGCATGCTCCTTATCAGATACATCATCATCTGATGTGCTAGGTTCAGAAGTTTTAGAGTCTGCCAGTCTTCTGGGAGGAGAGGGAATTCTATCCTTATTATTCTTTGACTCTCCAGCTTTAAGATTCACTATATTCTCCTTCTGAAGACCCTTGACATCAATATCCTTCTCCTTTCTAGCAAACTGGTATCAGAGGAAACCTCGATCCAAAGAGAATAAGTCCACAAAACACTGGGTCACCCCACACGAGCATTATTTTGGGGACAAACTAAGCAGCGAAAGTTGTGGTGTGTCCATGTGTAAAAATCACAATATATAGTCCATAAATCAATAAGTTATGCTAACCCAACTAGGAAACTCGACATACCAAGACAATTCTTAGAGTATCCTAGTCTAAATCGACCATATGTATAATTCAGTTAAGGTACGAGGATATCCGAAATGACTAAAGGAAGAGTCTAACGCGAGAGAAGGTACTTAAGACATAAACTCTGATGTCACTACTTTACTGATCAAGTAGTACTATCACCTATTGCCTAAACTAATAGGACCAACTTAAAGAGAATTGACGCCTATGTACCATTACCGGAATAGTAGGGGACTCATAGACTAAACCCTAGTACTGATGGCACGATTAGGATGAGACAACCACCATACAAAATACTAAGGGTCAGATAAGAATTCAGGTTCAGAATAGACCCATTTGGGACTGGGTCACAGGTTGACCTTAAGAAAGTGGTTGTAATATTAACCTAGAGAGTTTAAAGGTGTGGAGTATATCAATAAGTCTAAGGTTTCATGCCATAAGGATTATGTGTATATCTAGCCCGAATATAACATAGTGATATCGAAGATACTTAGCCCAAGATAGGTAGGTGTTTATCTTTTATTTATTGGGGGTTTATCTTTTGTTTACTGGGCAGATTAGTTATTGACTTTGGTTCCCTTAGACCTAATTTGGAAAATATGTTGTTCCAAACATAGTGATGTTGAAGTTAGTCTTATTCAATTTACTCGAACGTACTTGAAGGAATAAGAACATGATCGTATAGAGGGAGAGTATAGAGTTGTTGTCTACACTCACAAACAAGAACTCAAATTATCGGAAGAAAATTGTGTTTATCAGAGCGTGTATTTCTCCGGAATAAAGAAAGACATCATGGATTCTATGACGCATGATGAGGTTTATCGGCTGGAGCAACAGGTTACTAGTATAGATGGCCCCAAAGCTTCTGATTGATTGATCCCTTAGAGTCGGTTAGGATAGATGATACGGTAGTGCGAGTCTTGCAGCACAATAAGGTTCTGTTGGTCAAGATCATGTGGTCAAAACATAGATATGAGGAGCATACTTGTGAGCCACTAGATCGGATGTAGCATAAGCACCTGGATCTCTTTGCATCAGGTATAACTTTAGTTTCTGAGGGATATTACATTCAGTTACTCTCAGTAGAAACCCCGCAGGCCTAACCTGAATTTCAGGGATGAAATTATTATTTTTGTTTATTGGGATTTGTAACATCCCTCAAACAACTAGACCCCTAGGAGTGGTTTTGTCATGACTAGGTTATGACAAGACCCTAGGAAGCCCAAGAAGACCAAGTGAACCTAGGAATGAAGGTGAGTTCACCATGCTCTGCAAATAACACATTATAATTACCTAACCTAGGGTTTGACTTTAAGGCCTCACTTTGACGCTTTGACCCCACCATAACATCCCTTGCCCTTTAGGAGGTTCATTGGATCACAAAGGACCCATTGAGGTCAACCACAGTGGTCAAGTTGACCAAAGTCAACCCTAACCTTAAAATGGTCAAAACGATCTATCTATGGCCAATGGACCTCCAACTTGCCAAAATGACCTCACCTAGACTCTCCTAACCCCCAAGGGAGGTCAATAGGTCGCCAAGGACCCATTGGGGTCAACCCAGAAGGTCAAATTGACCCAAGTCAACCCTAGCTCTAAATTGGGCAAGGTGCCCTAATTAAGGGCAATTGGCCTCTAATATGCTTAATTTGTACGACCCCATTTTTTTTTGCAAAACCAACAGGGTCTTATGCCCAGAACCGCCGCTTTGCGGTGACACCAACACGCCTGAGAAGGTCATCACTACAAAACGCCGATCTTGCCAGCCATACTGATCATAAAAGAGAGGAGTAAGTATAAGAGTAAAATAAAACACAAATGCTTGTCCACCAGAAATCACATGAATATAAAATAAATCTCCATGAAAGGAGAGTCCACAGTAACGATAAATCAAAGTACAAATAAAAGGGCTCCTGCCCTATACATCATGATCCTCACTATACGTCACTCATCCCGAAAGCAAATCTATAGTAACTACTAATGATTGGGACTCACTGTCCCTGATGCTTGAACTCCTGTGCTACACTATCCTGTCTCCAAGCGTACTGACCTCTGGGCTGCATCTCTTGGTTCGGCCCCACGATCCCCTAAAATGATTTGGTCAACGACCATTTGTCTCAAAGACTAAGTCCTATCATCCCCCACCCCTACCCCATGACTCCTATGCACCGAGCGGGGAGAAGAAAAGGGAATGTATTTAAGGTCGAGAATAACAAAAGTAAGCAGGTGACGGTGGAATTAGTGTATCATGAGTATAAAATCACAGTAAGTACAAGTAAGCAAATAGTAGGTAAGCAATATAAGAATACACATGAACAAGGTGAGCAAGTAAAGGTATAAGAAGGTAAACTAAGTAACCATGACCTATAGGAATGCCCATACAAACCAATAGACCAAGGGGTCATTTTGCAAGTTCGATTGTATAAAGAGTCTCATACCAATTTATACAATAGGTGTCAAGGGTTATATGCAATGAATATGCTATGACATGAAAGTATGCTACGATAAGAACATGTAAGTGCAACACACACACCCGACTCTATGCACACAAACCTTTACATCCCACTTTCTGGAGCCTAACCACTCAGGATACCTCCGTAATGGCAAACAAAAGCGGTGGGTTTGGACTCGCCCACCTATAAATCGGTATCATCACTACCAGTCAGACATATCATATGCCTCAATGCTGGTGCACTAAGAGAAGCTCCTGCGTACTCTTGCCGGCAAGCACACCGAACATTATTTGGCTAAGTGCTAAACCGCACTTGCCGAGTCAATGTACTGGTGTTGGTGTAATGACCCTCCAATATCGAAGACCCACCACCTTTTATTTAATACACATGCAACATTAAAGTATTTCCCACCAAGCCAAAGCTCCTTGGACTATCCCATCTATCACAAAACCATCCGAGACATCAGCTCGTCGGGCTAACCTGCCCATCACCAAAACCACTGAGCCTACCGCTTGTGAGACCCAACCTAACTACCACAACACAGGGGAGTGTGAGTGTTAGTGTAATCCTAGAGTATTTCTAATTACTCTTGTATTCCATTTAGTCTTACGTTTTACGTTAACCTTGGATTGCCCAAGATATTCCTTGTGAAGGGCACTCAAGAGCACTAGGAGCTACGATGGGCTGAAGCTCAAAGCTCCCTTTCGCAAGACACTTATTGTTTTTGCTATCTACCCACAACAAACCCCATTTAAAGTTACACTTAATCTAAGCCTAGTGTATTCAACTCTCTCTCCCTCCACGGGATGGACGATGTTTCATTGATCCCGAGCACCATTCAACACTAGTCAACCAGATACTTCCACATCATGACTCCTAATGATGAACTTATTTTCACTTCACCAAAATTAGTAAAATATTAACCCCGTCTCCCTATGTCCATTCCACATGTTATCACAATTTCTACAGTTTTACTAAATGCAGACAAATCTAAGTTATATGATGTACATGACAGGAGGTACTCCAAATTTTCATCCAAACGTCCTAAGATAATTATTGGGGTCTATCTTGACACAATTAGCATAAATCCAGAAACTTGTAATTTTCCTAATTAATTTGACATTTATTACATTTTTCCAAAAGTTAGGCAATGAGAAATTTTGAACATGAAGTACTAGATTTCCTTAAGTTATGGCCACCCAAAAATTATGAACTCTATATGATAGCAAAATATCAATGAATACCAAATTTCACAGATTTTCATAAATATAATAACCTCTAAATAATTAATTCAAGGTACTAACCTCTAAATATTTAATTCAAGGTACTTCAAATAATTAGAGGTAATGAAGGCAGTACCACAATTCATAGTCCAAAAATTATATAAAAATTACCAGAGCATTATTATGATCATAAAACATTACTTACTAAATTTCATGCAATTCTAAGGTCAGTGAGCTATATAGAAAAATACTTCAAATAGTTCTATTAAAGTGCAATTTGTGAAGAAACATTCTTATAAACTCATTCAAATAACATGTAATTATTTTATAGGCTTTCTTAGTCCCTAAAAAGTTATCTGGCCAAGTAACACAATTTTCCAGCACGATATAATATTTATTATCTATTTTTCAAAATAAGGTAGACTACTTCAATTTACACATGAAGTATTTAGAGGAAATGCCCAAATAATCCAAATAGTTTACTAGTGCATCTAAATGATATTTAATCAGCATTGTCAAAGTTTCATAACATTCTAAGTCAATGTAATCTTGGTTACTTCAAAATCATCAAAACTAGCAAGGTGGAGGTTATATCTATAAGTATGAGCTGCTGCTTTCTAAAAATCCTATAATAAATTTCAGAGGTCAATATCACTATAAATTTACTCTAACCAAAATCTCAAGAAGATCCAAGATCATATGACCCTTCAATATTTCCATAAAAGTTATAGGCCTAAACAATCCTTAATTATATGACCTCCTTCAAGAGCATTTGCTCTAAAGATTCAGTGAGGTCCTTTTACCACTTGCATATGGATCTTTTTGGTCCTATTCCAATTCAAAGTCTATGTAAGAAAGTATACACCATTGTGGTTGTTGATGACTTTTCCAGATTTGCCTAGGTGTTCTTCCTAAGGAAGAAATCTGAAACTCCAGATGTCTTTCAGACATTTATCAAGCAAATTTAGAATGAATTCAACAGCACTGTGGTCAAAATCAGAAGTGACCATGGGACAGAGTTTCAGTCTGAGTGCATGACAAGGTTCTATGAAGAGCAAGAGATTCATCAATTATTTTCCTATCCTATAACACCCAAGCAAAATGGAATTGTTGAGAGGAAAAATAGGACTCTCATAGATGCTGGTAGAATCTTATAAAGTGACTCATCCCTCCCAGAATACTTCTGGGCTGAGGCAGTTAACACTGCATGCTATGTCCTTAATATGTCTTATATCACCAAGAGCCACAAGAAGACTCCCCAAGAGATCTTGAAGGGCAGAAAACCAAGCGTGAGCTATTTCAGGATCTTCTGTTGCAAGTGCTATGCACTCAACAATAGAAAAGTACATTTAACTAAGTTTGCTGCCAAGTCCCATGAAGGGATCTTTGTTGGGTACAACACTTATAGTAAGGCATATAAAATCTACAACTTAACTACCCAAGTTGTAGAAGAGTCAATGCATGTTATTTTTGATGAATCCAACATGGTTAACTATGAGCTGCCAAGCTTCTCCTCTTTTAGTATTACAGGTACAGAGCAGATGATGGGCAAGCTGACCATCAAAGAAGCTACCCCCATAGTCCAGGAAAATGATGATGGATTTCCTATTCCAAGAGAAGGGGAAGTCATTCCTGAAGAAAATGAAGACCAACTAGCTAAAAACCCTGAAGATCAGTAAGCTGCAGCTAGATTGCCTCCAGCTACCAGGAATCTAAGGGACCATCCAATTCACCAAATCATTGGTGATGCACATCATAGGGTCCAGACCAGAAGAAGGAGCATAAATGCAACTCTCTACTCAAGCTTCCAATCTCAAGAAGAGCCAAAGAAGTTTGAAGAAGCAATCAAGGACCAGTTCTGGATTGGAGCAATGCAAGAAGAATTGGACCAATTCAAGAGATGTATGGTCTGGAAGTTGGTCCCCAGACCTCAAGTACAAAATTTCATAGGGACTAAGTGGAACTACAAGAACAAGTTGGATCAAGATGACATTATTACCAAGAATAAGGCTAAACTGGTGGCTATAGGCTACAGACAAGAAGAGGGTATAGACTTTGACCAGACCTTTACCCCAGTAGCCAGACTAGAAGCCATATGGATCTTCCTTGCATTTGCTTCCCATCAAGGATTCAGAGTCTCACATATGGATGTCAAATTAACATTCCTAAATGGGGACCTCAAAGAGGAAGTATATGTGGCACAGCCACCAAGCTTTGTAGATCCTAACTCTCCTAATTTGTGTATAAGCTTAGTAAAGCTCTATATGGGCTAAAGCAAGCCCCTAGGGCTTGGTATGAAACCTTGTCCAACTTCCTAATTGAGGACAAATTCTCAAGGAGGAAGATAAACAAGACCCTATTTCTAAGGGAATCAAAGGGCAAGCTTTTCCTAGTCCAGATATATGTCGATGACATTATATTTGGACTTCTGATGACAACATTTGTAGGAAGTTTGCTAAACTAATGCAAGGGAATTTAAAAATGAGCAACATGGGTGAGCTCAAGTTCTTCTTGGGACTCCAAGTAAGATAGACTGATGATGGCTTGTCCATATCCCAGTCCAAGTTCACCAGGGAGCTAATCAAAAAGTATGGTTTGAAGAATACCTCCACCATGAGAACTCCCATGTGATCAAGTATGCATATATGCAAAGATGAGGTAGTAAAACCTGTCGATGAGTTTTTGTATAGAGGGATAATTTTCACCCTTCTATACCTGACTGCTAGTAGGCCAGACATCATATATGCCACATGTGTATGTGCTAGATATCAGGCCTGCCCTAAAGAATCTCATTACTCTGCTGCAAAGAGAATCTTGAATTATCTTAAGGGCACACCAGAACTTGGCCTATGGTACCCTAGAAATAGGGATTTTGATCTAATAGGATTCTCAGATGCAGATTTTTTATGCTGCAAAGAAGACAGGAAAAGCGCTACTAGAACCTGTCAGTTCTTAGGAAGAAGGCTAGTTTCTTGGAGTAGCAAGAAGCAAACTAGTGTGGCTATATCCACTGTTAAGTCAGAATATATATCAGTAGGCAGCTGTTGTGCTCAGCTACTGTGGATCCAACATCAGCTACAGGATTACAACCTGCAGGTAAGTAGAACTCCTCTTTACTGTGATTCTACAAGTGCTATTTCTATTGCTAGGAATTCTGTCTCACATAGCATGACTAAGCATATAGAAATAAGATATCATTTTATTAGGGAGCATGTGGAGAAGGAAGACATCAGTCTTGAGTTTGTCCCCACAGACAAGCAAGTGGTTGATATCTTCACTAAGCCATTAGATGGAGTAAAGTTCAACACCCTCAAATTTGACTTGGGTATGCTGAACTTGGCATAGCTTCAGGTACTCCCTTTTGTATTTTTTTTGTGCAGGTATTGTTCCACTTGCTGGACATACAGAATCCCCAGTAGTATCAGTTCACTGATGCTTCTACTGAGGGGGAGTAAGCTACTCTGGATTGAAGAAAGAAGGTCAGCCAATGGAAGGCCAGCCTCCATATACCTATTCTGCAGAAGTCAAAAAGGGGGAGAGAAGAGAAGTAGAGAAGAGAGAAGGTCCTAGCAAGGGGGAGTCATAGCAAGTGGGAGAGATGGCAAAGGGAAAGAAAGTAATGTGGCACTCTAGGCAGGATAAACACCTTACAACAAAAAAGATGGAGTAAGTAAATGAGGTACACTTACTCATAGCTTACCAAAATTTACATACTTTGTTTTGCTGTATAGGTTGTGTGTGCCATTGACCAAGGACAGCAATGAGGTTTGACTTCTTCAAATAGGGGGAGATTGTTGGGTCCATTGTTCCCAATGTCCCTGATTTATGAGAAGTCAAACAGGTCAATATCACACACATCAACTATATTTGATGTGCATTTGAGTTCTTGAGTGCAGGTTAGTCCATTTTATATTGATTTGACATATAGACACAAGAAGCAGTTGCTGAACACAACACAAAAATCGACTAAGTCCATAGGCGTTGAGTGGAGCATGCTAACTCAACGCCAGAGGTATAGATTCAATAGTGTCTTGTAGAAATTTGCCTAAGTACAAATGTGTTGAGTGTAGTCTACTCACTCAACTCCATATAATATATTGCGTTGAGACTATCTCAACCTAACTGAAAGATAGACAAAAAGGATTGCTAAGTTCAAAAGTGTTGAGTGTAGTCTACTCACTCAACGCCATACAACAAAAGGATGTGAGTCAGGCTGAGTCAATCTAAGCCTAGAAAAATTGTCTAATAATATGGCCAAGTCCACAAGCGTTGAGTGTGGTCTACTCACTCAATGCCAAACAACTTAATGCATTGAGTGTTGCTGTGTCAGTCAACTCCATAGAAATGTTGAGCAAAAATCTTACTAAGTGCACAGGTGTTGAGTGTAGCTTACTCACTCAATGCCAGATAATAGAAAAATATTGTTAAGTAGTTTGTCGTTGAGGGTAGCTTTCTCTCTCAACGACAGATAATAGAAAAATTATGTTAAGTTGTCTGGCATTGAGTGGAGCTTACTCTCTAAATGCCAAGACAAAAGGCATTGATTGCAGCATACTCTCTCAACGCTAGATAACATAAAAATTCTATTAAGTATTTTGTCATTAAGAGGAGCTTACTCTCTCAATGCCAAGGCAAACGGCATTGAGTGCAGCTTACTCTCTCAACACCAGATAACAGAAATTCTATTGAGTAGTTTGGCGTTGAGTGGAGCTTACTCTATCAATGCCAAGGCACAAAATTTTTTGCTAAGGCAAAAAGCGTTTAGTGAGGCAAGCTCTCTCAACGCTCTCGACACTATCAACGCCTTGAAGCAAAATTTTGTCTAAGTCCAAATGCGTGGATAGCTTGGCTTTCGTCGAGCTCAGCTTCGTCGAACTGAACTCAATATTCGTCGAACTGAGCCTGAAGTTCGTCGAACTGAGTTTTGCCTTTCGTCTATCTAAGTCTAAAGTTTGTCGAACTGATTTTTATGATTTCGTCGAACTGAGCTTGCGTTCGCCGAAAGGAGCTCATCATTCATCGAGCTCAATACCTAGACAGACAGAATCTTGTCTGAGTATTGTGGCGTTGAGTGATACCTACTCACTTAACTCCTTTGGTACTAATGATTGAATTTTGGCTAAGTCCACAGATGCTGAGTCATGCTGACGTCAGCAAAGTCAAAAGTCAACCAAAATTCAAAATGTTGCGGAGATGCTGCTAGAGACGTTGGCGGGCCAACTATTGCTATCTTCTGCTATTACCAAGGATTATTTCATCATTAAGTGTTGGGGCCCACTCACAGCAAAGAGCCGTTGAATCGGAAATGAATGGAAAGCGTGGGCTGATTGGCTAAATCACGGCCATCAATCCTGGTGGTGGTACCGACAGCTCAATCGGCCTGGGATATAAAAATTAGATCATTAACTCAAGTGGGACAATTCTCTGTCTAGTTTTTCTGAAAACAAAAGTGTGGCATAACGTCATCTTCTTCCTCGCCATTTTCGTCGAGCCTGAAGAAGTAGTTCTGCACAGAGAACCTTGCTGGGAAAGAGATAGCTGAAACAATCACCATTTGCATTAGCAGGATCTGAAGCAATCAGACCTTCAAGTTCTGCAGGGAAACAAGAAGCTGTTTGAAGAAAGATTCTATTATCTACAAATTCTCTTCAACAACAATATCTTGGTTCTGATATCTGCTCAGTCCAAAAAGAAGGAGACATAGAGCTTGCTCTGGTGTCTAAACATCACATACTTTATTTCTATTTTCTATAAAGATTCTTTGTGAATCAGGAGTTATAAGCCTGTTCTATAAAGGCTGAGGTCTTAGTGACCTGTGTGTTTGGCTTTGTGTCGGGTGATAGGTCTTTGTGACCTGGGTTGCCTTAGTGCCTAAGTTGTTGGTCTGTGTGACCTATGTGTGGTCCTGTAGGATTGGTGCTGTAAGCTATGAAAAAGCTGAGTTCTGGAGGGAGAGCCAAATCTAACACACTGTTAGATAGGTGTATAGGGATAGTGGATGTACCAAAGATTGCGGAACTACTATAAATTTGTTGTGTCCTCTGTGAATGTTCTTGAAAGCTAATCTAATATAATCAACAGACATAGTAATCTAATGAACAGATTAGAAAAGTTTAATAGAGACAAAAACATATTCACCCCCTCCCCCCTCTAGGTGTAAAGCTAGTCTTGAAAACAAGACTTTCAAAAAGCATATTTTATTTTAATTTCATGCTTTACTTCCCAACAACCTTAACCTGATTTCGAGGACGAAAACTTTTATTTTGTTTATAGGATTTGTAAAGTCCCGTTTCGCGCTAGGCCCCCATCACAACCCATATTTTTTCAACATTTAAGTTATATCAAAGTAAGAGAAAATACGCGCCGTGATGCCACGCCGTGCAGGGGATAGGGCTGAGCATAAAAATCGAAACTCGATAATCGCTTGTTGATCGCTCGAATTTTCAGTCGAATCGAAATCGGAATTAAATGATCCGAATCATTTTGGCTCGAATCAAAATGGCATGAATTTTTTTCGAGTCAATTTTGAGCCCATAAGGATTCGCTCGATTAATGATTCGAGTCGGCTCAAAATTTAAAATTTAAAATGTTATAGGCTGCGACTGTAGTGCTTGGGACTTGGGAGTTAGGATTTAATTGGAAATAGGCTTACAGCTGGACGCCTGGATTTAATTGAGGATGTGTTGTATAGCCTGTACTGCTCTGCTGTAAGTTCAAAATCATAATTACAAGCAATTATGATTTCTCGTTTCTCTGCTTCCCTCTCTTCCACAGTTCCACTTAGTCATTCCGGACCCCACCAGGCCACCTTATGCTGTTACGAAGAACGGCAGAAGCCAAGCAGATTAGCAGAACGACGGAAAGCACAGCCCGGCGGCCCGGCACGACACAAGGCAGTGAAGGCACAAGCTTTCTTCCTTAGGCAGAAGCAGAATGACAGAAGTTACGCGCTCCGCAGCGGTTTAGCCTCATCAGCTGACTCCTCCGCAGTGCTGCAGCGGCGCAGCCTCGTCAGCCTCTTCGGGAGTTTGGGACCTTGGGTATCTGATTTCAGGTAAGAATGGGGAACCACCATATCTTTCTCTTCCCTATTTCGAGTTTCTCTCTAGTCTATGCAAGCTTCATACGATTTCTGATTTCTGGTTTCTGATTTCTTCCTTTTTCCTCTCTACAACTATGATTTAGATTTTTCTAGTTTCTATCATTTTAATTGAATCATTTTTCACTCACACAATGAGTTAGAAGTTAAATCAAAAGCATTGTGTTGAATTAGTTCTTTAATTACAACTATCCAAAACACTTGATTTTTAAATTAATGAATTTTTTGAAGCCTTAGAATAAATCCTAAATTTCTTTTTGCAACATTACCGGATTATTTTAGCTGCTCTCTGCACTCTACAGTAAATTGTGTATACAGACCATTTCTTACATTAACATTACTGGATTATTTTCGCTGCTTTCTGCATTAAATTGTGTGCACAGAGACCATTTCTTAATTCTATGATAGGCCGTTGAAAAATATGCTAAATTTTACCTTGACGGACACCTCTACTGAAAATTGTGACTGAAGAAACTTTTATTAACTTGCAATCCATGTAAATTTCTCAAAACTCTAATTGATGGCTCCATAATTCTTCCTAGTGAAGTCTGAAATTTTAAAGATAGCTTTTTAATAAGAAAAAAAATTAGTAAGAAAAAAAAAATTTAATAATAAAAAATTAATTTCGAGCCGGCTCAAATTTGATTCGAGTTGGCTAGTAATCGAGTTGATTTCGATTCAAGCCGGCTCGAGTCGAAGCTGATTTCGATTTCGAGTCGATTTCGAGCCGACTCCGAGTCGAAAATTTTGATTTCGAGCCGAGTCCAAATCGCTCGAGCTCGACTCGATATCAGCCCTATCAGGGGACAACTACAGGCGCTCAGGCAAAACTCCACACTCTACAGTTTATATGAAATCCATAAGTTATTAGGTAAAAACCAGTTTAAATTTGATGGTCGTATCCCTCGATACAGTGGATCAACTAGTCCACGAGTAAAAGTGTAGTTATATGCTGCGGAAAGTACCTTGGTTATATTGATTAACACCCTATATGAGTATAAACATCCCCGACGAGCAACTCATGACATGTTGATAGTTTGATTTGTATTTAAGCTATTAGAGTATTGTTTAGGTCTTTATTGTGCAAATCTTGTCTTAATTAGCTTATATGTCCCTTCTTCTTGTATTTATTTATGCCACTAATGTTTTTGTGCTCTTTTGCAGGTTTTCTCAATTTTCAGGCAAAATGACCTGACACGGCCACCAACACGGCCGTGTTATGGGGCGTGTCACCTGTTCCCAAAGAATCAACAACTAAAGAAGAGTCCATGTTCATCCCACAGAGGACACGACCTCCAACACGGCCATGTCGCTGGCCGTGTCGCTGGACGTGTCAAGATGGTCGTGTCAACATGATCCGTGTCACCAGAAGCCGATGACTTTCCAGAGAGGGACATATCCCAGTCCGCTAGCCCAGTCCGCCCCTTCTGCGCGAACTGGCGTGTTCTTTCTTTTTGCTTCCCGTCACCGCAGCCCGGTTCTCCTGTACCCCGGGCAGTCGGTTATTTTAGCCCTGCCCGTTTGGGCAGGCCCCCCATCCTATAAATAGGGGGGAGGTGGTGCACCCAAGGCACGCTGACTCGTGCCCAGGAGCCTACTTGTTAAAAGCTGCGGATTCGAATCTAGTGCCTTGCGGACTTCAGCTCTCTCTGGTCGTCTTCCTTTTTCCTTCACTTGTAACCCAAACCTTTCTTCAATCAAGGAAAAGCCCGTCGCAAGAGAGGCATTCAGGCCGCGACGGGCAAAGTCTGTTGTTGTCGTGGCTCACGGCCCTGCTGCTTTTTCTGCTCTCGTCTGCTTAGTAGATTGCTACTCGCAGTCTCTCCCTTCCCTTATTATCCCTTGTGCTCGAACCGTTAGCTGGTGCTGCTCGATCCCCTTGGCGTTTTCGTGCATCAACAAGTGGGTTTTGAGAATTTTTTAAAATTAAACTGAAACGAAATTTAAAACAAAACTATGGATTAAAAGATAGCACTTGATTGATGATTCACCATGAAAAGAGATAGGAGAAATAAAAATATAATTTTATAATTGCGACTTAACTCGACCGTGACGGATCCGAAAATAAGACAAAATCTCGCTAGAGCATTAAGTCTTCTAACTTATAGACGCTTTGATCGAAATCTCTTTACAGATCAAAGAGGTCTAAAGTTGCATTATCGAGGCGATCCGCACTATTGGATTTGACTCCAATCCGGAGGATTTACGTCGTCCTATCTCTAGGATTGCGTGCAACTCCTTCCTTCTTTGAGTGATCTTTCAAATCAACGAGTCTCTCGACTACTATGAAATGAGATCAAAGGCCTACTACCGTATACCGGAAATACGAAGTCGGCTCGAAATAAATCAAAGAGGGATCGAGCGAAAGTTAGCAAAAATAAAATTACGAAGTAAAAAGAATTCCTATCTCAAATCATGGATCCTCATGATCAAATGCTAAACGAAGATTAGCTACGCATGGTTAAGAAAGAAAACACAAAAAGATAAAAGAAATTCATTTTCATTGAGATATAAAAAGGTGTACAAGAATAATGAAAGAGACACGATATGTTAATAAAAGAAATTACAATAACAAGAAAAAAGAAATCTACTTAGCAACAAGGAAAAACTTGCACTTGAACTAGCTATCTCACTTGCTCTCTTTCCAATCCAACCTCCAAAGCATGAGACCATGGTGCCTTTTATAGATGAGGAGGGAAGATTCTAGATGGGAATAAATTGAAAATGGCAATGGGGTGGTCGGCCATGTGTAGGGAGAGGGGGAATGCATTTCATTTAATGAGGGGGACGAAAGAGGTGGAGTTCAATGCATGGTGGCAAGGTACATGCATGGAGAAATTAAAGAGAGAGAGAGGGGATGAATGTAGAATAAAAAAAGAAATAAAAGAGGAGGAAAGAGTGTGGCCGGCCATGGGAAGTGGGGGACTCATGCATGTGGAAATTAATGAGGAGGGGAGAGAGAGGGAATGAGGTGGCCGGCCATGCATGAATGTGGAGAGAAATATGGAAATAAATTGATGAAAAAGTGGAGGGAACCGGTCATGCATTAAATGGGGAGCCATGCAAAGGTGGTTGGATGCATGGGCTCGGTTTTGGGCTTGAAGAGGAGCTCGGGCTGCTTGCATCTTTGAAGTGGGCTGCATTATTGAAGTAGATGGGTGGCCGGGCTGCACCGAGGAGAGGGTCGGGCTGCTTGCTTGAAGTGGGATGCATGCATGTTGGACTTGAGCTCGGGTAGGGGCAGCACCAACACATCAAGGGCTGCATCATGGAGGGCCGGTTTGGATCAATGAAGAAGGTGCTGGGCTGCACCAATGAAGAAGGGCTGCATCTTGAAGTGGGGAGGAGGCCGGCCATGCACTAGTGGGCTGCTCCAATAAAGAGGGTTGCATGAACCTACAAATAACAACACAAAATAAACATTAGAAACAAAATATTATTCATGAACATAATAATTATAACAAATAAAACTAAACATCACATAATATAATATATATATTAATAAGACTAAACATAGCAACAAACATATTAAACATTAAAACTAAACTAAACATAACACAACATAAAATATAAAACACATAATAAATTTAGAAATTATCATAACATACGAGAAATAAAACAAAACAGACATAAAATACACAAAATTATAACTAAACTTAGGAATGGTTTATAAATTATAGCAAAAATGATGACTAAAAGTAGACATCAATGCCCATACCTGTTATGATGCCATTTTCGGGCGGCCCTTGATCAATGCTTTTAGATGTGTGTAGTCCTCTTTCCACCAGTGCTTGAAGCTCAATGCCGGAGATACTCAAATCAGAGTACAGGGGGATCCGAAGGCAGCCAGGGAATGCTACGTAACGAGGGTAAACACCATCTCATGGCATGGAGAGGCCGAGGAGATGGGAATGAGGATGAAATAATGGCAGCAGGAGTTCTGTGGACAAGTAGAGGAGGATAAAGGAAAAGAGGTCGGATGAGAGGGATAAATGGAGATGGTAGGAGGCATTACGGTGGAGCCGGAAATGGCGGGAGAGAAGGATGGAAAGATGGGGATGGAAGAGGAGAAAGAAAAAGAGGTCGAATGAGAGGGAGAAATGGAGATGGTAGGAGGCATTATGGTGGAGCCGGAAATGGCAGGCGAGGAGGATGGAGAGATGGAGGTGGAAGAGGAGAGGTGTTCGGAGGAAGGCGAGGGGAGGAGGAAATAAAAGAGAAAGATAGGGGAAGCAGGGGCGTCGCTCGAAGGGGAGGCCCAGCTGGAAAAAAGAAGAGTAATGCTACTGGAAGGAGGGAACCCTAGCGAGCTGGAGATAGAGAGGCTTTCGGAAGAAATGGTGGTGACTGTTATGGAGCACAAGGCGACAGACCAGGAAGCCATAGAGCAGGATAAGCTAGGAGAGCAAGAGACAGAAGAGGAGTCGTTAAGGCTGAAGGCAGCCGTGGAGGTGCTAAAGATGGAGATCCTCACCAGAGAAGGAAGAAAAGAGAAGAAAAAGGTCAGTGATGAGCTCAGCCCACAAGACCAGGAGGGGATCAAGGCATGCGTGCAGAGGAATATTGACGTCTTCGCTTGGAGCATGGCTGAAATGGAAGGGGTAGATGCGGACATGGCCTGCCACCGTCTCAACCTCGACCCCAACACTCATTGTGTGCAATAGAAGAAGAGGGCCATCGCCACTAAGATGGCCTGAACCATCAGAGAGGTGGTAGAAAAGATGCTTAAGGCAGGGTTTCTGTCTGCCTGTAAGTATTTGGGATTGGTAAGAAATGTTGTAATGGTTAAAAAGGGGAGGGAAAGTGGAGAATATGTGTAGATTTCTCTCTATTGAATAAAGCATGCCCTAAGGATTGTTACCCTCTGCCTCGAATCGCCGCGCTAGTTGACTCAGCCGTCGGTTTCTCACTAGTGAGTTTTCTAGACGCATTTTAAGGATACCACCAAATATGCATGCACCCTCCAGACGTCAAGGACGTCAACTTCGTCACTAAGGATGGATGTTTTTATTTTAACATGATGCCCTTAGGGTTAAAAATACGGGGCAACTTATCAAATGATGATGGATCGGATCTTTCGATTGCAGAAGGCGCGGAACCTTGAGGTTTATATGGATGACATGATGATCAAAAGTCGGGACCTCAGATCTCATGTCTTGGATCTTGAGGAAACCTTTGGAACCTTAAGAAAATATAAAATGAGGCTCAACCACTTGAAATATGTTTTTGGAGCCAGTAGGGGGAAGTTCCTAGGACATCTCCTTACACCATCTGGAGTAGAGCCCAATCCCGATAAGGTAAAGGCAATCCTGGAAATGGAATCTCCGAGGAATACCAAGGAAGTTCAACGTCTCACCGGCAAGCTGGCTGGATTAAGCAGGTTCCTCTCCCGAGCCGGAGAAAAATGCTCACCTTTCTTCCAGACGTTAAGAGGAGGTAAGAAGTTCGAATGGACACCTGAGTGCGAGGAGGCTTTTCAGGCTCTAAAGCAGTAGCTCACCCGGGCGCCTCTACTCCAGGGGCCGAGGGAAGGGGAGGTCTTGTTCTTATACCTAGGGGTGGGGACCGAGGCCGCAAGTTTGGTTCTAGAACGAGAGGGAAGAAAAAAGTAATTCCTGATCTATTACGTGAGTAGGGTCCTAAAGAAGGCGGAACTCGGGTGCCCCATCCTCAAAAAGCTAGCATTTTCCCTCATCATATCGGCCAGGAAGCTTAAGCCATATTTTCAGGCCCATTCGACTCAGGTGGTGACAGATCACCCCCTCTGTCGAATCTTGGAGGGGGTGGAGCACTCTGGGAGGTTGGCTAATTGGTCAATAGAGCTTAGTGAATTCGACCTCACTTTTACTCCTCTGCTTGCCATCAAGGCACAAGTGATGGTCGACTTCCTAGTGGACTACGTAGTGGAGATCCAAGAGGCTGAAGCACCCCCTGGAGCGGCTTGAAAGATGATGGTAGATGGAGCATCGGGAAAAAAATTCTTTTGGAGTGGGGATGATCTTGGTAAGTCCATAGGGGACCAGAATCGAGCAAGCTTTGAAGATTCACTTCCTAATCACCAACATCCAAGCGGAATATAAGGCGATCATCACAGGGTTCAGGTTGGCTCTAGAGATGGGCATACAAAACATTACGGTCTCCACGGACTCTATGGTGGTTGCAGGCCAGATTATAGGGGAGTTCGAAGCGAGTGAGCCCACCCTCTAGCTGTACCTGGTAAAGGTCAAAGACATCATTGGGCAGTTCCGCAGTTTTTCGGTTCAACATGTCCCGAGGAATGAAAGCACTTCGGCTAACCAACTCGCCAAATATGTCCATCGAGCCAAAGGAACGGTGACAGAGCTTTTCAGGCCATCCATAGAAGTGGGAGAACTCATGGAGATAAACCAGCAAGGGTCTTGGATGGACACCTTCATCACTTTATTGACCTCGGGAAAGCTTCCTGAGAGCAATCTCGATAAGAAGCGGGTCATGTATAAATCAGCATACGACCTATTGAAAGATGGAGCACTATACCGTAAGACATTGTCAGGTCTGCTGGCTCGATGCGTATATGATGAGGAGGTTCCAAGGATCCTAGAAGAGATTCACTCAGGAGAATGTGGGAGCCATTCAGGCAGTCGGACTTTAGAGGGGAGAGTGTTGAGGCAGGGATACTTCTGGCCTACCCTCAAGAAAGATGCAGAAAAGTTCGCAAAAAATGTCAAAAGTGCTAGGAGTTCGCTGCCCTCCATCTCCTTCCTGTCAAAAACTTCTGGTCAGAGGAAGTTTTTGTTGGTCATGGTGGATTACTTTTAAAAATGGCTGGAGGTGAAGGCGTTTGCTAAGGTGACATCGCAGGTGGTCAAAAATTTCGTATGGGGAGAGATCATCTGCAGGCATGGGGAGTATCCATTGTGGCTGACAACGGACCACAATTTGCTAGTAGGGCATTTGTTGATTTCTGCATCCGTCTGGGCATAGATCTCCGCTTTGCCTGGGTTCATCATCCACAGAGTAATGGACAGGTGGAAGCAGCAAACAAGGTCATCGTCAATCTTTTAAAGACAAAAGTGGAGAATCTATGGAGAAGCTGGGTGGAACAACTCCCTTCAGTTCTCTGGGCCTTGAGGACCACACCAAGCACCGTCATGGGAGAGACCCCATTTAAGCTCTCTCATGGATCGAAGGCCGTTATTTCAATATAGTTCGAGGTCACATCCCCAAGAGTGGTCGTTGCAAGGGAAGAAGATGAAGGATGGATGGCAGAGAACGAGGAAGAATAAAAACTCTCTCTTGATCTCGTGGAAGAACTCCGGAACTTGGCGTTGACCTGGCAGGAGGAGGTCAAGCGCTGGATGGCCAAGTACTTTGATAAGAATATAAGGATTAAGCAGTTCCAGAAGGGTGACTTGGTCCTCAAGAAGGTGGACGCAGCAAGCAGAGGGGCATTAGTAGGAAAGCTCAATCCCAACTTGGAAGTGCCCTTTGTAGTAAAAGAGGTCTTGAAGTCAGGAGTGTACCACCACCAGGTTATAGTTGGGGTACCCCTCGATCGTGCCCGAAGAGATGATGATTTAAAGAGATTTTATCCATAATACTTTTTGTTCTTTACATTTTTTGATACTTGTAATTTTGATGCGGCCTTCTGATATGATGAAACCGTAGGTGTCCTTGTTCATGGCATTAAGAGTGAAGTGGGTGCAAGGAGATCCCGAGCAGGCCCGCTGACCAGGCTCTCATCTAGTTGGTAGGACTGTAGGCTCCCTCGAGGGTTGGAGATAGTTTGGAGAGGAGACCACGAGCAGAACCGCTGACCAGGCTCTCATCTAGCTAGCAGGACTGTAGGCTCACTTGGTTGTTGGAGATAGTTTGGAGAGGATACCCCGAGCAGACCAGCTGACCAGGCTCTCATCTAGCTGGCAAGGCTGTAGGCTCACTCGGTGGTTGGAGATAGTTTGGAGAGGAGACCCTGAGCAGACTCACTGACCAGGCTCTCATCTAGCTGGAAGGACTGTAGGCTCACACGATGGTTGGAGATAGTTTGGAGAGGAGACCCTGAGCAGACTCGCTGACCAGGCTCTCATCTAGCTGGCTGGAATAAAATCTCACTCGGTGGTTGGAGATAGTTTGGAGAGGAGACCCCGAGCAGACCCACTGACCATGCTCTCATCTAACTGGTAGGACTGTAGGCTCACTTGGTGGTTTTAGATAGTTTAGAGAGGAGACCACGAGTAGACCAGCTGACCAGGCTCTCATCTAACTGGCAGGACTGTAGGCTCACTTGGTGGTGGGAGATAGTTTGGAGAGGAGACCCCGAGCAGACCTGCTGACCAGGCTCTCATCTAGTTGGCAGAAATGTAAGCTCACTCGGTGGTTGGACATATTTTGGAGAGGAGACCCCGAGCAGACCCGTTGACCAGGCTCTCATCGAGCTGGTAGTACTGTATGCTCACTCGGTGGTTTGAGATAGTTTGGAGAGGAGACCCCGAGCAGACCCGCTGACTAGGCTCTCATCAAGCTGGCAGGACTGTAGGCTCACTCGGTGGTTGGAGATAGTTTGGAGAGGAGACCCCGAGTAGACCCGCTGACAAGGCTCTTATCTAGCTGGAAGGACTGTAGGCTCACTCGGTGGTTGGAGATGGTTTGTAGAGGAGACCCCGAGCAGACAAGCTGACCAAGCTCTCATCTAGCTGGTAGGACTGTAGGCTCTCTCGGTGGTTGGAGATAGATTAGAGAGGAGACCCCGAGTAGACCTGCTGACTAGGCTCTCCTCTAACTAGTAGGACTGTAGGCTGACTCGATGGTTGGAGATAGTTTGGAGAGGAGACCTCGAGCAGACCCGCGCACCATGATCTCGCTAACAATACTGTAGGCTTACTCGATGGTTGGAGATGGATTGGAGAGGAGACCCTGAGCAGACCCGTTGACCAGGCTCTCATCTAGCTAGCAGGACTGTAGGCTCACTTAGTGGTTGGATATAGTTTGGAGAGGAGACTTCAAGCAGAACTGCTGAATAGGCTCTCCTCTAGTTGGCAAGACTGTATGCTCACTCGGTGGCTGGAGATGGATTGGAGAGGAGACCCCGAGCAGACCCGCTGACCAGGCTTTCATCTAGCTGGCAGGATTGTAGGATCAATCGGTGGTTGGAGATGGTTTATAGAGGAGACCCTGAGCAGACCCGCTAACCAGGCTCTCATCTAGCTGGCAGGACTGTAGGCTCACTCAATGGTTGGAGATGGTTTGAAGTAGAGATTACGAGCAGACCCGCTGACCAGGCTCTCAACTAGCTGGCAGGGCTGTCGGTTCACTCGGGGGCAAGTCAAGCGGTAGAAGCTCACACAGAAAGATGTCTATACTTATCAGGGAATTTGTAGAGATTACTATGAAAAAGAAGGATTGGTGGCAGTACAAGTGAGGATGAGCACTTCAGACTGGCGATCGGCGAGAGGGGTCTCGGCTATAGCGAGCGAGTAGTAACTATTAAAGGCACATGTCTCCCACAAAAAGAGGGACTTATCGTAGGGAGCAGTTTGGTCCCCAGGATCTACCCGCGCAGGGTTCGTCTCACAACGAGTCGAGAGCAAATGACTAGACGGTGTTGCGCTCGTCGGGGGCGAGGAGAAGTCCAATGACTAGCGCTCTAAATTAACTTTCAAGCGAGATGACAATGGATAAAGAGCGATGAAATAAAAAGAGCCAAAGGTTAAAATAAAGATCTCTTTGTTCATTACAGAAAGAAGAAACATCTCACTATCAGAAACATTTACAAGTACATGAGACAAAAAAAGAGAGGGAGGAGGATGGTCCCAAGACACATTGACACCCATTCACTCCTCGTCACTGGAGGCGGAGCTGTCATTCGTCTCACAATACAGCTGGGGGACCAAGTCGCGGACGGTGATGAAAGAAAGGCGGTAGACCTGATTTACTCTAGAGGGGGGGGGGGGGTGAATATAGTAGTTAAAACTTTTGGCTGTTTTTAAGTATTATTAGAGTAAAGTAGGTGATACTATAATAGTAACAGAAAATATAAGTTAAACTAAACTATCACGGCACATCAATCTAATCTAACACAGTAAAGCAAGAACAACACAGAAAATGATCAACCAGACGACACAAGAAATTTATAGTGTTCCCCAAACTAAGTACATCCACTCTTCTACCATCCTGGTAGGAATACACTAGCAGGTTTTTGATCAGGTGACTGCCACCAAAAGATCTATTTCCAGGGAGATCTCACAACCCTTTGAGCTTTTGATCAGATTCCCAAAAACCAAGAATAAACTTTTGAAGGCAGTTAATAAACCCTTTGTACAGGAGGTGAGAGAGGTGATTGTGTCTTCTCTTTCTCTAATCAATAGAGAAGACTAGTGGATTGTTGTTGTTAAAAGCTCCTTTTAAAATCACTTGGAGCCTTGATCGGGGTGTAGGTCTTCAGCCTTGTCTTGAAATGATGTCCAGGGACTTTCTGACTGATTGAATGTTGTTGTCCTTGAATGTTCCTGGAGAAGAAGTTGAAGAAGACTCTTGATCTTTGATTGTTGTTCTTCTTCAGTCTTGAGTAAGCACAAGGAGAAAACTGGTTGTTTTCTGCACAGAGAAGAAGCAAATATTCTTGTGTATTATGTAATTCCTCTCTGTATTATTGCTTGTGTCTCTACCGTCTGAAAAGAGAAAAAACTCTTTTATATTTTGCTGTCAAAATCTCCTTTGAAATCTTGAATCTCAAGCATTAATTGTTGATTACCTAGAGAATGAAATACGGCTGTAGAATATTATCTTTAATGAGTTTCCCAACTGTCCCACTACATTAAGCAAGTAATTAACCGTGATGAAGACCATAATTAATGCTGCCAATAATGGCTATATTCAGGGGAATATATGCATTAATTACTCAAAGAATTACTGTTAAATAATATATGGAAATAAGGACAGAAAGTACGGAAAAACTCTAAGTCTGGCACTGTACAGAAATCGTCGAGCTCTGAACAGATTTCGTCGACCGGAGATCCAAGTTCGTCGAGCTGAGAAATCCTGTTTGTCAACCTGAGCTCAGAGAACTGCGTTCTGCAAATATCTTGCCAATTATGCGGTCCAAGTTCATCGAGAAGAGAATATGTCTTTGTCGATCTGAGTTCAGCGAAAGTAACTAGAAAGAATATATTGAAGCTGAACTCCAGATTTCATCGTCCGGAGCTCGAATATCGTCGAGCTCAACTCAGAGAATTGATTTTGAGTTCGTCAATTTGCGATCGACGATCGTGGAGCTGAGTTCGAAGAATTTCGAACTGATAATTTTGAACTTTAATTCTTCTAAGTCTTGAGTCTCCTGAAGTCTTCTGCTGGCTGGTCCAAGAAGATTGAACCTAATGACTTATCCTATACTCTAGGACTCAAAGACTTAACCCTAGGTATACAATGTGGGTCAAAACTCATCCTAACTAGTGAACCTAGCCCAAATCCAAACTAGGGATCCAACAATCTCCCCCTATTTGGGTGAGGTCACTAATAAAAACAAGGAAAATAATCACAAAGCAAAAATAATATATCTGGCATAAAATATAAAAGCATCTAGCAGATATGTACATAACAGTATCTTTGTGACAGTTATAACAAATAGAGTTCAGAAATAAAAACTAAACAAAATGTTCATTTGTTCTTCTTGGGCTTATCCTTATCAGCTTTTTCAGAACTTTCAGAGGGTTGTCTGAATTTGATTTCTCTATTGGGATTGGCATCTTCTCTTTTAGACATTGTCATGTCAGCTGCTCCAATGATGTTGAGAGAAGTGGCTCTTGGAACTACATCCTCTGGATGCAGATTCATATAAGCATCTACATTGAAAAACTTATTAGCCTTGTCATACCTTTTTAGTTCTTTTTTCCTGTAAGTTGACATTGTAGTGTATTGAGAAGGATCTCTGCCTTCAGCTTTAGCGTTGTTAATCATGGAGAGTCCAACCACACTACAAGAAAAACTTCATTTAGCAATGAAAATTAGGAACGCTAAATAATTTGTTGCTAATTAGCATCGAATTTAGTTAGTTATATGATATTTGTTTTTACCCACAAAATAGCAACGAAAATATTCGTTGCAAAAATAGCAACGAATTATTTTGTTGCAAAATATTTGTTGCTAAATAGAAACGAAATATTTTATTTCAAAATTTCTATACTAATTATTTTAGATTAAAAATTTATGGAGGGAAAGATTCAATTCCCTCCAAATATTTTCATCTCACTTTTAAAAAATATAAATATATATTTATAAGTTTTTAAACAAATTAAAGAAACCCTTGATATCCTGATTCTCATCTCGATATCTGCTCTCATGCTAAGATTGTCACTCTCCCGCACGATCTCCCGCCGAGCTCGTCACACTCTCGTGCAATCTCCCCGCCGTGCACCAACGAGAAATAAATAAATATATACATATAAAAAATATAAATAAATATATATATAATATATACAAAAATATATAAATATATAGAAATAACGATATATATAAATAATTATATATAATAAACTATATATATTAAACTATAAATATAGATATATATTTATATATATAAATAAATAAATAAATATGTATGTATAAATAAATAATCATATACATAAATAATAAAAATTTATAATTATAATTTAATACATATATATATTACCGTAAATTTAAAACGAATTAGTTAATTAGGAGGATTGGTTGGGTAAAGAAATTATTTGTAAGAGGTCTGAGGTTCAAATCTCAACATGAGCATATTAGAAAATATATTTTTTTATATATAAATATTATTTTAATTTAACCAAATAATTATATAAAATACAAAATATTAGCATCAAAAGATTTCCTTCCTAAAATATCTTTGCTAATTAGAAAGAAATAAATTCCTTACTAAATTTAGCTAGGCCCAAATTAGCTACAAAATTTTTTCGTTTCTAAATTCCTTCCTAATTAAAATTAGCAATGAATTTATCTAATTAGCAATGAATTTTGCTCCTTGCTAATCAAGGTTTTTCTTGTTGTGCCAGTTCTGGAAATCTGGCCATTCTTGTAGTTGTATCTTGTTCAGAATCCACAAATGAGATTGGAGGAGATTCTAGCCTTTTTGGACTGTTACCCTTTTTCAGATTTTTCAACTTCAGATACTGTCTGTTGCATTTCTTGCTTCTGATGTTGTTGCTGCTATCTGCTGCTGCTAGAATGTTTGTGCTGACTGCATCCTTGAAATTGAGATCTTGAAGATCTACCATGTTGTCTTTGATAAGTCTGAGTATATGAAGTAGATCTTTGAAAAATATTTCCCTTATCACCAGCTGGAGCTGGAGGATGAGTAGGAACTCTCCAATTCCTTTGAGAAGGAGGAGGAGGAGAGTACCTTCTACTTTTCTTCCTAGCTTTGTGGTCATTCTTAGACAGCCACATCCAATTAGGCATCCCTGGGTAAGGAGTGATCTTCTGCAAGATGTAGTAGGGAGCATCTACATTAGGATTAGGCTTTGGAATAGCTTTAGCAGGAGATTTTCTTTTCTTGGCAACTTTCTTCTTTTCTTTTGAATTATCAGACTCATCAGAGTCTTCATTATCATCATCATCATTAGAAGATCCTGGAGTATTTACATACAAGTCATCAATTACTTTCAGAACATCTTTGGATATCTGCTTCTCAGCCTGAGGCTGTACTGGAAGTTCTGTTTCTACAACTTCTGTTCCAGTAACACTTTCAAGAACAATTAAACTTTCTTCTGCTATATCAGCCAGAATAATATCATCTAGATTGGGTAAAGGACTATCATCCATCTTATAAGTAGGATACTTTTGGAGGCTCTACTACTACAAAACTTACCTTAAGTTGCTTAGCAAATGCATGACTTATTGGAGCAGTATAAGCTATAATACCTTTGGATTGTTGTGAGCAAACTTCTGGTTGATAATTTAGATAATCTGTATCAAAAGAATGTAACAAATGAAATTAATCAACTGTGGGATTGATAATACAATCACCAACAGTTATAATCTCTGTAGTTTCTACATCTACATCTGTACTCAACATATCAAAATCAAAATCAAAATCAAAGTCAGCATCTACCTCATCTTTTGTAGTCATGTGTACATCTGCATCTGTCTGCAAAACTGTTATATCTGCTACTACTGGAGGAGAGAAAACTGGAGCTTCTTCATTTAGTATGTCCCCCTGCTTGGTTTCACAGGGTCCAAAGGCCAGGCCGCCAGAAGAAAGGATAGTGGAGGCAGCAGAGATGATGGTAGAAAGGAATGCAATAGAGTCAGCAAGATGTTTAATGGCCTCTATTATAAGAGTTGAGATGAAGGGACTGAGGAGTTCTAGAAGAGATGGAATTGAAGGGGAATCCATTTCCATGAACTCAGAGGGTGTCTGAGTTGATACATGGATGATGCATGATGAAGGAAAAGTGGTGATGTCTGGCATTTTCTCATCATGAGATGATGGGGAATTTATGGGAGATTCGAGTAGATTAAAAGATGGAATGGATGTGAGGTTATGGAGGGGAATGTCATCTAGATGAGGAGGAAGTGGGGAAGGAGGTGGTGTAGGATGTGCTAGAGATGGAACTGGTGTTGGTATATGTTGAATGTGTGTGGGTTGATGCTCAGGAGATGAAATTGGTGGAGTTGGTTGATGTACATGGGATTGAATTGGTGTGGGAGTATGAGTTGGACAAGAGGATGGTTGTTGAGATTGATGTGTAGGTATCTGGGAGGATGGAATGCTGGTGGAGGGGACAAATTCTGGGAGTAGGGGATCAGCTATTGTAGCTCTTGTACCCTCAGAACCTCTGGAGGAGGTTGAAGCCTTAAATGTCTTTGAGATAGTCCTCTCCCACGTTGCAAACAAGGCACAAGTAAGCCTTTTGGAAGCATTGATGAAAATGGTCTAGGAGACCAGGGATTCAATAACTTTCTCCTTTGGGAAAATACCCAGAACTCTTCCAAAACAAACTTCTTTCTTATTATTCTTCTTCTTTATCAAATCAAACAGCAGTTTTCCTAGTTGATTGATTTCTTCTCAACCAGAGCACACATCACTAGAAACTGGTTCCTGGTGCTATATTCATGGGCTGTGTGTTTGCCCAATAGAACTTTTCCGACAACATTAGTAAGAAATTTGTATTGAGACGACATATAATTCTTTAGTAATTTATTAGGGTTTTCTGCAGCATGACCCATTTTAATTAACATGTTATCATATTCAATACTATTCATTTCTATATCTTCATCACCATTCATCAAACCGAAAATTTCATTTAACACGGTGGGGGTTAGAGAAATCTGGTTACCAGATATAGTCCCGGTCATTGTGTCTGCATCTAGAGTTGAGGAGGTAAATACCCATTCTCTTATCTCTGTTATAGCTATCTTTATTCTTGTTGTCATGATGTTCTTTAGTTGTTTGTCCTCAAACAATTTCATTATGTCTAGAAAACTTGATCGAAATGTTGGAAAGATTCAAAATTGATGTCAAAACCCATGTCAAATTTCATCGCTGCAAGGGAGTTTGCCGGAACTGCCATTGTTCGCCTGCAAAAGAAAACAGAGAGATCAAGTGCAAGGGGAACAGAAAGCGCGGGATGGAGCTCGAAGAAAACCTAGATATATGGTTTTCAAAATATGAAGCGGCAGACTCCGTCCGATGAAAAATTAAAAAATTCTCCGATCTGAATTCGACGAAATATTTTATTAATAAAAGAGTTCGTCAATCTCAGTCAGAAGAAGGGAAAATAATTCATCGATCTCAGGTCGACGAAACATTTTCTAAAGTAATATCGTCGATCTCCGTTCGGCAAAAAGAACTTCACACACAGAGAGTTCATCGATCTCAAGTCGACGAATTTCTCAAGAACTTTTCTCAGTTTGTCGATCTCCGTTTGACGAACTATGTCGAATTCTTCGACCACGGCCAAAAAATTAAATTAATGCATCTCCATTGATCACACCTAACTGATTCATAAAGAATAGATGTTTCTTCTCATCCAAGGGTTTGGTGAAGATATCTATCTGCCTTTTGTAAATCAGTAGAGACAAAGGTGAGATTAATTTTCTTTTTATCTACACACTCTCTAATGAAATGATGTCTTACATTTATATGCTTAGTCCTACTATGATGTACTAGATTTTGTGCAATAGAAATTGCACTTATATTATCATACAGTAGAGTTGAATTATTTAAGTTGACACCATAATCTAGCAGTTGGTTTTGAATCCAAAGCATTTGTGAACAACAACTGCCAGCTGCTATATATTCAGCTTCTGCTATTGAGGTAGACACAGATGTTTGTTTCTTGCCGAATCATGACACTAGCCTATCACCAAGGAACAGACATATCCCTGATGTGCTATTTCTATCTTATCTACACCCAGCAAAGTCAGCATCAGAGTATCCAGTAACTCAAATTCTGACTCAGTTGGATACCAGAGTCCTAAATTAGGGCAACTCTTTATATATCTTAAAATTTTTTTAGGAAAATAAGGTGAGATTCTTTAGGGTTCACCTGGAACATAGCACAAAGGATGTAGCAAAAATAATGTCTGGTCTACTTGCTATAAAATATAACAGGGACCCAACAATGGCCCTATATAATTTCTGATAAATAGGTTTCTCATGTTCATCAGAATCAATTATAGCATTGGTAGCCATAGGTGTTTTCTTTGCTGAAGCATCAGCCATGCCAAACCTTTTAATTAGCTCCTTAGCATATTTAGATTGGGATAAGAAGATTCCATCAGGTGACTGCTTCACTTGGAAACCAAGGAAGTAGGAGAGCTCACCCATGCTACTCATTTCAAACTTTGAATGCATAAGGTTGGAGAACCTTTTACATAGTTTGGAATCTGTAGAACTAAATATGATGACATCTACATATATTTGTACTAACAATATTTTATAATGATGTTGCTTAATAAATAAAGTCCAATCTACTATGCCTCTAGAAATTTTATGCTCTAAGAGAAAGCAAGCTAATGTTTCATAACAAGCTCTTGACGCTTGCTTTAGACCATAGAGAGTCTTATGTAATTTGAAAACATAAGAGGGATGAGTAGGAGAAATAAAACCTGGTGGTTGTTCTACACAGACCTATTCTTTAAGTTCACCATTGAGGAATGCACTCTTAACATCCATTTGGTACACTGTGAACTTTTTGTAGGCTGCATAAGCTAGAAAAATTTTATTGCTTCAATCCTTGTAACAGGTGCAAATGTCTGGTCATTGTCTATGCCTTCCTCTTATCTGTATCCTTGAGCAACTAGTCTGGTCTTGTTTCTTATGATAAGACCTTGAGTATCTAGCTTATTTCTAAATACTCATTTAGTTCCAATGACTGGATAGTGTTTGGGTCTTGAAACTAAATCCCAAACTCTACATCTCTCAAATTATTTGAGCTCCTCTTGCATTGTAATAATCCAGTGTGGATCTTGCTCGGCATCTTTTATGGATTGGGGCTCAGTTTGAGATATGAGTAGGCATGTATCATGTCCTAGTGGAGTTGATGCCTTGTCTGCACACAAACTGAAATGTCTCCAATCACATGAGATACAAGATGATCTCTAAGTGTAACAAATTCAGTGGGAGTAGTTGGTTGAGCAACAGCTTGCGGAATTAATTCCTCTTGTGGAATTATAATAGCTGTTGGAGGAAGTTCAGCCACTTCCAAACTTTCTTCTTCACTCTCTTCTTCAACTAGTGGAGAAGGATGTGATAGAGCCTCTTGGGTGAGGTTTAGATCATCCAATCTCTCACACAAGTGAGGTACCTGCAGTATGTCAATGGTAGAAACTTATTTCTCCTTATAAAACATGTTAGTTTCATCAAATTAAATATGAATAGATTTTTCTATTTTCATAGTTGATTTATTATATACCCTATAAGCCTTTCTTACTTAGGAATATCCAAGAAAAATTCCCATTTCAGCCTTGGTTTCAAACTTTCTGATGTGTTTCTTATTATTATTGTGAATATAACAAAAGCAACCAAAAATTTTAAAGTAATCTACTTTAGCTTTCTTCCCTTTAAGTAGCTCATAAGGAGTCTTATTCTTGAGCTTGTGTATCAAACTTCTATTCAGTACATAATTTGTTGTGCTCACAGCCTCTGCCCAAAAGAATAGGGGCAAATGAGCATCTGCAAGTAATGTGCCTGCAGATTCAATTAGGGTTCATTTTTTCCTTTCAACAATCCCATTTTGTTGAGGAATTCTAGGAGCTGAGAAGCAGTACCTAATACCTTCCTTCTCACAGAACTCTTGTATAAGAAGAGACTCAAACTCAGTACCATGATCACTTCTAATCAATGCAACTGGAGTAGAGTACTCAATCTATATATTCTTGAGAAATTCTATAAGAACCTTGATGTTATCTAACTTAGATCTCAGAAAGAATACCCAAGTGAATCTTGAGAAGTCATCTACAATCACTAAAGTATAAGATTTCCCTCGTAGGGTTTGTACAACAATAGGGCCAAAAAGGTCCATATGTAGCAAGTACAATATTCTAGGTGAGTCACTTTTATTTACAGATTTAAAACTACTTTTTAGTTTGCTTGCCTAACTAACAAGCCCTGTAAAGGCTTTCCTTCTTATAGGGGCAAGAAGACAATCCTCTAAAAAGGTTGTCCCTAGAGAGTTTAGCAATATTTTTCAAGTTTACACTTCTTAATATTCTATGCCAAAGTTCATTGTTATTACTAGTTTGATTAAATAGGCATATTTCTGTTTTAGCTGATTTAAAATTAACTATGTAAATGTTTCCTACTCTAGTTCCTGTTAACACTACTTGGTTATCTACTGAAGTAATAATACAAGAAGTTTAACTAATTGATACCTAGAACCTTTCATCACATAACTGACTTATGGAGATAAGGTTGTGCTTCAGTCCACTTACATAAGCAACATTCCTGAAGATGACTGCTCCAATCTTGACCTTTCCATATCCTTCAGTCTGGCCACAATTGGAATCACCATATATTACTTTAAGTCCTAGCTTTGACTTGTAGTTGTTTAGATTGTCCTTGTTTCCAGTCATGTGTATTGAACAACCACTATCCAGATACCACTGTTGCTCTGTGGTGGGATAGTCTTTCACCTGCAATAAAACAGATTAGTCATTCTTTACCTAGGTTACCTTGGATCCTTCTTTCTTCATATAATTAAAACTGGAAATGTAAGAATATTCAGGTTGACATATATAACCTGAGTGATAATATCTTCTTGGAGGAATTATCCATTGATTAAATTAATTAATGGAAGATCTTGGTTGATTATAAGTTCTAAAAGAATTAAAGTTTCTATTAAGATGAACAGCGTTTGACGAATTCAAGTAAGTTCGCCGATCTGAGGTCGACGAATGGGGATGAGTTCGTCGTACTCCTCTCAGAGAATGAGAGTATTCATTCTCCAGGCCCCAAAATCGTCAATCTCGGGTCGACGAATTATAATGGTTTCATCGATCGTAGTTCAACGAATAATTATAATGGAAATTTGCATTCGGAGTTCGTCGACTTGAGTTCGACGAAATGTACATATTTTGTCGATCTTAGTTCGATGAAATCTGTTGAACATTGTTATGATTTGGATTTTTCTTATTCTTTTTTTTCTTGGTTTTATGAGTGATTTCAGTTGGTTGTTTATCTTCATTTAGCTTTTCTTTACCCTTTTATGAAACAAATTTTATAAGGGTTGTTAAGTTGCTCTTTTGAATCAGTGGGGGTTGGCTTGATGAAGCACCTAAGCCCAACTTTCCATTTAGCCTAGCATTCATTATGCTTGTGATATCCATCAACTTGATACTTCTCCCATTTAGGGATTCTTCAAGTTGCCTTGCTTCAGCCAATTCAATTTTTAATGTCATGATTTGTTCATTGGCTAAAGTTAATTCATCTTTTAACTTAATATTTTCAGAAATAAAGTTTTCTTGCTCAGACAGTTTTTCTCTAAGTATTTTAATTTCTTCTTCAGAGTTAATTAAATCAATACATAATGATTTGGATTCAGTTTTAAAATTATCTAAATTGTAATCAAAGCATGATAGTACCTGATCTGCCTCATATTCTGATGATTCTTCACTATCTGACTGTTCAGCTTCAGATGGGCTGCAGGAGGCATTGATAGCCATAAGGCAAACTTCCCTTGCCTTTGCCTCCTCTTCATCTTCACTGGATCTCCAAGTTTCAGCCACAAATCCTTTCTCATTTCTTTTATGTTTGTTGGAGGAGGGCTTATTGTAGTGTTATTTTCTGGAGTCTTTTTCTCTTCTTCTCGCCTTCTTTGATTTTCTGGACACTCTGATATGAAGTGTCCTGGTTTCATGCACCCAAAACAAACAACCTCTTTAGTGGGTGTCTTGTCATACCTTGGCTTATCATCTTGCCTGGATGACTTTCTTCTGAAGTCCTTATTTTCCATCTTGTATAATCTCTAGGCTAAGAGACTCAGAAGTTCTTCACCTGCTGTTGGAGCTTCTGTCTCTTATGAAGCTTTGAAGGCTATGTTTTGTTCTTTTCTTGCTTCTGGAGGAATCTTCTGCTCTACAGCTTCTCTTGACTTTATTAGCTACTCATATGACTTGATCTTTCCCAGAAGAGATTAAATGGAAATATCATTTAAGCTAACGGCCTCCTTGATTAGACATGTTCTATAATCCCATGATCTAGGGAAGCACATGAGAATCTTGTCATTCACTTCTATGAGAATGATGTCTTCATCTAGAGTCTTTAGCTCATTGATGATTGAGCTTAGTCTGTTGTACATATCACTGATAGACTCTGATTCATCCTTCTTAATTCTCATATTGGGAGATAAGATTTGATCTCCTGTCCTTTCTGTTGGATCCCTAGTTGATTTGGGCTAGGTTCACTAACTTAGGATGTGACCCAACATGTATAGGCAGGGTCAAAGTTGTGTCCTAGAAGTCTAGGCCAAGTCCTTAGAGTTAATATCAGATGGACCAGCTATCAACAAGACTATCAGAGACTCAAGACTTAGAAGATTTCAAGACTATGTAAAATGAGTTCGACATTCGTCGAACTCAGGTTGACGAAAGACGTTCTCAGCTCAACGAACTCCAGATATTTCTCTGAGCTGAGCTCGACGATCTTCATTCTCTGGTCGATGAAAACTGGGATACTTCAACAAACTAAAGTCAGGATAACTCCAGATTATTCTAAGTCCAACTTCATACTTTGGTCGACGAACAAGATTCTGAGCTCGACGAACTTGGATCTCAAGTTCACAACTTCTCAGATCGACGAACTTAGCACTCTACTCGACGAATTCTGGAATCAGAAGATGTGTGTCGACACTTAGGGCATATGTCGACACCAACTTATGTCGACACCAGAAGACTTGTGTCGACACCAAGACTAATCAGTCGACACCCACCTGTGTCGACACCAGAAGATTCATGTCGACAAACAGAATATCAGTGAACATAAAATACTTGACTAAGCCCAGAATGGTTGCTAAACTCCAGTCGATGAAGTTACAAACTCAACTCGACGAACTTCAGACAAAAAAGGCAAAGGCTCTGAAGCATGCAGCTCTGTTATCATCTCGACATTCTTGGAACTCAGCTCGACGAACAAGAAGTCGTCTGGTCGACAAATTCAATATCTCAGCTCGACGAATTGGTAATTCAGTTCGACGAATTCTGCCAATTGTTTGACGACTTCAGACTTAGCCATTTCCGGCCTTCTGTCCCCATTCTAATGCGGAAATTCCTGAGTAATTAATGCTCTACATTCTCTGAATGTATCCGTTAGAAGGAGCATTGATTACGGTCTTCTTCAGGAATATTTCTTGACGACTTTCCACGGGATAGTTGAGGAAATGATTCAATGCTGATTATTCTCAAGGCGTCAGTATTAATTACAGATGATTCAAATTTTTGAAAAGATAGAAGAAAAGTAGATCGATAATCTGTCGCAAGCACAAGAATACACTTAGTCAGAAAAACAGAGTGACACACACAGACTGACTGCAAGATTTCATACAACAGCCGAAAAGCTTTACACAAGAAATTCATTCTGAAGCTTATAGTGACAAGCAGTGATCTTCATTCAGAAGAAGAAGAACAATCATAAAATATCAAGATTCTTCTTCTTCAACATTCTCTCAGAGACTTCCAAGGACAACAGATATCAAATCAGTCAAGAAGCTCATGCATCACAACTTGTCAAGAACTCTGATTGAAGATCTATCACCCTACAGCAAAGCTTCCAGATCTTCCTGAACCATTCAATAATTCAGGGGGGAGCATTTGCTAACATCATTGAATCCACAAGTCTTCTCAGTTCATTGAGAAAGAGAAGACAAAAATCACTCTCTCACCCCCTCCTGAATAAAGGGTTATCATCTCCCTTAAAAAGGTATCCTGGTTGCAAGTCTCCTAACCAAAAGACTTGAGTTGGTTTTTGGGGACCTGATCAAAACCCATTGGTGTCAGTCAGCTGATCAAAAACTTAAGTGGATTCCTACCAAGGGTGGTAGAAGAGTGGACTACCCAGATTTGGGGAACCACTATAAATCTCTTGTGTCATCTGGTTGCCTAGCTTTTACTTTTTGTTCTTGTTGTGTGGCTGTGATTAAGTTCATTATTTTCTATTCTCTGTTTTCTAATTGCTGCACCCTTTCAGTTTATAGTAAAAGCTGTAACAGCACTACTATAGGGACCTAACAAATTTTAAATATACTCTATTCACCCCCCCCCCCTCTAGAGTATTGTAGACCTAACCCTCACTTTCAATTGGTATTAGAGGAAGGTTCCTTTGGTTGGACAAGTTAACCCTAGAACCAAAGATACTGTGTTAGATCTACACATCACTTTATTCACATTTAACTTAGAAACACAGCCATGACATAGAACAAAGATTATGCAAGCACCAGACCTCCAGTTTGCAACTTGCAAAAGTTTGGAATCTGGAAGGCAAGAATCAAGCTATACATGAATTCTATTGATGAAGATATTTTTGCTTCCATCTTAACAGGAGTACCTCCACAACCTGTAGCTACTCCAAGTAGCTCTATAAATATGACTGCAGTACCTCCTCCAGACTACAATGATGCTTACAGGAAAGCCAAGATGGCTAATGCAAAAGCCATAAACATATTGGCACAAACAATGTCAAATGACATTTTCCAGAAGGTTGCTGAGTGCACATCAGCAAAAGCCATTTAGGATTCCCTAAACCAAATGGTTGATGGATCAGCTGATGAAAGGAAGGATAGGAGATCAAATATCATCTCCTAATATGAGAACTTCAAGAAACAGGAAGCTGAGACAGTTTTAGAGATGTATAACAGATTAAGCTCAATCATTAATGAGCTAAAAACTATGGACAAGGTCATCACTCTCACTGAAGTGAATGACAAAATTCTGATGTGCTTCCCAAGCTCTTGGGACACAAGAATTTGGCCCATCAAGGAGGCCAGATGCCTGAATGAGATGTAAACTGAATCTCTGTTGGGTAAACTGAAATCTTATGAGCAGTTAATAAAGACAAGGGAGGCTGTTGAACAAAGAACACCTCCTGCAGCCAGAAGAGATCAGAACATAGCATTCAAAGCCTCAAAAGAATCAGAATCCACTGCATCAAATGAAGAGCTCATGAGTCTCTTTGCAAAGAGATTCTTCAAGATGGCTTGAAAGGACTTCAGGAGGAAGTCAGCAAGAAAGGATGGCAGGCCAAAGTATGACAAGACACCAACAAAGGAAGTGGTGTGTTATGGATGCAGAAAGCCTGGGCACTTCCTCTCTGAGTGTCCAAAGAATCAGAAGAAGGAGAAGAGAAGAGAAAAGGAAAAGGATTCCAAAAAATAGTTCACCAGCAAACCCTCTTCCAGCAAACACAAGAGGAAGGAAAAGAGGTTTGTAGCTGAGACTTGGAGTGAGACTAAAGAGGAGTCAACATGTTCAAGCTCCAGTAATGATGAAGAAGAAGAAAGAGTAAAAGAGGTTTGCCTCATGGCAATTGATGCCTCAAGAAGCAACTCAGAAGAAGGAGATTCAGAAAATGAGGAAGCATCTGAATCAGAAGCTGATCAGGTATTATCATGGTTTGATTATAATTCAGAATCGTTTAAATCAGATTTTAAAATCATTTGTTTAGATTTAATCAACTCTGAGAAGGAAATTAAACTTCTCAGAGATCAGCAAGTTAACTATGATATCTTAGTATTAGAAAACACTAAATTGAAAAATGAAATAGATACGTTTAGTGAACAAATCACCCTTCTGAAAGATGAATTAAATAAGGCAAAACAGCTAGAAGAATCACTAAATGGTAGAAGCAAACAACTAGCAGTAATCACCAATATATCTAATGCTAGATTTAATGGAAGTAAGTTAGGATTAGGTGAATCATCTAGTGAACCAACTATTATTCAGAAAAACCACCTGTCACAACCCATAAATTTTATTTTTGAGAAAGGAAAGAAGAATACTGATCAAGTATATAAAGTAAATAAAATCCTTGAACAAATTAAAACTAAGGACCACATTGAAAAACTAAAAACACCCATAAAAAACAAAGTTCAGCAATTTTCATCGACCTCAGATCGACGAAAAGGGGCCAGTTCATCGAACACCAATCAACGAACTCTGAACGCCAACTATAGTTATTATTATTCGTCTAACTGCGATCGATGAACTTTGTATGGTTCATCGAGCAGAGATCGACGAACGTGGGGTGCAGAGAATGAACATGTTTATTCTCTGGGCAGAGATCGACGATCTCAACCCAATTCGTCGAACTCTGGTCGACGAACTTACATAAATTCGTCGAACCCAAGAAGACTTAACCAAAACTATAACTTTAACAGAAACTTAAATGCTTCTAGGAAATCATTTAATCCCCTAGCTGACTGGACCATTCCACCTAGGAGATACAACCCCCTAGGATATAAATCCCAGCCAGAATTTTTTGTTATTTCTAGTTTCTCTTATCAGCCATACAAAGGGCCCAAGGTAACCTGGGTCAAAAATCACTAACTATTTGCATTGCAGGTGAAAAAGTGTCCAGGGGTAAATGAAACTTGGTACCTGGACAGTGGCTGCTCCAAGCATATGATTGGCATCAAGGAAATCCTACTACACTATAAGTCCAAGATGGGGCCAAACGTCATTTTTGGTGACTCAAAATGTGGACAATCAGAAGGAGTGGGAGAAGTAAAAATAGGAGTTGTCACATTCAGAAAGGTGACATATGTAAGTGGACTGAAGCATAAGCTCATCTCCAAAAGTCAATTATGTGATGATGGTTATCAGGTACACTTTAACCCTTCTACCTGCTCTATCATTGATAAAAATAACCAAACTGTTTTAACTGGAAGTAGACAAGGAAACATTTATTTAGTAAACTTGTTTTCTGCCACAATTGATATCTGCTTACTGAATTTAACTAGTATTCAGAATTACTTATGTCACAAAAGACTAGGACATGTAAACCTGAAAAACATTGCTAGGTTATCTAAGCACAACCTTGTTAGAGGTTTACCTTCTGCTCCCTACAAGAAGGAAGGTCTCTGCAGGGCTTGTCAAATAGGCAAGCAAACTAAAACTAGTTTCAAATCAATTAATAAGAGTGATTCACCTAGAATATTGTACTTGCTACACTAGGATCTTTTTGGACCCATTGCTGTACAAAGCCGAGGAGGGAAATCTTACACATTAGTTATAGTGGATGACTTCTCCAGGTTCAGTTGGGTATTCTTTTTGAGAACAAAGTCAGATACATTCAAGGTTCTTACAGATTTTCTCAGGACCATACAGATTGAGTTCTCTACTCATGTTGTATTGAGCAGAAGTGATCATGACACAGAGTTTGAGTCTCTTCTTATGCATGAGTTCTGTGAGAAGGAAGGTAACAGGCATTGCATCTCAGCTCCTAGAACTCCCCAACAAAATGGGTAGCTGAAAGGAAAAATAGGACACTCATTAAAGCTGCAGGTACATTGCTTGCTGATGCATAGATGCCACTAACCTTTTGGGCAGAGGCTGTAAGCACTGCAAACTATGTCCTGAATAGGAGTTTAATTCACAAACTGAAGAACAAGACTCCTATGAATTGGTCAAAGGGAAGAAACCTAAAATAAACTATTTTAAAGTTTTCGGCTATACATAATATATACATAATAACAACAAGAAATATATTAGAAAGTTTGAAGCTAAGGCTGAAGTGGGAGTTTTTCTAGGATACTCCCAAGTAAGCAACGCTTATAGGGTATTCAATAAATCAACATTAAAAGTAGAAGAGTCAATTCATGTTTCTTTTGATGAAACTAACATGTATTGCAAGGAGAAAGAAGTTTCTACCAGTAGCAATTTGCAGGTACCCCACTTGTGTGAGACATTGGATGGACTAAACCTCACCCAAGAGGTTCCCACTCATCCCTCTCCACAAGTCATTGAAGATAGTGAAGAAGATGAAGCTGAAGAACATGAGACTCAACCAACAGCAAATATAATTCCACAAGAGGAATTTATTCAAAATATTGTTGCACAACCAACTCCACCCATTGATTTTGTCACACTTAGGGATCACCCCAGATCTCAAGTAATTGGAGACATATTAGCAGGTGTACAGACAAGGCATCAACTCAACCAAGACTTGATGCATGCCTGTTTTCTCTCTCAGGTTGAACCTCTAACCATTCATGATGTTGAGCAAGATCCATACTGCATCCTTGCAATGCAAGAGGAACTAAACCAATTTGAGAGATGTAAAGTGTGGGATTTGGTTCCAAGACCCCAAAACTACACAGTTATTGGAACCAAATGGGTTTTCAGGAATACGCTTGATGCCCAAGGAGTCATTGTGAGGAACAAGGCTAGGCTTGTTGCTCAAGGTTATAGGCAAGAGGAAGGAATTGACTATGATCAGACCTTTTCACTTGTTGCAAGGTTGGAAGCTATAAGGATCTTCCTTGCCTATGCAGCTTTCAAAAGGTTCAAAGTTTTTCAAATGGATGTGAAAAGTGCTTTCTTAAATGGAGTATTATAAGAAGAGATTTATGTAGAACAACCTCTAGGTTTTGTATCTTCAACTTATCCCTCTTATGTTTTTAAATTAAATAAGGCTCTTTATGGTCTAAAGAAAGCTCCAAGAGCTTGGTATGAGACCTTAGCAAGTTTCTTATTAGAGCATGAATTTACAAGAGGAACTGTAGATAAAACCTTTTTCACTAGACATCATAAGTACCAAATTTTGTTAGTACAAATCTATGTAGATGACATTATATTTGGCTCTATAGATTCAAAATTGTGCAAGAGGTTTTCTGACCTCATGCATTCTAAATTTGAAATGAGTAGCATGGGAGAGCTTTCATATTTTCTTGGTCTCCAAGTGAAACATCTTCCTGATGGCATCTTCATCTCTCAAGCAAAATATGATAAAGAACTTCAAAAGAAGTTTGGGATGGCTGATGCCTCAGCTAAGAAAACTCCCATGGCCACCAATGCTATTGTGGACTCTCATATACCAGGAAAACCTCTAGATCAGAAACTTTATAGGGGCATTGATGGGTCCCTATTATACCTCACAGCAAGTAGGCCAGATATTATGTTTGTTACATGCCTTTGTGCTAGGTTCCAAGTGAATCCTAAAGAATCTCATCTAATTTTCTTAAAAAGGATTTTAAGATATATAAAGAGATGTCCTAATCTAGGCATATGGAATCCTGCTGAATCAGAGTTTGAGTTAACTGGATACTCTGATGCTGATTTTGCTGGATGCAGGGTTGATAGAAAAATTACTTCAGGAACTTGTCAGTTACTCGGTATGACATTAGTATCATGGTTCTGTAAAAAGCAAACATCAGTGTCAACTTGAACTGCTAAAGCAGAATATATTGCAGCAGACAGCTGTTGTTCACAGATGCTCTGGATACAGAATCAGCTTCTAGATTATGGGTTCAACTTAAATAATTCAACCTTATTCTGTGATAATACTAGTGCTATAGCCATAGCACAAAATCCAGTTCATCATAGTAGGACAAAAACATATTGACATAAGACATCATTTCATTAGGGAGTGTGTACACAAAAATAAGATTAAGCTTGTCTATATCTACACTGATTTACAAAAAGCTGATATATTCACCAAACCTCTAGATGAGAAAAATCATGCTTTCTTTCTAAATCAGCTGGGAATGATCAATGGAGAAGACTTAGTCTAAGTTCTGTCTGCATTCGACAAAGTTTCCAGAGTTCGTCGAATGGAGTTTGATGAACTAGGGAAAGTTTGAGAGATACTCGTCGATCGGAGGTCGACGAACTCTCTGTGAGTGAAACAATTTTCGTCGACCAGCGATCGACGAATGTTGCTTCAGAAGATATTCGTTGACCTAAGTTCGACGAACCGTCTTCAATTCTTTTGATGAGATCGATGAATTATTTAACCCTAAACTATTTTATCGACCTCAGTTCGAAGAAATAATTTTATTTTCGTGGAACAGAGTTTGTCGATTCATATTCTGGAAAACCTTATATCTA
This sequence comes from Platanthera guangdongensis, assembly GCA_039583875.1. Lineage (NCBI taxonomy): Eukaryota > Viridiplantae > Streptophyta > Magnoliopsida > Asparagales > Orchidaceae > Platanthera > Platanthera guangdongensis. The sequence continues at coordinate 103,417,778 of CM077151.1, forward strand.
GGTTTTCTTCGACCTCCATCCAACACTTTCTGTTCCCTTGCACTTGATCGTTGTTTCTCTGTCTTCCTTGCAGGTGATTTCAATGGTGACTCTGGCAAGCAATCTCATAGCAATGAAGTTCGATACAGGCTTTGACGTGGATTTCGATTCATTTCAGCAATCCGATCCAATCTTTCTGTATATCCTAGAACTTCTTGAAGAACAGGAACTAAAAACCCTGATGACGAGAAGGGTCAAACTGCACAGCATGGAAATCCGGGAATGGGTATACACAGTGTCGTCCACAGAAGAGAACATCATGACGGGCACCATCGCGGGTAACTCCATCTTTTTAACCCCCGCTATCTTAACTAAAATCTTTGGATTAAGAAATGAAGAAGAGGACCTCGAGATTGAAGCAGAGGAATCGGATATGATGCTAAGCCTCTTGGATTACACTGGAGAAAACCCTAATAAACTGTTGAAGAAACACTTATCTGCTCCCTATAAGTTTTTAGCAGACTTGGTTGGCAAAGTGTTACTTGGAAAACACACTGCACACGACTATATCACCAAACACCAATATCTGGTGATGTGTGCAATCATCAACAAGAAGCCAATCAACTGGGCACAACTTCTGTTTGATTTTATAAAGAAGAAGAACTCTAAGAAGGAAGTATGTTTTGGAAGAGTTTTAGGAATCTTCCTACAGGAAAAGGCTGCTGAATCACTGGTATCCCAGACCATATTCATAAATACCAGTAAAAGGTTGACATGTGCCTTATTTGGCAGATGGGAGAGGACCATCACTAAGCCCTCTCAGGCTTCCACCTCTTCCATCAAAGCTTCTGAATGCACCAGGGCTATTAAAGCCACTCCCCACCCTGCTGAAGAGAACATTCCTTCCACATCTTCTTTTCCAGCCCCCCTTCCAAGAACAACACAATCCCTAGTCACTCCATCTTTACCAATCACCATCACTGACATTCCCTCTTCACCCCTTCAGGAAAATCAACCACCCACACCTCCTGAATCCCCTCATGACACATATATTTCAACACCACCACAGTCTCCACTTCCTCCACATCTCTCTTCCATACCATCTTACATCCTACCATCAAACACCATGATGCCAGATGCCACCCTTCCATCCCCATCAACATCTCACCTTCACATACCTGATGTTCCACCCCTATTCCATCAATAGTTGCAACCTCTTCCACACTAACTGCAACACCATCTACCTCTATCTCATTGGACCCCTCTACCATATCCTCTATCATCACCATCATCACTCCCCTTCTTCAATCCCTTATAGCAGAGGCCATTACACCTCTTGCTACTACCATTACATCTTTATCTGCCCAAATCTCTGCTCTCACTACTGCCCCCTCCTCAGTCAGGAGCCTGGCCTCAGTCCCCACTGAAACCAGGCAGGGGGAGATGCCTGATGATGAAACTGCAGCTACAGCTTCAGACACTTCAGCTCCAGCACCAGCAGATACTCCAGTCCCCATAACAGTATATACAGATTGTATAGATAAAGATTTAATTGACTTCATTAATACTGACATGGATTTTGACGAGTCAGATTCTGAAGGATTCACAACTGTTGGTGATTTTATTCTAAATCCCACAGTTAACTTAGAAGAATTGCTGAAAACCTTTGACACTGTATATATGTAGTATCTTCCAGAAGAATTTACTAAGCCACAGTTGGCTATTGTTCCTTATACTCATCCTATCAGTCAAGAGTTGCTAAGAAACTATGTGACAGCTTTATAATTCTAGTATCTGCACCAACCTCTACTGTCATTCCATCCCCTCCAGAAGCTATCTCAGCACCAATCTTTGTGATGGATGACTCCCCAATGCCACATCTAGATGAGTTGATCTTGGCTGACATTGAAGAAGAAAATATGGTAGCAGCTGAAATCTCTGACCCAGTTACTTCTGATTCTTGTATAGTCTCTTCTTCAACTCCCGCTGAAACTCCAGCCTTTGAAACCTCTACTCCTGCTACAGAAAAGACTACTACTTATGATTATGCCTTGAAAGCATTGGATGCTCTATATGATAACCCTCAAGGTTCTGCCAGTGATTTAGATGAAGATGATGATGAAGAAGATTCAGATGAAGAAGCTGCTAAGAAGAAGAAGAAAATGTTGTCAAAGAAAGGGAAAGACCCTCCTCCTCCTCCTCCTAAGGCAAACCCAAAGAATGACACTCCATTCCATATTCTCCAAAATATTACTCCTTACAAAGGAATGCCAGCATGGATGTGGTTGTCTAAAAATCAGCAAAAGGAGAAGAAAAGAAGCAGAAAATATTCTCCTCCTCCAGTTCAGAGATATAGAAAAGATCCACCACCTCCACCTCCTCCATCAGCTCGTGCTACTGGATCTAGCTCTCAGAGATCTGCCCCTATGCAAACTTATCAAAGACATCAAGGGAGACCTTCTGGAAGCAGTCAGCAAAGACTTCACTCTTCAGGAAATCAACAACAGCAACATCAACAACATCAACAGCATCAGAAGAAACAACAAACTCTCTCTGTAGAATAGAAAGATGACAGTCCCAACAGACTAGATTCACCTTCTGTTCCTTTTGAAGATCCTGAAGCAGCAAACATTGCTAAAATAGCCAGGTTCAAGGAACTTGTTGGTCTTTCTTTGATTAATAAAGCAAAAGCTGAAGGCAAAGGAATATCAGGATATTCCACTATGTCCAAATACAGGAAGGAAGAACTCAAAAGATTTGATAAAGCAAATAAACTGTTCAATGTTGATGATTACATGAAGCTACATCCTGAAGCAGTTGTCTCCAGAACTACATCCCTGAAGATTATTGGGGCAGCTGACATGACAATGACACAGGCACAGGCTTTGGATCCAAAGAGAGAAAATATCTTTACAAAGACAAGTGAAAAGACTAAAGAAGACAAGTCCATAGAGAAGAAGCAGAAGAAATAATCCTTACTTTGTTTTAATTTCTTTGCTTTTCTTTCTGCATTTCCTTTCAAACTGTGTTATCTGTTTAAACAAAGCTTATGTACATATATATCTACTGCATGTGTTAGTAATTCTCTGCCAAATATATCTTTTTCTTGCTTTGTTTATTTGTATGTTTATGTTTTGAGTCTATTAGTGACCTCACCCAAATAGGGGGAGATTGTTGGATCCCTAGTTGATTTGGGCTAGGTTCACTAACTTAGGATGTGACCCAACATGTATAGCCAGGGTTAAAGTTGTGTCCTAGAAGTCTATGCCAAGTCCTTAGAGTCAATATCAAATGGACCAGCTATCAACAAGACTATCAGAGACTCAAAACTTAGAAGATTTCAAGACAAAGTAAAATGAGTTCGATGTTTGTCGAATTCAGATCGACGAAATATGTTCTTAGCTCGACGAACTCCAAATATTTCTCTGAGCTGAGCTCGACGATCTTCATTCTCTGGTCGACGAAAACTGGGATACTTCAACAAACTAAAGTCAGGATAACTCCAGATTATTCTAAGTCCAACTTCAGACTTTGGTCGACGAACAAGATTCTGAGCTCGACGAACTTGGATCTCAAGTTCACAACTTCTCAGGTCGACGTACTTAGCACTCTACTCGATGAATTCTGAAATCAGAAGATGTGTGTAGACACTTAGGACATGTGTCGACACCAACTTATGTGGACACCAGAAGACTTGTGTCGACACTAAGACTAATCAGTCGACACCCACCTGTGTCGACACCAGAAGATTCATGTCGACACACAGAATATCAGTCAACACAAAATACTCGACTAAGTCCAAAATGGTTGCTGAACTCCAGTCGACGAAGTTACAAACTCAGCTCGACGAACTTCAGGCAGAAAAGGCAAAGGCTCTGAAGCATGCAGCTCTGTTATCAGCTCGATGTTCTTGGAACTCTGCTTGACGAACAAGAAGCCGTCTGGTCGACGAATTCAATATCTCAGGTCGACGAATTGGTAATTCAGTTCGACGAATTCTGTGAACTGTTTGACGACTTCAGACTTAGCCATTTCCAGCCTTCTGTCCCCATTCTAATGCGGAAATTCCTGAGTAATTAATGCTCTACATTCTCTGAATGTATTCGTTAGAAGGAGCATTGATTACGGTCTTCTTCAGGAATATTACTTGCCGACTTTCCACGGGACAGTTGAGGCAATGATTCAATGCTGATTATTCTCAAGGCGTCAGCATTAATTACAGATGATTCAAATTTTTGAAAAGATAGAATAAAAGTAGATCGACAATCTTTCGCAAGCACAAGAATACACTCAGTCAGAAAAACAGAGTGACACACACAGACTGACTGCAAGATTTCATACAGCAGTAAAAAAGCTTCACACAAGAAAATCATACTGAAGCTTACAGTGACGGGCAGTGATCTTCATTCAGAAGAAGAAGAACAATCATAAAATATTAAGAGTCTTCTTGTTCAACATTCTCTCCAGTACTTCCAAGGATAACAGATATCAAATCAGTCAAGAAGCTCCCGCATCACTACTTGTCAAGAAATTTGATTGAAGACCTATCACCCTACAGCAAAGCTTCCAAATCTTCCTAAACCATTCAATAATTTAGGGGGAGCATTTGCTAACATCATTGAATCCACAAGTCTTCTCAGTTTATTGAGAAAGAGAAGACAAAAATCACTCTCTCACCACCTCCTGTGTAAAGGGTTGTCATCTCCCTTCAAAAGTGATTCCAGGTTGCAAGTCTCCTAACCAAAATAATTGAGTTGGTTTTTGGGGACCTGATCAAAACTCATTGGTGTCAGGCACCTGATCAAAAACCTGAGTGGATTCCTACCAAGGGTGGTAGAAGAGTGGACTACCCAGATTTGGGGAACCACTATAAATTTCTTGTGTCGTATGTTTGCCTAGCTTTTTCTTTTTGTTCTTGCTGTGTGGCTGTGATTAAGTTTATTGTTTTCTATTTTCTGTTTTCTAATTGCTGCACCCTTTCAGTTTACAGCAAAAGCTGTAACAACACTACTATGGGGACCTAACAAATTTTAAATATACTCTATTCACCCCCCTCTAGAGTATTGTAGACCTAACCCTCACTTTCACTTTCTCTTAACAGCTGATCCAGTAACCATCTGGTTTAGAGAATCCCAGATAGCTTTGGCAGATGTGCACTCATCCACCTTCTGGAATATGTTATCTGACATAGTTTGAGCCAGAATATTCATGGTCTTGGTATCTGTTATCTTTGCATTCTTTTGAGCATCTGTCCACTTAGGTGGTGGAACATCATGTATGTTTGAAGTAGATGTAGATGTAGTAGCAGCTGTAGGTTGAGGAGGACCTATCAAAATAGCATTGTATATGTCTTCATCAATAGATTTCATATAAAGTCTGATTCTTGCCTTCTAGACGGCAAACTTATTCAGGTTACAAACTAGAGGTCTGGTGCTTGCATAATCCTTGTTCTGTGCCATCCTATGAAATAAATAGAAGAACTAAGGAAAAAGAAAATCAGATCTAATAAGGATCTTTTGGTTCAAGTATTAGCTTGTACAATCAAAGAAACACCCCTCTGATATCAATCGAAAGAAAGGGGGTAGACCTGATTTACTCTAGAGGGTGGGGGGTGAATAGAGTAGTTAAAACTTTTGGCTATTTTTAAATATTATCAGAGTAAAGTAGGTGATCGTATAGTAGTAACAGAAAATATAAGCTAAACTAAACTATCACAGCACAACAATTTAATCTAAAACAACAAAACAAGAACAATACAAAAAATGATCAACCAGATGACATAAGAATTTTATAGTGGTTTATCAAACTGTGTACATCCACTCTTCTACCACCCTCATAGGAATCCACTAGCAGGTTTTTGATCAGGTGACTGCCATCACAAGATCTATTTCTAGCGAGATCTCACAACCCTTTGAGCTTTTGATCAGGTGCCCAAAAACCAAGAATAAACTTTTGAAGTGAGTTAATAAACCCTTTGTACAGGAGGTGAGAGAGGTGATGGTGTCTTCTCTTTCTCTAATCAACAGAGAAGACTAGTTGATTGTTATTGACAAAAGCTCCTTCTAAAATCACTTGGAGCCTTGCTCAGGGTGTAGGTCTTCTGCCTTGTCTTGAAAGGATGTACAGGAACTTTCTGACTGATTGAATGTTGTTGTCCTTGAATGTTCTTGGAGAAGAAGTTGAGGAAGACTCTTGATCTTTGTTTGTTGTTCTTCTTCAGTCTTGAGTAAGCACAAGGAGAAAACCTGTTGTTTTTCGCACAGAGAAGAAGCAAATAATCTTGTGTATGTTTCTGTAATTCTTCTCTGTATTATTGCTTGTATCTCTACCATCTGAAAAGAGAAAAACTCTTTTATATTTTGCTGTTGAAATTTCCTTTGAAATCTTGAATCACAAGCATTAATTGCTGATTGCCTGGAAAATGAAATACGGCTGGAGAATATTATCTTCAATGAGTTTCCCAACTGTCCCAATAAATTAACCCTGATGAAGACCATAATTAATGTTGTCAATAACGACTATATTCAGGGGAATATATCCATTAATTACTCAAAGAATTACTGCTAAATAATACATGGAAATAAGGACAGAAAGTAAGGAAAAACTCTAAGTCTGGCACTGGACAGAAATCGTCGAGCTCTGAACAGATTTCGTCGACCGGAGATCCAAGTTTGTCGAGTTGAGAAATTCTGTTCGTCGACCTGAGCTCGGCGAACTGCGTTTTGCGAATATCTTGCCAATTCTGCGGTCCAAGTTCGTCGGGCAGAGAATTTGTCTTCACCGAGCTGCATTCAGCAAAAATAACTAGAAAGAATATATTAAAACTGAACTCCAGATTTCGTCGTCCTGAGCTCGAATATCGTTGAGCTCAACTCAGAGAATTTATTCTGAGTTCGTCAATCTGCAATCGACGATCGTCGAGCTGAGTTCGATGAATTTCGAACTGATAATTTTGAACTTGAATTATTCTATGTCTTGTGTCTCCTGAAGTCTTCTGCTGGCTGATCCACGAAGGTTGAACCTAATGACTTAGCCTAAACTCAAGGAATCAAAGACTTGACCCTGGCTATACAATGTGGGTCAAAAACTCATCCTAGTTAGTGAACCTAGCCCAAATCCAAACTAGGGATCCAATAGGTGATCATCTCAACATCGTCCCTGACCACACCCAGCTCCTTCATCATCTTCAGGACGAGCTCGGTCGTCTTGATGTTGGCATCTCAACAGATGGCGCCGACCTCATCCAGAGAGTAATGAGTTGGCGGGGGTGCTTGGAACGGATCTGGGTAGAGCACGGTGCTGTCCAGGAGACGGGCGTTCTGAGCCTTATATTTCTTATTCTCCACCTCCAAAGACGCAATGCGTGAGCTCATTCGATCGGCCATCTCGGCATCCTGCAAGAACGATATCATTCAACAAAAGTTCATGCAGAGCAGGCAAGTGAAACTGGCGAGTGGCAGTTCAAAAGCTTACTACACCGCCCTAGCTTCGGGCAAGAAGGTTGTCGGCGACTGCCTGCCGCTTCTCGAGGACATTTGACTTCTCGTGTTCCGCAGTAAGGCTGGTCTCGGCCTCTTTCCACTTCTTATTATTGAAGACCAGGTGACGTGAGATACGATGCGAGAGCTCCATGGAGCAAAACTGGGCGTGAGCAGTTTTTAAAATGAGCTCTCGCGACGGCTCTTTGTCGAAGGGCGCAGCCCCAAGACCACCATAAAGCCATTACCCGAGGGAGAAGGCATGGCTGGTGGGTGGGTCTTGCTCCTTCTAGGAGAAAAGGAGAGTAGACACCGACACGCAGTTGGAGTCCTTCACCCACAAAAGTACAGGCTCGTCAGTGGCGTCGTTTACCACGTGCCCCATGTTATAATTTGGATGTGAGGAGGGGGGCCGGGCGGCTGGAAGAGCCAGCCTCGCGAGGGGGAAGCTCAGCGGGCTGGACTGAGGTAGTAGTGTTCTGGTCAGGTGGCGCCATCTCGCAAGCAGGCGAGACGGCTTAATCGCGAGGTGAGGGAGATCCTTCCATAAAAATGGGGGTCAGGGACCCCGACATTTCGTTCCTTTCCGTAGGAGTAGCTCCTTTTTTATCTTTGGGGAATGACACAGCATTTTTCATCTTTTTCTTTGGGTTGTGCCGAGAAGTAGCGGCATCATCCCCAGATCTCTTCTTTGGAGTGGGAGTTAGTATTTCCTTAGCCGCCTCTGCCGCAATGCTGGCAAGGGCGAGACCCTTGTTGCTCAGGTAAGGGGGTTGATGAGCATAGTCCTCTCTCCTGAGCAAGAAAATGGTTAGAATGAAATAAGACGGTAAGCATAATTTTGAGAGGGCGCGAGTATACCTTCACCGGGGAGGACGGGATGAAGCGAGTCGAGATCTCGCCGTAAATAATTGACTTCAAAATTTTTCCCCACGAAGAAGTTGTAGAGAGCCTTTTCAGCTCCCCCAACCTTGGGGGTCTTGTACTATACCTCGGAAGGAGACACCGGGGCGAGAGAGACGCCTCCCAGTTTCCCACGAATGAAGACAAAGTGGGTGAGCTTGTGGTGGTTCTTATTAGGCATCTCACACACCTTAAGACCTTGGCCTGTGAAGTAGGAGATGCCATCATCTTTCACATGGTAGACGAACAACTTGAAAAAGATAGTCAGACTGAACTCGATGCACTCGCGATGCAGGTAGCTGGTGAAAGCGACCAACATCGAGATTGCATTTGGGTTGAACTGCATGGGGATAATGCCGAAGTATTTCAAATCCTGTTTTACCTCTGGATAGAGTTGGAGTCTTAGCCCCGCTTTGAAGTGCGAGATGGGGAAGGCGAGTTCGCTGTAGTAGAAGGTGTTAATCGCCTCGCCGACCTTTGGAGGGCAAGACTCATACCCCACAGCCAGGAACTCACTGGCGAAGCAGTTGTAGTCCTCGTCGGAGATCTTGCCGGGAGGGAAGTTGTGGTCGGCAAATCTCCTTCCGCAGCGGCTGCGAACATCTCCTTCTTCTACTCTCTACTTTCCCATGAAGAGAGAGACGATAGAAATAGAGGAGGAATAAAAAAGAGGGGGTAAGCGGGACATGAGAAGAGATAAGCGAGGAGGAACCGGCAAGAACTCTGGATCTTGGCAGCAGCAGGAAGTGATAGTGCAAGTTTAGAGCTTCTGGATCAGGGGGGGGGGGGGTATTTATAGCAAATAAAGAGAGGGGAAAAAATGGGCAGGAAAATAAGAATGAGGAAGCCGAAGGGGCAACCCGACTTTTCATCTTCTCTCTCTCTCCTAAGCCTGAGGCACTAAACACCGTGACGACTTTTCCGATGAGCCAAAAATAAAATAAAGGAGTAGATTAGTTAAACACAACAATAATGAGAATCCAGCATGAAAAAAGTTTAGAAAAATATCATAATAAATTATTTCGTTTCGCACGAAGCGGGCATCTCGTCCAGGGGGACCTAAATAACAAATTAAAAATTAAAAAGGCGGGTGGCTTTTTGATACATAACAAAGTTACGAGGAAGCATTAAACAGGCGAGACGCTTAAACAGGCGAGACAAATCCACGATCCCTCAATTCGTGTGCCACTTCCAACAGCCACCGCGAGATCCTGCGCATGGAGGGTGACCAGGTAGATGGAAGGCGCGTGAAAGAGTGGGTTAGACCTGATATACTCTAGGGGGGGGGGGTAAATAGAGTATCTTTAAATCTTTTTCAGTTTATAAAAACTTCAGAGTAAAGTAATTAATAAATACTAAAATTTGCTGTAAGTAAAAGAGAAACCTAAAATATACTAATCTATCACAGGCACAACAAACAAATTAACTACCACAGGCACAACAAGAACAAAAAGGAAAGAGGGCAACCAAACAACACAAGAAATTTTATAGTGGTTCCCTAAACTGGGTATATCCACTCTTCTACCACCCTGGTAGGAATTCACTAACAGGACTTGATCAGGTGACTGCCACCAATGAGCTTCTGATCAGGTGCTCAAAAACCAACCCAAGTCTTTTGATCAGGTGACGTGCAACCAAGGAATAACTTTTGAAGGGAGTTAAAGAACCCTTTGTACAGTGAGGGGGTGAGAGAGTTATGGTGTCTTCTCTTTCTCATATACAACTGAGAAGACTAGTGGATCTTTGATGTTATCAAAGCTCCCCCTGAGTTATTGAGTTGTTTAGGAAGATTGAAGCTTTGCTTCAGGGTGAGTAGGTCTTCTATCTTTAGCCTTGATCAGAAGAGATTCAGGAACTTCTTGACTGATAAAGATTTGTTGTCCTTGAAGAATCCTGGAATGAAGAAGTCTCTTGATTTGTATGGATGTTCTTCTTCTTCTTCTTCAGCAGTATCAAGATTGTTTTCAATACACAGAAGAATTAGAATGATGTTGCTATTAATCTTCTCTGTATGCCTTGTATTATTTCTCTTGTCTTGGCTATCTTATTGCTTGCCTCTATTGCTTGTCGTGTTCTTGCTGTCTGTCCAGAAGATGGAAGAAAATCACTTTTATATTCTCAATGGAATTTCTTCTTTGAATTTTTGAATTCCTAACTGCATTGATTGCTGACGGCCTAGAGAATGTAATACGGCTGGAGGGAATATCTTCATTAATTGATTTCCCCAACTGTCCTATTGAAAAATGACAAGTAATAATCCTGATGAATGCCATAGTCAATGCTGCTTCTAACGGTAATATTCAGAGAATATTAAGCATTGATTATTCAGGAATTACTGCAATGAAATAAGGATAGAGGAAAGGAAAAATCCATGTCTGGATCTGGACAGAAATCATCGAGCAAAGAACAGATTTCGTCGACCTGAGTACAGAGTTCGTCGAGCTGAGAAATCATGTTCGTCGACCAGATAATTGTTGTTCGTCGACCTGAGATCCAAGATCAACGACCTGAGATCAGCTAGCTACTATCTGATAAAACTTGCTAATTCTGTGCTCCAAGATCATGGAGCTGATAATATAGATTCGTCGACTGGAGTTCATAGAAATGATTATGGAGTTATAATGTTGAAGTAGATCATCCGAAAATTATCGACCTGAGAACCAAGTTCGTCGAGCTCAACTCAGAGAATTGTCTCTGAGTTCGTCGAGCTGAGCACGACTTTCGTCGAGCTGAGTTCGACGTACGTCGAACTCACTTTCTTGAAGCTTTAAAATTTCTCTAAGTCTAGAGTCTTCTGCAGTCTGTTGTTGGTTGGTAAAAGCAATGTTAACTCTAAGGACATGGCCTAAACTCTAGGACACATACATGGCCATGGCTATACATATTAGGTCAATAATTCTAGTTTAGTGAACCTAGCCCAAATTCAACTAGGGATCCAACAATATCCCCCTATTTGAGTGAGGTCACTAATTAAAGACACAAAATATTTACAAAGCAAGAGAAAAATATATTTGGCAGAAAACTTTAAAATTTGCAGCAGATATATATATACAATGAGCTTTGTATCAGGAAATAAATAAACAGTTTTAAGACATTTAGAAACACTAAAAGAGTTTAAATTCATTTCTTCTACTTTGGCTCCTTTTGCTTATACTCCTTAGCTTTATCACCAGGGAAGTGAATTTGATTTCCCTGTTTGGATTGGCTGCTTGAGTCTTTATCATGGTCATATCAACAGCTCCAATAATGTTTAGGGAAGTAGCCCTTTGCACCACAGCTTCTGGATGTAATTTCATGTAATCATCTACATTAAAGAATTTATTAGCTTTTGCAAACCTGTTTTGTTCCTTCTTCCTGTATTGGACATTGTTGTATATTCAGAGGGATCCTTGCCTTCATCTTTTGCCTTATTGATCATAGATAAGCCAACCAATTCTTGGAACCTAGCCATCCTAGCAGTAGTAGCTTTTTATGGGTCCTCAAATGGAACATGAGTGGATGCAGGTATTTTTGGGCTTTTAGCTTTCTGAGATTCTGATGCTTGTTGTAGATAATGTCGTTGATATTGATGTTGCTTGCCTGAAGAGTAGTACCTGTGTTGGCTACTTCCAGAAGAAGAAGATCTACCTTGCTGTCTCTGATAGGTTTGATATTGGGTAGTCATCTGATATGAAGAGCCTGAAGCACCAGCAATATGTGGAGGAGGAGGAGGGTCTTTCTTGTATCTCTATGGAGGAGGTGAATACTTCCTATTTTTCTTCCTGTCTTTCTGCCGATTCTTGGACAGCCACATCTAAGCTGGAATGCTCTTGTATGGAGTGATATTCTGAAGAATATAATGAGGAGTATCATGTGTTGGGTTTGGTTTTGGAGCAGGAGCTCGAGGGGCTTTCATTTTCTTAGTGACTGATGGCGCGGCCCCTCCAACACTTCCTGATGATGACCCGGTTGCTGCGGCCCCTCCAACACTTCCTGATGATGACCCGGTTGCTGCGGCGCAACAAGTTAAAGATTTGCGGCGTCATGACAACGCCACGGACGCTAACGGAAAGCTGCGATACAACCTCCGTCCGCGGCGCGCAAAGCTTGCTTAATACTTTTACTTAGCTTTATTTTAATTGCTTAAAACATATGGCTTGTATTATTTTTATTTTTATGTTGGTGTGCTATTAAACCCTTGGTGTGTATGTAACCGCCCGGATGGATGAGATTTCATCTCCATCATGGATGGTTGGATCTCTTTTGTAACTCCTATTTAAAGGAGGATATTATGATGAGTTATGCATTGGAAGAAAAAAACCTAAACTCCCCCTAGAGAATTTTGGCCATGGAGAGATTCCACTAGCCGCCCCCCCTCCCCTTTGGTGTGAAGCCTAGCCTTGCCTCCTCCATCCCCGTTCGGTGCGACTCCGGCGTGGCTTCTCTCGGTGTGACTCCGTGGAAGAAGGAAGCAGCCCCCTTCGGTGTGAAACCGGTGGAACCGTGGAGAGAGTGATTCTCCCACACATATTGTGTGATCTTCTTCTTGGTTGGGTAATCTCTTCCCTATCTTTGTGCTTCTTGCTGTGAGATTTTTGTGGAGGTTATTCAATCGTCTTTTCCGCGATTTTAAAGTATTTTTCGCTTGCAAATCTGAATCGAACGTTGTTATTGACCCTCTTGTTTTTCGGATTGGAAGATCCGCTGGAGTACAAGCTAGGCCTAGCCTTGACTTGTTCTCCAAGATGGGGCACGCTTTGGTGCTAACAAGGGAGTTAATCTCAACTTGTTCTTGATCCCTCCTTATCGTTTACCGCCGCTCCTAAATATATTTTTGCTGCGATTGACGGCTTATGGTGAAAAGAATAGATGCTTGTGTAGGTGCAGTGAGACGTGTTCTTGTTGGAGAGGTAGGTCCTAAGGTCGTGGTATCGAGTCGGCTAGGCGCGAGTTGTGTGCTTGTTGGAGAGTAGGTCCTAAGGACGTTGTATCGAGTCCCGTATTTTTGAGAGCCAACCGACCCCTTTTCGTTCGCTTTTGGTCGGAGCACTCTCTTATTTTCTATGTTCTGTGATGGGTAATCCGCCGTTAGCGTAAGCACGTCCATCTCACAAACATCCCTACACCAATTTTGGTATCAAAGCGAGGTTGTTTCAACTTTCACGTTGCAAACATCCTCTCTGCGTTCCTTGTTAGAGATCCGATCGTTAGAACTCAAAAATTTTTTTTTTCTGTGGTCTGCAAATAGCGGGCTGAAATCTTTATTTTTCAGCAAAATTTCAAAGAAAAAATTTTTTTAACGATCTACGGGTTATTCTCATCGGGAGTATATAAAAATATCTTATTTTCAATATAGCTTCAGTCCTAGGAAAATTCATCTTGCCCGGGGCCTCCCAAACCTGAATGCGCACTAGGCTAGGAACGGAGTACGCAACCCCGTCTACGTCTAGGATGGCTGCGAACGAGCATGGTGATCCCAACACCGAGGCTATAGCAGGTCTTCGTGCCGAAATGACAGAGCTTAGGAACGCCTTAGCCCAGATCCTACAAAATCAAGCAAGGCCAACCCCACCTCCCGTTAATGCTGGGCAGCCCAACCGGCACCAACCGAACTTTGATTCGGATTCTGAGGGAAACTCTCCCCGTATGCCCCCTCGAGAACCCCGCCCCGAGCGAGGCTTTGATATCACGAGGGCTATCAAGATAAATGCCCCCACCTATGATGGCATGGGAGATCCCCAGATCTTCCTCCATTGGGCTATAGACATGGAGTGCTATTTCGAATTGCACAACCTCACGGACCCCCAAAAGGTTCAAGTTGCCAGGATGAAATTAATGGGACGTGCCAAAACCTATTGGCTGAATGAAGAACGTAGGTTAGGAGCTGGGCACGGGGTCCCACTCATTAGATGGGCTGTTATGAAGAACCTGCTAACCGATCAGTACGTTCCCGCGTACCATCGGACGCAAATGTTCGATGAGCTTGCCACCCTTCGGCAAGGCTCAATGTCTGTTGCTGAATATATGGGAGAACTTAAGGATCGTATGGTACGATGTGACCTTCGAGAGATCCCCAAAGTAACTTTATCTAGATTTCGAAAGGGACTTCACCCCGACATTCAGCGGAAACTCTTGCGTTATGGTCACATGGACTTGAATACGACTTTCAATGCCGCCTTGGACATTGAAAAGAACCTAGCATCTAAAGCTCACTCCCGTTATTCTAATGCGAAGAATAAGTCCACCGCTGGGGCATCTTCTTCCACTTTTCCTGATAAAGGAAAATTTAGATCCTCCGAGTCGAAATCCGTTGTGATTACCGCGAGAAATACCAAGAACCCCGCTAGTGAGCGTATCCCCGTTGGAAAGGTTAGCAAGGCTAACACCACTTGTTACTCATGCGGTGTTCAAGGCCACTATGCCTACGAATGCCCCACCAAGACGAAGGCCATAGCCTTACTAGAGTCCACTACCGACCCTGACGACTATGTCCATGAGGCCGAATAGGAGAGCGACCCTGATGGAGTCCCTAGTGACTTGGAGGACGATCACCGCCTTATGGTGATGCGTTGTATTTTGACCACTCCTCGTCCTGTAGACGACTGGAAGAGGACGAGCATCTTTTCCCTGATCTTTAAGAGTGGAGAAAAACTTTGCAAATTAGTTATTGATGGTGGTAGTTGCGTAAACGCCGTTTTTGAGAATGTCGTTAAGCGTATGTCCTTGACCGTCGAGCCGCACCCGACCCCCTACCAGGTCGCTTGGATTAGTAAGGTTACTATTAAGGTTACCCAACGATGCCTAGTCCCCCTGTCTTTCAAATCCTACACGGATGAGGTTTGGTGCGACGTCCTACCAATGGACGTTTGTCATGTGTTATTAGGCCGCCCTTGGCTATACGACCGTGATGTGACGCACTATGGTCGTGCCAACACTTATGAGTTTAAATTCAATGGCAAGATCGTCACCTTGAGACCGACTGTGCCAAAAGAGCCGGTAGTGTTGGCTAAGGATACCACCATCCCAGTTGAGAGGAAAGCCTTGAGTTTAGTTGGTAGGAAGGAATTTGTGAAGGATCCCTTCATTGGGGGAATAATGTACGCTCTTGTACTTCTGAGTGAAAAAACTGATGGTGGCGTGTTGGAAGATTTACCCCGAGAGCTACGGGTATTGTTGGATGAGTTTAGGGATGTATACCCGGAGGAGTTGCCTTCGTCGTTACCACCGCTTAGAGATATACAACACGCAATAGACCTTATCCCCGGATCGTCCTTACCCAACCAACCACACTACAGGCTTAATCCAACTGCCCACATAGAGTTACAAACCCAGATAGAGGAGTTGTTAAATAAGGGATTTATTAGGACGAGTATGAGCCCATGTGCCGTCCCCGCTCTTCTTGCCCCTAAGAAGGATGGCACCTGGCGCATGGGTGTTGATAGCCGAGCTCTCAACAAAATTACTATAAAATATAGGTTTCCAATTCCGCGACTAGATGATCTCTTGGATGTCCTATCGGGTGCCACTATCTTCTCTAAACTGGACTTACGGAGTGGTTACCACCAAATCAGGATCCGAGAGGGGGATGAGTGGAAGACGGCGTTCAAGTCTAAGGACGGGTTGTATGAATGGCTTGTGATGCCCTTTGGGCTATCCAATGCCCCCAGCACCTTCTCCCGGATGATGACGCACATCTTTAGGCCATATATGGGGAAGTTTGTTGTAGTGTATTTTGATGACATCCTAGTGTTTAGTACCTCCCCCGCCGAACACCTCTCTCACATCAAAGCAGTCCTCTCCACCTTAAGGACTGAAACCTTATATCTAAATCTAAAGAAATGCACGTTTTATGTTTCGGAGGTTGAATTCTTAGGTTATATAGTTGGCTCTGAAGGAATTCGTGTTGACCCAGGAAAGGTTCAGGTGATTAGAGACTGGCCCGAGCCCACTAGCCTCCGTGAGGTGCGTAGTTTCCACGGGTTAGCTACCTTTTATCGTCGTTTCATACGTGATTTTAGTAGCATTATGGCACCCATTACGGACTGCATGAAGAAAGGAGAATTGACATGGTCCAAATCCGCCACGTTTGCATTCCATCGTATTAAGGAGCTTATGACCGAAGCACCGGTGTTACGTCTCCCAGACTTCACCAAGGTCTTCGAGCTTACTTGTGATGCATCTGGCGTAGGGATTGGAGGTGTCTTGAGTCAAGAGGGTCACCCGGTTAGTTATTTTAGTGAGAAGTTAGCGGGTGCTAAATTAAATTATTCCAATTACGATAGGGAGTTTTATGCGGTCATTAGATGTTTGCATCATTGGAGGCACTACCTCCTTCATAAGGAGTTCGTGATCCTCTCTGATCATGAAGCGTTGCGGTTCATCAATGGTCAGCACAAAATCAGCCCGCGCCACGCTAAATGGGTATCCTTCTTGCAAGAATACACATTTACTCTCAAGCACCTTAAGGGGACCGACAATCGAGTTGCCGATGCACTCAGTCGCCTCACCCTCTTACTTTCCTCCATGCAAGTCCACGTGGTAGGTTTCGAGCGCATAAAGGATGAATACGCCACATGCCCTGATTTTCAGGAGCCATACTTATCTGCCCAGGATAGCTCTCCCACGACCATCACGGCCTATTCACTTAGAGACGGATACTTATTCAAACACGGAAAATTGTGTATCCCCCACTCCTCTTTGCGACTCCACATCATTTGGGAGTTACATAGTGGTGGCTTGAGTGGCCACTTTGGCAGAGACAAAACGATAACGCTCGTAGAGGAGAAATTCTTTTGGCCTAAACTAAAGGCGATGGTTGGGAAAGTTGTGAGCAGTTGCCGTACGTGCCAAGTTTCTAAAGGTACTAAGTCCAATGTAGGGTTATACACTCCGCTACCTATTCCGTCCGTCCCGTGGGAAGACGTGAGCATGGACTTTGTATTAGGCCTTCCCCCACCCTGCGACGTCATGATTCTATACTCGTTGTTGTGGATAGGTTCTCCAAGATGGCGTACTTCCTCCCCTGTAGTAAGACCAACGACGCCTCTCACATTGCGAAACTGTATTTTAAAGACGTTGTTAGTCATCGTGGCGTTCCGAAGACTATTGTCTCAGATAGGGACGTCAAGTTCACTAGCTACTTTTGGAAAACCTTGTGGGTTCTTATGGGCACAAAATTATTATTCTCCGCGGCTTATCACCCACAAACTGATGGCCAGACGGAAGTAGTCAATCGGAGCCTAGGAAATCTTCTTCGATGTCTCGTGAGCGACCATAAAGGCACTTGGGATTTACTGCTTCCACATGCACAACTGGCTTACAATAATTCTAAAAATCGGTCCACGGGTATGTCTCCGAATGAAATTGTCCACGGGTATAAGGCCCCTGTGCCACTTGACTTGGTCCCCTTACCTCCCACATACAAAACAAGTCAGTTTGCACAATCCTTCGCCCAACATATTCACGACTTACATGCACGTATACGAGCTACCTTGACTGCTCAATATGAGTCTTATCAAGCGCACGCTAATCTACATAGGAAGGTGTCACACTTTAAGGTCGGCGATCTGGTTTTAGTACGGTTAGTTCCCGAACGAATGCCAACTGGCACCGTTAAAAAGTTAGCTCCAAAACGCGCCGGTCCTTTTCGGATTATAAAGAAGCTAGGTGACAACGCTTTCGTATTGGATTTGCCTGCTGAATGGGGTATCTCCCTATTTTTAATGTCTCGGATTTGACGCTGTTTGTTGCGCCTCCACAAGAGTTGGTTTCTTTGTCGTCTTCTCCCTCCACTGAAATTTCTAATGGGTTGGGGAGTGGTAGTTTGGATGATCTCTCTCCTCCGGTCCCCGCAGGTATAACATCGGATGGTACGTTGCCTTCTTTTATTCCTACTGCTGACATGTTTCCCAGGTTTCCCAAGACGTTTCTCCATCCAGATATGATACTCGCTGCTGAGCCACTTACTACTCCTGATGGTGCTACCTACCGCTTCCTCATCCGTTGGCGTGACCGCCCACCGTCGGACGACTCATGGGTACTCGCGACAGAGCTTCAACGTTTGGATGTCGAGCTTCTCCGCCGCTTTCTATCAGCCCACGCATCGGAGATGCGCGATTTTGAGTGGGGGAGGATTGATGGCGCGGCCCCTCCAACACTTCCTGATGATGACCCGGTTGCTGCGGCCCCTCCAACACTTCCAGATGATGACCCGGTTGCTGCGCCGCAACAAGTTAAAGATTTGCGGCGTCATGACAACGCCACGGACGCTAACGGAAAGCTGCGATACAACCTCCGTCCGCGGCGCGCAATGCTTGCTTAATACTTTTACTTAGCTTTATTTTAATTGCTTAAAACATTTGGCTTGTATTATTTTTATTTTTATGTTGGTGTGCTATTAAACCCTTGGTGTGTATGTAACCGCCCGGATGGATGAGATTTCATCTCCATCATGGATGGTTGGATCTCTTTTGTAACTCCTATTTAAAGGAGGATATTATGATGAGTTATGCATTGGAAGAAAAAAACCTAAACTCCCCCTAGAGAATTTCGGCCATGGAGAGATTCCACTAGCCGCCCCCCTCCCCTTTGGTGTGAAGCCTAGCCTTGCCTCCTCCATCCCCGTTCGGTGCGACTCCGACGTGGCTTCTCTCGGTGCGACTCCGTGGAAGAAGGAAGCAGCCCCCTTCGGTGTGAAACCGGTGGAACCGTGGAGAGAGTGATTCTCCCACACATATTGTGTGATCTTCTTCTTGGTTGGGTAATCTCTTCCCTATCTTTGTGCTTCTTGCTGTGAGATTTTTGTGGAGGTTATTCAACCGTCTTTTCCGCGATTTTAAAGTATTTTTCGCTTGCAAATCTGAATCGAACGTTGTTATTGACCCTCTTGTTTTTCGGATTGGAAGATCCGCTGGAGTACAAGCTAGGCCTAGCCTTGACTTGTTCTCCAAGATGGGGCACGCTTTGGTGCTAACAAGGGAGTTAATCTCAACTTGTTCTTGATCCCTCCTTATCGTTTACCGCCGCTCCTAAATATATTTTTGCTGCGATTGACGGCTTATGGTGAAAAGAATAGATGCTTGTGTAGGTGCGGTGAGACGTGTGCTTGTTGGAGAGGTAGGTCCTAAGGTCGTGGTATCGAGTCCGGCTAGGCGCGAGTTGTGTGCTTGTTGGAGAGTAGGTCCTAAGGACGTTGTATCGAGTCCCGTATTTTTGAGAGCCAACCGACCCCTTTTCGTTCGCTTTTGGTCGGAGCACTCTCTTATTTTCTATGTTCTGTGATGGGTAATCCGCCGTTAGCGTAAGCACGTCCATCTCACAAACATCCCTACACCAGTGACTTTCTTTTTATTAGCAGAGGGACTGTCATCTGAATCCTCTTCATCATCATCATCTGAAGAGCCTTGTGGATTATCATATAAAGCATTAATTTCTTTCAATGCTTCTTCAGATATCAATAGTTTTTATACCTAGGGAGGAGGTGGAGGAAGAGCTAGAGCTGGAGCTGGAGGTGGAGAATTATATACATCAGTGCTTTCAGCAACTGATTTACTTTCTTCTTCAATATCAGCCATGATCAACTCATCCAAATCAGGCGTGGGGCTATCATCCATAATGAAGGCTGGAACAGAGATGACTCTGGGAGTAGATGAAGTGATGAAGGAATCAGCTCTTGGTGGAGATGGAATAACAGGAGCCTATGTAATAGCAAAACTAGCCTTGAGTTGCATGACATCTTTGGGGCTTATTGGGGAGGTATAGGGAACTATAGCTATGGATGGCTTTATTCTGTATTCTGAAAGAGAGTTCAAGTGAACTGTATCAAAAATATTCAACAATTTCAAAATATCTACTGTGGGATTTATAATGCAATCACCAATAGTTTTTATTTCCTCTGTGACTGTCTCATCCAAATCCATATCAGATTCAATAAAATTAATTAAATCAATCAAATCACCAGCTGCTTCTGCTTCTATTGATGCTTCTACTTCTGCTGCTGCTTCTGCTGCTGCCGCTCCTTCTTCACAGAGTATCTCGCCCTGCATGGTTTCAGTGGAAATTGGAGCCAGGCCCCTAACTGAAGAAGGAGGGACAAAGAGAGAAGAAATTTGAGCAGCAAGGGAGGAGAGGGAGGTAGTAAGAGGGGAAATTGCTGTTGGGTATTGTATCCACGATTACCTAGATTTGAGGAAGCCCCCTGTCAAGCTAAGATGAATTCACAATGTATTTGATGAAACATTTCAAGTTGTACTTGCAGCTTCTCCACGCTAAGTGCACACCAATGTCAGGGTGCAGTAGGTCAATATACACGGGTCTGCACGACGTAATCCCTCGTTGAGCAGATCAGTGTGTTGGCCTACATGTACTCTCTCTATTGGAGTGCACTTACTTTCAAGTACAGGACCGCTCATATGCAAGAGAAGACAAGGAGCATGGAGGATCAAGGAGCAGCTCCTAGGTGGAAGACGAAAAATCGTCCAAGGCAAATTCGACGAGAATCACCAAGTGATTCTCGCCGAATCGGCGAGAATCACTTGGTGATTCTCGCCGAATCGACGAGAATCATCAGTGATTCTCGCCGACTCCTTCTGGCCATCTCAATATGGTGCCAAGCAAGATTCGGCGAGAATCACTTGTAATTCCCGCCGAACAGTGGTCATGCAGCCCATGAATACCAAGTCCAATTCGTTGAGAATCGAAAAGTGATTCGACGAGAATCACAAACGATTCTCGACGAATCGTCGAGAATCACTTGGTGATTCTCGCCGATTCGTCGAGAATCGTCTGCGATTCTCGCCGATTTTTACTTGGCGTTTCCTCAGATTGCTGCTGGACCGGATTCTGCTTCTGGACTTATTTGAACCGGATTTTGGGGATTTCTTTTGTGGGTCCCACAAACGGTCATATTTGAGAATACTACAGTATAAATACATGAGTATTATTGAACAGTAAATGACGGATAAGAGAAAAAGAAAAACGAGCGGCGACGTAACCCTAAATCCGCGAACTCGCTCCGCTCCGCCGCCGCCGCTCGCGTCAAGTGGTCGCCGCTGCTGATCGCTCCTCTTTCCGATCTCCGGCGACAGAAGCTTAGCAAGGCTTGTGTCTCACGCGTCTATCCAGAGATCCTTTGTCTCTCGATTCGTTGATCGGAAACACTTCCCATCCGAATCGATCGAGACGACCGATCCTCGTGTGACCGTTGGTAGACCGAGCTTGCTTCGCAACGAGTTTGGATCTCCAAGTTCAGCAGCTGCTCTTCTTCGTAGCCGCCGATCCCGAAGCTAGCCGCCGCTCGTGTGCCGTCGCCGGTTCCGGGGAGATCTTCTCCAAGCAAGACCAAGGTCGTAGACTCTTCATCGACTTCAAGAACACGTCGTCGACCAAAGAGGAACACCGGAGTCTCCAAGAGAAGTTTGTATCACGTGTACATTCTACTTTTATTTTAGTGTAAAGGAACTTTTGTTCCGTGGTGTAAGGGTTGGGTGCAACCCGATTTGTGGGAGTGTTGACTCTCACGTGTGGAAGGGCTCCTTCCGTTAGTGAAGGGATTGGATTTCAATCCGTTGGAGAAGTGACCGAGTCGTCCCTTGTTGGGGAGATAGGTCGAAGGGGGAAAGTGGATGTACCCAAGTCGGGGAACCACTATAAAATTGCTGTGTATTCTGTGTTCTGTGTTTGTTGCTTTTATTGTGCAGGTACATCTGTGAATTCCGCAAAAGAACCACACGTCACCTATTCCCCCCCCCCCATAGGTGCACATAGCCGACACTAGGTGGACTTTCAAGTGGTATCAAAGCCAGGTTCCTCAATAAAAGGCTAACACCTTGAGGTGAATCCTGCCACCAGTGTCAGAAGCATGGATCTGGATTATGACGTATTGCCACTCAAACTCCCTGCATGCACAAAGGATTATTATCCTATCTGGAGGATGAGAGTGTTATTTCACCTGGATGCCATTGATCCTCGAGCATCCCTCATCCTGGAAGAGGGTCCATTTATCCCTATGAAGACCACCGACTCGGGGACCCAAGTGCCCATGTGTATTCTGAGATGACAGAGATGGAACTCTCGTTTATCCAACTGGACTAGAGGATTCGACAAATTATTATGGATGTATGGTCTGGAGCCTCTCACTCCAGGTTGGAGAAATGTAAAACTGCTAAATCTCTGTGGATGATGATCTCAGAGCTGATGGGGGGGTCAGAGGAAGCTGAAATTTGCTGCCAATCTGAGGATGAAGCATATGTGGGGGTTCTCACTTCTGAAGATGAATGCAAGGATCCTTCTGATTGCATCAGAGCTCCAGTATCTTTGTCTGAGACTGAAGACGATAGTGAGGAAAGCAGCTCCGACGAGGAAGAACCATTGGTCACTGATTCTAATGACAATAACCCTGATGAGCAGGTATCATCTTCATCCTGTCCCACATCTTTTGACTTTTCTGAAGACAGAAACTGCTCTCCTCCAGAAAATACTGATTCCCTGAAGAGAGCACTTCAGGAAAGCAATCTACTTGCTGAGGAGCAAGCTCGAGAGATTGCTCGACTGAAGATCTTGTTGGTTCTCCAATTGGCGTCCAACAAGGTCAAGGACTCTAAGATCTCAGCTCTAGAGAATAGTCTAGACAATGAGAAACGTATAGTATCCAACTTTTCCAAAGTTGATGCTATAAAAAGAAAACAAGAAACCGGGTGGATCTCCCGGATTATCCAGGGATGGAGAAATGGGGAAACGGTGTTCCGACCTCCCACTCCAAGCGGGAAGGCCACTCATCATGCCTTCAGGTATGACCACAGGAATAATCGTGGTCACTGTAAGGGTGAGTTGTCCCCATGTGGAAATGTCCATAGTGCAAGAGGCGTCATGGCCACCCATGAAGAAATACCTAAGGCTCATTATGAGCCCTTTGTATTCACGGCCACTGCCACAACAAAGTGGGGATCTGCAGGTCCTGGTTCACAGAAGAATTCTCTCCATTCGAGGACACGGGATAGGGAGAATAGAGGTCACGATGTCAAGCGTCATGGAGCCTCAGCAAGGAAGATGCCGGAAAGATTGGCACCACCTGCTCGGCCTCATAACGCTCACATCATGCATTCGTTCCACCCTTCATCATGCCTCGATGGAAGAGGAATTTGTGCAACAAGAACATGCCCTATTCCTTTGAGACCTAGGACCGTGACTACATCAGTCACTAGATCAGGTCAAAAATGGAGATACAACATTCACTCTTGTTGGTGCTGCGGCAAAGTGGGACACTTTGCCATTGACTGTTGGCACAACCTCTCTGTGCCCACAGCAAGGGCTTCTCCACATTATAGGGACAGAGGCAGTCTT
This sequence comes from Platanthera guangdongensis, assembly GCA_039583875.1. Classification (NCBI taxonomy): domain Eukaryota; kingdom Viridiplantae; phylum Streptophyta; class Magnoliopsida; order Asparagales; family Orchidaceae; genus Platanthera; species Platanthera guangdongensis. The sequence continues at coordinate 103,441,456 of CM077151.1, forward strand.
CCAAACAGGTTTTCTCAAGGAAAGCAGATGCGTGTTCATGCTAATAGAAACCTAGGGCCCAATATGATTTGGGTTCCTAAGGTAAAGTAATTCTGTTTTGCAGGGTAGTCTAGATCCCCGTGAATACTTGGGAACTAGACAGTACGTGGCTCAAGGCTAACATGGAACAAGCGTCTACAATAACAGACGCGCTACCTGCTGAGCATAATCACTGTAAGCTACCGATATGTTCTACCTGTGGGACTAAGACGATGACTCTCCTTATCCCAGGTAACTTTGATCAGTTCAAGGACTTGTGTCATGATGCATCCTCATTCAAATTAAATATATATATATATATATTCTTATCCTTGTGTATAAGTATACTCATGCTTCTCATATATGTGTGCACCTTTAAGGAGAAATTATCACGCGACATGCAAACCATTACACATCCATAAAAGGATAACAAAGATATGTCATTGCGAATTTTGACACATCACAGTTGACACCTAGAAGGGTCTGAAGAGGTCTCGTTCTAATCCTAATAAAGTGTCGTTATAACAAACATGTATGTATTAATCCTGTATTAACTTGACATTCGAGGACATGTCGTTGTAAATTTCGACAACATACAATTGACTTTTAGAAGACTTTGCAAAAACCTCAGTAAAATTCAACTAGATTGACTTTAGAATATACTTGCATTTATCATTACTTTTTAGTAACTTGACATCGGAAAATCTAAAATGGTGCAATGCTTCCCAAAGTAGTCAAGTAAAACATCATTATATACTCCGAATCTCGCCGACCCATTTATGTCCCTTTGATGTATTAGACAAACGGTATTAGAACCCCAATTAGACGAATCTCGCCGAATCCCGTCCAAGGAACTCGCGACCGCTCGACTTCCCCCGAATCCCGACGATTCCTATAAATCCCGTCGAAAGAACTCCGCCTGTTCACCTTCCTCTTGACTCGCGCAGGAGACCTCTGGACGCCCTCGCCTTCCTCGCGCAAGTGCTCTTCCGTGAACTCGCCGACTCTCGCAGCCCTCCGAAGCTCTCGTCGACCCAGTCGAATCTCTTCTGTGCGTGATTCTAACTAGGTCGTACCCTACGGGATACTCATCCCTCCGCCGAAGCTCTTCCCGAAGCTCACCAACTCTCTTCCACCGAAGCCCTTAGGTAACCCCCTCCTCACTGGCTCCAAGGCCGAACCCATGTGATGCCTTCTTTTTGAATATACACTAATGCTTGGCGTCGGGCTTCCGTTTAGAACTCAATGGCCCCAAGGACGACTGCAGGCTTGATTTCTGGTTGCGAACTGGTTCGCACTGGTTTCTCTCACGCCTCGGACGAGTTCCGGAACATCGTTCTCATGCTGGAAGAAGCCGGCCTAACCTTCGTATTGGAGCATCCTTGCAAAGTCTTAGATAAAGAAGTGCTGGAGTTCTTTTCTACAGCAAGGCTTCGAAACAGAGACTCCATCATCAAGAGTAAGGTGGCGGGGACTAAAGTAAAGATGTCTGCCAGTAAGCTAACACGCTACCTGCAGCTCTCAAGTGCGGAGCAGGAAGACTATTTGGAGGACGAGGACAAAGCCAGAACCCTCCTGTTCTGCGGTCTACCCAGAGGCACACGATCAGTAAAACGAAAAGAGATGAATGAAGAAGGAAGCTCCTATCCGACATCATAGGAAAAGTACTCATCTGTAAGCCAGGCTCCCATGATCATATCTCCGGAGATATGTTCAAAATTCTCATAGCCGTGGTCTGCAGAAAGAGGTTCAACTGGGGAGAGTTGATGTTTCAAAAGATCAAGGACTCTCTGGGCACTCCGAGCTTCGGCCGCATCATCAGTCTATATCTCAACCAGCTCAACGGAGATAAATTCGACATGAGCAAAGGAGTTCCTCTACATTACTTGAAAAAGATGGATGCTACTGTATTTGATCGATGGGAGCGGCGCATCGGGCAGCGGCTGTGGAAGAGCACGAGGAAGTATCTCCAGCATCCTCCCCCCGTGAAATTCCTGATACCCTGACTGCAGGAATCGAGGGGGAGACTCTACCCTCTCAGATGGATATAATATCTGACATCGCCCAGGTGGCCAGGGATGCGGTGGCCGAAGTTCATGCAGAAAGTGAACCTGGGATGGAGGATGAGGAGGTCCTGAACAGACACACTCAAGGAACTGCAGCTGAGACACTGGACTCTGCTGATCAAGAAGAGGAAGAAGCTGCTGATGTGGATGAATTTTTGTATGCAGACGGAGAGGACGCTGTGAATGAGGGCCATGAAGTGTTTGAGTCTCCGGATACTAATGAACCTCCTACTGATAAGTCTGCACCAGTGGAGGGGGAGGTAAATGAGGCCACCAACATTCCTCCCATAGAGACTGTGATGGTATCCAGCTCTACTGATGCATCTACTGCCGAGCCAGAGCAAGGCCAAGAAGTGCCTCCGGCTATCCCATTACGCGATGACCTAGCCATTCACACCGTACACATAATTCAGGGAATCGTGAATGAGCTTAAAACCTATTTTGATAAATCTCAGAAGACAATGCTGCAAGAGATTAAGACTTCTGAAGATCTCATGCTGAAGAATATGGTGGAAATCAACCATAAGCTGGATGTGATGGAAAAGAAATTCGAAGAAAAGTATACTGCGGCCGGCACAGCTGTCACACTCCTAATGGCCGGTCTGAAAAAGAATACAGATACTCTGGCGGTTGTCGATCAGAACGCACACGTTGTGGCCAACAATATTCAGAAATTTGATGGAAATATGGTCACTTTAAATGCAAATCAGCAGACCCTGGTCAATGAATTCACCAAGACAACGAAGCATATTGATGACTCCTTGCACTCATATGCCAATTGCATAGCTGAAGAAGCCAAAAAGGGGGAGAAGGAGTATATCGCTAAGATGGCTGAGCTCCAGAAAAGCATGGATGCAAACTTTGTGAAATCAAGCAACTACGTCTATGAGAGTTGCTGGTGGATGCTACAACAGGCACTGGGCACGTTAGGAGTCGTCCTACCTGACCAACCTGCCGGTGCTCAGGCTCCTGAGACTTCTACGGCTGCCGAGGAAGTACATATTGCTGAGAATGTAAGTACAAGTGCTGCTGATATTTTCACTGATGAAGCTGACGCTAGGGCCATCTCCAAATCTAAGCTGAGAAGCATGTTTGACCAGGAGGCCTTAGCTAAAGCAAGGGGAAAGAGGAAAATTCAGGAAGGGACATCAAAGGAGACACCAACTCAGAAGAGGATCAGACTAAGTGAGGAGGAGGTAAGAAACGAAAGGTGGAGCCCAGTCTCAAGGAGCATCATCCTAGACACCTTACTGCTGCAAGAAAGAGGAGAGATAAATCGAAATGAAGCATATAGTCAGTATGAATGGGAGACGCACAAAGCATTTGAAGCGAAACGCAATATCTTCTTCAGAAACAACAAGGATCCAGACAAAGTTGCTCCTCCTAGGTACTATCCGAAGCCCAAGGAATACATGGAAAGGCAGAGCAAAAAGTACTTGGCGCAAACTCTTAAGGGTGACGGAGCTAAGGACAAATAGTCACTATCTTATAGCTGGTCACGGTGTACTAAGAACATTTAACAATTATTACTGTCGTGTGAACAATTCTGACTTACATGTGAATATATTTCTCTTGGTATATATATATATATATTCTTGAATGTGTGAATGACTCAAGTCCTGTTCTGATTGCATTTATTACCTTGTGTTGCATAATTAATTTTTAAATGCTATAATTATTATTTGATAGGTGTTATTCATCTTAGCTAGTAGGGTTTTGGCTTCGTCAAATAGGGGGAGATTGTTGGGTATTGTATCCACGATTACCTAGATTTGAGGAAGCCCCCTATCAAGCTAAGATGAATTCACAATGTATTTGATGAAACATTTCAAGTTGTACTTGCAGCTTCTCCACGCTAAGTGCACACCAATGTCAGGGTGCAGTAGGTCAATATACACGGGTCTGCACGACGTAATCCCTCGTTGAGCAGATCAGTGTGTTGGCCTACATGTACTCTCTCTATTGGAGTGCACTTACTTTCAAGTACAGGACCGCTCATATGCAAGAGAAGACAAGGAGCATGGAGGATCAAGGAGCAGCTCCTAGGTGGAAGACGAAAAATCGTCCAAGGCAAATTCGACGAGAATCACCAAGTGATTCTCGCCGAATCGGCGAGAATCACTTGGTGATTCTCTCCGAATCGACGAGAATCATCAGTGATTCTCGCCGACTCCTTCTGGCCATCTCAATATGGTGCCAAGCAAGATTCGGCGAGAATCACTTGTAATTCCCGCCGAACCAGTGGTCATGCAGCCATGAATACCAAGTCCAATTCGTTGAGAATCGAAAAGTGATTCGACGAGAATCACAAACGATTCTCGACGAATCGTCGAGAATCACTTGGTGATTCTCGCCGATTCGTCGAGAATCGTCTGCGATTCTCGCCGATTTTTACTTGGCGTTTCCTCAGATTGCTGCTGGACCGGATTCTGCTTCTGGACTTATTTGAACCGGATTTTGGGGATTTCTTTTGTGGGTCCCACAAACGGTCATATTTGAGAATACTACAGTATAAATACATGAGTATTTTTGAACAGTAAATGACGGATAAGAGAAAAAGAAAAACGAGCGGCGACGTAACCCTAAATCCGCGAACTCGCTCCGCTCCGCCGCCGCCGCTCGCGTCAAGTGGTCGCCGCTGCTGATCGCTCCTCTTTCCGATCTCCGGCGACAGAAGCTTAGCAAGGCTTGTGTCTCACGCGTCTATCCAGAGATCCTTTGTCTCTCGATTCGTTGATCGGAAACACTTCCCATCCGAATCGATCGAGACGACCGATCCTCGTGTGACCGTTGGTAGACCGAGCTTGCTTCGCAACGAAGTTTGGATCTCCAAGTTCAGCAGCTGCTCTTCTTCGTAGCCGCCGATCCCGAAGCTAGCCGCCACTCGTGTGCCGTCGCCGGTTCCGGGGAGATCTTCTCCAAGCAAGACCAAGGTCGTAGACTCTTCATCGACTTCAAGAACACGTCGTCGACCAAAGAGGAACACCGGAGTCTCCAAGAGAAGTTTGTATCACGTGTACATTCTACTTTTATTTTAGTGTAAAGGAACTTTTGTTCCGTGGTGTAAGGGTTGGGTGCAACCCGATTTGTGGGAGTGTTGACTCTCACGTGTGGAAGGGCTCCTTCCGTTAGTGAAGGGATTGGATTTCAATCCCGTTGGAGAAGTGACCGAGTCGTCCCTTGTTGGGGAGATAGGTCGAAGGGGGAAAGTGGATGTACCCAAGTCGGGGAACCACTATAAAATTGCGTGTATTCTGTGTTCTGTGTTTGTTGCTTTTATTGTGCAGGTACATCTGTGAATTCCGCAAAAGAACCACACGTCACCTATTCCCCCCCCCCCCATAGGTGCACATAGCCGACACTAGGTGGACTTTCAATTGCCTCTGTTATGAGGTTTTTGAGGAGAGGAGTGAGAAGTGCTAGAAATTATGGAATGAGGGAGGGGTCCAGCTGCATGAATTCAGGAGGTGTCTCAGTAGAGAAAGAAGGTTGGATGGAAGATGATGGTGGAGGAGGTGGAGAATTTGAAATTTGCTCATCTGGGGATGGAGTATGAAGGGGGGATGAAATCAGATTGAAGGATGGTAGGGATGACAAATTGGAAAGGGGGTTGTTTTCCAAATGTTGTGGTAGAGGGGTTGAGGGTGGTGATGGAGTTGGTGTATGAGAGTGAATATGAGTTTATGGAGGTGATGTATGAGAGTGAATATGAGGTGGAGGAGGAGATGTATGAGAGTGAAGATGAGTTTGTGTATGGTGTACTGGAGATGATGGAGGTGTAGGAGTAGGGACTGTGGTATTTACTGTGGAAGAGAGATGAATTGGGGAGGCTGGAGGAGGTGGAGGTGGAGATGGAGCATCTTCAGCAGGGTGGGGAGTGTCTAGAGAAGCCCTTGTACTCTCAGAAGGCCTGGAGGAAGAGGAAGAAGACTTGGTTGGCTTGGTGATCCTCCTTTCCCATTTGTCAAAGAGGGCAGAGGTGAGCCTCTTGGAGGCATTTATAAACATTGTTATTGACACCGAGTGTTCAGAAGCATTTTCCTATACAAAAATCCCCAGTACCCGGCCGAAGCAAACTTCTTTCTTGTTGTTTTTACTCTTATTCAAATCAAACAGTAATTATCCCCAGTTAATTCCATTCTTGTCCACCAAAGCAGCCATCACCAAGAATTACTGCCTGGTTATATAATCATGTGCTGTATGTTTTCCTAACAGCACTTTTCCGACCACGTCAGCCAAGAACTTGTATTCAGTCGACAAGTTCTTCTTGAGCAGTTTATTAGAGTTATCGCCACATTGACGCATTTTATTCAACATATTATTATACTCTTTAGTATCCAGTTCAATATCCTCTTCTCCATTCAGTAGACCAAAAATGTCGGTTAGTACATTTGGAGAGAGAGAGAGACTGAGTTACCCGAAATTATTCCTGTCATGGAATCTTCTATTATTGTAGAGGTAAAAATCCAGTCTTTAATATCAGTCATTGCAATCTTTATTCTAACCATCATGAACTATTTCAGTTATTGTTCTTCAAACAACTTCAAGATCTCCACGAAAATTGCATCAGAAAACTGGAATAAATCGAAATCTATGTCAAATCCCATGTCAAATTTCATTGAAGAGTAAGCAGTCGCCGGAAAAGCCATGGTGCACCTGCAAGAGAAAAACAGAGATCAAGTGTGATGGAACTGAAAGCGCGGGATGGAGGTAGAAGAAAACCTAGATATAAGGTCTTTAGAATATCAACCGCCAATCTCCATCCGACAAATAATAAAAAAAATCTTTGATTTAAGGTCGACGAATTATTTTATTAGAAAATGAGTTCGTCGATCTCAGTTTGAAGAAGACGAATAAATCATCGATCTCCGTTCGACGAAAAATTCACTGACGTAGGGATCGTCGATCTTCGTTCGACGAAAAATATTTCACTAAGAAGTGATCATCGAACTCCATTCGGCGAACCCTTCACGATGGGTTCATAGATCGTCGATCTCCGTTCGACGAACTGTCAACAAATCGTCGACCACAGACAGAAATTAAATTAAAGCTTCTCCATTTATCATTCCAAATTGATTTATAAAGAACAAGTGATTTCTTTCATCCAAGGCTTTGGTGAAAATATCCAATCTTTGTAAATCAGTGTAGATATAGACTAGGTTAATTTTATTTTTGTCTACACACTCTCTAATGAAATGATGCATAATGTCTATATATTTGGTCCTACTGTGATGGACTTGATTTTATGCTATGGATATAGCACTTGTGTTGTCACATAATAGAGTGAAATTATTTAAGTTGAACCCATAGTCCAGGAGTTGATTTTGAATCCATAGCATCTGGGAACAGCAACTGCCAGCTGCAATATATTCTGCTTCAGCAGTTGATGTAGACACAGATGTCTGTTTCTTGCAAAACCAGGACACTAATCTCATAACATGGAACTGGCATGTCCCTGAAGTACTTTTTCTATCTACTCTGCATCCAGCAAAGTCAGCATCTGAGTATCCAGTTAACTCAAACTCTGACTCAGTATGATACCAGAGTCCTAAACTAGGACAACTCTTTATATATCTCAAAATTCTTTTTAGGAAAACTAAGTGAGATTCTTTGAGTTTTACTTGGAACCTAGCACAAAGACATGTAGCAAATATTATATCTGGTCTGCTTGCTGCAAGGTATAGTAGGAACCCAACAATGCCCCTATATAATTTCTGATCAACAGTTTTCCCATGTTCATCAGAATCTATTACAGCATTAGTGGTCATGGGTGTTTTCTTTGCTGAGGCATCAGCCATCCCAAACTTTTTAAGAAGCTCCTTAGCATATTTAGCCTGGGATATGAAAATGCCATCAGGTAGCTGCTTCACTGGGAGACCAAGGAAGTAGGAGAGCTCACCCATGTTACTCATTTCAAACTTTGAATGCATGAGGTCAGAAAACCTCTTGCATAGTTTGGAATCTGTAGACCCAAATATAATGTCATCTACATAAATTTGTACCAACAAAATTTGATCCTTATGGTGCCTAGTGAATAATGTTCTATCTATAATGCCTCTGGTAAATTTATGCTCTATCAGGAAGCTAGCTAAGGTCTCATACCAAGCTCTTGGAGCTTGCTTCAAATCATAGAGAGTTTTATGCAATCTCAAGACATATGAAGGATAAGTTGGAGAGATAAAACCTGGAGGTTGTTCAACATAAACCTCTTCTTTGAGATCTCCATTTAGAAAGGTACTCTTGACATTCATTTGATATACTTTAAACTACTTGTAGGCAGCATATGCGAGGAAAATTCTGATTGCCTCTAACCTTGCAACTGGTGAAAAAGTTTGGTCATAGTCAATTCCTTCTTCTTGCCTATAGCCTTGAGCAAGAAGCCTAGCATTGTTTCTCACAATTACACCATGGGCATCAAGTATGTTTTTGAATACCCACTTGGTTCCAATTACAGGATAGCCTTTTGGCCTTGGAACCAAGTCTCAAACTCTGCATCTTTCAAATTGGTTGAGCTTCTCTTGCATTGCAATGATCCAGTGGGGATCTTGCTCGGCATCATTTATGGATTGAGGCTCAACTTGAGAAATGAAACATGCATGCATCACATCTTGGTTGAGTTGATGCCTTATTTGTACACCTACTGACATGTCTCAAATCACTTGAGAACTAGGGTGACCCTTAGTGTGACAAGATCAATGGGTGGAGTTGGTTCAGCAATAGCATGTGGAGTTAATTCCTCTTGTGGAATAATGTCTGTTGTTGAATGAATTTCAACCTCTTCTGAAAGTTCTTCTTCACTGTCTTCATCAGCTTGTGGAGGAGGAGGTGATATAACCTCTTGTGGAAGGTTTAACTCAACCAATTTCTCACACAAGTGAGGTACTTGCAAAATATCTGAGGTAGAAGAATCCTTCTTATAGTACATGTTAGCTTCATCAAAGGAAATATGTACAGATTCTTCTATTTTAAGGGATGATTTATTGAATACCCTATAAGCCTTGCTAACTTGGGAATTTCCCAGAAACATTCCCTTTGTAGCTTCAGCTTCAAATTTTCTAATGTGTTTCTTGTTATTGTTATGATTGAAACACCTACACACAAAGAATCTAAAGTAATCAATTTTAGGTTACTTCCCTTTGAGTAATTCATAGGGGGTCTTGCCCTTTAGTTTGTGTATTAAACTTCTATTCAGCACATAGTTTGTTGTGCTCATAGCCTCTGCCCAAAAGGATAGGGGCATGTGTGCATCTACAAATAATGTTCCTGCAGATTCAAAGAGCATTCCGTTTTTCCTTTCTGCTACCCCATTTTGTTGAGGAGTTCTAGGAGCAGAGAAACAATGCCTGATACCTTACTCCTCATAGAATCTTTGCATGCGAAGAGATTCAAACTCAGTACCATGATCACTTCTGATCAATGCAACTGGAGTAGAATACTCAATCCTTATGCCCTTAAGAAAGTCTGTAAGGACTTTGAAGTTATCTGACTTATGTCTCAAGAAGAACACCCAAGAGAATCTAGAGAAGTCATCTACAATAACCAAGGAGTAAGACTTCCCTCCTAAGCTTTGTACAGCAATGGGTCCAAAAAGATCCATATATAGCAAGTACAGAATCTTAGGTGAATCACTCTTATTAATTGACTTAAAGGTATTTTTAGTTTGCTAGCCTTCTTGACAAGCCATGCATAGGCTTTCCTTCTTGTAGGGGCCAGAAGGCAAACCTCTGACAAGGTTGTCCCTAGATAGCTTAGAGATGTTTTTAAGGTTTACATGACCTAGTCTCTTATGCCAGAGGACATTGTTATTTCTAACTTGGTTCAATAAACATATTTCTGAGCTAGTAGAATTAAAATTTACTAAGTATATATTTCCTTGTCTACACCCTGTTAAAATAGTTTTATTATTTGAAGAGATAATGCATTTAGAATTGGTAAAGCAAATTTGATAACCTGCATCACATAATTGACTTATGGATACTAGGTTATGTTTGAGACCATTGACATATGCCACTTTTCTGAAGGTTACAGCTCCACTGTTGAAGTCTCCATAGCCTTCAGTTTGTCCAAAGCTGGAATGTCCAAAGATCACCCTTGGACCCAGATTTGCCTTGAAGTTGATTAGGCTATCCTTGCATCCAGTCATGTGCTTGGAGCACCCACTATCCAGATACCACTTATTTTGAGTGATAGGATTGTTCTTCACCTGTAAGGAAATAAGTTAGATGTTCTTTACCCAGGTTACCTTGGGTCCATATTTCTTTTCATAAGAAAAGCTAGAAATATATGAACATTCTGGTTGGCTTTTATAACCTAAGGAGTGAAACCTTCTGGGAGGAATTATCCAATAAGTAAGTGGATTAAAAGTTTTTCTAGATTGATTAGTGTTTCTGATAAAACTATGATTTTTATTAGGTCTGACTGGGTTCGACGAAAAATTGTATGTTCGTCGATCAGAGTTCGACGAAGTGGGATGAAATCATCAATCTCTGCTTAGAGAATGAACATATGCATTTTCTGTGCCCCAAGTTTGTCGATCTCTGCTCGACGAACCATACATAGTTTGTCGATCGCAGTAATGCGAATTATTATAGCTAATATTTGTGTTCATAGATCATCGATCGGCGTTCGACGAACTAGCCATATTTCGTCGACCTAAGTTCGACGAAATCTGTTCAACTTTATTCTTACTTAGTGTTTTCTGGTTTTTGTTCTTTTGAATTTTATAGTTAGGTAATTCTTCTGTGGTTTGTTTATTGTTTGTTATCTCTTTACCCTTAGCTGAAACAAATCTAATAGGGGTTGATAATATGTTCTTCTTAAGTATGGGGGTAAACTTGATGATGCACCCAAGCCCAGTTTGCCATTCAGTCTGGCATTGACTGTACTTGTGATGTCCATTAGCTTAAGGCTTCTCCCATTGAGAGATTCCTCAAGTTGTTTAGCCTCACATAGCTCTGTTTTTAAAGAAATGATTTGTTCATTAGCTAGAGTTAGTTCATCTTTTAACTTAGTGTTTTCAGAAATCAAATTTTCTTGATTGGTCAGTCTTTCCCGAAGTATTTTAATTTCTTTTTCAGAGTTAATTAGGTCAATACACATGATTTTTAATTCAATTTTGATACTGTCAGAACTATAATCAAAAGTTGAAAGTACCTGATCAGCCTCTGATTCTGAAGCTCCTTCATTATCAGATACTTCTTCATCATCTGATTGGCTGTTGGAGACATTTATGGCCATGAGGCAGACTTCCTTGGCCTTTGCCTCTTCTTACTCATCACTGGAACTGGAAGATGTGGATTCATCTTCAGTGTCACCTCAGGTATCAACTACAAAGCCCTTCTCCTTCGTTTTGTATTTGCTGGAGGAAGGCTTGCTACTTTGTTGTCTTCTGGAGTCCTTCTCTCTTCTTCTTTCTTTCTTCTGATTCTCTGGACACTCTGAGATAAAGTGTCCAGGTTTCCTGCAGCCAAAACATACTACTTCTTCAGTAGGAGTTTTATCATACCTTGGCTTATCATCCTGCCTGGATGATTTTCTCATGAAGTTCTTTATTGCCATTTTATAAAATCTCTTGGCAAAGAGACTAATTACTTCCACATTGACTGTTGAAGCTTTAGTCTCTTCAGGATCCTTGAATGTTATATTGTTCTCCTTTCTTACCGGTGGAGGAGTCCTTTGTTCTGCAGCTTCTCTGGACTTTATCAGCTGCTCATAGGATTTGAGCTTTCCCAAAAGAGATTCTGTGGAAATCTCATTTAAGCTCCTGGCCTCCTTGATTGGCCATATCCTGGAATCCCATGACCTTGAGAAGCACATGAGGATTTTATTATTTACTTCAGTAAGGGTGATGTAACACCCCGAAATTCAAAAGTGCGACGGGTGGCATTTTGGGCCAAGTTTGGAACTTGGCAGGGGGCACACAGCCTGGGATACGGGCATGTCCCAGGGGCGGGTCGTGCTTGGGTCGACGATCTGGCTGAGAGGTCGATGAATTTGGAGTCGACGATCGTCGAGCAGCAAACATGGCTTGAGACACGGGCGTGTCCCATGCCGTGTCCTTCTCTGGATGACGGTCGGGCCGTGTCATAGGAGACACACGGTGTACCACACGGGCCGTGTCGGGTAGACAAGGGCTGGTCAAATTGCGACACGGGCGTGTCGAGTACCCGTGTACCTTTCGAGCATTTTTGGTCCTGTGTCGAGGGAGTAACACGTCACACTACAGGGTCGTGTACTGGATGACACGGGCATGTCAAACTGGACACGGGTGTGTCGCGAAACTGTGTTCTTTTCGTGATGCGTTGGTTTCGACGACGAATGGGGAATACGGCCCTAGACACGGGCATGTCACAGGCCGTGTTCGTCCCGGATTTTGGATTTCAAGTCCGGATCGTGGCCGTCCGTTTACTTATTTTGGGATTCGACGGTTGGGGATTGTTCCTACTGTGTTATACCCGGGTATAGGGTTTTAAATCCCTCATTTCTCTTACTCAATCTCTTTCTAAAGGTCTAGAGAGAGGGGAGAGCAAGGAAGAAGAAGGAGGCTAGATTTGGTCACCAGCGGAGCTTCGGAGCTCCAAATCATAAGCCGACTTCCGATCTACGGATGCGAGGACAACGCGGTGCTTTTCATCTGCATAGATTTCCATGGCGCCAAGGAAAAATGCTAGGGTAATGATTCTCAACCTAAGACATGTGAAGTCCTCTTTTCCTTTGCATAGGAAGCCCGCTCTCGCGAGTTTGCAGTGAGTTTGAGGCATTCCTTCGGGTAGACATGAATAGTCCTTGTTGTGTACATGTACAGTCTGTAATCGAGAATCGGACATAGGCATGATGTGTGAAGCCTACCCGAACAAGTTGGTCTGGATCGGTGATATTGCATTGCATGAATGGCCGGAGAAGACTTCGCGCGAATGGTTGTTTTTTCAAATTTTATACGCGGTAGATTACAACAGAGAGCCTTGAGGACTAACTCCAAGGTGCACCTGGAAAACTGGGCAGATGCATGATTCTGCCAAACATGGTGGTCTGGGAGCCAACTTGTATATAACTAGGTTATGTAAAGTGTGTGATCGATTTGGGACTCAGAAAAGCTTGACCCGCGCATATGGTTTAAATTGACGTTGCGATGTGAGCAATGGGTTAGTTGGAACTGTCCCCGCTCTATGTTATTCGGTAGGAGTCATTGGCATAGATGGAAGGTCTTAGGCGTTCTATGGCTTAAATTGACGTGACCAATGCCAGAAAGACAAAATGCTCACGAGATTGGCCGTCCAAGTGGAGGTGGTGAGACCATAATGTCTATGGCTTAAATTGATGTGACATTGACCGGTTCACCGAGAAAGTGCCCTCAGAGCACGGGGTGTGTGGTTGTGCATGCCCATGCCTGTGTAGAAGTTTTGTTACACTTTATTGCTTGGTTATGCTAATAAAGTGCAGGGAAGGAGCATCGCCGCCCCGAGTTCGGAGGCGGGATCGTTATAATTTGGTAAGAATAGCTGACTGTTGCCTTTGTTTTCCACCGTTGCGGTGGATTGTTGCTTGCAGGTGTTGCGGAGCCAAGTGGTAAATAGCGGGCAAAAGCCCATGTTGCTGAGCCGGCCCTCGAAGGCCTAATTTTGTGTGTTTACTTATGTTATTCTTGTGTGACTGGCCTGCGTGCCGTGGTATGGAAAACACTATAATTTGAGTATACTATTGTAAGTCCTTAATGTCATGTACTTGTGTATTGTACGTTCATTCCTAATGGGTTTTGTAGTGGACATTCATGCTTATGTTGGGTTCTTTATTTTGCACCCTTTTACATTGGTTCCGCTAGAATTTACTCTATGTAGGACGTTGATTCTTAGTTGGATGGTTTCCATTGAGTAACCTTCCGGTCTGTCTGTGGTATATGGCGTCGGGCCCTAGCCGGACCTACTGTTATATGCTATACAACGGATAGGGGGTGTTACAATTTGGTATCAGACTACTGATTTCGGTCAACTTAAATGAATTTGCGGACGAATTCTTTTAAGGGATGGTGAGCACATGTGTATGCGTCATCGTTATAACATCAAAAAAACCCATGAATATTCACTTAGGAATGAAAATACACGTGTTTGGGGAACCTGCGTGTTCCTATAATTGCTTTTTGCAATTTTGTTTGGTCGCTTAACGGTGTTTTGTACACCTATAGGTGACCAGAAGTAGTGCAGGGCCGTCAGAACGCCCGGTTTTTGAGGCTAGTACCGCACCAAATGATGCTCCTACAACACCTCCCTCGACTGAAACCATACGATTGGTTGTCGAAGCAGTGTTTGCCATGATCAATGCGCAGCATGCAAGGCAAATGCAGCAGCCCGCTCATATGATGGAGCAGGTACCGCTTCAAAGGGATGAACTGAGAAGAGTGGAGTAGGTAGTGGTGGAACCTTTCGTGCCGAGGAGAGAAACTGAAATGCAGCTCAAGCATATTATGAGCTTTAATCCTCCTGTGTTCTCGAGGTTGGGAACCCCATCTCAAGCTGAAGACTGGCTCTCCCGAGTTGTGAGAGTCCTGACAGCTACTGAAACGGAGGAGTGGTAGATGACCACTATAGCAATATTCCTGTTGGACGGGGATGCGAGGTTGTGGTAGGAAGGTCTAGAGCTGCATCACTTGAGAGGAAAGCAACCTACGGACGTCTCGATGGAGGAGTTTTCGAGATTGTTCTTGGCAAGGTTCCTCCCTTCAGCTCAGAGGATAGCATTGGAGAATGGGTTCCAGTTGTTGGTGCAAGGAGAGTGTAGCGTGGATGAGTATCTCCATGAGTTTACTCTATTTGGTCGGTACGCTAGCTCCACATTCGCGGACGAGGAGCACAAGACGAGCCGTTTCTATGAAGGTCTAAGAGATGACTTGAGGCTACTGATCTCGGGGCCTATGACGCAGTGCTTCTTGACCCTGGTCAACACAGCCCGATCTTTGGAGAACGACTTAAAGAATGTGCAAGCAAAGAAAAGCTCTGGTGATAAGAAGACAAAGTTTAAAATGCTGACTACTTCGAAGTCTGGTTATCGTAAGTTCTACAAGAGAGCTAGGACCTCGGGTCCAGTCCACTCTTCTAGTGCCTCTAGGGCGACTATGGGTCGAACCCCGGGCGCATGATACAATTGTGGGAAGCCGGGACACTTTGCCCGGGACAGCTGGAGCAGACATCCCAAGTCCGAGAGGAAGCCGGGAGCAACATATGAAGAGAAGGGCAAGGCGGCGGAGTCAACCGCGTCCCATTATGCTCCGGCTCAACATAGAGTCTACAATCTTGGCTAGCAGGAGGCCATTAAGCAAGCGGATGTGGTGACAGGTACGGTTTAATTTATAGCAAGTTAATTTTTTAATACTTGTTATGCACGTGTTACCTTACCACTGCTTGTATAACATTTGTTTTGATTTGTGATAATCCGGCGAGAGCACTCTTTGATACGAGAGATTCACACTCCTTTATGTCCGAAGGATTCATATCGTGCATCGGAGTACCTTCTTCGATGGAGAAGGACAAACTGGATGTGCTGTTGCCGAATGGGTGTTCGATGCACGCAGATAGAATCTGTGGCGTTAAGATTCGTATTGGGTGTCAAGAGTTCGATTTGCAAGCATCATTACTACTGCTGGTGGAGTTCGACGTGATATTTGACATGGACTGGCTCTCGGAGCAGCAAGCTTATATTGATTGCCGTTGCAAGGAAGTCAAGTTGGGAACAAGTCGTGAGATGACTTTTACGGGCTGGAAAGGGTCGAGCAAGACTTTGATGTCTTCTCTTCAGGTGGTGAAGGCGGTTCGTGCTGGTGCAGAGCTATTCTTTATGCTAGTGGAGGTTGTAAAGCCTAAGCCTACGTTGGACAGTATTTTAGTGGTATCCGAGTACCCTGATGTGTTCCCTGACGATTTTCCTGGAGCCCCGCCTCAACGGGAGATTGATTTCACCATCGAGCTAGTGCGAGGTGTGAAACCTGTGTCACGCTCACCGTATCGGCTAGCGCCTAGGGAAATGGCGGAGCTAAAGGTTCAACATCACGAGTTATTGGAGCAGGGGTATGTGCATCCAAGTTTGTCGCCTTAGAGCGCACCAGTCCTTTTTGTTAAGAAGAAGGACGAAAGCTTGAGACTTTGTATCGATTATCGGGATAGATGATCTGTTCGATCAGTTAGTCGGGTCAACGGTGTACTCAAAGTTGGATCTCAAGTCCGGGTATTACCATCTGAGGATAAGGGAGAGTGATGTCCCCAATATAGCTTTTAGTACAAGATACGGGCATTACGAGTTTAGGGTCATGCCGTTTGGGCTGACGAATGCGCCGTCATTGTTCATGGATCTGATGAACAGGACTTTCAGGGACTACCTAGACCACTTTGTGATCGTCTTCATCGACGACATATTGGTGTACTCGCAAAATAAGGAGGATCACTTTAAGCATGTACATTTGGTGCTGGAGATGTTGAGGAGGAATCAATTGTACGCCAAGTTCTCCAAATGCGAGTTTTGGTTATCCTCAGTGACATTCCTTGGTCATATAGTCAGTAGAGAGCGAATTGCGGTGGATCCGGCGAAGATTGTTGCGATACGAGAGTGGCCTGTGCTGTCTACGGTAGCAGAATTCAGGAGTTTTCTGGGGCTTGCAGGCTATTACAGGCGCTTCGTGGAGAACTTCTTGCGGATAGCGTTACCCCTCATGACTCCGACGAGGAGAGATTAGAAGTTTGTTTGGACGTCGGGGTGCGCCCGAGCTTTTGAGGAGTTAAAAAGTCGGTTGACCACGGCCCCTGTGCTGAGTTCGCCGAGTGGGACTGAAGGTTTTTATATATATAGAGATTCTTCGGGTAGTGGACTGGGTTGTGTCCTACTGCAGCATGGTAGTGTGATAGCGTATTGCATACGACAACTGAAAGTGCATGAGAGGAATTATCTAGTCGATGAATTGGAGTTAGCGGCCGTGATTTTTGCCTTGAAGCTGTGGAGGCACTACTTGTATGGGGTGAAGGTCGACATCTATACCGACCAGAAGAGTCTGAAATACTTGTTGGATCAGAAAGATATAAACATGCAAAAGAGGAGATGGATGGAGTTCCTGGGGGACTACACGTTCAAAATTCACTATGTGCGGAAAGACAATGCGGTTGCGGACGCGTTGAGTCGCAGGGCCCCAGCTCAAGCCAATTAGATGTCGGTCCATGACGAGCGGTTGGTTCGGGAGTTGGAGGCCTTGGAGATCTCTTGCATTGAAAAGCAGTCAAGTGCTGAAGCTCTATTGAACTGGACGGATGTTCAGTGTGACCTGGCTGATCGGATTCGGTAGGTTTGAGGTGTTCCTTCTGGTAGACATGAATAGTCCCTATTGTGTACATGTAGAGTCCGTAATCGATAATCGGACATAGGCATGATGTGTGAAGCCTACCCGGACAAGTAAGTCTGGATCTGTGATGTTGCATTGCATGAATGGCCGGAGAAGACTCCATGTGAATGTTGTTTTTCGAGTTTTCTACACGGTAGATTACAACAGGGAGCCTTAGGGACTAACTTCAAGGTGCACCCGAAAAACTGGGCAGATGCGTGATTCTGCCAAACATGGTGGCCTGGGAGCCAACTTGTACATAACTGTGTTATGTAAAGTGTGTGATCGATTTGAGACTCAGGAAAGCTTGACCCGCGCATATGGCTTAAATTGACGTTGCGATGTGAGCAACGGGTTAGTTGGAACCATACCCGCTCTATGTCATTCGGTAGGAGTCATTGGCATAAATGGAGGGTCTTAGGTAGTTTATGGCTTAAATTGACGTGACCAATACCGGAAAGACAAAATGCTCACGATATTGGCCGTCCAAGTGGCGGTGGTGAGACGGCAATGTCTATGGCTTAAATTGACGTGACATTGATCGGTTCACCGAGAAAGTGCCCTGAGAGCACGGGGTGTGTGGCCGTGCGTGCCCACGCCTGTGTTGAAGTATTGTTACACTTTACTGCTTGCTTCTGCTAATAAAGTGCAGGGAAGGCTCATCGCCACCCAGAGTTTGGGGGCGGGATCGTTATAATTTGATCAGCATATCTGACCATTAGCTTTGTTTGCCACCGTTGCAGTGGATTGTTACTTGCAGGTGTTGCGGTGCCAAGTGGTAAATAGCGGGCAAAAGCCCATGTTGCTGAGCCGGCCCTCGAAGGTCTAATTTTGTGTGTTTACTTGTATTATTCATGTGTGACCGGCCTGCGTGCTGTGGTATGGAAAACAATGTAATTTGAGTAAACTATTGTAAGGCGTTAAGGCCATGTACTTGTGTATTGTACGTTCAATCCTATTGGGTTTTGTAGTGGACATTCATGCTTATGTTGGGTTCTTTGTTTTGCACACTTTTAAACTGCTTCCGCTAGAATGTACTCTGTGTAGGACATTGATTCTTAGTTGGATGGTTTCCATTGAGTAACCTTCCGGTCTGTCAGTGGTATATGGCGTCGGGCCCCGGCCGAACCTACTACTATATGTTATGCGGCGGATAGGGGGTGTTATAGGTGATGTCCTTATCTAAAGAATTCAGCTCATTGATTATTGAGCTCAGTCTATTGTACATGTCAGCACAAGATTCTGACTCATCCTTCTTGAAGTTCTCATACTAGGATATGTGATTTGATCTTCTGTCTTTCCTCTCATCAGTAGAGCCAGCCACCATTTGGTTGAGAGAGTCCCAAATAGCCTTGGCTGATGTGCATTCAGCCACCTTCTGAAAAATGTCATCAGACATGGTCTGAGCCAGAATATTCATGGCCTTTGCATCAGCATTCTTGGCCTTCTTCTCTGCATCTGTCCACTCAGGTGGTGGAACAACATGTGTGCTTGATGTTGAAGTAGATGTAGATAGTTGAGGAGGACCTGTCAAGATAGAATTGTAGATGTCCTCATCAATGGAATTGATATAGAGTTTTATTCTTGCCCTCCATATCTCAAACTTTTTTAAGTTGCACACTGGAGATCTGGTGCTTGCATAATCCTTGTTCTCTGTCATGCTGTGAGCATAATCCTAAGAGAAATAAAAGGTCAGATCTAACATAAGAACTTTTGGTTCATGGGTTAACTTGTACAACGAAAGAAACACTGCTCTGATACCAATTGAAAGTGAGGGTTAAACCTGATATACTCTAAAGGGGGGGGGGGGTGAATAGAGTATCTTTAAATCTTTTTCAGTTTATAAAAACATCAGAGCAAAGTAATTAATAAATATTAAAATTTACTGTAAGTAAAAGATCAACCTAAAATAAACTAATCTATCATAGGCAAAGCAAACAAATCAACTACCACAGGCATAGCAA
The DNA here is from genome assembly GCA_039583875.1 of Platanthera guangdongensis. Lineage (NCBI taxonomy): Eukaryota > Viridiplantae > Streptophyta > Magnoliopsida > Asparagales > Orchidaceae > Platanthera > Platanthera guangdongensis. Next base: position 103,460,856 of record CM077151.1, read on the forward strand.
GAACAAAAAGGAAAGAGGGCAACCAGACAACACAAGAACTTTATTGTGGTTCCCCAAACTGGGTACATCCACTCTTCTACTACCCTGGTAGGAATCCACTAATAGGTTTTGATCAGATGACTGCCACCAATGAGCTTTTGATCAGGTGCTCAAAAACCAACCCAAGTTTTTTGATCAGGTGACTTGCAACCAAGGAATAACTTTTGAAGGGAGTTAAAGAACCCTTTGTACATTGAGGGGGTGAGAGAGTTATGGTGTCTTCTCTTTCTCAAATACAACTGAGAAGACTAGTGGATCTTTGATGTTATCAAAGCTCCTCCTGAGTTATTGAGTTGTTCAAGAAGATTGGAGCTTTGCTTCAGGGTGAGTAGGTCTTTTATCTTTAGCCTTGATCAAAAGAGATCCATGAACTTCTTGACTGATAAAGATTTATTCTCCTTGAAGAATCCTGGAATGAAGAATGAAGAAGACTCTTGATTTGGACGGATGTTCTTCTTCTTCTTCTTCAGCAGTATCAAGATTGTTTTCAATACAGAGAAGTAATAGAATGATGTTGCTGTTAATCTTCTCTATAGGCCTTGTTTTATTTCTCTGGTCTTGGTTATCTTGTTGCATGCCTCTATTTCTTGTCGTGTTCTTACCGTCTGTTCATAATAAGGAAGAAAATCACTTTTATATTCTCAATGGAATTTCTTCTTTGAATTTTTGAATTCCTTCTTTCATTGATTATTGACGGCCTGGAGAATGTAATACGGCTGGAGGGAATATCTGCATTAATTGATTTCCCCAACTGTCCTATTAAAAAACGACAAGTAATAATCTTGATGAATGTTATAATCAATGCTGCTTCTAACGGTAATTTTTAGAGAATATTAAGCATTGATTATTTTGGAATTACTACAATGAAATAAGGACAGAGGGAAGGAAAAATCCAAGTCTGGATCTGCACAGAAATCATCGAGCAAAGTACAGATTTCGTCGACCTGGGTCCAGAGTTCGTCGAGCTGTAAAATCATGTTCGACGACTAGATAATTATTGTTCATCGACCTGAGATCCAAGATCGTTGACCTGAGAACTGCTAACTACTATCTGATATGACTTGCCAATTCTGTGCTCCAAGATCGTCGAGCTGATAACATAGATTTGTTCACTGGAGTTTAGAGAAATGATTCTGGACTTAGAATGTTGAAGTAGATCATCCAGAAATTATCGACCTGAGAACCAAGTTCGTCGAGCTCAACTCAGAGAATTGTCTCTGAGTTCGTCGAGCCGAGCATAAGTTTCGTCGAGCTGAGTTCGACGTACGTCGAACTCACTTTCCTGAATCTTTGAAATTTCTTTAAGTCTAAAGTCTTCTGCAGTCTGTTGTTGGCTGGTCCAAGCAATGTTAACTTTAAGGACATGGCCTAAACTCTAGGACACAGACATGACCCAGGCTATACATGTTGTGTCAATAATCCTAGTTTAGTGAACCTATCCCAAATACAACTAGGGATCCAACAGCGTGGATGACGTCTAGGCAGCGTAGTGCGAGACAAAGATGTTGGTCAGTCTTTCTTATGATGGCCTGGGGGTCTGTCCTATCAATTACGACATCAGCATCGACCTCGGCAGAGAGGAGAGCGCATTCAGTTTCCAGCCAGTCAATGCGCTGATCGGTAGCTTGCTTCTCCCGTTCCATCTCGCGGATGACGGGAGTGTATTTTCAAAACATTCGGGGCATACGACACTTCATCTCCAGAGGGTCCATAGGATCACCCAAGTAGTCTTCGATCTCATCTGGGAGAGGTAGAGGCGAGAGGGGAGACGGCGAGGGGGAATTCTCTGTACCCGAGTCAAACTGGATACCTGCGCAACAAAAAAAGTGCAAGATCATAATGAAGGGTGGTCTCGCAAGAAGGCTAGCCCAGTGGTCTCGAATGTACCAGATAGGTGAACGAGAATCTGTGTGAAGGGAGAGGACATGATGAGTTTACTTACTTGGAATGCGAGAGTTCCCCACCAGGCGCGAGAGGTCATCTTTCCTCATTATAGGGGGGAGGATTCCTTAGGCGAGTAGGAGTGTTGATAATGTTGGCCAGTAATGTCAGGAGGATTTGCAGGCATTGGATAGTCAGCGAGGTTTCCCTGAGAGAGCATGATCAATAAGCGAGACGATAAAAGAAAACATTGGAGAGGTTGAGTCAAGAATCACATGTCTCTCCCCGGAAGATGCGGTAGGAACTGTATCTTTTGTCGTGGGGGCCGATGAGGTCCCGCCGGCCGAGAGTGGAGGGCCGGCGATTTTGGTCTTCTTCGGGCGAGATGATGAAGGTACTGAAGCGGGGGTGAGGACCAAAGATGGGATCAGGACAGCCACATTGGCTTTATTTTGCTTCGAGTCCATTGCAAGATGCTCACGGAAACTCTGGTTGTGAGACATGTTGAGGGTAGAAGAGAGGTGGAAATGAGAAAAGGGGCACTCCATGATGAGGTGGGGTCTCATATTTATAGACTCCAGGGGGAGGGCCCGCCAATGATTCTCATAAACGAATCCCAATGCCGCGAGACTCGGTTGGACTTTCTTTCCGAGCTTGGGGCAACCTTGAAAAGAGCGGGGATTATTTACAACCTTGGGCTCGCGGGAGGAAGCTCAATCAATGAACTAGAGAAGCTGGCGAGAGGAACTAGATATGCGAGTGGGACCATGTGGTCCACTTACAGGAGGCGAGACGGGGGCTCTCTACAGTAGGATAGATGCCCATTAGGGGCGCGAGCAGGCCCTTGAGGGCGAGATGGCTCCCATAATACGGAAGGCATGCGAGACTAGTAGGAGGGCTCATCTTGCCGCTGGTCATTTCCCCGCTCGCCGTAGAGAAGGAAGGATGTTTTTACCTTCCAACCCCCAAGGGTGATTTTACTCTTCTACTATGGGTAATTTTACCCTTTTGCCCTTGGTGGTCTGCGTATAACCCTTCAGAACCACGGAGTTTGGCAGTTGGAAGACCCAACCCAGAGTATTTTGGTAATTTCAGGCCAGTTCATGTATGGTTATTTGCAGATCACGCTTAGAGGCCTATAAATAGACCGATAAGGTGCCTAGGAAAAGGTTATTGAACCTTTCTATATTCTTCCTCAGAGGCACCTAGCTCAGCATTAGCTAGGGAGGGGAAGAACTTCAGTTTATTCCCTGTAAGAGGTTGGACCTCCGAGATGAGACTTTTAGTCTGTTTCTATTCTCGTAACTCAAGTCGGGAGAGTGGTTCGCAAAGATTAAGTGTGTGCTGCAACTTCAGGTCCAAACTCTAGGTGGAACCGGGTAACTGGTTTCAACACAAATTTTACCACTTAAAATTTTGAATCAATAAATTTTATTTTTAACTTTCTTTTGATTTAATAAATTTTTAGTTTGATTAAAATATTATATTAATCTTTTATAAGTACTTCTCATACTTTTGCTCTAGAATAGCAAAATATTAAGTATGGGGGTATTTGATAAGTCAATTAATATAGTTATTTTTGTTTAGTTTTTATTAAATAAATAGTATAGTTTATATGGCTTTATATTAATATATATAATAATTCATTTCTTTTTATATTTCTGGTCAATCTGTGCTCCAAATATCAATTTCAAGTCCATGACAATGATCTGAAAACATTGTGGAGAAAATTAACATTTTTGGTCGCAGATAGCTGAACTTCAAATGATCATAACTTCAAACCAGGAAGAGTTACGGGACGTGAAACTAGGCAACGGAAAGAGGACGACGTCCCAAGGTAATGGGCGTGGTCAGGGCGGGAACACGGGCGTGTCTAGGTCAAAAAAGCAGTTTTCTCCAGAAATTTTTCCTAGACAATTCTGAAACTTTTTCTATTTGCACGCCGCCATGTCACAGGCGTGCTCTAGAGCGTGACCTACTTGAAACTACCGAATTGATGTCAGATTACGTCATTTTCAGCCGTTTGTTAACCCGGTCAGTACACGCCCCTTTGTCACGGGCATGAACTATGGGCGTGACCGTCCAGCAACTGCCAGATTAACACCTGTCATTTCTCCTTCTCGCTGTTTCCAATAGATGTGACATGCCCTAGTCACAGGCTTTACGGAGGGGCGTGACCCGCTACGAATTTTGGTGGTTTTCTCCCAATGTTCCCGGGCTTTCAAGATGATGGTTTCGAGCCTTACACGCCTTAGGTCACGGGCGTTACCTAGGGGCATGACCTTCTACAAAATTGCCTATAAATTGCAAACAAAGCTAGGAGCTGAGGGGGGTATCTAGGAGTCATCTATGAGTAGTTTTAGTAGCTTATTTTCCTATTTTCATGCATTTCTTTTATGTACTTTAGATTTCATAGTTTGTTAACCTTTAATTCTAAATCTTTTATTTTATGCATGACTTTATGTATCTTTTCATGTATCCCACTTTTCTGTCCTATAGCTAATATCATTAACACTTGATCATGACAACGTTTAAAATAAAATAATCTTCTTTTTGTCAAACTCTACTTTTATCGATTCGATCTATCTTTTATTTATTTGCTTCGATTTCGATTTTAGATCTGTATCCTAGATTTACCGAGAGGTTGTGGATATGAGTAGATCACTCAGAGGTAGAAGGAGGCGCATGCACTCCTCGAGAGAGGATGACATGGATCTTCTGGATTTGAGTCAAATCCAATAGCGCGGTTCACCGCATAAGGAAATCTTAGGGGTTTCGACTGCCCGAGAGGTTTTAATTGATCAACCTAAGTTTAATCGAGAGCATATTCTCGAGAGAGGCGCTTTTGTAATTTAGGAACCTCCACGGTCGAAGTAGGTAATTTAGAAGTTTGCTTTTATGAAAAGTTTATTTTAAAGTGGGTCTAGATCAAGTGTTATATTTTGGTTTATTTTCTAGCAATAGTTTAAATTCACTTTTTTTTATTATCCGATAAAATAATATTGATTTGCTTGAGCAGGAGCACTCAACAGAAAAGGAAGAATATGACACTTGATATTCTTAAAATATCATATACTATGAACGATAGGTGCTCTTGCCTATAGTTCGTAGAATTTGGAGATATTACTTATCCTAATTTTTACTAATCAAGTTTTTCGCGTCATTGCCGGAGAATTTTCTATGTTGATATTTTGAATGCACTAATTGTATTAATTTTTTCATTCTCTTTCTCTACCCCTATTCACATTTTCATTTTCTTTTTCGAACTCCATTCTATTAAGTACCAGTTGTTCTATTTTCTTTTTTTAAAAAAATGTTATCTCAATTGGCCACTAAGATTGTCGAGCTTACACACAAAGTTAACCTTTTGCAATTCGCAAGACAGCGCCAATTTTTATGTATTTTTTGTGGTGCCCCTCATCGGAGTGAGGAATGTTATTGTAATTTTTATTTTCAGAATTATTCTTATAATTTATGAAATAATTATGAAAATAATTATTCCTACTTTAATGATAATCTTTTATCTAATTTTCATGAAAATACACTTACAAATACTTTTTCCAATTTTAATGAAAATAATTTTTCAAATTCTAATGGAAATCATTTTGATAATTCTTATGAAAATTTTTTGAGCATTAATGCGAACAATTTTTCTGATTTTAGTAATTTTCCTTCTTCCTCGGATGTTGATTTTCGACATGATCCCCGAAAATATTCCCGAGTAATGAGGGTATTTCTTTAGATCTGACTTTTTGTTCTTCTTTTTCCCCACCACAAGATTTCTCTCCTAATTTTAGGGATTCTTCTCAATTTTCATTTGATTCTTCTCCCCAAATTTTGATGAGAATTTTATTACTTTTAGTGATTTTTTTCCTTCTTCGGATAATGTCGCTAATGAGGAACATGATTCTTCATGTCCCCCCGTAGTTGCTTATGCCGAAGAAGAGGAACTTTTATTTCAAAAATTGGTAAATGTATGGACGCATTGGGAGGAGTGGAAGAAGATCATGTTTCTCCTCCTATTACCACCTATTTTTCTCCTATTTATGAATTTCCAAGCACAATTTATAAATATTTAGGAGCAAAAATTTATGAACCTGATGCGTTCGATGATTTATTTTTCAATCAATCTTTGGAAGAAAAATTAATTTTAGAAAATAAATAACCAGAGCTTGATCAATTTCTTTCACATGACCCTCCTCCGTGTGAAATTGTTTATAACATGTTTATTTTTGATTTTTCTTATTCTAATGATTTTCATGTAGACAATGAGCCGTTGCAATCAACATCGCCAACGATCCATTTGCCGCTCATCAACAAAAATTCACATCAGCTCAAGTATGTATAGGTGATTTAAATTTACACTTTCAAGTCAATTGCAAGGGGAAAAATCAAGAATCAAGTGAAGGAGTACTCGAGCGACCAACTTCAGCACATACGCCGAAATGCGAATTAAGGGAGTTGCCCGTTCATTTTAATTTTTATTTTTCCTTCTCCTAACAATAATCCTCTAGTTTAAAGACGGGAAAAAGAAAAGGGCTCTTGAGAGACACTCCTTGATTATGCTTTATTTTCTTATTTTTAATTTTCTATGCTATTTTATTTCTTTTCTTCCCTCTTACTTGGCTTATAAACATTGGGGATAATGTTTACTTTTAAGTATGGGGGTAGATTCTCATTTATTGTTTTTATTTAAAAATCCCCAAAAATGAAAAAATCTTTAAAAAATAGAAAAAATTTAGATTTTATTTTAAAAGAAAATACAAAAATAATAATAAACCCGTACTAAATCTTTTTGTGATTTTTAAAAATTTATTTTGAGTTTATTTATAAGAATTTATATAATTTTTGATTTTCTAATATTTTATTTAATCATAGTTAGTTAATTTAATTTTTAGGTGATTTGATTTTAAGAAATAAATTTATGAGGTAAATTTATTTAGAGAAATTTATTTAATCTTTTTCTCTCAAATTCTAATTAGTTTCAATTTTAAGTGCTTAGTTTAACAATCTTTAGATTTTAATTATATTCACTTAAGCTTTAAGATTCTTAGGAAATTTTAATTTACTATATTTGCTCTCTAATTATTTTAATTTAATCTAAATTCTTTTTGCTAGCATTTCCCTTATTTTTAATTTTTCTTGTTAGATCATATGTCATGGGGATAAGAGTATAAAATTCATTATCCCCTGGTACATATATGCAATTTTTCGTTTTTGGTTAGATCATATGTCATGGGAATCAACTATTCCTTGGTACACATATACAACCCCATAAAAACGGAGTAAGTGCATAAAATTCATTACTCCTAATCAATTTTGTTTTTGATTGAAGAGAAAAAAAGTATTTGTTCATATGTCATGGAAAATGAGAGAATAAAATTCATTATTTTCTTGGTAAACATATGCGAATATCAAAAAGAAAAATAATTATATTGTGAGAGGATAAAATTCATCACCCCCAATACAAAACCTCTTCAATTACCTTATTCCCAAAACTCAATACCCAATATAATTGCTCTAGAATTAAATTAAAAGAGAGCATAAGAAGTTGTTTAAATTTTTTTTTCAAGTTTCTTTTTAGTTAAAAAAAGTGTTTATAATTCTAAATCTAATCTTGTTTGCTAACTACTCAATTTTGAAGTCTAATTAATTTATATGAGAAAATTTTCCTAAATATATTTTGCTCTTCGCATTTAAATTTCATATTTTAGGACTTAAAATTTTGAATCACTGAGATTTATTTTTAAATTTCTTTTGATTTAATAAATTTTTAGTTTGATTAAAAAATTATATTAATTTCTTATAAGTACTTCTCATAGTTTTGCTCTGGAATAGCAAAAGATTATGTATGGGGGTATTTGATAAGTCAATTTATATAGTTATTTTAGTTTAGTTTTTATTAAATAAATAGTATACTTTATTTGGATTTATATTAATATATATAATAATTCATTTTTTTATATTCATGTCAATCTGGGCTCCAAATATCAATTTCAAGTACATGACAATGATCTGAAAATATTGTGGAGAAAATTAACATTTGTGGTCGCGGATAGCTGAACTTTAAATGATCATAACTTTTATACTAGGAAGAGTTACGAGACGTCCAACCAGTCAACAGAAACAGGACAGCATCATCTATAAATATGGAGAGTTTCACAAGTACACTCCCCCAGGTCACGGGTGTGACCATGGCGTGGACAAGCCCGTGTCTCGGTCAAAAAAGCAGTTTTCTCCAGAAATCTTCCCGGGACAATTCTAGAACTTTTTCTATGTATATGCCCCAATATCATGGTCGTGACCTACCCAAAATTGCCAAATTGATTACAAATTGCACCGTTTCTAGCCGTTTGCTGACCCGGTCAGTGCACGCCCCCATGTCACGAGCAGGACCTTTGGGCAGTACCGTCCAGCAACCACCAGATTAAATCCTGCCATTTCAAGTAACAGACTTCACAAGCCCTAGGTCACGGGCATGACCAAGGGGTGCGACCCGCTACAAATTTTGGCGGTTTTCTCACAACATTCCCGGGCATTCAAGACGGTAGTTCTGAGCCATACACGCCCTAGGTCACGGTCGTGTCCTAGGGGCCTGACCTTCCAGAATATTCCCTATAAATTTCGGACAAAGGCAGGAGCTAAGGGGGCATCTAGGCAGTCATCTTGGCGTAGTTTTAGTAGCTTATTTTCCTGTTTCATTGCATTTCATTTATGTACTTTTCAATTTCATAGTTTGTTAACCTTTAATTCTAGATCTTTTATTTCGAGCTTGCCTTTATTTATCTTTTCATGTATCCCTCTTTTCATGTCCTGTAGCTAATATAATTAGCACTTGATCATGACAACCTTTAAAATAAAATAATCTTCTTTTTCTCAAACTCTACTTTTATCAATTCGATCTATCTTTGAATTATTTGCTTTGATTTCGATTTTAGATCTGTATCCTAGATTTACCGAGAGGTTGTGGATACGAGTAGATCACTCAGAGGTAGAAGGAGCCGCATGCACTCCTCGAGAGAGGATGACATGGATCTTCCGGATTGGAGTCAAATCCAATAGCAGGGTTCACCGCATAAGGCAAGCTTAGGGGTTTCGACTGGCCGAGAGGTCTTAATTGATCAACCTAAGTTTAGTCGAGAGCGTATTTTCGAGAGAGCCGCTTTTGTAATTTAGGAACCTCCACGATCAAAGTAGGTAATTTAGACGTTTGCTTTTATGAAAAGTTTATTTTAAATTGAGTCTAGATCAAGTTTTAAGTTTTGGTTTATTTTCTAGCTATAGTTTAAATTCACTTTTTTATTATCCGATAAAATAATATTGATTTGCTTGAGTAGGAGTACTCAACAGAACGGGAAGAATACGACACTTGATATTCTTAAAATATCATATACTATGAACGATAGGTGCTCTTGCCTATAGTTCGTAGAATTTGGAGATATTACTTATCTTAATTTTTACCAATCAAGTTTTTCGCGCCATTGCCGGAGAATTTTCTTTGTTGATATTTTGAATGCGTGGATTGTATTAATTTTATCACTCTTTCTCTACCCCTATTCACGTCTTCATTTTCTTTTTCAAATTTCATTCTATTAAGTACCGGTTGTTTTATTTTCTTTTTACAAAGAAAATGTTATCTCAATTGGCTGCTAAGATTGCCGAGCTTACACACAAGTTAATCTTTTGCAAGTCTCAAGACAGCGCCGATTTTTTATGTATTTTTTGTGGTGCCCCTCATCGGAGTGAGGAATGTTATGGTAATTTTTATTTTCAAAATTATTCTTATAATTTATGTAATAATTATGAAAATAATTATTCCTACTTTAATGACTATCTTTTATCCAATTTTCATGAAAATACCCTTTCAAATACTTTTTTCCAATTTTATTGAAAATAATTTTTCAAATTCTAAGGGAAATCATTTTGATAATTCTCATGAAAATTTTTTGAGCATTAATGCGCACAATTTTTATAATTTTAGTAATTTTCCCTCTTCCTCGGATGTTGATTTTCGGCATGATCCCCTGAAAAGATTCCCGAGTAATGAGGATATTTATTTAGATCTGACTTTTTGTTCTTCTTTTTCCGCACCACAAGCTTTCTCTCCTAATTTTAGGGATTCTTCTCAATTTCCATTTGATTCTTCACCCCAAAATTTTGATCAAAATTTTATTACTTTTAGTGATTTTTATCCCTCTTTGGATAATGTCGCTAATGAGGAACATGACTCTTCCTGTCCCCCGTAGTTGCTTATACCGAAGAAGAGGAACTTTTATTTCAAGAATTTGTTAAATGTGTGGATGCATTGGGAGGACTGGAAGAAGAACATGTTTCTCCTCCTACGACCACCTATTTTTCTCCTATTTATGAATTTCCAAGCACAATTTATAAATATTTAGGAGCGAAAATTTTTGAACCTGATGCGTCCGTTGATTTATTTTTCAATCAATCCACGGAAGAGAAATAAATTTTAGAAAATAAACAACCGTAGCTTGATCAATTTCTTTCACATCACCCTCCTCCGTGTGAAATTGTTTATAACATATTTATTTTTGATTTTTCTTATTCTAATGATTTTCATGTAGACAATGAGCCGTTGCAATCAACAACGTCAACGATCCATTTGCCCCTCATCAACAAAAATTCACATCACCCCAAGTATGTATAAGTGATTTGAATTTGCATTTTCAAGTCAATCGCAAGGGGAAAAATCACGAATGAAGCGAAGGAGTACTCGAGCGACCAATATCAGCACATATGCCGAAATGCAAATTAAGGGAGTTGTCAGTTCATTTTAATTTTTTTTTCCTTCTCCTAACAATAACCGTCTAGCTTAAAGACGGGAAAAAGAAAACAGCTCTTGGGAGACACCCCTTGATTACCCATTATTTTCTTGTTTTTAATTTTCTATGCTATTTTATTTCTTTTCTTCCCACTTACTTGGCTTATAAACATTGGGGATAATGTTTACTTTTAAGTATGGGGTGGATTCTCATTTATTGTTTTTATTTAAAAATCCAAAAAAAATGAAAAAATCTTTAAAAAAATAGAAAACAAATTAAGATTTTATTTTAAAAGAAAAAACAAAAATAATAATAAACCCCTCTTAATCTTTTGTGATTTTTAAAAATTTATTTTGAGTTTATTTATAAGAATTTATATAATTTTTGATTTTCTAATATTTTATTTCATCATAGTTAGTTAGATTTATTTTTTAGGTGATTTGATTTTAAGAAATAAATTTATGAGGTAAATTTGTTTAGAGAAGTTTATTTAGTCTTTTTCTCTCAAATTCTAATTAGTTTCAATTTTATAGTGCTTAGTTTAACAATCTTTAGATTTTAACTATATTCACTTAAGCTTTAAGATTCTTAGAAAATTTTAATTTACTATATTTTCTCTCTAATTATTTTAATTTAATCTGGATTTTTTTTGCTAGCCTTTCTCTTATTTTTAATTTTTTTTGTTAGATCATATGTCATGGGGATAAGAGGATAAAATTCATTATCCCCTGCTACACATACGTAATTTTTCTTTTTGGTTAGATCATATGTTATGGGAATCAAGTATTCCTTGGTACACATATACAACCCCATAAAAAAAAGTAAGTGGATAAAATTCATTACTCCGAATTAATTTTGTTTTTGATTGAAGAGAAAAAAATATTTGTTTATATGTCATGGAAAATGAGAGAATAAAATTCATTATTTTCTTGGTAAACATATGCGAATATCAAATAGAAAAAAAATTTGTGTTATGAGAGGATAAAATTCATCACCCCCAATCCAAAACCTCTTCGATTACCTTATTCCCAAAACTCAATACCGAATATAATTGCTTTAGAATTAAATTAAAAGAGAGCATAAGTAGTTGTTTAAATTTGCTTCAAGTTTCTATTTAGTTAAAAAAAAGTATTTATAATTCTAAATCTAACTTTTGTTTGCTAACTACTCAATTTTGAAGTCTAATTAATTTATATGAGAAATTTTTGCTAAATATATTTGGCTCTTCGCATTTAAATTTCATATTTTAGGACTTAAAATTTTGAATCACTGAATTTTATATTTAACTTTCTTTTGATTTAAGAAATTTTTAGTCTGATTAAAAAATTATATAAATTTCTTATAAGTACTTCTAATAGTTTTGCTCTGGAATAGCAAAAGATTATGTATGGGGGTATTTGATGCGCGAAAATGACAGTAAATTTTGAATCATTAATTTTTGTTGATGCGCGGAAATGGTACCGCCTAGTTAACACGGAGGGAGTGTTCGATCTCACTGGCATGGAGAGGAAGAGGATGAAGGTTGCGGGGAAAGAGGAAGCTTCTGAGTGCTTGAGAGTGGAGCAAACGTTTGTTCAAGGGTTGCGGGGATAGAGGAGAAGGATGTTGAGAGTAGCCGGGAAGGCTGATGATCAACGGAGAAGGTTGCTGATCAGCAAAGGAGGTTGATCAGGAGCTGTCGAGCAGACGGTTACTTGGATGGTTATGCTTGCATGTTAATGCCGAGGGAGCTGAGCTGAGCTAAGAAGAAGAGAGAGAGTGGCCGCTAGCAGCGGCAACAGCAGACTTTGCCCGCCATGGCTTGAATGCCACTCTTGCGACGGGCTTTCCTTTGACTAATAGTGAGCTATTACAGCTTGCAATACACCTTTACAAGAAAGCAATAAAGGGGTACAAAGAGGAAGCTGGCGGCTAAGGAAGGAGTGACATAAGAGGCCGTGCGAACTGAGGAGCCAGGTCGGCAGGCCGCGCGGTTAAGGCAAAAATGGAGACCGTGCAAACTGGGAACTGAGGCTGGCAGGACACGCACGGCTAAGAGAATAGAAGGTGTGGACTAGGAATAGGAGTCCGCAAGGGTTGCTGGCTTGAGCTTACTGTGGGCTGTCTTCGAGCGAGAGCACCTTGGCAATGTTGAGACCCCCCTAAAATGAGAGGTATGGGGGGTCTATTTATAGGCCCGAGGAGGTAATGGCTTCCGATGACGTTACCCCCGGTGAGACGATAACTAGAGCGAGAAGAGGAAAGAATCTGCCGAGTTCGCCACAAGTCGCGCGGACTGGATCTTGCTTCTGGAGTTTGTGCTGCTGATGGCGAATTGGGAGACTGAGTGGCGGACTGCAAGGAGAGTCCACGGAGTCTGCCGCTGTTGAGCTAAGATTGCCCTCTTGCTGCTGGGGAGGCGGATGCTGGAGGTTAAGTGGCGGACTGCGAGGGGAATCCGTGGAGTCCACCGCTGTTGAACTGGACGAGTGTTAAGGGGTGCGAGCTGAGGATTGCCCGTTGAGTCTGCCGAGTTCGCACGAGTCTTTGCGGTCTAGGACTGCCTTGAGGAGATTCTCCTACCTGGCCGACTGGGAGGAGTCCGCCACTACTGGTCGAGCCCGTGCCAAACTGTGCGGGCTGAGGAGGTTGACCCTGCTACTGGAGAGAAGCGAGTGGACGCTGAGGATAGGCAGGCTGCATAGTGAATCCGCTGAATCTGGGAGTCCGCCTCTGCTGACGAGATGAGTCCGCCGAAGATGAGGCCTATTGTTGCTGAGGAGCTGTAGCTGGGGTTCACCAACGTAGGCGGACTGAAAGGCTTGATTGCACTTCGAGTTCGACGAGCTCGCAATGAGCGTGATGTTCCTAATACTATTTACGGGTAGCAGAAGAGCTTGAGTGTCCGCGCTCCTTAGGCGGACTATTGAAGCTGTCTTCCCATGCTGCTGGGTGACAATGGCAAAGCGACCTGCCGTACTGACGAGGCAGGCCGCGCATGTTGGCGAGGTGGAAGCTGAGGTAGCTGGCTGGCAACATGGGGGTAGGTCGCCACCTTTGTTTGGCGGTTTGAGCGGCCTGGGAGTATAAGCATCCGAGTCTGGCAAAGGGGGCTCCTGTTAAGAAACCTGCAGCTAAGCTGACAAGGCATGCGACCTGCAGGGACGGACTGCAAAAGCAGTCTGCGGCACTTGCCGACCCTAAGGAACAGGGCACGGCCTGGACGGTCAGACCGCTAAGACCGCCAAAGCCGTGCGGCCTGAGCGTACAGAAAGGCCAATCCACCCCAACGAAGGCTTCGCGACCTCCAGGAGAAAACTAGAGCAGGCCGCGACTAGCGAGCTGGCCATCTTGGGGAAGGATCGCCGATTTTGGGGTTAACATAATCACTGCACTTTTTTAAGTTCAGAAGAGAACTTCGAAAAAGTTGGAGACCCACGAAAATCGTGATCCACCCCAAAGGAAAGGAAGGGGGAAGGAGAGATAGAGCCTGATGTCTCTCCTTAGGAGTTTTGTTGATGCCTATCTTTTTCCTGCAAGATAAATGTCAATGTAGGCATGTATGGAAGGTACACCTTGTGCGTACATGGGTATGCCTTTTCAAAACGAAGATGTTTCTACCGAGTTTTGCAAAATGAAGGTTAGAGGAAAACATAGAAGCATAATAGCTTGCAAGTACCTGGTGGAGCCATGCAAACACCTGTTATCCTCTGCAAAAGTAAGAGTGAGGGGTATACAAGAAACAAAAACGAGTTGCAAGTAACTGAAAGGAACTTGCAATTGTTTGTTGCTTTCTGCAAAAGAGATGTTAGAAGCAAATATGGGATATAAAAATATCTTGCAAGAAAATGTGAAGGAACTTGCAAGTGTTCGATGTTCTCTGCATGAAAAGAGTTAGGAGCAGGTAAAACATGTGAAAGTAGCTTGCAAGTACCTGTGAAGAAACTTGCAAGTGTCTGCTGATCTCTGGAAAATGAGAGTTAGAAGCAGACATATATGTGAAAATAGCTTGCAAGTACCTGTTAAGAAACTTACAAATGTCTGCTGATCTCTGCCAAATGAGAGTTAGAAGCAGACATATATGTGAAAATAGCTTGCAAGTATCTGTGAAGAAACTTGCAAGTGTCTGCTAATCTCTGCAAAATGAGACTTAGAAGCAGACATATATGAAAAAAATTATGCTGCAAGTACCTGGATATGACTTGCAGGTGCCTGCTAATCACTACAAAGAGAAGAGTGAGCAGCAGACATATTATAATGAACTAAGCTGCAAGTACCTAAATTGGGCTTGCAGGTGCCTGCTAATCACTGCAAAGAGAAGAGTGAGCAGTAGAAATAATATAGTGAACTAAACTGCAAGTACCTGAATGGATCTTGCGAATGCTAACTGTTGATGAGATAAGGTGGATATGACCAAATAATAGAGGAAATGCCTGACGAGCTCTGCTGGTAACTAAATGGAGATCAAACCAAAGTAGTGATCTTCCTGCTAGATTAGAGATATCTTAGCATGAAGTCCAGATCAACAAGTCGAGCATTGACTGTTTGTATGATAGGGTGGATGTGAACACATTGGCAGAGAAAGAGATTGATGCATTCTGTCGATCTGAAGTAGACTCCAATAGTATTGCTTGATGATCAAGGAGAGTAAGATGCATTGATCAATGATTGATGTCATTAGCATTTGATAACAATAATGAAAGCTTATAAGTGATCATCTGATAGAGCTTATGCAGGCAACACATATAAGATGAGCATAAGCAAAGTGAATGTTTGCTAATCCTTTTGGTTGGTCGGATTAACCTGTTCACCTGTGAGAAAGGCAGTTGATAAAAAAGAGGTCTATACTTGGAGATAACAAAGAGAGACAGGATGCTGCCACAGGAGATCACCCGTGGGCCTTATGCATCGCTTGCCTAAGAAAGGTCGTCGCAAGTATAGCCCTACTAAGAGCGGGCAAGCCACACATCCTTTATAAGGACGCAAAAGAGAAAAGCACGGAAAATCCTTAGAAGGATCGCTATAGACACTGCTCTCATGCCTCTGGTTACAGCATCTCTGATCAATGAGACTAGTTGCGCCAAGTGGCCTATAGCTTGTCTGTGGAAAAATCAGTGGATTTGTGGGCCCCGCGAAAGCACGGATTGAGAGTACAAAAGAGTGTTCGGCAACCACAGTTGTGAGATGATCGAAGAGACAAGGCTACGCTTGGTCATCATTGCTGGTCAAGTAAAGATCATTGTAACTGTAATGTATCCTTAACGAAGCACAACAGAGCTAACACATGGGGCTTCCCTAGCACACACTCTGTGTTAGATGTCGGCTAGGATCTGAAGCTTGAATTCCAATGTCATAGATTGAACGGCTCCCACTGCAAATATGTGAACACTCCCCACTGTATGGGGTCGTAGCGGTAGTGCCAGAGAACAATCTATGGAGGGAGCAACAAGACTTGGCGATATCTCATTAGTTCAGTGATCTCTTTGGTAGAGAGGAGATTAAGGAAGAAGCATTACAAGGTGGGAACTGTGTCAGTATGAGATCCCTGATAAAAGCTTTATTGAAAAGCAGGAATGAACACTTAGGAGTGCTTTACAAAGAGAATGTTTGAAAAGTAAGAGTAAGAGTAACAGATAATGGTTGTGAAAAAAATTGAAGAACTATAAAGTCCTTTGCTGGCTTAGAATTGTCTTCTAAGCACGCCATCATCATTGGCATCAAAGCATTCAACAGGATTGTTGACAACGAGGAGAGGGGGCTCTTCGACTAGGCTCACTCCTCTTGAGCTGCAAGGAATATATGCCACTTCTTTTCCTTTTGAGGTTGCTGGATTAGGGAGATCTTCCTTGGGAAATAGGTCACTCATCTTACCGTGTCGGAGCATCCTTTGCATCATTTGGCAGAGTGCTCGGTGGTTCTCTGTTAGGTTGTAATGCCCCAAAACTCAAAAGAGCGATGGGAGGTATTTTGGGCCAAGTTTGGAACTTGGCAGGGGGCACACGGACTGGGACACGGGCATGTCCCAGGTGCATGTCGTGCTCGGGTCGACGATCTGGCTGAGAGGTCAATGAATTTTGGAGTCGACGATCGTCGAGCACCGAACACGGCCTGAGACACGGGCGTGTCACAGGCCGTGTCCTTCACGGGTTGAAGCTGGGCTGTGGCGTGGTTAATACACAGGGTCAGAACACGGGCCTTGTTAGGTAGACACGGGCATGTCAAATTCAACACGGGCGTGTCCAAGACCCGTGTCCTTCTCAGGTTTGTGTTGGTCCTGTGTCGATGGAGGAACACGCCCGGGAACACGGCCGTGTAATGGTTGACACGGGCGTGTCAAGTTTGACACGGGGGTATCAGATGCCCGAGTTTTTTTTGGGACGCGTCGGTTTCGACGACGAATGGGGAACATAACCGTGGATACGAGCGTGTCACAGGCTGTGTTCGGCGAAGATTTTGGATTTCAGATCCGAATCGTGGTCGTCCGTTTCCTTACTTTGGGATATGATGGCTGGGGGTTGTTCCTGATGGGATATACCTGGGTTTAGGGTTGGAAATCCTTCATTTCATCCTACCAATCTCTTTCTAAAGATCTAGAGAGGGGAGAGCAAGGAAGAAGAAGGAGGCTAGATCCGGTCATCGGCGGAGCTTCGGAGCTCCAAATCGCGAGCCGACTTCGGATCTATGGAGGCAAGGAGATTGCGGTGCTTTTCATCCGCATAGATTTCCATGGCGCCAAGAAAAAATGCTAGGGTAACGATTCTCATACTAGGACATGTGAAGTCCTCTTTTCCTTTGCATAGGAAGCCCGCTCTCGCGAGTTTGCAGTGAGTTTGAGGTGTTCCTTCGGGTAGACATGAATAGTCCCCGTTGTGTACATGTAGAGGCCGTAAGAGAGAAACGGACATAGGTATGATGTGTGAAGCGTACCCGGACAAGTTGGTCTGCATCGGTGATATTTCATTGCATGAATGGCCGGAGAAGGCTCCGCGCATATGGTTGTTTTTTGGGTTTTTCTACACGGTAGATTGCAACAGGGAGCATTGGGGACTAACTCCAAGGAGCACCCGGAAAACTGAGCAGATACGTGATTCTACCAACATGGTGGCCTGGGAGCCAACTTGAACATAACTAGGTTATGTGAAGTGTGTGACGGAAATAGCACTTGGGGAGGTTTGTCCCGCTCATATGGCTTAAATTGATGTTGCGATGTGAGCAACGGTTTAGGTGGAACCGTACCCATTCTATATCGTTCGGTGGGAGCCGTTGGCATAGGTGAGGGTCTTCGGCGGTCTATGGCTTAAATTGACGTGACCCTTGCCGGGAAGACAAAAATGCTCGTAAGATTGGTCGTCCTAGTGGCGGTGGTGAGACCGAGACATCTATGGCTTAAATTGACGTGACGTTGACTGGTTCACCGAGATGTGCCCTGAGAGCACGGAGTGTGTGGTCGTGCATGCCCATGCCTGTGATGAAGTGTTTATCTATACTTCTTAGTTTTGCTGACAAAGTGCAGGGAAAGGAGCATCTCCGCCCCGAGTTTGGGCGCAGCATCGTTATAATTTGGTCAGCATAGCTGACCGTTGCTTTTGTTTTCCACCGTGTGGTGGATTGTTGCTTGTAAGTGTTGTGGAGCGGAGCGGTAAATAGCGGGCTAAAGCCCAAGTTGCCGAGCTGCCTCTCGAAGGTCAAATTTTGAGTGTTTACTTGTTATATTCATGTGTCTGGCCTGAAAGCCATGGTATGGAAGACACATTTTATTTGAGTAAACAAATGTAAGGCCTTAAGGCCGTGTACTTGTGTATTGTACTTCATTCCTGTTGGGCTTTATAGTTGACATTCATGCTTTTTTTCTGGGTTCTATAATTTGCAACTTTTAATAATTGCTTCCGCTAGAATGACTCTGTGTAGGACGTTGGTTATTAGTTGGATGGTTTCCATTGAGTAACCTTCCGGTCTGTCTGTGGTATATGGCGTCGGGCCCCAGCTGGACCTACTGCTATATGCTATGTGACGGATATGGGTGTTACAATTTGGTATCAAACTACTGGTTTCGGTCAGGCTTAAATGAATTCGTGGACGAATTCTTTTTAAGGGGTGGTGAGCATATGTATGTGCGTCATCGTTATAACTTCAAAAGAACCCATGAATGTCCACTTAGGAATAAAAATACACGTGTTTGAGGAACCTGCGTGTTCCTATAATTACTTTTTTCAATTTTGTTTGGTCACTTAATGGTGTTTTGTACGACTATAGGTGACCAGGAGTGGCGCAGGGCTGTCAGAACATCCGGTTTCTGAGGATTATAGTGCATCCAGCGACGTGCTTGAGTCGCTTCCGTCGTTTGAAACCATAAGAAGGATCGTTGAAGAGGTGTTCGCTATGACTAATGCACAGCAGGGTAGCAATGTGCAACCCTTTATCCCTGAGATGGGTTCAATGCCGGGTGGTGTGTTGGATCAAATGACATTAAGAAGGCCATCATGTCAGCAGTTGAATATGTTCTTAGTGCAGGGTATGCACTCAGTTGATGAGTACTTGCAAGTGTTTCTTATGATAAGCCGCTACCCATACTTTATGTTGGAGAACGAGCAGTCTATAGTTGATAGATTCTATAATGGTCTGCGTGGCGAGCTGCGAATTCTACTGCTAGGACCAAAACTATTGGGATTCCGAGCCTTGGTGGAGTCGGCTAGTGCTTTGGAAGCATATTTGAGGAAGAATCACTAGATGCCAATGAGCAGAGTATCGAACTCTGCAAGCCCCATAAGTGCTGCATCCTGCGGAACGCTGAAAAAGGGGACTAGATTATCGACTAGTAAAGTCACTTACAACTGTCATTCTTGTGGCAAGAAAGGGCACCCTGCCCGAGATTGTTGCGATGGTGCTCAGAAGGCAAAGAAACCTATGTCAGTAGCGGTGGAGGACTCTTGTGCAAAGGAAACGGTGTTCAAAATACCAAACTCCTCAAAGTCTGCATAGCGTAGGTGGTATAAGAAGGCTAGGACTTCGGGTCCAGCTCCTTCTTCTGGTACTTCTGGGGCGACAACGGGTCGTACCCCGGGCGCATGCTTTAATTGTGGAAAGCCGGGGCACTTTACCTGAGACTGCTGGAGCGGACGTCCCAAGTCCGAGAAGAAGCACGCTGTCATGATGATATGTACGGCTTAAAGTTATAGCAGTTTAGCTTTAAATTCTTGTTGCCCTTGTGCATATTAGCTTAGAACTGTTTGTGCTAAGCTTTGTTCTGATTTTCGATTAATTTTGCGAGAGCACCATTCGCTTAGGGAGCTTCGCGTTCCCTTTTGACCAAAGGATTTGTATTGCACGTCGGAGTACCTCCTTTGATGACAAAAGACAAATTGGATGCGTTGTTGTCTAATGATGCTCAATGCGCATGAGTAGAATCTGTTGCGTTTAGGTGCGGATTGGGAGTCAAGAGTTTGAATTACAAGCGTCGTTACTACTGCTAGGGGAGCTTGACTTGATCTTTGGTATGGACTAGCTCTCGGAGCAGCAAGCGTACATTGATCGAAATCGCAAGGAAGTCAGTTTGGGAACTGGTCGTGAGACGACATTTGTGGGCTTGAAATCGGTCGAGCATGACGTTGATCTCTGCTCTTCAGGTGGTTAAGGCGGTTCGGTGTGATGCCAAACCGGTGATACGCTCTTCATATCAGCTAGCGCCTAAGGAGATGGCAGAGCTGAAGGTGCAACTTTAAGAGTTGTTGGAGCAGGGGTATGTGCGTCCAAGTTCGTCGCCTTAGAGTGCACCGGTCCATTTTGTTAAGAAGAAGGACGGAAGCTTAAGACTTTGTATTGATTATCGAGAGCTGAACAAGTTAACGGAAAAGAACAAGTACCCGTTCCCAAGGATTGATGATCTATTCGATCAGTTAGTCGGGTCATCGGTGTACTCTAAGTTGGACCTTAAGTCTGGGTATTATCAGCTGAGGATAAGGGAGAGTGATATCCCCAAGACAGCTTTTCGTACGATATACGGGCATTAAGAGTTTACGATCATGCCGCTTGGGCTGACAATGCACCATCGGTGTTCATGGATTTGATGAATAGGACTTTCAGGGAGTACCTAGACCATTTTGTGATCGTCTTCATCGACGACATATTGGTGTACTCGCAATGTCAGGAGGATCACTTCAACCATCTTCATTTGGTGCTGGAGACGTTGAGGAGGAATCAATTGTATGCCAAGTTCTCCAAATGCGAGTTTTGGTTGTCCTCAGTAGTGTTCCTCGATCACATAGTCATTGGAGAGGGAATTGCAGTGGATCCGGGGAAGATTGTTGCGATACGATAGTGGCCTGTGCTTTCTACGGTAGCGGAAGTCCGGAGTTTTCTTGGGCTTTCCATCTATTACAGGCGCTCGTGGAGAACTTCTCACGGATAGCGTTACCCCTCACGACTCTGACGAGGAAAGAGCAGAAGTTCGTTTGGATGCCGGAGTACGCACGAGCTTTTGAGGAGTTGAAATGTCGGTTGACCACGGCGCTTGTGCTGAGTTCACCGAGCAGGACCGAAGGTTTTGAGATCTACAACGATGCTTCGGGCAGTGGACTGGGCTGTGTTCTACTGCAGCACGGAAGTGTGAGAGGGTATGGCTCGAGACAACTGAAAGTGCACAAGAGGAATTATCCGTCCATGACTTGGAGTTAGAGGCTGTGATTTTTGCCTTGAAGCTATGGAGGCACTACTTGTATGGAGTGAAGGTCGATATTTATACCGATAATAAGAGCCTGAAATACTTGTTGGATCAGAATGATCTGAACATGCGTCAGAGGAAATGGATGGAGTTCCTGGGGGACTACACATTCAAGATCCTCTATGTGTCTGGGAAAGGCAATGCTGTTGCGGACGCGTTGAGTCACCAGGCCCCAGCTCAAGCCTATTGGCTGTCGGCCCATGACGAGCGGTTGGTTCTGGAGTTGGAGGCATTGGAGATCTCTTGCGTAGACAAGCAGTCAAGTGCTGAAGCGCTATTGAACTGGGCTGAAGTTCAGTGTGGCTTGGTTGATCTGGTTCGGCAGGCTTTAGATGTGGATGGCCACATGAAGTAGATCATGGTTGAGGCTCTGGATGGGTCAAATTCTCAATTCGTTGTTGAGGATGGATTGCTTTGGAAAGATGGTCGTCTGTGCGTCCCAAACATGGGAAATTTGCTGGTGGAATTGTTGTACGAGGTGCATCATACCAAGCACACGATTCACCCGGGGAGCACGAAGATGTACCGCGATGTGAAGAAACTGTTCTGGTTGCCAGGACTTAAGGAGGATGTGGCACTCTACATGGCTAAGTGTCAAACATGCTCCTTAGTGAAGGCGGAATGCCAAAAGCCGGGAGGATTCTTGAAGTCCTTGCCTATTCCGGAGTGGAAGTTCGACGACATCACTATGGACTTTGTGCACGGGTTACCATGGTCGCAGAAGGGGAACGATGCCATTTGGGTGGTCGTAGATCGTCTAACGATAGTGTCGTACTTCATTCCGCATAGGAAGGATGATTCTGTGGAGAAATTGGTGAAGTTATATGTGGATAACATAGTTCGGCTTCACGGTGTGCCCCGCAGCATCGTGAGTGACCGAGATGGGCAGTTCACGTCCAATGATTGGAGGCTGGTGTAACACCCCAAATCTCAGGTTTGGAAAACTGGGGTGACACGACCTAGGACACGGGCATGTCCCAGGGCGTCTCCTGCTTGGGTGAGCAGCCGGCGAGAGTTCGACGAAACTTTGTTCGACGAGCAAAATGATGGCACATGCGCTCTGACACGGGCGTGTCAGAGGCCATATCCTCGCGGGTCGACGAACTCAGCTCGACAAAATCGAGCTGTGGCGTGTCTAGTGACGTGTAATTGGCACATAGCCTGGGACTCGGGAGTGTCACAGGCCGTGTAAGTCTCGGGTTAATTTCGATGTTGTGCAGCCTGAAGAACCCGGCAACAGACACGGGTGTGTCTGAAGGCGTGTCAGGTGACACGGTCATGTCACATGGGCGTGTACTGGTTTGGATCAGTTAGTTGAGCACTGCTTAGGTAACACAACCCTGGACACGGGCGTGTCATAGGCCGTGTCAGGCAAAAAACATGAGTTTGTGACAAAATCGTGATCGTTCCTTTTTTCAGCTGGGATCCAATGGCTAAGAGCCCTCCCTGTGTCCTTAAGGTCGAAAAAGAGATGAGAATTCTCATTTGTTATTTGGCCATCTCTTTCTTCAAAGTTAGAGAGAGAAAGAGAGAGGAAGAAGGAGGAGGAGGAAGGAGAGCTGGTCACCGGTGGTGCTGCAGAGGTCCGACTAGAGATCTGATGCCAGTGTTGTGGAGGAAAAGATGTTGTGGTTCTTTCTAGCCAACTAGGAGCTCATGGCACCGAAGCGGTCTTCAAAGGTAATGACTTTTCTTCCTAGTCATGTGAAGGCTTCCTTTTTGGCATATGCATATGATTCTCCCACTAAAGGGTGGCTGGTTGTGGGAGTCTTTTGGGCTGATTCATGGAATCCCCAATCATTTGGCATATAGATCCAGAAATGGAGTACGGAATAGACATGTTGTGTGAAGCCCATCTGGACAGGTTGGTCTGGATTGGTGATGTTGCATATGCACCGGATAAGACTCCGTGAGAAACGTGTAGGTTAGGAGTCGATGGGTTAACCATGTGAAAGGCAGTAGCAGGAAGTACTGGAGTGGTAGTCTAGGAAAATACCCTTGTGATGATTGTGATGTCTGTGCTGTTGGGTTGTACCTATGAAAGGAAGTAGCAGAAAGTACTGGATTGGAAGTCCAGGAAATACCCTTTGTAATGCTTGATGTTCATGGGTGCACCTTTGAAGGGAAGTAGCAGGAAGTACTGGCGTGGTAAGCCAAGGAAATACCCTTGACATTTGTGATCTTGTGGGGTCATACCTGTGAAGAGAGTAGCAGGAAGTACTGGTGTGCCCAGGAAAGACCCGCTGATGTGTGAGATGAAATGGGTGTAAGAGTAAGTACTGGTGCGCCCAAGAAATCACCCAGGCTTGAATGCCAGAATAGGATCAGTGAAACTGACCCGCGCCTTTTATATAGCAGCGAGTATGCTGTGCTCGGTGATGGCAAGGTGATTTGAGAAACGCGTGGTGGTTGATCCGACCTGCGCTATGTCCGTCCGACGTGAGAACTATAAGTGCGGTCTGTTGGAGCGCATATCAAGATTCGTAAGCCTGCGCGCCATGACACAATGGGGGATATGGCCCAGTCCCGGTGCATTTCGACTAGAACTCTGGCTGCACGCTATGGAGTGAAATGCTCAATATTTTACCATTGGGTTGCGACCCTGATACGGTGGTGGTCAACTGGTTCGCCGGTACATCAAGAATGTGCCCTGAGTGCACGGATCGTCGGACCGTGTGGCTGACGGTTATGATGGAATGTATGTGCGTGAGAGCACATTGGATGAAATATATATTCTTTTGGAAATTCTATGCCTGCAGGGAAGGAATACCACCGCCCTGGGAAAAAGGGTGGGGTCATTATAATTTGGTCAGCTGAATGCTGACTGTTCCCTGTTTGCCACCGATGGGTGGGCTGTCACTGTGCAAGTGTTGGAGAGCTGAGTGGGACGCATAAGGGCTGAAGTTCCTGCTGCATTTACTGTTGCTGCTGCTAGCCCTCGAAGGATAAACTTATAAATGTTGTGTTTTATTTATACGTGGCCGGCCTGCGCGCCAATGTTGAGGCCACTTGTGTGAAAGCCCTGTAAGGCCATAAGGCCAACTGTTTGTATTTGTAAAACATTCCTATATTATATCTAAATGAGGAGCTTTTATATGTTGGACATTCAGGTGTGGAGTTCAAGTTTAGTGTTTAAGCTTCTGCTAGAGTTCAATGTGTTATGGTGCGATGCGCTACTCTGCTATCATAACGTAACTTCACCGCCGGTTTTGTGGTATATGCTATGGGGCCCCGGCCGGACCTTCTAGTATATACTATGTAAACTGATTGGGTTGTTACATTTTTGGTATCAACTGTCTTGGTCTTTCCCTTTCGAAGTCGTGGTCAACTTCTTTTGTGGGGTGGCAAGCACGTGTCCGTGCGAAACAAGTGAACACGATTGAACTCCTGAATGTCCACCGTAGGAATGAAAATACATGTGCTTGAGGAACCTGCGCGTTGTTATCTTGTTGTGATTGCTTGTGTAATGTCCCTAATGTGTGTGTCTTATTCACTTATAGGTGACACGGAGTGGAGCTGGGCAGTTGCAGCCCCAGCGTTCTGATGAAAGTATGGCACCAGCCGAGGTGCCTATACCTCCACCATCCGCGAAAACTGTGCGATTAGTTGCTGAGGCTTTGTTTGCCAAGCTGCAAGCACAGCCGATTGGGCAGTCACAACCGGCAGTGAGGCCAGAACAGGTGGCGGTGAGCCCACAACCTGTTGCGGCTGTAGAACCTCGAGCATTTGAGAAGCAGTTGTAGCAATTTATGAGCTTTCATCCGCCTACGTTCTCGGGAGTGCGATCTTCTGCGCAGGATGAAGATTGGTTGTCGCGCGTCAAGCGGATAATGACGACGATTGGATCGGAGGAACATAAGAAGGTCATCTTAGCCACCTTCTTGTTGGAAGGAGAAGCGCGTTTATGGTGGGATGAGATGGAGCTACATCACTTGGCAGGGAGACCGTTAACACAAGTGTTGATGGAGGAATACTCTTGACTCTTCCTGGCAAAGCACCTCCCGGCGGCACAGCGTATTGCCATGGAGAACGAATTCCAAAGGCTAACGCAAGATGATGGAAGTTTTGAAGCTTACCTGCATGAGTTTACTCGCTTGGGGCGGTATGCGTGTTCGATCTATGCTGATGAGCAGAGGAAGACAAATAGGTTTTACGAAGGTCTACGGGACGAGTTGAGGTTCCTGCTTTCTAGTTCGGTGAACAAAGGCTTCCAGTCGTTGGTCGACACTGCATGCACGCTGGAAAAAGACATGAAGAAGGTGCATGGGAAGCTGTCCTTGGCTGTGACACAGCCGAAGTTTAAGGTGCCGCGACCGGCGAAGTCATTTTATAAGAAGAGATGGGGTAAGAAGTCCAAGATGGCTGGACAAGCTCCTTCTTCGGTTGCCTTGGGAGAAACGTCGGGGGCCACCTCAATGCCGGATACTCGTACATGCTTTAATTATGGACGGGTGGGGCATATAGCCCGTGATTGTCGGGTGCCGCCAAAGAATGAAAAGAAGGCGGGAGAGTCATATGCGGAAAAAGGAAAGGCAGTGGTGGAGTCTTCTGCCTCGCATGCGCAGCCCCAGGTCTACAATCTTAGCCTGCAGGAGGCCATCAAGTAGGGTGACGTCGTCACAGGTACGAGTTAAGTTATTGAGTATTGTATTGCTTGCATGCTTTGTTTATTGCCTATGCGTATGCAGGTTGTTTGTGTGATATGATTGGCATAGGATTTGTAATGATTCGGCACACGCTGGTGCGAGCACTGTTTGATACGGGTGTGTTACATTCTTTTCTGTCTAAAGAGTTCATAGCGCGGCTTGGGATACCTAGTCGTGTGAAGATAGATAGCGTCAGAGTGGTGTTGCCGAATGATTATGTGATGCTTGCAGATCAAGCTTGCGATGTGGCAGTGCAAATAGGAAGTCAAGATTTCTGCTTAACTGCATCTGTATTGCTGATAACGGAATTCGACATGATATTTTGTATGGATTGGCTCGCGGAGCAGCATGCCTTGATTGATTGTAATGCCAAAGAGATCACGTTGGGCCAGAATACCGAGCAGGAGACTAAGTTCGCGGGTATGCGAGTAGTGGGAAGGATGTTGATGTCTGCACTCCAAGTTATCAAACCTATTCGGAAGGGCGCGGAGCTCTACTTCACACGAATTTAGGCTGTGGAGCCCAAGGCCAGTGTTTGTGATGTTCCGATCGTATCGGAGTTTGCAGATGCATTTCCCAAGGAACTCCCTGGGATACTACCCCAGCAAGAGATTGACTTCACGATTGTGTTGGTGCCGGGTGCAAAACCTGTGGCCCGCTCGCCATATCACATCGCGCCAAAGGAAATGGCGCAGTTGAAGCTCCAACGGCAAGAATTGCTGGAACAGGGTTATATACATCCAAGTATGTCACCTTGGAGCACCCATGTGCTTTTTGTGAAAACGAAAGACGGTGGTTTGCGGTTATGTATCGATTACCGCGAACTAAACAAGCTCACCGAGTAGAATATGTATCTGATTCCACAGATTGATGAGTTGTTCGATCAGCTAGTGGGGTCGACCGTCTACTCCAAGTTGGACTTGAAGTCTGGTATTACCAGTTGAGGATTCGGGAAGGAGACATTCCCAAAACCGCATTTGGAACACGTTACGGGCAATATGAGTTCACGGTAATGTCGTTTGGGTTGTGCAATGCGCCATCGGTGTTCATGGACTTGATGCACCGATTATTTCGCGAGTACCTGGATCTGTTCGTGATAGTGTTCAGTGATGATATTCTGGTGTACTCTCGATCGAAAACAGAGCATGAAAACCACTTACGGTTGGTGTTGAATATCTTGAGGCAGAATCAGCTCTACGCCAAGTTCTCGAATTGAGAGTTTTGGCTATCGTCGGTGGCTTTTTTGGGCCATATGGTGAGTGGAGCGGGCATAGCAGTGGATCCAGCAAAGATAAGGGCAATACAGGAGTGGTCGGTGTTGTCTTCAGTGGCCGAGGTCAGGAGCTTCCTTGGATTGGCAGGCTACTATCAAAGATTTGTTGCAAACTTCTCGCGGATTGCTTTGCCTTTAACCACGCTGACGAGAAAAGAGCAGAAGTTCGTTTGGTCGCCAGAGTGCGCACGAGATTTTGAAGAGCTGAAGGTTCGGTTCACCACGGTGCATGTGTTGTCATCGCCATGTGGTACCGATGGATTTGTAATCTATAGTGATGCCTCGGGGAGAGGCTTAGGTTGCGTTCTTCTGCAAAATGGGAAGCTGATTGTTTATGGCTCATGCTAGCTGAAGGTGCACGAGAGAAACTATCCCGTCCATGACTTAGAGTTGGCAGCGGTGATCTTTGCACTAAAGCTGTGGCGACACTATCTTTATGGCGTGAAGGTGGAGATCTATACAGATCACAAGAGCCTAAAGTACCTATTGGAGCAGAACGACTTGAATATGCAACAATGAAGGTGGTTGGAGTTCCTTGGGGACTACACCTTTGAAATTCACTATACTTCCGGAAAGGGGAATGTCGTCGCGGATGCCTTAAGTCGGAGAGTTCCGGCAAGGGTGAGTTGGTTGCAAAGGCATGATGAACGTCTCATCTAGGAGCAAGAAGCGTTGGAGATTTCTTGTGTTGACAAGAATTCCACCGCCAATGCATGTTTGAACTGGACGGAGGTGCAGTGTGACCTTGCCGACCGGATTCGACGAGTAATAGAGCTGGATGAAGATCTCCTACGAAATGTTAAAGATGGGCCAGAGGTCAAGTTCTCCTGGGATGACGGTCTTCTTCGGAAGGAGGGCCATTTGTGCGTCCCGAGTTTGGGTAAATTGAGGGAAGAACTGATGTATGAAGCGCATTATACGAAGTACTCAATCCACCCAAGGAGCACAAAGATGTTCAGGGATATGAAAAAGCTGTTCTGGTGGCCAGGGCTGAAGAAAGATATTGCTCATTATGTGGCTTAATGCCAAACCTGTGCTACGGTGAAGGCGAAATTCCATAAGCCTAGGGGTTACTTGAAGTCGTTGCCGATTCCGGAATGGAAGTTCGACGATATTTCCATGGATTTCATGCACGGGTTGCCGAGATCACAGCGCGGAAATGACTCAATTTGGGTAATTGTCGTCCGGCTAACGAAAGTGGCACACTTCCTGCCTAATAGACGGGATGATTTGGTGGAAAGTTTTGCAAAATTATATATTGAGCAGATTGTGCGGCTACACGGTGTTCCTCGGAGCATCGTAAGTGATAGAGATGGGCGGTTCACATCGAACGACTGGAGGCTAGTTCATCAGCTGTTGGGCACGAAGTTGACATTCAGTATGACCTTTCAACCCCAAATAGATGTCCAAACTAAAAGGACCAACAGGACAATGGAAGATATGCTCCGGATGTGCGCCCTAGACTATGGAAAGAGATGGGAAGATTGCCACAACCCGCATTTTTCTCCGAATTCAAGAAGTATCAGAGTATGAGAAAAACATGCGTCGTGATGCCACGTCGAGCAGGGGATAACTGTCGACGCTCAGGCGAACACCATCTAACTAAACTATGAAAATTTCTTAAGTTTAATGATTGTAAATTCTAGGGTCTCAGGCTTCCATAAATAGTCTCACCCTTTCTTTCCAGATGCCAAAAATCTCTTTTCTGCAAATGGGCAACTTCATGGATCCAAGTTCCTTATGATTCTCTGTTGAACCCATGTTTCTTGATTTTCTTAATTCTGCACTTTACTTATACTGAATCTGCCAACAGGATCTACTCAGACAGTTAAGTCCTTTTTGAGTCACCTCCCTCTGATACCACTTGAAAGAAATTTTACCTAATCACCTAGAGGGGGGGGGGGTTGAATAGGTGACTAAATCTTTTTAAACTTTTTAGGCAGATTGCAGATTATATCACAGAGTTATAATTACTACTTCACAGAAATCAATCAGTAATCACAGAATCAAACATGCACACAGTGAACACACAGATTTATAGTGGTTCCGCAAGGTTTGGGTACATCCACTTTCCCCCTTCGGCTATCTAGTAGTGTACTAGATTCGGCCAAACTCCTCCACTATCTCAGATCCTCAGATCTTACACTCAGAACCTCAAACAGGTTCCTACAGCTCAGGCCCAAGGCCCTACAACTCAGTCTTCTCCAAAGACCTACACTCAGCCACAATAGGCCTACACTCAGCCACAACAGGCCTACACTCAGCCACAACAGGCCTACACTCAGAGATATGGATCTCCTACACTCAGGCACACAGGCCCTACCACTCAGCCTTTATAATTGCAGGCTTACAACTTAGATCCCTAAGGATCCTACAAGAAATATAGAATACAAAGTGTATATACCTACAACTCTGAATAGAGAGAATAGTTGACAGGTTCTTGATGAGTTCTTGGAAGAACTCTGCTGAGATCAACCACACTTGGCTTTTTTCAAAGCTTCTTGAATGTAGAACACAATAGGATTGATTCTCTGCAGCTGATCTTCAATCACTGCAACTTAAGATTCAGAACTAGGTCTGAACCCTTCTTTACAGCCTGGTTCCAACGGCTATCTTCTTGGAAGGAGCTCTCTCTCTCCAACTTCTTAGAACTTCACTTGAATTGATTCTTCAATGAATAGCTAGATCTTGTGTGAATCACTTTGATGTGTTGATCATCTCTTTCTGTTGACAGTATAAGCCTTTATATAGGCCTTCTTCATGGTGACCGGCTGATCCAGTTTCTAACGGCTTTCTGACATCTCTGATATAATTTTAAGGGTTGTATCCCTCGGCTCGGTGGATCATCTAGTCCACGGTTTAAAATCTATACTTATACGCAGCGAAAAATACTTTATTAATTTTTGAAATCCTATGAGAGTGCATAAGTGACCCCCGAGGTCAACTTATACTATGCAAGACTCAAGATTTATATTATATTATAAGTAGGAAAACGATCATTTTACGTTACTTGGAAAGTAGTGTATGAGTTTTATAACACATGCTGATCACGAGATATACTTATAGTAGTGTTTATAGGTTTAAAAATAACTAGGCACTTAGCATAAAACTTCCCAAGAGCAAGTAGACTATCTCCAGAAAAGGTAGCAGTAAAAGAAACATATCTAATATCATAAGGTAAAACTACCAGTGGGCGCCAAAAAACTTACACGAACCTACTGGCAAGTATGTATGTCTGTAAGAAAATAGGAAAACTACCTCACAACAGCAAGATAAAGATCCCTACAACTCAAGGGATCACCAGCAACACCACAGGAAATCTATCCATCTACCCGGCTACTAATCAGAACCTGAGGCATTCAGAAAAGAAAGAACACCTCATCATGTAAAAGTAGAAAAAAAATCAGAATTAGAGCGTTAAATCAAAATGGAACAGGAGTGTAAGTAAACAAGACAGTAAAAGCAAACACTGTTCAAAGTAAACAAAAGTACACCAAGTACCATGTAACAACACCAAGCCATGCCCAAATCCTGTAGAGGCTACAAGGCAAAAGACAAGAAAAACTTGCCACAATATGCTACATTCAACCAGGAAGAAACACCTAACAATCCTAATTTGTGAGGAATGGCAGTAGTAAATCATCATGGACCTGAGTTGGTGACCAAAAACAGTCCCCCAAACAAACAGTTCAAACTAAAACTAAAATTTCACTGGCAGCACAAAACCACCACACACCCAGCCCGTACCTGGGATAAAAAGGGTGGCGGCCACAGCAAATGCCCAGCCCATACCTGGGACTAAAAAGTGGCGGCCACGGCTCGCACACAAAACATCCCACTCCTTTAGAGCGTCAAAACACCACTACCTTCCATAACCCACGATTCGGCCCTCAAAACAAAGGAAGAAAGAAAGGCCGACAAGACATTTCCCTTAGGAGGTAATCACTCGGGAAGAAAAGTAACTGAAAGGAAATAAATTTCTGCATACAGGAATCGTCAAACGCAGCTCGACGATTTTAATCGAGCGAGGGAAAAATCGTCAAACTCAGGAACATCGTCGAACGCAGCTCGATGATTTTCGTCGAATCACCGGACACGGGAAATCGTCGAACTACGTTCGACGATTTGCCTTTCGTCGAACACAGGTCATGGGAAAAGTAGTCGAATGCCGTTCGACGATTTTCCTTAACCGCAGGCCACAGGAAATCATCTAATACAGGCCACGGGGAATATCGTCGAACGCCGTTCCACGATTTCCGTCAGACCCAGAACTAAGGCGCATTGTCGAGCTCAGCTCGACGATAATCGTCGAACCCAGATTGATGATTTTCGTCGATCTGGCTGCATTGCGTGTACGGCATACCTACACCTCCAACTTCGTTCCCGACCAACTTCTTAGCCTAATACAAACCAATTACTGGTAATATAAGTATGAAATCTCACTTCTATTAAATTCTAGGGTTGAAAGGCTAGATACTACCCAAACAGAGGTTTTAACAGGGAACACTTTGAATGATTAATAGAGAACAATTTGATAAAAACAAACAAGACTACAGTACTCCAGCCGAAGATTTGAATTTCAGAACTTGAGAGAATGCAAACAGAAACATAAAGGGTCATAATGGTTAATGATTCACATGCTTTTGACGGAAAAACAGAGTAAAATATTAATCTCGGTTAACAGGTAAAATTATAGCAAATATGACCATGAAAAGGAGAGGAAAACTTGGCAAGGGTAGGAGCACCACTTGCCTCAATTCCAGAATTTAACTTGCACAGCCCTGCCTCTCTCTCTCTCTCTCTCGGCTCTAGCCGCAACTGTACCTAAATAGGAATCTAAGGTTTAATGGAGGAAAATGATCAAAGTAAAAATTCCGAGACCTCTAGAAACACCACGAAAATTGAATCTCTTACCGTAGGAATGAAGGTCTAGGCGAGAGCACTCCAAATCCGCTTTTGGAATCGAATTCCGTCCACTAACGCTCCCAAAATCGGCGTCTGAAGGGTACAGGGTTGGCGGTTTTACTTCCTCTCAACAGGCAGCGGTTATAACCTCAAGGAAGGATACACTGAAAAGTCTGGATTTTGTCTAAGGCTTTATATATAAATGCATGGACGCGTCTATCAGCCCTACCGCCTCTGGATTCAATTCAAGTTTCATTAATTAATTATTTGCATTATTATTATCAACACATCAAAACGACACGAAAACCAAACCACCTCGGAATTCGACAAAATTCACACTGTACCTAATTACCCACGCTACGAACGCAACAGCGAAGTCAAAATCAACTTTCGACGAACAAAACTCGGGTTATCACTACCCGAAGCGAAAACACAAGCATCCCCCGAGAGGCCTCACCGGTCATCAAAACAGACCCGGCTTGCTAGGGAATCTCACCAAAAAAGCCTACTAACAACCACGCAAGGAATCTAGAGAGCTAAGACCACGCTCTAACAAATGGCACATGTCGGAAACGTGCCAACGTAATGCCAAATGAGAATTAAATAATCGCAGAAGAATCGGGGGCGTTACAGTCACTCCCCCTAAAAGAAAGTTTCGTCCCGAAACTTTACATACACTACTTCTACTATAGAAGGAAGGTAACCAACAAGAGTACTAGAAAGGAAACGTAGCAATCAAATCAAGGGAACAGATGAGGGTGAGCCTCCCTCATAGCCGACTCTAGCTCCCAAGTCGTGCTTTCCAAATCCTGATTCCTCCATAGAACTTTCACCATCGAGATAGACTTTGTCCGCAGCACTCGATCTTGAGTATCCAAGATGCGGACCGACACCTCAACATATGAAAGATTAGGCTCCAACTGGGGCACAACATTTAAGACTTGCCCACTGCTTCACACACACTTCCGCAATTGGCTTACATGAAACACATTATGAATACCTGGGAAATTTGCTGGCAATTCCAATCTATATGCTGACACGCCAATCCGTACAACAATCTTAAACGGGCCCACATACCTCAGATCCAATTTCCGGTTCTTACCGAACCTCTTAACACCAACCATCGGGTAAACCTTCAGAAACACAAGGCCCCCTACAGAAAACTCCAAGTCAGACCTACGCCGGTTGCCGTTCGTCTCATATCTCTCCTGAGAAAAACGAAGCTTTTCCCTAATATGCTTCACAGCAGTTTCCATCTCCTCGAGCGCATCCGGACCCAGCACAGGCCTCTCACCGACCTCGGTCCAAAACAATGAAGTTTTGTAGTGCCTCCCATACAAGGCTTCAAACGGAGCCATTTGCAAGCTCGCCTGGTAACTGTTATTGTATGTGAATTTCATAAGCCGCAACCGCTCATCCCACGCTCCACCGTGGTTCAAGATGTAGCACCTGATCATATCCTCAACTATCTGGTTCACTCGCTCAGTATGACAATTGGTCTGCGGGTGGTAAGCTGTAGAATACCTCAAATATGTACCCAAAACCTCTTGCAGACTCCTCCAGAAGCGAGATGTAAAACGGGAGTCTCGATCTGAAATGATGCAAACTGGCACACCGTGCAACCTCATGACTTCATTCAGATACATCTCTGCTATCTTTTTCATAGGATAATCAATCTTGTATGGCCCAAAGTGAGCACACTTCGTCAGTCTGTCCACTATAACCCAAACAGAATCAAATTCGCTAGGAGATCTCTGCAAGCCCGAAATGAAGTCCATAGAAATACTTTCCCACTTCCAAGTAGAGATCTCCAATGGAGTCAACTTGCCACCAGGCCTTCCATGATCGTCCTTCACACGGTTGCAAGTGTGGCACTCGGCAACAAATCGGGCTATATCACCCTTCGTCCCATACCACCAGGCAATCTGCTTCAATTCATGATACATCTTTGTAGATCCTGGATGGTAGGCAACACTGGATCCATGAGCCTCTCTACAAATCATACCCCTGAAGTCTCCAACAGCTGGGATGCAAAACCTTCCGCGATACTTCAAAGTACCGGCATCATCGATAGAGAAATCCGGCAACTCCCCTCTCTCAGTCCTGAGGTATAAGTGTAGAAGATCGGGGTCATCCTTCTAGCGCAAGCTGGTGAGTGCAATCCAAGACGGCTCTGCCACTGCCAAACTGCTCTGCATGTCACAGCGTCCCACGGAAATATCCATCAGGAGGAACTCTTCCACTAAACGATCGGCGGTGAGATTAAAGATCTTCCCCATCCTCTGGCTCAGGGCGTCGGCCACCACATTGGCCTTGCCCGGATGATACTGTATATCCACATCATAATCAGTCGCATACTCTAGCCACCGCCGCTGGCGCAGATTTAACTCCTTCTGTGTGAACACGTACTTTAGTCTTTTGTGATCGGTGTAGATCTTGCACTGAGCACCATAAAGTAAATGTCTCCACAGCTTCAGGGCAAAGATCACTGCTACGAACTCAAGATCATGCATAGGGTAGTTCCTCTCATGAGTCTTCAATTGCCTCGACCCATACTCAATCACCTTCCCTTCTTGCATCAACACCCCACCGAGCACAACATGTGAGGCATCCACAAATACATCATAGTCCTTGCCCTTCTTAGGCAATGCCAAAACAAGGGCAGAACACAACCTGTACTTCAGCTCCAAAAAAGCCTCCTCGCATTTCTCGTTCCAAATGAACGGCGTATTCTTCTGCATCAGCTTAGTCAAGGGGGCTGCCAAGGTAGAAAAGCCCTCCACGAATCTTCTATAATAGCCGGCCAACCCCAAGAAGCTCCTAATCTCCTCGGGTGTGCTCGGCCTATGCCAATCCATCACTACAGAAATCTTTTCCGGGTCAACCGAAATGTCGTCCTTGTTCACCACATGACCCAGGAAGGAAACCTGGGACAACCAGAATTCACATTTACTCAACTTGGCGAATAACTGATGGTCTCTCAAAGGAGATAAAACCAATCACAGATGCTGCTCATGCTCCTCAGCACTACGAGAATAAATCAGAACGTCGTCTATAAATATGACCACAAACCTATCCAGAAAATCCTTGAACACCCGGTTCATCATGTCCATGAATGTTGATGGAGCGTTGGTCAAACCAAACGACATAACCAGGAATTCAAAATGCCCATGCCTCGACCTGAAAGCAGTTCGTGGAATGTCCGACTCACATATCTTGAGATGATGATAGCATGAACGAAGATCGATCTTGGAAAACACCGTGTTACCACGCAACTGATCAAATAAATCATCGATCATCGGCAGAGGGTACCTGTTCTTAATGGTAAATTTGTTCATCTCCCTATAGTCAATGTACAGCCTCATCGACCCATCTTTCTTCTTCACAAATAGAACAGGAGCACCCCAAGGCGACGAACTCGGCCTGATAAATCCATTTGCCAACAACTCGTCCAACTGGACTCGCAACTCCTCCAACTCACGAGGGGCCATCCGATACGGCGCCTTAGCAATAGGACGCATACCCGGCTCCAAATCAATCACAAACTCAACATCCCGCTCTGGGGGAAGACCAGGAAGGTCATCAGGAAAAACATCGGAGAAACCACGAACCACGGGAATCTCCTCCAAGCACGGTACACTAACAGTAGTCCCAACCACCGAGACTAAACAAGCAAAACAATCAGAATAAAATAGCTTCTGAGCACATACCGCAGAAATGATATGAGAATCCTGGCACGGATCGGCATACACACTTCCAGGCCGACCGTTGTCATTGATGAAGTCCAAGCGCTTCCCTTTGCACTGAAGAATTGCATCATACTTAGACAACAAGTCCATGCCCAGAATAACATCAAAGCCCTCTAGATCAATCATCTTCAAGTCTGCCTTTGCATGAAAGTCCCCCAACAAAACAGGGCAATCCAAAATGCCCAAATCTGACAACACAGATTCACCGGAAGGGAACTTGATGCGGAAGGTATCACGAACTTGATCTATAATCAACCGATAATGCTATACAAAAGCTCTAGCCACAAATGAGTGGGTAGCGCCATAGTCGAATAGAACACGCGCCCAGCGGTTCTTCACCTTAAATTTCCCTATAGGAGTATATATAAGAAACTAAGGAACTACCAAAACAAAACTATAACCATTCTAGCAAAAGTAAAACTTTCAAGATAGGAAAACAACTAACCTAAGATGACCTGAGTCGAAGTCTGAGCCTCCTCGGAAGAGATCACGTTCAACTTTCCCTTGCCCTTGTCCACACGCTGAGGCGGAGGTAAATCCTGAAGTGGAACCGCCTGCAGAATAGGCTGGACATGAGGACACCTATTCTTGATATGGCCCTTTTGCCACACTGAAAGCAGACTCTATCCTTGGACTAGCACTAGGAAGCATCATGCCCGGGTCCCTTGCAAATAGAACAGGAACCATCCTTCCTAGGAGCACCTTGAATGGCATGAACTTTCTCCTTCTTCTGAGCTCCCGCCTTCTTGAAACACCTCTCAACAGTGTGGCCTGACCGGCAACAGAAGCTACACACTACCCTGCTCTTCTTTCCCGGAGCAGCATCCAGTACCTGGGGATTCTTCTCTTTAGTAGACTTCCTCTTGTCCTTCCTCATTTGCTGGCCTCTGTTCTTTGCAGTCTCAATTGCCTCCACTTTCAGAGCAGCCTCCACAACCCCTGCATAAGTTACCGATCCATAAGCACTGGCTAACTGCTGAACCTCGCTCCTCAAGCCACCAAAGAACCGCTTGACTCGATCTGCTTCAACACTCACCAACCTACGGGCAAACCGGCTCAACTTGCTGAACTCTATCTCGTACTCACTGACTGTGAGTTTCCTCTTCTTTAGGTGAAGGAAGTCGTTCAGAAGTCGGTCACGCTCGACCGAAGGCAAGAACTTCCTCAACAGCATCTCCTTGAACAATCCCCAAGTCCAACCAGCCACCAAACTCTCCTTTTCCCTAAGCCACCAGCTCTTAGCCAAACCCTTTAGCTGATAGGCAGCTATCATAACTCTCTGATCATCTACAACACCGGAGTACGAGAACATCTCCTCCATGGAGATCAGCCAATCATCTATGACCATGAAATCTGCCTTCCCATCATATGTAGGAGGGCTAAGTCTCTGAAACTGAGAAATGAAGGCCATCTCTGCTGGCACCACCACTGGAGATCTCAGGGGAGCAGGAGGGGGAGGGGCAGCTGAACCCCCTGCATGGTCTTGCACTCCCTGAGTCTGTCCTGCCACAACTGCCGCCAGAGACTGGATCTGGACATGCATCTCCACCAACTGCCTGGTCAAGGAATCGTTGCTCAACCGTAAGCTCTCGATCACCGCATCACTATGCGCTCTAGAAGTCTCACCCTCAGACATGGGTATCAAACTCGTCGAAGGACGTCTCACCATCCTAAAACCATATCAACATTAGTCAAATACTGGTACAATAGTTGGAACTAACTACAAGTATAGACAATACATACATAAATATGATCTTAAAACAGCTAAACTTGCTCTGGGAGTTTATTTGAACAAAAATGATGTTATGCCTAACCTAGGATGGTTAACCACCATCATCTAACTCTTGTGCCTAGATCGGGAATGCATGAATTTATATTCTTTTTCTGATTTAAAAATCATGTGTGTACATATGTCATCCTGCAAATCTTTAGCTTGGCACGTTGTGCTTATGCAATGTTATGTTATGCATGATTGTGCTATGCATTCTAAAAAGGCCCTAATGTTTGTCATGAGCGGCGTACGCATGAAAATGTTATACATCTCATACTACATAGCATTCCCATGCTTCGAAAAAGAAACGTGCTAGTCGCATTCATGTGCTGAGGTTATGCATCTCATACTACATAACCCTTACATGTTGCCCCTATGGTGGATCCATATACAGACACATATTATGCATCCCATACTACATAATATGCCCCGTATACTTCATGTTATGCTATGAGTGTAGTGTTCATGCTTCAGCCAAGATGTGCTGATGACATATCGGTGTGTGTATGATATGATGCTAAACACCTAATACCTACAAGGAAAGGTTCCCAACAAATTGTCAAGCAACCTCCCTCTGATACCAACTGTCACAACCCGCATTTTTCTCCGAATTCAAGAAGTATCAGAGTATGTGAAAAACACGTGTCGTGATGCCACGTCGAGCAGGGGATAACTGTCGATGCTCAGGCGAACACCATCTAACTAGACTATGAAAATTTCTTAAGTTTAATGATTAGAAAATCAGATATAATTTTAAGGGCCGTATCCCTCGGCTCGGTGGATCATCTAGTCCACGGTTTAAAAACTATACTTATACGCAGCGGAAAATACATTTTTTTATTTTTGACATCCTATGAGAGTGCATAAGTGACCCCCGAGGTCAACTTATACTATGCAAGACTCAAGATTTATATTATATTATAAGTAGGAAAACGATCTTTTTACGTTACTTGGAAAGTAGTGTATGAGTTTTATAACACATGCTGATCACGAGATATACTTATAGTAGTGTTTATAGGTTTAAAAATAACTAGTCACCTAGCATAAAACTTCCAAAGAGCAAGTAGACTATCTCTAGAAAAGGTAGCAGTAAAAGAAACATATCTAGTATCATAAGGTAAAACTACCAGTGCGCGCCAACAAACTGACACGAACCCACTGGAAAGTATGTATGTCTGTAAGAAAACAGGAAAACTACCTCACAACAGCAAGAGAAAGATCCCTACAACTCAAGGGATCACCAGCAACACCACAGCAAATCTAGCCGTCTACCCGGCTACTATTCAGAACCTGAGGCATTCAGAAAAGAAAGAACACCTCAGCAAGTAAAAGTAGAAAAAAATCAGAATTAGAGCGTTAAATCAAAATGGAACAGGAGTGTAAGTAAACAGGACAGTAAAAGCAAACACTGTCCAAAGTAAACAAAAGTACACCAAGTACCAAGTAACAACACCAAGCCCTTCCCAAATCCTGTAGAGGCTACAAGGCAAAAGACAAGAAAAACTTGCCACAATATGCTACATTCAACCAGGAAGAAACACCTAACAATCCTAATTTGTGAGGAATGGCAGTAGTAAATCATCATGGACCTGAGTTGGTGAACAAAACCAGTCCCCCAATCAAATAGTTCCAACTAAAAATAAAATTTCACTGTCAGCACAAAACCACCACACACCCAGCCTGTACCTGGGATAAAAAGGGTGGCGGCCACTGCAAATGCCCAGCCCGTACCTGGGACTAAAAAGTGGCGGCCACGGCTCGCACACAAAACATCCCGCTCCTTTAGAGCGTCAAAACACCACTACCTTCCATAACCTACGATTCGGCCCTCAAAACAAAGGAAGAACGAAAGGCCGACAAGACATTTCCCTTAGGAGGTAATCACTCGGGAAGAAAAGTAACTGAAAGGAAATAAAGTTCTGCCTACAGGAATCGTCAAACGCAGCTTGACGATTTTCGTCGAGCGAGGGAAAAATCGTCAAACTCAGGAACATGGTCGAACGCAGCTCGACGATTTTCGTCGAATCACCGGACACGGGAAATCGTCAAACTGCGTTCGATGATTTGCCTTTCGTCGAACACAGGTCATTGAAAAAGTCGTCGAACGTCGTTCGATGATTTTCCATAACCGCAGGCCACAGGAAATAATCTAATACAGGCCACGGGGAATATCGTCGAACGCCATTCCACGATTTCCGTCAGACCCAGAACTAAGGCGCATTGTCGAGCTCAGCTCGACGATAATCGTCGAACCCAGATCGATGATTTCTGTTGATCTAGCTGCATTGCATGTACGGCATGCCCCGTATGAAATCTCACTGCTATTAAATTCTAGGGTTGAAAGGCTAGATACTACCCAAACAGAGGTTTTAACAGGGAACACTTTGAATGATTAACAGGGAACAATTTGATAAAAACAAACAAGACTACAGTACTCCATCCGAAGATTTGAGTTTCAAAACATGAGAGAATGCAAACAGAAACATAAAGGGGCATAATGGTTAATGATTCACATGCTTTTGACGGAAAAACAGAGTAAAATATTAATCTCGGGTAACAGGGAAAATTATAGCAAATATGACCATGAAAAGGAGAAGAAAACTTGGCAAGGGTAGGAGCACCACTTACCTCAATTCCAGAATTTAACTTGCACAGCCCTGCCTCTCTCTCTCGGCTCCAGCCACAACAGCACCTAAACAGGAATCTAAGGTTTAATGGCGGAAAATGATCAAAGTAAAAATTCCGAGACCTCTAGAAACACCACGAAAATTGTATCTCTTACCGTAGGAATGAAGGTCTAGGCAAGAGCACTCCAAATCCACTTTCGGAATCGAATTCCGTCCACTAACGGTCCCAAAATCGGCGTCTGAAGGGTACAGTGTTGGCGGTTTTACTTCCTCTCAACAGGCAGCGGTTATAACCTCAAGGAAGGAGACAATGAAAAGTCTGGATTTTGTCTAAGGCTTTATATATAAATGCATGGAGGCGTCTAATCAGCCCTACCACCTCTGGATTCAATTCAAGTTTCATTAATTAATTATTTGCATTATTATTATCAACACATCAAAACGACGCGAAAACCGAACCACCTCGGAATCCGACGAAATTCACACCATAGCTAATTACCCATGCTACAAAGCAACGACAAAGTCGGAATCAACTTTCGACGAACAAAACTCGGGTTATCACTACCCGAAGCCAAAACACAAGCATCCCCCGAGAGGCCTCACCGGTCACCAAAACAGACCCGGCTTGCTAGGGAATCTCGCCAAAAAGGCTACTAACAACCACGCAAGGAATCTAGAGAGCTAAGACCACGTTCTAACAAACGGCACATGCCGGAAACGCGTCAACGTAACGCCAAACGAGAATTAAATAATCGTAGAAGAATCGGGGGCGTTACAAAGATCATCTCTACATGGTGGAATTTGCTTAAAATAACAGCTACCAAGCGAGCATCGGTATGGTGTCGTATGAAGCTCTGTATGGACGGAAGTGTTGTACTCCTTTGGCTTGGGTAGAAGCGGGAGAATATAGAGTTTATAATCATAATGAGGTCGATGAAGAAAACTCGACCATACGTACTATTCGAGAGAGGCTACTCATAGCCCATGATCGACAAGCGAAATACTACAACGCCAAGCACCGGAACGTGGAGTTCGTGGTAGGCGACTGGGTATACTTGAAGATCAAACCCTTCAAAGGTGTATCCAGGATTTGAAGTCTAAAAAAGTTGAGTCCACGCTACCATGGTCCATTTGAAGTGGTAGAGCGAGTTAGGGAAGCTGCATATCGGGTAGCTCTTTCGACCGACTGGGTGGATTACATGATGTGTTTCACATCTCGGTGCTGCGGAATGCCGTGAAAGATCCAGCTCAAGTGATCGCGGATGATCGTGTGTTGGTGGAGTATGGGCTAACGACGAAGGTTAGACCCACTCGGATCGAAGATCGTGTTGATAAACAGTTGCAGAACAAGACGGTCGGGATGGTCAAAGTCCGGTGTGACAATTTCTGCCATGAGGAGCTTACATGGGAGCGAGAGCAAACCATGTGAGCTGATTTTCCCGAGCTCTTTGTGTAACTGTATGCAGTGTATGTTAAGTTACGCGACAAGTTGTATTCAATGACTATGGAATAAAACAGCTTGTTTTGAGATCCTTACTGTGTGCAAATTTTGGGGACGAAATTTTTGTAAGGAGGGGAGGGTTGTAACACCCCAAATCTCAGTTTTGGAAAAATGGGGTGACACGACCTGGGACACGGGCGTGTCCCAGGGCGTGTCCTACTTGGGTGAGCAGCCGGCGAGAGTTCGACGAAACTTTGT
This sequence comes from Platanthera guangdongensis, assembly GCA_039583875.1. NCBI lineage: Eukaryota > Viridiplantae > Streptophyta > Magnoliopsida > Asparagales > Orchidaceae > Platanthera > Platanthera guangdongensis. Next base: position 103,502,925 of record CM077151.1, read on the forward strand.
TCGACGAGCAAAATGAGGGCACATGCCCTATGACATGGGCATGTCAGAGGCCGTGTCCGCGCGGGTCGACGAACTCAGCTCGACGAAATCGAGCTGGGGCGTGTCTCGTGCCGTGTAATGGGCACATGGCCTGGGACACGGGCGTGTCACAGGCCATATAAGTTTCGGGTTGATTTCGATGTTGTGCATCCTGAAGAACACGGCAACAGACACGGGCGTGTCTGAAGGCGTGTCAGGTGACACGGCCCGTGACATGGGTGTACAACCCCGTGTATGGCGAGTGAGGTCGCCAAGAACCATACCGGGCTGTTCAGATCGACCAAGCAACAGGCAAGCCTAGCAAAGGACTCTGAAGATCGTGGGCGAGCTCGGCAAGGAGAAGCCAAACACGAGCTTGACATTCGTCGACTGCGAGCTCGGTATTCGCCGAGCTAGGCCAGGATTCATCGGGCTGAGGTCGACTAATGAAAGCCGACTGATGGGCGAGCTCGCCATCCTGAATCACGCTCGCGCAAAGGAGCTCGGCAACAGCAGGCGAGCAACGTCTCCCGAGGTGGCCAGGCTCCCCAGCTCGCCCAGATATATGAGGTGCCTTTTTACTGTTTTTCACCCGCTGGTCTGCCTATAACCCTTCAAAACAGCGGAGTTTGGTTGTTGGCAGACACATCCAAGGGTTTTCTGGTAATTTCAGGTCAGTTCAGTTTGGTTATTGGCAGTTCAGATTCTGAAAACTATAAATAGGACCCAAGGGGTACCCCAGAAGCCATGCTTCCTGTGCTTTCCTGCTCCAATTTTCAAGTGCTTTCGGAGGGTACCTTAGCTCGGCCTCTCGCTAAGGAGGGGAAGCGCTCTCAGATCTTCCGGGTGTGTGGTGGGTCCTCCCAGCCGAGCCCTTGGGTCGGTTCCACTTGTCTCCGTTGTTGTTTTACTTGTAGGAGTGAAGTAGGCGCGTGACCACCCCTTCCCCGAGGGTGAACTCCACAGGAGACCGATTTTCGGTTTCAACATTTTTGTACGGTGAGCGTGGAGTGTGGTCAGTGCAGAAAAGCTTCAGTGAGCCCGATGATAGGAGGACAAGGACCTGACAGGCCGGACACGCCGCCCCCCCCCCCCTCCCGTCTCTCGCCACGGTGAGGATGTTCGAGGATTTCAGGAGTGAGGTGCTGAAACTCGTCAAGTGCGCAGTCGGCACGCGGGCCGAGTGCTTGACTCCAGCAGCGCAGATCGCGGCCGCCCCCTCTCTGGGTGAAGACGCCCCCGGCAGGCGAGCTGGGAAGGAGGTGGCGAGGAAGGCCGGAGGTGCGAGCTCCCCGGGCAGGAACTCTTCCCTGGCTCGGCAGGCCGAGGCCGATTCGGCGAGCTAGGCTCGCGAGACTCGCCAGCTCACCCATTAGGGGAAGGAATCCCCTTCAATGACTTCGTTTCCTCTGCCCCAGTTCCAGATGGGTTCAGGGAACCCGAGATGTCCAACTACACCGTGAAGGGAGACCCGGTCCAGCACGTTCAATGGTTCGAGGATGTGGTTTCAATCCGGCAGATGTCGGACGGGTTCAAGTGCCGACTCTTCACTATCACCCTCAAGGAGAAGGCAAGGGAGTGGTTCCACCAGCTACAGTCCAGCTCCATCTACTGCTTCGAGGACCTACACCGGGGGTTCATGCTGAGGTTCACTACCTCAAAGAGGAGGAAGAAGGAGTTAGAATCCCTGTTCCACATCAACCAGGGGTGAATGAGACGCTGGGGAGCTACGTGGATCAGTTCTAGGAGGAGGTTACTCAGGTCTAGGAGATACCTGGCCATAGTCTGATGATGGCCTTTACCCTGGGCCTGTAGCAGGGATTCTTTAGGATGGAGTTGAAGAGAGTTCCCCCCCCCCCCCTTAACTACGAGTAACTAATGGAGAGAGCGGCGAGAGAAGTTGACGGGAAGGCGCCAAACCCGGAGTTTGAGCGGAAGCTGGCCAGGTGGGCCACGAAGGAGGAAAAGGAATCGAGAGGAGGAAGGGGACCGGAAGAGAGGAGAGGAGAGCCCCGGTAGAGGGAGCAGAGGCAGCTCCAGGGGCAGCAGTAGCCTAGGCGGGGTCGTTAGGAGCACGACCGTCGGCTGGGCTGGAGGCCTGAGTGGCAAGGGCAGGGGACACAGAGAGGGTACCAAGGAAGGGATCGCCATCAAGGGGGGCAAGACCAATTCCACCCCCGGGCTGGAGGCAGGCCTAGAGGCCTCGACTCCCCGATCAAGAAGAGGCTATGGCTATAGCCATGGGGGAGAGGAGGAGAGTAGCAAGGAGGAGGAGGAGAGAAGTTAGGGTGGAGTTGCCCTATTGCAACTTCCATCAGGAGGAGGAGCACGCCACAGCCACATGCCCGGAGTTCCCTGAAATGAGAGGGAACAGGGAGCAGCAGCAGCAGCAGGGGTGCCAGGAAGTTAAGATCGAGGAGGTCCTGCCTCGGCAGAGGAGGACAATTGCGAAGACCGGGTGGACATTGGGACCCGGGGAGGGGTCAGAGTGATCCACTGAGAAGTGGGGGTCGAGGCCTTCTGGAAGGCGAGCCTCCACACCATGTATCGCCGGTGTGTTGCCTCCACATCCCAAACCCCACCCCCAGAAGAGAGGATCACCTTCTACATAAGCGACATGTCGGATCACGAGGATCCATTCTGTGATGCGCTGGTCATTAAGGCAGCCATCGAAAATTTTACTGTCTCTCGGATCCTCGTTGACAACGGAAGCTCCGTCAATGTCGTCTTCAAGAAGAAGTTTGATGCGATGAAGGTGGAGGCAAAGAGGGTGTTGGCCTCGTACGGACCCTTGTTCGGGTTTTCAGGGGAGAGGAAGGAAGTGGAGGGAGAAGTCGGCCTCCATGTCACCCTAGGGGGGCAGTACAGAAACTGCAGGTTCGTCATCATGGATGCCCCCAGCAGCTACAACACCCTCTTCGGGAGGCCACTTATCAGTGCCTTCCGCTGCGTCCCCTCAACATTCCATCAGTGCTTGAAGTTCAACGCTGAGGGGATTCAGGTCAGGGTTAGGGGGGACCCCAAAGTGGCGCGGGAATGCTATGTCACTACCGTAAACTCCATCTCTTGGCAGGAGGGAGCCTAGGAGATGGGGCGAAGGATGGAGGAGGCTGAGAAGGAAGATGGCAGGGAGGAGCTGGAGGTGGAGAGCTATACGGAGGAGGAGGCGGCAGGAAGAGATCAGGAGGAGATAGCCGAAGTGACAGCCGTAGAGGAAGAGGTGGAGGTCCCCGTTCCGGAGAAAAGGGATGCTGAAGGATGGGGGGAGCAGTCCAGGTTGGAGGCTGCAGAGGAAGTGGTGGAGTGGGAGGTCCTCATCCATGGATGTAGGGTGGGGAAGGTCCGCGTCAGCGGAGGGCTGACCTCAGAAGACCAAGGCAGGATGCTGGAGTGCATCTAGAAGAATGTGGACATCTTCGCATGGAACGCCGCAGAGATGTCGGGGGTTGACACGGATGTGGCCTGCCACTACCTCAACCTGGACCCGGGAACACGCCCCGTCCAACAAAAGAAGAGATCCACTACGGACAAGCTAGCAGAGCCCATCAGAGAGGAGGTGGCAAAGCTTCTCGAGGCCAGCTTCGTGTCCGAAATTCAATACCCTGGATGGGTCTCCAATGTGGTCATGGTCAAAAAGGGAGACGGCCGGTGGCGAATGTGTATCGATTTCGCTTTACTTAATAAAGCTTGTCCTAAGGACTGTTACCCCTTGCCTCGGATCGACGCGCTGGTTGACTCAGCCATTGGTTTTTCTGTAATTAGTTTTCTAGATGCTTTTTCAGGTTATCATCAAATCAGGATGCACCCCCCGGACGTCAAGGATGTCTCGTTCATCACGGGGGATTGATGCTACTGTTACAAGATGATGCCCTTCGGGCTAAAGAATGCAAGGGAGACCTACATGAAGATGATGGATAGGGTCTTCAAAGAGCAAAAGGGGAGGAACCTAGAGGTGTACGTGGATGACCTCATGATCAAGAGTTAGGATGTGGACTCCCACCTCCAGGACCTAGAAGAGACCTTTGTTACCCTACGCAAGTACAAAATGCGATTGAAACCCCAGAAGTGTGTTTTCGAGGCTAGCCGGGGAAAGTTCTTGGGGCATCGCCTCACCCCCGCGGGGGTCGAGCCGAATCCTGACAAGGTCAAGGCTATCATGGAGCTAGGGTCGCCACGATACACCAAGGAGGTGCAGCGCCTAACAGGGAAATTGGCAGGGCTAAGTAGGTTCCTCTCCCGGGCTGGGGAAAAGTGCTCCCCCTTCTTCAAAATTCTAAGGGGTGGTCAAAGGTTTGAATTGACCAAGGAGTGCGAGGAGGCGTTCCAGGCCCTCAAGATGCAGTTGACCCAGGCTCCGCTGCTCCAAGGGCCCAAGGAGGGGGAGGACCTGTTTTTGTATCTCGTGGTCGGGGCAGAGGCTTTGAGCTCCGTCCTAGTTCGGGAAGAGGGGAAGAAGCAGCTCCCTATTTACTACGTGAGTCGGGTCCTGAGGAAGGCCGAGCTCCGGTATCCAATTTTGGAGAAGCTGGCTTTCGCCCTGATCATCTCAGCCCGAAGGTTGGGACCTTATTTCCAGGTACACTCAATCCGAGTGGTGACTGATCATCCTCTCCACAACATCTTTGAGGGGGTGGAGCATTCTGGTAGGATGGCCAAGTGGTCGGTGGAGTTGAGTGAGTTTGACGTTTCCTTCGTTCCGCACCTCTCGATCAAAGCTCAAGCGATGGCCGACATCTTGGTTGATTATGTGATTGAGGTGGCGGAGGAAGAGCTCACTCGCCCGACTCCTTGGAAGGTGAAGGTGGACGGCGCCTCGGGAAAGCATTCCCTGCGAGTGGGGGTGATCTTGGAAAGCCCTCTGGGGACTAGAATTGAGTAGACGGTAGTGGTACACTTTCCCATCACCAACAATCAAGCCGAGTATGAGGTCGTGATAGCAGGGCTGTGCCTGGCCAGTGAGCTGGGGGTGCTGGACGTGGAGGTCCTCACTGACTCCATGGTGGTAGCTTCCTAGGTCAACGGGGAGTTTGAAGCAAGAGAGCCTACCCTGCGATTATACTTAGCCAAGGTAAAGGGGGTCATCGGCATGTTCCAAACGTTTTCCATCCAACACGTGCCCCGGGAGGAAAATTAGCAGGTCGATCAGCTCACAAAGCACGGTCCTCGGGTGGGGGGTACCATCACCAACCTATTTCGCCCTTCCATCGAAGGGGGGAGCTCATGGAGATAGATCAACGGCCTTCATGGATGGACCCAGTTGTAAATTTCTTCTCCACGGGAGAGTATCCGAAGGGGGCAGATAAGAAGAAGCTCAGGCATAAGTCAGCGTACTACCTCCTCCAGGACGGGCAGCTGTACAGGAAGACACTCTCGGGGATGTTGGCTCGTTGCGTGGCCGAGGGGGAGGTGCGAAGAATCTTGGAGGAAGTCCATTCCGGAGAGTGTGGGAGTCACTCCGGGAGTCGGACCCTGCAAGGGAGGATCGTTAGGCAGGGGTACTTCCGGCCCACCCTCGGCCATGATGCAACGGAGTTCACAAGAAGGTGCCACAAATGCCAGCTGTTTGCCCCCCTCCAGCTGCAGCCGGCTCAGCGACACAAAAGTATCATAGCCCCTTGTCTCTTCGCCATTTGGGGAATGGATTTAGTTGGACCGTTCCCCCAGGCTAGTGGGTAGAGGAGGTTCCTCCTAGTAATGATCGATTATTTCTCCAAGTGGTTGGAAGTGAAGGCGCTGGCCAAGGTGACCTATCAAGTTATCAGAAACTTTGTTTGGGGGGAGATCATCTATCGCCATGGACTACCCCAGGCCATTGTTACGGACAACGAATCACAGTTCGCCAGCACCGAGTTCACTAGTTTCTGCGAGCAGCTTGGAATCGATCTCAGGTTCGCCTCGGTTCATCACCCCAGGAGCAACGGGCAGGTGGAGGTCGCGAACAAGATCATTGTCAACCGCCTGAAAAAGAAAGTGGAAAATCTGAATGGAAGCTGGGTGGAGCAGCTCCCCGCAGTTCTCTAGGTCCTGAGGACCACCCCCAACACAGCTACCAGAGAGACCCCCTTCAAACTCACTCATGGGTGCGAGGCAATACTCCCCGTGGAATTTGAAGTTCAAACACCTCGAGTTGTTGAGGCCAAGGAATGCAGGGAAGACTGGCAGGCTGAGAACGAGGAGGAGCTGCGGCTCTCCCTTGACATGGTGGAGGAACTGCGGGATCTTTCCGCCCTCCGACAGGAAGAGGTGAAGAGACGGATGGCCAAGTACTTCGACAAGCACGTCAGAATCAAACAATTTGTGGAGGGGGACTTGGTGCTGAAGAAGGTGGATGCAGCAGGGAGATCGGCGACCGTGGGGAAGCTCAACCCCAGCTGGGAAGGCCCATTTATTATAAAAGAAGCCTTAAGATCAGGGGGGTATCGACTCCAAAATGTGGAGGGCAAGACCCTAAGTCTCACATGCAGCGGTGACGACTTAAAACACTTTTCCCTTGAAACTTGTGAGTTGTGCCTTGATTTTTAATGAAAGTTCTTTAATATGCCAATTTTGTCACTATGAGCTCGCATGAAGAAGTGAAGTGAATTTGGACCCCGAGCAGATCCCACTGTCAGGCTCTCACCTAGCTGGCAGGGCTGGAAGTCACTAGGTGTCTGTTGGGTACATTGGTCTAAATGTACCTGATTTGAAGAAGCCTCACCCAACTCAATGATATACATCAAAATGTATTTGATGTGTTTTCAGTTTACTTGTGCAGGCTAAGTATTTGCAGAAAGAAGAAAAAGTTTCTAAGTCCATGTGTCGACACCAAGGTGCAATGTGTCGACACTTAAGAAGACTTGTGTCGACACCCCAGACAAGCAGTGTTGACACTTGGATAGTCATTAGTGTCGACACCAGGTGATAGCTGAGTCGACACCATACAGAAAAGTGTGTCGACACAAGGAGCTGTGGTCGACACTCAGTGAAGAAAAGACAGTGAAGCTGTGTCGACACTTAGCAGTTGTGTCGACACTCAGAAAAACCGTGTCTACACCAGAAAGTGTCGACACTTGAAGGCTGTGTCGACACTCAGCAAAAGTTTGCAGAGACTAAGTACAAGTGTCGACACCCAGAACAATGTGTCGACACTCAACAGAAGACTCAACACTTGAAGAAACTGTTGACACATCTCCCTGTGTCGACACTTAGCAAAGAACAACAAAGTTCAACAAAATATTCTAAGTACAAGTGTCGACACTAAGGAGTTGTGTCGGCACTCAGCCAGAGTCTTGATAGAAGAAGAAAGTGTCGACACCCAGAGCAATGTGTCGACACTCAACAAGTATGAACACTAAAGACATGTGTCGACACCAAGAAGCAGTGTCGACACTTAACAGATTCAACACATGAAGATGTGTCGACACAAAGGTGTTGTGTCGACACTTAGAAGAATTCAGCAAAATTCTGAAGAACAAGTACTTGTGTCAACACTTAATTTCAGTGTCGACACATGAAGAAAAAGTAGTGTCGAGATACAAAATCTACAACACAAGGAGTTGTGTCAACACCTTGTAGACTAGTGTCGACACTTAGACAACTTGTGTCGACACTTGGTCTATAAGTGTCGACACTTAAAGACAAAAAGTCTCGAAACTTAAAGACAGTTACAAAATTTTCAAGAACTGACTGGATGACTTGACAACTGTCAATCCAGCCGGTCTACTGCACTGTCAGAGTTGTCAGAAGACAGTTATGAACCGGACCACGCGGTTACCATGAAGAAGGCCTATAAATAGGCTTATGCTGTCTACAGAAATGAGTTGTTAAAATTATTGATCAAGTATTCAACAAAGAAGATCTAGCTATTCCTTGAACAATCAAGTGCAGATCTAAGAAGTTGGAGAGAGAGCTCCATCCAAGAAATCAGCTGTTGGAACCCAGCTGAGAAGAAGGATTCGGACTTATTCTGAATTCTTAAGAAGCAGAGTATCAAGGATCAACAGACAGAAGAGTCAATCTTATTGAGTTTCACTACTTTTAAGAAGCTTTGAAGAAAGCTAAGTCAGATTGAGTCCAACTGAGTTCTTCCAAGAAACTCATCAAGAATCTCACAACTTATCTCCTCCTTTCATCTAAGTTGTTGAGTTTATACATTTTGTATTCATTTATAACTTGTAGGATCCTTAGGGATCTGAGATTGTAAGCCTGCAATTATAAAGGCTGAGGGTAGGAGAGTTAAATCTCTGAGTGTAGGCCTTGTTGGCTGAGTGTAGGCCTTGGTGGCTGAGTGTAGGCCTTTGTGGCTGAGTGTAGGCTTTGTGGAAAAGCTGAGTTGTAGGGCCTTGGGCTGAGGTGTAGGAACCTGTTTTGGGTTCTGAGATAGTGGAGAAGTTGGCCGAATCTAGTACACGCTAGATAGGCGAAGGGGGAAAGTGGAAGTACCCAAAGCTTGGGAACCACTATAAAACTCTGTGTCTACTGTGTGATTATTGTTGGCTGTGATTGTTACATATGTGTTTTGTTATAGTAGATAGAATTCTGTGATATTAACTGATTGCTGCCATAAAAAGTTAAAAAGAATTTGGTCACCTATTCACCCCCCCTCTAGGTGTTTAGGTACTATATCTTTCAAGTGGTATCAAAGCGAGGTTACTCAAAAAGGACTAACAGTCTGAGTAGATCCTGTTGGCAGATTCAGGTTAAGTCAATTACAGATTCAAGAAATCAAGAACCATGGGTTCCACTGAAAATCACAAGGATTGGGATCCATGAAACTACCTATATGTAGGAAGGAAATCTTTGGGATCTGGAAGGAAAGGATGAGACTCTTTATGGAAGCTTCAGACCCTAGGATTTACATCACAGTAAAGGAAGGGCCATATATGCCCATGAGGTGTGAGTCCTAGATGCTAATCAGAGAACACCAAAGGATTTCTCTGAAATGACAAAGATGAGATTGTCCTAGCCACCATGGACAAAAGGGCTCAAAACATTATAGTGAGTGCCATAGATGATGCAACTTTTCAAATCTAATACACTGTAAGACAGCCAAAGAGATGTGGGATACCCTTATTGTGTATATGGAAGGTTTGAAGAAGTAAGGCAAGACAGAAAATCCTTGCTAAATCAAGAGTATGAAAGTTTTAGACAAGGAAAGGGTGATAGCATAACTGAGTGTTACAGAAGTTCTACAGGATAGTGAATGAACTCATGTCCTATGGCAGAGAGTTCAGTAATTATGAACTCAATGACAAGTTTCTAAGGTCCCTAACAAAAGACTGGGACACCAAGATCTGTGTCATTAGAGAAATGGCTAAGTTGGCAGAAATTCTCCACCTACACTGTTTTGTAAAACTGTTGTCTTATGAAATGTAGTTGACAGTGAGGAAAGAAGAGGAGAAATCCACAAGAAATGAACACAAGGAAAGGACAGTGGCCTTTAAAATCAGATGCCCCCAGAAGGTACAGAGGTAAGTCACCAACTCCAACTCCAAAGGTTGCTGAAACTGAGTCAGATGAGTCAGCAAGTACAAAGTCTGAAAGCAGTGAAAGTGATGAGGACTTTGCTGCCTTCACTAGACATTTTCAGAAGTTCTTGAAGAAGAAACAGTGGAGGACAAGGACTTCTACTTCACAGGGAAAAGAAGACTTTATCAGAATAAAAAGGCTTCAAAGAAGGACAGGAAAAAGACTAAGTCTAGCAAGGCAACACTTTCAAAATAGTGCTATTACTGCAATAGACAAGGCCATGTTGTTGCAGATTGTCCTGAGAAGAGAAAGAGTCTAGTGACAAGAAGAAGACTCATTTCAAAGGCAAGAAAGAAAAGTCATTTGTTGCCAAGAAGGAGAAGACCCTGTCAGATATCTCTTCATCAGAAACTGAGTCAGATGTTGAGGCATATATAGGGCTGTTTGCTGAAGACTAAACTTATTAACAATGATGCCATACCCTATAGGACATGTAGTATTTGATGAGACTAAACTTATTAACAATGAGTTGTCTAGTAGTGTATGCAGCCCCACAGGTTTAACAAAGAAGATGGACAAGCTCACTCTAGAAGAAGAATTCTACTGCAAGATAGCAAGTAGAAGACAGTGGCTGTTGTCCAGGGGAGTACTATATGTACCAAATGCAGAAGAAGTACATGTAATACACAAGATGATGAAACTGAAGAGGTTCAACCAGAAGTCAGGATGCCTCCAGCCAATAGGCATCTTAGAGATCATCCAGTAGAGCAGATTATTGGAGATCCAAGACAAGGGGTACAAACAAGGAGCATAAATCTGAATGCAGCAATCTACTCCAGTTTTCTATCTCAAGTTGAACCAAAGAAGTTTGAAGAAGCCATTCTAGATCCACAATGGACTGAAGTAATGCAAGAAGAACTGAAATCAGTTCAAGAGGTGCAAGGTCTGGGAACTTGTTCCTAAACCTAAAGACCACAATATAATAGGACCAAGTGGATCTACAGAAATAAGATGGATGAACAAGGTGTCATCATTAAGAATAAAGCAAGATTGGTTGCTAAAGGATATAGGCAGGAAGAAGCTATTGACTTTGATCAAACCTTTACTCCAGTAGCCAGACTGGAAGCCATAAGAATGTTCCTGGCCTATGCAACCTATCAAGGATTCAAAGTTTACCAAATGGATGTCAAGTCAGCATTTATAAATGGTAATCTTAAAGAAGAAGTCTATGTGGAACAACCCTCAGGTTTTGTTGATTCAGCTCTACCTAATCATGTCTATAGACTTAGGAAAGCTTTATATGGGTTAAAGCAAGCCCCTAGGCTTGGTATAAAACCCTATCTAGTTTCCTCATTGAGAACAAGTTCTCAAGGGGGAAAATAGATAAGACTCTATTCCTTAGGGAATCTAGAGACAAAGTAATACTAGTCCAAATATATGTAGATGACATTATATTTGGGTCTACTGAAAGTAGTCTTTGCAAAAAGTTTACAAAACTAATGCAAAGTCAATTTGAGATGAGTAGTATGGGAGAGCTAAGTTCTTCTTGGGTCTCCAAGTAAGACAGACTGAGAGTGGTTTATCCATATGCCAGTCCAAGTTCACCCTAGAACTTATAAGGACGTATGGTATGGATTCATCCAGCACCATGAAGACTCCTATGGGGTCAAGTATGTCTCTTAGCAAGGATGATGCAGGGAAAACTGTAGATGAAACCTTGTATAGAGGGATAGTTGGCTCCCTATTATACTTGACTGCAAGTAGACCAGATATCATGTATGCTACATGTGTCTGTGCAAGGTATCAAGCCTGCCCTAAAGAGTCTCATTTGACTGCAGTCAAAAGTATATTGAGATATCTAATGGGCACTCCTTATCTAGGCCTCTGGTACCCTAGGAATGGGAATTTTGATCTAACAGGTTATTCAGATGCAGATTTTGCAGGATGCAAAGAAGACAGAAAAAGCACTACTGGAACCTGTCAATTCCTAGGAGGAAGACTGATTTCTTGGAGTAGCAACAAGCAAACAAGTGTGCCTATCTCCACTGCAGAATCAGAGTATGTGGCTGCAGGAAGTTGCTGTGCTCAACTTCTGTGGATACAACATCAGCTTGAGGACTATGAAATTCAGGTAAGTAGAACTCCACTCTTTTGTGATTCTACTAGTGCTATTTCAATAGCTAATAATCCTGTATCCCATAGTAGAACAAAATATATTGAAATTAAATATCATTTTCTTAGAGAGCATGTAGAAAGAGAAGATATTTTACTTGAATATGTTAGAACAGATAATCAACTAGCTGATATGTATACTAAGCCCCTAGAAGAAGCTAAGTTCAATAGGTTTAAAATTGAACTAGGATGATAAACTTAGAGTAAGTTTATAGTATTGGAAATTGGCTAAGTAAAAAGGTGTCGACACACAGAGATATCTGTGTCGACAGAGAATTGGTGTCGACACTTCAGGGAAAAGGTGTCGACACATCTAGAAAGTTAGTGTCGACACTTCAGAATATTAGTGTCGACACATGACAAGTTGGTGTCGACACAACCAAGGTGGTGTCGACACATAGTGTTTACTCAGACTTATCTAAGTAAAGTCTCGACTAAATGTCGAGTTAAGTGGTGTCGATACATAAACAAGTGTCGCCATATATAATCTGTTGACTAAACTTGTGTCGACACATAGGTGTCGAGACATTATAAGTCAGTGTCGACACTTATTGCCAGTGTCGACACAATTTAAGTTGGTTGCCCGCCTTTTCATCTTCAAATTAGAAAGGTATAAATAGGGTTTTTCCTTAGTCTGTCGACACGCTTTCAAAAGTTTCGAGACCAAAACTTCTGTGTCGACACCTCTCTTCTCTCAAGTCAAATTCTTCAACCCTAATGGCGCCAAAGCTTCAGGAGAACGTCAACAAAGGATACGAACTGGTGCGCGCGATGCATTTGGGATGCTGACCAGGAAATCAAGAACGTGATAACCCTAGTAGCCGACTCAGGGTTAGAATATCTTGTCTCAGAGCCAATGAAAATTTGGAAGAAGGGGTACTGGAATTCATCAATGGAGCTAGAAGGTAGATGAAACTGGATTCAAGATCAAATCTAGGGGTTCATGGTGAGAAAGGTGAAGGTATCACCTAAGAGCTTGAGGAAGATTCTAAATCTGCCTAGAACAAAGGAAGAAGATGAAGTAACAGCTTCCAGGACCAGAGATGCATTGGCATGGTGTGGTCTGGATTCTAAGATGAAGATTGGATCAGTGTTTCTTAGGAAGGGCATGAACAGCCAAGGGAATTCCTTTCAGAAATTGTTGGAAAGGTAATATTAAGCAAGCCAGGAGGGCATGACAGAGTGTCTGCCTACATGTTTAGTATTATGACCAGGATTATCTTCACTCTGAACACTGATTGGTCTGCTATAGTGTTTGAGAAAATCAAGGAAAGCCTGAAGAAGCCCAACCTGGGCAGAATTTTAAGTCTTTACCTTGCTGGTGTTATACCTGAAGTTATGGGTCAGGCTGCTGGAAGTAAAATATAAATCATATGAGGAAAATGGATCTGAGAATATTCTCTAGATGGGATAGGGTGTTGTCAAAAGAGATGCCAACACCTGAGAAGATCACTTCTGAAAAGGAAATTCCACCAAAGAAGAAGAAGGAAAATTGCCCCAGTGGCTCAAGTTTCATCAAGCAGCTCTGAAAGTGAAGAGCAAGTGGTTTTTACACACAGATGAGATTGAGGAAGGAAACTGCTGTAAAATCTCCAGCTCCTCAAGATGTTGCTGAGATCCAGGGGAGCTACCTCAATCTAGCCCCATACACAGGGATCAAATCCAGGGGGAGCCTCTAGCTGTAGATGAGCCAACTACTCTAGAGAGTGAGCAAGCTACAACCACAATACTAGAGGTAATCACTGAACTAAATGCTTTAGATTTTCCTATAGAGGATACTGATTTGACTGATGTTCATCAGCAAACTCAGATGGATTACCAAGTCCCAGATGCTGTCATGAAAGACACATCTGTTGAAGTTGTAGTTCCTGAACCAGTGGTTGAAGAGCCAAGACTTTCTCCAGCTCATTCACCACAAGAGTATACCATGGAAGATCTTTTCTTAAATCTGGATCAAACAGATTTTGACAAGGACAATGCTGCTGCTGAAGTAGAGAATGCTCCAGTTGAGGGGGAGCAAGTTGTATTTCTTGAAGAGCCTGCAAGAAAGAAACTGAGAAGGCACCAGACGTGCAGACTGAGAGGCCCCCAAGCCCTAAGGAAGGGTAGATATAGCCAGCTCCTCAGCATCTGAAGATGAGGAGGCTGCAAGGGCAAAGAAACAGAAAATTTATGTATTCAAGAGAAGGAGTCAGAGTTATAAGAAGGCCTTACAATCTATTGCTCCACAGCCTATAGCACAGCCAGCTCCAACTGTGGATTATAGTGCTTTAATGGTTGCAATGCAAGTCAAGTTGGATGAGCAAAGGCAGGCCATTGAAAAGTATGTTGATGAATGGCAGAAGTCTCTCCAGTTTGATCTAGCCCAGGACATAAAGTCAATCAGATTTGAGATGAATCTTAACAAGAAGGAGATGACAGACTGCTTCCACAAAGGTGGAAATGCAGTGGTGTACTTGGATACACACCAGGAGAAGATAAAAGTACAAGTGGATGACATAGCTGTGAAGCAATGTTATGTTCTTGAAAACCAAATAAGAATGAATGACAATTTGACAGAATCCCACAATGCTATTGTCACAGAAATGAAGAACATTGCTGCTGGCCTGACAACTTCTACTACTACTGCTATGACAGCTTTTGATAAAGCACTACAAGAGGCTTAATTGATATTACAACTGCTATTCAAGACTCTCAGAAGCTGATCTCTGAAAAACTCCAAAGGTTAAGACCTTTCTACAGGATGGAGTCAATTATCTCAATGCTCAAATCAGATTTCAAAAAGATGACTTAAGGGATCATATTGAAAGAGAAGTCATAAAGGGGGAGAGGGTCTTAGTCAAAGCTGGCTCTGACCAAGCAAAATGGGTTTCTAATTCCATTAGAGCCACTCTTGGTTATCCTTCTCTTTGTGATGATGATAATGTAGCTGAATCTGGAATTAACCCTGCTATCTTGGAGGTGAGCAACCAGAAGTAGCTCAAGTAATCTATCCTCCACCATATTTTGACATGATCCATGCTGACATTCAGTCCATGTATCGCCCACCTGGGGGTAAGACAATGTCATAATAGAGAAAGTTGTTCAGCCTGTCTCTGAAGCTTTACAGAAGCCATCTTGAAGGAGCAAGCTGAAGAAGAAACCAGATTATCAAAGAAGAGGTTCAGGGAGCAAGCTGAACAAAGACCTGACTTTGAGCAGTGGAGCCCCACCTCAAGGAACATTATATTGACTGCCTAGAGAGCTGCCAAAGATAACATTCAAGACAGGAATAAGTGGTTTTCTAAAACTGAATGGAGGAAACATGAATCAAGGCAGGAGGCCATAGTTCAATATAGAAGGAAGGCCAAGATGGGAAAGCTACCTCCTACTGCTCTGAGCCTAGCAAGTACATTCCTAAGCCTTATCACTACTTTGAGAGGCAAAAGATTAAGGCTGAGGAACTCAAGAAGAAGGATCTGAAAGGTAAAATGCCTGCTGAAACAGAAGATGCTGAAGCTCCTGTTCAAGCCAGAGTTCAAGCTGGAAAAGGAATAGTCATTAAGGAGGCTGAACAGAAATAGCTTAGAAAATTTCTTAAGTTTACTATGTATTCTTTGATATAAACATTCTGTAAACTTTTGAAAATGAATATGACAAAGTATTGGAACAATGTGTTGTGTGATAAATTAGCTATGTGTTAAATTTATTTCATAATTGTTCTGAGATGTTATCTGATTATGCATGTTTGTTTAATACATGTGATGTACTTTCCTGTTTACATAATCCTGTTTTACATCATTTTGTAATTTAATTATGAATGGTGTATATCATTGACTAAGGGTTATGACTTCTCCAAATAGGGGGAGATTGTTGGGTACATTGGTCTAAATGTACCTGATTTGAAGAAGCCTCACCCAACTCAATAATATACATCAAAATGTATTTGATGTGTTTTGAGTTTACTTGTGCAGGCTAAGTATTTGCAGGAAAGAAGAAAAAGTTTCTAAGTCCATGTGTCGACACCAAGGAGCAATGTGTCGACACTTAAGAAGACTTGTGTCGACACCCAGACAAGCAGTGTCGACACTTGGAGTCATTGTGTCGACACCAGGGATGCTGAGTCGACACCAGACAGTAAGTGTCGACACAAGGAGCTGTGTCGACACTCAGTGAAGAAAAGACAGTGACGCTCTGTCGACACTTAGCAGTTGTGTCGACACTCAGAAAAACTGTGTCTACACCAGAAAGTGTCGACACTTGAAGGCTGTGTCGACACTCAGCAAAAGTCTGCAGAGACTAAGTACAAGTGTCGACACCCAGAACAATGTGTCGACACTCAACAGAAGACTCAACACTTGAAGTAAGTGTCGACACAAGGAGCTGTGTCGACACTTAGCAAAGAACAGCAAAGTTCAACAAAATATTCTAAGTACAAGTGTCGACACTAAGGAGTTGTGTCGACACTCAGCCAGAGTCTTGACAGAAGAAGAAAGTGTCGACACCCAGAGCAATGTGTCGACACTCAACAAGTATCAACACTGAAGACATATGTCGACACCAAGAAGTAGTGTCGACACTTAACAGATTCAACACATGAAGATGTGTCGACACAAAGGTGTTGTGTCGACACTTAGAAGAATTCAGCAAAATTCTGAAGAACAAGTACTTGTGTCGACACTTAATTTCAGTGTCGACACATGAAGAAAAATTAGTGTCGAGATACAAAATCTACAACACAAGGAGTTGTGTCGACACCTTGTAGACTAGTGTCGACACTTAGACAACTTGTGTCGACACTTGATCTATAAGTGTCGACACTTAAAGACAGAAAGTCTCGACACTTAAAGACAGTTACAGAATTTTCAAGAACTGACTGGATGACTTGACAGCTGCCATTCCAGCCGGTCTACTGCACCTGTCAGAGTTGTCAGAAGATAGTTATGAACCGGACCAGCCGGTTACCGTGAAGAAGGCCTATAAATAGGCTTATGCTGTCTATAGAAATGAGTTGTTAAAATTATTGATCAAGTATTCAACAAAGAAGATCTAGCTATTCCTTGAAGAATCAAGTGCAGATCTAAGAAGTTGGAGAGAGAGCTCCATCCAAGAAATCAGCTGTTGGAACCCAGCTGAGAAGAAGGATTCAGATTAGTCTGAATCTTAAGAAGCAGAGATTAAGGATCAACTGCAGAAGGAGTCAATCTTATTGAATTCTACTTTTAAGAAGCTTTGAAGAAAGCTAAGTCAGATTGAGTCCAGCTGAGTTCTTCCAAGAACTCATCAAGAATCTCACAACTTATCTCTCTTTCATCTAAGTTGTTGAGTTTATACATTTTGTATTCATTATAACTTGTAGGATCCTTAGGGATCTGAGATTGTAAGCCTGCAATTATAAAGGCTGAGGGTAGGAGAGTTAAATATCTGAGTGTAGGCCTTGGTGGCTGAGTGTAGGCCTTGGTGGCTGAGTGTAGGCCTTGGTGGCTGAGTGTAGGCCTTTGTGGCTGAGTGTATGCTTTGTGGAAAAGCTGAGTTGTAGGGCCTTGGGCCAGAGGTGTAGGAACCTGTTTTGGGTTCTGAGATAGTGGAGAAGTTTGGCCGAATCTAGTACACTGCTAGATAGGCGAAGGGGGAAAGTGGATGTACCCAAAGCTTGGGGAACCACTATAAAACTCTGTGTCTACTGTGTGATTATTGTTGGCTGTGATTGTTACATATATGCTGTGTTATAGTAGATAGAATTCTGTGATATTAACTGATTGCTGCCATAAAAAGTTAAAAAGAATTTGGTCACCTATTCACCCCCCCCCCCTCTAGGTGTTTAGGTACTATATCTTTCAGTGTCATCCTTGGGCCTCGAGCAGATCCCACTGTCAGGATCTCACCTAGCTGGCAGGGCTTGAAGTCACTCGATGGTGTTAGTAGTGGACCCCGAGCAGATCCCGCTGTCAGGCTCTCACCTAGCTGGTAGGGCTGGAAGTCACTCGGTGTCATCCTTGGGACTCGAGCAGATCCCGCTGTCAGGCTCTCACCTAGCTGGCAGGGCTGGAAGTCACTCGATGGTGTTAGTGTGGACCCTGAGAAGATCTCGTTGTCAGGCTCTCACCTAGCTGGCAGTGCTCGAAGTCACTCGGTGTCATCCTTGGGCCTCGAGTAGATCCCGCTATCAAGCTCTCACCTAGCTGGCAGGGCTGGAAGTCACTCCATTGTGTTAGTAGTGGACCCCGAGCAGATCCCGCTGTCATTCTCTCACCTAGCTACCAGGGCTGGGAGTTACACGGTGTCATCCTTGGACCTCGAGCAGATCCTGCTGTCAGGCTCTCACCAAGCTGGCATGGCTGGAAGTCACTCAATGGTGTTAGTAGTGGACCCCGAGAAGATCACGTTGTCAGGCTCTCACCTAGCTGGCAGGGCTGGAAGTCACTCGGTGTCATACTTGGTCCTCGAGTAGATCCCACTATCAGGCTCTCACCTAGCTGGCAGGGCTGGAAGTCACTTGCTGGTGTTAGTAGTGGACACCGAGCAGATCCCGCTGTCAGGCTCTCACATAGCTGGAGGGGCTGGAAGTCACTCGGTGTCATAATTGGGCCTCGAGCAGATCCTGCTGTCAGGCTATCACCTAGCTTGCAGGGCTGGAAGTCAATCGATGGTGTTAGTAGTGGACCCAGAGCAGATCCTGCTGTCAGGCTCTCACCTAGCTGGCAGGGATGGAAGGCACTCTGTGTCATCCTTGGGCCTCGAGTTGATCCCTCTGTCCGGCTCTCACCTAGCTGGCAAGGCTGGAAGTCACTCAATGGTGTTAGTAGTGGACCCCGAGCAGATGCTGCTGTCAGGCTCTCACCTAGCTGGCATGGCTGGAAGTCACTCGGTGTCATCCTTGGGCCTCGAGCAGATCCTGCTGTCAGGATCTCACCTAGTTGGCAGGGCTGGAAGTCACTTGATGGTGTTAGTAGTGGACCCCGAGTAGATCCCGCTGTCGGGCTCTCACCTAGCTGGCAGGGCTGGAAGTCACTCGGTGTCATCCTTGGGCTTCGAGCAGATCCCGCTGTCAGTCTCTCACCTAGCTGGCAGGGCTGGAAGTCACTCGATGTTGTTAGTAGTGGACCTCGAGCAGATCCCGCTGTCATGCTCTCACCTATCTGGCAGGGCTGGAAGTCGCTCGGTGTCATCCTTGCGCCTCGAGTAGATCCCACTGTCAGGATCTCACCTAGCTGGCAGGGTTGGAAGTCAATCGATGGTATTAGTAGTGGACCCCAAGCAGATCCCGCTGTCAGGCTCTCACCTAGCTGGCAGGGCTGGAAGTCACTCGGTGTCATCCTTGGGCCTCGAGCAGATCCCATTGTCAGGCTCTCACCTAGCTGGCAGGGCTGGAAGTCACTCGATGGTGTTAGTAGTGGACCCCGAGCAGATCCCGTTATCAGGATCCCACCTAGCTGGCAGCGCTGGAAGTCACTCAATATCATCCTTGGGCCTCGAGCAGATCCCGCTGTCAGGCTCTCACTTATCTGACAGGGCTGGAAGTCACTCGATGGTGCTAGTAGTGGACCCCGAGCAGATCCCGCTGCCAGGCTCGCACCAAGCTGACGGGCTGTTGGGTACATTGGAAAATGTGTGCCAGATTTGAAGAATCCTCACCCTACTCAATGATATGCATCAAGGTATATTTGATGTTATTTTGAGTTTATATGTGCAGGTTAAGTAAATGCAGGAATGCAGAAAAATTTCTAAGTCCATGTGTCGACACCTAGAGAAGCAGTGTCGACACCTATGAAGGCTTGTGTCGACACTGGAGAAAAGCTGTGTCGACACTTGGAGTAAGTTGTGTCGACACCATGAAAGGCTTTGTCGACACTAGAAGAAATTATGTCGACACCAGGAGGCAGTGTCGACACACAGAGAAGCAAAGTCGACATCAACTGTATCGACACCAAGAGGCAGTGTCGACACACCGAAATAGCTAGTCGACATCAACTGTGTCGACACACAGGACTTGTGTCGACACACACAATAAAGTTTCAACTATGTTAAATAAGAAGTATTTATGTCGACACACAGAGGCAGTGTCGACACACAGAAGATCTTGTCGAGATCAAATGTGTCGACACATAGGACTTGTGTCGACACATGGCAGTATTTCAACAAAGTACATTTGTATGAAGAAAAGAAGTGACTGTGTCGACACCACAAAGGCTTGTGTCGACACATTCAACAGAAGGTTGTGTCGAGAAGTATTATCAACAACAGAAGAGATGTGTCGACACCACCAAGGCTTGTGTCGACACTTACTCCACTTGTTTCGACACTTAGTCTACTTATGTCGACACATGAAGAAGTTCAGTCTCGACACTTTCAGACATAGACAGTATTTCAAGAAGTGACTGGATGACTTGACAGCTGCCATTTCTAACCGGTCTACTGCAACTGTCAAAGCTGTCAGAAGTTTGTTAGAAACCTGATCAGCCGGTTACCATGGAGGAAGACTATATAAAGGCTTTCTCCTTCAACAGAAAGGAATTGTCAACTATTAAGAAGAAGATTGAAGATCTTACATAGATATCTAACAACACAAAAATAAGAAGACCTTCGACAGAAGATATAAGAAGTTAGAGAGAGAGAGCTCCATCTAAGAAGTGTAGTTGCTGAACCAGGTTGCCAAGAAAAATTCAGATTGAGATCTGAATCTCAAGTCAAAAGCTGATTGAAGATCAACTTCTCAAGAGTTCAACCCTACTGAGTTCAGATTCAAGATGCTTTGAAGAAAGCTAAGAGTGGTTGTTCTCTGCCATCAGTTGCTTCTAAGAACTGATCAAGAAACCATCCATCCCTTCTCTCTCTACCTGGGTGGTGGTAAAACACTTTGTTTAATCAATTTTCTGTAGGATCTATTCTAGATCTGAGTTGTAAGCCTATTATATAAAGGCTGAGTGTAGGAGAATATTTTCTCTGAGTGGTAGGGCTATGAGCCTGAGGTGTAGGAGATTGTGATCTCTGAGTATAGGTCTTGTTGAAGGCTGAGGTAGGGCAGTTGCCCTGAGTTGTAGGAGTGTGGATACACTCTGAGTTGTAGGAACCTGGTTTGGGTTCTGAGCTGTGAGATCTTAGGATCTAAGGTGAAGTGCAGAAGTTAGGCTGAATCTAGTACACTTCTAGATAGGCGAAGGGGGAAAGTGGATGTACCCAGACCTTGGGGAACCACTATAAAAACTGTGTGCACTCTGTGATTGATTATTTCTTTGATTGTTGTGCTGTGTTAGCAGTAGAATTTGCAGTTTATTATTAGTTAACTGAACAGCTTTTCTGCCTTAAAAGAAAAACAGGAATTACACCTATTCACCCCCTCCCCCCCCCCCCTCTAGGTGGTTAGGAACTAATTCTTTCAAGTGGTATCAGAGCGAGGTTGCTCAAAGATAGACTTAACAGTCTGAGTAGATCCATAAGGCAGATAAAAGAATCATGAAAATGGGTTCAGGAGAAAATCATAAGGAACTAGGTTCTATGAAATTACCCATATGCAGAAAGGAGATATTTGGCATCTGGAAAGAAAGGGTCAGGTTGTTTATGGAGGCTTCAGATCTAAGGATCTATATTACAGTCAAGGAAGGTCCTTATATTCCAATGAAGATTTCAATTCTGGATGCAAACCAAAGAATTCCCAAGGATTTCTCAGAAATGACTAAGGATGAGATCATCCTGGCAACTATGGATAAGAGAGCCCAGAATATCATAGTTAGTGTCATAGATGATGCAACCTTTCAAAATTTGATTCACTGCAAGACCTCCAAAGAAATGTGGGATACTTTAATAGTCTACATGGAGGGTTCTGAAGAAGTAAGACAAGATAGAAAATCTATGCTAAACCAGGAATATGAGAGTTTCAGACAAGGAAAGTCTGACAGTATAACTGAGTGTTATAAAAAGTTCTATAGAATAGTTAATGAGTTGTTGTCCTATGGGAGAATCTTCAGTACTTATGAACTGAATGATAAATTCCTAAGATCCTTGACAAAGGATTGGGACACTAAGATTTGTGTCATTAGGGAAGTGGCCAAACTTGCAGATATCTCTCCACCAACCTTGTTTGGAAAACTGCTGTCATATGAGATGCAGCTGATGGCAAGGAAAGAGGAAGAGAAAAGTGCAAAAGGTGAGCATAGAGAAAAGTCTGTGGCCTTCAAGGTTGAAGCCACTAAGAAAAATAGGAGGATTTCTCCAACACCTCCTAAGATTGTTGTTGAAACTACTTCAGATAATTCAGACAAGCAGAATTCAGACAGCAGTGACTCAGATGAAGATTTTGCAGCATTTACAAGACAGTTTCAGAGATTCCTGAAGAAGAAGCAGTGGAATTCTAAGCCTTCCACATCTCAGCCTAAGGATGAGTATTATCAAAAGAGGAAGTCATCCAGGAAGGAAAGGAGCAGGTCTAAACCAAGCAAATCTACAACATCAAAGATAGTTTGATACTGCTGTAATAGGCCTGGACATGTTATGGCTGAGTGTCCAGATAAAAGAAAAGAGACTGCAGATAAGAAGAAGAGTCAACACCAAAGTAAGAAGGAGAAATCCTTTGTTGCTAAGAAGGAGAAGACCTTGTCAGACCAATCTACTTTAGATTCAGAATCTGAAGCTGAGGCCTACATTTGTCTGTATGTAGCAGATGAAGAAGAAGAGTTTCTCCAGGTGCTGAACTCTATATATGAACATGAAGACCATCAGTGCAAGGGACTGATGGCTGTGTTAGAAGAAGACAAGTGCCAGGATCAGCCTAGTCCTAGTAAGGTATAATGTATTTCTAGAAATTCAGATTACAGTACTGAGTCAGAGTCAGCAACATCTGCATCAAGTGATGTGGATGGGTCTGAGTCTGAAGGTGATATTCATCAACTGATAGATGAATATGGAGACTTGCTGCAGGCACTAAAGAAAAGCAAAAACCTGGCCAACACTCTGGCTAAGGAAATTATAGCTCTTAAGATGGCTGCATCTGATTCAGAGAAATTGCTGGATTAGAAATTGAATGAGATAGCCAGACTGAAAAACATTACTGTTATTCAGATGGGTACTATCACATTTAAGAATGATCAGATTAAAAATCTGGAGAATGGACTTCAGAAAGAAAAGGAGATAGTAGCTAGTTTTTCTAAACCTAAATCTGTATTACCCTTGATTGATGAGTTTGTACCTCAAAAGGGTAAGGCTGGATTAGGGTTTAAGAAAACTGCATGGACTGCTAAGTCCAAATCTAAAGGCAAAGCCCCAGCACAAAACAAGAAGACTGCTGTAGACAATTCAGCTAGGTTTATACCTAAACAAAGGTACAACAAGTTTGAGTGCTGGTGTTGTGGCAAGGTAGGCCACTTTGCCTTAGATTGTTGGCACAATTCCAGTGTTAAGGAGAGTAGCAATCTGCCTGCTAGAAGATCTACAGGTAGATTTGTTAAATTTCAGACTAACATGAACCAAGGACCCAAAACCTATTTGGGTTCTAAGGTTAAGTAGTCTTTATTGCAGGTGAGCCCAAGTGGCCATACCCCTATATGGTACTTGGACAGTGAATGTTCCAGGCACATGACTGGAACAAGGGGGTTGCTGAAGGACTACACACCTATCATGGATGGCCCTAAAGTAACCTTTGGTGGTTCAGAAAAAGAAATCATCAAACGATTTGGTAACATTTCTAATAACCAGATTACTATCTCTCAAGTGTCCTATGTGAAGGGTTTGAAACACAACCTTATAAGCATAAGTCAGTTGAGTGATTTAGGATATGACATTTCATTTATTAAGAATGGATGTCATATCAAAAGGTCAAGTGATCAAAAGGTCATATTGACAGGATATAGAAAGAGAAATGTTTACTGTCTTAACTTTGTGTGTGAGAACAATGTTTCTCCTATTTGTCTTGTAGCTGATGAGAGAGCCTCTCATTATGTTAAATGGCACAAGAGGCTGGCCCATCTTAACTACAAGACTATTGGTCAACTCTTTAGCAAAGAGTTAGTGAGGAATGGTCCTCAAGTTAAGTGTATAAAGGATGGGATATGCTCAGATTGTCAAAAAGGCAAGTAGACCAAATCCACCTTTCATAGCCTTGAAAACAAGGATTCAGTGAGGTGTCTTTACCTCTTACATATGGATCTATTTGGTCGTATGCCAGTTCATAGTCTAGGTAGTAAGGCATACACTTTTGTGGTGGTAGATGACTATTCTAGATATTCCTGGGTGTTCTTTTTAAGACAAAAATCTGAAACCCCAGCTGTTTTATATAGTTTTGTTAAACAAATTCAGAATGAGTTGAACAGTACAGTGGTCAAAATCAGAAGTGACCATGGTACTGAATTTCAGTCTAAAAGTATGACAAGACTATGTTAAGAATTTGTGATTTTTCAAGAATTTTCCTCACCTAGAACACCACAGCAAAATGGTATTGCTGAAAGGAAGAATAGAACACTGATTGAGGCTGGTAGAACTCTATTGAGTGACACTTCTCTCCCAGAATATTTCTGGGCTAAGACAGTAAACACTGCATGTCATGTGATCTATAGGGCTTCTATCACCAAAAGCCACAAAAAGACTCCCTATGAGATTGTGAAGGGCAGAAAACCAAACTTATCATATTTTAGGATCTTTGGTTGCAAGTGTTATATACTTAACAATGGCAAGTCTTATCTAACCAAGTTTGCTGCCAAAACATAAGAGGGGATATTTGTTGGGTACAACAACAATAGTAAGGCTTATAGGGTCTACAACTTGATTACTCAAGTTGTATAAGAGTCTGTACATGTAGTCTTTGATGAAACAAGACTTATTAACAGTGAATTGCCAAGTAGCTCTTGTAGTTCTATAGGTATAAGTGAGAGAATGGAGAAGCTTACTATTACGGAAGATTCAACTGCAAATCAGGAAGTGGGAAATGGTGGCTACTGTCCAGGTGGAGTACAAGACTCTCCAGGTGCTGAAGAAAACCAAGAGGTGCAGCTTAATGAAGAGGCTGGAGATGTTCAACCTGAATATAGACTACCTCCAGCAAATAGACACTTAAAGGATCATCCAGCAAATCAGATAATTGGTGATCCAAGGCAAGGAGTGCAAACAAGAAGTAGGAATCTGAGCACAGTTCTTTGCTCCAACTTCCTATATCAAGTGGAACCAAAGAAATTTGAAGAAGCTGTCCTAGACCCACATTGGATTGATGTCATGCAAGAGGAGCTGAGTCAGTTCAGAAGATGCAAGGTCTGGAAGTTAGTTCCTAAACTAAAAGACCACAACATCATTGGAACAAAGTGGATCTTTAGGAACAAACAGGACGAGAATGGAATCATTGTGAAGAATAAAGCAAGACTTGTTGCAAAAGGATATAGGCAGGAAGAAGGTATTGACTTTGATCAAACCTTTGCCCCAGTAGAAAGACTAGAAGCAATTAGGATGTTCCTTGCTTATACAACATATCAAGGTTTCCAGGTATTCCTAATGGATGTAAAATCAGCATTTCTGAATGGAAATCTAAAAGAAGAAGTCTATGTAGAGCAGCCCTCAGGTTTTGTTGATCCTCTCAAACCTGATTATGTTTATAGACTTAGGAAAGCTTTGTATGAGTTGAAACAAGCCCCAAGGGAATGGTATGAAACCCTGTCTAGTTTCCTCATTGAGAACAAATTCTCAAGGGGGAAAATAGACAAGACTCTATTCCTTAGGGAATCCAAAGGAAAGATTATCCTAATCCAAATATATGTAGATGACATAATATTTGGGTCTACTAAAAGTAATCTTTGTAGAAAGTTTACAAAACTTATGCAAGGAAAATTTGAAATGAGCAGTATGGGAGAACTTAAGTTCTTCTTGGGTCTCCAAGTAAGACAGACTGAAGATAGCTTGTCCATTTCCCAGTCAAAGTTTACCCTAGAGTTAATAAAGAAATATGGTATGGAATCATCCACTACCATGAGAAGTCCTATGGGGTCAAGTGTGTCTCTTTGCAAAGATGATGCAGGGAAACCTGTAGATGAAACTTTGTATAGAGGGATAGTTGGCTCCCTTCTATATCTGACTGCTAGTAGACCAGATATCATATATGCTACATGTGTCTGTGCTAGGTACCAATCATGCCCTAAAGAATCTCATCTTACTGCAGTGAAAAGGATTTTGAGATATCTTAAGGGCACACCTAATCTATGCCTTTGGTACCCTAGGAATGGAGATTTTCTACTGACAGGCTATTCAGATGCAGATTTTGCAGGTTGCAAAGAAGATAGAAAAAGTACTACAGGCACCTGTCAATTTCTAGGAGGAAGATTGGTGTTTTGGAGCAGTAAGAAGCAGACCAGTGTGGCAATCTCCACAGCTGAGTCAGAATATGTTGCTGTAGGAAGCTGCTGTACACAACTTTTGTGGATTCAGCACCAGCTAGAAGACTATGGTATTCAAGTAAGTAGAACACCTTTGCTTTGTGATTCTACAAGTGCAATTTCTATAGCTAATAATCCTGTTTCACATATTAGGACTAAGCATAAATAAATTAGATACCATTTTCTTAGAGAACATGTAGAGAAAGAGGACATTTCAATTGAATTTGTTAAAACAGATTATCAAATTGCAGATATGTTTACTAAGCCTCTGGATGAAACTAAATTCAATAAGTTTAAAATTGAATTAGGAATGTTGAACATTGATTAGTTTAACAAAATTGGCTAAGTAAAATTGTGTTGACACAAGGAGTTGTCTGTGTCGACACATAGAAGTGGTGTCGACATTCCAGTGAAATGATGTCGACAAATCTAGAAAATTGGTGTCGACACTTCAGAGAATTAGTGTCGACGCATCCAGAGTAGGTGTCGACACATACAGAAGTGGTGTCAACACTTAGGTTCAACAAAGATTTCATCGAGTAGAGTATCGACTAATCGTCGAGCGCAGAAGTATAAGTGTCGACACATAGAAGTCAACACTTATGTCGAGACATTAGAAGTCTGTGTCGACACTTTTCAACAGTGTCGACACATTAAGAGGATTATGACATGCCTTTTCACCTTCGTTTTTAGAAAGGTATAAATAGGTCCACAACATTGTTTATCGACACGCTCTCCATAGTTTCGAGACCAAAACTTTGTGTCGACATCTCTCTCATCTAAATTTAAGATTTCACTCAACCCTAATGGCTCCCAAGCATGAAGAGAACAACAATGAAGGATATGAGCTAGTACGCAACGCCTTTGACCATGCGGATTCTGAAATTCAAGCTGTATTAACCCTAGTTGCTAAGAATGGGTTGGAGTTTCTAGTCTCTCAACCAATAAAGATTTGGAAGAAGGAAATCCTAGAATTCTATGGTGCTGCAACCTTAGATTCGACTGGATTAAAGATCAAATCAATAGTTCAGGGAGCTAAAGTCAAACTTACTTTGAAAAGCTTGAGAAAAACTCTTCAACTGCCAAGAACTCAAGAAGAGGAAGATGTATCTGCATCTAAGACAAGGGAAGCACTTCAATGGTGTGGATTGGATCCCACTTTGCAGATTGGAGCTGCCATGAACAGAAAAGGAATGAATTAGCAAGGCAAATTTCTTTTAGAAATAGTTGGCAAAGTCATCCTCTGCAAGCCTGGGGGACATGGTAGGATTTCTGCCTACATGTTCAGCCTGATGACAAGGATCATCTACAGACTCAACACTGATTGGTCAGCAGTGATTTTTGAAAAGGTTAAGGAAAGTATTAAGAAGCCCAATCTAGGGAGGATAATGAGTTTGTACGTAGCTGGAACTATTCCAGAAGTCATGGAACAAGCGGCTGGTTCTAAAATTAATCACATGAGGAGGATGAACATCAGTATTATCTATAGATTGGATAGGGTCCTCACTATGGACATGCCTGATGAGGAAAGGCAAGAGGATCCTGAGAAATCTACAGCCCAAGAAATTCCTGCAGAAGACCCTGCAGATGAAGCACAAGTGCAGGGGGAGCCCCATGTTGAGGTAGAGCCAACCCACCTGGAGAGTGAGATGGCTGCACAAACAATCCTTGAGGTAATTCAAGAGGTGAATCAATCAATTCTTATTGATAAAGATGAGACACTAACTGAATTTTGGATTGATGTTGACCAGCCAACACAACTACACAGTCAACCACAAGATGTTGTCATGGAAGATACATCTACTGCTGATAATGATCCTGAGTTTGTGGTACCTCAAGATCCTACTCAACAAGAGTTTACCTTAAAAGAGTTGTTTCCTGATTTAGTGCAAGCTAATATTGAGGGGGAGCATGCTGGTTTTGAGGGGAAGAAAACGATTTTTGAGGGAGAGCAAGTAGACCTTGAGGGGGAGCATGTGAGGTCTCATGAGGAGAATGCAAGGAATGATGAGGAGCAAACCAGAACTGAGGAGAAGCAAAGGACTCAGGGGGAGCTACCAAGGACTGAGAAGGAATTGCCTCCTAGTCCTAAGGAAAGGGTTGACATAGCTAGTACCTCAGCATCTAAGGATGAAGAAGCTTTAAGAGCTAAGAAGAGGAAGCTACCGGTCTTCAAAAGGAGAAGCCAGAGCTACAAGAGGGCACTACAAACTGCTGCTTCTCAGCCTGCCCCAATAACTGATTACAGTTCATTGTTAGTATCTTTACAAGTGAAGTTGGATGAGCAAAGGATTGCCATGGAGAAATACATGGATGAGACACATAAAGATCTACAATTCTCCTTGGCTCAAGACATCAAATTCATAAGATTTGAGGTGAATCAAAATAAGAAGGAAATGACTGATTGTTTCCACAAAGGATGCAATGCAGTGGTCTTTCTAGCCACACACCAAGAGAAAATCAAGACACAAGTTGATGAAATAGCTCTTAAGCAAGGCTATGTACTAGAGAATCAACTAAGAATGAATGATAATCTAACAGAATCACATAATGTGATTGTAACAGAGATAAAGAATATTGCTACTCCACAGACTGCAGCAAGGGCTACAGACAAGGCAGAATTTGATAAACAATTACAAGAAGGAATAGCTGCTGTCAAAACTACTATTACAGATTCTCAAAAGACTATTTCTGGCCAGCTACTAAAATTAAAGGCCTTCTATAAAGATGGTGTCAATTTTATGGATGGACAAGTCAAATTTCAGAAAGATGATCTCAGAGATCATGTTGCCAGAGAAGTCATAAAGGGGGAGAGAGTATTAGTCAAAGCTGGATCTGATCATGCTAAATGGATATCCAATAGCATCAGAGCCACACTTGGATATCCACCCCTGTATGATGATGATAATGTGGCTGAATATGGAGTGCATCCTGCAGATTTTACAGGTGAACAACCTGAAGTTGCTCAAACCTGAAGTTGCTCAAGTAATCTATCCTCCAACAGATTTTGAGATGATTCATCAAGAAGTACAATCTATGTACAGCCCTCCTGAGGGTAATAAAAATATTATTCTTGAGAAAGTAGATAAGCTTGTACCATAGGCAGTATTGAAAGAGCAAGAAACACTTTTGCCCAAGAAGAGATTCAGAGAACATGCAGAGTTAAAGCCAGATTTTGAAAAGTGGAGCCCAACATCTAGGAATATTTTACTGACTGCTTGGAAATCTGCAAAGTACAATACCCTAGAGAGGGGCAAATGGTACTCTGAACAAGAATGGAGAAAACATGAAGCCAGGCAAGAAGCCATAGTTCAGTATAGAAGGAAGGCAAAACTTGGGAAGCTACCTCCTAATGCACAGGAGCCTAGCAAATATTTCCCAAAGCCTTATCATTATTTTGAAAGACAACAGATAAGGGCTGAAGAGCTAAAGAAAAATGATCAAAAGGGCAAGAAGCCAGTTGATGACACTGATGTTCCATTTCAAGCCAAGATTCAA
Organism: Platanthera guangdongensis; assembly: GCA_039583875.1. Classification (NCBI taxonomy): domain Eukaryota; kingdom Viridiplantae; phylum Streptophyta; class Magnoliopsida; order Asparagales; family Orchidaceae; genus Platanthera; species Platanthera guangdongensis. The sequence goes on from CM077151.1 coordinate 103,532,384, forward strand.
TCAGACAAAGGAATTGTCATCAAGGAGCCAGAGCAGCCTTAGATTAGATTTACTAGATTTTATCACATTGTAAAATATAATGTTAAAAATCTATGTAAACTTCTATTAAAGAAACTTTTATAGTTAAAACAAAACTATAATGAATATTCATTGTGTTAGCATACTTATTCTGTGATGAAATATCTTTTATGTTTTATTTTAAGTATTTTCCCTGTCATATAATGTTGTTATACATCATAATGTGTATTTGTTATGATGGTGTATATCATTGAGTAAGGGTTATGACTTCTCCAAATAGGGGGAGATTGTTGGGTACATTGGAAAATGTGTACCAGATTTGAAGAAGCCTCACCCGACTCAATGATATGCATCAAGGTGTACTTGATGTTATTTTGAGTTTATATGTGCAGGTTAAGTAAATGCAGGAATGCAAAAAAATTTCTAAGTCCATGTGTCGACACCTAGAGAAGCAGTGTCGACACCTATGAAGGCTTGTGTCGACACTTGGAGTAAGTTGTGTTGACACCAGGAAAGGCTTTGTCGACAGCAGAAGAAATTGTGTCGACACCAGGAGGCAGTGTCGACACACAGAGAAGTAAAGTCGACATCAATTATGTCGACACCAAGAGGCAGTGTCGACACACAGAAATAGCTAGTCGACATCAACTGTGTCGACACACAGGACTTGTGTCGACACACACAGCAAAGTTTCAACTATGTTAAAGAAGAAGTATTTGTGTCGACACACAGAGGCAGTGTCGACACACAGAAGATCTTGTCGACATCAAATGTGTCGACACACAGGACTTGTGTCAACACATGGCAGTATTTCAACAAAGTACATTTGTATGAAGAAAAGAAGTGACTGTGTCGACACCACAAAGGCTTGTGTCGACACATTCAACAGAAGGCTACGTCGAGAAGTATTATTAACAACAGAAGAGATGTGTCGACACCACCAAGGCTTGTGTCGACACTTAGTCCAATTGTGTCGACACTTAGTCTACTTGTGTCGACACATGAAGAATTTCAGTCTCGACACTTTCAGACAGAGACAGTATTTCAAGAAGTGACTGGATGACTTGACAGCTGTCATTTCTAACTTGTCTACTGCAACTGTCAAAGCTGTCCGAAGTTTATTAGAAATCGGATCAGCAGGTTACCATGGAGGAAGACTATATAAAGGCTTTCTCCTTCAACAGAAAGGAATTGTCAACTATTAAGAAGAAGATTGAAGATCTTACACAGATATCTAACAACACAAAAAGAAGAAGACCTTCGACAGAAGATCTAAGAAGTTGGAGAGAGAGAGCTTCATCTAAGAAGCGCAGTTGCTAAACCAGGCTGCCAAGAAAGATTCAAATTGAGATCTAAATCTCAAGTCAGAAGTTGATTGAATATCAACTTCTCAAGAGTTCAACCCTACTGAGTTCAGATTCAAGAAGCTTTGAAGAAAGCTAAGAGAGGTTGTTCTCTGCCATCAGTTGCTTCCAAGAACTGATCAAGAAACCATCCATCCCTTCTCTCTCTACCTGGGTGGTGGTAAAACACTTTGTTTAGTCAATTTTCTATAGGATCTATTCTAGATATGAGTTGTAAGCCTATTATATAAAGGCTGAGTGTAGGAGAATATTTTCTCTGAGTGGTAGGGATGTGAGCCTGAGATGTAGGAGATTGTGATCTCTGAGTGTAGGCCTTGTTGAAGGCTGAGGTAGGGCAGTTGGCCTGAGTTGTAGGAGTGTGGATACACTCTGAGTTGTAGGAACCTGGTTTGGGTTCTGAGCTGTAAGATCTGAGGATCTGAGGTGAAGTGTAGAAGTTAGGCTGAATCTAGTACACTGCTAGATAGACGAAGGGGGAAGTGGATGTACCCAGACCATGGGGAACCACTATAAAAGCTGTGTGCACTCTGTGATTGATTGTTTCTGTGATTGTTGTGATGTGTTAGCAGTAGAATTTGCAGTTTATTATTAGTTAACTGAACAGCTTTTCTGCCTTAAAAGAAAAACAGGAATTACACCTATTCACCCCCCGTCTAGGTGGTTAGGCACTAATTCTTTCACGGGCTGAAGGTCACCCAGGGAAGTCCTTGTCCCCCCAGGTAGTACCTAACAAACTTGGCCCTTCCAAGAGAGTAGAGCTCGGCATGGCCGAGTTCAAGCTTACTGATCCAGCTCGGACTCAGCAGAAGATCGGCAAGCAAGAGCCTTGGACCTCGCTAAGAGGAGGCGAGTCCCGCAGGGCCACCTCGTCCCCTACTATATTTTACTCGAGAAGATTTAGTAATTTTGGTCTCACATCGATAAGATGACGGAAGGATTGCGAGCAAACTGGAGCGAATCCTGAGAATTCGCAAGCCAGACCGTGGGACCTCACGAAGGGGAGGCGGGTCCCACCGAGAGGCACCGCCAACGCTTTATTTTACTTGGGAAAATTCAGTGAGATTGATTTCTTGATTAAGAAGGACAAGGACAGCTCGCGAGCGAGCTGCGACGAAGCTCTAGGAATTGCCAAGTACTCTAGGTACTCTCTCGCGAGCGCGTACTAATGACTATCCTACTCGCAGTACTAGTCTATGCGAGGTAGCCTGCGGAAGGGCTCGCAGATGTACAGAACACGGAAAAAAGAAAGAAAAAAGAATGGCACGGGTATGATCAAAAATCATTTTTTCATTGAATGATGGTATTTTACAGGTGGAGCTCGCCTCGGCGAGGAAATAAAAGATAAGACATATACATTTAGGCCTCGCCCCTCCTGCCGGACTGGTCCTCCCCTTCGCCCGATTGATCCTGGAAGTACTTCCCGAACATTGCGTCCAGGCTATCCTCCTTCTAGCTGGGCGGCGTCGCCAGGAACAAGCTCGGCATCAGGTCCTTGGCGGAGATCTCCTCGTACCCCTCCACCAGCACCCCAGTGTCCTTCATCATTTGGAGGGTGCATTCGGCAGCTTGGATGGAGTTGATCTGCAGCCTCTCGGCGTGGTCGGCCTCGCAAAATACCCATGGCCTCTTATAGGGGAGGGTAGGGTCGACGTTGCAGGCCGGGAAGAAGATCTCCGCCTGGCGGCAGGCCTCGCGGCTGAGGTTCTGATTCTCCTCCTTCAGCCTCGCATTCGCCCCCTCAAGCTAGGCAAGCCGGGCGCGCCGCTGGCCGATCTCCTCCTCCTGCTCGGCATTGCGAGCCCGCAGCTCCCTGGCAGCCTTGACATCCTGACGAAAGAGAGAAATCCGTTAACAGCGCGAAATATTTCTAGTAAAAGAGGGAAGGAGCCGGATACTCACCAACCCGCCGGCGGCCTGAGCGAGGAGACCCTCGGTGATGCCGAGCTGCCTCGCCTGGTCGGCGACCTTGTCCTTTACGACATCGCTAGCCTGCTCGGCTTTTAGGAGTTGAGTGCTGAGGGAAAAGCTGCGGCGGATCAACATGTGGTGGAGCTCCATGGTCCGCAGATGGGCTTGCAGACCCTCATGACCGAGCTGCCGCAGGGTCATGTTCTTGTAGGCCTCGGCATCCTCGCGGTCATAGAGGCCAAAGCCGAGGGCATAAGCATGGCCAGTGGTGGGCTCGCAGTCATGCCAGGACGGATGCAGAGTGGAAATGGAGACCCGATGGGCCAGCCCATCCCACTACACCACAAGTTCCCCCGCCGAGTCCTTCCACCTCCCCCCGAAGTTTAAGAGGGGATGTTGTTTCGGTGCCCCGCGCTTGCGATCCACCCTCTTCACCGAAGGAGGTGGGGAGATCACCGCCGCGGAAGGAGGAGCCTCGCTGACCTTCCGACCTTTGCTGGTGATCTCCTTCAGCGGGCTCTCCGGCGACGCGTCAGGGATAGTCTCGGGCGAGCTTATGTATTTGGGGTTAGATTGATGTTGTTGATGTTCTTTCCCCCGCGGAGCGAGCACTCCCTTCTTCATCTTTTTTGTTAATGGCTGGCGGTGTGGCGGGTTCGACCCCGCATCCTCAGGCCGCCTCTTGCTGGAAGAGGGTTGGGAGAGGGCAGCCTCATCTCGGCAGGCCGCTACCACCGCCTTCTCGCGGGCTAGTGGGTCCGGGTACAACCCCGAGTCCGCGAATGGCGGATTCATAGGGATTAGCCGCTCCCTTGCAAAAAGAGAACTTGGAAAATTTAGATCCTCAACAACAATGTGGCGAGCTCGGCAAAAGTGGGGGGAACAATACCTTCGCCAGGAAGGACGGGGAGAAGCGCGTCAAGGCCCCTTCACAGGAAGGCGACCTCGAAGTCTTTGTGGAGGAAGTACTTGTGGAGGTTGACATCGTTGTCGGACACGGTCGAAGGGTGGTAGACCTCCTCGCCTTTTTGCTGTGGTGAGTACAGGATGTTGCCAAGCTCACCCTTGATGAAGGCGATCTTGGTCATCCAATTATGATGTTTGTTCGCGATCTCGCGAACCTTGATCAGCAAGCCGCCAAAGTAGGCTACCCCGTCCGGCGTCGCCTTATAGGAAAAGAGATTCCTGAACACAGTCAGGTTGAACTCTATCCTCTCTCACCGGAGGTAGCTCCCGAACGCCACCATCATGGCGATGGCGTTAGAGTTCAACTGCGCGGGCACCGCGCCATAGTACTTCAGAATATGCCAGATCTCCGGCCAGGGGGGGAGGCGCAACCCCACCTCAAAGTGAGAAATGGGGAAGGCAAGCTCATCATCGTAGAAGGTATTCATGGCCTCCCCCTGCCTCGTCCGGCGCGCCTCGAAGCCCGGCTGAACATGGTTGCCGACAAATTGCGCGAGCTCTTCCTCGGTGGTGCTCCCCTCGAAGAAGCAGTAGTCGGTGAAGTGCTGAGCGCACTTGCCGCGGACATCGGTGTTGGGATTGGTCTTGCCCATGCTCGCGAAAGAAGACGGGGCGCGAGTAGAAGAGGAAAGAAGCGCAGAGAGAAAAGAGAGCAACAAAAGCACAGTACGGGGGTCCGTGGGGGGGGGGGGGGGGCTATTTATAGAAAATGAAATCTGGGGTCAGGCCATCCAATCGGCTCAGCTCGCTGTTCCAGCTCGCCACCCAACTCGCCACCCCATCTCGCCGACTTCCGGCGCGTCCCAACCAAGGATAAGTCAAACATCACAATATATTATTTGAATACCGCATCACCAAGAATATTCTAAGGTTATTTATTACAGAGATCAAGTGCAGGAATAAAAAAGCGGGGCGCGCGAGCAGGGGGAACATCAAGAGGCGAGTCTTGATCAGCTCGGCAAAGGAGCCGCACTCTTATCTACCCCGGTCTCGCGGTTCCCGCCCCCCAGACTACCGCGCGCGGAGCAGCTCGTGGATCCTCCCCGAATTCCTCTGCTCCACTGAGAGGCCATCATCTATCTCGCCCAGAAGCCGGGAAGGGGACATCAACTCGCCAACCTGGCCGCTTCGCACCTCGTCGGCGAGATGCGCGTAGTCGCATTGTAGCATCTCGTTGACCCCCTGCACCTTGCGCAGCCCGCAAACCAGGTTCTTGAGAAGCTTAACCTCCCTCCTCGTCAACTCGCCTTGATCCACTTCAGGGCCCAGGTAAGAGTCCAGCGCGCTTGGGGAGCGGAGGGGAGAGTAGTGGGCTGCCCACGAAGATTCCTCGGCAGCGAATTGGCTGGGAGGAGCTGTGGAGACAAACATTAGCAAAACGAGGAATGCAGGAAAAGCGCATGAGGCAGGAATCCAAGCAAAGTTGACCTGACAAGCTCGGCAACTTGAAGGAGATGCGGGGAGGAATGAACCTCAGATCCTTCCCATGACCTGGGCCGCGAGTCCCTGGTGAGAGAAGTTCGAATCCCGGGGTAGGGATGGTTTCCAGACCCGCCCCCGCGGCCACGACAGTTTGCCGAGGAGAGGGGGCACGCACCGGCGAGCTCGACCTCTGCGATCTCATCCCCAAGGTCCCAAAGGGAGGGGACCGCTCTCAGTGGAGGTTTTTCGGAGTCATGAACCGTGAGTCCCCAAGAGTGGTCTTGGCTCGTGGGGTGGCATTTCGCGGCGCGGTGTCTTATGCACTATCAGGGCAGTTGTCGGGGCCGTCGTAGATCTCGATAACATTCCTCCCCCTTTCAGAGGCAGGCAGAGTGGAGGAGCCGGTCTCGTGCTCCAAGGTGGCCCTCAGGTCATCATATATGGGCTCGGACGCCTGAGGGAACAGTTTCATCTTCTTGGAGTTGGGCTCGGCAGAGCCACCCCGCGGCACAATGGCTGGGATCGCCGTCAGGGCGGATACGCGAGCTTTAGAAGCCTGGAGAGCTCGGTCTAGAGGCTCTTGAATCTCCTTGGGGAGCGGCATCTTGGCAGGAATAGGGCAGAGGGAAGGGCAAGAGTCAGGCAGGTAAGCAGGTGCATATATATAGCGGCAGGTGGACCCCACCTGAAGATTCCCTCCAGCCCACCGCGCACTCGCTAAACACTTGGGGTTGGATGTTTCTTTCCGAGCTTTGCCAAGCTCAAAAAGAGCGAGGATTGTGTACAACCCTGTGTCTGGCGAGTGAGGTCACCAAGAACCATACCGGGCTGTTCAGATAGACCAAGCAACAGGCAAGACCAGCAAAGGACTCTGAAGATCGTGGGCGAGCTCGGCAAGTAGAAGCCGAACCCGAGCTCGGCATTCGTCGACCGCGAGCTCAGTATTCGCCAAGCTAGGCCAGGATTCGTCGGGCTGAGGTCGACTAATGAAAGCCGACTGATGGGCGAGCTCGCCATCCTGAATCGCGCTCTCGCAAAGGAGCTCGACAACAGCAAGCGAGCAGGGTCTGCCGAGGTGGCCAGGCTCCCCAGCTCACCTAGATCCTTTTTACTATTTTGTCCCCGTTGGTCTACCTATAACACTTCAAAACAGTGGAGTTTGGCTGTTGGCAGACCCATCCAAGGGTTTTCTGGTAATTTTAGGTGAGTTCAGATTGGTTATTAGCAGTTCAGATTCTGAAAACTATAAATAGGACCCTGGGGGTACCCCAGAAGGCATGCTTCCTGTGCTTTCTTGCTCCAGTTTTCAAGTGCTTTCTGAGGGTACCTTAGTTCGGCCTCTAGCTAAGGAGGGGAAGCGCTCTCAGATCTTCCGGGTGTGTGGTGGGTCCTCCCCGCCGAGCCCTTGGGTCGGTTACCCTTGTCTCTTTTGTTGTTTTGCTTGCAGGTGTGAAGTAGGCGCGCGACCACCCCTTCCTCGAGGGTGAACTCCACAGGAGACCGATTTTCGGTTTCAACATTTCGGTGCGGTGAGTGTGGAGCGTGGTCAGTGCAGAAAAGCTTCAGCGAGCCCGATGATAGGAGGACAAGGATCTGACAGCCTAGACTCCCCCCCCCCCCGCCTCTCGCCACCATGAGGATGTTCGAGGATTTTAGGAGTGAGGTGATGAACCTCGTGAAGTTCGCACTCGGCATGCTCCTAGAGACCGAGGGGCCTCAAAAACGGGCGTGTACTGGTTTGGATCAGTCGGTTGAGCACCGCTTAGGGAACACGGCCCTGGACACGGGCGTGTCACAAGCCGTGTCAGGTAAAAAACATGAGTTTGTGGCAAAATCGTGGCCGTTCCTTTTCTCAGCTGGGATTTAATGGCTGAGAGCCCTCCCTATGTCCTTAAGACTGAAAATGAGATGAGAATTCTCATTTGTTATTTGGCCTTCTCTTTCTTCAAAGTTAGAGAGAGAAAGGGGGAGCAAGAAGGAGGAGGAGGAAGGAGAGCTGGTCACCGGTGGTGCTGCGGAGGTCCAACTAGAGATCCGAGGCCAGCGTTATGGAGGAAAAGTTGTTGCAGTTCTTTCTAGCCAACTAGGAGCTCATGGCACCGAAGCGGTCTTCAAGGGTAACGACTTTTGTTCCTAGCCATATGAAGGCTTCCTTTTTGGTATATGCATATGATTCCCCCACCAAAGGGAGGTTATTTATGGGAGTCTTTTGGGCTGATCCATGGAATCCCCAATTATTTGGCATATAGATCCGGAAATGGAGTACGGAATAGACATATTGTGTGAAACCCATCTGGACAGGTTGGTCTGGATTGGTGATGTTGCATATGCACCGGAGAAGACTCCGTGAGAAACATATAGGTTAGGAGTCGATGGGTTAACCCTGTGAAAGGCAGTAGCAGGAAGTACTGGAGTGGTAGTCCAGGAAAATACCCTTGTGATGTGGTGATGCCTGTGCTATTATGTTATACCTGCGAAAGGAAGTAGCAGGAAGTACTGGATTGGAAGTCCAGGAAATACCCTTTGTAATGCTTTATGTTCATGGGTGGACTTGTGAAGGGAAGTAGCAGGAAGTACTGGCGTGGTAAGCCATGGAAATACCCTTAACATTTGTGATCTTGTGGGGTCATACCTGTGAAGAGAGTAGCAGAATGTACTGGTGTGCCCAGGAAAGACCCGCTGATGTGTGAGATGAAATGGGTGTAAGAGTAAGTACTAGTGCACCCAGGAAAGCACCTAGGCTTGAATACCAAAATAGGATCGGTGAAACCGACCCGCGCCTTTTATATAGCCGCGAGTACGCTGTGCTCGGTGATGGCAAGGCGATTTGAGTAATGGGGGTGGATGATCCGACCTGCGCTATGTCCGTACTACGTGAGACCTGAAGTGCGGTCTGTTGGAGCGCATAGCAAGAGTCGTAGGCCTGTGCTCCATGACATAATGGGGGGCTACGGGCCAGTCCCGGTGCATTACGACTAGAACTCCTGCTGCACGCCATGGAGTAAAATGCTCAATGTTTTACCGTTGGGTTGCGACCCTGATACGGTGGTGGGCAACTGGTTTGCCGGTACACCAAGAATGTTCCCTAAGTGCACAGATCGTCGGGCCGTGTGGCTGATGGTTGTGATGGAATGTATGTGCGTGAGAGCACATTGGATGAAATATATTATTGCTTTTGGAAATGCTATGCCTACAGGGAAGGAATACCACCGCCCCGGGAAAAGGGGAGGGCTCGTTATAATTTGGTTAATTGTGTAATACCCCTCCCCTTACCAAGGAGGCTCCCGGTCTTATACCCAGAACTGCCGTCTTACGGTGGCACAAACGCACGGGTTAGTCGACACCACAACACGTCGATTCTGTCAGCTAATACGATCATATAACCTGTAGGCCAATATGAGAAGTAGAAGTAATACAAATCAGAGTACAACACAGCTAGTCCACAGTCACAGTACAAATCATATATATATGAATGAAAGAGTACACAGTCCAAAATGAGAATAATAACGAAAGAGTAATAAGGGCTTATGCCAGTACATCAAATGAATAACTCTCCTTGCAAAACATCAAAATAGCGGAAGCTAATCAACTAATCTCGAACTCATCCCACCTGAGGTAGTGTTGTAGTAGTAGTAGTAGTAGGTGGTGGTATAAAATCCTCACGCCCTGTAACCTCATCCTGTCGGTCGTGCTGGTGCTCCATCTCCTCAAGCTCCTAAAAATAGTTGGTCACCGACCATTAGTCAAAAAGACTAAGTCGTTTCCTCCGCACCTCCCCCCGCAACTCCTAGGCACCCTGCGGGAGGACGAAGCGGAGGATAATCAAGGGGTAACAAAAGGAAGCAGGTGACAAGGAATCTATGCTACCATGTAAGAGAGTAAGCAGTAAATCTACGCTAGCAGTTCCATGTATATAGTACAAAAGTAAAAGCATGTACTGTACAAGTAAGTAAAGAACTGAAAGTAAGAGCAGAAAAGTAAAGCTATACAACCACTACTCTACCATCACAAACGTACTTTAACTTATAAAAATGCCCATACAAATTTATAAGTTAAGGTTTCCAGAAATTTTAACTTATCATATAAAAGAGCCCATACTAATTTATATGATAAGGATCTATGAAGTGTATGACCTAATATGAATGAATGTTTATGATGCAATTTATGCAACAGGCAAGTACAACTCACACACAATGACTCTGTGATCACAGACCTTTAGTTCCCACTTTTTGAGAGCTAGCTTCACTCTCGGGTACCACCGTTGTGGCTAACGACAGCAGCGGAGCGGGCATCTCCACTTCTATGCAGGTATGCACACTAGCAGACCTATACCACCTCTCATACGCCTCTGTACACGTCCTAGGTGCAGTCTAGAGTCTGTGTACGCATTTTGCTGGCTACCTGTCTGTCTTGTTGGGTCGGGTGTGCGTTATCGGGGATCGTCCTCCAGACTGCAGTATAAAACAACACACTGGCCCCTCAAACCTTCACTCCCTCCTGAGTCACCATACTACTATCGGTGTGACGATCGGCCCAGTACCGCAGACTCGCCACTCTTTATGCACATGCAAGATATTCCAACCCGAGGCTTCAGCTCGCAAGACCAACCTGTCCTGATTCCCTCAAACCCTTCACGGGTGAGCCTGCAGCAAATATCCCTCCAACCCATCATGGGTAAGAATGTACAATAGTGCCTTTATTCAAAATCCCTCAAACCCATCACGGGTGAGAATGAACCATAATGTCTTAACCTATTAGACAACTCTTGTCTACGGGTTATTATACTTAGTGATTTAAGGTTAATCCCAGGACTGCCCAGGGTATACCCAGTGAAGGTCTCTCGGGGGCACTAGGAACTACGAAGGGATTAAGCCCAAAGCTCCCTTTCTCAAGGATATTTACTTTAGTTTATGACTACCCATAATTCACCCCCAGCTTTCGTTATAACTCTTGAGTGATCCTAATGACTTAAGATGTTCTCAGAAGGGCGACGGTCTTCCGCCGGTCTCCACTCCAGTTGCTATCAAGGGCTTGCACTTTTACTCTCGTCACTAAGACAACACTACCCACCAAGGTTATTCTCCAATTGTAATCTCTAGCTCATCCATCGATCTATCCCCCGGTGATCCTTATAATATAACCTACTTACACTATGCGCAACCCATGACCTAATACCACCCCGAAATAGAACTTCCAATTCCTTGGGCCAACTGTCCCTAACTATTTATCCTATGATGGTATGGACTAATGAAGTGAGCATATTGATTTTCATAATTTTCTTAAGTCATTAAAGCATCTAATTAAATCATTTAATTAATCCCCTTGGTCATTTAATACATGAAGTATTACAAATTATAATCCACTGACTTAAGGAATTGTTCCTGAGTTGCATATTGGTAAAATATTGCTGTCTACCAAAATTCATAAATTTTCTTTCAATATTTCTATTTATTCCTTAATTAAAACAAAACTCACATAATTGTCATTTTCCAAATGAAGTATAAGGAATACATTACTCAAAATTCTAGGAAAATTATAGAGCATATATATCATTAATTTAAGGCTAATGGAAGAGTTTGATCACCCTATATAATGTAATGGCCAACCAATTTCAATTCCTAATAATTTACCAAAATGTCATTATGCTAATTTAAAATTTATTATACATCAATAAATTATGGGATAATTATAAAAGGCTAATAATACAATTATACAACACTAGAAATTTTTCGAAAATTTACTGATATATATTTCCATCAATTCATAATTAAATGCTATAAGGGTAAAATGGTAAATTCCATGTATTTTGCCCCCAATTTCTCAAACAGTAGGATATAAATTTTCATGAGTCAAATATGACCTCCCTTTTGTTTTGACAAATTTTGGGTTTTTTTGTTTGACCAAAGCCTATTTTCCAATTTATTTATCAAAAAGGCCTAAACTTATAAAAATTCAAATAATGGGATTTTTGCTCCCAAAAATCTCATTATTACTATTAGGGGTGAACTTTACTCTAATGAGCCTCTGACATCAATTCCATGATTTTTGAATGTATCAAATAGGCTGAATATGCAATGTTTCAAAAATTGTTATTTGCACCCCAAAGCTATTTATAGCCAACACATGCAAGTGGGTTAACCCAACATGCAGTGGTCCAAATGTGCTGACAATTTTACCATGGATTTATAATGTCCCCAAGGACCTGCCACCAAAATTTGGGGCCATTTGGAGTCATACTACCCAAAATATTTCATTTATTTACTTTTGGGTATTTTAGTAAAAACTATATAAACTTTATTCCCAAAAATTCCCAATTTTGGTCAGGGGCTAGGTATGCCATAATCATGCATGCAGCCAAAATTTTGGGTCATTTGGACTACTGGTTTGGCTTGGGCATCAATTTGAAATTCTGCCCTAGTGAAAGACCAGTCCTAGGAGACTGGCCTACAACCCAATCTACTGTACCAAATTTGATGTTTAAGGTGCCATATTAACATTAAGTCAATAAGCTACAAATTTTATTTAGGGTTCATGTTCTGGAAATGCCTCTAAGAGGCCTAAATTTGGCTTGTAAAATGGCTGAAATTGTGTGACAGATATATATATATATATATATATATATATATATATATATATATATATATATATATATATATATATATATATATATATATATATATATATATATATATATACTATAGTTTTTATTTCATATAATTTAATCGGTTGCACGAATCTTAAAGCGATATGGACGGGATCGAGTCGTCTTCTACCTCCAGCCAACGGCTGGGATTCATTCCTCCTGGGCCACTTTTGCTGGCAGTTTCCGTCCACCTGAGGCTGCGCCACCGCCGGCGATTATCTCCTCCATCTTCACTAAAGTGGTGGCTAACATTTCCCGACGGTGGGGTCACCGGAATTGGCTTCTCTGGCGATCCCGAGCATCATGAAAAACTTGAAAAATTCTGCATTTCGTCACATGGCATCGGGCTAAATTGATCCCGATATCTCCCCTAATTGATCTAGGAAGCTAGTACGGGTAGAGGTGAAGTGAAACGAACCTGATTCAGGCCTTGGCGGCGACTGCGGCGGCAGTTTGTAACAGCCCGATTTTCTCAGCAGGCCAACTTTTCGGGTGACAGGGCCTAGGACACGGGCGTGTCCCAGGGCGTGTCAAGCCCCTGTCGACGATCGGCCTGAGAGTCGACGTTTTTCGCTCGACGATGTGTCGAGAGAAGGCACACGGCCAAGGACACGGACGTGTCCAAGGCCGTGTCGTGTGTTCGACAAAAATTGCTCGCCGATCATCGAGTGTCGAGATGTGGTCGTCGAGTGTCGAGATGTGGTCGTCGAGTGTCGAGATGTGGGTGAACACGGCCTGTGACACGGGCGTGTCACAGGGCGTGTCCCTTTGGGTCGACGAACTCATCCCGACAAATTTTGCGCTAGGGCGTGTCTTAGTGCCATGTATTGGCACACGGCCTGGGACACGGGCGTGTACCTTTTGGGATTTTTTCAGCCTGATGAACACGGCCACAGACACGGGCGTGTCTGAATGCGTGTTGGGTGACACGGCCCCTGACACGGGCGTGTCACATGGACGTGTCACTAGTTTGGATAAGTCGGTTGAGCACCGCTTGAGGCACACGGCCATGGATACGGGCGTGTCACAGGCCGTGTCAGGAAAAATTTATACTTCATTTCTCCACTGTTTGCTTCGATCCAGTAGTCGATTTTCACTCCTCTCCTCTCTCTGAAGCTGATGGTGGGGGTGATTTGGGATGGGGAGGACTGTATGTGGAGTTAACTCCAAGTTGAGCTCGGGCTCAACCTTAGAGGCTTCACCCATGGTGCCAAGTGGCCACCGGGCTGCCAAATTCTTCTGAAATCTTCGGAGGAGGCCGGCCAACATCTTTTTGGGGCAGAAGGAGCCAAGGCCAAGTGTCCTCCTCCTCTTAATTCCACTTCTCTCTCCTCCTTTTGGGTGAATTCTTCAAAATGCCCCCATGCATGCACTCTCTCTCAAAATGCAGAGGGGTAGGGCTGGTCTTTGACACCTTGGGCTGATAATGGGCCATGTTTGGTGGGCTTGACCCAAGGGGAATGGGCTTAGCCCTTATTTCCTTCTTTAGGCCACATGTTTGACCAAGTTGACTTTTTTAGGTTGACTTGGTCAACATTGCTAGTGGGCTGACCCCACTTGAGGGTCATGGACCCTATGACACCACACAACTTGGGTTGTGCCATAGTGGTGCTCTACTTGGGCTAAGTGGGCACATAGGTATAGGTTTGACCAACTTAGGGCTAAGGTTGACTTTGGTCAACTAGGGTCAAAGGATTGACCTTATGACATGCTCTAGGGTCTACTTAGATTATTTTAGGGTTAATGGTAATGTGGTGGGGTTATGGTGGGGCTAGGGTTAATATTTAGGCTAGTTTGACCTAGTCTGACTTTGTCCCCTTAGTGCCCTACATGGCTACAACCTACTCCCTAGTGTCAAACCTAGCTAAATTCCCTATCACCCACCCCATGCCTAATCCAATCTAAGTTAAGGGGTTTAGAAGTAACATGGGATGTTACAAAATCCTATAAACAAAAAAAATAATTTCATCCCCGAAATTTAAGTTCGGGTCTACGGGGTTCTACTTGCAACAATTTAAGTGATTTTTTAAACATAAGTTACAGCATACCTGAAGTAAATAACTCCGGGTGTCGCTCCAACATTAGATCCCTCGGTTCCCAGGTGTGCTCATCCTGTCCATGGTGGACCACAACACCTTCATAAGAGGAACCTTCTTCTTCCGCAACACTCGGACATCTGTATCATCCATCCGTATCGGCTCCAATCTAACGGATCTGCGTGGCGCTATCGGACCGGCTATAGTAGTAACGTGCTGCTCTGGCTGTAGGAGTGCTCTTCGCAAGGAAGAGACATTGAAGACGTCGTGTAGGGTACTCAACTCCGGTGGCAGCTGCAGTCGGTAAGCTAAGGGGCTGATCTGCTCCAGGATCAAGTATGGCCCCATGTATCGAGGACTGAGCTTCTTATGCCTCTACACCCGAGAGACACTGTGTACCGGACGTATCTTCAAGAAAACTTTGTCTCCAACCTGGAATTCCACCTTCCGGTGTCGAGCATCATAATACTTCGCCTTTCTACTCTGGGCCTCTAGCAGCCGATCCCTGATCAAACGAACCTGAGCCTCTGTATCCCTCACATAATAAGAACCAAGAGTCCTCGTGTCCACATCCTGAACCCAAGACAGAGGTGTCCGACACTTCCTTCCATACAAAGCCTCATAAGGCGCCATCCCGATGCTTGCCTGGTGACTGTTATTGTAAGAGGACTCAATCAATGGTAGCAGCCTCCCCCAAGGCTTCCCTGTATCCAATATGCATAGACGAAGCAGATCCTCCATGGTCCGGATAGTCCGCTCGGTCTGGCCGTCGGTCTGGGGATGGAATGCGGTGCTAAAAGTGAGTCTAGAACCCAAGTAAGCATGCACAGCCCTCCATTCCCTCAATGTGAACCGACCATCACGGTCCGAGATGATCATTTTGGGGATGCCATGGTACCTGACAAACTGCTCCACGAACAATCTCACCAGAATAGTGATGGCGCGGCCCCTCCAACACTTCCTGATGATGACCCGGTTGCTGCGGCCCCTCCAACACTTCCTGATGATGACCCGGTTGCTGCGGCGCAACAAGTTAAAGATTTGCGGCGTCATGACAACGCCACGGACGCTAACGGAAAGCTGCGATACAACCTCCGTCCGCGGCGCGCAAAGCTTGCTTAATACTTTTACTTAGTTTTATTTTAATTGCTCAAAACATTTGGCTTGTATTATTTTTATTTTTATGTTGGTGTGCTATTAAACCCTTGGTGTGTATGTAACCGCCCGGATGGATGAGATTTCATCTCCATCTTGGATGGTTGGATCTCTTTTGTAACTCCTATTTAAAGGAGGATATTATGATGAGTTATGTATTGGAAGAAGAAAACCTAAACTCTCCCCTAGAGAATTTCGGCCATGGAGAGATTCCACTAGCCGCCCCCCTCCCCTTTGGGTGTGAAGCCTAGCCTTGCCTCCTCCATCCCCGTTCGGTGCGACTCCGGCGTGGCTTCTCTCGGTGCGACTCCGTGGAAGAAGGAAGCAGCCCCTTCGGTGTGAAACCGGTGGAACCGTGGAGAGAGTGATTCTCCCACAAATATCGTGTGATCTTCTTCTTGGTTGGGTAATCTCTTCCCTATCTTTGTGCTTCTTGCTGTGAGATTTTTGTGGAGGTTATTCAACCGTCTTTTCCGCGATTTTAAAGTGTTTTTCGCTTGCAAATCTGAATCGAACGTTGTTATTGACCCTCTTGTTTTTCGGATTGGAAGATCCGCTGGAGTACAAACTAGGCCTAGCCTTGACTTGTTCTCCAAGATGGGGCACGCTTTGGTGCTAACAAGGGAGTTAATCTCAACTTGTTCTTGATCCCTCCTTATCGTTTACCGCCGTTCCTAAATGTATTTTTGCTGCGATTGACGGCTTATTGTGAAAAGAATAGATGCTTGTGTAGGTGCGGTGAGACGTGTGCTTGTTGGAGAGGTAGGTCCTAAGGTCGTGGTATCGAGTCCGGCTAGGCGCGAGTTGTGTGCTTGTTGGAGAGTAGGTCCTAAGGACGTTGTATCGAGTCCCGTATTTTTGAGAGCCAACCGACCCCTTTTCGTTCGCTTTTGGTCGGAGCACTCTCTTATTTTTCTATGTTCTGTGATGGGTAATCCGCCGTTAGCGTAAGCACGTCCATCTCACAAACATCCCTACACCAATTTGGTATCAGAGCCAGGTTGTTTCAACTTTCACGTTGCAAACATCCTCTCTGCGTTCCTTGTTAGAGATCCGATCGTTAGAACTCAAAAAAAAAAAATTTCTGTGGTCTGCAAATAGCGGGCTGAAATCTTTATTTTTCAGCAAAATTTCAAAGAAAAACTTTTTTAACGATCTACGTGTTATTCTCATCGGGAGTATATAAAAATATCTTATTTTCAATATAGCTTCAGTCCTAGGAAAATTCATCTTGCCCGGGGCCTCCCAAACCTGAATGCGCACTAGGCTAGGAACGGAGTACGCAACCCGTCTACGTCTAGGATGGCTGCGAACGAGCATGGTGATCCCAACACCGAGGCTATAGCAGGTCTTCGTGCCGAAATGACAGAGCTTAGGAACGCCTTAGCCCAGATCCTACAAAATCAAGCAAGGCCAACCCCACCTCCCGTTAATGCTGGGCAGCCCAACCGGCACCAACCGAACTTTGATTCGGATTCTGAGGGAAACTCTCCCCGTATGCCCCCTCGAGAACCCCGCCCCGAGCGAGGCTTTGATATCACGAGGGCTATCAAGATAAATGCCCCCACCTATGATGGCATGGGAGATCCCCAGATCTTCCTCCATTGGGCTATAGACATGGAGTGCTATTTCGAATGGCACAACCTCATGGACCCCCAAAAGGTTCAAGTTGCCAGGATGAAATTAATGGGACGTGCCAAAACCTATTGGCTGAATGAAGAACGTAGGTTAGGAGCTGGGCACGGGGTCCCACTCATTGGATGGGCTGTTATGAAGAACCTGCTAACCGATCAGTACGTTCCCGCGTACCATCGGACGCAAATGTTCGATGAGCTTGCCACCCTTCGGCAAGGCTCAATGTCTGTTGCTGAATATATGGGAGAACTTAAGGACCGTATGGTACGATGTGACCTTCGAGAGATCCCCGAAGTAACTTTATCTAGATTTCGAAAGGGACTTCACCCCGACATTCAGCGGAAACTCTTGCGTTATGGTCACACGGACTTGAATACGACTTTCAATGCCGCCTTGGACATTGAAAAGAACCTAGCATCTAAAGCTCACTCCCGTTATTCTAATGTGAAGAATAAGTCCACCGCTGGGGCCTCTTCTTCCACTTTTCCTGATAAAGGAAGATTTAGATCCTCCGAGTCGAAATCCGTTGTGATTACCGCGAGAAATACCAAGAACCCCACTAGTGAGCGTATCCCCGTTGGAAAGGTTAGCAAGGCTAACACCACTTGTTACTCATGCGGTGTTCAAGGCCACTATGCCTATGAATGCCCCACCAAGACGAAGGCCATAGCCTTACTAGAGTCCACTACCGACCCTGACGATTATGTCCATGAGGCCGAAGAGGAGAGCGACCCTGACG
Organism: Platanthera guangdongensis; assembly: GCA_039583875.1. Lineage (NCBI taxonomy): Eukaryota > Viridiplantae > Streptophyta > Magnoliopsida > Asparagales > Orchidaceae > Platanthera > Platanthera guangdongensis. The sequence goes on from CM077151.1 coordinate 103,550,270, forward strand.
GAGTCCCTAGTGACTTGGAGGACGATCACCGCCTTATGGTGATGCGTTGCATTATGACCACTCCTCGTCCTGTAGACGACTGGAAGAGGACGAGCATTTTTTCCCTGATCTTTAAGAGTGGAGAAAAGCTTTGCAAATTAGTTATTGATGGTGGTAGTTGCGTAAACGCCGTTTCTGAGAATGCCGTTAAGCGTATGTCCTTAACTGTCGAGCCGCACCCGACCCCCTACCAGGTCGCTTGGATTAGTAAGGTTACTATTAAGGTTACCCAACGATGCCTAGTCCCCCTGTCTTTCAAATCCTACACGGATGAGGTTTGGTGCGACGTCCTACCAATGGACGTTTGTCATGTGTTATTAGGCCGCCCTTGGCTATACGACCGTGATGTGACGCACTATGGTCGTACCAACACTTATGAGTTTAAATTCAATGGCAAGATCGTCACCTTGAGACCGACTGTGCCAAAAGAGCCGGTAGTGTTGGATAAGGATACCACCATCCCAGTTGAGAGGAAAGCCTTGAGTTTAGTTGGTAGGAAGGAATTTGTGAAGGATCCCTTCATTGGGGGAGTAATGTACGCTCTTGTACTTCTGAGTGAAAAAACTGATGGTGGCGTGTTGGAAGATTTACCCCGAGAGCTACGGGTATTGTTGGATGAGTTTAGGGATGTATACCCGGAGGAGTTGCCTTCGTCGTTACCACCGCTTAGAGATATACAACACGCAATAGACCTTATCCCCGGATCGTCCTTACCCAACCAACCACACTATAGGCTTAATCCAACTGCCCACATAGAGTTACAAACCCAGATAGAGGAGTTGTTAAATAAGGGATTTATTAGGACGAGTTGAGCCCATGTGCTGTCCCCGCTCTTCTTGCCCCTAAGAAGGATGGCACCTGGCGCATGTGTGTTGATAGCCGAGCTCTCAACAAAATTACTATAAAATATAGGTTTCCAATTCCGCGACTAGATGATCTCTTGGATGTCCTATCGGGTGCCACTATCTTCTCTAAACTGGACTTACGGAGTGGTTACCACCAAATCAGGATCCGAGAGGGGGATGAGTGGAAGACGGCGTTCAAGTCTAAGGACGGGTTGTATGAATGGCTTGTGATGCCCTTTGGGCTATCCAATGCCCCCAGCACCTTCTCCCGGATGATGACGCACATCTTTAGGCCATATATGGGGAAGTTTGTTGTAGTGTATTTTGATGACATCCTAGTGTTTAGTACCTCCCCCGCCGAACACCTCTCTCACATCAAAGTAGTCCTCTCCACCTTAAGGACTGAAACCTTATATCTAAATCTAAAGAAATGCACGTTTTATGTTTCGGAGGTTGAATTCTTAGGTTATATAGTTGGCTCTGAAGGAATTCGTGTTGACCCAGGAAAGGTTCAGGTGATTAGAGACTGGCCCGAGCCCACTAGCCTTCGTGAGGTGCGTAGTTTCCACGGGTTAGCTACCTTTTATCGTCGTTTCATACGTGATTTTAGTAGCATTATGGCACCCATTACGGACTGCATGAAGAAAGGAGAATTCACATGGTCCAAATCCGCCACGTTTGCATTCCATCGTATTAAGGAGCTTATGACCGAAGCACCGGTGTTACGTCTCCCAGACTTCACCAAGGTCTTCGAGCTTACTTGTGATGCATCTGGCGTAGGGATTGGAGGTGTCTTGAGTCAAGAGGGTCACCCGGTTAGTTATTTTAGTGAGAAGTTAGCGGGTGCTAAATTAAATTATTCCAATTACGATAGGGAGTTTTATGCGGTCATTAGATGTTTGCATCATTGGAGGCACTACCTCCTTCATAAGGAGTTCGTGATCCTCTCTGATCATGAAGCGTTGCGATTCATCAATGGTCAGCACAAAATCAGCCCGCGCCACGCTAAATGGGTATCCTTCTTGCAAGAATACACATTTACTCTCAAGCACCTTAAGGGGACCGACAATCGAGTTGCCGATGCACTCAGTCGCCTCACCCTCTTACTTTCCTCCATGCAAGTCCACGTGGTAGGTTTCGAGCGCATAAAGGATGAATACGCCACATGCCCTGATTTTCAGGAGCCATACTTATCTGCCCAGGATAGCTCTCCCACGACCATCACGGCCTATTCACTTAGAGACGGATACTTATTCAAACACGGAAAATTGTGTATCCCCCACTCCTCTTTGCGACTCCACATCATTTGGGAGTTACATAGTGGTGGCTTGAGTGGCCACTTTGGCAGAGACAAAACGATAACGCTCGTAGAGGAGAAATTCGTTTGGCCTAAACTAAAGGCGATGGTTGGGAAAGTTGTGAGCAGTTGCCGTACGTGCCAAGTTTCTAAAGGTACTAAGTCCAATGTAGGTTTATACACTCCGCTACCTATTCCGTCCGTCCCGTGGGAAGACGTGAGCATGGACTTTGTATTAGGCCTTCCCCCCACCCTGCGACGTCATGATTCTATACTCGTTGTTGTGGATAGGTTCTCCAAGATGGCGTACTTCCTCCCCTGTAGTAAGACCAACGACGCCTCTCACATTGCGAAACTGTATTTTAAAGACGTCGTTAGTCATCGTGGCGTTCCGAAGACTATTGTCTCAGATAGGGACGTCAAGTTCACTAGCTACTTTTGGAAAAACCTTGTGGGTTCTTATGGGCACAAAATTATTATTCTCCGCGGCTTATCACCCACAAACTGATGGCCAGACGGAAGTAGTCAATCGGAGCCTAGGAAATCTTCTTCGATGTCTCGTGAGCGACCATAAAGGCACTTGGGATTTACTGCTTCCACATGCACAACTGGCTTACAATAATTCTAAAAATCGGTCCACGGGTATGTCTCCGAATGAAATTGTCCACGGGTATAAGGCCCCTGTGCCACTTGACTTGGTCCCCTTACCTCCCACATACAAAACAAGTCAGTTTGCACAATCCTTCGCCCAACATATTCACGACTTACATGCACGTATACGAGCTACCTTGACTGCTCAATATGAGTCTTATCAAGCGCACGCTAATCTACATAGGAAGGTGTCACACTTTAAGGTCGGCGATCTGGTTTTAGTACGGTTAGTTCCCGAACGAATGCCAACTGGCACCGTTAAAAAGTTAGCTCCAAAACGCGCCGGTCCTTTTCGGATTATAAAGAAGCTAGGTGACAACGCTTTCGTATTGGATTTGTCTGCTGAATGGGGTATCTCCCCTATGTTTAATGTCTCGGATTTGACGTTGTTTGTTGCGCCTCCACAAGAGTTGGTTTCTTTGTCGTCTTCTCCCTCCACTGAAATTTCTAATGGGTTGGGGAGTGGTAGTTTGGATGATCTCTCTCCTCCGGTCCCCGCAGGTATAACATCGGATGGTACGTTGCCTTCTTTTATTCCTACTGCTGACATGTTTCCCAGGTTTCCCAAGACGTTTCTCCATCCAGATATGATACTCGCTGCTGAGCCACTTACTACTCCTGACGGTGCTACCTACCGCTTCCTCATCCGTTGGCGTGACCGCCCACCGTCGGACGACTCATGGGTACTCGCGACAGAGCTTCAACGTTTGGATGTCGAGCTTCTCCGCCGCTTTCTATCAGCCCACGCATCAGAGATGCGAGATTTTGAGTTGGGGAGGATTGATGGCGCGGCCCCTCCAACACTTCCTGATGATGACCCGGTTGCTGCGGCCCCTCCAACACTTCCTGATGATGACCCGGTTGCTGCGGCGCAACAAGTTAAAGATTTGCGGCGTCATGACAACGCCACGGACGCTAACGGAAAGCTGCGATACAACCTCCGTCCGCGGCGCGCAAAGCTTGCTTAATACTTTTACTTAGTTTTATTTTAATTGCTCAAAATATTTGGCTTGTATTATTTTTATTTTTATGTTGGTGTGCTATTAAACCCTTGGTGTGTATGTAACCGCCCGGATGGATGAGATTTCATCTCCATCTTGGATGGTTGGATCTCTTTTGTAACTCCTATTTAAAGGAGGATATTATGATGAGTTATGTATTGGAAGAAGAAAACCTAAACTCTCCCCTAGAGAATTTCGGCCATGGAGAGATTCCACTAGCCGCCCCCCTCCCCTTTGGGTGTGAAGCCTAGCCTTGCCTCCTCCATCCCCGTTCGGTGCGACTCCGGCGTGGCTTCTCTCGGTGCGACTCCGTGGAAGAAGGAAGCAGCCCCTTCGGTGTGAAACCGGTGGAACCGTGGAGAGAGTGATTCTCCCACAAATATCGTGTGATCTTCTTCTTGGTTGGGTAATCTCTTCCCTATCTTTGTGCTTCTTGCTGTGAGATTTTTGTGGAGGTTATTCAACCGTCTTTTCCGCGATTTTAAAGTGTTTTTCGCTTGCAAATCTGAATCGAACGTTGTTATTGACCCTCTTGTTTTTCGGATTGGAAGATCCGCTGGAGTACAAACTAGGCCTAGCCTTGACTTGTTCTCCAAGATGGGGCACGCTTTGGTGCTAACAAGGGAGTTAATCTCAACTTGTTCTTGATCCCTCCTTATCGTTTACCGCCGTTCCTAAATGTATTTTTGCTGCGATTGATGGCTTATTGTGAAAAGAATAGATGCTTGTGTAGGTGCGGTGAGACGTGTGCTTGTTGGAGAGGTAGGTCCTAAGGTCGTGGTATCGAGTCCGGCTAGGCGCGAGTTGTGTGCTTGTTGGAGAGTAGGTCCTAAGGACGTTGTATCGAGTCCCGTATTTTTGAGAGCCAACCGACCCCTTTTCGTTCGCTTTTGGTCGGAGCACTCTCTTATTTTTCTATGTTCTGTGATGGGTAATCCGCCGTTAGCGTAAGCACGTCCATCTCACAAACATCCCTACACCAAATAGCAACTAGAGCATCCTTCCTGACTGGAATAAACCGTACTACCTTGGTCAGCCTGTAGACCATGACCCATATAGAATCATGCCCAGAGTGGGAGCGAGGCAGTCCGTGCACAAAATCCATAGCAATGTCCTCGAACTTCCACTCTGGGACGGGCAGTGGCTATAATAAACCAACCGGGCTCTTGCATTCCACCTTTATACGCTGGCACGTCTCGCAATGTGTCACAATGTGGGTGATCTCCCTCTTCATCCCAGGCCAGTACATAGTCTTCCGTAAATCTGCCCACATTTTAGTAATGCCAGGATGTACTGAATATCTGGAGCAATGTGCCTCTCTAAGTATATCATCCCAGATACTATCCCCTACTACTGTATAAACGCGTCCACGTAATTGAAGGAGATCATCCTGCAGCGTGTAATACTCAACCTTGCCCCTTTCTAGGGCACTGAAAATCGGCTCCAATGCAGCATCTAGCCTCTGATGCGCCACAATATGCTCCTGAAGTTCATTCTCCCCGATTAAGGTGTTCAGATATTCCCGGTAGATTGCTGGCTCATCCTCTAAAACCATGGTGATATGCATCCATCATCTGCATCAATCCCATATACATCACCCGGGGATCCGATCCAGTAGAGTCGGCTCTCCTGCTCAATGCATCTGCAACAGTGTTCGCTTTCCATGGGTGATAGTGCATTTTGTAATCATAATCGCAAAGAAATTCCAGCCATCTCCTCCTGTCGAAGGTTCATGTCTTTCTGCATGTCGACATATTTGAGGTTCTTGTGATCCGAGTAGATATCGCAATGAACCCCATATAAGTATTGTCTCCATATCTTCAGTGCGAATACGACCGCCCCGATCTCCAAGTAATGTACCGGGTAGTTATGCTCTTGATTCTTCAATTGTCTCGAAGCATAAGCAATAACATGTCCGTGCTGCATCAGTACAGCACCCATCCCTGGATAAGAGGCATCCGTGTAGATCTGAAATCACTCATTCCCAGATGGGAGTGCAAGGATAGGGGATGAGGCGAGTCAGTCCTTCAACTCCTGGAATGCTGCCTCGCACTGCTCTGTCCAAGCAAACTCTACATCCTTCCTCGTCAAGGACGTGAGGGGGAGTGCTATCCTCGAGAACCCCTCCACGAACTTACGACAATAACCTGTTAATCCCAAGAAGTTGCGAATGTCTGATGTTGTCTTCGGCCGTGGCCAATCTCTCACTGTCTCTATCTTGGCTGGATCCACCGCCAATCCAGCTCCACTGATCGTATGCCCCAAGAAGGCCACCTCCTGTAGCTAAAACTGGTATGTAGAAAACTTCGCATACATCTGGGACTCCCTCAGCCTCTGCAAAACCTGTGCCAAATGCTCTGTGTGCTCCTCCTGAGTCCGGGAATAGATCAGAATTTCGTCGATGAATATAATGACAAAGCAGTCCAAGTAAGGATCGAATACACGGTTCAGTAGACTCATGAATGTGGAAGGGGCATTCGTGAGCCCAAAAGGCATCACCGTGAACTCGTATAACCCGTATCGTGAGCTGAAAGCTTTCTTCGGGATGTCTTCCTCTCGGATGCGTAGCTGATAGTAACCGGATCTCAAATCCAGCTTAGAGAACCAGAAGGCCCCCTGAAGCTGATCAAATAGCTCGTCTATCCGAGATAGTGGATAGGTATTCCGGACCGTCAACCAGTTCAGCTCCCTGTAATCTATGCACTGCCGCAATGATCCGTCTTTCTTCTTCACAAAAAGAATTGGTACTCCCCACGGTGACGAGCTCGACCGCACAAATCCTGATTCCACAAGCTCCTGAAGCTGAGTCCTGAATTCTGCCAACTCTCTAGGAGCCATCCTGTAAGGTGCCCGGGACACTGGCCTCACCCCCGGCACCAAATAAATCCTGAAATCCAAGTCCCGAGCTGGTGGTAGTCCAGGCAATTTCTCCGGGAATACATCCGAGAAATCCTAAACCATCGGGATATCAGCTATAGAACTCTCTGTTACCACCATCTCGAAGCAGATAAGGTACACCTCTTCCCCCCACTCATAGGCCTTGACAGCCTATACAGAAGATAATGAAAGATGGGGGATAGGTCGGATACATTCAATAGTGACGTAGGAGTATCCATGCCTGAGTGTGATCCTCTTCGAGGGGCAGTCGATCTGGGCATTGTTCCAATGAAGCCAGGTCATGCCCAAAATCAAATCAAAGTCCGACAATCTCAAGACCGCCGCCGGAGCTTCGAATGCCTTGCCTCCTATCTCGGCCTCCATGTTGCAGATATCTGTGGTCCGTATCTCTGAGCCATCAGGAAGACGCACCCTCATCTCTATGTCAGGGAATCTCTCCACACCCTCTAGTCCTTCAATAAAAGTGTTCGACACGAATGAGTGGGAAACACCCATGTCGAAGAGGGTATGGGCGGTCTTGCCGCTGATCATAACTATGCATGAGGTTTATTTGAGTTAAAATGGAGGTTATTTCTATGGTTTTCAAGGCACTACTAAGGTTGAAGTTCTAAATTAAATTAATTTAAGTACATGTAATCACTTCCTCGGGGTTCCTTTGCTCTATGAGGTCCAAAGCGTATATCTGCTCCTGGTTTCATCCTCGGTCGTAATATCCCCGGCCTCGGCCTCGACCTCGGCCTCGTCCCTGCTGTACTAGAGGGGCCAGTGGAGGTGGAGGAGGAGTTTGACGGAACTGATGCGGACACTCCGATCTAATATGCTCGGACTGGTGGCATACATAACAAACTACTGGCCGGTGGCCATGGTCATCTTGCCTCCTCGGAACATGCACCTGTAGAGGTGGGGGAGCAAACACTGTAGGAGGCCCATACTCCTGCCTGAAGTTGGGACGACGACATCCCCCACCCCTCATATATCTAATGACTCTGCCTCGCTGGGATCCCCTACTACTCTCCCCGGGTGATGACCCGTCTATCGGCCTCTTTCCTCTATTCTGAACCATTAGCTGGTCTGCCTCCAGCTTTTTGTCCATCTCGATGATCTGGGCTGATGTGCCGTGAGAAATGAACAATAGGGCCTGCCTCAAGTCGTCTCTGAGGCCCCGATAGACTCTCTTGGCATACCTCCTGTCTTCTGTATCATGTATCCCTGGGAACCTTGCAAGGTGGGAAAACTCCCTCTAGTATTCAATCCCTGATCTGCTCCCCTGCCTGAGGTTCAGAAACCTCTCTTCCAGTGATCTCTATCTGTGGTGGATACGAAGTGATCCAAGAATACATCGCCGAACTCCTCCCAAGATATGTCCGACAGCTTCCAGTCAGCATAAGTGGACTCTCGCACAGACTTCCACCATCTTTTTGCGTGAGCTTCTAATGCAGAGGTGGCTAGAAGAACTGCCTGGCTGACCTGGCATATGATGCCTACCAATATCTCATGTATGGCCTCCAGCCATTCCTCAGACTTCACAGCATCCTCTATCCTACGGTACATCGGTGGGGATAGGCTCTTGAAGGCACTCAACCAGCTTGACCCCGGATTTGGCTGCGGAGCTGGGAACTGCTGGGCTTTGAAGGCTTCCAGGATAGCAGTCAAAGTTTGCCCCATCTCTGTCTTTAGAAATGGAGTAGCAGTTGGAGGGGGAGGAATCACATTTTGCGGCGCAGCGACCTATGGAGGTTGAATAAAGGTAATGTTAAAACAGAAATGGCCTAACTCATTGTATTTAATGGACTGTTTTATGTGACTTTTTACATAACCCACAGGTCGGAGGATCAAAACCTCCCTCTGATACCAGTTTGTAAGACCCCTCCCATTACCAAGGAGGCTCCCGGTCTTATGCCCAGAACCGCCGTCTTACGGTGGCACTAACACATGGGTTAGTCGACACCGCAACACGTCGATTCTGCTGGCTAATACGATCATATAACCTGTAGGCCAATATGAGAAGTAGAAGTAATACATATTAGAGTACAACACAGCTAGTCCACAGTCACAGTACAAATCATATATATATGAATGCAAGATACACAGTCCAAAATGAGAATAATAACGAAATAGTAATAAGGGCTTATGCCCAGTACATCATATGAATAACTCTCCTCACAAAACATCAAAACAGCGGAAGCTAATCAACTAATCTCGAACTCATCCCACCCGAGGTAGCGCTGTACTAGTAGTAGTAGATGGTATCAAATCCTCACGCCCTGTCACCTCATCCTGTCGATCGTGTTGATGCTCCATCTCCTTGAGCTCCTAAAAATAGTTTGGTCACCGACCATTAGTCAAAAAGACTTAGTCGTTTCCTCCGCACCTCGCTCCTCAACTCCTAGGCACCGTGCGGGAGAACGAAGCAGAGGATAATCAAGGGGTAACAAAAGGAAGCACTTTACAAGGAATCTGTAACGCCCCTAGCCGATCCAACGTGACAGCGTCACGGCTCCGATCTAGGCGACGCTACCGGGCTGCAGCCCAAGCACCCCAACCCCTCTCCCTCCACAGGAGGGTTGTTGGTGGCCACAGCCACCCTTTGATGAGCGAACTCGACAGTTAAGTTGGGTCGTTTGGGGACTTCCCAGGAGGTCACCCATCCCAGTACTACTCCAGCCCGAACACGCTTAACTATGGAGATCTTTCAACACTTATAACCAATTAAGTTGTAACACCCTAAAATTCATTTGGCTCAATTTGGGTTCAGGCATGGGTGACACGGCCTGGGACACGGGCGTGTCCCAGGGCGTGTTATGCATGGGTTGTGTCGAGTCGTGCGGTTGATGAATTTTGCTCGACGATCGTCGAGTGTCGAGTGTCGAGTGAGGACACGGCCTATGACACGGGCGTGTCACAGGGCGTGTCAATTAGTCGATGAACTCAGCTCGACGTTTTAAGCCAGGGCGTGTTTGAGGGACACGGGTGTGTCTAGGGAACACGACCGGGAACACGGTCGTGTCCCACGGCCATGTGAGACTTGGGTGGTTTTGAGGCTGTGCAGCCTGGTGCACATGGCAATAGACAAGGGCATGTCTGAAGGCGTGTCAGTGGACACGGCCCGTGACACGGGCGTGTACCACGGCCGTGTTCTGGTTGGCTGTAAGTCGGTTGCCTGCCGCTTAGGTGACACGGCATGTGATACGGGCGTGTCACAGGGCGTGTCAGGCCGTGTTCATGTTTTTCTGGACGATTATAAGCCGTTTGATTCCCTCTTTCTGGATCCAATGGATAAGCTTTCTCCAGGTGTGGATAAGGCCGTGGAAAAAGGGTATTTAACCCTTCCTCTTCATTATCTTCTTCTTCTTCTCATTTCAAGAGAGAGCAAGAAGAAGGGAATGCAAGGGAAGGAAGGAGGAAGAAAAACCAGCTGCTGGAGGAGCTGCGGAGTGCGGAACGAAGATCCGAGAGCGGATTCGTGAAGGCTAAGCCGAGGCGGTGATTTCCATCCGGCTACTTCATGGTACCGAAGCGATCTTCAAGGGTAACAATCTCCTTCTTGGACATCGAATTCCTTTCTTTATGCATATACGTGGAATCCTCCACCAAAAGGTGGATCCGTGAAGTGATTCCTTTGTTGAGTCTGTATCTAGAGCCGGAATTATGGAGTACAGCATAGACATGCTGTGTGAAGCCCATCTGGACCGTTAGTCTTTATTGGTGATGAACATTGGTAAACCGTAGAAGACTCTGTGGATTTGCAAAGATGCTATGTGCTTTGTGTATTGGATGATTGAATGTGTGGATGGTATGCTCATGCGTGGGCTAGCCATGGATATGATCTTGGATGCTTTGCGAAGCTCCTTGTGGTTTGCTCTGCGAGAGCGGGAAGCTGCGGCTACCCAGGAAGGGAAGGCCGACCCGTGTCACGGTGCGCCAGTGACGATGTGAGCACGGGCAAGGCTAACATGTACCTGCGCATGGTGGAGAGATCGATTGGTGGCAGTGTTCGGGAGCGTGCGATAGCCCGACTTGCTACACCGAAATAAAAGCGAGTCGATCTGTTGGATTAATGCTCACGTTTGACATGCGGTACATACCTCTGCTTGGTTTGGGCGGGATGCAACCAGCATGCGTGTTGGAGTGACTAGGGCCGGCCAGCCAACACGTTAATTACCGTGCAATTGGTGGTGTCACCACAGGTTTCCGGTACACCGTAAGGTGACCTGAGAGCACGAAGCGTCTGGCTGCGGTCGGCATTTGTGATGTGATATGTATGCTTGTGATTGTTAGCTATTGTACTTGCAAATGCATACAGGGAAGGAACCGTTGCCCCGGGCATGGGGTAGTGTCGTTATAATTGGTCAGCTATAGCTGACCATTACTTTGTTTGCCGCTCTTTGGTGGATGTCTACTTGCAGGTGCTGCGGCTTGAAATGAAATGCATGGATTGAAAGCTTGTTGCTATGGCCCTTGAAGGCCAACTGAATCGGGGTTGGATTTCATGTGTGGCCGGCCTGCGTGCCGATGTCCGAACTTGTATATGTGTACAAAGAACAACCTGTAAGGCCTTAAGGTCATGTGTGTGTGGGTTGTATACATTCCTGGTTTTAGATATATAAATGTGACATTTATGTATTAGTGGACATTCCGGGAGTTGAGTTTATGCAACTTAATTAATGTTGCGCTAGAATGGATTAGGTTAAGGACACGAATCGAATTTGATCACCATAAGTAATTCCGTCACTTGTCTGTGACATATGGCGTGGGGCCCCGGCCGGACCCACCGTTATATGCCATGTGACGAGTGGGGGCGTTACAAAATGGTATCAAAGCCACGTTGAGATTGTTTGGGAGGAGAGAACAGATTTGAACTCACGAATATCCACTAGGAATGTATTTCATGCACGTGTCGTGCGTGAGTGTGTAGTCAATGTATCAGTACCGTTATGATATGAATTATTAATGATGTTCTGTACATTGATAGGTGGCGAGGAGTGCAGCTGGGCCGTCTGAGCCCCAGGGTCTGATGAGAGTGTCGCACCGGTTGAAGCGCCTACGCCTCCTTTGGCGGAGACCATTCAGGTGGTGACGGAAACAGTGCTCGCAGTATTGCAAACACAACCTGCAAGGCCTGCAGTTGTACCTGTTCGGCAAGAGCCTGTGGATGAGAAGTTGAAAAGCTTTATGGAATTTCATCCACCTACGTTTGGCGGGGCGATTTCCGCAATGCAGACGGAAGATTGGTTACCTCGAGTGAAGCGAATCATGACTGCAATAAGGACGGTGGAGGAGCAGAAAGTGACTTTAGCCACTTTTCTGTTGGAAGGAGACACAAGATTATGGTGGGTTGAGATGGAGGTGCATTACTTGGCCGATCGCGGGTTAGCGGAAGTTTCTATGGAAGAATTCTCCCGCTTATTTTTAGCCAAGTACGTGCCAGTGCCCCAACGGATTGCTATGGATAATGAGTTTTTACGTCTGGTGCAGGGTGAGCGGGATATTGATACATACCTGCATGAATTTACCAGACTGGGGCAGTATGAGGGATCTACTTTCGCCGAGGAAGCCCGAAAGACGAATCGATTTTATGAGGGCCTTCGAGATGAGTTAAGGTTGACACTTCCAAGTTCGGTGAGCCAAGGCTTCCAAGCATTGGTAGATACAGCCCGTGCATTGGAGAAGGATATGAAACGAGTGCATGAAACGAGGAGACTGGCGATGGAGAAGCCAGAATTCAAAGTTCTGCAGTCGGAACAGTTAGAGTTTCAGAAACGATAGAAAAAGAGATTCAAGCCTGTGGAACAAACTTCGTCGAATGTTGCATCAGAAACAACGTATGGACAAAGGTGTGTGGCGACATGTACCTGTTTTAAATGCGGAAAACAGGAGCATATAGCCTCTAACTGTCGAAGCGGCCCTCCTAGAAGTGAGAAAATGATGGGTGCATCTTATGAAGATAAGGGTAAAGCAGTGGCCGAATCATCTGCATCTCAAACGCAGCCTCGATTGCATAATATGGAAGTGCAAGAGCGGCAAAGTGCACTTGGTGAAATTCAACCTCGGTTTTTCAATTTGGCATTTATCGAGGAGTTTAAACGCTACTTGCAAAATAATCCGGATGAGCGGAAATAAGCATGACCCGTATGAGCTTGTGTGTATGGATGTGATATAAGACATGTATATGTGAATATTATGGCTTTGTATCTGTGCAATATGATATGTACATGGCGGCAGCTCTAACTGTCTTTGGATCTATGAATATGTGTTGATATTGATTTGTTTGTGCGATGGCTTGGGATGAGACATGATGCAGCCTCTGAGCTCAAACTCGACTCGCCTTTTTGCGCGCGGATGCGGTGGGTGTCAGATTTTGTGATGTTGTGACTGATTGGCATGAGCCAAATTTCGAGGACGAAATTCTTTGAAGGAGGGGAGGATTGTAACACCCTAAAATTCATTTGGCTCAATTTGGGTTCAGGCATGGGTGACACGGCCGGGGACACGGGCGTGTCCCAGGGCGTGTCATGCCTGGGTTGTGTCGAGTCATGCGGTCGACGAATTTTGCTCGACGATCATCAAGTGTCGAGTGTCGAGTGAGGACACGGCCTGTGACACGGGCATGTCACAGGGCGTGTCAATTGGTCGACGAACTCAGCTCAACGTTTTGAGCCAGGGCGTATTTGAGGGACACGGGTGTGTCCAGGGCACACGGCCGGGAACACGTGCGTGTCCCAGGGCCGTGTGAGTCTCGGGTGGTTTTGAGTATGTACAGCCTGTTGTACACGACGACAGACACCGGTGTGTCTGAAGGCATGTCAGGGGACACGGCCCGTGACACGGGCGTGTCCCACGGCCGTGTTCTGGTTGGCTGTAAGTCGGTTGCCTGCCTCTTAGGTGACACGGCCTGTGATACGGGCGTGTCACAGGGCGTGTCAGGCCGTGTTCATGTTTTTCTGGATGATTCTAAGCTGTTTGATTCCCTCTTTCTGGATCCAATGGATAAGCTTTCTCCAGGTGTGGATAAGGCCGGGGAAAAAGGGGATTTAACCCTTCCTCTTCATTATCTTTTTCTTCTTCTGATTTCAAGAGAGAGCAAGAAGAAGGGAGTGCAAGGGAAGGAAGGAGGAAGAGAAACCAGCTGCTGGAGGAGCTGCGAGTGCGGAACGAAGATCCGAGAGCGTATTCGTGAAGGCTAAGCCGAGGCGGTGATTTTCATCCGGCTACTTCATGGCACCGAAGCGATCTTCAAGGGTAACGATCTCCTTATTGGACATCGAAGTCCTTTCTTTATGCATATGCGTGGAATCCTCCACCAAAAGGTGGATCCGTGAAGTGATTCCTTTGTTGAGTCTACATCTAGAGCCGGAATTGTGGAGTACGGCATAGGCATGCTGTGTGAAGCCCATCTGGACCGTTAGTCTGGATTGGTGATGAGCATTGGTAAACCGGAGAAGACTCCGTGGATTTGCAAAGATGTTATGTGCTTTGTGCATTGGATGATTGAATGTGTGGATGGTATGCTCATGTGTGGGCTAGCCATGGATATGATCTTGGATGCTTTGTGAAGCTCTTTGTGGTTTGCTCTGCGAGAGCGGGAAGCTGCGGCTACCCAGGAAGGGAAGGCCGACCCGCGTCATGGTGCGCCAGTGACGATGTGAGCACGGGCAAGGCTAACCTGTACCTGGGCATGGTGGAGAGATCGATTGGTGACAGTGTTCGGGAAAATGCGATATCCCGACTTGCTACACCGAAATAAAAGTGGGTCGATCTATTGGGTGAATGCTCACGTTTTCCATGCGGTATGTACCTCTGCTTGGTTTGGGCGGGATGCAACCAGCATGCATGTTGGGGTGACTAGGACCGGCCAGCCAACACGTTAATTACCGTGCGATTGGTGGTGTCACCACGGGTTTTCGGTACACCGTAAGGTGCCCTGAGAGCACGAAGCATCTCGCTGTGGTCGGCGTTTGTGATGTGATATGTATGCTTGTGATTGTTAGCTGTTGTACTTGCAAATGCATACAGGGAAGGAACCGCTGCCCCGGGCATGGCGTAGGGTCGTTATAATTGATCATCTATAGCTGACCGTTACTTTGTTTGCCGCTTTTTTTGTGGATGTCTACTTGCAGGTGCTGCGGCTTGAAATGAAATGCATGGATTGAAAGCTTGTTGCTAAGGCCCTTGAATACCAAGTGAATCGTGGTTGGATTTCATATGTGGCCGGCCTGCGTGCCGATGTACGAACTTGTATATGTGTACAAAGAGCAACCTGTAAGGCCTTAAGGCCATGTGTGTGTGGGTTGTATACATTCCTGGTTTTGGATATATAAATGTGACATTTATGTATTAGTGGACATTCCTGGAGTTGAGTTCATGCAACTTAATTAATGTTGCGCTAGAATGGATTGGGTTAAGGACACGAATCGAATTTGATCACCACAAGTAATTCCGTCACTTGTTTGTGACATATGGCGTGGGGCCCCGGACGAACCCACCGTTATATGCCATGTGACGAGTGGGGGCGTTACAGAATCTATGCTACCATGTAAGAGAGTAAGCAGTAAATCTACGATAGCAGTTCTATGTATATAGTACAAAAGTAAAAGCATGTACTGTACAAGTAAGTAAAGAACTAAAAGTAAGAGCAGAAAAGTAAAGCAATGGTACCACTACTCTACCATCATAAACGTACCTTAACTTATAAAAATTCCCATACAAATTTATAAGTTAAGGTTTCCAGAAATTCTAACTTATCATATAAAAGAGTACATACTAATTTATATGATAAGGATCTATGAAGCGTATGACCTAATATGAATGAATGTTTATGTTGCAATTTATGCAACAGGCAAGTGCAACTCACACACAACGACTCTGTGATCACAGACCTTTAGTTCCCACTTTTTGAGAGCCAGCTTCACTCTCGGGTAACTCCGTTGTGGCTAACGGCAGCAGCGGAGCGGGCATCTCCGCTTCTAGGCAGGTATGCACACTACCAAACCTAGACCACCTCTCATATGCCTCTATACACATCCTAGGAGCACTCTAGAGTCTGCGTACGCATTTTGCTGACTACCTGTCAGTCTTGTTGGGTCGGGTGTGTGTTATCATGGATCGTCCTCCAGACCGCAGTGTAAAACAACCTACTGGCCCCTCAAACCTTCACTCCCGCCTGAGTCACCGTACTGCCATCGGTGTGACGATCGACCCAGTACCGCATAACTCGCCACTGTTTATGCACATGCAAGTTATTCCAACCCGAGACTTCAGCTTGCAGGACCAACCTGTCCTGATTCCCTCAAACCCTTCACGAGTGAGCCTACAACATATATCCCTCCAATCCATCGCGGGTGAGAACGCACAATAGTGCCTTTATTAAAAATCCTTCAAACCCATCACGGCCGAGAATGAACCACAATGTCTTAACCTATTAGACTACTCTTGTCTACGGGTTATTATACTTAGTGATTTAAGGTTAATCCCAGGACTGCCCAGGGTATACCAGGTGAAGGGCTCTCGGGGCACTAGGAGCTACGATGGGATTACGCCCAAAGCTCCCTTTCTCAAGGATATTTACTTTAGTTGATGTCTACCTGTAATTAACCCCCATCTCTCGTTATTACTCTTTAGTGATCTAATGACTTAAGATGTTCTCAGAAGGGCGACGGTCTTCCGCCGGCCTCCACTCTAGTTGCTATCAAGGGCTTGCACTTTTACTCTCATCACTAAGACAACACTACCCACCAAGGTTATTCTCCAATTGTAATCTCTAGATCATCCGTCGATCTATCCACCGGTGGTTCTTATAGTATAACATACTTACACTATGCGCAACCCATGACCTAATACCACCCCGAAATAGAACTTCCAATTCCTTGGGCCACCTGCCCCTAACTATTTAACCTAGGATGGTATGGACTAATGAAGTGAGCATATTGATTTTCATAATTTTCTTAAGTCATTAAGGCCTCTAATTAAATCATTTAATTAATCCCCTAGGTCATTTAATACATGAAGTATTACAAATTTAATCCACTGAATTAAGGAATTTTTCCTGAGTTGCATCTTGGTAAAATATTGCAGTCTACCAAAATTCATAATTTTCCGTTAATTATTTCTATTTATTCCTTAATTAATACAAAACTCACATAATTGTCATTTTCCAAATGAAGTATAAGGAATACATTACTCAAAATTCTAGAAATATTGCAAAGCATATATATCATTAATTTAAGTCTAATGGCAGAGTTTCATCTCCCTCTATAATGTAATGGCCTACCAATTTCAATTCTTAATAATTTACCAAAATGTCATTATGCTAATTTAAACCTTATTAGGACATCCAAAAATTTTGAGATAATTATACACGGCTAAGCATATAATTATACAACACTTGAAATTTTTCCAAAATTTACTGATATATATTTCCATCAATTCATAAATAAATGCAATAAGGGTAAAATGGTTAATTCCATGTATTTTGCCCCAAAATTCTCAAACAGTTAGATAAAAATTTTCATGAGTCAATTATGACCTCCCTTTTTGTTTTGACAAATTTTGGTTTTTTTTGGTTGACCAAAGCCTATTTTCCAATTTATTTATCAAAAAGGCCTAAACTTATAAAAATTCAAATAATGGGATTTTTGCTCCCAAATATCTCATTATTATTATGAGAGGTGAACTTTACTCTAATGAGCCTCTGGCATCAATTCCATGATTTTTGAATGTATCAAATAGGCTGAATTTGCAATATTTCAAAAATTGCTATTTGCACCCCAAAGCTATATATAGCCAACACATGCAAGTGGGTTAACCCAACATGCCGTGGTCCAAATGTGCTAAAAATTTTACCATGCACATATAATATCCCCAAGGACCTGACACCAAACGTTGGGGCCATTTGGAGTCATACTACCACAAATATTTCATTTATTTACTTTTGGGTATTTTAGTAAAAACTATATAAATTAATTCCCAAAAATTCCCAATTTAGGTCAAGGGCTAGGTATGCCCTAATCATGCATGCACCCAAAAGTTTGGGTCATTTGGATTAATGGTTTGTCTTGGGCATCAATTTGAAATTCTACCCTAGTCAAGGACCAGTCCTAGGAAAACTGGCCTACAGCCCAATATGCTAAACCAAATTTGATGTTTAAGGTGCCATACTAAATGTAAGACTATAAGATACAAATTTTATTTATGGTTCATGTTCTAGAAATGCCTCTAAGAGGCATAAATTTGGCTTGTATAATGACTGAAATTGTGTGATATATATACTATAGTTTTTATTTAATATAATTTAATCGGTTGCACGAATCTTAAAGCGATATGGACGGGATCGGGTCGTCGTCTACCTCTAGCCGATGGCTGGGATTCATTCTTCATGGGCCACTTTTGCTGGTTGCGCCACCACCGGCGATTGTCTCCTCCACCTTCACAAAAGTGGTGGCTAACATTTCCCGGAGGTGGGGCCTCCGGAATTGGCTTCTCCGGCGATCCCGAGCATCACGAAAAACTCGAAAAATTCAGCATTTCCTCACATGGCATCGGGCTCAATTGAGCCCAATATCTCCCCTAATTGATCTAGGAAGCTAGTATGGGTAGAGGTGAAGTGAAACGAACCTGATTCAGGCCTTGGCGGCGAGTGCGACGGCGGTTGGCCATGGCCGAGGTGCTCCAGTGATCTCCTGCTCAAAACTTCATTTCTCCACCGTTTTCTTCGATCCAGTAGTCGATTTCCACTCCTCTCCTCTCTCTGAACCTGATGGTGGGGGTGATTTGGGTTGGGGAGGACTGTATGTGGAGTTAACTCCAAGGTGAGCTCGGGCTCAACCTTGGAGGCTTCACCCATGGTGCCAAGTGGCCTCCAAGCTGCCAAAATCTTCTGAAATATTCTGAGGAGGCTGGCTAGCATCGTTTTGGGGCAGAAGGAGCCAAGGCCAACTGTCCTCCACCTCTTAATTCCACTTTCTCTCTCCTCCTTTTGGGTGAATTCTCCAAAATGCCACCATGCTTGCACTCTCTCTCCAAATGCAGAGGGGTAGGGCTGTTCTTTGACACCTTGGGCTGATAATGGGCCATGTTTGGTGGGCTTGACCCAAGGGGGATGGGCTTAGCCCTTATTTTCTTCTTTAGGCCACATGTTTGACCAAGTTGACTTTTTTAGGTTGACTTGGTCAACATGGCTAGTGGGCTGACCCCACTTGAGGGTCATGGACCCTATGACACCACCCAACTTGGGTTGGGCCATGGTGGTGCTCTACTTGGGCTAAGTGGGCCCATAGGTATAGGTTTAACAAACTTAGGGCTAAGGTTGACTTTGGTCAACTATGGTCAAAGGATTGACCTTGTAACATGCCCTAGGGTCAACTTAAATTATTTTAGGGTTAAGGGCAATGTGGTGGGGTTATGGTGGGGCTAGGGTTCCTATTTATCTTAGTTTGACCTAGTTTGACTTTGCCCCCTTAGTGGCCCCACATGGCTACAACCCACTCCCTATGGTCAAACCTAGCTAAATACCCTATCACCCACCCCCATGTCTAACCCAATCTAAGTTAAGGGGTCTAGAAGTAATATGGGATGTTACAAGCTGAATGCTGACCGTTCCCTATTTGCCACCGATGGGTGGGTTGTCCCTGTGCAGGTGTTGGAGAGCCGAGCTAGACTCATTAGGACTGAAGTTCCTGCTGCATTTGCTGTTGCTGCTACTAGCCGTCGAAGGCTAAACTTATAAATGATGTGTTTTATTTATACATGGCCGGCCTGCGCGCCAATGTTGAGGCCACTTGTGTGAAAGCCCTGTAAGGACATAAGGCCAACTGTTTGTATTTATAAAACATTCCTATATTATATCTAAATGAGGAGCTTTTATATGTTAGACATTCAGGTGTGGAGTTCAAGTTTAGTGTTTAGGCTTCCGTTAGAATGCAATGTGTTAGGGTGCGTTGCGCTACTCTGGTATCATACCGTAACTTCACCGCCTGTTTTGTGGTATATGCTGTGGGGCCCCGACCGGACCTTCTAGTATATACTATGTAAACAGAGGGAGTTGTTACAGGTGGTACAGCAGATGTTGGGAACAAATCTGAGTTTCAGCACAGCCTTTCATCCGCAGACAGTTGGGCAGACCGAGATGGTTAATAGGACAATAGAAGACATGCTTCACATATGTGTCCGAGAATTCAGGAAGCAGTGGGTAGATCACATATACTTGTTGGAGTTCGCGTACAATAATAGCTACCAGGCGAGCATACAAATGGCGCCCTTCTAAGCCCTTTATGGTAGAAGATGTCGCACGCCGTTGTCTTGGTTAGAAATGGGTGAGTCAAAGTTGTACAAGCGCCAAGAGGTGGAAGATGCTATGTCATTGGTTCAAACAATTCGAGAGAGGTTGCTAATCGCTCAGGACCGCCAGGCTAAGTACTATAATGCCAAGCATAGGAACGTGGAGTTTGTTGTTGGCGATTGGGTGTACTTGAAGATTAAGCCGTTCAAGGGTGTCTCGCGAGTGCGGCGATTGAAGAAGCTAAGCCTGAGGTACCTTGGGCCATTTGAGGTTCTCGAGCGGATTGGTGAAAAAGCTTATCGATTGAGGTTATCAGTGGAACTTAGTGGTCTATACGATGTATTCCACATATCGGTGCTGCAGAAGGCATTGCAAGAGCCATCGCAAGTGATTGTGGTCGATCAGGTGCCGGTCGATAATGGGTTGACGATGATGGTCAAGCATATACGCATTGAGGACTTGGAAGTCAAGCGGTTATGCAACAAAGTGATCAGGATTGTCAAAGTCCGTTGGGACAATTGCGGTCATGAGGAGCTCTCGTGGGAGTGAGAGCAGACCATGCATGAGGAGTACCCAGAGTTATTTGATGAGTCCACATTTTACACTGATTTTTGGACTAATCTAGGCCAGTTGTATCGTCTCAGCACTACACTTGAGAGCCATTATTGCTTATATTTGCTTACGTGTCTATTCCACGATTAAGTGCACTATAGGCCCATTTCTGTGTGCTTCTTTTGCTTCTTTGTTTTTGTTGTTCTTTAACCCTGTCTTGGGAATGTGGTGTGCATGTTTGGTGGCCTTTCTGCCTCTTCTGCTGGTGCAGGGTTCGTGTGTGTGCTCCGGAACCGCTCGGGAGACCCCGACGATGCAGGAATACTGCGCACGACCACTGGACTTATTGCGCACGACCACTGGTCGTGCGCCACTGATCGTGCGCATTACATTCTCATTTTCCTAATCCTGTCCGGGTAATCGCACGATCAGTGGATTTAGTGCGCACGACCACTGGTCGTGCCCCACTGATCGTGCACATATATGCTGATGTTTTCATCCAGTTTGCAGGTCTAATTGGAAATGGCGCACGATCATCGACCGACAGTGCGCACGACCTCTGGTCGTGCGCCACTGATCATGCGCACTGCTTCTGCTGCCTCTATTTTTAAGGCCCTGATCTGCGATTTAGGTCAACGCCTATCATATGCTGCTATCGGAGAGTGCGCGGGAATCGTCATTTCACTTCTCCAGCTGCTCCATCACCTCCACCTTCGTCAGGAGGCCATTGCCAACTACTCTGAAGCTTTTCAAACTCTCCGGCGAAGCCCTCGGCCATTGACGACTACAACTCCAAGCTTTCCACCGGAGTTGGTGAAGAAGACAACCTAGAGAACGGACTTAAAGGCCTTCGAGGTGACAGCTCGTTGGTACCGGAAGCCTCCTTGGACTGAGCCCAGAAGCGGATTGACAACTCGCTACTCTGGCCACGACCCACGGTGGATCTTCACTCTCTTTTGGTTTACTCCTCTTCCCCTTCCTCTGTAGTATGGAATGGTTTAAGCATTGTAATGAACACTTCCATCCATGAACATCAAGTTTTATCTAATTGAATGTTAGTATTTTTCTTATGCTTGTGAGTAGTGTCTGGGAATGCGCCTCGCTCACCCCACATCCAATCCATTCCCATGTCTCACCCGATTGCACTCCACACAAGAACACTTCCATCCATTAGCTTTCCGCCCACTCGCCCAACCGAAGTTCGGCATCGCGGCCGAAACACCCACTCCACCTTGAGAAGCGGTGCCTTCGACCCGCATAGCTTTTACTAGTTTAGTAGATCAAACACCCACAATATCCCAAATCCTCTTTTTACCCTTTTTTTCTATTTATAACTCTCATTTCAATATTTTCTGTACAGTTGCCGCTTTACGCTAATTGCATTCCTCAAGAGACCGACACTCGGGGATTTATTCCCAAAACTTTATTACTTGTGCGACCGGTGCGCTTGCCAATTTACACGCATCAAGTTTTTGGCGCCGTTGCCGGGGAATGCAACTGTAGAGCGACTCAGGATGACTTAAAATATTGTTATAAGTGTTAGTGTTGTTTTTTTTACAGTTGTTTCCTTCTAATGTGTAGTGTTTGTCACAGTGAATGCAGGGTCGAGGCATAGGAGATGTAGTAGCCTACTACCCCTTTTCATTCAAGCCACTCTCAATGACTACGATTCAGCAGCAGACTTATAAAGCAAGTGTTATCAATCTCACATACCGAGCAGAAATGGGAAATAACAGTTTCGAGATCTCGCCTGACCTCATCGAATACATCATCGAAAACTGTCAATTCAGCGGAGACGGAAAAATAGATGCAATATGCAACGTGCAGCGGTTCTTAGAAATTTACAACACTTGTACGCCAATT
Source organism: Platanthera guangdongensis (assembly GCA_039583875.1). Classification (NCBI taxonomy): domain Eukaryota; kingdom Viridiplantae; phylum Streptophyta; class Magnoliopsida; order Asparagales; family Orchidaceae; genus Platanthera; species Platanthera guangdongensis. The sequence continues at coordinate 103,572,689 of CM077151.1, forward strand.
GCTGCCAACAACGAGCAACAGAGGATCCGACTCTTCTCCTTCTCCCTGAAAGACGAAGCTAAGCGATGGTATCAAGATATCCAGAAGGGAATATCCTAATCCTGGAAACAACTCGAAGGGAAATTGTTGGCCAAATTCCGACAACCGATGCTAGCAATAGACAATTACAAGGAGCTCATCACCTTCACCCAAAGAAATTAAGAGACCTTGTTTGACACATGAGAGCGTTTCCAGTCCCTACGAAGGGAATGCTGTAGAGTGGAAATGTCAGACATCCTCCAAATCCAAATTCTCTACTTCGGCATCGCAGACAGATTCCGGCCATTACTGGACGTCGCAGCCGGTGGAACTCTATTTAACAAATCCAGTGAGGATGCTTGGGAAGTTATAGACAACATTGCCCAAACTAGTATGCATTGGAACTCTCCGCCTTCTCCTGACCTTCCGGTAGAGATAAACTCAGTAGTCTCTGATGAAGCCACCAACCACAATCTCTCGTCAAAGACAGAGCAATTTTTTTCTTACGCGTGCAAAATGATGGAGATGTTCAATGACCAACCCACCACCATTCAGTGCCTACAAACCGCTATAGGGATTCTCACGGAAACATTATTATGTTCAGTCAATCAGAAATAGGAAACGGTACATACTATGAGATTGAGAAGCGAAAAAAGCCTAGAGAGGGCCTCGCCTCCTGACCCTCCCGCACAATCACTCCGCGAGCCCATCGTAGATTTGATAAAGGAACCTCCGTCCTCACTGTTGATGCACGAAAACACAGAGGGGTCAAGCACCACCAGCTAACGGTTCGAACACCGAGGAATAGGGAGACTGCTAGTAGTAATCTACTAAGCGGATGAGAGTAGGAAGAAGAGCAGGGCCGTGAACCACGGCAACAACAGACTTCGCCCGTCACGGCCTGAATGCCTCTCTTGCAACGGGCTTTCCTTTGATTGAAGAAGGATTGGGTTACAAGTGAAAGGAAAAGGTTGACAAGAGCAGAGCGAGGGGGAGTCCGCAAGGCACAGGATTCGAGTCCGCAGCCTGTAACAAGTAGGCTCCTGGGTCCGAGTCAGCGTGCCTTGGGTGCACCACCTCCCCCCTATTTATAGGATAGGGGGCCTGCTCAAACGGGCAGGGCTAAAATAACCGGCTGCCCGGGGTACAGGAGAACCGGGCAGCGGTGACGGGAAGCAAAAAGAAAGAACACGCCAGTCCGCGCAGAAGGGGCGGACTGGGATCGCGGACTAGAGCTTCCACTGCTGCTGGGCGCACCCGCTGGAGGGCGGCGGCCTGGGCGGACGAGACACTGCGTCCGCCGCTGTAGAGAACCTGACCCCAAGAGCTGGCGAACTGAGCGGACAGGTCCTTGTGTCCGCTGATGGGGTACCATTTCCAATTGGTAATATTGTCGTACTGGGCGGACTGACAAATCGCGTCCGCGCCTGCTGAAAGGGGGGCTTTGGAGTCTTGTAGTATGTTGCGGACTGAGGGGTTAACATAATCCCTGTTAAATTTTCTCAACGTGGTCAGCAAGATAGCCCAAACGCCAAATTAATATCTTCGGAACTACCCAGTTCGCACGTTGAACCAGCGGAAACCAAGGACTAGAGGTACAATGGTAAATCACAACAAACAATGGAAGCACAAGCAGGTCTATTATTCATTCACTTCTTTACAATGCGAGGCATACATAGCGAGACATGATTTCGCTAGTATAACAGCTGAAAAATAGCACCACCAAAAAACAAGCCAGGCGGACAGAACCCGAGTCCGCCGAGACCGCGAGGTCGCCGAGGTCGCCGAAGCCGCCCGAACTATGCTGCAATCCGCCGAATACCACGGAGTCCGTCGAAGCCGCGAGGCCGCGCGGACACACCGTTATTCGCCTCCTGCTGAACCCGAACTGAGGAACACCCCTACCCGCCTGAAGCCGGCGGACAGGTTATTGAAACTGGCAAAGTTGAAACAGAACTGACAAGCCGCAGAGCGACCTCCTGCTGAGTCCGCAGAGACCGCACACTTCCAAGCACTTGACCGAAGTCACGGCCAAGCTCCTGGCTCCTTGAAGTTATTCGCGCGACCTGCACACAGCAAACCGTCAGCCTGAAACAATTCGTGCGGACTGGCAAACACAGACCGCAGCACTTCGCACACCCCAACTTACTGTTCACTCAAGTTACTGTAGATGTGCCAGGGGGTCCTATTTATAGGCCGGGTGAGGAGTGTGGTCACCGCCCAAGAGATAGCGACACCGCCCCAGCCCGCGCGAATACAAACCACCGTCCGCTGAGTCCGCGTGGACTTAGCCGGTCACCAAGGAAAAACCGCCAGGAGCAAAGCAACCATTGACGAACCCTCTCTAGTCCTCCTAAGCTAAGCGGACAAGGCATCAGCCCGCAAATCTCCAACCGCTTCAGGACAGCAAACCCCCTTCAATGGCTGTCCGCACCAACCCGAGGCAGTCCGCAGGACTCACACCTCAATCCGCCACAAGTCCACGACCAAAGGCAGCTAAAGACAGACCGCCCGGTCACAGCGGACTCGGCGGATACGGCGGACACACTGAACTCGGCACCAAGTGACCAAGCCCAAAACCATAAGGGGCTAATGCGAGCTTGGCGGACGCAAAACCCCAGTCCGCCAAAACACCACAGCGCAGACCGCCACAGTCCGCGAGCTCCTCGCACTCCTGCCCTATCACAGCGATCAATCCCGGACTCCAAAACCAGGCCGCCACAACGATCTCCACAGCAACTCCCTGCTGTGACACCAGAGCTCGACAAGGCCTCAGCCAAGCTCTAAGCTTAGTCCGCAACAGCCAATACCGCGGACACATCAGTCCGCAAGCTTCCCGCGGACAAGAGCCAACCCGCCTTTCAGCACAAGCTTGCACCCGCGACCACTGAGCAAAGCACCAGTCCGCAAGCCTCTCTATCCGCAGATACCAGGCCGCACCAAACCGCGGACTCCATGCAACAACCTGCTCCGAACACAGCCGGCTTCCACCAGACTTCTCACCAGGCCGCAAACCTCAGTCCACCCAGTCCGCCCAGTCCGCCAAGGCTATCCGCCACAGGCCGCGCGGCCTGTCCCGTCACCCACTTCCACTTCACAATTTTCAACACTCCCCCTTGAAGTGAGAAGTGGTGACCAAGCCCAGCAAGCTGCGCAAGCGTTCAAAAGGCCCCTTCGACAGTGGCTTCGTGAAGATGTCAGCAAGATTATCCTCACTCCGAACATGCCCGACCAGCAGAGACCCCTCCAACACCTTCTCCCTGATGAAGTGGTGATCAATCTCTATATGCTTGGTCCTGGCATGGCACACTGGATTGTTAACCAGTTTGAGAGCACTCTCATTGTCACCCCGTAGTAAAGTAGGCCCTTGCACTTCTTCATGAACATCCTCTATAAGCCTCCTCAACCAAACGGCTTCCCGAGCAGCCAAGGCCGAAGCCTTATACTCCGCCTCCGTGGTTGAAACCGACACTGAGTCCTGCTTCTTGCTACACCACGAGATGCTAGCTGATCTGCAAGTGAACACATAACCTGAAGTAGACCTTCGATCATCCGAATCACCGCCATAGTCAGCATCCGTGTACCCGAGCAACGCAACCTCCGCGTCCCTTCTATAGAGGAGTCCCATGTCAGAAGAAGCCTTGACATACTTCAGAATTCCCTTCGCCGCCACTAGATGAGATTGCCTTGGTTCAGCCATATACCGACTTACTCGGCCAACAGCATAAGCGATATCCGGCCTTGTAATCGTCAGGTAAATCAAGCTCCCAACAAGAGCCCTGAACACCAAGGGATCATGAAGAACCCTTCCCTCATCTCGTCGAAGCTTCAGCCCAGATTCCAGTGGAGTAGAGCACTTCTTCCCTTCGCCCATGCCAAACCGCTTCACAATGCGATCAGCATACCCTTTCTGGCTAATGAGAACCCCGCACTCCTTCCTCTCCACTTCCAGACCAAGAAAGTGATGCAACTCTCCCAAGACTTTCATCTCGAAGCGTATAGCAAGCTCTGCCATGAGCCTTGCTACTTCCTCCTCCGAGTTCCCTGTGATGATCATGTCATCCACATACAGCAGGACCAAGACTCTTAGCTCTCCCTTCTTCTTGACGAACAAGCTTGAATCCGAGTTGGAAGCCAGGTATCCATAGAACTGCAAGTACTCTGCAATCTTCCCATACCACGCTCGAGGAGCTTGCTTCAACCCACAGAGAGCCTTCCTGAGTTTGCAGACATAGTCTGGATGCTTCTCAGAGACAAAACCAAGCGGCTGATCCATGAAGATGTCCTTGTCAATCTCTCCGTAAAGAAAGGCATTCTTCACATCGAGTTGCCACAACCTCCATCCCTTGCTAGCAGCCAAGGCGATCACCACTCTTACAGAAGTCATCTTCGCAACTGGACTGAATGTCTCCTTATAGTCTTCTCCATACTGCTGTGAGAATCCTCTAGCGACCAGGCGAGCCTTGAACCGATCAATGCTCCCATCAGCCTTCTTCTTCAACTTATACACCCACTTGCAAGTAACCGGAGTAATGCCATCAACCTTGGGAACAAGGTCCCAGGTTTCATTCTTCTTCAGAGCATCAATCTCTTCCTTCATGGCATCATCCCACTCCTTCACTCCAGTGGCCTCATTGAAGTTTGCAGGCTCTCGCTCATCCAGAGGACCTGCAAAGAAGCAGGAGACAAAGCTCACTGCATTCCCATCACAGTACCGAGCCGGTGGCTTAACCACCCTCTTCGATCTCCGAAGACACGGCTCCTTGCTCACGGCTTCCGTTGCTTCTTCAGGCTCCACTCCTACCTGGGGCAAGCATTGAGCAGTGCTCCCCCTGCTTCCTGAGCCAGAAGGCTCAGCCTCGGAATTCGAAGCAACAGGAGCTGCTGGTGAAACAACTAGCTCCTCTTCCAAGCCTTCAGCAGCCTCCACCGGTGCTTCATCATCCTTGCTACTTCCGGTTAGCTCCACCGAGCCACCTCCATATGACGTCAGCTCGTCGAAGACAACGTCTCTTGACACCACGAACTTCTTCGTCACAGGGTCCATGCACTTCCATCCCTTCTTCCGCTCATCATAGCCAACAAAGACAAGTTTCCTTGCCTTCGCATCCAGCTTTGTCCGTGAAGCATCCGGGACATGCACGTAGCAAGTTGAACCGAACACCCTAAGGTGTTCAACACTCGGCTTCTCCTTCAGCAACAGCTCAATAGGAGTCTTCATGTTGATAGGGCTGAGTGGCATCCGGTTGATAACATAAGCAGCACAAGACATTCCCTCCGCCCAAAAGGACCTTGGGATATCTTTCGCATGCAGCCAGCATTTGTAGGTTTCCGTCAAATGACGGATCTTCCGTTCCGCTACCCCATTTTGTTGTGGAGTGTGAGCACAAGTAAGCTCCCGTTGGATCCCGTGCTTCCTGCAGAAGTTAGAAAACTCGGAAGAGACAAACTCCCCCCGTTATCAGTTCTAAACTTCTTAATCCGCAAGCCAAGCCGGACTTCTACCAACTCCTTGAACTCCACGAACAACCGGAAGGCTTCCGACTTCTCCTTTAAGAAGTACACCCAAGTATACCTTGAGTAGTCATCAACTAAGACAAGCATGTATCTGCTTCCACCAAGGCTGGCAGTAACCGTCGGTCCCATCAGGTCGCCATGAATACACACCAATGGTTTCTTGCTCCTTGTTTGTGATTTATCAAATGGAAGGCGATGTGCCTTTCCATATTGACAGCCCGCACAAACATGCCCATCACCAAAGGAGGACAACTTCGGCAACCCCCTCACCAGACTTCTACTCGCCATTGTCTTTAGCTTGTCCATGCCAACATGCCCCAGCCTCTCATGCCAGATAGCTGCACTATCATTGGCCCTCATTCTATCAACATAAGCACTGGTGGAAAGAACATACAAGCTCTTCACCCTTCTCCCAACATGAGCAACATCAGCCTTCACCGCTGATACGTTGCGAAGGAACCTCACGTCTGTTGGCCCAAACAGAACGTGATACCCAGCGTCCACCGCATTGGTCACCGAGATGAGGTTCTTCTTCATGCCCGGTACGTGATACACACTCCTTAACGTAAGTGGCCCCTGATCACTACCCAATGACACGACCCCCTCTTTCTCTACTGCATAAACAGTATTATCAGCAGTGATAATAGCTTCATTACCTGAGTAAGCCTGCATGGAGGTGAACTTCGATTTGTCTCCGGTGAGGTGATGACCACACCCGGAGTCCACGATCCACTCGCCGTTGAAGTCCTCAGCAGACAAGGCCCGGACACAAGTGCCCGTCAAGAAAGCTCCGCCCCATTCTACTTCTTCACTTCTCGAACAAGCTTCCTCCTTTCCCGCAGCATGCCCAGGATGCAGTTTGACCTTGCAGTCCCGCTTGAAGTGCCCAAGCTGATGACACCGGTAGCACTTCAGATTCTTCTTCCAGTCCTTAGGAGCATTGCTCCTCTCCGGCGGATATGAAGTTGAAGTCTCCTTCTCAACAGCGGCCTGCACCTTCTTCTTCTTCCCTTCCCATCCTTTCTTCTTTCATGAGAAGAGAGCTTCGCTGCCTTCCTGATTCATGTTCACTCCAGCCATCTGCCTTGCTAAGCTCTCCTGCGAGGCAAGCAGATTCTCCAGCTCCTGCAACGATGGCTGAGTAGCCCACCCTTGAACAGATGTGACAAAGGCCACATCCTCCTTCCGCAAGCCGCGGATAATGTGCCTTTTCATCTTTGCCTCAGAGATAGGCTCATCAGGATCCAGTGCCGACAGCTCAGCACACAAGCTCTTCATCTTTAAGAAGTACTTGGAAATGGAAAGGTATCCCTGAGTTGCCCTAGCCAACTCATTCTCCAGGAACTGAAGCCGCGCCACATTCTTCCTATTGAACAATTCATCAATGGTTGTCCAAATATCAGCAGCCGACTCACATCCAATGATGTGATCAAACAGTTCCGGAGACACAGCTCTCTTCAGAACGAACTCCGCCTTAGCATTTGTTCTTCTCCAGAGCCTCACCTGCTCAGCAGTACCGAAAGCAGCAGTGACTTCCTGCCTGTCGTCTCCACCAACGACATCCCACAGCTCCTCGCCAAGAAGATAACTCTTCATGCACGACTTCCACTTCTTGAAGTTAGTCGGCGTTAAGAGTTCAATGCCCAGACCTCTTGCTAAGCTCCCTTCCATTGCAACACCTGTTGGCAACCTTCCAGCAGCTCCGAGCAACAACACAGGTTGATCACCACTCAATCACAGAGTAACAACACTGGCTGACTTCCGCTCACGCAACTGAACCTCAGTAACCTCGCTTTGATACCATGTTAAATTTTCTCAACGTGGTCAGCAAGATAGCCCAAACGCCAAATTAATATCTTCGGAACTACCCAGTTCGCACGTTGAACCAGCGGAAACCAAGGACTAGAGGTACAAAGGTAAATCACAATAAACAATGGAAGCACAAGCAGGTCTATTATTCATTCACTTCTTTACAATGCGAGGCATACATAGCGAGACATGATTTCGCTAGTATAACAGCTGAAAAACAACACCACCAAAAAACAAGCCGGGCGGACAGAACCCGAGTCCGCCGAGACCGCGAGGTCGCCGAGGTCGCCGAAGCCGCCCGAACTATGCTGCAATCCGCCGAATACCACGGAGTCCGCCGAAGCCGCGAGGCCGCGCGGACACACCGTTATTCGCCTCCTGCTGAACCCGAACTGAGGAACACCCCTACCCGCCAGAAGCCGGCAGACAGGTTATTGAAACTGGCAAAGTTGAAACAGAACTGACAAGCCGTAGAGCGACCTCCTGCTGAGTCCGCAGAGACCGCACACTTCCAAGCACTTGACCGAAGTCACAGCCAAGCTCCTGGCTCCTTGAAGTTATCCGCACGACCTGCACACAGCAAACCGTCAGCCTGAAACAATCCGTGCGGACTGGCAAACACAGACCGCAGCACTTCGCACACCCCAACTTACTGTTCACTCAAGTTACTGTAGATGTGCCAGGGGGTCCTATTTATAGGCCGGGTGAGGAGTGTGGTCACCGCCCAAGAGATAGCGACACCGCCCCAGCCCGCGCGAATACAAACCACCGTCCGCTGAGTCCGCGTGGACTTAGCCGGTCACCAAGGAAAAACCGCCAGGAGCAAAGCAACCATTGACGAACCCTCTCCAGTCCGCCTAAGCTAAGCGGACAAGGCATCAGCCCGCAAAGCTCCAACCGCTTCAGGACAGCAAACCCCCTTCAATGGCTGTCCGCACCAACCCGAGGCAGTGCGCAGGACTCACACCTCAATCCGCCACATGTCCACGACCAAAGGCAGCTAAAGACAGACCGCCCGGTCACAGCGGACTCGGCGGATACGGCGGACACACTGAACTCGGCACCAAGTGACCAAGCCCAAAACCATAAGGGGCTAATGCGAGCTTGGCGGACGCAAAACCCCAGTCCGCCAAAACACCACAGCGCAGACCGCCACAGTCCGCGAGCTCCTCGCACTCCTGCCCTATCACAGCGATCAATCCCGGACTCCAAAACCAGGCCGCCACAACGATCTCCACAGCAACTCCCTACTGTGCCACCAGAGCTCGACAAGGCCTCAGCCAAGCTCTAAGCTTAGTCCGCAACAGCCAATACCGCGGACACATCAGTCCGCAAGCTTCCCGCAGACAAGAGCCAACCCGCCTTTCAGCACAAGCTTGCACCCGCGACCACTGAGCAAAGCACCAGTCCGCAAGCCTCTCTATCCGCAGATACCATGCCGCACCAAACCGCGGACTCCATGCAACAACCCGCTCAGAACACAGCCGGCTTCCACCAGACTTCTCACCAGGCCGCAAACCTCAGTCCGCCCAGTCCGCCCAGTCCGCCAAGGCTATCCGCCACAGGCCGCGCGGCCTGTCCCGTCACCCACTTCCACTTCACAATTTTCAACAATCCCCACACATTTTTAAGTTTCCAGAAAACTTCGAAAATGTTTTCTTAACCGCCGAGTCCGCAAGCCTCGAAAATGCCGCCAACGCTATAAATATCGCTGGAGGGCCTGGAACTGTTGAGAATCTCGATCGACACGGTGCGCTACTCACCACTTGCGGTCTCTACTTTCCAGTCCGGCATGGCTAGGCTTGGAGCTTTCTTCTCTAGTCTCACTGCAAAGGGCACCGGCCAGCTAACACGGAGGGGGTGTTCGGTCTCACAAGCTAGGAGAGGAGGAGAGGAGGGAAGGAAGGAAGCCTTTGAGTGCTCGAGAGTGGAGCAAACGGCTTGTCAAAGAGGGTTGCGGGGATAGAGGAGAGAAGCTTGATCAACAGAGCGGGTTGATTAAGAGAGGAGAAGGAGGTTGATCAGGAGCTGTCGAGCAGACGGCTAATGTGACGGCTGTGCTTGCTGGTTGGTTGCCAAGAAGAGCTGAGCTGAGCAGAGAAGAAGCTTGTTGAGCAGAGAGCAAGGAGATGAGGGGGCCGCTAGCAGCGACAACAACACACTTCGCCCGCCGCGGCCTAAATGCCACTCCTGCGACGGGCTTTCCTTTGATTAATAGAGAGAGCTTACAGGCTTACAAGTACTCCTTTACAACAAAGCACTAAAGTGGTACAAAGAGAAGCTGGAGGCTAAGGGAGAAGAAATTGCCAGAAAGCAGAGGGGAGAAGCTGCCAGAGACTAAGTAAAAGAGTCTACCAGCTGTTGGAGGATTGGAAAACAGAGTCTGCAGTGTCTGCTGGCAAGCTGCTGGTGAGCTATGGAGGACTGCGCGAACAGGAAATCTGAGTCCGCAGAGCTTGCTGGAAGGGTGATGACGGACTACGCGGACTGGAAAACGGAGTCCGCAGGGGGTGCTGACAAGACTTGTATCCACCTTCTGGCCTCTGGAGCGATGCAGAATGAGAGGCACAGGGGGCTATTTATAGGCCCAGGGGAGCTCTTCTAGAAGCAGGGCTCAGTGACGTCAGCATGACGACCTGCGCGGACTCCGCGGACAGGGAATTTGCGTCCGCCACATTGACCGATGAAGCAAGCGGAAGGATGCCCCTGAAGAGAACTGGAGGCCGCCCCTGGCGGGCGACCTGGGCGGACTCCGGGAGGAGTCCGCCCGGCAGGCCGGAGGCCGCCCCCTAGCGGGCGGCCTGGGCGGACTCCGGGTGGAGTCCGCCCGGCAGGATGCCGGGGCCGCCCCCTAGCGGGCGGCCTTGGCGGACTCCAGGGGGAGTCCGCCCGGCAGGCCGGGCCACCCCCTTGCCGGCGGCCTGGGCGGACTCCAGGGGGAGTCCGCCCGGCTGGATGCCAGGGCCGCCCTCTAGCGGGCGGCCTGGGTGGACTCCAGGGGGAGTCCGCCCGGCAGGCCGGGCCGCCCCATTGCGGGCGGCCTGGGCGGACTCCAGGGGGAGTCCGCCCGGCTGGATGTCGGGGCCGCGCCCTAGCAGGCGGCCTGGGCGGACTCCAGGGGGAGTCCGCCCGGCAGGCCGGGCCGCCCCCTTGCGGGCGGCCTGGGCGGACTCCAGGGGGAGTCCGCCCGGCTGGCGGGCATAGGCCACCTCGGGTGGGCGGCCTCGGCTGACGGCGGCAGGAGGCCGCCGCCCCTCGGGCAGCAGGGAGGCCGCCCCTGGTAGGCGGCCTCGGCGGACGGCGGCTGGAGACCGCCGCCCCTTGGGCGAACTAGGAGGCCACTCCTGGCGGTGCTGTTGGCGGACTCCTGCAAGGAAAAGTACTGCATGATTAGCGGACCTAACCGCATGTCCCGCGTGGGTGAGCCATGGGAATAGCCCGCTATCCCGCAGGGCACGCGGTCGCTATGAGATCTAGGCAAACAGGGAAAACCGTCCGCCTACGCTGGGGCTCATCGCGATCAAAAGGGAGAATCTAAGGGTCGCGATTAGCCATCTGTCCACCTTGGGAAGGATCGCCGATTTCTGTGTTAACATAATCCCCGCACTTTTTCAAGTTCCGAAAAGATCTTCGAAAAAGTTGGAGACCCACGAAAATCGTGATCCACCCCAACGGAAGAAGAGGAGCAAGGAGAGACAGAACCTGAAGACTCTCCTTACAAGCTTGGTGCTTCCTGTCTATTTTCCTGCAAAAGGAAAGTTAGGGTAAGAATGCATGGGTGACACATCGAGTGTGTACCTGAATTTGCTTTTGCAAAAAGAAGAAGGCATGTCTTCTGTAAATGTTCTGCAAAAAAAAGTGAGGAAAACAGAAAGGCATAACAACTCGCAAGTACCTGGAAGGGACCTGCAAGTATTTGCTGGTTTCTGCAAAGGAAGAGTTAAGAGTACGCACAATATATGAGAGTAACTTGCAAGTACATGTGAAGAAACTTGCAAGGGTTTGTTGATCTCTGCAAGAAGAGAGTTAGGAGCAGGTATTGTATATAAAAATAAGCTGCAAGTACCTGGATGAGGCTTGCAGGTGTTTGCTAATCTCTGCAAGAAGAGGAGTTAGAAGTAAATAAGACATGAAAATAACTTGCAAGTATCTGTGAAGAGAAGGCTTGCAAGTGTTAACTGTTAACTGTCAACAAGAAAAGGCCGATATGACCAATTAACAAGGAGAATGCCTGATGAATACTATTATGAAGCCCAGATCAATAAACTGAGTGTTAACTGCTGACATATATGACTGGATTGCAATAGCATGACTGATAGCGCTTGAGCAAACAATGTATAGGAGATGAGAGCAATAGAGCTTATATAGGTAGAGTGTGAATCATCATCCGATAGAGCTTTGAACAAGCAATCCATATAGGATGAGCATGAGCAAAGTGATTGCTGGAAATCCTTTTGGTAGGTCGGATTAACCTGTTCACCTGTGAAAGAAGGCAATAGACGAAAAAAGGGGGAGGTCTATACTTGGAATGACTAAAGAAGGTTGAATGCTGCCACAGGTGTTCCCCGTGGGCCTTATGCATCACTTGCCTGAAAAATCATCCCAAGTATAGTCCTACTCAAAGCGGGCTGACCGCGCATCCTCAAGGAGGGCACAAAAGAGAAAAGCAAGGGAAGGTCCTGAGAAGGACCGCTAGAAGCAACGAAGATCCTGAGAAGGATCGCTAGAAGCGCTGCTCTCTTGCCTTGGGCACAAGCATTGCTGATCAACGAGACAGGTTGCGCCAAGAGGCCTATATTGTCTGTGTATTGATCAGTGGAGTTGTGAGAACCCGAGAGGCACGGATCGAGGGTACCGGAGAGTGCTCGGCCACCACAGTTGAAGGATGATCAAAGAGACAAGGCTACGCTTGATCGTCATTGCTTGTCCAGCAAAGATCATCGTAACCGTAATGTATCTTATACGACGCACAGTAGAGCTAACACATGGGGCTCCCCTAGCACACACTCTGTGTCAGATGCCGGCTAGGATCCTAAGTCTGAAGCCCATAATCGTAGAGTGAACTGCTCCCACTACACATATGGGTATACTCCCGCCATATGTGGTCGAAGCGGTAGTGTGAGAACAAACTACGGAGGGAACGTTTCAGACTCGGCGATATCTCATTGGCGTACTGATCCCAAAGAGAGAGAGAAGAAGAGGAAGGGGCAACACAAAAAGGGAACTGTGTCAGTACGGGATCCCTGAATAAAAGCTTTGCAGAAAAGCAAGAAAAGAACACTGAGAAGTGTTGTAATGAAAATGTTTGAAAGGGAGAGAGAGCAAGGGTTGAGATAACCCCTGAAGGTTGCAAGGAGCTCTGGAGGACTGTGAAGTCCATCGCTTTGGAGGACTGTGAAGTCCTTGCTAGTTTAGAATAGCCTTCCCAGCACGCCCTCGTCATCGGCATCGAAGTATTCGACGGTTGGGTTAACAACGAGGAGAGGAGGCTCTTCGATGTGGTTCATTCCTCTTGAGGAGCGAGGAGCATCTGCAATTTATTTGCCCTTTGAAGTTGAAGGATCAGGGCGATCTTCTTTAGGAAGCAAGTCATGCATCTTGCCCTGCCGAAGCATCCTTTACACAAGCTGGCGGAATGCTCGGCAGTCTTCTGTTCGATGGCCTGACTCTTTGTGGAATTCACAATAAGGCTCTGAGTTTCTAGACCTCTGATCGGTCGGCCGATAGGGCTTCTTGTAGTTGGCCCTGTCTTTCATGATTTGGCTTACTTCTTGCACGACGTCGTCGAGATCAGACTCATGCAAGTCATCGTCTTGCTGCTGTTGAACAGTTGCTGTTTGAGAAGGAGCTAGTGACAGCAATGGATCTTGAGCATCGCGGCTCGGGAAGGAGTATCGCTGGCGATGAAGCCTTCTCTCCTTCCTTGAGTGAGTTGGGAAATGATTGCGAGGAGACCTCGGAGGCTGCTTGCGAAACGGATCTTTCTCTGATACGAGCTTGGAGACGAAGCCTGTATTGCTCTTCTCGCCTCGGATGTACGAGTTGGCTAGAGCAATCAGCTCTTGGTATGTCCTTGGAGCACGGACATTGGCTTCAAAATTGAGAGGCCCTTCACGAAGACCGTGGATAAGAGCCACTCGATACATTTCTTGATCAACGACTTCGATGTCCAGAATCTATCTCTGGAATCGATCAACAAATTGAGACCAAGTTTCATCACTGCGCTGTCTGATCTCAAAGAGGGCTTCAGGACCGCCCTTTCTCTTGGAGGAGGTAGAGAATCTGAGAAGGAACTCTCTACGAAGATCAAGGAAGGAAGTGATGGTGTGAGGACGGAGGCCATAAAACCAGTCCCTCACTTGCCCATCAAAGGTTGTCACAAGGAGCTTGCACTTGGTTGCATCTGACAGAGTCTTGAGAGCAACGGCTGATTCAAAGGCTTGAAGATGCTTGACCGGATCAGTCTCTCCAGTATAGATTGGCAGTCGGGGCTCTCTGAAGTTTGCTGGAGTAGGTTCGAGGCGAACGCTCTCGGTAAAGGGCGATGACTCTTCCTGCTCTCCCACAGCATAGGGATTAAAGGGAGCATAGAGTGCAGCCGCAAAAGAAGCAGGGGGGTAGAAAGGAAAGGTTGATGGGGGAGGAGCAGAGGCAGGAGCAGAGGCAGGAGCTGGGGGGCAAGGATGACTTCCTTGAAAGTTAAGAAATCTTGCAGGACTTCCCCGGGCTGCTTGCCGGAAGAAGTTTTGGCAAGCGACAAACTCTTCATCTTGAGTTCGCAAAGGAGCAGCAGGACCTTACGGGAAGGTTGGGGTGTAAGGCGGATAGAACGGCGGGCAAGCTTGAGAATAAGCTTGCTTATGCTCCGATGTTGGTGTTAGATTGATTGGAGCAGCTGGAGCAGCCGGATCTGCTGCTGGATGAGAGTCTAACCGCTGCGTGATTGCAGCAAGGACTTGGTTGATTGCTTGGAACTGTTGAGCATTCTCACGGCGCGACTGCTCAAAGGCTTTCCAGAGAGGATCTTCACTGGGACTTAGAGCAAAGTTCTCGGCTGATTGATCTGACATGACTAACTGTCACAGTTCACTGTCTGACCGGATCTGAAGGTCGCGTGTTAACTGTTGATGCACGAAAACACAGAGGGGTCAATCACCACCAGCTAACGGTTCGAACACCGGGGAATAGGGAGACTGTGAGTAGTAATCTACTAAGCGGATGAGAGTAGGAAGAAGATCAGGGCCGTGAACCACGGCAACAACAGACTTCGCCCGTCACGGCCTGAATGCCTCTCTTGCGACGGGCTTTCGTTTGATTGAAGAAGGATTCAGTTACAAGTGAAAGGAAAAGGTTGACAAGAGCAGAGCGAGGGGGGGTCCGCAAGGCACAGGATTCGAGTCCGCAGCCTGTAACAAGTAGGCTCCTGGGTCCGAGTCAGCGTGCCTTGGGTGCACCACCTCCCCCCTATTTATAGGATAGGGGGCCTGCCCAAACGGGCAGGGCTAAAATAACCGGCTGCCCGGGGTACAGGAGAACCAGGCAGCGGTGACGGGAAGTAAAAAGAAAGAACACGCCAGTCCGCGTAGAAGGGGCGGACTGGGCTCGCGGACTAGAGCTTCCACTACTGCTGGGCGCGCCCGCTGGAGGGCGGCGGCCTGGGCGGACGAGACACAGCGTCCGCCGCTGTAGAGAACCTGACCCCAAGCGCTGGTGGATTGAGCGGACAGGTCCTTGCATCCGCTGATGGGGTACCATGTCCAATTGGTAATATTGCCGGACTGGGCGGACTGACAAATCGCGTCCGCGCCTGCTGAAATGGGGGCTTTGGAGTCTTGTAGTATGTTGCGGACTGAGGGGTTAACACTCACCTACCGCACAAGAACCCATGGCAGTACTACAACCTATGAAGAATGCCGTGAAGCCGCCATTTCCCCACCGACTGCAAAACGAAAAGGCTGAAAAACAATTTCATAAATTCCTTGAGATCATGAAAGGAGTCCAAATAAGTATACCTCTGACAGAAGCTATCACTCAGATTCCAAGATATTCCAAGTTCCTAAAGAACCTCATCTCACGGCGTAAATCTTTAGAAGGGCTGAAAACGATCAATCTCACTGAAGAATGCTCAACTCTCCTCCCCAACTATTCCCCAACCAAACGCAGAGATCCGGGCAGTTTTACCATCCCCTGCAGAATTGGCCTCCACCGATTCGGACGGGCATTATGTGATTTGGGAGCTTCAATAAATCTAATGCCGCTCTCCGTCTTCCGCGAGCTAGGAGTTGGGATTTTACAGCCCACACACCTGAGGTTGCAATTAGCTGACAGATCGGTAAAACAACCGGCCGGAATAGTCGAAGACCTTACTGTCATGGTCAAAAACCTCGCCTTCCGAGCAGATTTCGTCATTCTCGACATGATGGCCGATCCCAAAGTGCCTATAATACTAGGACGACCCTTCCTTGCCACGGCCTGTGCCATTATCAAAGTTGACCAAGGAGAGCTCACCCTAAGCCTGGGGGAAGAAACGATTTCTTTCAACGTCCACGAACCTTCCCAACATCTCAGAATCACTAATTGCGACGAAGCAGATTTGATCGATGAACCAGACATATATAGCGAAATGATTCTTGACCCAGCCGAGCCAGTGTGGGAAGAGGAGGATGCATACGACACAACCACCCACACTAATGTCCCGAGAACCCCGCATCCAACCAAATAACCTTTCATCACATCTACCGACACAACCACTGCCACAACTCTGAAGCCGCTGCCCGAATCCCTGAAATACGCTTTCCTAGAGGAAGGCACAGCGTGCCCAGTCATTATCTCTGCATCCCTCTCCGTCGACAACGAACTCGCCTTGGTCGATGTCTTAAAGAAATACAAATATGTTTTTGGATGTTCATTAGCCGACATAAAAGGGATCATCCCGGCTTTTTGCATGCACAAGATTCTGCTTGAAGATCAATACAAGTCGTTGGCACAACCTCAAAGGAGACTGAACCCCAAGATGTATGAAGTGGTACAGGCAGAAGTAATAAAATTGCTTGATGCGGGTATCATTTACCCCATCAGCGATAGCAAATGGGTCAGCCCAGTGCAAGTGGTGCCCAAAAAGGGTGGGATTACTGTGGGGGCCAACAAAAAGAATGAATTATTACCCACCCGCGTGGTCACCAGGTGGAGAGTCTGCATAGACTACCGGAAACTAAATGAGGCCACCCACAAAGATCATTTCCCGCTACCCTTCATCGACCAAATGCTGGAAAAATTGGCCGGTCAGGAATACTATTGTTTCCTTGACAGGTATTCAGGATACAATCAAATCACAGTTGACCCCGACGACCAAGACAAAATGACGTTTACATGCCCTTCCGGCACCTTCGCGTTCAGGATAATGCCATTTGGATTGTGCAACGGCCCAGCAACCTTCCAGCGATGCGTGAATGCCATCTTCGGTGACATGATTGGAGACTTTCTCGAAGTCTTCATGGACGATTTTTCCCTTTTCGGGAACAGCTTCGATTCCTGCCTCGCGAATCTAGACAAAGCTCTGAAGTGTTGTGAGGATACAAACCTCGTCTTGAATTGGGAAAAATGTCATTTCATGGTTCGCGAGGGCATTGTCTTAGGCCACAGAGTCTCTCACAGGGGGCTTGAAGTCGACCAAGCAAAAGTCAGTATCATCAAAAATCTTCCTCCTCCATATTCCGCCAAGGGGATCCGTAGCTTCTTGAGACATGCCGGTTTCTACAGAAGATTCATCATTGATTTCTCATCCATATCCAAGCCCCTCACAAATTTACTGGCTAAGGACATCCCGTTTGACTTCGACAAAAAATGTATGCAGGCCTTCGAGACTCTCAAAGATCGGCTCATCTCCGCTCCAATCTTGGTGGCACCAGATTGGACTTTGCCTTTCGAAGTCATGTGTGACGCAAGCGATGTTGCAGTCAGAGCAGTGCTCGGTCAAAGGAAAAAAAAAATCTTTCATACTATCTCCTACGCCAGCCGGACTATCAACGATGCTCAACTGAATTATACCACTACGAAAAAGGAGCTATTGGCAGTAATCTTCGCTTTCGAAAAATTCCATTCGTACCTAGTGTTATCTAAGGTCATTGTGTACACTGACCATGCCGCACTAAGGTATTTATTCAAAAAAAAAGATGCCAAGCCCCGACTAATCCGTTGGATTCTTCTACTACAAGAATATGACATCGAGATCCGAGATAAGAAAGGGGTCGAAAATGTCATCGCCGATCACCTATCAAGATTGGAGAGCGACACCAAAGGAGTTGTACCCATCTGCAACCGCAACGATATTGCCGACTGCTTCCCGGACGAAAGATTATTCGCCATCTGTTCGCTCACTCCGACAATCCCGTGGTACGCAGATATGGCCAACTACCTCACTTGCAAAACTGTCTCCCCTCACCTGTCATCACAGCAAAAGCGAAAACTACTGTCCGACGCCAAATATTATTTCTTGGAAGACCCGTTACTATTCCGTACTTGCAACGATAGCATCATCAGGCGTTGCGTACCCGAGACCGAATTTCAATCCGTCTTAACACACTGCCACGATTGGGAGGCCGACGGTCATTTCGGCGCCACCTAAACAGCACGCAAGATACTGCAATGTGGCCTATTTTGGCCAACACTTTTTAGAGACACACAAGCTTACGTCGCAAAATGCAATGAATGTCAACGGACAGGAAATATCTCCAAGAGGGATGAAATGCTTCTCAACAATATGCTCGTCTGCGAACCATTCGATGTTTGGGGAATCGACTTCATGGGACCCTTCCCAATGTCGCATGGAAAACTCTATATTATTGTCGCAGTAGACTATGTTTCCAAATGGGTCGAACCCGAAGCTGTCGCCACAAATGATGCCCGCACTGTTTTGAATTTCATACACAAGAACATTTTCTCTAGATTTGGCGCCCCGCGCACCATCATCAGCGACGGCAGGAGCCATTTTTGCAACAAGTCCTTCTTGCAACTCATGAAGGAATTTGGAGTCCACCACAAAATCTCTCTTGCCTACCATCCCCAAACCTGTGGGCATGTCGAGGTCTCCAACCGCGAGCTCAAAAGAATCATCGAAAAATCCATCCATTCCAACAGAAAAAAGTGGGCCAAGAAGGTCGACGACGCCTTATGGGAGTACATAACCGCCTTCAAAACCCCTATCAGTATGACTCCTTTTCAACTCGTCTACGGAAAAGCTTGTCACTTACCAGTCGAGCTGGAACACAAAGCGCTATGGGCAACCAAATTACTAAACATGGACATCGAAGCCGCAGCAGATAAGCGCCGCACTCAACTGAAAGAATTAGAGGAGCTCCGGCATTTCGCATACGAAAATGCGCGGATATACAAAGAAAGAACAAAAAAATGGTATGACTGTCACATCATCCCCAAAGACTTCCAACCAGGAGACCAAGTCCTGCTGTACAATTCCCGCCTCCGCTTATTTCCCGGCAAGCTCAAATCGCGGTGGAGCGGCCCTTTCACTGTGATTGGAGTCTCCCCTTTTGTCGCCATCGAAATAGTCTGGAAAAGCAGAGATAATTTCAAGGTCAATGGGCACCGATTAAAATTATATGATGGAGGCGCAACCACCGGTGACTCTCACAGCCTGCAGCTCGCCGACCCCAAGCAAAGCAATAGCGACACTCCTTGATCGAAAATGGTGTAACACCCCAAAATTTGAGAGAGGGTCGACCAGCATTTTCTGGCCAAATTTGCTTTCTGGCAGGGGGCACACGGCCTGGGACACGGGCGTGTCCCAGGGCGTGTCAGGCTGCAGTCGACGACTTGGCCGCATAGTCGACATTTTTCGCTCGACGAAGTGTCGAGACGGGGCACACGGCCTGAGACACGGGCGTGTCTCAGGGCGTTTCGAGCTCTTGTCGACAACCGGCCCGGGGTGTCGACATTTTCGGTCGACGATGTGTCGAGACAAGGCACACGGCCTAGGACACGGGCATGTCCAAGGCCGTGTCAGTCAGTCGATGAAGTTCACTCGATGAGTGTCGAGTGTCGAGACAGGGGCACACGGCCTGTGACACGGGCATGTCACAGGGCGTGTCCCGCATGGTCGACGAACTTCGCTCGACGAAGTGTCGAGACGGTGAACACAGCCTGGAGCCCAGGCGTGTTGAGGTAGACACGGACAAGGACACGGGCGTGTCCAGGACCCGTGTAGTTCTCCGATTATTTTCGAGGCTGTGTCGATGGAGGCACAAAGCCGACCACACGGCCGTGTCAGTTGGGACACGGGCGTGTCGGGTTGAACACGGGCGTGTCGGATGCCCGTGTGCTATTCCAAGCGCGTCGGTTTTGACGGCGAATGGGGGACACAGCCCTGGACACGGGCGTGTGCCAGGCCGTGTTCGGCCCAGGTGTTTTATTTTTCAGACGGATCGTGGCCGCTCTTTCCATTATTTTGGGATCTTATGGTCCAGGACTGCTCTTGGGGAGTTAAGTCCGATAATAGGGTTGGAAACCCTCATTCTTCTCCAAGCTTTCTATTACTAAAATTCTAGAGAGAAGGGAGAGCAAGGAAGAAGGAGAAGTAGAGATCCGGCTGTTGGAGAGGCTTCGGTGCTCCAAATCGCGAGCCGAGTCCAGATCCGTGGAGGCTAGATCATTGTGAAGGTTTTCATTCGGCTATTTTGCCATGGCTAGGAAGAGGAGTCGGAAGGTAACGACACTTCTCCTCTCGGTTTTAGGATGCATGTCTTAGCATCTTTTCTTTTTCTAGTTTTGGGCACCAAACACTCAAATGAGGGGGGTTTGGGTCACCAAGGTTCAAGAGGAACCTCCGGGTCGATTGAGTCCGTCCCCGACATGTTTTTTCATTAGAGATCCGCTTCGTTAGTGGATTAGGCATGGTGTGTGAAGCCGTAGTCACGACCGTTAGTCCGACTCGGTGATGTTGGATACGAGCTTTATGGATTCGTAGAGATCCGTTGCGGCAAGATGTTGTTTTGTGATGTAGTGATGTTTTCCCCGTTTCCTCGAGTGAGTATGTGTACTCGGAACCGGACAAGGTTAGCTCCTCAATGGAGGTAGATGGTTTCCTTGGTGGACAAGGTTAACTCCGCATGAGTGGAAGATAGTTTCCTTGGTGCGCGGGAACAATGCAGTACAAATGAGGGACTAGGGTGGAATTGTCTTGGTTTGTGATGTTCCAAGGCGTGGCTGTGTCTCCGTGGTCGGCTGGCTATCTCGTGACGTACATGTCATGTGTGGAGAGTATCCCGGCGAGACTAGTCTCCTTCTGTGAGACTGACGAGAATGCCAAGCATGGGGGCAAGCCCGGGAAATGAGGCCATGAGAGGGTGGGGTCTAGCAAGGCTTCTTAGAATCAGTCAGTTTGTGTTTGTTGGAATCCTAACATGAGACGTCAGAGCTTGTAGGCAAGCCCGGGTCTAAGACCTTGAGCGGGTGGGGCCTTAGCAAGAGTTTCATGTGGTGACTTGAGTGTCGTTGGGGGGGATTGTGTTACCCCTTTGTTTGTGGCTTTATGCCAATGGGGAACGATGAGTACCCATATGATGTGATGTTGTGCTAGATGCATACCCGATAGGGTGCCTTGGGTGAAGCCCGGGTTGTTGCTTACATGTTGCATAAGTAGGCCCCTTTTATTTATATGCTCAACCAGTAGAGAACGTGTATGTTGTTTGAGACATCCAAGCCTGCTCTTAATGCGTTTCTGGTTTATATTTATATATTGCATATGAAGTGCTCACTTGCAGGTTGGAGGGTTCCCCGGGGTCCGTTAGGGGTGGCCGGGAGGAGATGTGTTGGTTACACAGTTTGAGGTCAGCCTTTGCTGACCCACGTTACTAATAATTTTTACAGGGTAAGGATCGTAAGCAGGAGCTAGCTCGCCGGCCAGAAAGGCCTAAGCCTCATGAAGTGTTTCCCTCATTTGTAACTCTTCTTATGATATTGTTTGTTTGAGACTCTCGTTGTCCGCCTTGCACGCCGAGGTAGACTAGGAGTGCTTATGCACTTTTATGACTGTTGTATTATTTGAGTTTGGACTCTTTTGTGGTAAGGACTTAAGGGCCATTTATATTACTCTTATAGTGATGGATAACTTCTAGTCTTGCTTGTGTTCCTGCTGTATGGTGCAAAGAGTTTTGAGTGTGGGTAGTTATATCATCTTATAATACTAAAGCTATGGCGTCCGTATGTTGTGGGGCCCCGGCCGGACCCATATTATACGGTCATTACAGGGGAGGTGTTATAATTTGGTATCAAAGCGAGGTTAGATTCAAGGTCAATGCGTAGATAAGTTATCCAAATAAGAGTAACGCGGGACCATGAGTGTCCTTATATTTAAGTCTTGAGATTAGAGACTGATTCCTTGTTTCTTGTTTTCTTGAAGAGTGCAAGCAACGAGGCGAGAACGTCGAGAGCAAGAGAAGAAATCTCGGCGAGCAGTGCCACTGCTACGGGTCTTTTGGGCACGGGTGTAAACCCGGCCGACTTCTGCCGTATGCTTGCAGAAGCGATGGTGGCAGCCCAAGCTGCAGCGGCAGCTCAGGTAGCAACCCCTACTACACCGGACACAGCAACGGCTGTGCCAGGCTGAGAGGCCAGCCGAGTGGAGCCTTTGGCGGAAAGGGTGTTTGTCGGACATGGAGACCGGCACATGAAGTATTTCCTGAGCTTCCATCCCTTGTCGTTCAAGGGAGTTGGTACGCCAATGTATGCGGAGGATTGGTGGGTTAGAATTCAAGAGCATTTGAGGGCGGCAGAGATGCCAGAAGAAAAGAAATCTGAGTATGCGGCGTTCATGTTGGAAGGAGATGCCAAGTTGTGGTGGGTGAGCCATAGCGGCCGCCAGTTCCATGGACGCACCCCGTCGATGGAGGAATTTGGGGATGTTTTTCTAAAAATGTACATTCCCGTTTCTACACGGTTGCCCCTTCAGAGGCAGTTTCTGCACTTAATGCAGCGAGACAAGACGGTGGACAAGTATGTGCAGGAGTTCACCCGTTTGGGTCGTTACGCGGGAACGACAATGGCAGATGATGTAGAGAGGGATAACCTCTTCTACCAGGGGCTGACGGAGAATCTGAGGCAACCCCTCATTTCCATGAAGAGAGCTGGTTTCAATGAACTAGTTGAGGCTGCCAGGATATTGGAAAGTGATCTAGAGCAAACCCAACGTCGTAAGGGTTTCACTCCTAAGTAAGGGGAAGGGAAGCCTCCTCAATCTCAGGGAAAGTCTGAAGGGAGAAGGTGGAGGAAGAAGCCTCACACTTCCAGATCCGGTGAGAAGAGCAAGTGGACGCCTGGAGGTTCTCACTCTAGGGGACCTCCAACGTGCTACAACTGTGGTAAGGTGGGGCACATAGCTCATGTTTGTCCTCAAGGAGGAGCAGAGCAAGAGGCAAGGCAGGAGCAGACTGTGCGCTCTGGCCCCAGTGCCGCAGAGAAAGGGAAGATGGCGGAGTCAAGCGCTTCTCGGTTCCAACCGGTACAACCAAGGGCCTACAACCTTGGACAGCAGGAAGCAATCCGCCAAACCGATGTGGTGACAGGTATGAAGAAAATTTAAGTTTAAATTTTGGTGCTTCATACTTTTAGACCCTTTTTGTGTGATGTCTATGTTGTAGGATTCGTATTAGTTTCCGGAAACCCTACTAGGGTATTGTTCGATACGGGAACATCGCACTCCTCTCTCGCGGAGAGCTTCATCCGGAAAATAGGAGTTGAGTCTTTCTCGGCGGACGCGGAGCTGAAAGTGCGCATGCCTAATAGGTCATCCATGACCACCGGGGCCAAAGGGCGCATCTGTTGGGAGCTGGGCGGAGTTGACTTCGTTTTGGTAGCAGCGATTTTACCATTGGTTGAGTTCGATGTCATTTTGGGCATGGACTGGCTTGCAGAGCAGCGTGCCAGTATTGATTGCCTATCTAAGGTAGTGACCCTAAAAAGAAAAGGGTAGGCAGAGGTCAAATTTGAGGGCCTTTGTGGAGTGGCCTATTCCCTGATTTCGGCCATGCAATTGATGCGGGCGGTTAACCAGGGTGGTGAAGTGCTTGCAGCGTTATTAGAGGTTCTTCTCTCTCACCAATCTATTGAGGAAGTGCCCGTAGTGGCAGAGTTCAAGGATGTGTTTTCGGATGAACATCCTGGAGCGCCTCCCCGGCGGGAGATCGATTTCTCGATCGAGTTAGTGCCGGAGGCTAGGCCGGTGTCACGTCCTCCGTTTAGGATGGCACCAAAGGAGTTGGCGGAACTCAAAGTACAGTTGCAGGAACTGTTGGAGCAAGTGTATATCAGACCCAACTCTTCGCCGTGGAGCGCGCCGGTATTGTTTGTAAAGAAGAAAGACGGTAGCATGCGGCTGTGCATAGACTACCGAGAGCTGAATAAACTGACCGTTAAGAAGAAGTATCTGATTCCTCGAATAGACGACTTGTTCGACCAGTTGGTGGGGGCGGTGGTGCACTCAAAATTGGACTTGAAGTCAGGATACTATCAGTTGCGAATTCGGGATGAGGACATACCCAAGACTGCTTTTGGTACAAGGTATGGATACTTTGAGTTTAGGGTGATGCCGTTCGGGCTGACGAACGCACCATCTGTGTTCATGGATCTTATGAACCGGGTATTTCGGGAATACTTGGATTCTTTTGTGGTTGTCTTCATCGATGACATCTTGGTGTATTCCAAATCGGAAGTGGAGCATGAGACCCATTTGAGAGTAGTCTTGCAAGTGTTGAGGGAGAATCAATTGTATGCAAAGTTCCCAAAGTGCGAGTTCTGGTTAGAGAAGGTGGCATTTTTGGGCCACGTGATTAGTGGGGATGGGGTGGCAGTGGATCCAACAAAAGTGGAGGCCATCAGAGATTGGCCAGTCTTGAGGACCGTGGCAGAAGTCCGAAGTTTTCTTAGACTAGCCGTGTATTATAGGAGATTCGTGGAGAACTTTTCGCGGATAGCTCTACCCCTCACCTCACTCACTCGTAAAGATCATAAGTTTGTGTGGACTCAAGAGTACAGTCAAGCATTTGAGGCACTAAAGGAGAGACTGATGATGGCTCCAATTCTAAGTCTACCGCAAGGGACCGAGGGATTTCAGATCTTCAGTGACGCATCAGGATGCGGTTTGGGTTGCGTTTTGGTGCAACATGGCAAGGTGTTAGCTTTTGGGTCTAGACAGCTGAAGCCTCATGAGAGGAATTACCCCGTCCATGACTTGGAGTTGGCGGAGGTAATTTTTGCGTTGAAAATATGGCGACATTATGTGTATGGTGCAAAGGTGGAGATCTTCACAGATCATAAAAGCCTGAAGTATCTCTTGGATCAAAAGGACTTGAATATGCGGCAACGCAGGTGGGTTGAGTTTCTTGGAGACTACGAGGTTGCGATTCAGTATACGCCAGGTAAAGCCAACGTGGTGGCGGATGCCTTGAGTAGAAAGTACTCGGGGCAAGGGAATTGGATCGAAGCTTATGATGAGCGGTTGGTACGGGAATGGGAGTCCCTTGGCTTGGAATGTGTGGAGAGAGGCGAGTCCAGCGTGGCTCGGTTGAACTGGATTGAAGTGCAGAATGACTTGTCCGATCGCATTCAGGAAGCGACTCGGTTGGATGTGGAGTTTCAACCATTTGTGTTGTAGGCTCAAAAGGGGAGAGCAGCGCCTGGGAGATGATTGATGAGATTCTGAGGAAGGACGGAAGGGTTTTGTATACCGCAGTTCGGCAAACTCCGTGAGGAGTTGATGTTTGAAGCTCACTTCACAAAATACTCCATTCACCCGGGCAGTTCAAAGATTTACTTGGATATGAAGAAATCCTTTTCGTTGTCGGGGCTGAAGCGGGACGTAGCTTTGTATGTGAATCGTTGACAAACTTGCGCCTTGGTGAATGCCGAATGTCAGAAGCCGGGCGGGTTCCTGAAGCCCCTTCCAATACCTGAGTTGAAATTTGACGACCTCTCCATGGATTTTGTACATGGTTTGCCTAGATCACAGCAGGGTAATGATGCTATTTGGGTGATCGTGGATCGCTTAACCAAGTGTTGGGTACATTGGTTTAAATGTACCTGATTTGAAGAAGCCTCACCCTACTCAATGATATACATCAAAATGTATTTGATGTATTTTGAGTTTAGTTGTGCAGGTCAAGTATTCACAGGGAAAGCTGAAAATTTTCCAAGTACATGTGTCGACACCCAGAAGGAAAGTGTCGACACTTAAGAAGACTTGTGTCGACACCCAGGCAAGCAGTGTCGACACTTGGAGTAATTATATCGACACTAGAGATGCAGAGTCGACACCAGACAGAAAGTGTCGACACATACAGGTTATGTCAACACTCAATGAAGAAAAGTCCAGTGAAGCTGTGTCGACACTTAACAGTAGTGTCGACACCTAGAGGAACTTTGTCTACATCAGAAAGTGTCGACACTTGGAGGCTGTGTCGACACACAGTAGAAGACTTAACACATGAAGAAATTGTCGACAAAATAAAGAAAGTGTCGACACTCAGCAGAAGACTCAACACATTAAGAAAGTGTCGACACAATGAAGAATGTGTCGACACACAACAGAAGACTCAATACATGAAGAAAGTGTCGACACTAGGAGGCTGTGTCGACACTCAGCAAAGTTCAACAAAAATTCTAAGTACAAGTGTCGACACAAAGGAGATGTGTCGACACTCAGCCAAAGTCTCAACAAAAGAAGAATGTGTCGACACAAGGAGTAGTGTCGACACCCATCAAGTATCAACACAGAAGGCATGTGTCGACACCAAAAAAAATGTGTCGACACTTAACAAGTTCAACACAAGAAGATGTGTCGACACAAAGGAGTTGTGTCGACACTTACAGGAATTCAACTAAGTACTGAAGAACAAGAAGCAGTGTCGACACACAATATCAGTGTCGACACATAATGAAGAAGCAGTGTCGCGAAGCAAATTCTACAACACAAGGAGTTGTGTCGACACCTTGAAGGCTAGTCTCGACACTTAGTCTACTTGTGTCGACACTTGGTCTATAAGTGTCGACACTTAAAGACAGACTGTCTCGACACTTTCAGACAGTTACAGATATTTCAAGAAGTGACTGGATGACATGATAGCTGCCATTCCAGCCGGTCTATTGCAACTGTCAGAGATGTCAGAAAGCCGTTAGAAACCGGATCAGCCGGTCAAAATGAAGAAGGCCTATATAAAGGCTTATACTGTCAACAGAAAGAGATGATCAACACATCAAAGTGATTCACAAAAGATCTTTCTATTCATTGAAGAATCAATTCAAGTGAAGATCTAAGAAGTTGGAGAGAGAGAGCTCCTTCCAAGAGGACAGCCGTTGGAACCAGACTGTAAAGAAGGGTTCAGACCTAGTTCTGAATCTTAAGTTACAGTGATTGAAGATCAGCTGCAGAGAATCAATCCTATTGTGTTCTATATTCAAGAAGCTTTGAAGAAAGCCAAGTGCGGTTGATCTCAGCAGAGTTCTTCCAAGAACACATCAAGAACCTGTCAACTCTTCTCTCTATTCAGAGTTGTAGGTATATACACTTTGTATTCTATATTTCTTGTAGGATCCTTAGGGATCTGAGTTGTAAGCCTGCAATTATAAAGGCTGAGTGGTAGGGCCTGTGTGCCTGAGTATAGGAGATCCATATATCTGAGTGTAGGCCTGTTGTGGCTGAGTGTAGGCCTTGTTGCTGAGTGTAGGTCTTTGGAGAAGACTGAGTTGTAGGGCCTTGGGCCTGAGCTGTAGGAACCTGTTTGAGGTTCTGAGTGTAAGATCTGAGGATCTGAGATAGTGAAAGAGTTTGGCCGAATCTAGTACACTACTAGATAGGCGAAGGGGGAAAGTGGATGTACCCTAACCTTGGGGAACCACTATAAATCTGTGTGTTCACTGTGTGTATGTTTGATTCTGTGATTGCTGATTGATTTCTGTGAAGTAGTAATTATAACTCTGTGATATAATCTGCAATCTGCCTAAAAAGTTTAAAAAGATTTAGTCATCTATTCACCCCCCCCCCTCTAGGTGATTAGGTACAATTTTTTTCAAGTGGTATCAGAGCCAGGTTGCTCAAAAAGGACTTAACTGTCTGAGTAGATCCTGTTGGCAGATTCAGTATAAGTAAAGTGCAGAATCAAGAAAATCAAAAAACATGGGTTCAACAGAGAATCATAAGGAACTTGGATCCATGAAGTTGCCCATTTGCAGAAAAGAGATTTTTGGCATCTGTAAAGAAAGGGTGAGACTATTTATGGAAACCTCAGACCCTAGAATTTACATCACAGTTAAAGAAGGGTCATATGTGCCTATGAAGGTTTCAGTCCTGGATGCAAATCAGAGAACACCTAAGGACTTCTCTGAAATGACAAAAGATGAGATAATTCTAACCACAATGGACAAGAGGGCTCAGAATATCATTGTGAGTGCCATAGATGATGCAACCTTTCAGAACTTGATACACTGTAAGAAATCTAAGGAGATGTAGGATACCTTGATAGTGTATATGGAGGGTTCTGAAGAAGTGAGATAGGACAGAAAGTCTTTGTTCAACCAGGAATATGAAAGTTTTAGGCAAGGCAGGACTGATAGTATAACAGAATGCTATAAGAAATTTTATAGGATAGTAAATGAGCTAATGTCCTATGGAAGAGAATTCAGTAATTATTAGCTAAATGATAAGTTCTTGAGGTCCCTAACAAAAGATTGGGACACCAAGATCTGTGTCATTAGGGAAATGGCCAAGTTAGCAGATATCCCTCCTCCAACATTGTTTGGAAAACTGCTATCCTATGAGATGCAGTTGATGGTGAGGAAAGAAGAGGAGAAGACTATAAGAAGTGAGCATAAAGAAAGGACAGTGGCATTCAAGACAGAAGCCACCATGAAATACAAAAATAAGTCTCCATCTCCACCTCCAAGGGTTGCTGGAACTGAGTCAGATGAGACAGAATGCAAGGATTCTGAAAGCAGTGAGAGTGATGAGGATTTTGCAGCCTTCACAAGACACTTTCAGAAGTTTCTAAAGAACAAACAGTGGAGGTCAAAGCCATCCACTTCACAGGGAAAAGATGACTATTATCAGAACAAGAAGTCATCAAAGAAAGACAGGAGAAAGACCAAGTCAAGCAAAGCAACTTTATCAAGAATTGTTTGCTATTGCTGTAACAGACAAGGACATGTTATTGCTGACTGTCCTGAGAAAAGTAAAGAGTCTAATGATAAAAAAAGACTCAATTCAAGGGCAAGAAGGAAAGGACTTTTGTTGCCAAGAAGGACAAAGGCCTGTCAGACATGTCTTCTTCAGAAACTGAGTCAGAAGCTGAAGCTTACATAGGACTGTATGCTGAAGAAGAGGAAGAGGAGCTCATCTAGATAATGAACTCTATATGAGCAAGAGGACATTCAGTGCAAAGGACTGATGGCCTTAACAGAAGATGACAAAATCTAGGAGCAGCCTGGACGTAGTAAGGTACAAAATTGTTCTTTAAGTTCAATTTCTAGTGCTAGTTCAGATTCAGTTACATCAGCATCAAGTGATGCCAGTGGATCTGAATCTGAAGGGGATGTTCATCAGTTGATTGATGAATATAGAGTTCTGTTGTAAGCATTTAAGAAAAGCAAATCCTTGGCCAAGAGTCAGGCTAAGGAGATTGCAAGTCTCAAAGTGGCTGCAACTGATTTTGAGAAGTTGATTGATCAAAAGTTAAATGAAATAGCCAGACTGAAGAACATAACTGTTATTAAGATGGGAACTATAACATTTAAGAATGATCAAATCAGAAATCTGGAGATTAGTCTTCAGAAGGAGAGAGACATAGTTGCAAGGTTTTCTAAACCTAAGTCTGTTCTACCTTTGATTGATGAGTTTATACCTCACAAGGGTAAAACTGGATTGGGGTTTACTAACCCTGCTAGGACTGTAAAGTCCAAGTCTAAGGGCAAAGCCCCAGCTCTCAACAAGCCAGCTGTAGATAAAACAGCTAGGGATATATCTAAGCAAAGGTACAATAGATTTGAGTGCTGGTGCTGTGGCAAGGTAGACCACTTTGCCATAGACTGTTGGCACAATTCTAGTGTCAAGTTGAGTAGCAAACTGCCTGTTGGAAGATCTGCAGGTAGCTTTGTTAAGAGGCAAACTAACCAACACCAAGGACCCAAGAATTCTTTGGGTTCTAAGGTCAACTAATCTGTTTTGCAGGTGAGTCCAAGTGGCCATGCCCCAATATGGTACTTGGACAGTGGATGTTCCAGACACATGACTGGAACTAGGGGATTGCTAAAGGACTTCACACCAATCAAGGATGGTCCTAAAGTCACCTTTGGTGGTTCTGAAAAAGGAATCATCAAGGGTTTTGGTAACATTTCTAGCACCCATATAACAATTACTCAAGTGGCTTATGTTAAAGGTTTGAAACATAACCTTATTAGTATAAGTCAATTGAGTTATTTAGGATATGAAATCTCATTTGTCAAAGATGGTTGTCATATCAGGAGATCAAATGATCAAGAGATCATTTTGACTGGTTACAGAAAAAGAAATGTCTATTGTCTAGACATTATGAGTGAGAACAATGCTTCTCCAATGTGTCTTGTAGATGATGAGAAAGTCTCTCATTGTGTCAAATGGCACAAGAGGCTAGCCCATCTTAACTACAAGATAATTGGCCAACTCTATAGCAAAGAGTTAGTGAGGAATGGTCCTCAAGTTAAGTGTATTGAAGATGAAATATGCTCAGCTTGTCAAAAGGGCAAGCAGACTAGATCCGCCTTTAATAGCATTGAAAACAAAGATGTTGTGAGGTGTTTATACCTCTTGCATATGTATCTCTTTGGTCCTATGCCAGTTCACAGCCTAGGTAGGAAGGTCTATACCTTTGTGGTTGTAGATGACTACTCAAGGTTTTCCTGGGTGTTCTTCCTTAGACAGAAATCTGAAACACCTAGTATCTTCTATAATTTTGTCAAACAAGTTCAGAATGAACTAGACAGTACCGTGGACAAGATAAGAAGTGACCATGGTACTGAATTGCAGTCTGATAGTATGACAAAACTATGTGAAGAATTTGGGATATTTCAGGAATTTTCTTCACCAAAAATACCTCAGCAAAATGGCATTGCTGAGAGGAAAAATAGAAGCTTGATTGAGGCTGGTAGAACCCTATTAAGTGACACATCTCTCCCAGAATATTTCTGGGCTGAGGCAGTTAACACTGCATGCCATGTAATTAATAGGGCTACTATCACCAAGAGCCACAATAAGACCCCCTATGAGATTGTGAAAGGCAGAAAACCAAACCTATCTTATTTCAGGATCTTTGGTTGTAAATGCTTTATTCTTAACAATGGAAAGTCTTACTTGACTAAGTCTGTTGCCAAATCCCAAGAGGGGATCTTTGTTGGGTACAGTAATAACAGTAAGGCTTATAGGGTCTACAACTTGTCTACTCAAGTTGTAGAGGAGTCAGTACATGTAGTATTTGATGAAGCTAGACTTATTAACCATGAGTTGTCTAGTAGTATTTGCAGCCCCACAGGTGTGACTGAGAAGATGGACATGCTCACTATAGAAGAAGAACCTACTGCAAGACAGCAAGTAGATGATAGTGGTTGTTGTCCAGGTGGAGTACTACATGCACCTGATGCAGAAGAAGTCCAAGGAGTGCAGCAAGATGAAGAAGCTGAAGGAGTTCAACCTGAAGCCAGGATGCCTCCAGCTAATAGGTATCTAAGAGAACATCCAGCTGATCAAATCATTGGTGATCTAAGATAAGGGGTACAAACAAGGAGCAGATATCTGAGTGCAGCACTCTACTCCAGTTTTCTATCCCCAAGTAGAGCCAAAGAAGTTTGAAGAAGCCATCCTAGACCCTCATTGGATTGAGGCAATGCAAGAGGAGCTAAATCAGTTCAAGAGATGCAAAGTCTGGGAGCTTGTTCCTAAACCAAAAGACCACAACATAATTGGAACCAAGTGGATCTTTAGGAACAAGATGGATGAACATGGAGTGATTATTAAGAACAAAGCAAGACTGGTTGCTAAGGCATATAAGCAGGAAGAAGGTATTGACTTTGATCAAACCTTTGCTCCAGTATCCAGACTAGAAGGCATAAGGATGTTTCTGGCCTATGCAACCTATCAAGGATTTAAAGTATACCAAATAGATGTTAAGTCAGCCTTTCTGAATGGTAATCTGAAAGAAGAGGTCTATGTGGAATAGCCATCAGGTTTTGTTGATTCAACTCAATCTAATTATATCTATAGACTTAGGAATGTTTTGTATGGGTTAAAACAAGCCCCTAGGGCTTGGTATGAAACCCTGTCTAGTTTCCTCATTGAGAATAAATTCACAAGGGGGAAAATAGACAAGACTCTATTCCTTAGGGAATCCAGAGGCAAGATAATACTAGTCCAAATATATGTAGATGACATAATATTTGGGTCTACTGAAAGTAGTCTTTGCAAATAATTTGCAAAACTTATGCAAGGACAATTTGAGATAAGCAGTATGGGGGAACTTAAGTTCTTCTTGGGTCTCCAAGTTAGACAGACTGAGAATGGTTTATCCATATGCTAGTCTAACTTCAACCTAGAACTGATAAGGAAGTATGGTATGGATTCATCCAGTACCATGAAGACTCCTATGGGGTCAAGTATGTCTCTGAGCAAAGATGATGCAGGGAAACCTGTAGATGAGACTTTGTATAGAGGGATAGTTGGCTCCCTACTCTATTTGACTGCAAGTAGACCAGATATCATGTATGTTACATGTGTCTGTGCTAGGTACCAAGCATGCCCTAAAGAGTCTCATTTGACAGCAGTCAAAAGGATACTAAGATATCTAAAGGGCACTCCTTATCTAGGCCTTTGGTACCCTAGGAATGGAGACTTTGAACTGACAAGTTATTCAGATGCAGATTTTGCAGGCTGTAAAGAAGATAGGAAGAGTACAACTGGTACCTATCAATTCCTAGGAGGAAGATTGATTTCATGGAGTAGAAAAAAGCAAACAAGTGTGGCTATCTCCACTGCAGAATCAGAATTGTGGCTACAGGAAGTTGTTGTGCTCAACTTCTATGGATACAACATCAGCTTGAGGATTATAGTATTCAGGTAAGTAGAATACCACTACTTTGTGATTCTACTAGTGCTATATCTATTGCAAACAATCCTGTTTCCCATTGTAGAACTAAACACATTGAAATAAAATATCATTTTCTAAGGGAACATGTAGAAAAAGAAGATATTTCACAGGAGTATGTTAATACAGATAATCAACTAGCTGACATGTATAATAAGCCTTTAGAAGAAACCAAATTCAATAGGTTTAAAATTGAATTAGGTATGATAAACTTAGAATAAGTTTACAGAAATGGCTAAGTAAAATAGTGTCGACACACAGAGTTGTCTGTGTCGAGACAGAGAATTGGTGTTGACACTTCAGAGAAAAGGTGTCGACACATCTAGGAAGTTGGTGTCGACACTTCAGAGAATTAGTGACGACACATGATAAGTAGGTGTCGATACATCCAAGGTGGTGTCGACACTTAGGCTTTGCTCAGAATTAGTGAAGTAAAATCTCAACTAAGTGTCGAGCTAAGTGGTGTCGACACATAAACAAGTGTCGACACATATATTCTGTCGACTATACTTGTGTCGACACATTGTTATCGAGACATTATAAGTCTGTGTCGACACTTTTCAATAATGTCGACACAATTTGAGTTTGTTGACGCGCCCTTTCATCTTCAACTCTAGAAAGGTATAAATAGGGTTTCAACATTATCTGTCGACACGCTCACCAAAGTTTCGAGACCAAACTTGTGTGTCGACACCTCTCTTCTCTCAATTCAAATTCTTCAAACCCTAATGGCGCCCAAGCTCGAAGAGAACGTGAACGAAGGCTATGAACTGGTGCGGCATGCGTTTGATGACGCAGAACCAGAGATCAAGGATGTGGTAACCCTAGTTGCAAACTCTGGATTAGATTTTCTTGTTTCAGAGCCGACCAAGATTTGGAAGAAAGAGGTCCTGGAATTCTTGAATGGAGCTAAAATAGATGAATCTGGACTCAAGATAAAGTCTAGGGTTCATGGAGCAAAGGTGAAGATCACATCTAAGAGTTTAAGAAAGGTACTAAACCTACCAAGGACTAAGGAAGAAGCTGAAGTTTCTGCTTCCAAGACCAGAGAAACTCTAACATGGTGTGGACTGGATTCCAAGATGAAAATTGGATCAGTATTCAATAGAAAGGGGATGAACAGCCAAGGCAAATTTCTCTCTGAAATTGTTGGCAAGGTGATCATGTGCAAGTCTGGAGGACATGACAGGATTTCAGCATATATGTTTAGTCTTATGACAAGGTTAATCTTCCAACTAAACACTGATTGGTCTGGAGTTGTGTTTGAGAAGATTAAGGAGAGCCTGAAGAAGCCCAATTTGGGTAGGATTCTTAGCCTATACCTAGCTGGTAGTATACCAGAGGTAATAACTCAAGCCGCAGGGTCAAAGATCAATCACATGAGGAAGATGGACATGAGGATCTTCTCAAGGTGGGATAGGGTCTTAACCAAGGAATTGCCAACACCTGAGAAAGTAACACCCCAAAAGAAGAAGAAGAAGATTGCTCCAGTAGCTCAAGAATCATCTAGTAGCTCTGGAGAGCATGTTGTCTTTACACCAGATGATGAACAAGAAACTGAAACTATTGGCAAGTCTCTAGATAGACAAGTAGCTGCATACAGGCAGGGGGAGCTACCATTGGATAGCCCACTTCACCAGGATTCTATCCAGGGGGAGTCTCTAGTGGTTGAAGAGCCAACTCCTCTAGAAAGTGAAAGAGCTACACAAACCATACTTGAGGTAATAATTGAAATAAACCAATTAAATTTCTCTATTGAGAATGCAGTTATAACTGACACATTATCTACTGCAAATCAGCAACCTCAGGTTCCTAGTCAACCCCAAGATGTTGTCATGGAGGACACATCTGTTGCAGCTCAAGTAGTGTCTAATCAAGTAGTAGATGAGATCAGGAATTCTCCACCCCCTCATCAACAAGAGTTTACTTTGGAAGAGCTTTTCCCTGATCTTCTCCAAACAGACTTTGAGAAGGAAAGTGTTGCTGCTGAGGGGGAGAAGGCCCAAGTTGAGGGGGAGCAAGTGGATATTCTAGAAGAAACTGCAAGGAAAGAGCCTGAGAAGCCAAAGGATGTTGAGGAGCTACCTAGGGAGAGGGTAGAAATAGCCAGTACATCTGCTTCTGAGGATGAGGAGGCTGTCAGAGCCAAAAAGAGGAAATTTCAAGTATTTAAGAGAATAAGCCAAACATATAAAAAGGCTTTACAAACCATTGCCCCACAGCCTACACCACAGCCAACACCATCTGTAGATTACAGTTCTCTGATGGTTGCAATGCAAATAATGCTTAATGAGCAAATGAAAGCAATAAAAACATATATGGATGAGGGGCATAAGTCTTTACAATTTGATCTGGCCCAAGACATTAAGTCTATTAGATTTGAGATGAATCTAAATAAGAAGGAGATGACTGACTGCTTCCACAAGGGAGGGAATGCAGTAGTCTATCTAGCTACTCATCAGGAGAAAATCAAAGCTCAAGTGGATGACATTGCACTGAAGCAAGGATATGTTCTGGAGAACCAGCTCAGAATGAATGACAATTTGACTGCTTCCCACAATGCCATAGTTACAGAGATGAAGAATATAGCTGCAGGGCAGACTACAGCTAATGCTACAGCTAAAGCAGACTTTGATAAAGCATTCCAAGAGCGAATAACTGCTATTAAGACTGCAATACAAGACTCTCAGAAGATAATAACTGACAAACTCCAAAGGTTGAAACCTTACTTTTAGGATGGAGTAAACTATTTGGATGCACAAATAAGATTTCAGAAAGATGATTTGAGGGATCACATGGTTAGAGAAGTCTTAAAGGGGGAGAGGGTGTTAGTCAAAGCCAGCTCTGATCATGCAAAATGGATTTCCAATTGCATCAGAGCCACCGTTGGATATCCTCCATTGTGTGATGATGATAATGTTGCAGAGTCTGGGATAAATCCTGCATATCTAGGAGGGGAGCAACCTAAAGTGGCTCAAGTAATCTACCCTCCTCCAGAATTTGATATGATACATGTTGATATAGAATTCATGTATAGCCCTCCTGAGGGAATTGAGAAGGTCATCATAGAGAAAGTGGTTCAGCCAGTATCTGAGGCCATATTGAAAGAACAAGAAGCTTTGTTGCTGAAAGAACAAGAGACTAAATTGTCTAAGAAGAGGTTCAGAGAGCAAGCTGAACAAAGGCCTGATTTTGAACAGTGGAGACCCACTTCAAGGAATATTATCTTAACTGCATGGAAGGCTGCCAAAGACAATATTCAAGATAGAAACAAGTCGTTTTTCTGAACTGGAGTGGAGGTAGCATGAGACCAGGCAAGAAGCCATTGTGCAATAGAGGAGAAAGGCTAAGATGGGAAAGCTACCTCCTACTGCCCAGGAGCCTAGCAAGTACTTTGCCAAGCCTTATCATTACTTTGAGAGGCAAAAGATCAAGGCTAAAGAGCAGACAAAGAAGGATCTTAAAGTCAAGAAGCCTGCTGCTACTGAAGATGCTGAAGCCCCTGTGCAAGCAAAGATACAGTCTGGGAAGGGCATAGTTATCAAGGAGACTGAGCAAAAATAGAATAGCATTATCTTAAGTTTACTATGTAATCACTTGTATTAAAACACTCTGTAAATTTTTGTATAATGAATATGACAAAGTTGTTAGAACAATATGATGTGTGAAAAATCTATTACATATTTGTTCTGAGATATATGTGTGTACATGTTTTGTTTAATACATGTTTATGTACTTTCCCTGATTGCATAATCCTGTTTTACATCATGCTATGATTTTATTCTGTATGGTGTATATCATTGACTAAGGGTTATGACTTCTCCAAATAGGGGGAGATTGTTGGGTACATTGGTTTAAATGTACCTGATTTGAAGAAGCCTCACCATACTCAATGATATACATCAAAATGTATTTGATGTATTTTGAGTTTAGTTGTGCAGGTCAAGTATTCACAGGGAAAGCTGAAAAGTTTCCAAGTCCATGTGTCGATACCCAGAAGGAAAGTGTCGACACTTAAGAAGACTTGTGTCGACACCCAGGCAAGCAGTGTCGACACTTGGAGTAATTGTGTCGACACCAGGGATGCAGAGTCGACACCAGACAGAAAGTGTCGACACATACAGGTTGTGTCGACACTCAAGGAAGAAAAGTCCAGTGAAGCTGTGTCGACACTTAACAGCAGTGTCGACACCTAGAGGAACTTTGTCTACATCAGAAAGTTTCGACACTTGGAGGCTGTGTCGACACTCAGCAATTTTCAACAGAGTCTAAGTATAAGTGTCGACATAATGAAGAATGTGTCGACACACAGCAGAAGACTTAACAAATGAAGAAAGTGTCGACAAAATAAAGAAAGTGTCGACACTCAGCAGAAGACTCAACACATGAAGAAAGTGTCGACACAGTGAAGAATGTGTCGACACATAGCAGAAGACTCAATACATGAAGAAAGTGTCGACACTAGGAGGCTGTGTCGACACTCAGCAAAGTTCAACAAAAATTCTAAATACAAGTGTCGACACATAGGAGATGTGTCGACACTCAGCCAAAGTCTTAACAAAAGAAGAATGTGTCGACACAAGGAGTAGTGTCGACACCCAGCAAGTATCAACACAGAAGGCATGTGTTGACACCAAAAAAAATGTGTCGACACTTAACAAGTTCAACACAAGAAGATGTGTCGACACAAAGGAGTTGTGTCGACACTTACAAGAATTCAACTAAGTACTGAAGAACAAGAAGCAGTGTCGACACACAATATCAGTGTCGACACATAATGAAGAAGCAGTGTCGAGAAGCAAATTCTACATCACAAGGAGTTGTGTCGACACCTTGAAGGCTAGTGTCGACACTTAGTCTACTTGTGTCGACACTTGGTCTATAAGTGTCGACACTTAAAGACAGACTGTCTCGACACTTTCAGACAGTTATAGATATTTCAAGAAGTGACTGGATGACATGACAGCTGTCATTCCAGCCGGTCTACTACAACTGTCAGAGATGTCAGAAAGCCGTTACAAATCGGATCAGCCGGTCACCATGAAGAAGGCCTATATAAAGGCTTATACTGTCAACAGAAAGAGATGATCAACACATCAAAGTGATTCACACAAGATCTAGCTATTCATTGAAGAATCAATTCAAGTGAAGATCTAAGAAGTTGGAGAGAGAGAGCTCCTTCCAAGAAGACAGCCGTTGGAACCAGGCTGTAAAGAAGGGTTCAGACCTAGTTCTGAATCTTAAGTTGTAGTGATTGAAGATCAGCTGCAGAGAATCAATCCTATTGTGTTCTACATTCAAGAAGCTTTGAAGAAAGCCAAGTGTGGTTAATCTCAGCAGAGTTCTTCCAAGAACTCATCAAGAACCTGTCAACTCTTCTCTCTATTCAGAGTTGTAGGTATATACACTTTGTATTCTATATTTCTTGTAGGATCGTTAGGGATCTGAGTTGTAAGCCTGCAATTATAAAGGCTGAGTGGTAGGGTCTGTGTGCCTGAGTGTAGGAGATCCATATCTCTTAGTGTAGGCCTGTTGTGGCTGAGTGTAGGCCTGTTGTGGCTGAGTGTAGGCCTTGTGGCTGAGTGTAGGTCTTTGGAGAAGACTGAGTTGTAGGGCCTTGGGCCTGAGCTGTAGGAGCCTGTTTGAGGTTCTGAGTGTAAGATCTGAGGATCTGAGATAGTGAAGGAGTTTGGCCGAATCTAGTACACTACTAGATAGGCGAAGGGGGAAAGTGGATGTACCCAAACCTTTGGGAACCACTATAAATCTGTGTGTTCACTGTGTGTATGTTTGATTCTGTGATTGCTGATTGATTTCTGTGAAGTAGTACTTATAACTCTGTGATATAATCTGCAATCTGCCTAAAAAGTTTAAAAAGATTTAGTAACCTATTCACCCCCCCCCCCTCTAGGTGATTAGCTATAATTTCTTTCACCAAGGTGGCCCACTTCATCCCAAATCGGAAGGAGGACAACGTGGAGAAGCTGGTGGAGTTGTATGTTCGCAACATTGTGCAACTGAATGGGATTCCTAAGAGCATAGTCAGCGATCAAGATGGACGGTTTATGTCCAAGGACTGGAGTTTGGTTCAGAAGAGTTTGGGCACAAAGCTAAAGTTCAGTATGGCGTTCCATCCTCAAACTGATGGGCAAACCGAAAGAATGAACCGTACTATGGAGGATATGCTGAGAATGTGCATTCTTGACTTCAGCAAGAAGTGGGAGGATCACCTCTTCATGGTGAATTTTGCGTACAATAACAGTTATCAGGCAAGTATAAAAATGGCGCCGTACGAAGCTTTGTATGGGAGACGGTGTCGAACACCGATGTCTTAGACAGAGGCGGGAGACACCAAAATTTTGGGAAAAGAGGTGGTAGTTGACGCTTGTGAGTTGGTACGAACCATTCAAGAGAAGGTGGCGCAAGACCGGCAAGCAAAATACTTTAATGCTTGTCACAGGAAGTTGGAGTTTGCGGTAGGCGATTGGGTCTATTTGAAGATCAAGCCGTTCAAAGGCGTCTCACGGATTCGCCAACTCAAGAAGTTGAGTCCAAAGTTTTTGGGGCCTTTTGAAGTTGTTGAACGGGTGGGAGA
This sequence comes from Platanthera guangdongensis, assembly GCA_039583875.1. NCBI lineage: Eukaryota > Viridiplantae > Streptophyta > Magnoliopsida > Asparagales > Orchidaceae > Platanthera > Platanthera guangdongensis. The sequence continues at coordinate 103,611,794 of CM077151.1, forward strand.
AGCAGCCTACCGGTTGGCGATGTCCACGGAGCTGAGTGGATTGCATGACGTCTTCCATGTCTCCGTCTTGAGGAAAGCCTTGGTGGAGGCTAGTGTGGTGATCGAGCCGACATCGGTGCCGATTGAGGAAGACTTGAGGACGCGGGTCATTCCAATTGCTATAGAGGATTCGGAGACTCGGCAGTTGCGGAATAAAGAGGTTAAACTCGTGAAAGTCCGATGGGACAACTGCGGTTGTGAGGAGCTCTCTTGGGAGCGAGAACAAGCCATGCGAGAAGAGTATCCAGAGCTCTTCAAATCAGGTACCATTTAAGCGTTGTTTCCTTTTGCTTTGTAATTTCGGGACGAAATTCTTTTAAGGGGGAAAGAGTTGTAACACCCCAAAATTTGAGAGAGGGTCGACCAGCATTTTCTGGCCAAATTTGGTTTCTGACAGGGGGCACACAGCCTGGGACACGGGCGTGTCCCAGGGCGTGTCAGGCTGGAGTCGACGAATTGGCCGCGTAGTCGACATTTTTCGCTCGACGAAGTGTCGAGACGGGGCACACGGCCTGAGACACGGGCGTGTCTCAGGGTGTGTCGAGCCCGTATCGACAACCGGCCTGTGGTGTCGACATTTTCGGTCGACAATGTGTCGATACAAGGCACACGGCCTAGGATACGGGCGTGTCCAAGGCCGTGTCAGTCATTCGACAAAGTTCACTCAACGAGTGTCGAGTGTCGAGACAGGGGCATACAGCCTGTGACACGGGCGTGTCACAGGGCGTGTCCCGCATGGTCGACAAACTTCGCTCGATGAAGTGTCGAGACAGTGAACATGGCCTGGAGCCCAGGCGTGTTGAGGTAGACACGGGCAAGGAGACGGGCGTGTACAGGACCCATATAGTTCTCGGGTTGTTTTCGGGGCTGTGTCGATGGAGGCATACGGCCGACCACACAGCCGTGTCAGTTGGGACACGGGCGTGTCGGGTTGAACACGGGCGTGTCAGATGCCCGTGTGCTGTTCCAGGCATGTCGGTTTTGACGGCGAATGGGGGACACGGCCCTGGATACGGGCGTGTGCCAGGCCGTTTTCGGCCCAGGTGTTTTATTTTTCAAACAGATCGTGGCCGTTCTTTCCATTATTTTGGAATTTGATGGTCCAGGACTGCTCTTGGGGAGTTAAGTCCGAGAATAGGGTTGGAAACCCTCATTCTTCTCCAAGTTTTCTCTTACTAAAATTCTAGAGAGAAGGCAGAGCAAGGAAGAAGGAGAAGTAGAGATCCGGCTATTGGAGAGGCTTCGGTGGTCCAAATCGCGAGTCGAGTCCAGATCCGTGGAGGCTAGATCTTTGCGAAGGTTTTCATCCAGCTATTTTGCCATGGCTAGGAAGAGGAGTCGGAAGGTAACGACACTTCTCCTCTCGATTTTAGGATGCATGTCTTAGCATCTTTTCCTTTTCTAGTTTTGGGCACCAAACACTCAAATGAGGGGGGTTAGGGTCGCCAAGGTTCAAGAGGAACCTCCGGGTCGATTGAGTCCGTCCCCGGCATGTTTTTGTATTACAGATCCGCTCTGTTAGTGGATTAGGCATGGTGTGTGAAGCCGTAGTCGCGACCGTTAGTCCGACTCGGTGACGTTGCATACAAGCTTTAAGGATTCGTAGAGATCCGTTGCGTCAAGATGCCGTTTTGTGATGTGGTGATGTTTTCCCCTTTTTCCCGAGTGAGTACGTGTAGTCGGAACCAGACAAGGTTAGCTCCTCAATGGCGGTAGATGGTTTCCTTGGTGGACAAGGTTAGCTCCGCATGAGTGGAAGATAGTTTCCTTGGTGCGCGGGAACACTACAGTACAAATGAGGGACTAGGGTGGAATTGTCTTGGTTTGTGATGTGCCAAGGCGTGGCTGTGTCTCCGTGGTCGGCTGGCTATCCCGTGATGTACACATCATGTGTGGAGAGTGTGCCGGCGAGACTAGTCCCCTTCTGTGAGACTGACGAGAATGCCAAGCATGGGGGCAAGCCCGGGCAATGAGGCCATGAGTGGGTAGGGTCAAGCAAGGCTTCTTAGAATCGGTCAGTTTGTGTTTGTTGGAATCCTGACATGAGATGTCAGAGCTTGCAGGCAAGCCCGGGTCTAAGACCTTGAGCGGGTGGGGCCTTAGCAAGAGTTCCATGTGGCGGCTTGAGTGCCGTTGGGGGGGATTATGTTACCCCTTTGTTTGTGTCTTTATGCCAACGGGAGTACCCATATGATGTGATATTGTGCTAGATGCATGCGCGATAGGGTGCCTTGGGTGAAGCCCGGGTTGTTGCTTACATGTTGCATAAGTAGGCCCCTTTTATTTATATGCTCAACCAGTAGAGAACGTGTATGTTGTTTGAGACATCCAAGCCTGCTCTTAATGTGTTTCTGGTTTATATTTATATATTGCATATGAAGTGCTGACTTGCAGGTTGGAGGGCTCCCCGGGGTCCGTTAGGGGTGGCCAGGAGGAGATGTGTTGGTTACACAGTTTGAGGTCAGCCTTTGTTGACCCACGTTACTAATAATTTTTACAGGGCATGGATCGCACGTAGGAGCTAGCTCGCCGGCCAGAAAGGCCTAAGCCTCATGAAGTGTTTCCCTCTTTTGTAACTCTTTTTATGATATTGTTTGTTTGAGTCTCTTGTTGTCCGGCTTGCACGCCGAGGTAGACTAGGAGTGCTTATGCACTTTTATGACTGTTGTATTATTTGAGTTTGGACTCTTTTGTGGTAAGGCCTTAAGGGCCATTTCTATTACTCTTATAGTGGTGGATAACTTCTAGTCTTGCTTGTGTTCCCGCTGTGTGGTGCAAAAAGTTTTGAGTGTGGGTAGTTATATCATCTTATAATACTAAAGCTGTGGCGTCCGTATGTTATGGGGCCCCGACCGGACCCATATTATACGGTCATTATAGGGGAGGTGTTACAAATGGCAGCACCGACAACTGAGGACCACCACTCCACTCTGCAGCTCCCCTGCACATTTTTTCAGCACATTTTGTACCTCTTGAACATATTTGAGCTTTTCTATTTATTTATTGTTTTTAGACTGCAACGAACTTTGTCTTGTAACTGCTAATACAGGTATTTGGTCCACCTTAAGGACGGTAAAAAAGGGCTTTCAGGAGACAACCCAAGTTGGACTGTTTGGTCCTATGCTGTGTTTTGAGTTCTGTCTATTTATTCGTATATATATGTGTCCATATTTTGTTTGGCGTGCATACTTCAATGGAGGTGCAGGAATATTTGAGGCGCGGCAACTTGGCCGCACTTGGACATCTCATTGCACGACTGGTATTCTCAATTTTGAGCATAGGTACTTCCTACCCTAGCTTTTTATCATCTTTGACATGTTTATTTTTACTAGTTGTAGACTTTAAGTCTGGGGGGGAGAGCATGCCTGTGGTCACTACACCACACTTTCTGTTGCATACCAGTTTCTTGTTTAATTATTTCTTGATTTCTGTTGCACACACTGAATCACCCACACGAGTGTGCTCTTACCCACGCGCACAACCCGAGTCAAATGTATTATTTTTGTGTAAACTTTAAAATAGTGGTGCTGGCTTAGGATTTCATGATTGAGTAGTTCGAAACTCATGCAGTACTCATGGATTGTGTAGAACTAGGATAGAATTAATTTTTCTTTATGCTCGTAGCTTTATATTTTTCTGCAAACGTAAATATTGTTTGTACTACTCAAAATCTGAATCTGCAGTAATCGAACGATAATGTAGGAATGTGTGTAGCCGCCACTAGACTCGTATTGCTCGAGTCGGGAGGAAGGATCATCTTTATCGGTGGCTAAGAACTTGCCCTAAGCTACTCTCGAAGCATTGGTTCACGGTTAGTCAAGCGTGAGCATGACGTATACCTTCATTTTGGATAGTTTAAGCCTTGTTTAGCCTTTCCTACCTGTTAACCGTTGCATGCTAAATTTGTGCCTACCCTTCCTTTGATCCAGCTCCACTCACATTCACCAAGTCCTGAAGCTAAACCCACCATCGCAATCAAATGCTTGAGCTGCTTTGTATTTACTGTCTTGCCGAGGTTGGGATAGGTGGTCATTGTTTTTGGGGGTGCTAAATTCATTCACGTTTTGATTGCTACGTTTGGGGATTGCAAGCGCAAAAAAGAAAAAGAAAAAAAAAACATAAAAAGCCGATCAGCGCAAAAGAGAGAAAATTCTGAAAGAATTGCTTTGAGACTTCTATCCCCATCCTCTTTATTGATTTTGGTCGGGTTAGGCCGTGTTCACGCCCGGTTTTCAAGCTCAGTCTGGGGGTGTGTTCCCCATTCATTTCTAAGTGGCTGTATTGGTTTAGTTTTTTATTAGCTCGCTTTGGTTGCGTGTAGCCTTCATGTTTATCATTGACTACCAAGCCTTCGCCTAAGCCCCATTTTCTCCAACAAGTCCTACTGATTCACGCTTGAGTCCAACTCACGCCGTGGTGAGAGTGTGAACGTGCAAGCATATGGTCCCCGACATTGGTGGATTCCTTTGGAGGTGATCCTGAGTCCCGAGCTTTGGCAATGCTCACCTTAGTGGCCTGCCTACTTTCTTCCTACACATGATCGCAAGATTCTCCAGAATTCTAATTATGAGTAATTACAATATTTAATTATGTCTGTCGAATAGTTTAAACTACGTCGTATAATTAAAAGTTTTTCTATTATATCTTCTATGCCCATGATGTATTTGATTTCTCGTCTTACTTCTTTTTGAAATTTCTGAGCCAACTAGCTATTTTCTAGTTCACGGAGTGATGATTTGCTCGGGACGTGCAAATGGTTAAGTCTGGGGGTGTGATGAGTCCACATTTTACACTGATTTTTGGACTCCTCTGGGCCAGTTTTATCGTCTCAGCACTACACTTGAGAGCCATTATTGCTTATATTTGCTTACGTGTCTATTCCACGATTAAGTGCACTATAGGCCCATTTCTGTGTGCTTCTTGTGCTTCTTTGTTTTTGTTGTTCTTTAACCCTGTCTTGGGAATGTGGTGTGCATGTTTGGTGGCCTTTCTGCCTCTTCTACTGGTGCAGGGTTCGTGTGCGTGCTCCGGAACCGCTCGGGAGACCCCGACGATGCAGGAATACTGCGCACGACCACTGGTCGTGCGCCACTAATCGTGCGCATTATATTCTCATTTTCCTAATCCTGTCCGGGTAATCGCACGATCAGTGGATTTAGTGTGCACGACCACTGGTCCTGCGCCACTGATCGTGCGCATATATGCTGATGTTTACATCCAGTTTGCAGGTCTAATTGGAAATGGTGCACGATCATCGACCGATAGTGCGCACGACCACTGCTCGTGCGCCACTAATCGTGCGCGCTGCTTCTGCTGCCTCCGTATTTAAGGCCCTGCTCCGCGATTCAGGTCAATGCCTGTCATTTGCTGTCATCGGAGAGTGCGCGGGAATCGCCATTTCACGTCTCCAGCTGCTCCATCACCTCCACCTTCGTCGGGAGGCCATTGCCAACTACTCCGAAGCTTTTCAAACTCTCCGGCGAAGCCCTCGGCCATTGACGACTACAACTCCAATCTTTCCACTGGAGTTGGTGAAGAAGACAACCTAGAGAACGGACTTAAAGGCCTTCGAGGTGACAGCTCGTTGGTACCGGAAGCCTCCTTGGACTGAGCCCGGAAGCGGATTGACAACTCGCTACTCCGGCCACGACCCGCGGTGGATCTTCACTCTCTTTTGGTTTACTCCTCTTCCCCTTCCTCTGTAGTATGGAATGGTTTAGGCATTGTAATGAACACTTCCATCCATGAACATCAAGTTTATTTTATATCTAATGGAATGTTAGTATTTTTCTTATGCTTGTGAGTAGTGTCTGTGAATGCGCCTCGCTCACCCCACATCCAATCCATTCCCGTGTCTCACCCGGTTGCACTCCACACAAGAACACTTCCATCCATTAGCTTTCCGTCCACTCGCCCAACTGAAGTTCGGCATCGCGGCCGAAACAACCACTCCACCTTGCGAAGCGGTGCCTTCGACCCGCATAGCTTTTACTAGTTTAGTAGATCAAACACCCACAATATCCCAAGTCCTCTTTTTACCCTTTTTTCTATTTATAACTCTCATTTCAATATTTTCTGTACTGTTGCCGCTTTACGCTAATTGCATTCCTCAAGAGACCGACACTCGGGGATTTATTCCCAAAACTTTATTACTTATGCGACCGGTGCGCCTGCCGATTTACACACATCATTATTCCACTCTTGTACCATTTAAGTTTTGTGTTTATCTTTCCTTTATGTAATTTCGGGATGAAATTCCTTTAAGAGGGAGATAGTTGTAATACCCCAAAACTCAAAAGAGCGACGAGAGGTGTTTTGGGCCAAGTTTGGAACTTGGCAGGGAGCACACGGCCTGGAACACAAGCGTGTCTCAGGGGCGTGTCATGATCGGGTCGACGATCTAGCCGAGAGGTCGATGAATTTTGGAGTCAACGATCTTCGAGCAGCGAACACGACCTGAGACACGGGCGTGGCACAGGCCGTGTCCTTCACGGGTTGAACACGGCCTGTGGCGTGGTTGATATATGGGGTCAGAACACGGGTCATGTCGGGTCGACACGGGCGTGTCATATTCGACACGGGTGTGTCCAAGACCTGTGTCCTTCTCGTGTTGGTTTTGGTCCTGTGTCGATTTAGAAATAAGCCCGGGAACACGACCATGTATTGGTTGACATGGGCGTGTCAAGTTTGACACGGGCATGTCGGATGCCGGTGTCCTTTTCGGGACGCGTCGGTTACTACGACAAATGGGGAACACGGCACTAGACATGGACATGTCACAGGCCATGTTCGGCCCATATTTTGGATTTCAGATCTGGATCGTGGTCGTTCGTTTCCTTACATTGGGATCCGACAGCTGGGGGTTGTTCCTGATGGGATATACCCGGGTTTAGGGTTGGAAATCCTTCATTTTATCCTACCAATCTCTTTCTAAAGATCTAGAGAGAGGGGAGAGCAAGGAAGAAGAAGGAGGCTTGATCCGGTCACCGACGGAGCTTCGGAGCTACAAATCGTGAGCCGACTTCGGATCTACGGAGGCAAGGAGATTGCGGTGCTTTTCATCCACATAGATTTCCATGGCGCCAAGGAAAAATTCTAGGGTAATGATTCTCATCATAGGACATGTGAAGTCCTCTTTTTCTTTGCATAGGAGGCACGCTCTCGCGAGTTTGCGGTGAGTTTGAGGCGTTCCTTCGGGTAGACATGAATAGTCCACGTGGTGTACATGTAGAGTCCATAAGTGAGAAACGGACATAGGCATGATGTGTGAAGCGTACTCAAACAAGTTGGTCTGGATCAGTGATGATGCATTGCATGAATGGTCGGAGAAGACTCCGTGCATATGGTTGTTTTTCTGGGTTTTCTACAAGGTAAAGTGCAACAGGGAGCCTTAGGGACTAACTCCAAGGTGCACCCGGAAAATTGGGCAGATGCGTGATTCTGCCAACATGATGGACTGGGAGCCAACTTGAACATAACTGGGTTATGTGAAGTGTGTGATGGAAACAGGACTCGGGGAGGTTTGACCCGCGCATATGGATTAAATTGACATTGCGATGTGAACAATGGGTCAGGCGGAACTGTACCCGTTCTATGTCGTTCGGTGGGAGCCGTTGGCATAGATGAGGGTCTTCGGCTGTCTATGGCTTAAATTGACGTGACCCATGCCGGGAAGACAAAAATGCTCGCAAGATAGGCCATCCTAGTGGCGGTGGTGAGACCGAGATGTCTATGGCTTAAATTGACGTGACGTTGACCGGTTCACCGAGAATGTGCCTTGAGAGCACGGGGTGTGTGGCCGTGCGTGCCCACGCCTGTGATGAAGTGTTTATCTATACTGATTTGTTATGCTAACAAAGTGCAGGGGAAGGAGCATTGCCGAACCGAGTTTGGGGGCGGGATCGTTATAATTTGGTCAGCATAGCTGACCGTTGCTTTTGTTTGCCACCGTGCGGTGTATTGTTGCTTGCAGGTGGTGCGGAGCCGAGCGGTAAATAGCAGGCTAAAGCCCAAGTTGCTGAGCCAGCCCTCGAAGGACAAATTTTGAGTGTTTACTTGTTATATTCATGTGTGACCGGCCTGTGTGTCGTGGAATGGAAGACACATTTTATTTGAGTAAACAAATGTAAGGCCTTAAGGCCGTGTACTTGTGTATTGTACTTCATTCCTATTGGGCTTTGTAGTGGACATTCATGCTTTTTGTCTGGGTTCTTTAATTTGCAACTTTTAATAATTGCTTCCGCTAGAATGACTCTATGTAGGACGTTGGTTATTAGTTGGATGGTTTCCAATGAGTAACCTTCCGGTCTGTCTGTGGTATATGGCGTCGGGCCCCGGCAGGACCTACTGCTATATGCTATGTGACGGATAGGGGGTATTACACAGGTGACCTGGCTCTTTGTGCAATTCACAATAAGGTTCTGAGTCTCTAGATCTTTGATCAGCTGGTCGATAAGGCCTTTTGTGGTTAGCCCTATCCTTCATGACTTGGCTCACTTATAGTATGGCTTCCTCTAGTTCAGACACATGCAAGTCATCGTCTTGTTGTTGGTAAACTGCAACTATTTGAGAAGATAGAGCTGGTGGTAGTAATGGATCTCGAGTACGATCATGGTCTTGGAAGGGATATCGATGGCGCTGAAACCTTCTTCCCTTCCTTTAGTGAGTTGGGAAATCATTGTGAGGAGACCTCGGAGGCTTCTTGTGAGGAGGATCTTTCTCTGATACAAGCTTGGAGATGAAGCCTGGGTTACTCTTTTTGCCTCAGATATATGAGTTGGCTAGAGCAATCAACTCTTGATACGCTTTTGGTTCTCGGACATTATCTTCAAACTTGCGCAGCCCTTCACGAAGACCGTGGATAAGAGCCAGTCGGTACATTTCTTGGCTTATAATCTCGATGTCCAAGATTTCTCTTTGGAATCGATCAACGAATTGAGACCAAGCCTCGTTCTTGCGCTGCTTGATCTCAAAGAGGGCTTTTGGACCGCCCTTTTTCTTTGTTGGGGTAGAGAATCTGAGAAGAAAATCTCTTCGTAGATCAACGAAGGAAGTGATGGAGTGAGGGCGAAGACCATAGAACCAGTCCCTCACTTGCCCATCAAAAGTTGTGACAAGAAGCTTGCACTTAGTAGCGTCTGAAAGAGTTTTGAGAGCAACGGCTGATTTGAATGCTTGGAGATGCTTTACTGGATCAGTCTCTCCAGTGTAGATTAGTAACCAGGGCTCTCTAAAGTTTGCTGGAGTAGGTTCATGTCGAATGTTCTCTGTAAATGGTGACGGCTCTTCTTGTTCTCCTACAACATAAGGATGAAAAGGAGCATAAGCTGCAGCTGCAAAAGAAGCAAGAGGATAAAAGGGAAAAGTTGTTGTAGGAGCAAAGACAGAAGCTGAGGGGTAGGGATGACTTCCCTGAAAGTTGAGAAATCTAGCAGGGCTCCACCGGGCTGCTTCCCGGAAGAAGTTTTGGCGAGAAGCAAACTCTTCATCTTGAGGTCGCAAAGGGGTTGCAGGCACTTGCGGAAAGGTTGTTGTATAAGGAAGATAGACTGGCGGGCAAGCTGGAGGATAAGCTTGTTGACGCTCCAGTGCTGGTGCTGGATTGATCGGAGCAGCTGGAGCTTCTGCAAGTTGAGTCTGCAACTGCTGTATGATAGCAGCAAGAATTTGGTTGATGGCTTGGAACTGCTGAGCATTTTCATGGCGCGATTGCTCAAAGGCCTCCCAGAGAGGATCATATCTAGAACTTGATTGAGCAAGGTTCTCGGCTGGATGATGATGTGACATGGCTAACTGTCATTGTTCACCGTCTGACTTCGGATCTGAAGGTCGCGTGTTAACTGTTGATGCGTGGAAATGGCACCGCCTAGTTAACACGGAGGCAGTGTTCGATCTCACGGGCAAGGAGAGGAAGAGGATGAAGGTTGCGGGGAAAGAGGAAGTTTCTGATTGCTCGAGAGTGGAGCAAATGCTTCTTCAATGGATACGGTGATAGAGGGGAAGGGTGTTGACAGTAGCCGGGAAGGCTGATGATCAGCGAAGAATGTTGCTGATCAGCGGAGGAGGTTGATCAGGAGCTGTCATACAGAGGGTTACTTTGACGGTTTTTCTTGCAAGTTGACGCCGAGGGAGCTGAGCTGAGCTAAGAAGAAGAGAGAGAGGGGCCACTAGCAGCGGCAATGACAGACTTCGATCGCCGTGGCTTGAATGCTACTTATGCGACGGGCTTTCCTTTGATTAATAGTGAGCTATTACAGCTTGAAATACACCTTTACAAGAAAGCAATAAAGGGGTACAAAGAGGAAGCTGACCGCTAAAGAAGGAGTGGCAGAAGAGGCTGCGCGGACTGAGGAGCCAGGTCGGCAGGCCGCGCGGTTAAGGAAAAATGAAGACCGCGCAGACTGGGAACTGAGGCCGGCAGGCTGCGCACGACTAAGAGAAGAGGAGGTGCGGAGTGGGAAAAGGTGTCCGCTGGGGTTGCTGGCTTGAGCTTGCTGTGGGCTGTCTTCGAGCGTGAGCACCTTGGAGATGTTGAGACCACGCCCCCCCCCCCCAAATGAGAGGTATGGGGTTCTATTTATAGGCCCGAGGAGGTAACGGCTTCCGGTGATGTTACCCTCGGTGAGACGGTAACTGGAGCGAGAAGAGGAAAGAGTCTGGAGAGTCCTCCACAAGCCACGCGGACTGGAACTTGCTTCTAGAGCTGGTGCTACTGATGGAAAACTGGGAGACTGAGTGACAGACTGCGAGGAGAGTCCGTGGAGTCCGCAGCTACTGAGCTGAGAATGTCTGCCTGCTGCTGGGGAGGCGGATGCTGGAGGCTAAGTGGTGGACTGCGAGGGGAATCCGCGGAGTCCGCCGCTGCTGAACTGGACGAGCGTTAAGGGGTGTGAGCTGAGGATTGCCCCTTGAGTGCGCCGAGTCCGCATGAGGCTGTGCGGTCTGGGACTGCCTTGAGGAGATTCTGCTGCCTTGCGGAATGGGAGCAGTCCGCCACTACTGGTCGAGCCCGCACCAAACTGTGCGGGCTGAGAAGGTTGACCCTGCTGCTGGAGAGAAGGGCATGGAGGCTGAGGAAAGGGGGGCTGCATAACGAATCCACTAAGACTGCGGAGACCGCCATTGCTGACAAGCTCAGTCCAGCGAAGATGAGGCCTGCTATTGCTGTAGAGCTGGAGTTGGGGTTCACCAACGTAGGCGGACTAAAAGGCTTGATTGAACTTCGAGTCCGCCGAGATCGAGATGAACGGGATGTTGCTGCTGCTATTTGCGGGTAGCTAGAGAGCTTGAGTGTCCTCTCTCCTTAGGCGGACTGTTGAAGCTGGCTGCCCACGCTGCTGGGTGACAAGGGCAGCACGACTTACCGGATTGACGAGGCAGGTCGCGCGTGTTGGCGAGGTGGAAGATGAGGTAGCTGGCTGGCGGCCTGGGGGCAGGTCGCCATCTTTGTTTGGCGGTTTGAGCGGCCTGGGAAGATAGGCATCCGAGTCTGGCAAAGGGGGCTCCGATTGAGAAACCTGCAGTTAAGCTGACAAGGCAGGCGACCTGTAGGGACGGAACGCAGAAGCGGTCCGCGACACCTGCCGACACTAAGGAACAAGGCGCGGCCTGGGCTGTCAGACCACTAAGACCACCCAAGTCGTGTAGCCTGAGCGGACAGAAAGGCCTGTCCGCCCCAACGAAGGCATCGCGACCTCCAGGAGAAAACTGGAGCACGCCGCGACTAACGAGCTAGCCACCTTGGGGAAGGATCGCAGATTTCGCGGTTAACAAATTTATATAGTTATTTTAGTTTAGTTTTTATTAAATAAATAGTATAGTTTATTTAGCTTTACATTAAAATATATAATAATTCGTTTCTTTTTATATTTCATGTCAATCTGGTCTCCAAATATCAATTTCAAGTCGATGATGTCATGATTTGAAAACATTGTGGAGAAAATTAACATTTTTGGTCGTGGATAGCTGAACTTCAAATGATCAAAACTTTCAAAACAGGAAGAGTTACGGGATGTGTAACCAGTCAACGGAAATAGGACGACGTCCTCTATAAATATGGAGAGTTTCACAAGTACAAGCCCCCCGGTCACGTGCGTGACCAGGGCATGAACACGGGCATGTCTAGGTCAAAAAAGCAATTTTCTCCAAAAATCTTCCGGGGACAATTCTGGATCTTTTTCTATGTACACGCCCCCATGTCACGGGTGTGCCCTACCCGAAACTGCCGAATTGATGTTAGATTGTGCCGTTTCCAGCCATTTGTTGACCCGATCAGTACACGGTCCCATGTCACGGGCGTTGCCTATGGGCGTGACCATCCACCAACTGCCAGATTAACTCCCGCTGTTTCTCCTTCCCGCCGTTTCAAGTAACAGACTTGACACACCCTAGGACACGGGCATGACCGAGGGGCATGACCCGCTGCGAATTTTGGCAGTTTTCTCCCAGCGTTCACGAGCTTTCAAGACAACGGTTCTGAGCCTTAAACTCCCTCGGTCAAGGGCGTGACCTAAGGGCGTGACCTTCCAGAAAATTGCCTATAAATTCCAGACAAAGCTAAGAGCTAAGTGGGCATCTAGGGAGTCATCTAGGAGTACTTTTAATAACTTATTTTCCTGTTTTCATGCATTTCCTTTATGTACTTTTCAATTTCATAGTTTGTTAACCTTTAATTCTAGAACTTTTATTTCAGCATGTCTTTATTTATCTTTTCCTGTATCCCTCTTTTCATGTCATGTAGCTAATTTCATTAGCACTTGATCATGACAACCTTTATTTTAAAATAATCTTCTTTTTTTCAAACTCTACTTTAATCAATTCGATCTATCTTTGATTTTTTGCTTCGATTTCGATTTTAGATCTGTATCCTAGATTTACCGAGAGGTTGTGAATACGAGTAGATCACTCAGAGGTAGGAGGAGCCGCATGCACTTCTCGAGAGAGGATGACATGGATCTTCTAGATTGGAGTCAATCTAATAGCGGGGTTCCCCACATAAGGCAAGCTTAGGGGTTTCCACTAGGCGAGAGGTCTTAATTATCAACTTAAGTTTAGTAGAGAGAGTATTCTCGAGAGAGGAGCTTTTGTAATTTTGGAACCTCCACGGTCGAAGTAGGAAATTTAGAAGTTTACTTTTATGTAAATTTTATTTTAAAGTTAGTCTAGATAAAGTGTTATCTTTTAGTTTATTTTCTAGCTATAGTTTGAAAGATAGGGGATAGATCTAATATACTCTATGGGAGGGGTGGGGGGTGAATAAAGTGATTTAAAATCTTTTTACCGTTTTTATAATTTATCAGTAAATTAGTGATAGTAGTAGTTATATAAAATGAAAAAGGGACTAAGCTAAATCACACAACCACAGCACAGCAAAACAAAGAAGAATGAGAACACAGACAACACAAGAATTTATAGTGGTTCCCCAAATCTGGGTACATCCACTCTTCTACCACCCTAGTAGGAGTACACTAGCAGTATCTTAATCATGTGACTTCCACCACAGGTTTTTGCTCAGGTGTCCTATCACCACAAGATCTATTTGCAGGGAGATCTAACAACCCTTTAGGCTATTTGATCAGGTGCCCAAAAACCAACAAAAACTTTTGAAGGGAGTTAATAAACCCTTTATACAGGAGGTTAAGAAGGTGATGTTGTCTTCTCTTTCTCTAAACAAAAGAGAAGATTTTATTGGATTGTTGGTGTCAAACTTCCCCCTGTGATGTTAAAATGTTCAGGAAGACTGGAGCTTTGCTCAGGATATAGGTCTTCAGCCTTGTCTTGAAGATATCCGGGAACTTGTAGACAGATGTTTAATGATTGTCTCGGAAGATTCCTGGATCAGAAGTTGAAAAAGAATCTTGATTTTGTAGATGGTGTTCTTCTTCCGTCTTCTTGAATGTGCAACAGCAAACAGAATTTGTCTTCCAGAGAGAAGATCAGAATCTTAGTATCTCTTTGTTGGTCGGCTCCCTCTATTCTGTGTATTGTATTTATTTTTCTCTGTATGTCTGTCTATATGTAAATCCTAGAAGAAAAGAAATTTTCTTTATAAATGTTGTTGCAATTTTTCTTCAGAATTTGAAATGAGTCCATTAATTGCTTCTGGAAATCTGGGAAGGGGAACGACTGGAATATCTTACTTTTATTGTATTTCTCCAACTGTCCCGGGAATAGCTCAGGCAATTACTCTGATGAAAATCATAATTAATGCTGCCTTCAACGACTATATTTTTACGGATTTGAAGCAATTATTACTCAGAGAATTATTGACTTAGGATGGAATGAAGAGAGGGACAGATAAGGAAAACTTAACATATAGGCTCTGAATAGATTTTGTCGACCTCAGGGCATATTTCGTCAACCTGTACTCAAAGTTTCTCGAGCTGATAAATCTCCTTCGTCGACCTGAGCTCAGCGATCCAAGTTCTTAAGAATAAATGACATTCTCTGAGCTCCAAGTTCGTTGAACTGAGAAATTTATCTGGTGCAGAGTTCGTTGAGCTGAGCTCAGCGAACCTCAATCTGGAAATATCTTGTTAATTCTGGGCTCCTTATTCGTTGATTAGAGAATCTGTCCTGTGGAATAAATCATCGACCTGAGCTCGAATATCGTCGAGCTCAACTCAGATAAAGAACTCTGAGTTCGTCGATCTGCGATCGACGATCGTCGAGCTGAGTTCGAAGAAATTCGAACTAATAATCTGAACTTTGAAATTCTTCTAAGACTTGAGTCTCCTAAAGTCCACTGCAGGCTGGTCCATGAAGGTTGATTCTAATGACTTGCCTAAACTTTAGGACTGACAGACTTGACCATGGCTATACAAGGTGGGTCAAACCTCCAAAGTAGTGAACCTAGCCCAAATCTAAATCAGGGGTCCCAACAATCTCCCCCTATTTGGGTGAGGTCATTAAAACAAAATATATAAATATAAAGTCACAGTAATAAAATATCTGACAGAATTTGAAAGTCATTGGTAGATATATATAGCTATGGCACATGCATATTGTTCAAATTAAAACAGTAAACAAAATTAAGAGTTTATAAATCAGACTGGGGAGGAACAGAAGATTTGGTAAAAATTATCTTCCTGTTTGGAACAGCTGCTTCTCTTAGAGACATCTTCCTATCTGAGTCACCAATTGTTTTCTGAGATACAGCCCTGGAGACCACTGCTTCAAGGTGCAGGTTCATATAAGTGTCAGAATTGAAAAGTTTGCCCACTTGGTACTTCTTAAGTTCCTTCTTCTTATAGGATGACATAGTTGAGAATTGAGATGGGTCTTTACCTTCTTCCATTGCTTTTCTAATCTGAGATAGAGTAATTAATTCATTAAATCTGGCCATTCTAGAATTTGGATCCATCTCTGGATCATAAGCAGGAGACAAAGGCCTTTCAGGACTATTCTCTTTTTCAGTTTCAACTGGAGCTTTTGGAGGAATTGCTGGTTTTGGAGGAAGAGGAGAACTGCTTCTTGAAGATTTAGGATATTGATTCTGACTGCTTTCTTGAAAATAAGATCTTGAATATCTGTCTTACCTTTGGTATGTTTGGGTGAAGGATGTATATCTCTGTGACACATTTCATGAAGCAACTGCTGCTGAAGGAGGAGTAGGAGGAGGACCTCACCTGTTCCTTTTAGAAGGAGGAGGAGGAGAGTACCTTCTTCTCTTCTTACTTGCCTTTTTCTCATTCTCTGACAGCAACATCCAATTAGGCATCCCTTTGTATGGAGTTATTTTGTTCAAAATGTAATACGGAGTGTCCGCATTGGGAGTAGGTTTAGGAACAGCCTTAGCAGGAGCTTTTCTCTTCATAAATTTTGCCTTTTTAGAATTTGATTCATCAGAATCATCATCATCATCATCATCATCAGATGAACCAGGAGGATTGGAATATACATCATCAATCTCTTTCAGAATTTCTTTAGAGATCTGCTTCTCAGCTTGAGGCTGTACTGGAATTATTGGCTCTTCAACACTTTCAATAACAGTTCGATTATCTTCTTCTATATCTACAAGCATGATATCATCCAAGTTTGGTATAGTACTTTCATCCATTTTGTAAGTTGGTGGAGAGATAGCCTTGGGAGCTTATTGTGTGACTGGCTCAATGACTGCAAAACTTGGAGCTGCAAAACTTGTCTTTAGTTAGTCTACAACTTCAAGACTTATGGAAGCTGTGTAACAAACAATAGCCTTGGAATGCTGTTGTTCAGAACTTGGTAAAGAATTTATATGCACGTAATCAAAAGAATCTAATAAATAAAATAAATCAACTGTGGGATTGATAATATAATCACCAACAGTGATAATCTCTAGAATTTATACTACTGCATCTGTACAGACCATTTCTGTATCAACTAATTCTGTTGTAACTGCTGTAACTTTTGGAACTACTGCTGCTGGAGATGTTTCTGATGGAGCTGCTTCTTCATAGAGCATCTCCCCCTGCTTGGTTTCAGTGGAGACTGGAACCATGCCCCTGATAGAAGAAGGAGGGACAAAGAAAGCAGCAAAGAGGGTAACAAGAGATGAGATGGAGGCAGCAAGAGGTGTGATTGCCTCTATAATGAGTTACCTGATGACTGGAGTGATGTACACCAGGAGGGTGGTAATTAAAGGAGAATCCATATCCATAAACTCAGGAGGAGTTTGACTGGATACAGATGGATGGATGGAGATGGAGGGAATAACCAAATGTATAGACTTAGGTGGAATCTGAGTATATACAGATGGAGGAAAGGGAGGAATGACATTAGATGGAATAACATATTGCATGTTGTCATCCTGAGAAGGTGATGTAGGAGGAGATGGATGTTGAAACCAAAAAACGGTCTCCTGTGGAGTTCACTCTTGGGGAAGGGGTGATCGAGCACCTACTTCGCTCTTACAAGCAAAACGACAAAATAAACAAGGGGAAATGACCCAAGGGCTCGGCGGGGAGGACCCACCACACACCCGGAAGATCTGAGAGCGCTTCCCCTCCTTAGCCAAGGGCCGAGCTAAGGTACCCTCAGAAAGCACTTGAAAACTGGAGCAAGAGAGCACATGAAGCATGCCTTCTGGGGTACCCCTTGGGTCCTATTTATAGTTTTCGGAATTTGAACTGCCAATAACCAAACTGAACTGACCTGAAATTACCAAAATGCCCTCGGTTGGGTCTGCCAATAGCCAAACTCCGCTGTTTTGAAGGTCTATGGGCAGACCTGCGGGAGCAACACAGTAAAAAATACCTCATGGGTCCAAGCGAGCTGGGGAGCTAGGTCACCTCGGCGGATCTAATTCGCATACTGCAGCCGAGCTCCGTTGCGAGAGCACGAGCTGGGATGACAAGCTCGCCCATCCGTTGGTCGCCATTAGTCGACCTCAGCTCGACGATTCTTGGACTAGCTCGGTGAATGCTGAGCTCGCGGTCGACGAATGTCGATCTCCCGTTCGACGAATGCTGAGCTCGGGCTCGACTTCTCTACTGCCGAGCTCGCCCACTAGTTTCAGCCCAATCGGTCTGGTTCCTGGCGAATTTATTCATCGGACACGGGGTTGTACAATGGAATAGGAGTTGAGATATCATGTTGAGGTGAATTTGGTGTTGATGATATGGAGGTTAGCAAATCAAATGTTGGAGATGACATGAATGTATGAGGATGAATATCAGTAAGATGAGGTGGTAATGGAGATGGAGGTGGTGTAATGCGTTCTGGAGATGCAGTGGGTGTTGGTTGATGCATTGGTGAAGCGGGTGATTGATGAGGTGAAGGAGTTCTTATTTTTGTTGGAAGATGTGTTGTTGAAGGAGGTGGAGGAGGAAGGATAGAGGATTCTTGAACAAGGTGGGGAGTAGATATGACAACCCTTGTGCTCTCAGAAGCTCTTGAGGAGGAGGAAGCCTTGGATAGCTTGATAATAGTCCTCTCCCATCTGCCAAAGAGGGCAGAGGTTAACCTTTTAGAAGCATTAATGAAAACTGTTTGAGTGACCAGTAAATCATTTGCCTTCTCCTGCAGAAAAATTCCAAGTATCCTTGCAAAGCAAACTTCCTTCATGGAGTTCTTCTTCCTGATTTAGTCAAATAAAATCTGACCCCAGTTAACCTTTTTCTTATCCACCAAGGCACTCATAATTAGAAACTGGTGTTTCGTGATGTAGTCGTGAGCGGTGTGCTTGCCCAGTAGCACTTTTCCCACTATATCAGCCAAGAATTTATATTCAACCGATAAATTCTTCTTCATTAACTTGTTTGGGTTTCCTTCAGAGTGACCCATTTTCAGCAACATCTCCTTGAATTCAGAGCTATCTATTTCAATGTCTTCTTCCCCATTCACAAAACCGAAAATCTCGGATAAGACGGCAGGAGTTAGAGACCTGAATTCCAGAAATTATTCCTGTCATCGTGTCTGCATCTGGAGTAGTTGAAGAATAAACCCACTCCTTTATCTCTACCACCGACAGTTTGATTCTGGTTGTCATAAACTTTTTCAACTGTTGATCTTCAAATAGTTTTAGAATATCCATAAAGATCTTGTCCGAATGACTGAAGGAGTCGAAGTTGATATCGAACCTTGTGTCATACTTCTTCCCGGACAGAGAGATTGCTGAAATAGCCATGGTTTCTTGAAAAAAGAAAGAGAGATCAAGTGCAAAAGAACATAAAGCGTCGGACATAGCTCCAAGAAAACCTAGTTATAAGGTTTTCAGAATGTGAAGTGCCAGACTCTGGTCTGTGAAAATAAAACTTTTTCGATCTCAGGTCGACAAATGCTGAAAATTCGTCGATCTCAGTTGGAAGAGGGGAAAAACTTTTCGTCGTTCTCAGTTCGATGAAAAATTTTCTGAAGCAAGATCGTCGATCTCAGTTTGACGAAAATAACTTGAGAAAGAGAGTTCGTCGATCTCAGGTCAACGAATTTTCTCAAGAACTTATCTCAGATCGTCGATCTCTGTTCGACAAACTTTGATAAATTCTTCGACCGCAGACAGGAATTTAAATTAAAGCCTCTCCATTTATCATTTCTAGCTGATTTATAAAGAACAGATGGTTCCTCTCATCCAAGAGTTTGGTGAAGATGTCATCTCTTTGCAAATCAGTATAGATATAGACATGCTTAATTTTATTTTTATCCACACACTCTCTAATGAAATGATGCCTTATGTCTATATGCTTAGTTCTACTATTATGCACTTGATTTTGTGCAATGGAAATTGCACTTGTATCATCACATAGTAAAGTTGAATTATTTAAGTTGAAACCATAATCTAGGAGTTGGTTCTGAATCCACACCATCTGGGAACAACAACTGCCAGCAGCTATTTACTCTGCTTCTACAGTTGAAGTAGATAAAAATGGCTGTTTTTTTGCAAAACCATGACACTAGTCTAACACCAAGGAAATGGCATGTAAGACCCCTCCCCTTACCAAGGAGGCACCAAGTCTTATGCCCAGAACCTCCGTCTTACGGTGGCAATAACACACGGGTTAGTCGACACCGTAACACGTCGATTCTGCCGGCTAGCACGATCACATAACATGTTGGCCAAAAGAGAGTAAGAAGTATAGCAGGAATGTAGAAATGAACTACAAGCCAGTCCACAGTCACAATACATATTATAAAGTAAAATGAAAGTACATCCAGTCCATAAATAGTAGCAATAATAAGAAGAGTAAAAGGGTTTATGCCCTGTACATGAATATCAACTCTCCTCACACAATAAAATGCGGAAGCAAAACTATCCTTGGAAAACTCGTCCCACCTGACGTCGGGCAGCAGTAGTAGTAGTAGGTGGTGGTGGTATCAACTCCTCAGGTCCTGTCATCTCGTCCTGCCGGTCGTGCTGGTGATCCATCTCCTCGAGCTCCTAAAAATAGTTTGGTCACCGACCATTAGTCAAAATACTAAGTTGTTTCCTCCGCACCTCGCCCCGCAACTCTTAGGCACTGTACGGGAGGATGAAGCAGAGGACAACAAGGGGTAACAAAAGGGAAGCAGGTGACAAGGAATCTATACTACCAAGTATGAATGTAAGCAATAAATCTACACTAACAGTTCTACTTATATAGTCAAAATAAAGTATCATGTACAGTACAAAAGTAAATAACACTGGAAGTAAATAAAGTGCAGTAAATAAAGCATTAAAATCTACTACTAATATACATCACAGAAGTACCCGAACTTATATGAGTGCCCATACAAACATATAATTTAGAGTTTCCAAAATTAACTTATCATATAAAAGAGCCCATACTAAGTTATATGATAAGGATCCATGAAGCATATGTCATAATATGAATGAATGCATGCAGTTATTTGTGAGACATACAAGTGCAACTCACACACGACTCTGTGATCACAGACCTTTAGTTCCCACTTTTTGGAGTTAGCATCACTCTTTGGTACCACCGTTGTGGCTACGATAGCAGTGGAGCGGGCATCTCCACTCCTAGGTGGGTATCACACTACCAGGCCTAGACCTACCATACGCCTCTGTACACGTCCTAGGTGCACTCTAGAGTCTGTGTGTACTAATTGCTGGCTACCCACCAGTCTTTTTGGTCGAGTGTGCATTTTCATGGATCGTCCTCCAAACCGCAACATAAGACAACCTACTGGCCCCTCAAACCATCACACATCGCCAGAGCCACCGTACTGCCATCGGTGTTACGATTGGCACAGTACTGCATGACCCGCCACAAGTTTATGCACATGCAAGATATTCCAATCCGAGCCTCCAGCTCGCAGGACCCAACCATCCTGAAACCCTCCAACCCATCACGGGTGAGTTTGCACATCAGTGCGTTTATTCAAATTCCTCAAACCCATCACGGTTGAGAATGAACCATAATGCCTCAACCTATTAGACTACTCTTGTCTACGGGTTATTAAATTTAGTGATTTAAGGTTAATCCCAGGACTGCCCAGGGTATACCCGGTGAAGGGTTCTCGGGGCACTAGGAACTATGATGGGATTACGCCCAAAGCACCCTTTATCAAGGATATTTACTTTAGTTTATGACTACCCATAATTCTCCCCCCAGCTCTCGTTGTTGCTCTGGAACAATCCTAATGACTTAAGATATTATCGGGAAATCGGCGGTCTTCCGTCGATCTCCGTTTTAACTACTGTCCTTATGGTTTGCACTACACCCCTCGTGATCCGGTAGTGACCTATAGGAGACCAATCAGGTCTTATTCCTCTAATACAATTCTCACCTCAATGGTTAATCATATCCCCCTGTGGTCCTAGTAGTTTAGGCTAACTATGCTAGTCACTACCCATGACCCAATACCACCCGTGTAGTCGGACTTCCAATACTTTTGTTACCATGACCCTAAATATTCATCTTAGGGTAGTATAATATGTATTATTGAGCATATGAGATTTTACTATTTCCCACGTCATTTTGAACCTAAATTAAATTCTCTAATTTAAATGGTCAATGTCACTTTATAAATGAGCTACTATGATAAATAGTTCTATTGGTCTAATAATTTTTTTAGAGGGTCATCTAGGTTAATTACGACTGGATATCAAGTATTGTGATTTTCCCATACATATTTCTATTTAATTCTATTTATTGTTAAATCCATTAATCGGCCACTTTCCAAATGAAGTACAAGAAATATGTTACTGAAAAATTCTATAAAAATTACTACAGATGTAAATTACTGAAATATCACTAAGTACCGAAATTCAAAACTTAAAACAGTAATTTGATCCTTTATTGTCCCATATGAAAATATCACTAAAATGACCTTCCTTGAGTTTTAAATTTAATGAAGTATCCAAAAATTCTAAGATAATTTCACCATGTCACTACCTCATAAATACATCACCATGAAGTTTTCCAGAATATTTGTGTAGAAATTTTCACCATAGATAAATAATTTCCCCAAAGGGCAAAATGGTCAAAACTAAATAAAATCATTATAAATTCAAACAATCAAGGCCATAAATTTTCCAGGGATCACACATGACTACCTTGAGCTTATGACAAAATCTAAGGTTTTAAAATCATTATTTTCATAATTTTCAAATTTTTTGCATATAAATGGCCCAACTTTCAAAAATTCCAAATAATGGGAGTTTTGCTTCCAAAAATCGCAATATTTTTATGAGAGGTAAAATCCATCCCTATGAACGCATGTCCAGAGTTTTGAATTCACACCTTGTGTAATAAGGGATAAATTCACATTTTGATAAATATGGCTATATGCACCCCAAGCCTATATTAACCCTTCACATGCAAGATGGAATGCCCATCATACAGAAGTCAAAAGTGACTAAAATTTTTATCATGGTCCTATAATGAACACAAGGACATGCCACCAAAATTTGGGGCCATTTGGAGTTGGATTTCTCCAAATATTCCATTAATTTAATTATATGTATTTTCATAAAAACTATAGGAGACATTTTTCTAAAAATTCCAATTTTTGGACAGAGTTTAAGTCTACTCTAGTAAAGCATATGTAAAAAATTTTGGGTCATGTGGAGTTATGGTTTGGCATTGGCATGCATTTGAAATTCTGCCCTTGCCTAGGACCAGTCCTAGTATTACAGCCCTACAGGGATCCCTATAGCTCCAAAACTCATGTTTAGGGTGGCATATTGAAGGTAATGCATAAATCTACAATTTTTATGTTGGTGATCAATCTTAAAATTGCCTATAAGGGGCATATATTTAACATGCAAAGTTTTGTATAAAGTGTGACAAAAATCAAATGAAATAAATATAACACTATAGTTTGATTTGAAATAAATGGACGGCATCCTATCATCGTCCCCGATCAGCAATGGCTGAGATTGAGCTGGCTAGGTCACTTTGTTTGGCCATTTCTGGCCACCTGGGCCGGCGCCACCGCCGGAGATTATTGCCACCACCTCCGTTGAGGTGGAGGCTAGAGTTTCCCGGCAGTGAGGTGGTCGGAGGCGGCTCCTCCGGCGATCCCGAGCAAGAAGTAAAGCTCGAGAATTTGACTCCTATCTCACATGGAATTGGGCTCGATTGAGCCTGATATATCCCTTAAAAGATCTAGGATCCTAGTACGGGTAAAGGTGAGGTGAAAAGAACCCGAATCGAGGCTTGGCGGCGAGTTTGGCGGCGGTGAGCCATTGTCGAGCTTGCTCCGGCAACTCCTCCCTGTTTCCTTGATTCTCCAGAAAATTCCTTGTTCCAAGACTCGTTATCCAGTCGTTTCCCCTCTCTGAAGCTGATGGTGTGGCTGGATTGGGCGGAGAGGGGGTGTATGGAAAGATAAGTCCACGGGGGGGGGGGGGGGGGGGGGGGGGGGGCTCAGTTTGAGTTTTGGTTGCTCCAGCCAGGGTGCCAAGTGGCCACCATGCTCCAAATTCCTCTGGAATTGCCTGAGGAGGCCGGCCACCAAGCTTAGGCAACTGAATGAGTGGCCATGTGGCCACCTTCCTCTTCATTCCTCTTCTCTCTCAACTTTCCTCTACAAATTCCTTTTATACCCCTTTGCATGTACTCTCTCTCCTGATTTTGGGGGTTAGTAGTTGTCTTTGACAACTTGGGCTTGTCATGGGCCATAGTTAGTGGGCTTTGCCCATTGGGAATGGGCTTGACCCTTATTTTCCTCTTTAGGCCACATGTTTGACCAAGTTGACTTTTAGAGTTGACTTGGTTAACTTGATGAGTGGGCTGACCCCACTTGAAGGTCATGGACCCTATGACACCACCCAACTTGGATTGGGCCATGGTGGTGCCCCACCTGGACTATTTGGGCCTTTAGGTGTGGGTTTGACAAAATTAAGGTTTAGGGTTAATTAGGTCAAATTGGGTCAATCAGTGACCTATGTTGAAATCTATGAAGTGAAAGTGGGTGAATGGAGCATGTGGACCTATCCGCGCAGACTATGCGGACATGGTTGGTGGACTGCTAGGTCGGCAAGGATGTTGTAGACAATTTGTTCTATAGCAGCATGGGCGGTCTGTCCGCGCGGACTACGCGGACAGCAGCGGCGGTTAGCTAGGCCGGCTTGTGCTCAGCATGCAGTTGGATCCCTGGAAGTAACCGGACGGATAGAAATTCTAGCCGCGGAGTCCGGCATGAAGAGGACTGTAGAACTGGAGCTCGGCAGACCGGTTTGGCAGTTTCCTTGGACTTGCTCTGGTGCAACGACAAGTGGAAGCCGCGGAGACCGCTAGTCAGTGCAGACTGATACTGGAGTTCGCCGGGATAGGCGGACTGGATCCAGTGTCCTCTAGTAAGTGCGGACTGGCCCTTGTGGCTAGTGGTGTGTACTTGGTTGGGGCTGAACCAAGTCCATGTTTGGCTCAGTCCCGGGAGATCGCATAGTGGAGCGTGAACTGCTTCTCAGTCCGCCCAACTCGGCAGAAGTGTATGTGCCTTGGTTGCGAGTTTGGGGATGAGCGGACTGGAGATTGTGTCTGCAACTATGTGTGGCTAGAGCTGGAGTCCGCTGAGTTCGACAGCTACCTTGCTGGCATGGCTATGGACTTGGGGTATGCAGACTGTAGTAGTCTGCGGGATACGCGGACTGAAGAAGTCTGCTAGGTATGCGGACTGGGGTGTCTGCAGGGATATGCAGGCTAGAGTTGTCCGCAGTATGTGCGGACTGGATCGGCGTGTCTGCTGAGTCCGGCAGGTACCTTTGTGGCAAAGACATGGGATCGGGATGTGCGGACTGAAGTCGGGTGTCCGCTGAGTCCGGCAGGTGCCTTGGTGGCGAGGCTGCGGGCTCAGGTTAAGTGGGCAGGTGCTGTGTCCGCAGATTGGCGGATTGTTGCTGCGGAGTCTGGCTGTGGTGGTCCTGGCTTGGACTTCGGCGACAAGGCAGACTGGTGTTGCTGTCCGGCCTAGGTGGTGTCTTGGCGGCGTGGCCTTTTGGTGACAAGGCGGACTGGAGATTGCAGTCCGGCCTTGGAGAAGATAGGCGGGTCAGCTATCTTGCATAGGTGCGACGGTCTGGTATGTATCCGCGGACTACGGAGAAGTCTTGCTGCAGGATGTGGCGGTTATCCTATCGGCTAGGTCAGTGACCACACTCATCATCGTGCCAAAAAATTAGGACCCATGTCACTTCAGGAATTGTAACCTTCATGCATAAGTGAACAGTAACTTGAGCCCGCATAGGTTGCTGCGGACTGCATTTCGGTGGCTGTACGGTTTGGTTGAGCTGACCGTGTTGTGCAGTGCAGGTTGTGCGGATAGTGCTGGAAAGCCAGGACTTAGCTCTGATTGCGGTCAAGGACATTGCAGACTCTGCGGTTAAGCAACAGACGGAAAACAGCAGGTCGTGGAAAACGACTAGACGGTCTTCTCTTTGGCAACTTGGTTCGGGGTTCAAGAAGTCGCTTGCCTCAGGCGGACTGTTCTATTCGGCATCGCAGCTTGTGCGGTCTGGCGGCTAGGCGACCTCGCGGTCAGGCGGCTTGCAGATCGGCGACTAGAGCTAGCATTGGAATAAAGTGTATTCTGCGCGGCTTGAGTTGCGGTCTAGCGACCTGGCTGTTTGAGCGGACTCCACAACAGTAGACCAGCGGCTTAGTGGTTGAGTCCGCACGCCTTGTTTCTCTTGTCTTATTTTTATAGTTCTCTGCTTTCCCTTGGATGGTTGTTTGGTGAAGCATGTCTTGCCATGTATATTTTGCTGTGTAAAGAAGTTAGTTGTGAATCAATAAAGACGCTTATGCTGCATGTGTTTGCTGGTTAACTGGCTTTAGTTGAGATAACTCCTGCTCACTCCAGGTTCCAGGGAATTTTCTGCGTGATCAAGGTGTGATCTTGATGGTGTTGAGAATATTAATTTGGCATCAGGCTATGTTGTTGACCACCTGGAGAAAAATCAACGTTGTAGAAGTGCCAGGTTGTTGAATTTTAACATGGTATCAGAGCCAGGTTCAGTTGCTTGAGCTGTGAACTTGGTCTCAGAGCTGGATTGGAGTGGATAAGCAGCGATCAACTGAAGTGGCTGTTTCTCATTGAAGAGGGAACCAGTGGTAGAACCATGGCAGTGGAAGATGCAAGTTGTCTTGGAATTGATCTCCTTACAGAGACGAACATTGATAGGTGGAAGTCTTGTATGGAGAGATTTCTTCTTGGCGAGAACCTTTTGGAGGTTGTATGCGGAGCAGAAAGACAAGAGGCTACTGCTGACAATGCTGAAGCGATGAGAGCTTGGAAGGATACAAATGTGAAAGCGGAGTCTATTCTCAAGCAGGTGATCTCATCGGAGCTCTTGGACCACATCAGTGGATGTCGGTCAGCTGCGGAGGTTTGGACTTCCTTTGATGGGTTGTTCAAGAAGGAGGTTGTCACAACACGCATTTTCTCCGAATTTAGGAAGTATCAGAGTTTGAGAAAACACAAGTCGTGATGCCACATCGAGCAGGGGATAACTGTCGACGCTCAGGAGAACACCATCTAACAAGACTATGAAAATTCGTAAGTTTAATGATTAGAAAAAAATCAGTTATATTTTAGAGGTCGTATCCCTCGGCTCGGTGGATCACCTAGTCCACAGTTTAAAAACTATACTTATACGCGGCGGAAAATACTTTATTTATATTTGACACCCTGTGAGAGTGCATAAGTCTCTCCCGAGGTCCACTTATACTATGCAAGTCTCTAGATTTATTTTATATTATAAGTAGGAAAACGATCTTTTTACGTTACTTGGAAAGTAGTGTATGAGCTTTATAAACATGTTGATCATGAGATTTACTTATTATAGTATTTTTAGGTTTAAAAATAGCTAGCAACCTAGCAAAAAACTTCCCAAGAGCAAGTAGACTATCTCCAGAAAAGGTAGCAGTAAAAGAAACATATCTAGTATCATAAGGTAAAACAACCAGTGGGCGCCAACATACTGACACGAAGCCACTGGCAAGTATGTATGTCTATAAGAAAACAAAAAAAAAACTACCTCACAACAGCAAGAGAGAGATCCCTACAACTCAAGGGATCACCAGCAATACCACAGCAAATCTAGCCGCCTACCCGGCTACTAATCAGAACCTGAGGCATTCAGGAAAGAAAAGAACACCTCAGCAAGAAAAACAAGAAAATCTGAATTAGGGCATTAAATCAAAATGGAACAAAGAGAGTAAACAAACATGACAGTAAAAGCAAACACTGTCCAAAGTAAGCCAAAGTACAACAAGTACCAGGTAACAACAACAAGACCTGCCCAAATCCTGCAGATGCTACAAGGCAAAAGACAAGAAAACTTGCCACAATATGCTGCATTCTACAAGGAAGAAACACCTAACAATCCTAATTTGTGAGTTAATGACAGTAGTAAACAACATGGACCTATGTTGGTGACCAAAAACATTTCCCCAAACAAAACAGTTCCAACTAAAAATAAAATTTCACTGTGTCAGCACAAACCACCACAAACCCAGCCCGTACCTGGGATTAAAAAGGGTGGCGGCCACAGCAAATACCCAGCCCGTACCTGGGACTAAAAAGTGGCGGCCACGGCTCACACACAAAACATCCCGTTCCTTTAGAGCGTCAAAATACCACTACCTGCCATAACCCACGATTCGGCCCTCCAAACAAAGGAAGAACGAAAGGCCGACAAGACATCCCCCCTAGGAGGTTATCACTCGGGAAGAAAAGAAACTGAAAAGGAATAAATCCCAGCATACAGGAATAACCGATCACAGTTATAGGAATCGTCGAATGCAGCTCGACGATTTTCATCGAGCGCGGGAACAATCGTCGAACGCAGGAAAATCGTCGAACGAAGCTCGATGATTTTCGATTTTCGTCGAACACAGGCCACGGAAAATCGTCCAACTCCGTTTGACGATTTTCCTTTAGTCGAACACAGGACACGGGAAAAATCATCGAACGCCGTTCGACGATTTTCCTTTCGTCGAACAAAGGTCACGAGAAAAATCGTCGAACACCATTAGACGATTTGACTTTTGTCGAACACTAGCCGCGGGAGAATCGTCGAACTCCGTTCGACGATTTTCACAGGACCCAGAACTAAGGAAATTCGTCGAGCTCAGCTCGACGATAATCGTCGAACCCAGATCGACGATCTTCGTCAAACTGGCTGCATTGAGTGGACAGTAATCCTGTACCTCCGACTTCGTTTCCGATCAATCTTCTTAGCCTAATTCGATCCTATTACTCACAATATAAGTATGGAAACCCACTGCTACTACTTCTAGGGCTGAAAGGCTAATTGCTACCCCAAACCGAGATTAACAGGCAACACTTTGATAAAAAGAAAACAAAACTACAGCAACACGGCCGAAAATTTGAGTTTCAGAACTTGAGAAAAATGAAAAAGAACAAAAAGGAGCATTTCAGGTTTAAGTTCCACATGATTTTGACGAAAAACAGAGCAAAATAAACAATCTCGGGAAAACATGGATGATTACAGCAAAAATGACCATGAAAAGGAGAAGAAAAAAAAACTTAGCAAGGGTAGGAGCACCACTTGCCTCAAATCCAGAATTTATCTTGCACAACCCTTCCTCTCTATCTCGGCTCCAGCCGCAACAGCACCTAAATAAGAATTCTAGAGTTTTAATGGCGGAAAAGGGTCAAACTAAAAATTCCGAGACCCCTAGAAACACTACGAAAATTGAATATCTTACCGTAGGAATGAAGGTCTAGGCGAGAGCAATCCAAATCCGCTTTTGGAATCGAATTCCGTCCACTAACGCTCCCAGAATCGGCATCTGAAGGGTAACAGGGTTGGCGGTTTTTTTTCTTCCTCTCAAACAGGCAGCGGTTTCTCTCACGGAAGGAGACGATGAATAGTCCAATTTTTTTGTCTTAAGGTTATATATTTGCATAGACACGCCCTTTCATCCTTAACAGCCACCTAAACGCCACTGGATTCATTCCAAGCTTTAATAATTAATCATTTACATCCATTATTATTAACACATCAAAACGACGCGAAAACCGAACCACCTTCGGAATCCGACGAAATTCACACCGTAGCTAAATACCCATGCTACGAACTCAACGGTGAAGTCGAAATCAACTTTCGACGAACAAAACTCGGGTTATCACTACCCGAAGACAAAACACAAGCATCCCCCGAGAGGCTGATAATACGGTTTATAGTCAATTTTATTAGGGTATTTTCAGGGTTTCAAAGCAAATCATGTCTTGTAAAGTGCTTATTTTGATTCACCTTTGTATATATTTTTGTCGCTAATACGTTTTTATGCTTTTTGCAGGTTTTCACGGCTTTCAGCCGAATTTTGCTGTGACACGCCCCCTAGTCACGCCCTACCCGGGCGTGTACCTAGGGCGTGTAACCCAGAGGAATGAAGCAATTGTTCTGAAACTGCATTCCATTGAAACTTAGTGTACACGCCCTCTGTCACGCCCGTGTCACATCCGACACGGGCGTGTTCTAGAGGCGTGTCCCCAGGTTCCGAGGAATCGCCGCAGCGCGCTCGTTTTTCCCGCTCCACTGTCGCACCGAATGTGTCACGCCCCGGCTCACGCCCAACCCGGGCGTGACAAATGGGCGTGTACTTCAACAACCACGCCCGTCAACTCCAATAGTTAAATCAAGTCCGAAAAAGTTGCACCGATTCTGTCACGCCCCAGGTACATGCCCGACCAGGGCGTGTTAGGGGGCGTGACCCATCCCGAAAAACTCTATAAATTGAGCCCTTCCCCAAGGGTTCAGGATCATCTTTGGGTGAGAGGGGGAGGCTCTGCCCCTTTGTTTAGTGTTCCTTTTTTATGCTTTTCCCCTCTTTCTCTCTCTCTCTCTCTTACTTTGTATTTTTCTTAATCCTAGTTTAGTTAAGCTTTTGTAATAGCTTTTGTTAATGCTTTAGTTGCTAATGATAGGGCCAGAATAGGATTTTCAATTCCATGCACTTGTAATCTCGTTCATTTTCATGTTGTAAGCTCGCTTTAATTTTAATAAAAGTGCTCTTGTTTTCTTCTCTTAACTACTTTGTGTCTTTATGCTTTACTACTCATCCCCCCTCTTCCACCTCACCATGATTAACTAATCCTCCATGTACTCGATGTTGATGATCCGAGGTTCGAGTGATTAGGTTATGATGCTTTGAATCTTACCTTTTCTTTTTAGGGTTTAGCCTTGAATTACTCTTGATTTATCACGGGTTGGAGGTATATCATCGATATATACTCTCCACCTTTGCTTTCATTTTGGGCTAGCCGAGAGGCCGAAAGTTTGAAATGAGCACTCGAGAGTAAAGGGAGTTGTTCGCACCCCTCGAGAGAGACAGACGTTCAAATCTCCCGGATTGGAGTAAAATCCAATAGTGGGGTTCACCGCGTAAAGCGAGTTTTAGGCCTCCGATTTAGGCGAAAGTCGGTCGGACCTTCCTAAACTCAGTTGGGCACGGCCTTCGAGAGAAGCGTGTCAATATTTATGGAACCTCCACCGTCAAGGACCTTTACCCTATTTAGCTTAGGTTTATTTATCGTATTTTTCTAACCACTCTTGCCGAGGTGATTTCTGATCGAGTGCATTTTCCTCTCATCGTTACTAAGCTTTAGTGTAATCGCTCTTTTAGCTCTCTTTATCTTTTCATGCAAGTAGCTCTCTTTCATTGCAAGTAGTTCTCTTCCTTTAGTACGTTTAGATTTCTTTTAAACCCTAATATTTCTGTCGATAAAATAATAGATTTCGTGTGAGTAAGCTTACTCAACTGTTCCCGGATTTTAATACGACACTTGTGTCCCCTTACTACAGTTCGATAGGTATACTTGCCTAGACGGATTGCTAGTTCGGTTGTTTGCTTTTCGTAAGCATTGGCCGGGCCATCAAGTTTTTGGCGCCGTTGTCGGGGAGCAACGCTCGTTGATAAATTGAAAACACGAATATATTAGTTTTATCATTTCTCTTTCTCATCCTCCTTCTTTAAATTTTTTTTATTACCGCTATTAATAGAGACCCACTCCATAATTTTTCTAAGCCACCTAAATCTCTCGAAATGGGCAAAGCGGTTTTAAATGCCGCTATCTTGTCTAGTACCTTGCGAACCCTTCACCGGGTAGCCCTTGTGAAGTTCGGGAGTTAAACTTTTTTTTTAAAAAAAATTATTTCAAAAAAAAATTAGTAACTCTCTTTTTCTAGTTTATTTTATTTCTCTTTCTTCTCTTCTCTTCTTTTAGTGCATGACCCGCGGGAGTCCGTCGGTTATTTTGGACCTGGACCAAGAAATTGAGCGTACTCTTTGGAGAAGATCATGATTTCAAGGCCCTACTCTCCAAATACCGGTTGAGGATTCCGAGTCATTTTCCACTTTAAGAATGGAAGAACCCAACGTAGAGGAAGTCGTGCAAAGGCCTATGTCTTAGTATGCACAGCCGAATCTCGAGGGTACTGAATCTAGTATAGTTCGCCCTGCGATAGCAAATAACAACTTCGAACTGAAGCCTAGCATTATTCAAATGGTGCAGCAATACGTGCAATTTGACGGACTTCAAGATGAAGATCCGAACGCACATATTGCAAGCTTTCTTGAGATTTGTGACACGTTTAAGATTAATGGTGTTACAAATGATGCGATTCGGCTAAGATTATTTCACTTCTCTCTTATAACTAAGGCTAAGCAGTGGCTGAACACCCTTCCTAAAAATAGTATTTTCCGCCTGCTAAAATGTTTGGCGAAGTATTTTCCGCCTGCTAAAACTGCAAAACTTAGGAATGATATTTCTGCCTTTGGACAAATAGACTTCGAGACCCTTTATGAAACCTGGGAATGATTTAAAGAATTATTAAGACGATGCCCACATCACGCTCTGCCTGTATGGTTGCAGGTGCAGACGTTTTATAACGGGCTAAATCAAAGCACGAAGCAAATGATAGATGCAGCTTCTGGCGGTACTTTAAATCATAAGACCCCAGAAGCAGCTCTTGAGCTGTTTGAGGACATGGCCATGAACACTTACCAGTGGAATGTGCCTAGGTCCCGCCCAAGCAAGCCTGCAGGTATCTTTGAAGTGGACAACGTCTCCCAGCTCGCGCTGCAAGTTGAAATATTAAGCAAAAAAATTACGGAGATGACTGTTGCCTCCGCCCCTCAGGTATGGGAATCTGCAACTCCTCCCGCCGAACATTTGGATTATGTAAATAATATGCCTAGAACTGCTTTTAATAATTTTTCTGCTGCAAATTTTCACCCTCCTGGTTTTAATTTTCCGAATAGTTATAATCCTGCGTTAAGAAATCATCCAAATTTTTCGTGGAGTAATCCATCGAATGCTGTGCGCTCGCCACCACAAACTGATTTTTCTCCACCACCTCCTCAAAGTTTTCCAAAACCTCCAAGTTTGGAGGAAATGTTTTCAAAATACATGAATGCTAATGACGCTACGATTAGAACCTTAACTGGAAGCGTTAAAAATTTAGAAAATTAGGTAGGACAGCTCGCTAAAATAATTTCTGAGCGACCCGTAGGGTCTCTTCCTTCCAATACCGAGCCCAACCTGAGAGAGCAAGCGAAAGCTATAAATCTTCGGAGTGGAAAGAAAGTTCC
This sequence comes from Platanthera guangdongensis, assembly GCA_039583875.1. NCBI lineage: Eukaryota > Viridiplantae > Streptophyta > Magnoliopsida > Asparagales > Orchidaceae > Platanthera > Platanthera guangdongensis. The sequence goes on from CM077151.1 coordinate 103,644,319, forward strand.
CGGTACGATAAGTGAAGAGCCCGAGGCAAGCTCCGCTCCCGCTTTAAAAAATCAAAGCTCCGCTCCCGCTTTAAAAATTCCACCCTCTGCCAAAGAAATTATCACCCCAGTTTTAGAAAAAGAACTCACTCCACCAGCCACCTTTAAAAATAATCCATCCCCGCCATACCCTTCCGAACTTAATAAACAACGACAGGATGATCAATACACCTGTTTTTTAGAAATGTTTAAACAAATCCACATAAATCTGCCTTTCCACGAAGCCATATCCCAGATGCCGAAGTACGCTAAGTACCTTAAGGACCTCCTGACCAACAAGAAGAAGTTAGAGAACCTTTCGCATGTTACGTTGAATGCCGAGTGCTCAGCGGTTTTGACAAACGGATTACCAAAGAAAATCAGTGACCTGGGTAGTTTCTGTTGGAACACCCTATTACTAATTTGGGTCAGGATCACTATGTCTCTAGGAACCTTTACTTGACCTTCTGTATAGCTTAATAGGTCAATTAGAATTGCGTCTAAGGGTTAGAAGTCTAGGATTGGAAGCTGCCCTGGAGATCAAGTTTTTCTGTCTGGAGACTAAGTCTGATCGTCGAGCTCAGCACGACGATTCGTCGAACTCCGATCGACGATCGTCTAGCTCAACTCCGACGGATCGTCGAGCTCCACTCGACGATCGCTGAGCTCAACTTCATAATATCGTCGAAGTCCATTCGACGATCGGTGAGCTCAGGTCGACGATTTTGACTCTGCATTGGATCTTTATCTCTGAGCTCAGTTCGACGATCTTTGAGCTCAGATCGACGATTATTTTGCTGCTTGAGTTTTCCAGTTCGCTGAGCTCAGCTCGACGATAGCAGAGCTCAGTTCGACGATTTCAGATAACTTCCAGAATTCAAATTCAAATCAGTTAAGAGTTATTCTGCAATTAATTCAAAGATTTGCTAGCCGTTTTCATTTACTTCTGGACCAAGTTTCAAGGGACTTTTCAAGGAATAATTCTGTGGACTTTCCTCCAGAAGAGTTTTTGCAATTAAGGATGCAATCAATGCAGACCAACGGCTATCCTTGACAGAGAATGACATTCTATTCTGGAACAGAGAATAAAAGACAGGATGTTTTTTGAATCTACATCAACCAGAAGAAAGAAGACACACAATATACAGAATACAGAAAGATACAAAAAAAAGCTTCTGTCAAAAAGAATTCTGAAGAACACTCATCAAAGAGATCAAGCTTTCAAAAATCTTCAGATCTCTTCAGCTCTCAAAGTGTTCAAGGCCAACATCATTTCAAGACTCCAGACACTCAACATTTCAGCTTTCTGAAATCATTTATTGCTGGAGTTCTATCTTTGAAGGCCTATCACCCTCAGCAAAGCTCTTCTTCCTGAAGATCTCAAGGACTCAGGGGGAGCTTTGACATCAATCCACTTAGTCTTCTCAGTTGGTTGAGAAAGAGAAGACTGCCATAACTCTCTCACCCCCACTCTGTAAAGGGTTTCTCAAACTCCCTTCAAAAGTTTGAACCTGGTTTTTGAGCACCTTGTCAAAAGCTCATTGGTGGCAAGACACCTGATCAAAAAATCTGCTTTGGTTTTTGAGCACCTTATCAAAAGCTCATTGGTGCCCAGGACACCTGATAAACTCATCCTGCAGTGTATTCCCACCTAGGGTGTTAGAAGAGTGGATGTACCCAAGTTTGGGGAACCACTATATTCCCTTGTGTCATCTGGTTTTGGCTTGTTTTATTTTTGTTTCTGGCCTTGATGTTTCTTTGCTTAGTATTTGCATAGCTCTGTACTGTGATTAGATTTATTTCTGCATCCCTGCTCACACATATTACAACAATTATTGTAAAAGTTTGCAAAAGTTTTAAAGCACCATATACTCTATTCACCCCCCTCTAGAGTATATCAGATCTAGTTGCTCTTTCAATTGGTATCAAAGCGAGGTTTTGATTAAACATACCATATCTGATTGGTTGTACAGGCTAACACCTGAACCTCAAGATCCCAAACTAGATCTTTTTTTTTGAATTTTTTTATTATTATTAGATTCTGTTTGCACAAATCATGGCCCAAAACAAAGATTATGCTAGCACCAGACCTCCAGTGTGCAATCTGTCAAAGTTTGCACTTTGGAAAGCAAGGATTAGACTCTACATGAATTCTATTGATGAAGATATATTTAATTCTATTTTGACAGTGTGTCCAAGACCCCCAGAGAGCACAAGTACAAATGCTGTTCCACCTCCATCAGGAACAGATGCTGACATCAAAAAATGGAAAGTAGCTGATGCGAAGGCTATGAACATTCTAGCTCAGACAATGTCAGATGACATTTTTCAAAAGGTAGCTGAATGTAATTCAGCCAAGGAAATTTGGGATAGAGTCTCAGAAATAGTCTCAGGCTCAGCTGATGAGAGAAAGGACAGAAGATCCCATCTCATCACTCAATATGAGAACTTCAAGAAGGGAGAGACTGAGTCAGTGGGAGACATGTACAATAGACTGAATCTAATTGTCAGTGAACTGAGGACATTAGAGAAAGAGATCTCTCTAACAGAACTTAATGACAATATCCTAATGTGCTTCCTCAGCACTTGGGATTCAAGAATCTGGACAATTAAAGATGCCAGAAGTCTGAATAAGATCACCACTGAAGCCTTGTTGGGTAAGCTCAAATCTTATGAGCTGCTCATCAAGAATAGAGAGGAAGAACAAATGGCTGCTTCACCAGCCACAAGGAAAGAGAAGACCATAGCCTTTAAGGCAACTGAGGATCTGCCTGAAGATAAGAGCACAGGCAATGATGAACTACTCAGCATGTTGGCCAAAAGATTCTACAAGATGGCCAGAAAGGACTTCAGAAGAAGATCATACAAGGAGCAGGACAAGCCAAGGTATGACAAGTCCATTAGCAACAATAAAGATATTATCTGCTTTGGTTGCAGGAAACCAGGGCACATAGTTCCTGACTGTCCAGAGAATAAGATCAAGGACAGAAGGGACAGAAAAGAAAGAAGAAAGGAGAAAGACCCCAAAAGGAATGGAAGTGGCAAACCTTCTTCAAGCAAAAATAAGCATACAAGAAAAGGGTTTGTTACTGAATCCTGGAGTGAGACAGAAGAGGAGTCAGAAGCCTCTTCTAGCTCAAGTGATGATGAGGATGATGCAGAAGAAAAGGAGTTCTGCATGATGGCAATCAATGCCTCACAGCACAACTCAGAGGAAGAGGAGTCAGAGTTAGACTCAGAGACTCAACCTGAAGAAGATCAGGTAATTAGTTCTTTTGATTTTAGTTCAGAAGATTTTAAATCTGAATTTAAAGCACTGTGTTTAGACCTGCTAAAGTCTGAGAAAGAGATTATCTCTCTCAGAAATCAATTATCTGAACACAATGATTTAAAGTCAGAAAACCTCAAACTCTCTCAGGAGTTGGAGAACTGTAGGGAACAGATAGCTTCACTGAAAAGTGAGCTCTCTGAGGCCAAGAAGCTTGAAGAATCCCTTAATGGGAGAAGCATCAAGCTGATGGACATCACAAGCACAGTGAACTCTAGATTCAACAGTACACTGGGCTTGGGTGCTTCATCCAGCCAACCTATAGTCCTAACAACTCCCATCAAGTTTATTTCTAACATGGGAAAGGGAGTTGTAGAGGTTGCCAGGAAAAATTCTGATCTGCCTCAGAAAACTAAGTCCCAGCAAAAATCATCGAACGGAGATCGACGATCGCCGAATGAAGATCGACGATCGCCGAACGCAGCTCGACGATCTCAGGAAAAATCGTCGAACGCAGATTGACGATCTCAGCCAAAGTCGTCGAACGCAGCTCGACGATCTCATATACCTGACCTCACCCATAGTCGACCGTCGAACGGAGCTCGACGATCTGACCCAAGATCGTCGAACTCAGCTCCAAGATCGTCGAACAAAGGTCAGAACTCTGGAAACTTGTTTAAAGGCAAATCAAAATTGAATCCTAAGGGTTCTTCATCCCAAACCTTTAACCCTTATACTGAATGGATTTTACCTCCAAGGAGATATCATCCTGAAGGATATAAGAGTCAGCCAGGGATGTCCTTCATTTCTGAATTTAGAGGTTATCAACCTAGGCCCAAGGTAAAATGGGTCAAAAACAAATGAATTGTTTTATGTGCAGGTAAAGACCTATCCAACATCTTACCAGCAATGGTATTTGGATAGTGGGTGCTCTAAGCACATGACAGGGAACAAGGACAACCTCACTTCCTTTAGAGCCAAGCTTGGACCCAAAGTTATCTTTGGTGATTCCAACTTTGGACAAACTAAAGGATATGGTGCAGTCCAGATTGGTTCAGTAACCTTCAAGAAGGTAGCTTATGTGGAAGGACTGAAGCACAACCTAATCAGCATCAGTCAGCTATGTGATGAAGGCTAACAGGTGACCTTCAGCAAAACCTTATGCAGAATCAAGTCATAGGACAACACAACTGTGTTGACAGGTAAAAGGAAAGGTAACATCTATCTAGTAGATTTTCTTTCAACTAATATAGATATTTGCCTGTTTAACTCTGTCTGTAGACCAAATGTTTTATGGCATAAGAGACTAGGACACCTAAACCTTAGAACTATTGCTAGGCTCTCCAAGGACAACCTTGTTAGAGGACTACCTTCTGGCCCCTTCAAGAAGGAAGGACTCTGCAGGGCTTGTCAATTAGGCAAGCAAACTAAAAACAGTTTTAAGTCACTTAATAAGAGTGATTCACCTAGGATATTGTATCTGTTACACATGGATCTATTTGGACCCATCACAGTACAAAGCCTAGGAGGGAAATCCTACACTTTAGTAGTTGTAGATGACTTCTCTAGATTCACTTGGGTGTTATTTCTAAGGAAGAAGTCTGATAACTTTAAGTGTCTGACAGAGTTTCTCAAATGTATACAGATTGAGTTCAATACTCACATTGCCCTGATCAGAAGTGATCATGGGACAGAGTTTGATTCTCTTCTTATGCAAGAGTTCTGTCAGAGTGAAGGGATCAGGCATACTTTCTCAGCTCCTAGAACTCCTCAACAAAATGGGGTAGCTGAAAGGAAAAATAGAACCCTTATTGAATCTGCCACTACATTGTTGTCAGATGCTCATCTACCTCTATCCTTTTGGGCAGAGGCAGTGAACACCTCCAACTATGTGCTGAACAGAAGTCTGATACATAAACTAAAGGGAAAGACTCCCTATGAATTACTCAAAGGGAAGAAACCTAAAGTTGACTATTTTAGAATTTTTGGTTGTATTTGCTACATTCACAATAATGACAAGAAATATCTAGCAAAATTTCAAGCCAAAGCTGATGAAGGAGTGTTTCTGGGATACTCCATGATCCGCAAGGCCTATAGGGTCTATAATAAATCATCTTTGAAAATTGAGGAATCTGTTCATATTTCTTTTGATGAAACTAACATGTCTTTCAAGGAGAAGATTTCTTCTACCATAGAACCTTTGCAGGAACTCTCTCTAGTTGAAGATATGAACAAGTTACAGGTTGCTCAAGAAGAAGAAAGCAGTGAAGATGAAGGGAATGCTTCACATATTGAAGCACAATCTGAAGAGCCAGTTGTTGTACCACAAGAGGAAACAACAACACAGGTTGGTGAACAATGAACACCCCCTGTTGATTTAGTAACATCAAGATACCATCCAATTACCCAAATAATTGGAGAAATCTCAGCTGGTGTGCAAACCAGAAATCAGGTCAACCAAAACCTGTTGCACACCTGCTTCCTATCTCAAATTGAACCTCAGTCCATTCAAGATGCAGAGCAAGATCCACACTGGATCATTGCAATGCAAGAGGAGTTGCATCAATTTGAGAGGAATAAAGTATGGGAACTAGTACCAAAGCCTAAGGATCATTCCATTGTTGGAACAAAATGGGTATTCAGAAACAAACTGGATGATCAAGGAGTAATTATAAGAAACAAGGAAAGGCTAGTTGCTCAGGGATATTCTCAAGAAGAAGGAATTGACTACGACCAGACTTTTGCACCTGTTGCAAGATTGGAAGCCATCAGAATATTTCTAGCGTATGCAGCTCACAAAGGCTTCAAAGTCTATCAGATGGATGTCAAAAGTGCTTTCTTGAATGGAGACATCAAAGAGGAAGTTTATGTCAGACAACATCCAGGTTTTATCTCTCCAACTTTTCCTGATTATGTTTTTAGATTAAATAAAGCATTATATGGTCTCAAGCAAGCTCCTAGAGCATGGTATGAGACCCTAGCATGCTTTCTCTTGGAAAATGGTTTTATAAGGGGTAGAGTAGACCAAACTCTTTTTATTAGAACTCATAAGTCACATACCCTACTAGTACAAATTTATGTAGACGATATCATTTTTGGTTCTACTGACTCAAAATTGTGCAGAAGGTTTTCTAACCTGATGCATTCTAAATTTGAGATGAGTAGCATGGGTGAGCTGTCCTTCTTCCTAGGATTGCAAGTCAAACAACATGCTGAAGACATCTTTATTTCTCAAACCAAATATGCTAATGAACTGGTTAAGAAATTTGGTATGTCTGAGGCATCTTGTATGAAAACACCCATGCCTACCAATGCTGTATTGGATTGCTGATTAACATGGGAAACCTGTTGATCAGACAACATATAGAGCAATGATTGGCTCTTTACTGTATCTTACAGCTAGTAGACCAGATATAATGTTTGCTACATGTATATGTGCTAGGTTCCAAGTAAGCCCTAGAGAGTCACACCTAACATTAGTAAAGAGGATTCTCAGGTATGTTAAAAGTTGTCCAAATCTAGGCCTCTGGTATCCAAAAGATTCAGCATTTGAGTTAACTGGATTCTCTGATGCTGATTATGCTGGATGCAGAATTGACAGGAAAAGCACCAGTGGAACTTGTCAGTTCCTTGGTGATAGACTTGTTTCTTGGTTTTGTAAGAAACAAACATCTATGTCAACATCAACTGCTGAAGCTGAATATATGGCTGCAGGCAGTTGTTGTTCACAAATTTTGTGGATCCAAAACCAACTCCTAGACTATGGTTACAACTTAGAGAAGTCTAAAATCTTTTGTGATAACACAAGTACTATTTCCATAGCTCAAAATCCAGTCCTCCATAGTAGGACAAAACACATAGAGATTAGGCATCATTTCTTAAGGGATAATGTTGAAAAACACAAAATTGAACTACAATATATCCCAACTGATTTACAAAGGGGAGATATTTTCACCAAGCCTTTGGATGAAAAGAAACACACCTTCTTCCTAAATCAGTTAGGAATGTTAGATGGAGGAAGCCTTAAATAATATCCAAGATTTTGAAAGCTAAAAATTGACCAAGACTAGGCAAAACTTCTGATTTTTCTTAGTGTCTAGAATTTTTCTGATCTCTGAACTGCGCTCGACGATTTCCCCAAAGATCGTCGAACGGAGATCGACGATTTCCAGAATCGTCGAACTGAGTCCAGCGCCTCTCAGATAGTATGAACTATCTCTTCCGGTCAACGATCGTCGAACGGCGCTCGACGATTTTGTTCACTGAACGATCGTCGAACGGAGCTCGACGCTCTCCAAGATCGTCGAACTGAGATCGACGATGTTGGAGTCTCTTCAGATTCCTTTAGAAGCCTCGATCGTCGAACTGAGTTCAACGATCTTTCCGATTCTGCGTCGAACCCTAATATAAAACTCATTTTTCGCCGTCGTTCTCTCTTGCGCTTTCGATTTCTCTGCAAGGATTTTCTTTCCCTCCACACAGTTCTACGCTTGGTCGTTTTGTTTGTTGAATTTTTGCAGGTACAATGGCTGTGTCCGTTGCAGTTCTAGCCGCAATGAAGTTCGATGCTGGATTCGACATTGATATGGAATCTTTCAACACCACTGATCAAATCTTCCAAGATATACTGGATTTATTCAAGGATCAGAATCTGTCTGCCCTCATGACCACTAGAATCAAGCTTTGCTTCAGATGAGATAAAGGAGTGGGTCTATACTGCTCATAATCAAGACAACTCCACAATAGTTGGGTCCATTGCTGGAACTCAGGTACCTCTGACCCCCACCATTTTAACAGAGGTTTTTGGACTAAGAAATGAAGATGATACTGCTGAGTTATCTGGAGAGGAGTTTTCTGACATACTTGCCAGGATGGGTCATCCAGAGGGAAACCCTAGCAAGTTATTCAAGAGAAACTTGTCTGTTGAATACAGGTTCCTAGCAGATGTGGTAGGGAAAGTGCTGCTGGCAAAGCACTCTGCACATGATACCATATCCAGATACCAGCTCTGCCTCATGGGAGCTCTGGTGGATAAGATAAGTTTGAACTGGGGAGAGGTCTTCTTTGACCTAATCAAGAAGAAAATAAACAAAAGCTTTGTTAACTTTGGAAGGATTCTTGGAGTCTTCCTGCAAAACAGGTGCCCTGCCTTGCTGGTCTCCTCTGGAGTGCACATAAATGCCTCCAAGAGACTGACTTGTGCCCTCTTTGGCAAGTGGGACAGGCAAATCAGCAAGCCTGGCAGGCCCTCCTCAAGTGCTCCTTCAGGCACCAGGACTCATAGAGTCACTCCCCCACAGGTCTCTGCTACTGCAGCTGACCTGGCTGTTGCTGTTGCTGCCTCCTCTCCTCCTCCACTTCCAACCCTTCCTCTACCATCCACCATTCCAGCTCCATCCACCATTACCATCTCTAGCCCATCTCTAACAACAATTCCATCTCCAGAACCCATTCTGCCTCTACCAGTAGACCACTTCCACCCTCTGTTCTCATACCCTCCACCAGATGTCACCTCTTCTCCATCCATTCCATCCTTCACCCTCCTGGATGACTCCTATATGGATGATTCTCCATCCTCTCCTCCAGAATTACCCTCCTCCTCAACTTCATTCCAAGATCTCCTCCACCATATCATTGACCAAACCACTTTCACCCCATCCATATCCATCCCCTTGTCCTCCATTTCCACCATCCCAACACCTGAGCCATCCATTCCACTCTCCAGCCCTCCACTTCCAGCATCCTCAGCTATCCCCATTCCATCTACCTCTGCTCCTATTCTTGAGCAAGTAGACCTCTCAGCCCTAGCTGACAAGTTGTATGAGCTAATTGCCCCCAGGCTCTCCCTACTCTTGGAGACCTCATTGGCTCCTCTACACTTGTCAGTGGCAGCCCTCTCTGCCAGGCTTTCCTCCCTCCTTCCTCAGGCAGCACCACCAGCAGTTTGCCGTGATACAGATGTATCTGCATCTAGGCAGGGGGAGATGCCATATGAAGCAAGCCTTCATGCTGCTGCTGCTGCTGATGTTTCTGTGCCTGCTGCCCCAGCAAGCCTTCATGCTGCTGCTGCTGCTGATGTTTCTGTGCCTGCTGCCCCTTCTGCTACTGTTGCTGTGCCTCCAGAATGTCAGGCTCCTACTGCAGTTCTTGCAATAGACCTAAGGTCTTTGCTTTCTGCCTTTGATACTGCCTTCTTCAGCTATCTCCCAGAGGTTCATGCTGTCCAGCCCCCAGAAGATTTGTCCAAGGCACTGGTGCCTGTCTCTTGCTGTGACCCTAGCATTATCTCTGCATTTGTACATTCAGTGATTGCTGCTTCTGAAGATGTTGCTGCTGCTGCTGCTGTTAAAGAAAACACTGACTTTGCTTCTGAAATTGTTGATACTGCTGAGATTGCTCACACTGCTGCTGAAATCCTAATTGCTTCTGATGAGCCAATTTCCAAGGATCTTCTGATGACAGAGGCCACTGTTTTTGAGCCTGCTGCAGATTCTGATGATGTTACTGTTGTTACTTCTGCTGTCACTACTCCAGTATCTGTTGCATCTGCTGTATTTGCTCCTGTTGCACCCTCTGCATCTGTTTCTCCATCTGCTGCTGTCCCTGCTGCTGCTACTTCTGCTTCTGCCTCATCTGCTGCTATTCAACTGAAGAAAGATTTGATGAAGAGAATTGATGCTCTATATGATGCCCAGAGTTCTGAATCTGATGAGTTCAAGACAGACTCTGATGACTCTTCTGCCACTATTGCAAGGAAAAGGAAAGCTAGGAGCAAGGCTATGAAAAGGGTCCCTCCTGCAAAAGTCAAGGATGATAATGATATTCCGTATTACATTCTGCATAACTGCCCCATCACAGAACATTGGATGCAATATTCTAAAAATCAGCTCAAGGCCATGAAGAAGAAGAGAAAGTATGAAAAGGGCTCCTCCTAGTTCCAGCACCCCCATCCTCCTCCACCACCTCCTCCTAATGCAGGTGCAGGTGGCAGCTCTGCAAGTCAAGCCCCAGCTAGAAGTCAGGCTCCCTATCAACCCCATGCCAGATCCTACCAAAGGGAAAGCCAGTCTAGGGGTTCTTATTCTAGGAGAGGAGGATACAGGGGTAATCAAAGAGATTTTCAAGTTTATTCCAAAGGGTATTCCAGGCAGCACCCATATTCTAGGGGAGGACATAGTCCTGCTGATACTACTTCTGGTCCCTTCCCCTACAAGCTAAAAGAGACAGTGTCTGTCAGGCCTCCTCAAGACAATTCTTCCAACAGGTATGAGCCACCTGTACCATTTGAGGACCCTGAAAAAGAATCCAGCTGCTTGGACTGCTAGGATGAAGGAACTGGCTGCACTAGATCAGATCAAGAAGGATAGAGAGCAAGGTTTAGACACTTCAAATATTTCTACAATGTCAGAGCAAAGACAAAAGGAACTAGACAAAAATGCTTCCAGCAAATTCTTTGATGCTGAGAGATATATGGAGTTGCATCCTGCTGCTGTGGTCCCCAGATCTTCAAAGCAAACTTATTTGGGTGCAGCAGATGACACCAGGTCCAACAAGGAAGCTCTAAATCCAAACAGAGAAATCAAACTTGTCAAAGGCAAAGAGATGAAGTGACAGTGTAAGGTGACAATTTCTGTGAATTCTGACTGCTATCTGGATGACATATATACATATATATATATCTCTGTGATGTTTCTGCAATGTCTAGCTGCTGTTTTTATGCTTCTCTGATTGTATGTTGTTATTTGAATTTTTCCAAAGTCTGTAAATAGTCATCCTAACCCAAATAGGGGGAGATTGTTGGAACACCCTATTACTAATTTGGGTCAGGATCACTATGTCTCTAGGAACCTTTACTTGACCTTCTGTATAGCTTAATAGGTCAATTAGAATTGAGTCTAAGGGTTAGAAGTCTAGGATTGGAAGCTGCCCTGGAGATCAAGTTTTTCTGTCTGGAGACTAAGTCTGATCGTCGAGCTCAGCACGACGATTCGTCGAACTCCGATCGACGATCGTCTAGCTCAACTCCGACGGATCGTCGAGCTCCACTCGACGATCGCTGAGCTCAACTTCATAATATCGTCGAACTCCATTCGACGATCGGTGAGCTCAGGTCGACGATTTTGACTCTGCATTGGATCTTTATCTCTGAGCTCAGTTCGACGATCTTTGAGCTCAGATCGACGATTATTTTGCTGCTTGAGTTTTCCAGTTCGCTGAGCTCAGCTCGACGATAGCAGAGCTCAGTTCGACGATTTCAGATAACTTCCAGAATTCAAATTCAAATCAGTTAAGAGTTATTCTGCAATTAATTCAAAGATTTGCTAGCCGTTTTCATTTACTTCTGGACCAAGTTTCAAGGGACTTTTCAAGGAATAATTCTGTGGACTTTCCTCCAGAAGAGTTTTTGTAATTAAGGATGCAATCAATGCAGACCAACGGCTATCCTTGACAGAGAATGACATTCTATTCTGGAACAGAGAATAAAAGACAGGATGTTTTTTGAATCTACATCAACCAGAAGAAAGAAGACACACAATATACAGAATACAGAAAGATACAAAAAAAAGCTTCTGTCAAAAAGAATTCTGAAGAACACTCATCAAAGAGATCAAGCTTTCAAAAATCTTCAGATCTCTTCAGCTCTCAAAGTGTTCAAGGCCAACATCATTTCAAGACTCCAGACACTCAACATTTCAGCTTGCTGAAATCATTTATTGCTGGAGTTCTATCTTTGAAGGCCTATCACCCTCAGCAAAGCTCTTCTTCCTGAAGATCTCAAGGACTCAGGGGGAGCTTTGACATCAATCCACTTAGTCTTCTCAGTTGGTTGAGAAAGAGAAGACTGCCATAACTCTCTCACCCCCACTCTGTAAAGGGTTTCTCAAACTCCCTTCAAAATTTTGAACCTGGTTTTTGAGCACCTTGTCAAAAGCTCATTGGTGGCAAGACACCTGATCAAAAAATCTGCTTTGGTTTTTGAGCACCTTATCAAAAGCTCATTGGTGCCCAGGACACCTGATCAACTCATCCTGCAGTGGATTCCTACCTAGGGTGGTAGAAGAGTGGATGTACTCAAGTTTGGGGAACCACTATATTCCCTTGTGTCATCTGGTTTTGGCTTGTTTTCTTTTTGTTTCTGGCCTTGATTTTTCTGTGCTTAGTATTTGCATAGCTCTGTACTGTGATTAGATTTATTTCTGCTTCCCTGCTCACACATATTACAACAATTGTTGTAAAAGTTTGCAAAAGTTTTAAAGCACCATATACTCTATTCACCCCCCTCTAGAGTATATCAGATCTAGTTGCTCTTTCAGTTTCTCTATCCCGTGTGTCTTTGGTGATCTCTTTGTCAAACACGCTTTAGCCGACCTAGGTGCGAGTATTAATCTTATGCCGCTCTCGTTGTTTAAAAAGTTAGGAATTGGTAGTCTCAACCCCACACGCATGAGTATCCAGCTCGCCGACAGATCATTCAAATACCAGTTAGGAATAGTGGAGGACGTCCTAGTCAAAGTTGACAAGTTCATCTTCCCGGTGGACTTTGTCATTTTGGACATCGAAGAAGACGTCGAGGTTCCCCTGATCCTTGGCCGACCCTTCCTTGCCACCTCCCGAGCTATCATTGACGTAAGCAATGGTAAGCTCATCATTCGAGTAGGCGACGACGAAGTAACTTTCTCTATCACCCCCTCGATGAAGAACACACTAGCTAATGATGACTCCTGCTTTTTCATAGATACCCTAAGTGAAGAATCCTCCTCTCACACCTCTGATTTTGAAAAAGAATTTTCCAATTTTTGTTCCTCTCCTACTCCTCCAACTGAATCTCTACACCTAAGCGACGAATCCTCCAACCGCCTTTCTGATTTTGAAAAAGAATTTTTTAATTTTTGTTCCTTTTTTATTCTTCCAACTGAATCGCTGCAAGAAGCCGCCATGGCCGCTAGCCCCACGCCTTTTAATTTTACATATAAAAAAGTGTACGAGGACATAGTTTTTGAAAAAGAACGAATTTCTAAAACCTCGTATGATGACCCCCCTACCTTGGAACTGAAAGAACTACCAGAGCACCTTCGATACGCTTTCTTAGAAAAGGACTCCAAGCTGCCTGTCATAGTTTCGCCCTACCTCACGGATGCACAAAAGGATAAACTTCTTTCAATTTTACGAAAGCATCGCCGAGCTATTGCTTGGCAGATATCTGATATCAAGGGCATAAGCCCATCTTTCTGCACTCATAAAATCTTAATGGAAGATAATTCACGTAACTCTATACAACCTCAGTGCCGTATAAACCCAAACATGAAAGACATAGTTAAGGGCGAGGTTATGAAATTGTTAGACGCAGGAATTATCTATCCTATATCAGACAGTAAGTGGGTTAGCCCAGTCCAGGTAGTACCAAAAAAGGGAGGGATAACAGTAGTAAGTAATGAGAATAATGAATTAATCCCGACTCGGACGGTGACCGGTTGGCAAATGTGTATAGATTACCGTAAGTTAAATGACGCCACCCGCAAGGATCACTTCCCCTTGCCATTCATTGATCAGATTTTAGAATGACTTTTTGGACATAGCTTTTATTGTTTTCTCGATGGCCTCTCGGGGAATCTTCAAATCCCCATCTCCCCTGAGGACCAGGAGAAAACTACGTTTACTTGTCCCTTCGGCACCTTCGCCTACCGAAGAATGTCGTTTGGATTGTGCAATGCTCCAGCTACATTCCAACGATGTATGCTCGCTATCTTTGACAAGTATGTGGAAAGCATTATGGAAGTTTTCATGGATGATTTCTCTGTGTTCGGGAATTCCTTCGATAGTTGTTTAGAAAACCTCGGGAAAGTCTTAAAACGATGTGATGAAAGTAACCTCGTCCAAAATTGGGAAAAATGTCATTTTATGGTGAGGGAAGGGTTAGTTTGGGGCCATAAGATTTCTGCAAGAGGTATTGAAGTAGACGTTGCTAAGATAGAAGTTATCGAGAAACTGCCGCCGCCTACGAACATAAAAGCTATAAGAAGTTACCTAGGTCACGCGGGTTTCTACCGCCGCTTCATAAAGGACTTTTCCAAGATTACCAAGCCCCTTACTCATCTCTTAGAAAAAGACGCCACATTCATCTTTGATGAAATTTGCCTAGCTGCCTTTAATTTAATAAAAGAAAAATTAATTGATGCCCCAATCATGATAGCTCCGGTGTGGGATCTCCCATTTGAGATCATGTGTGATGCGAGTAGTTATGCGGTGGGAGCCGTACTAGGTCAACGTATTTCCAAAAACTTCCACCCCATTTATTACGCTAGTAAAACACTCACATCTGCATAGGAAAATTACACCACAACCGAGAAGGAACTCTTAGCTGTAGTATTCGCTTTTGACAAATTCCGCCCTTATATTACTCTTTCGAAAATTATTGTTTTTACGGACCACTCGGCCCTCAAATATCTTTTTTCTAAAACGGATGCCAAGCCTCGCTTGATTCGCTGGGTCTCACTCCTCTAGGAGTTTGACTTAGAGATCCGTGATAAGCGAGGAGCCGAGAACTTGGCCGCTGACCACCTTTCACGCCTAGCTAATCCTTTTATAGAAAAATTAGATGAAAAATGTTTTAACGATTATTTTCCCGATGAGAAGCTATTTTCAATTAACACATCTACTTCTCCTTGGTTTGCACACATCGCTAACTCTCTAGTGGCTCGGGTGCTCCCAAAGGAGTTCTCATCTCAACAAAAGAAGAAATTCTTTTCTGAGTTGAAAAACTACTTTTGGGAGGACCCACATCTTTTTAAAGTCTGTGCAGACCAAGTGATCCGGAGGTGTGTTTCTTTTGATGAAGGTTTAGACATTATTAGACATCTACATGAAGGACCGATAGGTGGGCACTATCAAGCTGCTCGCACCGCTCATAAAGTGCTAAGCGTGGGTTTTTACTGGCCTAGCCTGTTTAAAGACGCGCAAGCCTTTGTGAGTTGGTGTGATAGTTGTCAACGGTCGGGTAATATTTCTAATAAAAATGAAATGCCGCAGAATTTTTTCCTAGAGTGCGAAGTCTTCGACCTCTGGGGAATTGATTTTGTTGGCCCTCTTCCTTCTAGCTTCGGAAATAAGTATATTTTAGTTGCCGTTGATTATGTTTCGCGATGGGCCGAAGCCCAAGCTCTTCCTATGAACGACGCCCGAGTCGTAGTTACGTTTTAAAAAAAATTATTTTCTCGATTCGATACGCCGCGAGCCATCGTTAGTGATCGGGGTTCCCATTTCTGTAATGCGCCGTTTTCTAAAATCGTTTATAAATATGGCGTTACTCATAAGCTTTCCTCTGCCTACCACCCCCAAACTAATGGACAAGTCGAAGTAGTGAATAGAGAAATAAAAAGAATTTTAGAAAAGACTGTTTCCACATCTAAAAAAGACTGGTCAGCCAAATTAGACGATGCTCTATGGGCCTACCGAACAGTGTACAAAACTGCCCTCGGATGTACGCCATATCGGTTAGTTTATGGAAAATTGTGCCATTTACCCGTAGAGTTAGAACACCACGCCTTTTGGGCCTTAAGATTTTTAAACTTCGATCCCCACTCTGTCGGTGATTTTAGAAAATTTCAACTTAACGAACTCGACGAGTGGCACTCTTACGCATATGAAAATAATAGACATTATAAAGAGCGGACGAAGCGTTTGCACGATCGACATCTTAGGCACCCAAAAATCTTTAAGCCGGGCGACCAAGTTCTTCTTTATAATTCTCGTTTACGTTTATTCCCGGGCAAATTATAATCACGTTGGTCGGGGTCTTTAACTATTTTAGAAGTCTTTTCTTATGGTACTGTTTTAATTTCTCACCCTGATAAGGGTAATTTCAAAGTGAATGGTCAGCGTCTTAAACTATATTTCTGTGATGATGTCAGTCCCAACTCTATTAACTCTATCTTTCCTGACCTGACATTTGACTAATCTGAACTTTATTTTTCTTAAAAACTTTGAACTTTATTTGACCTTTATTTTTAAACAATATTTTGGACAATATTATTTTGATGCGTCGAGCTCAAACGACGCTTTAAACAAAGGGCGCTCTTGGGAGGCAACCCAATTTATCTTTTTCTGTTTTCTTTATTTCACAATTTTTGCCCCGGATGGCTCCGACAAGCTGAAACTTCTGCGATCGCCTGCTCCAACGGTTCTGATTCCATGACAAAGTCCAACAGAAGACGTTTCATGAAGATCCAAAGCACAAGCATGGGGGAGCGACATCACTCATCTTTCGCTGCACAATAAAACCGGGGAAGTACTTGTTTTTCAATTCTGTCTTTCATTTCTGTACTTTCATTTTCTCTCGTTCTCCAACCTCCTTCTCCATTGAGGACAATGTACATTTTAAGCTTGGGGGAGTACTTTCTCCTTCTTTTTGCTTTTTGTAAATATCTTTTACTTTTTGTAAATATTCTTCAGAAATCCAAAAAAATCCAAAAATCAAAAACATATATAGCTGCATTTTGGTATTTCAATAGTACCCCATGTTTGTGTTTTGTTTTTTCTCAAAATTCTTTATAAACAACGTAGTTAATTATAATTTTTTAATCATTTTTCTTTAATCATATTTCACAAGCAAAATGTTTGCCATGTTGTGTTTCTAATTCACGGTAGCATGTTAAGGTGAAATATTTCTCTAAAATGCGCATTTCTATAATGGTTTTCCGTTCTTTATTTTCTTTACTTTCCCTAAAATTCATCATCCACTATTTTCCTTTTTGTTTTTAGATAATTTTTGTAAGAACAACTTTTGAATAACGTAGTAGATATGAACGATCCAAGTCACATATTATTTTTATTTTTCAAGATAATTTCATTAATCTTCTTTTATTATCTCGGACTTGCTTTTTGAAAATTTTCAAATCTATGTTTGAAATATATTTAAAAAGCGTGAAAATGATTTAGGCCGTTTTTGTTTACGTTTGAGCTTTCCTGCCAACCTAAAATCTTTTACCACTAGTTAGCTGCTTTTGAGCCTTTTTTTCCAATTTCATTTGATAACTCCACATAGCATTTCATTTTCACCAAAGCCAAAATTCCTACCTATCTAATCACGCTAAATTTTTTGAGTTTCATTCAAAAATTTTTATAATCATGCTAGGAAATTTTGTGTTATCTTTGAAAAAATTATTGAAAAAAAAGTGTACTCAAAAGCAATGTTTGATTTTATTTGGCCAATTCAACATGAAAGAAAGAAAATTTTTTTTTATGGCCTTTGTTTTGAAAAAAGGAAAAAAAAATGATGAGAAAAAAAATAAATAATAATAAAGAAGAAAAAGAAACAAAAAATATATATATATTTTGTTTAAAATAATTTTTTTTTGAAACTCTTTGTTTTGGTTTAGTGTGATTTTAAGCCTCCATGTTTATCTTTGAATTTCACTCCTATTCATGATCCTAAACCAAACGTTTCGGTCCTATTAAGTTCTTTTGATTCACGCTTTTTTTAATCTTATTTAACAGCTATGAAAAGAAGAAAAGTAAATCAGTTTTAGTTCTGGATTTAAACGTAGATTTTTGTTATTTAATTGATATAATTATAATACGTTGCTTGGATCTAGTAACAACTCAATACGTTCTTTTCATTTTCGTTGCCTTGCTTAAATCTATTTAAAGAGTCTCGTCAAAATTCTGGATGATTTATTTTCGTTAAGTAAACTTTATAAAAGTTAAACTATACCAAAATAATTGTTTTAGATTTGCGTTTTACATTCTCCCTACCTGGAATTTCGCATAGTACTAATGTAAGCATGATTAAAACTTTTTGAATTAATCACTTTTTGTGATTAGCTAATTTTTATATTTTTGCTTGGGGACATGCAAAACTTAAGCTTGGGGGAATTTGATAATACGGTTTATAGTCAATTTTATTAGAGTATTTTCAGGGTTTCAAAGCAAATCATGTCTTGTAAAGTGCATATTTTGATTCACCTTTGTATATATTTTTGTCGCTAATACGTTTTTCTGCTTTTTGCAGGTTTTCACGGCTTTCAGCCGAATTTTGCTGTGACACGCCCCCTGGTCACGCCCAACCCGGGCGTGTACCTAGGGCGTGTAACCTAGAGGAATGAAGCAATTGGTCTGAAACTGCATTCCGTGGAAACTTAGTGTACACACCCTCTGTCACCCCCGTGTCACATCCGACACGGGCGTGTTCTAGAGGCATGTCCCCAGGTTCCGAGGAATCGCTGCAGCGCGCTCGTTTTTCCCGCTCCACCGTCGCACCGAATGTGTCACGCCCCCGGGTCACGCCCGACCCGGGCGTGACAAATGGGCGTGTACTTCAACAACCACGCCTGTCAACTCCAGCAGTTAAATCAAGTCCGAAAAAGTCGCACCGACTCTGTCACGCCCTAGGTACACGCCCGACCAGGGCGTGTGATGAATTGTAAATATACCCATTTTTCGGTACATTAATTTAGTCGTTTTCATTTTTTTGTCATTTTTACATATTTTTGCTTAATAAATTGCTCCTTTTTTGTAAATAATTTTGCTGACTTGCTTTATTTTTATGTTTCAGAAAAAATGAAAAATCTGCCAAAAATTGTCATGTCACGCCCGTGACATATTGGTCACGCCCGTGACCAGGGCGTGACGCGTCAAAAACCGTGAAATCAGCAAATTTTGAAGTGAAAAGCTTGACACGCCAGGGGTCACTCCTGTGTCACCTGACACGGGGCGTGACCCAAGCCCGTGTCCACCCGCTCGACGTTTCCAGCTCAACGATCGTCGACCTCCTCGACACGCCTAGAGTCACGCCCGTGACCTAGGGCGTGACTCAATTTCAGCTCGACGATTTTCAACTCGACACTTTCCGCTCGACATTCGTCGAGTGTCGACACCAACTGACACCCCCATAGTCACGCCTGTGACCTGGGGCGTGACCTTTCCAGCTGGCCCGACAAGACCTGCCCGAAGACTTTCGGCACAACCCGCGCCCAGATCCACCTGCTTGACACGCCCAGCGTCATGCCCGTGACCTGGGGCGTGACCATTGCGAGACCGACACGTGTCCAGCCCGAAGTCCACTTTCCCGTCAAATCACCGGCCGCCTTCGCAAATAGTACTGACACGCCCCCTGTCACGCCCGTGACCAAGGGCGTGTACTTGTAAATTTTTCCCTATAAATTCAGAGCTTCTGCTTGAGTTCCTGTTCCCTTTTTGAACCATTTTGTATAGGAGTTATGTTGCTCGGATGAGCCCAAATGCTATGTAAGGGAAATTTCTCCCTCTCTCCTTTATTTTCATAGCTTTGTAATCTTCATTTTTAGCTTAATAAAATTGTAGATTTTCTCCCTTTATATGTTTTTGGATTTCATCTAAACACTACTCTTATGCAATCTTATTTCATTTTGTTTTAATTTCTTTTTCCTTCTTTTGTAATGGGTGTGTGTGTGTATGAGTGTCAATGTTAATTTTATGTTTTCATAATTTCGTTACTTAGACATGTTTAGATTGTGATTGTTATAGCTTTACTTGCATTCCTATAGATCCATCAAAAACATTTTCAAAGTGATTTTCATTTCTTTTAACTTAGATTTTTCCCCTTTTTTTTGGTTGTAAAACTTTTTCGTTCTTTTCGCTTTATTTTCACTTTTTAATCGTTTTTACGGAGTTATAGGAATGATAACATAGTCGTTTTAATTTTTCGTGCACTTTGATTTTTCGTTTAAACTTTTGCTCCTTTTATTTTTCTGTCTTCATTTTAATCATTTCTACCGCATTTTAGCGGTAGAAATGTATTCATTTTTATTTTTCGAGCACTTGCATTTTCATTTTTATTTGCAAAACTTTCTTCCCGTTTAATTTTTATTTTCAATTTTTATGCATTTCTACCGCATTCTAGCGGTAGAAATGCAGTTGTTTTAATTTTTCGGTAACTTAGTTTTTTGCAATTTTTTATGTGTGCGCATTTATTTCCGCCTACTCGTTAAGAGTTAAATGGCGCTTGCTTATTTTACTTTCTGTAGAGTGCGTGAGTTTGTAATTTTCTTTATTTCCGCCTACTCATTCGAGTTAAATGGCAGATCTTTATTTTCCCTACTCATTTGAGTAGAATTTGTGTGTGTGTGTTTTCATTTATGTCGAGAGAGTGTGTGCGTGAGTTTTACTTTCTGTTGAGTGTGTGCGTGTGTTGCATTTATTTAGTCCTACTCGTTTGAGTAGGACCCGCTTTCTTTCTCCCGCCCACGCATTTGCGCCGGGACTCGCAATTTACAGCTTTCTTCAGTCCTACTCGTTTGAGTAGGACTTGCAATTTACTGCTTTATTTTCTTGCTTTCATTTACTGCTTTCATTTACTGCTTTCTTTATCGCTTTATTTTCTGCTTTTCACCGCAAGCCGTCCCCATTCCGATGAGTGGCTAATCGTTCTTAGCCCTCCGCATCGAAGAGCATTGGGACAGATAAAATAGCTTAAAATAACTAAAGGTCTAATTTTTCTAATTAATTAAAAGTACTTAAGGTTTGCCCGGGGTTAACGACGCGTAGGACCACATATCGATGTGTGGGCCCTATTTCCGTTTTTCGTACGCTCGCCGAGAGGCCGTGCGTATGGACAGATCACCCCTTGGCAAAGAGAGTTCCGCACTAACCCTCGAGAGAGGAGGCGCGCCAACTCTACCGGATTGGGTTCCCCACCCAATAGCGGGGTTCTTAGCGTAATGAGGGCGTTAAGAGGAATCTTTCGTCGGACGAGAGCCCGGTCGAATAGTCTTAGCGTTCTGGTGAGCGATAGCCCTATAGCTAGGTGAGCTCATTTTAGTGGAACCTGCACGGCCAAGTCTCCGCCTTAATTAATTAGAAATTTAGGAGCTCTTTTTATTTAAAGTCTATTTTAGTTCATTTGTTTTCTCGGTTCCATCGAGCTAAGCTCTTCATCGGCACCACCTTCAAGCTTTCTTTTTATGCTTTCTTTTTATGTTTTCTGCCTTTCTTTTATTATATATAAATACCCGACAAGTATTATCGGTAAAATAATAGTCCCCTCTAGGGAAGAGTAGAAATAATCGAACCGACCCCGAGAACAATACGACCTCGATATTCCACCCGGAATATCATGTACTACTCACGATAGGTGCACTTGCCTCCTTTCGTTAAAACTCGATCTAAAATGTTTTATATCCAAATAAATAAATACGCGCGCCCCGTTTTCTTAAATAAAATCACTCCGCCTTTTTCTCAAATAAAATCGCCGGGTCACCGCGTGACCGTAAATAATTTTGGAGTTTTAACCATCAGCGTGTCAGGGGGCGTGACCCATCCCGAAAAAACTCTATAAATTGAGCCCTTCCCCAAGGGTTCAGGATCATCTTTGGCTGAGAGGGGGAGGTTCTGCCCCTTTGTTTAGTGTTCCTTTTTATGCTTTTCCCCTCTTTCTCTCTCTTACTTTGTATTTTTCTTAATCCTAGTTTAGTTAAGCTTTTGTAATAGCGTTTGTTAATGCTTTAGTTGCTAATGATAGGGCCAGAATAGGATTTTCAATTCCATGCACTTGTAATCTCGTTCATTTTCATGTTGTAAGCTCACTTTAATTTTAATAAAGTGCTCTTGTTTTCTTCTATTAACTACTTTGTGTCTTTATGCTTTACTACTCATCCCCCCTATTCCACCTCACCATGATTAACTAATCCTCCATGTACTCGATCTTGATGATCCGAGGTTCGAGTGATTAGGTTATGATGCTTTGAATCTTACCTTTTCTTTTTAGGGTTTAGCCTTGAATTACTCTTGATTTATCACGGGTTGGAGGTATATCATCGATATATACTCTCCACCTTTGCTTTCATTCTGGGCTAGCCGAGAGGCCGAAAGTTTGAAATGAGTACTCGAGAGTAAAGGGAGTTGTTCGCACCCCTCGAGAGAGGCAGACGTTCAAATCTCCCGGATTGGAGTAAAATCCAATAGTGGGGTTCACCGCGTAAAGCGAGTTTTAGGCCTCCGATTTAGGCGAAAGTCGATCGGACCTTCCTAAACTCAGTTCGGCACGGCCTTCGAGAGAAGCGTGTCAATATTTATGGAACCTCCACGGTCAAGGACCTTTACCCTAATTAGCTTAGGTTTATTTATCGTATTTTTCTAACCACTCTTGCCGAGGTGATTTCTGATCGAGTGCATTTTCCTCTCATCGTTACTAAGATTTAGTGTAATCGCTCTTTTAGCTCTCTTTATCTTTTCATGCAAGTAGCTCTCTTTCATTGCAAGTAGTTCTCTTCCTTTAGTACGTTTAGATTTCTTTTAAACCCTAATATTTCCATCGATAAAATAATAGATTTCGTGTGAGTAAGCTTACTCAACTGTTCCCGGATTTTAATACGACACTTGTGTCCCCTTACTACAGTTCGATAGGTATACTTGCCTAGCCGGATTGCTAGTTCGGCTGTTTGCTTTTCGTAAGCATTGGTCGGGCCATCAGAGGTCTCACCGGTCACCAAAACAGATCCGACTTGCTAGGGGATCTTGCCAAAAAGGCTATCAACAACCACACAAGGAACCTAAAGAGCTAATACCACGCTCTAACAAACGGCACATGCTGGAAACGCGTCAACGTAACGCCAGACGAGAATTAAATAATCGCAGAAAAATCGTGGGCGTTACAGTCACTCCCCCTAAAAGAAAGTTTTGTCCCGAAACTTTATATACGCTACTTCTACTATAGAAGGAAAGTAACAAAACAAGAGCTACTAGAAAGAAAACGTACCTATCAAATAAGGAACAGATGAGGGTGAGCCTCCCTCATAGCCGACTCTAGCTCCCAAGTCGAGCTTTCCAATTCCAGATTCCTCCATAGAACTTTCACCATCGGGATAGACTTCGTCCGCAGCACCCGATCTTGAGTATCCAAGATGCGGACCGGCACCTCAACATATGAAAGATTAGGCTGCAACTGGGGCACAACATCCAAGACTTGCCCACTGCTTTGCACACACTTCCTTAGTTGGCTTACATGAAATATATTATGAACATTTGGGACGTTTGCTGGCAAATCCAGCCTATATGCTTACACGCCAATCCGCTCAACAATCTTAAAAGGGCCCACATACCTCGGATCCAATTTCCGGTTCTTACCAAACCTCTTAACACCAACCATTGGGGAAACCTTAAGAAACACCAGGTCCCGTACAGAAAACTCCAGGTCAGACCTACGCCGTTTGGCGTTCTTCTCATATCTCTCCTGAGTTATACGAAGCTTTTCTCGAATAAGCTTCACTGCGACTTCCATTTCATCAAGCGCATCCGTACCCAACACAGACCTCTCACCGACCTCGGTCCAAAACAAGGGAGTTCTGCAGCGCCTCCCATACAAGGCTTCAAACAGAGCCATTTGCAAGCTCTCCTGGTAACTATAATTGTATGCAAATTCCATAAGCCGCAAATGCTCATCCCACGCTCCACTGTGGTCCAAGATGTAGCACCTGATCATATCCTCAACTATCTAGTTCACTCGCTCAGTCTGACCATTGGTCTGCGGGTGGTAAGCTGTAGAATACCTCAAAACTGTACCGAAACCCTCTTGCAGACTCCTTCAGAAGCGCGATGTAAAATGGGAGTCTCGATCCGAAATGATGCTAACTGGCACACCGTGTATTCTGATGACTTCATTCAGATACAACTTTGCTATCTTTTTCATCGGATAGTCAATCTTGTATGGCACGAAGTGAGCACACTACGTCACTATGTCCACTATAACCCAAACGGAATCAAATCCCCTTGGAGATCTCGGCAAGCCCGTAATGAAGTCCATAGAAATACTTTTCCACTTCCAAGTAGGGATCTCCAACGGAGTCAACTTGCCACCAGGCCTTCCATGATCGGCCTTCACACGCTTGCAAGTGTGACACTCAGCAACAAATCGGGCTATATCACCCTTCATCCCATACCACCAGGAAATCTGCTTCAATTCATGATACATCTTTGTAGATCCTTGTAGGTAGGCAACACTGATCCATGAGCCTCTCTGCAAATCAAACCCCTGATGTCTCCAACAGCGGGGATGCAAAACCTGCTGCGGTACTTCAAAGTACCCGCATCATCGATAGAAAAATCCGGCAACTCCCCTCTCTCAGTCCTGAGGTATAAGTGCAGAAGATCTGAATCATCCTTCTGGTGCAACCTAGTAAGTGCAATCTAAGACAGTTCTGCCACTGCCAAACTGCTCTGCATGTTACAGCGTCCCACGAAAATATCCATCAGGAGTAACTCTTCCACTAAACGATCGGCGGTGGGATTAAAGATCATCCTCGTCTTCCGTCTCAGGGCGTCGGCCACCACATTGGCCTTGCCCGGATGATACTGTATATCCACATAATAATCGGCCACATACTCTAGCCAACGCCGTTGGCGCAGATTCAACTCCTTCTGTGTGAACACGTACTTTAGGCTTTTATGATCTGTGAAGATCTTGCACTGCGTACCAAAAAGTAAATGTCTCCACAGCTTCAAGGCAAAGATCACTGCTGCAAAATCAAGATCATGTGTGGGGTAGTTCCTCTCATGAGTCTTCAATTGCCTCGACCCATACGCAATCACCTTCCCTTCTTGCATCAACACGCCTCCGAGCCCAACATGCGAGGCATCCACATACACATCATAGTCCATGCCCTCCGTAGGCAATGTTAAAACAGGAGCAGTGCACAACCTCCTCTTTAGCTCCAGAAAGGCCTCCTCGAATTTCTCGCTCCAAATGAAGGTCGTGTTCTTCTGAGTCAACCTGGTTGAAGGTGCTGCTAGGGTAGAGAAACCATCCACGAACCTCCTATATTAGCCTGCCAACCCTAAGAAGCTTCTAATCTCCTTGGGCGTGCCCGGCCTACTCCAATCCATCACTGCAGAAATCTTTTTCGGGTCAACTGAGATGCCGTCCTTGTTCACCACATGACCCAGGAACGAAACCTGGGACAACCAGAATTCACATTTACTCGGCTTGGTGAATTACTGATGGTCTCTCAAAGCAGATAGAACCAATCACAGATGCTTCTCATGCTCCTCAGTACTGCGAGAGTAGATCAACACATCATCGATGAATACCAACACAAACTTGTCTAGAAAGTCCTTGAACACCTGGTTCATCATATCCATGAAAGCTGATGGTGCGTTGGTCAAACCAAACAACATCACTAGAAACTCGAAGTGTCCATGCCTTGATCTAAACGCAGTCCGTGGAATATCTGCCTCACGGATCCTGAGCTGATGATAGCCAGAACGAAGATCGATCTTGGAGAACACCGTGCTACCACGCAACTGATCAAATAAGTCATCGATCCTCGGCAGAGGGTACCTGTTCTTAATGGTGACTTTGTTCAGCTCCCTATAATCAATGAACAGCCTCATTGACCCATCTTTCTTCTTCACAAATCGAACAGGAGCACCCCAAGGCGACGAACTCGGCCTGATAAAACCTTTTGCCAACAACTCGTCCAACTAGACTCGCAACTCCTCCAACTCACGAGGGGTCATCCGATACGGCCCCTTAGCAATGGGACACGTACTCGAGTCCAAATCAATCACAAACTCAACATCCCGCTCGGGGGGAAGACCAAGAAGGTCATCAGGAAAAACATCAGAGAAACCACGAACCACAAGAATCTCCTCCAAGCGCGGTACACTGACAGCAGTCCCAACCACCGAGACTAAACAAGCAAAACAATTAGAATGAAACAGCTTCTGAGCACATACCGCAGAAATGATAGGAGAATCCTGACACGGATCATCATACACACTTCCAGGCTGACCGTTGTCCTTGATGAAGTCCAAGCGCTTCCCATTGCACTAAATAACCGCATCATACCTAGACAACCAGTCCATGCCCAGAATAACATCGAAGTCCTCTAGATCAATCATCTTTAAGTTTGCCTTCGCAAGAAAGTCCCCCAACAAAGCAGGGCAATCCAAAATACCCAAATCTGACAACACAGATTCACCAGAAGGGAACTTGACGCGGAAGGTATCACGAACATGATCTAGAATCAACTGATAACGGTCTACAAAATCCCTAGACACAAACAAATGGGTAGAACCGGAGTCGAACAGAACACGCGCCCAGCGGTTCTTCACCTTAAATTTCCCTATTGGAGTATATAAGCAACTAAGGAACTACCAAAACAAAAACTATAACCATTCCAGAAAATAAAAACTTCAGTCTAGGAAAGCAACTAACCTGAGATGACCTGAGTCGAAGCTTGAGCCTCCTCAGAAGAGATCACGTTCATCTTTCCTTTGCCCTTGTCCACACGCTGAGGCAGAGCTAAAGCCTGAAGTGGAATTGCTTGAATAATAGGCTGGACTTGAGGACACCTTGTCTTGATATGGCCCTTCTGGCCACACTGAAAGCAGACCTTATCCTTGGACCAGCACTGGGCAGCATCATGCCCGGGTCGCTTGCAAACAGAACAGGAACCATCCTTCCTAGGAGCACCTTGAATATCATGAACTTGCTAATTCTTCTGAGATCCCGCCTTCTTGAAACACCTCTCATCGGGTGGCCTTACCAACCACAGAAGCTACACACCACCTTGCTCTTCTTTCCCGAAGGAGCATCGAGTACCTGGGCGTTCTTCTCTTCAGTAGACTTCCTCTTGTCCTTCCTCATTTGTTGGCCTCTGTTCTTTGCGGTCTCAATTGCCTCTACTTTCAAAGCAGCCTCCACTACCCCTGCATAAGCACTAATCCATATACACTGGCCAACTGTTGAACCTCGCTCCTCAAGCCACCAAGGAATCGCTTGACTCGATCAGCTTCAACACTCACCAACCAAGGGGAAAACCGGCTCAACTTGCTGAACTCTATCTCGTACTCACTGACCGTGAGTTGCCTCTGCTTCAGGTGAAGGATGTCGTTCATTAGTCGGTCACGCTCGACAGAAGGCAAGAACTTCCTAAACAACATCTCCTTGAATAATCCCCAAGAGCAACTAGCCACAAAGCTCTCCTTTTCCCTAAGCCACCAGCTCTTAGCCAAACCCTTTAGCTGATAGGCAGCTATCATCACTCTCTGATCATCTGCAACACTGGAGTACGAGAACAACTCCTCCATGGATATCAGCCAATCATCTATGACCATGAAATCTACCTTCCCATCGTATGTAGGAGGGCTAAGTCTCTGAAACTAAGAAATGAAGGCCATCTCTCCTGGCACCACCACTGGAGGACTCAGGGGAGCAGGAGGGGGAGGAGCAGCTGACCCCACTGCAGGGTCTTGCACTCCCTGAGTCTGTCCTGCCACAACTGCCACCAGAGACTGGATCTAGGCCTGCATCTCCACCAACTGCCTGGTCAAGGAATTGTTGCTCTGTCGCAGGCTCTCGATCACCGCATCACTCTGCGCTCCTGAAGACTCACCCTCAAATAGGGGAGTCGACCTGTTCGAAGGACGTCTCGCCATACTAAAACCAATAAAAAAACTGAGGTCAAAACCTAGTTCATCAGTTGGAACAAACTACCAGTACAGACAATACATACATAAATATGAACTTTTAACTTGCTATACTTGCTATGGGATTTTATTTGTTTAACAAAAGTGATGCTATGCCTAACCTAGGATGGCTAACCACCATCAACTAACTCTTGTGCCTAGATCGAGAATGCATGAATTTATATATTTTTTTCTGATTTAAAACCATTTGTGTACATATGTCATCTTGCAAATCTTTAGCTTGGCACATTGTGCTTATGCAATGTTATGCTATGCAAGATTGTGCTATGCATTCTAAAAAGGCCCTAATGCATGTTATGAGTGGCGTACGCATGAAAATGTTATGCATCCCATACTACATAACATTCTCATGCAACGAAAAAGAAACGTGCTAGTCGCATTCATGTGGTGAGGTTATGCATCCCATACTACATAACCCTCACATGTTGCCCCTATGGTGGATCCATATGCAAACATATATTATGCATACCATACTACATAATATGCCCTATATACTTCATGTTATGCTATTTGTGTAGTGTTCGTGCTTCAGCCAAGACGTGCTGATGACATATCGGTGTGTGTATGATATGATGCTAAACACCTAATACCTATAAGGAAAGGTTGCCCGACAAATTGTCAAGCAACCTCCCTCTGATACCAACTGTCACAACCCGCATTTTCTCCGAATTTAGGAAGTATCAGAGTTTGAGAAAACACGTGTCGTGATGCCACGTCGAGTAGGGGAAAACTGTCGATGCTCAGGCGAACACCATCTAACTAGACTATGAAAATTCATAAGTTTAATGATTAGAAAAAAATCAGTTATATTTTAGAGGTCGTATCCCTCGGCTCGGTGGACCACCTAGTCCACAGTTTAAAAACTATACTTATACGCGTCAGAAAATACTTTATTTATATTTGACACCCTATGAGAGTGCATAAGTGTCCCCCGAGATCCACTTATACTATGCAAGACTCTAGATATATTTTATATTATAAGTAGGAAAACGATCTTTTTACGTTACTTGGAAAGTAGTGTATGAGCTTTATAAACATGTTGATCATGAGATTTACTTATTATAGTATTTTTAGGTTTAAAAATAACTAGCAACCTAGCATAAAACTTCCCAAGAGCAAGTAGACTATCTCCAAAAAAGGTAGCAGTAAAAGAAACATATCTAGTATCATAAGGTAAAACTACCAGTGGGCGCCAACATACTGACACGAACCCACTGGCAAGTATGTATGTCTATAAGAAAATAGAAAAAACTACCTCACAACAGCAAGAGAAAGATCCCTACCACTCAAGGGATCACCAGCAACACCACAGCAAATCTAGCCGCCTACCCGGCTACTAATCAGAACCTGAGGCATTCAGAAAAGAAAAGAACACCTCAGCAAGCAAAACAAGAAAATCTGAATTCGGGCATTAAATCAAATGGAACAAAGTGAGTAAGCAAACATGACAGTAAAAGCAAACACTGTCCAAAGTAAGCCAAAGTACAACAAGTACCAGGTAACAACAACAAGCCCTGCCCAAAACCTGCAAAGGCTACAAGGCAAAAGACAAGAAAACTTGCCACAATATGCTGCATTCTACAAGGAAGAAACACCTAACAATCCTAATTTGTGAGTTAATGGCAGTAGTAAACAACATGGATCTGTGTTGGTAACCAAAAACAGTCCCCCAAACAAAACAGTTCCAACTAAAAATAAAATTTCACTGTGTCAGCACAAACCACCACAAACCCAACCCGTACTTGGGATTAAAAAGGGTGGCGGCCACAACAAATACCCAGCACATACCTGGGACTAAAAAGTGGCGGCCACGGCTCGCACACAAAACATCCCGCTCCTTTAGAGCGTCAAAACACCACTACCTGCCACAACCCACGATTCGGCCCTCAAAACAAAGGAAGAACGAAAGGCTGAGAAGACATCCCTCCTAGGAGATAATCACTCGAGAAGAAAAGAAACTGAAAAGGAATAAATCTCAGCTTACAGAAATAAATGATCACAGTTACAGGAATCGTCGAACGCAACTCGACGATTTTTGTCGAGCGCGGGAACAATCGTCGAACGCAGGAAAATCGTCGAACGTAGCTCGACAATTTTCGTCGAACATAGGCCACGGGAAATCGTCGAACTCCGTTCGACGATTTTCCTTTAGTCGAACACAGGACACGGGAAAAATCGTCGAACGTCGTTCGACGATTTTCCTTTCGTCGAACAAAGGTCATGGGAAAAATCGTCGAACGGCGTTCGACGATTTGACTTTCGTCGAACACTAGCCATGGGAGAATCGACGAACTCTGTTCGACGATTTTCGCCGGACCCAGAACTAAGGCAATACATCGAGCTCAGCTCGACGATAATCGTCGAACCCAGATCGACGATCTTCATCGAACTGGCTGCATTGAGTGCACAGTAATCCTGTACCTCCGACTTCGTTTCCGACCAATCTTCTTAGCCTAATTCGATCCTATTACTCGCAATATAAGTATGGAAACCCACTGCTACTAGTTCTAGGGCTGAAAGGCTAATTGCTACCGCAAACTGAGATTAACAGGGAACACTTTGATAAAAAGAAAACAAAACTACAGGAACACGGACGGAAATTTGAGTTTCAGAACTTGAGAAAAATGAAAAAAGAACAAAAAGGAGCATTTCTGGTTTAAGTTCCACATGATTTTGACGGAAAACAGGGCAAAATAAATAATCTCGGGAAAACATGGATGATTACAGCAAAAATGACCATGAAAAGGAGAAGAAAAAAAAAACTTGGCAAGGGTAGGAGCACCACTTCCCTCAAATCCAGAATTTATCATGCACAGCCCTTCCTCTCTCTCGGCTCCAGCCGCAACAGCACCTAAACATGAATTCTAGAGTTTTAATGGCGGAAAAGGGTCAAACTAAAAATTCTGAGACCCCTAGAAACACCACGAAAATTGAATCTCTTATCGTAGGAATGAAGGTCTAGACGAGAGCAATCCAAATTCGCTTTCGGAATCGAATTTCGTCCACTAACTCTCCCAGAATCGGCGTCTGAAGGGTAGCAGGGTTGGCGGTTTTTTTTCTTCATCTCAAACAGGCAGCGGTTTCTCTCACGGAAGGAGATGATGAATAGTCTCGTTTTTTTGTCTTAATGTTATATATATGTATAGACACGCCCTTTCATCCTTAACTGCCACCTAAACGCCATTGGATTCATTCCAAGCTTTAATAATGAATCATTTACATCCATTATTATTAACACATCAAAACGACGCGAAAACCGAACCACCTCGGAATCCGACGAAATTCACGCCGTAGCTAAATACCCATGCTATGAACGCAACGACAAAGTTGAAATCAACTTTTGACGAACAAAACTCGGGTTATCACTACCCAAAGCCAAAACACAAGCATCCCCCGAGAGCCCTCACTGGTCAACAAAACAGACCCGGCTTGCTACGAGATCTTTCCAAAATGGCTACCAACAACCACACAAGGAACCTAAAGAGCTAAGACCACGCTCTAACAAATGGCACATGCCTGAAACACGTCAACGTAATGCCAGACGAGAATTAAATAATCGCAGAAAAATCGGGGGCGTTACAGAGGTGAAGGTTGCTGCAGAGGATGGTTCTTCTACTTCATATCAGCAAGAGAGGAGTGGTTCTCCTAGGCGTGATGGGAAGATGAAGGAAGGACCAAGGTGCTATAAATGCAAGCAGCATGGTCATCTCAGGAAAGAGTGCAAGGTTACCTTGCTCTCGGCGAACGTAGCTCATGTTGGAGGCAAGGAGGAGAACTTTGTTGGGTCTTCAACAAGTTCTGGTGTTGATCAGATGAAGGCCAGTGATAGTGCAGCTATCTGACATGAAAGACTGGGGCATGTAGGGATGGACAAGCTGAAAGCAATGAGAGTAAGGAGACTCGTAAGCGGATTGCCTAGATTGTCATCCTATGGCGATGGTCAGGGATGTGCGGGATGTCAGCAAAGTGAAGCTTATCGCTTTATGGTTGATAAGGCACAATCCAGATATAAAGCACCTTTGGCAGTTGTCCATTGTGCTCTGGTTGGACCGACCGTCACCGCCAGTCATGGAGGCAGCAGGTTCATGCTGATATTGGTTGATGACTATTCATGGTATACTTGGGTATACTTTATGAAGAAGAAGTCCAACATGATGCGCTTGTTTATGGAGTTCAAGAATCCTGTGGAAGGCCAGCTTGCCTTGAGGATCAAGAAGTTGAGGACAAGCATCGGTGGTGAGTTTGGCTCAACCGAGTTCTCTAACTTTTGCAGGAAGCAAGGGATCCGGAAGGAGCTTTCTTGTAGATATACTTCACAGCAAGGTGGTATTGCAGCTCGGATGATCCGTTAGTTAGCGGAGACCAGCAAGTGTTGGCTTCAGAGTAATGACATTCCTAAGACTCTTTGGGCGGAAGGGATGGCCTGTGCTGCTCATGTCATCAATCGGATGCTTCTTAGTCCGATCTATGTGAAGACTCCTTATGAGCTGAGGTTCAGAGTAAAGCCCAGTGTGAAGCACCTAAGGGTGTTTGGATCGACCTGCTACTTACACTCTCCAGGAGCTCTCAAGGCAAAGCTAGCCTTTGTTGGGTATGATGAGTAGAGTAGAAGATGAAGGTGTATGGATCATACGACGAAGAGACTCATAGTGTCAAGAGATGTTGTCTTCGATGAGTTGAAGTCGTACTGGGATAGCTCTTGTGTGGAGCTAGAGATGAGCAAGTCAGATGGTGGGCTGAAGGAGGCTGCTGCTAAGGTGCAGGTGGAGCTGCCTGAGTATCCAGTAGCTCCAGGTTGTTCTAACTCCGGGGCAAAGGCGTCATGGTCAGGAAGTAGGGGGAGTGATGCTCCAGGTAATTCTGGCTCGAAGGCGGAGGCTTCCGGTTCAGGAAGCAGGGGTAGCGATGTTCCAGGCAGTTCTT
Source organism: Platanthera guangdongensis (assembly GCA_039583875.1). Classification (NCBI taxonomy): domain Eukaryota; kingdom Viridiplantae; phylum Streptophyta; class Magnoliopsida; order Asparagales; family Orchidaceae; genus Platanthera; species Platanthera guangdongensis. The sequence goes on from CM077151.1 coordinate 103,676,987, forward strand.
GTTCATGAGGGGAGTCTTATGGTTCAGGTAGTAGGGGGAGCGTTGCTCTAGGTGCTCCTGGTTCCAGTGTGGAGGCGTCTTGTTCAGGAAGCAAGGTGAGCATTGTTCCGGGTTTGCCCGGGAACGGAGCTGGTTCAGAGGCAGCGGAGGTGGTTAGCCATGATCAGGTCTTTCGGATATTGAAGAGGATCAGTAAGCCACCAGCTCGATAGAGTGAAGGGAACACGACGGGCTTGATCCCATGTTTCCTTGCTAGCCCTCAGGTCGATCGAGTTGCTTCTGTCTGTGATGACCCCACTAGAATCAAGGAGATGGTTGACACCAAGGCTAAAGAGGTGACTTCTCTCAGACGTAACAAGGCTTGGGATTTTGTGCCGAAGGTTTTTGTGATACTCCTGTGATGCATGAGTGGATGTTGAAGCGGAAGAAGAAGGTAGAGGGAAGTATGGCTCCTTTTGGGAGATGCTGGAGGGCTCCCTCATGGTCCATGGTATGCGGGGCAAGGAATATGTCTTGGACATTTCTTCATAGATGCTATCGGAGGGATCAGGTGCAAGGTTATGGGAGATGCTGGAGTTATTCATCACTTATCAATTCAAGGGGGAGTGTTCAAATCTATGAAATGAAAGTGGGTGAATGGAGCACGTGGACCTATCTGCGCGGACTACGTGGACAGGGTTGGCGGACTGCTAGGTCGGCAGGGATGTTGCAGATGGTTTGTTCTGTAGCGGTCTGGGCGGTCTGTCCGCGCAGACTACGGGGACAGCAGCGGCGGTTAGCCAGGCCGGCTTGTGCTCAGCATGCAGTTGGATCCCAGGAAGTAACCGGGCGGATAGAAATTCTAACCGCGGAGTCCGGCATGAAGCAGACTGTAGAACTGGTGCTCGGCAGACCGGTTTAGCAGTTGACTTGGTCTTGCTCTGGTGCAACGGCAAGTGGAAGCCGCAGAGACTGCCAGTCAGTGCAGACTGATACTGGAGTTCGCCGGGATCGGCGGACTGGATCCAGTGTTCGCCAGTAAGTGCGTACGGGCCCTTGTGGCCAGTGGTGTGGACTTATTTGGGGCTGAACTAAGTCCATGTTTGGCTCAGTCCGGGGAGATCGCACAGTGGAGCGCAGACTGCTTCTCAGTCCGCCCAGCTCGGCAGAAGTGCATGTGCCTTGGTTGCGAGTTTGGGGATGAGCGGACTGGAGATTGTGTCTGCAACTGTGTGCGGACTAGAGCTGGAGTCCGTTGAGTTCGGTAGCTGCCTTGCTGGCGTGGTATGGACTTGGGGTATGCAGACTCAAGCAGTCTGCGGGATATGTGGACTGAAGAAGTCCGCTAGGTATGCAGACTGGGGTGTCTGCAGGGATATGCAGGCTAGAGTTGTCCGCAGTATATGCGGACTGGATCGGCGTGTCCGCTGAGTCCGGCAGGTGCCTTTGTGGCAAAGCCGTGGGATCGGGATGTTCGGATTGAAGACGGGTGTCCGCTGAGTCCGCCAGGTGCCTTTATGGCGAGGCTGCGGGCTCGGGTTAAGTAGGCAGGTGCTGTGTCCGCAGATTGGCGGATTGTTGCTGCGGAGTCTGGCTGTGGTTGTCCTAGATTGGCCTTCGGCGACAAGGCAGACTGGTGTTGCTGTCGTGCCTTGGTGATGTCTTGGCAGCTTGGCGTTTTGGCGATAAGGCGGACTGGAGATTGGAGTCCGGCCTTGGAGAATGTAGGCGGGCTGGCTATCTTGCACAGGTGTGGCGGACTGGTATGTATCCGTGGACTGCAGAGAAATCTTGCTGCAAGATGTGGCAGTTATCCTATCGTCTAGGGCGGTGACCACACTCATCATCGTGCCTATAATTAGGACCCATGTCACATTAGGAATTGTAACCTTCATGCGTAAGTGAACAGTAACTTGAGCCCGCATTGATTGTTGCAGACTACTTTTTGGTGGGCGCGCGGTTTAGTTGAGTTGACCGGGTTGTGCTGTACGGGTTGTGCGGATAGCCCTGGAAAGCTAGGACTTGGCTCTAATTGCGGTCAAGGATAGTGCGGACTCTGCGGTTAAGCAACAGGCGGAAAACAGCAGGTCGTGGACAGCGACCAGATGGTCTTCTCTTTAACAACTTGGTTCGGGGTTCAAGAAGTCGCTTGCCTCAGGCAGACTGTCCTATTCGGCATCGCAGCTTGTGCGGTCTGGCGGCTTGGCGACCTCGCGGTCAGGCGGCTTGCAGATCAGCGGCTAGAGCTAGCATTGGAATAAAGTGTAGTCTGGGTGACTTGGATTGCGGTCTGGCGACCTGGTTGTATGAGCGGACTCCATAGCAGTAGACCAGCGGCTTAGTGGTTGATTCCGCACGGCTTGTTTCTCTTGTCTTATTTTTATAGTTCTCTGCTTTCCCTTGGATGGTTGTTTGGTGAAGCATGTCTCGCCATGTATGTCTCACTGTGTAAATAAGTTAGCTGTGAATCTATAAAGACGCTTATGCTGCAAGTTTTTGCTGGTTGACTGGCTTTAGTTGAGATAACTCCTGCTCACTCCAGGTTCCAGGGAATTTTCCGCGTGATCAAGGTGTGATCTTGATAGTGTTGAGAATATTAATTTGGCATCAGGCTATCTTGTTGACCACCTGGAGAAAATTCAACGTGGTAGAAGTGCCAGGTTGTTGAATTTTAACAACCTAATGGCATACTTTAGGGTCCACTTAGATTGTTCTTACGGTTAGGGCAATATGGGTGGTGTTCATGGTGTGGTCAGGGTTCCTATTTAGGCTAGTTTGACCTAATTTTACTTGGGCTCTATAGTGGGCCCCACATGGCTACACCCACCTTCTACGGTCAAACCTAGCTAAAATTCTTATCACCCACCACATGCTTAACCCAATCTAAGTTGAGGGCCCGAATTGTAAGTGGGATGTTACAAATTCCAATAAACAAAGAAATAATTTCGTCCCCGAAATTTAAGTTCGGTTCTACGGGGTTTTCAAGTGTAAGAATTTTAAGTACTTTAGACAATAATTAAAGTGTCACCTGGTGCAAAAAGCTCCGGGTGCTGCTCTAGCATCAGATCCCTCGGCTTCCAGGTTTGCTCCTACCACCAATGGTTAGACCACAACACCTTCACCGGGGGAACTCTCTTCTTCTACAACACTCGGATCGCGGTATCACCGATCCGAAGCGGCTCCAAACGAACTGATCTGTCGGATGCTAGCGGGCCTGCTGTAGTCAAGATATGCTGCTCTGGCCGAAGGAGAGCTCTCCGTAGCAAGGAGACGTGGAAGACGTCATGTACGGCTCCTAGCTCTGGTAGCAGCTCCAGCCTGTAGGCCAAGGGGCCGATCCGCTCCAGAATCAAATAGGGCCCCATATATCGAGGGTTGAGCTTCTTGTGCCTCCGTACACGAGAATTACCATGCACTGGATGTATCTTCAAGAATACTCTGTCCCCCACCTGGAACTCTACCTTCCGATGCCACGCATCGTAGTACTTCGCATGCCTACTCTGGGCCTCTAGCATCCGGTCCCTGATCAATCATATCTAGGCATTTGTATCCTTAATATAATCTGATCCAAGTGCCTTGGGGACCTCATCCTGAACCCAAGATAGCGGAGTCCGGCACTTCCTCCCATACAAAGCCTCATAAGGTGCCATACCAATACTTACCTGGTGACTATTGTTATAGGAGAACTCAACCAAAGGCAACAGTCTTTCCCAGGGCCTCCCCGTATCCAGTATGCACAATCACAGCAGATCCTCCATGGTCCTGATGGTCCGCTCTGTCTGACCGTCGGCCTGTGGATGGAAAGCGGTGCTAAAAGCAAGATGAGAACCCAAGTACGCCTGCACCACTCTCCACTCCCTGGAAGTGAATCGACCATCACGGTCCGAGACAATCGTCATGGGGACCCTGTGGTACCTGACGAACTGTTCCACGAACAACCTCACCAAAACAGTAACTGGGCTGTCCTTCCTGATAGGTATAAATCGGGCCACCTTGGTCAGTCTGTCGACGATAACCCAAACTGAATCGTGCCCCGAGTGGGAGTGAGGCAATCTGAAAGTGCAACAAGATTTGATATACTCTAGAGGGGGGTGAATAGAGTATATGGTGCTTTAAAAACTTTTACAAACTTTTACAACAATTGTTGTAATATGTGTGAGCAGGGAAGCAAAAATACATCTAATCACAGCACTAAGCAAAGCAAAAACTAAGCACAGAAAAATCAAGGCCAGAAACAAAAAATGAAAAAAAACCAAACTAGAAGACACAAGGAAATATAGTGGTTCCCCAAACTTGGGTACATCCACTCTTCTACCACCCTAGGTAGGAATCCACTGCAGGATGAGTTGATCAGGTGTCTTGGGCACCAATGAGCTTTTGATAAGGTGCTCAAAAACCAAAGCAGATTTTTTGATCAGGTGTCTTGCCACCAATGAGCTTTTGACAAGGTGCTCAAAAACCAAGCTCAAACTTTTGAAGGGAGTTTGAGAAACCCTTTACAGAGTGGGGGTGAGAGAGTGATGGAAGTCTTCTCTTTCTCAAACAACTGAGAAGACTATGTGGATTGATGTCAAAGCTCTCCCTGAATCCTTGAAATCTTCAGGAAGAAAAGCTTTGCTGAGGGTGATAGGCCTTCAAAGATTGAACTCCAACAATAGATGATTTCAGCAAATAGCTGAAAGGTTGAATGTCTGGAGTCTGGAAAATATGTTGGCCTTGAACACTTTGAAAACTAAAGAGATCTGAAGATTTGAAAACTTGATCTCCTTGGATGTGTGTTCTTCAGAATTCTTTGAGACAGAAGATTTTTGAGAGTGTCTCTGTAGTCAGTATCTCTCTCTCTGTATTGTGTGTGTTCTTCTATGTGAGAGATTCAAAAATCCTGTCTTTTATTCTCTGGTCAGAATAGAATATCATTCTCTATCAAGTATAATCGTTGGCCTGCATTAATTGCATCCTTAATTGCATAATCTCTTCTGGAGGAAAGTCCACAGAAACATTCCTTGAAAAATCCCTTGAAACTTGGTCCAGAATTGAATGAAAACGGCTAGCAAATCTCTGAATTAATTGCAGAATAACTCCTAACTGATTTTGAATTTGAATTCTGGAAGTTATCTGAAATCGTCGAACTGAGCTTTGCTATCGTCGAGCTGAGCTCAGCGATCAGGAAATATACAACAGCAAAATATCGTCGATCTGAGCTCAAAGATCGTCGAACTGAGCTCAGAGTTAAAGATCCAAAGCATAGTCAAAAATCGTCGACCTGAGCTCACCGATCGTCGAATGGAGTTCAACGGTATTATGAAGTTGAGCTCAGCGATCGTCGAATGGAGTTCGACGATCTGTCGAAGTTGAGCTAGACGATCGTCGACCGGAGTTCGACGAATCGTCGTGCTGAGCTCGACGATATGACTTGGTCTTCAGACAGAGAATCCTGGTCTATCAGGGCAGCTTCCAAACCTAGACTTCTAACCCTTAGACTCAATTCTAATTGACCTATTAAGCTATACAGGAGGTCAAGCAAAGGTTCCTAGAGACATAGTGATCCTGACCCAAATGAGTAATAGGGTGTTCCAACAATCTCCCCCTATTTAGGTTAGGATTACTATTTATAGACTTTGGAAAAGCTTTAAATAACAACATACAATCAGAAACACAGAAAAGCAACAGCTAGACATTGCAGAAACACAGAAATATATATCATCCAGATAGCAATCAGAATTCACAGAAACGGTCACCTTACAATGTCATTTCTTCTCTTTGCCTTTGACAAGTTTAATTTCTCTGTTTGGATTGAGGGCTTCTTTGTTGGACCTGGTGTCATCTACTGCACCCAAATATGTTTGCTTTGTAGGCCTGGGAACCACAGCTGCAGGATGTAATTCCATGTATCTCTCAGCATCAAAGAATTTACTGGAAGCATATTTCTCTAATTCTTTCTATCTTTGCTCAGACATTGTAGAAATGTTGGAAGAATCTATTCCTTGTTCTCTGGCCTTCTTAATCTGATCCAGTGCAGCCAATTCCTTCATCCTGGCAGTCCAAGCAGATGGATTATTTTCAGGGTCCTCAAAAGGTACAGGTGGCTCATACCTGTTGGAAGGATTGTCTTGAGGAGGAATGGCAGACACAGTCTCTTTCAGCTTGTAAGGGAAAGGACCTGATGATGTATTAGATGAAATATGTCCTCCCCTAGAATATGGGTGCTGCCTGGAGTACCCTTTGGAATATACTTGAATATCTCTTTGAGTTCCTCTATATCCTCCTCTCCTAGAATGTGAACCCCTGGATTGGCTTTCCCTGTGATAAGATCTGGCATGAGGTTGATAGGGAGCCTGACTTCTGGCTGGGGGTTGACTTGCAGAGCTTCCACCTGCACCTGCATCAGGAGGAGGTGGTGGAGGAGGATGAGAGTGCTGGAATAGGGATGAATCCTTCTCATATTTTCTCTTTTTCTTCATGGCTTTCAGCTGGTTCTTGGAATACTGCATCCAGTGTTCAGTGATTGGGCAGTTATGAAGGATATAGTATGGAATGTCATTGTTATCTTTGACTTTAGCAGGAGGTACCCTTTTCATTGCTTTGCTCCTTGCCTTCCTTTTCCTGGCAATGGTAGCAGATGAGTCATCAGAGTCTGTTTTAAATTCATCAGATTCAGAACTCTGATCATCATATAGAGCATCTATTTTCTTCATAAGATCTTTCTTCAGTTGTACAGTAGCAGATGAGGCAGAAGTTGAAACAGCAGCAGCAATAGGTGTTGAGATGGTAACAGCAGGGACAGCAGCAGATGGATAAGGTGCAACAACAGCAGCAGTAGCAGATACTGGAGAGGTGACAGCAGCAGTAACAGTCTTACTTACAGCAGTAAAACAGCAACAGAAACTAGAGAGCTGATAGCAGCAACTACTTCACTGACAGCAGCAGAAACAACAGAAACATCACCAAGGTCTGCAGAAGGCTCAAATTCAGTGGCCTCTGACATCAGAATGTCCTTGGATATTGGCTCATCAGAAGTAGTAGGAACTTCAGCAGCAGTATCAGTAATCTCAGAAGCAAAATCAGTTCTTTCTTCAGAAGCAGCAGCAATGACTGAGTTTACAAAGGAGGAGATCATGCTAGGGTCACAGCAAGAAAAAGGCACAAGTGCCTTGGATAAGTCTTCTGGAGGCTGGACAGCATGGAGAGCTGGCAGACAGCTAAAGTAGGCTGAATCAAAAACAGATAGCAAAGACCCTGAGGTCTATTGCAAGAACTGCAGTAGGAGGCACAGCAGCAGCAGCAAGAGGAGGAGCAGCAGTCACATAAACAACAGCAGCAACAGCATGAAGGCTTTCTTCATATGGCATCTCCCCTGCCTAGATGCAGATACATCTGGATCAAGGCACACTGTTGTAGGTGCTTCCTGAGGGAAGAGGGAAGAGATCCTGGCAGAAAGGGCTGCCACTGACAGGTGGAGTGGAGCCAAAGAGGTCTCCAACAGCAGAGTTAGCCTGGGGGCAAGTAACTCATACAGCCTGTCAGCTAGGGCTGAGAGGTCTACTTGCTCCAGAGCTGGATCAGAGGTAGAAGGTATGGAAGCAGCTGATGGTTCTGGAAGTGGAGGGCTGGAGAATTGTGGAAGGGATGGCTCAGGTGTTGGGAGGGTGGATATGGAGGACAGGGGAATTAATATGGATGGAGTGAATGTTGGCTGGTCTATGATGTGGTGGAGGAGGTCTTGGAATGAAGTGGAGGAGGAAGGTAAATCAGGAGGAGATGATGGAGAATCATCCATAAAGGAATCATCCAGTAGGGTGAAGGATGGAATGGATGGTGATGAGGTGATATCTGGTGGAGGGTAGGAGAACAGTGGTTGGAATTGGTCTGCTGGTGGAGGTAGAATGGGTTCTGGAGATGGAGTTGATGTTGGAGATGGGCTAGATATGGTGATGGTGGATGGAGCTGGAATGGTGGATGGTAAGGGAAGGGATGGAAATGGAGGAGGAGGAGAGGCAGCAACAGCAGCAGCCAAGTCATCTGTAGGGGCAGAGACCTGTGGAGGAGTGACTCTTTGAGTCCTTGTGCCTGAAGGGGCACTGGAGGAGGGCCTGCTAGGGTTGCTTATTTGCCTGTCCCACTTTCCAAAGAGGGCACAAGTTAGTCTCTTGGAGGCATTGATATGAACTCCAGAGGAGACCAGCAAGGCAGGACACCTATGCTGCAGAAATACTCCAATAATTCTTCTAAAATTAACAAAACTTTTGTTTATTTTCTTTTTGATGAGGTCAAAGAAGACCTCTCCCCAGTTCATATTTTTCTTGTCCACAAGAGCTCCCATGAGACAGAGTTGATGTCTGGATATTGTATCATGGGCTGAGTGCTTTGCCAGGAGCACTTTTCCAACAACATCTGCCAGGAACCTATATTCAACAGACAGATTCCTCTTGAAGAGCTTGCTAGGATTTCCCTCTGGATGACCCATCCTGGCAAGCAGGTCAGAAAACTCATCTCCAGATAATTCAGCAGAGTCTTCTCCAATTCTCAATCCAAAAACTTCTGTTAAAGTTGTGGGGGTCAAGGTTACCCGATTTCCAGCTATTGACCCAACTATAGTGTTGTTATCTTGATTATGAGCAGTATAAACCCACTCCTTGATTTCATCAGAAGCCAACTTGATCCTGGTGGTCATTAATGTTGGGTATTGTATCCACAATGTAACTGATTTGAAGAAGCCCCTGGACAAGCTAAGGTCAATAGACTATGTATTTGATAAAATCTTTCTAGTTGTGCTTGCAGTTTTTCCACGCTAAGTGCACACCAATGTCAGGGTGCAGTAGGTCAATATACACGGGTCTGCACGACGTAATCCCTCGTTGAGCAGATCAGTGTGTTGGCCTACGTGTATTCTCTCTATTGGAGTGCACTTATTTTCAAGCACAGGGCTGTAAATATGCAGAAGCAGACAAGGAGCAAGGATGGGTCAAGGAGCACCTCATAGGTGGAAAGACGAAAATTCGTCCAAGTTTAAATCGACGAGAATCACCTTTGATTCTCGGCGACTAGGCGAGAATTACTTTCGATTCTCACCGATTTTGACTTGGGCATTTTTCTGGAACTTCCTGAACCGGATTCTGCCGCTGTTAAGATTCTGGACCGGGACTTAGGGATTCAGCTTGTGGGTCCCACAACGGTCATTTTGGAAAGCATCTACAGTATTTATATACGGGTATTTTGAACGGAATACCTAGACAGAAAGAAACCGAGCCGCGACGTAACTCTAATATCGCGATTCCTCTCCGCCGCCGCCGTCGCCGCTCGCGCTAGTCCGTCGCCGCTGCTGATCGCTTTTCTTCCCGATCTCCGGCGACAGAAGCTTAGCAAAGCTTTGAGTCTCACGTGTCTATCCAGAGATCTCTTGTCTCTCGATTTGTTGATCGGGAAAAACTTCCCCGTCCGAATCGATCGAGACGACCGATCCTCGTGTGACCGTTGGAAGACTAAGCTAGCTTCGCTATGAAGTTTGGATCTCCAAGTTCAACAGCCGCTCATCATCATAGCCGCCGATCCCGAAGCTAGCCGCCGCTCATGTTGCCGCCGCCGGTTCCGGGGAGATCCTCTCCAAGAGAGACCAAGGTTGTAGACTCTTCGTTGACTTCACGAACACGTCGTCGAACGAAGAGGAACACCGTAGTCTCCAAACGAAGTTCGTATCTCGTGTACATTCTATATTTACTTTTGTTGTAAAGGAACGATTGTTCCGTGTTGTATAGGTTGGGTGCAACCCGTTTTGTGGGAGTGTTGACTCTCACGTGTGGAAGGGTTCCTTCCGATAGTGCAGGGATTGGATTTCAATCCTGTTGGAGAAGAGACCGAGTCGTCCCTTGTTGGGAGATAGGTCGAAGGGGGAAAGTGGATGTACCCAAGTCGGGGAACCACTATAAATTGTCTGTGTATTCTGTGTGCTGTGCTTTTTATTTTTATTGTGCAGGTACATTCGTAAGTTCCGCAAAAGCGCTACACGTCACCTATTCCCCCCCCCCCATAGGTGCACATAGCCGACACTAGGTGGACTTTCAAGTGGTATCAGAGGGAGGTTACTCATCAAAAAGGTTAACACCTTGAGTAGAATCCTGCCACCAGTGTCAGAAGCATGGATCTGGATTATGAGATACCGCCACTCAAACTCCCCGTATGCACAAGGGATTATTATCCCATCTGGGGAATGAGAGTGTCATTTCACCTTGATGATATCGATCCTCGAGCATCCTTCATCCTGGAAGAGGGTCCGTTTATTCCCATGAAGACCTCCGACTCTGGGATCCAAGTGCCCATGGGCATTGCTGAGATGTCAGAGACGGAACTATCACTATTTCACTTGGACGAGAGGATTCGTCAAATTATCATGGATATCTGGTCTGGAGCCTCTCGCTCTAGATTGGAAAAATGTAGAACGGCTAAGTCTCTGTGGATGATGATCTCAGAGCTGATGGGGGGGGTCAGAGAAAGCTGGAATATGCTGTCAATCAGAGGATGAAGCGTATGTGGGGGTCCTCACTTCTGAAGATGAAGGAAAGGATCCCTCGGATTGCATCAGAGCTCCAGTGTCCGTGTCAGAGACTGAAGAGGACAGTGAGGAAAGCAGCTCTGATGTGGATGAAACAATGGTCACTGGATCTAATGACAATAACACAGAAGAGCAGGTAACTCCTTCATCCTGCCCCGTATCTCTTGAAATTTCTGAAGACAGGAACTGCCCTCCTTCAGAAAATGCTGATTCCCTGAAGAGAGACCTTCAGGAAAGCAAACTACTTGCTGAGGAGCAAGCTCGGGAGATTGCTCGACTGAAGATCTTGTTGGTTCTCCAATTGGGGTCCAACAAGGTCAAGGACTCTAAGATCTCAGCTCTAGAGAGTAGTCTAGATAATGAGAAATGTATAGTATCAAACTTTTCCAAAGTTGATGCTATAAAGAGAAAGCAAGAAACCGGGTGGATCTCCCGGATAATCAAGGCATGGAGAAATGGGGAAACGATATTCCGACCCCCCACTCCAAGCAGGAAGGCAACTCATCATGCCTTCAGGTATGACCACAGGAATAGTCGTGGTCACTGCAAGGGTGATCTGTCCCCATGTGGAAACGTCCATAGTGCAAGGGCCGTCATGACCACCCATGAGAGAATACCAAAGGCTCATTCTGAGCCCTTTGTATTCACTGCCACGGCCTAAACTCGATGTGAATCTGCATGTCCTAGCTCACAGAACACTTCTCACCACCCGAGGACACAGGATAGGGAGGTTAGAAATCATGGTGTAAGTTTTCATGGGGCCTCTGAAAGGGGGATGCCTGAAAGGAGGGCACCACCTTCCCGGCCTCATGATGCTCACAACATGCATTCCTTCCACCCTTCCACGTATCACGATGGAAGATGAAATTTTGTGAGGAGATCATGCTCTATCCCGTTTAGACCTAGGACCGTGACTACCTCAGTCACTAGATCAGGTCGGAAACGGCGATACAACATTCACCCATGTTGGTGCTGTGGCAAAGTGGGACACTTTGCCATCGACTGTTGGCACAACCCCTCTGTGCCCACGGCAAGGGCTTATCCACATTCTCGGGACAGAGGTAGTCTTCCAGACAGGTTTTCTGAAGGAAGGCAGTTGCATGCTTATGCTAACAGGAACCTAGGACCCAATATGATTTGGGTTCCTAAGGTAAAGTAATTCTTTCTTGCAGGGTAGTCTAGGTTCCCGTGAATATAATGGGACCTAGACAGTAGGTGGCTCAAGACTAAATTGGAACAAGCGTCTGCAATAACAGATGTGATATCTGTTTGAGCATACTCACATTGAGCCTCTAATGTGTTCTACCTGTGGGACTAAGACGATGACTCTCAAAATCCCAGAAGAATTCAAAAACGTTGCAATGTTTGGACGCTGGTTCCCAGACCATACAAGCAGAATGTGATTGGCACGAAGTGGATCTTCAGAAACAAGCTGGATGAACATGGTGTCATTGTAAAGAACAAGGCCAGGCTGGTGGCTCAAGGCTACAGACAGGAGGAAGGGATTGACTTCGACCAGACCTTCACACCAGTAGCAAGGCTCGAGGCAATCAGGTTGTTCATGGAGTATGCTTCACACAAAGGATTCACAGTCTATCAAATGGATGTGAAATTGGCATTCCTGAACGGAGACCTGAAAGAGGAAGTATACGTCGCTCAACCCCCAGGGAGCAGGGATGACAGGAAAAGCACCTCCGGGACGTGTCAATTCCTCGGCAGGAGGCTTATCTCATGGAACAGCAAGAAACAGAATTGTGTTGCAACCTCCACAGCAGAGTCAGAGTACATCTCGGCAGGAAGCTGTTGCGCACAACTTCTATGGATCAGAAACCAGTTAGCCGACTACGACCTTCAGTTCAAGGAAGTACCCTTGTACTGCGACTCCTCCAGTGCAATTGCCATTGCCAACAATCCTGTATCGCACAGCAGAATGAAGCATATTGAAGTGCGCTACCACTTCATTCGGGAGCACGTGGAAAACAAGGACATCTCTCTCTGTTATGTCCCCACGGACAAGCAGATTGCTGATATATTCACAAAGCCCTTAGACGAGGCCAAGTTCAATCTTTTCAAGACTGAATTGGGGATGCTCAATTATGAGGAATGAAGACTACAGAAGCTCCAGGCTCGTGCATGATCTGAGGGGGAGCAAGGAACTCCAGCGTGAGTACAGATGCAAGTACTGAGGGGGAGCAAAGGGCCAAAAGCTACAGACCCCGGTTTGCAGAAGCCGAAAAGGGGGAGATTACCCTCTCGGCTAAGGCTAAGGTGGCTCCACGCTTGCTCCCAAGAAATTGGTATTGGTAAGGGATAACTCACTCAACTCAATTTTAAGTTTATGGTTTTCATTCCCATTTGCTCTATTCACCTTAGCTTGTAGGGTTTAGGCTTCTTCAAATAGGGGGAGATTGTTGGGTATTGTATCCACAATGTACCTGATTTGAAGAAGCCCCTGGACAAGCTAAGGTCAATAGACTATGTATTTGATAAAATCTTTCTAGTTGTGCTTGCAGTTTTTCCACGCTAAGTGCACACCAATGTTAGGGTACAGTAGGTCAATAGACACGGGTCTGCACGACGTAATCCCTCGTTGAGCTGATCAGTGTGTTGGCCTACGTGTATTCTCTCTATTGGAGTGCACTTATTTTCAAGCACAGGGCTGTAAATATGCAGGAGCAGACAATGAGCAAGGATGGGTCAAGGAGCACCTCATAGGTGGAAAGACGAAAATTCGTCCAAGTTTAAATCGACGAGAATCACCAAGTGATTCTCGCCGATTCGGAGAGAATCACTTGTGATTCTCGCTGATTCGACGAGAATCAGAAGTTGATTCTCGCCGAACTCGACCCAGCCACTTCTAAGCAAGCACCTCTGCTTCTAAGTAAGAATCGACAAGAATCACCAAGTGATTCTCGCCGATTCGGCGAGAATCACTAGTGATTCTCGTCGAATCGTCGAGAATCACTGGTTGATTCTCGCCGTCTCGACCTGGCCTAAAGCAGTGCGTGCAACCAAGGCAAATTCGACGAGAATCATCTTTGATTCTCGCCGAATCGTCGAGAATCACCTTTGATTCTCGGCGACTCGGCGAGAATCACTTTCGATTCTCACCGATTTTGACTTGGGCATTTTTCTGGAACTTCCTGAACCGGATTCTGCCGCTGTTAAGATTCTGGACCGGGACTTAGGGATTCAGCTTGTGGGTCCCACAGCGGTCATTTTGGAAAGCATCTAAAGTATTTATATACGGGTATTTTGAACGGAATACCTAGACAGAAAGAAACCGAGCCACGACGTAACCCTAAAATCGCGATTCCTCTCCGCCGCCGCCGTCGCCGCTCGCGCTAGTCCGTCGCCGCTGCTGATCGCTTTTCTTCCCGATCTCCGGCGACAGAAGCTTAGCAAAGCTTTGAGTCTCACGTGTCTATCCAGAGATCTCTTGTCTCTCGATTTGTTGATCGGGAAAAACTTCCCCGTCCGAATCGATCGAGACGACCGATCCTCGTGTGACCGTTGGAAGACCAAGCTAGCTTCGCTACGAAGTTTGGATCTCCAAGTTCAACAGTCGCTCATCATCATAGCCGCCGATCCCGAAGCTAGCCGCCGCTCGTGTTGCCGCCGCCGGTTCCGGGGAGATCCTCTCCAAGAGAGACCAAGGTTGTAGACTCTTCGTTGACTTCACGAACACGTCGTCGAACGAAGAGGAACACCGTAGTCTCCAAACGAAGTTTGTATCTCGTGTACATTCTATATTTACTTTTGTTGTAAAGGAACGATTGTTCCGTGTTGTAAGGGTTGGGTGCAACCCGTTTTGTGGGAGTGTTGACTCTCACATGTGGAAGGGTTCCTTCCGATAGTGCAGGGATTGGATTTCAATCCTGATGGAGAAGAGACCGAGTCATCCCTTGTTGGGAGATAGGTCGAAGGGGGAAAGTGGATGTACCCAAGTCGGGGAACCACTATAAATTGCCTGTGTATTCTGTGTGCTGTGCTTTTTATTTTTATTATGCAGGTACATTCGTAAGTTCCGCAAAAGCGCTACACGTCACCTATTCCCCCCCCCCCCATAGATGCACATAGCCGACACTAGGTGGACTTTCAATTAATGCTGTCAGATTCTGGTCCTTGAACAAACCCAGTATGTCTTGAAAAACCTGGTCAGTGGTGCTGAAGGATTCCAGATCAATGTCAAACCCAGCATCAAACTTCATTGCAGCAAGAACAGCAACTCACACAGCCATTGTACCTGCAAAAACTCAACAAACAAAACGACCAAGAGTAGAACTGTTTGGAGGGAAAGTAGATTCTTGCAGAGAAATCGAAAGCGCAAAAGAGAACGACGACGAAAAATGAGTTTTATATTAGGGTTCGACGCAGAATTGGAAAGATCGTTGAACTCAATTCGACGATCGAGGCTTCTAAAGGAATCTGAAGAGACTTCAACATCGTCGATCTCCGTTCGACGATATTGGAGAGCGTCGAGCTCCGTTCGACGATCGTTCAGAGAACAAAATTGTCGAGCGTCGTTCGACGATCGTTGACCGGAAGAGATAGTTCATACTATCTGAGAGGCGCTGAACTCAGTTCGACGATTTTGGAAATCGTCGATCTCCGTTCGACGATCTTGGGGCAAATCGTCGAGCGCAGTTCAGAGATCAAAAAAAATTCTAGACACTAACAAAAATCAGAATGTTTGCCTAGTATTGGTCAATTTTTAAGCTTTCAAAATCTTGGATATTATTTAAGACTTCCTCCATCTAACATTCCTAACTGATTTAGGAAGAAGGTGTGTTTCTTTTCATCCAAGGGCTTGGTGAAAATATCTCCCCTTTGTAAATCAGTTGGGATATATTGTAATTCAATTTTATTCTTTTCAACATTATCCCTTAAGAAGTGATGCCTAATCTCTATATGTTTTGTCCTACTATGGAGGACTGGATTTTGAGCTATGGAAATAGCACTTGTATTATCACAAAAGATTTTAGACTTCTCTAAGTTGTAGCCATAGTCTAGGAGTTGGTTTTGGATCCACAAGATTTGTGAACAACAACTGCCTGCAGCCATATATTCAGCTTCAGCAGTTGAAGTTGACACAGATGTTTGTTTCTTGCAAAACCAAGAGACAAGTCTGTCACCAAGGAACTGACAAGTTCCACTGGTGCTTTTCCTGTCAATTCTGCATCCAGCATAGTCAGCATCAGAGAAGTCCAGTTAACTCAAATGCTGAATCTTTTGGATACCAGAGACCTAGGTTTGTATAACTTTTAACATACCTGAGAATCCTCTTTACTAATGTTAGGTGTGACTCTCTAGGGCTCACTTGGAACCTAGCACATATACATGTAGCAAACATTATATCTGGTCTACTAGCTGAGATACAATAAAGACCCAATCATTGCTCTATATGTTGTCTGATCAACAGGTTTCCCATGTTCATCAGCATCCAATACAGCATTAGTAGGCATGGGTGTTTTCATACAAGATGCCTCAGACATACCAAATTTCTTAACCAATTCATTTGCATATTTGGTTTGAGAAATAAAGATGCCTTCAGCATGTTGCTTGACTTGCAATCCTAGGAAGAAGGATAGCTCACCCATGCTACTCATCTCAAATTTAGAATGCATCAGGTTAGAAAACCTTCTGCACAATTTGAGTCAGTAGAGCCAAAAATAATGTCGTCTACATAAATTTGTACTAGTAGGGTATGGGACTTATGGGTTCTAATGAAAAGAGTTTGGTCTACTCTACCCCTTATAAAACCATTTTCCAAGAGAAAGCATGCTAGGGTCTCATACCATGCTCTAGGAGCTTGCTTGAGACCATATAATGCTTTGTTCAGTCTAAAAACATAATCAGGATAAGTTGGAGAGATAAAACCTGGAGGTTGTCTGACATAAACTTCCTCTTTGATGTCTCCATTTAAGAAAGCACTTTTGATATCCATCTGATATACTTTGAAGCCTTTGTGAGCTGCATAAGCTAGAAATATCCTGATGGCTTCTAATCTTGCAACAGGTGCAAAAGTCTGGTCGTAGTCGATTCCTTCTTCTTGAGAGTATCCCTGAGCAACTAGCCTTGCCTTGTTCCTTATGATTACTCCTTGATCATCCAGTTTGTTTCTGAATACCCATTTTGTTCCAACAATGGAATGATCCTTAGGCTTTGGCACTAGTTCCCATACTTTGTTCCTCTCAAATTGATGCAACTCCTCTTGCATTGCAATGATCCAGTGTGGATCTTGCTCTGCATCTTGAATGGAATGAGGTTCAATTTGAGATAGGAAGCAGGTGTACAACAGGTTTTGGTTGACCTGATTTCTGGTTTGCACACCAGCTGAGATTTCTCCAATTATTTGGGAAATTGGATGGTCTCTTGATGTTACTAAATCAACAGGGGGTGTTGATTGTTCACCAACCTGTGTTGTTGTTTCCTCTTGTGGTACAACAACTGGCTCTTTAGGTTGTGTTTCAATGTGTTGAGCATTTCCTTCATCTTCACTGCTTTCATTCTCTTGAGCAACCTGTAACTTGTTCATATCTTCAACTAGAGAATGTTCCTGGAAAGGTTCTATGGTAGAAGAAATCTTCTCCTTGAAAGACATGTTAGTTTCATCAAATGAAATGTGAACAGATTCCTCAATTTTCAAAGATGATTTATTATAGACCCTATAAGCCTTGCTGATCATGGAGTATCCCAGAAACACTCCTTCATCAGATTTGGCTTGAAATTTTGCTAGATATTTCTTGTCATTATTATGAATATAGCAAATACAACCAAAGACTCTAAAATAGTCAACTTTAGGTTTCTTCCCTTTGAGTAATTCATAGGGAGTCTTTCCCTTTAGTTTATGTATCAGACTTCTGTTCAGCACATAGTTGGAGGTGTTCACTGCCTCTGCCCAAAAGGATAGAGGTAGATGAGCATCTGACAACAATGTAGTGGCAGATTCAATAAGGGTTCTATTTTTCCTTTCAGCTACCCCATTTTGTTGAGGAGTTCTAGGAGCTGAGAAAGTATGCCTGATCCCTTCACTCTGACAGAACTCTTGCATAAGAAGAGAATCAAACTCTGTCCCATGATCACTTCTGATCAGGGCAATGTGAGTATTGAACTCAATCTGTATGCATTTGAGAAACTCTGTCAGACACTTAAAGTTATCAGACTTCTTCCTTAGAAAGAACACCCAAGTGAATCTAGAGAAGTCATCTACAACTACTAAAGTGTAGGATTTCCCTCCTAGGCTTTGTACTGTGATGGGTCCAAAGAGATCCATGTGTAACAGATACAATATCCTAGGTGAATCACTCTTATTAAGTGACTTAAAACTGTTTTTAGTTTGCTTGCCTAATTGACAAGCCCTGCAGAGTCCTTCCTTCTTGTAGGGGCCAGAAGGTAGTCCTCTAACAAGGTTGTCCTTGGATAGCCTAGCAATAGTTCTAAGGTTTAGGATGTCCTAATCTCTTATGCCATAAAACATTTGGTCTACAGACAGAGTTAAACAAGCAAATATCTACATCAGTTGAAAGAAAATCCAATAGGTAGATGTTACCTTTTCTTTTACCTGTCAACACAGTTGTGTTGTCCTCTGACTTGATTTTGCATACGGCTTTGCTGAAGGTCACCTGGTAGCCTTCATCACACAGCTGACTGATGCTAATTAGGTTGTGCTTCAGTCCTTCTACATAAACTACCTTCTTGAAAGTTACTGAACCAATCTGGACTGCACCATATCCTTTAGTCTGTCCAAAGTTTGAATCACCAAAGATAACTTTGGGTCCAAGCTTGGCTCTGAAGGATGTGAGGTTGTCCTTGTTCCCTGTCATGTGCTTAGAGCACCCACTATCCAAGTACCATTGCTGGTTAGATGTTGGATAGGTCTTCACCTGCACATTAAACAATTCATTTGTTTTTTACCCAGTTTACCTTGGGCCTGGGTTGATAACCTCTAAATTCTGAAATGAAAGACATCCCAGGTTGACTCTTATATCCTTCAGGATGATATCTCCTTGGAGGTAAAATCCATTCAGTATAAGGGTTAAAGATTTGGGATGAAGAACCCTTAGGATTCAATTTTGATTTGCCTTTGAAAAATTTTCCAGAGCTCTGACCTCTGTTCGACGATCTTGGAGCTGCGTTCGACGATCTTGGGTCAGATCGTCGAGCTCCGTTCGACGGTCGACTATGGCTGAGGTCAGGTATATGAGATCGTCGACCTGCGTTCGACGTCTTGGGCTGAGATCGTCGATCAGCGTTCGACGATTTTTCCTGAGATCGTCGAGCTACGTTCGGTGATCGTCGATCTTCATTCGGCGATCGTCGATCTACGTTCGACGATTTCTGCTGGGACTTAGTTTTCTGAGGCAGATCAGAATTTTTCCTAGCAACCTCTACAACTCCCTTTCCCTTGTCAGAAATGAATTTGATTGGAGTTGTTAAAACAATAGGTTGGCTGGATGAAGCACCCAAGCCCAGTGTACTATTGAATCTGGAGTTCACTGTGCTTGTGATGTCCATCAGCTTGATGCTTCTCCCATTAAGGGATTCTTCAAGCTTCTTGGCCTCAGAGAGCTCACTTTTCAGTGTAGCTATCTGTTCCCTACAGCTCTCCAACTCCTAAGAGAGTTTGAGGTTTTCTGACTTTAAAATATTGTGTTCAGATAATTGATTTCTGAGAGAGATAATCTCTTTCTCAGACTTTAGCAGGTCTAAACACAGTGCTTTAAATTCAGATTTAAAATCTTCTGAATTAAAATCAAAAGAACTAATTACCTGATCTTCTTCAGGTTGAGTCTCTGAGTCTGACTCTGACTCTTCTTCCTCTGAATTGTGCTGTGAGGCATTGATTGCCATCATGCAGAACTCCTTTTCTTCTGCATCATCCTCATCATCACTGGAGCTAGATGAGACTTCTGACTCCTCTTCAGTCTCACTCCAGGATTCAGCAACAAACCCTTTTCTTGTATGCTTATTTTTGCTTGAGGAAGGTTTGCCATTTCCATTCCTTTTGGAGTCTTTCTCCTTTCTTCTTTCTTTTCTGTCCCTTCTGTCCTTGTTCTTGTTCTCTGGACAGTCAGGAACTATGTGCCCTGATTTCCTGCAACCAAAGCAAATAATGTCTTTGTTATTAATAATGGACTTGTCATACCTTGGCTTATCCTGCTCCTTGTATGATCTTCTTCTGAAGTCCTTTCTGGCCATCTTGTAGAATCTTTTGGCCAACAAGCTGAGTAGTTCATCATTGCCTGTGGCTTTATCTTCAGGCAGATCCTCAGTTGCCTTGAAGGCTATGGTCTTCTCTTTCCTTGTGGCTGGTGAAGCAGCCTTCTGTTCTTCCTCTCTATTCTTGATGAGTAGCTCATAAGATTTGAGCTTACCCAACAAAGCTTCAGTGGTGATCTCATTCAGACTTCTGGCATCCTTAATTGGCCAGATTCTTGAATCCCAAGTGCTGGGGAAGCACATTAGGATCTTGTCATTAAGTTCAGTTAGAGAGATCTCTTTGTCCAATGTCCTTAGTTCACTGACAATTAGACTTAGTCTGTTGTACATGTCTCCCACTGACTCAGTCTCTCGCTTCTTAAAATTCTCATATTGGGAGATGAGATGGGATCTTCTGTCCTTTCTCTCATCAGCTGAGCCTGAGACTATTTCTGAGAGCTTGTCCCAAATTTCCTTGGCTGAATTGCATTCAGCTACCTTTTGAAATATGTCATCTGACATTGTCTGGGCTAGGATGTTCATAGCCTTAGCATCAGCTACCTTCCATCTCTTGATGTCAGCATCTGTTCCTGATGGAGGTGGCACATCATTTGTGCTTGTGCTCTCTGGGGGTCTTGGACACACTGTCAAAACAGAATTAAAGATATCTTCGTCAATAGAATTCATGTAAAGTCTGATCCTTGCCTTCCAAAGTGCAAACTTGGAAAGATTGCACACTGGAGGTCTGGTGCTTGCATAATCTTTGTTTTGGGCCATGATTTGAGAAAACAAAATCTAATAATAAAGTACAAAGGACAGCAGATCTAGTTTGGGATCTTTGGGTTTAGGTGTTAGCCTGTACAACCAATTAGGTATGGTATGTTTAACCAACCTCCCTCTGATACCAATTGAAAGTGCAACTAGATCTGATATACTCTAGAGGGGGGTGAATAGAGTATATGGTGCTTTAAAAACTTTTACAAACTTTTACAACAATTGTTGTAATATGTGTGAGCAGGGAAGCAAAAACACATCTAATCACAGCACTAAGCAAAGCAAAAACTAAGCACAGAAAAATCAAGGCCATAAACAAAAAATGAAAACAAGCAAAACCAGAAGACACAAGGAAATATAGTGGTTCCCCAAACTTGGGTACATCCACTCTTCTACCACCCTAGGTAGGAATCCACTGCAGGATGAGTTGATCAGGTGTCCTGGGCACCAATGAGCTTTTGATAAGGTGCTCAAAAACAAAAGCAGATTTTTTGATCAGGTGTCTTGCCACCAATGAGCTTTTGACAAGGTGCTCAAAAACCAAGCTCAAACTTTTGAAGGGAGTTTGAGAAACCCTTTACAGAGTGGGGGTGAGAGAGTGATGGAAGTCTTCTCTTTCTCAAACAACTGAGAAGACTATGTGGATTGATGTCAAAGCTCCCCCTGAATCCTTGAAATCTTCAGGAAGAAAAGCTTTGCTGAGGGTGATAGGCCTTCAAAGATTGAACTCCAGCAATAGATGATTTCAGCAAATAGCTGAAAGGTTGAATGTCTGGAGTCTGGAAAATATGTTGGCCTTGAACACTTTGAAAACTAAAGAGATCTGAAGATTTGAAAACTTGATCTCCTTGGATGTGTGTTTTTCAGAATTCTTTGAGACAGAAGATTTTTGAGAGTGTCTCTGTACTCAGTATCTCTCTCTCTCTGTATTGTGTGTGTTCTTCTATGTGAGAGATTCAAAAATCCTGTCTTTTATTCTCTGGTCAGAATAGAATATCATTCTCTATCAAGTATAGCCGTTGGCCTGCATTAATTGCATCCTTAATTGCATAATCTCTTCTGGAGGAAAGTCCACAGAAACATTCCTTGAAAAATCCCTTGAAACTTGGTCCAGAATTGAATGAAAGCGGCTAGCAAATCTCTGAATTAATTGCAGAATAACTCCTAACTGATTTTGAATTTGAATTCTGGAAGTTATCTGAAATCGTCGAACTGAGCTCTGCTATCGTCGAGCTGAGCTCAGCGATCAGGAAATATACAGCAGCAAAATATCGTCGATCTGAGCTCAAAGATCGTCGAACTGAGCTCAGAGTTAAAGATCCAAAGCATAGTCAAAAATCGTCGACCTGAGCTCACCGATCGTCGAATGGAGTTCGACGATATTATGAAGTTGAGCTCAGCGATTGTCGAATGGAGTTCGACGATCTGTCGAAGTTGAGCTAGACGATCGTCGACCGGAGTTCGACGAATCATCGTGCTGAGCTCGACGATATGACTTGGTCTTCAGACAGAGAATCCTGGTCTATCAGGGCAGCTTCCAAACCTAGACTTCTAACCCTTAGACTCAATTCTAATTGACCTATTAAGCTATACAGGAGGTCAAGCAAAGGTTCCTAGAGACATAGTGATCCTGACCCAAATGAGTAATAGGGTGTTCCAACACAATCCGTGCACAAAATACATAGCAATATCCTCGAACTTCCACTCAGGGACCGGCAGAAACTGTAGCAACCCTTCGGGGCTCTTGCATTCAGCTTTTACTCTCAGGCATGTCTCACAGCGCGTCACATAAAAGATGATATCCCTCTTCATCCCTGGCCAGTACATGATCCTCCGCAGATCTGCTGTCATCTTGGTGATACTAGGGTGCACTGAGTACATCCTCCCTGAGTATATCCTCCCGTATACCACCTCCCGCGGGTATATAAACACGACTGCGGAAATTAATGAGGCCATCAAGCAACAAATAATCACCTGGCCTGCCCCCTTCCAGGGCCCTGAACACTGGCACCAAAGCTGCATCTAACCACTGCTGTACCCCAATGCGCTCTCGTATATCACACTCCACGATCAAGGAGTTCAAATACTCTCGGTAGATCTCTGGCTGGGCCTCGGAAATGACTGAAATGTGCATATCTTCCAACATCTGCAACATCCCCATAGACATCACCCGGGGCTCCGGTCCAGTAGTGCCGACACTCCTGCTCAACTCATCTGCCATAGTGTTTGCTTTCCCCGGGTGATAGTGTAATTTGTAATCATAATCGTAGAGAAATTCCATCCATCTCCTCTGCCAAAGGTTCAGATCATTCTGCGTGTCGACGTACTTGAGATTCTTGTGATACGAGTAGAGATCACAATGAACCCCATACAAGTAGTATCTCCATATCTTCAGTGTGAATACGACCGCCCCGAGCTCCAAGTCATGCACCGGGTAATTCTGTTCATGTTTCTTCAATTGCCTGGAGGCATAGACAATAACGTGGTCGTGCTGCATCAAGACGGCACCCATCCCCTGGTATGAAGCATCAGTATATATATGAAATCCTTCCTTCCCAGATGGAAGTGCAAGGATGGGGGAAGAGGTGAGCCGGTTCTTTAACTCCTGAAACGATGACTCGCACCTTTCGTTCCACACAAATGCTCGAGCAGGGTGGTACAGTGTCGTGAGGGGAAGCGCCATACTCGAAACCACTCCACGAACTTGCGGTAAGACCCGGCAAGTCCCAAGAAACTGCGTATATCAGAAGCTGATTTTGGCCGCGGCCAATCACGCACTGCCTGTACTTTGGCCGGATCTACGACCAACCTGGCTCCACTGACAACGTGTCTCAGAAACGTAACCTCTTGCAGCCAGAACTGGCTCATGGAAAACTTCGCATACAACTGGTTCTCCATCAATCTGTCCAGTACCTGAGCCAAATGATGCATATGCTCCTCCTTCCTTCGAGAATAGATCAGAGTGTCATCAATAAATACTATGATGCATCTATCAAGATAAGGCTCAAAAACACAGTTCATCAGACTCATGAATGCGGAAGGTGCATTCGTGAACCCGAAAGGCATCACTGTGAACTCGTACAGTTCATAGCGGGAACTGAATGCTATCTTCAGAATGTCTTCCTCCTGAATTCGCAGCTGATAATACCCTGATCGTAAGTCCTGCTTGGAGAACCAGAAGGCTCCCTGAAGCTGATCAAAAAGCTCATCAATCTGGGGCAATGGGTAAGTGTTCTGGACTGTCAGCCGATTCAGCTCTCGATAGTCGATGCAGAGCCTCAACGACCCATCCTTCTTTTTAACAAATAATACTGGTGCTCCCCAGGCGATGAGCCAGGTCAGACAAAGCCCGACTCTACTAACTCCTGCAGTTGGGTCCTGAACTCTGCCAGTTCCTTTGGAGCCATCCTGTATGGTGCTGGGGATACGGGCCTCGCTCATGGCACTAGCTGTATCCGGAAGTCCACATCCCTAGCTGGCAGTAATCCGGGCAATTTCTCCGGAAATATGTCGGGGAAATCCCGAACCACCGGGATGTCAGCAAGGGAAGCTTCTGCTCCCGCCATCTCGAAGCATATAATGTACACCACCTCTCCCTGATGGTGGGCCTTGATAGCCTGTACAGATGATAATAAGAGATGGCAGACAAGTCTAATACCTTCAACGATGACGTGGGAGTCTCCATGTCTCAGGTTGATCCTCCTCGAGGGGCAGTCGATCTGGGCATGATTCCAATGTAGCCAAGTCATGCCCAAGATCAAGTTGAAATCTGGCATCTTCAGAATCGTCGCAGGCGCTTCAAAAGTTTTTCCACGGATTTTTGCCTCCATATTGCACTTGGCAAATGATAGTAGTACCGATCCATCAGGTAGTCTCACTCTCATCATCGCGCCCGTGAATCGCTCTACGCCTTCCAATCCTTCAACAAAGGCTTCCGACACAAACAAGTGCGAATCCCCCGTATCGAATAGTGTATGAGCGGCCTTGCCACTGATGAAGACTATGCCTGGGGTTGATTGAGTTTCAAATGGGTGGTCATTATTCATGGTCAAGATTATGTACAATAGTAAAAAAAAATTAAAGAAAAATGTCTTTATTTAATGACATAAGTTATGTACCTGTGATGACTTCCTCCGGGTTCCTCGACTCAGCGAGGTCCAATGCATACATTTGCTCATGTCCTCTGCCTCGGCCCCAAGGTCCCCGGCCTCGGCCCCGACCTCGACCTCGTCCTCGACCTCGGCCCTGCTATACCGGAGGGGCCACCGGAGGTGGAGGGGGTGGAGGTGGGATTGGACGAAACTTGTTCGGGCACTCTTATCTAATATGACCTGGCTGATGGCACGCAAAGCAAACTATCGGTCGCTGGCCACGATCATCCTGTCTCATCTGTCCATGCATCTGTGGTGGTGGAGGAGCTGGTATTGTAGGGGGTCCATGCTCCTGCCTGTAGCTAGTATTGCAGGGGGTCCCCCACCTCTCTTGTGCCTAATGACTCTGCCCCTTTGCGAGCTTCGGCTATTATACCCAAAGAATGACCCATCATATGGTCTCTTTCCTCTGTTTTGCACCATCAGCTGGTTTGCCTCCAACTTCTTGGCCATCTCGATGATCTGTGCTGATGTGCCGTGAGAGATGAACAATAGGGTCTGCTATCATCTCTGAGGCCCCGGTAGAATCTCTTGGCATACCTCCTGTCGTCTATATCCTGTACCCCCGAAAATCTGGCAAGGTGGGAAAACTCCCTCTAGTACTCAATCACCGATCTGGTCCCCTGCTTGAGGTTCAAGAACCTCTCTTCTAATTCATCCCGATCCGTGGTGGACACAAAGTGGTCCAAGAATACTTAGCCAAACTCCTCCCAAGATATTTTTGACAGATCTATATCTGGATAGGTGGAGTCCATCATGGACATCCACCACCTCTTCACATGGACATCTAGTGTTGTAGTCGTCAAATGAACTGCCTCGCTGACAGGGCAGCTGATGCCCGCCAACATCTCATGTATAGCCTCAAGCCATTCCTCCATTTTTACTGCGTTCTCCGTCCCGTGGTACATAGGCGGGAATAAACTCTTGAACGCACTCAGCCAATTTGATCCCGGATTTGGCAGCGGTGCCGGAACCTGCTGGGCCCTGAAGGCCTCAAGGATGGCTGTCAAGGTATGGCCCATCTCTGTCTGTAGAAAAGGGGTGGGATCCGGAGGGGAAGGAGCCACACTCTGGGGTACGGCGACCCTGGGAGGCTGCACAAAGGTAAGGTTATATTAGAATTGGCCTAACTCATTGCTTATGTGGACTGTTTTATGTGACTTTTTACACATGGGCACACCATTGCTTCTGCTGCGTAGTTTGACCGCAAACTAATGCTCGAGCAGGGTGGTACAGTGTTGTGGACTTCTTTCTCATATGATCGTTTGTTCAAGTGATAACAGTTTGTAAGACCACTCCCCTTACCAAGGAGGCATCCAGTCTTATGCCCAGAACCGCCGTCTTACGGTGGCACTAACACACAGGTTAGTTGACACCGCAACACGCCGATTCTGCCAGCTAGCACCATCACATAACCTGTTGGCCAAAAGAGAGTACGAAGTATAGTAGTAATATAGAAATGAACTACAAGCCAGTCCACAGTCACAATACATATCATAAAGTAAAATGAAAGTACATTCAGTCCACAAATAGTAGCAATAATAAGAAGAGTAAAAGGGATTATGCCCTGTACATGAATATCAACTCTCCTCGCACAATAAAATGCGGAAGCAAAACTATCCTCGGAGAACTTGTCCCACCTGACGTCGGGATGCAGTAGTAGTATTATGTGGTGGTGGTATTAACTCATCACGTCCTGTCACCTCATCCTACCAGTCGTGCTGGTGTTCCATCTCCTCGAGCTCCTAAAAATAGTTTGGTCACCGACCAATAGTCAAAAGACTAAGTCGTTTCCTCCGCACCTCGCCGCGCAACTCCTAGGCACCATGCGGGAGAACGAAGCGGAGGACAACAAGGGGTAACAAAAGGGAAGCAGGTGACAAGGAATCTATACTACCAAGTATGAATGTAAGCAATAAATCTACACTAACAGTTCTACGTATATAGTCCAAATGTAGTAGCGTGTACAGTACAAAAGTAAATAAAACTGGAAGTAAATAAAGTGCAGTAAATAAAGCATTAAAATCTACTACTAATATACATCACAGAAGTACCCTAACTTATATGAGTGCCCATAAAAACGTATAAGTTAGAGTTTCCAAAATTAACTTATCATATAAAAGAGCCCATACTAAGTTATATGATAAGGATCCATGAAGCGTATGTCCTAATATGAATGAATGCATGCAGTTATTTATGAGACATGCAAGTGCAACTCACACACAACGACTCTGTGATCACAGACCTTTAGTTCCCACTTTTCGGAGCTAGCATCACTCTCTGGTACCACCGTTGTGGCTACGGCAGCAGTGGAGCGGTCATCTCCACTCCTAGGCGGGTATCACACTACCAGGCCTAGACCTCCCATACGCCTTTGTACACGTTCTAGGTGCACTCTAGAGTCTCTGCGTACTAATTGCTGGCTACCCACCTGTCTTTTTGGTCGTGTGTCCATTTTCGGGGATCGTACTCCAGACCGCAGCGTAAGACAACCCATTGGCCCCTCAAACCAACACACCTCGCTAGAGCCACTGTACTTCCATCGATGTGACGATTGGCCCAGTACCGCATGACCCGCCACAAGTTCATGCACATGCAAGATATTCAATCCGAGCCTCCAGCTCGTAGGACCCAACCATCCTGAAACCCTCCAACACATCACGGGTGAGTTTGCACATCAGTGCATTTATTCAAATCCCTCAAACCCATCATGGGTGAGAATGAACCATAATGCCTCAACCTATTAGACTACTCTTGCCTACGGGTTACTATACTTAGTGATTTAAGGTTAATCCCAGGACTGCCCTGGGTATACCTGGTGAAGGGTTCTTGAGGGCACTAGGAACTATGATGGGATTACGCCCAAAGCTCCCTTTCTCAAGGATATTTACTTTAGTTGATGACTACCCATAATTCTCCCTCAGCTCTCGTTGTTGCTCTGGAACAATCCTAATGACTTAAGATATTACCGGGAAATCGGCAGTCTTCCGTCGATCTCCATTTTAACTACTGTCCTTATGGTTTGCACTCCACCCCTCATAATCCGGTAGTGACCTATAGTAGACCAATCAGGGCTTATTCCTCTAATGCAATTCTCACCGCAATGGTTAATCATATCCCCCTGTGGTCCTAGTAGTTTAGGCTAACTATGCTAGTCGCTACCCATGACCCAATACCACCCGTATAGTCGGACTTCCAATACTTTGGTTACCATGACCCTAAATATTCATCTTAGGGTAGTATGATATGTATTATTGACCAGATGAGATTTTACTATTTCCCACGTCATTTTGACCCTAAATTAAATGCTCTAATTTAAATGGTCAATGTCACTTTATACATGAGCTACTATGATAAATGGTTATATGGGTCTAATAATTTTTCTTGAGGGTCATCTAGGTTAATTATGGCTGGATATCAAGTATTGTGATTTTCCCATATATATTTCTATTTAATTCTATTTATTGTTAAATCCATTAATCGGCACTTTCCAAATGAAGTACAAGAAATATGTTACTGAAAATTCTATAAACATTACTACAGATGTAAATTACGGAAATATCACTAAGTACCAAAATTCATAACTTAAAACAGTAATTTGATCCTTTATTGTCCCTAATGAAAATATCACTAAAATGTCATTCCTTGAGTTTTAAATTTTATAAAGAATCCAAAAATTCTAAGATAATTTCACCATGTCACTATCTCATAAATACATCACCATGAATTTTTCCAGAATATTTGTGTTGAAATTTCCACCATAGATAAATAATTTCCCCAAAGGGCAAAATGGTCAAAACTACATAAAATCATTATAAATTCAAACAGTCAAGGCAATAACTTTTCCAGGGATCACACATGACTGCCTTGAGCTTATGACAAAATCTAAGGTTTCAAAATCATCATTTTCCTTATTTTCAAATTTTTTGCATATAAATGGCCCAACTTTCAAAAATTCCAAATAATGGGATTTTTGCTTCCCAAAATCACAACATTTTTATGAGGGGTAAAATCCATCACTATGAACTCATGTCCAGAGTTTTGTAGTCACACCATGCTTAATAAGGGATAAATTCATATTTTGATAAATATGGCTATATGCACCCCAAGCCTTTGTTAACCCTTCACATGCAAGAGGGAATGCCAATCATGCAAAAGTCAAAAGTGATTGAAAGTTTTATCATGGGCTTATAAAGAACCCAAGGACATGCCACCAAAATTTGGGGCCATTTGTAGTTGGATTTCTACAAATATTCCATTAATTTAATTATATGTATTTTCACAAACACTATACGGAATTTTTTCTATAAATTCCAATTTTTGACAGAGTTTAAGACTACCCTAGTCAAGCATATGTCCAACATTTTGGGTCATGTGGAGTTCTGGTTTGGCATGGGCATGCATTTGAAATTCTTCTCTTGCTGTTAAAAGTAGCGAACATGCAGTAGCAAACGGATAGAGTTTTGAATAATTGAAACTTTATTATCCAAAAAGCATCTCTATTACAAAGGTATGCCCTCAATTATATAGAATGGATGAGAGAAGAGAGAATACAAATAAGGAGATGTGGGACTAAAAATTTACAGGACAAGCGGACTATACAGAACAAACCGCACAAGCCGCGCGGTTAGACAGACGGGCTAACCGCACAGCTACCACCAGAGAGAAAGAGAGATTGCCAGAGTAGACCGCTAGACCGCCCGGTCTCCAAGCCGGCTGAGACAAACTGCCAGACCATGCGGTCTTCAACTCGCCAAGACAGACCGCCAGACCGCCCGGTCACCAACTTCAACACTCCCCCTCAAGCTGGAGCATATATATCGATCATGCCTAGCTTGTCACAAACATGAAGAAACGAGGCGGAAACTGGCTTGGTGAAGATGTCAGCCAGCTCTTTATCAGAAGTGACAAAGGGAGTGCAAATTTGTTCCTTTAAGATCTCTTCACGAATGAAATGACAGTCGACCTCAATGTGCTTTGTTCTTTCATGGAATACCGGATTTTTAGAGATGTATATGGCGGCATTGTTATCACAGAACATAGGTAGAGGATGGTTGTAGACCTCTCCTAAATCTAGCATGAGTGCCCGCAGCCATTTTAACTCACAAGTGGTCGATGCCATACTGTGATACTCAGCTTCTGCACTGGACCTGGAGACAACAGACTGCTTCTTGCTCTTCCAGCTCACCAGATTTCCCCCAACAAAGGTGCAAAAACCTGAGGTTGACTTGCGATCCCCTTTGTCATCAGCATAACTTGCATCTGAGTATGCTTCAATCCTCAGATGACCATTCCTCTGAAACAGTAATCCTTTCCCAGGCGCTGCTTTGATATACTCCAAGATCCGTAAGGCAGACTGTAGATGGCACTCCCTAGGTGCTTGCATGAATTGACTCACCTTGCCCACAGCATAGGAAATATCAGGCCTGGTCACTGTGAGATATATGAGCTTACCAACCAGACGCCTGTACCGCGAACTATCTGAAAGAGGAGGCGAATCATCTGTCCAGGTTTTATCTTCTCCAGTTGCCATGGGGCATCGGGCAGGTTTCGCTCCAGTCAATCCTGCCTCTTTTAAAAGATCAAGGGCATACTTACGCTGAGAGAGAACTAAAGAGTCGGGCTTCCGAGAGATTTCGATCCCCAGAAAGTACTTTGGAGAGCCCATATCTTTTGTGATCAGATGTTGGCGAAGATGACGCTTTGTCAGGGCTACCCCTTCCTAGTCATCGCCAGTGAGAAGAATATCATCGACGTACACAGCAAGAACAACCAGCCCAGAAGGAGTTTTGCGAATAAAGAGAGAGTGATCGGCAGAGCTTCGCACAAAACCAACGACCGCCACGATCCCGCTGAACTTGTCAAACCAAGCTCGAGGGCTCTGCTTGAGGCCATAGATTGCCTTCTTCGTCCGACATACGCGTGTCTCCCCTGAGCAACATACCCAGGAGGTTGCTCCATGTAAACGGCCTCATGAAGATCACCATAAAGGAAGGCATTCTTGACATCCAGCTGGGAAATCGGCCAATCCTTATTTACGGCCATAGAGAGAAGGACTCGGATAGTGCTGAGACGAGCCACTAGGGAGAAGGTGTCAAAGTAATCAACCCCATATGTCTGAGTGAAGCCCTTTGCAACAAGACGAGCCTTATAACGATCCACAGTGCCGTCGGGGCCAAATTTGACCACAAAGACCCAGCGACAGCCAACAACATCAGTGCCGAAGGGAGGAGGAACAAGAGTCCAGGTACCCCGCTCAGTTAGGGTCGCCATTTCCTCATCCATGGCCATCTTCCAATGAGGAATAACAAGGGCCTCCTGGTAGGAGCGGGGTATGGCAGTGGCAGAGATAGCCAGTGCAAATGCCCTACGAGAAGGGGTAAGACGATCATAAGAAACAACAGCAGCAAGGGGGTGTAGGGTACACGTCCGCACCCCTTTGCGAAGAGCTATAGGAAGATCCAGGTCAGCCGGGCCCGCAGCATCCGGAGCATCCGTGGTAGAGAAAGCTGGCACGGGAGTAGAGAGCGACGACAGCGGAGATGAGGGAGAGGGTGGTGGAGAAGGGAAAGAGAGAGGTGGAGGGAGAGGAGGGGATGGAGATGGTGTAGTGGTGGAGATTGTAGTAGGAGGAGAGGGAACGAAGGGAACGGCAGGAGAATTAGAAGCGGGGAGAAGAGGAGAGGAGTCATCCGAGAAGTAGGAGGTATTCTTGAAGAAGGTGACATCAGCAGAGACGAACTGCTTACGAAGGACGGGATCAAAGCAACAATAGCCTTTCTGAGAGGTGGAGTACCCCAGAAAGACACATTTTGTGGAGCTAGGGGAGAGCTTATCACGGGTGGCAGAAGGGGTATGCACAAAGGCAGTGCATCCAAAGATTTGGAGAGGGAGAGGAAACGGCTCCTTGCCCGGATACAGAATGGAGAACGGGGTTTGGCCGTGGAGAACTGTGGAGGGAATGCGATTGATAAGGTAGCAGGCAAGGAGAACAGCATAGCCCCAATAGGAGCGAGGAACATGCATCTGGGTCATCAAGGTGCGAGCGACATCGAGGAGGTGCGGTTTTTGCGTTCGGCCACACCATTTTGTTGTGAACTATAGACACAACTAGTTTTATGAATAATCCCATTTTGCATGCAGAATGTAGAAAAGTCATGACTGAGATATTCTTTGGCATTATCAGATCGAAAAACTTTGATAGAAACACCAAACTGAGTTTTGACCATTAGATAGAAGGACGTCCAGACAGAGAATAATTCAGAGCGATCTTTTATGAGATACACCCACGTATAGCGAGAGAAATCATCAATGAACGTGACAAAATATGAACTACCCCGACCAATGGTAAGAGTAGGAGAAGGACCCCAAATATCGGAGTGGATAAGATCAAACGGACGGGTAGAGCCACGATCGTGCTTTGGAGGGAAGGAGGAGCGGTGATGCTTGCCAAGCTGACAGGCCTCACAGTTGAGCGGAGGACTTTGTGGAGGAAGGTGGGGCAGAAGTTGACGAAGAAGACGGGGAGGAGCATGACCAAGGCGGAGATTCCATTGGAGAATATCTGTGGAGGTGGAGGAGAAGGTGGAAAAAGCAGAAATGTTGTCCAGGAAGTATAGGCCGCCACTCTCAGTCCCAGTAGCAATCGTCCGTTGGGAGTCCGGATCCTGAAAAGAGCAAGAAGTAGAAGTAAATGTGACGGAACACTGTAATTGTTTGCAAAGAGAGGTAACAGATAATAAGTTGCACGGGAACTGGGGCACGTATAGAGTATCCGCCAAGTGAAGAGACAGAGTGACATGAACTATCCCCGTTCCATGGACTGATGATGAAGAGCTGTCAGCGAGAATAATCAGGGGCAACCGATCATGTTTTTCTAGGAGAGAGAAACACTGGAGATTGCCGGTCATATGATTTGTAGCACCAGTGTCGATCAGCCATTTTCCCTGAGTAACAATGTGGGCACGACCAGAAGACGTGACAACCGAGGCGAACGGCTTGGAGGAGGAGATGAAAGCCATGAAGGGAGGAATAAGAAACTGCAGCGGTCTCGGTGACAACACATCAGCGGCAAGAAGGGCCACGACCAAGGTGCAGAGCAAGGCAAAAGGGGAAGAAGAGGGAAGCACAAGCCGCGCGACTGAACAGGAGGTCGCGGCGACTAACAAGCAGGAGCGGCTAAAGTAAGAACGGCAGAGAGGCCGCTCAAACAAGGAAGAATCCGCGCGAACAGAGAGAAAGCCGCGGGGAGAGGAAAAGAGAGCAACCCGCGCGAAACCGCCGCGGTTTAAAGGGAAGAAGAACAAGGCACAGCGGGGAAGAGGTCGCGCGGACTGAAAAGTCCGAGCGAACAGAGGATAAGAGGAAGAAGGAGGAGCAGCGACAACAACAAGTCGCAAGCCGGGCGAACAGAGGCAGGCCGCACAGCTAGGAAAAAACAGGCGGCTAGAAGGAAACAGGTCGCTGCGACAACTAAACACGTCGCGACGACGAAGAGCAGTAAGAGAAGGGAAGAGAGGCAACAAGCCGCCCGAACAGAGTAGCGGGCGGAAGAGAGGACAAGCCGCGAAGACAGGTCGCGAGAAGCAGAAACAAGCGACGAGAAGCAGAGAGCGCACACAATCAGGAGGAAAAGACTGTGCCCTCTGATATCATGTTAAAAGTAGCGAACATGCAGTAGCAAACGGATAGAGTTTTGAATAATTGAAACTTTATTATCCAAAAAGCATCTCTATTACAAAGGTATGCCCTCCCTTATATAGAATGGAGGAGAGAAGAGAGAATACAAATAAGAGATGTGGGACTAAAAATTTACAGGACAAGCGGACTATACAGAACAAACCGCACAAGCCGCGCGGTTAGACAGACGGGCTAACCGCACGGCTACCACCAGAGAGAAAGAGAGATTGCCAGAGTAGACCGCTAGACCGCCCGGTCTCCAAGCCGGCTGAGACAAACCGCCAGACCGTGCGGTCTTCAACTCGCCAAGACAGACCGCCAGACCGCCCGGTCACCAACTTCAACACTTGCCTAGGACCAGTCCTAGTAGAACAGCACTACAAGGAGCCCTACAGCTCCAAAACACATGTTTAGGGTGGCATATTGAAGGTAAGACATAGATATATAATTTTTATGTTGGTGATCAATCCTGGAATTACATGTAAGGGGCCTATATTTAACATGCAAAGTTCTGTATAAAGTGTGACAGAAATCAAATGAAATAAATATAACACTATAGTTTGATTTGAAATATATGGACGACATCCTATCATCATCCCCGGTCAGCAACGACTGAGATTGAGCCTGGCTGGGTCACTTTGTCTGGCCATTTCCGACCACCTGGGCCGGCGCCACCGCCGAAGATTATTGCCACCACCTCCGTTGAGGTGGAGGCTAGCGTTTCCCGGCAGTGAGGCGGTCAGAGGTGGCTCCTCCGGCGATCACGAGCAAGAAGTAAAGCTCGAGATTTTGACTCCTATCTCACATGGCATCGGGCTCGAATGAGCCCGATATCTCCCTTAAAAGATCTAGGATCCTAGTACGGGTAAAGGTGAGGTTAAATGAACCCGAATTGAGGCTTGGAGGCGAGTTTGGCGGCGGTGAGCCATGGTCGAGCTTGCTCCGACAACTCCTCCCCGTTTCCTCGATTCTCCAGCAAATTCCTTGTTCCAAGACTCATTTTCCAGTCGTTTCCCCTCTCTGAAGCTGATGGTGTGGCTGGATTGCGCTGAGAGGGGGTGTATGGAAAGATAATTCCAAGGGGGGGGGGGGGGGCTTGGGTTGAGCTTTGGTTGCTCCAACCATGGTGCCAAGTGGCCACCATGCTCCAAATTCCTCTAGAATTGCCTGAGGAGGCCGACCAGCAAGCTTAGGCAGCTGAATGAGTGGCCATGTGGCCACCTTCCTCTTCATTCCTCTTCTCTCTCCTATTTCCTCTCCAAATTCCTTTTCTACCCCTTTGCATGTACTCTCTCTCTCCTGATTTTGGGGGTTAGGAGTTATCTTTGACCACTGTTGAAATTTGTGAAGTGGAAGTGGGTGACGGGACAGGCCGCGCGGCCTGTGGCGGACAGCCTTGGCAGACTGGGCGGACTGGGCGGACTGAGGTTTGCAGCCTGGTGAAAAGTCTGGTGGAAGCCGGCTGTGTTCTGAGTGGGTTGTTGCATGGAGTCCGCGGTTTGGTGCGGCCTGGTATCTGCGGATAGAGAGGCTTGCGGACTGGTGCTTTGCTCAGTGGTCGCGGGTGCAAGCTTGTGCTGAAAGGCGGGTTGGCTCTTGTCTGCGGGAAGCTTGCGGACTGATGTGTCCGCGGTATTGGCTGTTGCGGACTAAGCTTAGAGCTTGGCTGAGGCCTTGTCGAGCTCTGGTGGCACAGCAGGCGAGTTGCTGTGGAGATCGTTGTGGCGGCCTAGTTTTGGAGTCCGGGATTAGACCGCTGTGATAGGGAAGGAGTGCGAGGAGCTCGCGGACTGTGGCGGTCTGCGCTGTGGTGTTTTGGCAGACTGGGGTTTTGCGTCCGCCAAGCTCGCATTAGCCCTCAATGGTTTTGGGCTTGGTCACTTGGTGCCGAGTTCAGTGTGTCCGTCGTATCCGTCGAGTCCGCTGTGACCGGGCGGTCTGTCTTTAGCTGCCTTTGGTCGTGGACTTGTGGCGGATTGAGGTGTGTGTCTTGCGGACTGCCTCGGGTTGGTGCGGACAGCCATTGAAGGGGGTTTGCTGTCCTGAAGCGGTTGGAGCTTTGCGGGCTGATGCCTTGTCCGCTTAGCTTAGGCGGACTGGAGTGGGTTCGTCAATGGTTGCCTTGCTCCTGGCGGTTTTCCTTGGTGACCGGCTAAGTCCACGCGGACTCAGCGGACGGTGGTTTGTATTCGCGCGGGCTGGGGCTGTGTCGCTATCTCTTGGGCGGTGACCACACTCCTCACCCGGCCTATAAATAGGACCCCCCTGGCACATCTACAGTAACTTGAGTGAACAGTAAGTTGGGGTGTGCGAAGTGCTGCGGTCTGTGTTTGCCAGTCCGCACGGATTGTTTCAGGCTGACGGTTTGTTGTGTGCAGGTCGCGCGGATAACTTCAAGGAGCCAGGAGTTTGGCTGTGACTTCGGTCAAGTGCTTGGAAGTGTGCGGTCTCTGCGGACTCAGCAGGAGGTTGCTCTGCGGCTTGTCAGTTCTGTTTCAACTTTGCTAGCTTCAATAACCTGTCCGCCGGCTTCAGGCGGGTAGGGGTGTTCCTCAGTTCGGGTTCAGCAGGAGGCGAATAACGGTGTGTCCGCGGGGCCTCGCGGCTTCGGCGGACTCCGTGTATTCGGCGGATTGCAGCATAGTTCGGGCGGCTTCGGCGACCTCGGCGACCTCGCGGTCTCGGCGGACTCGTGTGGTGTCCGCCCGACTTGTTTTTTGGTGCTTCTATTTTTCAGTTGTTATACTAGCGAAATCATGTCTCGCTATGCATGACTCGCATTGTAAAGAAGTGAATGAATAATAGACCTGCTTGTGCTTCCATTGTTTGTTGTGATTTACCTTTGTACCTCTAGTCCTTGGTTTTCGCTGGTTCAACGTGCGAACTGGGTAGTTCCGAAGATATTAATTTGGCGTTTGGGCTATCTTGCTGACCACGTTGAGAAAATTTAACATGGTATCAAAGCGAGGTTGCTGAGGTTCAGTTGCGTGAGCGGAAGTCAGCCAGTGTTGTTACTCTGTGATTGAGTGGTGATCAACCTGTGTTGTTGCTCGGAGCTGCTGAAAGGTTGCCAACAGGTGTTGCAATGGAAGGGAGCTTAGCAAGAGGTCTGGGCATTGAACTCTTAACGCCGACTAACTTTAAGAAGTGGAAGTCGTGCATGAAGAGTTATCTTCTTGGCGAGGAGCTGTGGGATGTCGTTGGTGGAGACGACAGGCAGGAAGTCACTGCTGCTTTCGGTACTGCTGAGCAGGTGAGGCTCTGGAGAAGAACAAATGCTAAGGCGGAGTTCGTTCTGAAGAGAGCTGTGTCTCCGGAACTGTTTGATCACATCATTGGATGTGAGTCGGCTGCTGATATTTGGACAACCATTGATGAGTTGTTCAATAGGAAGAATGTGGCGCGACTTCAGTTCCTGGAGAATGAGTTGGCCAGGGCAACTCAGGGAGACCTTTCCATCTCCAAGTACTTCTTAAAGATGAAGAGCTTGTGTGCTGAGCTGTCGGCACTGGATCCTGATGAGCCTATCTCTGAGGCAAAGATGAAAAGGCACATTATCCGCGGCTTGCGGAGGGAGTATGTGGCCTTTGTCACATCTGTTCAAGGGTGGGCTACTCAGCCGTCATTGCTGGAGCTGGAGAATCTGCTTGCCTCGCAGGAGAGCTTAGCAAGGCAGATGGATGGAGTGAACCTGAATCAGGAAGGCAGCGAAGCTCTCTTCTCAGGAAAGAAGAAAGGATGGGAGGGGAAGAAGAAGAAGGTGCAGGCCGCTGTTGAGAAGGAGACTTCAACTTCATATCCGCCGGAGAGGAGCAATGCTCCTAAGGACTGGAAGAAGAATCTGAAGTGCTACCGGTGTCATCAGCGTGGGCACTTCAAGCGGGACTGCAAGGTCAAACTGTAGCCTGGGCATGCTGCGGGAAAGGAGGAAGCTTGTTCGAGAAGTGAAGAAGCAGAATGGGGCGGAGCTTTCTTGACGGGCACTTGTGTCCGGGCCTTGTCTGCTGAGGACTTCAACGGCGAGTGGATCGTGGACTCCGGGTGTGGTCATCACCTCACCGGAGACAAATCGAAGTTCACCTCCATGCAGGCTTACTCAGGTAATGAAGCTATTATCACTGCTGATAATACTGTTTATGCAGTAGAGAAAGAGGGGGTCGTGTCATTGGGTAGTGATCAGGGGCCACTTACGTTAAGGAGTGTGTATCACGTACCGGGCATGAAGAAGAACCTCTTCTCGGTGACCAATGCGGTGGACGCTGGGTATCACGTTCTGTTTGGGCCAACAGACGTGAGGTTCCTTCGCAACGTATCAGCGGTGAAGGCTGATGTTGCTCATGTTGGGAGAAGGGTGAAGAGCTTGTATGTTCTTTCCACCAGTGCTTATGTTGATAGAATGAGGGCCAATGATAGTGCGGCTATCTAGCATGAGAGGCTGGGGCATGTTGGCATGGACAAGCTAAAGGAAATGGCGAGTAGAAGTCTGGTGAGGGGGTTGTCGAAGTTGTCCTCCTTTGGTGATGGGCATGTTTGTGCGGGCTGTCAATACGGTAAGGCACATCGCCTTCCGTTTGATAAATCACAAACAAGGAGCAAGAAACCATTGGAGTGTATTCATGGCGACCTGATGGGACCGACGGTTACTGCCAGCCTTGGTGGAAGAAGATACATGCTTGTCTTGGTTGATGACTACTCAAGGTATACTTGGGTGTACTTCTTAAAGGAGAAGTCAGAAGCCTTCCGTTTGTTCGTGGAGTTCAAGGAGTTGGTAGAAGGCCGGCTTGGCTTGCGGGTTAAGAAGTTTAGAACTAATAACGGAGGGGAGTTTGTCTCTTCCGAGTTTTCTAACTTCTGCAGGAAGCACGGGATCCAACGGGAGCTTACTTGTGCTCACACTCCACAACAAAATGGGGTAGCGGAGCGGAAGATCCGTCATTTGACGGAAACCTGCAAATGCTGGCTGCATGCGAAAGATATCCCAAGGTCCTTTTGGGCGGAGGGAATGTCTTGTGCTGCTTATGTTATCAACCGGATGCCACTCAGCCCTATCAACATGAAGACTCCTATTGAGCTGTTGCTGAAGGAGAAGCCGAGTGTTGAACACCTTAGGGTGTTCGGTTCAACTTGCTACGTGCATGTCCCGGATGCTTCACGGACAAAGCTGGATGCGAAGGCAAGGAAACTTGTCTTTGTTGGCTATGATGAGCAGAAGAAGGGATGGAAGTGCATGGACCCTGTGACGAAGAAGTTCGTGGTGTCAAGAGACGTTGTCTTCGACGAGCTGACGTAATATGGAGGTGGCTCGGTGGAGCTAACCGGAAGTAGCAAGGATGATGAAGCACCAGTGGAGGCTGCTGAAGGCTTGGAAGAGGAGCTTGCTTTTTCACCAGCAGCTCCTGTTGCTTCGAATTCCGAGGCTGAGCCTTCTGGCTCAGGAAGCAGGGGGAGCACTGCTCAATGCTTGCCCCAGGTGGGAGTGGAGCCTGAAGAAGCAACGGAAGCCGTGCTCAAGGAGCCGTGTCTTCGGAGATCGAAGAGGGTGGTTAAGCCACCGGCTCGGTACTGTGATGGGAATGCAGTGAGCTTTGTCTCCTGCTTCTTTGCAGGTCCTCTGGATGAGCGAGAGCCTGCAAACTTCAACGAGGCCACTGGAGTGAAGGAGTGGGATGATGCCATGAAGGAAGAGATTGATGCTCTGAAGAAGAATGAAACCTGGGACCTTGTGCCCAAGGTTGATGGCGTTACTCCGGTTACTTGCAAGTGGGTGTATAAGTTGAAGAAGAGGCTGATGGGAGCATTGATCGGTTCAAGGCTCGCCTGGTCGCTAGAGGATTCTCACAGCAGTATGGAGAAGACTATGAGGAGACATTCAGTCCAGTTGCGAAGATGACTTCTGTAAGAGTGGTGATCGCCTTGGCTGCTAGCAAGGGATGGAGGTTGTGGCAACTTGATGTGAAGAATGCCTTTCTTTACGGAGAGATTGACAAGGACATCTTCATGGATCAGCCGCTTGGTTTTGTCTCTGAGAAGCATCCGGACTATGTCTGCAAACTCAGGAAGGCTCTCTATGGGTTGAAGCAAGCTCCTCGAGCGTGGTATGGGAAGATTGCAGAGTACTTGCAATTCTGTGGATACCTGGCTTCTAACTCGGATTCAAGCTTGTTCGTCAAGAAGAAGGGAGAGCTACGAGTCTTGGTCCTGCTGTATGTGGATGACATGATCATCACAGGGAACTCGGAGGAGGAAGTAGCAAGGCTCAGGGCAGAGCTTGCTATACGCTTCGAGATGAAAGACTTGGGAGAGTTGCATCACTTTCTTGGTCTGGAAGTGGAGAGGAAGGAGTGCGGGGTTCTCATTAGCCAGAAAGGGTATGCTGATCGCATTGTGAAGCGGTTTGGCATGGGCGAAGGGAAGAAGTGCTCTACTCCACTGGAATCTGGGCTGAAGCTTCGACGAGATGAGGTAAGGGTTATTCAAGATCCCTTGGTGTTCAGGGCTCTTGTTGGGAGCTTGATTTACCTGACGATTACAAGGCCGGATATCGCTTATGCTGTTGGCCGAGTAAGTCGGTATATGGCTGAACAAGGCAATCTCATCTAGTGGCGGCGAAGGGAATTCTGAAGTATGTCAAGGCTTCTTCTGACATGGGACTCCTCTATAGAAGGGACGCGGAGGTTGCGTTGCTCGGGTACACGGATGCTGACTATGGCGGTGATTCGGATGATCGAAGGTCTACTTCAGGTTATGTGTTCACTTGCGGATCAGCTAGCATCTCGTGGTGTAGCAAGAAGCAGGACTCAGTGTCGGTTTCAACCACGGAGGCGGAGTATAAGGCTTCGGCCTTGGCTGCTCGGGAAGCCGTTTGGTTGAGGAGGCTTATAGAGGATGTTCATGAAGAAGTGCAAGGGCCTACTTTACTCCGGGGTGACAATGAGAGTGCTCTCAAACTGGTTAACAATCCAGTGTGCCACGCCAGGATCAAGCATATAGAGATTGATCACCACTTCATCAGGGAGAAGGTGTTGGAGGGGTCTCTGCTGGTCGGGCATGTTCGGAGTGAGGATAATCTTGCTGACATCTTCACGAAGCCACTGTCGAAGGGGCCCTTTGAACGCTTGCGCAGCTTGCTGGGCTTGGTCACCACTTCTCACTTCAAGGGGGAGTGTTGAAATTTGTGAAGTGGAAGTGGGTGACGGGACAGGCCGCGCGGCCTGTGGCGGACAGCCTTGGCGGACTGGGCGGACTGGGCGGACTGAGGTTTGCGGCCTGGTGAAAAGTCTGGTGGAAGCGGCTGTGTTCTGAGTGGGTTGTTGCATGGAGTCCGCCGCGGTATCTTGGCTTGCGGACTGGTGCTTTGCTCAGTGGTCGCGGGTGCAAGCTTGTGCTGAAAGGCGGGTTGGCTCTTTTCCGCGGGAAGCTTGCGGACTGATGTGTCCGCGGTATTGGCTGTTGCGGACTAAGCTTAGAGCTTGGCTGAGGCCTTGTCGAGCTCTGGTGGCACAGCAGGCGAGTTGCTGTGGAGATCGTTGTGGCGGCCTGGTTTTGGTGTCCGGGATTAGACCGCTGTGATAGGGCAGGAGTGCGAGGAGCTCGCGGACTGTGGCGGTCTGCGCTGTGGTGTTTTGGCGGACTGGGTTTTGCGTCCGCCAAGCTCGCATTAGCCCTCAATGGTTTTGGGCTTGGTCACTTGGTGCCGAGTTCAGTGTGTCCGCCGTATCCGCCGAGTCCGCTGTGACCGGGCGGTCTGTCTTTAGCTGCCTTTGGTCGTGGACTTGTGGCGGATTGAGGTGTGTGTCTCTGCGGACTGCCTCGGGTTGGTGCGGACAGCCATTGAAGGGGGTTTGCTGTCCTGAAGCGGTTGGAGCTTTGCGGGCTGATGCCTTGTCCGCTTAGCTTAGGCGGACTGGAGTGGGTTCGTCAATAGTTGCCTTGCTCCTGGCGGTTTTCCTTGGTGACCGGCTAAGTCCACGCGGACTCAGCGGACGGTGGTTTGTATTCGCGCGGGCTGGGGCGGTGTCGCTATCTCTTGGGCGGTGACCACACTCCTCACCCGGCCTATAAATAGGACCCCCCTGGCACATCTACAGTAACTTAAGTGAACAGTAAGTTGGGGTGTGCGAAGTGCTGCGGTCTGTGTTTGCCAGTCCGCACGGATTGTTTCAGGCTGACGGTTTGTTGTGTGCAGGTCGCGCGGATAACTTAAAGGAGCCAGGAGTTTGGCTGTGACTTCGGTCAAGTGCTTGGAAGTGTGCGGTCTCTGCGGACTCAGCAGGAGGTCGCTCTGCGGCTTGTCAGTTCTGTTTCAACTTTGCCAGCTTCAATAACCTGTCCGCCGGCTTCAGGCGGGTAGGGGTGTTCCTCAGTTCGGGTTCAGCAGGAGGCGAATAACGGTGTGTCCGCGCGGCCTCGCGGCTTCGGCGGACTCCGTGTATTCGGCGGATTGCAGCATAGTTCGGGCGGCTTCGGCGACCTCGGCGACCTCGCGGTCTCGGCGGACTCGGGTGGTGTCTGCCCGGCTTGTTTTTTGGTGCTTCTGTTTTTCAGCTGTTATACTAGCGAAATCATGTCTCGCTATGTATGCCTCGCATTGTAAAGAAGTGAATGAATAATAGACCTGCTTGTGCTTCCATTGTTTGTTGTGATTTACCTTTGTACCTCTAGTCCTTGGTTTCCGCTGGTTCAACGTGCGAATTGGGTAGTTCCGAAGATATTAATTTGGCGTTTGGGCTATCTTGCTGACCACGTTGAGAAAATTTAACAACCACTTGGGCTGGTCATGGGCCATGGTTAGTGGGCTTTGCCCATTGGGAATGGGCTTGACCCTTATTTTCTTATTTAGGCCACATGTTTGACCAAGTTGAATTTTAGTGTTGACTTCTTCAACTTGATGAGTGGGCTGACCCCACTTGAAGGTCATGGACCCTATGATACCACCCAACTTAGATTGGGCCATGGTGGTGCCCGACCTGGACTATTTGGGCCTTTAGGTGTGGGTTTGACTAAATTAAGGTTTAGAGTTGACTAGGTCAAATTGGGTCAATGAGTGACCTAATGGCATACGTTAGGGTCCACTTAGATTATTCTTAGTGTTAGGGCAATGTGGTGGGGGTTCATGGTGTGGCTAGGGTTCCTATTTAGGCTAGTTTGACCTACTTTGACTTGGGCCCTATAGTGGGCCCCACATGGCTACACCCACCTTCTAGGGTCAAACCTTGCTAAAATTCTTATCATCCACCACATGCCTAACCCAATGTAAGTTGAGGGGCCTAATTGCAAGTGGGATGTTACATGGCATTTCCCTGAGGTGCTTTTTCTGTCCACTCTACATCCAGCAAATTCAGCATCTGAGTATCTAGTCAACTCAAACTCTTACTCGGATGGATACCAGAGTCCTACACTAGGATAACCCTTTATATCTTAAAATCCTTTTTAGAAAAATAAGGTGAGATTCTTTAGGGTTCACCTAGAACCTAGCACAAAGGCTTATAGCAGACATTATGTCTGGCCTACTTGCTGCGAGATATAACAGGGACCCAACAATGCCCCTATATAGTTTCTGATCAACATGCTTGCCATGTTCTTCAGAGTCAATCACAGTATTAGAAGCCACGGTGTTTTCTTTAATGAGGCATCTGATATCCCAAACCTTTTTATTAGCTCCTTAGCATACTTGGACTTAGATATGAAGATGACATCAGGTAGTTGCTTCACTTGCAGGACAAGGAAGTAAGAGAGCTCACCCATGTTACTCATTTCAAACTTGGAATACATTAGGTCAGAGAACCTCTTGCATAGTTTGGAATCAGTAGACCCAAAAATAATGTCATCTACATAAATTTGTACTAATAAGATTTAAGCCTTATGATGTCTAGTGAACAATGTCCTATCTACTATGCCCCTAGAGAATTTATGCTCTATAAGAAAGCTGGCTAAGATTTCATACAAAGCTCTTGGAGCTTGCTTTAGACCATAGAGAGCATTATGCAATT
The DNA here is from genome assembly GCA_039583875.1 of Platanthera guangdongensis. Taxonomy (NCBI): domain Eukaryota; kingdom Viridiplantae; phylum Streptophyta; class Magnoliopsida; order Asparagales; family Orchidaceae; genus Platanthera; species Platanthera guangdongensis. The sequence continues at coordinate 103,720,306 of CM077151.1, forward strand.
TAAAAACATAAGAAGGATGGGTTGGAGAAGTAAAACCTGTTGGTTGCTCCACATAAATCTCTTCTTTAAGTTCACCATTTAAGAATGCACTCTTGACATCCATTTGATAGACTTTAAACTTCTTGTAGGCAGCATAAGCAAGGAAGATTCTGATTGCTTTGAGCCTTGCAACAAGTGCAAATGTCTGGTCATAGTCAATGCCTTCCTCTTATCTATAGCTTGAGCAACTAGCTTTACCTTGTTCCTGATGATAATACCTTGGGCAACTTGTTTATTTCTGAACACCCATTTAGTTCCAATGACTGGGTGGTCTTTGGGTCTTGGAACTAAATCCTAAACTCTACATCTCTCAAACAGGTTGAGCTCCTATTGCATTGCAATAATCTAGTGTGGATCTTGCTCAGCATCTTTTACGGATTGGGACACAGTTTGAGATATGAAGCAGGCATGCATCAAGTCTTGGTTGAGTTGATGCTTGGTTTGCACACCTACTGACATGTCTCCAATCACTTGAGGTACAAGATGATCTCTAAGTGTGACAAACTCAGTAGATGGAGTTGGTTCAACAACAACTTGGGGAATTAATTCATCTTGTGGAATTATGGGAGCTGTTGTTAGTTCAACATCCTCTTCAGTGGATTCATCTTCACTGTCTTCAATTATATGTGGAGAGGGATGTGCAACATTCTCATTTGTGTGGGTCAATTCATCCAACTTCTCACACAAGTCTGGGACATGCAAAGTTTCACTGGTAGAATGATTCTTCTCCTTGCAAGACATTTTAGTTTCATCAAATGATATATGTACAGTTTCTTCAATTTCATAGTTGATTTATTATATACACTATATGTCTTACTGAATTGGGAATATCCTAGAAAAATTCTCATTGCAGCATTGACTTCAAACTTTCTAAGATATTTCTTGTCATTGTTATGAATGTAACATAAACACCCAAAAATTCTAAAGTAATCTACTTTAGGTTGCATCCCTTTAAGTAATTCATAGGGAGTCTTGCCCTTAAGCTTATATATCAGGCTCGTATTCAGTACATAATTTGCTTTGCTTACAGCGTCTGTACAAAAGGATAGTGGCAAGTAAGTATCTGCAAGTAATGTGCCTGCAGCTTCAATTAGGGTCCTCTTTTTCCTTTCTGCTATCCCATTTTGTTGAGGAGTTCTAGGAGTAGAGAAACAATGCATGATACCTTCCTTCTCACAGAATTTTAACATGAAAAGAGACTCAAACTCAGTACCATGATCACTTCACAGAATACTCAATCCTTGTGCTCTTAAGAAAATCTGTAAGAACCATAAAGTTATCATACTTGTTCCTCAATAAGAACACCCCAGTGAACCTTAAGAAGTCATCAACAATCACTAAGATGTAAGACTTCCCTCCCAGGCTCTGTACAGCAATGGGTCCAAAAAGATCCATATGCAGCAAATACAGAATCCTAGGTGAATCACTCTTATTAAGTGACTTAAAACTGTTTTTGGTTTGCTTGCCTAATTGACAAGCCCTGCAAAGGCTTTCCTTCTTATAGGGGAAAGAAAGCAATCCTCTAACAAGGTTGTCCCTAGAGAGTTTAGTAATATTTTTCAGATTAACATGTCCTAATCTCTTATGCCAAAGTTCATTGTTGTTGCTAATTTGATTAAACAGACATATTTCTATCTTAGCAGACTTCAAGTTCACTACATAAATGTTTCCTACTCTAGTTCCAATTAACATAACTCGGTTATTTACTGAAGTAATAATACAGGAGGATTTATTAAATGATACCTGAAACCTTTCATCACATAATTGAATTATGGATATTAGGTTATGCTTCAGTCCACTTATATATGCTACATTCCTGAAAGTGACAGCTCCAATTTTAAACTTCCCATAGCCTTCATTTTTGCCATAGTTGGAGTCACCAAATATTACTTTGGACCTAGCTTGGACTTATAGTTGATTAGGTTATCCTTGCTGCCAGTCATGTGCTTTGAAAAGCCAGGTACCACTATTCCACTATGGTAGGTTAGTCTTTCACTTGCATTTAAACAGATTAGATATTCTTGACCCAGGTTATCTTGGGTCCTTGTTTCTTTTCATAATTAAAACTGGAAATATAAGAGTATTCGGGTTGGTTTTTATATCCTAGGGGATGATATCTTCTTGGTGGAATTATCCACTAATTAAATTGGTTAATGAAAGATCTTGGTTGATTATAAGTTTTAGGAAAATTTGAGTTTCTGTTAAATTGAACTGGGATCGACGAATCTTGATAAGTTCGTCGATCTGCGTTCGATGAAAATGGATGAGTTCGTCAAACTCTGCTCAGAGAATGAAGATATTCATTTTTTGTTCCCCAATATCGTCGATCACAGTTCAAAGAACTGTATTGGTTTCATCGATCGTAGTTCGACGAATAATTATAAGAGAATTCTGCGTTCAAAGTTCGTCGATTGGAGTTCGACGAACTGTAAGCATTTCGTCGGTCTGAGTTCGACGAAAACTGTTGAACATAGTTTTTATAAGATTTCTTATTTTTCTTTCTCTTTTCTTGGTATTCTGAGTGATTTCAGTTGGTTGATTATCTTCATTTAGCTCTTCTTTACACTATTTTGAAACAAATTTGATTGGAGTTGACAGTATATTTTTCTGAATTAATGGGGGTTGGCTTGATGAAGCACCTAAGCCCAGCTTCCCATTAAGTCTGGCATTTACTGTGCTTGTGATGTCCATCAACTTGATGCTTATCCTATTTAGGGTTTCTTCAAGTTGCCTTGCCTCAGCTAATTCTGATTTTAGTGACATGATTTGTTCAGTTGCAATAGTTAATTCATCCTTTAATTTTATGTTTTCAGATAGAAGATTGTCTTGTTCAGTTATCTTATCTCTGAGTATTTTAATTTCTTTCTCAGAATTAATCAAATCTTTACATAATAGTTTGAATTCAGTTCTAAAGCTATCTGAATTAAAATCAAATGAAGAGATTACCTTATCCTCTTCAGATTCTGATTCTTTTTTAGATTGCTAATCTTCAGAAAGGCTGCATGATGCATTGATAGCCATCATGCAAATTTATCTTTCTTTGCTTCCACTTCTTCTTCACTAGAGGTGGAAGATGAGGATTCTTCTTCTGAATCACTTCAGGTTTCAGCAATAAAACTCTTGTCCTTTCTTTTATACTTGATGGAGGAGGGCTTGCTGTAATGCATTCTGGATTCTTTTTCTCTTCCTTTATCCTTATTCTTATTCTCTGGGCACTATGAAATAATATGTCCAGGTTTCCTGCATCCAAAACACACAATCACTTTAGTAGGTGTTTTGTCAGACCTTGGTTTGTCCCTCATGGGCTCCACCTTCCAAGGGCGAGTGTATACAGAGATAAGTTGGAGCGTGTTCTCGGGTGTCTTATTGGAGCACTTCATTCCTTCATCTGCTCGAGATGAACTCGAGGAGAGGTTTCTACTGTTGAAGCACGGATCAAAATTGGTTACGGAATATCAGTGAGAGTTCCAGCATCTCGCGAGGTTTGCAGATTCATATGAGTTGGATGATAGAGGATACGCCAAGCATTTCTACAAAGGGCTGCGAGATCCCCTAAGGCAGGCCCTTTTGTTTATAGAGGACGCTAGCTTGGCGGAGATTATCGACATGGAAAAGAGATTATAGGCGGACCACTTGGGAAGGGGTAAGAGGCCTGCGAAGGGCGTGATGGAAGCTGGCCCAAGCAACAGAAGAAGGTAGGACTTTAAAGGAAGAAGAGGACATCAAAGGGGTGGCGGACGTTTCCACCAAAATTATAGAGTGGAGCATCCAGTTCCGCAGCCGCCCGCATTTCCTCCACCACCACAGCCTCAACAACTTCAACAACCAGAGGGGCGTTATGGGCGGGTGTGCTTCGAATGCAACCAACTGGGCCACATCCGACGCTACTGCCCGCAGTTGTTTGGGAACGTCCCTCCGTGATGGCGCGGCCCCTCCAACACTTCCTGATGATGACCCGGTTGCTGCGGCCCCTCCAACACTTCCTGATGATGACCCGGTTGCTGCGACACAACAAGTTAAAGATTTGCGGCGTCATGACAACGCCACGGACGCTAACGGAAAGCTGCGATACAACCTCCGTCCGCGGCGCGCAAAGCTTGCTTAATAATTCTGCTTAGTTTAATTTTAATTGCTTAAAACATTTGGCTTGTATTATTTTATTTTCATGTTGGTGTGCTATTAAACCCTTGGTGTGTATGTAACCGCCCGGATGGATGAGATTTCATCTCCATCATGGATGGTTGGATCTCTTTTGTAACTCCTATTTAAAGGAGGCTATTATGATGAGTTACACATTGGAAAAAGAAACCTAAAGAAACCCCCCTTGAGGAATTTCGGCCACCATGGTGGAAGCCATAGCCACCTCCTCCCCTTTGGTGTGAAGCCAAGCCTTGCCTCCTCCATCCCCGTTCGGTGCGACTCCGGCGTGGCTTCTCTCGGTGCGACTCCGTGGAAGAAGGAAGCAGCCCCTTCGGTGTGAAACCGGTGGAACCGTGGAGAGAGTGATTCTCCCACAAATATTGTGTGATCTTCTTCTTGGTTGGGTAATCTCTTCCCTATCTTTGTGTTTCTTGCTGTGAGAATTTTGTGGAGGTTATTCATCCGTCTTTTTCGCGATTTTAAAGTGTTTTTCGCTTGCAAATCTGAATCGAACGTTGCTATTGACCCTCTTGTTTCCGGATTGGAAGATCCGCTAGAGAACAAACTAGGCCAAGCCTTGACTTGTTCTCCAAGATTGGGCACGCTTTGGTGCTAACAAGGGAGTTAATCTCAACTTGTTCTTGATCCCTCCTTATCGTTTACCGCCGCTCCTAAATATATTTTTGCTGCGATTGACGGCTTATTGTGAAAAGAATAGATGCTTGTGTAGGTGCGGTGAGATGTGTGCTTGTTGGAGAGGTAGGTCCTAAGGTCGTGGTATCGAGTCCGGCTAGGCGCGAGTTGTGTGCTTGTTGGAGAGTAGGTCCTAAGGACGTTGTATCGAGTCCCGTATTTTGAGAGCCAACCGACCCCTTTTCGTTCGCTTTTGGTCGGAGCACTCTCCTTTTTTCTATGTTCTGTGATGGGTACCCGCCGTTAGCGTAAGCACGTCCATCTCACAAACATCCCTACACCAATTTGGTATCAGAGGCGGTCGTTTCAACTTTCACGTTGCAAACATCCTCTCTGCGTTCCTTGTTAGAGATCCGATCGTTAGAACTCAAAAAAAAATATTTTCTGTGGTCTGCAAATAGCGGGCTGAAAACTTTATTTTTCAGCAAAATTTCAAAGAAAATTTTTTTAACGATCTACGTGTCATTCTCATCGGGAGTATATAAAAATATCTTATTTTCAATATAGCTTCCGTCCTAGGAAAATTCATCTTGCCTGGGGCCTCCCAAACCTGAATGCGCACTAGGCTAGGAACGGAGTACGTAACCCCGTCTACGTCTAGGATGGCTGCGAACGAGCATGGTGATCCCAACACCGAGGCTATAGCAGGTCTTCGTGCCGAAATGACAGAGCTTAGGAACGCCTTAGCCCAGATCCTACAAAATCAAGCAAGGCCACCCCCACCTCCCGTTAATGCTGGGCAGCCCAACCGGCACCAACCGAACTTTGATTCGGATTCTGAGGGAAACTCTCCCCGTATGCCCCCTCGAGAACCCCGCCCCGAGCGAGGCTTTGATATCACGAGGGCTATCAAGATAGATGCCCCCACCTATGATGGCATGGGAGATCCCTAGATCTTCCTCCATTGGGCTATAGACATGGAGTGCTATTTCGAATGGACACAACCTCACGGACCCCCAAAAGGTTCAAGTTGCCAGGATGAAATTAATGGGACGTGCCAAAACCTATTGGCTGAATGAAGAACGTAGGTTAGGAGCTGGGCACGGGGTCCCACTTATTGGATGGGCTGTTATGAAGAACCTGCTAACCGATCAGTACATTCCCGCGTACCATCGGACGCAAATGTTCGATGAGCTTGCCACCCTTCGGCAAGGCTCAATGTCTGTTGCTGAATATATGGGAGAACTTAAGGACCGTATGGTACGATGTGACCTTCGAGAGATCCCCGAAGTAACTTTATCTAGATTTCGAAAGGGACTTCACCCCGACATTCAGCGGAAACTCTTGCGTTATGGTCACACGGACTTGAATACGACTTTCAATGCCGCCTTGGACATTGAAAAGAACCTAGCATCTAAAGCTCACTCCCGTTATTCTAATGCGAAGAATAAGTCCACCGCTGGGGCCTCTTCTTCCACTTTTCCTGATAAAGGAAGATTTAGATCTCCGAGTCAAAATCCGTTGTGATTACCGCGAGAAATACCAAGAACCCCGCTAGTGAGCGTATCCCCGTTGGAAAGGTTAGCAAGGCTAACACCACTTGTTACTCATGCGGTGTTCAAGGCCACTATACCTATGAATGCCCCACCAAGACGAAGGCCATAGCCTTACTAGAGTCCACTACCGACCCTGACGACTATGTCCATGAGGCCGAAGAGGAGAGCGACCTTGACGGAGTCCCTAGTGACTTGGAGGACGATCACCGCCTTATGGTGATGCGTTGCATTTTGACCACTCCTCGTCCTGTAGACGACTGGAAGAGGACGAGCATCTTTTCCCTGATCTTTAAGAGTGGAGAAAAACTTTGCAAATTAGTTATTGATGGTGGTAGTTGCGTAAACGCCGTTTCTGAGAATGCCGTTAAGCGCATGTCCTTGACTGTCGAGCCGCACCCGACCCCCTACCAGGTCGCTTGGATTAGTAAGGTTACTATTAAGGTTACCCAACGATGCCTAGTCCCCTGTCTTTCAAATCCTACACGGATGAGGTTTGGTGCGACGTCCTACCAATGGACGTTTGTCATGTGTATTAGGCCGCCCGTGGCTATATGACCGTGATGTGACGCACTATGGTCGTGCCAACACTTATGAGTTTAAATTCAATGGCAAGATCGTCACCTTGAGACCGACTGTGCCAAAAGAGCCGGTAGTGTTGGCTAAGGATACCACCATCCCAGTTGAGAGGAAAGCCTTGAGTTTAGTTGGTAGGAAGGAATTTGTGAAGGATCCCTTTATTGGGGGAATAATGTACGCTCTTGTACTTCTGAGTGAAAAAACTGATGGTGGCGTGTTGGAAGATTTACCCCGAGAGCTACGGGTATTGTTGGATGAGTTTAGGGATGTATACCCGGAGGAGTTGCCTTCGTCGTTACCACCGCTTAGAGATATACAACACGCAATAGACCTTATCCCCGGATCGTCCTTACCCAACCAACCAGACTATAGGCTTAATCCAACTGCCCACATAGAGTTACAAACCCAGATAGAGGAGTTGTTAAATAAGGGATTTATTAGGACGAGTATGAGCCCATGTGCTGTCCCTGCTCTTCTTGCCCCTAAGAAGGATGGCACCTGGCGCATGTGTGTTGATAGCCGAGCTCTCAACAAAATTACTATAAAATATAGGTTTCCAATTCCGCGACTAGATGATCTCTTGGATGTCCTATCGGGTGCCACTATCTTCTCTAAATGGACTTACGGAGTGGTTACCACCAAATCAGGATCCGAGAGGGGGATGAGTGGAAGACGGCGTTCAAGTCTAAGGACGGGTTGTATGAATGGCTTGTGATGCCCTTTGGCTATCCAATGCCCCAGCACCTTCTCCCGGATGATGACGCACATCTTTAGGCCATATATGGGGAAGTTTGTTGTAGTGTATTTTGATGACATCCTAGTGTTTAGTACCTCCCCCCCCGCCGAACACCTCTCTCACATCAAAGTAGTCCTCTCCACCTTAAGGACTGAAACCTTATATCTAAATCTAAAGAAATGCACGTTTTATGTTTCGGAGGTTGAATTCTTAGGTTATATAGTTGGCTCTGAGGAATTCGTGTTGACCCAGGAAAGGTTCAAGTGATTAGAGACTGGCCCGAGCCCACTAGCCTTGTGAGGTGCGTAGTTTTCCACGGGTTAGCTACCTTTTATCGTCGTTCATACGTGATTTTAGTAGCATTATGGCACCATTACGGACTGCATGAAGAAAGGAGAATTCACATGGTCCAAATCCGCCACGTTTGCATTCCATCGTATTAAGGAGCTTATGACCGAAGCACGGTGTTACGTCTCCCTGACTTCACCAAGGTCTTCGATTACTTGTGATGCATCTGGCGTAGGGATTGGAGGTGTCTTGAGTCAAGAGGGTCACCCGGTTAGTTATTTTAGTGAGAAGTTAGCGGGTGCTAAATTAAATTATTCCAATTACGATAGGGAGTTTATGCGGTCATTAGATGTTTGCATCATTGGAGGCACTACCTCCTTCATAAGGAGTTCGTGATCCTCTCTGATCATGAAGCGTTGCGATTCATCAATGGTCAGCACAAAATCAGCCCGCGCCACGCTAAATGGGTTCCTTTTGCAAGAATACACATTTACTCTCAAGCACTAAGGGGACCGACAATCGAGTTGCCGATGCACTCAGTCGCCTCACCCTCTTACTTTCCTCCATGCAAGTCCACGTGGTAGGGTTCGAGCGCATAAAGGATGAATACGCCACATGCCCTGATTTTCAGGAGCCATACTTATCTGCCCAGGATAGCTCTCCCGCGACCATCAGCTATTCACTTAGAGACGGATACTTATTCAACACGGAAAATTGTGTATCCCCCTCCTCTTTGCGACTCCACATCATTTGGGAGTTACATAGTGGTGGCTTGAGTGGCCACTTTGGCAGAGACAAAACGAACGCTCGTAGAGGAGAATTCTTTTGGCCTAAACTAAAGGCGATGGTTGGGAAAGTTGTGAGCAGTTGCCGTACGTGCCAAGTTTCTAAAGGTACTAAGTCCAATGTAGGTTTATACACTCCGCTACCTATTCCGTCCGTCCCGTGGGAAGACGTGAGCTGGACTTTGTATTAGGCCTTCCCCCACCCTGCGACGTCATGATTCTATACTCGTTGTTGTGGATAGGTTCTCCAAGATGGGTACTTCCTCCCCTGTAGTAAGACCAACGACGCCTCTCACATTGCGAAACTGTATTTTAAAGACGTCGTTAGTCATCGTGGCGTTCCGAAGACTATTGTCTCAGATAGGGACGTCAGTTCACTAGCTACTTTTGGAAAACCTTGTGGGTTCTTATGGGCACAAAATTATTATTCTCCGCAGCTTATCACCCACAAACTGATGGCCAGACGGAAGTAGTCAATCGGAGCCTAGGAAATCTTCTTCGATGTCTCGTGAGCGACCATAAAGGCACTTGGGATTTACTGCTTCCACATGCACAACTGCTTACAATAATTCTAAAAATCGGTCCACGGGTATGTCTCCGAATGAAATTGTCCACGGGTATAAGGCCCTGTGCCACTTGACTTGGTCCCCTTACCTCCCACATACAAAACAAGTCAATTTGCACAATCCTCGCCCAACATATTCACGACTTACATGCACGTATACGAGCTACTTGACTGTTCAATATGAGTCTTATCAAGCGCACGCTAATCTACATAGGAAGGTGTCACACTTTAAGGTCGGCGATCTGGTTTTAGTACGGTTAGTTCCCGAACGAATGCCAACTGGCACCGTTAAAAAGTTAGCTCCAAAACACGCCGGTCCTTTTCGGATTATCAAGAAGCTAGGTGACAACGCTTTCGTTTTGGATTTGCCTGCTGAATGGGGTATCTCCCCTATTTTTAATGTCTCGGATTTGACGTTGTTTGTTGCGCCTCCACAAGAGTTGGTTCTTTGTCGTCTTCTCCCTCCACTGAAATTTCTAATGGGTTGGGGAGTGGTAGTTTGGATGATCTCTCTCCTCCGGTCCCCGCAGGTATAACATCGGATGTACGTTGCCTTCTTTTATTCCTACTGCTGACATGTTTCCCAGGTTTCCCAAGACGTTTCTCCATCCAGATATGATACTCGCTGCTGAGCCACTTACTACTCCTGACGGTGCTACCTACCGCTTCCTCATCCGTTGGCGTGACCGCCCACCGTCGGACGACTCATGGGTACTCGCGACAGAGCTTCAACGTTTGGATGTCGAGCTTCTCCGCCGTTTTCTATCAGCCCACGCATCGGAGATGCGCGATTTTGAGTGGGGGAGGATTGATGGCGCGGCCCCTCCAACACTTCCTGATGATGACCCGGTTGCTGCGGCCCCTCCAACACTTCCTGATGATGACCCGGTTGCTGCGGCACAACAAGTTAAAGATTTGCGGCGTCATGACAACGCCACGGACGCTAACGGAAAGATGCAATACAACCTCCGTCCGCGGCGCGCAAAGCTTGCTTAATAATTCTGCTTAGTTTAATTTTAATTGCTTAAAACATTTGGCTTGTATTATTTTTATTTTCATGTTGGTGTGCTATTAAACCCTTGGTGTGTATGTAACCGCCCGGATGGATGAGATTTCATCTCCATCATGGATGGTTGGATCTCTTTTGTAACTCCTATTTAAAGGAGGCTATTATGATGAGTTACACATTGGAAAAAGAAACCTAAAGAAACCCCCCTTGAGGAATTTCGGCCACCATGGTGGAAGCCATAGCCACCTCCTCCCCTTTGGTGTGAAGCCAAGCCTTGCCTCCTCCATCCCCGTTCGGTGCGACTCCGGCGTGGCTTCTCTCGGTGCGACTCCGTGGAAGAAGGAAGCAGCCCCTTCGGTGTGAACCGGTGGAACCGTGGAGAGAGTGATTCTCTCACAAATATTGTGTGATCTTCTTCTTGGTTGGGTAATCTCTTCCCTATCTTTGTGTTTCTTGCTGTGAGAATTTTGTGAAGGTTATTCATCCGTCTTTTCCGCGATTTTAAAGTGTTTTTCGCTTGCAAATCTGAATCGAACGTTGCTATTGACCCTCTTGTTTTCCGGATTGGAAGATCCGCTAGAGAACAAACTAGGCCAAGCCTTGACTTGTTCTCCAAGATTGGGCACGCTTTGGTGCTAACAAGGGAGTTAATCTCAACTTGTTCTTGATCCCTCCTTATCATTTACCGCCGCTCCTAAATATATTTTTGCTGCGATTGACGGCTTATTGTGAAAAGAATAGATGCTTGTGTAGGTGCGGTGAGATGTGTGCTTGTTGGAGAGGTAGGTCCTAAGGTCGTGGTATCGAGTCCGGCTAGGCACGAGTTGTGTGCTTGTTGGAGAGTAGGTCCTAAGGACGTTGTATCGAGTCCCGTATTTTGAGAGCCAACCGACCCCTTTTTGTTCGCTTTTGGTCGGAGCACTCTCCTTTTTTCTATGTTCTGTGATGGGTACCCGCCGTTAGCGTAAGCACGTCCATCTCACAAACATCCCTACACCACTCCGGGTCTCCGTCTGGCAGCTCCAAGGGGATGGGGATACATGCGTGGTCGAGGACGAGGACCACGAGGAGGAAACCCCAGTACTGCCCAGGATCAAGTGTACGCGCTGGACATGGCGCAAGAACGGAATCCCCAGGATGTGATTGCTGGTATGTTGCAGTTAGCTTTCACATTTTCATTGTTTAACTTAAGTTGCTTAAGATATACTAGATACCTAGTGTTGAGTTTTGGTTATTGGTACTTAGGCACTGCGGTAGTCGGTGAGAAGACGACCTATACGCTGTTCGATACCGGTGCCTCACACTCCTTTATGTCTGAGGACTTCATTAAAGATATGGAGGGTGTAGAATATTTTACCGGCATAGCCCGACGAGTACGCCTCCCGGACGGCTCTGAGATGATCGCAGCTGTCAAGTGCGAATTTGAGATACTTATTGGGGAAAAGCCTTTGATACGCCTGCCACGGTCTTGAGAATGCCCGAGTTCGACCTCATTCTGGGAATGGGATGGTTGGAATGACAATTTGCAAGGATTGATTGCGTGGAGAAATGAATGTACTTGAGATATTGAGACCACCGATGTCATCTTTCAAGGTATTAGATTCATACCTCGTATGTTATTATCTTCCATTCAGGCTGTAAAAGCCCATATGAATGGAAAGAAAGTCTTCATGATCTGTTTCGAGTTGAAGGAGCTAGCATTGGATATAAAAGATGTACGGGTAGTGCGAGACTTCCCCGAGGTATTTCCTGAGAAACTGCCAGGATTACCCCCGCATAGAGAGGTTGATTTTCAAATTAATCTAGTACCGGGTGCCAAGCCTATATCCAGGGCCCCTTACCGAATGGCCCCGGAAGAACTCGCAGAGTTTAGAGTTCAACTGTATGAACTACTGGTTTCTGGGTTTGTTCGTCCCAGTTCATCACCCTGGGGAGGCCCTGTATTGTTCGTCAAGAAGAAGGATGGAACCTTGCGGTTATGCATAAACTATCGGAAGCTCAATCGACTGATGGTGCAGCACACTTATCCGCTACCCCAGATCAATGGGCTATGCGATCAACTGGTAGGAGCGCATTGGTTTTCTAAGTTGGATTTGCGCTCAGGGTATTATCAGTTGAGGATACAAGAAGTGGACATCCAGAAAACGGCCTTTAGTTTAAGATATGGACTGTACGAGTTCACTATAATGCCGTCTAGGCTCACAAATGCCCCTTGGCCTTCATGAGCTTGATGAACAAGGTGTTTGAGCCTTTTTGGACATCTTCGTCATCATCTTCATCGATGACATCCTAGTCTACTCAAAGATAGAGAGGAGCATATCGAACACCTGACCTTGGTACTGAAGAAATTTAAGGAGCACACATTGTTCGCCAAGTTCAGCAAGTGTGAATTTTCGCTTAAGGAGGTTGCTTTCTTGGGCCATGTGATCAGCGGGGCTGGGCTAGCGGTGGATCCGGCCAAGGTGCGTGCCGTGAAGGAGTAGTCACCCTTGAAGTCAGTGGCCGATGTGCGAAGCTTCCATGGACTTGCCGGGTACTACTGCAAGTTCGTAAAAGGATTCTCAAAGATTGACCTTCCTCTTACTTCCTTGACAAAGAAAGGTGTGCCATATGAGTGGACACCCCAGTGTGAAGAACTGTTCCAAGAGCTGAAGGACAGGCTTACATCTGCACCCATCATAGCACTTCCATCTGGGAAGGAAGGATTTCAAGTTTACACCGACACGTCGTATCAGGGGATGGGAGCGGTATTGATGCAGTACGAACACGTGATTGCTTACGCCTCAAGATAGCTGAAGAAGCATGAAATCAATTACCTGGTTCATGATTTGAATTGGGAGCAGTGGTGTTCTCCTTGAAGGTTTGGAGGAACTATCTATACTGCGTCCACTGCGAGATCTTTTCAGACCATAAAAAACTTAAAGTACGTACATACACAGAAGGAATTGAACTTGAGTCAACGATGGTGGTTAGAGTTTCTGTGCGATTATGAGTTCACCTTGAACTACCATCCCGAAAAAGCGAAACTTAGTGGCCGATGCATTGTGCAGAAAAGTACCAGACTCGAGCCTAGAGTGTCGGTTAATGAGTATAGAGTTAGCTCGGATGCTCAAGGAGATTGGAGATTACTTTGGTGTATAAGGTTCCTTCGGAAGAGTATACGGAGTACTTGGAAACCATGAGAATAGTTTGCGATATTCGGGACCGAATCCGGGCGGAGTAAGGAAGGGATGCGGCTCTGGCCCCGACAATCAAGTCAATCAAGATGGGGATACTAACGAGTATACCTTAAAATATGGTCTCATATATATCTACGGCCGGCTATATATTCCCAAGGGAGGTAAAATCCGGGAGGATATCTTGAGAGAGGCTCATTGCTCTCAGTATTCAGTGCACCCTGGTATTGCCATGATGTACGCCGGCTTGCGAAAGATCATGTGCTGTCCGGGAAAGAAGAGAGATGTCAGATACTTTGTTACACATTACGAGGCTTATCAACGGGTGAAGGCGGAATGCAAGAGCCACGGTGGTTTGTTACAATCGTTGCCCATCCCCGAGTGGAAGTTTGAGGATATCTCCATGGACTTCATCCATGGGTTACCTCACTCACGCTCAGGGAATGATTCAGTGTGGGTGATGTTGATCGCCTGACAAAGGTAGCCCGATTTATCCCTATGAAAAAAGAGGCTCACGTGGATGTTTTGGTACGCCTCTTTGTGGAGCAGTTTGTTCGGTACCATGTTGTGCCAAAGACAATCATTTCTGACCGGGATGGTCGTTTCACCTCTAAGGAATGGAAGGTGGTACATGCGTATTTGGGTTCACGCCTTACCTTTAGCGCTGCGTTTCATCCTCAAACGGACGGGCAGTCTGAGAGGACCATCAGGACATTGGAGGACCTGCTGAGGTTGTGTGTGTTGGATAGAAGATAGCCGTGGGAAAGGCTCTTACCACTGGTAGAAATCTCTTACAACAATAGCCATCAGGCGAGCATCGGCATGGCGCCCCATGAAGCCCTTTACGGACGAAGGTGTGGAACCCCCCTGTCTTGGGTGCAATATGAAGACCCAAAGGCTTTGGGAATTGAGTAAATCGATGACACTGATGCGGTGGTTAGACTAATACGGGATCACATGTTGGAGGCTCAAAGTCGGCATGCGAAATGTTATAATGCAAAGTACCGGATGGTGGAGTTTCCAGTGGGCGATAAAGCATTTTTGAAAATCCGGCCGATGCATGGAGTGTCATGGGTGCGTGGTGTGAAAAAGCTCAGCCCAAGGTACGTTGGGCCCTACACTATAATGGAATGGATTGGTCTGTTGGCCTATCTGTTGGAGTTACAGCCAGAGCTAGAGAATCTTCACGACGTGTTACATGTGTCGTCGCTTTGAAAGACGCTGTTACGGCCCGATCAATATATCCCCACCACTGATGGTGCAGTGCCGACTGATAGGTCTGTATGACTAGAGCCGATACAGATCGTAAACAACGAGACAAGGATTTTGTGCAGCAAAAGTGTTCCTTTGGTGAAAGTGCTATGGTCTAATCATGGGAAGGAGGAGTATACATGGGAGTAGGTGGACTTGATGCAAAAACGATTCCCGAAATTATTTCCTCAATGTAATTTTGTTTAATAGCATATTTTATCTTCTGTTATGCTTTTTATCCCATAGCCTTAGCCTGATTTCGGGGACAAAATTTTTTATTTTGTTTATAGGATTTGTAACGTCCCGATTCGCACTAGGCCCCTCGTGCGGGTTTCTGAGTCAGGAGAGCTGACTTGGGTTCAGGTAAGTGCTGGTAATAGGGCTGCACTTTTAACTGGGAGGACAAATCAGTACAGAATATGACATGGGTAGAGACACGAGCGTGTCCCTACCCGTGTGGGAGAGGCTAGCCCTCGAGTCGACGACTCGAGTATGTCTAAAGAAGGACACAGGTAGTGATACGGGCGTGTCACTACTCGTGTGAATATGACAAGGGTAGAGACACGGGCGTGTCCCTACCCATGTGCGTCGAGTTGAGATCAACGAAGTGTACCCGAGAAGGACACGGGTAGAGACACGGGCGTGTGCTTACCCGTGTGTGTCGAGTTGAGCTCGACGAGGTATGTCTAGAGGAGGACACGACCAGAGAACACGGTCGTGTCATGTGGACACGGGAAGGGACACAGGCGTGTCCCTACCCGTGTTTGGGTATCGAAACATCAGGTAACCACCTGTAACGCTTCGCCCGAGCAGGACACGGGTAAGGATACGGGCGTGTCCCTACCCGTGTCACTTTTCACTTATAAGGGATGTGAAAACCCTAGCTATTTTCAGTCCTCATTCCAACCCTTCTTCCTGGAGAAACTGCTGTAGAGAGGGAGAAGCTGCTGGAGCAAGTCCAAGAGGAGAAGAACCACCGCCGCCGAGGAGAAGAAGATGTCGCCGCGAAGAGTTACAAGATCCTTGGCCGGAAATGGCGGAAATGCCGGAAATGATGTCGGCTTCCTCCCCTCTCCCTTGGTGCTAGATCTGTAGATATATCTAGGCGAGATGTCGACTCAAAAGAGTCTAAACTTGTGAGAAGATGATTTCCCTAGGAAGAGGCCGTTCTAGGGCTTGTGCTCTAAGGATAGTGGTGTCTTCAACCTCTCCATTCTTCTAAGTGAAGATGGGGGATGGTTTCATGAAGAGTAATGGCCTTATGGGGGTGAATAAGGGAGGAGGAAGTTTTGATGTGATTTGGGGAAGATCGGCTTGAGGAGGAAGATGAATTGATGTCATTCATTCCGCCTCAAGATGCGCGCAGAATCTATATTCTGCACACAGCGATCTTCCGGGCCATTTTCAGGTGTGATATGGTCAGAACTTGGCTTTCGACTAAACATGAAAGTTGAATTCCTTGAAAATACCTTTCCAACATGTGGTTGCACGGCTTTAGGCGAAGTCTATAGCCACAGGAAAGTCTGAACGAATTTGACGGCCGACAAACCGAGCATGCAGAAATTGTGTTCTGTACGCAGCGGACTTTGAAGCCGATTTCAAGTGTGTTACTCTCAAATCTGGGTTGTGGCTTGTCCATGAAAGTTGTAACCCATAGAAAGAACTTTCCATCATGGGGTTACATGCCTTCACCGAATTCCTATAGCTTCGGGAATCTCCGGTCGAAGTTGTTGTCCTGATAATGTTCTGTAATAAGATTTCTGGGTTTGGTATAACTTTGGATTTGGACTCGGTAGAGATAATGTAGCAAATTAACTTGAGGTTTGGTGAACTTTTTATGTTAACCATCATAGTTCTATGATTGATGAAGTTTAATAATTGGATACCATGAAATTGATTTGTGAAGCGAAGTATACTTAAATGAAATGATTTGATAGAAATTGGTAGACCAATTGAAATATGCATCATGTTAATAAATGTGTTGAAATCATTTGGAAATGAAATGTAGGATGTAAATCTATGGCCATGTGTATAATTGTTTAACGGAATGAATTTAGTAGTCCAATGCTTAGAGTGGTGTCTCCCTAGGGATAGTATTGAGGAAGGATGTAGGTGCGGTGTTTGACCGCACTAGTTTGGATAGCGTTGAGAAGAGTCAAAGTTGGATGGTTGGGCTTGGTCCTCGGTGTTCATTTCACGGGGCTCCTTCCGTACCGAGTGGACGGTGGGGCTTGGTCCTCGTGCTTTCTCCGAGGCTTCTTCCGTGCTACAGTGTTGTGGAATTGCATGCGGTGTGAGTCGACACGTGGTGTCATAATCCTGGGTTAAGGATAGTGTGGCAGGTCTACGGGCTCGCCAATCGTCACACCGACGGGAGTTGACTGTTAGACCTTGGGTGGTTGGGCTTGTTCTTCGGTATTCATGTCTCGGGGCTCCTTCCGTGCCAAGTGAACGATTGGGCTTGGTCCTCGTTCTTTCTTCCGAGGCTCCTTCCGGGTCACACAAGGCCAGTTTGGTGCTTGGTTCTCGGTGCACATCTGCCCGAGAGTCCCGTTGGGCTATAGTGCGCGGGGGAGGGGGGGGGGGGGGGGGGGGGGCTCCGCTGTTGTGTTCTTAGCATTGAGGCGTACGAAGGCCTAAGTGAAGCAGTGTGGATGCCCGCTTAGTAGTAGAGAAGCCGCTCTACTGTCGCTGCCCAGCCACGACGGTTGATGCCTGAGAGGTTAGCTATCTGCACAAAAAGTGAGAACTACTAGTCTATTTCGATATAGCGGTTGCATGTGTGTGAACATGAGTGAGTCATTGCATAGCATACATACCATTATATTTCATTGCACAAACAAGAACCTCACCGTATAAGTTTGTATGGACACTCCTATATGATGAGTTACTTTATGTAAACTGGTCCTTAACTTATAGGCTTGTATGGGCATCCTTATAAGTTAAGTTACTTTCCTGCTATAGTTACTTGTACTTGATACATGGTTATAACTCTTGAAGAACTGCTTGATTAAATGTGTTAATCATATTGTACTATTATCACCAGCTTGTACCCTTTATATTACTTGTTATATATTATACCCTTATTCCTTTCTCCGCCCGGTGTTGAGGACTCGACGGGGGAGCGGATGTGAAGCCACTTAGTCTTTTGACTAACTGTTGCTATGTCTTCCTTTTTAGGAGGTCACCTCGCAGGTAGAGGAGCCGCAGATTATGCAGCAGGACAGCCAGGCCAGGACGACAGGGCCTGAAGGGACGGTACCATCACTACTGTCAAATACCGATGTGAGTTAGTTGAGGATCGTGGCGCAGCGGATGCGTGGTTGGCCCATAACCCACAGGTCCCAGGATCGAAACCTGGCTCTGATACCATTTATAAGACCCCCCCCTTCCGGATCCCAAAACACGATACGAAGGGGGTTATATGCTCAGAACAGCCGCCTACAATCAATATCAATATATATATGCCAACCCAACAAAAATATAATAAGAAGTCAAATCCACACAAGAATAGTAGTCCATAGTACAACAAATAAGGAAGCTAATATCAAGCTTCTCCAATATCAGAGTACAGCAATAAATGCCCAAAGGCTATATCAGAGTCTCTCAACACTCACATCGGTAACTGACGGTAGTGACGGTACTGTCCTTTCAGGCCCTGTCGTCCTGGCCTGGCTGTCATGCTGCATAATCTACGGCTCCGGTACAAATTGAGCTGCAGCTTAGTTGGTGATGAGCCTTGTTGATGGAAACTTATCAAGGGGTTGCGGGTTCGAGACCTGGCCTCAACAATGCACCGCTGCTGAGAAATAAGAGCGGAGAGGCTTTGGGGTGCTTTGGGTGCAGCCCGGTAGCGGCGCCATGCTAATCCTAGTAGGCTGAGCCCACGGAAGGTAAGGTCGGTCCGTTACAACTATGATAGATTATATTTGTAACATCCCATTTCCGACTAGACCCCAAGAGTGGCTTTGGTCATGTCAAAACCCTAGGAAGCCCAAGGGACCAAGTGAAGAAGGCCAAGGTGAAAATCACCTTGGTCTGCCTATATCTCAGCCTTATATCACCAAGTGGAGATCTGAACCGTCAGATCCTCTAGGAAGAAATAAACAGCCACATAAATTCCCTGAAAACAACTCTTTCGTGTCTGAGACGCCCGTGTCAGCCCAGACACGCCCGTGTCGCCAGGCGTGTCGTCGCCCCGATGATCGTCGATCTCAGATCGAAGATCGTCGAGTTTATTTCGTAGAATGGGGGAACACGCCCCCGACACGCCCGTGTCGCCAGGCGTGTCGTCAGTCCGGCGATTGTCGAGCTCATTTCGTCGCGCTCATCTCGACGATCGTCGAGTTCATTTCGTAGAATGGGGGAACACGCCCCCGACACGCCCGTGTCGCCAGGCGTGTTGTCAGCCTGACGATCGTCGAGCTCATTTCGTCGAGCTCAGCTCGATGATCATCGATCTCATTTCGTCGAACAGAAGGGAACACGGCCACCCGACACGCCCGTGTCGCCAGGCGTGTCGTCAGCCCGACGATCATCGAGCTCATTTCGTCGAGCTCAGCTCGACGATCGTCGATCTCATTTCGTCGAACAGAAGGGAACACGCCCACCCGACACGCCCATGTGGGATGATACACGCCTGTGTCACAGCCGTGTCACCATGCGTGACGCAGCGGTTCTGGGTAGAATCACCGTGAGGAAGAGAGAGAAATGAGGAAGGAGAGAGAAGGAAACGGTTCGCCAAAAGCCATATTTAATGGCTGAATTCAATTCCCCAGGGAAGGGGAGAAGTTTCCAGCCATTTCCCCTGGCCATCAGACCCGATTCAGCCCCCCCTCCTCCATGGCCGAGCCTAGACATTAATGGCTTTGAAGGACATTAATGCTCCAGCCCCTCCTCTCCAAATCTGAGGCTTTAAACAACACCAGTGAGTTGAGAGGAGGCTTTCCCAATCCTTACCCGAAGAAACCGAGCCTCCCCACCTTGCAATTGCAGAAGCCGAGCGACACAACATTCAGAAATGGCTTCCCGACGATCTTCCCGACT
The DNA here is from genome assembly GCA_039583875.1 of Platanthera guangdongensis. Lineage (NCBI taxonomy): Eukaryota > Viridiplantae > Streptophyta > Magnoliopsida > Asparagales > Orchidaceae > Platanthera > Platanthera guangdongensis. The sequence goes on from CM077151.1 coordinate 103,740,106, forward strand.
TCAGGCCTCCGGCAAGGTCCAATCCTTCTCCTCTCTATGCGTGCTAGATCTAGACTTGTTTAGGTAGAGAAATCGGGCTCAATTGAGCTTGATTAGGAGCTTGTATTTCAGATTTTTCATGGAAAAATGGAGGTGTTGAGTTCGCCGGAAACCGCCGCCTCCGGCGGCATGGTCGCCGCCAAACGCTAGCCACCACCTCAACAGAGGTGGTGGTGGTGGTGGTGGCCGGCCAGGGAGGTGGTCGTGGTGGATAGAAAGTTGGCTGGAAGAGGTTCCAGGTCGGGCCAATCTTGGCCCTTGGCTGGAGGTTGAGGATGAACGGATGCCATCCGTTTTGATCAAGGTGATTCCAATGATATTAATGTTTTTGATTTTTCTGGAGACTATTAGCAGTAGATATTTTTAATTATTAAAAATACTTAGATGCCTCTACTGTAAAAGTGTTCAACATGAACAATGGAGCCCTTGATGTCTAGTGTAATTTAAAATTGATTTCACTCAATTTGGAGTCTTGGTTAGACCACAGAACTCATTTTGGTGAGGTCTATCCATAGGGCGGTCCAGAGCTTAATTTAAGTGCCCACTTCAAACCATACATCCAAATAATCTGAAATTTTGGGGAGGGGCTATTATTAACTATATCTAGGACATATCCAAAAATTACAATTTTTGGAAAAAATGTCCTATAGTTTTTAGAAAAATTTAATAAAACAAGTATAAATTAATTAGGTGTCATAAACACCTTAAAATCCCCGCAAATTTGGGTGGGTGGTCTTAGATAGCATGTTAGGGCTCTGGTAAAAATTCGATCTCCTTTGGAGGTGTTTTGATTAAGTTTTATTCAACCCTAGTTTCCCCCTTATAGGGTTAATTAGGTCAAAACACCCCCTTTGGGTTTTGAGTGGTCAAATCACCTCAACAGAGGCTGATATTTTGTCCACTGATTCTCTATGGTATGACACACCCTCCAATGGAATTTGGGGTAGTTAAGAGTAGGGTAGCCCTAAAACCCTAGGGTAGGTCCCTTAATGGGGATTCTTAGGGTTTGAAGGTCATGGGGTCAAATACCTTGGAATGGTATGAAAATTGGTGGAGAGGACCATAGGGTTAGTATAGTCCTCTGGTTAAATTTTTAGAGAATTTGGAAGTTTTAACCCCTCAAAACCCTAACCCTAGTTTAGGGCACCAAACCTAATTTGGAGTATTAGGCTAACAAATCACCTTAAAATCACGTGAAATTCGGGTAGAGTGGTGTTCAAAGTTTGTAAATGCTTTAGAGATTTTTGTTATGAATTTAGGATTATTATTTTGGATACTTCATTAACAATTTAGTAATTTGTAATATTTGCTTAGAAATTTATTATGAAGGAACTAATTGCTGGAAATTGATGAACATTAGCCAGGGGACTCCTTACTATGTTTTAAAGCTCTGTGAATATTTATGGGATTTTTGGAAGAATATTTCTAAGGGTTGCTTCGTTAAGTGTTGATTCCCAGGAAAATTTAATTTAATTTATTTTGGAGTCTAGCAAACCTCTAAAATTATGATTTTTGTATAATGATCTTTTCTGAACCATATTAAGATTCTGTAATTTTTATATAATTTTCTGATGTATAATTTTGGTACTTCCTTCTTTACATACGATTAAGGGAATTGTTTTGGATAAATTAATTAGAGGTCACATATTTTCTGAAAAATTATGGAAATTAATATCTAGTCATATATCTCTGTTATTTAGTGTTCAAAATTTTTGGGTGGCCATTACTTGAGTGGATCATATAGTTCATGTTCAAAATTGCCCATGGCCAACCATTTGGGAAAATTCAATAAATAACAAATTAATTGGAAAAATTATGATTCTCTGATTTTAGACTAAACTTGTTATAATATACCTCTGGTAAATTTAATAGGAGATTTGGAAGATAATCCAGAATACCTCCTTTATACATCTCATATAGTATAGGGAGGTCTGCATATAGTAATTGCGGAAATTGAACTTGAGTGGGTAATGAATTTGAAGAGTTGAATCCTTAGTAGGTTACTGGTTTGGGTAAATAAATGAGAGATCTGATCAAGGGTAGAAATCAATAATATTAAGTTTCTTGCGAAAGGGAGCTTTGGGCGTAATCTGATCATAGTTCCTAGTGCCTTCGAGAGCCCTTCACGGGGAGTACCTTGGGCAGTCCTGGGCTAACGTAAACCTTAGGAATAATTTGGGCAAGAGCAACCCAAATAATAGTTTCACCTTACACTCACACATGTACACGTAGGGAGATTAATTGGTAGAGAAAGGATAGCGTAGGCCTGTGGCCTAAGGGCTTACTGGTAGAGTTAAATGGACTCGGTATTGATTTGGAAGTCCGGGGAGCTGGATGCTCGGGGACATGGTAAAAAGAGACTTGATTAGTCCAGGGAGCCATGGGCTCGGGAACATGGTGAACAAGTAGGCTCGGTAGTCTAGAGAGCTGGAGTCTCGGTACTATAATTAGATACAAACTATCATGGTTGCATGTGCATAACAGTGGTGGGTCCTCAGTATTGGATGATCGATCACAACGTCATCGGTACGTTGACTCGGGAGACTAGCTGGTTTGCTAGGAATAGTACGGAAACGTACGTGAGGGGATAGACGGGGTAGTGTGATTACCAGTCTAGGAGTGGAGAGGCCCAACCCACTATCTCCGTTGGCCACAACGAGAGGCTCCTGAGAGTTTAACAAACTCCAAAAAGGGGAACTAAAGGTCTGTGCACATAGAGTTGTGTGTGTGAGTTGCACTTGCATGTGCATACCATAGCATACTTGTATGTCATAGCATAATCATTGCATTTAACCCCTGACACCTATCGTATAAAATGGTATAGGACGTTTTATACGATAGGCCCCGCAAAACGTACCCTTGGTGTATAGGGGTAATCCCTATAAATCAACGGTTATATTTCTCGTTGCTCTTACTTACTCTTCTTACTGCTTTTACTTACTTGCTACTCCTTACTGTTTACTTTTGTTATATACTTGTTTACTCATGTTTAATTATTGTAATACCCCTGCCATACTTTAATATTCTATTCCTTAGGATAGTTGTCACCTCCTTGATTACGCCCTGCTTTGGTCCTCCTTTTCACTCCTTTCAGCTCGGTGCCTAGGAGCCACGGGTAGAGGGGTGGGGGATTGTTGACTGAGTCTAGTTTGACTGACGGTCGTTTGACCACCATATTTTAGGTGCTCCAGAAGGGAGACAGGGAACAACCGCAGGAGATGCAACACCAGCAGGGTACGGTGCTGATGGAGATGGGCTAGTGTAGCCCGGGTGGACAGGCATCCGGATTCGTGAGTGGAGCCGAGTATTAGTAGTTTTACTTTTATGAGTGGATTGTAGTGAGGTTTTCATGTACCGGGTTTAAGCCCGTATTCACTTTCTGGTGTGGACTATTTATTTGCCATGTGATTTCCTCCTTTATACTATTGTGGACATGGATGCTTACACTTTCATTCATTATACATTCTGTTGATGGTGATCGATTTGGCCGGCAGGATCGGCATTTTGTAGTGATGACCTTCCCGGCTGCGAAGGTGTCACCGCAAAGCGGCGATTCTGGGCCTAAGACCCCGGTGGTTGTTGTAAAAAATAAAATGGGGTCTTACAAGTGGTATCAGAGCGGAAACTTCGATCCGACAGAATGTAGTCCACAAAACATGGGACACCCCGTGCGGGCTTAGTTTGAGGACAAACTAGCAGCGGAAGCAATGGTGTGCCCATGGGAGGAATCACGTGCAATGCTCACCAGTATCAAAGAGTTTTAGGTCAATTTACAGAACTTAAGACCATCTTTTGTAGGGTGTGACGAATCCTCCCCTGCCGCAGGGGACACCTCCAGCCCCGAATGTGATTCCACCCCCGCCGGCTCCGACCCCGTTGCAGCAGACGGAGCTGGGACAAACTTTGACGGCCATCCTGGAGGCCTTTAGGGCACAGCAGGTTCCGGCTCCTTAGCCGAACCCCGGAGCGAACTGGTTGAGTGCATTCCGGGGCCTTGCCCCACCATCCTACTTGGGGACAGAGACGGCAGTGCGCACGGAGGAGTGGATAGATATTATGTACGAGATGTTGGTGGGAATACAGTGCCCGGTGGACCTGGCAGTATCTTTGGTGGTTTCTTGTCTGGAGTCGCATGCGAAGAGGTGGTGGAAGTCGGTGATGGACACCACTTATGCGGGAGTGGAGATCGCGGACATTACTTGGGAGGAGTTTAGGGTGGCACTACTGGAGCATTTTGTGTCGCAGTCCGCAAGGGATGAATTGGAGGATAGATTCTTGCAGTTGAAGCAAGGGAACAGGACAGTTCTGGAATATCACCGTGAGTGTACTCATTTAGCCCGGTTTGCGGATTCTTACAAGCTGGATGACGTGGGTTATGCCAAGAGGTTCTACAAGGTCCTTCGCGATGACCTGAGGCAGGCCCTCTTGTTCTTGTCTGATGGTACCATTTCCAGGATCTTGGAGTTGGCCAAGAAGCTGGAGGTGGACCAGCTTGCAGTCTGGGGATGGAAGAGACATGGCGATGATGCAGTGCTAGGAGGGAGAAGGGTCCCGTAGAAGGGCCGGGTCATGGGAGAGATAAGGAACGGGGATCAACCCCACCAGGAGGAAAGGCGGGAACAAAGGCAGCAGGTAGTGCTGGCCCTACAGCCGCTATAGATGAGGGAGGTGCCCAGGATAGGGTAGGGATCACCCCCACCACAGATGTGCTATCACTCCCATCAGCCAGGGCACATTCAGAGTAATTGCCCTATGAGGAATGGGGCCACACCTGCTGCACAGGGTGTCCCACCGGCTCACTAGATGGGAGGTCGTGGACGTGTTCGCGGACCCAGATTTCAGGGCGGTGAACAGAGGCAGGATGGGGAGCAGGTCTACACCCTGGACTTAGCGCAGCCCCGGAACCCGAACATGGTTATTGAAGGTATGAGAGTAATTTTTAGTATTGGTAGAATAATTACACAACCTAGGTTAAAAAACTTTAGACCTAAGCTGTTTTTACTTTAACTAATTTAGGAATAGTGATGGCGTGCGACAAACCTGCCCGTACCCTTTTCGACACGGGGGCATCACACAACTTTGTGTCGGAGTATTTCATCAAGGATCTAGGCCAGATTTTATATTATACGGTAGATGCCAGGAGGGTGCGTCTCACCAATGGGATGGAGATCCAGTCCACAGAGAAGTGCCTCCTTACGGTTACCATAGTTGGGTTAACACTCGAGGCCCCGACGACGATCCTGATAATGCCGGATTTCGACCTTGTCTTGGGCATGACATGGCTGTTTTGGAACAATGCCCAGATTGACTGCCCGACGAGGAGGGTCGTGCTGAGATACGGCGACACTTATGCGACATTCGAAGGTACTACTCCGGTTTCCCGCCGCCACCTTTCATCTGTTCAGGCCGTCAAGGCCCACATGCAGGGGGACGAGGTATATCAGGTGCTCTTCGAGATGACTGAGGAGAAGGACCCGATTGTTAGCATTCTGGTGGTCTGTGACTATGCCGATGTATTTCCGGAGAAGCTGTCAGGATTGCCTCTGCAGATGGAGAAGGACTTTCAGATTCAGTTGGTTCCAGGGGCTAAGCCGGTATCCAAGCCTTTTATCGGATGGACCCAAGGGAGCTGGCAGAATTTCGGACATAATTGCAGGAGTTTATGGAAGCAGGAATCGCCAGACCGAGTTCCTCGCCATGGGGAGCTCCGGTCCTATTCATAAAGAAGAAGGATGGCACCCTTCACCTGTGCATCGACTATCGAGCACTAAACAGGCTGACCTTCTGAAATACCTATCCGCTCCCAAGGATAGACGAGTTGTTCGATCAGCTGGAGGGAGCCCATTATTTCTCGAAGCTGGACTTGAGGTCAGGCTACTACCAGCTGCGGATCCAGGAGGAGGATATTCCGAAGACGGCCTTCAGTAGCATATATGGACTGTTTGAGTTTGTCGTGATGCCCTTCGGGCTCAAGAATGCTCCATCATCGTTTATAAGCATCATGTACCGGGTCTTCGAGGCTTATTTGGATGTGTTTGTCATAGTATTCATAGAAGACATCCTTATCTACTTTAGGATGGAGGAGGACCATGCACAGCACCTGGCACTGACTTTGGAGAGATTGCGGCAGCATCGCCGCTATGCAAAGTTCAACAAGTGTCAGTTCTGGTTGAAGGAGGTGGCTTTACTGGGCCACATTATCAGCAGAGCTGAGTTAGCGGTGGACCAGAAAAGGTACAGGCATTCAGGGATTGGCCACCACTGAAGACGGCCACGGACGTGCGGAGTTTCCTAGGGCTTGCTGGTTATTACCGGAAATTTTTGTAGGGGTTTTCTCGGATCGCCCTTCCACTCACTTCGTTGACAAAGAAGGACGTGCCCTTTGTATGGACGCCACAGTGTCAGGCAGCCTTCTAGGAGTTGAAGAACCAACTCATCTCAGCCCCTATTCTGGCCCTTCCATCTGGGAAGGAAGGATTCCAGGTGTATACCAACGCATCATATCAGGGGATGGGAGCGGTGCTTATGCAGAACGGACACGTCATAGAATATGCCTCCCGCCAGCTGAAGACTCATGAGAAGAACTATCCAGTGCACGACCTGGAGATGGGAGCAGTTGTGTTCGCATTGAAGATATGGAGACACTACCTCTACGGAGTCCACTGTGATATATACTCAGATCATAAGAACATTAAGTACGTGGACACGCAGAAGGAACTGAACATCAGGCAGAGACGGTGGGTGGAGTTTCTATCTGACTATCAGTACGAGATGCACTACCACCCGGGTAAGGCGAACGTGGTAGCAGATGTACTGAGTAGGAGAGCCGCCACAGCGGGAGCAGAGCCTCAGCTGATGTCTATGGAACTGCTGTATAGACTAGAGGACATGGGCATTACTCTGGTGTCGTCTGATGACCCGGAGCTCTATGAGGAGTTCTAGGCCGCGATGGGCATCACCGATGACATCAGGGACCGAGTCAGAGAGGGATAGAGGCAGGATGCCAAGTTAGAGCGCATCTTCCAGGCCATAGAGATAGGCACTACAGGAGACTACACACTGAGGGATGGCCTGGTGTGCTTCAGAGGACGAGTGTATATAACGGAGGGAGGTCAGATCTGGGAGGACATTATGACGGAGGCGCACTGCAGCCGGTATTCTGTGCACCCGGGGATCATGAAGATGGCGACTGATTTGAAGAAGACTATGTTCTGGCCGGGCATGAAGAAGGATGTCACTTACTTCGTGACTAATTATGAGACATGTCAACTTGTGAAGGCGGAGTGCAGGAGCCTCGCAGGATTGTTGCAGCCACTCCCAGTGCCGGAGTGGAAGTTTGATGACATAGCCATGGACTTCATACATGGGCTTCCCCGGTCTCGGACAGGGAATGTCTCGATCTGGTTTATCATTGATCGGTTGACGAAGGTTGCTCGATTTATACCGATCAGGAAGGACGATTCAGTGGGAGTTCTGGTCCGGAAGTTTGTGGAGCAGTTCATTCGTTACCATGGCTTGCCCATGTCAATAGTGTCAGATCGTGATGGGCGGTTTACATCCAGGGAGTGGCGGTTAGTTCAGGCATACTTGGGCACCCGACTGACCTTTAGCACAGCCTTCCACCCCCAGACGGACGGACAGACAGAGCGCACAAATCGGACATTGGAAGACCTGCTACGTCGGTGCATTCTAGACCGAGGAGAGCCATGGGAGAAGACGCTGCCACTGGTAGAGTTCTCATAGAACAACAGTCATCAGGCCAGTATAGGTATGGCCCCCTACGAGGCTCTATATGGACGGAGTTGCAGGACTTCCCTATCATGGATACAGGATGAGGACCCAAAGGTCCTGGGCTCGGAATTTGTGGAGGACACCGAGGCCCAAGTGAGACTGATACGGGACCGTATGTTGGAGGAGAAGAGCAGACAGGCCAAATATTACGATGCGCGGCATCGATAGGTGGAGTTTCAGGTAGGAGACAGAGTGTTTTTGAAGATACGGCCGATGCACGGAGTCTCTCGAGTTCACGAGCGGAGGAATAAGCTCAGCCCGAGATACATGGGGCCATACACGATCCTGGAGCGGATCGGCCCCTTACCATACAGGCTGGAGCTGCCGCCAGAGCTGGAAGGCCTACATGATGTTTTCCAGGTCTCCTCCCTCAGGAGGGCCCTATTATGTCCAGAGCAGCAGATAGACACCACGGATGGGGCAGTATCATCTGACCGGTCAGTGCGCATGGAGCCGGTCCGGATTGATGACACAGGTTTGCGGGTCTTATGCCGCAAGAAGGTCCCACTGGTTAAGGTTCTTTGGAGAAATCATGGCCAGGAGGAGCACACTTGGGAGCCCAAGGACTTGATGCAGCAGCGGTACCTGGAACTCTTTGGTCAGGTATTTCTATCAACCTCTCGGTATGTTACAACTTTTCTTGCATACTTGAAACCCCGTAGGTCTAACTAGAATTTCGAGGACGAAATTTTTTGTTATATATTGGGATTTGTAACATCCCATTTCCGACTAGACCCCCAAGAGTGGTTTTGGTCATATCAAAACCCTAGGAAGCCCAAAACACCAAGTGAAGAAGGCCAAGTTGAAAATCACCTTGGTCTGCCTATAGCTGAGCCTTATATCACCAAGGGGAGATCTGAACCGTCAGATCCTCTAGGAAGAAATAAACAGCCACACAAATTCCCTAAAAACAACTCTTCCGGGTCTGACATGCCCGTGTCGGACCAGACACGCCAGTGTCGCCAGGCGTGTCATCGGCCCAACGATCGTCGAGCTCAGATCGACGATCGTTGAGTTCATTTCGTAGAATGGGGGAACACGCCCCCGACACGCCCGTGTCGCCAGGCGTGTCGTCAGCCCGACGATTGTCGAGAACCTTTCGTCGAGCTCAGCTCGACGATCGTCGAGTTTGAAAGTCCACCTAGTGTCAACTATCTTCACCTATGGAGGGGGGAATATGTGACGTGTAGCGTTTTTGCGGAATTTAAAATTGAACCTGCACAAGAAAATAAAACACCACAGCAAACAAAGTACACAAGCTATTTATAGTGTTTCCCCGATTTGGGTACATCCACTTTCCCCCTTCGACCTATCTCCCAACATGGGACGACTCGGTCTCTTCACCAATAGGATTGAAATCAAATCCTTGCACTATCGGAAGGAACCCTTCCACACGTAGGAGTCAACACTCCCACAACACGGGCTGCACCCAACCCATACAAATAGGAACCAACGCTCCTTTACAACAAAAGTAAAACTAGAATATACAAGATATACAAACTACGTTTGGAGACTAAGGTGTCCCTCTTCATTGACGACGTGTTTTTGAAGTCCACGAAGAGTCCACAACCCTAGATCTCTCTTGGAGAGAATCTCCCCGGAACCGGCGGCGGCAAGATGAGCGGCGGCTTGGTTCATGGGATCGGCGACGACAACGATGTGCGGCTGCTGTGCTTTGGAGATCCAAACTTCATAGCGAAGCTAGCTAGGTCTTCCAACGGTCACACTAGGATCAGTCGTCTCGATCGATTCGGACGGGGAAGGTTTTCCCGATCAACAAATCAAGAGACAAGAGATCTCCGGTTAGACACGTGAGACTCTAAGCTTGGCTAAGCTTCTGTCGCAGGAGGATCTGGGCGAAACCACGATCAAACGGCGAACAACTCTCTCGAGCGGCGACGGCGGCGGTGGCGGAGCGGAACTCGCGATCTAGGTTACGTCGCGGCTCGTGTATTTCTTTTCTTCTTCGCTGCCTTACTGTTCAAAAATACGCCTGTATTTATATAGTGAAATAATCCTTTATGACCGTTATGGGTCCCACCAGAAGAAACCCTAGATCTGGTTCAAAACAGTGTCAGCGGTAGAATCCGGTCCAGCTTTTTCCAGAAAAATTCCCAAGTCAAAATCGGCGAGAATCGAAGGTGATACTCGACGAATCGGCGAGAATCAGTTAGTGATTCTCGACGATTCGTCGAGAATCACTAGTGATTCTCGCCGAATCACTTGATGATTCTCGCCGAATCACTTGTTGATTATCGACAAATATTACTTGGCCATGATCTGCTAAACGATGGGTTCGGCGAGAATCACTAGTGATTCTCGCCGAATCTTACTTGGCACAGCTTTGAGGTAGCTGGATAGAATCGGCGAGAATCACTAATGATTCTCGACGATTCAGCGAGAATCACTAGAGAGAGTACACGTAGGCTAACACATTGATCTGCTCAACGAGGGATTACGTTGTGCAGACCCGTGTATATTGACCTACTGCACCCTGACATTGGTGTGCACTTAGCGTGGAATAACTGCAAGCACAACTTGAAATATTTTGTCAAAAACATTGCCAATTTACCTTAGCTTGTTCAGGGGCTTCTTCAAATCAGGTACGTTGTGGATACAATACCCAACAATCTCTCCCTATTTGAAGAAGCCTAAACCCTACAAGCTAAGGTGAATAAAGCGTATGGGAATGAAAATCATAACCTTGAAATTTAGCTGAGAGAGATATTCATTACCAATACCAATTTCTTGAGAGTTTGAGAGCAAACTTGGAGCCACCTTAGCCTTAGCCAAGAGGGTAATCTCCCCCTTTTCGGCTTCTGCAAATCTGGGTCTGTAGCATTTGACCCCTTGCTCCCCCTCAGTTCTTGCACCTGTGCTCAGGAACGATCTCAGGTGCGTGCTTGACAGATGGAGCTTCAATGATATCCCGAGTCTCCAATGCTTCCTATCCCTCATTGCCTTCTGCCTCACCTTCATCATCCATGAGATCATTCTCATCAGCATCATCTTCCAACCCTTCGTCAGCAGTCTCCTCTACATTAGCTTCGGCTCCTTGATCGTTCAGGTTCAGAGCCTCCTCATTCTCCAGCACAGTTTCACTTTCTTCTTATATATCTGCCACTGCATCTCTGGCCATCTAGGAGATGTCAGATACGATATAAGCATAAGTGGGTAGAGGCTCCCCCTCAATTCCTACAGTCAAAGCATCAGGAATTTCATTGGGGAATACTACAGAATCAGCCACAGCGCCGTCCTCGGCTGGAGATGCTTCTTGTTGTTCTACCACGGCACCCTGCCCAATGTGCCTCTCCAATCTGTCAGAAACACTCGAGTCCATTTTCTTCAAGTAATGTAGAGGAACACCTTTACTCATGTCATACTTATCGCCGTTTAACTGATTGAGATACAAACTGATGATTCGACCAAAGCTAGGAGATCTGAGGGTGTCCTTTATCTTCTCAAAAAGCAATGCCCCCCAGTTGAATCTTTTCCTGCAGACAATTGCCACCAGGATCTTGAACATGTCCGCAGAGATGTGTTCATGAGAGCCCGGCGTGCATATGAGTACTTATCCAATGATGTCTGACAGAAGTTTCCCTTCCTCATTCATGTCCTTTCTGTTTATCGACCTCGTTCCTCGAGCGAGTCCACATAATAATAAAGTCCTGGTTTTGTCTTCTTCCTCAAGATAATCCTCGCACTCCGAGCTAGTGAGCTGCAAGTATTGGGTTAACTTGTTTGCAGACATCTTGATCGTTGCCCCTGCAACCTCGCTCTTGATGAGAGAGTCTTCATTTCGGAGTCTGGCGGTAGCGAATAACTCCAGCACTTCCTTGTCCAAGATTTTACACGGGTGCTCCAGTACGAATGAGAGTCCAGCCTCTTCCAGCATAATAATGATGTTTCTGAATTCGTCAGAGGCATGTGAGAACCCAGGTGCTCGATGTGAGTATACCCATATAGATATCACTGCTGTTATTCCAGATGCATGTTCCAATTCAGTCTTGAAACATCTACTGTCTAGTTCCCATTATATTTACGGGAACCTAGACTACCCTGCAAAAGAGTGTTATTTTACCTTAGGAACCCAATACATATTGGGTCCTAGGTTCTTGTTAGTATAACCACTGGAATGCCTTCCCTCAGAAAACCTTTCAGGAAGACTACCTCTACCCAGAAAATGTGGATAGGCCCTTGCCCTTGACACAGAGGGGTTGTGCCAACAGTCGATGGCAAAGTGTCCCACTTTGCCCCAGCACCAACACGGGTGAATGTTGTATCGCCGTTTCTGACCTGATCTAGTGACTGAGGTAGTCATTGTCCTAGGTCTAAACGGGATAGGGCATGATCTCCTCACAAAATTTCCTCTTCCACCGTGACACGTGGAAGGGTGGAAGGAATGCATGTTGCGAGCGTCATGAGGCCAGGGAGGTGGTGCCTTCCTTTCAGGCATCCCCCTTCCTGAGGCCCCATGAAAACTTACAGCATGACTTCTAACCTCCCTGTCCTGTGTCCTCGGATGGTGATAAGCGTTCTGTGAGCTGATACATGCAGATTCACACCGAGTTGAGGCAGTGGCAGTGAATACAAAGTGCTCAGAATGAGCCGTAGGTATTCTCTCATGGGTGGCCACGACGGCCCTTGCACTATGAGTGTCTCCACATGAGGACAGATCACCCTTACAGTGATCACGATTGTTCCTGTGATCATACCTGAAGGCATGATGAGTGCCCTTCCTGTTTGGAGTGGGGGGGGGGGGGGGGGGTCGGAATACCGTTTCCCCATTTCTCCATGAATTGATAATTCTGGAGATCCACCCATTTTCTACCTTTCTCTTCATAGCATCAACCTTGGAAAAGTTAGCTACTATCCTTTTCTCATTCTCTAGACTACTCTCTAGAGCTGAGATTTTAGAGTCCTTGACCTTGTTGGATGCCAATTGGAGAACCAACAAGATCTTCAGTCGAGCAATCTCTTGAGCTTGCTCCTCAGCAAGTAGGTTGCTTTTCTGAAGGGCTCTCTTCAGGGAATCAGGATTTTCTGAAGGAAAGCAGTTCCTGTCTTCAGAAACTTCAAGAGAGACGGGGCAAGATGAGGAAGTTACCTGCTCATCAGAGTCATTGTCACTAGCGGCAGTGACCGTTGTGTCATCCTCATCAGAACAGCTTTCCTCACTGGCTTCTTCAGTCTCTGACACAGACACTGGAGCTCTGATGCTGTCCGATAGATCCTTGCCTTCATCTTCAGAGGTGAGGACCCCCACATAGGCTTCATCCTCTGGTTGACAGCAGATTCCAGCTTTCTCTGACCCCCCCATCAGCTCTGAGATCATCACCCACATAGATTTAGCTGACCCACATTTTTCCAATCTAGAGCGAGAAGCTCCAGACCAGATATCCATGATAATTTGACGAATCCTCTTGTCCAAATTAAATAATGAAAGTTCCGTCTCCGACATCTCAACAATGCACTTGGGCACTTGGATATTCTTTCCAGAGACGGAGGTCTTCATAGGAATAAAAGGACCCTCTTCCAGGATGAAAGATGCTCGAGGATCGATAGCATCCAAGTGATACGACACTCTCATCCTCCAGACGGGATAAAACTCCTTTGTGCATGTGGGGAGTCTTAGTGGCGATATCTCATGATCCAGCTCCATGCTTCTGACACTGGTGGCAGGATTCTACTCAAGGTGTGAACCTTTTTGATGAGTAACCTCCCTCTGATACCACTTGAAAGTCCACCTAGTGTCAACTATCTTCACCTATGGGGGGGGGGGATAGGTGACGTGCATCGTTTTTGCAGAATTTAAAATTGAACTTGCACAAGAAAATAAAACACCACAGCAAACAAAGTAGACAAGCTATTTATAGTGGTTCCTCGATTTGGGTACATCCACTTTCCCCCTTCGACCTATCTCCCAACAAGGGATGACTCGGTCTCTTCACCAACAGGATTGAAATCCAATCCTTGCACTATCGGAAGGAACCCTTCCACATGTAGGAGTCAACACTCCCACAACACGGGTTGCACCCAACCCTTACAAATAGGAACCAACGTTCCTTTACAACAAAAGTAAAACTAGAATGTACAAGAGATACAAACTACGTTTGGAGACTAAGGTGTCCCTCTTCGTTGACGACGTGTTTTTGAAGTCCACAAAGAGTCCACAACCCTAGATCTCTCTTGGAGAGAATCTCCCCGGAACTGGCGGCGGCAAGATGAGCGGCGGCTTGGTTCACGGGATCGGCGGCGACAACGATGTGCGGCTGCTGTGCTTTGGAGATCCAAACTTCGTAGCGAAGCTAGCTAGGTCTTCCAACGGTCACACTAGGATCAGTCGTCTCGATCGATTCGGACGGGGAAGGTTTTCCCGATCAACAAATCAAGAGACAAGAGATCTCCGGTTAGACACGTGAGACTCTAAGCTTGGCTAAGCTTCTATCGCAGGAGGATCTGGGCGAAACCACGATCAAACGGCGAACAACTCTCTCGAGCGGCGACGGCGGCGGCGGCAGAGCGGAACTCGCTATCTAGGTCACGTTGCGGCTCGTGTATTTCTTTTCTTCTTCGCTGCCTTACTGTTCAAAAATACGCCTGTATTTATACAGTGAAATAATCCTTTATGACCGTTATGGGTCCCACCAAAAGAAACCCTAGATCCGGTTCAAAATAGTGTCAGCGGCAGAATTCGGTCCAGCTTTTTCCAGAAAAATGCCCAAGTCAAAATCGGCGAGAATCGAAGGTGATACTCGACGAATCGGCGAGAATCAGTTAGTGATTCTCGACGATTCGTCGAGAATCACTAGTGATTCTCGCCGAATCACTTGATGATTCTCGCCGAATCACTTGTTGATTCTCGACGAATATTACTTGGCCATGATCTGCTCAACGATGGGTTCGGCGAGAATCACTAGTGATTCTCGCCGAATCTTACTTGGCACCTCTTTGAGGTAGCAGGATAGAATCGGCGAGAATCACTTGGTGATTCTCGTCGATTTATACTTAGACGATTTTTCGTCTTTCCACCCAAGAGCTGCTCCTTGACCCATCCTTGCTCCTTGTCTGCTCTTGCATAGTTACAACCCTGTACTTGAAAGTAAGTGCACTCCAATAGAGAGAGTACACGTAGGGCAACACATTGATCTGCTCAACGAGGGATTACGTTGTGCAGACCCGTGTATATTGACATACTGCACCCTGATATTGGTGTGCACTTAGCGTGGAATAACTGCAAGCACAACTTGAAATTTTTGTCAAAAACATTGCCTATTTACCTTAGCTTGTTCAGGGGTTTCTTCAAATCAGGTACGTTGTGATACAATACCGAACAGAGTTCATTTCGTAGAACGGGAGAACACGCCCCCGACACGCCCGTGTCGCCAGGTGTGTCATCAGCCCAACGATCGTCGAGCTCATTTCGTCGAGCTCAGCTCGAGGATCGTCGATCTCATTTCGTCAAACAGAAGGGAACACGCCAACCCGACACGCCCGTGTCGTCAGGCATATCGTCAGCCTGACGATCGTCGAGCACATTTCGTCGAGCTCAGCTCGACGATCGTCAATCTCATTTCATCGAACAGAAGGGAACACGCCCACCCGACACGCCTGTGTGGGATGATACACGCCCGTGTCACAGCTGTGTCACCAGGCGTGACACGGCGGTTCTAGGCAGAATCGCCGTGAGGAAGAGAGAGAAATTAGGAAGGAGAGGGAAGGAAACGGTTCGCAAAAAGCCACATTTAATGGCTGAATTCAATTCCCCAGGGAAGGGGAGAAGTTTCCAGCCGTTTCCCCTGGCCATCAGACCCGATTTAGCCCCCCCTCCTCCATGGCTGAGCCCAGCGATTAATGGCTTTGAAGGACATTAATGCTCCAGCCCCTCCTCTCCCAATCTGAGGCTTTAAACAACACCAGTGAGTTGAGAGGAGGCTTTCCCAATCCTTACCCGAAGAAACCGAGCCTCCCCACCTTGCAGTTGCAGAAGCCGAGCGACGCAACTTTCAGAAATGGCTTCCCGGCGATCTTCCCGACTTCAGGGCGCCGTCAAGGTCCAATCCTTCTCCTCTCTATACGTGCTGGATCTAGACTTGTTTAGGTAGAGAAATCGGGCTCAATTGAGCCTGATTAGGAGCTTGTATTTCAGATTTTTCATGGAAAAATGGAGGTGTTGAGTTCGTCAGAAACCGCCGCCTCCGGCGGCATGGTCGCCGCCAAATGCAAGCCACCACCTCAACAGAGGTGGTGGTGGTGGTGGCCGGCCAGGGAGGTGGTCGGGGTGGACAGAAAGTTGGCTTGAAGAGGCTCCAGGTAGGGCCAATATTGGCCCTTGGCTGGAGGTTGAGGATGAACGGATGCCATCCATTTTGATCAAGGGGATTCAAATGATATTAATGTTTTTGATTTTTCTGGAGACTATTAGCAGTAGATATTTTTAATTATTAAAAATACTTCGAGGCCTCTACTGCAAAAGTGTTCAACATGAACAATGTAGCCCTCGATGTCTAGTGTAATTTACAATTGATTTCACTCAATTTGGAATCTTGGTTAGACCACAACATTCATTTTGGTGAGGTCTATCCATAGGGCTGTCCAGAGCTTAATTTAAGTGCCCACTCCAAACCATACATCCAATTAATCTGAACTTTGGGGGAGGGGCTACTCTTAACTATATCTAGGACATATCCAAAAATCAGAATTTTTGGAAAACATTCTCCTATAATTTTTAGAAATATTTAATAAACCAAGTATAAATTAATTAGGTGTCATAAACACCTCAAAATCCCCCCAAATTTGGGTGAGTGGTCTTAGAGAGCATTTTAGGGCTATGGTAAAAATTCCAACTCCTTTGGAGATGTTTTTGTTGGAACACCCTATTACTAATTTGGGTCAGGATCACTATGTCTCTAGGAATCTGTGTTTTGACCTTCTGTATAGCTTAATAGGTCAATTAGAATTGAGTCTAAGGGTTAGAAGGCTAGGATTGGAAGCTGCCCTGAAGACCCAAGTTTTTCTGGAGACTAAGTCCAAATCGTCGAGCTCAGCACGACGTTTTGTCGAACTCCGGTCGACGATCGTCTAGCTCAACTTTGACAGATCGTCGAGCTCCATTCGACGATCGCTGAGCTCAAACCTCATAATATCGTCGAGCTCTGGTCGACGATCGCTGAGCTCAACTTCTCAATATCGTCGAGCTCTGGTCGACGATCGCTGAGCTCAGGTCGACGATTTTGACTCTGCACTGGATCCTTATCTCTGAGCTCAGTTCGACGATCTTTGAGCTCAGATCGACGATTTCTTTGCTGCTTGCATCTTCCAGTTCGCTGAGCTCAGCTCGACGATAGCAGAGCTCAGTTCGACGTTTTCAGTTATCTTTCAGAAT
Organism: Platanthera guangdongensis; assembly: GCA_039583875.1. Lineage (NCBI taxonomy): Eukaryota > Viridiplantae > Streptophyta > Magnoliopsida > Asparagales > Orchidaceae > Platanthera > Platanthera guangdongensis. Next base: position 103,757,321 of record CM077151.1, read on the forward strand.
TCAAATTCAAATCAGATAGAAGTTATTCTGCATTTAATTCAGAAGATCTGCCAGCCGTTTTCATTTACTTCTGGAGCAAGTTTCAAGGGATTTTTCAAGGAACAATTCAGTGGACTTTCCTTCAGAACAGATTATGCAATTAAGGCTGTAATCAATGCAGACCAACGGCTATCTTTGACAGAGTAATATTCTATTCAGACTCAGAGAATAAAAGATAGAATGTTTTTGAATAAAGACAGAGAATAGACAAGAACAGAGAGAGATTAACAAGAACAGGACACAAAAAAATATACAGAGTCTCCTTGAAAATATTCTGTCAACAAGAATTCAGAAGAACACTCATCAAGAAGAGATCAAGCTTTCAAACATTCTTCAGATCTCTTCAGCTTTCAAAGTGTTCAAGGCCAACATCATTTCAAGACTCCAGACACTCAACATTTCAGCTTACTGAAATCATCTTCTGCTGGAGATCTATCTTTGAAGGCCTATCACCCTCAGCAAAGCTCATCTTCCTGAAGATCAAGGACTCAGGGGGAGCTTTGAAATCAATCCACTTAGTCTTCTCAGTTGATTGAGAAAAGAGAAGACTGCCATAACTCTCTCAACCCCCTCTCTGTAAAGGGTTTTTCAAACTCCCTTCAAAAGTTTGAATCTGGTTTTTGAGCACCTTGTCAAAAGCTCATTGGTGGCAAGACACCTGATCAAAAAATCTGATTTGGTTTTTGAGCACCTTATCAAAAGCTCATTGGTGCCCAGGACACCTGATCAACTCATCCTGCAGTGGATTCCTACATAGGGTGGTAGAAGAGTGGATGTACCCAAGTTTGGGGAACCACTATATTTCCTTGTGTCATCTGGTTCTGCATGTTTTCTTTTTGTTTCTGGCCTAGATTTTCTTGTGTTTAATTTCTGCATAGCTTAGTTTTGTGATTAGTTTTTCTTCTGCTTCCCTGCTTACACTCATTACAACAATTGTTGTAAAGCTTTGCAAAAGTTTTTCTTTGTATTTTAAAAAGCACCATATACTCTATTCACCCCCCCCTTTAGAGTATATCAGATCTAGTTTCCCCTTTCAATTGGTATCAGAGCCAGGTTGGTTAATCATACCATATCTGTTTGGTTGTACAGGCTAACACCTGAACCCCAAGATCCCAAACTAGATCCTTCTTTTATTTTTTTTATTTAGCTTGCACAAATCATGGCCCAAAACAAAGATTATGCTAGCACCAGACCTCCAGTGTGCAATCTATCAAAGTTTGCACTTTGGAAAGCAAGGATTAAACTCTACATGAATTCTATTGACGAAGATATTTTTAACTCTGTCTTGACAGTGTGTCCAAGACCTCCAGAGAGCACAAGCACAAATGCTGTTCCACCTCCATCAGGAACAGATGCTGACATCAAAAAGTGGAAAGTAGCTGATGCCAAGGCAATGAACATTCTAGCTCAAACAATGTCAGATGACATTTTTCAGAAGGTAGCTGAATGTAATTCAGCCAAGGAGATCTGGGACAAGCTCTCAGAAATAGTTTCAGGATCAGCTGATGAGAGAAAGGACAGAAGATCCCATCTCATCTCCCAATATGAGAACTTCAAGAAGGGAGAAACTGAGTCAGTGGGAGACATGTACAACAGACTGAGTCTAATTGTCAGTGAACTGAGGACATTAGACAAAGAGATCTCACTGACTGAACTTAATGACAAGATCCTAATGTGCTTCCCCAGCACTTGGGATTCAAGAATCTGGCCAATTAAAGATGCCAGAAGCCTGAATGAGATCACCACTGAAGCCTTGTTGGGTAAGCTCAAATCTTATGAGCTACTCATCAAGAACAGAGAGGAAGAACAGAAGGCTGCTCCACCAGCCACAAGAAGGGAGAAGACTATAGCATTCAAGGCAACTGAGGATCTGCCTGAAGAAAAAGGAACAACCAATGATGAACTTCTCAGCTTGTTGGCCAAAAGATTCTATAAGATGGCCAGAAAGGACTTCAGAAGAAGATCATACAAGGAGCAGGATAAGCCAAGGTATGACAAGTCCATTGGCAATAGCAAAGACATCATTTGCTTTGGTTGCAGGAAACCAGGGCATATGGTTCCTGACTGTCCAGAGAACAAGAACAAGGACAGAAGGGACAGAAAAGAAAGAAGAAAGGAGAAGGACTCCAAAAGGAATGGAAGTAGCAAACCTTCCTCCAGCAGAAATAAGCACACAAGGAAAGGATTTGTTGCTGAATCCTGGAGTGAGACTGAAGAGGAGTCAGAAGCCTCTTCCAGCTCAAGTGATGATGAGGATGATGCAGAGGAAAAGGAGTTCTGCATGATGGCAATCAATGCCTCACAACACAACTCAGAGGAAGAGGAGTCAGAGTCAGACTCAGAGACTCAACCTGAAGAAGATCAGGTAATCAGCTCTTTTGATTTTACTTCAGAAGATTTTAAACTTGAATTTAAAGCACTATGTTTAGACCTGCTAAAGTCTGAGAAAGAGATCATCTCTCTCAGAAATCAATTATCTGAACAAAGTGGTTTAAAATCAGAAAACCTCAAACTCTCTCAGGAGTTGGAGAACCATAGGGAACAGATAGCTTCACTGAAGAGTGAACTCTCTGAGGCCAAGAAGCTTGAAGAATCTCTCAATGGGAGAAGCATCAAGCTGATGGACATCACAAGCACAGTGAACTCAAGATTCAACAGTACACTGGGCTTGGGTGCCTCATCCAGCCAACCTATTGTTCTAACAACTCCTATCAAGTTCATTTCTGACAAGGGAAAGGGAGTTGTAGAGGTTGCCAGGAAAAATTCTGATCTGCCTCAGAAAACTAAAGTCCAGCACAAATCGTCGAACGGAGATCGACGATCGCCGAATGAAGATCGACGATCGCCGAACGCAGCTCGACGATCTCAGGACAAATCGTCGAACGCTGGTCGACGATCTCAACCAAAGTCGTCGAACGAAGCTCGACGATCTCATATACCTGACCTCACCCATAGTCGACCGTCGAACGGAGCTCGACGATCTGACCCAAGATCGTCGAACTCAGCTCCAAGATCGTCGAACAGAGGTCAGAGCTCTGGAAAACTTTTCAAAGGCAAATCAAAATTGAATCCTGAGGGTTCTTCATCCCAAACCTTCAACCCTTATACTGAATGGATTTTACCTCCAAGGAGATATCATCCTGAAGGATATAAGAGTCAGCCAGGGATGTCTTTCATTTCTGAATTTAGAGGTTATCAACCTAGGCCCAAGGTAAACTGGGTCAAAAACAAGTAAATTGCTTTATGTGCAGGTGAAGACCTATCCAACATCTAACCAGCAATGGTATTTGGATAGTGGGTGCTCTAAGCACATGACAGGGAACAAGGACAACCTCAATTCCTTCAGAGCCAAGCTTGGACCCAAAGTTATCTTTGGTGATTCCAACTTTGGACAAACTAAAGGATATGGAAAAGTCCAGATTGGTTCTGTAACCTTCAAGAAGGTAGCATATGTGGAAGAACTGAAGCACAACCTAATCAGCATCAGTCAGCTATGTGATGAAGGCTACCAGGTGACCTTCAGCAAAACCTTATGCAAAATCATGTCAGAGGACAACACAACTGTGTTGACAAGTAAAAGGAAAGGTAACATCTACCTAGTAGACTTTCTTTCAACTACTATAGATATCTGTTTATTCAATTCAGTTTGTAGACCAAATGTTTTATGACATAAGAGATTAGGACACCTAAACCTTAGAACTATTGCTAGGCTCTCCAAGGACAACCTTGTTAGAGGACTACCTTCTGGCCCCTACAAGAAGGAAGGACTCTGCAAGGCTTGTCAATTAGGCAAGCAAACTAAAAACAGTTTCAAGTCACTTAATAAGAGTGATTCACCTAGGATATTGTATCTGTTACACATGGATCTATTTGGACCCATCACAGTACAAAGCCTAGGAGGGAAATCCTACACTTTAGTGATTGTAGATGACTTCTCTAGATTCACTTGGGTGTTCTTTCTAAGGAAGAAGTCTGATAACTTTAAGTGTCTGACAGAGTTTCTCAAATGTATAAAGATTGAGTTCAATACTCACATTGCCCTGATCAGAAGTGATCATGGGACAGAGTTTGATTCTCTTCTTATGCAAGAGTTCTGTCAGAGTGAAGGGATCAGACATACTTTCTCAGCTCCTAGAACTCCTCAACAAAATGGGGTAGCTGAAAGGAAAAATAGAACCCTTATTGAATCTGCCACTACATTGTTGTCAGATGCTCATCTACCTCTATCCTTCTGGGCAGAGGCAGTGAACACCTCCAACTATGTGCTGAACAGAAGTCTGATACATAAACTGAAGGGAAAGACTCCCTATGAATTACTCAAAGGGAAGAAACCTAAAGTTGACTATTTCAAAATTTTTGGTTGCATTTGCTATATTCACAATAATGATAAGAAATATCTAGCAAAATTTCAAGCCAAAGCTGATGAAGGAGTGTTTCTGGGATACTCCATGATCAGCAAGGCCTATAGGGTCTATAATAAATCATCATTGAAAATTGAGGAATCTGTTCATGTTTCTTTTGATGAAACTAACATGTCTTTCAAGGAGAAGATTTCTTCTACCATAGAACCTTTGCAGGAACACTCTCTAGTTGAAGATATGAACAAGCTACATGTTGCTCAAGAAGAAGAAAGCAGTGAAGATGAAAGCAATGCTCAACACATTGAAGCTCAACAAGAAGAGCCAGTTGTTGTACCACAAGAGGAAACAACAACACAGGTTGGTGAACAATCAACACCCCCTGTTGATTTAGTAACATCAAGAGACCATCCAATTACCCAAATAATTAGAGAAATCTCAGCTGGTGTGCAAACCAGAAATCAGGTCAACCAAAACCTGTTGCACACCTGCTTCCTTTCTCAAATTGAGCCTCAGTCCATTCAAGATGCAGAGCAAGATCCACACTGGATCATTGCCATGCAAGAAGAGTTGCATCAATTTGAGAGAAACAAAGTATGGGAACTAGTGCCAAAGCCAAAGGATCATTCCATTGTTGGAACAAAATGGGTATTCAGAAATAAACTGGATGATCAAGGAATAATAATAAGGAACAAGGCAAGGCTAGTTGCCCAAGGATATTCTCAAGAAGAAGGAATTGACTACGACCAGACTTTTGCACCTGTTGCAAGATTGGAAGCCATCAGAATCTTTCTAGCTTATGCAGCTCACAAAGGCTTCAAGGTTTATCAGATGGATGTCAAGAGTGCCTTTTTAAATGGAGACATCAAAGAGGAAGTCTATGTCAGACAACCTCCAGGTTTTATCTCTCCAACTTACCCTGATTATGTTTTTAAACTACATAAAGCATTATATGGTCTCAAGCAAGCTCCTAGAGCATGGTATGAGACCCTAGCATGCTTTCTCTTGAAAAATGGTTTTATAAGGGGTAGAGTAGACCAAACTCTTTTCATTAGAACCCATAAGTCCCATACCCTACTAGTACAAATCTATGTAGACGATATCATTTTTGGTTCTACTGACTCAAAACTATGCAGAAGGTTTTCTAACCTAATGCATTCTAAATTTGAGATGAGTAGCATGGGTGAGCTATCCTTCTTCCTAGGATTGCAAGTCAAACAACATGCTGAGGGCATCTTTATTTCTCAAACCAAATATGCTAATGAGCTGGTTAAGAAATTTGGCATGTCTGAGGCATCTTATATGAAAACACCCATGCCTACCAATGCTGTATTGGATACTGATGAACATGGGAAACCTGTTGATCAGACAACATATAGAGCAATGATTGGATCTTTACTGTATCTTACAGCTAGTAGACCAGATATAATGTTTGCTACATGTATATGTGCTAGATTCCAAGTTAGCCCTAGAGAGTCACACCTCACATTAGTAAAGAGGATTCTTAGGTATGTTAAAAGTTGTCCAAATCTAGGTCTCTGGTATCCAAAAGATTCAGCATTTGAGTTAACTGGATTCTCTGATGCTGATTATGCTGGATGCAGAATTGACAGTCCTCTATAGTAGGACAAAACACATAGAGATTAGGCATCACTTCTTAAGGGACAATGTTGAAAAGAATAAAATTGAACTGCAATATATCCCAACTGATTTACAAAGGGGAGATATTTTCACCAAGCCTTTGGATGAAAAGAAACATACTTTCTTCCTAAATCAGTTAGGAATGTTAGATGGAGGAAGTCTTAAATAATATCCAAGATTTTGAAAGCTAAAAATGACCAAGACTAGGCAAAATTCTGATTTTCCTTAGTGTCTAAAATTTCTCTGATCTCTGAACTACGCTCGACGATTTTCCCAAAGATCGTCAAACGGAGTTCGACGATTTCCTGAATCGTCGAACTGAGTTCAGCGCTCCTTTGATAGTATGGACTATCTCTTCTGGTCAACGATCGTCGAACGGTGCTCGACGATTCTGTTCACTGAACGATCGTCGAACGGAGTTCGACGCCTTTCCAAATCGTCGAACGGAGATCGACGATGTTGGAGTCTCTTCAGATTCCTTTGGAAGCCTCGATCGTCGAACTGAGTTCAACGATCTTTCCTTTTCTGCGTCGAACCCTAATATAAAACTCATTTTTCGCCGTCGTTCTCTCTTGCGCTTTCAATTTCTCTGCAAAATTTTCTTCCCTCCAAACAGTTCTACCTTGGTCGTTTTGTCTGTTGATTTTTGCAGGTACAATGGCCGTTTCAGTTGCTGTGCTAGCCGCCATGAAATTTGATGCAGGATTTGACATTGATCTAGACTCCTTCAACACCACCGATCAAGTCTTCCAGGACATCCTCAGTTTATTCAAAGATCAGCACTTATCTGCCCTCATGACCACAAGAATCAAACTTGCCTCAGATAAAATCAAAGAATGGGTATATACTGCACACAACCTTGACAACAACACCATTGTTGGATCCATTGGTGGCACCCAGGTACCTCTGACCCCAACAGTCTTAACAGAGGTTTTTGGTTTTAGAAATGGAGATGACTCTGCTGAACTTTCTGGAGAAGAATTCTCTGATATACTTGTCAGGATGGGTCATCCTGAGGGGAACCCTAGCAAGTTGTTTAAGAGGAACCTGTCAGTTGAATACAGGTTTCTGGCAGATGTTGTAGGCAAGGTTCTGTTGGCCAAACATTCTGCCCATGACACCATCTCCAGATATCAGCTCTGCCTCATGGGAGCTCTGGTAGATAGGAAAAGCTTGAACTGGGGAGAAGTCTTTTTTGATCTGTTGAAGAAAAAGATAAACAAAACCTTTGTGAATTATGGAAGAATTCTGGGAGTCTTCCTTTAGGCCAAGTGCCCTGCTCTACTAGTCTCCTCTGGAGTGCACATCAATGCCTCCAAGAGACTCACCTGTGCCCTATTTGGGAAATAGGACAGGCAAATCATCAAGCCCAGCAGGCCCTCTACATCTGCCCCTTCAGGCACCAGGACTCTAAGAGTCACTCCCCCCCAGGTCTCTGCCCCTGCGGAAGACCTGCCTGCTGCTAGTGCTGCTTCTCCTCCTCCTCCAAGTCCAACCCTACCCATTCCATCTACCACTCCAGCCTCATCCACAATTACAATTTCCAGCCTATCTCGAACTTCTATTCCATCTCTAGCAACCATCTCATATCCACCAGCAGACCACTTCCATCCACTATTCTCTTATCCACCTCCAGATGTCACCTCATCCCCATCCATACCATCCTTGACCCTTCTGGATGAATCCTACATGGATGATTCCCCCTCTTCTCCTCCAGACTTCCCCTCCACCTCAACATCTTTCCACGATCTTCTCCACCACATCCTTGACCAACCATCATTCACTCCATCCATCTCTATACCCTTGTCCTCCATCTCCACAATTCCCACACCTCAGCCCTCTATCCCTTCACCATCCAGCACTCCCCTTCCAGCATCCTCAGCCATCCTCATTCCCTCTACCTCTGCTCCTGCCATTGAGCATGTAGATCTGCCAGCCCTAGCTGACAAGTTGTATGAGCTACTGGCCCCCAGGCTCTCTCTTCTCATGGAGGCCTCCTTAGCTCCTCTACAACAGTCAGTGGCAGCCCTGTCTGCTAGGCTTTCTTCCCTCATTCCTCCAGCAGCCCCACCATCAGTGTGCCTTGATACAGAGGTATCTGCATCCAGGCAGGGGGAGATGCCTTACGAAGCCAGCCTTCATGCTGCTGTTGCTGCTGCTTCTGCTTCTGCTCCTGCTTCTGCTTCTGCTCCTGCTGCTCCTGCTGTGCCTACTGCAGTCTTAGCAATTGACCTAGGGTCTTTGCTCTCTGCATTTGATACTACATACTTAAGCTACCTCCCAGAGCCCCATGCTGTCCAGCCCCCTGAAGATCTGTCCAAGGCTCTGGTGCCCTTCTCATGCTGTGACCCTAGTATCATTTCTGCCTTTATTCTTTCAGTGACTGCTGCTTCTGATGATGTTACTGCTGCTGCTGCTGAAAACAAGGCTGTATCTGCCTCTGAAATTGTTCTTGCTGCTGCTGAAGCAAATGTTCCATCTGCTGCTGAAAATCAAATGGATTCTGTTGAGCCCATCCCCCAGGATTCTCTGATGACAGAGGTTGTTGTTTTTGAGCCTGCTGTAGATGTTGTTGTTGTATCTGAGCCTGCTGCTGCCAAAATTCCTGAAATAATCACTGTTGCCTCTACTGCTTCTCCAGTACCTGTTGTTATATCTGCTGATGCTTCTGTATCTGTTACCCCATCTGCTGCTGTTCCTGTAGCTGCCCCTTCTGCTTCTGCCCCATCAGCTACTGTTCAACTGAAAGAAACATTGATGAAGAAGATTGATGCCTTATATGATGCACAGAGTTCTGAATCTGAGGATTATAACACTGCTTCTGATGATTCATCTGCCACCATTACAAAGAAAAGGAAGGCAAGAAGTAAGGCATTGAAAAGGGTCCCTCCTGCCAAAGTTAGAGATGACAATGATGTTCCTTACTATATTCTGCACAACTGTCCAATCACTGAGCATTGGATGCAGTTCTCTAAGAACCAGCTAAAGGCTATGAAGAAGAAGAGGAAGTATGAGAAAGGTTCCACTCAGTTCAAGCACCCTCATCCTCCTCCACCACCTCCACCTGATGCAGGTGCAGGTGGCAGCTCAGCAAGTTCAGGCCCTGCTAGAAGCCAGGCTCCCTACCAACCTCATGCTAGAACATATCAAAGGGAAAGCCAGTCTAGGGGCTCTTACTCTAGAAGGGGAGGATATAGGGGAAACCAAAGAGAGACTCAGGTTTACTCCAAAGGGCATTCCAGGCAGCATCCTTACTCCAGGGGAGGACATGTTCCTTCTGACACATCTTCTGGTACTTTCCCCTATAAGCTCAAAGATACTGTGACTGCCAGGACTCCTCAAGATACTTCTTCCAACAGGTATGAGCCACCTGTTCCATTTGAGGACCCTGAGAAGAATCCTGTGGCTTGGACTGCTAGAATGAAAGAGCTGGCTGCATTAGATCAAATAAAGAAAGCCAAAGAGAAAGGCCTAGACACTTCCAACATCTCCACAATGTCAGAACAAAGACAGAAAGAACTAGAAAGATATGCTTCCAGCAAATTTTTTGATGCAGACAGGTACATGGAGTTGCATCCTGCTGCAGTGGTTCCAAGGACTTCTAAGCAAACATATTTGGGAGCAGCTGATGACACAAGATCCAACAAAGAAGCATTAAATCCTAACAGAGAGATCAAAATGGTAAAAGGCAAAGAAAAGGAATAACTCTGTAAGGTGATAACTCTTGGTTTTTCTGACTGCCTTCTGGATATCATGTTTATATATATCTCTGTGATGGTTCTGTGATGTCTAGCTGCTGTTGTTTTTATGTTTTTCTGACTGTATGATGTTGTTTGTTTTTCCTATGTCTGTAAATAGTTTTCCTAACCCAAATAGGGGGAGATTGTTGGAACACCCTATTACTAATTTGGGTCAGGATCACTATGTCTCTAGGAATCTGTGTTTTGACCTTCTGTATAGCTTAATAGGTCAATTAGAATTGAGTCTAAGGGTTAGAAGGCTAGGATTGGAAGCTGCCCTGAAGACCCAAGTTTTTCTGGAGACTAAGTCCAAATCATCGAGCTCAGCACGACGTTTTGTCGAACTCCGGTCGACGATCGTCTAGCTCAACTTTGACAGATCGTCGAGCTCCATTCGACGATCGCTGAGCTCAAACCTCATAATATCGTCGAGCTCTGGTCGACGATCGCTGAGCTCAACTTCTCAATATCGTCGAGCTCTGGTCGACGATCGCTGAGCTCAGGTCGACGATTTTGACTCTGCACTGGATCCTTATCTCTGAGCTCAGTTCGACGATCTTTGAGCTCAGATCGACGATTTCTTTGCTGCTTGCATCTTCCAGTTCGCTGAGCTCAGCTCGACGATAGCAGAGCTCAGTTCGACGTTTTCAGTTATCTTTCAGAATTCAAATTCAAATCAGATAGAAGTTATTCTGCATTTATTTCAGAAGATCTGCCAGCCGTTTTCATTTACTTCTGGAGCAAGTTTCAAGGGATTTTTCAAGGAACAATTCAGTGGACTTTCCTTCAGAACAGATTATGCAATTAAGGCTGTAATCAATGCAGACCAACAGCTATCTTTGACAGAGTAATATTCTATTCAGACTCAGAGAATAAAAGATAGAATGTTTTTGAATAAAGACAGAGAATAGACAAGAACAGAGAGAGATTAACAAGAACAGGACACAAAAAAATATACAGAGTCTCCTTGAAAATATTCTGTCAACAAGAATTCAGAAGAACACTCATCAAGAAGAGATCAAGCTTTCAAACATTCTTCAGATCTCTTCAGCTTTCAAATTGTTCAAGGCCAACATCATTTCAAGACTCCAGACACTCAACATTTCAGCTTACTGAAATCATCTTCTGCTGGAGATCTATCTTTGAAGGCCTATCACCCTCAGCAAAGCTCATCTTCCTGAAGATCAAGGACTCAGGGGGAGCTTTGAAATCAATCCACTTAGTCTTCTCAGTTGATTGAGAAAAGAGAAGACTGCCATAACTCTCTCAACCCCCTCTCTATAAAGGGTTTTTCAAACTCTCTTCAAAAGTTTGAATCTGGTTTTTGAGCACCTTATCAAAAGCTCATTGGTGGCAAGACACCTGATCAAAAAATCTGATTTGGTTTTTGAGCACCTTATCAAAAGCTCATTGGTGCCCAGGACACCTGATCAACTCATCCTGCAGTGGATTCCTACCTAGGGTGGTAGAAGAGTGGATGTACCCAAGTTTGGGGAACCACTATATTTCCTTGTGTCATCTGGTTCTGCATGTTTTCTTTTTGTTTCTGGCCTAGATTTTCTTGTGTTTAATTTCTGCATAGCTTAGTTTTGTGATTAGTTTTTCTTCTGCTTCCCTGCTTACACTCATTACAACAATTGTTGTAAAGCTTTGCAAAAGTTTTTCTTTGTATTTTAAAAAGCACCATATACTCTATTCACCCCCCCCCCCTTTTAGAGTATATCAGATCTAGTTTCCCCTTTCAGTTTTGATTTGGTTTTATCCAACCCTAGTTTGCCCCTCATAGGGTTAATTAGGTCAAAACACCCCCTTTGGGTTTTGAGTGGTCAAATCACCTCAACAGAGGTTGATATTTTAGCCACTGATTCTCTATGGTGCGACACACCCTCCAATGGAATTTGGGGTAGTTAAGAGTAGGGTAGCCCTAAAACCTTAGGGTAGGTCCCTTAATGGGGATTCTTAGGGTTTGAAGGTCATGGGGCCAATGACCTTGGAATGACATAAATATTGGTGGAGAGGACCATAGGGTTAGTATAGTCCTCTGGTTAAAATTTTAGAGAATTTGGAAGTCTTAAACCCCCTCAAAACCCTAACCATAGTTTAGGGCACTAAAACTAATATGGAGTATTAGGCCAACAAATCACATTAAAATCAATTTAAATTCGGGTAGAGTGGTGTTTAAAGTTTTTAAAAGCTCTGTAGATTTTTGTTATGAATTTAGGATTACTATTTTGGATACTTCATTAACAATTTAGTAATGTGTAATATTTGCTTAGAAATTTATTATGAAGGAACTACTTGATGGAAATTGATGAACTTTAGCCAGGGGACTCCTTATTATGTTTTAAAGCTCTGTGAATATTTATGGGATTTTTCGAAGACAATTTCTAAGGGTTGCTTCATTAAGTATTGATTCCCATGAAAACTTAATTTAATTTATTTTGGAGTCTAGCAAGGCTCTAAAATTATGATTTTTGTTCAAGGATCTTTTCTGAACCATATTAAGATTCTGTAATTTTTATATAATTTTCTGATGGATAATTTTGGTACTTCCTTCTCTACATACAATTAAAGGAATTGTTTTGGATAAATTAATTAGAGGTCACATATTTTCTGAAAAATTATGGAAATTCATATCTAGTCATATATCTCTGTTATTTAGTGTTCAAAATTTTTGGGTGGCCATTACTTGAGTGGATCATATAGTTCATGTTCAAAATTGCCCATGGCCAACCATTTGGGAAAATTCAATAAATATCAAATTAATTGCAAAAATTATGATTCTCTGATTTTAGACTAAACTTATTATAATCTACCTCTGGTAAAGTTTATAGGAGATTTGGAAGATAATCCGGAGTACCTCCTTTATACATCTCATATAGTAAGGGTGGTCTACATATAGTAACTGTGAAAACTGAACTAGAGTGGGTATTGAATTTGAAGAGTTGAATCCTTAGTAGGTTGCTAGTTTGGGTAAATAAATGAGTGATCTGATCAAGGGTAGAAATCAATAATATTAAGTGCCTTGCGAAAGGGAGCTTTGGGCGTAATCCCACCATAGTTCCTAGTGCCTTCGAGTGCCCTTCACGGGGAGTACCTTGGGCAGTCCTGGGCTAACGTAAACCTTAGGAATAATTTTGTGCAAGGGCAACCCTAATAATAGTTTAACCTTACACTCACACCTGTACACATAGGGAGATGAATTGGTAGAGAAAGGATAGCATAGGCCTGTGGCCTAAGGGCTTACTGGTAGAGTTAAATGGACTCGGTATTCATTTGGAAGTTGATTGCGACGTTGTCCCACCATTTGCTCGTGATGATCGTGACCGTTTGATTGGGGCGATGATGTACTGCCATTTGTTCATGATGTCGTTGCAGATGGTGTTGACGAGTTCTCTGGCGAGCTCCATGGCAACGCCGGGTTCATGCATTATGTTGATCGTCGCCGCAACCGTACGTTTGAAGACTCGGATGGACGATGCTGCAACAATAATTTTGATGCACGTCATCGCCGCAACAATGCCATCACCGTGACAATTATTTTGCTACAACACCATCGTCGCTACAACGCCATCGTCGTGACAATAATTTCGCTACAACGTCGTCGCCGCTACAACGCCATCGTCGCGACAATAATCTAATAATTATAGTATTATATTATATTTATTAATTTTCTTGTTGCATTGTTTTAATTTGAGAGTTTTTATTTCATGCATTTAGTTATTGTATTTGTTATATCATGTTTATGATGGGTGCATATAACCATCATGTGTTTATTTTATTTGAATGGAGGAGATTGAGTGGTGTAGGCTATAAAAGACCATGTTTATGAAGGATTTAAGAGAAGAATGAAAAGAAAAATCTAGAATTCAAGTATTGAATTTTCCCCCTCTTTCCTCTTTCCCTCTAAGGCAAATTTCGGCCCCTCCTTGTTTCTCCTACTCTCTTGGCCGCCGGCCTCATCTTCTTCCCCTCTCCTCCCTCCTCTCTTCTTCTCCACAAAATCCTTTCTCCTCTCCACTACGAGTAACAAATCAAAGAACTCCTCCCCTTGAAGAATTCAGCCAACATCCTTTCCCCCTCCTTGGGTGATTTAGGTCAAGGACAACATCTCCGGCGATGACGAACCTTCTCCGACGTGAAGCAAGTAAGGTGGACAAGTTTCTCTCCGTTCGGCGTGACTCCGGCGGAGCCGTGGAAGAGCGAACCATTTTTCATCGGAATCATCTATTCCGATTGGGGTAACGAAAATTACTACTCTTGTGTGACTCCCTCTTAGATAGATCTTGTGGTGGTTTTCTTTGGCGTTGCTTCCGAAGTTTTGAATTCATCATGGTTTTGATCCGAACGATATTGTTATCTTATTTTGATCTATTTTAAGTTCGTGAGGATTGGCGGACCTCGTTTTCTTTTTGTTGCGAGAGATCTACCATTTCCGAATCATATACTTTTGGTGGATCTCTTTTGGTACAACACACGCTCGAACAGATCGGGTCGATCCATTTCGCTTGAGAGAATATTGGTTTATCGCCTCTATTTGATCTATAAGGGTGTAGCGAACCCGTGCGTTAGCATTAGATTGATATTGTTGTGAATCGGGTGCGCTGCGTTTAAATTGTGCGAGCATAGAATTGGAACGAGTGAGAACAATTCGGTGTCTTTGTCCGTTGCGGCTCGTCAGGAGACGTAGCCTGCATAAATTTGGTATCAGAGCGAGGTTCACGTCAATTTCTTAATTGACACCCTCCCCATTTTATTTGCACGTCGGCACGTATGTTTCTAGTTCGTTTATTTGAAAATTTAACAAAACAAATATATTTGTGGTCTGCCAATAGCGGTGTAAATTTCTTATTTTTCACTCAAAGTTTTTTTAAAAAAAAAAATTTAATCAACCTCTTATTTTTTTGAGCAAGAAAATACAAAAAAATTATTTATTGCCTTAGTTGTTTAGTGGGAACAATTCCATCTATTATAATTATATAGGATTAGAGTCATTATTCCATTGCGCATGTGCACCAGATTCGAGTAGAAATTTTTTTGTCCCGTCACCACTAAAATGGCCCATGATGTTAACGTTTCTCGATTCAAATCTTCTCGATCCATGTCAAATGTTAGGAAACATGTTCATTCACCTATAATGGATGAGATTAAGGACTTGTTTAGGAAACTAAAAGCTAACCAAGCGGCACCACCACCCCCTAGTCAACCCCACTATCATCTGAACTGTCGCCCTGAGCGAGAAGTTAATGTTTTTAGGTCATCTAGGAATGTTGCACCCACCTACGATGGATTGAGAGGTCCTCAGATCTTCCTTAATTGGGTTGTTGGGATGGAACGTTATTTCGAGTGTCTTTGTCTATGGGACCTCCACAAGGTCCCAATGGCGGGCAAGCAGTTAGTGGGTCGAGCCCAGACTTTTTGGTTCAACGAGGAAAGACGCATTGGGTCTTCTATAGGTTGGCCGATCATGAAGAGCCTCCTCACCGATCAGTATGCTCCTGCATGGATGTTTGATGAAGTGGCTACGTTACGCCAGGGCACTAGACCCATATCTGATGATAGGAGTGACATAGTCCCTCAGTATAGACCCTTTACCCAGGTTGGTAGAGCTACCCATAACATACATGCACCCACCTATGAAGGAAAGTAAAAGGTGAGGTCTCATATCCCTAGTTCTGTACAAGTGACTGCTAGGACTTCCATGAGCCCGCTTGGTGAGAGTAGTCCTATCTATAGGAGCAGACAAATGATTACGACATGTGAGTTTAGTGGCGTATCTGATCTTGGCTCTATTGTGCGTCCTATTTCGAATACGCCCGTAGTTCTTTTTGAGTCTCCTCCTGAGCTGCCTGATCTAATCGTTGACTCTCCTGATGAGTCGGCGGTATTGTCAAAGACTGAGCCCGCCACTGTGGGTGAGACCGACTTAATTGATGAGCTTAGTGATGATGAGGAGTTTGGTTACCCCAGTGACATGGAAGAGGAACTCCCCTCTGAAGTGTCACCCCATGGGATTACTCAGTCTACCCTCGATGTTATTCATAATCCGTCATCTATGGTAGTTGAGGAATATTCTGATGATTCTAAGTTAGTAGATGTACCTACGGTGTTGAAAGATTTACCTTATAAGGGAAGGTTATTTTTGAATGACTTTAGCGCTGAGAACCCGAAAGATATTTCTTTGATGTTATCATCATTGCCTGAAACTCAATATGAATTAGAAATTTTGCCGGGTTCGATTTTGCCTATTTCTGAGGCCTTTACTGATTCTGATTTGGATGACGTATCTAGTGTGTTGGAAGAATTTCCTAGCGAGGGAGTTGTCCTTTTGGATGACGTTATTGATGTAGACCCGGATGAGCATCGTTTGATGTTCTCTCCATTGCATGAAGTTCATGATGATTTTGATTCTCTCCCGGGTGTGATTTTACCGACCCGTCCTCCCGCTCCATTGACCCAACTAGCACATATTTTAGGACACGAATTTATTATATCTAGTGCAAGACATTTGGTATTGTCTACGTTAGTAACCCCTCCGTTGGGCAGGTCTCGTAAGATAGGTATTAGTGAGTTTATAGAATTCGTGTTCATTCTTATCATAAATTTTTGTAGTTTTGTATCCTTCAGACTTCCTATGAATAATCAATTCTCTGATTTTATGCTTACGATGAGGTCGTCTATTGTGCCCATTTCAGATTTCGTGATGGGTGTGCCCATTGGTTTGTGTCCACTAAACATTCAATATATATTAAATCAATTAAACTATTTAGAACCGATGCGACCTGATTTAGTTTCGTTACGTCCAACGTATAAATCAAGTGATTTTGCACAAGAATTCGGTCTCCAAATTCACAATTTACATAAGCACATTCATGAAACGTTAGCCGCCCAACATGCATTTTATAAATCTAATTCTAACGTACATAGAAGAGTATCTCACTTTAATGTTGATGATTTGGTCTTGGCGCGTCTCATTCCTGAACGGTTGCCTTCGTGCTCCCTAAAAAAGTTAGCGAATCGGCGAGCTAGTCCTTTCTGAATTTTAAAGAGGTTAGGAGAAAATGCTTATCTTTTTGAGATACCCACCGATTGGGGTATATACCCCATCTTCAATGTTTTGGATTTAACGCCTTATGTTTCTCCACCACTTGAATTATCTGCCTCTCTGTTTATTTCGTCCACTATGTTTTCTAATGGGTTGAGGGGTGAGCTGGGTCGTGGATTGCGCTCTCTTACGGTTTCCACTGGAGGTATGTTGAATGTTGATGTCGAAACTTTTCCACCTTCTTTGACTAATGCTTTTCCAAGGTTCCCGAAGACCTTCTTTTTGCCTGACAGGTGTTATTTGATGTGGCATGACCACGCTATTACAACTTGGATTATGGGGCCAGATTTGCCCCATGTTGCTGCTGCTTTCGACTGTTCTCCCCTCACGGGGCACTCATCAGTGATGAGTAATTTTGAGTGGGGGAGGATTGATGGCGACGTTGTCCCACCATTGGCTCGTGATGATCGTGACCGTTTGATTTACGGCGATGATGTACGACCATTTGTTCATGATGTCGTTGCAGATGGTGCTGACGAGTTCTCTGGCGAGCTCCATGGCAACGCCGGGTCCATGCATTATGTTAATCGTCGCCACAACCGTACGTTTGAAGACTCGGATGGACGATGCCGCAACAATAATTTTGATGCACGTCATCGCCGCTACAACGCCATCACCGTGACAATTATTTTGCTACAACGTCATCGCCGCTACAACGCCATCGTCACGACAATAATTTCGCTACAACGCCATCATCGCGACAATAATCTAATAATTATAGTATTATATTATATTTATTAATTTTCTTGTTGCATTGTTTTAATTTGAGAGTTTTTATTTCATGCATTTAGTTATTGTATTTGTTATATCATGTTTATGATGGGTGCATATAACCATCATGTGTTTATTTTATTTGAATGGAGGAGATTGAGTGGTGTAGGCTTTAAAAGGCCATGTTTATGAAAGATTTAAGAGAAGAATGAAAAGAAAAATTTAGAATTCATGTTTTGAATTTTCCCCCTCTTTCCGCAAATTTCGGCCCCTCCTTGTTTCTCCTCCTCTCTTGGCCGCCGGCCTCATCTTCTTCCCCTCTCCTCCCTCCTCTCTTTCTCTCCACAAAATCCTTTCTCCTCTCCACTACGAGTAACAAATCAAAGAACTCCTCCCATTGAAGAATTCGGCCAACATCCTTTCCCCCTCCTTGGATGATTTGGGTCAAGGACAACAACTCCGGCGACCACGAACCTTCTCCGACGTGAAGAAAGTAAGGTGGATGAGTTTCTCTCCGTTCGGCGTGACTCCGGCGGAGCCGTGGAAGAGCGAACCATTTTTCATCGGAATCATCTATTCCGATTGGGGTAACGAAAATTACTACTCTTGTGTGACTCCCTCTTAGATAGATCTTGTGGTGGTTTTCTTTGGCATTGCTTCTGAACTTTTGAATTCATCGTGGTTTTGATCCGAACGATATTGTTATCTTCTTTTGATCTATTTTAAGTTCGTGAGGATTGGCGGAGCTCGTTTTCTTTTTGTTGGGAGAGATCTACAATTTCCGAATCGTTTACTTTTAGTGGATCTCTTTTGGTACAACACACGCTCGAACGGATCGGGTCGATCCATTTCGCTTGAGAGAATATTGGTTTATCGCCTCTATTTGATCTATAAGGGTGTAGCGAACCCGTGCGTTAGCATTAGGTTGATATTATTGTGAATCGGGTGCGCTGCATTTAAATTGTGCGAGCGTAGAATTGGAACGAGTGAGAACAATTCGGTGTCTTTGTCCGTTGCGGCTCGTCAGGAGACGTAGCCTTCATAAGAAGTCCGAGGAGCTGGATGCTCGGGGACTTGGAAAAAAGAGACTTGATTAGTCCAGGGAGCCGTGGCTCGGGAACATGGTGAACTAGTAGGCTCGGTAGTCTAGAGAGCTGGAGGCTCGGTAGTATAATTAGATACAAACTATCATGGTTGCATGTGCATAACAGTGTTGGGTCCTCGGTATTGGACGATCGATCATACCGTCGTCGGTATGTTGACCCGGGAGACTAGCTGGTTTGCTAGGAATAATACGGAAACGTACATGAGGGGCTAGACGGGGTAGTGTGATTACCAGTCTAGGAGTGGAGAGGCCCAACCCACTGTCTCCATTGGCCACGACGAGAGGCTCCTGAGAGTTTATCTAACTCCAAAAAGGAGAACTAAAGGTCTGTGCGCATAGAGTCATGTGTGTGAGTTGCACTTGCATGTGCATACCATAGCATACTTGCATGTCATAGCATAATCATTGCATTTAACCCCTGACACCTATCGTATAAAATGGTATGGGTCGTTTATACGATAGGCCCCGCAAAACGACCCCTTGGTCTATAGGGGTAATCCCTATAAATCAACGGTTATATTTCTCGTTGCTCTTAGTGACTCTTCTTACTGCTTTTACTTACTTGCTACTCCTTACTGTTTACTTTTGTTACATAATTGTTTACTCATGTTTAATTACTGTGATAGCCCTGCCATACCTTAATATTCTATTCCATAGGGTAGTTGTCACCTGCTTGATTATGCCCTGCTTTGGTCCTCCTTTTCACTCCTTTCCGCCCGGTGCCTAGGAGCCACGAGTGGAGGTGTGGGGGATTGTTGACTGAGTCTAGTATGACTGATGGTCGTTTGACCACCATATTTTAGGTGCTCTGGATGGGAGACAGGGAACAGCCGCAGTAGATGCAACACCAGCAGGGTACGGTGCAGATGGAGATGGGCCAGTGTAGCTCGGGTGGGCAGGCATCCGGATCCGTGAGTAGAGCCGAGTATTAGTAGTTTTACTTTTATGAGTGGATTGTAGTGAGGTTTTCATGTACCAGGCTTAAGCTCGTATTCACTTTTTGGTGTGGACTATTTATTTGCCATGTGATTTCCTCCTTTATACTATTATGGACTTGGATGCTTACACTTTCATTTATTATATATTCTGTCGATGGTGATCGATTTGGCCGGCAGGATCGGCATTTTGTAGTGATGACCTTCCCGGGTGCGAAGGTGTCACCGCAAAGCGGCGGTTCTGGGCCTAAGACCCCGGTGGTTGTTGCAAAAAAAATAGGGTCTTACAAGATTAGTTTGCTGTGATAGTTTAGTTTAGTTTACATTTTCTGTTACTACTATAGTATCATCTACTTTTTAATACTCTGATATAAATAAAAATAGACAGAGATTTTAATTACTTTATTTACACCCCTCCCCCCCCTTCTAGAGTAAATCAGATCTATCCCCTATTTAATTGTTATCTGAGGCATACAATATCTTTCAATTAGTATCAGAGAGGTGTTCCTTTGGTTGTACAAGCTAACACTTGAACCAAAAGATCCTTCTTAGATCTGATTTTATTTTTTCTTACTTTTTCTGTTTAGTTCACAGCATGACATAAAACAAGGATTATGCTAGCAACAGACCTCCAGTCTGCAATCTGATAAAGTTTGCAATCTGGAAGGCAAGAATTAGGATTGATCTGAATTCTATTGATGAAGACATATATAATTCTATTCTGACAGGTCCCCCTCAACCTACATCTGCTACTACATCTTCAAGAATACAGGTTGTTCCACCACCTGAGAGGACAGATGCTCAAAAGAAGGCCAAAATAGCAGATGCAAAGGCCATGAACATCCTAGCACAGACTATATCCGTTGAGATATTCCAAAATGTAGCTGAGTGAACATCTGCCAAAGCTATCTAGGACTTTCTAACCAGATGGTTGCTGGATCAGCAGATGAAAGAAAGGAAAGGAGATAAAATCTTATCTCCCAATATGAGAACTTTAAGAAGGATAAATCTGAGTCTGTTAGTGACATGTACAACAGACTAAGCTCAATCATCAATGAGCAAAAGAATCTGGATAAGGATATCACTCTCACTGAAGTGACTGACAAAATCCTCATGTGCTTCCCAGGCTCATCGGTTTCCAGAATATGACCAATTAAGGATGCCAGAAGCTTGAATGAGACTTCCACTGAATCTCTTCTGGGAAAGCTTAAGTCATATGAGCAACTGATATAGTCAAGAGAAGCTGTAGAGCAGAAGACTCCTCCTATAGCAAGAAAGGAACAAAATATAGCTTTCAAAGCTTCAGAGGAATCAGAAGCTCCAACAGCAAGTGAAGAACTCCTGAGTCTCTTAGCCAAGAGATTCTACAAGATGGCAAAGAAGAACTTCAGAAGAATGTCATCTAGGCAAGACACCCACTAAAGAAATTGTTTGTTTTCGGTGAAGGAAACTAGGATACTTCATATCAGAATGTCCAAAAAAATCAAAATAAGGAAAGAAGAAGAGAAAAAGACTCCAGAAAACAGCACTACAACAAGCCTTCCTCCAACAAGCATAAGAGAAAAGAGAAAGGCTTTGTGTCTGAGACCTGGAGTGACACTGAAGATGAATCTCCATCCCCTAGCTCCAGTGAAGATGAAGAAGAGGCAAAGGCAAGGGAACTTTTTTATCATGGCTATCAATGCCTCCTGCAGTCCATCAGAAGATGACCAGTCAGATAATGAAGAATCATCTGAATCAGAGGCAGATCAGGTATTGTCTTCCTTTGATTACAATTCTGAAAATTTCAAAACTGAATTTAAATCTTTATGTATAGATCTAATTAATTCTGAAAAAGAAATTAAAGCTCTTTGGAAAAAATTGTCTGATCAAGAGAACTTGATTTCTAAAAGCATTAAACTGAAAGATGAATTAACCCTAGCTCAAGAACAAGTCATATCATTAAAATCTGAATTAGCTGAGGAAAGACAACTTGAAGAATCCCTAAATGGGAGAAGTATCAAGTTGATGGACATCACAAGCACAGTAAATGCCAGGCTAAATGACAAGCTGGGCTTATGTGCTTCATCAAGCCAACCTCCACTAATCCAGAAAAATATATTGTCAACGCCTATAAAATTTGTTTCAGAAAAGGGTAAAGATAAGATAGATAACAATAATAATGTTAAACAAACTGAGTTAAAACAAAAGAATAAGAAAAATAAAAATAAGAAAAATCCTAACTATAACAATGTTCAATAGATTTCATCGAACTCCGATCCACGAAATGTGTACAGTTCGACGAACTCAAGTCAACGAACTCCGAATGCAAATTTTCATTATAATTATTTATTGAACTACGATCGACGAAACCAGTATGTTTTGTCGACCCGAGATCAACGATATTGGGGCCCAAAAAATGACTAGTTTCATTCTCTGAGTGGAGTTCGACGAACTCATCCCAATTCGTCGAACTCAGATCGACGAACTCACTTGAATTCGTCGAACCCAGTTCAAGTTAACAGAAACTTTAATTTTGCTAAAACTCATAATCAACCAATATCTTCCTTCAATCAATTTAATCAATAGATTATTGCACCTAAAAGATATCATCCCTTAGGTTATAAATGCCAACTTGAATATTCTTACATTTCTAGTTTTAGTTATATAAAGAAAGAAGGACCCAAGGTAACTTGAGTCAAGAATAGCTAATCTATTTTATTGCAGGTGAAAGACTATCCCACCACAGAGCAACAGTGGTATCTGGATAGTGTCTGTTCAAAACACATGATAGGAAACAAGGATAACCTAATATTCTACAAGGCAAAGATAGGACCCAAAGTAATATTTGGTGATTCCAATTGTGGCCAGACTAAAGGATATGGAAAGGTCAAAATTGGAGCAGTCACCTTTAGGAAGGTAGCATATGTAAATGGACTGAAGCATAACCTCATCTCCATATGTAATTTATGTGATGAAAGGTTTCAGGTATCCTTTAATAAAACTTCCTACATTATTACTTCAGTAGATAACCATGTAGTATTGACGACACTAGAGTAGGAAACATTTACATAGTTAACTTTAAGTCTTCAAAATCAGAAATATGACTATTTAATCAAACCAGTAATAATAATAACCTTTGGCGTAGGAGATTAGGTCATGTAAACTTTAAAAAATATTGCTAAACTCTCTAGGTACAACCTTGTTATAGGATTGCTTTCTTGCCCCTACAAGAAGGAAAGCCTTTGCAGGCCTTGTCAGTTAGGCAAGCAAACTAAAAGTAGCTTTAAATCTATAAATAAAAGTCACTCACCTAGAATATTATACTTGCTACATATGGACCTCTTTGGCCCTATTGTTGTACAAAGTCTAGGAGGGAAATCTTATACTTTAGTCATTGTAGATGACTTCTCAAGATTCACTTGGGTATTCTTTCTGAGATCTAAGTCAGATAACTTCAAGGTTCTTACAGATTTTCTCAAGAACATACAGAGTGAGTACTCTACTCTAGTTGCATTGATCAAAAGTGATCATGGTACTGAGTTTGAGTCTCTTCTTATACAAGAGTTAAGTGAGAAGGAATGTATAAGACACTGCTTCTCAGCTTCTAGAACACCTCAACAAAATGGGGTTGTTGAAAGGAAGAATAAAAACCTAATTGAATCTGCAGGCACATTACTTGCAGATGCTCATTTGCCCTATCTTTTTGGGTAGAGGCTGTGAGCACAACAAATTATGTATTGAACAGAAGTTTGATACACAAGCTTAAGAATAAGACTCCTTATGAGCTACTTAAAGGAAAGAAACCTAAAGTAGATTACTTCAAAAATTTTGGTTGCATATGTTATATTCACAACAATAATAAGAAACACATTAGAAAGTTTGAAGCCAAGGCTGAAATGGGAATTTTTCTTGGATATTCCCAAGTAAGCAAGGCTTATAGGGTTTATAATAAATCAACTATGAAAATAGAAGAATCTATTCATGTTCCATTTGATGAGACTAACATGTTTTAGAAGGAGAAAAAAATTTCTACCAATACCACTTTACAGGTACCTCACTTGTGTGAGAGATTGGATGATCTAAACCTCACCTAAGAGGCTCCATCACATCCTTCTCCACAGGTTGAAGAAGAGAGTGAAAAAGAAAGTTTGGAAGTGCTGAACGTCCTCCAACAGCTATAATTACACAAGAGAAATTAATTCCCCAAGCTGTTGCTCAACTAACTCCTCCTACTGAATTTGTCACACTTAGAGATCACCTTGTATCTCAAGTAATTGGAGACATTTCAGTGGTGTGCAGACAAGGCATCAAATCCACCAAGACATGATGCATGCCTGCTTCATATCTCAAATTAAGCCCCAATCTATTAAAGATGTTGAGCAAGATCCCCACTGGATTATAGCAATGTAAGAGGAGCACAACTAATTTGAGAGATGCAGAGTTTGGGATTTAGTTCCAAGACAGAAAGACTACCCAGTCATTGGAACTAAATGGGTATTTTGAAACAAGCTAGATGCTCAAGATCTTATCATAAGAAACAAAGCCAGACTAGTTGCTCAAGGATACAAACAAGAGGAAGGTATAGCCTATGATCAAACATTTGAACCTGTTGCAAGGCAGAAAGAAATCAGGATTTTTTGTCTTATGCAGCCTACAAAAAGTTTACTGTATACCAAATGGATGTCAAGAGTGCATTCCATAATGGTGAACTTAAAGAAGAAGTCTATGTAAAATAACCACCAGGTTTTATTTCTCCTACTTATCCCTCTTATGTTTTAAAATTGCATAAGGCTCTCTATAGTCCAAAGCAAGCTCCAAGAGCTTGGTATGAAACCTTAGCAAGCTTTCTCTTAGGGCATAAATTTTCTAGAGGCATAATAGATAGGACTTTATTGATTAAGCATCATCATGATAAAATATTATTAGTACAAAAATATGTAGATGATATTATATTTGGTTCTATAGATTCCAAACTATGCAAATGGTTCTCCAACCTTATACATTCAAAGTTTGAAATGAGTAGCATAGGTGAGCTCTCCTACTTCCTTGGTATCCAAGTGAAGCAGACACTTGATGACATATTCTTGTCCCAATCTAAATATGCTAAGGAGATAATTAAAAGGTTTGTGATGGCTGATGTTTCAGCAAAGAAAACACCTATGTCTACCAATGTTGTAATTGATTCTGATGAACATGGGAAACCTATAGATCAAAAGTTATATAGGGCCATTATTGGTTCCCTATTATATCTTATATCAAGTAAACCAGATATTATGTTTGTTATATGTCTTTGTGTTAGGTTCCAAGTGAACCCTAAAAAATCTCACCTTATTTTCTTAAAAAGGATTTTAAGATATATAAAGAGTTACCCTAATTTAGGACTCTGGTATCCAAGTTAGTCAGAATTTGAGTTAATTGGATACTCTAAAGTTGACTTTACTGGATGTAGAGTAGACAGAAAGAGCACATCAGGGACATGCCAGTTCCTTGGTGATAAGCTAGTGTCATGGTTTTGCAAAAACAAACATCTGTGTCTACTTCAATAGCAGAAGCTGAGTATATTGCATCCGGCAGTTGTTGTTCACAGATGCTGTGGATTCAAAACCAACTCCTAGATTATGGTGTCAACTTAAATAATTCAACTCTACTGTGTGATAACATAAGTGCAATTTCTATTGGACAGAATCCAGTGCATCATAGTTGGAATAAGCATATAGATGTAAGACATCATTTCATTAGGGAGTGTGTAGACAAAAAGAAAATTAATCTCATATTTGTCTCTACTGATTTGCAAAAGGCAGATATCTTCACCAAACCCTTGGATGAGAAGAAACATCTGTTCTTTATGAATCAGCTAGGTATGATTAATGAAGATACATTAATTTAATTTTGTATCTGTAGTTGAAGAATTTGCCACAATTCGTCGAACGGAGATCGACGAACTGAGGAAAGTTCTTGAGAAATTCGTTGACTTGAGATCGACGAACTCTCTGTGTGTGATGTTCTATTCGTCGAACGGAGATCGACGACATTGCTTAAGAAAATTTTTGACGACCTGAGATTGGCGAATTGTTTTCGCTTCTTCTTACTGAGATCAACGAACTCTTTTGTCAATAAAATATTTCGTTGAACGCAGATCGAAGAATTTTTATTTTTCGTCGGACGGAGTCTGCCACTTCATACTCTAAAAACCATATATCTAGGTTTTCTTCGAGCTTCGTTCCGCGCTTTCTATTCCCTTTGCAGTTGATCTCTTTGTTTTCCTTTACAGGCGAACAATGGCGATTCCACCAAGCTCTCTAGCAGCGATGAAATTCGATATGGGATTCGACATCGACTTTGAATCCTTTCAAAATTCAGACCAAATCTTTTTGGACATACTAAAACTGTTTGAGGAACAAAATCTGAAGAGTTTCATGACCAACAGAATCAAGATCGCAGCGACAGGAATAAGAGAATGGGTATTCACTTCCACCACTCCAGATGAAGATACAATGACCGACACTATATCTGATAATCAAATTTCATTAACCCCCACCATATTATCTGAGTTTTTTCATTTGATGAATGGAAATGAAGATATTATGAGGGATAACACTGAATATAATAATATATTGGTTACAATGGGTCATACTGGAGAAAACCCAAATAAACTACTTAAGAAAAATTTATCTTCTGAGTATAAATTTTTGGCTGATATTGTTGGGAAGGTTCTGTCGGGCAAGCATACCGCCCATGACTATATTACCAGGCACAAGTTCTTGGTGATGTGTCCCTTGGTAAATAAGAAAGCAGTTAATTGGGGAAAACTGCTGTTTGATTTGATAAAGAAAAACAATAAGAAGAAAGTATGTTATGGCAGAGTACTGGGCATATTCCTCCAGGAAAAGGAATCTAAATCCCTGGTCTCCCACACCATATTCATCAATGCCTCCAAAAGGCTGCGATGTGCCTTGTTTGGAAGGTGGGAGAGGACCATCTCTAAGCCATCCAAGTCCTCCTCCTCTTTCAGGATTTCTGAGAGAACCAGGGCAGTGCCAGCCACTCCTCCACCTCCAGAAGATGTTCTTTCGTCCACCATAATTCCATCTACCTCCCAACCCTCTTTCAATCTACTGTCTCCTCAACCATCTCCACATAATTATCTAATTTAGGAACCCATCACCTCACCCATAACCATATTTCTCCCTTCCACCACTGATATCCCTTTAGTCATCCACACTGACATTCCATCTATTTCTCCAGACTACACCCACATGGACTTCTCCATGCATTCTCTATGTGTTCAAATTGTGGACATAACACTCCTTACTCCTCCTCTGCTCCTGAACCCCTATTTCTAAATTTTTTTGATATTGTAAAAGATCTACTTACTTTTATTTCCCCCAATATTTAGAAACTTATAGCTACTGCTATTGCTCCTCTTTCTGCTTCCATCACCTCTCTGTCTTCCAGAATTGTTGCCCTTTCTCCTGTCCCTTCTTCTGGAGGACTAGCTTCAGGACCCTCTAGACCCAGTCACAGGGAGATGCTCTGTGAAGAAGCTCCAGTTCCCCCCTATGCAGCAGTAGCAGCAGATTCTGAGATGTCTGATGATTCAGCAAAAGAAGCCCCTCCAGCAGAAATTATTGAATTGTTTACAGATTCTGATATAGAGATGGTTGACACAGTTAGAGCAGAAATAAATACTGTTGGTGATTACATTATAAATCTCACAGTTAATCTAGATTATTTACTAAATTCATTCAGTTTTGTTTACAGAGATACTCTACCAAGCTTTTCTTATCAGCAATCTAGGGCTATAGTCCCCTATACTTCTCCAATAAGTCCTGTAGTTGCTAAGCAACTCAAGGTCTGTTTTGCAGTTCCAGTATTCACAGAAGAACATATGATTGAGAATGTTCATGAATCATTTTCAGCCCCCAAGGCTATTTCTCCTCCAAAGGCTATCTCACCTCCTACATATAAAATGGATGATAGTCCTCTACCAGATCTAGATGAAATCATTCTTGCTGATATTGAAGAAGAGAATAAGTTAATTTCTGAAAGTGTTGCTGAAACAGTAGTTGCAGAAGTTGCAGAAATTCTAGTACAGCCTCAGGCTGAGAAACAAATCTCCAAAGATATTTCGAAAGCACTTGATGACTTATATGACAATCCTCAAGGATCATCTGATGATGATGATGAAGATTGTAACACCACAAATCGCAAAATGGGGTTTAGGCTGGGCAACACGGCCTGGGACACGGGCGTGTCCCACGCTGTGTCCTTCTCTGTATGGTCGAGTGGGGCACACGACCTGTGATACGGGCGTGTCACATGGTCATGTCCTTCACTGGATTTGGCCAGGGCAATGCTGCCGGTGGAGCTTTCGAGTTCTGAATTGAGATCCGAGGCCAGATTTGTGGAGGCAAGGCCGCTGTTGTGCTTTCCAACTGGCTAGATTTCCATGGCACCAAAGAGGTCTTTAAGGGTAACGATCTTCCTTCTTGGACATGTGACGTCTTTCTTTTTGGCATGTGCTTTGATTTCCTCCACCAGAGGGTGGCTTGCATAGGGATTTTCCTTGCGTTGATTCTTGGAATCCCCAATAGTCTTCCATATAAATCCGGAATTGTGTAGTATGGAATAGGCATGCTGTGTGAAGCCCATCTGGACATGTTGGTCTGTATTGGTGATGTTTCATTTGCACACTGGAGAAGACTCCGCGGTTAAATGTGTAGTTTGTGGAGTCGATGGGTTGAACCTGTGAAGGGCAGTAGCAGGAAGTACTAGAGTTGTAGTACAGGAAAATACCCCTATGATGTTTGTTCTGTGTGTTATGCCAAGACCAGTTTTCTGGCACTGCAAGATGCTGCAGGGTTTGGGCAGAGTTGGGTGTAGAAAGAGAGTTTCTGTTGAACCCGTGAAGCGGTCGTGAAGGACGCTAGCATGAACTCCCCTTTTGGAAGCCAGTCCTTGGTGGCTATTGTGAAGCCAGTCCTTGGTGGATATTATGGCTATTGTGAAGCTATTCTTTGGTGGATATTATGGCTATTGTGAAAATAGTCCTTGGTGGACAGTATGGCTATTGTGAGTTGTAAGCTCTTGAAAAGGCTTCGTGTCGAACAGGAAAGGTTAAACCGACCCATGCCTTTGATTTGGCCTTGAGTATGTTGGTATTTGTGATGGAAAGGCGACTTGAGCAACAGGGGGTGGTTGATCCATACCTGCGTTATGTCCGTCTTACTTGGAGACCTGAAAGTGTGGTCAGTTGGAGCGCATAATGAGAGTCTTAGGCATGCGCGCCGTTAAGACTAAATGCTCAATACCGTTGGGTTTCGGACTCTTAACGGTGGTGTTGGCCCTAGTTTTCTGGCGCACCAAGAATGTGCCCTGAGTGCACGGATCGTCGGGCCGCGTGGATGACGGTTGTGATGTATTGTTTGTGCGTGAGAGCACAATGTGTGATAATTTTGCCTATGAATTACTATACCTGTAGGGAAGGAATACCACTGCCCCGGGAAAGGGGTAGGGTCGTTATAAATTGTTCAGCTGAATGCTGACCGTTGCCTTATTTGCCACCATTTTGGTGGGTTGTCTCTATGCAGGTGTTGGAGAGCCGAGCGGGAAATAAAGGGCTGAAGTACCTGCTACTGCTGCTGTTGTTGGCCTGTGAAGGCTAAGCATAGAATGTTGTGTTTTGTTCATGTGTGGCCGGCCTGCCAGACGATGTTCGGAATTCACACTTGTAAAGAGTAACTGTAAGGCCATAAGGCAAAACGATATTGTATTTGTTGTACATTCCCTCGAGAGTTTATATATAAATGTGGTTGTTTATATATATTGGTGGACATTCCTGGTTTGAGTTCAGTATTATTATTAAAAGTTTCCGCTAGAATTCTCTGTGTTAGGATGTGATTATGAATTGGTATTAACCTATAACCTCGCCACCTATATTGTGGCATATGGTGTGGGGCCCCAGCCTTAGCATCTATTATATGCTATATGAACGGATGGAGTCGTTACAAAGATTCTGATGAATATGACAGTTCTAAGGCTAAGAAGAAAGCTGTTAAGAAAAGGAAAGATGTTCCTAAAGATGCCCCCAATCCAACTCCGACCCGTAATACTCCCTACTACATACTGTAGAATATTACTCCTTACCAAGGGATGCCCTCATGGATGTGGCTTTCCAAGAATGCACAGGAAGCCAGGAAGAAGAGAAGAAGGTACTCTCCTCCTCCTTCTCAAAGGAACTGGAGAGGTACTCCTCCGCCTCCTCCAGCTGCTGGTTCTTCAGGAAATATTTCTCAAAGATCTACTTCCTACACTCAAACTTATCAAAGACATCAAGGTAGATCTTCAAAATCTCAAGGAAGCAGTCATTAGAGATATTCTTCAAGCAGTAGACAGAAACAACAGCAATAGAAAATATTTGAAAGTGATAAAGCTGAAAAAGTTAACAGTCCAAAAAGGCCAGATTCTCCACTAGTACCCTTTGTGGATCTTGAACAAGATACCACTGCAAGAATGGCCAGATTTCAAGAACTAGTTAGTCTCTCCATGATTAATAAAGCCAAAGCTGAAAGCAGAGATCCTTCTCAGTATTCTACAATGTAAACATACAGAAAAGAAGAACTTAAAAGGTATGTCAAGGGTATTAAATTTTTCAATGTATAAGCTTACATGAATTTGCATCCAGAGGCTGTAGTACCAAGAGCCACCTCTGCCAATATAATTGGAGCTACTGACATGATTATGTCTAGAAGAGAAGCAACCAATCCTAATAGAGAAATTAAATTCACACAGCCCTCTGGGGAGACTGACAAAGCTGACAAAAGAAAGACAAAGAAGAACAAGTGAACATTTTTGTTTAGTTTTGTATTTATGAACTTTATTTGTTATAACTGTCACAAAGCTACTGTCATGTACATATCTGCTAGATATTTTCAATTTTCTGCCAGATATATTATTTTGCTTTGTGATCTTTTATTTTATTTTATTAGTGACCTCACCTAAATAGGAGAAGATTGTTGGATCCCTAGTTTCGATTTGGGCTATGTTCAATAATTAGGTTAAGTCTAACCCATACTGTATAGCTTGGGTCAAGTCTTTGTGTCCTAGAGTTTAGGCTAAGTCATTAGGTTCAACCTTCATGGACCAGCCAACAGAATACTTCAGGAGACTCAAGACTTAGAAGAAATCAAAGTTCAGTATATAAGTTCGACGTTCATCGAATGCAGCTCGACGATAGTCATGCTCTACTCGACGAACTCAGAAATCATTCTCTGATTTGAGCTCGATGATATTCGAGCTCAGGTCGACGAATTCTGGAGTTCAACTTCAATAGTTTTTTTTCCAGATTTATTTTGCTGAACTCAGCTCGACGAAGACAGATTCTATGCTAGATGAACTTGGACCGCAAAATTGACAAAATATTCACAGAATGCAGTTAGCTGAATGCAGGTTGACGAACAGGATTCTCAGCTCGACAAAATTGGATCTCCGGTCGACGAAATCTATTCAGAGGTCGATGATTTTTGTTGAAGCCTGACTTAGAGATTTTCCTTATTTTCTGTCCTTATTTCCTATATTATTTAGTAGAAATTCTCTGAGTAATTAATGCATATATTCCCCTGAATATAGCCATTATTGCTAACATTGATTATGATCTTCATCAGGGTTAATTACTTGCTTAATTTATTGAGACTGTTGGGAAACTCTTTAAAGACAATATTCTCCAACCGTATTCCATTCTCCAGGCAATCAGCAATCAGTGCAGGGAATTCAAAATTCAAAGGAGAATTTCGACATAGAATATAAAAGAGAATTTTCTCTTTTTAGTCGACAGAATAAGAACAACAAGAGAAGATTTACAAAAACAAACACAAGATCATCTGCATCTTCTCTGTGCAGAAAACATCCAGTTTTCTCCTTGTGCTTACTGAAGACTGAAGAATAACAACAAACAAAGATCAAAAGCCTTCTTCAACTTCGCTCTAGGAACATTTAAAGACAACAATCATTCTATCAGTCAGAAGTTCTTGGACATCATTTCAAGACAAGGCTGAAGACCTACACCCTGAGCAAGGCTCCAAGTAATTTTAGATTTATCTCTTGACAACAATAATCCACTAAGTCTTCTCTGTTGATTAGAGAAAGAGAAGACAACATCACCTCTCTCACCTCATGTATAAAGGGTTTATTAACTCCCTTCAAAAGTTTATTCCTGGTTTTTGGGCACCTAATTAAAAGCTCAAAGGGTTGTGAGATCTCCCTGGAAATAGATCTTGTGGTGGCAGACACCTGATCAAAAACCTGCTAGTGGATTCCTACCATGGTGGTATAAGAGTGTATGTACCTAGTTTGAGGAACCACTATAAAGTTCTTGTGTCGTTTGGTTGATCATTTTTTGTGTTGCTCTTACTTTGTTGTGATAGCCTAGGTTGCTGTGATAGATTAGATTAGTTTGCTGTGATAGTTTAGTTTAGTTTACATTTTCTGTTACTACTATAGTATCACCTACTTTTTAATACTCTGATATAAATCAAAATAGCCAGAGATTTTAATTACTTTATTTACCCTCCCCCTCTACAGTAAATCAGATCTATCCCCTATTTGATTGGTATTTGAGGCATACAATATCTTTCATGGTACTAGAAGGAATAGTGTCAGTACTGAAAGAATTGGCTTCAAGATGTTCTAAACACCTAGAGGGGGGGGGGTGAATAGGTTCAATTCTTTTTCTAACTTAGGCAGATAATTCTATATAGTTTAGCAATGTATTCAGCAGAAAGTTCAACACAGTATTCACATACACAACATTCACAGATTGCACACCAGTTTTATAGTGGTTCCCCAAATGATGGGTACATCCACTTTCCCCCTTCGCCTATCTAGCAGTGTACTAGATTCGGCCCAACTTCCTTCGTTCTTCTCAGATCCGTAGATCTTACAACTCAGAACCAAGCATGGTTCCTATAACTCAGAGTGAATTCACACTCCTACAACTTAGGCACAAGCCCTACCTCAGCCTCTTTCACAGTCCTACAACTCAGAGTGACACCCCACTCCTACAACTCAGGAAACAGTCCTACCTCAGCCTCTATCACAGGCCTACAACTCAGGGAACAGATTCCCCTACCTCAGGTATACAGCCCTACCTCAGCTTTTATAATTTAGGCTTACAACTCAGAGATGTAAATCTCCTACACTCAGATCTAGGACAGATCCTACAAAATTTATTGATGAAAAGTTGTTGATATCTTCAACTAGATGGAGAGAGCATTGGTTGAAGGCTTCTTGATCAGTTCTTGATAGAACTGATTTCTTAAGGATCAACCTGACTTAGCTTTCTTCAAAGCTTCTTGAATCTGAACACAGTAGGGTTGATCTTCTTGATATTGGAGTTGATCTTCAATCTTCCTCCTTCAGAAATTAATCTGAATTCTTCAGGCAGATTGTTCAGGATCTGCCTTCACTGAATAAGAACTTCTCTCCTTGTTATTTTTCTCTCTCTATAATCTGTTGACTGTTTCTTTCTCTTCTTCTGGATTCTCAATCCTTCAAAGATTATGATTGATTGGCTTGATTAACTTCTCTCTGTTCTGTAAGTGTTGTTCTTGTTGTAGTAGTTAACTTCACTTCCTCAATTGTTGAGAGAGCATATCTATTTATAGGCTTCATCCATGCTAATCGGCTGTTCCGGTTTCAAACAGTCTTCTAACATCTCTGACCGATGTGTCAGCAATGTCAGCAATGACAGCTGTTAAGTCTTTACTTGTATTACTTCAGCCTTCATTGAACTTTGACTCAGCAGTAGAGAATGTCGACTGAATTCTTCATATGTGTCGACACACATAGTCCAAGTGTCGACACAAGTCTTGTTGTTGTCGACACAGCTTCCGTGGAATGTGTTGACATAAGTTCTGAGTGTCGACACAAACACTCCTTATCTTGATAATGTTGGTGTCGACAGAATTCTAGTGTGTGTCGACACAAGTTCTATGTGTCGACAAAGTCGTTGTTGACAGAATTCTGGAATGTGTCGACAGCTTCTCTGTGTGTCGACACAGCTCCTGATAATTTCGACACAAGTATGGCCCTTAGTGTCGACACTGCGTTGTCGACAGATTTTCTGTATGTCGACACAAATTCTGGATGTCGACACAATCTGGCCCTTGGTGTCGACACAGCATTGTCGACAGATTTTCTGTGTGTCGACACAAATTCTGGATGTCGACACAATCTAGCCCTTGGTGTCGACACAGCCATTCTCAAGTGTTAACACTTGTACTTAGAAAATGTTTTCCTTTCCATTTTCTTAACCTGCACATGATAACTCAAAACAACATCAAATACAACATGATGCATATCATTGAGTTAGGTGAGGCTTCTCCAAATCTGGTACACATTTTCCAATGTATCCAATAATCTCCCCCTATTTGGAGAAGCCATAACCCATAGTCAATGATATACATCACTTATAATAAAATTAACAATATGATGTATAAAAAACATTCACTGACAGGGAAACATATAAACAAAATATGTAAATAATATCATCACAGAATATGATACAACATTAACTAGCATGAATCATTGTTTTGTTTAAAACTTTACAATAGTTTGTTAACAATAGATTACATGGAGTTTAAAACTAAAAATTACAATGTTTTATAATCTAGTCAATCTATCCTAAGGCAGATCAGGCTCCTTGATCACTATACCTTTTCCAGAGTGGATCCTTGCTTGTACTGGAGCTTCATTATCTTCAGCTGGCTTCTTGCCTTTGAGATCCTTCTTTTTAAGTTCTTCAACCTTGATTCTTTGCCTTTCAAAATAGTGAAAAGGCTTAGGAAAGTATTTACTGGGTTCTACTGCTGTAGCAGGAATTCTCCCAGCATTGTGATCCCTTTTGAACTACTGAATAACATCTTGTCTTTGTAGATATTTATTCCACTCAATTTAAGAATACCACTTGCCTCTATCATGCATTTTGTCTTTGACAGCTTTCCAGGCAGTGTGTATTATATTCCTGGAGGTTGGACTCCATCTTGCAAAATCAGGCTTTAGTTCAGCCTGCTCTCTAAATCTCTTCTTTGAGAGTTGAGCTTCTTGCTCTTTATTCAGTGCTTCTTCTGACATTTCCACTTTCTCAAAGATAACATTATTAGTAGCCTCTGGAGGACTATACATCTGGTGTACCAGTTATTGAATGTCCTCAAAGTTTGAAGGGGGATATATGATTTGAGCTACCTCCTACTGACCTCCTTCAAATCCTGCGGCTTGAATACCTGACTCAGCTTGAAAGAAATTGTACCTAATCACCTAGGGGGGGGGGGTGAATAGGTGACCTTAATCTTTTTAAACTTTTAGGCAGAATTAATCACAGAATTCACAGAACTTTAAATAGCAAACACAAAATCAGTCACACACAGAGTACACACAGTTTTTATACTGGTTCCCCAATGTCTGGGTACATCCACTTTCCCCTTCGCCTATCTAGTAGAGTACTAGATTCGGCCAAACTTCTTCACTACTCCTCAGATCCTCAGATCTTACAGCTCAGAACCCCAAACAGGTTCCTACAACTCAGAGTGATCCCACTCCTACAACTCAGGCACATAGCCCTACCACTCAGTCTTCACAAAGACCTACACTCAGCCTTCAACAAGGCCTACACTCAGCCCTCAACAAGGCCTACACTCAGAGAAATGAATCTCCTACACTCAGGAACACAGGCCCTACCACTCAGCCTTTATAATTTCAGGCTTACAACTCAGATCCCTTAGGATCCTACAAGAAATTAAAATTACAAAGTATATACCCACAACTCAGAAGACGAGAGAAGAGCTGACTGGTTTCTTGATGAGTTCTTGGAAGAACTTTGCTGAGATCAACCTCCCTTGTCTTTCTTCAAAGCTTCTTGAATTAGAACACAGTAGGGTTGAAACTCTATGCAGATGATCTTCAATCACTGCTGACTTAAGAATCAGATCTCAATCTGAAACTTTCTTCATAGCCTGGTTTAACAGCTGTCTTCATAGAAGGAGCTCTCTCTCTCCAACTTCTTAGATCTCCACTTGAAGGTCTTCTTCTTTTAGTGTTGTTAGATCTTCAATGAATCTAATACTCAATCTTCAATTAATTGCATGAATAAGCCTTTATATAGGCTTTCTTCATGGTGACCGGCTAACCCGGTTTCTAACAACTTTTTGACAGATCTGACAGTTGCAGTAGACTGGCTGGAATGGCAGCTGTCAAGTCATCCAGTCACTTCTTGAATTTTCTGTAACTGTCTGAAAGTGTCGAGACAGTCAGTCTTTAAGTGTCGACACTGATAGACTAAGTGTCGACACAAGTAGACTAAGTGTCGACACTAGCCTTCATGATGTCGACACAACTCCTTGTGTTGTAGAATCTGCTTCTCGACACTGCTTCTTCAACATGTGTCGACACAGATCATGTGTGTCGACACAAGTCCTTCTTCTCCAATACTTAGTTGATTTCTGGAAAGTGTCAACACAACTCCTTTGTGTCGACACATCTTCTTGTGTTGAAACTTGTTAAGTGTCGACACATCTTCTTTGTGTCGACACATGCCTTCTGTGTTGAACCTTTTGCTGAGTGTCGACACATCTCCTTTCTGTCGACACATTCTCCATGTCTTGAGACTTTTGCTGAGTGTCGACACATCTCCTTTGTGTCGACACATTCTTCATGTGTTTAGACTTTTGCTGTGTATTGACACATCTCCATTGTGTCGACACATGTACTTAAACTCTGTTGAAGTTTGCTGAGTGTCGACACAGCCTCCTAGTGTCGACACTTGTACTTGAACTTTGTTGATGTTTGCTGAGTGTCGACACAGCCTCCTAGTGTCGACACTTGTACTTGAACTCTGTTGATGTTTGCTGAGTGTCGACACAGCCTCCTAGTGTCGACACTTTTGATGTCGACAAAGTTCCTCAGGGTGTCGACACTGCTTCTAAGTGTCGACACTGATTCTTTAGACTTTTCTTCATTGTGTGTCGACACTGCCTGTATGTGTCTACACTATCCTTCTGGTGTCGACTCTACATTCCTGGTGTCGACACAATTACTCCAAGTGTCGACACAGCTTCTCTGGGTGTCGACACAAGTCTCCTTAAGTGTCGACACTTTTCTTCTAGATGTCGACACATGTACTTAGAAACTTTTCCTACAAACCTGCAGTTACTTAACCTGCAAAAAGAAAATCAAAGTATATCAAATACACCTTGATGTATATCATTGAGTAGGGTGAGGCTTCTTCAAATCAGGTACATATTTTCAATATACCCAACAATCTCCCCCTATTTGGAGAAGTCATAACCCTTAGTCAATGATATACACCATACATAACAAATTCACAGTATGATGTAAAATAGTAAAATATGATAGGGAAAATAATTAGACATGCATGAACAGAACATGTATATATCATTAGCTCAGAACAATTAATGTAATAGATTTAAACCATGACATAATGTTCTTACAAATTCTTACAAATTCCAACATTTTCATTAGTCAAAAGTTTACATATAATTTTAATACAAATGATTACAACTTGTAAACTAAAGAAAATGCTATCCTGAGGCTGCTCTGGCTCCTTGATTACAATCCCTTTTCCAGATTGAATCTTTGCTTGAACTTGAGCTTCAGTGTCTTCAGCAGCAGGCTTCTTCCCTTTGAGATCTTTCTTTTTCAATTCTTCAGCTTTGATCTTCTGCCTTTCAAAATAATGATAAGGCTTGAGAAAATACTTGTTCGGCTCCTGTGCATTAGGAGGTAGCTTTCCCAGTTTAGCTTTTCTTTTA
Organism: Platanthera guangdongensis; assembly: GCA_039583875.1. NCBI lineage: Eukaryota > Viridiplantae > Streptophyta > Magnoliopsida > Asparagales > Orchidaceae > Platanthera > Platanthera guangdongensis. The sequence goes on from CM077151.1 coordinate 103,794,759, forward strand.
TATTGCACAATGGCCTCTTGCCTATTCTCATGCTTCCTCCACTCCAGATCAGAATACCACTTGCCTCTATCCAGAATATTGTCTTTAGCAGCCTTCCATGCAGTCAAAATGATATTTCTGGAAGTGGGGCTCCGTTGTTCAAAATCAAGCCTTAGTTCAGCTTGCTCTCTGAATCTTTTCTTAGACAATTGAGCTTCTTGTTCTTTTTGCAAAGCCTCTTGTTCTTTCAGTACTGCCTCTGCCACAGGCTGAACCACTTTCTCAATGATGACATTCTGATTTCCCTCAGGAGGACTTTACATTAACTGTATCTCTTGATGGATCATGTCAAAGTCTGGTGGAGGATATATCACCTGAGCTACTTCAGCTTGCTCTCTTCCAAGATATACAGGATTGATTCCAGACTCTGTAACATTGTCATCATCACATAATGGTGGATATCCAAGGGTGGCTCTGATGGAATTTGAAATCCACTTTGCATGATCAGAGCCTGTCTTGACTAATACCCTCTCCCCCTTTATGACTTCTCTCTTTATGTGATCCCTAAGATCATCTTTCTGAAACCTGATTTGTGCATTCAGATAGTTTACTCCATCTTTATAGAAGGGTTTTAATCTTTGGAGCTGGTCAGTAATGGCCTTCTAAGAGTCTTCAATAGCATTTTTAACAACAGTTAGGCTCTCTTGCAATTGCTTGTCAAATTCAGCCTTGGCAGTAGCACTTGCTGTAGTATGAGCAGTAGACATATTCTTCATTTCAGTTACTATTGAATTATGTGAAGCAGTCAAATTATCATTCATTCTTATCTGGTTCTCCAGGACATAGCCTTGCTTCACTTCTAGCTCATCAAGTTTTGTCTTTAGTTTCTCTTGATGTGTGGCCAGATAGACTACTGCATTTCCTCCCTTATGGAAGCAGTCAGTCATTTCTTTCTTGTTCAGATTCACTTCAAATCTGATTGACTTGATGTCTTGGGCCAGATCAAATTGCAGAGATTTATTCCCTTCATCTACATACTTTTCTAGAGCTTGTCTTTGCTCATCCAGCTTAATTTGTAAAGCCACCATCAGTGAACTGTAATCAGTAGATGGGGCAGGCTGTGGAGCAATTGTTTGTAGGGTTTTCTTATAGTTTTGGATCCTTCTTTTGAAGACTTGGAACTTCCTCTTTTTTGCTCTAACAACCTCTTCATCTTCTGAAGCAGATGTGCTAGCAATATCTACTCTATCTTTAGGACTAGGAGGTAACTCCTTCTCAGTCCTTTGTGGGTCCTCAGCATCCTTTGGCTTCTCAGTCTCCTTCCTTGCAGTTTCCTCTACAGTCTCCACATGCTCCCCCTCAATATGTTCCTTCTCCCCCTCAGCAGCAGCTTTCTCTTTCTCAAAATCTGTTTGTAGAAGATCAGGTAACAGCTCCTCTAAGGTAAATTCCTATTGAGGAAGGGCTGGAGAATCTCTTATCTCATCAACCACTTGATCGGCAATAGATGTGTCCTCCATGACAACATCTTGGGGTTGAGGGAGTATCTGAGTTTGCTAATGAACATTAGGTAATGAATCAGACAAAACTTCATCCTCTATAGGGAAATCTAATTGATTAATGTCAGTTATTACCTCTAGTATGGTTTGTGTAGCTTGTCTCTAGTGGAGTTGGCTCACCCACAAGTAGAGGCTTCCCCTTGGGTGGATCCAGGTGAACTGGGCTAGCTGAGGGTAGCTCCCGCTGCCTCTGAGCTTCTTCTTGTCTTGCTGGAGACTTTCCAGCATTCCTTCCCTCTTCATCAGAACTAAATTCTACATGTTCTTCTGAGCTACTTGATGATTCAGGAGCCACTATGGCTTTCTTGTTCTTCTTCCTCTGAGATGTGTCCATTTCTGGAGTTGGCAGCTCCTTGGTCAATACTCTATCCCACCTAGAGAAGATTCTCAAATCCATTCTCCTCATGTGGTTTATCTTTGAACCAGCAGCTTGGTTCATCACTTCTGGTATGCTCCCAGATAGGTAAAGACTTAGAATTCTACTCATATTGGGTTTCTTCAGGCTCTCTTTATCTTATCAAACAATACTGCAGACCAATCAGTATTAAGTTGGAAGATTATCCTTGTCATTAAACTGAACATGTGAGCTGAAATTCTGTCATGCCCACCAGGCTTTCTCAGTATGACCTTGCCCACAATCTCAGATAGAAACTTGCCTTGCATATTCATTCCCTTTCTATTGAACACAGATTCTATCTTCAGGTTTGAGTCCAAACCACACCATATCAATGCTTCTCTAGTCTTAGAAGCAGAAACATCTTCTTCTTCCTTAGTTCTTGGTAGTTGAAGTACCTTTCTTAGACTTTTAGGAGAGACCTTCACCTTTTCCCCGTGAACTCTTGACTTAATCTTTAGTCCTGATTCATCTAGTGTTGCTGCATTCAGAAACTCCAGGACCTCCTTCTTCCAAATCTTGATCGGTTCTGAAACAAGAAATTCTAACCTAGTCTCTGCTATTAGGGTTACCACTTCTTTGATTTCAGGTTCTGCCTTATCAAAAGAGTATCGCACGAGTTCATATCCTTCGTTAATGTTCTCTTCTAGCTTGGGCACCATTAGGGTTTGAAGAAATTAGAATTTAGAGAATATAGATGTCGACACACAAGTTTGGTCTCGAAACTCTGGTGTGCGTGTCGACAAACAATGGGGAATCCTATTTATACCTTTCTTGAATCGAAGGTGAAAAGGCGCGCTAACAGACTTGAAATGTGTCGACACTGTTGAAAAGTGTCGACACTTACTCCTAATGTCTCGACACCTATGTGTCGACACTTGTATATGTGTCGACACCACTTAGCTCGACACTTAGTCAAGACTTAACCAGACTAATTCTGTGTAAAGCTTAAGTGTCGACACCACCTTGGATGTGTCGACACCTACACTGCATGTGTCGACACTAATTCACTGAAGTGTCGACACAGACTTCCTAGATGTGTCGACACCATTTCTCTGAAATGTCGACACCACTTCTATGTGTCGACACAGACAACTCTGTGTGTCGACACCATTTTACTTAGCCAATTTTTTTTTGTAAACTATTCTAAGTTTATCATCCCTAATTCAATTTTAAATTTATTGAATTTGGTTTCATCTAAGAGCTTAGTATACATGTCAGCTAGCTGATTATCTGTATTAATATATTCTAGTGAAATATCTTCTTTTTCCACATGTTCTCTTAGAAAATGGTATTTTTATTTCTATGCGCTTAGTCCTACTATGGGAGACAGGATTGTTTGCAATAGAAATAATACTAGTAGAATCAAAAAATAAAGGTGTTCTACTTACTTGAATACCATAGTCTTCTAGATGATGTTGAATACATAGAAGTTGAGCACAATAACTTCCTGCAGCAACATACTCCGATTCTGCTGTGGAGATAGCCATACTGGTTTGCTTCTTGCTACTCCATGACACCAGCCTTCCACCTAGAAATTGACAGGTACCAGTTGTACTCTTCCTATCTTCCTTGCAGCCTGCAAAATGTTCATCTGAATAACCTGTCAGTACAAAGTCTCCATTACTAGGGTACCAAAGGCCCAGATAAGGTGTGCCCTTTAGATATCTCAAAATTCTTTTGACTGCTGTCAAATGAGATTCTTTAGGGCAAGCATTGTACCTAGCACAGACACATGTAGCATACATGATATCTGGTCTACTAGCAGTCAAATACAATAGGGAGACAACTATCCTTCTATACAAAGTCTCATCTACAGGTTTCCCAGCATCATCTTTGCTTAGAGATATGCTTGACCCCATAGGAGTTTTCATGGTACTGGATGATTCCATAGCATACTTCCTTATCAACTCTAGGGTGAACTTAGACTAGCATATGGATAAACCATCCTCAGTCTGTCTAACTTGGACACCCAAGAAGAACTTAAGTTCCCCCATACTGCTCATTTCAAATTGTCCTTGCATAAGTTTTGCAAAATTTCTGCAAAGACCACTTTCTATAGACCCAAATATAATGTCATCTACAAATATTTGGACAAAGATAATCTTGCCCCTAGATTCCCTAAGGAATAGAGTCTTGTCTATTTTCTCCCTCGAGAATTTGTTCTCAATGAGGAAACTAGACAGGGTTTCATACCAAGCCCTAGGGGCTTGTTTTAACCCATACAAAGCCTTCCTAAGTCTATAAACATAATTAGGTTTAGTATAATCAACAAAACCTGATGGTTGTTCCACATAGACTTCCTCCTTCAGATTTCCATTCAAAAAGGCTGACTTAACATCCATTTGGTATACCTTGAACCCTTGGAATGTTGCATAGGCAAGGAACATCCTTATTGCTTCCAGTCTGGCAACTGGAGCAAAGGTATGATCAAAGTCAATACCTTCTTACTGCCTATATCCCTCAGCAACCAGTCTAGCTTTGTTCTTCACAATAACTCCATGTTCATCCATCTTGTTCCTAAAGATCCACTTAGTTCCTATAATGTTGTGGTACTTGGGTTTAGGAACTAGCTCCCAGACATTGCATCTTTTGAACTGGTTCAGCTCCTCTTGCATAGCCTCAATCCAATAAGGGTCTAGGATTGCTTCTTCAAATTTCTTTGGCTCTACTTGGGATAGAAAGCTGGAGTAGAGAACTGAACTTAGATTCCTGCTCCTTGTTTGTACCCCGTGTCTGAGATCACCAATAATTTGATTTGCTGGATGATCTTTTAGATGTCTATTTTGCTGGAGGCAGCCTGTCTTCAGGTTGTACACATTCATTCTCTTCAACTTGCTGCACCCCTTGATCTACTTCTGCATTAGGTGTATCTAGTACTCCCCCTGGACAACAGCCACTATCATCCACTTGCTGACTTGCAGTAGAACCTTCTTCAATAGTAAGCTTGTCCATCTTCTCAGTCACACCTGTGGAGCTGCAAATACTTCTAGACAATTCATTGTTAATGAGTCTGGCTTCATCAAAAACTACATGAACAGACTCTTCTACAACTTGAGTAGTCATGTTGTAGACCCTATAAGCCTTACTGTTGTTGCTGTACCCAACAAAGGTCCCCTCTTGTGATTTGGCAGCAAACTTGGTTAAGTAAGACTTACCATTGTTAAGTATATAACATTTATAACCAAAGATCCTGAAATAAGATAGATTTGGTTTTCTGCCTTTCACAATCTCATAGGGGGTCTTATTGTGGCTCTTGGTGATAGTAGCCCTATTAATTACATGACATGCAGTGTTTACTGCCTCAGCCCAGAAATATTCAGGGAGAGATGTGTCACTTAATAGGGTTCTACCAGCCTCAATCAAGGTTCTATTTTTTCTTTCAGCAATGCCATTTTGCTGAGGTGTTCTTGGTGAAGAAAATTCCTGAAAAATTCCAAATTCTTCACACAGTTTTGTCATACTATCAGACTGAAATTCAGTACCATGGTCACTTCTGATTTTGACCACTATACTGTCCAATTCATTCTGAATTTGTTTAACAAAGCTGTATAAGATACTTGGAATTTTAGATTTCTGTCTAAGGAAGAATACCCAGGAAAACCTTGAGTAGTCATCTACAACCACAAATGTGTAGACCTTGCTACCTAGGCTGTGAACTGGCATAAGACCAAAGAGATCCATATACAAGAGGTACAAGCACCTCACAGCATCTTTATTCTCAATGCTATTAAAGGTGGATCTAGTCTGCTAGCCCTTTTGACAAGCTGAGCATATCCCATTCTTAATACACTTAACTTGAGGACCATTCCTCACTAACTCTTTACTATAGAGTTGACCAATTGTCTTATAGTTAAGATGGGCTAGCCTCTTGTGCCATTTGACACAATGAGAGACTTTCTCATCAGCTACAAGACACACAGGAGAAACATTGTTCTCACACATAATGTCTAGACAATAGACATTTCTCTTCCTATAACCTGTCAGAATGATCTTTTGATCATTTGACCTCCTGATATGACAACCATCTTTGACAAATAAGATGTCATATCCTAAATCACTCAGCTGGCTTATACAAATGAGGTTGTGTTTCAAACCTTTAACATAAGCCACTTGAGTAATTGTAATAAGGTTGCTAGAAATGTTACCAAAGCCTTTGATGATTCCTTTTTCAGAACCACCAAAGGTGACTTTAGGACCATCCTTGATTGGTGTATAGTCCTTCAGCAATCCCCTAGTTCCAGTCATGAGCCTGGAACATCCACTGTCCAAGTACCATATTGGGGCATGACCACTTGGACTCACCTGCAAAACAGATTACTTTACCTTAGAACCCAAATAATTCTTGGGTCCTTGGTGCAAGTTAGTCTTACTCTTAACAAAACTACTTGTAGCATTTCTAGCAGGCAGTTTGCTACTCACCTTGGCATTTGAATTATGCCAACAATCTATGGCAAAGTGGCCTACCTTGCCACAACACCAACACTCAAATCTGTTGTACCTTTGTTTAGGTACAACCCTGGCTGTTTTATCTTCAGCAGGCTTCTTGTTGAGTACTGGGGATTTGCCCTTAGACTTGGACTGTACAGTCCTGGCAGGTTTAGTAAACCCCAATCCAGTTTTACCCTTTTGAGGAATGAACTCATCTATCAAAGGTAGAACAGACTTTAGTTTAGACAACCTTGCTACTATATCTCTCTCTTTCTGAAGACTAATCTCCAGATTTCTGATTTGATCATTTTTAAATGTTATAGTCCCCATCTGAATAACAGTAATGTGCTTCAGTCTGGCTATTTCATTTAATTTCTGATCAAGCAACTTGTCAAAATCTGTTGCAACAACTTTAAGACTGGCAATCTCCTTAGCCTGACTCTTGGCCAAGGATTTGCTTTTCTTCAAAGCTTGCAACACTACTCTATATTCATCAATCAACTGATGAATATCTCCTTCAGATTCAGATCCACTAACATCACTTGATGCTGATGTATCTGAATCTGACTCAGTACTAGAAATTGAACTAACCGAATAATTTTGTACCTGACTTGGTCCAGGCTGATCCTTGATTTTGTCTCTTTCTCATAAGGCCATCAGTCCCTGGCACTGATTGTCCTCATGATCATATATTGAGTTCATTAATTGTATGAACTCATCTTCCTCTTCTTCAGCAAACAGTCCAATATAAGCTTCAGCTTCTGAATCTGATTCTGAAGATGACATATCAGACAGACTTTTGTCCTTCTTAGCAACAAAGGACCTTCCCTTTTTGCCCTTGAACTGAGTCTTCTTCTTGTCTGTTGACTCTTTCCTCTTTTCTGGACAATCAGCAACTACATGTCCTTGTCTATTGCAACAATAGAAAACTATCTTTGAGGATGTAGTTTTACTTGGCTTGGACTTTCTTCTTTCATTCTTTGATTACTTCTGTGAAGTGGATTGCTTAGACCTCCACTGTTTCTTCTTTAGAAACTTCTGAAAATGTCTGGTGAAAGCTGCAAAGTCTTCATCACTCTCACTGCTTTCAAAATTCTTGCTTTCTGACTCATCTGTCTCAGCCTCAGCAACTTGTTGAGGTGGAGATGGAGACTTACTTTTATATTTCCTAGTGGCTTCTGTCTTGAAAGCCACAGCTCTTTCTTTGTGCTCAACTCTGGTAGTCTTCTCTTCCTCCTTCCTAACCATTAGCTGCATTTCATAAGATAACAGCTTTCCAAACAATGTTGGAGGAGGAATGTCTGCTAATTTGGCCATTTCCCTTATGACACAAATCTTGGTGTCCCAGTCCTTTGTCAAGGATCTCAAGAACTTATCATTCAATTCATAATTGCTGAACTCTCTTCCATAAGACATCAACTCATTGACTATCCTATAGAATTTCTTGTAATACTCAGTTATGCTATCAGACCTACCTTGTCTGAAGTTTTCATATTCTTGATTCAATAAAGACTTTTTGTCTTGTCTTACCTCTTATGAACCCTCCATATAGACTATCAGTGTGTCCCACATTTCTTTTGATATTTTACAATGAATCAGATTCTGAAATGTGGCATCATCAATTGCACTTACAATCATATTCTGGGCCCTCTTGTCCATAGTGGCCAGAATTATCTCCTCTTTTGTCATTTCTGAATACTCTTTTGGAGTTCTCTGATTTGCATCTAGCACGGATACTTTCATTGGCACATATGTCCCTTCTTTGACTGTGATATAGATTCTAGGGTCAGAGGCTTCCATAAAAAGTCTAACCCTTTTTTTCCAAATGCCAAAAATTTCCTTTTTACAGAATGGCAACTTCATGGATCCTAGCTCTTTGTGATTCTCAGTTGAACCCATTTTCTTGATTCTTGATTATACGGAATCTGCCAACAGGATCTTTACTCAGACTGTTATGTCCTTTAAGAGTAACCTCCCTTGGATACCACTTGAAAGAAATTGTACCTAATCACCTAGAGGGGGGGGGGGGTGAATAGGTGACCTTAATCTTTTTAAACTTTTAAGCAGAATTAATCACAGAATTCACATAACTTTAAACAGCAAACACAGAATCAGTCACACACAGAGTACACACAGTTTTTATAGTGGTTCCCTAAGGTCTGGGTACATCCACTTTCCCCCTTCGCCTATCTAGTAGAGTACCATATTCGGTCAAACTTCTCCACTACTCCTCAGATCCTCAGATCTTACAGCTCAGAACCCCAAACAGGTTCCTACAACTCAGAGTGATCCCACTCCTACAACTCAGGCACACAACCCTACCACTCAGTCTTCATAAAGACCTACACTCAGCCTTCAACAAGGCCTACACTCAGCCCTCAACAAGACCTACACTCAGAGAAATGAATCTCCTACACTCAGGCACACAGGCCCTACCACTCAGCCTTTATAATTTCAGGCTTACAACTCAGATCCCTTAGGATCCTACAAGAAATTAAAATTACAAAGTATATACCCACAACTCAGAATGAGAGAGAAGTGTTGACTGGTTTCTTGATGTGTTCTTGGAAGAACTTTGCTGAGATCAGGTCCCTTGGCTTTCTTCAAAGCTTATTGAATTAGAATACAGCAGGGTTGAAACTCTATGCAGATGATCTTCAATCACTGCTGACTTAAGAATCAGATCTCAATCTGAAACTTTCCTCACAGCCTGGTTCAACAGCTGTCTTCTTAAAAGGAGCTCTCTCTCTCCAACTTCTTAGATCTTCACTTGAAGGTCTTCTTCTTTTAGTGTTGTTAGATCTTCAATGAAACCAATACTCAATTTTCAATTAATTGCAGGAATAAGCCTTTATATAGGCTTTCTTCATGGTGACCGGCTGACCCGGTTTCTAACAACTTTCTGACAGCTCTGACAGTTGCAGTAGACCGGCTGGAATGGCAGCTGTCAAGTCATCCAGTCACTTCTTGAATTTTCTGTAATTGTCTGAAAGTGTCGAGACAGTCAGTATTTAAGTGTCAACACTGATAGACTAAGTGTCGACACAAGTAGACTAAGTGTCGACACTAGCCTTCATGGTGTCGACACAATTCCTTGTGTTGTAGAATCTGCTTCTCGACACTGCTTCTTCAACATGTGTCGACACAGATCATGTGTGTCGACACAAGTCCTTCTTCTCCAATACTTAGTTGATTTCTGCAAAGTGTCAACACAACTCCTTTGTGTCGACACATCTTCTTGTGTTGAAACTTGTTAAGTGTCGACACATCTTCTTTGTGTCGACACATGCCTTCTGTGTTGAACCTTTTGCTGAGTGTCGACACATCTCCTTTGTGTCGACACATTCTCCATGTGTTTAGACTTTTGCTGAGTGTCGACACATCTCCTTTGTATCGACACATTCTTCATGTGTTGAGACTTTTGCTGTGTGTCGACACATCTCCTTTGTGTCGACACATGTACTTAAACTCTGTTGAAGTTTGCTGAGTGTCGACACAGCCTCCTAGTGTCGACATTTGTACTTGAACTTTGTTAATGTTTGCTGAGTGTCGACACAGCCTCCTAGTGTCGACACTTGTACTTGAACTCTGTTGATGTTTGCTGAGTGTCGACACAGCCTCCTAGTGTCGACACTTGTACTTGAACTCTGTTGATGTTTGCTGAGTGTCGACACAGCCTCCTAGTGTCGACACTTTTGATGTCAACAAAGTTCCTCTGGGTGTCGACACTACTTCTAAGTGTCGACACTGATTCTTTAGACTTTTCTTCATTGTGTGTCGACACTATCCTTCTGGTGTTGACTCTGCATTCCTGGTGTTGACACAATTACTCCAAGTGTTGACACAACTTCTCTGGGTGTCGACACAAGTCTCCTTAAGTGTCGACACTTTTCTTGTAGGTGTCGATACATGGACTTAGAAACTTTTCCTGCAAACCTGCAGTTACTTAACCTGTACAAAGAAACTCAAAGTATATCAAATACACCTTGATGTATATCATTGAGTAGGGTGAGGCTTCTTCAAATCAGGTACATATTTTCAATGTACCCAACACAGCTGTATTATCATCATCACATAGGGGTGGAAATCCCAGAGTTGCTCTAACAGCATTTGTGATCCATTTAGCATGCTCTGAACTAGCATTGACTATCAACCTCTCCCCCTTTATGGCTTCTCTTTCAATATGATCCCTGAGATCATTCTTTTGGAACCTTATTTGATTAACCAGATGATTGGTTCCCTCTGTATAATAGGCTTTAAACTTTTGTAGCTGAGTAGATACGTTTTTCTGAGAGGCTTGAATTGCAGATTGGAAAGTGGCTAAATCTTCTTGCAGTTTCTTATCAAACTCTGATTTCTCTTTAGCCATTTCCTCAATTAATGCAATTGCTTTATTCTTTAATTCAGTAACAATCACATTATGTGATTCAGTAAGATTTTCATTCATACTTATCTGATTTTCCAGGACATATCCTTGCTTGACCACTATATCATCAATTTGTGTCCTTGCTTCTTTTTGCTGTTTGGCCAGAAAAACTATAGCATTACATCCTTTATGGAAGCAATTTGTCATTTCTTTCTTATTTTGCTTAACTTCAAATCTGATTGATTTTATGTCTTGAGCCAGAGTGAATTGAAGGTCCTTATGGCTTTCATCTATATATTTCTCCATGGCTGCTCTTTTCTCATCCATTTTAATTTGAAGAGCAACCAACAGTGAACTAAAATCAACTGTTGGAGCTGAGTGTTGTGAAGCTGTCTGTAAAGCTTTCTTATAATTTGAGCTTTTCTTCTTATAAACCATAAGTTTTTTTTTCTTTGCTTTTAGGGCCTCTCCATCATCAGATTTAGAAGTACTTTCTAGATTCACAGTGTCCTTTGGACTTGAGGGCAGCTCCTTATCAGTTCTTGGCAACTCCCCCTGAGTCCCTGGCTCCTCCCCCTCAGTTCTTGGCGCAACTTCCTCAGATTTTACTTCTTGTAAGTCAGGGAAAAATTCCTCAAGAGTAAATTCTTGTTGCTATTGAACTGGAGGAATATTTGTAGCTTGAACATGTAACATCCCCCAAACAGCCAGACCCCCGAGAGTAATTTTGTCATGACTAAGTCATGACAAAATCCAGGGAGCTTACAAACCCTTGTAGACCTAGGCAAAAAGGTGATAAAACACCATGGTCTGCAAATAGTAAACCTTAAATACTCAACTTAGGGCTTGACTTTAGGGCTCCAACTCGACTCCTTAACCCCACCCCAACACCCCTAGGCCATCAAGGAGTCCAGAAGACCCATTGGGGCCAGCCAAACAGGCCAAGTTGACCCAAGGTCAACCCTAACCCTAATTAGGGCAAAATGGTCAATTCCCCATCAAATGGCCCAACTGACCATCACATGTGGAAGTAGCTTCACTTTTAGGTCTAACACATCATAAAAGACTAATTAGACCAAAAAGCACCATCCTAGGGTCACCACGTGGCAAAATGACCAAAATACCCCTACTAGGTCAAAACAGTGATTTTCCATTAAACACCCCTATTGACCACCACAACTTCAAGTTGACCACACTCATGGGGTCATAACCTCATAAGGGACCCAATGGCACGAAAATTTCATGGTTCGGTCAACCCTAGGGCCCGGTTTGACCAAAAGTGAAACTAGGGCTAACTAGGTCATATTACTTGGACCTAGCCCAATCCCTTTGGGCTAGGCCCAATTTGAGTGGTCAACCAGCCTAGTAGGCTGATATTAAACATGGGAGGGAGTGAACATTCGTTCATGGTGATTAGGAGAGAGAAACGGGGGTTTTTCCCCAATTTTGAGGAGAGAGAAAGTGGCCATTCATGGCCATTAAGGTGACACACCCCTTGGCATCCCTCCATTACACTCTCATTCATCTTCTCTGATGAATTTGAGAAGTTTCCAGCCGTTTCTAGGTGCAATTAGGGCAGGGGGGATGTATAGGGTCGGCCATGGGAGGGGATGTGAAGAGGCCATTAATGGCATATGTGATTAAAACCACTACCACCCACAATTAACCCCCTATCACCTTCACAAACCTCTGAGCAGTGAAACCCCCCCATTTCCCGTGAGTTTGGAGGTCTCCTTGCAAGAAATCGGATGGCACCCAAAGCTTCGAGGATGAGCAATGGCGGCCGGCGAATGGAGCAAAGGAACGCCCCAAATGAGGTCCGATCCTCTTCCCCTCTCCTAGTGCTAGATCTAGATCGATTTAGGTAGAGAAATCGGGCTCAATTGAGCCTGATTGAGAGCTTGAATTTTCAGATTTTTCATGGAAAATGGTGGTGTTGAGTTCGCCGGAAACCGCCGCCTCCGGCGGCATGGTCGCCGCCAAACGCTAGCCACCACCTCAACGGAGGTGGTGGTGGTGGTGGCCGGCCAGGGAGGTGGTCGGGGTGGCCGGAAAGTGGGCTGGAATGAGCTCCAGGTCGGGATAATCCCGTCCCTTGGCTGGAGCTTGAAGATGAGCAGCAGCCCTTGGATGCTGCTTTAAGATTCGTGCAAACTTATTATAATTATTGTTTTATTTTCTGTGATTATAATTGCAGTGCATAGAATTAATTTTTAAAAATACTTATGCCCCACTACAGAAACAGTGGTCAACATATAAACTGTATCCCTTGATGTCTATTTTAATTTAAAATTGATTTCACTCAATTTGGAGTCCTGGTTAGACCGCAGCACTCATTTTGGTGAGGTCTACCCAAAGGGCTGTCCAGAGCTTAATTTAAGTGCCCACTCCAAACCAGACATCCAAATAATCTGAAATTTGGGGAATGGGCTATTTTTAACTATATCTAGGACATATCCAAAAATCAGAATTTTTGGGAAATATGTTTCTATAGTTTTTAGAAAAATTTAATAAATCAAGTATAAATTAATTAGGTGTCATAAACATCTCAAAATCCCCCCAAATTTTGGTAGGTGGTCTTACAGAGCATGCTGGGCTCTGATAAAAGTTTCATCTCCTTTGAAGATGTTTTGATTAGGTTTTATCCAACCCCAGGTTGACCCTTCTAGGGTTAATTAGGTCAAAGCACCCCTTGGGGTTTTGAGTGGTCAAATCACCTCAACAGAGGCTGATATTTTGTCCACTGACTCTATATGGTATGACACACCCTCCAATGTAATTTGGGGTGGTTAAGAGTAGGGTAGCCCTAGAACCCTAAGGTAGGTCCCTTAATGGGGATTTTTAGGGTTTGAAGGTCATGGGGTCAAATGACCTTGGAATAACTTAAAATTTGGTGGAGAGGACCATAAGGTTAGTATAGTACTCTGGTTAAAATTTTAGGGAATTTGGAAGCCTTAAACCCCCTCAAAACCCTAACCCTAGTTTAGGGCACCAAACCTAATTTGAAGTATTAGGCTACCAAATCACTTTAAAATCACTTGAAATTGGGCAGGGGCAGTTCTATGGTAGAAATATTCCTAAATTAATTTTGGTGGGATTTTTGGGCCATTAAAATCAGTACTTCATTTTCAACCATAGATGTGCCCTTAAAATTTACTATGTTGATAGTGAAGTTTTTGTTTATTGGAAAATTATGAAACCTTGGAATAGGATATTATATATAATGATAGAGCCCTCTGTATTTTGTTTAAATTTTTAGATGTCTGTTTCAAGTACTTGCTTCATTAAATTATGATTTGTGGTTTATGATCAAAAATAGAAACAGAGCCACAATATTATCAAAAAAATTATGAAATTAGGTCAGAGAGTGCTTTTGACCATTATTATTGTCCTGTAATTTTTCCATGATTTTTAGATGGATAAAACCAGTACTTACTTCACAAGTCTGTAAATTTGGAAGTTTACATTTAATTAGATTTAGAGCCCTTCATGTGTGATAAAAATTGTAAAACTTGGTTACTGTGGATTTTAGATATTAATAAGACTTGTGGAATTTTATTATAATTATTAGATGAGTTTTTACAGTACTTGCTTCATTAACCAAAGATTATGGAATTAATGGTTATAAATTAAATTAGGGGCTACTATTCACTATAAAAATTATGAGACTACTTCTAGGGTGTTTTTAGGCTATGATAGTCCTACTGGAGTTTTATTATAATTCTTAGAATAATATTGCTGGACTTTTCATCTGTAGATGATATTATTGACCTTAAGCTCTAAATTACGAAAGGTAGGTCTAATCACCTATGAAAATTCTCAAACCTTGGATTTACTGTTTAAATGTCACTTAGTATTTATCATAATTTTGTTGTGATTTGTTCCTGAATTTGGAGAGCACTTCATGTTCAAAGTAGGGCATTTGGAGTCTAGGATTAATTAAATTAAGTGCCCACTTAATTAGGAAAATTATGAGACTCTGGATTTAGTCTTAATAGGTCATGATAGACTCCCAGTAATTATTATGGATCTACAGGAAGAGTAATTAGGGTACCCCCTAATGAGAGCACCATGTAACTTAGCATAGTTTGCATATAGTGGATAGGTCAGAGATAAGTTAACTCGGAGAGCTCAAACACACTTAGGGTACTCACACTGAAATAAAAGAGAGGTTTGATCAAGGGTAGAAATTAATAACATTAAGTGCCTTGGCAAGAGAACTTTGGGCTTCATCCCATTGTAGTTCCTAGTACCGCTGCGAGCCCCTCACCGGGTAGACTTCGGGAAGTCCAGGGTTAACCTTAAACCTTAGGAATAATATGGGCAAGAGTAACCCTAATAATAGTTTCACCTTACACTCACACTTGTACACGTAGGGAGATAAATTAGTAGTGAAGGGATAGCGTAGGCCCATGGCCTAAGGGCTTACTGGTAGAGTTAAATGGACTCGGTATTGATTTGGAAGTCCGGGGAGCTGGATGCTCGGGGACTTGGAAAAAAAAGAGACTTGATTAGTCTAGGGAGCCGTGGGCTTGGGAACATGGTGAACTAGTAGACTCAGTATTTTAATTAGATACAAACTATCATGGTTGCATGTGCATAACAGTGGTGGGTCCTCGGTATTGGACGATCGAACACACCGTCGTCGGTACGTTGACTCGGGGAGACTAGCTGGTTTGCTAGGAATAGTACGGGAACGTACGAGAGGGGCTAGATTGTGTAGTGTGTTTACCAATCTAGGAGTGGAGAGGCCCAACCCACTGTCTCCGTTTTGCCACGGCGGAGGCTCCTGAGAGTTTAGCTAACTCCAAAAAGGGGAACTAAAGGTCTGTGCGCATAGAGTCGTGTGTGTGAGTTGCACTCGCATGTACATACCATAGCATACTTGCACGTCATAGCATAGTCATTTCATTTAACCCCTGACACCTATCGTATAAAATGGTATGGGACGTTTTATACGATAGGCCCTGCAAAACGACCCCTTGGTCTATAGGGGTAATTCCTATAAATCAATGGTTATATTTCTTGTTGCTCTTACTTTCACTTTTGCTACTCCTTTCTGTTACTTTTGATGCATACTTGTTCACTCATGTTTAATTTTTGTGATACCCCTGCCATACTTTATTATTTTAATCCTTAGGGTAGATGTCACCTGCTTGATTACGCCTTGCTTTTGGTCCTCCTTTTCACCCTTTTCTGCCCGGTGCCTAGGAGCCACGGGTAGAGGGGTGGGGGATTGTTGACTGAGTCTAGTTTGACTGACGGCCGTTTGACCACCATATGTTAGGTGCTCCGGATGGGAGACAGGGAACAGCCGCAGGAGACGCAACACCAGCAGGGTACGGTGGAGTCGAGTACTAGTAGTTTTACTTTTATGAGTGGATTGTAGTGAGGTTATCATGTACCGGGCTTAAGCCCGTATTTACTTTCTGGTGTTGGTACCTAGACTTTCTTCTGGTGTTGACTTGATTTATTGCATGATTTCCTCCTTTATACTATTGTGGACTTGGATGCTTACACTTTCATTCATTATACATTCTGTCGATGGTGATCGAGATGGCCGGCAGAATCGGCGTTTTGTGGTACCGATCATCCCGGTGGATGATGTCACCGCATAAACGGCGGTTCTGGGCCTAAGACCCCGGTGGATGTTGCAAAAAAAAAATGGGGTCTTACAGAACATTTGATGGAATATCATCTAAGGTAGATGTATCATCCATTGATATATCATCTAAGGAAAATCAGCTACCACATGTCCTGGCCTGTTGCAGCAATAACAAACAATCTTAGTTGAAGATAATTTACTAGGTTTAGAGTTATACCTGTCCTTCCTATAGGATTTCTTTTTCTGATAGTAATCATCCTTGGATTTTGAGGATGATGGCTTGGATCTCCACTGTTTCTTCTTCAAAAACCTTTGAAATTGTCTTGAGAAAGCTGCTAAGTATTCATCAGAATTTGGACTATCTGATGTGTGACTGTCTGAACTATCTGAAACAACTTCTGCAGCTTTCTTAGGAGGTGATGGAGACATCCTCCTATTCGTTCTTATGGCTTCAGTCTTGAAAGACACTGACTTATCTCTGTAATCATTTTTATTACTTTTCTCCTCCTCTTTTCTGACCATCAGCTGCATTTCATATGAAAGCAGTTTGCCAAATAATGTTGGAGGTGAAATTTCTGCTAATCTGGCCACTTCCCTAATGACACATATCTTAGTGTCCCATTCTTTAGTCAATGATCTCAGAAACTTATCATCTAACTCATATGTACTAAATACTGTTCCATGTGACATCAGTTCATTCACTATTCTGAAGAATTTCTTGTAACATTCAGTTATGCTGTCTGTTTTAGATTGTCTAAAACTTTCATACTCCTGATTCAGCATAGACTTTTTGTCTTCTCTCACCTCTTCTGAACCCTCCATGTAGACAATAAGGGTGTCCCACATTTCTTTGGAGGCCTTGCAGTGGATCAAGTTTTGGAAAGTTGAATCATCTATGACACTGACTATTATATTCTGTGCTCTCTTATCCATAGTAGCCAAGATGATTTCATCATTTTTCATTTCAGAATACTCCTTTGGCGTCCTGATATTTGCATCAAGAACTGAGACTTTCATTGGGATGAATGGCCCTTCTTTGACTGTCATATAGATTCTTGGATCTGATGCTTCCATAAACAGTCTAACTCTTTCTTTCCATATGCCAAAAATCTCTTTCCAACATATTGGTAACTTCATGGATCCAAACTCCTTATGATTCTCAATGGAACCCATTTTTCCTAATAGATTTCTGCCTTGAAGATATACTCAGACTGTTAGGTCTAATCTTTGAGAAACCTGGCCCTGATACCACTTGAAAGAATTGTTTTCAAGATGTTCTAAACACCTAGAGGTGGGGGGGGGGTGAATAGGTTCAATTCTATTTCTAACTTAGGCAGATAATTCTATCTAGTTTAGCAATGTATTCAGCAGAAAGTTCAACACAACATTCACATACACAGCATTCACAGATTGCACACCACTTTTATAGTGGTTCTCCAAATGATGGGTACATCCACTTTCCCCCTTCTCCTATCTAGCAGTGTACTAGATTAATCCTAACTTCCTTCATTCTTCTCTGATCCGCAAATCTTACAGCTCAGAACCAAGTATGGTTCCTACAACTCAGAGTGAATCCACACTTCGACAACTCAGGCACAAGCCCTACCTCAGCCTCATTCATAGGCCTATAACTCAGAGTGACACCCCACTCCTACAACTCAGGCAACAGCCCTACCTCAGCCTCTATCACAGGCCTACAACTCAGGGAACAGATTCCCCTACCTCAGGCACACAGCCCTACCTCAGCCTTTATAATTTAGGCTTACATCTCAGAGATGTAAATCTCCTACACTCAGATCTAGTACAGATCCTACAAAATTTATTGATGAAAAGTTGTTGATATCTTCAACCAGATGGAGAGAGAATTGGTTGAAGGCTTCTTGATCAGTTCTTGATAGTACTGATTTCTTAAGGATCAACCTGACTTAGCTTTCTTCAAATCTTCTTGAATCTGAACACAGTAGGGTTGATCTTCTTGATGTTGGAGTTGATCTTCAATCTTCCTCCTTCAGAAATTAATCTGAATTCTTCAGGCAGATTGTTCAGGATCTATCTTCACTAAATAAGAACTTCTCTCCTTATTATTTTTCTCTCTCTACAATCTGTTGACCGTTTCTTTCTCTTCTTCTAGATTCTCAATCCTTCAGAGATTATGATTGATTGGCTTGATTAACTTCTCTTTGTTATGTAAGTGTTGTTCTTGTTGTTGTAGTTAACTTCACTTCCTCAATTGTTGAGAGAGCATATCTATTTATAGGCTTCATCCATGGTAACCGGTTGTTCCGGTTTCAAACAGTCTCTGACACCTCTGACAGATGTGTCAGCAATGACAGCTGTCAAGTCTTTACTTGTATTACTTCTGCCTTCATTGAACTTTGACTCAGCAGCTGATGCGTGTAAATCGGTAAGCGCACCGCTCGCACAAGTAATAAAGTTTTGGTAATAAATCCCCGAGTGTCGTTCTCTTGAGGAATGCAATTAGCGTAAAGCAGCAACAATACAGAAAATATTGAAATGAGAGTTATAAATAGAAAAAAGAGTAAAAAGAGGACTTGGGATATTGTGGATGTTTGATCTACTAAACTAGTAAAAGCTATGCGGGACGAAGGCACCGCTTCGCAAGGTGGAGTGGGTGTTTCGGCCGCGATGCCGAACTTCAGTTGGGTGAGTGGATGGAAAGCTAATGGATTGAAGTGTTCTTGTGTGGAGTGCAATCGGGTGAGACACGGGAATCGAGTGGATGTGGGGTGAGCGAGGCGCATTCACAGACACTACTCACAAGCATAAGAAAAATACTAACATCCCATTAGATATAAAATAAACTTGATGTTCATTACAATATTTAAACCATTACATACTACAGAGGAAGGGGAAGAGGAGTAAACCAAAAGAGAGTAAAGATCCACCTCGGGTCGTGGCCAGAGTAGCGAGTTTTCAATCCGCTTCCGGGCTCAGTCCAAGGAGGCTTCCAGTACCAACAAGTTGTCACCTCGAAGGCCTTTAAGTCCGTTCTCTAGGTTGTCTTCTTCACCAACTCCGGTGGAAAGCTTGGAGTTGTAGTCGTCAATGGCCGAGGTCTTCACCGGAGAGTTTGAAAAGCTTCGGAGTAGTTGGCTATGGCCTCCCGACGAAGGTGGAGGTGATGGAGCAGCTGGAGAAGTAAAATGGCGATTGCCGCGCACTCCCCGATCGCAGCAAATGACGGGCGTTGACCTAAATCGCGGAGCAGGGACTTAAATACGGAGGCAGCAAAAGCAGAGCGCACGATCAGTGGCGCACGACCAATGGTCGTGCGCACTGTCGGTCGATGATCGTGCGCCATTTCCAATTAGACCTGCAACCTGGAGGAAAACATCAGCATATATGCGCACGATCAGTGGCGCACGACCAGTGGTCGTGCGCACTAAATCCACTGATCGTGCATTACCCGGACAGGATTAGGAAAATGAGAATGTAATGCGCACGATCGGTGGCGCACGACCAGTGGTCGTGCGCAATAAGTCCAGTGGTCGTGCGCAATATTCCTGCATCGTCGGGGTCTCCCGAGCGGTTCCGGAGCACGCACACGAACCCTACACCAGCAGAAGAGGCAGATAGGCCACCAAACATGCACACCACATCCCCAAGACAGGGTTAAAGAACAACAAAAACAAAGAAACACAAGAAGCACACAGAAATGGGCCTACAGTGCACTTAATCGTAAAATAGGCACATAAGCAAATATAAGCAATAAAGGTTTTGATGAACTGTAAATATGCATATTTTTATGCACATTAATTTAGTCATTTTCATTTATTTTCGTCGTTTTTACTTATTTTTGTTCAATAAAATGTTCCTATTCTTGTAAATTTTCTCCTAACTTGTTTTATTTGATTTTGCAGAAAAATTCCAAAATCTGCCAAAATTTGGAAGTACACGCCCGTGATACATGGGTCACGCCCGTGACCGAGCCGTGACTGTGCATTTCCCGTGAGATCGGAAAATTTCTGAACAAAAGGCTTGACATGCCTGGCGACACGCCCGTGTCACCCGACACGGGGCGTGACCCAAGCCCGTGTCCTCTCCTCTCGACGAATTCCGCTCGACGATCGTCGAGTGTCGACACCAACTATCACGCCCAGTGTCACGCCCGTGACCTGGGGCGTGACCCAATTTCAGCTCAACAATTTCGACTCGACACTTTCCGCTCGACATTCGTCGAGTGTCGACCCCAACTGTCACGCCCATAGTCACGCCCGTGACATGGGGCGTGACCTTTCCAGCTGGCCCGACAAGATGCTGCCAAGGACATTTGACGCAACCCGCGCCCGATTCTACCTCCCCGACACGCCCATAGTCACGCCCGTGACCTAGGGCGTGACTGCTGCGAACTCAGCCCGAAGTCAACTTTGCTGTCCAATCGCCAGCCGCCTTCATGAATAGTACTGTCACGCCCCCCTACACGCCCGTGACCGAGGGCGTGTACTTTGAAATTTTTTCCTATAAATAGACCAGTTCTGTAAGGTCCAAGGGTTCAGATTTTTGGGCCAAGTTAGTGTCTTTTTGTGGGCTTAATCCGTGGATTCTATTGCTATGTAAGGAGATTTCTCCCTTCTTATTTCATGTTTTGTTTTGCTTTACCTTTTAGCTTTGTAATAGTTTGAAAATTTTAATAAAAATGTTAGATTTTCTCTCTTTATTAGCATGAAAAATTCATTTGGATGGCTCACCTCTTTCCCTTTTTATCCTTGGTTTTATCTTTGTTCTTCACTTGTTCTTCATTTATGAAAGGTGTGTGTGTGTGTATGAGTGTAATGTATTCACTTTCCATGTCTTTTTTTCCCTTAAACTTGTCTTCATGCTTAGGATTTTGATTTCATCCTTATGATTTTATAAAAGAGATTTAAAAAAAAGTGATTTTGTTCCTTTTTTTTACTTAGTTTTCTTTTAGAAATGTAAAACCCCTTTTGTTCTTTTCAACTTCTTTTTCACTTTTTTATCACTTTCATAACATCATAAGAATGAAAATTTTGGTATTTTGATTTTCCAAAAACTTTGATTTTTAATTTGCTTTGAAAAACTTTAGTCTTCTAAAAATTGTAATTTTCTCTTTTTATTCATTTTTGGCAAAACCTAAGCATGAAAAAGTTAAAGTTTTAATTTTTGAGCACCTTTGATTTTGATTTTATTTTGTAAAACTTTTTGCTCATTCTCTTTTTGTTTGTTCTTTTTATGTGTTTTGGGTAAGTTTTAGGAGTAGAAATCTTGTTATTTTCATTTTTAGGTAACTTTAATTTTTCTTTGTTATTAGTGTGTGTGAGTGTATGAGAATAAACTTTCTTTTGTTCTTCTTAAATTTTCATGTAGAGTGTGTGAGTGTAGGTGTATAATTTTTAAGCTTTGTTCAAATTATGTAGAGTGTGTGAGTGTAGGTGTATAATTTTCATGCTTTCTTTTAATTGCTTTCTTTTAATGCTTTGTTCAATTTTGTAGAGTGTGTGAGTGTAGGTGCTAGCTTTATTGCTTTCTTGAATTTCATATGGAGTGTGTGTGTTCGTGTGCATTTATTTCCGCCTACTCGTTAAGAGTTAAATGGCGCATCGTTTTCATTTTCAGTCCTACTCGTTCGAGTAGGACTTGTAATTTTTCTTTCTTTATTTTTCCGCCTACTCACTTGAGTTTAAATGGCCGGACCTTATTTCAGTCCTACTCGTTTGAGTAGGACTTGCAATTTTACTTTCTTTATTTTTTTCCGCCTACTCACTTGAGTTAAATGGTCGGACTTTTTAGCCCTGTAATCGCATTTATTTTCTCCTACTCATTTGAGTAGGACTCGCTTTCATTTCAGTCCTACTCGTTTGAGTAGGACTTGCAATTTTCAGCCTTTATTTACCGCCCCCACTCGTTTGAGTGGGACTCGCAAATTTAAATTATGCAAATTTCATTCATGTGTAAATTAGTTTCTGTTTAATTTATAATTTGGAGTGTGCGTGAGTTCTCGTTTAGTTAACTTTTTAGCTTTCTAAATATTGTTATTTTTCTTTTGTCCCTTTCTTATAATCGTTTAGCAGTTAATTTCGAACTCACGCCTCACTAAATTATAAGCCGTCCCCATACCGATGTGTGGCTAATCGCTATTAGCCTCGGCATCGAAGAGCATTGGGACATTTAAAATGATTTATAATAATTAAAGCTCTTCATTTTCATTTTAATTTAAGCACTTAGGGTTTACCCCGGGTTTACGACGCGTAGGACCACATAATCGATGTGTGGGCCCTATTTCCGTAGTCCATATGCTAGCTAGCCGAGAGGCCGTGCATATGGACCGATCACCCCTGGGTAAATAGAGTTGCGTGCACCCCCTCGAGAGAGGACAAGCGTAATTCTACCGGATTGGGTCCCCCACCCAATAGCGGGGTTCTTAGCGTAAAGCGGGCGTTAAGAGGAATCCTTCGTCGGACTAACGTTCGGTCGAATAGTCTTAACGTTTAGGTGAGCGATATCCCTATAGCTAGGTGAGCTCACATTTGTGGAACCTCCACGGCCAAGTTGCCTTATTATTAATTTGAAAAACTAAGTCTTTTTATTATTAAAAATTGTTTTAGTCTTAATCGATTCGATGCTGAGCGTTAACCCTTCATCGAATATTTTCTAAATCGTTTTTTCGCTCCTTTGCCTTTTTCGCCTTTTATTAAGTAAAAAAATCCACCTTATTTGCAGTAAAATAATAGTCCTCCCGGAGGAGTAAGAATAGTCAACGCGACCCCGAGAACAATACGACCTCGGTATTCCCCCGAATATCGAGTACTACTTGCGATAGGTGCACTTGCCTACCCGAGCAAGCCCGCGGCGATCGACTCACCGAACCAACCACAGTAAGAGTCTGTTCGCGGGCACATCAAGTTTTTGGCGCCGTTGCCGGGGACTTCTCTTTTCGAGTTGCTATTTCGAATTCCGGAGTCTATTAATTTTACTTATTTGCTAAAAAACAAAAAAAAAACTAAAAACTTTATTTAAAAAAAAAACAAAAAAAAAGTTTATTTTTGTTTTATTTTTGTTTGGGTGTATGACCCGAGGACAACCCTCAGAGTCTGAAGATTTAGACTTCGACCCTGAGATCGAACGCTCTCTTGCGCGTATCCGATCTCATCGCCGAAATCCTTCTTTAGATCCCGAGGAATCTATCGGAGAACCCACTGTTGTAGTTATGGCCGCCCCTAACCTTCCCCCGGCGGCCGAGCGTACTATGTCTTATTACGCCCGGCCTAACCTGGATGATTCTGGGTCGAGTATTGTTCGCCCTGCGGTGGCCAATAATAATTTTGAAATAAAGTCAAGTGTCATTCAAATGGTTCAAAACGCCGTGCAGTTCGATGGACTGCCGGATGAGGACCCGAATGTCCACTTATCCAATTTCTTGGAGATATGCGACACCTTCAAGATCAATGGCGTCACTGATGACGCCATTCGTTTGCGCTTATTTCCTTTTTCCCTTAAGTCCAAAGCCAAGGCGTGGTTGAATGCCCTCCCGCGAGGATGTATCACCACGTGTGCTGAGTTGACGAAACGGTTCCTAACGAAGTACTTTCCGCCCGCCAAAACTGCAAAGTTGCGGGCGGACATTTCTTCGTTTGTGCAGAACGATCCTGAGTCTCTATACGAGACTTGGGAACGATTTAAGGAATTCCTCCGCCGTTGCCCGCACCACGCGCTGCCAACGTGGTTGCAAGTTCAAATTTTTTATAATGGGTTGAATTTTCAGACGCGTCAAATGATTGACGCGGCTGCCGGGGTACGCTTAACAACAAAACCCCCGAGGCCGCCCAGGCTTTATTCGAAGAGATGGCTATGAACGCCTATCAATGGAACGTCCCGCGGGGACGGCCAAAGCCGGCGGCTGGTCTTTTTGAAGTGGATGCCACTGCTCTCTTAACCCTTCAAGTTGAAAGGTTAACAAAGCAGGTGGCGGAGATGTCTGCTGCCTCCTCCACTCCGCCTTGTTTTATCCCCCTAACGTCTGCGTAGCTGAAGAGTTCGTGGACTTCATGGGAAATTCGGGTCGTCCTCCCTTCAACCCCAACAACAACCCTTATAGTAATAACTATAATCCGGGTTGGAGGAATCACCCCAACTTCTCGTGGAGCAACCCGAATAATGCTCAGCGTCCCCCTATTTCTTATGCGCCCGGATTTCTTCCTCCCCGTCCTCTTCCGAAACCCTCCCCGATGGAGGAAAATTTTTCGAAGTATATTGCGTCCAACGAGTCAAATATCCGGAACATCACCGGATCGCTAAAAACACTCGAACAACAGGTTGGACAGCTGGCGAGGATGATGTCCGAGCGCGCGCTCGGGGCACTGCCGGGAAACACGGAGCCCAATCCGCGGGAAAACGCCAACGCTATAACCCTCCGTAGCGGAAAGGAGGTGGTCGATCCAAAACGGACCGACCCTCAGGTACATATTTCACCTCCGACCCCTCTTCCTCTTTCTTCGCTCACGCCGCCTTTACCTATTATAAAAGAAAAAATTATTTTAAACAAGGCTCTTCCGTATCCGCATAAGTTAGAAAACGAGCGTAAGGACGCGCAATATGAAAAATTTATTTATTATTAAAACAAATTCACATTAATGTTCCTTTTTGCGAGGCTATCTCGCAAATGCCCAAATATGCGAAATTTTTAAAAGAACTACTTTCTAATAAACGCAAATTAGAGGATATTTCGCATGTATCTCTCAACGCTGTCTGCTCGGCGGCCCTTACTAATAAATTGCCCGCAAAACAAAACGACCCGGGACGGTTTTTCCATCCCGTGCCTTTTTGGCGATATATTAGTAAAGTACGCCTTAGCTGATTTAGGGGCTAGCATTAATCTGATGTCGTTCTCGCTCTTTTCGCGTTTAGGTTTGGGTACTCCTAGTCCTACGAATATGCGCATCCAATTAGCGGATCGCTCGGTTAAGTTCCCTATCGGGGTAGTGGAGGACGTCCTTGTCCGAGTCGACAAGTTTACCTTCCCGGTAGACTTCGTCATCTTAGATATCGAGGAGGACGCCGAGGTACCAATAATACTCGGTCGCCCTTTTCTCGCCACCTCCCGCGCACTAATAGATGTTAGTAATGGTAGCCTTCTCCTCCGAGTAGGCGATGACCAAGTTACTTTCTCTATTAATCCCTCGATGGACAATTTGTCATCGAGCGACGATTTCTGCTATTCTTTAGATACCTTTTTTGGAGATCGTTTCTTCTCCCACTTTCGAGTCCGTATTTTTAAATGATGATATTTATGCGCTCGAAAATTTTAACTGCGATGAGGATACGTCTATAGACTTGCCTTTCGAACCAATTGGTAAGAAAGACATAGGAATTAAAACCTCCCTAGAAGAACCGCCCATCCTAGACCTCAAACCCTTACCCGCCTCGCTAAAGTACGCTTTTTTGGGAAAAGGTGATACGCTCCCCGTTATCATTTCTTCGGACTTGAGTGATTCGGAGACTTCCGATTTATTGGAAGTTTTATTTTAAACATCGCCACGCAATTGCGTGGCAAATCTCTGACCTAAAGGGGATTAGCCCCTCCTTTTGCACCCATAAGATTTTCCTAAACGATAATTGCCGCAAAAACGATTCAGCCGCAGCGTCGTCTTAACCCAAACATGAAAGACGTCGTTAAAGCCGAAATCATTAAGTTATTAGATGCGGGGATTATCTACCCTATTTCGGACAGTGCATGGGTTAGTCCCGTGCATGTCGTGCCAAGAAGGGCGGTCTTACCGTAGTGGCGAATGAGCATAACGAGCTTGTCCCAACTCGTACTGTTACGGGTTGGCGAGTGTGCATCGACTATAGGAAACTTAATGACGCCACCCCGCAAGGACCATTTTCCCTCTGCCATTTCTAGACCAGATTTTAGAGCGTTTATCCGGTCATCCGTATTATTGTTTTCTTGATGGTTTATCGGGGTTTTTCCAAATCCCCATTTCCCCCGATGATCAAGAGAAAACAACTTTTACTTGCCGTTTGGCACCTTCGCCTATCGAAGAATGCCATTTGGACTCTGCAACGCGCCAGCTACATTCCAAAGATGTATGCTAGCGATCTTTGGCGAGCTAGTAGAAGACATTATGGAAGTCTTTATGGATGACTTTTCTGTTTTCGGACGCTCTTTTCCCGATTGCCTTCACAATTTAGATCGTGTCCTTCAACGGTGCGAGGACACAAGCCTTGTTTTAAATTGGAAAAATGCAACTTTATGGTTCGAGGAGGTTTGGTCCTCGGCCATATGATTTCGTCTAAGGGGATAGAGGTGGATAAGGCCAAGATAGAAATTATAAGAAAAACTTCCGCATCCAACCAACGTAAAATCTATTAGGATTTCTTAGGCCATGCGGGCTTTTATTCGACGCTTTATTCAAGATTTTTCAAAAATAACAAAGCCGCTAACTCACCTCTTGGAAAAGGAATCACGCTTCATCTTTAGTAGCGAATGCGAGTCCGCCTTTAATTTGATAAAACAAAAACTTATCTCTTCACCAATTATTAGTGGCCCCTAATTGGTCCCTTCCGTTCGAAATAATGTGCGACGCTAGTGATATTGCCTTAGGTGCCGTTCTTGGCCAACGCGTAGAAAAACATTTTCATCCTATTTATTACGCTAGCAAGACGCTCACTTCCGCACAAGTAAATTACACGACAACGGAAAAGGAACTCTTAGCCCGTCGTTTTCGCTTTCGATAAGTTTCGCTCGTATATAACGCTTATCTAAAGTTATCGTTTTTACCGATCACTCCGCGCTTAAATATTTATTAGCTAAAAATGATGCGAAGCCCCGCCTTCTTCGATGGATTCTCCTCCTACAGAGTTTGATTTGGAGATCCGAGATAAGCGGGGAGCGGAAAATCTAGCGGCGGACCACCTCTCCCGTTTAGAAAATCCAGGTGCGGAAGCGCTCGTCGAATCTGAAATAAATGACAGATTCCCCGAGAGAACGCCTTCTTGCCATTAATAATTCTTCGTCAATCTTCGCCTTGGTTCGCAGATTTTGCAAATTTTTTAGTAGCGCGGGTCCTTCCTTCCAAAAGAATTTTCCAGTCATCAAAAGAAGAAATTCTTTTCTGACTTGAAAAAATTTCTTTTGGGAGGACCCATTTCTTTTTCGTATCTGCGCGCGGACCAAGCGGTCCGAAGATGCGTTGCGGGTGTGGAGTGCTTGCAAATTCTTAAGCACTGCCACGAGGGTCCCAGCCGGTGGGCATTATCAAGCCAACCGGACCGCTCGGAAGGCGCTAGAGGCGGGCTACTTTTGGCCCACTCTCTTCAAAGACGCGCATAATTTTGTGCGCGCATGCGATAGCTGTCAGCGGTCGGGTAACATCTCTCGTCGCGACGAGATGCCCCAAAACATGTTTTTAGATGCGAAGTCTTCGATTTGTGGGGCATAGATTTGTTGGCCCCCTACCTCCGTCTTTCAAAATATATGTAATATATTTAGTGGCGGTCGACTACGTATCGAGGTGGGCGGAAGCGCAAGCTCTCCCCACCAACGATGCGCGAGTCGTCGTTACATTTCTTAAAAAATTATTTTCTCGCTTCGGCACGCCTCGCGCAATTGTTAGTGATAGGGGAACGCATTTCTGTAACGCTCTTATGGCTAAGACGTTAGCTAAATACGGAGTCACGCACAAGCTTGCCACCCCCCTACCACCCGCAAACAAGTGGCCAAGTCGAGGTAGTAAATCGAGAGATTAAGCGAATTTTAGAAAAAACCGTTTCGCTAAATAGGAAAGATTGGTCGTTCGTTAAACTCGACGATGCGTTGTGGGCGTATCGGACGGCTTACAAAAACCGCTATTGGATGTACGCCGTTCCGGTTAGTCTACGGCAAAGCGTGCCCATTTACCCGTAGAATTAGAACATCGCGCACTTTGGGCTTTAAAACTCTTAAAACCTCGACTCCAACTTAGCCGCTCAGAATAGAAAACTGCAACTAAACGAGCTCGATGAATGGCGTGCGAACGCTTACGAGAGCAATAAATTCTATAAGGAGCGCTCTAAGTTATATCACGATCGAAAAATCAAGTCCCAAAAATTATTTTCTCCGGGCGATCTTGTCCTTCTTTACAATTCACGTCTTAGGCTTTTTCCAGGTAAATTAAAAATCTAGATGGTCCGGTCCCTTCTTAGTTGAAGAAGTTTTTCCTTATGGAACCGTACTCGTCTCCCACCCGGACAAAGGCTCTTTTAAAGTAAACGGTCATCGGTTAAAGTCTTACATCGCGGGCGACCCAGTGATCGGTTTTAGCGAAACCATAACTTTCCTCCACATTATAAACCCGCCAAAATAGTCAAGCTACACGACTATAAACAAAGCGCTCCTGGGAGGCACCCCTCGCTTATCTTTTTTCGCTCTTTCCTTATTATCTTTGTTTATTTTTTTTCTAATAAACGCAGGGTTTCTGATCGGCCTCCCCCTCCGCGTTTCAGGGAAGCTTCTACCCCCTTCCCTTTTCTTTTCTTTGTACATATTGTCTTTCCTTTCTGTTCCGCATACTTACGATACAACATTGGGGACAATGTTGGACTTAAGTATGGGGGTATTTTCATGCTTTACTTTCTGCACTTCAATTTTTCCTGCGCATTTCCAAAAAGAAAAATACAAAAAAATACATATAACAACAAAACAAAAACAAAAAAATTAAAAAAACATCTTAAAATGAAACAAAAAAATTTTAATGAAAAAAAAACAACAAAAAAACACAAAAAAATTTTAAATGAAAAAACAAAATTCCAAAAAAATTTGTTTCTTGTTTTGTTCTCTTTTCTCTTTTCCAAAAACTCAAAAAAACAAAACAAAAAAAATTTATTTTGTTTAGTTTCACTTTGTATTATTATTTTTTTCTTCTCTCTCCCCCTTCCTCATTCTTGTACAAACCTTTTTCTTTCTCCCCTATTTTTGTACATATATATGAAAATCTCTCTTAAAAAATACAAAAAAAGATAAATAGTTCAAAAAAATTTTCAAAAAAAAAAAAAAATTGAGAAAAAAAAAACAAAAATACCAAAAAAAAAGATAATAAATGAAAAACAAAAAAAAAATGATAACAAAAACTATAAAAATCAAAAAAAAAAATGTTTTGAAATAAAATAAATTAAATATTCCATACTTAACCTTTCTCTGCTATCCAAAAATTTCTGTTCTGAGTTTATTTATATGTGAATACTATTAATTCTCTGTTTGCTACTTGTTTGTTAATTATTGATTGAAACATTTAAATAGCCGGGGTTAAGTTTTAAAGAATTCTTTATGCTTTGTTAAAACTAGCGGACTCGTTTTAGGCACTACTTCTAATTTTTCATTAATAGGAGCACGTATATTATGTTAGAAAATAACGACTATAGAATTCAATTATACTTACCTTTTAGCTTTCTGAAAAAAAATTGGAACGTACAAATTATTAAGGTTGCTCTCAAAATTTTTAGGATTACAATCTAGTTTTCCTTTCTCCCCTTACTT
This sequence comes from Platanthera guangdongensis, assembly GCA_039583875.1. Classification (NCBI taxonomy): domain Eukaryota; kingdom Viridiplantae; phylum Streptophyta; class Magnoliopsida; order Asparagales; family Orchidaceae; genus Platanthera; species Platanthera guangdongensis. The sequence continues at coordinate 103,824,585 of CM077151.1, forward strand.
TTCATGACCTACTTGGCATGAAAAAATTTATCCTTAAAAGATCTTATGTCAATGGGAACAAGATTTCGTTCCGTAAACATAGGCACCCAATAATTTTAAAAGATTATATAGGGAGTAAGAGGATAAAATTCATTACTCCTACAAATATACATTGGGTTAATTTTTTCTTATGAAGTTGAAAAACAAAAATCATATTAGGAAAATAAGATTTCGTTTTCCTAATAATCCAAAAGAAAAAAAAAACATGGAGGTTCGAGAGAAAAAATTACCTCACCTCAAATATCAAAACCCTCTTCATAAACCACACTACCCCCTTAGCCAATTACACGATTCTAGAATTAATTCAAAAATCTTTTTGAGAGCATAATTAGTAAATTGTATTATTTCCGGTAGCACTCATATAAGCTAGAGTTCTTATAAATTCCAAACTATTTTCGTTAATCTAACCATTACAAATGTTGCCTTCTATTTGATATACATCAAGAAGTCTTTTGGCCAAAACTTTTGCGCTATTTAAATCATCTACATAATTTAGGACTTAACTCTTACACCCCGTATATTTATTTCGATCTCTCTTATAATTGATTAAGCGATAGCCAAAAAACTTAGAGTTTTTTTTATTCCTTATAGATTCACCTCAAACTTTTGCTCTGGAAATAGCAAAAGCCTAAGTATGGGGGTATTTGATGAACTGTAAATATGCGTATTTTTATGCACATTAATTTAGTCATTTTCATTTATTTTCGTCGTTTTTACTTATTTTTTTTCAATAAAAATGTTCCTATTCTTGTAAATTTTCTCCTAACTTGTTTTATTTTGATTTTGCAGAAAAATTCCAAAATCTGCCAAAATTTGGGAAGTACAACGCCCGTGACACATGGGTCACGCCCGTGACCGAGCCGTGAGACTGTGCATTTCCCGTGAGATCGGAAAATTTCTGAAACAAAAGGCTTGACAAACGCCTGGCGACACGCCCGTGTCCACCCGACACGGGGCGTGACCCAAGCCCCGTGTCCTCTCCCTCCTCGAACGAATTCCGCTCCGAACGATCGTCGAGTGTCGACACCAACTGTCACGCCCCAGTGTCACGCCCGTGACCTGGGGCGTGACCCAATTTCAGCTCAACAATTCGACTCGACACTTTCCGCTCGACATTCGTCGACTGTTCGACCCCAACTGTCATGCCCATAGTCACGCCCGTGACATGGGGCGTGACCTTTCCAGCTGGCCCGACAAGAATGCTGCCAAGGACATGACGCAACCCGCGCCCGGTTCTACCTCCCCGACACGCCATAGTCACACGCCCGTGACCTAGGGCGTGACTGTTGCGAACTCAGCCCGAAGTCAACTTTGCTGTCCAATCGCCAGCCGCCTTCATGAATAGTACTGTCACCTCCCCCCCTACACCCCGTGACCGAGGGCGTGTACTTTTGAAATTTTTCCTATAAAAGCCCAGTTCTGTAAGGTCCAAGGGTCAGATTTTTGGGCCAAGTTAGTGTCTTTTTGTGGGCTTAATCCGTGGATTCTAGTGCTATGTAAGGAGATTTTCCCTTCTTATTTCATGTTTTTTTTGCTTTAACTTTTAGCTTTGTAATAGTTTGAAATTTTAATAAAAAATGTTAGATTTCTCTCTTTATTTAGCATGAAAATTCATTTGGATGGCTCACTCTTTCCTTTTTTATCCTTGGTTTTATCTTTGTTCTTCACTTGTTCTTCATTATGAAAAGGTGTGTGTGTGTGTATGAGTGTAATGTATTCACTTTCATGTCTTTTTTTTCCCTAAAACTTGTCTTCATGCTTAGGATTTTGATTCATCATCCTATGATTTTATAAAAGAGATTAAAAAAAAGTGATTTTGTTCCTTTTTTTTACTTAGTTTTCTTTTAGGATTGTAAAACCCCTTTTGTCTTTTCAACTTCTTTTCACTTTTTATCACTTTCATAACATCATAAGAATGAAAATTTTGGTATTTTATTTTCCAAAAACTTTGATTTTTAATTTGCTTTGAAAAACTTTAGTCTTCTAAAAATTGTAATTTTCTCTTTTATATTCATTTTTGGCAAACCTAAGCATGAAAAAGTTAAAGTTTTAATTTTTGAGCACCTTTGTTTTGATTTTATTTTGTAAAACTTTTTGCTCATTCTCTTTTTGTTTGTTTCTCTTTTTATGTGTTTTGGTAAGTTTTAGGAGTAGAAATCTTGTTATTTTCATTTTTAGGTAACTTTAATTTTATTTCTTCGTTATTAGTGTGTGTGAGTGTATGAGAATAAACTTCTTTTGTTCTCTTAAATTTCATGTAAGAGTGTGTGAGTGTAGGTGTATAATTTTAAGCTTTGTTCAAATTATGTAGAGTGTGTGAGTGTAGGTGTATAATTTTCATGCTTTCTTTTTAATGCTTTCTTTTAATGCTTTGTTCAATTTTGTAGAGTGTGTGAGTGTAGGTGTTAGCTTTATTGCTTTCTTGAATTTCATATGGAGTGTGTGTGTTCGTGTGCATTTATTTCCGCCTACTCGTTAAGAGTTAAATGGCGCATCGTTTTCATTTTCAGTCCTACTCCTTCGAGTAGGACTTGTAATTTTCTTTCTTTATTTTTCCGCCTACTCACTTGAGTTTAAATGGCCGGACTTATTTCAGTCCTACTCGTTTGAGTAGGACTTGCAATTTTACTTTCTTTATTTTTTTCGCCAACTCACTTGAGTTAAATGGTCGGACTTTTAGCCCTGTAATCGCATTTATTTTCTCCTACTCATTTCAGTAGGACTCGCTTTCATTTCAGTCCTACTCGTTTGAGTAGGACTTGCAATTTTCAGCCTTTATTTACCGCCCCCACTCGTTTGAGTGGGACTCGCCAAATTTAAATTATGCAAATTTCATTCATGTGTAACTTAGTTTCTGTTTAATTTATAATTTGGAGTGTGCGTGAGTTCTCGTTTAGTTTAACTTTTTAGCTTTCTAAATATTGTATTTTTCTTTTGTCCCTTTCTTAATAATCGTTTAGCATTTAATTTCGAACTCGCGCCTCACTAAATTATAAGCCGTCCCCATATCGATGTGTGGCTAATCGCTATTAGCCTCGGCATCGAAGGCATTGGGACATTTAAAATGATTTATAATAATTAAAAGCTCTTCATTTTCATTTTAATTTAAGCACTTAGGGTTTACCCCGGGTTTACGACGCGTAGGACCACATAATCGATGTGTGGCCCTATTTCCGTAGTCCATATGCTAGCTAGCCGAGAGGCGTGCATATGACGATCACCCCTGGGTAAATAGAGTTGCGTGCATACCCCCTCGAGAGAGGACAAGCGTAATTCTACCGGATTGGGTCCCCCACCCAATAGCGGGTTCTTAGCGTAAAGCGGGCGTTAAGAGGAATCCTTCGTCGGACTAACGTTCGGTCGAATAGTCTTAACGTTTAGGTGAGCGATATCCCTATAGCTAGGTGAGCTCAAATTGTGGAACCTCCACGGCCAAGTTGCCTTTATTATTAATTTGAAAACTAAGTCTTTTTATTATTAAAATTGTTTTAGTCTTAATCCGATTCGATGCCGAGCGTAACCCTTCATCGAATATTTTCTAAATCGTTTTTTCGCTCCTTTGCTTTTTCGTAAAAAAATCCACCTTTTTGCAAAAATAATAGTCCTCCCGGAGAAAAATAAAAAAAGTCTCACACATAGAAAAAAAAAAATAAAAATTTAAAATTTAATAATATATAGTAAATAATAAGTTAAAAAAAAAAATAATTTAATATAAAAAAAAAAAAAAAAAAAAAAAAAAATAAAAATAAACTTATTTCAGTAAAATAATAGTCCTCCCGGAGGAGTAAGAATCCCAAGTCAACGCGACCCCGAGAACAATACGTCCTCGGTATTCCCCGAATATCGAGTACTACTTGCATAGGTGCACTTGCCTACCCGAGCAAGCCGCGTCGAATCGACCAACGAACAACCACAGTAAGAGTCAGTTCCGGGCACATCAGTTATCAAGTGTAGTGCTAAGACGATAAAAACTGGCCCAGATGAGTCCAAAAATCAGTGTAAAAAGTTGGACTCATCACACCCCCATACTTAAACCATTTGCACGTCCCAAGCAAATCATCACTCCCGTGGACTAGAAAAAATACCCTAGCGTGGCTCAGAAATTTCAAAAAGAAGTAAAACGAGAAATCAAATACATCATGGGCATAGAAGAATATAATAAGAAAAACTTTTAATTATACGACATAGTTTTAAAACTATTCAACAGCCAAAATAAATATTGTAATTACTCAAAATTAGAATTCTGGAGAATCTTGCTTCAATGTGTAGGACGAAAGTAGGCAGGCCACTAAGTGAGCATTGCCAAAGTGCGGACTCCGGATCACCCCAAAGAATCACTAATGTCGGGGACCATATGCTTGCATGTTCACACAAACTCCCGGCGCAGGTTAGACTCAAGCTGAATCAGTAGGACTTGTAGAGAAAATGGGGCTTAGGGAAGGCTTGAGTCAATGATAAAATGAAAGCTACACGTAACCAAAGCGCGCTAATAAAAAACCTAAACCATACAACCACTTAGAAATGAATGGGGAACACACCCCCAGAACTAAGCTTCAAAACCCGGGTGTGAACACGGCCCCCTAACACGACAAAATCAAAAAAGAGCTGGGGATAGAATTCTCAAAGCAATTCTTTCAGATTTTTCTCCTCTTTGCGCTTATCTGCTTTATTTTTTTTTCTTTTCTGCGCTTGCAATCCCAAACGTAGCAATCAAAACGTGAATGAATTCAGCACCACATTAAATGATGTCCACATATCACAACAACTTAGCAAAACATAAAATACAAATCAGCTCAAGCATTTGATTGCGATGGTTGGTTTAGCTTCATGCCTTGGTGAATGTGAGTGGAGCTGGATCAAAGAAGGGGTAGGCACAAATTTGGCATGCACACTGTTAACAGGTAGGAAAGGCTAAACAGGCTCAAACTAGCCAAAATGAAGCCTACGTCATGCACACGATTGACTAACCGGGCACCAATGCTTCGAGAGTAGCTTAGGGCAAGTCCTTAGCCACCGAGAAAGATGATCCTTCCTCTCGACTCGAGCAATACGAGCCTAGTGGCGGCTACACACATCCTACATTATCATTCGATTACTCCATATTCAGATTTTTAGTAGTACAAACAATATTTACGTTTGCAGAAAAATATAAAGCTACGAGCATAAAGAAAAATTAATTCTATCCTAGTTCTACACAAACCATGAGTACTCGATTAGGAGAACTGCATGAGTTTCGAACTACTCAATACTGAAATCCTAAGCCAGCACCACTAATTTAAAGTTTACACAAAAACAATACATTTGACTTCGGGTTCTGCGCGTGGATAAGAGCGCACTGGTGTGTGGTGATTCAGTGTGTGCAACAGAGATCAAGAAATAATTAAACAAGAAACTGGTATGCAACAGAATGTGCGGTGTAGTGACAACAAGTACGCTTTTCCCCCCAGACTTAAAGTCGACAACTAGTAAAAAGAAATATTCCAAAGATGAAAAAAAAACTAGGGTACGTTCTCGAGAAGTTTTGCTGTACTCGAGAACTGCCCATCTAGTTCTCGAGAGGTTTTGCTGTACTCGAGAACTGCCCGTCTAGTTCTCGAGAAGCCTGTTGTTGTACTAGAGAAATGCTTCTTTAGTACTCGAGATCTGCCATGTGAACTCGAGAACATGATTTCCTATTCTCAAGTAGTATTTTTGTTCTCTAGTAATCCCCTTCTGGTTCTCAAGAAGTATCTTGTTTCTCGAGAATGTATGCTGTTCTTGAGAGGCATCCTCCTGTTCTCGAGTAATACATCCTGTACTCGAGAAATATGTTCTTCCACCCGGGAAATCCACTCTTAGTTCTCGGGAAATGCTACTCGATTCTTGGGAATTTCTGCCTTCTTGATCTCGAGATTTGTCTGCTTGTTCTCGAGTACCCTTCTTTCTTCTCGGGTGGCCCGGTTCAGCGGACCCCAATTCTTTTTCGTATGTACTGATTATCCTAAGTTTACTCTTAATATATATATACCTACTTCTTATTTCCTCCTCCATTTTGGACAAAACGTCTTGTTCATCTCCTAAACAAGAGCGGCGTGAGAGAGAGAGAATATTTTTCAGCTATCCTTCTGGTGGCCGCCAACGGTGCTCCGGTGCTCGAAATCTTCAACCGAATATAGATCTGGAAAGCTCTCAACAAGAACTATGCCATACTGGTAAATTTTTCCCCATTCCTTGAGTTTTTCTCTCTAGTGTTTTCGGCCCTAACTCCTATTTTTTGACAATTTTTGTTAGATAGGTACTTCCCTCGTCTCTTTAGCTCCCATCTACGTCGCGATGCGATTTGGACGTCTTTCTCCAATAAAACAAAGGCAAGTGGTGGTTTTTACTCTTTCCCCCTTCTTTCTTGATCTTGATGGTAATTGTTTAACTTATGTTCATTAACCCTTCTGCACTTTTGTCATTCCAACTGTAGATAAGTTTAATACCCCTTGGAATTTACTTGAATTTTTAAGTTCTTGTCATGATTGTTCAACTTCATAGCATTATAGTGATTTGATGAAATATTATATTGTTGGCTTTAATCGCCCTTAACTATTGTTGTAGAACGCGTTAGAGTTATTTAGGGTTGGAAATTCTTCCTAAGGATTGATCAACCGTTTCATTCTAGAATTGTCTAGTAGAATCTGATGTCGTGGGGAGAGAATGCGTTAGGGTTATTTAGGGTTGGAAATTCTTCCTAAGGATTGATCAACCGTTTCATTCTAGGTGTCATTCTTGACATGAGGTTTTTATCATGTTTTGTCAATGTGGCGATGCCATGGGGAGAGACAAGCTGTATTTTTTTGTGGGCCTCTGAGCTCTAAACCCGAGCCATTACGAGGTTTACCCTCTCGGGATTCCTTTGTTGTGGATGTTTTTAGTGTTCGAAACCACCGCCGCAAAGTTAGTTCTCCCTATTAGTACCTTGTGGGGCTCTACCGGGTGTTTGGGGCATTTGCGGTGAATGGTGGAGTGTTTAGTCTCCCCCGCATTTAGACGTATAATTGTCTTCGGGGTTGTGTCCAGCTGAGTTGACAATGCTGCCCATTTTGGATTGTTTGGTGGAGTTGACCATAGGAGGCTAGTAGGGGTTTGTTTCTTTTCCGGATGATTTAATCATGACCTTTTTCCCCATATAGTCTTATGCATTTGGGGTGCTTTTGTGGTACGTGACGCTTCACGTAAGTGTTTCCTTTTGGCTTTTGTACAATTCTGCTGTACTTTAATTAAGTATTTTCCTTTGGTCTTGAGTTGGTATCCCTCGACTTTGTTTACTTTTGGCTTACTTTCCGCCATAACTTGTACATTCTTGCTGAGGTGTTGTCTTTCAAATGCCTCAGGTTCAGAGTTGTTGCTGGTAGCCATACTGATTTTAGAGTTTCTGAACAGCAGTGTTGGATGTGTTCTTTGCCTCGCCGTAGTGAGGTAGTTTGTTGTTTTTGTTTATTCACTAGTTTAGACATACTTTACTTTTTTGGGTTCGTGTATGTTTTTTGACGCCCATATGATTGTTATGTTATTTTTTGGATACTTGTTAGCTGCTTAGCTTTCTTTCTGTGTGTTTAGGATACTTGCTCTCTTGGATGTTTTATGCTAGAAATGCATGGTAGGTATTTTCAAGTATAAAATAAAAGTACTATTATTACCTCATGCATTGCACGTTTTTTGAATGTTAATTCACTATATTTAACGACTGTACAAATATACTTTTTTTGCTATTATAAACATATAACTTGCATACCTTGAGGTGTCCTTTGGGAACCTCCAAGCTCTTGTAGGATGCCTATTCCGTTAAAAGAAGTATATTTCTGCATCGTTTAACTACTTTTCTTGTGGGCTAGATGAGCCACTAAGCCGAGGGATATGATTATGTGCTATATTTAAATTGATTTTAACTCTAAATAACTTAATGTACCTTTCTTCATGGTTAAGTAGGAGTTTTGCGTGAGCATCCGCAGTTATCCCTTGTTGACGTGCCATCATGACGCGCATTTTTCCCTTACTCTGATATACTTATTTGGCGGTGAAAATGCGGGTTATGATTGTTGGTATCAGAGGGAGGTTGGTTTGACAATTTGGTCAAACCAGCCAAACTCGTTTAGCTTGTTTCCCTTCATTCATTTGCGTACACACACTGATGTGTCATCATTATGTGTTAACCGAAGCATCGACACTACACTCATAGCATGAATAGAATTATACGGGGCAAATTATGTAGTATGGATGCATAATATGTGTTTGTATATGGATAAACCATATGAGGCAACATGTGACGGTTATGTTGTATGAGATGCATAACCATCACCACATGGATGCCCATTAGCACATTTTTGTTTCTCATTGTATGCGATGTTATGTATTATGTGATGCATAACATTTCATGTGTACACCGCTCATGCATGCATTAAGGCCTTTTTAGAATGCATGGCACTGCATACATAGCATATCATCGCATAAGCACGCATGCTAAGTTAAGGTTTACATAATGACACATGCACACGCATGATTTTAAAGGAGAAAAAAGAACTCATGCAATTATATCATAGGGACTTGAGTAAATAGGATGAGAGGATATCATCCTAAGTAGGACATAGCATAATAATAAAATCCCAGAGCAAGATGCAGCATAATCAATTGTCTAAGTATGATGTGAACTAGTTATGTGGCCTAGTTGTGGACTGGGATTGTTTTTGACTAGTCGTTCGCTACCTTTTCTAGAATGTCGAGATGTACTATGACGAGGTCGACTCCCCTGTCAGAGGGCGAGTCATCTGGTTCTCATAATGAGGCCGTGATTGAAGGATTGTGACTGAGCAATGAAGCTTTGTCTAGGCAAATATTGGAGATGTAGTCGCAGATCCAAACCTTGTTGACTGTTGTTGCACAATTGCCGCTTAGAGTTCGGGACCCGATCGTGGGTCAAGGCATTTGATGCGTTGAAACGGAAAGTGTACCGGTTGCATAAGTAATATAAAATGGGATGTCCCCAAGTATCGATCTCTTCAAGGAACATAGTAAGGGGGTGTTAATATCGAGGAGGACTTGAGATTGAAGTCCTTTGGTCGGAGTTAACTAAGGGGGGTTTTGATGGTTGGGGAAACGAAAAATAAAACGCTAAAAACTACTCCTATACAACGCCGCTATGCGATTCTTTGCCAGGAGGGATATAAGATTACACGGGTCGCTATGCACCGAATCACTGGGCGGATGGACGAGTAGGCAAGCGTAAGAACTAGGATTTGAGGGTAGTTAGCACCTCTTCGCTACGCACTCTTTGAGCAATTGCTAGAACGGCTAGAATGGATGGATGGAAGATGGAAAATAAGCGCACCTCAAGCAAATAATGAACACATGCAATCACATAGACATGATTTCACATAAACGTATATCAAAATAGCACAACTTCATCATATACAAAGTGTTCAACTAAACTATCAACAACAAGAGAAGAAAAGTGTGTGAAATCGACCGGATCCGAAGTCTTTCGAAGGATTCGCGGTAGGATTCGCCGGGTTGTCAATCCGCGTCCTAGCTCGGTCCTTAACTACGTCCGGGGTAGAGGAGGCTATCACTCACTCCCAATGAACCAGTCTTCTTCGTGTCACGAGCCGGTAGAGGATGGCACAACTTCTCTAGCTTGGTGGAGAAAGCTACATAAAACCCTACTTGAAGCTCAAGGATGAATGAGGAGGCTGAGACGAAGCTCCTGCTTGGATTTGGCGTTGAATGCTTGCCCGGATCTTCTCCTCCTGGTGGAAGATGAAGGGCGGAGGTAGAAGGGTGGAACTTTGCCCTAAAATGACGGAGGAAATGACTGAAATCCGAAAAAACTCCCTTTATGGCCGAAAATCTGCGTCTTAAATAGAAAAGTCAGAAAATTGTTTGTGCACGATCTGGCGCACGACCGTGCGTGACCCGTGTGATATTCATGCACAAATAAGGCTTGAGGAAGAAGAAGCGTGGACCCGTGCGATTTTACTCACGCACGGGCGATTCCGCCAGTGCGTGAAGGAATTAGCACGGGTAAACATATAGAACAAGAATACAGGATAAAACAGTGGAACCGTGCGTTTTACTCCCGTACGGGCGATGTTGCCCGTGCATCAAGGAAACACACGATTAACCGCAGAGCACTGGAAAGCTAGGCAAAATGCGCAGGCCGTGCGATTCCTTTTCGCACGACTTGGCCGAAACCGTACAGGAACAAATCGCACGGGCAGAAACAGATGTCCCCAGAATTGCTGTGTGAAACAAACGATTGAACTGGAACCATGCGCGGCAAAAATGCACGACCGTGCGTTTTATACAGAATTGAAAATTAAATTCGGGACATCCCGACTACCTGCACAGCAAAGAAACCAGGCTGGAGCACAAGCCCCCAGCAACAAAATACATACAGCAACAATAGAAAGAGCAACGGGGAGCACCAGACGCTTACTCCCGATAAAAGAATGCGCAATTGCACACCCTTGGGCCAAAAACAATGCACTAATGGTGAAGTGAGGTCCTAAACAAAAATATAACTTTTCCAATTGAAAAAGTAGTGCACATGCAAGAAAATAAGCCCAGATGAGTCTGAAAAATCCTGTAAATATCGGACTCATCACACCACCAGTCTTAAACATTTGCTCGTCCCGAGCAAATCATCTCTTCGTGGTCTCGAAAACAGTGAGCTGGCTAAGAAATTTCAAAATAAAGTAAAGAGAGAAATCAAATACACATGGGCACAGAATATATAATAGATAAACTTTGTAACTATGCTACGAAGTTTATAGCTTTTGACGGGCATAAATGAATATTGTAGCTACTCAAAATAGGAATGCTGGAGAATCGTTCGGTCACGCGTAGGAATAAAGTAGGCAGGCCACTAAGGTGAGCATTGACAAAGACCGGGGCTCAGGATCACCTCCAAAGGAATCCACCAATGTCGGGAACCATACGCTCGCCCGTTCACACTCTCTCCACAGCGCTAGTTCGACTCAAGCGCGAATCCGTAGGACTTTAGGAAAAATATTGTTGCTTGGGTATAAGCATAGGTAAGGATACAAATGGATATACATGAAGGCTACGCACAACCCAAATGAGCTCATACAAAGGACTACCCTATCGCCAACAAAACAAGTAGGTGCACCACACCACTAGACTTGGACTTGACATACGGGTGCGAGCACCGCCTATCGGCACAATATTTGAAATGGAATTTTCTTTTAAACTTTTTCTTCTTTCATATCTAAATGAAAGTTTATAGTTGCCTACCTAAATCACCTAGAGGGGGGTGAATAGCTGAGATGTGCATCTTTTTGCGGAATAAAAAAAATTACAAACCAAAGCACAGATCTATCTACCAATCAAACACAGACGAGTCAAGATTTATAGTGGTTCCCCGACCTTAGGTACATCCACTTTCCCTCACCGATCTAGCAATACACTAGACTCGGCTACTCCACTATCTCGGATTGAAAAACAATCCTACCCTCGGAACAACGTTCCTACAATATTGATCCACAAAATGGATCTACACACGGAAGGCAAAACTTCCTACAATCTCAGAGTTGAAAAACTGCTACACTCGGAGAAAACTTCTACAATAATGAAATAAAATGATATAGAAATACAAACAATGAATCTTGTCAGATCTGCAAGTAATCGGCCAGGATCTTCTTCTTCTAGACTTTTCGGCTTTATCAGATGGGTGAAGAAAACCTCAGCAAAATCAGATCTGAATCTTCTTGACTTTACACGATCGAATAGAGGATGAAGAGTCGAGCGAAAATCTCGATCTATAAAATCTTCTTAATCTGAATCCTCTGAAAATGAAAACCTTAGCCGGTCGGGAATCTGCGATGGCGGAGGCGGCGGATTTCGTTTCTTGGAGAGAGAGAGAGGAGACAGAAATTCTTGAGAGAGTACGGCTGCAAAACTTCTTAAAATAATCGTCTTTGATAAATTAGAATTGTTAGGGTTTGTCGGTTTAGATAAGACCTTTTATAGGAGAGGAGAAGATTAGCCATAATTGAGTTATTATGAGAGACACGTGGACCAATCACGTCAAAGTTTATGAATAAGACCATTAGGTCTGGACTTAATGAATTTTCGGAAAAGTCAAAGTAAAATACTCGAGATATAACAGACTACTCGAGTACATGCAACACTACTCGAGTAGGTAGAAGATGACTACTCGAGTACATGAGAAAAACTACTCGAGAGGGAATGAGATCATTACTCGAGTACATGGAGTCAACTACTCGAGTAAATAAAAATTCAAGGAATCAGCTACTAGAGTAACAAGAATAATATACTCGAGTACTTGAGTACTTACACGAGAGGTGGAGTAGTTTACTCGACTATAAGAAATACTACTCGAGTATATAAGAAAGAACTACTTGAGTATATAAGAAACTACTCGAGTCATAGACTTAGAAAATTTCTGGACTGGAAAACAGAACTACTCGAGTATAGAAGTTGAACTACTCGAGACAAATAGAACTACTCGAGTATATGGAGATGACTACTCGAGTAATTCACTTAGAGAAATTTTCTGGAATGGAATCTTGTATTACACGAGTATAAACACTGTACTACTCGAGTAGTAGATGAACTACTTGAGTACATGACTTAGACTACTCGAGTAAGTGAGAATAACATGAGAGTCAGAATTCAACTACTCGAGACAGAAGGTAGAACTACTCGAGTATAAAAGATGACTACTCGAGTATTTAACTTAGAAAAATTTGAGAAGATAATTTCTGTAAAACTCGAGAGGAGAAAAGAAACTACTCGAGATATATCTTAACTACTCGAGTAAGAGTATTATTACTCAAGTATGAACTCAGTAACTTACTCGAGTAAGTAAAGAACTACTCGAGTACATTACTTAGGAAAATTTTCTTGACAAAATTTTTCTTCTTCTTAGGTGAAATCAACATCAAGTCTTTTCACATAGTCCTAGAGCTTGAATAAGAAGTGTATCCCAATAGAGAGGCTACACATGAGTCAACACCTTGGAGCACACAATGAGGGATTACATTGTATGGTCCCGTGTTTGGTGACTCATTGTAGACTGACATTGGTCTACACTTCCCATAAGAATTCCTGCAATCACATAACTCAAACCAAGCATCAAATACAACTTAATTCATCTTAGTTCAAGGGTGACTTCAACAAATCTGGGTTAGTGTTGATACAATACCCAACACTAACTCTTTTCCTTTTTTTCTCTTTTTTTTTCTTTTTCAAAATTTTGTTTTTTTTATTTCACCTTCAGACACATAATAACATGAAAACTCCAGCTCACAAACACAAAACTGCACCACGACAACAACACCAAATGCAAGAAGTAATATACTAATAGCTCGAGATAGGGGCGTGCAACTGGGATAGGCTTTTTTAGGCTTTGGTGATTGCAGAGCAGGGCTGAATCAACAGGAGGAGTAGGCTCAAAATAGGCTAACAAGGATAAGATGTTAGGAACGGGTACAATGCTCAACCTGGCAAAAATGTTGGCCTACATCACACTCACGCTAGACTAACCATGCACCAATGCTTTGAGAGTAGCTTGGGGCAAGTTCTTAGCGCCCGAGAAAGGTAATCCTTCCTCCCGACTCGAGCAATACGAGGCTAGTAGCGGCTACACACATTCCTACTCTACCATTTTATTACTCCAGCTTCAGCAATTTTGAGTAGTACAAACACTATTTACAAATGCAGAAAAGTGTAAATCTACGAGCATATAGAAAAATTGAATCTATACTATTTCTACACAAACATTGAGTACTCGATTAGGAGTACTGCAGGAGTTTCAGACTACTCTACCCTAAAATCCTAAGCCAGCACTACTATCTTAAAGTTAACACAAAAGAAATAAATTAAACTTGCGCCGAGCGCATGCTTAAGTGCGCGCTCGTGTGGTGTAGATGCATAATGCGGACATGATAAGAAAAAAAATAGAAATTGAAAATAATCTTGAGATATGAAAGTGAAAGTAGTGCTTGTGCATAGGTAATGCGTGACTTTTCCCCACCAGACTTAAACTGAACAAACTATCACAAGATTTATAATAAAAGCAATGAAGTAAAGTCAGGGAAGAGGTTACCCAATGTTCAGCAAATGAGCATACCAGAAGATTGGCGTGAAAGCATGAAGCCAATCCTGCAAAAATTTTAGCTCACTCCGCCGCACCAAGGATAGGCCACCTACCAAATAGCTCAAACAAAAACGTAAAATAAGGTATAAACAATATAAGCTAAGCAACACTTGCGAGGTAGTACCAAACATAATATCACACACATCTATTACATAAAACTAAACACAATAGCATATGATAGAAAGATTATGCAAATAAAATAACTAAAGCCACCCTGGGGACGAATCCCCAGCTTAAAAACATAATGTATACAAAATGTCAAAACAAGTAACAAAGATACAAGAACAATAAACACCCCAATCCGGGTAGAATAGCAGCAATCACTCAGGTAGATCAAAAGAAGGCGGAGGCGCAGTACGAGCACGAGAAGATGAAGCTCGAGCAGCGGCAGCAAGGGGCACCTGAAGAAAATCAACATTGCGTGATTTCATGCCATGCTGCTCGCACAACAGCTCCTCCATCTACATATGCCGTGTATAGAAGTCGTGATAATCCTCCGCGATACTCCTACGATGCGGGGCCTGGGCAAAAGAAGTCGAAGGGCCCAAGGGCATGGTATGAACAAGAACGACATCGTCGAACCGGCGGGATTCCGAAGAGGATCCCGCATTAGCGGAAGAGGCCCTAGCTGGCTGCTCATGCCCCACCGTACGAATGACATAGCTCCACGAACCGCCAGTAGAAACACGACCAGTTTGAAGGCGGTCATCATGGCCGCAGAAATAAAATCACCGCGGGAAACGGGAGTCATGGCAGGCAAAGCGTCAAAGACTCCTAATCCTTTGGCAATTCGCGTGATATAATGTGAACCACCGATGGCTTTCAGAGGAACATACATGGCCTGATGAAGGAAGTAATCCGCAAGAATGCGGCCTAGGTGGAGAGGGACTCCATGATGCATGTTGTAGAGGTAGAGGAGATCCGACCACCCCGCAACGTTCTGACTCATCGAGCGGGCATTGATGTTGTGCCCGATCAAATGCTGAACATAGCGGAGTGCGGGAGAAATGATCTTGGAAGACTTGGCAGAACGTGCTTCGTACTGCTGCGGCAATCCGGTGATCTCCTGCAAAAATGCGTGGGGAGAAGCGCCGGTTGGGAACTCAAAGGGTCAGGCTAGAACGTCAGATTCAGTGAGTTCCTCAACCGCGTAAATCCCTGCATATACGGCGAGCATGCCAGCACTAATAGTGTACTAGCGCAAGTTCATCCGAAATGCCACCGTAATGGACTCACACGTATCTGTATCGCGTCGTTCCAAAATGCGGATGGTGGAGAGGAATTCGAGCGTGAGTTCGCGGAATCCCATCTCCACAATGGAGAAGAGCTGACGCCACGAACCCACGTCGAGTAACTGATCCACCTCCTGGTTTAGACCGACGACCGCAAGCTCCCTGTCTGAAACGAAGCGAAAATCAAAAAAGGATTTTTAGACCAAGCATTCATACCTAGCGTTCATTTCAGGTCTCCCAAAACGGAGCATCCGCTCTGCATCTTCAGCGTTCACCGGAGCAATTGGGGCATCTTCCGGCTACGTCGGAACCGAAGCTCATGAAGAAGAGGAAGAGGCACCACCAAAGCTATGTAATTTTCTAATCACCTTCTTGTAACCGATGTCGCTGAAGAAGAGAGACAGTGGAAGAGATAGAGGTGAGAAACGAGGCAAGAAACGGAAGAGAAAGACGGGATCTCGTCGGAGAAGAAGGAGGCGAAGCGAGCGCTTGCGGCAGACGCACGAGGTTCAGGGCCGGCGTGCATCAAAAACTCTCGGCGTGCGTTTTTAAACATAAAAATGCATGGTCGTGTGTTTTAGTCGTGCACTATTTCCCAAACTGTGTGTTTTGCAAAAACTGCCCGATTCACGTCATTTTCTCCGGGAAGTCTCGTCCTGCCACAACAGAGAGAAAAGCAAAAACAAATGGAACAAAACTCCTGAGCGACTATGCAAGCTTCATGAAGTAGGATCAAGCACACAAAACTCTCGCAAGTAAGCATTAAAGCAAGAAGAAAAAAATGACAAGCAAAGCAATTTGGAAAACATCAAAACAAAAAAATCTAAATAACGAATCCTACTCCTAGATAAATACTGGGGTTACTGTCATCCCAGCACGACTTATTCGAGATCCAAAAGGTCCTAACTAATGGGCCTATGAAAGGAAAAGTGCACAGGTAACTGGCCTAATATCCGTTGCGGTAACGTGTACCTATACGGAGATAAAACAGTTACCCCTCTACCTAAATAATGATACCTGCCCAACATAGGTAGAGGAAATAGGAAATAAGAAGTGGAGGAGCGCTAGCCCTCGCTCATCTTATCACAAAACATATCCTCGCCTAGCAAGGCGTCGTCAACCACAGACGTGTAGGGAGCGATGGAAACGGCAAGAACACCAGACTCATCATCATCCCAGCGTACCCACGGAGACTCATCCTGTAACGTCCCGAATCGCTCTAGGCCCCTAGTGTGTGTTTTTGAGTCAGGAGGGTTGACTCGAGTCCTGAGAAGTGCAGGGAATTGGACTGCACTTGTGGAGAAGTGGAGAAATCAGTGCAGAGAGACACGGGTAGTGACACGGGTAGTGACACGGGTAGTGACACGGGTAGTGACACGGGTAGTGACACGGGTAGTGACACGGGTAGCGACACGGGCGTGTCCCTACCCATGTGTGTCGAGTTACACTCGCCAGACCGTGTCGAGACTGACGAGCTGTGTCGACATCATGTGACACGGGTAGTGATACGGCAGTGTCCCTACCCGTGTGTGTCGAGTTACACTCGACACGCCGTGTCGAGTCTAACGAGCTGTGTCGACATCATGTGACACGGGTAGCGACACGGCCGTGTCCCTACCCGGGTGTGTCGAGTTACACTCGACACGCCGTGTCGAGTCTGACGAGCTGTGTCGACATCATGTGACACGGGTAGCGACACGGGCGTGTCCCTACCCGTGTGTGTCGAGTTCCACTCGACGAAATGTGTCGCGATCGACGAACTGCGCGTCGACTTCGACGAATGAACATGACACGGGTAGAGACACGGGCGTGTCCCTACCCGTGTGCGCCAGTCGACGATTTTGATGGATCGTCGAGATGCAACCCGAGAAGGACACAACCAAGGACACGGCCAGGAACACGGCCGTGTCAAATATTGAACCAACAAGGAAACTGTCGTTGCCGCTTCGTCAGGCAGGAGACGGGTAAGGACACGGCCGTGTCCCTACCCGTGTCACTTTTTATTTATAAGGGAGACAGAAAACCCTAGCCGTTTTCATTTTCATTTCTTCCCCTAATTCCTGTGAGAACTCCTGGTGAGAAGGAAACTGCGGGAGCAAGTTCTACCGAAGGAGATCCGCCATCGCCGTGAAAGAGAAGATGCCGCCAAGGAGAACTACGAGATCCATGGCCGGAAATGGTGGTACCGCTGGAGCCAATGTGAGTTTCCTACCCTCTCCCTTGGTGCTAGATCTATAGTTATTTTCCTACGCGAGACATCGAATCAAGAGAGTCTTGATGGTGAGGAGGAGTTTTCTAGGAAAGGCCATGCTAAGACTTGTGTCTTAGGTTTTTGATCTCTTCAACCACGCCCTTCTTCAATGTGATGATAAGGGATGGTTTCGTGAAGGATATTGGCCTCTTGAGGGTGAATAAGGGAGGAGGGTTTCTGGAATGATTTGAGAAGAATCGCCTTGAGGAGGAAGATGAACCGATGTCGTTCATTCTGCCTTAAGATGCGTGCAGAATCTGTATTCTGCGTGCAACGAACTTTGTGGCCATTTTTAAGTGTGACATGGCCAGATCTGGGCTTTCGGCTAAACACGAACATTGAAGCCCTTGAAAATACCTTTCCAACGAATGGTTACACGACTTCTGGCGAAGTCTGTAGCCGCGGGAAAGTATAACCGAAAATGGTGTTCAATAAATCATGTATGCAGAAACTGTGTTCTGCACGCAGCGGACTTCAAGTCCGATTTCAAATAGGATAATTTCGAATCTGGATTGAGGTCTGAATACGAGAGTTGTAGACCTCGGAAAGACCTTTCCATCGTGGGGTTACACGTCTTCACCGAATTCCTGTAGCTTCGGAAATCTCCGGTCGAAGTTGCTGTCCAGATTCAGCCTGCACCTAAATTTCTTAATGGAAAATGGATTTTGCGGTGGAATTAATAATGCAAGACAATGAATGATTAATCATGCAGATTTCATATATCAAATTGATTTCGTGCACTTCATGGAATTAATAATGCAAGACACTTGCCTTGGATGAATGATTTGATCATCATTGTAGTAGAGAGTGCAGAGCGCGGTGTTGACCGTCATATTCCGATCTATGATATGTTGAATTGAGAGTCAACACGCGGTGTCATATTATGGCAGGTTAAGGGCTCGCCAGTCGACACTGAAGTTGGCAGTAGACATGGACGGTTGGGCTGTGTCCTCGTGCTTCCTTCCGATTGTCACACAAGGCCAGATCTTGGGATAATGGGCTCCGCTGTTGTGCAGCGTTCATGCCTAGTTATACTGTCACCACCTGGCCATGACATGCTCGAAAAGTGGGAACTATAACATAGCAAATGGGTGTGCAGTGTGATAGATCTTTATATGCGCGATGAGTTACTTTATGTAACCCGATCCTTCTTATAAGTTTGTATATTCTTATAAGTTAAGTTACCTTCCTGCTATAGATTTCCTTACACCTGTTGTTATATGATGATTAGAACTGCTAGATTATACATTATATTCAACCTTGGAGTCTTGTGAAACCACTTAGTCGTTTCGATGTCTTCCTTTTTATCACGCCGCAGGTTACGCAGCAGGACAGCCAGGCCAGGACGACAGGGCCTGATGTATCGATACCGTCGGTTACATGTTAGTATTTTGATTAATGTAAATGATTAGCTGTACTCTGATATTTTGTAGAAGCATGTAGCTTCTCTTTATTTCCATGATATACTTACTTCTCTTGAGAGTCATGATATATTGATATTGTTGTAGCCCCTAGGCGTCTTGTGGTAGGTAGCCGTGTGCTAATGATACCGCAAGGCGGCTTGGGGATGTTTTGGAATGTCTTATGGTATTAGTTTGCCACGATCCTCAACTAAGAAGTCATTCAACAATGGTGCCACCCCCGTTTGGTTAGTCAGTTTGGGGGCAAACTGACTTAGCGGAAGCAGTGGTGTGCCCATATGTAATTCACATTAAGTTTGTCCAACTTTGACCTTAAGTTTAGCCAACCTGACCACAAATTTGTCGTGTATGTGTAGGTTCCACTGCATGTTGAGCCGATGGGGGGTACTCCTACCCCTCCCATACCCACTCAGTTCCAACAGTCTGAGTTGGGGCAAACGCTCACCGCCATTCTTGATGCTTTTAAGGCACAGCAGGCTCCGGTGCAACAACAGGCCCCGAGCTCCAACTGGCTGAGCACCTTCCGGGCTCTCTCCCCTCCAGTCTACCTTGGGACGGAGTCAGCCGTACGTACAGAGGAATGGCTAGACACGGTACAGGAGTTGTTGGCTGGTATCCGTTGCCCGGCCAACATGGCAGTGACATTGGCAGTGTCCGTCTTGGACTTACATGTGAAGAGGTGGTGGAAGTCCCTCATGGGCTCTACCTTCCAAGGCCGGATCTACACAGAGATAAGTTGGAGTGAATTCTCGGGTGTTTTCTTGGAGCACTTTATCCCTACATCGGCCCGAGATGAGCATGAGCAGAGGTTCCTTCTACTAAAGCAGGAAACAAAGTCGGTTACAGAATACCAGCGGGAATTCCAGCATCTCGTAAGGTTTGCGGATTCTTATGAGTTGGATGACAGAGGTTATGCCAAGCGCTTCTATAAAGGGCTGCGAGATCCCCTAAGGCAGTCCCTTTTGTTTATAATGGATGGTAGCTTGGCGGAGATCATTGATATGGCGAAAAGATTGGAGGCAGACCACCTGGGATGTAGTAAGAGACCTGCGGAGGACGTGATGGAAGCCGACCCAAGTAATAGAAGGAGGCGGGACTTCAGAGGAGGAAGAGGTTATCAAAGAGGTGGAGGGCGTGTCCACCGAAACTATAGGGTGGAGCATCCGGTTCCGCAGCCGCCTGCGTTGCCTCCACCACCACAGCCTCAGCAATTTCAACAACCTGAAGGGCGGCGTGGTCTGGTGTGCTTCGAATGCAACCAGCCGGGCCACATCCGGCGTTTCTGCCCGCAGCTATATGGGAACGCCCCTCCTTCTCTCCCTCGTGCTCTCCCTCCAGCAGCTCCACGAGGGCGGGGATATATGCGTGGTCGAGGACGAGGACCGCCAAGAGGAAACCCCGGACCGGTCCGGGATTAGGTGTACGCGCTTGACATGGCGCAGGAACGGAACCCACAAGATGTGATTGCAGGTACGTTTTAATTAATTTACATATTTGCATGGTCTAACTTGAATTGATTAGAACTTACTAGACAATAGCAATAAGTTTTGGTTGTTGGTACTTAGGCACCGTGATTATTGGCGGGAGGACGGCCTATGCGCTGTTCGATACCGGTGCCTCACACTCCTTTGTGTCCGAGGATTTCATAAAAGGCGTGGAGGGTGTACAGTACTTCACTGGCATAGCCCGACGTGTACGCCTTCCGGATGGCTCGGAGATGATCGCAACCGCCAAGTGCGAGTTGGAGTTATTTATTGATGGGAAGGCCTTTGATACACCGGCCACGGTTCTGAGAATGCCGGAGTTTGACATCATTTTGGGCATGGCATGGCTGGATTTGCACTTCGCGAGGATCGATTGCGCGGAGAAGCGGATCTATTTGAGACATGGAGACTCTGACGTCATCTTCCAAGGTATTGGCTTCGCGCCTCGCATGATGTTATCTTACGTCCAGGTTGTAAAAGCTCATATGAAGGGGGATGAAGTCTTCATGATCTGGTTCGAGTTGAAGGAGGAAGCGTTGGAATTAAAGGATGTACGGGTTGTGCGGGATTTTCCCGAGGTATTTCCTGAGAAGCTACCATGATTTCCTCCGCATAGAGAGGTTGACTTCCAGATCAATCTAGTACCAGGTGCCAAGCCTGTATCCAAGGCTCCGTACAGAATGGCTCCGAAAGAACTCGTGGAGTTTAGAGTTCAATTGCAAGAACTGGTGGATTCAGGGTTCGTTCGCCCCAGTTCATCACCATTGGGAGCCCCTGTGCTATTCGTAAAGAAGAAGGATGGAACCCTGTGATTGTGCATAGATTATCGGGAACTCAATCGGTTGACGGTGCGGAACACTTATCCACTACCTCAGATCGATGAGTTGTTCGATCAACTAGTGTGAGCACATTAGTTTTCTAAATTGTATTTGTGCTCCGGATACTATCAGTTGAGGATACAAGAAGGGGACATCCAGAAAACGGCCTTCAGTTTGAGATATGGTTTGTATGAGTTCACAGTAATGCCGTTTGGGCTCACAAATGCCCCTTCGGCCTTCATGATCCTGATGAACAAGGTGTTTGAACCATATTTGGACATCTTCATCATAGTTTTTATCGACGACATCTTGGTCACTCAAAGACGGAGGAGGAGCATGTCGAGCACCTGACCTTGGTTTTGAAGAAATTGAAGGAGCACGCCTTGTTCGCCAAGTTTAGCAATTGTGAATTCTGGCTTAAGGAGGTAGCTTTCTTGGGCCATGTGATCAGTGGGGCAGGATTAGCAGTGGATCCAGCAAAGGTACGGGCCGTGAAGGAGTGGTCACCCTTGAAGTCGGCGGCCGATGTACGAAGCTTTCTTGGACTTGCTGGCTACTACCGCAAGTTCGTGAAAGGATTTTCCAAGATTGCCCTTCCTCTTACCTCCTTGACGAAGAAGGGTGTGCCATTTGAGTGGACACCTCAATGTGAAGCGGCATTTCAAGAGCTGAAGGATAGGCTTACCTCCGCCCCATCCTTGCACTTCCGTCGGGGAAGGAAGGATTCCAAGTTTACACGGACGCATTATATCAAGGGATGGGAGCGGTGCTGATGTAGCACAGGCACGTGATCGCTTATGCTTTAAGGCAGTTAAAGAAACATGAAATCAATTACCCGGTTCATGATTTGGAGTTGGGAGCAGTGGTGTTCGCTTTGAAGGTCAGGAGGCATTACCTATATGGTGTACACTGCGAGATCTTTTCCGATCACAAGAACTTGAAGTATGTCCACACTCAGAAGGAGTTGAACCTGAGACAACGACGGTGGTTGGAATTTCTATACGACTATGAGTTCACCATGAACTACCACCCTGGGAAAGCGAACTCGGTAGCCGATGCCTTGAGTAGAAAAGCATCAGGCTCTAGCCCAGAGTCTCGGTTGATGAGTATGGAGTTGGCTCGGATGATCGAGGAGATGGAAATTACTCTAGTATTCAAGGCTCCTTCGGCAGAGTATGCGGAGTATTTGGCCAACATGAGCATAGTTTGTGATATCCAAGACCGGATTCGGGTGGAGCAAGGAATGGATGCGGCCTTGGCCCCGGCAATAAAGGCAATTGAAGATGGGACCACCGATGAGTACACACTCAAAGACGGCCTCGTTTATTTTCGTGGCCGACTCTATATTCCCAAGGGCGGCAAAATTCGAGAGGATATCTTGAGAGAGGCACATTCCTCTCAATATTCAGTACACCCGGGTGTTGCTAAGATGTACGCCGGATTGCGAAAGACCATGTGTTGGCCGGGAATGAAGAAGGATGTCCGGTATTATGTCACTCATTGTGAAGCATGTCAAAGAGTGAAGGCTGAATGCAGGAGTCCCGATGGTTTGTTGCAGTCGCTGCCCATCCCCGAATGGAAGTTCGAGGATATCTCCATGGACTTTGTTCATGGGTTACCTCGTTCCCGCTCCGGGAATGATTCAGTGTGGGTTATTGTTGATCGACTGACAAAGGTGGCCCGGTTCATTCCAATGAAGAAGGAAGCACACGTGGATGTTTTGGTACGCCTTTTTGTGGAGCAATTTGTACGGTATCATGGCGTGCCCAAGACAACTGTTTCGGATCGGGATGGTCGGTTTACATCCAATGAGTGGAAGGCGGTACAGGCATATTTGGGCTCGCGCCTAACCTTTAGTACCGCATTTCATCCTCAGACGGACGGGCAGTCTGAAAGGACCATCAGGACACTTGAAGATTTATTGAGGTTATGTGTGCTGGATAGAGGAGAGCCATGGGAAAGACTCTTGCCCCTAGTGGAATTCTCCTACAACAATAGTCATCAAGCGAGCATCGGTATGGCGCCCCATGAAGCCCTTTACGGAAGAAGGTGCAGGACCCCCTTGTCTTGGGTGCAGGATGAAGATCCGAAGGTATTGGGAAATGAATATATAGATGATACTGATGTGGCGGTCAGATTGATACGGGATCGCATGTTGGAGGCTCAAAGCCGACAGGCGAAATATTACAATAAAAAGCACCGGATAGTGGAGTTCCAAGTGGGCGAAAAAGTGTTTCTCAAGATTCGGCCGATGCATGGAGTGTCGCGGGTGCGCGGAGTCAAAAAGCTCAGCCCAAGGTATGTTGGGCCTTATACTATACTGGAAAGGATTGGCCCGTTGGCCTATCGGCTGGAGTTACCACCAGAACTAGAAAATCTCCACGACGTGTTCCATGTGTCGTCGCTTCGAAAAGCACTGTTGCGGCCAGACCAATATATTCCCAGTACTGATGGTACAGTGGCGTCAGATAGGTCTGTGCGACTAGAGCCGGTGCGGATTGTTGACAGCGAGACAAGAACTTTGCGCCGCAAAAGTGTACCCTTAGTGAAGGTGCTATGGTCGAATCATGGGAACGAGGAGTACACATGGGAGCCAATGGATTTGATGCAACAAAGCTACCCGGAGTTGTTTGCTCAAGGTAATCTTATTTAAAAGCATATGTTAAATTTCCTGCTATGCATTTCTCCCCTCAGCCTAAGCCTGATTTCGGGGACAAAATATTTTATTTTGTTTATAGAATTTGTAACGTCCCGAATCGCTCTAGGCCCCTAGTGTGTGTTTTTGAGTCAAGAGGGTTGACTCGAGTCCTGAGAAGTGCAGGGAATTGGACTGCACTTGTGGAGAAGTGGAGAAATCAGTGCAGAGAGACACGGGTAGTGACACGGATAATGACACGGGTAGTGACACAGGTAGTGACACGGGTAGGGATACGGGTAGTGACACGGGTAGCAACACGGGCATGTCCCTACCCGTGTGTTTCGAGTTACACTCGCTAGACCGTGTCGAGACTGACGAGCTGTGTCGACATCATGTGACACGGGTAGCGATACGGCCGTGTCCCTACCCGTGTGTGTCGAGTTACACTCAACACGCCGTGTCGAGTCTGACGAGCTGTGTCGACATCATGTGACACGGGTAGCGACACGGCCGTGCCCCTACCCGTGTGTGTCGAGTTACACTCGACACGCCGTGTCGAGTCTAACGAGCTGTGTAGACATCATGTGACACAGGTAGCGACACGGGCGTGTCCCTACCCGTGTGTGTCGAGTTCCACTCGACAAAAGGTGTCGAGATCGACGAACTGCGCGTCGACTTCGACGAATGAACATGACATGGGTAGAGACACGGGCGTGTCCCTACCCGTGTGCGCCAGTCGACAATTTTGATGGATCGTCGAGATGCAACCCGAGAAGGACACGGCCAAGGACACGGCCAGAAACACGGCCGTGTCAAATATTGAACCGACAAGGAAACTGTCATTGCCGCTTCGCCAGGCAGGACACGGGTAAGGACACGGCCGTGTCCCTACCCGTGTCACTTTTTATTTATAATGGGGACAGAAAACCCTAGCCGTTTTCATGTTCATTTCTTCCCCTAATTCCTGTGAGAACTCCTGGTGAGAAGGAAACTGCTGGAGCAAGTTCTACCGAAGAAGATCCGCCATCGCCGTGAAAGAGAAGATGTCGCCAAGGAGAACTACGAGATCCATGGCCGGAAATGGTGGTACTGCTGGAGCCAATGTGAGTTTCCTACCCTCTCCCTTGGTGCTAGATCTATAGTTATTTTCCTAGGCGAGACATCGACTCAAGAGAGTCTTGATGGTGAGGAGGCGTTTTCTAGGAAAAGCCATGCTAAGACTTGTGTCTTAGGTTTTAGATCTCTTCAACCACGCCCTTCTTCAATGTGATGATAAGGGATGGTTTCGTGAAGGATATTGGCCTCTTGAGGATGAATAAGGGAGGAGGTTTTCTGGAATGATTTGGGAAGAATCGCCTTGAGGAGGAAGATGAACCGATGCCGTTCATTCCGCCTTAAGATGCGTGCAGAATCTGTATGCTGCGCGCAGCGAACTTCGTGGCCATTTTTAAGTGTGACATGGCCAGATCTGGGCTTTCAGCTAAACACGAAAGTTGACGCCCTTGAAAATACCTTTCCAACGAATGATTACACGACTTCTAGAGAAGTCTGTAGCCGCGGGAAAGTCTAAACAAAAATGGTGTTCAATAAATCATGTATGCAGAAAATGTGTTCTGCACGCAGCGTACTTCAAGTCCGATTTCAAATAGGATAATGTCGAATCTGGGTTGAGTTCTGAATACGAGAGTTGTAGACCTCGGAAAGACCTTTCCATCGTGGGGCTACACGTCTTCACCGAATTCCTGTAGCTTCGGGAATCTCCGGTCGAAGTTTCTGTCCAGATTCAGCCTGCACCTAAATTCTGGGCTTAATGGAAAATGGATTTTGATTCGGTGGAATTAATAATGCAAGACACTTGGCTTGGATGAATGATTAATCATTTGTTGCAGATTTCATATTATCAAATTGAGAAACAATATTATTTAAACGAACTGAATTGGTAGGAATTGAAAGATTGATAATTGTGTACTTCATGTTTATATTATGACATTATTAAATGAAAAGTGTGATAGATCTTTATATGCGCATCATGTTTATATTACATTGTCATCATTTGGAAAGTCATATAGATGAATAGATTATGATCATGGACATATTTGATTAATGAAATGAGTCTTGTAGTCCAATACTTAGAGAGTTGTCTCCCTACGGGTAGTATTGTGAGGGATGTAAGCGCGGTGTTGACCGTCACTTGTTTTGGTTGTGTTGAGATAAGGTGTGAATGGATGGTTGGGATGTGTCCTCGTGTTTACTTCTGAGGCCCCCTTCCATGATATGTTGATGTGGTATTTGCATGTGGTGTGAGTCGACACGCGGTGTCGTAATCCTGGGTTAAGGATAGTGTGGCAGGTCTACGGGCTCGCCAGTCGTCACACCGACGGGAGTTGGTAGTTAGACATGTGAACGGTTGGGCTGTGTCCTCGTGCTTCCTTCCGAGGCCCCTTTCGGGTCACACAAGGCCAGTTCGGGTTGTGTTCTTGGTGCACATCTACCCAAGACCCCGCTGGGCCATAGTACGCATGGGCTCCGCTGTTGTGTTCTTAGCGTTGAGGCGAACGGAGGCCTAGGTGAAGTAGTGTGATACCCGCCTAGTAGTATAAGTGCCCGTTCTACTGTCACCGCCTGGCCACGGCGGCTGATGCCTGAGAGGTTAGTTACCTGCTCGAAAAGTGGGAACTATAGTCTGTGTCGACATAGCAATTGCATGGGTGTGCATGGGTGAGTCATTGCATAGCATTCATAACATTTCATAACATTGCACAACAAGATCCTCATCGTATAAGTTTGTATGGGCACTCCTATACGATGAGTTACTTTATGTAACCCGATCCTTAACTTATAAGTTTGTATGAACATTCTTATAAGTTAAGTTACCTTCCTGCTATAGATTTCCTTACACCTGTTGTTATATGATGTTAGCTTGTAGAACTGCTAGATTATACATTATATTCATGTACCTTGCCACCTGCTTATACTCCTTTACTTGCCTACTTGTTATATACTATACTCTTGTTCCTTTTCTCCGCCCGGTGCCGAGTAGTCGCCAGGGGAGCGGATGTGAAACCACTTAGTCGTTTCGACTAACGGTTGCTACGTCTTCCTTTTTAGGAGGTCACGCCGTAGGTAGAGCAGCCGCAGACTACGCAGCAGGACAGCCAGGCCAGGACGACAGGGCCTGATGTGACGGTGCCATCGATACCGTCGGTTACTGATGTTAGTATTTTGATTACTCTGATGTAGCCCGTTTTGGGTAATGATTAGCTGTACTCAGATATTTTGTAGAAGCATGTTTAGCTTCTCTTTATTTCATGTTTTTGGACATTATATACTTAGTGTGGATTTTGACTTCTCTTGCTTATTTATTTGGTTGGGTTGGCATGATATATTGATATTGTTGTAGCCGGCGGAATAGGCGTCTTGTGGTACAGGTTAGCCCGTGTGCTAATGATACTGCAAGGTGGCTGTTCCGGGCATAAGACTTCCCCTTCGTGCCGTGTTTTGGAATCCGGGGAGGAGGGGTCTTACACAGCCTGCACAAGCTCAGATAGAGAAGGGGGATCCAGTAATAAAAGAGAAGAAGAACTAAACTAATCAGGAAAAAGGATAGTGATCCCGGTATCACTATCACCGAGATCCGAGCAAAGATCATCGTCGGTATCATACGAGTCGTATCGTGGAGAATCCAAGAACTCGAGTTCCACGGTGGTAAATGGAACGACCTCATCCAATAAGGAAGTGCAAACCTCCGCATCAAAAGAGGATATTCCTCATCCCACCATGGTGCATAATAGTGCTTTAAAGATCCACCTTCTCCATCAGAGATAGAAGAATCCTCATCCCACTTCGGCGCAACCTTAGGCAGCAAATCATCCAAAAACATGGCATCATCAGCCAACTCACAAGAAAAAGGAGTAGCAAACTCAGGCAAAAATTGCGGAGGGGCGGAACTGCTCTCAAAATCAAGCACTGAATGAGCAAGCCCCATCGAAAACTCAATCGCAGACGCCATACCGTCAACCGGAATAATCTCTGCATCCCATACAGGAGCGCCCATGGATTCCTGATCCTCGTTTTGTTGGATACTACAAGAGTGATCGTCATCACTCAAAGGAAGCTCTTAAAAAGGGAGCGAGGGACCCATGAAGGATCCATATGCAGTGAGAGATTCTTCCGTAATCTCAACGGGTAAAGAGCGAGCCAGATGAGTGATGTCAGTGTATGGGCCAGGAAACACACTGGTATGCCTGTCCATAACAGTCTTCCACGCGCGGGAGGTTGTTGTGCACACGCCCTCAGAGGGAGAAGGCTCACATAAGAGAGGGAAATCCTTCACCATGTGGCCTACACCTTGACATAACAAACATCTAATGCACGGTTCGACTTTCAAATCATCCATGACATCGATGCATCGACAAAAAGCATCATAAAGATGGCACTCGGCTGAATACATCACGAACAAGAAAATTTACCATAGAGTGCTACGCAACTAAAATAAAAATAGCACGGATCAGCTATCTAAAACCAAAAATCAGAAAAGGGCAAAAAAGAAATGAGCAAAATAAAAATTCTAACAACTAAAACAAAAAGAAAAATGTAATGCACAAATGGAAAGGGGCTTCGATATACTATCTCCCTCTCCAAAAACTCACACGACTGTGTTCC
Organism: Platanthera guangdongensis; assembly: GCA_039583875.1. Lineage (NCBI taxonomy): Eukaryota > Viridiplantae > Streptophyta > Magnoliopsida > Asparagales > Orchidaceae > Platanthera > Platanthera guangdongensis. Next base: position 103,853,291 of record CM077151.1, read on the forward strand.
CCGGCAACAACGCCAAAAACTTGATGCGTTGAAATAGCAAGTGTACCGGTCGCACAAGTAATATAAAATGGGATGTCCCCATGTATCAATCACTTCAAGGAACACAGTAAGGGGGGAGTTAATATCGAGGAGGACTTGAGATTGAAGTCCTTTGGTCGGAGTTAACTAAGAGGGGTTTTGATGGTTGCGGAAATGAAAAATAGAATGCTAAAAACTACTCCTATGCAACGCCGCTATGCGATGCTTCTCCAGGCGGGATGGAAGATTACACGGTCCGCTATGCACCGAATCACTAGGCGGATGGATGATTAAGCAAGCGTAAGAACCAGGATTTTAGGGTCGTAAGCACCTCTTTGCTACGCACGCTTCTAGAAATTGCTAGAACGGCTAGAACAGATGGATGGCGGATGGAAAATAAGCGCACCTCAAGCAAATAACTAACATATGCAATCACATAGACATGATTTCACATAAACGTATATCAAAATAGCACAACTTCATCATATATAAAGATTTCAACTAAAATATCAACAACAAGAGAAGAAAAGTGTGCAAAATCGACCGGATCCTAAGTCTTACGAAGGATTCGCGGTAGGATTCATCGAGTTGTCAATACGCATCCTAGCTCGGTCCTCAACTGCATCCGGGGTAGAGGAGGCTGTCACACACTCCTAATGAACCCATCTTCTTCGTGTCACGAGCCGGTGGACGATGGCACAACTTCTCTAGCTTGGTGGAGAAAGCTACATAAAATACTTCATGAAGCTCAAGGATGAAGGAGGAGTCCGAGAGGAAGCTCCGGCTTGGATTTTGCGTTGAATGCTTGCCCGGATCTTCTCCTCTTGGTGGAAGATGAAGGGCGGAGGTGGAAGGGCGGAACTTTGCCCTAAAACGGTGGAGGAAATGACTGAAATCCGAAAAAACTCCCTTTATGGCCGAAAATCTGCGTCTTACATAGAAAAAGTTTGAAAATTGGTCGCGCACGGTCTGGCGCACGACCGTCCGTGACCCGTGCGATATTCGCGCACAGATAAGGCTTGAGGAAGAAGAAGCATTGACCCGTGTGATTTTACCCGCGCACGGGCGATTCCTCCCTTGCATGAAGGAATTCGCACGGGTAAACACAGAGCATAAGAATGCAGGAGAAAACAGTGGAACCATGCATTTTACTCGCGCACGGGCGATGTTGCCCATGCGTGAAGGAAACACACGATTAACCATAGAGCACTGGAATCTAGGCAAAATGCGCAGGCCGTGTGATTCCTTCTCGCACGGCTTGGCCGCAACCCTGCGGAAGCAAATCGCATGGGCAGAAACAGATGTCCCCAGAATTGCTGTGTGAAACGCATGATTGAACTGGAACCTTGCGCGGCAAAAGTGCATGACCGTGCGTTTTACACATAATTGAAAATGAAATTCGGGACATCCCGACAACCTGCACAGAAATGATACCAGGCTGGAGCACATTCTCCCAGCAACAAAATACATACATCAACAATAGAAAGAGCAACAGGGAGCACCAGGCGCTTACCCTTGATAAAAGAATGCATAATTGTACACCCTTGGGCCAAAAACAATGCACTAATAGTGAAGTGAGGTCCTAAACAAAAATATAACTTTTCAAATTGAAAAAGTAGTGCACATGCAAGAAAATAAGACCAGATGAGTCCGAAAAACCCTATCAATATCGGACTCATCAGCATTCCAGTTCCTCCTGCTCCTCTGGTGCCCCCAGCTATGCTGCCACCAGAGATGAACTTCATCTCGCACTTCTAGCGATTAGGACCCCCTACTTATGAAAGTAGGACAGACTTTTATGACTTTGGATGACTGGATTATAACCATTGAGGAGATGTTCCCTTACTTTGTAGTTTCAGTGGACCAGAGAGTAATGGTCACTACCTACCAGCTCAAGGGTTTGGCAAAGAGTTGGTGGCTAAGGGAGAAGGAAAACATGAAGTATTCAAGGAGAATTTGATGAAGAGGTTTCTACCGTCGGTCGAGCGAGGCTCTTTGTTAATTGATTTCCTGCATTTAAAGCAGGGGCAGCTCACGGTGAGTGAGTATGAGGTGGAGTTTAGCAAGCTGAGCAGGTTTGCCCCGGATTTAGTAGTTTCTAAAGATAGAAGAGTCAAGTGTTTTCTTGGTGGTCTGAAGAGTGACATCCAGCAGTTTGTGAGTGCTTATAAATCGGGGAGTTATGCTGAAGCACTCGAAGCAGCTCTTAAGGTTGAGGCAATTGACAATGCCAAGAACCAAGGACAACAAATGAGACAGGATAAGAGGAAGACTGGTGAGAGTAAGAGTTTCCAAGAATCCGGTGCTGCTTAGAGGAAGAGGAGCAAAGAAATATGCAGTTTCTGTGGCTGGCCAGGCCACCCATTTGAGAAATGTTTCCACAGGGTAGGAGCTCAGAAATAGGAGCAGGTCCATGCGATCTAGGGTGCTCCTAAGGAAGATTTGGTTTGTAGTTCATGCAAATGGAAGGGGCATGATGATGCCCACTGTTGGGATAAGGTTTGGGTCTACTTTCAGTGCGGACAAAAAGGTCATATCAAGTCAAAGTGCCTGCAGTCTCAGCCTGCAATGCAGCCAATTCCGCTTCGGGCCTTGCCACTACCGCAGCCTATAGACAAAGGGAAGGGAAAGCTGAATGTGATTTCTCAAGAGGAGGCCCAGACTTCTAACATGTGATTTCAGGTTAGATTCTAACCTGGTATTGTTTCTGTTTTAGTTTGTAGCTATAGTTTCGATATAGTTCGATTAGTTATGTAAACATTTTTATAGGGAAATTTGAAGTAAAAAACCGTTGGGTGCGTGTTCTCTTTGATTCCGGTGCTACCCACTCATATGTGGCTAGGGCCTTTGTTGAGTGTCATCATTTGACTCTCGATCAAGTTGGTGATCTATTTCAAGTCAAGTTTCCTTCCAGTGACTCGGTGGTGTCGGACCAGGGTATCCGAAGTTGTCTTATTTTGTTAGGCGACTTTCTAGCAGTTGCTGATTTGAAGATGATAGACTTGGAAGATTTTGATGTGATCTTGTGCATGGACAGGTTGTCCAAATATGATGCGGTTATCCAGTGCAAGGTTAAGCAATGGGACTTTAAGTTGAACAACGGTCAACCCGGGAATGTTTATGGTTTTCCGCACCAAGTTTCATCGATTATATCTGCAGTATGTGCTCGGAAGCTGGTAAATTCCGGATGTTTCGCTTATTTGGTTTCAGCTTTGTAGACAGTTGTTCGCTTGCTGCGTATAGATGATATTCCTGTGGTGCGTGTGTTTCCAGATGTTTTCCCAGCTAATCGTCCTGGTCTCCCGCCTGAGAGGGACATGGAGTTTGTCATAGATCTGGAGCCGGGTACCCATTCTTTTACTAAGGCGCCATACCGGATGGCCCCGTATCAGTTGGAGGAGCTGCATACTCAATTGGATGAGTTGCTCCTGAGTGGTTTTATTAGGCCGAGTTCTTCATCTTGGGGTGCTCCCGTCTTGTTGATAAAGAAAAAGGACGGATCAATGAGGCTGTGTATTTACTATAAAGAACTTAATAATATCATAATTAAGAATAGATATCCCCTACCTAGTATTGATGATCTATTTGATCAGTTGCGTGGTAGCTCTATGTTTTCAAAGATCGATCTTCGTTCAGGCTACCACCAGCTGAGGATTTATGAGGCAGATATTCCACGGACTGCCTTTCGTTCGTGGTATGGGCATTTTGAGTTTCTAGTAATGTCCTTTATTTTGAGCAATGCTCCCTCTGCCTTTATGGATATGATGAACCGTATGTTCAAGGATCTTCTGGACCGTTTCATGGTCGTGTTTATAGATGAAGTTTTGGTGTATTCCCGCAGCGCTGATGAGCATGTCTAGCACATCCGTTTAGTTTTTTTCTACTTTGAGGGAGCATAACCTATATGCCAGGCTAAGTGAGTGTGAGTTCTGGTTGCCTCAGGTTTCCTTCTTGGGTCATGTGGTAAATAAAGATGGAATTTTGGTTGACCCTGAGAAGATGACTGTTGTTATGTATTGGAATAGGCCCACCACCCCCAAGGAGAAAAGGAGCTTCCTAGGGTTGACTGGCTATTATAGGATGTTTGTAGACGGTTTCTATACGTTATCGTCGCCTTTGACTAAACTGACGCAGAGGAACGCAGCTTTCATTTGGAGCGATAAGTGCGAGGAAGAATTTCTTGAATTGAAGAGGAGACTGTGCACTGCCCCAGTTTTGTCTCTGCCTACTGAAGGGTTAGAATATGCGGTGTACAGTCTCCTCTTATGATCTAGAGTTAAAGGTAAGGTAATTGCGTAATTGCGTATGGGTCAAGATAGCTAAAGGTCCATAAAAAGAACCACCCTACGTATGATCTAGAGTTCGCAGCAGTAATTTATGCCCTAAAGTTGTGGAGGCACTTGTTGTATGGCGCAATATGCAAGATTTATACCGATCATAAAAGCTTAAAGTATGTTTTCACTCAAAGAGAGTTGAATCTGTGCCAGCGAAGATGGTTAGAGTATGTTGTTGATTATGATGTTGAGATCCAGTACCATCCGGGCAAAGCTAATGTGGTAGCCGACACCCTAAGTAGAAAGACGGTGAAAATTTTTAATCTTTCTGTGGATTCGCTGGTAGAAGAATTACTCTTGATGAATATTTCTGTTGGGAGTTGTAATTTGTCAAGTAGTTTGGAAGTAGCTGAGCCTTCATGGATTGCACTCACAAATTGCATCAGATGGAAGACCCTGAGTTGTTGCGCCTTTACAAGAGAACTGAGAAGGGAGAGTTGCTAGATTTTTCGATCGATGACGCGGGTACCTTGAAGTACCATGATAGATTTTGCATCCCTAATGTTGAAGATATTCGAGTTAAGTTGTGCAGTGAGGCTCATGGTTCTAACATTGCCTACCACCCAGGTTCAACCAAGATGTACCAAGATTTGAAGTAGATCGCCTGGCTGTTCGAAATGAAAGGTAATATAACGAAGTTCGTTTCAGAATATTTTACGTGCAAGCGAGTAAAGGGCAATCATGGCAGACCTGGTGGTAAGCTAACGCCCTTAGAAATTCCGAGTTGGAAGTGGGAGAGTATCTCAATGGATTTCATTACTACGTTACTGAGATCTCCCTGAGGACACGATTTAGTCTGAGTTATTGTTGATAGACTAACAAAGTATGCTCACTTCGTGCATTTTAAGATTGATTACCCCATGAAGAAGTTAGCTGAGCAATATTTAAATGAAGTCATTAGATTGCATGGAGTGCCAATTAGTATTGTATTTGATCGAGACTGCAGGTTTACGTCTCGCTTTTGGAAGAGTTTACAGGAGGGGTTGGGTACCGATTTTAGGTATTTCACCGCCTATCATCCGCAGAAAAATGGTCAGATGGAAAGAGTTAATCAGATCGTAAAAGACATGATCAGGTGTTATATTTTGGATCACAGTGGTGCTTGGTATGAACGTCTCAGACTCATGGAGTTTGCGTACAATAATAGTTACCAAGAAAGTTTGTAGATGGCCCCGTTTGAGGCCTTGTATGGGAGGCGATGCAGAACTCCCCTGTTTTGGGCCGAGGTCGGTGAGAAACCGTTGTTGAGTCCTGAAGAGTTAGAAGAAATGGATATTTCCGTGAAGATTATTCAGGAAAAGCTTCGGATAGCGAAGGAATAATATGAGAAGAACGCCAATCGGCGTAGGACTGATTTAGAGTTTGCTGTAGAGGACATGATGTTTCTCAAAGTTTCCCCGATGTTTGGAGTTAAAAGGTTTGGAAAGAATCATAAGTTGGACCCAAGGTATGTGGGACCTTTTAAGGGTGTCGAGCATATTGGTGCATCATCCTATAGCCGGGATTTGCCCGCAAATTTTCCTAGTTTGCACGACGTGTTTCATGTGAGCCAGTTACGAAAATGTGTGCTCTGCGACTGGCAGATTCTTGATGTTGTGCCCCAGTTGGAGCCCAATCTTTCCAATGTTGAGATGCTTGTTTGTATTTAGGATTCTCAAGATTGACTGTTGTAGAGAAAAACCATACCAATGGTTAAAGTTTTGTGGTGAAATCAAGACGTCGAGAGTGCGATGTGGGAATTGGATTCGGCGATGAGAGAATCTCATCCGCATCTTTTCACTTAGATCAGGTATGCCTTCAGATTTTTGGTAATAATTAGGTTTTGGTTTGTTTTGGTTTTAAGGTTGTGATAAGTTTCGGGACAAAACTTCTTTTTAGGGGGTGTGACTGTAACGCCCCCGATTTTCCGATGTTATTATTTGGATTGTTGACGCCATGATTATGATGTCAGGGCGTTACTTTTTTTCATTTTGTTGACGGCGCTGCATCGTTTGTGCGTTTTCGCATCTATCGGGCCTATTTATCCAGATTTTTGGGATTCTATTGGGTTGGAATGTCTTCCCTGTTATAAAGGTTGAGGTTTTGAGGATTAGGACTTGTCCGGTTTTGTTGCATTCTGAGAGTTTTGGAGTCTCGACGCGTGTTTGGACTCTTGTGAGGATTTTCTTTGCTTGTGTAAGCTTTTGATGATAGTGTCTCAAGAATGGTATGTCGGATTCTAGGGTTGTCTTCGCTATTTAATTCGGCACGTTTGGGCCTCTGATTTGAACTCAAATTTCCCTGGTTCAACCATTTGATTATGATAGTTATTATACCAAAGCCTTAGGCTTGTTTTGATTCTCGGGAAACTATCCTGAAGGGGGTGGGTTTTTGTCGAACTCTTTTTAGTTTCATGCATTTTTCTGGGCGTTGTGCTGAGCTCGACGAACGTCGAGCAGTTCTGGATTCTGGGCACGACGAACCCGAAGCAGAATTCATCGAACTGGCTTTGCGTTCGATGAATTATGAACTGACTTCGTCGAGCGGGTGTTTCCTTTGTGTTCGACGATTTTCGTCCTGATTTCGTCGAACAGGTTTTGCGTTCGACGATCTTTGAACTAATTTCATCGAACGGGTTTTGCGTTCGACGATCGAGATATTTTCTTCCTCCTCTAGCTCTCGAGAGATGCATCTGTTCTCGAGAGGTAATCGCTAGTACTCGAGAATTGCCCTTCTTCTCGAGAAATGTATGCTCTGTGCTCGAGAACTAGGTTTGCTATTCTTACGTGGTGTTCTTCTTGTTCTCGAGAAATGATCTTTGTTCCCGAGAACTGCACTTCTAGTTCTCGAGAAGTTTTGCTGTATTGGAGAACTATCCGTCTAGTTCTCGAGAAGCCTGTTGTTGTACTCGAGAAATGCTTCTGTAGTACTCGAGATCTGCCCTGTGAACTCAAGCACATGATTTCCTATTCTCGAGTAATCCCCTTCTGGTTCTCGAGAAGTATCTTGTTTCTCGAGAAGGTATGCTGTTCTCGAGAGGCATCCTCCTATTCTCGAGTAATACTTCTTGTACTCGAGAAATATGTTCTTCCACCCGGGAAATCCACTATTTATTCTGGGGAAATGTTTCTCGGTTCGCGGGAATTTCAGCCACCTTGATCTCGAGAATTACTAGCTTGTTCTCGAGTACCCTTCTTTCTTCTCAGGTGGCCCGGTTTAGCCGACCCCAATTCTTTTTCTTAAGATATATATATACCTACTACTTATTTCCTCCTCCATTTTAGACAAAACTTCCAGCTTTTCTCCCAAACCAGAGCAGCGTGAGAAAGAGATAAAGTTTTTCTGCTATCCTTTCGGTGGCCGCCGACGATTCTGCAGTGCTTGAAATCTTCAACCGAATATAGATCCAAAAAGCTCTCAACAAGTGCTACGCCATCGTGGTAAATTTTTCCACATTCCTTGAGTTTTTTCTCGGTAGGGTTTTCGGCCCTAACTCCTATTTTTGACCATTCTTGTTAGATTGTGACTTTCCTCGTCTTCTTTTGCTCTGATCTACGTCATGGTGCAAATTGGACGTCATTCTACGGCAAATCCAAGGCAAGTGGTGGTTTTGTAATTCCAACTGTAGATATGTTTAAAACCCCTTGAATTTTCTTAAATTTTAAGTTCTTGTCATGATTGTTCAACTTCGTAGAATTGTAGTGATTTGATGAATTATTATATTATTGACTTTAATCGCCCTTAACTATTGTTGTAGAATGCGTTGGAGTTATTTAGGGTTGGAAATTATTCCTAAGGGTTGATCAACCGTTTCATTCTAGAATTGTCAAGAAGAATCTGATGTGCCATTGTTGACTTGAGGTTTTTATCATGGTTTTTCTAAATAGTGATGCCATGGGGTGAGACAAGCTATACGTTTCTGTGGGCCTCTGAGCTCTAAACCCGGGTCATTTCGGGGTTTTTCCTCTCGGGTTTCCTTTGTTCCGGATGTTTTTAGTGGTCGAAACCACGGCCGCAAAGTTAGTTCTTTCTATTATTACCTTGTGGGGCTCTAACGGGTGTTTGGGCATTTGCGTTGAATGGTGGAGTGTTTAGTCTCCCCCGCATTTAGACGGATAATTATCTTTGGTGTTGTGTCCAGCTGAGTTGACCACCCTGCCCGTTATGGATTGTTTGGTGGAGTTGACCACATGAGGCTAGTTGGGGTTTGTTTCTTTTCTGGATAATTTAATCATGACCTTTTTCCCCTTATAGTCTTGTGCATTTGTGGTGCTTTTGTGGTATGTGACGCTTCACGTAAGTGTTTCCTTTTGGCTTTTGTACATTTCTGTTGTACTTTAATTAAGTATTTTCCTTTGGTCTTGGGTTGGTACCCCTCGACTTTGTTTACTTTTGGCTTACTTTCCGCCATTACTTGTACATTCTTGCTGAGGTATTTTGTCTTTGGAATGCCTCAGATTCAGAGCTGTAGCTGGTAGCCGTGCTGGTTTTCGAGTTTCTGAGCAGCAGTGTTGGCTGTGTTCTTTGCCTCGCCGTAATGAGGTAGTTTGTTGTTTTTGTTAATTCACTAGTTCAGACACACTTTATTTTTGTTGGTTCGTGTCAATTTGTTGATGCCCACATGATTGTTATGTTATTTTTTGGATACTTGTTAGTTGCTTAGCTTTCTTTCTGTGTGTTTGGGATACTTTCTCTCTGAGATGTTTTATGCGAGGAATGCATGGTAGATATTTTCCAGTATAAAATAAAACTACTATTATTACCTCATGCATTACATGCTTTTAGAATGTTAAGTCACTATATTTAACGACCGTACAAATCTACTTTTATTGCTATTATAAACTTAGAACTTTCATATCTTGAGGTGTCCTTTGGGAACCTCTAAGCTCCTATAGGATTCCTATTCCGATAAAAGAAGTATTTTTCCACAGCGTTTAACTAGTTTTCTTGTGGGCTAGATGAGCCACTAAGCCGAGGGATACGACTATCTATTATACTTAAATTGATTTTAACTCTAAATAACTTAAAGAGCCTTTCTTCATGGTTAAGTAGGAGTTTTGTCTGAGCTTCCGCAGTTATCCACTGCTGACGTGGCATTATGACATGCATTTTTCCCTTACTCTGATATACTTATTTGGCGGTGAAAAATTCGTGTTGTGACACCGGCGGACCCGCTGGTGGGCATCGGGCAGGCCGCCGGCGGCGGCGTCTGCAATAGGCACGTTCTGTTCTCTTCGGGAATAGGAGCGGGCAGTTATTGAGATTTTTCCTGAAGTGAACAGTGCCAGTTTTGGTGGAAATGTTATAAGCAGTTCTCTTCTTTTGTATCCAATGGCCCATATTTGCAGATGCTTGATTGGACGGTTCCTATTCATTTCTTGGTGTGCTTCAAGATATATTTATTGTTTTATATGATAAAGATATATATATATATATATATATATATATATATATATATATATATATATATATATATATATATATATATATATATATATATATATATATATCTTTTTGTCTAACCAGGAAGGAGGCGGACTGCGGGCAAATTAAGAGCAGACGCGCGTAAAATGAAGATAGAGGCTTAAGATGGCTTCGAATCGAAAAGTGATTAACACAGAAGTTGTAGATCTCGTCGATATGAACAAAATCCATGTTAAAAAAATTTCTATATGATGTCATTTTGACCATCAAAATGGCACTCAAATGTAGGCTGAAAAAGATTTCTCGAGATGAACTTCAGATTTCTCGAGAGCAGCATAGGATTTCTCGAGAGCAGCATAGGATTTCTCGAGAGCAGTATAGGATTTCTCGAGAGCAGCATAGGATTTCTCGAGATGAGCCTGGGATTTCTCGAGAAAAAACTTAGAGTTCTCGAGAACTAGCATCAGGATTTCCCGGGAAGGGTTTTAAATTCTCGAGTACAAGTTTCACGCTTATGAGCAAGGGCTGCAGACTACTCGAGAAGAACTAACGACTACATGAGAACAAAATTGCATGAATAGTGGTTTTTTGTCCTCATGAATAGTGGATTTTGCAAATATACCTTTGATCAATGTTTTGGGATGAATAGTTCTTTTCATTTTTGAATAGTGCTTTAATATTATAATAATCATATTTATATTTTTGAACATGGAAATACGAGTTCAAAACAGAGGCCCAAAGGCACGATAAATTAAACGAAATTCGCACTGTAGGTGAATACTGATGCTAAGAATCCAACGGCGAAGACGAAACCAAAATCCTACATACAAATCTCGTGTAATAAATTCCTAAAGTTTACGACAAATTTAAATATTACAAACACGCGCCGAGACTCCAAAAATGCTCAAATCGCGAAGAAACTTGACGGGCATGTCAGAAATAATTCATTTTAACTTCATAACACAGAATTCTCCAAATTAGATGAAATTTCCAAGATCTAGTCGGCTTGACCCAACAAACGCAAATACGCACTAACGTCAATGCATCAACATCTCAAGCTAACGTAACGCCCTAACGTCATAATGACATCACTACGAGGATTAAAGATTAACAGAAAAACCGGGGCATTACAGAAGCCTTCGTGCTGACACGTCGGGAAACTAGCCTGCAGATCGCAGCGATCGATGACACCATGGACACTATAATTCAGCGACTAGACTGGCAACCTGCAGCAGCGCCGGTCACTACAGTCAACCCAGTAGTGGGGATTCCACATTCTTACCCGCTAACGTTTCAGCCAGTTGATCCTCATGCCTATCCGACCAGTTACCCACCTAGGCAGGCCGCAGTTCCTTTGCAGTCTCTAGTTCTTGGACAAGGGGAATGTTTTTGCAAGCTCAGTCCTCAAACCATCTCTTATTCTGGAAATCATTCGAGAAAGCTACCCAAGTCTACCACTAGGAGGAAAAGAGGCCCAGAAGCTTTATTCCACATAAAGTAACGTGAGAACGAGACTTGTCACACTTTGTTAAGCGCTTCCAAGAAGAGATCTTGAAAGTTGAGAACATTGATCCAGAATTCTGTCTCTTTGATGGTTGGTTTGCAAGAAGAGCCATTCAAATTTGAAACCCGCCTCTGACAACTGAAGACGTATCAGGAGATGATTAGTCTCGCCAATGAATATGTTCACATTGATGAGAATAATCCCCACAAAATCTCCAAGCTTGTAACAAAGGGAGATTGTTCTTCTTCTTACAAGCAACCCTCGAGGTATCCTCGAAAGGAATTTCAACCACGGGCATGGAAGGGAAGAATTGTCCAGCGTCTTCAACACTTATTCCCAATCAATGAATCCGGATTGATAGCATAGTGGGTGTGGTTACTCATGTCATGAAGAACAAACCAAGGGACAAGGGATCTACTCAGCCCGTTGATCAAAAATCCAAAGACTCAGACCAGTACTGCAAATATAACAAAGAAAAGGGTCATCCAACAGAAGACTGCAAATCTCTTCAACAACTAGTAGAGAAAATGATGAAACAGGGTAAATACCAACATCTGTTCCAAAAGGATGATCACTCTGATCTGTCTACTTCAAAAGGCAAAGAAGTAGCAGACATTGCTTGCAGCTCAAAGGGAGTGAGTGAAATGAACAATTACCCTATCCTCAATATCGATAAATGCATCGATGTGAATGAAAAGGTCCCCCTTGGGAGACTATCTTGAAGTGAAAAGGACATCGCAGTTCCAAAAGCTTCTTGCGATCATTGCCAGTTATTTTTACTTTGCACACTTCCAACATTTTCTTTTTAAAGCACTTCTATGTGTTTCTTTCATTTCAATAAATTTTACGTCAGAGATATCGTATTGACACATTTCCCATTTTTGGAGTGCTTCCTCCTCTATTTTCTCTTTGCCAAAGAGATCACTGAACCACCGAGATATCGTTGGGTCTTGTTGTTCCCTCCATAGATTGTTCTCGGGCTTAAGGACACGATGTTCACATATAGTGGGGAGTATTTGTGTATGTGCAGTGGGTGCCTCTCAATCTATACATGTGAACTTCAGGACTTCGGATCCTGGCCGGTATCTAACACAAAGTGTGTATTAAGGGAGGTCCCATGTGTTAGCTCTGTTGTGCTCTTCTATGGATACATTATAGTTACGATGATCTTTGTTGGGCAAGAAATGGAGATCAAGTGTATCCTTGCCACCTCGATCATCTCATGACTATAATAGTCTAATAGTCTATGTTACTCTTAGTCTGTGCTTTCATGGGACCAACAACTCTGCTGATTTTTCCAAATACAAGCAATGTTATAGACCACTTGGCCCACCTATCTAACTGATCAGCGATGTTTGTAACCCGAGGCATTTGAGCAGTGTATCTATCAATCCTTCTCAGGATTTTGTGTACTTTTCTCTTTTGTGCCCTTCTAAGGGGATGCGGCTAGTTTGCTCTAGGTAGTACTACACTATTGATGATCTTTCTTAGGCGGGCGATGCTTAAGGCCCACGAGAAAAGTCCTGTGGCAGCATCCAGCCTTTTTTGGGTCATCTTTGGGCATAGACCTCCTTTTTCATTCTGCCTTCTTACAGGTTGACAGGTTAAATCAAACCTATCAAAAGGATTTACAACATATTTTTTTCTTATGCACATCTTGTATACTCGGCTTGTATGAAACTCTATCAGATGATGATTAATAAGCTCTCTATTACTCTTATTGGATGTTACGAGCACCAATCATTAATTAGAGTATTTGGCTCTCCTTGTTTGACAAGTCGTGCTATTGAAGTCTAGTCAGTGCTTTCATCTTACTAATATGGACTTCATATTAAAGATATCATATTTGATCACGTGAGATGATCATTATCTCAGTTTGATCTTTATTCGTTTAATAATAGAGTTTGTCGGGCATTTCTTCTACTATCTAATTATATTTTCCTTATCGTATCAATAGTTAACATTCGCAAGTTCCCCTCAGGTACTTGTAACTTGGTTTTCTTTCATATCTGTCGCTTACTCTTCTTTTTCAGAGATTAGCAGATATTTGCAGGTTCCCCTCAGGTACTTGTAACTTTGTTTTCTTTCATATCTGCCGCTTACTCTTCTTTTGTAAAGATTAGCAGATATTTGCAAGTTCCCTTCAGCTCCTTGCAACTTACATTTCTTTCATATCTGCTGCTTACTATTCTTTTGCAGATATTATCAGATATTTGCAAGTTCCCTTCAGGTACTTACAACTTACTTTTCTTTCATATTCGCCGCTTACTCTTCTTTTTCAGAGATTAAGAGATATTTGCAAGTTCCCCTCAGGTACTTGCAACTTTATTTTCCTTCATATTTACCTCTTACTCTTCTTTTGCAGAGATTAATAGATATTTGCAACTTCCCTTCAAGTACTTGCATCTTACTTTCCTTTCATATCTGCCGCTTACACTTCTTTTGCAGAGATTAGCAGATATTTGCAAGTTCCCTTCAGGTACTTGCAACTTACTTTTCTTTCATATCTGTCGCTTACTCTTCTTTTGTAGAGATTAACAGATATTTGCAATTTCCCCTCAGGTACTTGCAACTTTGTTTTCCTCCATATCTGACGCTTACTCTTCTTTTGTAGAGATTAGCAGATATTTGCAAGTTCCACTCAGGTACTTACAACTTTGTTTTCTTTCATATCGGTCGCATACTCTTCTCTTATAGAGACTAGCATATATTTGAAAGTTCCCCTCAGGTACTTGCAACTTACTTTGCTTTCACATCTACTGCTTACTGTTCTTTTGTAGAGGTTAAATGTGCTTGCAGGCCTCCTTCAGGTACTTGCAATTTATTCTCCTTCTATACTTCCTCTCACCTTTGTTTTACAGAGCTCCATGGAAGACATACACAAGTCTACTTTACTTTGCAAAAGCGATTCAGGTACACACATGATATGCCTATTTTCGCCTGCATTAACTTTTCCTTTGCAGGAAAAATAGGAATTGGCAAACCACTTATAAGAGACATCAAGTTCTATCTCTCCCTGCCTCTTATTTCTTTGAGGGGTGGATCATGATTTTCATGGGTCTCCTACTTTTTTGAAGTTCCCTTCAGGACTTAAAAAAGTGCGGGGATTATGTTAACCCAAAAATCGGTGATCCCTCCCTGAGATAGCCAGCTTGCAAGTCGCAGCCTGCTCCAGGTTCCCCTTGGAGGTCGCAATCTATTTGTCCTCTCTAAGGATAGCCAGACAGACTACTCTCTCCACTCAAGCCGAGCGGCTAGGGCGGTCTCCCCAGTCAGACCACCTAGGTCGTGCAGCATCCACCTATTCTATAGGGGCTGCAGAATGCTTCCTCAGTTCTCCCCTATACGTCGCAGAGTTAGATCGGCTAACCGCGTAATGGTTCATTATACTCCGACAGGTGCGGACTACCCAACTAGGTGGCGGACTCACCTTACTATCCGCCCAGACCGCTCAACAATCACATGCTCAGCAGAAGCCGCGGTCTGCTCTTTTGCCAGCTTCTGAAGGTCACCCGACTAGCAAGGCTACATTATAGCCAGACGACCACACTTTATTTTATAGTGGCAGACTCTGCTACGTCCCAGTCTGCCAAGAAGTAGGCGACCTACCTCTAGGTCGCCCAACAGTATGTGACAAGTTTCAGGTCGCCAAGCATTCGAAAACTCCTTCAGTCTGCTAGGTCACATAGTCGGCGACCAAATATCCTGTCCGCCAGCAGTTCACAGATTTAATCTCAGTCCGCCCAAGGAGGGTGGATGACACCAGGACCAACAACTCTTCCCCAAACCGCACAACACAACGCAGACTCAACTCCAGCCCGCTAGAAGTTTGCTTGCTTACTCCAGCTCCCGAGCACTCGCTTCTTCCAACAAGATGTCCGACCTGCTCTATTTAGTCTGCCAAGTCGCCAACCTCTTGTCGTCCAGCAAGTACAAGCTCCCAGCATAAGAAGGCGACCTACTCAACCTGTCTACCGTGAACTAGGCAGAGTCATTGTGCACTTTGCCAAAAGCACTCCAGCTTCCCAGCTCCGACCACTTCCCAGCAGCAGGCGTACTACTCCTTAGCTTGCATAGATTGGCGCGAGCTCGCGTAGTGCAGTAGAGGCGGAATCTTCCTAGTCTTCCAATAGCAGATCAGTTCAAGGCCTGTATCAACTTGGTGCGAACTCGGCGGAATCCTCGTTCTACTCGCACAACTCAGCGACATTCCGGGGGTTACGTTACAAATACCGTCACACCCTCGGTCCTATAAATAGACCCCCATACCTCTCATTTGGGAGGAGGAGAATAGACAACAGGGTCAAGGCATCAAAACCTGCGGACCCAACTTCCTAGTCTGCGCGACCTGTAACGCCCCCGATTTTTCGATGATTTTATTCGAATGGGCAACATCATATTCATGACGTCGTGGCGTTACGTTTAGTGTCGAGTTGACGGCGCAATGTCGTTAAGGAATTTTCTCATCCGTGCAGTCGAGTCGTCTGAATTCTTGTTGTAATGGGAAATTTTGCATTTGGAATTTAAGTTATGTAATTTTGGGCTTGCTCGTCAAGTTTCATCGTAATCCGAACATTATTAGAGTCTCGGCGCGCGATTGAAGTTTTGGATTGTTTATGTTCGCCGTATACTTTGAAGAATAATATCTCGGGTATGGCTCGTCGGATTTTGGTTTTGACTTCATCGTTGTGTTCGTTAGCGTCAGTATTCGCCTACGATGTGAGTTTCGTTTAATTCGGCGATCGTTTGGTGCCTCTGTTTTGATCTCGTAGTTTCCTTGTTCAAAAATATATACGTATGATTATTTTAATATTATAGTACTATTCAAAAATGTCTTTTACTATTCATTCATATAGTTAGATCAAAAGGTTACATTTGCAAAGAAAATGTTTTTCCTGCAAGGCTTGACTCGAGTGAAATTCCTGCGTCTCGAGTAGGTCTCTTCTTGTACTCGAGTAGTTACCTTACTACTCGAGTAGTTCCATTCGAGTACTCGAGTAGTTGCCTTACTACTCGAGTAGTTCTTTTCGAGTACTCGAGTAGCTGCGTTATAAGTACTCGAGTAGGTCTCTTCTTGTACTCGAGTAGTTACCTTACTACTCGAGTAGTTTCCTTTCGAGTACTCGAGAGTAGTTGCCTTACTACTCGAGTAGTTCTTTTCAAGTACTCGAGTAGCTGCCTTATAAGTACTCGAGTAGGTCTCTTCTTGTACTCGAGTAGTTCCTTTCGAGTACTCGAGTAGTTGCCTTACTACTCGAGTAGTTGTCTTACTACTCGAGTAGTTCTTTTCGACTACTCGAGTAGCCGTCTTATAAGTACTCGAGTAGGTCTCTTCTTGTAGTCGAGTAGTTACCTTACTACTCGAGTAGTTCCTTTCGAGAACTTGAGTTGTTGCCTTACTACTCGAGTAGTTATTTTCGAGTACTCGAGTAGCTGCCTTATAAGTACTCGAGTAGGTCTCTTCTTGTACTCGAGTAGTTACCTTACTACTCGTGTAGTTCCTTTTGAGTACTCGAGTAGTTGTCTGGCACTCGAGTAGGTCTTTTCATGTACTCGAGTAGTGACCTTACTACTTGAGTAGTTATTTTCGAGTACTCGAGTAGTCACCTTACTACTCGAGTAGTCCTTTTCTTGTACTCGAGTATCCCTTGCTGTACCGGAGAAGTACCCCTATAGTACTCGAGTGGCCCGTTCCTTCTGTCTAGGAAAATCGGTTTTAGCTGAACCCGATTAATTTCTGCTGTCTGAGTATAAATACTTTCTTCTTCTTCATCATCATTAAACCGACCGAGAATGTCTGAGTATAAATACTAATTGAAAGTTTATAGTTGCCTACCTAAATCAACTAGAGGGGGTGAATAGGGGGATTGTGCGTCTTTTTGTGGAATAAAAATTACAAACCAATGCACAGATCTATCTACCAATCAAACACAACGAGGCAAGATTTATAGTGGTTCCCCAACCTTGGGTAAATCCACTTTTCCTCACCAATCTAGCAATACACTAGACTCGTCTACTCCACTATCTCGGATTGAAAATCATCATACCCTCAGAACAACATTCCTACAATCTCGATCCACAAAACAGATCTACACTCGAAAGGTAAAACTTCCTACAATCTCGGAGATAAAAGCTCCTTCACTCGGAGAAATTTCTCCTACAAGAATGAAATAAATTTTGTATAGAAATACAAACAGTGATTCATTATTCATATCTGCAACATATGACCAGAAATTTCTTCTTCTAGGCTTTGCGGCTTTATCAGAATGATGAAGAGAAATCTCGGCAAGATTGGATCTGAAACTTCTTGGCTTCACACGATCGATCAAATCAGAAAATGAGGAGTTGAGCAAATCTCGATCTCGAAACCCTTCTGGATCTAAATCCTCAAAAGATGAAACCCTAGCCGGACGGGAATCAGCGACGGCGACGACGGCGGTTTTCGTTTCTTGGAGAGAGAAATGGAGGAGACAGAAAGCTTGAGAGTACGGCTGCAAAACTTCTTAGAATAATCTTCTTAGAAAAATTAGGGTTTGTCGGTTTATACAAGACTATTTATAGGATCAGAAAAGATTAGATATAATTGAGTCATTATAAGAGACACGTGGACCAATCATGTCAAAGTTCATTAAGAAAACGTTATTCTGGACTTAATGAATTTTCGGAAAAGTCGAAGTAAAATACTCGAGATATAAAAGCTTACTCGAGTACATTCAGCACTACTCGAGTAGGTAGAAGATGACTACTCTAGTATATGAGAAGAACTACTCGAGAGGAATGAGATAATTACTCGAGTACAAGGAGTCAACTACTCGAGTAAATAAGAAGAAAAGGAATCAGCTACTCGAGTAACAAACATAACATACTCGAGTACTAGAGTTCTTACACGAGAGGTGGAGAAGATTACTCGAGTATAAGAAAAACTACTCGAGTATATAGGAATGAACTACTCGAGTATATAAGAAATTACTCGATACAAAGACTTAGAAGATTTCTGGAACTGGAATACATGACTACTCGAGTATAGAAGTTGAATTACTCGAGACAAATAGAACTACTCGAGTATATGGAGATGACTACTCGAGTAATTCACTTAGATATTTTCTGGAATGGAATCCTGGAATACACGAGAATTAACACTATAAACTACTCGAGTAGTAATTGAACTACTCGAGTACATGACTTAGATTACTCGAGTAAATGAGAACTACACGAGAGACAGAATTTAACTACTCGAGACAGAGGATAAAACTACTCGAGTACTATACAGTACTACTTGAGTATTTAACTTAGAAAACTTTGAGAAGAAAAATTTTTGTAAACCCGAGAGGTAAAAGGAAACTACTCGAGTAGTTGTTTTAACTACTCGAGAGCCATATTTGGACTACTCGAGTATATCTTAACTACTCGAGTAAGAGTATTATTACTGGAGTATGAACTCAGTAACTTACTCGAGTAAGTATATAACTACTCGAGTACTTTACTTAGGAAATTTTCTTGACAGAACGTTTCTTCTTCTAAGGTGAAACCAACATCAAGTCTTTTCGCTTAGTCCTAGAGCTTGATTATGAACTGTATCCCAATAGAGATGCTACACATGAGTCAACACTTTGGAATACACAATGAGGGATTACATTGTATGGTCTTGTGTTTGGTGACCCATTGTAGACTGACATTGGTCGACACTTCCCATAAGATTCCTGCAAACATATAACTCAAACCAAGCATCAAATACGACTTAATTCATCTTAGTTCAAGGGTGACTTCATCAAATCTGGGTTAGTGTGGATATAATACCCAACGATCTTTGCTTCATCTATTGGCTTAGTGAAGATATCAACCACTTTCTTGTCTATTGGGACAAACTCAAGACTGATGTCTTCCTTCTCCACATGCTCCTTAATAAAATGATATCTTATTTCTATATGCTTAGTCTTGTTATATGAGATAAGATTCCTAGCAATATAAATAACACTTGTAGAATCACAGTAGAGAGGAGTCTACTTACCTTGAGATTATGGTACTGGAGCTGTAGTAGGATTCTCATTAGTTGATCACAGCGGATTCCTTGCGCCATGATCACTTCTTGCTGAGAGCAGGTTTTCCTTTCCTTAGCAACAGACTTGCCTCTGACATCTGCTTCTGTTCAAGCCACAATGACCCTTCTACATTGGCTACTCAAACTTCCTTATCCTACTAGATCATTTGCCTTCATCCTTGATTATGGCCAGTTACCACTCCCATAGTGATTGTACCACTTGTATACTTCTTCTTCGCTTCAAGTTTCTGATCAGGAGCTGGTGATTCTTTTCTCCCCCCCCCCCCAATTGATTGCAAATGATACTAATGGAGCAACTGTAAGCTTTCTCTTCTCATGAGGCTGAATTTTCTCCTGCAGCTGCTGGACTTGATACCATTTGGTCCTTAGATGATCCTTCCTTGAACCAACCTTTCATGCTGATACCAAGTCTTTCTTTATATTACTATTCCAGTAGGAACGTGATGACTTGTATCAACAATAGTTGGAGTAATCCAGTTGTTCTAGCAAACTGATTGGCTTGCCATCTTCCAGCAGGTGCCAACACCTGTGTAGTTTCCCTCTCCACCTCAGCAATGTCCATGGGGACAAGCTGATCCTCAGTAGTAATGATGATCTATTCCGTGCTCGGGGAACTTTGGGTAAGATTCTAGCTTGTCCAGCATCCTTGACTGAACATGCTACCTTTCAACATTTGCACAGATCTTGTCCTTATGACTGTCAGTCATAATTTTAGTTGATGATATCACTTGACAGTTTGACCCTTCAGTATAGTCAGTCTCATCAGCTGAGCACAATGTTCCTCTTCCATGCTGCTCATAGAGGAGTTACACCTAGTGATTTTCTTCATTGATGAGTACAACCTACTTATTCTTCTCCTAGTTTGCTGGTGTGGAAGCAAAGCTTAGTCCAACCAGACAGTCCTGTTAGTTGGATCGTATTGGTCTTTGCCCAAGATATGTGCACCTTATCCTTCTTCAGGAATGCACACACCATCCTTATCCTTGGGGTTTGACCATAGGATAACATCCTTGTTTCAGTCCAAGTTTTTGAACATCTTCTGTCCAAGTGCCATATGGGGGATGTGCTCTTAGACTAACCTGTAAAACAGAATTATCTTACCTTAGGACCCCAATTTTTATAGGGTCCTTGGTGCATGTTAGCCTGAAAATAATTCTTCCTTCCTGCATCTTTTCTGACAGGCAAGCTGGCATTTGCTCTCTGCACAATATGATTATGTCAGCAATCAACAACAAAGAGGCCTACTTTTCCAGAACACCAACACTCATGGATGTTGTACCTTCTTTTTGGAGTAGGTCTAGTGGCTATGTTAATAGCAACTCTGGGTCTTGAAGGAGTAGTAACAGTCCTGTTCCATGGTTTTACAGACCCAATCTGAAAAGTGGTGGATCTAGCAGTAGAAGTGTTTGAGATATCTTGAGCCCTTCTACAGCAATTTTCTTTTCAAAAATCACACTCTTGATGGCCACAGAGATGCCCAGGTCTGGTCTGCTGACAGCCTTCCCTTTGTCTTAGAGTGGGCTGGAGAATAGTCAGCAGCTTTACCCTTGACTGAAGGGGCTGTTGTACTAAACAAAAATTGACCAGGATGGGCCATTTGAAATTTCTCAAAGGCACTTGGACCTTTGTTGTAACTACACACCATATTGTGGAACATCATTTTTCACACAAGATGGTCTAGCATGATTTCAGTGACGACAAATACTATCATGGTCATGTCTATTAGAAGGAAATTGCACTTTATTAAATTCCACAGGATGCTTAGAGGCTATTGGTTCCACTTGATCTTTGCCCTTTCCTTGGGATTAGCAGCTCTTGTCATTCCCTTGAATCCCAACCCTATCTTTCCCTTTTGGGAGGATAATGACTCTATAAAGGGCAACACTGTGCTAGGCTTAGGGTAGCTAGCCACTAGTTCCCTCTCCTTTTGGAGCTTTCCTTCAAGATTCCTGATATGGTTATTCTTGAAGGTTATGGTGCTCATCTGAATGATTGTTACATTCTTCAATTTGCTAACATCTTGAGCCTTCAGATCCAGCAATTTTGCTGATTCTGAAGTAGCAAGCTTTAAAGAGACAATTTACCAAGCCTGCTGTATGGTAGGAGCTTGCTTTTCTTTAGAGCCTGCAGAAATGCACCATAATTATCCACCAATTGATTGATGTCTCCCTCATATTCCGAGCCATCATCATCACTTGATGTAGAAGCACAAGAATCTGGAACTGATTCATAATCTGAACAAGCAGAGCTAGTAACAGAAATTACCTTGCTTGGATCAGGCTGATCCTGGCTGAGTTCTTCATCTAACCTAGCCATCAGCCCAACGCAGCTGCTGTCTTCTTCAGAATACTTCTCTAAATCACCATCAGACTGTGATAGAGGGGCCCTGTCTTCAATCGTGATAGCAAGATGAACCTTCTCAGCTTCCTCTTCTAAAGCAGCCAGCCTTTTGATGATGTCTGCTTCAACATCTCCTTCTTCAGTAGAGTACAGCCCAATGTAAGCTTCTTCTTCTTCTGACTTTGATGAGGATGAGTCAATCCAACTTCTTTGCTTCATGGCCAAGAGGTATTTCTCCTTATTGCCTTTTTGTACGTGGTCCTTTTTCTCACTGTGTTCTATTCTTTTGAATGGGCAGTCGGCTATCAGATGCCCAGGTTTTCTACGATGATAACAAGTCATGTTAGAGGAAACCCGTTTACCAGTTTGGAACCATACCTGTCCTCCTTAGAGGATTTCCTCCTGCCCTTGTAGTAGTCATCCTTGGGATGTGAGGATGTGGAAGGCCTGCCACTCCAGTGCTTCTTATTCAAGAACTTATGGAATTGGCTGGTGAAGGCAACAAAATCTTCATCAGATGATTGGCAGTCTGATGTGCTTGTCTCTGATTTTCTAGAATCAGATTCAGCATCTCTCCTCGGTGGAGATGGAGACTTTCTTCTACCTTGCTGGAGCCTTTATCTTCGAGTACTACTATAACACCCCCTATCTGTCGCATAGCATATAGGAGTAGGTCCGATCGGGGCCCGACGCCATATACCACAAACAGAACGGAAGGTTACGCAATGGAAACCATCCTGCCAATAACCAACATCCTACATAGAGTACATTCTAGCAGAAGCAATTTTAACAGTTGCAAATTAAGAACCCAGCCAAAAAACATGAATGTCCACTACAATAACACAATAGGAATGAACGTACAAATACACAAGTACATGGCCTTACAATAGTTTTCTCAATTAAAAGTGTCTTCCAAATCTCGACACGCAGGCCGGTCATACATGAGTATAAAAGAAAACACTCAAAAATTAGGCATGCGAGCTCCGGCTCAGCAACAAGGGCTTTTGCCTGCCATTTACCACTCGGCTCCGCAGCACCTGCAAGCAACAATCCACCGAGCAGTGGCAAACAAAATCAACGGTCAGCTATGCTGACAAATTATAACGATCCCGCCCCTAAACTCGAGGCAGCTATGCTCCTTCCCTGCACTTTCTTAGCATTGCCAAACAATAGTGAATAAACACTTCACCACAGGCATAGGCATTCACGGCCAAACACCCCATTCCCTCAGGTCACATTCTCGGTGAACCCTGTCAAAGTTTGTGGTCTCACCACCGCCCCTTGGAGAGTAATTTCTCGTGAGCATTTGAGTCTTTTTGGTAAAAGTCACGTCAATTGAAGACATCGACAGCCTAAGACCCGCCCTCTATGCCATCGGTAGGCCTCTAACACCGAACCACATAGAGCAGGTACAGTTCCACTCAACCTGTTGCTCACCTCGCCGCGCAATTTAAGTCATCGGCGTGGGTCAAGCTTCCCCGAATCCCGAATCGATCACAAACGTTACATAACCAGGTTATGTACAAGTTGGCTCCCAGGCCACCAAGTTGGCAGAATCACACCTCTGCCCAGTTTTCCGGGTGCACCTTGGAGTTAGTTCCCAAGGCTCCCTATTGCAATCTACCACGTAGAAAACCAGAAAAACAATCAACTGTACGGAGTCTTCTCCAGCCAATCATGCAATGCAACATCATCGATCCTGACCAACTTATCCGGGTAGATTTCACACATCATGCCTATGTACGTTTCTCGATTACGGACTCTACATGCAAAACAACGGGGTATTTATGTCTACCCGAAGGAACACCTCACTCATTGCAAACTCGCGAGACAAGGCTTCCTATGCAATGGAAAAGAGGACTTCACATATCCAAGATGAGAATCGTTACCCTAGCATTCCTCTTCGGCTCCATGAAGATTTATGCGGATGAAAAGCACCGCAATGTCCTCTCCTTCGTAGATACGAACTCGGCTTGGGATTTAGGGCTCCGAATCTCCGTCGGTTGCCGGATCTCACTCCCTTCTTCATCCTTGCTCTCCCCTCTCTCTAGAACTTTAGAAAGAGAAAACCCAAATAGAATGAGGGTTTCTAAGCCCTATTCCCCAGTATAACCCAGCAAGAACAGCCCTGAGTCGTTGAATTCCATAATAAGGAAACGGACGGCCATGATTCACACTTAAAATCCAAAACATGGGTCGAACACGGCTTGTGACACACCCGTGTCCAAGGCCGTGGGCCCCATTCGACACCGAAACCGTCACGTCCCGAAAAGAACACGGGCTCTCAACATGCCCATGTCCGGCATGACAGGCCTGTGTCATCTAGTACACGCCCGTGTAGCTGGGCGTGTTCCCCATCGACACAGGACCAACACCAACCTGAGAGGAACACGGGTACTTGACACGCCCGTGTCTCATTTGACATGCCTGTGTCATACCCGAACACGCCTGGGCTCCAGCCCGTGTTTCTCCCCCAACACAACTCGGCCAACTACCCGAGTAGGACATGGCCTATGACACGCCCATGTCTCTGGACATGTTTGCTGCTCGATGCTCTTCGACTGCAATTTCGTCGACCACACGACCATCGTCGACCCGAGCACGACACCACAGGCCGTGTGACCTCAACCAAGTTCCAGACTTGCCTCAAACTTCCACCCGTAACTCTTTTGAGTTTCAGGGCGTTACAACTCTCTCCCTCTAAAAAGAATTTCATCCCAAAATTACATAAAGGAAAGATATGAACAAAACTTAAATGGTACCTGAGTGGAATAACTCAGGGTACTCCTCAACATGGTCTACTCCCGCTCCCACGAGAGCTCCTCCGATCGCAGTTGTCCCAAAGGACCTTGATCATCCTGATATCCTTGTTACGTAATCGCTTGACTTCTGAGTCCTCAATGCGAACGGGCTTGAGCTTCATCGTCAACCCATTATCGACCGGCACTTGATCGACCGCAATCAATTGCGAAGGCTCTTGCACCGCCGTCCGTAGCACCGATATGTGGAAAACGTCGTGTAGACCACTTAGCTCCATTGATAGTTTCAATTCGGTAACTGCTTCTCCAATCCGCTCCAGAACCTCAAACGGTCCAAGGTACCTCGGGCTTAGCTTCTTCAAGCGCCGTACCCACGAGACACCTTGAACGACTTAATCTTCAAGTACACCCAGTCGCCGACAGCGAACTCCACGTTCCTAAGCTTGGTGTTATAGTACTTAGCTTGGCGGTCCTGAGCGATTTGCAATCTTTCTCGAATCATTCGAACCAATGACGTTGCATCTTCCACCTCTTGTCGCTTGTACAACTTTGACTCACCCGTTTCCAACCAAGACAACGGCGTGCAACATCTTCTACCATAAAGGGCCTCGAAGGGCGCCATTTGAATGCTCGCCTGGTAGCTATTGTTGTAAGCAAAATCCACCAAGTATAGGTGATCTTCCCACTGCTTCATGAAATCCAGAACGCACATGCGAAGCATGTCTTCCATCGTCCAGTTGACCCTCTCGGTCTAACCATCTGTCTGCGGATGAAAGGCTGTGCTGAAATCTCAGCTTTGTTCCCAACATCTGTTGCACCAACCTCCAATCATTGGACATAAATCGCCCATCTCGGTCACTCACGATGTTGCGGGGCACACAGTGAAGCCGTATAATATTATCCACATATAACTATGCCAATTTCTCCACAGAATCATCCTTCCTATGTGGAATGAAGTGTGACACTTTCGTCAAATGATCTACGACCACCCAAATGGCGTTGTTTCCCTTCTGCGACCTTGGCAAACATGCACAAAGTCCATAGTAATGTCCTCGAACTTCCACTCCGAAATAGGCAAGGACTTCATGAAACCTCCAGGCTTCTGGCACTCGCCTTCACTAAGGCGCATGTTTGACACTTCGTCACGTACAATGCCACATCCTCTTCTTAAGTCCTGGCCACCAGAACAATTTCTTTATATCACGGTACATCTTCATGCTCTCCGGGTGAATCAAGTACTTGGTGTGATGTGCCTCGTACAACAATTCCACCGACAATTTGCCCACATTCGGGACGCACAAACGACTGTCCTTCCATAACAAGCCATCCACAACCTCAAATTGGGAATTTGACCCATCCAAAGCCTCAACCATGATTTGCTTCATGTGGTCATCCATATCCAAAGACTGCCGAATCCGATTAGCCGGGTCACAATGAACTTCTGTCAAGTTCAAAAGCGCTTCGGCACTAGTCTGCTTGTCAACACACGAGATCTCCAACGCCTCCAACTCCAGAACCAATCATTCATCATGAACGATAGCCAGTTGGCTTTAGCTGGGGCCCTGTGACTCAACGTATCTGCAACTACATTGCCTTTCCCAGGCACATAATGAATTTTGAATGTGTACTTCCCCAGGAACTCCATCCACCTCCGCTGTCGCATGTTCATATCCTTCTGATCCAACAAGTATTTCAGGATTTTGTGGTGGGTATAGATATCGAACTTCACCCCATACAAGTAGTGCCTCCACAGCATCAGGGCAAATATCACGGCCGCTAACTCCAAGTCATGGACCAGATAAATCCTCTCATGCACCTTCAGCTGACGCGAGCCATACGCGTTCACACTTCAATGTTGCAGTAGGACACAACCCAATCCACTGCCCGAAGCATCGCTGTTGATCTCAAAACCTTCGGTCCCACTTGGCGAACTCATCACAAGCGTCGTGGTAAACTGACTCTTCAACTCCTCAAAAGCTCGTGCGCAATCCGGTGTCCAAACAAACTTCTGATCTTTCCTCATCAGAGTCGTGAGGGGTAACGCTATCCGCGATAAGTTCTCCACAAGGCTCCTGTAATAGCCGGCAAGCCCCGGAAAACTCCAGACTTCCGCTACCGTAGACAGCACAGGCCACTCTCGTATTCGCAACAATCTTCACCAGATCCACTGCAATTCCCTCTCCACTGACTATGCGACCAAGGAACGCTACTGAGGACAACCAAAACTCGCATTTGGAGAACTTGGCGTACAATTGATTCCTCCTCAGCATCTCCAAAACCAAATGCAGATTCTTAAAGTGATCCTCCTCACTCTGCGAGTACACCAATATATCGTCAATGAAGACGATCACAAAGTGGTCTAGGTACTCCTTGAAAGTCTTGTTCATCAGATCCATGAACACTGACGACGCATTAGTCAGCCCAAACGGCATGACCGTAAACTCATAATGCTGTATCTCATACTAAAAGCTATCTTGGGGATAACACTTTCCCTTATCCTCAGCTGATAATACCCGGACTTAACATCCAATTTTGAGTACACTGTTGACCTGACTAACTGATCGAACAGATCATCAATCCTTGGGATCGGGTACTTGTTCTTCTCCGTTAGCTTGCTCAGTTCTCGATAATCAATAAAAAGTCTCAAGCTTCCGTCCTTCTTCTTAACCAAAAGGACCGGTGCACTCCAAGGCGACGAACTTGGATGCGCATAACCCTGCTCCAGCAACTCTTGAAGTGGCACCTTTAGCTCCGCCATCTCCTTAGGCGCTAGCCGATACAGTGAGCGTGACACAGGTTTCGCACCTGGCACTAGCTCGATGGTGAAATCTATCTCCCGCTGAGGTGGGGCTCCAGGAAGATTATCAGGGAACACATCGGGGTATTCAGATACCACTGAAATACTAGCGTGAAAGAACAACTCTACTCTAGCACGAACTGCCTTCACCACCTAAAGAGCAGACAACAGAGTCTTGCACAAACCTTTCAAGCCTGAGAATGTCGTCTCACGACCCGTTCCCAACTTGACCTTCTTGCGACTGCAATCAATATGAGCTTGCTGCTCCGAGAGACAGTCCATACCAAATATCACATCAAACTCCACCAAGCTGCAGTAACGACGCTTGCAAATCGAACTACTGATTCCCAATATGAATCTTTATGCCAAAGACACTATCCACGCGCATCAAACAGCCATTCGGCAAACAACACATCCAGTTTGGCCATCGAAGAAGGTACTCCGATGCGCGATATGAATCCTTTGGACAAAAAGGATTGCGAAGCTCTCGTATCAAAGAGTGATCTCACCGGATTATCGCAAATCAAAACAAAGACTATACAATCAGTGTTAAGGTAAACACACGCAAGGTAACAAGTATTTAAAAATCAACTTGCTATAAATTTAAACCGTACCTCTCACCACATCCGCTTTGGTTGATGGCCTCCTGCTGGCCAAGATTATAAACTCTAGGTTGAGCCAGAGCATAATGGGATGCAATTAACTCCACCCCTTGCTCTTCTCCTCGTAGGTTGCTCCCGGCTTCCTCTCGGACTTTAGGCATCCACTTCGACAATCTCGGTCATAGTTTTCCGGCTTCCCACAAGTATAGCATGCGCCCGGGGTTCGGACTGTTGTTGCCCCAGATGCACCAGAAAAGAAGGGGTTGGACCCCAAGTCCAAGCCTTCTTATTCAACTTACGGAACACAGATTTCGAGGAGGTTCGGCACTTTGAACTCCGACCCCTTGCAGTAGCATCTTTCTTCGCTTTCACATTCCTCAGATCCTTTTCCAATGACCGGGACGTATTGACCAGGGTCAAGAAGCCCTGCGTCATAGGCCCCGAGAGTAGCAGCCTTAAGTCATCCCTCAGACCTTCATAGAATCGGTTTGTCTTATGCTCCTCATCCGCAAACGTAGAGCTGGCGTACCGAACCAACCGTGTAAATTCGTGGAGATACTCGTCCACGCTACTCTCTCCTTACGTCAACCTATAGAATTCATTCTCCAATGCAATCCTCTGAGCTGAGGGAAGGTACCTTGCCAAGAACAGTCTCGAAAATTCTTCCATCAAGACGTCTGAAAGTTGCCTACCCCTCAAGTGATGTAGCTCCAAACCTTCCCACCACAGCCTAGCATCTCCATCCAACAGGAATGTAGCTATAGTGGTCATCTTCCACTCCTCTGTTTTCGTCGCTATCAAGACTCTCTTCACTCGGGAGAGCCAATCATCAGCTTGGGATGGGGTTCCCATCCCCGAGAACACCATAGGATTGAAGCCCATAACATGTTTAAGCTGCCTTTCCGTTGCTCTCCTAGGCACCAAAGGCTCCACCACTACTTGCTCCACCCTTCTTGGTTCAGCTGCTTGAAGCGGTACCTACTCCACCGCAGGGGCAGGCTGCTACATCTGCCTTACAGGCTGCGCATTAATCAAGCAAACACCGCTTCGGCCACCAATCATATGGTTTCTGCCAAGGGAGGTGTTGTAGGTACATCATTCGGTGCGCTACTATCCTTAGAAACCTGGCGTTCTGACGGCCTGCAACACTGCCCGAAGCATCGCTGTAGATCTCAAAACCTTCGGTCCCACTTGGTGAACTCAGCACAGGCGCATTGGTCAACCGACTCTTCAACTCCTCAAAAGCTAGTGCGCAATCCGGCATCCAAACAAACTTCTGATCTTTCCTCTTCAGAGTCGTGAGGGGTAATGCTATCTGCGAGAAGTTCTCCACGAAGCGCCTGTAATAGCAGGCAAGCCCCAGAAAACTCCGACTTCCGCTATCGTAGACAACACAGGCCACTCTCGTATCGCAATAATCTTCACCGGATCCACGACAATTCCCTCTCCACTGACTATGTGACAAAGGAACGCTACTGAGGACAACCAAAACTCGCATTTGGAGAACTTGGCATACAATTGATTCCTCCTCAGCGTCTCCAACACCAAATGCAGATGCTTAAATTGATCCTCCTCACTCTGCGAGTACACCAATATATTGTCGATGAAGACGATCACAAAGTGGTCTAGGTACTCCCTGAAAGTCCTGTTCATCAGATCCATTGTAACAACCTCATCCGTTCATATGGTATATTCTAAAAGGTCCGGTCGGGGCCCCAAAGTATATATCACAAAACAGGCGGTGAAGGTAAAGGATGATACCAGAGTAGCGCATCACACCTATCACAAAGCATTCTAGCGGAAGCAAACAAAAGTCATGTTCTATATATAATCCATAGTAATATCTTACAAGAGTACAAAAGATGGCCTTATGGCCTTATATGGCTTTCAAACATACAATAAACACCACATATAGCCTTCGAGGGCTAGTATCAGCAGCAGCAACAGCAGCAGGGACATCAACCTTTATGCGTCCCGCTCGGCACTCCAGCACATGTACAGGGACAAGCCACCAAACGGTGGCAAACAAAAGCAATGGTCAGCGTTCAGCTGACCCAATTATAACGACCTTACCCCTTTTCTCGGGGCAGCGGTAAACTTCCCTGCAGGCATATCATATCACAAGCATGGCAATGTATCACATATAATGTGCTTTCACGCACACATGCCATCACAACCGTTCGCCATCCGGCCCAACGGTCCGTGCACTCAGGGCACATTCTTGGTGTTTTGGCAAATCACATGCCCACCACCGTATCAGGGTCATCACCCAACGACAACCTCCTTGAGCATTTAATCTATGGCGTGCTGCCGGAGTTCTAGTCTTACTACACCGGGATGGCCCGTAGCACCCCATTGTGTCATGGCGCGCAGGCCTAAGACTCTTGCTATACTCTCCAACATACTGCACCTTTTGGTCTTACGTCGGACAAACATAGTGCAGGTCGGATCCTCCACCCCCCGTTGCTCAAATCGCCTTGCATTCTCCGAGTACAGCGTACTCATGGCTTAATCAAAGGCGCGGGTTGGTCTCACCAATCCTGTTCTTGGCACACAGCCTTGGTATTTCTCTACACCCATTTCCTTATCACAACAGCGGGTCTTTCCTCTGCATCCCAGTACTTCCTGTTACTCTCTTCACAGGTGGACACCGCAAAATCACAAATGTCAGGGGTCTTTCCTGTCTACCATGCCAGTACTTCCAGTTACTCGCTTCATAGGTGGACACCCTACGACATCAAGCATCACAAAGGGCCCTTCATGGTCACACCAGTACTTCCTGTGCCTCATTCATAGGTCGGACCCAAAAACATAACATGGATATTTTCCTGGACGACCTGACACAGGATCCTCAAACATGTGTATTTTCATTTCTAAGTGGACATTCATGGGTTCTTTTATGTTATAATGATGACGCACACACATGTGCTCACCAACCCATAAAATAATTCGTCTACGAATTCATTTAAGTTGACTGAAACCAGTAGTCTAATACCAAATTATAATACCCCCTATCCGTCGCATAGCATATAGCAGTAGGTCCGGCCGGGGCCCGATGCCATATAGCACAGACAGACCAGAAGGTTACGCAATGGAAACCATCCTGCCAATAACCAACGTCCTATACAGAGTACATTCTAGCTTAAGCAATTTTAACAGTTGCAAATTAAGAACCGAGCCAAAAAGCATGAATGTACACTATAATAACACAATAAGAATGAACATACAAATACACAAGTACATGGCCTTATGGCCTTATAATAGTTTTCTCAATTAAAAGTGTCTTCCAAACCTCGGCACACAGGCCGGTCATACATTAGTATAAAAGAAAACACTCAAAAATTAGGCCTTTGAGGGCCGGCTCAACAACAAGGGCTTTTGCCCGCTATTTACCACTCAGCTCCACAGCACCTGCAACCTACAATCCACCGAGCGGTGGCAAAAAAAGCAACGGTCAGCAATGTTGACCAAATTATAACGATTGCGCCCCTAAACTCGGGGCGGC
The DNA here is from genome assembly GCA_039583875.1 of Platanthera guangdongensis. Classification (NCBI taxonomy): domain Eukaryota; kingdom Viridiplantae; phylum Streptophyta; class Magnoliopsida; order Asparagales; family Orchidaceae; genus Platanthera; species Platanthera guangdongensis. The sequence continues at coordinate 103,884,612 of CM077151.1, forward strand.
GATGCTCCTTCCCTGCACTTTATTAGCATTGCCAAACAATAGTGAATAAACACTTCACCATAGGCGTAGGCACTCACAGACACACACCCCGTGCACTCAGGGCACATTCTCGGTGAACCTGATCAAAGTCTGTGGTCTCAGCACCGCCACTTGGACGGAAATTTCTCGTGAGCATTTGAGTCTTTCCGGCAAAAGTCACGTCAATTGAAGACATCGACATCCTAAGACCCGCCCTCTATACAATCGGTAGGCCTCTAACACCGAACCACATAGAGCTGGTACAGTTCCACTCAACCTGTTGCTCACCTCGCCACGGTAATTTAAGTCATCGGTGCGGGTCAAACTTCCCCGAATCCCGAATCGATCACACACTTTACATAACCCGGTTATGTAGAAGTTGCCTCCCAGGCCACCACGTTGGCAGAATCACGCCTCTGCCCAGTTTTTCGGGTGCATCTTGGAGTTAGTCCCCAAGGCTCCCTGTTGCAATCTACCACGTAGAAAACCCGAAAAACAATCAACTGCGCGGTGTCTTCTCCGGCCAATCATGCAATGCAACATCATCGATCCAGACCAACTTGTCCGGGCAGGCTTCACACATCATGCATATGTCCGTTTCTCGATTACAGACTCTACATGCAAAACAACGGGGATTATTCATGTTTACCCGAAGGAACACCTCACACTCGCCGCAAACTCGCGAGAGCGGGCTTCCTATATAAGAGAAAAGAGGACTTCACATGTCAACGATGAGAATCATTATCCTAGAATTCCTCTACGGCGCCATGAAGATTTATGCGGATGAAGAGCACCGCAATGTCCTCACCTTTGTAGATCCCAGCTCGGCTTGCGATTTGGAGCTCCGAAGCTCCGCCGGTGGCCGGATCTCACTACTTTCTTCTTCCTTGGTCTCCCCTCTCTCTAGAACTTTAGAAAGAGAAAACCCAAATAGAATAAGGGTTTCTAGGCCCTATTCTCGGGTATAACCCAGCAAGAACAGCCCTGAGCCATTGCATCCCAAAATAAGGAAACAGAAGGCCATGATTCGCACTTAAAATCCAAAACCTGGGCCGAACACGGCTTGTGACACGCCCGTGTCCAAGGCCGTGTGCCCCATTCGACTCCGAAACTGTCACGTCCCGAAAAGAACACGGGCTCTCGACATGCCCGTGTCCGACTTGACACGCCTGTGTCATCCAGTACACGCCCGTGTAGCTGGGCGTGTTCCCGCATCGACACAGGACCAACACCAACTTGAGAGGAACACGGGTACTCGACACGCCTGTGTCACATTTGACACGCGCGTGTCATACCCGAACACGCCTGGGCTCCAGCACGTGTTTCTCCCCCGACACAACTCGACCAACTATCCAAGTAGGACACGGCCTGGGACACGTCCGTGTCTCAGGCCGTGTTCGCTGCTCGAAGATCGCCGATTGCAATTTCGTCGACCACACGGCCATTGTCGAACCCGGGCATAACACCCCAGGCGTGTGACCTCTACCAAGTCCCAGACTTGGCTCAAAATGCCACCCGTCGCTCTTTTTAATTTCGGGGCATTACAAATCTCTCCCTCTAAAAAGAATTTTGTCCCAAAATTACATAAACGAAAAGATATAAACAAAACTTAAATGGTACCTGAGTGGAATAACTCCGGGTACTCCTCAAGCACGGTCTGCTCTTGCTCCCACGAGATCTCCTCCCGACCGCAGTTGTCGCAACGGAACTTGATTGTCCTGATATCCTTGTTACGTAATCGCTTGACTTCTGAGTCCTCAATGCAAACGGGCTTGACCTTCATCGTCAACCCATTATCGACCGGCACTTGATCGACCGCAATCACTTGCGAAGGCTCTTACACCATGTTCCGCAGCACCGATATGTGGAATACGTTGTGTATACCACTTAGCTCCACTGATAGCTTTAATCGATAAGCTGCTTCTCCATTCCACTCCAGAACCTCAAACGGTACAAGGTACCTCGGGTTTAGCTTCTTAAAGCGTCGTACCCGCGAGACACCCTTGAACGGCTTAATCTTCAAGTACACCTAGTCGCCGATAGCGAATTCCACGTTCCTATGCTTGGCATTATAGTACTTAGCTTGGCGATCCTGAGCGATTCGCAATCTTTCTCGAATCCTTCGAACCAACGACGTTGCATCTTCCACCTCTTGTTGCTTGTACAACTTTGACTCACCTGTTTCAAACCAAGACAACGGCGTGCAACATCTTCTACCATAAAGGTCCTCGAAGGGCGCGATTTGAATGCTCCCCTGGTAGCTATTGTTGTAAGAAAATTCCACCAAGTATAGGTGATCTTCCCACTGCTTCCTGAAATCCAGAACGTACATGCTAAGTTTGTCTTCCATCGTCCTGTTGACCTTCTCGGTCTGACCATCCGTCTGCGGATGAAAGGCTGTGCTGAAACTCAGCTTTGTTCCCAACATCTGTTGCACTAACCTCCAATAATTGGACGTAAATTGTCCATCTCGATCACTCACGATGCTGCGGGGCACACCGTTAAGCCGTACAATATTATCCACATATAACTTTGCCAATTTCTCCACAGAATCATCATTCATATGCGGAATGAAGTGCGACACTTTCGTCAAATGATCTACGACCACCCAAATGACGTCATTTTCCTTCTGCGACCTTGGCAAACCATGCACAAAGTCCATAGTAATGTCATCGAACTTCCACTCTGGAATAGGCAAAGACTTCATGAAAACTGCAGGCTTCTGGCACTCCGCCTTCACTAAGGCGCATCTTTGACACTTCGCCACATACAGTGCCACATCCTTCTTAAGTCCTGGCCACCAGAACAATTTCTTCATATCGTGGTACATCTACGTGCTCCCGGGTGAATCAAGTACTTGGTGTGATGTGGCTCGTGCAACAATTCCACCCATAATTTGCCCATATTCGGGACGCACAAACGATTGTCCTTCCATAACAAGCCATCCAAAACCTCAAATTGGGAATTTGACCCATCCAAAGCCTTAACCATGATTTGCTTCATATGGCCATCCGTATCCAAAGCCTACCGAATACAATTAGCCAGGTCACACTGAACTTCTGTCAAGTTCAAAAGCGCTTCGGCACTAGTCTGCTGGTCAACACATGAGATCTCCAAAGCCTCCAACTCCCGAACCGAACGCTCGTCATGAACCCACAGCCAGTTGGCTTTAGCTGGGGCCCTTCGACTCAACGCATCCGCAACTGCATTGCCTTTCCCAGGCACATAATGAATTTTGAATGTGTAGTCCCCCAGGAACTCCATCCACCTCCGTCGTCGCATGTTCAGATCCTTCTGATCCAACAAGTATTTCAGGATTTTGTGGTCGGTATAGATATCGACCTTCACCCCAAACAAGTAGTGCCTCCACAGCTTTAGGGCAAATATCACGACCGCTAACTCCAAGTCGTGGACCAGATAATTCCTCTCATGCACCATCAACTGACGCGAGCCATACGCGATCACACTTCCATGCTGCAGTAGGACACAACCCAATCCACTGCCCGAAGCATCGCTGTAGATCTCAAAACCTTCGGTCCCACTTGGCGAACTCAGTACAGGCGCATTGGTCAACCGACTCTTCAACTCCTCAAAAGCTAGTGCGCAATCCGACATCCAAACAAACTTCTGATCTTTCCTCGTCAGAGTCATGATGGGTAATGCTATCTGCGAGAAGTTCTCCACGAAGCGCCTGTAATAGCCGGCAAGCCCCAGAAAACTCCGGACTTCCGCTATCGTAGACAATACAGGCGACTCTCGTATCGTAATAATCTTCACCGGATCCACGACAATTCCCTGTCCACTGACTATGTGACAAAGGAATGCTACTGAGGACAACCAAAACTCACATTTGGAGAACTTGGCATACAATTGATTCCTCCTCAGCGTCTCCAACACCAAATGCAGATGCTTAAAGTGATCCTCCTCACTCTGCGAGTACACCAATATATTGTCGATGAAGACGATCATAAAGTGGTCTAGGTACTCCCTGAAAGTCCTGTTCATCAGATCCATTGTAACAACCTCATCCGTTCATATGGTATATTCTAAAAGGTCCGGCCGGGGCCCCAAAGTATATATCACAAAACAGGCGATGAAGGTACAGGATGATACCAGAGTAGCGCATCACACCTATCACAAAGCATTCTAGCGGAAGCAAACAAAAGCCATGTTGTATATATAATCCATAGTAATATCTTACAAGAGTACAAAAGATGGCTATATGGCCTTATATGGCTTTCAAACATACAATAAACACCACATATAGCCTTCGAGGGCTAGTAGCAGCAACAGCAACAGCAGCAGGGACATCAACCTTTATGCGTCCCGCTCGGCTCTCCAGCACATGTACAGGGACAAGCCACCAAACGGTGGCAAACAAAAGCAACGGCCAGCGTTCAGCTGACCCAATTATAACGACCCTACCCCTTTTCTCGGGGCAGCAGTAAACTTCCCTGCAGGCATATCATATCACAAGCATGGCAATATATCTCATATAATGTGCTTTCACGCACACATGCCATCACAACCGTTCGCCACCCGGCCCAACGGTCCGTGCACTCAGGGCACATTCTTGGTGTTCTGGCAAATCACATGCCCACCACCGTATCAGGGTCATCACCCAACGGCAACCTCCTTGAGCATTTAATCCATGGCGTGCAGCCGGAGTTCTAGTCTTACTACACCGGGATGGACCGTAGCCCCCCATTGTGTCATGGCGCGCAGGCCTAAGACTCTTGCTATACGCTCCAACAGACTGCACCTTTTGGTCTTACGTCGGACAAACATAGTGCCGGTCGGATCCTCCACCCCCCGTTGCTCAAATCGCCTTGCCTTCTCCGAGTACAGCGTACTCATGGCTTAATCAAAGGAGCGGGTCGGTCTCACCAATCCTGTTCTTGGCACACAGCCTTGGTATTTCTCTACACCCATTTCCTTATCACAACAGCGGGTCTTTCCTGGGTATCCCAGTACTTCCTGTTACTCTCTTCACAGAGGACACCGCAAAATCACAAATGTCAGGGGTCTTTCCTGGCTACCATGCCAGTACTTCCAGTTACTCGCTTCACAGGTGGACACCCTACGACATCAAGCATCACAAAGGGCCCTTCCTGGTCACACCAGAACTTCCTGTGCCTCATTCATAGGTCGGACCCAAAAACATAACACGAATATTTTCCTGGACAACCACTCCAGTACTTCCTGCTACTCCTTTTCGCAGGCATAACCCGTTGACTCCTTAAACTATACGTTTATCACGGAGTCTTCTCCGGTTCGTATGCAACATCACCAATCCAGACCAACCTGTCCAGATGGGCTTCACACAGCATGCCTATTCCGTACTCCAATTTCGGATCTATATGCCAACAAAGGGGATTGCATGAATCACCAAAAGACTCCCAAAACAGCCACCTCTTGGTGGGGGAATCACAATCATATGCCAAAAGAAAGCCTTCACATGGCTAGGAAGAAAAGTCATTACCCTTGAAGCCCTATTTGGTGCCATAATCTCCAAGCTAGCTTGAATGAATCACAAGACCTTTTCCTCCGCAACGTCGGCCTCAGAACGCAGCTTGATAGTCTCAAGCTCCACCAGCACAGCCCTTCTTCTTCTTCCATCTTCTTCCTCTCCCTTTCTCTCTTTAACTTGAAGAAAGATAAAGGCTTAAGCAAAATGAGAATAAGTTCTCAGTTTTTGGCCTTTAGGAAAAGAGGAAAGAAGCTCCGCCTTTGGATCCAGGCTGAAGGAATGGACGGCCACAAAATGCCAGAAAAGTTGATTTTTGCCTAACACGGCCTGTGACACGCCCGTGTCCCAGGCCGTGTGCCTCAAGCGGTGGTCAACCAACTTATCCAAACCAGTGACACGCCCGTGTCATGGGACGTGTCACCAAACATGCTTCAGACATGCAAGTGTCTGTGGCCGTGTGCATCGGCGAAAATAATCCCAAAATCCCCGAGACTCACACGGCCTGGGACACGCCCGTGTCCCACGCCGTGTGCCCAAACACGGCACTAAGATACGCCCTAGCGCAAAATTCGTCGGGCTGAGATCGTCGACCTGAAGGGACACGCCCTGTGACACGCCCGTGTCACATGCCGTGCTCACCCACTTCTCGACACTCGACGAGCACATCTCGACACTCGACGATCGTCGAGCAAAATTCGTCTAGCACACGACACGGCCTGGTACACGCCCATGTCCATGGACGTGTGCCTCCTCTCGACACATCATCGAGCGAAAAATGTCGACTGATCCTCTCAACACTCGACACACGCAGGACACGCCCTGGGACACGCCCGTGTCCCAGGCCGTGTCACCCAAAATTTGGCCTGCTGAGAAAATCGGGCAGTTACAATCCTCCCCTCCTACAAGAAATTTTGTCCGCAAAATTCAGACACAGGAAGGCAACAAGTAACCAGCAATCAAAATGTTATAACATTCAAATTTTTATATTACAACACAAAACTCTCTACAGATTACAAAAACAGCTCGGGGAACTCTTCTCGCATGGTTTGCTCTCGCTCCCATGTTAGTTCTTCACGGCCGCAGTTGTCCCATCGGACTTTCACCATGCCGACCGTCTTGTTCCGCAACTGTTTCTCGGCTCGATCTTCGATCTGAAGGGGTCTAACTCTCGTTGTTAGCCCATACTCCACCGGCACACGATCATCCACGTTCACTTGAGCTGGATCTTTAACGGCCTTCCGAAGCACCGAGATGTGAAATACATCTGTAATCCACCCAAGTCTGCCGATAGCGCTAGCCGATAAGCTGCTTCTCCAACTCGCTCAACACCCTCAAAAGGACCCAAATATCTTGGACTCAACTTTTTCAAGCGTCGAATCCTGGAGACACCTTTGAATGGCTTGATCTTCAATAGACCCAATCGCCTACCGCAAATTCCACGTTTCGGTGTTTGGCGTTGTAGTACTTCGCTTGTCGATCTTGAGCAATAAGCAATCTCGCTCGAATTGTCTGTATGGTTGAGTTTGCTTCATCAACCTCATTTGGTTTAAAAACCCGAGCTTCGCCCGCTTCTACCCAAGCCAAGGGAGTACGACACTTCCTTCCATACAGCGCTTCATATGGTGCCATCCCAATGCTCGTCTGGTAGCTGTTATTATATGCAAACTCTACCATATAGAGATGATCTTCCCATCTCTTTCTGAAGTCAAGGGAGCACATGCGGAGCATGTCCTCCATTGTTCTGTTGGTACGTTCAGTTTGGCCATCCGTTTGGGGATGAAAGGCCGTACTGAAAGTCAACTTCGTGCCCAATAGTCGGTGAACTATCCTCAAATCATTTGACGTGAATCGCCCATCTCGATCACTTACGATGCTCCGAGGAACACCGTGAAGCCGCACAATCTGGTCAACATACAACTTTGCCAAACTTTCAACTGAATCATCCCGCATGTTCGGGAGAAAATGTGCCACTTTCGTTAGCCGGTCAACAGTCACCCAAATGGAATCATTTCCTCGCTACGATCTCGGCAACCCGTGCACAAAATCCATGAAAATATCATCAAATTTCCACTCTGGGATCGGCAGTGACTTCAAATAACCGCCCGGCTTTTGGCATTCCGCCTACACCATCGCACATGTTTGGCATTTGGATACATAAAGGGCAACATCTTTCTTGAGCCCTGGCCACCAGAAAAGATTCTTCATATCGTTGAACATCTTCGTGCTCCCGGGGTGAATGGAATACTTTGTATAATGCGCTTCATACATCAGTTCTTCCCTCACTTTCCCCACATTTGGGATGCACAAACGGCCCTCTTTTCGCAATAGGTACTTGAGGCTCTTATGATCTGTATAGATCTCCACCTTCACTCCATAAAGGTAGTATCGCCACAACTTGTGTGCAAAAATCACCGCCGCTAGTTCCAAGTCATGGATGAGATAATTTCGCTCGTGTACCTTCAGTTGGCATGAGCCATAAGCAATTACCTTGCCATTCTGCAGAAGAACGCAGCCTAAGCCGCTCCCTGAGGCATCACTATAAATCACAAAGCCATCGTTCCACGTGGCGAAGACAACACCGGCGTCGTGGTCAACCAAACCTTCAGCTCTTCAAATGCTCGTGCGCACTCTGGCGTCCAAACGAACTTCTAATCTTTTCGTGTCAATGTGGTTAGAGGCAAAGCAATCCGCGAGAAGTTTTCCACAAATCTTCGATAGTATCCCGCAAGTCCAAGGAAACTCCCGACCTCGGCCACGGAAGATAACAGTGGCCACTCCTAGATGGCCCTTATCTTCACTGGATCCACTGCAATGCCCGCTCCACTCACCACATGGCCTAGAAACGCCACTGACGAGAGCCAAAACTCGCACTTCGAGAACTTGGCATAGAGCTGATTTTGCCTCAACGTATTCAACACCAACCGCAAGTGAGTCTCATGCTCAACTTTCGAATTCGAGTACACCAGGATGTCATCAATGAATACTATCACAAACAATTCCAGGTACTCTAGAAAAATACGGTGCATCAGATCCATAAACACCGAGGGCACATTGCACAGGCCAAATGGCATGACTGTGAACTCATAGTGCCCGTAACGCGTTCCAAATGTGGTTTTGGGAATGTCACCATCCCGAATTCTCAACTGGTAATAACCAGACTTCAGGTCCAACTTCGAATATATGGTCGAGCCCACCAACTGATCAAATAACTCATCAATCTGGGGTATCGGATACTTATTCTTCTCGGTCAGCTTATTCAGTTCACGGTAATCAATACACAACCACAACCCACCATCTTTCTTCTTGACAAAAAACACAGGCGCGCTCCAAGGTGACATGCTTGGGCGTATATAACTTTGCTCCAGCAAATCTTGTAATTGGACCTTCAACTCCGCCATCTCCTTTGGTGCGACGCGATATGGCGAGCGGGCCACAGGTTTCGCACCTGGCACCAACTCAATCGTGAAGTCAATCTCCTGCTGGGGTGGTAGCCCAGGGAGATCCGTGGGAAACACATCTGTAAATTCCGCCACAATTGGAACCTCGCACATACTGGCCTTAGGCTCAACAGCCTGAATTAGTGCGAAGTAACACTCCGCACCCTTCCGAACAGCCTTGACTACCTGGAGTGCAGACATCAATGTCCCGCCTACTCCTCGCATACCCGCGAACTTTGTCTCCTGTTCGGTATTTTGGCCCAACGTGATCTCTTTGGACTGGAATTCAATCATAGCATGCTGCTCCGCAAGCCAATCCATCCCAAAAATCACGTCGAATTCCGATATTGGCAAAACAAATGCAGTTAAATTAAAATCCCGACTTCCTAACTGAACTGCCACATCGCAAGCTTGATCTGCAAGCATCCAACAGCCATTCGGCAAAACCACTCTGATGTTATCTGTCTTTGCACGACTAGGTATCCTAAGCCACGCTATAAACTCGCTAAACAGAAAAGAATGCGACGCAACCGTATCAAACAGTGCTCGCGCCAGCGTGTCCTGAATCATCACAAAGCCTGTGACAATCATGTCACACACACACAAACCGCAAACATAGAATAAACACCACATATAGCCTTCGAGGGCTAGCAGCAGTAGCAGCAACAGCAGCAAGGACATCAACCTTTATGCGTCCCGCTCGGCTCTCCAGCACCTGTACAGGGTCAAGCCACCAAATGGTGGCAAACAAAAGCAACGGTCAGCGTTCAGTTGACCCAATTATAATGACCCTACCCCTTTTCTCAGGTCAGCGGTAAACTTCCCTGCATGCATATCATATCAAAAGCATGGCAATATATCTCATATATTGTGCTTTCACGCACACATGCCATCACAACCGTTCGCCACCCGGCCCAACGGTCCGCGCACTCAGGGCACATTCTTGGTGTTTTTGCAAATCACATGCCCACCACCGTATCAGGGTCATCACCAAACGGCAACTTCCATGAGCATTTACTCCATGGCGTGCAGCCGGAGTTCTAGTCTTACTACACCGGGATGGCCCGTAGCCCCACATTGTGTCATGGCGCGCAGGCCTAAGACTCTTGCTATGCGCTTCAATAGACCGCACCTTTTGGTCTCACGTCGGATGGACATAGCGCAGGTCAGATCCTCCAACCCCCGTTGCTCATATCGCCTTACCTTCTCCGAGTACAGCGTACTCATGGCTTAATCAAAGGCGCGGGTCGGTCTCACCAATCCTGTTCTTGGCACACAGCTTGGGTATTTCTCTACGCCCATTTCCTTATCACAATAGCGGGTCTTTCCTGGGTATCCCAGTACTTCCTGTTACTCTCTTCACATGTGGACACCGCAAAATCACAAATGTCAGGGGTCTTTCCTGGCTATCATGCCAGTACTTCCTATTACTCGCTTCACAGGTGGACACCCTATGACATCAAGCATCACAAAGGGCCTTTCCTGGTCACACCAGTACTTCATGTGCCTCATTCACAGGTCGGACCCAAAAACATAACACGGATATTTTCCTGGACGACCAATCCAGTACTTCCTGCTACTCCTTTTCGCAGGCATAACCCGTTGATTCCTTAAACTACACGTTTATCAGGGAGTCTTCTCCGGTTCGTATGCAACATCACCAATCCAGATCAACCTGTCCAGATGGGCTTCACACAGCATGCTTATTCCGTACTCCAATTCCGGATCTATATGCCAACAAAGGGGATTGCATGAGTCACCCAAAAGACTCCCAAAATAGCCACCTCTTGGTGGGGGAATCACAATCATATGCCAAAAGGAAGCTGTTGAAGTTGGTGACCGGGCGGTCTGTCTTGGCAGGTTGAAGACCGCGCGGTCTGGCAGTTTGACTCGCCGACTTGTAAAACGGGCGGTCTAGCGATCTTCACAGGCGACCTCTCTGCTTCTCTTGTTGTAGCCGTGCAGTTAGCCCTTCTGTCTAACCGCGCGGCTTGTGCGGTTTACTTTGTATAGTCCGCTTAGCTTATATATTTTTAGTCCACATCTCTTATTTGTATTCTCTCATCTCTCCTCCATTCTATATAAGGAAGGGCATACCTTTGTAATAGTTATCTTTTTTGGATAATAAAATTTCAATTATTCAAAATTTTATCCGCTTGTTCTCTCTTTTTCGCTACTTTCTAACATGGTATCAGAGCACACGGTCATTTCCTCCTGATTCTGTGCGCTCTCTGTTGTTCGCGACTTATTTTCTGCTTTCTGCGACCTGTCTCGCGGCTTGCCTTCTCTTCTGTCCGCTACCCTGTTCGAGCGACTTGTTTCTGTCTGCTGCCCTGTTCGCGCGGCTTGCTTCTTCTTGGTTCTCTTCTCCTGCTGCTATTCGTCGCAGCGACCTGCTTCCTTGTCGCTGCGCTCCTTGCTCTTTCTTGCCTCTCCGATTTCCTAGTCTTTGCGGCTTGTCTCTACCCGCTGCGGACTCCTTCTCCCTGTCCGCTTCTGCTTTCCCCATATCTGCTTGTCCCTCTACTCGCAGTTTGCTGCTGTGATCTGCCTGACCGTGCGGGTTGTTCCTTTCTCACCCGCATCTTGGTCGCGGTCACCTGCTCTTCTCCTCTCTTCTGTTCGCTCGGCCTTTTCAGTCCGCGCGACCTCTTCCCCGCTGTGCCTTTGACCTCTTGCTAGTCGCGCGGCCTCATCTTTTGCCGTGCGACCTGTCCTCCTCTGTTCGCCCGACTTTTTCTAGCCGTGCGACTTCTTTCCCTCTACTTTGCTCTGCTTCTTGGTAGCGGCCTTCCTAGCCGCCCGACCTGTTTTCTGTTCGCCCGGCTTGGTGCTCTTTTCTCTTCTCGCGGCTTGTTCTTATCGTCGCGACTTGCTCCTCTCTTGCTTCCATGGCTTTCCCCTCCTCCAGCCTGTCTGCCTCCGTGGTCACCTCTTCTGGTAGTGCTCATGTTGTTACTCGCGGAAGATGGCTAATCGACTCTGGTGCAACCAATCATATGACAGGCAATCCTCAATGTTTCTCTCTTCTTGACACACATGCTCAGTTGCCCCCGGTCATTGTTGCTGATGGATCTCCCTCCCCGGTCCATGGGACGGGCATGGTTCAAGTCACTCCATCTCTCTGCCTGGCTGATACCCTCTATGTGCCCAAGTTTCCGTGCAATTTATTATCGGTTACTTCTTTATGCAAGCAACTACGGTGTTCTGTCATATTCACCCCTAGCTCTTGTGCTTTTCAGGATCCGGACTCCCAACGGACGATTGCTACCAGGACTGAGAGTGGTGGCCTCTACTTCCTCGACAATGTTTCTGCTCTATCTGCCTTCTCCTCCTCCTCTACAGATCTTCTCCAATGGCATCTTCGCCTTGGACATGCTCCTCCCCGAATTCTCCGCCAGCTCCTGCCGCACCTCCCTCCTCATCCTCCTCCTCTAAACTGTGATGCATGTCAACTTGGCAAACATCACCGCTCATCCTTCCCACCAACGCAAAGTCGGGGCTCTTCCCGTCCGTTCGACCTCGTTCACTCTGACATATGGGGTCCCGCTCCTAACCTCACCATCTGTCGGGGTAGTTCATATTTTGTCACCTTCATTGATGATTTCTCTCGATGTACGTGGGTATATCTTCTCAAAGATCGCTCCGAGCTGTTCTCAGTTTGGACCTCCTTTTATTCTATGGTTAAGACTCAGTTTGATACGTCTATTAAACTCCTTCGTTCATACAATGCTAAGGAGTATCTTAGCCACGACCTCTCCTCCTTTTGTATTCACCATGGTGTTCTTCGTCAAACAAGTTGTGTCTACACCTCACAACAAAATGGGGTGGCGGAATGCAAAAACCGTCACCTCCTTGATGTCGCTCGCACTATGATGACTCAAATGCATGTTCCTCGCTCCTATTGGGGCTATGCTGTCCTCCTCTCCTGCTATCTCATCAATCGCCTTCCCTCCACAGTTCTCCACGGTGCTACCCCATCTCCATTCTTTATCCGGACAAGGATCCCTTTCCTCTTCCTCTGCACATCTTTGGGTGCACCGCTTTTGTGCACTCTCCCGCTGCCACCCGTGATAAACTCTAACCACGTGCCTCCAAATGTGTCTTTCTGGGCTACTCTCCCACTCAGAAAGGATATTGCTGCTTTGACCCTGTTACCCGCAAGCAATTTGTCTCTGCGGATGTCACCTTCTTTGCCAATGCCTCTTACTTCTCTCCCGCTTCCTCTTCTACTCCTCCTGATCCTACTTCTCATACCAACCCATCCATTCCATCTGCTCCCACTGATGTTCCGCCCTCTCCACCCACTCCACCGTCTTCCCCATCCTCATCATCTCCACCCTCTACTCCGCTTTCTCCCTCCACTCCGCTGCCATCTCTCTCTACTCCCGGCCAGCTCTCTCCACCACGGATACTCCGGATACTGAGGCACCTGCTGACCTGGATCTCCCGATTGCTCTTTGCAAAGGGGTTCGGGCCTGTACCCAACACCCGCTTGCTGCAGTTGTTTCCTACGATCGTCTTACCCCTGCTCGCAGAGCTTTTGCACTGGCTATCTCGGCCACTGCCACCCCTCGTTCCTATCAGGAGGCCCTTGCTATTCCCCACTGGAAGCTGGCCATGGATGAGGAAATGGCGACCCTCACGGAGCGGGGTACATGGACTCTTGTTCCTCCTCCCTTCGGTATTGATGTTGTTGGCTGCCGCTAGGTCTTTGTGGTCAAATTTAGCCCAGACGGCACTGTGGATCGGTATAAGGCTCGCCTTGTTGCTAAGGGCTTTACTTAGACCTATAGGGTTGATTACTTTGACACCTTCAATAGTGAGCTTATCCATCTTCTTAGTCACACCTGTGGAGCTGCAAATACTTCTAGACAACTCATTGTTAATAAGTCTATCTTTATCAAATACTACATGAACTGACTCCTCTATAACTTGTGTAGTCAAGTTGTAGACCCTATAAGCCTTACTGTTGTTGTTGTACCCAACAAAGATCCCCTCTTGGGATTTGGCAGCAAACTTGGTTAAGTAAGACTTACCATTGTTAAGTATAAAACATTTACAACCAAAGATCCTGAAATAGGATAGGTTTGGTTTTCTGCCTTTCACAGTCTCATAGGGGGTCTTATTGTGGCTCTTAGTAATGGTAGCCCTATTAATTACATGGCATGCAGTATTAACTGCCTCAGCCCAGAAATATCTGGGAGAGATGTGTCACTTAATAGGGTTCTACTAGCCTCAATCAAGGTTTATTCTTCCTTTCAGCAATGTCATTTTGCTGAGGTGTTCTTGGTGAAGAAAATTCCTGAAATATCCCAAACTCTTCACATAGCTTTGTCATACTATCAGACTGGAATTCAGTAACATGGTCACTTCTCACTTTGACCACTATACTGTCTAACTCATTCTAAATTTGTTTGACAAAACTATAGAAGATACTAAGTGTTTCAGATTTCTGTCTAAGGAAGAACACCCAGGAAAACTTTGAGTAGTCATCTACAACTACAAATGTGTAGACCTTCCTACCTATGTTGTGAACTGGCATAGGACCAAAGAGATCCATATGCAAGAGGTATAAACACCTCAAAACATCTTTGTTTTCAATGCTATTAAAGGTGGATCTAGTCTGCTTGCCCTTTGACAAGCTGAGCATATTCCATCTTTAATACACTTAACTTGTGGACCATTCCTCACTAACTCTTTGCTATAGAGTTGGCCAATTGTCTTGTAGTTAAGATGGGCTAGCCTCTTGTGCCATTTAACATAATGAGAGACTTTCTCATCAGCTACAAGACATACTGGAGAACCATTGGTCTCACACATAATGTCTAGGCAATAGACATTTCTCTTTCTATAACCTGTCAAAATGATCTCTTCTTCATTTGACCTCTTGATATGACAACCATCTTTGCAAATGAGATGTCATATCCTAGATCACTCAGCTGACTTATACTAATGAGGTTGTTTTTCAAACCTCTAACATAAGCCAATTAAGTAATAGATATAAGGTTGCTAGAAATGTTACCAAAACCTTTGATGATTCCTTTTTCAAAACCACCAAAGGTGACTTTAGGACCATCCTTGATTGGTGTGTAGTCCTTTAGCAATCCTCTAGTTCAAGTCATATGTATGGAACATCCACTGTCCAAGTATCATATTGGGGCATGGACACTTGGACTCACCTGCAAAACAGATTAGTTGACCTTAGAACCCAAAGAATTCTTGGGTTCTTGGTGCTGGTTAGTTTACCTCTTAACAAAGCTACCTGCAGATCTTCCAACAAGCAGTTTGCTACTCATTTTGGCACTAGAATTGTGCCAACAGTCTATGACAAAGTGGCCTACCTTGCCACAGCACCAGCACTCAAATCTATTGTACCTTTGCTTAGGTACGACCCTAGCTTTTCTATCTACAGCAGGCTTGTTGAGTACTGGGGCTTTGCCCTTAGACTTGGACTGAACAGTCCTAGCAGGTTTAGTAAACCCCAATCCAGTTTTACCCTTGTGAGGTATAAACTCATCTATCAGAGGTAGAACTGATTTTGGTTTAGAGAACCTTGTACTATATCTCTTTCTTCTGAAGACTAATCTCCAGATTTCTGATTTGATCATTCTTAAATGTTATAGTCCCCATCTGAATAACAGTTATGTTTTCAGTCTGGCTATTTCATTTAGTTTTTGATCAATCAACTTCTCAAAATCAGTTGCAGCCTCTTTGAGACTAGCAATCTCCTTTGCCTGATTCTTGGCCAAGGATTTGCTTTTCTTAAAAGCTTGCAACAGTACTCTATATTCATCAATCAACTGATTAATATCCTCTTCAGATTTAGATCCACTGACATCCATTGATGCTGATGTAACTAAATCTGAACTAGCACTAGAAATTGAACTTAAAGAACAATTTTGTACCTTGGTCCAGGCTGATCCTAGATTTTGTCACCTTCTGTTAAGGCCATCAGTCCTTTGCACTGATTGTCCTCTTGCTCATATATAGAGTTCATTATCTGGATGAACTCCTCTTCCTCTTCTTCAGCAAACAGTCCTATGTATGCTTCAGCTTCTGACTCAGTTTCTGAAGAAGACATATCTGACAGGCTTTTGTCCTTCTTAGAAACAAAGGACCTTTCCTTTTTGCCCTTGATTTGAGTCTTCTTCTTATCAGTAGACTCTTTTCTTTTCTCTGGACAGTCAGCAACAACATGGCCTTGTCTGTTACAGCAATAGCATACAATTTTTGATAAGGTTGCTTTGCTTGACTTGGGCTTTCTCCTATCTTTCTTTGATGACTTCTTGTTCTGATAATAGTCATCGTTTCCCTGTGAAGTGGATGGCTTTGACCTCCACTGTTTCTTCTTTAGAAACTTCTGAAAGTGTCTTGTGAAAGCTGCAAAATCCTCATCACTCTCACTGCTTTCAGAACTTCTGCTTTCTGAATCATCTGACCCAGTCTCAGCCACTTTTGGAGGAGGAGATGGAGACTTACTTTTGTATTTCCTGGTGGCTTCTGCCTTGAATGCCACTGTCCTTTCTTTATGCTCAATTCTGGTAGTCTTCTCCTCTTCTTTCCTTGCCATCAACTGCATATCATAGGATAGCAGTTTTCCAAACAATGTTGGAGGAGGAATATCTGCTAACTTGGCCATTTCCCTTATGGCACCGATCTTGTTGTCCCAGTCCTTTGTTAGGGACCTCAAGAACTTATCACTCAGCTCATAATTGCTGAATTCTCTTCCATAGGACATCAACTCATTGACAATCCTATAGAATTTCTTTTAACACTCAGTTATGCTATCAGACCTGCCTTGTCTGAAGCTCTCATATTCTTGGTTTAACAAAGACTTCCTGTCTAGTCTAACTTCTTCTGAACCTTCCATGTACACTATCAGAGTATCCCACATCTCCTTTGATGTTTTACAATGTATCAGGTTCTGAAATGTAGCATCATCTATGACACTTACAATGATATTCTGAGCCCTCTTGTCCATGGTGGCCAGAATAATCTCATCTTTTGTCATTTCCGAAAAATCCTTAGGTGTTCTCTGATTTGCATCCAGGACTGAAACCTTCATAGGCACATATGGCCCTTCTTTAACTGTGATATAGATTCTATGGTCTGAAGCTTCCATAAACAGTCTCACCCTTTCTTTTCAGATGCCAAAATCTCTTTTCTACAAATGGGCAATTTCATGGATCCAAGTTCCTTATGATTCTCTGTTGAACCCATTTTCTTGATTTTCTTGATTCTGCACTTTACTTATACTGAATCTGCCAATATGATCTACTCAGACAGTTATGTCCCTTTTTTGAGTAACCTCCCTCTGATACCACTTGAAAGAAATTGTACCTAATCACCTAGAGGGGGGGGGGGTGAATAGGTGACTAAATCTTTTTGAAACTTTTAGACAGATTGCAGATAATATCATAGATTTACAATTACTTCTTCACAGCAATCAATCAGCAATCACAGAATAAAGGATACACGCAGTGAACACACAGATTTATAATGGTTCCCCAAGGTTTGGGTACATCCACTTTCCCCCTTCGCCTATCTAGTAGTGTACTAGATTCGGCCAAACTCCTCCACTATTCCTCAGATCCTCAAATCTTACACTCAGAACCCCAAATGGTTCCTACAGCTCAGGCCCAAGGCCCTACAACTCAGTCTTCACAAAGACCTACACTCAGCCTTCAACAAGGCCTACACTCAGCCACAAGGACTACACTCAGAGATATGAATCTCCTACACTCAGGCACACAGGTCCTACCACTCAGCCTTTATAATTTCAGTCTTAAAACTCAGATCCCTAAGGATCCTACAAGAAATTTAGAATACAAAGTATATACCAACAACTCTGAATAAGGGAGAAGAGTTGATAGGTTCTTGATGAGTTCTGGAATGAACTCTGCTGAGATCAACCTCACTTGGCTTTCTTCAAAGCTTCTTGAATGTAGAACACAATAGGGTTGATACTCTCTGCAGCTGATCTTCAATCACTGCAACTTAAGATTCAGAACTAGGTCTGAACCCTTATTCACAGCCTGGTTCCAACAGTTGTCTTCATGGAAGGAGCTCTCTCTCTCCAACTACTTAGATCTTCTGATCACTTCAACTGATTTGTGTTAATCTGTGTTGAATTCTCTTCTTCTGTTGACAGAATAAGCCTTTATATAGGCCTTCTTCATGGTGACCGGCTGATCTGGTTCCTAACAGCTTTCTGACAACTCTGACATTTGCAGTAGACCGGCTGGAATGGCAGCTGTCATGTCATCCAGTCACTTCTTGAAATATCTGTAACTGTCTGAAAGTGTCGAGACAGTCTGTCTTTAAGTGTCGACACTTATAGACTAAGTGTCGACACATGAAGACTAAGTGTCGACACTAGCCTTCAAGGTGTCGACACAACTCCTTGTGTTGTAGAAATTTCTTCTCGACACTGCTTCTTCATCATGTGTCGACACTGATATTGTGTGTCAACACAACTCCTTGTTCTTTAGTACTTACTTGATTTCTTGTAAGTGTCGACACAACTCCTTTGTGTCGACCCATCTTCTTGTGTTGATCTTGTTTAGTGTCGACACATCTTCTTGGTGTCGACACATGCCTTCTGTGTTGATACTTGCTGGGTGTCGACACTGCTCCTTATGTCGACACATTCTTCTTTTGTTGAGACTTTGGCTGAGTGTCGACACATCTCCTTTGTGTCGACACTTGTACTTAGAATTTGTTGAACTTTGCTAAGTGTCGACACAGCCTCCTAGTGTCGACACTTTCTTCTTGTATTGAGTATTCTGCTGAGTGTCGACACATACTTCATTATGTCGACACTTGTACTTAGACTCTGCTGACTTTTGCTGAGTGTCGACACAGCCTCCAAGTGTCGACACTTTCTGATGTAGACAAAGTTCCTCTAGCTGTCGACACTGCTGCTAAGTGTCGACACAGCTTCACTGGACTTTTCTTCATTGAGTGACGACACAACCTGTATATGTCGACACTTTTTGTCTGGTGTCGACACTGCATCCCTGGTGTCGACACAATTACTCCAAGTGTCGACACTACTTCTCTGGGTGTCGACACAAGTCTTCTTGAGTGTCGACACTTTCCTTCTGGGTGTCGATACATGGACTTAGAATCTTTTCAGCTTTCCCTGTAAATACTTGACCGGCACAACTAAACTCAAAACACATCAAATACATTTTGATGTATATCATTGAGTAGGGTGAGGCTTCTTCAAATCAGGTACATTTATTCCAATGTACCCAACAAAGAAGATCAGAATAAAAGCAGCTCACTACTTCTTAGTGGCGGGAATCCTTTACAGAAGAACCTTCCTCTCTACCATGGCCCGGTGTGTTTCAGAAGAAGAAGTTCCCCTTATTCTATAAGAAGTTCATTCAGGAGAGTGTGGAAGTCACTCGGGAGCAAGAACCTTGGAAAGGGGGATCCTGCGGCAGGGATATTTCTGGCCCACTATGAAGAGAGACTCTGAGGTCTATGCTAGAAAGTGTGTTCAGTGCCAGAAGTTTGCTCCGCTTCAACTCCAAGCAGCTCAGTCACTCAGATCGATCGCAGCTCCTTGGCCCTTCGCAGTTTGGGGAATGGATCTCATTGGTCCTTTTCCCATGGCAAGCGGTCAACGGTGCTTCATCATCGTAATGATCGACTACTTTAGTAAGTGGATTGAAGCCAAGGCACTGGCTAAGACAACTACTCAAGTCATCAGAAACTTTATTTGGGGGGAGATTATCTGCCGACATGGGATACCTATGGCTATCATCACCGATAATGGGCCACATTCAACAACTCAGAGATGATATTTTTTGCAAGCAGGTCGGAACAGAGCTGCGTTTTGCATCAGTTCATCATCCCAGAAGCAAGGGCCAATGGTCGAAGCGGCCAACAAGCAGGTCCTTAATTTACTCAAAAGAAGAAGGTGCAGAATCTCAAAGGCAGCTGGACTAATCAACTCCATCAGTCCTCTGGTCCCTTAGGAAAATGCCTTCATCCGCAACTGGTGAGACTCCGTTCAAGCTTTCTCATGGCTCAGAGGCACTCATTCCAGTTGAGTTTGAAGTCTCGTCACCTAGAGTTCTGCTTATAAGAGATGGCATTGAGGACTGGCTTGAGCTGAATAATAAGAGATGAGATTCAGCCTGGAACACATCGAGGCAATCAGAGATCAAGCAGCCATAAGGCAGGAGGAGGTTAAAAGGAGGATGACCCGTTACTTTGATCAGAATATAAGGATCAAACACTTTCAAGTGGGAGATCTAGTTCTAAAGAAAGTTGATGCTGCTGCAAGAGCTGGCTCAGTTGGAAAACCAATCCAATTGGGTCGGGTTTCACGTGGCTGGTTTTGGGTGGGGGGGGGGGGGGGGGGGGGGGGGGGGGGGGGAAGGGGCGGCCATTTCATTATCAAAGAAGCTATTATGAGTGGCGCTTACCGCTTGCAGACATATGAGGAGAGGACATGCCACATAATGGAGCGGGATTATCTCAAACGGTTCTATTCCTGAACCTCCTCTATTCTGTTTTTGTGTATCCTCTTCAAGAACTATTCTGAATGAAAACTGCTTACTAACGCTTCTTCAAGTGTTTTGTCTTGTAAGCATAATAGATGGCATGTTACGAAAGATTTCAAAAACGGTTCTGCCCTTAGCTTTCTTTT